>OW052184.1:90539535-93404112 GCA_932526625.1 Rhingia campestris | reverse complement strand
TTTAGCCGTCCAACGCACTAAACACCAGGCCACTGCAACCCTTAATGTTTTAATGGATCTGCAAAAAACCCTACATCCAGTCTGTATTGGCATTAACTACTCCCTAATGGATGGTGAAAGGATTTCATGGGAAATGCATAAAAACCGTGCTTAATTTAAGTAATGCAACGGATTACACTCCGATATAAGCCTCACCTGCATTTGAATGCAAAAATACATCTGCGGTAGCTGTTTGAATAATCAAATATTCTAAAATATACCTATTCGACGAGAAACCACACTCGATTTTCCTCCAATCCAATTAATCAACGTGTATTCAGCCATCGAATCGTGGACTACCAAGGTTCCAAGGGGGTGAAACTTCTCTACGTCAGGCACAAGCTAACCGCTTTCATCGCTGGCTTTTGCTGATTCACTATATTTACTGCGTTGCCTCATCATGTATGGCATTTGGGATGACTGGCACATCCGCATGCCTCCGGCTTTGCAATCGAATTCTTCTCTGGAGAAATCACAAAACATTACTTCTTTACCACGTGTATCTAGCAAATAAATACAACGGTTCATTAACCCATGTAAATCAATTTGGTTCTGTAATTTCCTCTGTTTTCCTATCGAATTTCAATTAATTTTTTTTTGCGCTCCAGCAATCCAAACTCAAACCCGACGCGGAGCAATTCAATCACACTACGCCATTCAGAGTGTCCACCTTGGAATGATGTGATCCTGATGACCAACCAAACACTGGACGACTTAAATGGCATTCAATGATACCATCCGTTCGAATGTGTATCCTTAACCCAGTTGCATGTTTCGGTCGTTGTGTGCAAGGGGTGCGGAGGGGTTGTAAAAATACGCAAACAAATTTCAACGAGTGCCTCTAAATTATTTATAGTTGAACTGCAGAGTTCTCACAACAGATTTGGCAGAGTCATTTCAGCTCTTAACTGTATTTGAAATGGTAAATATTGAGTTCAGTCAATATCGTTATTGAGTTCCGTGGGGGCAACATCATCATGTTAAATTGACAGGACGCAGATACTTGGTCTTTTGTTTCCACATCCACATGTCGTAGTAATTGAACATACTATCGTATCAGCGTCGCTCTCAGATGGCAAGTCCACATGGCATTTACTTATCGGTGTTGATCCAACTGATGTGCTTGAATCCAAAAGGATTGTGTTTTTTTTTTTTGTAAAGCATCTAAATCAAAGTAGATCCAGAGAATTGAATTTGAAAGGTTGCACAGAATGTAAGTTCTCAATAAATTTTAAGGAAAGCCAAGATTGGGTAGGAATGTTGGATGAATCAACTGATAAAGGCCGTCGTCTGTTTGACAATAAATCGACAATAAATCTTCGAGGGTTTAATGAAAGGCTGGTGGGTTGATGAGGCACTTGTAGTTTGCATATTCAGGCGCTTGCTCTTGTTGTGGGTTGAAGTAGCCGCGGTAATGCAATAACTTGTGCAACTACTATCCGCGGTATGTGAGATTATTTATAACAGTAGAAGCTACAAAAGCCCATCGCAAACCAACCCAAATGTGAAAACTCCAATTCCATAATAAATCTGTAAATCTGTAATAGATTGGATGATGGAGATTTTATATGGGAACTTTATAATAAAACGATCCTTTATGAATAATTAGGTTAGTTAAAGGATTTTTTTTTTTGAATTTGGATAAGGTCTGCCATGTGCGTCAATCGTGCCCTAAGCTCGGTTGGTGATTGCGCTGGAAAACTAAGAGATGTCTTTTGGATGTTACCCTAATTGTGAGGCTTTAATTGGGACTATATTCTGGTAACACGGGAGATAAGAGCCGCTGATATATGACTAGTCTGCAGACTGCTTGACTCAGCCTGTTTCGGAGGTAGCATCCTATTGGAAGTGTCGTTGTGGTTACCAAAAATCATCGAAGCATATAGTATTCTAAGGAGTGACGGACCTTAGAGTAATAGTGGTGTTAGACGATATTTGACATTTGACCAAAAATTGGACCACCTTTTAACGCAGCGCCGATTTCGAACGGCAATATGATGGTCACGCATAATCATGATCACTGATTGTACCGGCAGGCGTAGTGTGTCTCGTAGGATGTGGACCAACTCTTGTCGATGGTTCTGAAACTGTGCTTACATCCAGTGTTAAATAAAAGTGGTTATTGTCAGGTTTTTAAGTTTGTATATTCTCATTGCATTCAGATCAATGTAAGCCTATTGTGATGAGATGATCAACGTGGATGGTCGGGTGTGGGCAGTTCTTTTCGTTGATTGCCCTTTAGTACCTTTTTTTGCAAGTCTGAAAATATTAAAAAAGCTAAATTTTGTATAAGTTGGCTGGAACTTGTAGAGCGAATAATGCTCCTGCTCGCAGAGTAGATATTCGATTCCCAGCTAGTCGTCGGACGCATTAGAGGAAACCTATCTAAACCAACTTAAGTGTGTCACTGCAGGCAATTAGCTAAGAACCGGGCTAATTGGAGAGAAATGTTGGTTGAAGTCCAGATTCTATCCTAAAGTTAGTTTGCAATATTTCAGTTAGATTCGTAGGCTCATGAGTAAAGTAATTTCCTATCATAATTTTCCTTAATTGGTTGATACGTTGACATAGAAAGAAGTGGTACACTCCGGTGTTTCTCTGTTACCTCAATCTCATAAAGTTCTCTCCTAAAAAATGCGGTTGTTATTAAGTTTTGATTAAATTGTAGCCAGCAAATATTTGCACCAACATTCAGTTTTTTGGTTGGGCCTGGCTATATCTGTTTGGATGTTTCACGGTCAGAAAAAGATCTGCATGTTTTCTTTTTTCCACTATTTTCGCCCGTTTTGTGATTTTTGGGATATCGATGAACTTGTACAAAACGATATTTACGATTTTGCGAAAGATTTTAATCGTTTTCATACAGACTGCACTTTTATTGGACTGGGAGTAGTTGCAGGTGCTTGCTTATTCATCATGTTTGAATCTTCGGAATAGTGGAGATGATAGCAATCAAAAAGGTCTTGTTTTAGTTGATAGAAAATGTTGTTAATGCCATGGATATTATCATCTTTTCGGGTAGTTAAGCGGCTAACAAATTACTTAAATCGTTTTCACCCAACTCAAAAGTATTCCAGTTAACATAACAGAGCAGTTTGACATTCATCTTTGTTCTGTGTCTGGGCATAGGAACATTCAAGAGAATTGTAAGGTTGATGCGATTGCCGGATATGAAATAATATAACCAGGTCTACCAAACCAGGTCAGTAGATCATACCTAGCGGCTACAGGAGTCACGTGATCAAACAAATTTGGAACTTGAAAGGTCTAAACATTTTATCTAGTTCGATAGACCGCACAGTGCCACCATAGGTATGAAAAATGGATGCTATCTAACAGCATGCAACTAGACTTGGTTGCAAAGGATTTCTTCATGAGCTGCATGGACAAATAGGAGGAAGATAATTCTTGATATTTTTTTTAACTTTCCGGTCCTTTCTAACAAAGGGAAACTTTACCTTGGAGCTTACTACTTTCAAAATCACAGAAATTTCTCAAACATGGAATTAAAGTCTTTTTGTGTATTTGAAGCGTTGGTGATTTTATAAACGAGTAGATAGTTCAAAGCCCTAAGATCTACAAAAACCAACTCTGGTCTATGTTAGCTTGCTAATATCTGGTAGCCACTATGGTATAACCCAACCTATGTTTTTTTTTTTATTAATTTATCAGCTTCTCTACTCTGTACATGGACCCAGCAGAGCTCAACATTCAACAACACTTTTTGCAACATTGTTACGTATTCCTAGATCGTATTAAGAATTTTTTATCTCGGGATCAAGTCATGTTCAACCAAAGATTTTCCTTCGCTTCCTAAGCAGAGATTTGTTGATTCAGTGCAACATATCTTGATATACAGCTCGTATAGCTCCTGATTAATTCTTTGTCTCCATAGAGCAAATGGGACCGAAGCTTTTTTCAAAGAATCTCTCGCTCAAAATGACCAAGGAGCAGGAGTGGGATTATCAGGATCTTGTATAGGATATCCTTAGTAGTTTGAGTGAGAGCTTTACTACCAAATGCCCTTCTAAGCCCAAAGAAACAGAGATTGGCAAGCGTAATTCTTCGTTTAATTTCTGTAGAGATGCTGTTGTCAGAGTTGATAGCGTGTCCGAGGTAGACAAAGTCCTATCTGTTGATGATGACATTCTGTCAAATTCGTCGGCCTTACCCTAATTTACAGATAAACCCCTTTTTTCCACTTTCTATGTTAGTAGTTGCACCGGTTTATGGATGATTGTGCCTCTGGTGTTGGCTCGGGAGTTTTGCACAATCCTCTCAAGAATCAAATTAAAGAATGACAGTGCATTGAATTGCCAAATTCCTTTTTTGGTATCGAATGTGTCGGTGAGGTCGTTTCCGAACCTGATGTAGCAGCGAGAGTACTGCATCGTCATCCTGTATAGGCGGACGAGTTTTGGCGGCATACCAAAACTAGACATGGCGCTGTATAGGTCGTCTCTGTAAATGCTGCCGTATGCGGCTTTCAAACCGATGGGTAGGTGGTGGGTATCGATTTGGACTTCTTGGATTTTCTTCCAGGGTTTGCCGAAGTTTTGGTCAATTGTGGACTTTTCTGGCCAAAACCACACTGATAAGGGCCAATCAGGTTGTTGGTAAACGGTTTCAAGCGTACACATATTACTGCAGATGGGAACTTGTAGGCGATGTTGAGGAGACTTATTCATCTGTAGTTGGCACAGTTCAAAGGGTCCCTTTTTTGTGGATCGGGCAAACGATGCTGATGTTCCAAACGATGATGGTTGGTAGTTTCCGCTGTAGTCGCCAATATTGAAGGTTCGTTCGGCCTGCCAGCGGGATATTGTTCGTCGTCGGCGTTTAACAGTCTGCAGAAGGGGTTCTTCCATATCATCAGCATTGACTGTGTCTTAGCTAGAATATTTCTTTGCTCATTTCGACAGGATTCTGTTCCGCCCTTGTATTCCTGTCTTTGACGTTTTACACTTTGGTAAAACTTATGAACATCTTACCTTCAGTGGCACCTCTATATGTCTTCGACCGCACGCTTTTCTTGGTGTTAATTTTTATTCTGAAAATCCCTATCTATAGCTAAATGGCAGTTCTCGTCTTCATCTGCAACTTTGGCTTGTATTCGTTCTAGGCTGCGAGCATCTGTCAGCACACTTCATAAAACCGAGGGTTTCTTGCTGGTGGGCGTAAGGAACCTAGTTGCGGTTGATGGCTTGTTGACATTGTCTTGTGATTGTAGTTGCTGGTGGTATGGTGTTAATCCTGAGGCGACTGCAGTCTTTTGACATTAAACCTATGATGCCAATTCCATATTTTTTGATTTTGTGTCATATTTCTTTCATTTCTTCATTTTATGGTATTTTCTAAGAGAATTTATCCGAAGTCTTCTGAATTTGAAAAAGATATGAATTTTAACTTGAAATGTACTGGAATATATCTTTTGGTTATAAATTTTCAAACATAACCGGGGTGGCACACCCTGAGTCAATGACTACCACGCAGAAATCCCATATTCTGTTTCACTTACCTACCAAGAAATATATTTCATATTTTGTCCATAAGCATTGGGGCGGTTATTCAAAAACGATTTTTGGTAAATATTTTCTAAAATTCGAAAACTCTTTGAGTGGTATTTAAACAGTACATAGCCTTAAGCCAGATCCCCACAATATATTAAAATGAGAATATCTAGACCTACGACAAAAGACAAAAACATAAACAATTGCAATGGAAGCAGGGATATACCTACAGCAATATCAACTTCTTAGTGCCAAACAACCTTTTGCATTATAAATGGACTCGTTTCCATCGCACATTGATTCCCAATTTAACTGAATGCTGTCGAGCTCCAAACAAGATTAAAAGTTTTCTCGAATGTCTTTTTCCCATCTACAGTGGTGGATACCAAATTAGCACACCTAGTTTTTTTTTTTAAATATATTTGATAATAGTAAGAAAAACAGTATTAAGTTTGAAAATAGAATTTTTTTTTAATTTTTATTAATAAATTCACTTATTTTGTGACTTATGAGAATCCATATATTTTTTGATTTCAGCAATTTCTGTTAGAAATAAAAATTAATAAAAAAAATTGTTATGAATTTCCACATTTTTGCTTGGACATATAATTAGCACATAAGACGAAACTACCAATTTTACCTGTAATTCTTGGGAATTAAGCTAATATTTAGTTGGAAATCCTTTATTTGCTATAACAGCTTGACATCGCCTCGGCAAACTTTCAACTAATTTCCTGCAGCGTTCAATTGTTGTTGAATGCCAAGCACTTTTGATATTTTCCCATAATTCACTTAAGTTTTTAGGATTTCTACCTTCAATTTGGCGTTCAATGTCGTTCCACAGGTTCTCAATCGGGTTGAGATCGGGAGACTGAGCTGGCCATTTCAAAACATTTACTGTATTGCTTTCTAAGCACGATTTTACCAATCGGGAAGTATGTTTGGGATCGTTGTCGTGCATAAAACACCACGTAAGAGGCAAATTGTCATCAGCGTAAGGAATCATATGGTCTTCTATGATGCCCTTGTAAACGTGTTGATCCATTCTGGTATCAATTTTAACAATAGGCCCCACACCGTGCCAAGAAAAGGCTCCCCACACCATTACATTTCCTCCTCCGTGTTTAATTGTTTTTAGTGTGTATTTTGGGTTGTATTGTTGATTCGGAGGACGCCACACATATTTTTTTCCATCCGACCCGAATCTACAGAACTTCGACTCGTCACTCCAGAGCATATTTTTCCAAAACTGCATGGGTTTGCGCAGATGTTCCTTGGCAAACTCCATTCTACACTTCACATTTTTTATTGAAACAAATGGTTTTTTTTTGGGCTATGCAGCCTCTTAAATTATTTTCATTTAACCGCCGTCTGATTGTTTGAGAAGACACAGAGATACCGTATTGTGACTCAACGTCGTACTTAATCTGCTTAGATGTCTTGAAAGAGTCTACAGCCGAAGATCTGCGTATTAATTTGTCTTCTCTGGTGGTGGTTTTTCTTGCACGGGGAGCTCTTGCAACGTTTCTTGCAGTTTCAAATGTCTCAAAATGGCGAATTACATTGTAAACAAGCTTTCTGGAACAGCCTATTAATTTTGCTATTTCTGAAACCGTTTTTCCTTGTGATTTCAGCTCAATAATCAGAGTTCTTTTATCCGTAGTGCAGTGTAGTCCTTTTCCCATGTCTAAGGCATTAGTTTGATAAAAAAATGTATTTCGTAAGTAATTAAATACTTACCTTACGAATTCAAGGTCCAAATGAAAAAAAATAATTGAAAATGTTTACTTAATTCAAGTGTGCTAATTATATGACCAGGCTTTAGCAATGATACTTCACGACTATTCGCTTTACCATTAGTATTATATTACAAATCATAGTAATTGTAACGGATCTATTTTCTCTAATTGCCACATGTTACATCAAACTAGAAATGCCGTTACTTTAAGATAAGAGATGGAGTTTGTATGCAATTAAACACACGTGGTAGAAAGTGTGCTATTTATGTGTCCACCACGGTATATATAAGCAACCCTCAAGCTTAAAAGTCGAGAGGGGCGACATGCCACATTACAGAGGACGACTTATCGTCACCAACATCATTATCGCTATACTCTCTCCAGATGTGCATACATTATCCTTAAAGTAAGTGCACACTCCCCGTGTCCACAAGTGAACACATAGCGTGGTCCTGTTTGGCAACTTAACAGATACAAAGTACAACGAGCATTGCAGCGACATACACTCTCCGGGACATGACGTTTATAGCTCACGACATTCAAAGGCAATCATATCACAGGTAAGGTCTCGTTGTGTCGTTTGTCGTCAGATTTGATTTTCACCCTTGGGCGCAGCAGCTATCCAGGCGATTTGTTCATCCCAGCAATCTCGTATACATGTCCAAATGAATATCAAGCTACAGTTAGGTGGAAATTCCCAACAATTGGTCCTTTGTTCGGCAAACACCGGCGTAATACCTTAATTTGGTTCCAATTTGAAATCGGTTTCATTTAGAATGCTGCCTCCTGGGATTGGGGTTACACACACGCTGTACCGTGCCTGGAGAAATGCTGTTTGGGAAAAGTGGCTCATGAAGCACAAAGGTGTGCAGTTGCTGGTGCTACCACCCCCCCTTTGCATATAGTCGTAGAAATGTCAAGTTTTTGAAATAGGTCCGCAACCCGTAACTGATAGAGATTAATTCGTTTGGAAGTTTTAGGCATATCTACTGCCCCAAATAGAACAGAGTAGCAGTCTTATTGAGGTAGAGATTTATTGTGTTAATGTTGGACAAACGGATGTGGATACAAGTTTCCTTCAAGTTGAATGTTTTAGATGGAGTGCCGTGCGAAGTGGGTGAAAGGGTGAGCGAAAAAGTTACTTTTCACATCTCTTGGAGGCGAGTTAATTACATTTTACGGCACCAACAGGTAAGAATGCGATGGCACGTTATACGTGGGGATGTGTACACACCGGGGAATGTTGTCTGGCAAAAGTTTCTCGTAAAGAACCTTTTGCGAGAAGTTTGCCACCTGTGTTCTTGAGTAAATCGATTAAATTGTTAAATTAGGTATTCCTGGGACATGGGTTCGACAAATATATTTCAATTGGAACAAACGGTTGATTGTTTGTAAATGTTTAAGAAAATTTATCATAAATCCATTAAATGTAAGGAACGATCATAAAATATGCAGTGCTTCCGATAAAAATGCGTTTTTAATAAAGTTAGTAACTTAAGTAGCTTCGACCCGTAGTTGGTATCTGCCTAAAAAAAGGCAGATCCAGATCCAGTCGTTTAGCGTCATGACATCATTGGTCTTCCTCCTCGAACCTGAAGGCTGTAATTCGAAGTTTCCCCTGGCTTCGGTATTACAGTTTATTCGATGTGTCGAGATGCATTTACATTTTGCTGTACATCCAAAAAAATGAATGGAGAAGCTAGGCTTGAGGCCTTATATGGGCCATAAATGCTAGATATTTCTTTTTTATTATCCACAACTTGGTACAACTTAAAAAAATCGCAGTTGCATCTTCTCCTCCATTCGCCTTCCTTGCATACCGAACCAACAATTTGACGAGAAATTATTCCTTTGAAGGCGGCTAATATTTGCTGTGCTTTTCTGCTAATTGTACAGTAATGGGTGCCATAAAGTAGAACCAGTAGAATTAGCGTTCGGTAGGGCAAAAACGGTCGATTACACGATTAGCAAAAGACTTTGTTGTGAGACTAAGTTGGCCAGGGAGGCATCCATGATGCTGGAGAGTGCCCTACTCTCCAGCATAATGGATGCCTCCGCACGCTTGCTATTGCTCGGCTTACTTCGTCGGGGCGGTGGTAGTTAGTAATTCTTGCCCTCTTTTACCTCCGCTATGTTGACCACGGACGGACTATAAGGACTCTTACAGGAAAAGGATACATTGTGGAATAAGCTCAAAAGGAAATGACTAAAGCCTATGTTATGGGTGGTTAAATTTTAAGGGCCGATGTAGAATGTGAACCACACATAAACGTCAAGTTTTTTTCTGCATTTTATTTGAAATTTCTCAGTTTCAGACTAACTCAATTTGAACCATGGACAGGTTAAAGTTATTCAGGCTTATTATGAAAATGGGCGTTCAAATCAAAATGCATATCGTGCACTTCGTGATTTATTCGGTCAATTTAATCGTCCAAATGTGCGTACAATCGGAAAAATCGTGCAAGCATTTGAGCAAACCGGATCTGTAGGAGATGTGAAAAAACCAGTACATGCTCTTACAGTTCGTACTGCAGAAAATATTGCTGCTGTTAGCGATAGTGTGGCTGAAGAGCCGTCCACCTCAACTCGTCATCGTCATCGAAGTCCAACGGTGTCAAATCATATGATCTTGACGGCCAATTGACATCGCCACCACGTGAGATAACACGACCATTGAATTTGTCGCGCAAAAGAGTCATTGTTTCGTTGGCTGTGTGGCAAGTGGCACTGTCCTGTTGAAACCACATATCGTCCACATCCATATCTTCCAATTCGGGTCATAAAAAGTTCTTTATCATCTCACGATAGCGAACAACATTCACAGTAACTGCCTGACCGACCTCATTTTGGAAAAAATACGGCCCGATGATGCCGCCAGCCCATAAACCGCACCAATCACTCTTGGATTATCATTCGCCCAAATGCGGCAATTCTGCTTACTGACGAATCCACTGAGGTGAAAATGTGCCTCATCACTAAAGAGGATTTTCTTCAAAAATTGATCATCCACTGTTGCCATTTCTTGCCACCATTCTGACCATTGACGAAGCTTGAAATGGTCAAGAGGCTTTAATTCTTGAGTCAATTGCACCTTGTAAGCGTATAAATGCAAGTCTTAATGTTCTTTGACGACGAGCGTGAGAGGTGCAATTTTGGGGCGTTGGACTTCATTCTTTGGGGTTATTTGAAAGCAAAGGTGTACGTCGATAAGCCAACAACAATTCAAGAGCTAAAGGATGAATTCGGCACATTAACGGCATAGAACCTCAATTATGCCTCAGCGTCATCGGAAATTTGGACCATCGGATGGAGGTTTGTCTCCGAGGTCGCGGCGGCTATTTGGCCAATATTTTGTTCCATACATAATTGGACCATACCAATATTATCGTAATAAAAATAAATGACAATAATTTCCTGAATAAATTGTGTTTTATTCAAAATCAACAGCGGCCCTTTAAATTTAACCACCTTTTATATACCACTGAAATACGACTAGGGAAACGTGTTTTCAATGTTTCTCAGCAGTCTAGATTCGCATTCTAAAATGTGTCGATTGTTAGTGGAAAATGCTGGAAATGGCATGTGACACCGTTTCAATGAAACCACATATTGGTCACTGTGTAGTGTGTAATCATGTCACGATACCAAAAAAAATTAATTATTACTGCCTGATAGCCGCATTTTCGAAGAAGAATGGTCCGATAATGCCTCCAGCATAAAATCCATACCAAACAGTGACGAGTTGTGGATACTTTTGTTTCTCAAGAATTAATTGTGGGTTTTCTGAACCCCAAATGCAACAATTTTGAAGATTAACGAAGCCATCAAGATCAAAATGAGCCTTATCACTGAAGATGTTTTTTTTCGAAAAATCAACAATCAACTTGTTGTTGTTTCAAAATCCATTCAACGCAGTAGTCTTCAGTTCTTGATTCAATTAAACTTTGTAAGCATGAAGTTTCAAGTCTTTCCTTAGAATTCGCTTTAGAAATGCCCAACTTTTGACAATGGTAATACTCTAGCGAACTGCTTCGATGTTCCGTGGAAAATAAAAATCAGTTTTGAAATCAAACTCGAATCTCACTAATTACAGCCTTAAAGATTAAAGGTTACCTCGATTATCATACTCTACATCCATCGAATAAGGCTAGAGGTGGAGGCTCAGTATATATAAAAGAGTGTATTGAACATTCGATTGATCTTAAATTAGAAATCAAAGTTAGCTCTATACAAGTCAAAAGCAGGCAATCATTTCTGAAGATATTTTCTATTTACAGCCCACCACGTTGCAAGGTTGAGAAAATTGACTTTGAAAACTTACTTTTGATCCATTGGACAGCGTTTTGTCATCGGAGGGGACTTTAATGCAAAACATACATTCTGGGGATCTAGATGCATATGACAGAAAGGTAGGATGCTTTGCGATGTAGGTAGAAAGTACAATACCGAATTTTATTCTACGGGAAAACCAACTTACTAGCCAACTGATGTTACAAAAATACCGGATTTGATAGATTATTGCATCGTGAAAGGTCTGCCGACTATGCCTTGATCATTTCTCTGATCATTCTCAGTTTATTCTAACAACGAGCGAGTTTATCATTATAAATGAAAAACCACCCAGACTAACATACGGGAAAACCAACTGGGGAAGCTTCAAAAACGATATTGAAAATAATATCCGACCCCATTGGAACTCGAAGTCGCGGTTGACTCCTTTATCGATAAAGTTCAAAAAGCAGCTTGGGATAATACACCTCAACTAAGCAAAATATTGAGCAATAGTAACATTAAGTACCCCCAGGAAATAAAATATTTGGTAAGACAAAGAAGAAAGGCTTGTAAAAAATGGCACCAAACTCGTGCCCCGCAAGATAAAACACATCTCAATCGGTTGAGTAACTTGCTATCGAATTCGATAAAAAATTTTAAAACCATGCAGTAGAAACTTTTCTGCAAAGCCTAACCGCTGGAAAGGAACCCAATTATTCGCACTGGAAAGCAGTTATAGTCATGAACTTCACTTCTCTCACTTAAAACATCTCGAGTGCCCTTTCAGTTTCTTGTATCTTGTATGTTTCATTCGTAATTCATATCTCATACGCATATCTCGAGTGAGTCTCATATCTCATGTCCCATATGCATATCTCGAATAATTCGAATCGAATGAATGGAGAGCACAATGAGTGAAAGCTTTTCGAAACCTCGATATTAGTAACTGTGTATCAGCTCGATTTTCGTATAGATACCTGTACTGTTGGGGGATTGAATTTGAATCGAGAACTTTACGTGTATATTAGTGTGGCAGGTAAATACTGGACTACGTGTCATGTGTTAACATTTTAATTTGCCGTGTGGATTGTAATTGTAATTGTAATGCAATTACTTTGTGTTTAAAAGTTTTACAGTATAGAATTTTTCGGGTATGTTTTTTTTTTGCATATGGCATATTTTGTTAGCATTAAGTATTAAAGAGTTTTTGATAGCTCGAATGATCATTTGATTATACAGATCACTCGAGTACTAATGTCTCGATTCTTTAAATCATTCGATTATGCCCAACACTAGTTACCTGATTACGGGCAAAGATTATGAATTCTATACAGATGACGCACTCCATATAAGAAAAAATTGTTCTATGGCGGTTCGTGCTGGCACAGCCCGTTATATGTTTTTGTTCTTGTTTTTCATGTGTTTTCATGCACACCGCCCGCCCGTACCATGAAGCTACTGAGCAAAAGTTTCTGTTTTTTGTTCTCAATGCGTCATCTGTATAGAATTCATAATCTTTGTTACGGGGGAACTTCTTAAAATGCTGTCTCGGAAAGCATCAACTAAACTGTTCTACATTGTAAATACGGCAATTAGATTTGAGTACATACCAAGACAGTGGAAAGTCGTGGAAGTGATTATGGTTCCAGGAAAATCACAGAATGAAATAAAATCTTACAGACCTATTTCACCTCTTCCAATAATTTGAAAAGTTTTTGAAAGGGTACTACTCGGTCACTTACATCCAATTATTGATCAAAAATGGCTTTTATCCGACCATCAATTTTGGTTTAGAAGTAAAAATTCGAATGTGAACCAAGACCATCGCATTACTGATGTAATTGAGAAAACTTTCGAAGATTAGAAAATTTGCTCAGCCATATTTCTTGACGTGTAGCAAGCTTTTGACAAGGTTTGGCATAAATGGCCTTCAATACAAATTAAGACAAGCTCTGCCTGGAGCATAGACTCTTCCATGTTAACCTCGGAAACAAAAATTCAGAGTTCAAAGAAATAATGGCAAGAGTACCCCAAGGAATCGTCCTTGGACCACTCTTGTACCTCCTATTTACAACTTTTGCTGAAATGAAATTACAAAACGCTCTTTACGAGGTTGATGAATGGACAAAATCTTGGCGGATTGCACTAAACGAGTTCAAATCGTATAATCAGACAAACAATTTGCCTGTATTTCTAAATACGATTCGAGTCCCTTTTGCAAATGAAGCAAAATATCCCGGAATGACGCTTGATGCAAAATGCAAGTCGCATGTAAAAAAGAAACGCAAACTTAAAAATACATACAGAGAGCTGTACTGGGTGTTCGGAAAATATTCGAAGCTTAACCTTGATAACAAGCTGCTTTTGTACAAGCAGGTGCTAAAACCGGTTTGGATATATGTTATTCAACTATGGGATTGTACTAGTGAAACGAATTTAAACATTTTACAAACTTTTGGAAACAAAATTTTAAGATCATTCGTCAATGCGCCACGGTACATAAGGAACGAGGATCTACGCAGAGATCTGGGTATTGGAGGGGACAACGTTCGTTCAAATTTTTGACGAAACAAATTTATTGCGGAGTCTTCAAAGACCTAAACCATTGGATTTGGCCCGATAATAACAAACCGCGCTATAAATTGCGGAAAAAGCAGGAACTCTCAAAGTAAAGTTACCTGCCAAACATTCATACAAGGTGGCGCAAAAGTTGTCACCCGATGATTCTTGGCCGTCATTTTTTAAAGGTTTTGCAAAAAAATCGAAACAATTATTATAGGTGGCGCATAGGACATGAATCGTGGAATAAATTTTTCTACTTTTTTTGCGGAAGAATTCAAATATTTGCGACCAAAAAACATCGGGTGACAGCTTTTGCGACGGGTGACAACTTTTGCGCCACCTTGTATATACACGTGATAAAAAATTGCTAGATAATTCGAATACTTAGTTGCAATAGAAATACAAAATGGGTGGTGGTTTTAGTAAGTAAAAATCCCACACTACTGCCACCAGCCCACGACAAAAAAAAGGCAGTAATTGAATTATTTCTCCTGCTTGGCATGTGCCACCGTCTTGTTAAAACCACATGTTGATCACATCCATATCTTGAAATTCAGCAACTAAAAACTGGGTTATCATGTCACGATACCGAACACCATTAATTATTACTGCCTGATCAGCCGCATTTTCGAAGAAGAATGGTCCGATAATGCCTCCAGCCTGAAATCCGCATCAAACAGTCACGCGTTGTGGATGAATTTATTTCTCAAGGTTTACTGTGGGTCGCAGGTTCAGATACCTTAAATGCGACAATTTAGACGATTAACGAAGCCGTCAAGATCAAAATGGACTTCATCACTGAAGATGATTTTGTACAAAAAATCCAGCATCCACTGGTTGTTTTTTCCAAAATCCATTCAACGAGCTCTTTTCGCGCTACATAATCAGTAGTCTTCCGTTCTTGAGTCAATTGAACTTTGTAAGAATGAAGTTTTAAGTTTTTCCTGAGAATTCGCTGTAGATAGCTTTTCGAAATGAATAATTCTTGACTACGGTGCCGAATTGATGTCTCTGGACTGTCAGCAATACTCTAGCGAATTGCTTCGATGTTTTCTGTTGAACGACTTGTGACAGGATACCCAAAGTGTCCAAGATAACTAGTTGATCCAGTCTTTCTCAATTTTTCAATTATTCTCTTCACAGTTGATGGTCTTAAATCACTATGACGGCCATATTTTGTACGAAAAATGCGGACTGTAGGTGACAAACCTTCATTATTTTTAAAATATTGCTCAGTAATGGAAAATTGTGGTATAGCACTCCATTTTTACTAACCCCGAACTGTCAGCTGTCAATTTTTTACCTTTTTTTCCGTTGGCAACAGAGTACAATTAAATGGCGCAAATTGTATTGGACACCCTTTATCTACTCTCACTGATGAACCAAAAATGGAAAATTACACTTTATCCGTGCTAACATGGTTGCAAACGTTTCTACTTTAAAAAATTAAATTATATTGAACTCTTAAACCTATCAGGATACGCAGCGTGACTATTTTGGAACTGACAGCCAAGTTCCACTACAAAGTATAGCTCCAACAGAAAATCTACAGGCACACGTGTATACCTAACTAATACCAACGAGAATTATTTAAATACATCCGCATGACTACCATCCGATTTCGGCTGGGTTTCTGCTTTCGGGTATGGTAAGGATGGGTTCCGCTGACTTCCGAATAACTTGGTGTGCCAGGTCGTTTTCATAATAATCTCTTTGAGGGTACGGTTTATAATGACAATGTGAGTCCTGGAATACAAATGGGATCATCGACGTTATCTCTGCCCAGAGAAGTAAAAAAGTACACATGTACAAATATCAGTCCAAATTGTAGGTACAGCTCTGTAGCCAAGGCCACACATCGAATGGGATTTGGTGGGATAGGGCTGTTATATTAAATTCGCTTTTTAAATTTTTTTCGAATCCCATTTCCAAGGTCTGTGTATGTCGGCGGATATTTGGAAATTTTATTTTTGATAACGTCTGACAAGCCTTGTGCCAGATGCCGGTACCTTAATTGTTATATAGGAGGGATTTTAGATGCAGAAGCTACTGGTATTTATTATTTGTAGAGGTTTTAATTAATGACCTCGTAATTGATACTCTCGGCACTTGGTTTGTGAAATCAATTTCAACTTAGTCGAATGGTGATGGTACTTCTTAAAGACTGATGGAGTAATTAAGTACGTACTCAAGCTACACTTGAAACTAGTTAAAGCAACACCTTGTAAATTTATTTCAGAAACTTGCTGCATCTCACATTTTTGGGCGATGGTTTCACCATAATTGCATTCAGATAATTTGATTTAACTTAATTGATAAGCAAATACCAACTGTCTGAGGTCTGCCACCCACCGGGATAGATGTACATTCTCTTGTTAATCGGATAACGTTTCATTACTCATACGAGGGTGATGATGTCCGTCTCTGGTTAAATGGACCCTTCCGTAATGACTTACAATATGTTTCCATTCAGTATGTGAACATCGTTATCAGTTAATCGATTCAGTAATGATTGGATACCACAAAATATAATTAGCATTAGGTCAATGAAGTCTGCTTTTTGTACACACCCCTCAGTGGGGGGGATTATAAGTTTGCGGTTGTATAACTTCGAAATGAAAATCGATTCTGTGTACATCCATTTAGAAGTTTCAAGTATCTTATTGTTCAGGACTTGTGGTGAAGTGTGTATAGCACTCGTCTCGATATTGTTCCTTAATCGATATTGACTATCGAATGAGGGGGTGGTGGAAGTTATTTTTTTTATTTTTATGGAATAACTTTGTTTGATGGGCTTCAAAGAGCTGCGACAACAATACCCTTGAAGATAAAATAATGTTTTCATTCCTGAAGTAGCTGACTTTTGGATTTGCTTGGGTGTGCTTTATTTTTTCTGAAGAAAATTGAAATTGATGGCAAAGGAAAATGGTTTGCTTGCCTTGAAGATCCATTGAATTTAGTGTCAATTTGAACTTTTGTTTCTAAAGGTTTGTGGGTGGCAGGAGCTTAAAATCTGCATTATAGGAAATTTGTAAAGCAAATTCTATATTTAGAGGGGGATAATGAAATAAATTTGGTATTTTAGTTATTAGAGTTAATGCCTTTTAACCTGAAACCATTTTGTTTTCCTTTCGTTACAGTTTAACAAAGCTGCTCTCCACCCAAGAGATAAAGATGAGATTTAGCCATGTTCTTGGGCAGAGCACTATCACAGAATGGGAGTAAGACTGATGCCAACACAACACATGAACTGAAGCCCCATTCGTGTACCGGGTGTACCGGAATATAAGGATTTCAAAGTTACGGAAGGACTGGGTGGTCAAGGCATGGGGCATCCGAGAAGACAACATATTAAGTTCACATCATTCATTTGGTGTGATGTGCGTCGTCATCAGTTCTTTTGGACAAACAAGCAGGATTTTCTCAGGTTCAAATTGCAGCTCCGAGGCAGCCAACTAATGTCACCAAGACGGCTGGTAACATATCGATTATGGCATGGGCTGTGTGGCATGGAGCGTCTTCCTGAATGAACCAGAGGTCGTACAAATTCATGTTTTCAATTTCAGTAAAAAAGTGCTGGTTTTCTGAGACCCAGATGCGGCCATTTTGTTTGTTTGCGGCCGAGATGAAAATGTGCCCAATATCTTTTTCTAATTCAAGCTGCTTTAAGGCCCAAACTGCGAAGCAATAACGAAGCGGAAGGTCTTGCGCCTTCAATTGTACCTTGTAAGCGAATAATCCGAGATCGAGTAGAATTCTCCTCAGGCTAGTAGGTGAAATGTTGAGCTGTTGAGATCGATGGTGAGTTCATGTTCGTAAAGTGAGTCTCACATTCTTGGCTAAAGCAGCCACATTCTCGTTTGTGCGCACCGTACGACAACGGGGACCATGAGTGTTGTCCAATAGCATACCAGCCACACAAACTTGAGTACAGCAGGCGCGGTGGGTGCTTCATTTTGGCCAAAACTTCTTTTCAAATAACGCACTGTTTGGGTTACACAGCACTCACTTTAAAAATAAGTTTTCAATATTTCCCAACGTTGTTTAAGTGTAAAGCAACTCATTTCGTTTCGCGGAGGTATAATACGGACTTTCTGTCAAGATTTCAGATTGACAGCTGCCACTGTCAAAATAACATATGCTTTCTAAAGAAGCCAATAGATGACCAACCCTATATGAAATTGTCCAAAGCTAATGTCTGAAACTATGTTATCAGCACGTACTTGTGTAGCTATATATGGCAAATGGTGGTCCAGCTTTTCGATGCAAGATGTCCTTGAAACCTCTGCCCGTTAATGCTGCTTGTACTAAGTTCGCTATGAGGTAGATCTGATAATTTAAAGAAAAAGATAGACTATGGAGAAAACCGCAGCAAGGTGAATCCTTACTTTACCTGACTGTAAGTAACTATTCTGATCGAGTCTTTCGGTCACCAGGCAGCACTCAATCAACCATATTGTACGCCAACATGGTGTACACGTACCCGCCAGAACTTGTTTCTTTATTTAAATTTCTTAGAAAGCTAAGTAGTGGACTAAAAGTCCGCAAAGTCCTAGGAAGTGCAGAATCCCCCTTCTCATATAGCCACCAGAATTCCGTTAGCTGCTTTTTAGCAACGGTCCTATCGCGATCCGATACCGAAGTGCTCCGGAGCATTGTCGACATACCCGTCGCGGATTAGCCGCTTGTCACGGTAGCGGTGGTATAAAAATGGGGTACCGTTCCTCTCCTGTACTAACCCTAACGAGTCTATATAAATGAATGCCTCTGGTGGAATAAAGCCAGACATGAGCATACTCTCCATGTATGTTTCATTGGGGTAATAAGCCCAGAAGATCAGGCTGTTGTCGCTAGCCATCGCCCTTGCAGCGTGCCTTCGAATCACCTTTATTAGGAAATTGTCGATTCTGTTCAGCTGAGCCCCATTGTAAAGAACCTCGTTGCGATAATATTTTATGTACTCGGAGTCTGGCGTTCGGTACAATCCTAAGCAGGATCGGAGATAACGCCTCTCAAACAGCCGTATCCACAACAGTAGACGATGGTCGGCCTTATGAGGGCCATGTAGCAAATGACATTCACCCTTGAATCAAGTTGACTGCTTTGAAACAATCTTCTTGTTAGAGCATAAGGCCCCCTAGCCCTGGCCAGACAAGCATCCACATTTTTGTTAAAATGCAGAAACTTGTCAAGCCAGATGCCAAGGTATTTGACTTCACTTCTCACCGCCAACGGCCGTCCATGCTGTCCAAAGATACACAATTTTTTTTCCAGTTTTTTCTGGTATCGCCAGAAGCCCTACGCAATGGGGTCCTAAACAGAATTGTTTCGGTTTTTTTGGAAATTGCTCCTCAATTTCCAATCATATCCCTTTATGTAATCGAAGTCACGCTGCAAAAGTATGTTGATGACCTCGATTTTCGGACCTGATCTGTACGCCACTAGATCATCTGCGTTCGCTATAGCGTGACTGAGGGAACCTACAAGAACACTTGTATAAATGTTAAACAATATCGGGGAGTTCACCGCCCCCTGATGTAAACCGTTTTTGATTTCAAAGACTTTACTCGAAATTACGTTGCCACATTTGACAACGAACTTCTTTCCCATAAGCATTTCATAAATTATATATAGCATGGGTTTAGGCATGCCTCGTCTGGTTAGCTTGTAGAAAAGCACTTCTAACCATACAGTATCGAAGGCCTTCTCAAAGTCAACAAGACAGGTACCTGTGCATTGTACTTTGGATTTATTCAATTGGATGTCGGAGACTAGTTTTGACGAGGCATGGATGGTGTCATGCCTCGCTCGAAAACCAAACTGATTTTCCGGAATAATTTTTTTTTCCTCGACCCACTTAAGCAGAGCTCTATTGACTATCTTCTCGAATACCTTGCTTACATTCGGCAGACGGCTTATTGACCGAAGATTTGCAGGGTTTGTTCTGTCCTTGTCCTTTTTAGGGATAGGATGTACCACCGCCATTTTCCAGTGCACCGGATAATGTGCATTGGTCAGTGCATTGTTAAACAGGGTTTGGAACATATCGACTGCCTCTTTTGGCAGGTGTCTCAATACGATGATTGGGACACCGTCCTCTCCCGCCGATTTTTTATTCTTCAGTCATCTTTTTGCACGAACAGCATCAGGCTATTGGCAACTATGCCATTTGAAGGGTTTTAGTCATTGAATACGGTAAAACCGTGATTCTTAGATCGCCAAGCTTGGGGTTCAGTACGTAGATAAAAGTGATTCAGAAAGGCTCTCTCCTCGATAACGCGATTCGGGCGAACAGAGTTGTTCACCGTATACACGGTCTCGAAGACAGTGCCTATCGAATTCGCCTTCTCCTGAGGATCTTCGATCGTGAAAAAACCGTCGTTCGAGTCAACACTTTCCGGACTTATACCAACAGCCGTGAGTGTCTGTCTGTTCTCTGTCGTTTGGGAAATTCGGACACATGGAATGTCGTTATGATCCTTTCACCTGAATATTTTATTTATTTACAAGAAAATTCAGGCTTTAAATACCAGTAGCCCGAATACTACTGGTATTTAAAGCCTGAATTTTCTTGCCTCCGCAGTACAAAGGTTTTTGATCAGTGACTTCAATCTCTGGGTCTTGTCTGTCAGTAAATTGTCTACGCAGCCGTTTAAGCCTCGAGATCAGTATACTTTTGTGTTTGTTGAGTGCATCGATCAAGGTGAATCCTTGGAAAGATCAAATTCAAGACTCATCATCTTTTCGGTCGATTTTAACCCCGCGGATCTATCGCTTGAAGCTCTATACAGTAATGACCAATGCCAACAAATTTGATTCAGTCTTGTCGCCTAACACTGGAAGACATGCGATGCGTGCAACCACTTACCACTATTACCATAAAGTTATCCACACCCTATCTAGTTCACATCAACAAACATAGAACCATATTGCCGTGTCATGTAGATTAAACGAAAACTCCCACTAAGTGACTTTTTACGAGTTTGCAAAATCACAAAGGACATTAACTATCCTATCTACACATCAGACAAGTTCTCTATAACCAAAAAAGTTCCGAAAAAAGCCAAGGAACACATATCCCCAGGTGGATTCCATTTAACAACGGACCCACATCATCGTGATGTCATAAATAAGGACAATACGAAATTTGAATCGTATTAAGGACGCTCCTCTATAACTCACATTACATCCCATTAGAGTCATGTTAACCTTTTAGTGTTCTCCGATTCACATGAAAGTATATCTTCAAGCCCAATGAAACAAAACCATAAATACATTTAGAGAGTTATATACGAACATGCGTATATATTCATCCTTTGACCGAACAAGTGATGGCATAGGGTGGTCCAAGTGGATGCGGATGTTACGTCGCCTCCTACTACCCAACTCTTCCATAGGGATTCCTTAATAGGCTTTCATTCGACTCTTGGCTTGATACACTTGGAGATTTGTTACTCTCCCAGGAGACATACCTGGCAGGTAGGTGGGTTGGGGGTCGTCTTCAGAGTCGTCCTTCTACCTATATACCCTTTTTTTGTTGCTCTGTTAAAGGGCTCAAGTGTCTGCTTTAATATTTAATCCGCTTCCCTACCCCCGCCCCCCGCGTTGCTCGAATAAAACTTTCATAGTCACTGAGTATGTATACAATTTATTTAAACACAAGACAGTCGACACACAGCACATATCCGCACACACCCACACACACATATTTGTTGTATTTATGGAGATTCCGGTTTTCATCCTTTCTGTTTGTTTGTGATGTCGTTGTCGCTGTATTTTGATATGCAGTACTTCTCATGTATTTCTGCTCTTTGTGACGTTCCCATGAGGTTGCTTCGCTTTTATTTCTGCTTATTTCCATCTTTTGTCTTGTGCCCTCAACGCCTCTACACCCACTTATCAACATTCAAACGTCGGTCGGTAGGGTGGTGCGAGTATTTTCTAAAACCCACGCGTTCTTGCCAGTACTGGTGGCTGTCTATTTGTGGGGGCACATCATATAAACAGCGATGCGGGTGGATCTGCAATCTGGATATGTATCTAGGTGTATCTATATAGGGAAAGCAAGTGGCAGACTTTCCAGACAGATACAGAGGAAAAGTTCGTTATTCACAGCAGCACCGACCGCAATTAGGGGTACTCTCTCCATGGCGTTGTGTTTCTGTAAGGCTTCCTCTTTAACAGCATTAGGAACGCGCGTCGGAGTGATTTCTTTCACTTCGGTTGTTTTGGTTTTTCTACAAATACATCTGGATGCTGAATAAACGTACTTATACATGTATCTGTATAATTTGTGTCCTGTTAGCTTTGATGGGGAATCTTGTGCAAGTCCTTTCTGGCTTTGCGTTGGAGTTTTTTTTTTTTTTTTGTTATTCTATCGGAAAATGTATATTATGGCTAAGAGTTGGAGACGACTGATGCAAATGCATGAGTTGGGGATAAAGCAGAAGCAGCTATTTTTATGGTTTCTTTGGAATGAGTGAGTGAACGTTTTATAAAGACGTCTTGCGAAGGAGTGAGTGCCTCAATTGAAAATGTCCTCAAATAGAATAAGTACATACGATTTGTAACGTGTATTTGAGAGAGGTTTGCTGAATTTATTTTGGATTTCCTAAGTAAATGAAACATCCCTGTGGTAGTCTATCTTGTGTTATTGCCTTGCAATCTTGGAGAGGATTTGTTGTCTCCAGAAACCATGATGTTGCTTTGATTATAATATGTAGATACCTAGGAAATGATCAATAATTCATATTTTAAAATTTTCATTATATTGTTTGTCAAGCTGTTTTTATACGTCCCAGGATCTCCATGTTCATGTTCATATGAAAGCAATTAGGACATTCGTAATGTGTTGAAATTAATCTCAACAGGACTACTGCCAATGCTCTGAGAACATTCTTGATTATCATGCCTGACTTTGCAAAATATTGTCACGTTTATTGACAATCCATTGAAACCCATAAAGATTTCTCTAGAATAATCAAATTCGCTCTTTATAAGATACCCGGATCAAAGCTAGGAAGTAACTCTGTTTGATTCTCTGTCAATCTTACTTGAGCTTCACTTCCCGTATTGCAATATAATTCCTTACTAAAGGGCATTCTAAGAAAAGCAGCCTTCCATCTTATTCGATCCTAGCTACGATGCTTCAAGTCAACGCATTCTTTCATCCAATGGTAATGTCATGACTACTTTACGACTTTTGCCATTTTGTACCAGGATGTGCGTTGACAGTACTTTGTTTGTAGATAGCATATAATTTGTCTTGTCCTCCTTAACTATAAGACCAACGCATTGACTAGTCGATAGTCGGAGAAAATACTTCTACAACGGCGCGATGGGAACGACCAACGATGTCAATATCATCTGGGCATTCCAGTAGCTGGACAGTGCCTTCTGTATTAATACCTGCCCTACTGATAATATTTTCCAGCACGAGATTGAAGAAATCGTCCGTCTCCTTGCCGAAATCCGGTACATATTTGAAAAAGTTCAGATGAGCTGTTTCCACCAAGAACGTTCTCTCCAGTGTTAGATGACGCAGCGGGATTAGTTTTGATGGTATTCCAAACTTCCATCAATACTATCACACGTGGCCTTAAAATCGATGAAAAGATCTTGCCTCTACTAGTTAGGAAAAAAATGGGGTCCCAACCGCAAGATGTTTTTTCTCGATGTACATGTCCATTGTAAGACATATGTTAACATATGGAGGACTTGTCTGGTAGCAATCCACGAAAAAAGCTACCCCTCTGAAAAACATGACAAAGGTTCAAAGACTAGCATGTGTGGGCGCTACTAGGTAATGAAAACCACATCAACAACGGGACTGCAAAACATCCTCAACATGCTACCACTAGACCATTACATGCAAGAATCTGCAGCCAAAAGTGATACTAAAATCAGCCAGTCCACCATACAATACCACCAGATGATATTAAAATTTTTATTGACAGTCGGGCTGGAATTAAAGAAATCTCAGCTGTCGATATAAAGTTAAGCTTATGAAGCTTTGTCGTGAAGAGCTAGGTTCTTGAAGTATAAAATAATGTTGAGCTCTGTGGTTCCACGGATACAAAGGCATAAAGGGCTATGGAATTTCTGATGAACTGGTGAGGAAAGGATCTGTCACCAGCATTGACAAGGCAGAAAAGTCTGTCAAACCGCCACTATGTTCCCCCAAATCACGGGTAGAACAGAAAAAACTATGGATATTGCCAAAAACATGTGGTACACCCTTCCCACCAATGAACCATCCCAGAGGATGAGGCCCAAGTATGACTAAGCCGGAACCTACAAATTTCTTTAAATAATTCGAACATCTGTTTCGACACAACTTACTCCAAAGCGACAAACTGAAAATGCATCGTATAGATGATTACCCTTAAGGCCTGCTCAGAATGCGTATCTGTAGCTGGTATCCTTAGCTGAGTGAAAAGTTAAGAACAAGGCAACCCGTAAGCGCTTACACAATGTGTATCTTTGAGAATCTGTAGCTTGAAGTTGAATAGAGGGCAACTTCATGCAAGATATTTATCTCTCTTTTGACAGCGATGCAAGATACCAGCTACAGATATGCATTCTGAGCAGGCCTTTATAGAGGTTGCGGTGATGAAGATACACACGAGGATACCATCCACTTTCTGTGCAGGCCTCAGTCTTACTAAGGTACTTACTTAAGTGGCGCTACAGTCAGCAATGAACCTGAGCCTCAACCAAAATGCCTCTTCAATTAGCCCGGTCATTAGCTAACTGCCTCCAGCTGCGCAGTCCAAGTTGGTTGAGGTCGGTTTCTACTTGTGAGCGCCACTTAAGGTGGATCTCCCTCTATACTGCGTCCGACTTCTGACTGGGAATCGAAGACTCTGCGAGCCAAAGTATTGGTGTCCATTCGTTCTACATGTCCTACCCATCTTAAACTTCCAATGCGGAGTTTTTCGACCAGGGGTATGTCGCTGTACAGCTGGTATAGTTCTTGGTTGAATCATCGTCTCCATAGCCCGTCAACGCAAACGGGGCCGAAGATTTTTCGAAGAATTTTTCTCTCGAATCGACCAAGGATTTCTTCATCCGCTTTTGATACGGTCCATGCTTCAGCGCCGTAGAGAAGGACTGGGATGTTGAGGGTCTTATATAGGATCTCCTTAGTAGTTCGAGTGAGGGCTTTACTAACTACTAAATTTCCTTCTTAGCCCGAAAAAACAGCGGTCAACAAGAGTAATTCTTTGTTTGATTTCTGACGAGATATTGTTGTCAGAGTTAATAGCGGAGTCGAGGTAGACGAAGTCCCGCACTTCCTCAAAGTTATATCTGTCAATGTTGACATTCTGTCCAATTCGTCTATGTTGTGTGACCTTTCGTGTTGACAGCATATCCTTAGTCTTATCCTCATTTACTGCTAAACCCACTTTTGTCGCTTCCTTCTCTATACTAGCAAACGTGGCTATGATATCACGTTGACTCATACCAATGATGTCAATATCGACGGCGTATGCTAGTAGTTGCATCGATTTTTGGAAAATTGTGCCTCTGGTGTTGGCTCGGGAGTTTTGCACAATCCTTTCAAGAATCAAATTAAAGAAATCTCATGACAGCGAATATGTCGTTGAGGTCGTTTCCGACCCTGATGGAGCAGCGAAAATTCTCCATCGTCATCCTAGACAAACGGACGAGTTTGGGCGGTATACCAAAACTAGACATGGCTCTGTATAGTTCGTCTCTATAAATGCTGCCGTATGCGGCTTCGAAATCGATAAATAAGTGGTGGGTATCGATTTGGACTTCTTGGGTTTTTTTCCAGGATATGCCGAAGTGTCAAAATTTGATCGGTTGTGGACTTTAAGGCCTCAGTCAATTAAGAAAAATAACTTTTTGAAAATATTTCTTCCATGACCTCACGGATATGTCTGAAATCCCCTTCTCTATTCTTTTCAGGTTCACAACAACATCTGGATGGCTGGAAAGGGACAACAGGATAGTAACAGGACAAATTAAGGAGGCTCCCATACACGTGGAACCTCATACACGTGATGACTAATGGGCCTACATTGACCTGAGTCAATTAAGAAAAATAAATTTATGAAAATATTTCTTCCATGACCTCACGGATCTAACCGAAACCCCCGTCTCTAATCTTTTCAGATTCACAACAACATCTGGATGGCTGGAAAGGGACAACAGGACAGTATCAGGACAAATTAAGGAGGCTCCCATACACGTGGAACCCCATACACGTGATGACTAATGGGCCTACATTGACCTGGGTGTGATGTGGGAAGACGTGGTATACGTCTTATATACCTCATCAACCGACAAACCTTACCTAAGCTTACCCATAGGTCTTTATTTAATTTGGCATCACACGTTATTCTGAAAACGAGACCCATTTAGAAATCAATCGAAAAATTACTGGTCCCAACCCAAAGTGCTAAGGAGATCCTAAATATAAACCCTGAATATAGCATTCCTGTTTTACGTCGGTAAGTATGCATCACACCAAACGTGGATAAAGGAATCCTGGATCGTGTTGAACGAACAATTTTTGGGAAGTCCTATTTGCGTCGTCGGGCTATGGATACGAAGATTGAATTTTTGGTGTTAACAATACTCTGGCCTGCAGTCTTTGGCTCACAGTTAGATGGTAGACACAATAGGGCATGACCACACCTTCAGTAGCGCGCAGAGATGTATAAACCGACGTCCACTAATTTGAGGTCAATTGTAGGCAATTAGCTAATGATTTGGGTAATTTCGAAGGGATGTTGGTTCAGGTCCATGTTTACCCCGGACGGCGGTACAGTGTACTTGAGTGATTTACAATATTTGTGTGAGAAGTCGCAAGTGTCATGAGCTTAACAAAACGTTTCCGCGATATTCTACTGTGCTTGTAGTGAATCTTCAGCAACACGCTGTCATATTTTTTGGCAATTTCTATGTTGACCCTTCAATAATTCCGCAAAATTTGAAATACAATATCTCGCCGAATGAACCTTTAAAGCAGAATCTGAAATTCAATTTATGCGCCATCACATAATGTCCTTTTTTTTGTTTCGTAAACTGTACTTCGAATAAGGATGTAAGAAAGTATTCATTATTTTTGTTTTCAGGGAAACCTTGTACAAATCAGGATACATTATCTATCAATGGCTCCATCAACCAAATCGATAATCTTCCTAAACTAGCTTGACTGACATTACTTGGGAAGATACTGCTCGCTAAGTCAAGACAGAGAATCCATAATTTATGGTAATATCCTTGCGACCGTATCTACAGAAATACTGATTGATATTATAGATATATTTTTATCAATGAAAAGCTGCTCGTTATTTTCGGATTGTTTTCTTGGAAATGTGAATCTCAAATCGCTCCATCGTTTACTGGGAAGACTTGAATACAAAAGTGGTTCTTGTAGAGCAGAGTGCATCTCTGGGATACTTCTTGATTGATTAGTTATAAAAGTGAAGGATAGCGAATGCTGGTAGGTTATAAGGATTTTTTCAGTATAGTCTAAGAAATGACAAATTGTTTTTCTATAGATTTGTTATATTATAAATTGGAAGTAAGGAACTTTTAGAAATATAGATTAAAGGTAGGTCCAGGTTATACTAAATGACACTTATCTCTGCCGTAATTGGTAGTTTGTTAAAGTTCATAGAACCAACTAAGTAACTTCATTCAATGCAAATCTTTCTTCGAAGGGAATTCCTTTAAATATCCCGATACAGAGCGATGTTCCCACGAAGAGATTGAACAATTCGAGGACGGCAATGAATGTTTGCCTTGAGGAATTGTTCCATGGTGCCTACAGTTCTTGTTTCTGATTGATGTTTGTGCCTTGAAAAAAAGCTCATTCCTTGGAATATAATGCTGAAAAAATAGGTTTGGCAGAAAGAACTATACACAGCACAAAAATCAACACCCAATCGGGTGATGCTATAATTTTTGCAGATGGCGGCGAATGTCAATTCTACTTTGACATTTGTAAGGTAAACAGATAAACAATAAACCTCAACAGGCCTTGAATCGATATACTCCTAAATAACGTGAAACAATTGTTTGGTTTTTTTCAGATTTGCAAGCACTACGACGATTAGCCGCTCGCCTAGAAGAGTATGGAATAACAGTAGATGCTGCTAGGTCTGGTCGGCACTGGGAAACATTTCTGCTGAGCATATGGCAGATGTTTCCGAGGCCCCCGGAGTATCGACGAAACCAAACCAGGTTCCCAACATTGTCCGACCCAAACTCAATGGAACTCTACCCAAATTGTATGAAAACGCCAAATATGTTGAAATAATCCTGGATAGGAAGCTTTCCAGTAAAGATAACGTAAAGGAGCGTACTAAAAGAAATTTCTTAACTCCACCTTATAAGTGACGGAGGCATTAGGTCTTTTGTAAGGGCTTCAGGCAAACGGCACATAATATAAAGGAAGTTTTTCAGGTCTCTATCTTAGGTCGAAAGCCAACAACCTGCTTTGAGATTTAGGGGTTACGGGAAAACAATGTTTTGGAGAGAACAGAATTGTAACACTACATGGTAATTATCCTAGCAAAAATGTGCTTTTAGATACATTAAATCAGAGTAAAATTTCTTTCCGAAACCGCTCAAAATCTTATAAATCATAGACTGATCTCAAACAGCCGAAGTAGCCGGTATGGGCTGGATGAATATCCACTAAAATAAAAGGAATCCGAAGATTTTCAAGGTATAACATGAACTGACGGCCTGATACTACACAGACTCCGGTTCTCCTAATCACAGGCGGCCTGATCAGGCAAAACAATTTAATTTCCGGTTTGTCTTCGATCGCCTTTTCAGGCCAAAATAACTGACAACTTTATCATACACACGGGCAGGTAAAACTGCACATGCAGCCTGAACAGACATATCGGACAGTTATGCCTGCGTGTGTGTGCACTTTGCAGCCGCCTTTAAGACAAGAAACCGTAAATTCAGAGGCTACTAAGCTTATTAACCTTATCAGTGCTGAGATATATTGCAAATGTCGGCCTGTGCACGCATCTGGAGGTTTAACGCGTGGAAGGATTTAATTAAATTTCAGCATTAAGAGTTTTAATGAAGAAAATTTAAAGTCGATAGTGCAAGGAGCAAGAAGGGTGGACCAAGCATTCACTAAGGATGGTAAGCGGTTCAAATGAATGCATTTTTTCAATTCTCAAAGGGAAAAATTGAGATGAAGTGCATGAGATTCCAGCAGGAAGGAGCAACGCCGTACCGAGATACTGAAGCATGCGCTTCTGATAATATCACGATTTAGCAAATTGGACACGGAAGATCACCGATTTGACCACCACCTAGACTTCATTCTATGGGGTTCTTTGAAAACATGGGCATATGTAAATAAGCAACTCTAGCAGCTCTTAAGGAGGATGTCCATCCAGAAGTCGGAAATCTAATCCCTGATGTTCCGAAAAAAAACATAGAAAGGCACAAAAAAATGGTGAAATGTAATTTAACAATGGCAGCCCCAAAATGTGATGATATAGTCATACCAATTGCCCCATCCGTATAATATAGAAAGACAAACAATTCGCGTATATACGATGCTTCTATGATCTCAGATCACCAACCCATAGCTTCGAAAAATGTTTGGTCCCGTTTGTGATAAAGGGCTATATTAGGTTAGGTAGCAATGACTGCAGACTATGCGCGTGCTCACTTAGACTATAAAGGTCCATTGTGGTACCACGTGGATCTGTCGACTTTCCTATATTCGTTCGCCAAATTGAACCATTTAGAGCTGAAAGCCATTTAGAGTCGAAAGCCAACAACCTGCTTTGAGATTTAGGGGTTACGGAAAAACAAGGTTTTGGACAGGACAGAATTGTAACACTACATGGTAATTATCCTAGCAAAATTGTGCTTTTATATATCTTCAATCAGAGTAAAATTTCTTTCCGAAACCGCTCAAAATCTTATAAATCACAGACTGATCTCAAACAGCCGAAGTAGCCGGTATGGGCTGGATGAATAAATCCACTAAAATAAAAGGAATCCGAAGATTTTCAAGGTATAACATGAACTGACGGCCTGATACTACACAGACTCCGGTTCTCCTAATCATAGGCGGCCTGATCAGGCAAAACTATTTAATTTTCGATTTGTCTTCGATCGCCTGTTCAGGCCAAAATAACTGACAACTTTATCATACACACGTTCAGGTAAAACTGCACATGCAGCCTGAACAGACATATCGGACAGTTATGCCTGCGTGTGTGTGCACTGTGCAGCCGCCTTTAAGACAAGAAACCGTAAATTCAGAGGCTACAAAGCTTATTAACCTTATCATTGCTGAGATATATTGCAAATGTCGGCCTGTGCACGCATCTGGAGGTTTAACGCGTGGAAGGATTTAATTTAATTTCAGCATTAAGAGTTCTTATGAAGAAAATTGAAAGTCGATAGTGCAAGGAGCAAGAAGGGTGGACCAAGCATTCACTAAGGATGGTAAGCGGTTCAAATGAATTGAGATGAAGTGCATGAGATTCCAGCAGGAAGGAGCAACGCCGTACCGAGATACTCAAGCATGCGCTTCTGATAATATCACGATTTAGCAAATTGGACACGGAAGATCACCCGATTTGACCACCACCTAGACTTCATTCTATGGGGTTCTTTGAAAACATGGGCATATGTAAATAAGCAACTCTAGCAGCTCTTAAGGAGGATGTCCATCCAGAAGTCGGGAATCTAATCCCTGATGTTCCGAATAAAACATAGAAAGGCACAAAAAAATGGTGAAATGTAATTTAACAATGGCAGCCCCACTTTAGCAAAACGTGATGGATCTATACAAAGTATAGTGTAAAGTCATACCAATTGCCCCATCCGTATAATTCCATAATCTCAGATCACCAACCAATAGCTTCGAAAAATGTTTGGTCCCGTTTGTGTTAAAGGGCTAGATTAAGTTAGGTTGCAGTGACTGCAGGCTATATGCGTGCACACTTAGACTATAAAGGTCCATTGTGGTACCACGTGGATCTGTCGACTTTCCTATATTCGTTCGCCAAATTGAACCATTTAGAGCTGACTATATGCTTTGAAAGTTTCTGACATTAATACAAGGTGGCGCAAAAGTTGTCACCCGATGATTCTTGGCCGTCATTTTTTTAAGTGTTTTGCAAAAAAATCGAAACAATTATTATTAGTGGCGCATAGGACATGAATCGTGGAATAAATTTTTCTACTTTTTTTGCGGAAGAATTCAAATATTTGCAACCAAAAAACATCGGGTGACAGCTTTGGCGACGGGTGACAACTTTTGCGCTACCTTGTATAAGCCAGCTCACTTAGGTCATAAAAAAAAAAAGTTTCCAAATGGAGTTTTCTTTGTCTGAGAGAGCTGAACAAGAGAAGAGAATGTGAGTAATACTTTACTCTTCTTCCTCGTCCAAGCAGGTTCTAAGGAGACCTAATTTAGACACCGATTATGGTGCTGATGTTTGGTCTGTTCAGCAATGTCAAGCAGATTCGGCACTTCTGATTATATTTAGGCCAGAGTTTGACACGTTGTGCCGTTTATCCATCTGCGATTAGCTTTCGATCGCATCCAGTTTGAAGTGTATTGTCCTTTCTTGCAAGTTCATCTGCCTTGCAGTTCCCTGGTATGTCTGTTGAAGGACTAGAGAGATGAAGATTCAACCAAGAACTCTACGAGCTAAATAGCGACATAGAACTGATCAGAAAAATTCGCATTGGACGTCTAAGATGGCTCGAACATATCGAATGGACACAAATACTACGGCTCGCAGATTCTTCGATTCACATCCAGACGTAGGACGCAATAGAGGAAGACCTCACCTTAAGTGAGGTTTCACCCTTCAACCAACTTGAAGTGGGCAACTAAAGGCAGTTAAGGACAGGTCTAATTGAAGAAGCATGTTGGTTGAGGACTAGGTTCATTCCTGTATGGACTGTAGCGCCACTTAAGTAAGTTAGTAAGTATACAATCTTCAACAGCCCAGTTTTAAGCTATTTGGTTTCCTTTTCCACCAACAAATGAAAATTCTTTTGTCGCAATCTTACAAGTATTTTTCTTCTTAAAACAGTTAAACAGTTTTGTCGCAATCTTACAAGTCCTTTTCTTCTTAAAACAGTTAAACTGAAGGGTAGGTCATGAAATCCTGCAGACTTTGTGAACTAAAAGCGGTTGATCGGGTTGTTGGTGAATGGTTTCAGGTGTTTACAGCGGATAGGATCTGTCCAGTTCCTTTTTTTATTTTCAAACGCATATATCAATCGTTTTTCGAGATCCTCAATAAATGGGGATTGAAATTTGTGAAATCGAAGGATTTCCACTCACTTTTCGGAATTGTTTGTCCTTACCCAAATTTGTTGCTACGATAAAGGCGGTTTTTCAGTTCTGTTGACCCAGAGTTAAAACTGTATACAATTTAATCTAGAGTTACCTCATGAACCAGGTTTTCAGTGCAGGATCAAACCTTTACACTTTTACAGACTCTAAAAGAAAACCGAGGACCACCATTTTTCTCTCGATTTGGAATGGATACGACAGATTTTATAGGGACGAACTATGCAGAGTCTTGTCTAGTTTTGATATACCGCCGAAACTCGTCCATCGTCATTCGTCATTTTTCATCGTCACCCTGCACAGATGGGTGACGATGAAAAATGCTCCCAATTCTCAAGATCGGGAAAGATATCACCGTACGATTCGTTACCAATAAAAGGCCATCCCAGAATGCATATCTGTAGCTGGTATATTGAATCGCTGTCAAAAGAGAGATACATTTCTTGCATGAAGTTGCCCTCTATTCAACTTCAAGCCACAGATTCACGAAAGATACACATTGTGTAAGCGCTTACGGGTTGCCTTTTTTGAACTTTTTACGCAGCTACAAGCATCATCTTCAGATACGCATTCTGGGCAGCTCTTAACGATTCTGACAAGGTGACGCATTGTCAAGCGACTTCTTTATCATCATTCTTGTGAGAATTGGGCAAAATTCCAGAGCCAACTCCAGGAGCACAAGTTTTCATCTAACATTCTTAAACGACATTGACATCACTGGTAGGACTAAACGAGATGTCACAGTCAAGTTTACTAATAGTGTGAAAGCAACAGAGAAAAATCGATTTAACAGTAAATGAGGGCAAGACCAAGCTGTGAAGAAGAAGGGAAACACAACTTCAAAGATTTAGACAGAATGTCATCATCGACAGCTACAACTAGTTCTAGTTAGAGACTTAGTTTACCTCGGCTACCCTATACTCTGAGAACGATATATCGTCAGAAGTCAAAAGAAAAAATAACTCTCGCTAAGTAACCTTGAAAGACCGAAGAAAAAGTTCTATTAAGGGAATTTAGAATTGACTCCCATGCTTTACTAAAGAGGTCCTATGCAAGACCCTTATGAAGAAATCCTTGGACGTTTTGAGATAAAAATTATTTGAAAAATCTTCAATCTCGGTTTTGTTGACGGGCTTTGGAGGTTTGCCTTGGAAAACAATCAAACTTAGACCGCCAAAATAGTGCTTTTCACTAGATATCTGTACAAAAAAGTATTCCAAAGCATTCAGAATACAAAAGAGCGAAAACGGTATGGTGGAATATACGCATTAACAACATCAAATGCATATTTCATAATCATGAACATTTATGCATGGAAAAAAAACGACCAAGAAACTTTAAATTACTTTTCAACTAAGACCATCCGTCCAATCTTTATGGCACACTAACTATATTGTTTTTGAAGCTTATATCCTCTGTAGATCCAGTTAACTGGGACAGAAAAAATTTAAAATGTAAATTCACTCACATAAGTGTGCACTCTTTCAAAAGTAACATCAGTAACCACGATTAGAATTCAAAATCTTGGAACACCGCTCCAACGCCTGTACCTATTTCTAAAATTTAAATTTCTATTTTTTTTACCCCCATTATCCTTACATTTATTCTAGGACAAAATATCATTCCTACACTCAACTCACATGGAAATATGAGTGTATACCTAGGACGTAAAAAAAACGTAAAATAAATAAAAGTATTCAAGGAAACCGTCACAAAAGACACGTCGTCGACGTTGTACTCCGCCTCCCGGTCTGAGGATACATTATAGCTTGGTATGAAATTCATTGCATTGCTCTGCACTACACATAGCCCTGTGTAAGCTCGTCGTCCTTGTCGTCGTTGTCGGTCGTCTCGTTCGCCAAGTTGAATTACACGCTTGTTCAGAAAGTATCCCAAAACGTGTATGCAATTACTCTTGTATTTATGCTGCACTTGCCGTCATCATAGTCATCCTCTCATGATTTGAATCGTTCTCCGAATATAAAGGATTCCACTCTGTATACCGACGAATGGATGTTATACACCAAAATATACATTCCGACTGTGTTGAGTTTTCTAACCCACACTACCCGCAACAGTATGGTCTACAGAAGTTGAGGTATACCGTTGTATACCACTCATCGTCTCATTCAGGATTTACAGACGAATCGTATGACGATAGTCTGTGTATAGCCTTAAAAGTAAATGGGGAACAAAAGTGAATAAAAGAAATACAACGGTCCGATACGACTCGGACAAACTTCTTCTGATATTTAAGAGCCGGGGGTATCTATCCCCTGATATCATTCAAATGACCATCTTCTGTGAAGTGGGTACCGTTCATTTTAAAAGGAAGAATTTCAATTTGAAAATGCCTTTATGGGGGGATAATTAAAATCACTTTGATAGAAATCCTGTTTGTCATTTTCGATTTACAGAGTACCGTTATTCGAATACTAAGCCAGACATGTGGTAGAAAAATATTGCAATACTATTTAATTGAGAGCTGATTCTTGAAACTAGGATGATTCTTGAGTACTTCAAGTGAAACCAGAAATATATTACCAACTGCATAGATGTACCTATCTGTTGAAGCATGCATCCGCAAGATGGCTCTGGAATTGATTTGTTGGCAGAAATGTCCAATTTATGGAATTTATGGATATCTGTCTATCTGTATCTAATGAAAATGGAATGGTATATGGATTTGAGAAAAAATTCTTCGGTCCTATTTGCGTTGTGAGGCTATAGAGATCAAGATTAAACCAAGAACTATACGAGCTGTACAGTGAAAAAAACTCCGTATTGGACGTTTAAGATGGCTAGGACATTTAATACAAATGGACACCAATATGCCGGCTCACAGAGTCTTAGATTCCCAGTCGCAGACGTCGGATTCAGAAGAGGAAGACCTCGCCTTAAGTGGCGCGCACAAGTAGAAACCGACCTCAACCAACTTGAAGTGCGCAACTGGAGGCAGTTAGTGAGCCACTGGAGGCAGTTAGCTAAAAAAGGTTGAAGCCCGGTCTGTAGTGCCATTTAAGTAAGTAAGAATGGTATAAAAAAATGCAGTAAGGGAAACTCCAAGTCGGTTCCTAGAAAGTTCCAATAACCTTTCAAATAACCTTTCGATAGATTTATAACGACAAACACACGTATAGCTGTGCGCTCGTACCTTTATTGATTAAAAAGATGTATAATGCATGAATTAGGCAAACATAGGGAATCTACCTAGACCTTGACCTTATGATTTCAACAAGGAAGAACGTCTTGGATTGAATAGTAATGGCTAAGATCTTCCCCGTCAAAATCTTTGTTGAATTGAAATTTCTTTAGGGGCGGTGTGAATTTTATGAAACGAAAAATTGTAACGACAAAGTATATAAAAGAATAATCGCTCTTTCTCTCTCTCTGTTTACCACCTGCATTGTGTATTCATCTCATTCTCTTAAAAATTAACCAGAATACAGTTTCACTTCTACCAAGTGTGGATTTTTTTAAACTTTCTCTTTCTCAAGAGGGATTATTTTCATAAACATGTTCGAACTCGAGATGTTGATTGATTCACACGTTTTTAAGAAAGGCGTACCCAAAAAAAAGTCCATACTCCCCTCTCCCGCTTAATCGACTAGACGCTAGACCCGACTAGAGAAAATTTTCTCCGTTTTGCTCGACACCGAAGAATTCTATACCGAGGTTTTCGTTCCGATTAGCATTTCGAAATTTTGATGAAATTTATGGCACATGATCGCGCAGCGGAATAATGCGTTAAGTCGCCTTACGCTACTTACTGATGGTAACGCAGTTCGAATTGAAAGTATGATGAGTTCAAAGAACACGAAGGCCCCAAAGGAGGCTGCAAAATTATGGCAAAAAGGATATCAGAGTGGACAATTGGAAGATCTCTAAGTCGAATTGGACTGGCAGTAGCAATAAAGAAAAAAAGCCTGCCTCATCAGACAAAAACATAAAGGCCCGAATCAAATTCTGCAAGGTACACAAATCCTGGACCGTAAAAGATTGAAAAAGTGTAATACGGTCGGATGAAACTAAATCAACTGTTTCGAGTCCGAAAGTAAGGAATATTTTTGTCTTGCACCCATGACACCATTGAAAAGCACCAGGTGAAGCAAACAATGAAGCATGGATGAGGTAGTCTGATGGTGTTTTTGTTTAACCTGGTCCCATATCGGGCCACTAGTAAAAATAAACGGTATTATGAAAAAGGAGCATTACCTTGATAGTTTGCGGATGAACTTGCCAGAAGTTATGGATGAATGCATCTATCCAATAGACGAATTGGTATTTCAGAAGGATGGGGACCCAAAAATCACTGCTCATACCGTTAAAAACTGGCTAGGGGAGCTGCAGTTTCAGAGTCATTCAATGACCCTCTCAAAGTCCTTATTTGAACCCCATTGAAGTTTGTGGGTAGTTGTTGAAAAACGTCTCTTGCAATACGAAGAGCCACCAAAGAATTGTGACCACCTATGGGAGAGGGTTCAGATGGAATGGGCGGGCATCACTCATGCCATATTAGGAAAACTGGTAGAAAGTATGCCGAAAAGAGCAAAAGGCGCCATTAAAAATAAGGGACTTTGGACTAAGTTTAAAAAAAATCAGATAACTTAAAAAAAGTATCGAGTGTGAGTTCACACGCGGTAGAAGTGAAACTGTATTCTGCTTAATTTCTCCCACTTTTACGCTATCTGTTTACCACCTCCATAAATAGTGTATTCATCTCATTCGAGATAGGTTGAACTAACATAACAAGTACAATTGCCTTGGGTACTTTTTGACAATTTGCAAGCTCTTGGGTTTATGAGAGAGTTTTATGCAACTATGTATATTGATGTTGACTTTTCGAATCAGATAACGCTATGAGAGCCATACAATTTTGTTCAGAACTAAATTGGTGAAAAATGTGTTTTGATTAGTTTTAAACATTGCTCTACCGCACAAATTAGGTTGAAGAATTTAAACTATTTCTTACCCCTAACATCAGTTCCCTAGCCTACAGAATCGATTTTATGCCAGTTTAACTCATCTCATTCTTTTACAATAACCAACAACACGCGGTGTTCCTACATATAAGTACTAACGGCTACTGACGCAGCTTGGTTTCGGTGATCCGACGACAACTGATATATTGTTTGATCTTGCTTTCGTTACACTTTTTCGTTTCATTAAATCAAATTCATTACTAGAGATACAATCAGTTCAATACCGATGTGTTTCATAATTTAATCTCGCTCTCACACAACCCCACGTACCCAAATTTACTTATTGACAGACATCATACTTTCTTGGGGCATGCCGGTGCAACGAGTTATCTCCAACTAACTTGCCAACACGAAACCATCCGGTTTTTTTTGCACGAAACTTTCATTTTTTATTTTTTTTTATTTTGTGGAACTGGAAAAGTATTTTAAATTTTGTTTTTTTATTACTTAATGTACATACTTATATTCTGGGCAATATTAGTAAAAACTTTACATTTATAGTAAGAAAGGAAATATAAATCATTTTCTTTATTTTTAAAATTATGCGACCAGTTTCGCTCGCCACAGTGTGTCGTATTATGAATATTCTGTAAAAATTTCAGCCCTACAGGTTCAGTATCTATGTGTTGTCTGATTCTTCATTCGTATTTATCTAAAGGGTGATCCAATAAAAGCTTTCTGACTTTTTTCGTAAATTAAACAAAACAATTCAAAGTATCGCGGGAAATCTTGAATTTAGGTGTTAGTTTGGTTTATCCCATTAAATGTTTAAAAATAATTGCCTTCAAATATTGCCCACTACTAACTCTTAAATTGTCCATTCTGTGGGTACAATTTCCATCACTCTTTCAAGCATATCAGCCCGTATTCCATGAATAACACGAGTTATGTTGGCTTCCAAAGCTTCAATCGTTTCGGGTTTATCCCCATGGAAAGTTTTCGAATGGTGTCAAATTACAAGATCTTGGTAATTGGCCACCAAGATCTTCCTTAAAATGATGTTTTCATCGAACGTTTCCCTTAATTAAATGATTGATTCGTTAGCTGTATTGCATATTGCACCATCCTCTTGAAGCCACAAGTCAGCTACACCAATATTTTGAATTTTCATGACAAAATTCATTGATCATTGCTCTGTAGCGATCTCCATTGACAGTGACACGCGCTCCTTTCGCATTTTTAAAGATATACGATCAGATGATGCCGCCTGCACAAAACCGAGTCAGACAGTGCAATTGGGCGTGCATTGGTAGCTGTTGGATTGCCTCTGACTGTTCATCAGCCCAAATATGGCAATTTCGCTTATTAAAGAATCCGTCTCATAAAAAAGCTGTACAATTATGACGATCAAATGGCCGAAGAACTCTATAAAAATGTTTAACTGAGCACTGATTTTGGAAAAAAAGTTTCCACAGATAGCGTGCATAGTTCCGGCGTAAGTCTATTCATGGTAAAATTGCAATGCATTCTGAACACTAACGTCATATGGATCAGAAATTGTCAAACCAACGCTATTGAAAAAAAAACCTCCTATTGGATCGCTCGTTATATATAACGGGTGATCCAAGTAGAGATACTTTTTTCAATAGCCTTTTTGACAGATTACGTGTGAGTCGTGTCATGCTGTCATGTTATTTTTGTTTAGTATTGTTTGGCATTTCATAATGGAAAGACTTACGCGTGAACAACGTTTACAAATTGTTCAACTTCATTATGAAAATTCACGTTCTGTGAGGAATGTGTTTCGTGCACTTCGCTCAACTTATGGTCAATCGGCCTACTGAGCGTACTATTCGCAATACCATCACCCATTTTGCGACAGAGCATTCATTAGGTATTGGATAATATTCGACCGAATAGACCACGTCCAGCACGCTGTGAAGAATATATATAACGGGTGATTTTTTAAGAGGTTTAAAACTTTTTTTAAAAAAAAAAACACAAAAAATTCAAAAAAATGAATGAAATATTTATTTGAATCGATAGTTTGAACCTTGCAATTTAATGTTTAAAGATAATTTCATGCAAATGTTGACCGCGGCTGCGTCTCAGGTAGCCCATCCGCTGAGTCCAATTTTGGCATACTCTTTCACACATATCGGCCGGTATCTCACGAATGAATGCATGGATGTTGGCTTCCAGTGCGTTAATCGAAGCGGGCTTGTCCCTATAGACATTAGCCTTGACATACCCCCACAAAAAATAATCTAATGGTGTCAAATCGCACGATCTAGGCGGCCAATTGACCGGCACGAAACGTGAAATTAACTGTTCACCAAACTCGCCTCGCAATTGCGCCATTGTTTCGCGTGCTGTGTGGCATGTGGCACCGTCTTGTTGAAACCACATATCATGCAAGTCAAGAACTTCCATTTCGGGCAAAAAAAAGTTTGTTATCATCGCTCGGTAGCGTTCACCATTGACAGTAACGCTGCGATTCGCATCATCTTTGAAGAAATATGGCCCAATAATGCCGCCGGCCCATAAACCGCACCAAACAGTGGCTTTTTCGGGATGCATTGGTAGCTGTTGCAATGCTTCTGGCTGATCTTCACTCCAAATGCGGCAATTTTGCTTATTTACGTACCCATTCAACCAAAAATGAGCCTCATCGCTGAACACAATTTTTCGATAAAAAAGCGGATCCTCGGCCAGCTTTCCAAGAGCCCATTCACCAAAAATTCGGCGTTGTGGTAGGTCGGCTGGCTTTAGTTCTTGCACCAGCTGTATCTTAAAAGGCTTTACGCCCAAATCCTTCCGCAAAATTTTCCACGTAGTGCTGTAACAAAGGCCTAACTGCTGGGAACGGCGCCGAATCGACATTTCGCGGTCTTCTGTCACACTAGCTGATACGGCCGCAATATTTTCTTCACTACGCACAGTACGTAAACGTGTTGGTGGTTTAATGTCCAACAAAGTAAATTTGGTGCGAAATTTGGTCACAATCTTCCGAATAGACTGCTCAGAAGGTCGAGAATGCCGATCATAAAATGGAAGCAGCGCGCGATGAACATTTCGAACCGAGCACGAATTTTGATAGTAAAATTCAATAATTTGCAAGCGTTGTGTATTTGTAAGACGATCCATGGTTAAATTGCAAACCAAACTGAAGCTGTTTGACAGTGACACAAGGTACTAAACACACGTCAGCTGTCAAAACCAGTGTTGCCAAAACCAAACCAGCTAAAAAATCACCCGTTATATACATAAATATAGAGTGTACACGAAGACCGTAGAGAGTCGATTCGGCGTGATTCGTGCCATGATAACCGACTATTTGATGCCTGAAATTGAAGCTCGTGATCTCGGCGACATTTGGTTTCAGCAAGACGGCGCCACTTCCCACACATCGCATCAATCAATGGACTTATTGAGAGAACATTTCGGTGAGCACATAATTTCACGTTTTGGGCCGGTCGATTGGCCACCAAGATCGTGTGATATCACACCGTTAGACTTTTTCCTGTGGGGATATGTAAAGTCAAAAGCTTATGCCGACAAATCCGCTTCGATTCAGGCCATGGAGGCAAACATCACGCATGTCATTCGCCAGTTACCAGTCGAAATGCTCGAACGAGTGATCGAAAAGTGGACTCAACAGATTGACCATCTGCGACTTAGCAACTGTCAACATTTGATAGACATAATCTTCAAAAAAAATGCCAAAGAATGTTCTTTCAAATGATAATAAACATTCTCCTTAAATTTGAATTTTCTGTGTTTTTTTTCTTTAAAAAAGTAGGGATCCTCGAAATGGATCACCCTTTATATATGAAGATATCACTTGCTAAAATAATAACCATACCTCCCTACACTTCATACACCAGAAAAGTAAAAATTCTATTCTGGATAAAGAATTCAAAATCTCCCACTCTGGTCGCATATGCATTTTGAATTTCCGACCACATCGTCAGATTGTTTGCAATATCTAGAGGATGGATGCTCAGATTTGAAATTTAAATCATTGTGGACCACAGCACCCTATCATCAGTAGAACCCTCGCAATGATGCCTTAAACACACACACACTTCTTCCGCAATGGTATTCACAAATAGACAGGAAAAAAAAGGACACAAACCGTAAAATGAAAGGATATCATTGCTTTTTTGCCATCGTCATTGGCCTGGGAAGAAGTAACTTGGAGCATATACCTCTGAGAGTCAGTAGTTTCGAGCTGAATCCTATAGACGTATCAATGGATGGTTCTGTCGGGCGGGCACTCAGCATGTTAGTCAAATGTAAACGAAAAGCTAAGTGGTCTGTGGGGCCAAGTAATGGAACATGAGCGCTCAAGTGGCTTTGGTCAATTGTGCATAATATCCTGCAGCGAAATTTTATTAAAAAAATCAAATTGATCTAAAAAAATGAAATGAGTGAGAAATGTAAATATGGAACCAAGAAATAATTGAAGCTACAACAGTTTTTATAGTCCTTGCAAAAATAAATGTATGTCGGGTTAGAAATGCTATTAAATAGAAAAAAGGAAAAATAGATCTTATTTTATTGATTGTAACTGGAATCAAAGATTTTTAGGAACGGCACCATTGGACACATTGTTTATGACCTGAGAAGTTTTCACCGTAAATAATTTGGTGTACACCAATTTGTTAAGATATGATATGGTCTGGGGGAGTTACCATCCCCAGTCTGATCCTTGGAGTCGGAGTTCAAACCACGACAGTGACTAAAGTTTCGTTTTTTTTAAGGATATTCTAGCTAGGTTTAAAGGTCAAAAAGGGCAAACGGGAAGAAGCCAGTTAGCGTGGCGTGAGAGCAGCAAAAGCGTTTCTTACAAGGGAGTTGGTCGTAAGAGTTTATAACGATCTGCCAAATTAAATTAGAGTGCGGTGTTATTAAAGGGTGATCCATTTCGAGGTTCCCTACTTTTTTAAAGAAAAAAACACAGAAAATTCAAATTTAATGGAGAATGTTTATTATCACATGAAAGAACATTCTTTGGCATTTATTTTTTGAAGATTATGTCTATCAAATGTTGGCCGTTGCTACGTCGCAGATGGTCCATCCGTTGAGTCCAATTTTCGATCACTCGTTCGAGCATTTCGACTGGTAACTGGCGAATGACACGCGTGATGTTTTCCTCCAAGGCCTGAATCGAAGCGGGTTTGTCGGCATAAGCTTTTGACTTTACATATCCCCACAGGAAAAAGTCTAACGGTGTGATATCACACGATCTTGGTGGCCAATCGACCGGCCCAAAACGTGAAATTATGTGCTCACCGAAATGTTCTCTCAATAAGTCCATTGATTGATGCGATGTGTGGGAAGTGGCGCGGTCTTGCTGAAACCCAATGTCGCCGAGATCACGAGCTTAAATTTCAGGCATCAAATAGTCGGTTATCATGGTCCGAGTTGCTTCGAACGGCGCCGAATCGACTCTCCACGGTCTTCGTGTACACTCTCAGCTACGGCCGCTATATTTTCTTCACAGCGTGCTGGACGTGGTCTATTCGGTCGAATATTATCCAATAATGAATGCTGGGTCTCAAAATGGGTGATGGTGTTGCGAATAGTACACTCAGTAGGCCGATTATGTTGACCATAAGTTGAGCGAAGTGCACGAAACACATTCCTCACAGAACGTGAATTTTCATAATAAAGTTGAACAATTTGTAAACGTTGTTCACGCGTAAGTCTTTCCATTATGAAATGCCAAACAATACTAAACAAAATAACATGACAGCATGACACGACTCACACTTGATCTGTCAAAAAAGGCTATTGAAAAAAGTATCTCTACTTGGATCACCCGTTATATACTATACATTTTAACGGGTCCGCCATCTAACGTTTTTGTTTTAACTTGTACTTATTTCGTGAATGGTAACACTAAGCTGATGTCTGATTCGACAGATAATTAGTTTTATCCTTCCGCTGAACGAATATGGTTGTGTATACGCTTGAACAACGCTGGGAAATATTGCGACATTACTTTGAATCATGGTAATGTTGCAGAATGTGTGCGAAAATTGCGTACGGATTTTGGAAGAAGAGAAGCTCCGTATGTTCGTTATCTTGTGAAAAAAGTGAAAGAAACTGGCATCCTCATCGATAAACCAAAGCGTGAAAAGCCAAAAACAGTGCGCACACCCGAGAATATTGCTGCTGTGGCAGAAAGTGTGCGTGAAGCGCCATAAACATCAATTCACCGTCGTTCTCAACAATTGACCATTTCGGAGACATCATTGAGACGAATTTTGCATAAAGACCTTGGTATGACGCCATACAAAGTCCAATTGGTTCAGGAGTTGAAGCCGATCATCCAATGCGTTTTCGCTTCGCTAAGTGGGCCTGTGATCGACTTAGAGAAGATGTCGATTTTGCCAAAAAAAATCATCTTTTCAGATGAAGCTCATTTTGATCTTGGCGGGTATGTAGACAAGCAAAATTGTCGCATTTGGGGCACAGAAAACCCGCACGCATACATTGAAAAGCCGAAACACCCAAAACGAGTCACTGTTTGGTGCGGATTTTGGTCCAGAGGCATAATTGGGCCATTTTTCTTCGAAAATGTGCAAGGAGTGGCCGTTACAGTCAATGGCGATCATTATCGGGCCATTTTAAACGAATTTTTGTTCACAAAAATTGAAGAGGAGGATATTGGCAACATTTGGTTTCAACAGGACGGCGCTACGTGCCACACAGCCGAAGCTACACTCGATGTTTTGCGCCCTGTTTTTGAAGATCGCATTATCAGTCGCAGAGCTGATGTCGTTTGGCCACCTCGGAGCTGCGATTTGACACCGTTGGACTATTATTTGTGTGGTGCCGTAAAAGATAAGTGTTACGCCGACAAGCCAGAGACAATTGACGCTTTAAAGGACAATATTTGTGAAGCCATTGGTGAAATGCAGCTGCACACAATCGATAATGTGCTTAAAAATTGGACCGATCGTGTAGGCTACTGCATGGCCAGCCGAGGCAACCATTTGAATGAAATTATTTTTCATTATTAACCGGAAGGATTGTACTTTTAAATAAAAAAAGAAATTTGAGAAAATATTCAGTAGTTTTTTTTTTATAGCATTTTCAAAAAAAAAAAAGTTATTTGGCGGACCCTTAACTATTTTTTTAACGAAAAATCAATTCAAATTATGCCGCAAAAACGAATATTTATAAAAACTAATATACTATGGGATAGGGTATAAAAAAATTAATAACTCGCTGGTTTCTCACGAGAATTTTCGAACAAAACTAGCTATTCGTCATTAACCAAACTCCTTCCCTAACGGCAGAGGTAAGATGGAAAACGGTGGAATCTATAAAATAAAAAACTTACATGAGCAAATCCGACAGGACATCCAAACATTTTAAAGTTTTGACACCAAAAGACTAACGGAATCGCTCTATTCCGTAGTGGATACAAATGGACCTATGTCAAGGTGTATCTGATACATTTGGGTTAGCCCTACAGGTTGTGGGTTGTACTTTGGGTTAACTATTCAATCACGGAAAACACCTATTGTCACGTAGCAATCAAAAGCCATGGAAATGACTGATTACACGACCATGCTAAATGAAAAAAAGGACAACGACGTTCGTATCTACACCTGATATGTGAGAACATTAAGCAGAAGACGTGCAGCTGAACAACAAGCGGAAGCCTTAAGCTGCTACATTACTACCATCTAAGAAATACGAAGAAGAAATACTGTGACATTTACTAAGTGTTACTCCGTGTTATGCTGAGCAGAAATAAGGATTTTTCAGATGTGGAATTGTTATAAGGATAACAAGAAGTCGTATGGCTTGAATACAATAGCAAACGTGTTGTAACAATGTGTATAAAGACCACATTTGCCAATATAAGCCAATAGGGTCTTATTATACATGGCCACATTATAAGAAACATAATATCAGAAAAATTTTGGAAGCATAAAGGAAATCCCTAACGACTCTTTAGGAAAACGACTTCTAGGTATTTAAAAACCCACAGGTTGTGGCCCTATTAATAAAAGGTTTGCACAACCCAAGGGCATCACAAAAGGCTGAAAAAATTTGGTCGCCTTGTAGATAAATCCATCATACCTGACTCTTCTTTACCTCGATTTCGAAGAAGTTGGTCGACGAAGTATAAACCTCGGCCTAAGTATTGCGCTCACGTTTTTAACCCACTAGGAGCAAGCAATAGGAGGCATCAACTGAACGAGCTTACAAAAGGGTGTCCCGAAAAGATACGTAAGAAATAAATAAATAATAGAATTTGTATTATTTTAATTGAAACATGGCTGGCTGTAGAGAGATAATTGAAATTTCCAATTTCTTGTCCTCGACGCCAAAGCATTACTTCGATGTTAATATTTGAATGGCTTATTATTGAACAGACGGGCAGTGTTTAAACCTAACAAATGTATAAAAACACTATGAAATATATTCAACACAGCCTACACGACAAGAGTTCTGGTAACGGACTTAGGCTAATTGACTTCGCTACGAAACGAAATGCCACTATAGCCAACACACGGTTGCCTCACCTCGATATCCATAAGGGGGCATGGCGGTCTCCAAATCAACGAACATTCAACCAATTTGATCACATTGCGGTAGACAAGAGGCACGCAACCAGTATTTTGGATGTCCGAAAAAGGAGACCCTCTGAACTGCGCCAACTACAGAGGCATAAGTCTGCTCAACATCGCCTACAAGATCCTATCTGCCGTAATATGTGAACGCTTGAAACCGTTTACAAACAACCTGATCGGCCCTTATCAGTGTGGTTTTAGGCCAGGAAAGTCCACAACCGATCAAATTTTCACACTTCGGAAGATCCTGGAAAAAACCCAAGAAGTCCAAAATCGATACCCACCACCTATTTCTCGATTTCAAAGCCGCATACGACAGCATTTATAGAGACGAACTAAACAGAGCCATGTCTAGTTTTGGTATACCGCCCAAACTCGTCCTATGAACTCTGATAATAATGTCTCGTCAGAAATTTAACGAAGAATTGCTCTTGCCAACAGCTGTTTCTTCGGGCTAAGAAGGCAATTTAGTAGTAAAGTCCACACTCGAACTACTAAGGAGATCCTATATAAGACCCTGATCATCCCAGTCCTGCTCTACGGCGCTGAAGCATGGACCGTATCAAAAGCGGATGAAGAAATCCTTGGTAGATTCGAGAGGAAAATTCTTCGAAAAATCTTCGGTCCCGTTTCCGTTGACGGGCTATGGAGACGAAGATTCAACGAGCTGTACAGGGACATAGCCCTGGTCAAAAAAACTCCGCATTGGACGTTTAAGATAGCTACGACATGTAGAACGAATGGACACCGCCTGCTCGCAGAGTCTTAGATTCCAAGCCAGACGTCGGACGTAGTAGAGGAAGACCTCGCCTTAAGTGGCGCGCACAAGTAGAAACCGACCTCAACCAACTTGGAGTGCGCAACTGGAGGTAGTTGAAGTTGAGGCCCTGGTTCATTCCGGACCTTAAGCGCCACTTTAGTAAGTAAATAATATACCCCACGGGGTAGGGTAAAAATACAAACAGCATTCGACCAATTTAAAAATTTCAATTTGCATGTCCATTAATGTAGCAACAAGCTACAAGCTTTCCACCCCACTGTGCAAACAAAAGTTTAAGTACCTCCAACGAATTGAACTCTTCCAACCGTTTATCTGTGATCGGTTTTCAGGTTGACAATCGCTTTCAATGAGTTAGGGGCCACCAAAAACCACCACCAAACTGCACATCCTCCATTGGTATTAGTGAAGCTTTAGCTGCAATTTTTTTTTATCAAAATATTGTCCTTGCTTTTTTCGGCGGTCGATTTTTCTTTGTTACAACTGCTCGACGGGAAAATGCCCTTTTGCCGGTGCATATCTAATGGAGCATACTGATACAAGTGGATTGTATGCAAAATACGACTGCAGACCCACTTTGTTAGATCTGAATATTGAAACTGCAATGGATGGTTTCAGAAAAAAAAAATTTCCTCCCCCCAAAAAACAACAACAACAGGGTTCCCAACCCCATGGCGGTTTTTCTTTTCAATATTGAATCGAAGTTTTTTCCCACAGTACCCGGGTAGGAACAGAAAATTTAGGTGAAACATACGAGCACGTATGATACAATCCGCATAACAATAGTGTGTCCGGAGGCATATCACTCTGGAGGGCTTCGGCTGAACGAGTGGAATTTATTTCAAAGCATGGAAGCAGGGTGGGGAAGGGGGAGTTGGGTAGAAAATCTTGGTTGAAAAAAAGCCTCTACACACACACAAACCTATTGTTAACGAAAAGCATTGTAATTGAACAATACACATATCAGCGACATAATATGTATGTGCTAGTTCATTGCGACTGGGGTGGTGGTAGGTGAGGGGTGGGAAGGTGGTGCTTGGACAGGTATGGGAAATGGAATATCTACGTTTTTGTTCTCTCAAGGGTATGAGGTTAAATTACGCGCTCAGCTGAGTGTCTAATTGTACTTTGTATGGTTTGATATTTATTAATGTTTTCGATAAGATTAAATACTCGGCCTGGCTTGGTAAGGGAAGTATGCCATTGAGACATTTATAGGAACATGCGGGACTGTCTGAGCACAATTAACGGTATCAATTATCGTCTTCAGGTGTAGAAAGCTGTATTGCCAAGGAACACCTATATTGACATAATATTGTGTTTGCTTTGAGTTGTAGGGTGTTCTGCTATTGAATTCTTATCGACGACAATCAGAACGCCTTACACTACACCTCTAGGGAATGATGTTATGTAGAGTTCGGCCAACTGTGTGTGACATTGGGTGGCAAATGACAAAAAGCTAAGAGAACCAGGAGCGTGTTTAAATGGTGTCTTAAAAGAATGTTTATATTTGTTTAGCTTACTCCATGAACGCAACGAATCTGAGGGTACTGGGGTATATCCCGATCTATGGAGTAGACCGCGCGTCGCTCTTGCGATTCACAATTTTTCAAAAATGTAATTCGTCGACTGTAGAGCGTAGAAAATTCAAAAATATTTTAGATTTTTGTCACTTAATTGCTGAACCAAGCATACTTCTCATTCGAAAATGGGTCAACAAGTTTAAAGAGATCGGTATAACACTAGCAAAGCCTAAACCCGGGGGATCAAGTTCATCAAGAAAGATAGAAAATGTGGAAAAATGACGGGCCAAGCTTACTTCTCATTCGAAAATGAGTCAAAAAGTTTGAAGAGAACGGTGTACCTCTAGCAAGACCTAAATTCGAGCGACCAAGGTCATCAAGAAAGGTGCAAAATGTGGAAAAATGACAGGCCAAGCCTACTTCTCATTCGAAAATGAGTCAAAAAGTTTGAAGAGAATGGTATATCTCTAGCAAGACCTAAATCCGAGCGACCAAGTTCATCAAGAAAGGTGGAAAATGTGGAAAAATGACGAGCCAAGCTTACTTCTCATTCGAAAATGAGTCAAAAAGTTTGAAGAGACTGGTATACCTCTAGTAAGACCTAAATTCGAGCGACCATGTTCATCAAGAAAGGTGAAAATGTGGAAAAATGACAGGCCAAGCCTACTTCTCATTCGAAAATGAGTCAAAAAGTTTGAAGAGAATGGTATATCTCTAGCAAGACCTAAAACCGAACGACCAAGGTCATCAAGAAAGGAGGAAAATGTGGAAAATGTGGAAAAAGACGTGCCAAGCTTACTTCTCATTCGAAAATGAGTCAATAAGTTTGAAGAGAATGGTAAATCCGAGCGACAGGGTCATCAAGAAAGGTGGAAAATGTGGAAAAATGACGGGCCAAGCTTACTTCTCATTCGACAATGAATCAAAAAGTTTGAAGAGAATGGTATACCTCTAGCAAGACCTAAATCCGAGCGACCAAGTTCATCAAGAAAGGTGGAAAATGTGGAAAAATGACGAGCCAAGCTTACTTCTCATTCGAAAATGAGTCAAAAAGTTTGAAGAGACTGGTATACCTCTAGTAAGACCTAAATTCGAGCGACCATGTTCATCAAGAAAGGTGAAAATGTGGAAAAATGACAGGCCAAGCCTACTTCTCATTCGAAAATGAGTCAAAAAGTTTGAAGAGAATGGTATATCTCTAGCAAGACCTAAATCCGAGCGACCAACGTTATCAAGAAGGGTTGTGGACGGGAATGATGTGAATGAAGGGAAATGACGGGCCAACTTACTTCTCATTCGTAAACGAGTCAAAAAGTTTTAAGAGAACTATACCTCTAGCAAGACCTAAATCCGAGCGACCAAGTTCATCAAGAAAGGTGGAGAATGTGGAAAAATGACGGGCCAAGCTTACTTCTCATTCGACAATGAATCAAAAAGTTTGAAGAGAATGGTATACCTCTAGCAAGACCTAAATCCGAGCGACCAAGTTCATCATGAAAGGTGGAAAATGTGGAAAAATGACGGGCCAAGCTTACTTCTCATTCGAAAATGAGTCAAAAAGTTTGAAGAGAATGGTATACCTCTAGCAAGACCTAAATCCGAGCGACCAAAGTCATCAAGAACTGTGGAAAATGTGGAAAAATGACGGGTCAAGCTTACTTCTCATTCGAAAATGAGTCAAAAAGTTTGAAGAGAATGGTATACCTCTAGCAAGACCTAAATCCGAGCGACCAAGTTCATCAAGAAAGGTGGGAAAATGACGAGCCAAGCTTACTTCTCATTCGAAATTGAGTCAAAAAGTTTGAAGAGAATGGTATACCTCTAGCAAGACCTAAATCCGAGCGACCAAAGTCATAAAGAACTGTGGAAAATGTGGAAAAATGACGGGTCAAGCTTACCACTCATTCGAAATTGAGTCAAAGAGTTTGAAGAGAACGGTGTACCTCTAGCAAGACCTAAATCCAAGCGACGAAGATCATCAAGAACGGTGGAAAATGTGGAGGGTGTTTATCAGTCTGTTCGTGATGGTCAGAATTTTTTTAATTTTTATGCTCGAAAGTGCTTATCATATCATTTACAGCATATTTTGTACCCCTAAAAAATTCAATTCGATGCCCTGACGAGACATCGAGGCTTTGCAAACCAGACAATTTCGACTCATTATTTTCGGATGAAGCTTTTTCCATATAAATGGACACATGAATAAACAGAACTGTTTTATCTGAAGTGCAACGAATCCGAAACAAGCTACAAGCTACAAAAACTCCTCCATTCGCCTTAAGAGAATGTCGGTCCTTACTTTATTTAAGATGAAGGCGGACGTGCGATTACAGTGAAGTCAGAGCCTTATAAGGAGATGTGAGAAGACTTATTGGTTATAACAATACTTCCGACAATTTTGCAAAAGATGTCCTCTCTTCCTACCTTTATGTTAATTTAACATCGTACTTCGGTAGTCGCTCATAAGTTTCGTCAATGACCTCGTTAAAGCAGTCTTTCGCTTTATTACCTTTTTCCTACGTGGGGGCGTATGCCCATATAAAGCTTATGTTGGCAAATTTGGCTTTGATGCGGATTTTTAAAGGGAGTTTGGTAATGTCTTGAAAACATAAGACTTCTTGCCAAAGTCTGTCACTTATAACAACTCCACATCCGAATAGTCGTTGTTTCTGCTCACTATACAACGGTCCGTAGTAGATGTCACAATTTTCCATCCCCTTTTTGCCCGTCCTATCCCATCGTATTTCCTGGATGGAAGTAATGTTTTAGCAGCTTATGGTTTACGCTAGTTGTTCGAGTGCACCTCTTCTAATTAATGTTCTCACACTACAGATGCAGCTACGAACGTCGTTGTCCATTTCTCGTTAATTGTCGTCAACAATAAAATTAGTCCTTTCTAAAGCTCTTGGTTGTTTCGTAACAACCATTTCTTTCAAGAGTAGGTAGTTCACCCAAGCACAACCAACAACCTGTAACGCCAGCTTCAATTTGTTATATTTGTTACATACCTATGCTCTTCCGTCACCATCTCTGTTCAAGAGTCCTGACTAACTTTTGGGATACCTAGATGACCTAATGTCCGAATATGTCAGAGAAGCTCAAATAGGTTGACTACTTTATCGATCCTTACTGCGATTGTATATGTCACCGTTGACTCTACATCGGAATTCTTCTGCTCCCGTCTGTGGAAGTTTTTTGATACGAGACCTTAAGGTCTAGTTTGGTTCCATGAGTGGTGTTTTATTTCCCACCTACCCCGCATATCTGTGGAGAATTTCTCTATACACCACCCGAGGACGCCTCCAATGGGAGACTATCAACTCCACACGGAGTTTAACCGCCGAGCGCAAGACAAAAGATTACGAAAAATTAGTCAAGCCCTAAAAAACAGCATAGGCCTTATAAAAGCTATTGCAAACAATAACCAATTATTAACAACGAAACTAGCCAAATGCTGCTCCATTTCCATTAACCCATTTGAAGACTCAAACCAAATACCAGAACTATTGTTCTCCCTCCAATTCGTAAATAAATTCGAAATTGCATTTTCCCAAGTGCTTCCAATCAACTAAAACAAAAATCGAAACCATGTTTCTCTACAGCTTCCCAAATGAAACTAATTTTCAATGAAATCACCTCACAGATACCCAAAACAATCAACCGTTCCACCATCACCATTATACCACCACCATAGCATCAACATCAGCATCGGCATCAGCCTTCTTCTAATGGGTCACCCGAAAAACTAGGTCTTCTCACCCTCTGTCCTTCCTCAGCCCCGCCTCATTCCATCCCTGTGTTTCTACGTGCATTTAATTTCGAAAACCTGTGTTTATCGCAGCCTTGAATTAATGAAATTGCTGTTTGCGTTCTCTTTCGTATAATTTTGTCCTCCCGTCCTGCCCCCATCCTAGAATCAGTGTTCACAAGGAATCATCAACAAAAAAAAAAACAAGGATTTTCATTCGACTTTGCTCCCCCTCCGCAAAGATACACCGACCTACTCCATGCACATCTATTTCAATATCAAATACTGATATTGATTTTCATTTGAATAAGCAGATTTATGCTGAGCCTGGTGGTGGTACCGGTCCAGGTCCGGGTTGTATTCCGTTTATAGTTTTACAAAAATATAATTCCACCCGCTAAGACCATGTAGTGTGACCATGAATTCACACATTCAAATGCGTTCCATTCGGCCCCAGCATGCGAACGTTATAATTTATTCAATGCGAACAGAATGAATCTATCACTTGTACGATGAAAAATGTATCTACGCACATTGCGTGGTGGTGTTAGAGGGTGGTTTTAAATTTTGACGAAAACGAAAGATTTTTCGCAAAAGGCCGTATGCGGGTTAATGTCGACGTGGCCAAGTGATTGCCAACAAACTGGGTCTAGGTTTTGCCAATAGCCTTTCTCAAGTAGTCTGGTCTCTGGTTCATTTGGAAATTGGAACGATATCGCAGAGTGTGGTCGGATTCTGCGCATTGTGGCAGATACTCTTTATTCAGAGGGTTCGGTACGAACACACTCGCATGTGGTGGGGGATTGAGTGAGTTTGTTCGGAGTTCGGATACAACGCTAGAGTGTGTTCCCGGATAAAGAGAAAAACGGTTTGACATACAATCAGGCTAGGCAATTGGTTGTAGGTTGTGTAAGATCATGGACACTGCAGGTTGGAACTAAATTTAATGGGCTAATCGTAGCAATTTATTGTGTCGCTGAATATTGACCATAAACCACTAGTTGCCGTTAATCTATGGTGGCAGTTGCAATATTGATATTAATTCCGGGCTTATGAGGATTTGATAGGCAAAAATTAAATTTATTATACATACGTCTGGTAAGGGGTTGCTAGGGGGTGGCAGAACCCACACTTGGAGCGAAGAAGAAGAAAATTTCTATCCCCTTGGTATGGGCTAAGGACAATTTGTGAACTTGATGGTGGCAGTGGTTTTATTGCTTCGGTCAACTAAATCACGTTAAAACCTCCTTTGGCTAGAATTGATGACACCGGAGTTCTCATGGCAGTAATAGAAACCGATGACATTTATTTACTTCGGGGCCGGTCGCGCCTATATAGTTGGGGATGAGTTTTGGTAAAAGGTTGGGCCTCTGGGTGTAGTGCAATTTACGAGCAGGATTTTGGGTTGCTTGTCTGTTTGTTTGAGAGTTTTTTTTTTAATTCGATATAATTGAAATGGGGTTAGTAGGAGTAGGTTAGAGGCTTTTGAAGAAAATAACATCGAAGTATAAACGTGCGCCATAGAGAACTTATTCATAGCAAATTAAGACCCGAGAAGATATATGACAGCTAAACCCCTCTTTTGAGCATCAAAATAAATCCTCAATTCTCAATTATTCTTCAAATAAAATAAGCTTAGCAATTTCAAGACCTGTTTTTGTACAAAAGTCGTGATCGAGAGTTCGAAGTTGAGTAGTACAATATAACCAAATGGACAAAAATAAGTCCCGACCACAACAGCGCTCATTAGTAGCACGATGAAAGCGGATGAATTCCATCAATGGGAGTTATCACAGCTCAAGTTATTTCGAACTACTTAGGGAATATTATTTTTGGAATTATTTGACATTTTTGGATACTACTAAGACCGTATTATCCGCTCTTCTATTTCAAGGACTCTAACTAAAAGCCTAGATAAACGGGTTTGTCTAGCTATACCACTCACTCATGTAGAAATATACTTCTCCAGGATGTAATCATTTTTCACGTCGCAGCATGAGGGCACGTAAGGCTTATAATTATAAATTTGGCGTAGATGCGAATAGTTAAAATGTGTTCGTTGTTCAATGCAACTTAAAACCTCGAAATAAACGTAAAATATTCCAACCGAGCTTTATAAAGCTGTGGTAGATGATTTGGTAAGTAACATTCACCAACTCATAAGACAAATTCGGTCGGATGAAAGTATGCCTAAATAATGGTACCTCAGCATCGTTTGTCCGAACGCCTGAAACCGTTTATCAACAACCTGATCATCCCTTATCCATGGGGTTTTTGACCAGGGAAGTCCACAACTGATCAATTCTTCACACATCGGCAGATCCTGGAAAAAAACCAAGAATTCCAAATCGATAGCCACCGCCATTCATCGATTTTAAAGCCCCCTACGACAGCATTTATAAAGACGAACTATACAGAGCCATGCTTAGTTTTGGTATACCGTCCAAACTCGTACGTCTGTGTAGGATGATTATGGAGAATTATTGGTGCTCCATGAGAGTCCTCACCAACACATTTCATATCAAAAAAAAAAGGTTTGGGCAAGGCGATATGACTCACTCTTGAGAGGATTGTGAAAAACTCCCCTAACAACACCAGATCGGTGCAACTACTAGGATACGCCGAGGATATTAACATCATTGGTTAGGCTCAACATGAGTCATAGTCATGTTTGCCAATATAGAGAAAGAATGGAAAAAATGGGTTAAGCCGTAAATTAGGGTAAGACCAACTACATGGTGTCAAAACGAAAGGATACACAACATCGAAGAATTGGTCAGAACCATTGACAGATATAACTTTAAAACCCTGGAAGTACATGCTTATTTTTTATACGTTAAGGACATGCTTCGTCGAATCGACGACGGCACTATACAAAATGTTCATACAGATGACCTATGTACCAAAAACATTGGAAGTTAATTGTTTTCAGTTTTCAAGTTTATTTAGAATAAAGAAAAAATACAAAAAGATAACTTTTTTAATAATTATTACCTGAAAATACAATTTCTAAGTCTTATGTCATTTGGCATGTTTTACAAAATACTCCACATAAAAATAATAAAAACGAAAACCTAAGGCACATAATAATTCATTAAAAGTGCTTGCATATAAAAAGTAATATAATAAACTAAAAAGGAACAAGTTTTCATGAAAATCAGATTAAATTAAATACAAGAGGCACACAGCTCTACTTTGTGCTCCCCACACAAGCTTATGTTACATTTTGCACAAGATGATTTCGTCATTCGTCGTTTAGAAGAGGGACAGACTGCGCAAATCTTTCTCTTTCTTTCAGGATTTATTGGTGCAATACTCTCTTCTTTAGTCAAAATTACGTTTTTAATATTATTTCTCACCGAAGTAGTCAATGTTGGTATTTTTAGTCTACCGGTTAAGTGATATTCAACAAGTGCAAAATTCAATTTTTTCATAAAACAAGCACGACTGAGGGGCTTTTGTTTTGTTTGAATCACGTTATGGACGTAAATGATATAGCTATTTATACAAGCCATATTAAGCATTCCAAAAAATTGACACATTGGCCATCTGTTGGTTTTACGGGAACAGCTCATAACGCTACACATTTGATCAAACGTATCGACACCTCCTTTAGTTTTATTATAAAACTCGATCATATTCGGTTTGTTTGATTTTTCGTTTACTGTTCCTTCTTCATTACACGAAGAAGGCTTATAAGAAACAAGTGTTAATTCATTATCATAGCAAAACATTGATGTACCACACTTACGACCCTTAAGAAGTTTTAATTCTTTTGGAATTTCTTTCTTATTGGATCGCAGAGTTCCGACTAACGTCAACTTATACGGTTCACGTAAAAGTGATTTAGCAAGTGGTACTGACGTAAACCAGTTGTCCATGGTAATATTTCTATTCGAGCCATGAACAGTTTTTGTTAGCTCCTTCACATAGTACTCACCAAGTGGTAGCATTGTTTTGTTCGAACCTTTGCCCAAATATGGTGAAGCATCAACCATGTATTTTGTGCCGCTATCACACATCATTACCATTTTTAATCCATACTTTGCTGGTTTATTGGGTATGTACATTCGGAAACTGCATTTGCCTCTGAACGCCAGCAGTTGCTCGTCAATCGTTAGGTATAGCCCAGGTGTGTAATTTTCGCGGCATTTCTGAATAAACATCTCCCACACTTTTCTAATGGAGCAAATTTGTCGCCAACAAGCTGAGTACGCACATACTTATCATCGAACCGGAGACGTGACATTAGGAATTTGAACCTAGATTTTGTCATTGTAGATATATAGTGTGCACCACTGTAGGATTTGTCAAATAATTCGTTTGCCGATAGATGCTGGTCCTTCTTGACAGCGGTCAGCACTAATACTCCAATGAGGGCTAATATTTCCTTCGACGAAGTATGTTTCCTTTGTGCCTCATCATTAGATGAAACTAATATTGATTTGTTTTGCTCAATCTCAACATTTGTCCACTGCACTATTTCATCGATTAACTCGTTCGTTATAAACATTTTAAAGCACTCCAGTGGGTCAGTAATGCTTTTGCAGTTGCGAGTTGGGCCTCTAGCTTGATGCACAATATTTTGCCCATATCGATGGGACTTCCATTTTCGTGCAGACCACTTATGGTTGTTTTTTCCACGCAAAACGGATTTGGTTATCGAAATTATATTCGACTTTGCCCTTAATAAATGTAAAGGTATATCGTCTTCTTCTACATCGGACGGATCCTCGGACTCGGGCGAACTTGCTTCTTCCAAATTTTCATTTTGATCTTCCTCTGTATCAGATTGGTTATTGTTATAGTCCAGCTCATTGTCCGATTCGTGGTCATCGTCGTCGTCACACATCAACAGAAACCTTTCAATTTCATCGTCATCCATATTCTCAGTGATGATTATTTTGTATTTCAGCTGTGCAAATTCAATAAACCGAATAAAACCAAAAACCATATAATAAAAAAAAAATACAACATCAAAATGCAAAAGTTACACAAAGACCATGTTTCGTCGTTTCGACGACGCACATTTCAAAATATCATACTTACACAATTTATATTCGACTGCGCGTCAGCACTCATCAACAGCTTGACCACGACTAGCGCTATACGAAAAACGAAGACAAAGCAAACCACGGTAAAAAAGAAAAACGGCAAAATCTGAACGAACTTCGTCGATTCGACGAAGCATGTACTTCTAGGGTTAAGGGAAGTTCCGGACTTTGTCTCCTCGGCTTCGCTATTAACTTTGACAACAACACCTCGGCAGAAATTAAACGAAGAATTGCCGCTGTTTCTTCGGGCTAAGAAAGCCCTCACTCGAACCACTAAGTAGATCCTATACAAGGCCCTGATCATCAGAGGCCTGCTGTACGACGCTGAAATATTAAAAGTGCATGACGAAATCCTCGGTGGTTTTGAAAGAAAAATTCTTCGAAAAATCTTCGGTCCCGTTTGTGTTGAATGGGATTCAACCAAAAATTATACGAGCTGTACAGCAACATACTCTTCCCATTGGTCAGTTAAGATGGCTTATACATGTAAAGTGAATAGACACCTAGCAGAATCTCGCATTCCCAGCCAGACCTCGGACGCAGTAGAGAAAGAATTTGCCTTATGTGGCGCGCACAAAAAGAAACCGACCTCTATCAACTTTAAGTTGGAGGTAGTTAGTTTGGACCGAATGAAACAATCGTAACAATGCCATCTTTTTGCTCCGACATAGCGTAAGCGTTAAAAGGCTAACGTTGGCGAATTTGGCCTTGATACGAAGTACTGCAATGCGTTTGCTGATGTCTTTGAAGCCTTAGATTTCTTGGCTATCACTAAGGGAATATTCGCATTCGAAAAGTTTCTGTTTCTGTCATATACCATAGACCAAAGTCGTTTTCAAAGAAATATGGTCCGATAAAGCCACCAGTCCAAAATTCACACCTAACAGCGACTCTATCGGGATGAATTGGACGCTCTTGGATCTATGTGTATTGGTAACGTCCCAAATTCGACAATTTTGTTTGTTGATGTACCCATTCATCTAGAAATGGGCCTGATCGCCAAAGATTATTTTTCGATGAAAATCGAAGCGATGTTTTCGGCAGATCTTGAGTTTCGTCCCCAAATGTTATTGAACGCGTTGATTTTGATTCAGATTCTGCAATTTAGAAATACCATATTTTTGGCGTAGAACTTTGGATTTTCGACTTTTTTCCGCAAAATCCTAAGTGTGCAACGTCGATATATTTAGGCATATGAAGTTTGCCTAGAGTATGTGATGAGAGTGATGAGAGTATGACTCAGGCTACTTGTGTATATTAAATATTTTTAAAATCTCAAAGGCCGCCACAATATTTTCTATTCTCTTCACGAGAATAGGACTTTCACATTTCCTGGAAAAACCTAGATTTATGACCGAGAAACAGTTAACGTAACTAGCATTAAACAAAACTTGAGTTAAGATTTGATGATTATAATCAATCGAATTCGTTGTTATCAAAACATAAGCCAAGGCAATTATAATTTGCTTTTAATTTTATGGTAATGGTAATGCAACGCAATTCACTTTGAACCCTTTGTGAATATTATAATCACATTGAGATATTGAAATAAATTCAATTGAATAGTAATTAGCTTAATAGCATAGGGAGAATTTAAACACCTTATATTGGCATAATTCTAATATCCCAAGGATATACGTATACTCCCATGGGATTATTTTTAATAGGCAACGCTTTATCTAGTCATGAATATTTACTTTCATATTAAACACTTGCAGAGCTAAAGCGAGATTTATTGAGGAAGACAATTTGTTCTTAAAGTTGAATAGAAATTATGTACTGGATTTGGTCTGGTATTCAAAGAACGCCGATCGACGCCCTCAGCTTGTAAGAATTAAGATTTCAAGGCAAACTTTTTGTTAAAAGAGAAGGAGAGAACCACGACATTCCAACAACAAGAAAAATGCTCAATCGACGGCGTAAAAAGGTGTCACTGCGAGAATGATATTTGGAAGTGTTAGCAAGAATACCTTAAACTCAACAGAGGGGGTATATATAGTTACGTATTTAAGTCTTTGGGTAAATAAAACAAAGTAGTCCTTTAGTACTTTTATTATAATTTTATTCGAACAAATTAACAATAGATATGTGTTTAACATTCGTCACCGAAGCTAGACTAAAAACTAAACTGCCAGCGAAGCTTTCCTTATGCTAAACGCTAAACTCTAACTCTAACTCTCCACCTTTATCTTCTCAGAAGATAATGTTGGAGAGATTTGAGTTTGACCAATTTCTCTTGCACACCTCGATTTTGATTATGCAAAATGACGAGTGTGGAAGTGAAGTGGCTCTTTATATTCTCTGATGGAGTAAGCGCTGAAATAACTTCTACAATGTATCATCATTATCTAACACCTCCCCCACCAAAGTATTTTGGTCTCCAAAATTTACGAATTACAATAATATTTATAATACTTTTTGTAACTATGTATACAGACATTTATAGAACAAAATATAATTTATAAGTAAATACTATATTACTGTTATTATTTAATTTCTTTGATTTAACCCTCTGGACAAGGCAATCCCGACAACAACCACTCACAATCTTTGTAATTTTATAATGACTACAAATACATACTTTCATTAAGAAATTCCAGATGTATGAAAGAATTAACACTTGGTAGTAATTGAGCCAATAGATGAGAAAACGTATTCACTGAATTACAAATGCTGATATTGATATCGTCGTTTAAGCTGTTTTCTATAGTATTTTGTGTTCCTATTGGTTGATTTATCAATAACATAATTACCTTCTCTTGTAAATTTTAAAAGCCTTTTATATTTTGGTTTGCTTTTCACAACTGTTCTATTTTGAACTGTGTCCCAGCATTGTTCAAATCTTTTAGCTATTTTTTTATTTTTAATGTTTGTTCTAACCTCCTTGTCTCGTTTGAATTTTGCTGCTAATGTTTGTATTTCCTCTCTACTAAAATTTTTTGAAATGAAATCTATTGGTCTCAGTTTTGTTGTAGAATGTATAGTATTGTTATAAATATTAATTATGTCGAAAAGTTTTTCGCCTAACTCAGCGTTATCTTTAGAAGCATTTTTAATTCTTAAGTGTTCATTCAACGTCCCATGAAGCCTTTCAATGTCGCCATTTCCAGTCTTAAGTGACGCTGTTGTTTGATGGAATATTATGTTGTTTTCTTTTAAGAATTGCTCAACTGCAGCGTGCAATATGCAAGTTTCGCCGTCAGATATGATTCTACCTGGTTTTCCAAGAAATTGAATTCTTTGCTTTACTGCAGCCAAAATAGCCATCCAGTTTCGGTGTTCTAAACAGTGTATTGTTGCGTACTTAGAAAATTTATCTATCGTCGTGAGGTACATTTTTCCCCGCTCGGGAAACCAGATATCAATATGCACGATATCATTAAAACACTGTGGAGTTTCCGATATTTGCATGGGTATATGAAGTGGCTGCCGGTCATGTTTAGCTAAGTTGCAAACATCACAGTTGTTGACAAATTTTTGAATCTCCTTTTGTAAATTAGGATAGAAATAGAGGTTTTTAAGTTCTAAAAGCATTTCGCCGATTCCTCTATGATTCTTGCTTATGTGTTCGGTTTTAATAATAGTGATTAGCTCGTTTTTATCAACAATATCCCTTAGCTTAATGCAAGATTTTAATATTTTTAATTTGTTGTTCATCGAAAAATTGTTGACGTATAATTCTTGAAACTTAAGAAACAGAGATATATTATCGCAATAAACGCACATTAAACCATTGTTTATTAAAACCTTTTTTAAAATATGAAGAAGATTCGAATTTTTCTTTTTAACTTGAATATAATTTTGAATTCTTTTATGTAAGATTTTCATTGAAACTTTTTCATTTTCTCCATACGTTAGGTATATTTGATTTTTGTACAAATTAATTGGTTTTTCTGTTATAAATATATGACGTGTTTCATCCTCCAATGCACTATGGATAGTTGCACCTGTTGACATGACTTCATCGTCATTGTCGATTGGAAGGCTTGAAACAGCGGGTACAACTTCATCGTCATTAACGCGTACGTCAGAAAAAGAAACCTCGTTGTTAAAAATATCAGCTATACTAACTTCTTCGTTAGCATTTGATATTGCTTCAATTTCAGAATTCTGATTAATATACCTACTGAGCCCATCAGCCACGCAATTTTCCTTGCCTCGAAGATATTCAATATTGAAATCATACTCGTTGAGCATAATTTTCCAACGCTGGAGCTTCATGTTCGGTTCTTTTAAACCATTGAGCCAAACAAGTGGTTTGTGATCAGTCCGAACAGTAAATTTCCTTCCATACAAATAAGTTCTGAAATACTTGACAGACCAAACAACTGCGAGTAGTTCTTTCTCAATAGTTGAATAATTTATTTCGTGGTTGTTTAGAGTGCGGGAAGCATAACAGATGGGGTGGTGATTTTGGCTAAGAACCGCCCCTATTGCGTGGTTCGATGCGTCAGTAGTTAAGATGAAAGGCTTTTGAAAATCTGGGCTTTTTAGAATCGGGTCAGAGGTTAAAAGGGTTTTTAAAGTTTCAAATGATTTTACGTATTGGGGTTCCGTTATATTTATTTTTTGATTTTTTTTTAAATACTTAATCATCGGGTATGCTACTTTAGCATAATCCTTAATAAATTTGCGGTAGTACCCGGTTATCCCTAAAAATTGTTTAATTCCCTTCACAGTAGTTGGTAGTTTCATTAAAGTTATCGCATTTACTTTATTAGGGTCAGGTTTGATACCATTCTTGCCAACAACATGCCCTAAGTAAGTAGTCGAGAGCTCGCCAAATCGGCACTTATTAATTTGTATTTTTAAGTTACTTTCTTTGAGTTTTTGCAAAACATTTTTTATTGCTTGCAAATGTTCCTCAAAACTAGTTGAAAAAATAAGAATGTCGTCTAAATAAACAACGCAACATTTATTTATGAAGTCTTTTAAGATATGGTTCATTAGACGCTGAAATGTCGCTGGAGCATTTTTAAGCCCAAACGGCATTCTAACGAACTCATAATGACCGTATTTATCGGAAAACGCGGTTTTTGCTCTATCTTCTGGATCAACTTCAATTTGCAAAAATCCCTTAGCGAGGTCTATAGTGGAAAAAAAATTACATTTTCCTATCTTATCAAACATTTCCCACATTAAAGACATAGGAAATTTATCGTCTTCCGTCTGGTCGTTTAACTTTCTATAGTCAATGACAATTCGCCATTGTTTTTGACCATTATGATTGTCTTTTTTTGGTACGACCCAGAGTGGAGAATTGTACGGACTGTTACTAGGTACTATTATTTTTTGTCTTATCATCTCATTTATTTGTTTATCTACCTCCTCTTCATGAATTGTTGGGTATCTGTAAAGTTTGCTAAAAATTGGGGTATCTAGTTTGGTTTTGATTCTATGCATTATTTCACTAGTAAAAGTAAGACTATCGCCTTCCTTAAAGAAAAGAGCCTTATAAACATTTAGTAATGATTTTAATTTAGAAGAGTCGGGTTTACTCAAATGACTTGCAACAACTTTGTTATTGATTTCAGTTTCATAAACCTCACTGCAAAATACATTGAAATGCTCGCCGGTATAACAGTAACTGGCATAATTCTCCTCTTCTTCGTTAAAATATATTTGGATATAAGATTCATCTGTCTTAAGTAATCGATTTTTATAATCGATGACTGGATTCAGATTCAGTAATATATTATTTCCTATTAAGCCGTTGAAATATTCATGAAATTGAAACTCTATAAAGTTAACGAAATAATTTGGTTTGTTGAATTCTTTGAAGAGTGGAATGCGATACTCTGTATTACTTTGAATTTTGCGATCAAGTACTTTAAGAGTATGGTTTGCAAATGCTATTTTCCATTTTGGATCGCATACGTCTTTATTTATAATACTATATTCTGCACCACAATCAATTATAAATCTAAGAGTTTTAACTTGTGTTTTTATAATTATATAGGGTAGTTGTTTCTTCGGTTCTCCGAAAAATTTTGACGATTAGGAGAGCGACGCCCGCTGTTTTCCCTGTGTTCATTAACAGCGATATCCATCGGCTGAGAATCGTTATTACTCCTATGTCTGTTAGTCTGTTGCGATTGACTACGTGGTTGATAGTTATTATATCGCTGTGAATTACCACTATAAGTGTTTGGTCTTATTTGATTATACCGGTTATTCTGTCGACGTTCAATATTTTGAGGATAATACTGTCTTTGTTGTGTGTTATTATTAGTCTCTTGTCTACTTTGTTCACCTCGCTGATTGTTGTCGCGAGTTTGCGTGTAAGAGTTACTTCTATTTTGGGAGTATGCTTTCGGTTCAACTAATTGATGATTAACCTCAACAATTATTTTATAAGCAGCATTTAAAGTATTTGGGTTACGACAGAGCACTATTGTTTTTGTAGGTTCTGGCAAATTGTCTTTAAATGCTTCCAGAGCAATTCTATTATTAGAACTAATCATTTGAGTACGATCAACTCCTTCATTTTCTAATAAGTAGATATTGTTGATTCGGCTTAGATAACTGTTAATCCTGTTATAGTACTCTTCAATATTTGTAACTACTTTTTCGGTCCTAATTTTATCAATTAAACTATTTACTGACATTTTTTCCCCAAAATTATTTCTTAACACTTCCCTCATCTCGCCCCAAGTTTCCATTCTTCCATATTTCTGGATTTCACATCTAGCCCTACCAACTATTTTGTCCTTAATGTAGCCTGACAAAACTGCGATAGTGGTTTGATCAAAGGTGTTCAAAGTGGGAGTTATCGAGTCTACTCTATCCAGAAAATCTATCAAATAATTTTAATCGCCATCAAATTCAGGGATCTTACTTATCAAGTCTAAAATAATTCTAAATTTTTCTACATTGTTTAAAGCTTCCATCTTCGTTTGGCAAAAATAATTCAATACATACAACAATTTTTTTTTATATCTAACTCACTGCAGTTTGTTGATGTTCAAGCTTTCGTTAGCATAAACAAAAACATCACTCAATTGATGTGGTCCGTTTGAAATTACTTCCTAATTGATTGGTAGCATTGGAACGATGTGGAATTCGACAGATGTTGCTGCGTTACAGATTTGTTCGATGTAGTATGATGAGCTTGTTTACGATCTTATTATTTGAAGTTTGTTAACAGTTTCAGGTTTGTTTTCGAACTATGTTAAATTACGGTTGGGAGTTTTATGGTGGGTGGTAGGCTTCTTTGAAAATTTTTTTTTTTTTGAACCAAATATTTTTTGTTTTAGTTTGTTAATATTTTTAGTTTCTCAATTTTAATTTTGTTTCGTTTTTCAATTTCACTTTATACTTTTAACAATGATCTGTTACTTAAAGGGCTATTGCCTGTGTATTTATCACTTTCTGATTTTTAACATTTCACTTTTATAAGAATCTTTTAAATGGTTTATCAGAAAATTTTCACATTTCACACATTTTTTTTTTTTTTTTTTTACTTTTATTTTTACAAAAGTAACCAACCCGTTTACCGACTGCGCCAGTTACGTATTTAAGTCTTTGGGTAAATAAAACAAAGTAGTCCTTTAGTACTTTTATTATAATTTTATTCGAACAAATTAACAATAGATATGTGTTTAACATTCGTCACCGAAGCTAGACTAAAAACTAAACTGCCAGCGAAGCTTTCCTTATGCTAAACGCTAAACTCTAACTCTAACTCTCCACCTTTATCTTCTCAGAAGATAATGTTGGAGAGATTTGAGTTTGACCAATTTCTCTTGCACACCTCGATTTTGATTATGCAAAATGACGAGTGTGGAAGTGAAGTGGCTCTTTATATTCTCTGATGGAGTAAGCGCTGAAATAACTTCTACAATGTATCATCATTATCTAACAATATGCTTTGATAGATAATTTATAAGATTATTACAAGAGCCTCGAAAAGGACTGATTTTATTGTTGATGGCCAAAACAAACAAAAAAAGGACAACGACGCGAAGTTCGTACCTGCAATTGGATTCTGCGAGCATTAAACAGAAGAGGTGCAGCCGAACAATCATCGGAAGTGATAAGCTGCTACGAAGAACTTACTGCCATCCAAAAAATGCGATGGGATGGGCCGAGCAAAAGAGGATGAAAAGCAGTGTCTGCATTGTAGCAAAAATTATGAATTCTATACAGATGACGCATTGAGAACAAAAAACAGAAACTTTTGCTCTGTAGCTTCATGGTACGGCCGGGCGGTATGCATGAAAACACATGAAAATCAAGACCAAAAACATATGGCGGGCTGTGCCAGCACGACCCGCCATAGAACAATTTTTCTTATATGGAGTGCGTCATCTGTGTAGAATTCATAATCTTTGATTGTAGTGACCAAAAACAGCGTCTATCCAGATGCGGATTTGATATAAGCGACAGGCTTATTGAAGAAACTTATGCTTTCATAGAAACAACCTGCATCAAGACCAAATTATGTAATATTATCTATATTTGCATCACTCCTGTTTCTACAAGCTCCTGGACAAAACGTACGACCAACTACCGAACTTTTTTTTAAATCGTGTCAAAATAACCCCCTTATTTGATGAAGAATGAAGACAGCAGCCAACAAAGAGGCCTACAGAGCAAAGCTGGTGAAGATGAGATCTGCTATTAAGCTTTCAATGCAAAGAAGAAGAAGAACACCGGCTTTTGAGAACGCAGAAACAGGAAAAAAAATGGGATGATAAATGACACCGCTCCAGGAATGATGTTCGTAAGTTTTATCAAAGTGTATAACGTCAATCCAGGGATAAAAGGCACGAACAGAATCCTGTCGAGATGAACAGGATCTTAGTTGAGACACGATATGGAAAAGCCACTTCTGTAACGGCAGGCGATGACGTAATATGTGAAATACTGAAACCGTTCGCAAACAACCTAATTGCTCCTAATCAGTGTGGTTTTAGGCCAGGAAAGTCCACAACTGCTCAAATCTTCACACTTTGGCAGATCAGGAAAAAAAACAGAAGTCCAAATCGATACCCAACACCTATTCATCGATTTCAAAGGGACGAACTGTATACGGTCATGTTTAGCTTTGCTATACCGTCCAAGCTCGTCCGTCTTTCCTGCACAGACGGACGAGCTTGGACGATGGACAACATTCGCTGCTACATCAGGGTCGGAAACGACCCCATAGAAACATTCGATACCAAAATTGGATTTAGGCAAGACGACGCACTCTCAACCAATTTTTGGAGAGAATTGTGCAAAACTCCTGAGCCAAGGCACAATCTTCCATAAATCGGTGCAACTATTCGCATACGCCGACGATAACATCATTGGTCGGGTTCAACGTGTTTTCCTAGCCTCGTTAGGTAGTAGAGAGAAGGAAATGGCAAAAATGGGTTTAGCAGTAAAGACTTAGTATATGCTGGCAACACGAAAGGACCCACAACATCGATGAATTTGACTAAATGTCACCATTGACAGATATAACTTTGAGGTAGTACGGGACTACCTCGGCTAAGGTATTAACTCTGACAACAACATCTCCTCAGAAATTAAACGAAGAATTCATTTTGGTGAGTAGACCTTCGGTGCCTTTTGAGTCGATGCTGGCATGCTTCCCTTCTTAGCTCGTCGGTGGGTGTGGACTTGACCATTGACCTAGCACAATAAAAAGATCATGCCTGTCTTCTCGTCCGAATGGTATGACGATTGCGAGACATTTTCTCTTTACTTTCCCTACTTGCCACTCTTTTACTTCGTTTTGCCGCCATTATTATCCTTTCCTACCCAGCCATTATCATCCCTGTTTCTTCGGGCTAAGAAGGCAATTTAGTAGGAAAGCCCTCACTCGAACTGCTCAAATGATCATATACAAGACCCTGATCATCCCAGTCCTGATCTAAGGCACAGAAGCGTCGACCGTATCAAAAGCGAATGAAGAAGTCCTTGGTCGTTTTGAGCAAACAAATTTTCGGAAAATCCTCGGTCCCGTTTGAGTTAATGTGCTATATGGAATAAGATTCAAGTAAGAACTTTCTAGGCTGTACAGCGACATAGGCCTGCTTAAAAAATAACTCCGTTTAATAACGTTTAAGATGGCTAGAAAATGATGAGCGAATGAACATCAAAACTCTGTCCGGTCTTTGATTCCCTGACGACAGACAAAGTTTAGGAAGTTCCATCTTAAGTGGAGCGCATGAACCAAAATTAAGTGCGCAACTGGAGGCAGTTAGCCAGGGACCGGGCAAATTGTAGAAGGATCTTGATTAAGGCTTAGGTTCTCCCACTCACCTAGTTAATATATAAAACAGATGAATTAGCGTTACAATTGGAAGAAATCTAATGGGGACATTTGTTTATCCGTAATTCTAACCAAAATCTTGTATTGTTGTTGTAATTTATAAATACTGCTTCGGCTGCAATCATTTTTTTTCAAAAAATTCAAATACCATGCAAATGAAGTTGTTAAACCTACTCAATAATAAGCTCCTATTCAGCATTTCAGCTCTTAGGCGTACCCAAAGTTTGTAGTCCTTGTTAGGCATATACAACTCAATCGGATTACACATTATTTTGGATGATGGTGCACATTCTCTGTCGAATAGGATTATAAAAACGTTTGTATTCAAAATACCATGGAAACGCTGAATTTAATTTTATTAAATCTAAATAAAAACCAATTCCATTCGCAACAAGTAGCGCACGGATTCATAATTTTGACGAATGAGGAAGATAATGTAATCAAAGTGAAATTGAAGATATAAGGGATGTCGTATCCAGACTCTTTCTGCAATTTCAAATAACTCGAGTGGGCAGGAGTTTTTTTTTTTTTTTGCTTTTTGATTGAAGATAGATTGTTTGCTTTGATGTAACGACTAGGGTGGTAGAGATAATAATTGGATTTATTTGTTCTAAAGAATTTATTTTTGTCTCAATATAATCAATAAAATGGTGTAGCGTTTTGATCTACGAACAAAAATGATGTATGTAAGGTATCCTTGATAATAAGTGAAAGCTAGGAGGTAGATACTGCTAAAGTTCGGGAGAAAAAGCCTGGTTTTCCAAGGAAGATCCTTTTTGCTTTCTCAAAAAGTATAACCTGTCGAACTCTTCAGAATTATATAGATGGAAGAAGTATTCTTGCTATTCTGAACTCTGGTTGCTACTGAAAAGTTTGCACATGATATGCTTGCATATCCTCAGCTAACTAAAGTTCTTATTGAAATTGTTCATATATAAGGCTATACCGACGGAGCAAAAAGACAAACAAAATTGACTCCATTTTTTGTTTCCATCAGATGTGCCACAGTTACTCACTTTTGGCGAAAGGCGTTTAGTTGCCTTCCGTATTCTGTTTCCACACAATGGTTCCAGGTGAATGCAATGGCGTCTGATGCAGTTCTCGAGGATTTGCGTCAGCCCAGTAGCGCATTTTATGTGTTTGGTTCAACTCCTCAAGTCATAATGGGCTTCATCACTAAAAAAAAAAGAAGTGTGTCCTTTGGAGCTTTTTCTAGAAGGAAATCTAATGCGTTACGCCAAGAATTAAAGTCGCGTTCGGAGAGTTCCTTCATAAACGCCAACTTGTACGGATCGTAATAAAGGTAGTCTTGAGGAATCTTGCTTCACAGATATAGCTGCAATAGAATCTGCGGTAAGAAATTGGAACCCTTCCCGAAGGTCACGAAATGGCTATAAACAGCTGTTGCAGCAGTTGCAGCTTCTAACCTAAGGTTGCTTAGTCTGGTGGAATTTCATGAAAAAGACGAAAAATATGACTGCACTGACCAAGATTCAAAGAACAGCATGTGTACTCATAACAGGTGCTTTGCGCACCAGCCCCACAGCAGGTTTAGGAACAATTCTAAGCCTCCCACCAACCGAGCTACAGATGATTGACACAGCAGAAGCGGGCAACCTATGCATCAAACCCTTCCTTCACAGCACACTATTGAAATTAGTAGCATACGAGAATGGGATATCTGACTACATTATCCCGTATTACGATTTGGATATTAAATACTCAATCAGAATACCAAGTATAAACGAATAGTCGTCAAACAATGTGGTATCCAACAACGAAATAGCAATCTATACCGAGAGTCTAAAATGAAAATAGGAGAGGGCTCTGGGATCTACTTCGATAAAATCGGGTTAACCACATCCCTTTGATTAGCGAACTCGTGCCAAACAGAGATTCTAGCCATACTCGAAGCTGCAGAATCGGCTAGAGTATTGGACATATCACTAGAGGATATCGCTATTTACGTACTAAGTCAAGTGGCCATAAAAGCTCTGGCATCCAACATAGTAAAATCATGAGTAGGTGGACGCTGTAGCACAGAGCTAAAGGGTTTGTGGCTACATTAACACCGTGGACTATATTTGGGCCGGCACTAAAATTTAGTCTCCGAAATTTTCTGTTTACACCGTACATGACTAAATGTTTTTATTTTCTCAAGATCAGCCCCAAAGCTAAGTTTTCACGGTGGACAATAACCTATTATAACAGTTATAGTTACCACTTCATATGAATTTAGGGTGACATCTATGCGCAAGGTAGAATAAACAGTTTAGTCCGGGTCACCTAAATAAGTGGACAGACCTAAACAATTCAGTACTTGTTCGAGGTGTTTACACCGATGGGACTTACACCAAATGTAGGCTTAGTTCCGGTTATTGTCCACGAAGTAAACGTAGCCTACTAGACCATACAACCAGAATATAGTCCAAATTATCTGGGTTCCAGGGCATAATAATATTTCAGGGAATGAAAAAGCAGACGAGCCAGCCAGAATAGGATCGTCTAGCTGTATCTCCTTATGTGACAATAGGGTTAGAAACCCAATTGCTTACAAAAAACATAAAATTACTAGAAACACGCAAATTAAAACATAATGTAGGCGGCAAAACATTTTGCACTTTGCACTAACAAAACATTCTTTTCAGGTACAAATATTCTCAACAAAGAGTATCGCTGTGGGCCAAACGTAGGCCTATGCGAGTTTAAAGGCTCACTTGATCGTTAAAAGCCCATCAAAGCTTACCTAACCTTGCCTCGCAGAATTATCGAATAGTTTGCACCCAGAACGCTGTGGAAATCGCAAAATAGAACATCTCTATGTTCTCAGGCGACCTGATGGTCCGTTACCTCTTGTCACATTCGCGGTTTTTCTGAATGTAGTGACCAATGTAACAATTGATTGACAGGGCTATATTGATGTGATTTCACGATATGCCATGAATGAACATCATGACTCTGGAACCTTTTTTAAGCTTTTGGAGACTGAAACTTGATATACTTGCATATGTGCAGCAAGGTAAAATCATAGCGAGTTTTTTGTCTCAAGGTTATTTAGAAGCAGCAACAGAAATATTTTGTTTCAAGATAGAAATTCTTGAGAATTCCAAAGTCATCGGACGAGCATTACTTCTACTTGCTTACTTAAGTGGCGCTACAGTCCGGGATGAACCTGGGCCTCAACCAACATGCCTCTCCAATTAGCCCGGTCTTCCTCTACTGCGTCCGACGTCTGGCTGGGAATCGAAGACTCTGCGAGCCGGAGTATTGGTGTCCATTCATTCTACATGTCCTAGGCATCTTAAACGACCAATGCGGAGATTTCTGACCAGGGGTATGTCGCTGTACAGCTCGTATAGTTCGTGGTTGAATCCTCGTCTCCGTAGCCCGTCAACGCAAACGGGACCGAAGATTTTTCGAAAAAAATTTCTCTCGAATCGACCAATGATTTCTTCATCCGCTTTTGATACGGTCCATGCTTCCGCGCCGTAGAACAGGACTGGGATGAACAGGGTCTTATATAGGATCTCCTTAGTAGTTCGAGTAAGGGCTTTACTACTAAATTGCCTTCTTAGCCCGAAGCGGTTGGCAAGAGTAATTCTTCGTTTGATTTCTGACGAGATGTTGCTGTCAGAGTTAATAGTGGAGCCGAGGTAGACAAAGTCCCGTTTTACCTCAAAGTTATATCTGTCAAGTCATACCCTAATTTACTGCTTAACCCATTTTTGCCACTTCCTTCTCTATATTAGCAAACGTGGCTATGACATCACGTTGAGTCCTATCAATGATCTCAATATCGTCGGCACATGCTAATAGTTGCACCAGTTTTTGGAAAATTGTGGCTCTGGTGTTGGCTCGGGAGTTTTGCACAATCATCTCAAGAATCAAATTGAAAAAGTCACATGACAACGCATCGCCTTGCCTAAATCCTTTTTTTGGTATTAAATGTGTCGGTGAGGTCGTTTCCGATCCTGATGGAGCAGCGAGAATTCTCCATCGTCATCCTACACAAACGGACGAGTTTGGGCGGTATACCACAACTATGGCTCCGTATTGTTCGTCTCTATAAATGCTGTCGCATGTGGCTTTGAAATCGATAAATAGGTGGTGGGTATCGATTTGGACTTCTTGGGTTTTTCCAGGATCTGCCGAAGTGTGAAGAATTGATCTGTTGTGGACTTTCCTGACCTAAAGCACACTGATAAGGGCCGATAAGGTTGTTGGTAAACGGTTTCAGGCGTTCACATATTACGGCAGATAGGATCTTGTGGGCGATGTTGAGGAGACTTATGCCTCTGCAGTTGGCGCAGTTCAGAGGGTCTCCTTTTTTTGGATCGGGCAAACGTTGCTGAGGTTCCTTTCTTCATCCAAAATGCTGGATGCGTGCCTCTTGTCTATCGCAATGTGATCAAATTGGTTGAATGTTCGTTGATCTGGAGACCGCCATGTCCCCTTATGAATATCGAGGTGAGGAAACCGTGTGCTGGCTATAGTGGCATTTCGTTCCGTAGCGAAGTCAATTAGCCTAAGTCCATTAAGAGAGGTGTTGTCGTGTAGGCTATATTTTCCGACAATACTCCAAAAGATGTCTTCCTTCCTATCTTTGCCTTCAAATCTCCCAGCACTATTTTAACATCGTACTTTGGTAGTCGCTCATGGGTTTTGTCAAGGAGCTCGTAGAAGCAATTCTTAGTTAAATCATATTTTCCGTCAGAGCATGAGTGCATATAAGGCTTATGTCGGCGAAATTGGCTTTGATGTGGATTGTTACAATGCGTTCGCTAATGTCTTGGAAACATAAGACTTCTTGCCTTAGTCTGGCACTTATAACAAATCCGCATCTGAATAGTCGATGTTTCTGCTCACTATAACACGGTCCATAGTAGATGTCACAGTTTTTCATCCTCTATTTGCCCGGCGCATCCCAACGTATTTCCTAAATGGCAGTTATGTCTGCTTTGTAGTAGTTTAGGGCTATTGCTAGTTGTTCGCCTGCACCTCTCCTGTTTAATGTTCTCACATTCCAGGAGAAGACGAACCTCGTTGTCCTTTTTTCGTTTAGCATGGTCGTCAACAATAATATCACTCCTTTCCGAGGCTATTTGTTGCATCGTAACAATGGTTTTTTCCATGGGTGGGTAGTAAATCCAAAGCACAACGCCTAACCTGGAGGGCCAGTTCCAATTTATTAAATACCCCTAGGACATTACGGGATTGAGCGCTGCCGTTGACCTTTCCGTTCATCCGCCACTATCTCTGTTCAAGTGGCCTGACTTACCCTTGAGATTCCTAGATAACCTGTTGTCGGAATATGTCGAAGCGGCTCATCTAGGTTCGCCTGGGACGGCAGATCGGGTATTCATTCCGCGCCATTCTGACCAGGGTGATCATAGTGTTGCTGTTTTACGTCTTGTTATCAACACTCGCAATTATCGTTTAGCAAGACAAATCCGATTGGATGAGATCAGTACCCGATAATTACCACTTGGAGGTAAGAAATAAGCACATTTGGTTGAGAGTTGCAACCGCTGTGTGTGCCAAGTTAAAGCCAATCAGAGTCTACCTTCGTTCTACAACACCCACACTAAACACAATTTAAGAAGAGCTACTCAAACATTTACATTTTAAAGAATGAAAATGTTTCGTTTTGACACGGGTTTCAATCAGGAGAAGTTTTTGCAAAATATTAACTATGGTTTTCAATATTTAGTTCTAACCCTACACTAGATTTAACTGGAAAATTTCACCAAGTTCAATGGATCTGAAGTACATAGCCAGTAGCCATACGAGATGTAGTAAAATCCCCGCCAAAAAATGGACTAAGTTAGAGCTGTGCATTCGACTTAGTTCACCACAGTTCTTCTGAAACTGAAATCGAAAAATATCTGGCAATAATGACTCATACAAGGCTTAAGCCTTGTTCCTCCCTTCATTTATGTGTGCAAAGTTGTTATTTTTGAAACAAAAAAAGGACTTCATGTGGCAAACAAACGAAAACATCTAAATAAACTTCAGAATCTGACCCTGTATACATCATCATGCTAACATTCTATTTCCTGCTAACAGACTTTGGGAAATAAACGACAAAGGCTTTGTCAAAAAACGATAACTATCTGTGCCCATTTTTGATAATGCCTCAATAGCCAGAAGAGCTTATAGTTTCCACATCTAATATTCCTGAATAACAACCACATTAAAAAATGCCTGATGCTAGCAATAATTCGCTGACTTACCCAAGGCTGAAAATATCTAGTTAAACTACAAATATCCGCATAATATGCTCCAGAAATGAATAGACATTCAGAGAGAATGACAGACACACTATTGTTTCACGATTATTTACTGTCAACTTCACAAAATACATTTCAGCATTCGAATTGGATATTCATGCCATCACAATGCAGCGCACAATTGTATATTCTCTCATAACAAAAAGGCTATCAATTTACGGATAACTGAGAGGAAAATATTTAGTTTGGCAGAGCAATGTGCATCCAACTAGAAACCAAATCAATCGTTCCCCCCCCCTAGAGTCCCCCGGTCGTCAGTGCTCAACGCCACCGTCATTCATTTGAATATCAAAATGAGCGACATCAATAGAAAACGATTGCACATCGATTCCGCATCAATGCAAATGGTTTGCATCTGCAAATTTGACTTCATCAATCAAAACAAATTCACCCAATGCTCCGCAAACAACTCGCAACCACATAAACATGCCATCATTCGCTTAGGAACATCATCGGATCAGAATCTGCATTAGGAATGCCACAACAACAGATATGGGCCGGATCGCAGCGCTTAGCTATATCCAGGCATATCAACTGAAATAGTTCCGGACTCGGGCCGTCAAAGTCATTAGCGCTAAATGACAGATTCCAATTCAATTGTTATTCGATATTTAAACACTCGGTCGGACCTTGATGTCGGATTCAATTTCCTAATCGAATTGAGGTGTAATCGGACGCACTGAAAGGGAGGAGATGCACGCAGGATAATATGAAACTGCAAATAATAAACGTGCGCGCCTGTAAATATGCAAATGGAATTTTGTTTAATTAAGCGATCCCATGATTTCGCCAATCTTGTTTGACCTTTCCAGCAAATTGCCATTGAGCTGGGGTAACGCCACACCATGGCGCTAGCATGCCTCACGTAACGTATACGCTGCACTGCGCTGGACGGTTTGTGCTGCTGGTCCTGTTTAGGAGCAAATCATCATCGGCACGTTTGTGAATATTTACCGTGCTGGATGTAATTTGTAGAATTAAATTTTGTATTTACAATTCACCGGCTAATTAGAACATAAAAATAGTAATGCAAGAGGATGGGCTGCTCTGTGGCAGGGGGAGTGTCCAGGTATGTATGAGAGGGTGGTATGCTATGTGTGGACTAATCGAAGCGGATATCGCTGCGAAGAGCGTAATTACTGTTTGCACTTGATGCTCCTTTTTGAGTACCATGCTTAATTATTGCAACTTGATAATGCTAAACAAGCTCGGTGGGAAAGGCAGAGGATTTTATTGTGGCTTCCGAAGGGATGGGAGTTTTGTTTGCATTGAAAATCGTATCTCGCTGGCATGTAAAGGATGGTCCTTCAGTGAGAAAATAAGCAATGGAATTGGGTCTTCTGAGGCGTAAAATAAGAGATAATTGGTATACTCCGGAAAGCGCTTCAACCTACCCTACAAATATTTTTGTTTTCGGAAGAAGCTTTGTTAATTTTTTTTGACAAATCGCTGAGTATGATATTTGTGTAAAATACTGGTCGATAATTGCCTTAAATAGGAGCGGTGGACACACGACTGGGCCGTTCGCAGTTGCTCTTAGGGCGCCCTATCTTAAATTCCTTAATGAAAATTGCTATAGTGGGTTTTTTAACACACTAGAAGTTTCATATCCGTGACGCGCGCTTAATAATTACGACAAAATTTAAAACTCACAAATTGTGTGAAACTGAGATCATAAGAACTTTATGCAAGCAGCCAGTTTCAATGTTTATGTAAAAGATTTGCCGGAAATGAAATGTGATAGACCAAGCCTGAGAAAACAGAAAACTGCCACCTCGATGAAAAGTCGCGCTTGTACGGATCCGGATTTGCTTTTAGAATGACTGGGGTAAAGTTGTCTGAGCTACCCCGCAGTGAGCTACAGAATAACGACGGTCCGTCTCAAGATCGAGTTCCACCATCTGAGCCTAATTAGCGAACGTACACCTACAAGAGAGAAAGCCGACTATACCAAGCACAGCTTCTACGAGCTCTTTACCAAACATGACATAAAAGCTGTGCCGTGACATAAGGTCTCGAAAAGCGACATAAGTCCATATGAATTTGAGACTAAAGCCTTTGTTTTTCAATATCCAAAAACAGTTTTGACCTTAGCTCTTAGAAAGCTACGTAAGGCCATACCCCGAAATATAGCTTGATGTCATGGCACCCGTTAAAACTCTCCGGTACGACTTTAACGCCATAATTGGGAGAGAAGACATCTTTGGTAAGACGTAAGGGAAACACACACCACCCATAAGGCACCACTTCTGAACGGAGTCAGGCTCATCGTTTTTGTAGCGGGGAAAAACATGGTTGTAAGCAGAACGCGATTCCCACGTCTTGACATTCATAAGGGTACATGGCAGCCATCAGATGGTGGAACTGCATTAGGACGATCATGTTGCGATTGATGGGAGACACTCCTGTATCATACTAGATGTTGGTCAATTTTGAACTGCCAACCTCGACTTGGATCACTACTTAGTTGGTGTCAAACTGCAAGTACTGATGTCGAAAGAAACTCTTAAGCTTCTTAAGGTTTCAATCGGAGACGACCGCCTATGTATATCTCGAAATGGCGAGAGATCCCACTACTGTTTATATGGTCCCGTAAGACCAATGCCAGTGAGCTCAACAAGCCATAAGAAACGCTGCTTCCAAATGGTTGAACTTCTCACAACCACCTCCAAGAAACTCCTGACCACCGAATGCGCACAGGCAAATAAAGACAAATCATAGACCTTTAGGCCGTGGCCCTGTTTTCGGAAGCAATTACAATGAACAATGAACCACAAGCTCCATGAAGTCGAGAAGATGCAGAGATGAAACAATCAACACCAGGATTCGAGCCCAGAGCCCTGCAAAGTTGGCGATGGGAAAAGCGTAGTAGACACTCAGTTGATGCTTTTCATCTGGAGGGACCACTTCAATCTGATTGACATCAAGAGTTCCAACCGCCCGACGCTAAAGAGGTCAAACCAACGATAGCCAAGATAAAAATAAACAAAGCAGCTGGAGCCGGTAAACTACAGCTAAAGGTTTTTTTTAATACGGGAGGGACTACCTGAATAGGAGAGAAAGGAGAAATCGATGCCCACCACCTATTCATCGATTAAAGATCCGAACTATACAGATCCATGTCTAGTTTTGATATTCCGCCCAAACTCGTCCGTTTGTGCAGTGTGACGATGAAGAATTTTCGCTGCTCCATCAGGGTCGGAAATGACTTCACCGCCACAGTCGATAACAGAAAAGGAACTATGCAAGGCTTCTTTAATCTCATTCTTGAGAAGATTGTGCAAAACTTCCGAGCCAACACCAGAGGCACAATCTTCCATAAATCTAGCAAATGCAGACGATATTGACATCACAAGACGTGGTGTCAACGTCGACATGTTGATGTTGATTTTTTCACTTCTCTTTAGAAGTAACGCACCTATTTTCTGCTGAAGCGTCTCTGCATCTCCTCGACTTCATGTAGCTGGTGGTTCCCTTTTGCCTCCTGATCAAGTGCTTCCGAATTTCGGCTGAAGCCACGGCCACGGCCACGGCCTGAAGGTCTTGAAGGATCACTACGATCAATGTTGGATGTTCAAAATGTACCAACATCTAGTATGGAACAGGAGTGTCTCCCGTCAATCGCAACATGATCGACTTAATTGCAGTTTCGACCATCTGGTGGCTGCCATGTAGCTTTATGAATTCCGAAACGTGGGAATCGCGTTCTGCTTACAACCATGTTTTTCCCCGAAAAAAACGATGAGCCTGACTCCGTTCAGAAGTGGTGCCTTATGGGTGGTGTGTGTTTCCCTTACGTCTTACCAAAGATGTCTTCTCTCCCAATTATGGCGTTAAAGTCGTACCGGAGAGTTTTAACGGGTGCCATGACATCAAGCCATATTTCGGGGTATGGCCTTACGTAGCTTTCTAAGAGCTAAGGTCAAAACTGTTTTTTGATATTGAAAAACAAAGGCTTTAGTCTCAAATTCATATGGTCTTATGTCGCTTTTCGAGACCTTATGTCACGGCACAGTTTTTATGTCATGTTTGGTAAAGAGCTCGTAGAAGCTGTGCTTGGTATAGTCGGCTTTCTCTCTTGTAGGTGTACGTTAGGCTCAGATGGTGGAACATGATCTTGAGACGATCGTCGTTATCCTGTAGCTGACTGCGGGATTGCTCAGACAACTTTACCCCAGTCCTTCTAAAAGCAAATCCGGATCCGAACAAGCGCGACTTTTCATAGTGGCAGTTTTCTGTTTTCTCAGGCTTGGTCTATCCCAGTTCATTTCCTGCAAAGTTTTTAAATAAACTTTGAAATTGGCGAGGGTCTCGTCTAGCCAACACCAGAGGCACAATCTTCCATAAATCGGTGCAACTACTAGCATATGCCGACGATATTGACATCACATGATGTGGTGACATAGCCACGTTTGCTGGTATAGAGAAGGAAGCGCTAAATGGGCTTGGCAGTATGCGAGAGTAAGACGAACTCGAAAGGACACACAACATCGTCCAATTGGACAGAACGTCACCATTGACAGATGTAACTCTCAGGTAGTACGCGACTCTGTCTACCTCGGCTTCTCTTTTAACTCTGACAGTAAAATCTCGTCAGAAATTAAACGAAGGATTACTTTTGCCAACCGCTGTTTTTTTTTTGGGCTTAAGTGGCAATTAAGGAGATCCTATACAAGACCCTGGTCATCCCAGCCCTGCACTACGGCGCTAAAATGTATAAATATCTTCCAGTACCGGTCCATCCGCGGCCTCAAACTAAGCTTATCCCTTCATTTGTGTACGCGAAGTCATTATTTTTGCCACAAACAAGAGGACCTCCAGTTAAACTTCGAATCCGAGCGGCAAAATCGAGAAGCTTCTAATGAAAGTGATAAATTGGATGTTTTCTCAGACTTTCGCATGAGTTGGGGCAGTGAAAAAACGTATGTCTTGCCACTTTAGGGATTTGAACCGGGGTCAACGTACTTTGTGACCACTAGACCACTACATCCTCACCTACCACACATTTTCATAAGCTGGGATTGATTGAAAATTTAACTATCCACCCTCTTCTCTAAACACGACCTCATTGGGGAATTAATCTCTTCAAATCAAAGCGTACAACCAATCGAATGTAACTTTTGTGACAATACTGGCAGAACGTGACGAACAGGAGCATATGAGTCTTGCACCCCTTATCTCGTGACATGAACTAATCCCTTTCATATTAATTATCTGATTACTTCCACCCCAATCAAATCGATTGTGAGCTCTATGTAAAATAGATTAATTAATCAGCATTACTGTCAAGTGCGTAACTCCATCTGCGCCCACCTCCCCCACTCTGTACACCAATCTAAGTACGATTAATTACTTAACTCCAAACCAATGTTCCTGCAATGGCTTAATGCCTAAGTAGGTATTCACTAAATCCACTAAATAAACACTGAACTCCCATGTGAAGGCATGAATTGATTGCACTAAAACCCACAAAAAAATATACCCCACCCTAACCTCAAATAACTCGGCCGATTAATAAATTTCATAATTCCAAAAACGGCGAATTGAAAACTATTATTGCGTGATAACGCACAAAATGCGAACCGCACATTATACCCAGCCTCGGGTCCGGAATGCCAACATCATTTGTCTTTGGTTGGGCATGCCCCACTGTGAGTTCCATAACTGCCCATTGACGTGATGACCATTAATTGGGGTGGGTTTTTTTTTTAATTTTTTTTTGCGGATCACCATCGATTCATGCGGCCTTTCTACCTGGAATTGTTTTGATAAAGGATATCCGGATTACATTACTAATCCTGGTTGGTAATCGCTGATGTGCGGTGTCTACGCAGGAATCGTTTCAGTAAGCTATTGGATTACGTGGCGGTGATAGTGGTTAGATACTCTACTCGAGCGCATAAATATCCGCAATCACACCATCATGGTGTGGTGCGGATATATCAGGAGAAAGAAACACATCACCTCCTGATCCGACGAACAAAAATGTATTTTCGTATCCACAAGCAGCCTTCGCGTGACTCCTTCAGATTGGGTGGCAGCGATAGTACTCGGTTTTGCTTCCCAAAACTGTTTTTTCTACATACAGCTCAGTTCCTCCACAATCCACTTCCTTTCTTGGGCTTCCTGCGAAATGGACATTTAAGCATAAATTTCCAAAAGTCCTTTTTGGCTTTTCCATCACCCACTTGTACTCATGTTTGAATGTTTCGTGGCCGATTTGGTGGTGCTTTGTTTTGGCACATTCTGGATAGCCTGCTGTGGCATGTCCTGGTTGTGAATTAGTCGGAAGAGGGGAGTCGCGCGAGCGGAGCCTGATGGTAAGCCGCTTTTGGCGGAGATGGTGTTTTGCTGGAGTGGTTAAGTAGCTACGCCCTATAAAAGAGGATTAATCTCGTTCGTTCTTTGGAAAAAGGATTTCCAGAAAATCCGACAAATAAGGAGAAGAGGTAATTTTAAATCGGGTATGCCCGTATACTGTTTTAGCTATGGCCTTTGGCTATACATCAGGATAATTGCGAATGTAGCAATCTTCGGCTTTCGACTTTCCCCTGTATTTCTTGGAATTTACTTTCCGTCTATAGAATTTCGAGGATCCTGATTGTTCAGGTCTATGTTTATTGAAATGGAAACGGCGCTGTACACAGGTGTGCTGTGTGCACACAAGCTGGGGAGGGGGGAGTTTATCTCAAGGACTATACGTACTAATTTTTGATTTGAGCCAAATATATAATTCTTTTGCTGTGGCAGATTTATGAAGCGACATTTTAACGAATGGTGTGTTGGTCTTGAGTTATCTATCTGGGAAAACATTGTTTCCATGTGTGCCTGCAGCGCCATGGGTGTATTGTGGTGGTATACTGTGTTTGGGAAGTAGGGTGTGTAGTTTAGAATGAATTAGAAAATATATGGGGGAATCATGCAAGGCCAGCATTGCAAAGAATATCAGGAGGTATCCTTTGATGAGATTATAATATATCCTCACTTCCTTTGGGCAAACCTTGACTAGGGTTGGTGGCATATGCGGCTGATTAAACCGCTATGCGATTGCAGGACAAGGTCTTCAGGGATAATTTGGGTAAAGTCGTATCGAATAACCCTCCCACTCGCTCAGGCACTACTAGTGCTTCGCATTGTTATCCACCAGGGAAGAGAAAAGGTCGGATCGGAGATATGCATTTTCTCGGAAATAGCAAAACAATTTGCTTTAAACAGAGGTCGGTGGCCAAATGGTAGGCAGTGTGGTTATATGAAACCTTGAGTTTTCTCCTAGCTGATGCATATACCAACTCCGATTCTCAGCATTCCCGTGGCGACCGCTGAGTGCCTAGTACCTTGACCGTAGATTGCATCTCAATCACCGTGTATAGTCTGCGGCAACAGATGAGAGCGGGGGGAAGACATATACACACACTAATGCACATATTCCATTCCAGGTGGCAACGGAAGAACACCCTAAATTGAGACTACAGTCGCAGTTAGAATGGACAAAGTGAATAACGTAGATGAGATGCTTCGACATATTTGGACAACAGGTCATTTAAAAATCTGAAGGGTGAGTAAGGTCCTTGAACATAGATGGTGGCGAATGAGCCGACAGCCCAAAGGCAGCGCTCAATCCTGTAGCGGATACTGGTGGCCCAGTGTCCTAGGGGTATCTAATAAATTGCAACTAGCTCTCCATGTTGAGGGTTGTGGTGACAGGGTAAATTCCATACCACGTAACAAATAGCTTGTTATGAGAGGGAAAACAGCCTCGGATAACAGATTTCCTCAAATATCAACCAGACCCAGAACTTTCACGGACAACGACATACAAGATTGCACCTGTACACCCCGGGTGCTAATCAAAAACTTAAATCTATACTCGCGCCGTACAAGGCAGTATTACCGCGATCGAAAAAATACGTAAGACAGGATCAGGAATATACAATCGAAAAACATGCGACATGAATTACAGCTGCCACCCAAGGCTGCTCATTAGGATGCGGATTCTTTGTGGAGAGCCGACTTAGGTCAGGAATAATCGACTTTAAGCCGGTTAATGATTGCCCTGACTTTGGTCGTCAACAGAGCATCGTTTTGCAACATCACTTTCCACAATCGCTGATACTGAAGACCCTATCAAGGAGGAATTTTACGACCTCCTGGACGAAGCATTTCCGGAATACGTTGTGAAATTCGTACTAGGGAACCTCAATGCGGAAATCGGTAAGGTAAACATCTTCGGTGGGTTAATTGGAAAGCACAGCGTCACCGAAACGACAACAGATATTGGCTTCCGACTAACAGACTTCGTGGCAGCATGTAATACTGATATCAGCAGCACTAGGTTTCCACGACTTCCAATCCACAAAGCAATCTAACGATCTCCAGATGGTCGAATCGCCAACCAAATCGATCATGTGGCCATAGATGGAAGGCACGCATCCAACACACATTCAGAGAGGCAAACGTCGACACTGACCATATTCTCGTCGCAGCCGAATTCAGAGCCCGACTGTCCAACGAGAAGAAGCTACAAATGGTGTAAGAAACGAGTGAGCCGGAGATCGGCAGAGTCTTCAAGCAAAAACTTAATGAGAGACTCCCGCAGTACCTCATCCTCCACCAATGTCAATACTCAGTGGATACAGTATCGCCAAACCATAGGTTACCAGACAACCTCGATGTGTACATGGTATGATGTACCAAAAAGAGATGACAGAACAAGCACTTATCAAGGCGCTACAACGCAAAACCCCACGCCGTGCGGGGAGATTATAGAGCCCGATGAAGGGAAGAGAGAAGAAAATCCTGCGTAGAAGAAAGGAGAACACCCAGCCTCCCAGCTCAGGGAAATCGAAGAGTCTCGGGATAAGATCAACATCCGTCATTTCTACAAGAAAGCCAAACAACTGGCTGCTGTCTTCAAAGTAGGAACGCAGGCTCTACGAAATAACAATGACAACCTAGTCGCTGATGCGCAGGAAATTGTATTCAGGACATTTCCAGCAGCCGCTTATTGGGCACAATGTCGAGTGAGTAATAGGTGAAGAAACCAGCCACCTCCAGTCAACGAAGAAGTAAACCTCCCTCCCAGTATTGAAGAAGTTAGAGTTGCCAAGAAAAAACTGAAAGAGAACCAGGCAGCCGGTTCTAATGGAATATCAGCAGATAACTCTTAAGATACGCAGGTGTTGCTGGGAATTCACTAAACCATCAGCAAAGTCTGGATAATTGAGAGGATGCCCGATGAGACTGAACTCCATATGCCCCACCTACAAAAAAAGCGAACCCATGTCCTGCGCCAACTATCGAAGCATATCCCTGCTAAAAGTTGCATATAAGATCCTTTCCAACGTACCGTGTGAACGTCTTAAGCTTTTCTGCGACACACTTATCGGCACGTACTGGTGTAGCTTCCAGCCCGTCAGATCGACCATAGACCAAATGTTCACACTAAGGCAAATCTCATCTTTCCATAGACTCCAAGGCCGTCCAGAGCTTTATAAAGCGATGGCGGGTTCGGAATACCATCAGATCTGATACAGCTGTGGCGCCTTACACTAGAGGATGCGCGATGCAACGATCAGTTTGCAAACAGCTCATCTGAACTTTTCCAAACTTGTACCGGATTCAGACAAGGTGATGCGATATCATGCGATTTCTTCAATCGTATGCTGGAAGGCACCATCTTCAACAAATCCATCCAGCTGCTTGGGTACGCAGATGACATCGACATCATTGGTCACTACCACCGTGTCGTTGTAGAAGCATTTACGGCGATTGAGGAAGAGGCGAATTGCGTTGATCTTGTAGTTAACGAGCGCAAGACAAAGTTTATGCTATCAACAAACAAATTACTGTCAACGCACAACCTATGAGAAAATTTCACAGTTGATAGCAACAATTTTGAGGTAGAGTTCATCTACCTCAGAGTCAACATCAACCTTACAAACGAAACGTTACTGGAGATACGGTTAAGATTGACCATAGGGAATGAATCCTACTTTGACTTTCCCAAATAATTTGGATCAAACGTCCTAACTCGAAAGTCAAAATGGTTGCTGTACCGGACTACAATCATAACAGTCCTATTTTACTGTATGACGGCTTTGAACGAAAATTTCTGTCGAATATTTCATCTTGTATACGAGAAAGGCGAATGGTGGAGATGATTCAACCGCAAGCTTTATGAGCTGTACCACAAAAGGTAAAAACTCTTTAACTTCATAATCTCAGCCACATTGACAGTTTTTGTTCAGCAAAGAGAATCTTCGAATCCCAGCTTTCAGATTCAGGACCACAAGAAAGACTGGACCTCAGGTTTTAGGATCGAGCAATGGCGGACGATTGGATGAACGGTGACAGTAATGCATCCTGGATCGATGAGGATGGAAGGCTTCTTGTGTCAGGTTGAGACCCCCAACGAGTGAGAAGCCCGTTCAGTGAGTAACTATTCTTTTTCTTGATTAATTCCATGGAAGATGGATTATGCCTTGGAACGAAACTGCAGACAGAGTTACTAAGTCTGACAAATCTCCAAGTGTGTAAGACGACGTTAAACTCTAGGTCTCACTTCTTGTGTCGAAAATATAACTTCACACAGACAAATGAATAAAGAAGCTAGGCTTGAGGTCCTGTATGGGACGTTAATGGCAGATATTTTCTTTTATCCTTTACCACGATAGTTGTATCTTTTCTTGTTGAACTAACAGTTGCAATGCAACTCATGTCTTTATTATTGCCCCATGGATTCGATCTTTTCGGAATGTGAGATGGAAAAGAACTCCACACGGATGCCGCCGGCCGGGGAGCAAAAACCTATTGAACCCTTGGAATCCTATAACTTAAAAGGGAAACATAGAGACCATCTGTAACAATGATACGTTAGATAGGAACGACAATCAAATGTGAACGACAGCCGCCGGCAATGGTGTGTTATCGTTACGCTGTTACGCGCAGAAACGCAACAGAATGTGTGTGCCTACATGTCATCGACTACACACTTGTAAAAGGGAAATGAACGAACATAGCAAACGAAGAATGCAATTAGAAAAAAAAAACAGACATTATGGTAAAGAAACAAACTTGGTGGTAAAAGTTGGAACAGGAGATCCACCAACGCCACACCATCAGCTTGAACAGGATGCAATGACAAGTGCACCGACAACATCATCACAACATTACACCAGTGGCGCGGAACGTTGGCGGAGTACCACCACCACCACCAGGACTACCAGGACCACCTTCAAGCGGAGGAAGAATTATGTAACAACTTTAAAACAAAGGCCTGCTCCTGGGCGCGCGCCGCGTCGGGCCGCTTGTGCAGGACATGCCGGGAAAAAGATGACGCTTGACCCACTTTATACATCTTCCGGTTGTGTGCAGAGTGCATGCTTTTTCTGCCGTGAGTTTTTTGTGTGTGTGTTGGTCTGTTCCAGTGATGCTATGCAATTCAAAGTTTAGACAACACGAACATGACGTAGTCGTTAGCCATATAATGGAGGCTCGGTCGATCTAGTTGCTACTCGTTCTACATGCTGCAGCAGTTTTAAGTAGTTTGCACAACCTGTTAATGGAGTAAAGGCCTCGTGAAGAATGCACTGCCATTGCACAGTCACTGCCACTGCTAATAATTGCCATCCTGTGACGTCTGAAATTTACTAGCGTTTCAATATTTGCCACCCCCGCTTTACCGCTCCCGAAATGCATTCAGAATGTTTTGTAGATGACGAGGACGATGACGATGAGGAGGATGGCGTGTTGTTTAACGATCGGTATGGAATTGAGGAAATGATTCGTTGATGGCGCAAGGCGAAGCTGATGTACACTTCTAGAAGCGCACCGAAACAAAGGGAAGAATGCAATTAAATTGACTTTTCCACCGGATGGGGAGGGGGGAGGCAAAGCGACAGACGACAATCCTTTAGAGTCCTTCAACAGTTAAGTTGATGTTGTGCTTTGTTTTAAGATGTTAGCTAGGGTTTATTAATTTTTATGTGCAGTCATTTGTTGACAAAGTATCTGCATGAATGTGCTGAAGGAAAAAGTTGAATGGTCGTCCTTTATTTTTTTGCTGTAATGACACAGTCGATCTATTGTCGCCATTCTTGTCAGTTGTCGGATTAAGCAAAAAAGTTGGATGCAGTTGTGAAACCAATAAAACAGTAATGATGCAAAAGGTTATTGTTCTACACTGGTTGTTGGCAATAAATCGGTATCTGTGAGATGTTATTGAATGCACTCACTCGTACCTACTAAAGAAAACCCGGTCATGTTGGAGTGACTAGATTGGAATGGTGAATGGATCAGATTTGTAAAGGATTTGTCGAGAGATTATATTTTTGAGTAGATGGTGATATGGGTAGAGAGCTTTACGGTTTGATAGAATACTTTTTTTTTTAAAAAAGCGTTGCATCTGGCAGCTCAGCGAGTTTTTGCATTTAATTTTCTTGGCGCGTATCTTCGGGGCGTCTGCACGCAGTGTTGCTGGCAGAAATTCGGGCGGCATTCTATCACACACACATTTAATTTTTTTCGTTTTCATTCAAAATGTTACCGTTTGGATCCACGGACCTGGGCTTTAAGGTCAATACTACCAAATGGCCAATCAGACTGATAACATTGCGGTAGACAAAATGCACGCTTCCAATATTCTGGATGTCCTTACATTCCGAGAAGATCATATTGACAAGGACCATTTCCTTATTGCACGCAAGATAACAATAAGCTTATTCAACACTCCACAACAATGGCGAAATAATGAGGGAAACTTAAACGTTTCCTAAAATCCCAGACATTTAGATAACGCTTATCTCTTATTGGTTTTATTAATACCGTACCACCCAGTTGAAAGGAACCTCTGGTATAAGGCTTCTAAAAATGCAAGGAAGGACTAAAGAACACCAGCTTTTCAGAATTATGAAAAGAGAGAAAGAAAATCGCGCGATCGAGGATATGGAGTGGTCTCACTCCTGGAATGATGTTCGAAATATTTAGCAAAGTGTAAAACGTCAAAGCCCCATGACTCGAACAGAATCCTGTCGAGATGAACAGGGAAATATCGTAGTTGAGACATCGTCGATGCAGAGCATATGGAAGAACCACTTCTGCACACAGTTAAACGGCGACGATGATTATTATCCCACTGTCAGAAAGAACGATCCATTCAATAATGGCGACGACAGTGAAATCTACCAACGACCCGACCTAAGTAAAGTAAGGACAGTAATATCTAAAGCTTAACAAAGCTGTCGAAAATGAAGGCATTCCCACCGAGGTTTATGAAGCCGGTGGAGATAATTTGGTAAGTAACAGTCACCAACTCATAAGCATAATTTGGCCGGATGTACCATTTCCCTGATCCACAACATAGGAGATCCTCTGAACTGCGCCAACTACAGAGGCATAAGTCTTCTCTACACAGCCTACTTGATCCTATCTGCTGTAACGCTTGACACCGTTTTCAAACAATCTGATCCCTAATTAGTGTGGTATTAGGCCAGGAAAGTCCATAACTGATCAAATCTTTACACTTCGGCAGATACTAAAAAAAAACAAGAAGTCCAAATCGATACCCACCACCTATTCATCGATTTCAAAGCCACATAGGACATTATTAATAGAGATGAACTATACAGGGCATACCGCCCAAATTCGTCCGTCTGTGTTGGATGACGATGAAGTATTATCACTGCTCCATCTGGGTCGGACATTCGACACATTCGATAAGAAAAAAGGTTTAAGGCAAGGCGACGAATTGTCGTGTGACTTCTTTAATTTGATTCTTGAGAGGATTCTTCACCCTAAAACTATAGGCACAATCTTCTATCGGTGCAACTACTAGCATTAGAGGATGATATTGACATCATTGGTAGGACTCACCTTGATGTCATAGCCACGTTTGTTAATATAGAGAAGGAAGAGGCAAAAATGTGTTAAGGAGTAAATGAAGGTAAGACTAAGTATATTTTATCAGCACGAATGGACACACAACACCGACGAATTGGACAGATTGTCACCTCGTCAGAAATTAAACGAAGAATTACTTTTGTCAACCGCTGTTTCTTCGAACTGAGAAGGCGACTTAATTGTTAAGTCATCAATCGAACTTATGCGGAGATCCTATATAACGATTTGGCTATCCTAATCCCTCTCTATTGCGCTGAAGCATGGACCATATAAAAATCGGATTGGTCATTGTTGAGCGAAAGTCGTCGGAAAATGGTCCCATTTGCATTGACGGGCAAAGTAACAGCAAAACAGCTGCAAAAACTCGCACTAGAACTTTGATATGGTTAGGGCATTAAGAGCGAATGGACACAAATACGCCTGCCCACAAAGTCTTCGATTTCTAGCAAGACGCAAGACGTAGTGCAGGAAGACCTAGCCTAAAGAGGCATGTACAAGTAGAAACCGACCTCAATCAACTTGAAGTGGGCAACTAAAGACAATTAGTTAAGAACCGTGCATATCAGAGAGGCTTTTGTACTTAGTTTGGCATAACTTTCAATAAGCCACACTTTATCAGCTGGAAGAGCGTGGTGTACTGGTTCGGATTAAACATAGGTAAGGTACAAAAGTTGTATATTCTTATATTACTGACAAATGCTGATTTTGCTTTCACCATGATGATTAATGGCCGGTTTTTAACATATGAGGGACATTTAATATAGAGTTAGCTCACCAAATTTGTTGGTTTAACTCTGAGTTATTTCATGTTTCAAGAGTAAACACGACATTAATCATGGAACTATGACTGAATAACTTGACCTAAAAAATGTTAAAATAGCCCTTGAATATAAAACCCTTTATGCGAACAAATATGTCTTTCTTATCTAGCATCTAACTAAAATGCCAATTTCTGACATAAGGCACAAAGATCTTTTATCGCCTAGGCGAGTCAAATTTAAAAAAGCGACAATAGGGGTATTCAACGTCGTCAGTGTAAACCCTGTGAAAAGTTGAAAGTTTACGATTTACGTTACATGAACGCCATAGGACTGCTTAAATAATGTGGTAAGCTTACGACGTTTACCATATCAGCTACACACCCAATTCGTGTGTTAAATTTTCGATTTTGTTGTAAAATAACGGGTCCGCCATCTAACGTTTTTTTTTTTTCAACTAGTGCTTTTTTCGTGAATGGTAACACTTAGCTCATGTCTGATTTGACAGATAATTAGTTTTATCCTTCCGCTGAACGAATATGGTTATGTATACGCTTGAACAACGCTGGGAAATATTGCGACATTACTTTGAAAATCATGGTAATATTGCAAAATGTGTGCGAAAATTGCGTCCGGATTTTGGAAGAAGAGAAGCACCGGCAGCTCCGTATGTTCGTTATCTTGTGAAAAAAGTGAAAGAAACTGGCATTCTCATCGATAAACCAAAGTGTGAAAAGCCAAAAACAGTGCGTACACCCGAGAATATTGCTGCTATGGCAGAAAGTGTGCGTGAAGCGCCTCAACATCAATTCACCGTCGTTCTCAACAATTGAACATTTCGGAGACATCATTGAGACGAATTTTGCATAAAGACCTTGGTATGACGCCATACAAAGTCCAATTGGTTCAGGAGTTAAAGCCAACTGACCATCCAATGCGTTTTCGCTTCGCTAAGTGGGCCTGCGATCGACTTAGAGAAGATGCCGATTTTGCCAAAAAAATCATCTTTTCAGATGAAGCTCATTTTGATCTTGGCGGGTATGTACAAAAGCAAAATTGTGGCATTTGGGGCACAGAAAACCCGCACGCATACATTGAAAAGCCGATACACCCAAAACGAGTCACTGTTTGGTCCGGATTTTGGTCCAGAGGCATAATTGGGCCATTTTTCTTCGAAAATGAGCAAGGAGTGGCCGTTACAGTCAATGGCGATTATTATCGGGCCATGTTGAACGAATTTTTGTTCACAAAAATTGAAGAGGAGGATATTGGCAACATTTGGTTTCAACAGGACGGCGCTACGTGCCACACAGCCGAAGCTACCCTCGATGTTTTGCGCCCTGTTTTTGAAGATCGCATTATCAGCCGCAGAGCTGATGTCGTTTGGCCACCTCGGAGCTGCGATTTGACACCGTTGGACTATTATTTGTGGGGTGCCGTAAAAGATAAGTGTTACGCCGACAAGCCAGAGACAATTGACGCTTTAAAGGATAATATTCGCGAAGCCATTGGTGAAAAATACTTTCAAATAAAATAAAGAAATTTGAGAAAATATTCAGTAGTTTTTTTTATAGCATTTTCAAAAAAAAAAGTTATATTTGGCGGACCCTTTATTTCCCGTACAAAGTTTGCCAATTGATTGATTACTACGTCGTAAGTTACCCACGTTTACAACAGTCTGAGCAAGTGCGTATTGTTCAAATTTTGTAAAGCCAACATTTAAGCGGACTTTCCAATGTTGCATTAATAGCCCTATACTAAATCGTTATATGTTTGAAATGATTGCATAAAAACAACTCACTTTGTTAAAGGCCTTCCAAAAATCTCGTTCGGGCTTGATGACCTACCAGCTTCGTTTAATATCCCACGTCGAAATACGCCAGCATCACTAACACATCCATTGTTGATCACGATAAAAATAAAAACTTAAACGATCACATAACTCGCGTGCTTTATTATTTTATTCGCCATTTATTTTAAAAATTAAATTTCAAGAGAATTTCACACAATCGAGATTTTATTTTTCTTCGCGCACTCCCGTACCCGGAAGCCAACTCTCTCACAAACTACACTCGCAAACACTAATAATTTGTCGGCTTAATAAAACTTCCCTCACGATCTGAAACACTCAATTTATATTATTAAACCGATTTTACACTGCTTTCCAGCTGAAAATTTACCAAAACAGTAGAAAATGCAAAAACTAAACTCGAAATACGATTTTTTCACTAAACCATCGACTTTTTTTACACGCACTCTTTCACCCAATTTACCGAAATTCACGATCGCATATAACTTCCTTGAGAAAGGATATCAATATTATTTACTATTTCTCGCTTCAAATAACACATAAACATCCTTTTTAACAATTTTTTTACGATTACACCGCGCACTTTACAAATTTCACTGCACATTGACTGGCTCAGATGACAGCTTAGAGTAACAGGTACCAGGGCCGTCATGGAGGTGCATTGTTGTGGTAGGTTATTGTAGTTTATGGTGAAACTGGAAAATAAAAAAAAATATTAGAAAAATTCGATTTTTTACTGACAAGGATATAAATGGTGTTAATTTGATAATATATGTGAACGCTTCGACACGAAAATATTTAAATAACCTACCGCATTCCGTCTTTAAAAGAAATATCCCCAAAAAGTGTGCGTGGTTAAAAATATTGGCGCGCTGAGAATAAACTTTTGATATTATAACTCATTCATGTGGGCTAAAAAAAGAAAGTGGGCCATAATTCCACAATTGATCTTATAACTTAACATATGAGAAGGCTACAATCCGCTGTGCGGATCGTTTAATACCCTATCCCATCCCATCCTTTATCCAATTACAAAATACAAATTTTTGGCCCAACAGGCTCGTTAGTACCCAGGGCCTAGCTTTCTCACAACCATTCATGTGTGCGTGTGTACTTCTTGCACGATGGCGGGACCTCCTGTTTTATGCCGACTCCGAACGGCTAAGTTGAGATAAGCTATTCTTAACAATTGATACTACTCGGACGATTTGTCAGATCATCACGAGAGGAGGGCCAGTGAAAAATCATTTAGGTGTTGCTACGGCTGGGAATCGAACCCAGACCTTCTGCGCGGCAGTTCATCGCACTAACCATCGCGCCACTGAGCCCAATTAATCTCCCCAATATCCCCAAAATGTGGTCTTTATGGTCATGAAGTATTGAAAATGACGTTGTCACAACATATTGTTCAGATGGTTTATCAAAATAATTTATGTTTAGACAAAACACAACGTTTTTCTATTGCATATGCCTTGGGGTAGGGCATACAAATGGTTTTTATAAGAAAACGCCCCCAAAAAGTGGGCGTGGGTTAAAATGGTCTATAGGCGAAATGTTCATATATACCTATACTACCAATGATTGTGCATCAAAAGTTTTTTTTCGAAAATTTTAAAATTTGACCAGAAAATGTTTTTTTTTTTATAAAACACGCCCGCAAAAAGTGGGCGTGGCAAAAAACATTGTACTGACGAAATATAGATATTATGATTCTCTACATATGCTACTCAGGCACTTTTTTAAAATTCTTTACGGTTTGGCCATAAAATACGTTTTCCTAAAAAGGGGGCGTGGCAGTGGGCGGATTTCAAAATTTTTTACACTTGTTCTGGTGGCACGGACAAGAATCCTATATGCCAAATTGTATTATCCTAGCTCAAAATTGAAGGCCCAAAAATCGGTGACGAACAGACAGACAGACGGATGGACGGACGGACAGGCAGACATGGCTAATTCGACTCAGCTAGCGATTCTGAGTCGATCCATATACTTTGAGGTATATGTAGCAACATTATTTCTCTATGTTACAAACTATGTATCAAAACTAATATACCCCCATGTGATAGGGTATAAAAATGCATATTAAGAGATCAAATATTGGTTCAAATAAAAATGTTGTCATTAATACTTGGGTGATCCGCTTCGTGGGTTTAAAGAATTTCTACTCTTCGTAGTAAGTCATTTATCTATTTAAGCCGTGTGCCAATTGCGTTAAAATATTAGCCAGTGGATAATTTTTGACATTAGTATGGTGAAAAGAGACTTCAAAATTTTAACCTGCTCAACAGCTCGCTTAAATTTACCCAATGGCTAATTTTTGACATTTGGTATACCTACTGAGGAGTGAGAGTAATGGAAAGCACACCAGTGTTCACATGTGTGGGAAAATAGCACAATCATTCAGATTTTAATAAAAAGGCAAAGAATATGTATTTCATATCAGAAAATGTAAACAAAGTTGTAACATAAATGAAAATTGGGTTTTTGAAAATGGATGGTTACTAAAATACTATGACTACATTTGTTTCGGTATATTTTGCATGCGAAAATATGTTTAACTTGAAGAAAGTAAAATAGATATCTTTAGTCATGAACACAAATTGTACAACAATTATGTTTTAATGTCAATAATATATTAAGGTTTTTAAGTTTTATAGTTTCTCTGAATTCTATTCGGTATTTTTGTATTACAAAAAAATATATAGAAAGGAATTTTGTTCCAATTCTTTTGGGAAATTATTGAAAATAGCATATATATCCTTTTTAATCCAACTGACACAGCAAAAGGCTATTTTTGTTTTACCCCAGCAGAAATGTCAAAAATTAGCCGGTGGGATAAATTTAACCCCCTTTTAACGCAATTGGCACACGGAATTAAGCAAGCCGGACTTAAGACTAACAGCCCGATTCTCCCCCTTGTGAGGAATCAAAAGTCAAAAGCTCTTGTGACTATTCTTTGTGAGGATTATTGTGACTCGATAACATTTGTCGGATTCTACGAAAATCCTCACAAGAAAAGTCACAACAAAACTCACCACAGCAAAGGTGAATATATATAAACAACATTTCTGCAAATTGTGGCTTGTTGAGAGGTACTGTATAGTTACTTCGTATACACTTCTGATAACAGCCATGTGCAAAGAAGCTATTCAAAGCAAATTTATTAAAACTGCAATGAGAAGAACAAAATGTAATACATACTCGATGTACCAATGGCAAGGAAATCGGTTGATTGTCATGAGGCTTCAAGCTCTGCATGAGATCCCAGCACAATGTTTTTGGAAATCGAAAAAAAAAACTTTACAAACGTGGTGTTCTGTATAGCCATTGGGTCGTTGGTGTCTCTCAGGGTTATAAGTCGTCTACTTTTCAATATTATTAGTTTGTTGCAAATGATGTGCTTTTGTAAATTCTTACTTTTCAATTACGGAGGAAACTTCGCCAATAATATGCTCCATATTCATTGCAACTTCCATTTTTAACGCTACTCAACAATCAAAATGTCAAATCTCAAATAATTTGCTAGTTGTGACTTGTGACCTGCTCTGAAGGAGATCACAATTTCGATTGTTTTTGTGACTCTCACAAGTTGTGACTTTGGTCACAAAATCAATTTCACCTCTTCTTGTGACTTTTGAGGTCATCATCCCCAGTAATGATGGGGAGAATCGGGCTATAAATTAACCTAACTTAATTTATTTATTAGAAAAGGGTTAAGGAGTAGAAGTAGAAGTAGAGATGGGAATAAAGGAGTTTCGCAGGATAAGTTTGCTGCAATAAACATCAAAAGAGTTATGCTCATTAGCCATTGGCAGTATTTAAGAAGTTAAGTCGGAAAGGGGGAACAGATCTCAGATTTCTGGAGTTGGCGTTTAGGGGTATTATATATAGCAGAGCGGGCCAATCAATATTTCCAGCTAGTAGCTTATTAGTTTCAAAAAATCCTCATAGGGGGTAAATTAAAACTGTCAACTCAGGTGAGACGGCATATTCGGGATATGTCCGACAAATGTGAAAAAAGAGCGATTTTATGACATAGGGGTTGGACAATACGTCAGACCAGCGTTTAACAAACCCAAAGGAAGAGTTGACTCTGCTGATGATGTTATCAATATGAAATAGTTCCCTGTCACAGATTACACCCAAATCAAGCAAGAAAAGGACGGTAGGTACGGGACCACCACAGATTAAATAGGATCTGGCGACTGGTGGAAGACGATTACAGAAATATGTCATAGTCTGGCATTTTATTGAAATTTCGTTGGCACCAAGTTACACAGTTGTTTCAATCAGCTTGTAGTGGGTAAGTGTCAGCGGAGGAGGTAATGTGCCTTAAGATTGTCATGTCATCAGCATAAACAGATAAATAAGAGACGTCGATGATAGACAAAATAAATATCAAAGGACCAAGATGGCTACCTTGAGGCACTTCGGATTTGTCGGAAATGGGGTCCGACACAGAGAATCAGAACACAACTTTGTATTGGCATTCAAAAAGAGAGGAAGTAATCCACGCAATTAAGCCTGGTTGAAAGCCTAGTGCTGTAAGCTTAAAATGAATGATTTCATGTGATATTTTATCGAAAGCTCTACTAAAGTCAGTGCTAATCAAATTGACTTCATTCCCCTTCTCTAATGCGCAGTGTAAGATAGAAATCAGGGAAATTCCTACCCACTATTAGTGAACTACTCGAGCGGGCATTGAAAACTCTCAACGAGTGGACAAAACAATGTGGTCTTGGCATCAACCCCCAGAAAACGGAACTCGTTCTCTTTACGAACAAGAGGAAGATACCAATATTAAACCTACCGGCTATCGATGGGACTACCCTCAAACTAGCCGATAGTGCAAAGTATCTGGGTGTCATTCTTGATAGAAAACTCAACTGGAACCTAAATGTGCGCGAGCGCATTAAAAAGGCCACAGTCGCTTTCTATACGTGTAATCGAATATTCGGAAAAAACTGGGGTCCGAACCCCAAGATCATCCTATGGATGTACACGGCCATTGTGAGACCTATATTAACATATGGGGGGCTTGTCTGGTGGCAATCCACAAATAAAGTCACCCATCTGAAAAATATGACAAAGGTACAAAGAATAGCATGTGTGGGCGCTACTGGCGCAATGAGAACCACGCCAACAGCGGGACTGGAAACCATCCTTAACCTGCTACCGCTAGACCTTTACATGCAAGAATCTGCAGCCAAAAGTGCTCTAAGAATCAGCCAGCTCAACTGCTGGAAATCGAACTCAGGAGGACATGCCCAAATTCTACACAGATATCTGGGCTCAGCTGTATCCTCTGACTACATGCTGCCTCACCATGACTTTCAAAGACCATTCTCCTGCATCCTCCCAAGCAGAGAGGAGTGGGAGAGGAACGAATTGGGCCCCGAAACCATATCCATCTACACTGATGGTTCAAAAATGGATGTAGGCGTTGGAGCTGGAGTGTTTTCAGAAACACTTAAGCTAAACAGCACCTTTCGTCTCCCTGAGCACAGCAGTGTCTTCCAAGCCGAAATATTGGCAGTGGCAGAGGCAGCCAAAGCGACCTCAATGCTGGCGATACCACCAGATGATATCACCATCTTTATTGACAGTCAGGCTGCAATAAAAGCTATCTCTGCTGTCGAAATAAAATCTCGGCTTGTGAAACGTTGTCGTGAAGAGCTAAAGGTTCTTGGCGTCCAACATAATGTTAAGCTCTGCTGGGTCCCCGGACACAGAGGCATACAGGGCAATGAAATTGCTGACGAACTGGCAAGAAAAGGATCTGCCTCCAGCACTGACCAAGCAGACCAGTCTGTCAAACCACCACTATGCGACCTCAAATCTCAGGTGGGACAGAAAACACTGATCGCTGCCAAAAACAGGTGGAACTCCCTTCCAACCTGTGAAACTTCCAAAAGGATGTGGCCTGAGTATGACAAAGCCAGAACCCATAAACTGCTTCGTAGAAACAGGAAATCTGTCTCTACTTTAGTTGGGATTCTTACTGGACACAACTTACTGAAAAGCCACAAACTGAAAATGCATCTCATAGATGATGACCTCTGTAGAGGCTGCGGTGATGAAGAAATACACGAGGACACCCTCCACTTTCTGTGCCACTGCCCAGGCCTCAGCCAACTAAGAATGAGAACCTTAGGAAAATACTTTTTCCATGACCTCACGGATCTATCCGAAATCCCTCTCCCTAATCTTTTCAGGTTTGCATCAACATCTGGATGGCTAGAAAGAGACTAACAACAATAGACAGTAACGGGACAATGAATGAACCAACCACATAAGTGGACCCCCAACGGGCATCACAATGGGTCTATATTGACCTGAGTGCGATGAGGGAGGACACACACCGTCTGCCTCATCAACCCACCAACCTAACCTAACCTAACCTAAGATAGAAATCTATTACGTTGGTGGTTGTTGACCTTCCTTTAAAAAAATCGTGTTGGTTTGCAGCAAAGTTGGATTTGAAATTAAAAAAAAAAACAATATAAATATCATTAACGGTGCTTTCAAATATCCTTTCGTTCTTAGAGCTTTTTTTATGTAAAGGGACTATGTAAGAGCTCTTCAAAATAGAAGAAAAGGATCCCTGTGATATTGAGAATTGGAAAAGAGTAGTAAGGAGCTAAATAGTAAATAATTTTTTTTAGAACTTTGGAGGGTACGCCGCCGGGGTCGGGTTTCTCAGATTCACAGAGTTAGCTAAGAATGGGTAGATGCATAGGAGTAATTGAAAAAAATCAGGGTACTAACTAAATTTAAGATAAACTCGCCATTTCTTGTGCTTCGAAGTGATCGTTACTCTTTGGTGAACCAGGGTGGTGACTTCGTTACTCCGGTTATGGGTCAGTTAAAGCAATCAGGAATATGGACAACATACCATTCGGAACGAGCAACTGATGTAAATTTACTCAGAAATGGTTCATTGAACATTTAATGAAAAAAATAAATAAATTGACTTCCTAGGTAATTTTTTTTTCTAAACTATCAGATCTGTGTCGTAGCGAGCTTTATACAAGCAGCATTTACGAGCAGAGATTTGCCACTGCATAGCATATTCATCTAATAATAGTCTCATGCTTAGGTATATGGAAGATATTTAATCTACGGAGGTTATAGGAATATCCCCGGGTGTTAAAGCCAATAGCACTTAAAAGATCAGGAATATCAATTTATCGTGATAGTAATTGAAAACGATGCCTTTGTTAAGTCTACGCTGTTACAGCTGCAGTAGTTTAAGTCGCAACCTATAGGGCGGCAAATTTTGTAGACAATCCAATAAATAAGATAGGGCTTAAATGACTTCCTTGGTGTACTCCAAATTGGAAAACAAAAGGGTTGGACATGGAAATTTAAGTTTTTACATGATAAATTCTCAATGAGAGATGATTGATTTCAATTAATAAATCATGGGGGGAACCAGGATTACAAATTATGATGTACTTTGATAACTGGTAAAAGGCTATGCAGAAGTCAGTGTATAATCACTTCTCTTTGGTGTGGAACTTCTTTTGGGGCGGGGTGAATTGGATATTATGAAACGAAAAGTATAACGATGCCAACAACAAGCGGTGTTCCCAAGCGGCTTCCTCATCTAAGTATTAACCGCATCCTACGCTGATTGATTTCGGTGATTAGCGTGCTGTTGGTTACGAGAATGGGCCTCCGCAGATCAGCTGATATAAAAACGGCTTTGCTGGCGATTGGGCTGACCCGGGGCTTATATTTGCGAACTGACTTTCCTTATAGTTATATGTGTTAGTAAATCATTTTTTTATCAGATCTGTGCCGTAGCGAGCTTTATACAAGCAGCAGTTACGAGCAGAGATTTGCCACTGCATAGCTTATTCATCTAATAATAGTCTCATGCTTCGGTATATGGAAGATATTTAATCTACGGAGGTTATAGGAACATCCCCGGGTGTTAAAGCCAATAGCACTTAAAAGATCAGGAATATCAATTTATCGTGATAGTAATTGAAAATGATGTCATTGTTAAGTCTACGCTGTTACAGCTGCAGTAGTTCAATAAATAAGATAGGGCTATAATGACTTCCTTGGTGTACTCCAAATTGGGAAACAAAAGGGTCGGACTAGGAAATTTTAGTTTTTACATGATAAATTTTCAATGAGAGATATGATTGAACCCAATAAATAACTCATGGGGGGAACCAGGATTACAAATTATGATGTTATTTGATAACTGGTAAAAGGCTATGCAGAAGTCAGTGTATAATCACTTCTTTTTGGTGTGAAACTTCTTTTGGGGCGGGGTGAATTGGATATTATGAAACGAAAAGTATAACGATGCCAACAACAAGCGGTGTTCCCAAGCGGCTCCCTCATCTAAGTATTAACCGCATCCGACGCTGATTGATTTCGGTGATTAGCGTGCTGTTGGTTACGAGAATGGGCCTCCGCAGATCAGCTGATATAAAAACGGATTTGCTGGCGATTGGGCTGATCCGGGGCTTATATTTGCGAACTGACTTTCCTTATAGTTATATGTGTTCTCGCGGGCGCCCACCTGAAAATGACTAATCAGCATGCCTGTTTAGGGTCCCACTTAGATATTGACCGTGCGCTGTAACACGTTGCAACGCACGATCAATGTACAAGCGGGAACCATAAGTTTGAGGTGGGAGAAAACCCGTAAACCCAAATCCAAGGTGGAACAGCAAACGCCGAAGGATGCATGGCTAAAAAGTTTGTTTTAAGCCGCTAGTTTCCGAATTTCGGATACCGGGCTACCGCCGATCTCAAGATAGCCTTCCTGTGGTTACACGGGTAGACCACGGACGAAAAAAACATAGAGAATGATGCCTCTACAAAAGCATCAACAACTAGGGATGTTTTAGAACACCCTGTCGATACCGACACGACACCTGCCAATCGGGAAGGGTCACAAATCAGTGATTTCGAGATGATGAGCCTCATCTGATGATGTCTCATCTGAGCGACTCAGCCTCGGAATCAAGTACTGTATACAACGTCAATATACTATCGGATGAATTGCATCCGGAATATACAAACGCGCCGGGGACCCCTGGCAAATCGGCTCAACTGATTCCAAGCGCATCAGGTTCACGCCAGCGGAACAGCGTCGCTTCAACAGAGCGCTGAAACAGGGTAGCAGCATAGAGCAAGCCCGCATCTTTGCAAAAACAAAAGATGATGCTCAAGAAGCCAAACGCATGAGATCTGAGGACAACACACCACCTCAGTCCGAAGCGAAACGAGTTCGCACTGGGAAAACAACCTCTGACAGAACCACCTATAGAGATATAGCGAGCTATGTCAGATTGGGTGTCGTACCAGTCGATATCGATCGCAATCCTCTCACAAATGAACAAATGGTTCAGATACAAGAGAGGATTATGGACATCACGAAGAACTGAGAAAATCTTCGGCTGAAAGTATTATCAGCTACATTAGGAAAGTAGAAGCGCTACTAACCTAAAAAACATCTGACGGCAAGCACAATAGATCTTCAAGGTCGATGTGTATATTACTGCTTAGGCAGGTCAGAATTTAAAAAAAAAAAAAAAATATTGTATCTGTACAAACGATTTTGGGTATGTTTTCTCTTTGTTGCAAGTGCATTCCGCGATTATCGTATATCTGTCACTCACTACTGCCGGCCGGGGTATGACATTTGAATTATAACAACACGGACGATCTTATTGGGTATAGAACAGTCCCCCCGGTCGAGGTCATTCGAACTCTTTTGCAGCGGAACTTTGACAAAATCCAATGATATTCTGATGACTGGAAGTTGACATTCAACCGTCAGAAATCCGAAACAATTGTGCCGAAGAACTGGACCAAACTGGTGGTCATGGGACCAAACGGACGGCTACTAGCGGGTAAAACCTGGGCATATGGCTAGATCAGTATCTATATTTGGGCAGATCCTGCTCTGGAGAGAGCTAGGGGAGTGTCCGCCCTGAAAAGACGATTGCCGCCTCGACAGCAAGGTGATGGTTATTTTCTACATGACATTTATCAGGCCGATGATTGTCTATTGGGTGACTGGTGTGGTAAAACGTTGCCCCATCTCAAATAGAAAAGATTCAAGCGTTTGAGAGGCAGTGTCTAAGAAACTGCCTGGGAATACAAAGAACACCAGATTCTGACTACACAAAATATTATTCCCACCAGGTCCTATACTATGGGGCCAACATAAATAAACTCATCGTTCCAAGAGAAAGCACAGTTGTTGAAGCGCGCAACAAGGAGTTACCAAATCATAGAAAGGTGAAGGCGCTAGCTACGTACATAGGAGCACAATCAGGAGTGGAGTTGTTGAGAGTTGGGGGAAGGTTGAAAATTGCAAAGCTTCCGTATGAGATGAAACATCCAATTCTTTTACCCAACGATAACCAGTTTGTGTGGAACTATGTAATGCATTTGCACATTAAAAACATGCATGCAGGCCCAAAAGCATTAGTGCCGTTGGTAAGGCATCGGTTTTGGATCATAAACTGCAGAACATTGGTGCGCAGGGTAATAAAAAGTTGTCTATGATGCTTTAAATTTCGACCTCAACTTCAGGTGGAAATAATGGGAAATCTTCCAAAAAATAGAGTTAGTTTAAGTAGGCCATTTCTAACTACAGGCGTCGATTTTTGTGGACCCTATGGTGTTACAGAAGGAGTAAGAGGACGATCGCCAAAGAAGTATTATGTTGCAGTGTTTGTGTGCTTTGGATGAAAAGCAGTTCATCTTGAGGCAGTAAGCGAGTTGAGGACCAAAGCGTTTATCATGGCATTAAAACGATTTGTGTCAAGAAAAGGACTGCCCGGCGCATTTATTGTGATAACGCAACGAACTTCGTACGTGCTAGGAGAGAACCATGAGGCTTTGAAGAACATGCTTTTTAACCAGCAAGCTGAGAAAGACATAGGTAGTTGGTGTGCGGGGGAGGGGATCGAATTTAAACATATCCCACCTAGATCTCCCTATTTTGGGGGGCTGTGGGAAGCTGCGGTCAAATCGTTTAAATGCCATTTTCGTCGTGTGATGTCTCAAACAATGTTGAATGTTGAAGAATGACATTGTCATTGATATTGAATCTATTTTAAATTCTAGACCTATTTCACCGATGTCATCCGATCTCAATGATTGTGAGGTCCTTACGCCTGGCCATTTCCTAATAGGAGACTCATCGGTACTCGATCAACCGAAGACCATGTCATCAATAGAGCGCTGGAAGCGGGTATCGCTTCTAAGGCAATATTTTTGGGAGCTATGGCAACGAGATTATTATTTTTTTATAATTTGCGGGCACTCAAGAGGTTATGAATACCCTTTATATGTTTTAGCACAGTGCGGGCGTTAAGGAAATTAGGGATAAGAAGAAAGGAGATACCGATGCACATTGGTTTTAAATGTCTGTAAGTTATCATGGAAAGGAAAAACAGAGTTTGGTAGAGCATTCCACATTCGTGTTGTTCGGTTTATGTACGAATCTCTGTATTTCAGTGTACGTCCGAAGATAGGCTTGAGGGTAAACTGATTTGCATTCATTGCGTAACGAGTATTGCGGCTGAATTGTTGAATGGGAGGAATGCAGCTGGCTATTTCATTTGAACATTGGTTGTTAAAATAGCGATAAAACAAGGTAAGGCAGGAGATGTTTCGACGGTGTTCGAGCGAAGCTAAGGAGTTCGCTATTCTTATGTCTCCTATAAGTTTTTCGCACGTGTTTGAATCCTACCTAGTAGGTGCAATGTTGATTTTGGTGCACCTGACCAGACGTGGGTGTTGAATTCAAGTTTTGGGCGTATAAACGCTTTATATATTGTGGCCAGATCAGAGGGGGTGAAATATTTCTTACATCGATTTAGGAAACCTAGACATTTCGCTGCGTTTTTAGCGACTTCGAATATGTGGTCGTTCCAACGTAAGTCGTTACTAACACACATACCTAGCATGGAAAACTCTTCGGTTTCTTCGACGTAAGTGCCATTCATGGATAATGGCTCTAGATTTTGGTTTCGCTTTAATGACAGAAGACAGCATTGTGTTTAGGAAGCATTGAATTCCACTCTATTAGATTTACCGTATTTGATAATGCTGTCAAGGTCGGAATTCAATGAGCTTAACATATTTTGGCGTTTAGAGTCCACGTTCGAAGGTGAGGGACGAGGACCTGTAAACGAATATGAGAAGCTGAGGGTACTGTCATCAGCGAAGGAATGAATTGGATTAGAAGTTGCAGACAGAAGATCATTTATAAAAATGAGAAATAGAGTAGGAGACAAAACCGAGCCTTGAGGGACACCAGCATTTATTTGGTGAGTTACAGACTTGAAACCATCCAACACAACTTGAATTTAACGTTTCGAAAGATAATGTCTTATCCATAGAAGAAGTTTTTCGTCGATTCCAAATGCACGCATTTTTGACAAAGCAAAGTGGAGAGCAGCAGCCGTCAAAGAAATCAAGTCGGGGACTTTGGTGTTGATTGCAGACGACAACATTCCATCAAACCAGTGGCGAATGGGACGTGTAATATCCACTATTAAGGGCGACGACGGCAAAATACGAGTGATCGAGGTCAAAACGAAGGCAGGCATAACGAAGCGAGCGGTGCAAAGATCGGCGATACTTCCCTTTGAATGTTGAACTAGCTGCAATCCTGTTGTTCCTTCAACAGGGGCCGGAATGTTTGGTCAGCCTGTAACCCAAGTCACTCAACATAACTGCCAAATTTTAAACAATATGCATGCTCAAAAAATGTTTGTCAACTCACTCAAAAAGAGTCATATAAAAGGGCGTTGAATAATTGAAATTATTATTGTTGAATTTTTATCATTAAAACTAGTCGTGTTTTATTTCGTTGAAGACAGTTTCGCAGAAATTCATTAGTTGTTGAAATCGTAAGTAATCACACGGCAAGAGCGATGACACCAAAGATGAGACTTTCTACCCAAATGGTGAATATTTTGAGAGTCTGAAACGTCGCTATATTTCGATAATCGAGGGAATGGAATGGAAATTATTTTTTCTCAGAGGTATAAGATGACTGCGATCCGCAGTAAATCCACCAACAGCAAGTGATAGTAATGAATTTTATTCGTCAAAATAGCTTTACCATATTAGCAGGAAAGGTGAGAGAATGAGTCCGACAAATTTCAGTCTCAGCTAATTCGAAAAAGTCTGCGTCTCCTGAGGTGAAAGATCAAGATCGAGTTCGGAATTTTTCAGAGATTTCGGAGAGGTTCGCAAGTAAAATTCAACTATTCTCATGTGCAAAGCGAAAAACTAAAAAAGAGAAAATTAAATTAAACGGGAATTAACCATTGCGCACACAGGATAAGACGTTCCATTGAAACTAAATGTAGAAATGGAAATTCCTCAAATTTTTTTCTTCCAACTAAGGGTCACTCATTTTCAATATTTGAAAGCTAAAAGCAGTTTTTGAAAGATGGCCCTATGTTGCAATAAAAATATGGCCTCCTGACATTTTAGCAAAACGACATAAAGCTCTTTTGAAGATGGCCAAAGGAACCTTTGCGAAAGCATCATAAGACCATATTTTCAAATATTAGCTAACGTCTCATGACCTTATGCCAAAAATACATCCATTGCCTTAATCGGATTATTTCTACTCTGCCAACAAGATAAAATCCATTTGTGAACATGAATGTTCTACTTGCGATATGTATCAAGAAGTTGATCAAACAAATAAAGTTTCTCACACACGTGAGATACGTTTGTATTTTCTTGTCGAAAAGCCTTTTTATTTAATTAAATACATACCTATCAGGCCATCAGATAGGATTCACACGTATCAACGTATCCGTTTAAATTTCCTTAGCAGGTTTATGAGATACATCCGACATGTTTGTATCTGAGTTAGCGCAGTTGTTGGCAGCACTTTTATAGATAGAAACTCGTATCTTTAGTGCTCTTGTGTGGTGTGAAAGATGATTTAATTCAGATAATGAAATTAACTCCTTCAAAAGCATGTAGATGAGATTAGCTTTTAGTCTGAAGACGAATACATCCAGTCGTTGTACATGAGCTAGCTTTAGTAACTCTAAAGGGGGGCAAAAGTCTCTTTCCTTTTGAACAAATTAATAACTCTTTTGAGTTGGGAGAATTAGGATGAAGCACTACACGATCGCACAGCGAACAAAAATTGTTAAATTATTTTTTGAGCATAGCGAGTCAATAATTTGTACTCAACGTGCCTACGCAGGAATTTTACGGCGTTAGAAATGTTGTCGTCTTCAAATAACGCGGCAAAAAGAGTACGGCTTCACCACCCCATCACTTCTTCGCACCTTCATTTTTCTTTCTCTTGTTGCCCTATTAGGAGAACGGTTAAGAAAGAGTATCCTGTCTACGATCTAGTGCTCTTGCTCGACTAGCCATTCTTGAAGACAACAAAGCAGGTACGGAGTCAGACCTGAGGAACGCGAAAGAAGCAGGCGATCTCAAGCTGCAGACAATACCCCGAGCAGCCAAGAATGGGTGGAGGAACGCTTAACAAAGAGCAAAAAATACAACGAGAACCAACCGTCAAAAAACTACAATGCACATAGTACAACACCAAACAAATGCACGTAAGAAGTTTCAAATTATGCGGCGTGCACAAAAAAAACCCAAAAAGTCCATAGCCACGGACTCACCCTAAAGAATTTTAAAAATTTGTTAACCTTGCCAAATTCCCTATCAATTTTCGGTGCAGCGACTGCAAAAGTTTGCTCCCGACCCTTTTTCTTTTCTATTGAAGCAATAGATTCAGAAAAGGAAAAGTATAACAATGTTCCAACAGCACCTACTATTCGTGCTGTGCTGGACAAATTTGAGCCTTGTTTTGGACGATCGATCAAAAAACATCCAAGTTGTTGGGGAAACTGTTGCAATCTGTCGTGAAACAGCGACTGGACGACGTCCAACACAACCCTTACAAGATATAGTTGGTCCAAAAGCTCAAACCTGGTGATCCAGAAAAACGTCTGGAGTACTGGAGAACTGCCCTAAATATCGGCGAGAATGACGAAAAATTTTCGGAAAATTTTATGATGATCGACGAAGCACATTTTCATCTGAGCGGGTTTGTGAACAAGCAAAACTGCAGATTTTGGAGCACACAGAATCCCTAAAATCTCCATCAACATCCCCTACCTCGCTCTCACTCGAACTACTAAGGAGATCCTATATAAAACCCTGATCATCCCAGTCCTGCTCTACGGCGCTGAAGCATGGACCGTATCAAAAGCGGATGAAGAAATCCTTGCCCGATTCGAGAAAAAAATTCTTCGAAAATCTTCGGTCCCGTTTGCGTTGACGGGCTATGGAGACGAAGATTCAACCAAGAACTATATACAGCGACATACTGGTCAAAAAAAAATTCCGCATTGGACGTTTAAGATGGCTAGGACATGTAGAACGGACCAATACTCCGGCTCGCAGAGTTTTCGATTCCCAGCCAGACGTCGTACGCAGTAAAGGAAAACCTCGCCTTAAGTGGGGCGCACAAGTAGAAACCGATCTCAACCAACTTGGAGGCAGTTAGCTAAGGACCGGGCTAATTGGAGAGGCATGTTGGTTGAGGCCCAGGTTCATCCCGGACTGTAGGGCCACTTAAGTCAGTAAGTAAAGGGTTTATGAATACCCTTATAGGAATAGCTTGGGCATTAAGAAAATTGGGGAGAAGAAAAGAGGAGATACCGATGTGCATTGGTTTTAAATTTTTGTAAATTGTAATGGGGGGGAAAGACTGATTTTGGTAAAGCATTCCATATTCGTGTTGTTCGGTTTGGGAATAATTCTCTATATTTCATAATACGTCCGAAGATAGGCTTGAGGGTGAATTGATTAGAATTCATGGCATGGCGAGTATTACGCTTGAATGTTTGAAGGGTCGGAATGCAGCTGGCTATTTCGATTGAGCATTTCCTTTTAAAATAGCGGTAAAAAAAGTGTTAGGCAGGAGATATTCCTACGATGTATAGAATTCGCTACGGTTTTATCGCACGCTTTGTATCCTATCCAGTAGGGGCAATGATGTTTTTGCTGCACCTGACCAGATGTGGGCGTTGAACTCAAGTTTGGGGCGTATATACGCTTTATATATTGAGGCCAGATCAGAAGGGGTGAAACATGTTTTGCATCGATTAAGAAAACCTAGACATTTCGCTGTGTTTTTAGCGATGGAAAGCTTTTCGGTCACATGATGTATGGGTATGATGAATCATTACAAATTTTTGAATGAATTACAAAGAGTTGCTGTAGATGCCAATTTTATAATCAACTTTGCTCAGTTGTGTTCATATCCTTTTACAAATGTTTATTTATTATTAATGATGTCACTCAGTGCCAATTTTTATTGATCGTAGCAATGTTTTAATCAGATTTTTGAAACGACATGAAATCATGGTTTTTGTTCTTTGAAGTACTTGTAGATGAATATCTTATGGGCTTCCACTTGCTTTATACTTTGAGTGGAATCATTTTATTTCCATTTCGGGAATTTTCAACTTTTAATTGCTCTGTTAGGGTATACATAAAAGCGTTAAGAAATATACTGCACCATGCAATGCTGCGGATGGCAGTTGTAGTTAACTTTTTAGTCGTTTGCAACTTTTTATATGACTTGTAAATTGGTTGGTAATTGCAAAGCTAATTTCAATTGGAGCTTCACATTTTCGCATATGCACTTAAAACTTTTATTTCAAATAGATCAACCTTATATTCATTTGAAACTTCTTTTCTTAATTTCGTAGATAGACGAAATGATTAAATCGGACATACTAAAGCCAATGTGAGTATATGGTCTCCAAATTTAGGGGTGTACAAGTATGACAAATTTATTTGAAAATTTTTACACCTGTTCTGCTCCATTGACAAGAGATTATACCATATTACATCATTCATAGTTACCTACTTAAGTGGCGCTATATTCCGGAAATAACCTGGGTCTCAACCAACATGCCTCTCCAATTAGTTCGGCGCGTAGCTAACTGCCTCCAGTTGCGCACTTCAAGTTGGTTGTGGTCGGTTTCTACTTGTGCCAATAAAGCGACGCCGATGACTTCCTCAACTGCGTCCGACGTCTGGCTGGGAATCGAAGACTCTGCGAGAGAGAATTGGTGTCTATTCGCTATGCATGTCCCAGCCGTTTCAAACTTACAATACGGAGTACTGTGACTAGGGGTATGTCGCTGCACAGCTTGTATAGTTCTTGGTTGAATCTTCGTCAACAGAGCCCGTCAACTCAAAAGGGACCGAAGATTTTTCGAAGAATTTTTCTATCAAATCGACCAAGGACTGGGATGAGTGAGGCCTTTACTACTAAATTGCCTTCTGAGCCTGAAGAAACAGTGGTTGGCAATAGTGATTCGTCATTTAATCTCTGAAGAGTGGTTGTTCTCAGAGTTAATAGCGCAGCCGAGGTAGACAAAATCCAGTACTATCTTGAAGTTATATTTGTCAATGATTGACATCACTTTGAGTCCGATTAATGATGTCAATATCATCGGTGTATGCTAGTAGCTGCACCGACTTATGGAAGATTGTGCCTCTGGTGTTGACTCAGGAGTTTTGCATAATCCTCTCAAGAATGACAAAGTTCCATGACAATGCCTTGCCTAAAGCCTTTTTTGGTATCGAATGTGTCGGTTAGATCGTTCCCGACCCTGATAGAGCAACGAGAATTCTCCATCGTCATCCTCCACAGACGGACGAGTTTGGGTGGTATACCATAACTAGACATGGCTCTGTATAGTTCGTCTCTATAAATGCTGTCGTATGCGGCTTTGAAATCGATGAACAGATTTGATCAGTTGTAGACCACATTGATAAGGGCCGATCAGGTAAACGGTTCCAGATTCACAAATTACGGCAGATAGGATCATGTAGGCGATGTTGGGAAGACTTATGCCTTTGTCGTTGTCGCAGTTCGGAGGGTCTCCTTTTTTGTGGATCGGCCAAACGTAGCTGAGGTTCCATTCTTCAGGCAAGATTTGGCTTATGAGTTGGTGGCCTAGTGGCCATATTCTCGATGGCGCGCTTTTCTTGCACTTTTTTCTTCTTTCTGAAAAGCCGGTGCTCTTCACTTCTTCCTGCAGCTTAGCTTTGTAGGCCTCGTTCTTGGCTGCGAGCATCTGTCGGCAGTCCTCATCAAACCACCAAGAAACCTTGCTTGGTGGTCAGATCGGTTGCATTGTTCTTCGACATTCGATGCATGGTGTTAATAGAGAGGTTAAGGGATACTCGTAGAAGGCCTTGGAGATCTCTTGCTATTGCAGTCTCCATGTCCCCTTATGGATATAAATGTGAGGAAACCGTATGCTGGCAATAGTGACATTTCGTTCCGCAGCGAAGTCAATTAGCCTAATTCTGTTGCCAGACGTGTTGTCGTGTAGGCTCTGTTTTCCGACAATACTGCTAAAGATGTCTTCTCTTACTATCTTTGCGTTAAACTCTCCCGGTACGATTTAAACATCGCACTTCGATTATCGGTAGGCGCTCATAAGTTTTGTCAGGGAGCTCGAAAAAGCAGTCTTTCGCAATATCACATCGGAGCCCTAGCCCATATAAGGCTTATGCAGTGCGTTCATTAATTTCTTGCTTAAGACTGGCTCTTAAATACAACAAATCCGCATCCGAATAGTCGCTGTCTCTGCTCACTATAACGCGGTCCGTAGTCACAGTTATCACAGTTTTTCATCCGTTTTTTGCTCGGACCATCCACCGTATTTGAGGGCTCAGTGGCGCGATGGTTAGTGCGATGAACTGCCGCGCAGGAGGTCTGGGTTCGATTCCCAGCCGTAGCAACACCTAAATGATTTTTCACTGGCCCTCCTCTCGTGGTGATCTGACAAATCATCCGAGTAGTATCAATTGTCAAGAATAGCTTATCTCAACTTAGCCGTTCGGAGTCGGCATAAAACAGGAGGTCCCGCCATCGTGCAAGAAAGAAGTACACACGCAAACATGAATGGTTGTGAGAAAGCTAGGCCCTGGGTACTAACGAGCCTGTTGCGCCAAAAATTTGTATTTATCCACCGTATTTTCTGGATGGCAGTAATGTCTGCTTTTAAGCAGCTTAGGGTTTCCGCTAGTTGTTCGCCTGCACCTTTCATTTTTAATGTTCTCACATTCCAAGTGCAAATACGAACTCAATTGTCCATTTTTCGTTTAGCAGGGTTTTTCGAAGGTTCGTAATAAGTATTTTTTTCCGTTTGGGGGTAGTTAATCCAAATCACGACCCCCAACCTGGAAAGCCAACTCCAATTTCTTCGATACCCATGCAGCTGGCCTCTCGGCTCTTCCGCCACCATCTCTGTTCAAGGGCCTAGACTTACCCTTGAGATTCCTAGATGAGAACTGTTGTCCGAATATGTCGAAGCAGCGTACCTAGGTTATTCATTTTGTCCATCCTAACTGGGACTGTAGACGCCACAGTTGGATCCATTTTGGGATTAATTTATCTGACGCCCAGAAATAGAATACGTGCATGTGAGTTCACTTCTTCCTCCCACTATTATCTGCTTCGGAGGACTTTAGAGAAATAATTTCAAGGCTCGTTGCATTTCAACGAATACGTGCAGTTTTATCTGATAGTCACACTGTCTATCTAAATATGACATGAACAACTCAGTATCAAAATTATTTTTGTTAAAGAACGAGCAAACAATGGAACGAACTTTCAAAAGACATTTACATCTATATACAATCTACAACAATTCAAGAGCAGAGTCAATAAACATCTGCAAGCATCATCTCAGTGCGCTGCCTGAGCGTTATAGGTTTTCCGCACCTGAGAAAAGTTTATAAAAAAAATCGTGCGTTAGAAGTGAAACTGTATTCTGGTTCATTTGTAGGATATTAAGATGAATACACTGGAGGTGGTTAACGGAGAGAAAAGAGAGTGAAAAACGGAGTGTTGGATAGCGAAACTATATAGAAACGTTTTTTATTTTATTTCCTACCGCCTAAATCCTATAAACACACTTATAGTTGTCTCTTTTTCGTTACACTTTTTCGTTTCATAAAATCCAATACATACTTCACTTTCAAAAATCTCATCAAGTCAGTAAATTAAGTTAGCAGGTATATGCACCCAGGTGACGGTATAATCTCCGTGACAATGAAGTCGCTCTCGACTTCATTGAGTTCATCAGTTCGGTCAGACAGAAACTGCTCATGGCCATAAGACTACATAACGTCAGTGGGTGACAACTTTGTAGAATTTCAGACTGATGATTACATCACAGGTGGCACATACCCTTGTCCATGAAATATTCACCAACTTGGTATGGGTATCTCCTGTTAACGTTTCTAAGTTAATAAACTTTCTCACGAATCCGAAACATCCAAATGAATGATAGATAGCTCGGTGTGCTCATATCGTACTTGTTATACAACCTCAAAACCCCACGCCAGTGAAACCTCCTGCACGTGTGATTAAATTGAAAAAGCGCTGATAAATTGGCTAGCAAAGGGCAAACTTTCCACTCGATTAAATATTAATTTCGTTTTACCTCACACATGCAACAAGAGCTTTTCAGTGAAATCCTTAACAAGTGAACATTGCGAAATGGTTCACACTACATTACAGTTACATACTGAACCTAGTGAGAATTTTTTTTTAGAAATTTTTCCAAATCTATTATTTAATGTAAAATAAAATTAAACTTCTAGACAAATCCTCCTAAGTGCTACGAACACAAAAAAATCATCGGAGTTGTGTAGTCCAATCACGAACCATAGTGATTCCCCATGATTCCCATTGAATCCATTATTATCACCCAAAGCTGATATAAAATACAAAAGAAGAGCGCAACTCACACCCACACCTGTTGCTGCGTCAATATGAGAGTTACATAGCCATGGATAGGACGAGCACCACGTATCCTTGATTCCGGCCATTTTTGCCAACAAAAGCCGACAGAACTAAAACAAAACCGAAACAAGAAAAGCCAGCAGCAACAACAAGAACAGAAAAAAAATCAAACAATTGAACAACAGCAAAAGGACACAAAAAGGACGAGATGAAGAGCGATGAAAATTTTGCGCAACGTCCACACAAATTAAGTGAACGTGAGTCGGAAAATCTTCAACATTTTTACAATGCCAACACCACCACCACTGCTACTGTAGGTATCTACTACACGTATCCATTGAGGACGAACAGGACGAATAGTGAAAAAATAAATGGCACACGAGTGCAGGTCTCATAAATTATACTCGGTGTGAATCTCACGTAATTTTTTGGATCACCTGGCGCTGCAATTGAGTAGGGGGTGCGATGGGGTGGCAAAATCCTGCCGTTGTTGGCCAGGCTACGTAAATATGGAACTGCAACTCAGCTCACTTAGCCTTCATTGAAAGGTATGTTGTATCGTCGCGTCGTTCGTCGTCGTCTGGCTAAATAAATACGCGAATGAGGAGACAACCCCCAACGAAAGAAAGGGAGATGCAAACGGTTGAGCAAATATGAAATTCAATTAATCACACACACACACACATATGCGTATGAAAGTAAAGCAATTTATATAGATACTTTATATATTTAAATTAATGAGCATGCAGGTTGCTGACCTACTCTGTGAATTAATTTTCCATTTAAAATTCCGCTTCTACACACACTCACCCTTTGAGTACACAGATGACAGAATATCGATTAATAAAGTTATTTCATCGAGATGCTCACGACGAATGTAATCTGAGATGATATGTGTAAGCGTATTTCCTTTAAATAAATAAAATATTTCCATATGTACGCACACACACGCCGCCGCGCATATACATCAGAACCAGAATCAACGTTTTAAATGTGCGTTTCGACAGACTTAATTAAAAAATAATCCGCAGGATATTTTTAATTGTGTGCTCTTGTCGTTCGCGAAATGAGGATAAAAGCTGCCAATAAGTCAGTAATTTTCAGAAAAACAAATGCCTTTTCATTTCAGTCAGGCACTAAGTGGATTGTCCCATTAATTGGGCGTGTACTTCATGCATTACGATGTGCGTCAAGGACTATTGTGTGCAGGGATTGTTAAACCTAGAAATTGATCAAAGAGGTCGTATGTAGTAAATATTAAAAATTCCGGGGAATCCATTTTGATTTTCAACATTGTAAAGTTTTTTTTTGGTGTGGTTGCGGAGTTTTTTTTTCAGAAAAACCTTTCATGGTCAATATGTTGAAGTTGAGTAGGTCGCCAAGAGACACAAGTGGTCAAATGTGAATTTATTAAAACGCACACGTTTGCACCTAGCTAGTTGCTTTTATTTCCGACTTTCAGCTTCCAAGTGGCGGCCACTAGATGAGTATTAGCATGATCGAACATTTGTTAAGTATTGCGGACATCTGATGAGAGTTGGGAGGAATGTGTCCTTTTACTAACGCATCTCTTTCATTTCTCAAACGGCAGCAGATGGTAGGTACAGTCGAGCACTAGCCGGACACAAAGCAGACATTACTGCCATCCAGGAAATACGAAGGAATGGATGGACAAAAAGAGAATAAATTTACTACCACCAGTGCATTTGTCAGAAGTGATAGCCTGAGGCAAAACGCCATTTTCGTCGAAGACATCAACAAACACATTGAACAACCCCTAGAAGACCAATTGAATAACGAAAGATTTATATGCGCTCACGTTCCGACAGAGAAAAACGAAAATCAAAGAAATAAGTGAAAACAGACTACATTACAAAGGACTGTTTCTACAAGCTCCTGTACCTAACTTGGGAGCGACTAATTAAGTTCAGTAAGGACATCTCTTGCAGGGTTATCGAAAAACACAACTAACCCAACACAAAGTAAGGCAACGGGCTATGACTAATTGCCATAGCTGTGGAACGAAAACTGTCTGATCTTGATACTCATAAGTGGACACGATGGTTTCCATTCCAACAATGTGTGAATCAAATTGATGACATTGCGATAGACAAGAAGCACACATTCAGCGTTTTTTAATGTCCGAACATTAACGATTGACATTGACTAGGGTCATTTCCTTCGGTGAAAATGGTGGTCAAATGAGGTTATATGAAACAATGAGTTTCACCTAGCTTATGCCTACCAACTCTGACTCTCAGCCTTCTCGTGGCTACCGCTGAGTGCCTAGTCCTTAACAGTTCATATGGTTTCAATCCCTGTGTAAAGTCTTGGCGTCAGTAGATGAGCACGGGGGACGTTTGCCCACACTAGTGCACATATTCCATTTCAGCCGTCAGCGGAAGAACTCCCAAAAGGAGTCAACGATGGGGTCGTCTACAGTCCCAGTTAGGATGGACAAAGTAAATAACCTAAATACGCCGCTTTGACATATTCGGACAAAAGGTCATCTAGGAATCTCAAAGGTAAGTCAGGCCCCTTGAACAGAGATGGTGATGATAAGCCCAAAGCCCAACGGTATGTCTCAATCCCTGATGGCCCCGTTTCCTAGGTGTATCGAATAAATTGGAACTGTCACTCCAAGTTGGGTGTTTTACTTTGGGTTAACTACCCACCCATGGAAAGGACTGATTTTATTCTTGACGACCATGCTAAACGACGTCGCGGTACTCTTCCTACCGCGCAGTCGAAAAACACAGCCTACACGATAACACGTCTGGCATGTACTAAGGCTAACTGACTTCGATGCGGAACTAAATGCCACTATAGCCAGAACACGGTTTCCTCACCTCGATATCCATAAGGGGACATGGTGGTCTCCAGATCAACGAACGGTCATTCAAACGGATCACATTGCGATAGACAAGGGGTACGCATCCAGTATTTTGGATGTCTAAACATCCCGAGGGGGTAAAATCGACTCGCACCAATACCTTGCTGCGCCCAATGTAAGAATGCGGATATCCAGCACGCCACAACAAATCAGAAATATTGTGAAACAATTTAATGCCGAAAGACTGAAGAACGCGTATGCCCTAACCACTCGATTAACACCCTACGCCACAACGAATCAGAAATACTGTGAAACAACTTAATGCCGAAAGACTGAAGAACGCGTATGCCCTAACCACTCGATTAACACCCTACCAACAGCATCTAATGTCGGAGAACAAAAGTATAGATGCCAGCCAACAACCCATTTGATAAGCCGCAAGGCCGCAACTGTCCATCAAGACCAAGAATGGGGATTACAAGGCTAAGCTGCTGGTGAAGACGAGTGTTTCCATTGAGCTCTTTAGGCCTTTTTGCCAAGCTTTATAAAGCTGGCGGAGATGACTTGGTATGTATCATTCACCAACTCATAAGCTAAATTTGGTCGGATAAAAGAATACCCGAGGAATGGAACCTAAGAGTCGTTTGCTCGATCTACAAAAAAAGAAGACCCACTGAACTGCTCCAACGACAGGTGCATAGGTCTCCTCAACATCGCCTATACAAGATCCTATCTGTCATAATATATGAACGTCTGAACCAACCACCTGATCGGTCACAACTGATCAAATCATCACATTCGGGAGATCCTGGCAAAAAACCCAAGAAGTCCAAATCGATACGCACCACCTATTCATCGATTTTCAAGCCACATTTATAGAGACGAACTATACAGAGCCATGTCTAGTTTTCGTATACCGCCCAAAGTACTCCATCTGTGCAGAATGACGATGGGAAACTCTCGCTGCTCCATCAGGGTCGATACAAAAAACGGATTTAGGCAAGGCGATGCGCTGTCATGTGACTTCTTCAATTTGATTCTTGAGAGGATTGTGCAAAACTCCCGAGCCAACACCAGAGGCACAATTTTCCAAAAATCGGTGCAACTACTAGCATACGCCGACGATATTGACATCATTGGTAGGACTCAACGTGATGTCATAGCCACCTTTGCTAGTATAGGAAAGGAAGCGGCAAAAATTCAGTTCAGCTGTAAACTAGTGTAAGACTAAGTTTATGCTGTCAACACGAAAAGATACACAACATGACGACGAATTGGACAGAACGTCACCATTGTCAGATATAACTTAGAGGTAGTATGGGACTTCGTCTACATCGGCTCCGCTATTAACTCTGACAACAACATCTCGTCAGAAATCAAACGAAGAATTACTCTTTCCAACCCCTGTTTCTTCGGGCTAAGAAGGCAATTTAGTAGTAAAGCTCTCACTCGAACTACTAAGGAGATCCTATATAAAACCCTGATCATCCCTACGGCGCTGAAGCATGGACCATATCAAAAGCGAATGAAGAAATCCTTGGTCGATTCCAGAGAAAAATTCTTCGAAAAATCTTCGGTCCCGTTTGCGTTGACGGGCTATATAGACGAAGATTCAACCACGAACTACAGCGACATACCCCTAGTCAAAAAACTACGCATTGGACGTTTAAGATGGCTAGGACATGTAGAACGAATGGACACCAATACCCCGGCTCGCAGAGTCTTCGATTCCCAGCCTGACGTCGGACGTAGTAGAGGAAGACCTCGCCTTAAGTGGCGCGCACATGTAGAAATCTACCTCAACCAACATGGAGTGCGCAACTGGAGCCAGTTAGCGAAGGACCGTGCTAATTGGAGAGGCATGTTGGTTGAGGCCCAGGTTTATCCCGGACTGTACCGCCACTTAAGTAAGTAAATAACTTTTGAGCTAAAGTGATGAAATTTGGTATATAGACTCAGTAAAACATTCTTTTCGGCCAAACGGTTTGAAATTTAAAAAAAAAGTACCTAACTAGCATATTTAGATAATCTCAATATCTATACTTCGTCGATATGAAGTTTTTTGCCACTCCCACTTTTTGGGGGCTTTTTCTTTAAAAAAAAAAACATTTTTCCGTACAATTTTAGGAAAACTTGAAAAAAACTTTGGATGAAATGATTTCCAGAATAATACTGTGAACATTTCGTTTGTAGATCATTTTGACCTTAGCCCACTTTTGGGGGCGTTATTTAAAAAAAAAACTATTTGTAAAGCCTATCCTATAGCATATCCATAGGAAAACATCGTTTTTTGTCGAACCGTAAAAGATTAAGATATACCGTCTGAACAAGATTCACTCAGTTTTTAGCAACGACCTCCTTTTGGGGACATTTAATATTAGGATAGGACGGGAGGATTGTAGCCTTCTCGTATGTTTTATAATGTATTTGTACTGAATCCACTGGGTGTTAATGTTAGTAGAGGGTGGGGAAACAGTGTGATTTGTTCCTTATAGTCTTTATATATTGAGTCCTTAAACTCTTTTATACTCTGGTGACTCGAGTCACTCACTGATTTGTTCCTTATAGTCTTAATATATTGAGTCCTTTAGACCCTTTTATACTCTGACTCAATGTGACTCCTTTAGAATCTGACTCAAGGTGAAGTCTTTTCTCCTGTACCATTCAGTATGTTCGCTGGCGACAAGATAATGATCAGAGTAGTCGATTGTTATCATTCTAAATAAATACACATCCAGGATTTTGAATGCGTTCCTTGCATCTTTGAGCACATGGTCGATTTGGTTGGCGTTTCGACCATCTTGAGATCGCCAGGTTGCTTTATATGCAACTTCGTGTATTATACGCTACTGGAAAATAATTTCCTTCCCGATTTTTGCTTTGAAACCCCCTGTACGATTTTCACATCGTATATTCTGGACAGGGTCCATCCAGGTCGCAGGAGGTCGTGAAATTTCACATTGAAAGTACATTCAGTCACATCGAAGGGTGCTGTGTAAACGCATATAGCTGATATCATAAAACTTTTCTCTGATCCGGATCACAGCCAGACGATTCAGGTTTAATCAATCACGATCCGAGTCGGCTCCACATAGCGAAGCCGCGTCCATACATGTGGAGCCTTTGCTGTCGTTAATGTCGCATGCTTTTCTCATTAATTTCAAACCAGAGAGAGAGAGAGACTCCACTTTATAACAAATGGAGTATTACGATGATGTACGATAAGTCCATCCGTCTCTCCGTCTCTCCAACTGTGGACGGATCGGAAGGTTTAACGGCTGGACGGATTTTTGTCCAATGTTGTATAGTAGGTTCTTGGGTTGATACTAAACTAACTAAATAACGACCGCCAAGGAGGTAGTACGTATGATGCGGACTTACACCCACAACTCGTTTGCGTCCCTTATTTTATTTATTTTATTTTCTGGAACGTGGTAATATCTGTCCTGTTCCACGTGTGGATAAATTCGAATTTGTAACTAGCACCTGTATAGCGTGCATACATTCCAATTGAATTTTCGTATGTCCGTTGCCTGAGTCTGGTAGGCTTTGGGGTAATTCGATATCCTAAGGGTATTATCTCTCTCATAACTTAATGTTTTTCACGCCAGGTCCAGATCGAAGGCATTTGAAATAATGGAGAGTTATATCCCAGTTTTTTTTGTTCCCTGTTTTTTTTTTCAAAAACGTTTTCGCCAAACTTGAGGCACAATTTCTAGAATTTTTGTTATATGATTTCTTTAATATTTCCATTATATTTTAGATTTAATAATCTTCGAGAAAGAAATAAATATTTTTTTTGATGCAATTCAATATATTAAATCACATAAATAACGGGTGATCCAAGTAGAGATACTTTTTTCAATAGCCTTTTTTGACAGATCACGTGTGAGTCGTGTCATGCTGTCATGTTATTTTTGTTTAGTATTGTTTGGCATTTCATAATGGAAAGACTTACGCGTGAACAACGTTTACAAATTGTTCAACTTAATTGTGAAAATTCACGTTCTGTGAGGAATGTGTTTCGTGCACTTCGCTCAACTTATGGTCAACATAATCGGCCTACTGGGCGTACTATTCGCAACACCATCACCCATTTTGAGACCCAGCATTCATTATTGGATAATATTCGACCGAATAGACCACGTCCAACACGCTGTGAAGAAAATATAGCGGCCGTAGCTGAGAGTGTACACGAAGACCGTGGAGAGTCGATTCGGCGCCGTTCGCAGTAACTCGGACCATGATAACCTACTATTTGATGCCTGAAATTGAAGCTCGTGATCTCGTCGACATTTGGTTTCAGCAAGACGGCGCCACTTCCCACACATCGCATCAATCAATGGACTTATTGAGAGAACATTTCGGTGAGCACATAATTTCACGTTTTGGGCCGGTCGATTGGCCACCAAGATCGTGTGATATCACACCGTTAGACTTTTTCCTGTGGGGATATGTAAAGTCAAAAGCTTATGTCGACAAACCCGCTTCGATTCAGGCCTTGGAGGAAAACATCACGCGTGTCATTCGCCAGTTACCAGTCGAAATGCTCGAACGAGTGATCGAAAATTGGACTCAATGGATGGACCATGTGCGACGTAGCAACGGCCAACATTTGATAGATATAATCTTCAAAAAATAAATGCCAAAGAATGTTCTTTCAAATGATAATAAACATTCTCCATTAAATTTGAATTTTCTGTGTTTTTTTCTTTAAAAAAGTAGGGAACCTCGAAATGGATCACCCTTTATATGAATGAGCTACACTTTTTTGTCATACCTATTACTGCGTTATTTTAAACTGAAATTGTATGATCAAATAAATACTCAAGTTGCATAGTAGCATAGAAGTGCAGAATGCAATCTGTTTTCCCTAGAATGTGATAAAATTATGGCTGCTGGGTCATCTTTTTTTTTGGTAGTTTTAGTATTTGCACAATATTCCCCTTGTTGGTTTAATATTTTGTAATATTTTGCCATTCAGTACACAGAGTGATGTTATTTATTTTACGTCGCTATCACTGATATTAAAATATATGCATAGGTGCACATTGCCCTTTTATTCGGCAAACGAAATATTATAGTTTGACCTACCTCACTTTTTTCATGAAATATAAACTCATCATCAGTTGAGTAATATTCATTCAGCCAAACAAAAATATACAGATATAGCTATGTGATTTTTTTCTCGTAAAAGGCCATTACACAGGAAAAGTTACTCGTCCGTCCATACTGTGTTTGAATTACACGAGTACGAGACCCAAATTATTCTCATAAGTTTATTTATCATCCAATTTCCTCGACCATATCTTTTTCTTTCGATACAATTTTGTGCAGAAAAAGTTGAAGATGATGCACATAGCCAAAGTATCTTTGATGTTTCGTAGAGAAACATCTTCCACATATTAAAATGGCTTGAGTCTTGAAGTTTTTCCTTCATGAAAAGCACATACGGAGGACTTTGTTATATCCTTTCCCTGGTAGTACATTTGTTTTGGCAAATAGTTTTTAACGCAGAGAAATAATTTCGATAGGCAGGTTGTAAAGTTTATAACGGGTGGGCCAGATACAAGTTTCTTTTTAAAAATCCAATAAAATGTAAATAAATCCATGTATTATGGGTTTATTAGCAAGAGCAAACATTTCCTTTAATTATGAAACACAACGGCGTTCAAGTGACTGCCTCGGCAGTAGAGCATTCCGTCACTCCAGTTTCCAAGACCTTGTTCATGATTTCAGGCTGTAGCTCACGGTTTACTTGGATGACATTGGCCTTAAGTGCTTGAATCGTTTCCGGATTGTTACGGTCGCGTCGGTCCTTTACGTTTCTTCACAAAAAAGGGTTAATGGGGTCAAATCGCAGCTCCGAAGCAGCCAAATGACATCGCCAAGACGGCTGACAACACGTCTTGGGAATTTGGTGAGCAAAAGATCGATTGTAGCATGAGCTGTGAGGCATGGCCATCCTGCATGAACTAGATGTCGACAAAATTCATGTTTTCAATTTCAGTAAAAAAAAGTCAGTTAACATGCCTCTGTAACGCCCACCGATGACTAAAACGTTGTTCCCAGCCCCATTTTCGAAGAAAAATGGTATAATGATGCCACAATCGGCACCAAACTGTCACTCTCGGCAACTGTCGGCCTCCCAACAATAACGTGCGGGTTTTCCGAGCCCTAGATGTGGCATTTTGGTTTGTTAACATAGCCGACGAGATAAAAATGCGCCTTGTCAGCAAAGATGATTTTTCGCCCGAAATCGTTGTCCAATGCTAGTTGCCCAAACTGCGGAGCCTTCAATTGCTGATGATCAATTGGACCTTGTAAGCGAATAATCCGAGATCTTTGGGCAGAATTCTCCTCAGGCTAGTTTGTGTAATGTTGAGCTATTGAGATCGAAGGTGCGTTGATGTTTGTGAATTGAGTCTCACACTCTTTGGCTACAGGAGCCACATTCTCTCTGTTCGCACCGTATGACGACGGGGACCATGTTTGTTTTCGACTTGCATACCAGTCTCACGAACTTTTTGAACAAACCTGAGTACACCAGGCACCATGGGTGCTTCATTTCTACCGAAACTTCTTTTCAAATAACGCACTGTTTGAGCTACACAGCACTAACTTTGAAAATAAGTTTTCAATATTTCCCATCGTTGTTCAAGCGTAAAGCTCTGCGTAGGTATGATACTGATTTTCTGTCAAGATTTCGCGCGGGAAACAGCTGTCAGTGTCAAAATAACCTATGATTTAAAAATCATCCCTGTATAGGGTGTTTTTTTAGTGGCATACAACTTTTTTTAAACAAAACAAATAATTCAATGGAATGACTAACATTTTGGCATTATTAGCTCACAATTTTATGGCATTTAATTTTTAAAAATAATTTCTGGAAAATGGCCTTTGCGACTGCGTCCTATGAACGCCATTTGCACCACTTTTTTATCATACCCGGTCTTATTTCGTCAACAATGCGTCGAATGTTGTTGACTGGTTTATCAGCATAGACCAGAGATTTGACGTACCCCCACAAAAAGTAGTCCAAAGGTGTAAAATAATACGAAAGTGGTAGTCAATTCACAGGTCCACTTTTTTAGTAATTCGGTCCCCAAACGTTTGGCGCAACAAAGTCATAGTTGCACGCTCTGTATGGCATGCTGCGCTGTCTTGTTGGAACCTTTTCACCTCAAAATGATTTTCCAATGACATGTAGCGTTTGCCATTGAGGGTAATGTTGGCACCGGTTTCAGATTTAACGACAATTGGACCGATGACGCCTTCGGCATGTAAAGCGCACCAAACAGTGATGATTTCGGGATGTAATGGAGTATCACGAGTCTCATGAGGATTGTCCAAAGATCATTTGACGATGAAGAATTGGTTTAACTTCCATTGGATTCTCAGCCCATTCACCGATGCAATTGGTGGTCCGCTGGCTTTAATTCTTTCACCAGTTGGATCCTATATGGATGTAGACCGAGATCTTTCCTCATAATTTCTTCATAGTGGACGGGCAGGGAACTGCGTTGGATTGTTGAATTCGCGTCCTCTGTCACTTACGTCTGATGAATTTGATGAATAGGCCATGAATCTGTCCATAGTATTGCGTTTTAGCTGCTGCGCACCGTAAACCTAACAAAGTGCTCTATCGGTTTGGCTCTACTCTCGACTTTTGGAATTAAATTACCACGATTTGTAAACGTTGTTCTGGTGTAAGTCTTTCCATGGTGATTTGCCATAGTATACTCAAAAAAGTTAGTTTGACAGTTATCCCTATCAAATGTTCTGATCGACTCAGAATCGTTAGCTGGCTGAAAGTCGCTAGGTACGTCCCCATTTTTTGGGCCATAAATTTTAGGCTAGGATATAAAATTTGTTATACAGGGGGCGCACGAATCGTGCTACAAAAATAAAACGTAATAACTTTTTTTCTGTGTGAGTAATCGGCTTATTTTTTTTTTATTTTGTAGGTTACTATTTACATTTATAAAAATGGATGCTTGGGATACGAAGAAAAGAATTTGGATAGTGCAACGGTACCATGCTTTGCAGTCCGTCATTTCCGTCCAAAGGGAATTTAGGCGGGAGTTTGGCGGTAATCCCCCGAGTAGATGGACCATTATGAGGTTTGTAAACATGTTTGCCGAATCTGGAAGCATCGCACGAAGGCCGTACCATCGAGATGCCAATGTTCGGGTTCAGGATACAATCGCAGCAGTAGCATCTGCAATACAGGCCAATCCGAGCGTTTCGACCCGAAACTTATCGGGGCAAATTGGAGTTAGTAGACGGTCATTACAACGGATACTTCATGACGATTTAAACTTGTTTCCGTACAAAGTCCAAATTACTAGCAAGTTTAATCCTCAGGATTTGCCTGTTCGCCTGGAATTTTGCCAAAAAATGATATCAATGGCCGAAGAAGACAACACATTGATCAATTGTTTGTTCATGTCTGATGAGGCCCATTTTGATCTTAACGGCAATGTAAACAAGCAAAATTGCCGTATATGGAAAGAGTCTAATCCAGAAATGCTCCATGTGACGGAACTGCACCCAGAACGAGTCACTGTGTGGTGCGCAGTTTCATCAAGGTGTATTGTCGGGCCGTACTTCTTTGAAGAAAACGGTGTAACCGTTACTGTCAATGGGGACCGTTATTTAAAGATGTTGAAGGAGTTTTTTTACCCAGAACTGCGCCGAAGACATATACCATTCAACAGCGCTTGGTTTCAGCAAGATGGAGCAACTGCACATATAGCCAGACCAGTTATGGCGGAGCTAAACAAAAAATTTGCAAACAAATTAATTTCTAGGAACTCCACTCTTCACTGGCCCCCAAGGTCACCTGACCTGACTGCACCAGACTTCTTTTTATGGGGTTATGTCAAGCAAGAGGTTTATAAAACGAAGCCCAGGAATTTTACTGAATTAAAGCAGTCCATAACGACAATAATTGAGGCGATCCCAACTTCAACTCTTCAGGCCGCAATGAATAATTTTTTGATCAGGTGCCGCATATGCGTGGGAGAGCGTGGAGGTCATTTGCGATCTATAATCTTTAAAAACAACTAACTATTTAAAATAAAATTTAATTTTCCAACCAATAAAAAAAAATAAATGAAAGACATCGATTAAAAAAAAAGTTATTTGAATTTCTTATTGTAGCACAATTGGTGCGCCACCCTGTATAACTTCCATGCCAACAGTGCAAGTGTACAAATTTTCAAAATACACCACGCCACTTTTAAAAAAAATGACGGTTTTCGGAAAACTGTTACGGAAATTTGAAAAAGTGCCTGTAGAAGATATTTAGACAAATACGATTGCCAATACTTTGTCAATACAAAGTTCATGGCCACGTCCACTTTATGGGTGGATTTAAAAAAAAACTATATTCGGAAAGGGTTTAAGGAACGAGTTTAGATTTTTGAAGCAAATTTTTAGAATACTAGGATTTTCTAGGATTTTTCAGTGATATAGACCTTTTATTTCAAATTTACTAAATTTTTCTCTAAAGTCTATTGTTTTGCTTCCGTAGTCTTTACAAATCGTCCTGTTCAAAAAAGATAAACTTCACCATAATTTTTTACCCGCATCATCACGTACTTGATTGTTGGGTGTTGTAAAAGGAGGGTAGACACTTTCTAAATTTAACTTTACTTCTGCTTAAGTTGTACAACCCAGTGATAATAATTTGATGTTTGTCTCATGCAACTGGATTTGACTTGCTTAAGTTCCACTGAAGACCACAGAAAATAGTCTTGTCAGAATGTCTGGTACGAAATATCCGGTTTGATGTTCTTAGGCCAAAACAAAAATAGGTCTGCTTTGGCTCCAGGCTGAGGGCTGTACATTGTCTTAATAGATCACTCACAACTACAAGAGCCTCCAAAAGGACAGATTCTATTTTAGCTGCCGAATATCTAACCAAAGTCCTATGCTGCAAGAGTGCAAACATTTCTGTCATCCAGGAGCAAAAGGACGATGAAAAACTCTTATATTTACTAGAGTCCCTATTCTTGTAAACTTAATCAGAAACTATTTGGCAAAAAGACTTACGATTTAAAGACATCAGCGAACCCATTGCGGAAATCCTTGTCCTTGTAGAACAAATTCATAAAAATAAGCCTTTAATGCGTCCATTTATACTACTTGCGTTTTGACGAGACGAGAAATGAACTCAGGAGGACATGCTTAATTTCTAAACAGATACCTGGGCCCAGCTGTTTTAATTAACTATATGCTGCAGCTGCCGCACCCTGACTTCCAAAGACCATTCTTCTGCTTCTTTCCAAGTAGAGAGGAGTCGGAGATGAAAGCACTGGGACCAAAAACGTATCCATCTATACTGATGGTTCAAAAATCGACGTAGGCGTTGGAGTGGGAGTGTTTTCCGAAACACTAAAACTGAATAGGCTTAGATATTCGCAGTAGCAGAGGCTACCTCAATGCTGGCGACACTACCAGATAATGTCACCAATCTCTGATGTCGAAATAAAATCTAAGTCTGTAAAGCGTTGTCGTAAAGAGCTGAAGGTTCATGGCTTCCAACATAATATTAATCTCTGCTCTGAATTGGCAAGGAAAGGATCTGCTACCATCATTGATCAGGCAGACCAAAACCGCCACTATGTGACCTTAAATCACGGGTGGGGCAGAAAACACTGAATATCGTCAAAAAAAAAAAGGTGGAACTCCCTCCCCACCTGTGAAACATCCAAGAGGATAGGGCTTGAGTATTACAAAACCAGAACCCACAAAGCTGAAATGCATCTTTGATGATGACATTTGAAGACGCTGCCGTGATGAAGAAATACTCGAGGTAACTCCCTTATCTTTCTGTCAAATAAATGTGGCCATGAACTCACGGATCTATCCGCAATCCCTCTCTCTAATCTTTTCAGGTTTCCCACAATATCTGGATTGCTGGAAATGGAATAACAACAATGGACTGTAACTGGACAAATAAAGGAACCAACAACACACGTGGAACCCCAACGGTCATCACAATGGGTCTATATTGATCTGAGTGTGATGAGGGAAGGCGTACACCTCCAACCTCATCAACCGACGAACCTTACCAAACCGATTAGTTAGCCCAATAAAATGATGTTATGTTTCTTGAGTAGAACTCCAGACTCATATTGGAACTTAAAAAAAATTGCACTGAATATAATGCCTAAAAAACAGCCTTTATATATAAAACCCTTTTGTGGACAAATATAAAATCGTCTATAATCTAATTGAAATGTCAATTTTTGACATAAGGCACTAAGATCTAAGGCGAGTCAAATAAAACAAAGTGGGACAATAGGGGTACTTGTACAATGTCGTCAGTTTAAACGCTGTGAAAAGTTGAAATTTTACGATTAACGATGCATGAACGCCCCTAGACTGCTTGTGTAAATAATGCGGTAAGCTTACGACATTTACCATCTGTTAAATTTCCGATAATTTTGTAAAATAGTTCCCATGCAAATTTTGACAGTTTCATTATCACGTCGTAAGTTTACCACGTTTACATGATTTACGAGGACTTTCCGATGTTATTCATGCAACATCCCTATTACTAAATTATATGTATAATATGATTGCATAAAAATAACTCACTTTGTTAAAGGCCTTCCAAAAATCTCTTTCGGGCTCGATGACATACCAGCTTCGTTTAATTTCCCACGTCGAAATACGTCATCATCACTAAAACATCCATTGTTGATCACAATTAAAAATAAAAACTTAAACGATCTCATAACTCGCGTGCTTTATTATTTTATTCGCCATTTATTGTAAAAATTCAATTTCAAGAGAATTTCTCACAATCGACATTTTATTTTTCTTCGCGCACTCCCGCACCCGGAAGCCAACTCTCTCACAAACTACACTCGCAAACACTTATTATCGGCTTAATAAAACTTCGCTCACGATCTGAAATACTCAATTTATATTATTAAACCGATTTTTCACTGCTTTCCAGCTGAATATTTACCAAAACAGTAGAAAATGCAAAAACAAAACTCGAAATACGATTTTTCCACAAAACCATCGACATTTTTTTTATCCGCACGCATTCACGCAATTTACCGAAATTCACGATCGCAAATAACTTCCTTGAGAAAGGATATCAATATTATTTATTATTTCTTGCTTGAAATAACACATAAACATCCTTTTTAACAATTTTTTTACGATTACACCGCGCACTTTACATATTTCACTGCACATTGACTGGCTCAGGTGACAGCTTAGAGTAACAGGTACCAGGGCCGTCATGGAGGTGCATTGTTGTGGTAGGTTGTTGTGGTTTATGGTGAAAACTGGTAAATAAATAACAAATTAAAGGAATTCGATTAAAAGGGTATAAATGGTATTAATTTGAAAATATATTATTATTATAACATTACTGAAATATAAATAAATAGCATGGTCATTATTTAAAATAAGTACTGCGCTAGCTACCAGGGATTTAAGGCTAATTAAAGTTTAGAATAAATTAAATAAACTTTGGATATCCCATCTTTGAAATAAATATCCCAAAAAGGTGTGAGTGGTTAAAAATGTTGTACGATCGGAATGTGACTCGGGTTCATAAGTTCAAAATGGACTTGTATCAAATCTGATAGGTCCACAACATTTGTCATCGGACAGTGGATGGGCAATTAATAAAACAAAAAAAACAAATAAGCATAAATAAAACACGTTTTCTTATTTTGACCTTTGATTTCCTGTAGAGAATTAGTGTGGTTTAATTTTATGTTAATACAGGGCTGGTCAATGTTAGACAATTACGAATAACTTTTTTATTTTTGAAGGTTATAATTGAGTTCTTGGAAGCCTTAATCACCACAAACCTTTCGTGTATCCCAGGTGAAGTTATAACTAAATACTTGATTATCATTCTAAGTTCCTTAGAAGATTCCTTTAGCCAACCTTTGCGGGAGCTGTTTGGGTCCACGATCATAACAAATGGCATTTGGAACGCCGTGTTATCTTACTTAGTTACTTAAGTGGCGCTACTGTCCGAAATAAACCTGGACCTCAACCAGCATTCCCCAAAATTAGCCCGGCCCCTAGCTAAATGCATCCAGTTGCTCACTGCAAGTTGGTTGAGGTCGGTTTTTACTTGTGCGCTTACGCGTCCGACGTTTTCCTGGGAATCGAAGACTTTGCAAGCCGGAGTGTTGGTGTGCATTCGTTCCACATGTCCTTACCATCTTAAATGTCCTATGTGGGTTTTTTTTACCAGAGGTATATCACAGTACATGAATATATCCATAGAACGATCAAGTATTTCTTCATCCACTTTTGATACGGTCCACACTCATAAGAACAGCATCCATAGCCTATCAATGCAAAAAGGGCCGAAGATTCTTCGAATTTTATTTTTCTCAGAACGATCAAAGATTTCTTCATCCACTTTTGATACGGTCCACACTGATAAGAACAGCATTGAGATGAGCAGGTACAGGATCTTCTAAAAAAACATATGAGAAGGCTACAATCCCATCCCTATCCCATCCCATCTTTAAAACTAATATCCTCAAAATGTGGGCTTTATGGCGATAAAATACAGAAAATGAAATTGTCACAATATATTGCTCCGACAGTTTATCAAAACCTTTTGTGGTTCGACAAAAGACCACGTATTTCTATTGCTAATGGCTTTGGATGGGGTATATAAACGGTTTTTGTAGAAAAACGCCCCCAAAAAGTGGACGTAGGTGATCTATTGACAAATTGTTTATATTACCATTACGGAAGTATTTGATTCAAAAGTTTTTTTTTTGAAAGTTTTAAAATTTGGACAGAAAGCGTTTTTTACTAAAAACGCCCCCAAAAAGTGGGCGTGGCAAAAAACTTTATTTGAGCGAAATATAGATATTCAGATTGCCTTAATATCTTGTAAAGAAAGTTTTTCAAAATTTAACGTTTGACCAAAAAGAACGTTTTTCTAAAAAGTGGGCGTGGCAGTGGGCGGATTTTAAAAATGTTTACACTTGTTTTGTAGCCTCGGACAAGGATCCTATGTACCAAATTTCATTGTCCTAGCTCAAAATTTAAGGCCTTAAAATCGGTGACATACAGACAGACGGAGGGACGGACGGACAGACAGACATGGCTTAATCGACTCAGATAGTGATTCTGAGTAGATCCATATACTTTGAGGTATATGTAGCTAAATTATTGCTTTATGTTACAAGCTCTCAAAACTAATATACCCCTATGGGATAGTGTATAAACAGCGGTTGGCAAAAGTTAGAAGCGCATCCGAGATGGGCAAAGCCCCGTACTACCGCAATGTTATATCTGTCAATCGTGCCGTCCTGTCCAATTCGTCAATGTTCTGTGGCCTTTCGAGTTGACGGCATATACTTTTTCTCTTGGTCCGCTTCTTTCTCTATACTAGCAAACGTGGTTAAAACATCACGTTGAGTGGTGGTTGAATGGAGTAGCGAGACAGATGAGTTTGGGTGGTATTCCAAAACTAGACATGGCTTTGTATAATTCGTCTCTATAAATGCTGTTTATGGATCGGGCAAACGATGCTGAGGATCAATTCTTCAGGCAGACTTTCATCCGACCAAATTTTGCTTATGAGTTGACGAATGTTACTTACTGAATCATCTCCGCCGGCTTTATAAAGCTGGGTGGGAAAGCCGGCACCTTTGGTAAGCTTACTTTTATATATATTGCTTGCTCACTTAACTTGGGTGGATCAAATATAGTCATCAGAATCTTAAGTATCTCTAAAAAATATAAGGTGCGCCATTTTTTATGTCGGTATGTAAATATTGAAAAACTTAAAAAAAATCAAAACTAATATATCCCTATGGGATAGGGTATAATAACTGATTTCTATTTCTGAAAATATCACTTTTATAGCCTATTCCATGCTATATGACATAGAAATATGCATATTCATCCTTAAATTTGACCCCATACAAGTGTAAATATTTTTTCTTAAATTCTCCATAGGATGGCATAGGGTATTAAACAATTCGCACAGCAAATTGTAGCCTTCTCATATGTCTATCTTTACTAGATGTCCTTCAGGTAAGTAGACAAAAAAAAATGGGGAAATAAGTTTTTGGTTGTGTTATTGAGATATATGATGGACATTGGCTATCCTGCTTCCATCAACCATCCCATCCACTCAAAGGATGAAAAACAACCTTGTATCTAGAGACATATAGCGGGGGGTTGCACAATATAGATCTACACGAACTAAGAGATATAGGATTTGTTATGGTAATATACTTGAAGGAAGTTGTTCAGGTGGCCGTCTATGAAAGCCAAGTTAATTTAAACCAAACAGAAACAACAGCAAAAGAAAAATCTGATAACACGAAAAGTTACGGGTGAGTGCTTCTGTGCTCCAAGACCTGCTGTTTTTTTTAATAAATGGCAAAGGACAAAGGTGGGCAGAGATGTTAGGAGGTTAAAAAGATGACCGTCCACCAGTGGCAAAAAAAAGTGGAAAAAATAAGTTTGCGATTTACCAAGAACGGGCTTAAGGTTGTGAAATAATAAAATATTTTTAGTTCGCATTTATCTTGATAAAGGAATAGAAATCAAATTAAAATCGTGTTGTGTTTGTGACCTCCGATGGGAAATCAAAGTAACCAAAGGTCACTTTTAAATCAGCGAATGTAATTTAATTAAATTCGTTGAAGGCTATTTATTATACATTTCATTTGAATTCACGAAAAAAGCTGGTGGCTGCAAAAAAATGATTTTGATTTCATCTATATCTAACAACTGAAAAAAAAAATATATGGACATGGAATCCGAGTGTAAGTACATACTTTTCGGATTTTCGGAAACTACCCAAAAATTTTGTTTTAGAAAAATACTCCAGAAAAATCTGCACACAGATTCATATTATTTTTTCAAGCGACACATATTGAAAATGTCTGGCGGAAATTCACAAACAAAATTTTTTCCATTTAATAAAAAAAATATATCAGAAAAAACACCTGGTTTCTTTCAAAAATGAATCAGAAAAGTAACACATATGAGATACAATCCGCATGGTTCAAAATATTCTATAGACGAAATGCATCGGGTGTCCCATAATTCACCCAAAATTTGAATTTTGCGCCATTTAATAGTAACGTGTTGTCAACGGAAACAAAGATTACAATGTGACAACTGACAGTTCGGGGTTCACAACAAATGAAGCGCTATAAAGGAAAGACAACGCATTTCGATTGTTGAGCAATATTTTAAAAATAATGAAAGTTTGTCAGCTACAGTCCGCAACTTTCGTACAAAATATGACCGTCATAGTGATTTAAAATCATCAATTGTGGAGAGAATAATGGAAAAATTTAGGGAGACTGGATCAAGTCCATTCACAAGTTAACATCGTAGAAGTTCGCAAGAGTATTGCTGACAGTCCAGGAACATCAACTCAGCACTGTAGTCATGAATTGGGCTTTTCTAGAAGCTCCCAACAGCGAATTCTCACGAACGACTTAAACTTTATGCTTACAAACTTTTTTCTTTGGGTTTTTTTGAAGTCAAAGGTCTATGACCACTAAGGCCTGCGAATATGGAAATTGGGTGGTATTAGTATTAATGAAATTCAGACACATTTATACAAAACGGTCATAGAAAATCTAATTAAAAGAGTACGTACTCGCCAGCAAAGCCGTGGCTGCAATTTCTTTGATGTGCTATTCCATACATAACCCCAATCTGTATGCTCTATCAATCAATAAAAAAAAGTAAGCTTTTCATACCAATATTATCTGAGTTTCTAAAGGGTGTTGTTTTTAGAGGTTTGGTTTTTAAACTGGTAACACTGATTCTACAGAATTATAAATTTGACAGTTGAAATTGGTTCGGCGACTAACGACGATTTAACGATGAATAGTTTAAGGCCTGGAAGCCACGTGTAGCTTGTGTAAATTTATTTTGAAAACCTTAGTTCGGTTCGCCAGACTCTAGCCTCTCACTATCAACTCCAATTCTCACCTCCACGCTGGTGACTGGTGGGTGCCTAGTACCTCAACTGGAGATGGGGTAATAAACCCCTGTGGAAGGTCGTTGGTGGCAGAAAAAGAGAGAGGGGGAGGAGTGTCCTCTCACTAAGGCACTCACTCTCAGCGGGGGAATTCCCTACATGGTATCAACGGTGGCGCCTACAGCTCCAGTTTGATCGAACTGGTAGTGAAATCCCTATATGAGCTGCTTCGACATATTTGAACACCAGGTCTTTAGGGATTTCCAATACTCAGCCAGGGTGTTGGAAAAGAGTTGGTGGCGACTATTTGGATGCGGATTTGTTATAGGTGCAAGACTTAGGCAAGAAGTCTTATGTTTTCAAGACATTAGCGAACAATCCGCATCAAGGCCAAATTCGCCAACATAAGCCTTATATGCGCGCATGCTCCGACGGAGGAAAAGGATGATATAACTAAAGATTGCTTCTACGAGCTCCTCTACAAAACCTATGAGCGACTACCAAAGTACGATGTTAAAATCGTGCTGGGAGGTTTTAACTCAAAGGTAGGAAGAGAAGACATCTTTAGCAGTACTGTCGGAAAATATAGCCAACACGACAACACGTCAGGTAACGGACTTAGGCTAATTGACTTCGCTACGGAACGAAATGCCACTATAGCCAGCGCACGGTTTCCTCACCTCGATATCCTTAAGGGGACATGGCGGTCTCCAGATCAACGATAACGGCCGGAAATGACGGCCTTCCCGCTGAGCTTTATAAAGCTGGCGGAGATGAGTTGGTAAGTAAAATCCACCAACTCATAAGCCAAATCTGGTCGGATGAAAGCATGCCTGAAGAATGGAACCACAGAGACCCTCTGAACTGCGCCAACTACAGAGGCATAAGTCTGCTCAACATCGCCTACAAGATCCTTTCTGCCGTAATATGTGAAAGCCTGAAACCGTTTACCAACAACCTGATCGGCCCTTATCAGTGTGGTTAAAGGCCAGGAAAGTCCACAACCGATCAAATTTTCACACTTCGGCAGATCCTGGAAAAAACTCAGAAGTCCAAATCGATACCTACCACCTATTTATCGATTTCAAAGCCGCATACAACAGCATTTATAGAGACGAACTATACAGAGCTATGTCTAGTTTTGTGTAGGATGACGATGGAGAATTCTCGCTGCACCATCAGGGTCGAAAACGACCTCACCGACACATTCGGTACCAAAAAAAGATTTAGGCAAGGCGATGCGCTGTCATGTGACTTCTTCAATTTGATTCTTGAGAGGATTGTGCAAAACTCCCGAGCCAGCACCAAAGGCACAATCTTCCAAAAATCGGTGCAACTACTATAGCACACGCCGACAATATTGACATCATTGGTAGGACTCAACGTGATGTCATAGCCACGTTTGCTAGTATAGAGAAGGAAGCGGCAAAAATGGGTTTAGCAGTAAATGAGGGTAAGACTAAGTATATGCTGTCAACACGAAAGGACACACAACATCGACGAATTGGACAGAACGTCTCCATTGACAGATATAACTTTGGGTTAGTACGGGACTTTGTCTACCTCGGCTCCGCTATTAACTCTGACAACAACATTTCGTCAGAAATCAAACGAAGAATTACTCTTGCCAACCGCTGTTTCTTCGGGCTAAGACGGCAATTTAGTAGTAAAGCCCTCACTCGAACTACTAAGGAAATCCTATACATATAAGACCTTGATCATCCCAGTCCTGCTCTACGGCGCTGAAGCATGGACCGTATCAAAAACGGATGAAGAAATCCTTGGTCGATTCGAGAGGAAATTCTTCGAAAACTCTTTGGTGCCGTTTGCCTTGACGGGCTATGGAGACGACGATTCAACCACGAGCTATACGAGCTGTACAGCGACATACCCCTTGTCAAAAAACTCCGCATTGGACGTTTAAGATGGCTAGGACATGTAGAACGAATGGACACCAATGCTCCGGCTCGCAGAGTCTTCGATTCCCAGCCAGACGTCGGACGCAGTAGAGGAAGACCTCGCCTTAAGTGGCGCGCACAAGTAGAAACCGACCTCAACCAACTTGGAGTGCGCAACTGAAGGCAGTTTGCTAAGGACCGGGGTAATTGGAAAGGCGTGTTGGTTGAGGCCCAGGTTCATTCATGGACTTAAGCGCCACTTAAGTATGTATAAGTCACAAACTTTATCCATGCAAAGGACCGAGGACGGCAGAGATAAGCTTTTCATGACAACTGATTGATTTGTCAAACTCGTACTGATAGACAGGATGCTAGTCGACACAATAATTGGTTTCCATACATTAGAATATTGAACACAGACATTCGACGGAGCTTTGTTGAGAATTGCCTGTTGCGGCTTGTAGTACGTCGGTGATTACCAGAGGACTGTTGTGGATTTTGGTGCCGTTTTTTGCCAACATATACCACTGGTAAACTAATCTAGTTTTCTTAGAGACTTCTGCAGTCAGTCAATTTACATAATGAGATGAAGCATGCAAAGCCTATCGGCTTACCGATTGTTCCAGGGGCTACCTCCGTGCATGTCCTGGAAGTCGTGAATTGTAGTAGCTACTCGAACGAATTTATCATGCAAACCTGTTGAGAGATCGTATAAACCTATTGGCATAGTGAACTGAGATTAGAAGTGTTTTCAGGATTTGTTTTTAACTTCCCTTTTCCCTACTCTCTTGCTGGTATGGTGAAAGGCTCTCACATCCCGTTTGCACAATAAGCTTAGTTGTTTTAGGATGCCCTTAGAATTAAGAGTTAGACAGTCTTTTTGCTCCAGTTTCGTCACCATTGTTGTCAGCTGAATTGGCCCTGCTCTCGAAAGTGAATGATGAGCTCAGCTAAATGGTTGCATTCATTTTGACACCTAATCCCTCAATACAGCCGTACAAGTTTTAGGTGGATGAAATGCCTTTTTGATAAAAAAAAAACAGTCCCCGTGTCACTTTGCTGGGCTGTTAACGAGAGGAAGGCGAGGTCCTGGTTCTCTGTCCTGATTCATCTGCGTTTTACCAGAGGTTGGAGAGAATTGCCTCGGTTTATCATAGCTATCGACGTTTGCCTACTGAATGGTTGTTTTGGCTGGCTCAACTATCTGCAGATCACCAGACTACGATCGAGGAAATCTTGTGATACTAACGCCATTATAAGTTGTTTCGGCAAAGACAGTTTGTCAGATGTTATTATCCGCTGTCATTTCGTTGATCCTGAATATTCTGAAGATATTCTTCTTCCCTTTTTTAATATTTTGAAGTTGTAAACCCGAGAAATAACTTTACATTTGACCTGCACATGTTCTGTATCTATACAGAATTTTTATGAAACTCCTACTTCCATGACAGGGTCCTCACACTCAGTAGGGACGTGTGCACATAACGCTCATATTAGTAAAGGTTACTCTCATACAGGGCACAGCCAGACGATCACTATCTGGCTTAAGTCAATTAATCTTGGATTCGCATTTTTTAGCAGTCTTTGGTGGCAGCAGTAATAAATGTTGCATGATGAAAATGGTCCGTATAACAGCAGGAAGAACAATGCTTAATCGACATAGAACGTCAAAAATCAGAGGATCCCAAAGGGGCGACAAATCAATCGCAATTTTCATATCAGGAGAGGTTCTACGACCCCCGTTAAAAGGGGATTTTCATTTAACTTGCATGGGAACTATCAAAGAAACACATGTCCTAAAACTCCTGGCCTGGTAACCATTCATTTTTGCTATTACAATTCAAGCTAGCAACCCTTCCGTGACCCTCCGTTTAATGTTTGTCCCTCTTTCGGAGAGAAAAAAAACGGATTTTATGTTCGGCAATTGAACCTCACTTACGAGTCCAGCGCACTAACTGCTGAATGCATCAATACCAGCATTAGGTAGACTTCCATGACGAAGTAGTCCGAAATCAAGGGTCCTTCTGATACATTTCGAGGTTCCAATTACAAACTCCACAGAGCAGTTAGGAATACAATAAAGTAGGATGGTTATATGACCCTTCTACCAATACAATAACCCTGACAATAAGGGAAGGAGAAGACTATTACTGCCTTAATATATATTAATGCTTAGACATTGACGAATATAACCAGCTGCGTTCATTAAGATTATGGCAATCCCCTGAGTTCCATATCCATAGATAAAAAACGCAGCATCCTTCTGAAAATCATGAATGAAATGAATGAAATTCAAATTTTAATAAACATTGCCAGCCGTTGTAAACCTCCCTGCCACATCCGTTTTATAATCTTAAGCTGACATTTTAAATTGCATTGCAGATACGACCTGCGTTACTGTCAGTTTATTTGCCTTTCATTATTTACCTGCAGCAGCCTCAGCATCCGCAGCAACGGACTGGATTTAAGACTAGAAATTACAATTTACTTGCACAACAAATGACCTTGTTAGGTACACAAAATTACTTTCCGACAACCCCCCTACTCTAAAGCTGCTCAACACAAATATCATGCACCGGGATATAGCCCTTGCTGAAAACTCAAGCTTAAAAGATACGACACATAATTTAATGAAAATGAAGCGCACATATAACTAATATATATAAATCTGCAATTGCATTACAGGCTCACAGAGGATACATGCTACAAAAGGACGAAGCAAGTAGAAATATCTGACTCAACGACCACGGCCGACACTTTTATTTCTTGCAACATCTTGACGTCCAAAGTTGATCTGTGTACAGAAATAAAATTAAATGGCCCTATACGTCTCGGGCCAACTTTCCTTAGTATTTAGAAGAGTATTGAGTTTGAAGGAATATGTTTCTGCGAATAAGGTAAATTAAAGAATTGTCGGTATATCCTGGATGCCAATATGGTGTATGGGGGAAACTCTTCTGTGGACTTTTAAACAGGGATGGCAATCCATCCGACCAAAAATAATATAAGGCTGCAAAGACCTTGTGCTTGGTGCTTTGGACTACTAAGCTCGGGGTTCCTGGCTCAAATCTCAAAAGTGGCTATACCTACGGTTCTGCACTTCTCCACCTCTTGTGAAAGTCTGACAAATATCCAAGAGTAACACAGTCATGAGAACCTTCTCAAATTTGCCGTTCGAATGAGGCGTCAAGCAGGAGGTCCTTTTCTTTGTGTCAAAAATAATAACTTCGCACACATAAATGAGGGGAGACGTTAGGTTTGAGTCCTGTATGCCTGATATTTATTTTTTTTAACAAAGCTATCGTAAATGACGATCTTCCTGCCAAGCTCTATAAAACACGGGTAGATGATTTGGTAAGAAACAGCTTATTAGCTAAATTTGTTCGGATGAAAATGAAAGCATCATTTGCTTGATTTCTAAAAAAATAGACCCCCAGGACTGCAGTTATTGGAAAAGCATGCGCTTACTCAACATCGTCTACAATATCTGCCGCAACATGTGAAGGTTTAAAATCGTTCACCAACAACCTGATTAGGTGCTATCAGTGTGGTTATATGCCATAAAAGTACAGAACTTATCAGAACAAATCTGATAAGGGAGAGATCTTCACACTTCGTCTGATTCTCGAAAAAGGCACCAAGATTGGTTGAGGGTTTGGTACGCACCCACATTCATTATTCAGAATCCCAATAAGATCTCTCCCTAGCCGCGATTAGTTACTGTTGTTGCTGCTAATGTCAAAAATGTATCCTTGAACACCTGTCTTCTGAAAGATCCTGATAACTACGTCCCACTTCATAAGTCTCTCTAAGTTGAGAGAGCGAGAGTTTGCGGTAAATGCGGACATGAGAGAGAAGTTTCATCATATCAAGATCAAGGATCAACAGTGTCAGCGGATCCTATGGAGGAACGGGAACAGCTCTGGAGACCCCACGGATGTTTGGTACCAGGTGCTCTCCGACATGTCCACAGTTTGTGCACGCGAATCGCTTTCAATCTGAGTACCTCGATGCAGATGGCTTAACGAAAAGAACCTACATGGACTATTACTTCAAAAGTCACAATACGATAGAGCATGGAGTCAAGGTAACACGTGACGCCATTCAGATCTCCAAGATCACAAATTCAGTCTTTTTGGAGTGCATTCGAACAGTCGAGAGCTTTAAACGAAGATGCCAGAGAGTCAGGTCTAGGGATATTTTGGAACCCAGCGTTGGTTACCTACCAAGAGATGCATGAAAGAGTGTTTGACGAGATGATGCTTCCAGATTCCAAGGTGTCAAAGATGGAGATACTCAGAGCTCTTAGCGAATTTTCGATCCACTGGGGCTCGAGGTCGGGAGAGAGGAGTTTGGCTGGAACGAACTCGTGTCAAAGGATTTACTAGAGCAGTGGATTTTGTATGCCAATGAACTAAATAATATTGAATGACTTTGTATTTTTCGGCGGTACGTTTCATGGAACCCGGACGAGCTATGAACTGCTTAGTCGTCTATGTTGATGCTTCATAGAAAGCCTTTGATGCTGTTGCGTATATATCTTCGACGTGAGGGATACCTCGACCAAGCAGCTTCTGCAGAAGCAAAGAGGTATAGAACTACATAGAGTACGCATCACAGCTAAAAATGTTTTAGCCGTTTCAGACGCGGGCGGTAATTGCGAAGGGGATTGCTTTTCTTGATCGCATCCAGTTTTACTGAAGATTTACATGCGACAGCATGTCTAATATGTCTACTGGCGGTAGAATATCAAGGGTAGTGTCCAGTCTGGCAAGTTCACATGCTTTACAGTTTCCTCGGATATCTCTGTTGCCCGGGACTCAAAGGAGGTGAATTGTAAAGTGCTATGCCATCTCTTTAAGAAATAGTCGGCACTCGTGGGCTGATTTCACTGTGAATGAAATGGATTCCAAGGATTTGATTGCCGCTTGGCTATCACTGAAGATACTAATATTCTTCTGACAACAACATATCGTCAGAAACTAAATGAAGAATTACTCTTACAATCAACCTCTGTTTCTTCTGGCAAGGCAATTAGTAGTCAAGCCTGCATTCGAAAACCACTAAGCTGATCCTATACAAGACGCTGATGATCCCAGTCCTGCACGGACCGTATCAAAACTGAATTCAGAAATCCTTGATCGTTTCGAAAGAAAAATTCTTCGTATAATCTTAGATTCAACTAAGAACTATACGAGCAGTACAGCGACATTACCCTAGTCAAAAAAAGACCGCATTGGACGTTTAAGATAGCTAGGACATATAGAAAGAGTGGACACCAATATTCCGGCTCTAAAAGTCTTCGATTCCTAGCCAGATGTGTCGAACGCAATAGAGGAAGACCTCACATGTAGAAACCGATCTCAACCAACTGAAGTGTGCAACTGGAGGCAATTAGCGAAGGACCGGGCTAATTCAAGATGAACGTTGGTAAGTAAGTACATTCCACCTCAGCCAGGACAACACATCTTTAATTGCCATGATTTCCGCCTGGAATACGCTACAATGATTGGTAAGGTGAAGGGGTATGCTTAAGTTGAACATCTCGGAGAGATCTGAATCGAGTTGCTATCTTCAATCATATCCGACACCCATTTGAGGTGACTGGGAATGGATAACTTGAAGTTATGCTCAAAACTGAGTTGGGTGATGTTTAGGTGATTAAGTATGTTTGTGTGTTCAGCTTGAGAGGGTGTCCAATGTAATGAGGCTCTCAGTCTCACAGCTGCACAAGCTGCAGGCTGTCTTCCAAAAATATGTAGGGACACTAGATGTAGGACAACATCTACGGCTGCTGAGGAGGCGGTTTTTAGAGCTCAAGCTGATCTTTGAACTTTCCCTAGAAGGTTGCGGTTGAAGGCTGTTTCTAGAGTCTCCCATCTGACTAAAACACCATACACCATATGGGTCCAATAACTGACATGTAAAACCTAAGAGTAGTATGTGGTTGCATACCCCATTTCTTTTCGATTGCCATTTTACATGTGTATAAGGCTAAGGTGGCTTTCTTTACGCGGTCTTGGATACAGGCTTTCCAGTTCAGTTTCTTATCCAAGACCAGACCCAGATACTTGGCTCATCTAGAGAACTTTAGACTCCATTAAGTTTTGGAGGGTCAATTAGCTGTACATTATGTTTCCAGCTGAAAAGGGCCAATTCGATCTTTTTAGGGTTCGCGCCGATTCCTCACCTATCGGCCCAGAGAGACCATTTTATAACAGTTCTTTTAGGGTATCAAGGTACTTTCTTCATACAGCTATTGCCACGTGATCTGCGTAGGCAATCAGCTTCTAGCCTCCCTTTCTTGACTAACTAGTAGCTATTGCAGACCACTAAGTTCCAATAAGTGGAGACAGGACGCCTCAATGTGGGTTGCCATAGCTTACAGATCTGCGTGTGGCTATGACGTCCAGATTTGTGTTAATAATTTCGCTCTTAAGTAGCTGATTTATTATCACTCCCAATGAATAATCGACATGCAAGTCTAAAAGTCAATTATCAATCAATATTTCGTCCTCTGACTTTGTTAAAGCCTCCTTCTATATCAAGAAAAGCTCTTTTTACCTTAGCAGGATTTCTATGATCCGTACGAGTGAGTGTCTCAACCGACTTAACCGTGAAATTGAGAGTTGGAGATCGGTTCAATAGTAGTACGGGGTGATCAAGTAATCTTTCCAAAGTTTTTAAAAGAATAGATGATGGACAGACGGAGATCCTTCGGATGTCTATGTGAGCTTTTTCCTGCTTTGAGGATGAATACAACTTCTACTTTCGTTCATGCCTTTATGCACTTACCGCAGACAACTGTACATGATGGTTAGTCATGGTCATGGTAGCAGGATGTCAAGGTCGTATTGAAGCTTCCCAGGAATTAAATGGATTGAAGCTTTTGACGGTCCCAAGAAGTTTTCATTGATAAACGGGATGGATATTCTGAACGTGATTGGTTCTTCACCCACAGGGTTAGAGGAGCTACCAGAGAAGTGAGTGTCTAGAAGTAGGTCAACGGTTTGAATGCTGCAGGTAGTCCATTGACTGTCTGGTTTAAGTAGGTAGCTAGATATTAGTGCATTGATAAAGGCTATTTTACGGAGTCAAGAAGTCCCTGAGATTTCTGCTGTGTTACCACAGAAGGTGAGCCAGAATGCTCACTTTTCCTTCCTCAACAAGATTTTGTACGTTTTGAAAGGCGACTTTTAGTTTTTCCAGCCTAGTATCTCTTTTTAGTTCTTGGCTTTGCTGAAAAGTTGACAGCATTTTTTCCTAAGAGTGCCGAGTTTTTTGTTCCGCTAGGGAGGCTTGGCCTAGGCACGAGGACGTCAGATAGTGTAGGCTGATGACATTGCATCGTTTAGGGCTCGTGAGAGGGTTGCAACCAGGCTATCCAGTTCTATCTTTTTACTCGGTTGTACAAAGGTATCAGAAAGAAGTTTTTTTTTTTGGCTAAAATGTCTCTTGGTTTTTTTTTTTGGGATTCCTAAGAACCCTCGAGTCTGGGGGTAAGTCGAAGTGAATTGGATGTATCTGTGGTTTGAGAGAGAGTGCTCTTTAGAGACTCTTTAATCAGGTTGATTATGTTATGCGAGTCAAGCGTTATGTCTAACACTTCTTGCCTAAATCTGTTTATGAATGTAGGAACGGAGCACAAAGTCCAAACCTAGTTCTATAGACTTAACTACATAGTGGGAGATAGAGAGTCATTCAGATTTAGTTGTAGTTGTTTATGATTTGCAATAAATATGTCGACGAAGAAATTCGGATACCCCCCACTAAAATTTACCTCACGCCACTGAATGGTGACGTACCTACCGCTCAATTTACGGCTAGAGCTCCAATTCCTGAAATCGATTTTTAGGAGTCCAAAAATGAATGGGTAAACCGTTTCGAAAATATTCAGGCAGTCACATTTTTGAGCGAGGTTTGTTCTGGCCTCTGATAACCTCAACTCCATAAAAAATCTCAATAAGCCTTCTTTTGTCTATGTTGACTACATTGCGGACATTCAAACTTAACCATAATGACCATACATCCCTATACTTTATATTATGGAAAAGTAAAAACCCTACACACCAATCGCCGCACGAAAGGACAACAAAACAGAGTCACCTCCCTGTATGGGTAGTGGTGACAAACTTGAGCAGGAAGTCATGAGCGCACGGGGGTTTTTAAAATGTAGAACGTTGGGGAATATTGAAAATCGATGGTGTCCATATACATCTAGCCTAGTTGGGAAGGCCAATGAACCTTTATTATGGCAGGCTTATGATCCATTTGGAAACGACGCTAATTTAAACTTTAAAGGAAAGCTTTCTCTCGTTTTTTACGCCACTCACACACTCCAATGCGCCGTCCTTCGAGAGCGTAGTGAAAAAGGACTCGTTTATGCTATCGTATTACAAAAGAAACCAATACCTCGACCAATTTGTCAAGGATTATGGAGTGGCTCTCCTGGATACTTACATTCATACTTTGATAAGTTGTAGTTCCCTTTGCACGGGTTTTTTTCGAGTGCTTCGTCTTTCTTTTCCTCATTTATTTGCCCCATGAGTACCCTAACCGGTTATGCAGACGAAGAACTTCGTCTATAGGTGACCTCCTTTGATCCTGTGTTGACGTTAAATAGTGAATGGGAATACTGATTGGCATCAATTATTTATATTTGCGGAAGTTAAGTGAAGTCAGCACAAAGCTGCGCTAAGTTCTCAAGCAACATTGGAGCGGGCTACTACACAGAGAACTAATCGATACGACTTTTCCAGTTAAGGAGGGTGTGCAGAAAAAAAAGGGAGGTACATGAGGAGGTTCCTTTTTTTTTGGTTTTTCAACGGCAAAAAAACAGGAAACAGGGTAATTATGGTTGCTAAGAGGAGTGTATGGAAAAAAATGTTGCACGCACATTTCGTTTTTCGTCCTTTTTGTAGGATTGATGTCTTTGTGAAATTCCTAACGGAATGCCATTCTTCAACGTCATTTATTATATTGTTGCTCCTTGCGAATTGTTGTACAAAAGTTGGTTCTAATTAAATGTGTTGAGGAAATCGTTGACGGTATTTTGAAGGATTCTCTTTCGCTGTTTTCTTTGCGAGGACCTATCATTTGACAAAATTTTCTTTTGTCCTGTATATACTTTCGGAATTAAATGTTTCGTGTTCTTTGTTCGACAAATAATTTCCGTTTTAATTATAAACTTTCGGGAGTAACTGCAGTTAACCATCATTTGCTGGTATGCAAGGAAGAACAAAAAAGCAGTTCTAGCTCGAGAGAAGGATTGTTGTATACTCCCAGCTCGAATATTGTGTGCCATTTCGGTTGTTTTGGAAAAAATAAAGGAAAACGAAAACGAAAACGAAAACAGGACATAATAGGAAAACTACTTGCCAATTCAAATTTTAAGTTGGTGTACTGCAGTTTGCAAAAGAATGTAAAACTCAATTGTTGGCTATGAATGGGAATGGAATCAAGTTCCCAATGGGATTATTTGAACTGTAAAACTTTGGGGAAGCACTTTCTCGCAGGAGTGCTTGAGTTTATTTTCCGACTTGCTACGTGTCATTTGTTTGGAGGGTATGCGGATATTTCAAATAAAGGTGGGTGGCTTTTTAAAGTAAAAGATATTAAGGATGGGCAGTGAACGGTTAAAATAGCAAGTTCAAGGTATTAGACCTCCTGAACCTACTGCACACAACTCGGTTGCGGTAAGAAGTGGTATGTCTATATGGGTAGAAGTTGTCGGAAATGGCTGTAAGAGTTGATTCGATACTTTTTTTTAAAATTCTGACCTGCCTAAGCAGTTATATACACATCGACCTAAAAGATCTATTGTGCTTGATTTGATTCGATACTTGGTAATTATGTTGGGGAAGTTCGATTCAAACATTCCTACTATCACTCGAATCGATAAGATATTTCCTGATAAACACCACTAGGCACCATTAGAGCGGCTTTTAGCAAAAGACATTTTGATAGAACGATTCAAATGTTGCCAGTCAAATGTCATTTTGACAGAAGTATTGAAAAAAACCACGGACTCTGTCAGATGTAAAGTCGATTGTCTTGAAATGAAAAATATGTTAATTGCAGTCCTCGGTCGTTGCTGTAGAGCAAAATATCTGTCCGTCGGGTCATAAATTAAAGGTTTACAGACCATAACCTACTCTCTAGAATAGACGACATTCTATCTGCATTAGTGGGACGCACTGTATTTTGCGTTTTAGATCGGGAGAACTCATACAGAACTTCTTACGTATACGCGTCCACTTTTGGAAATAACATTGGATCCATCGATACTTCAATCTACACGAAACAATGAACGTGTCGTACCTCAGTTTTTTTTATAATTTGAGAGCAATTCTGAGAACTCGCAATTGATGCAAGCCGAGACTATTCCTAAATATCGTCGGGAATTTCGTCAACAACACCATCGAGTGCCACAAGAGAAGGTCATTTAGAGGGTTTTCGCTTTCCTTATTGCCAACTAAACACCAAAATTTGGTGCGCTACTTTTCGGCATCAGTTTTATATCGAACTGATATTGCCGTGCTAACCGGAGGAGCTCTAGAGCATTGTCGGCGTACCCGTAGCGGATCAGCTGCTGTCCCGCGCGCCATGGTGGTGACGGTATAATACTGGAATACCATTCCTTTCATGAAGTAACCATAGCGAATTGATATAAACGAATGCCTCTAAATAAAGCGATTAAAGCTTGACATAAGCGTGCTCCTCATGTATGTGTCATCGGGGTAGTAAGCCCCAAAGAAAAGGCTGTTGTTTCTTTATGTACTCGGAGTTTGTCGTTCGGTACAATCCTAAATAGGATCGGAGACACAGCCTCTCAAACAGCCGTATGTCGATGAAGGATACAACTGTAAGCTATAATTCGCCTTTAAATGGTCATGTAGCATATGACTTTCACCATTTAATCAAATTGACTGCTTTGAAACAGTCTTCTTGTCAGAGCATAAGCCCCCCTAGCCTTGGCCAGACAAGTATATACATTTTTTTGGTAAAATACAGAACTTACCACAAGCGCGGTTTTAGGCCTGGAAAGTCCACGACTGATCAAAACTTCACACTTCGGCAGATCCTGGAAATAAACCCAAGAAGTCCAAATCGAAACGCACCACCTATTTATCGATTTCAAAGCCACATACAACAGAATTTATAGAGACTAGCTACACAGAGCCATGTCTAGTTTTGGTATACCGCATAAACTCGTTCGTCTGTGTGGGATTACGATGGCTGTTCCATCAGGGCCGGAAACGACCTCACCGACACATTCGATACCAAAAAGGATTTAGGAAAGGTGAAGCAATGTTATGTGATTTCTTTAATTTGATTATTGAGAGGATTGTGCAAAACTTCCGAGCCAACACCAGAGGCACAATTTTCCTAAAATCGGTGCAACTACTAGCATACGCTGACGATATTGACATCATTGGTAGGACTCAACGTGATGTCATAGCCACATTTGCAAGTATAGAAGCGGCAAAAATGGGTTTAGCAGTAAATGAGGGTACGACTAAGTATATGCTGTCAACACGAAAAGACACAAAACATCGACGAATTGAAGAAATCCTTGGTCGATTCGAGAGGAAAATTTTTCGAAAAATCTTTGGTCCCGTTTGCTTTGACGGGCTATGTATAGCAACATGCCCCTATAGTCAAACAAAACTCAGCATTGGATATTTAATATAGCTATGACATGTAGAACGAGATAACCTTTTTTTACAATTGATACTACGAGAAGGTCTAGTGAAAAATCATTTAAGTGTTGCTATGGCTGGGAATCGAACCCAGAACTTCTGCTCGGCAGTTCATCACACTAACTATCGCGCCACAGAATTCGTCGCCACTTGTTGTAAAGCGTTTTTAATTTCAAAGACTTCACTCGAAGTTACGTTGCCACATTTGACATGAACTTCTTTGCCATAAGCATTTCGAAAATCATATATAGCATGGGTTTACGCATGCGGTAAGCGTCTGGTAAGCTTGTAAAAAAGCCCCTCTAACCAACCATACGGTGTCGAAGGCTTTCTGTGCCTGTTTTTTTACGTATTCCATTGAATGTCGGGCACTAGTTTCGACGGGGCATGAAATGGCTCGAAGGCCGAACTGGTTATCTGGGAAAATTATATTTTCCTCAACCCACTTAAACAGACCTTTATTGACTAGGTTAGGTTAGGGTGGCTGCTAGCTTTCGCCAGCACACTTAGGCCATTTTGGTTTATTGTCATACCACTTGGTTCGTGTCCATTCTCCTTCCTATTCGTGGGAAAACCATTCTGAGCTTTTGGTGAAGCGGAGGAGGGTTTTCACTTCCGTTTTTGCCAAATCACTGAGATTTTGGAAATAGTATGCTCCAAGATGAAGCTTCCTTTTGTGTGATATGGAAAGGCAGTTCCAAAGCTTCGTCCATGCAGCACCTACAGATTCGTTCGAGAAGAGGCCTAGCCATTTTGCGTTTGGTGGCGCACCAGTCCCTTTGATCTTCTCAAATCTAGCTTTGGCCAAATTTGTTTCGGTGTTTGACACGTCGCGTCTAGACTCCATCTGCGGTTTGAATAGCTGTTAGCATGTTGCGCTAATAAGCTTTTGCATGTAGCGATTGGAATACCTAGTGCACCCGTGTTGGGTACAACTGGTAATTTGGTTCCATTTCTGGCGAGCTCATCAGCCTTACAGTTCCCTGGAATGTCACTATGCCCAGGCACCCAGCATAGGTGAATGTTAAAATGCGTTGACATCTCCTGCAGAGATGATCGGCAATCTAGGGCTGTCTTAAAATTTGTTGAGACTGATTATATCCTTGGCAGATATTACATTCTCTTTCAGCCAGGATAAGGCGTCTTTGATCCCCATGAGTTCCGCCTGGAACACGCTGCAATGAGCCATCGGTATAAAAGTGGATGCACTTTTGGGATATCATCCCCTCCCTCCGACTTTTTATTTTCAGTGATTCAAAGATGTCCAGGTGTTCATCTTCTTCCACGAATAGCATCAAACTATTGGTGACCATGCCATTTTAATGGTTTTCGTCATTGAGTACGGTAAAATCGTGATTCTTAGATATCTAAGCTTGGAGGTCAGTACGTAGATAAAAGTGGTTCAGAAAGGCTTTTTCCTCAATATCGCGACTAGGGCGAATAGGATTGTTCACTGGATACACGGTCTCGAAAGCAGCGCCTATCGAATTCGTATTCGATCTTCTATCCTGAAAACACCGTCGTCATAGTCAACACTTTCTGGACTTTTACCAACAGCCTAGAGTGGACTGTTCTCTGTTGTTTGGGAAATTCGGAGTGGGAACATATTGGTTTTATTAGCTCGAACTTTCTTGGTCCAGTGCAAACATATAAATTTTCTGTAATTCTCCGAGATTAACTGTTGGAGATTTTTGATCAGTGACTTCAATGACCGCATCTCAGGGTCTTGTCTGTTAGAAAACTGTCTGCTCAGCCTTTTATGCCTCGTGAGCAGTGTGCTTTTGTGATTGTGGACTGCATCGATTGTTTGCGTTCGATGTTTCTCCGTCTTGTCGTCTACCTTAGGTATATTTCGATCAATTGACCTTCTGATAGGCTCATTCATTTGGAGTAAATTTCGACCAATTTCGTCGTTTGTTAGGTTTCTGTTTGTTGGTGGATTTATTTCACTCAAACATAATTCTTGCCTAACAACTCTGGCGAAACGTGGCCAGTTCATCCCGGAAAGTCGAAAGAACACAATAGGTCGAGCTTCTACAGCTGATCCATCGAAGCCTTCTATTTGAATGAATGTTCTGTGATCGGAACTATGCTCGATATCCGAAATGACTTCAATATAGCCCCGTTGGACACTGACTAGGACCGGAAATCAATTTTTACATACTATGTCCGCGAGTGTAAGAAGACAAAAACTGGAGTCACTCGACCCCTCAGATCACATGAGAACCTTGGGATAGTGAGAGCTTCAATCATGCAATCCTCACGGACGGCGCGTTCTGTCCGCAAACATGCGTCTGCCCTTTTATTGTCCCATCGTTCAGTGAGATAAATTCTTGACGATGAAGTACATTACCATCTGTACAAGTCTGCGATTGGGCACTCTCCGAACGCGACTTCAGTTCTTGGAGGAAAGCATCTAAGGCGCTAATCGGAAATGTTTCAAAGTACGTAATTGTGATGTAGCCCATTTCCTCTAGAGTGGATGCACCAACAAACATGCGCTTATGGTATCCCCGAGAGTTGTATCAAAAGCCTTCGAAGTCACCTGAAGTCACAATGTGGTGTGCAATTTCCTCAGCTGTGGTGGTTGGTCCTTGATTTTTGAAGAAATGGAGCGCACATTGACCGTTTTAAGGGAACACTTCTTGGGGATTTAGAGAGTTCAAACGGATTCGCCGATTTCACACATGTGGTATTTATTTGCAAACCTACAATTTGTCAACTTGCCAATATACCCGCTGATATGCGGGTAAAATTTATGCCAAACGCCATAAATAGTTTTTGTTTTTTAAATCCAGGATTTACGTCAATGACTATACAAGACCTGATGGCCAATATCCGGGTAGAACCTGTCAACATGACAAACTTGCTTACTTGCTTAAGTATCGCTACAGTCCGGAATGAACCAGGGCCTAAACCAACATGCCTCTCTAATTAGCCCAGTCCTTGGCTAACTGCCTCGAGTTGAATCCTCGTCTCCATAACCCGTCAACGCAAACGGGGCCGAAGATTGTTCGAAAAATTGTCCTCTCGAATCTGCCAAGGATTTCTTCAACCAACAAAACTGTTAATAGTCACATTACAAAGAAATCAATAAAATATTCTGTTAGATGTCCTGTTACAACACCCTTTAAAAAGACAGGTACGACGATTTGTAGGTTAAGATAATTCACAGCACTAAAAAAACTTTTTCTAGCATATTAGCGGTTAAAAAATAGTATCCTTCAGCAGTGTATAAACCACCAATGAAAGTTTCATCCTTTCAGGAACTAGACCAAACAGCTGTTTACTACCCCCAAACATAACCTTAGTTAAATTCTGAAAGCACTTCCAGGAACCACTGATAGTAATAAAAGTCGACCCGACATTGGTAATGGTGTATCTACATTAAAAAAAAAAATCCCAACTTTTCCCTCAAATTCATTGAAATATCTTCACGTACCACAGGTCCACGGTAAATGTGCCTTCATCCCATAAAACTGGAGAACCCCCACCCTCAAAAACGAAAAAAAACCCTCACAAGGTGAAAATACTTCCCTCTTCACATATTCACCAGGAGTGCGGCGAAAATTTATGAATATCCTCGACTGCAACGAAAATAAATAAAAGAAACCAAACTCACGTGGACATGACGACGATGTGAGTTCCCATTACAACTGCACTAGGCACCGACACCACAAAGTGTGCAGTTTACATACGGAATAATGTAATAAAAAAAAATATTACCTCAAGCCCGCAGGACTTGGTAAAAATGCTGAACATTTAGTAGGCACACCGCACTCCGGGAGCAGTCAACTCTTCGTCTTCCTGTGTGAGTTTGAAAGTTGGCATGATGGCGGGCGGGCGGACAGACAGGACGCACTGGGTAGGTAGGTCGTCGTGTGTTATATTATGTAGGAGAGAATTTCACACCATGCGCCTGTAAAAATGGTCCATTTGGTTCCTTACTATACGTTTATCACTACAAAGGGAAAATGTGCTAGTGGCCAGGATGCCACCGCACAAAAAGTTAGGTTATAATATTTTATGAAAAGGACCAAAGTACGTGCCACCCGAAAAATATAATTCCGTATAACCGCTTCCGCTTCTTTAATTCTTCCAACTCCCCTACCCCGCATCCATGCACAGTCGACTTTATCCTTGCTGTGCGCAGAGTGGTTGGTAGTACTACTGCAGAGGCTACACAATACCGAGACTATGGTGGGTTATGGCAATAATGAGATTTGTTTGTGTGAATATTTTTATATCCTTTGATTAGAGGGAAAGACTACGCTCGCTTGCAGTTAACTAATCTAGGACGCGCGCATACAAAGTTCGAAAGGAAAGTGAATTTAAATTCACGATTTGGAGTGTGGTTGCGCTGCTTTTCAAACAATTTCTCCGTTTTTTTTTCTGTCGTCCTTTTCTGCTGGTGCAAAACATTTTAACTCGCATCCTTTTTTTTTCCTTTTTTCGCCGCATTGGTTTGTAATGCATTTTAATCCTAATTTAAAGTTTACGGATTAAACTGAATTATTTAAAGATAAACGAACGACCCCCTAGAGGGCGAAAGTGTTTGCATGGCTCTTAATCTGAGTGACACACTTATTCTGAGGGACAAAAAGGGACTTTGTTTGTCGGCCAAGAAAAAAGGTAAAAAAAAATGGCGAACCCACAATACCCCGGGGATGTTTTCCGAGAAATATTAAAATCTTTTTAAGCGCTTCCGCGTCTCTTTTTTTGTTTGGCAATGTATTTATACCTAGGAGCTTAGAGCTCGTAAAAAGCATTTCGAATTTAAGGACATTTTTTGTTCTTTATTTGACAAATTCGCTGTAAAAGGACGGATGGAACTGTCCTACAATAATTTTGGTTCTCTTTATGGCAACATTGACTTTGGCGAGATATTATTTATGTATTTGATCCGTTGGAGGAGGAAAAGCGGATTTTAGATGTCCTTTGGTTTTGTGTAAATGTCAAGTGGCATAGTGATTGTGGATAATTAGCAATTAGAATTGAATTAAAGATACTTCCTCGATGAAGTTGTTGAGAAAGGACCTTATTATCTGTCGCATACTACTATTGTGTAATATTTGATGACGCCATACTACCCGTCTGTCAAAAGATAAAATGAATGACAAAATGTCAAGCGAATAAAGTGAAAGGAACCGTACCATCAATGTATTGAATTGGCTTTCTTTATGGATACAATTTAATGACCCATTGTGCGAAACGGACGATGAATTATGACCGCATCAAGTGGAATGGCAATCGTGATAAAATGATAATTGAACATAAACTTATGATATAGGGAAATATGCAGGAAGATGATGCCTTTTAAAAAAATATATCCGACGGAAATCATTTAATGGACACAAGGCTTCCTGCAGGATGGGGGTGGGGAATAATAGCAAATCAATCAAAGAGATTATGGAGCGGGAAATGGGATTTTTTTGGTGATTGTCCTTAACAGACGAACGATAAATAAGTATATACCAAGTAAAAATGAACTAATGGCTGGAGGGAGCATATCGTCGTGGATGGATATTACAAGTCGATGGATTCAATGTGACGAAAAATCAGAATTGAGAACAATTGCAAGCTAAATAAAACTATCAAAGGCATGATACAACTACTACAGATATTGATTTTTGCATGTTACGTTTTTGCCACGAGCGTCTATGACGTAGGACGATATCTGCTTAATTTTATAAATGGTCAAAGTATGCACAACATATACCCTATCTTATGTTTTGATAAACAGCTTTGTACGAAGTATAGAAGACCGCCGAAAAGCCTAGTCTTTTTCCTAAGACCTTTCTAAACGAAAAAAGGAAAAAAATACAAAAAAAAAAATATTAAAACTCTCAACACAAAGGTGCTGTCAAACTACAACCGGGGTACCTAATCTGCAACGAATGAGACATTACTGGCATCCAGAAAATATAATGAGATGGACCGTGTAATAAGAGGAATTTTTTTTTGACTTTTTATTCCGAGGTGAACCTGGACCATAAACAGCATGCCTCTTCATTAAGCGCCCTCCATAGCTAAAAGGACGCAAACTGCCGTTATAAGTCTACTAATTCATAGTGCCAAGAAAGTTCTAGAACTGGGCAAAATAAAAATTTGCTGGTCGGTATGTCGAATAAGAGAAAAAGTTGTACCGCTGCGATACTTTACGTGCCTTAACTTTGGGAGTGCGGATTGCGTCAAAGAGGGACAGAATGATCATATAGCCAAGGGCACAAATGATCGAAGATCCGTCCTCTTTGATGAAAAAGGGTAGGCAATACTAAACATGCGGAAGGAAACGCAGTATGCTTGGTATACATAGAAGCTACCAAAGCCAAGGGCATAAAATGAAGGAGAATGGAGGGCAATGCGATTATATGAAACCTTGAGTTCCCACCTAGCTGATGCCATTCCACTCCGACTTTTAGCCATCACGAGGCGACCGCTGAGTACCTAGTGCCATGACCGTAGAGAGGAACTCAATTACTGTATAAAGTCTTGGTGGCATCAGATGAAAGCGGGAGGAAGACATGTACTCAAACTAAGCAGCGGAAGAACTCAGGCTTATTGAATCGATGGTTATTGCCATGAACTGCAGCGCAGAAGATCTGGGTTCAATTTTCACTGGCTCTCCTCTCCTGATGATCTGACAAATCATCCAATTTTCAAGAAAAACTTATCTCAACTTAGCCGTTTGGATTTCACAGACAAAAAAGCGGACTTCTGTCAAGACTTTAACTCTTGTGCAGACGACTGACAAACCCATGCGACCCGGAGATTAGTACACTGAAGGCGTCGATCAAAAACATCAACCAATTGATCAAGGAGAACTTTCGGTTGTCCATTAATTTGTTTTGGAATAACAGAATTCGGTCCGTAATTTCCAGCGACCTGAGTATGTTTCCACAAATTAATAAGATCTTTAGGAGGAAAGATCATAACGAGCTCCTTGTATTAAGCTCCAACGAACAACTGACAATACAAATATACTTTTGACAACAGGAATCGATCCGGGGGATGCCGTCTTTGACGACGATTTTTATATAATTGAAGATCCTCAGAAGAACGTAGAGGCTGTGCGGGCTGTCTTTCAGGAAGTGTATAAGGTGAATGAAAGCATTCTCCCGAGCCGCGTCCTAGAAAACAATGCCTTGTTCCATCACTTCTACCTTCGAAATGACATAACGCAATGGCGATCTGAGAACCGCGGTTTCACGCGTTTCAATGACGAAAACTTGGCAAACGCCATCATCGCCAAAATAGTGGGTCTATTCGAAGGTGTAACTCCAGAACATATTCGATTCCATAAAGAAAAATAAGTCAGCGGGAGTCGGTGGTATATCCAACATTGTACTGCGATGTGGACATTTACGCCACGCTGTTCAACAACGCGTTGAATAATGCATATTATCCAGCGCGTTGGAAGACAGCGGTGGTTCATCCTCTCCGGGAAAAGGGAAAGGACAACTAGAATCCGGCAAATTTCCGTGGATAAGTCTCCTTCCGAGTATCAGCAAGGTAAACGATTTTCAATCGGGCTCTGGTCTGAGAACAATAATATTATACCAGAGACACAGTTTGGTTTCAAGGCGGGACATGACTGTATTCATGCCACCACTCATATATATGCTTCATGACATGTTGACTGGTACGTTTGTTGTCAAAAGTGGCAATGGAACTTCTACCACAGAATTTTTCATTAAAAATGGTCTCCAACAGGGAGCGGTAAGCTCGCCGATTCTCTTCAGCATTTACACCAGCGATATGATAAGTAGTCTTACTCAGGCAATTGCGTATGCGGACGATCTTATCACGTACAGAACATCCCCTACCGTCGAGGTCATTCGAACTCTTTTACAGCGGGTAGCCGACAAAATGAAGAGATGTTGTGAATTTGTGATGACTGGAAGCTGAAAATCAACTTTTAGAAATCAGTAACTCTCCTCTTTGGGACACCGTTATCTAGAGCCTCTAGGGATACGAGAAAGAACTGGCGCAAGCTGGCGATCGTTGGACCAAACAGACAACCACTGTGGCGTCCTCCCACAAAACATAGGCAGTACTATCTAGTAAGCAGGTACATAGGTGTGATGATCAACGCGAGGCTTACATACAAGAAATACCTGAAAGTACTTGGGACTAAGCAAATTGACAAATATTGGAGAACCCAGGCAACAAATAACACAATATGAGTCCTACACAAGAAGGATAAAAACCGTGAACAGACCTTATGCGCTGAGAGTGTGCTGTGCTTATCGGACGGTCGCAGATGATGCTCTATATGTGTCATAGCGGGAATACTACCAATGAATATCAAGGCTAGTGAGCTACACAGAATCTACGACGAAAAAATTCAGGCACGAGCTTCATTCAATGATACCAAGCTGGGGAGATGAAACCAGTCTTTAAACTTAAACCGCATATTGTTAATCTTTCCCAACTGGCACGACTGCTTTCGAGGATATTCACCCAAATATGCGCTCAAGGAATTCCCTGACTACTAACGCTGCGGAAAGGTCCGAGAAGATGTACGACACGATTTTTCCAGTGTGCCACCGTTTTCTCATGAGCGAAGAGAACTAGAGCAACAAATCGGAGAAACACCAACACCCTGGAACATTGTACACCACAAGTTATTATTGAGCTTAAAATGGGACACAGTCTGCAGCGTCTTATAGAAAAAACTCAAAACCCTCGGTACCCGCTTTGGAACAAAGTGTGAAAAGAAGAGCCTAAATGGCTAACCAGCCCGCGAAGTAACACCTAACGCTAGTTCTGCGGGGAGAGTGGTTTAATTATTAAGGGTGTGGTTTAGTACTCAGTAAGATTCCTGATTTGAGTATGCCGATATACAAAAAATGATACCCTCTGAACTGCCGCAATTACAAAAGTCTCTTAACCATAAATTTGTTCCACCAACAACCTGATCTGCCCTAATCATGTTGTTTTAGATAGGTCCACAACTGATCAAATATAGATCCTGGAAAAACATCAAGAAGTCCATCGATTTCAAAGAGGCTTACGACAGCATTTATAGAGACGAATTGTGTAGTTTTTGTATACCGCCAAAGATTCTGCAAGGAAGATGATGAAAGCGAATTCCCACTGCGGCATCCGGGTTGGCAACAACCTCAATGAAACATTCGATCTCGAAAAAGATTATAGCCAAGGTGCATTGTCATTTGACTTCTCTAACATCATAATTAAGAGGATTCTGAAAAACTCCCGAGCCAACGCCAGAGACACAATCTGCCATAAATCTGTCCAACTACTGCCAGATAGTTCGTTCGGCTATGGTCACGAAGATTCAACCAACAAGGTGCTACACAGAGTCAGAATTTGTTAAAAAAAAAACTTCGCTTTGGATGTTTGGGATGGATACGACACCTTAAGCGTGTGGACACAGAGCTTAACCAACCAAAAGTGCGCTGTTGCAGGCAGTTCTAATTTTTTTTTAGTCTATCACATAAGGCACAAAATACTTTCATGGGCTAGGTTAGTCAAATTTAAAAAAAATTGGGATATTACTTAACCACTAAATATTTGGAAATATTGAACTCACTTTGTTTAAAGCTTCGCAAAATTTCGTTCGGTCTCGATGAGGTACCAGCTTCGTGTAACTTCCCACGTCGAAATATGCACTTAGATATCAGTCTGCACCGCCGTCTAGTTGTAGCTCGAAGAACACAGCCTTTGTTGATCTCGACCAGAACTGAAGTATATATTTCACAACTCACGTATTCTATTATTGTATTCACCTTTTTTCTAAAAATCCACTTCCAGGAGAATTTCACATTATCGACATTTTGGGTTTCTTCGCTCACTCCCGAAAGCACATGTCTCTGACAAACTACACTCGCAAACACTACTAATTGGCTTAATAACACTTCACTTACGATCTCGAATCCTCAATTTTTATTATTAAAACGATTTTTCACTGCTTTCGAGCTGAAAATATTGCAAAACAGTAGAAAATGCAAAAACAAAACCAAGAATACGATTTTTTCACGAAACCATCGACATTTTTTTACACGCAAGCAATTAAACGAATTACACGATCACAAATAAGTTCCTTGTGTAAGGACATCGATATTATTTATTATTTTTCGCTTCAAATAACACATGGACATCCTTTTTAGCAATTAATTTACGATTACGCCGAGCACTTAACACATTTCACAGCACATTGACTGACTCAGATGACAGCTAACAGCAGCAGGTATCAGGGCCGTCATGGAGGTATATTGTTGTGGTAGGTTGTTGTGGTATATGGTGGAAACTGAAAAATAAAAAACAAATTAAAGAAATTTGATATTTTTCAAACAAATTTAGCAGAAGAGTATGTATGTTATTAATTAGAAAATATATGAGAAGGCTACAACTCCAGAATAGTTTCATTCGGTGCAGAGAAATAACTTCACCGGGTAATAACTTTATATGGGAAGTATTGACTTAGAAAAAGTGAAGTCATTGGCTGAAAACGTTGCTCAATCGAAATGTGTTTCAGGGTCAAAAGTCTACATGCCAAAAGTCCACAATGAACTTTTTATCACCTTGATTGGTTACAATTCAATAAACCAATTGTGGCAATGGAACCAATTTTTAAACTTGCCTGCATATACTGCAAATATTTCGCAAATCCTGTCTTTTCAATGAAAAATTTTACTTACGTTATAAAACACTTCAGTTTTGTTTACCTATGCTCAAGCTACAGTATCCAATAACGCCCAAAAAAATATCTCACCTGACCCAGTTTCAAATGTATTTTCGATTATTCTTTCAAAACTTGAGGAACAAAGCAAAACGAATAAACTTATTTTTGACAGGCTCGTTAAGCTCGAAAATAGTATTCGCAATAGAAGTACCCCACCTTTAACATGAATAGATTGCTTAAAATTCTTACGTGCAATGCCAATGGCCTTTGGCAAAAACTTGGAGAACTTGAAATATTTATGCAGGAAAAAGATATAGACATCTGTTTAATATCCGAAACTCACGCAAAGAGTAATTCGAACTTAAAAATTAAAGGTTACCTCGACTATCATGCTCTACATCCATCGAATAAGGCTAGAGGTGAAGCCTCACTATATATAAAAGAGTGTATCGAACATTCGATTGATCTTAAACTAGAAATCGAAACAATGCAAGTTAGCTCTATACAAGTCAAAAGCAGACGAAGCTTTTGACAAGGTGTGGCACAAAGGCCTTACTTATAAACTAAGTCAAGTTCTGCCAGAACAATTATATAAAATCCTCGTGTCGTATCTTGAGCATAGACTCTTCCGTGTGAAACTTGGAAGCGAATATTCCGAGTTCAAAGAAATAATGGCAGGTGTACCGCAAGGAAGCGTCCTTGGACCAATCCTGTACCTCCTATTCACTCGTGATATCCCACAAACAAACGATACAATAGTTGCAACGTTTGCTGACGATACTGCTATACTAGCAGTTGGCACAACAATAGAGGAAACAAATATCAAATTACAAAACGCTCTTAACGAGGTTAATGAATGGACTAAATCCTGGCGGATTGCACTTAATGAGAGCAAATCGATCCATGTAGATTTTTCGTATAAACGGACAAACAATTTGCCTGTATTTCTAAATACGGTTCGAGTCCCGTTTGAAAATGAAGCGAAATACCTCGGTATGACACTCGATGCAAAATTAAAATTTAAGTCGCATGTAAAAAGAAATGCGAAGAACTAAAAAATAAATACAGAGAACTGTACTGGTTGCTCGGAAAATATTCGAAGCTTAACCTTGATAACAAGCTGCTATTATACAAGCAAGTGCTATAACCGCTTTTGACATATGGTATACAACTATGGGGTTGTACCAGTGAAACGAATCTAAACATTTTACAAACTTTTGAAAATGTTAAGATCATTCGTCAATGCGCCGTGGTACGTAAGGAACGAAGATCTACGCAGAGATCTGGGTATTCCCGCGGTTAAAGATATAAACAAATATATTGCGGCGTCTTCAAAGAACTAAACCCTTAGATTTGGCCCGATAACAACAAACCGCGCTATAATTTGCGGAAAAGCAGGAACTCTCAAAGGAAAGTTACCTGCCAAACATATTATATACTCGTGATAAAAAAAATTGCTGGATAAGTCGAATACTTAGTTGCAATAGAAATACAAAATGGGTGGTTGTTTTAGTGAGTAAACACTACTTTGGCACGTGCTCATCGTGTCTATGAAGATTTCCACCAGCCCACGCAAAAAAAAAAAGTTTGGTTTACCTTAAAATATCTGTTTGTAATTTTTATTGTTCATCTTCTAAGCGCTTTAATTGTTTAATGTGAACTCATTAATATTCCAGTGGAATAAGCGAACATTTCAGGTCATAAGTTCACAGTCCTAAAAATAAAGTGGGCCAAAAGTCCATAATTATTCTAATGAACATGGATTCAAATTAAAAGAAGATGTATCGGTTTATTATTATAGTTGATTAAATTTTTAATAAATTTTTAATAAACTAAAATTATTCTTCTATAAGGCACAAAAATGTAATTTCCACAAGCAATTATTTCTATAGGCCTTATATAGTACTTGTACGCGCAGGTTAAGCATTTTGGCAGTGGATTGTTTGGGTAGAAGCGTGTTTAAGACATAATGCAGGAAAATTCACAAGCATAACCGAAATTGGGATAACGTAACTTCTGTAAGGTTCTTTTTAAGCTTCCGGAGATGTGTGTACATGTACCATAAGTTAAGATGTTTCGGTAGAACTTCGCACAAGTTAATCCGAAGCATAGCACGTATAGAGCTAACGAAAGAAGGCTTAAAGCAAAGGTTAAAATATCGGAAAAAAGGTGAAAAGATCGGGACAAGGTGTAAAGATTGGAAAAAAGGTGAAAAGATCGGGAACCTACCGGAGAATGAGTCAACACGATTCAACTACTTCGTTGTACTTACTCGTCTTTCATGTTCGAGAGTACAGCCTAGTGGATAGCGTGTTGGATTACCGTGCGAGACAACCCGAGTTCTAATCCCAGTAAGATGAGAGTTTTTATATAATTAATTGCATTGAATTTCATACATTTATAATATCGAATTGGGTTATAAGAGATTGAAATTGGAATTAAGAGATTGAAATTGGAATTAATAAAAGTAAAATAATAATAATAAGAAAATATGAAAACAAAAAGAAAATAATAAAAAATAAACCTATTTTTCAACTTCGAGAAGATTTGCAAATATTTTCGGAATGACTTGTTGCGAAGCCTATAATTTGCTTCTGTATGGCCTTTAATAAGCAAACTAAGATTTTTCTTTAAGGCTTATTAGAAGTACCTATGTAAATAAGTCAAATAGCTTCCTAAAAGTGCGCCAAATGTTTTTCCATAAAACTTCCTACAAGTAATATTGCTGCGGGGAAAAAGCATCGATAGTGATTTATCGAAGCGAAATTGTTAGTTGGGAGGTGAACACATATGCCTGGCCCTCCGGGCTGGGAGTTATGCTTTGGGTTTACTACCCGCTGACGTGAAAAAAATACATTATTTCGAAGCAACTAGGAGCCTCTAGAAGGACTGAATTTATTACTGACGATAAACGGTAAACGACGTTCGTACAATGCACCTAAAAAGTGAGAACCTTAAACAGGAGTGGCGCAGACGAACATATAGAGGAAGTTTTAACTTTCCTAAAAGCAATTACTGACATCCAGGAAATACGATAGGATTGGCAACAATTTGACGATTTTTAAAATGTCGATTTAAAAAGATCGATCGCCATAATGTGGACTTTCGAAAAGTCGATTGGTAAAAATACCGACTGATCAAAATGTTGACTTTTAGAAAGTCGATTTTTAAAATATCGACAGTGGCAAAGTGAATGAGATTCACATGCATGCGGCGCCGCATGCTGAGACAACTTCTATATTCGGACGCATAGTAACAAACCGCATCAAGGCCAACATAAGCCTCACGCTCCGATGGAGGAAAAAGATGATATAGAGAAAAACTGTTTACGAGCTGCTTGACAAAACTTATAAGCGACTACCGAACTACAATGTTAAAATCATGCTGGGAAATTTTAACGTAAAGGTCAGAAGAGAAGACATCTATCTCTGTGTTGTCGGAAAACACAGCCTACACTACAACATGTCTGGTAACGAACTTATCAGGGGACATCACGAAAAATTAAGAACAGAATTCAAAAAAGTCTGTTTTGGCGTTATAAATTAACCTCATCTGCGAAGAGTTTTTTTTTTCAATAGGTGGAGTCAAATGGTATCAACTTTTATAAAGTTATCCTAGAAGGATGGTAATTTTTTTCTTTCACAGAAAGTCCCTTTTCTTGATGCTCCTGTTGCCATAAAATTCACTGAAACAACGCTCACTCTCTTATCCCGTTTAATCCAGTCGTTCACTCTGGATGGAAGTGGTGGGCAGCCATGGTTCCATCAGTCACTGGTCCACGACCGTCAGATATGGAGAATGCAACCAAAAAACAGGTTCACCTAGGTAATCTCCGTGCGGTGCAGCCCCAGGGAGAGTTTAGAGACTCACGGCGGAGCAACATAAATGTGCGACTGACGGTCCACGAAAATACACTATCGTCGAAGCAAACGGAAGGTGGGAGACTCACGATAGGCACCATCAGACAGGACGGTCTGAATGGTTTGACGGGTGCTTGAAGACGATCCCTGGAGCCTACACCCCAAAGAAGCGTTTGCGCTTTTGTACTATTGGCGGGGGTCATGTATAAATATTGTCGCCACAACAAAAAAAGACAAACAAACATTGACACAAGACGCGGATAACAAATACACGGGGCATTAACCAAAGCTTTTCTTTAACATGAAATACACAAGAAGATGTCCCTGCGGCAGTTGTGATAGTCCAATGAAAGCTGTCATTCTGTCCGAAAGCTAGAAAACTGACCAATAGTGGTCGAAGTTGACAATGACACGTGTCCTACACATTAGAAGCTCCGAGCCCAGCGTAAAAAACGATTTAAAAGATGGTACCACTTACCTCAAAATCTGCCACCAATACAGTTCAAGGAAAATTATTTTTTTAAATGTCATCTTCTGCATCTTTTCCAAAGCTCAGTGCTTCTAAGATAGTACGGAGCCATCCATCCTCCTAGAAGATATTGCTTTTCTTTATTTTAGTTTGGGTTGTTTTTTTTTATTTTATTTGTCGCGGTCAATCAGACATAGGCATCCGGGACAATTGATTGATTGACGGATAGTTGTCCCTGATTGACACCGGGGTTTTCCTAGAACACTGCAAAAAGTGGTTACGGGAAAACCGGTGTGAACGTGAAAATTCAATTGGTATACAAAATGTCGTCGACCTGAAGTCGATGTGTTAAACTGCGCAGCAAGACCTGCCAAGTGTGAACACGGGTACATTGAATTGAGTTATCGCGAACGCAGGGCAGAGAAGTCGAAGTAGGCTTACGAGTGGAGAGTACTAAGTGCTAATGTATGCTTGCGAATCGGAACGAGGATCGATTTTGGACAACCACATCGTCTTCACAAAGAAAATCCACTTATTGGATATCGATGATAACGGATATACGTGCATTTTTAGTAAACATGGAGATGATTTGTTTGAGGAAATGGAATAAAAGTGGAGGAAAATATATATCGAGAAGGGATAGAAGAGCGGAGGGAGAAGGAAAAAAATTAAATATTTGTCATATGCCGCCCATATACATACAAAGCCTCAAAGCTAGCTTCTCCCTTAATTTGTATGTGCATAGTTCTTATTTCTGCCACAAAGAAGAGGACCTCCTGTTTAACGGCGAATACGAACGGCAAATTTAAGAAGCTTGTCATGTGTTAATCTGTTATGTCAGACTTTTGCAAGGGAAATAGAGAACAAAGAAAGGAAAAGGACAAGTAGAGTTTTTTTTAAGTGCCGAATCGTTATGTCCGTGTTTTGAGAAATTAGGTAGTTTCGGAAAAAAATAATTCGAGGGCCATCTTCATGGTCCGCCATTTTCGTACATTTTGGTGCAAATAATTTGTTCGCCCTTTTTATATTCAATTTTACTTTTATTTCATTTCATCGGTTTTTAGTTTTCTGCAGTTTCTTAGAAGTTTTCTTTGTCATTTTATGTCGGATTTCAGGTTTCATAATTCACCCTAACAAAAAATGGCATTTCGTCTTAGATTTGCAAAAGTGCTCCATGTTTTGTACTCACAAGGAATTTCGGTTGCATTTCCAGTATTTACTTTTGTTCACCTTGTTGTAACCCGGCATTAGCTCATGTCTTTTCCCCAATCCTTTCCTATCATCATTCTCCATCCGTTCTTCCACTTCAACCTTCCATCGCCATTACGACTTCAAGACAAAATACAAATTAAAGCCTACCAACATCTCTCTAGTTTACCATAATTCCAAAGATGCCCTTGAATGAACATAACGGGGAAAACATTCCAGATCCCTGGTGCCTCTTAAAGCCACCTTGAAAATACAGTACAAAAACTTCATTACAATGAACCACGGTGTAACAAACTTAAACCTATCCCCAGCATCAAAGTTAACCTCAGCTAAACACCTCGGATGTTATATACCACAGTATGGTCTACAACATCTACCTTGAGAAATTTCCGGTGAAGCGAACCAGCTAATGTGTGTGAAGTAAGGTACGGCTTCGCATGAAACCTCATTTTTATAAAAAAAAAAAAAAAACAGAAACACAAATTTAATTAGGACGATGAGAACATTTTCCTCCCCCTCGTCGTCAGTAGCGCGCCGCCCTCACTCAATCACCATCATCGTCTTCCAACTGTAACACACTTTTTCTACGTGTGTTGTTGCCTTTCAAGGAGTACGAATGGAGCAACTTTCAAGTTACACTGAAACTTGAAAAAGGACGAGAAGTGATAATAAAAAAAGGAGCACTGACACAGAAACCGTAAACCATAAAGAGGGCTTCGCTCTCCGATGGGTTTTGTGGTGGTGATGGTGGGAGATGTGTCAAAACGTCAGGAACGAAGCAGAGCAAAGAAAAAGCAAAAAAAAAAAACACCGCTGCCACCTTAATAAAATTTCCTTTGAGGAAACACCATAAAAAGGACGAAAAAGGAGTAGTATTAATTTTTTCAACACCATGAGATATTTTCCTTTTTTTTCTCATTATAACTTGTATCTTGTACTTTCTTGTACGTCGTCATCATTTTAGCGAAGCGTTCAAGGCTTCCTTTTGATTATGACATTTCATGTCCTTTTTCTCTTGTGTTTGGCATCTTCCTGAAGGTACCGTGCTTTAACTGAAGGTGAGAAATTTCAATATCCCAGCCTGAAATAGGCGACTAAGTTAATTTTCTTAATTAATTTTGGGCCAGTATCCTGAGGGGGCTTTGAACCGACTACTGGCCTAACGGCTTTAAGTGCTTAATAATCCTTCGTTATGGAGGTAATTGACAGCCATCAAGAACAGCAGTGTAGCAGTGTTGCATATGTAGCGTAGGACGATGGTGGTAAATGGGCGGACACAAAGGATTACAAATTGCCATCGGTGGTCGTTGGCCCGTTGCACAGCGATGAAGGACTTTTATTTGCCTAGGTGCAAGGATACATTTGTAGCGCTGCAAAGCAATGACCTACATAGGAATTCATTTTATGACTGACGTCCGCCGCCGCCAACTAGATGGCTATGCAGGCGGGGAGGAGAGAGTTTGTGCAAAAACGTCGATTCATCAGGAACGCTTGCCTGGTATAGTTTTTTGGCAAGGAAATGAACTTAAGTGGTTTATCCTTGCGTGGCGAATATGGTTGCATGAATATGAATTGTTGCACTGCCAGGTGGATTGTATGTGTGATGTAACTTTGATTATGGTAGAGTGGTGGATTTTTTTTATTCATACTTACAAGTAGGTATGTGGCTTATGGGGGGAAAGGATATGCATTTTTGCGTGGTTGAGATGATAACGCTGAAGGACGATGAAAGTGTAGAATGATGAGTGAGAGTAGTGGTTAGTAAATAAGGGGCTAAGAAAATGAATAACGGCCACAGAAGGACCAATTTGATTCACATGTTTGCAGGCAATAAATAAGAGGTGCTTTTGGTATTTTTGCTAAACACTTTTTGAGAGGGTATAGACAGAGGTCTGGTAAGGGTCTTGGATTTGCATACAATTACGTATACTACGTTGTGTCCTTCAGGTGATTAAAAATCTACCTTATGTCAGTTTTAAAAAAGGTAGTGAAAGACTCATATCAATGAGAAAGGTTCGAAGTCATGGCATATGCAGAAAGGATTCCAATTTTAATCTTAACGTGATATCCTTAGAACTTCAAATGCAAGCACCGTTGAGTGTTATAAGATGGAAATTGAAAACTCAACCGGATTCACCGAAAATTATGTGTTCATTCAAGACCGAAGTGTTCCTTTTCATTTATCCTTGGAATTAAACTCCAACCCACTTTGGGTCTTGAATTGAGGGTGGTTCTTGGAACTACTCATTGATACAGAGACCTATGTGATTGCAGAACTTGTTTATAAGGCGACAGGGCCATGTTAAGTTTATTTTATAGATTTGGGTACTAAGGCAGTAGGTCTATGCTGATTTTTTATGTGGTTATGGCTACTAAGAACATTTCTTAACATATGATTTCCTCCAACACTCATCTTTTGCGATGAGGGAGCTATGTGAATTTGGTCTTTCCTATAGGAATATTGAGAAAGGCCAATGTATTCTAAGGGCAATGCAATAGATGTAAACAGACGCATTTTTTAAGATGCTGAGGCTTAGGTTAGGTTAGGTTTACGGGTTGGTGGAGTAGAGGATCCTCTATTCCGCCACGCTTAGGTCCATGTGGACTCATTGCGATTGGTGGTGGGATTTCGTCCTTCCTTATCGTTACTTTGGGTTACTCCACTCTATCCAGCCATCCTGATGTTCGTATGAACCTCTGAAGATAGGGTAATGGAATATCGGAAAGTTCTTGGATGTCTTGGAAGTAGTAGCTTCCAAGTCTTCTGTTCCTCAGGTGACAGAGACTCGGGCAGTGACAAAGGGAATGAGGTGTATCCTCGTGTGTTTCTTCATCACCGCAGCCTCTACAGATATCGTCATCCTTGAGATTTAGTTTCATTGTGTGGGTTCTGAGAAAGTTGTGACCATATGCTGAGGCTTATTTACTGCGAATCTCAGCTTTCTCGGAATATCCAACAAATTTTGCAGCAACAGGCTCGTTAGCACCCACGGTGTAGCTCTTTTTTACAGCCAATTACGTGGGCACGTGTAGATACTTGTTGCACGATGGCGAGACCTCCTGATTTATGCCAAATCCAAACAGCTGAGTTAAAATAAGCATTTTTGGCAATTGATACTATTTGGATGATTTGTCAGATCATCAGCAGGGAAGGGCCAACTAAATATGTTTAAGGTGTTGCTATGTAAGCTGTTGTGTGGCAGTTTATCGCTATTACAAGCAACTCCATGAAGTCATGGAAGCAGCAGTTGTGAGCGAAGAAGAATGTGTTTATTCACCAAGGCAGTTCTGACATATTTTGAGCGAGTTCTGCTCTGTGGTAGTGTTTTCACCTGTTTTTTGTAAGATTATCTGTTCAATCCCAGTAAAAACCAGAATTCAAGAACTCTGTGTATTTATCAACCACAAGAAAAACACCGACTCTTTGAAAATTTAGTTCCGACACCATCCACGGGATAAGCCTCCACTACACACAACATATTTAGCTTTCCTATTTCTCTCTTCCTTCCACTTATCTTCAAATGTAAGAGCTATACTGAAAGCCTACGAAGGTATGATAGGACTACATAACCCTTTGATCGTGTTAAATTATGAAAAGGTCAGTGTCAGAAGCTTCACAATTTGTGAGGCTCCTAAAATATGTATGGTTGCGGATGGTTGCTCAAATGACTAATCACAGAGCTGTTAGATAGTGGATACAGAAGCTGGCTTTATATGGTCGTTGGTGTTCCTTCAGGACAGGTTAGGCTAGGCTAGTAGGTTGGTGCTTTTGGTGATGTTCCTCTTTCCTTATCCACTTTGGTAAAAAAATGATGCATATATGGGGATCCATACGTGCAGTTGACAAACCTGATTTGGATGGAGGATTTGGATAGATCCGTAGGAATGGTAATTTATAACCTCCAAACAAAGAGAAAATAAACAGCATGACTGAAGGACACCAACACCTTTGGAAATGTTATCATACAAAATGGCACACAGAGCCGGGGCGCCGTTAAAAAATCGAACAATAAGTACGCACCTTGAATGTACTGCAGTATCCTCAGGCGGTATAAAGCAAATTTTCAAATTATAGGAGAAAAGTCACATACTGTAACTCTTATTACAGCTCCAATCAAAGGTTGCACAGGTTTACAAGTTAGTACGTGGTACGAGTTTAATCAAGAGTCACAAAATTAGTGCCGATTAGTGTTCGCCAGACTGTGATCCATATTGAAGTAAAGTTTTGTAACATGATTTTAAAGTTTAAGTGCACATACTCCTACTGATGAGGTTGAGGACCATAATAAGGAGGAATTTGTGACCTCCGGAAAACGATGCAAAATTCTTACTTCAGAAATTTAATGCCAAAATAAAAAGAAATACAATTTTCGATTGATTAGCTAGAGAGTGCATCCTCCACAAAGAAAAAGCAGATAATCCGTTCCGACTAAGATAAATAGCAGCAGCATCCTAAACGATGATTACACGGCAATCCACTGCCAATCCACTTAGCAACCAGGCAATTCCAGGTGGTCGAACAAATTTTTAAATTCAACTTACCAACTATACAAAGCGATGCCTTGTTTTGGTGTACCACTCCATGGATGACGGTGGAGAATTCGCTCTGCTTCATCAGGGTCAGCAACGACCTCACCGAAACATTAGATACGAAAACAGGATTTAAGCAAAAATGGATTTTTAAGCGTTTCAAATTCCTCTATGACTGAATATTGAGGCAAAAAGTAATCTTCGGTAATCGAGAATTTGATGTTGTCAAGTCGCTGCTTTTGCTGGGGGAGCAATCCCACATACAAACGGTGGCGAGCAAAGGAAAAGGTTTGAAAACTTGTCCAAATGGGACCCTTTAATACGCAAGTCATGTCTATCATATTTTGGGTGGAAATGTCAATGTTCCTGTTTTTTAAATAAATAAAACCCATACAAATTAATGTCTTGAGGAAAATATTTATTTGAGGTGTTAGTTCGTCATCATCTCATCCCATTTAATATTTTAAAATTATTGACAACCGATTTCACATATCCCCATAGAAAGTAATCCAATGGTGCCAATTGATAGGCCAGGAGATTAAGTTTTCATCGAACATTTCCCTAAAAAAGGCGATTGATTCGTTAGATGCGCTACATGCCGCCATCCTGTTGAAACCACAAGTCCTCTACATCAATATCTTGAATTTTCGGCAACAAAAATACTTTGATCATTGCTTTGTAGCGATCTTTATTGACAGTAACATGCGCTCCTACGGCATTTATAAAGAAATACGGTCAGATGATGACGCCTGCCTATAAACCGCAGCAAACAGTGCATTTTCATGGTTGTATTGGTAGCTTTTGGATTGCCTCTAGCTGTTCATCTGCCCAAATACGGCAATTTTGCTTATTCAGGTAGCCGTTTTGTAAAAAAGTTGGACGGTTGTACGATGAAAATGGTCGAAGAGGTACAGTGCAATAACCCCTGCATAAATAAGCCCCATGGGACAGTGAAGATAGATAGAGGAATATCACTTTTTCCTGTCCCGGTGGTACAACTGGATCATTGGGATGTCATTTACAAGACTCCATGACTGTCTTGTAAATGACGTCGCAATGATCCAGTTGTACCACCGTTGTATCAACCAAAATTAAATCCTGAAAATTATTCTTGTTCTGATATCAAGTAAGTACTATGAATATGCAAAACATATTCATAACATAACAAGTCTCAGACAATAGGCATGACCTACCCTACACCACTAGAAAATGGTTTGAAGGGAATGATGTTGTTTTTGTATACACGCATAGAAGTTATAAAACCATATTCAAAAGTAAACCAGGAAAGGATTGGTGCTTCCTTTGAAGTATCATGTACGTCTGACTGCATCTTATATGACAATGACGGTTCATTTAATAGAAGATGATTGGATACCACATTCTTTTACACTTGAGACAAGTGAATTAGACACGAGACATAGCGCGGACTTCAAGACTGGGAACTAAATGGACACATGCACATGCAGTTCAACTACATCGCTATTTTTATTGTAAACTATACTCATGCGACTTATAGCCTCATGCATACCATAGTTGTATTTATGATTAGGTATATGTAAAATATTTAGTCTACGAAGGTTATAGGAACCTCCGCGGGTATTAAAACCAATAGCACTTAAAAGATGAGGAGCATCTATTTGTCCTGATAATGTTTGGTTCAAGAAGACCATGTCATTGTTAAGTCTACGTTGAGACAAAGGCAACAACTGCAGTAGTTTAATTCGACACCTATACGGAGGCAAATTGGAAGTCCTCTCAAAGCAAATCTTATAAATTTACGTTGGACTGCCTCAACCTCAATTCTATTTGAATGAACTACATAGAAAGGTGTCCACACTTGTGAGGCATACTCCAAGTGAGGGCGAACTAGACAATTATATAAAGAAAGGGTGACATAAGGGTCATTGAACTCTTTTGATCACCTTTTTATAAATCCCAACATAGAGTTGGATTTAATCACAATAACGTTTATGCGTTTATTAAATTCCAATTAAGGATCAAAATAAACACCAAGATCTTTAAAACTGTCTACACGACAGAGAGCGTGCCCCGACAGAGTATAATTAAAATTGGATGGAATACGATTTCGTAAAAATGACATATGCTGGCACTTAGTGGGGTTCAGATTCAAAACGTTTTTAAAACACCATGTTGTAAAGCAATTTAAATCAGTTTGAAGTGAAAGCGAATCGCTTAGATCTCCTACACATTTGAAAATTTTCATGTCATCAGCATATACCTATCAGTATTTTGCTCTCTCGAATACAAGCGTTTGCAACGTTAATAGCAAGAATAAATAAGATAGGGCCTAAATGACTACCTTGGGGTACTCCAGATTGGGCAACAAAAGGGTTGGATTCAGAGCCTCTAAATTTTACCTGATAAGTTCTTTATGCGAGATATGATTGAACCCAATTTATGAAACCTGGAGGGAAACCATAAGCCTTAAGTTAAAAAATTAGGATGTTATGTGATAACTGGTCAAAAGCTTTGGAAAAGTCAGTTGATCGATTTTTTACAAAGCCATGCTGCTCTTTACAGATAATGTTTCGACAAAGGAAGACTAATTTCTGACAAATAATATGTTCGAATGACTTAGGAATGCAGGAGAGATTTGAAATAGGTCTGTAATTAGAGATGTCTCCTCGTTCACCGTGCATTTTTCCATTGAGTTGGGAATACTACTGTTTTAAGGGAGCTTTCAAATATATACTTAAGGTATAGCAAAAGAGCATCTTTGCATTGCTTTACGACTATTGCTGGGATTCCATCGGACCCAGCAGAATAGTCATTATTTAATAAAGCGATATATATAATTATTGTCTCATCGTCATATGAAACTAACTTGAGAACAGTCATTGAGATAACTGAAATATTGTTCGTCTAAGACAAGAGGGGTATCAATAAATGATTTACTGAAGTTCTCTGCGAATAAGTTTGACACAATTAGAGAGCTCGATGTTTTTAAATCATTGGAAGGAAAGTTGGCTGGATATCCATCCGTTTTTCTCTTCGAATTGACAAATCCCCAAAAGCGTTTTGGGTCACTTTTAAGAGCGTTCTCCATATTGACTTTATAGCCATTATATAATCTACTAAACATCGCAGAGAATACATTAAAGTAATTCAGGCCCGGTTTCGTCTGTTTCGAAGAAACATCACAGAGCATTCATTAAAGTAATTCAGGTACTTAATGTACCACAGGTGCTGGATTTGGGAATAAAAAAATAGAAATTATTAACAGCTTCTTCTAAATTGGAGAAGCCGTCAATCTTCATATTCGAAATAATAATTTCTTCGGATAGCCTAAGAAAGTTCGCTTTCCGAAAGTCAAAAGAGTACAAACGATCATACGATTCAGAATGTTCGTACAGATGTCCGCCTATGTCAATAAAAATATCTAACGTAGGATGATTTTTGTCTATGTTAGTAATGCTGGTACAAGATTCTAATACTGCAGTACTAACAGAGTCAGAAGAAAAAACTAAATCGAGAATTCGATTATTATGATTTTTTATACAGCCTGTTTGCTGTAAGTCAAATGATAAAATATTATCAAGTAATGATAGCTCTTGTGGTGCAGACTTCTGTTACGGTCACTCCTATATACTAAGAACTCATGATTAAAGAGTTCCGAGTCAAGTATACTGGCGTTAAGCCACGTTTCGGTTAGGGAGAATATGTCGTGTGAAAAGGCTTGAGAGTATATATATTTATATATTTATATATATTTTTTGCTTTTGTTCGGAGCCCTCTTACATTTTGGTAGTAGAGGGACAGTCGGTAGAGTTTTTTGGTGCTGAGCTTTGAACTCCGCGTTTAGCTCTCCGTGGCTTAAACTCATTGACTACGTTTACACCGTGGAATTTATTTGGTCCGGCACTAAATAATTTAGTCTCTGAAATTTTCTGTTTCATGTAATGGAACATGAGCGCTCAAGTGGCTTTGCTCGATTGTGCATAATATTTCTGATACTTTTTATGGGTGTAAACCAATTAATGAAAGACATCATCAGCATATGCTACCACAGCATATCCCGCATGCGGCATGCATAACTATCAAAAATCCTTCCCAAACGGCAGAGGTAGAGTTCCCAATATGAAATTAACGGTGTCATCTACTAAGTAAAAAAACTAACATTAGCAAGTCTGACATATTCGGTTAATAGGACACACGAAAATTTCAAGGATTAGGTACCAAAGGACAAACGGCATCGTTCAATTCCGTAGTGGGTACCGATGGATCTATGTCTATGTGTAGCTGATAAATTTGAGTTAGCCCTACAGGTTGTGGGTTGTGCTTTGGGTTAATTATTCAATCACGGAAAACACCTATTGTTACGAAGCAACCAAAAGCCGTGGACAGGACTGATGCTAAATGTAAAAAGGACAACGACTTTCGTATCTTAACCTGAAATGTAAGAACATTAAACAGAAGAACTGAACAGAACAAGCTGAACAACTAAGCGGAAGCCTCATTCTAATTAAGATGCAACACCGAAGATGCGCCGATCAAATACGACAACAAGCTTACAAACTGGAGAACGCATCGAGAAAACCTATGGATCAAATGTGACATACTTCCAGAACAACCTTCATGCGTAAGTGAAGCGGAAGTCGCACAATGTCAACTAAATGACATTATCATCTCATCTTTTACAAATTAGAGCTGTAAAAGTAACGAAAAAATCAGTACCCGTATGTGTTCGGTACTTTTTAAGTAACTACCCGTTACAAAGTATTCGTTACTTTCGTTACTTTCGTTACTTTCTTACATTCGATAGAATTACGTTTTAAAGTACTCAGGGTTAGAGCTGTAGCAAACCGTATGTATTCGTTACTGAGTAACGAATATTCGATACGATTCGAAGTAACGAATCGTTACTCTCCAATAAGTTTCGTTACTTTTACAGGTTTCGTTACTCGAATCAGATTCGTTATTCTTATGTTTTTTCGATACTCGCCGTTCGGTTCGTTTGGAAATAATTTGAATTTTGTGTATACCTATACTGAATGTTGTATCTTATCCGTGCAAACAGAGAGGTACCTACCCTGTTTACATAGCACCTGATAGCTATGTAGGCAGGGTAGGTATATGTTTTTTTGTTTTTTATGTGTTTTGCATCTGCAGTCTGCAGTGTAGTTGTAGTCATATAGTGATGTTGAAAGTTGAATAGTTAAAAATGTTATTTAAGTATGTTATTTTTTTTAATTTAATTTAATTATTTTTCCTTATATTTTATTTTTTTTATTACTTTTTTAATTGTAATACTTAATTTGATTAATATTTATGCTATTTTTTAAAATAAACTCATTCACTTTCTCATTTTTTTTACTAATTAAAGCAAATACATTCATATATTGGATTTAATAAACACCTTAATGTTACTAAATGATCTAATATTGTTTTATTTATTCACTCTTCTCAATTAAAAATCAAATTGAACCTTAACCACTCTTCCCGAAATGCGCTTCTAACAACACCCTGAGTACTTTAAAACGTAATTCTATCGAATGTAAGAAAGTAACGAAAGTAACGAAAGTAACGAATACTTTGTAACGGGTAGTTACTTAAAAAGTACCGAACACATACGGGTACTGATTTTTTCGTTACTTTTACAGCTCTACTCAGGGTGTTGTTAGAAGCGCATTTCGGGAAGAGTGGTTAAGGTTCAATTTGATTTTTAATTGAGAAGAGTGAATAAATAAAACAATATTAGATCATTTAGTAACATTAAGGTGTTTATTAAATCCAATATATGAATGTATTTGCTTTAATTAGTAAAAAAAATGAGAAAGTGAATGAGTTTATTTTAAAAAATAGCATAAATATTAATCAAATTAAGTATTACAATTAAAAAAGTAATAAAAAAAATAAAATATAAGGAAAAATAATTAAATTAAATTAAAAAAAATAACATACTTAAATAACATTTTTAACTATTCAACTTTCAACATCACTATATGACTACAACTACACTGCAGACTGCAGATGCAAAACACATAAAAAACAAAAAAACATATACCTACCCTGCCTACATAGCTATCAGGTGCTATGTAAACAGGGTAGGTACCTCTCTGTTTGCACGGATAAGATACAACATTCAGTATAGGTATACACAAAATTCAAATTATTTCCAAACGAACCGAACGGCGAGTATCGAAAAAACATAAGAATAACGAATCTGATTCGAGTAACGAAACCTGTAAAAGTAACGAAACTTATTGGAGAGTAACGATTCGTTACTTCGAATCGTATCGAATATTCGTTACTCAGTAACGAATACATACGGTTTGCTACAGCTCTATTACAAATAGCTGTAAGGTTAAACGCACTGTGGCAAAGAGGGGCACACCATGGTGGAACTATAACCTAGAAAGTCTCCGTAAAAGAGAAAGAAAACTTTTCAATCAAGCCAAACGCACCGGTAAGTGGGACCTATATAAATCATTACTTACTCCATACAACATAGAGTTGCGTAAATCAAAAAGAGAGTCCTGGCGCAAATACTGTGAGGAACTCGAAGAGCTCCCGGCGGTGGAGCGTCTCCAGAGGGCACTCTCGAAAGATAAAACAAACTGCATGGGATTACTAGTCAAATCTGACGGTAAAATCACATGCGGCCGGGAAGAAACGTTGACCACACTTCTTCAAGTACACTTCCCCGGCTCCACTATCACAAGTGAGTTTCATGAACACATGATAGATGACTCGCCCCCTAGAAACCTGAAAAGGATTAATAGTTTATCCGGCAAACTTTTCACTCCGGATAAGGTCAGATGAGCGATCAACTCATTTAAACCATACAAGACACCAGGGACTCATAGAAGAATAGATCACCCCACCATCAAATGGATCAAAGCGATGCATGAAATTCGGAAAATAACTGCTTCATCAGCACTGAACTCTGTATCAGTAACAGCCGTTAAAGGCTGCCCTCAGGGAGGAGTACTCTCACCCCTACTATGGTCTCTGGTTATCGATAACCTACTTCAAGACCTAAGTAATGCAGGTTTCAATATAATTGGATACGCCGATGGCCTAGTCATCATAATTAGGGGCAAAGAACCAAACGAGGTTACAACACGTTTGCAAAACGCCCTTAAGACAGTCATAGACTGGTGTAGTAAAGAAAGTCTTTCTATAAACCCCAGCAAGTCTATCATCGTCCCTTTCACAAAAAGGAGAAAATTAAGTCTTACCCAAAGTTCAATCAATGATACATACATTGAGTATTCCAACGAAGTAAAATATCTTGGAGTGATCCTCAACAAAAAACTAAGCTGGAACTCCCACATTAATAACAAAATTCAAAAAGCAACCAAAGCTTCAATAGTATGGTGGAACAAAGTCACCCAAAGAACAACTATAAATAAATTAAACAAGCTACAACGGCTTGCCTGTCTGGGCATTACAGGAGCTATGCGTACCTGTCCCACAGCGGCTATAGCAGCCTTAATAGGACTAACGCCCCCCCACATTTTAAAGTGGCAATTCACAGCTCAGCAAGTTTGACACAAGCGGAAGACTTAAACTTTAGCAAACACCTAAAACTAATTGAACTACTATCCGAACTTCCAGAACTTGACATGATTTGTGCGGTTACAGACCGCTCACCAAAGACACTATGCTTCGACAAAAGATTCTCAACGGAGATCACAACCAGAGAAGCATGGTGTAGCTATAACCCACCAAACTGCCAAAACGGCCTAAAGTCGTATACGGATGGTTCTAAAATGGACTCAGGGGTAGGAGCTGGTATACATGGACCAAATAAAAACATCTCAATACCTATGGGGAAAAAACCCTAGTGTATTCCAAGCTGAGCTCCATGCCATAAAAGAATGCGCAAACCTAATACACAACTCAGGTATTAAAGGCGAAAACATCCATATATTCACGGACAGTCAAGCAGCTATAAAAGCCCTTTGCTCATACATCATTGACTCCAAATCAGTATACTACACTGCTTCAACTCCCTCACAACACTCAGTTCCAGGAACAAAACCAGACTATGGTGGGTCCCCGGACATAAGGGGATTGAAGGTAACGAAAAAGCTGATGAACTAGCCAGAAAAGGTTCGGAAACCCCCTTCATTGGACCTCAACCCTTCTTTGCAATCCCCGAATCATCCATAAATTTGGTTATAAAAAACTGGGAACAAAACAAATGTTTTTCATACTGGGAAAACATCCCAGGCCTAAGCAGGCCAAAAGAGCTATTCAGCCCTTCAAAGCAGATGCCAATAAGATACTAAATCTTCGCAGGCACGATATCAAAAACTTAGTAGGCTACCCAACTGGTCATCACGGTCTGCGATTTCACTCAAATAAAATGCGTCTAGTCGACTCATCGGAGTGCAGACTATGTCTAGAAGAAGACGAAACAGCCGAGCATATCATATGTGAATGCCCGGCCCTTTACGGTATGAGAAGGGAATCTTTCTTCAGGGAATTTGTAAATCCCGAAGAACTACGAAAATCTTTGGCTGAAAGTATTATCAGCTACATTAGGAAAAGAAAGGCTTGGAAAGAATTCTGCAGCAATATCGAGGATAACAATGAATCTGCCAGATTGAGGAACATACTATCGAAAGAAGCAAGCAGCCCAGGTTTTCTCAAAAATTCAGCAAATGAATGGACGGAATCAACCGCTGATACCCTAAACCTTCTTTTAAACACACACTTTCCGAACTGCAAAACGGTAGAGGAAAATGTCATCGTAAATACAAAAACAGACCATACAACGGACAACATGGGTGACAACTCTCTCCCTCTCATTAATACGATAGTGTGCAAGGGAAAAACTGCATGGGCCATTAATTCATTCAAGCCCCATAAATCAGCCGGCCCTGACGGCATAACACTTATCATGCTACAAAAAACTGCTAAGCTAATAATGCCAACACTGCTCACTATCTTCCGTGCATGTCTAAAACTAAACCATATACCACAAGTGTGGCGTGAAGTTAAAGTTATATTCATACCGAAGGCAGGTAAATGCAGCCACACCGTAGCGAAAGATTTCAGACCCATAAGCCTGTCCTCCTTCCTACTGAAAACGATGGAACGATTACTCGACATCCATATACGTAGCAACCTGAATCCAGGTTACCTATCTGTAAGCCAACACGCCTATATAAAGGGTAAATCGGTGGAAACGGCTCTACACGAAGTAGTTCGCACAGTAGAAAATTCACTGCACTACAAAGAATATACGCTAGCAGCCTTTCTAGGTATAGAAGGAGCCTTCAACAACGTTACAACTGAAGTAATTGCTGAGCTTACCAAAGCTGAAATAGGTACGGTTTCTAGCAATTGGATCTTAACCATGCTCAATAACCGGATCATTTCGTCAACACTAGGCGATTGTACCAAAAGGATCACAACGTCAAGAGGTACCCCCCAGGGAGGCGTACTATCCCCACTCCTCTGGCTATTAGTAGTCAACGAGGCACTTAAGAAGCTAGATATCACTGCAATAAAAACAGTGGCATACGCTGATGACGTAGTCCTCATGGCGTGCGGTAAATTCCCACCGACACTCTCTCATTGTCAGCAAGCGCGAAATATCTGGAGGTGATACTCGATAGTAAACTGAACTGGAATCTAAACGTTGAAGAAAGAGTAAAGAAAGCAAATATTGCCCTCTATAGCTGCAACAGAACCTGCGGCAAAAAATGGGGCCCATCCCCGAAGGTCACAAAATGGCTATACACAGCCATTGTCAGACCAATCCTAACATACGGCTGCTTGGTCTGGTGGAATGCTATGAAAAAAGCAAAACATATGACCAAGCTTACAAAAGTTCAAAGGACAGCATGCATACTCACGACAGGAGCCATGCGCACTAGCCCCACAGTAGGGTTAGAAACAATACTAAACATAACACCAATTGACCTACAAATCAATGACACAGCAGCAAAAAGCGCAGCAAGACTCAAAGAAACGGGCAATCTACTTACGAAGTCTTTTGGCCATAGCTCAATATTAAACTCAATGGCATATGCGGATGTAGCATCTGACTACATGATCCCATATCACGACTTTGATACTAATTACTCCATCAGAATACCAAGCAGAGACGAATGGTCTTCAAACAATGTGTTTTCTAACACAGAAATAGCAATCTATACCGACGGATCCAAAATGGAAGTCGGAGTGGGCTCTGGTGTCTACTCTGAAAAAATCGGGCTAGCTACATCCTTAAGATTAGCAAACTCGTGTAGTGTATTCCAAGCTGAGATCCTGGCCATACTCGAAGCTGCCGAATCGGCTAGGGTATTGGACATATCACATGAGGATATCTCCATCTACGTGGATAGTCAAGCGGCCATTAAAGCTCTGGCATCCAATATAGTAAAATCACGGGTAGTTGGACGCTGCCGCGAAGAGCTGAAGGCTCTTTGTAACCAGAACAAAGTCCAAATTATCTGGGTGCCAGGACATTATGACAATTTAGGAAATGAGAAAGCAGACGAACTAGCCAGACTAGGATCGTCCAGTTGCATTTCCCTAGCTGATAAAAGGGTCAATCCCCCGCTAGCATCTAAAAAACATGAATTAACTAAGCACACTCAAAAAGCAACCATAACAAGATGGCAAAATACAATAACTTGTACACACACAAAAGCTCTCTGGCCAGAATAAAGCGGCAGCAAATCAAACAAGCTATTAGCTTTGAATAGAGCTTCCATTTCTATAGCGGTGAGAGTGATAACAGGTCACAACCTGTTGGGTAAGCACTCTAATAAGATAAAACTGACTGGTGCGAACCAACTTTGCAGGAAATGCAGCGACCCTGACGTCGAAGAAGATGTCTCACACCTACTATGCCACTGCCCTGCGGTCAGTGGCAGTCGATTTAAATTACTAGGCAGCCTTTACTTCGATGATCTTAGTGACCTAACGACTATCCCAATAGCGCTGATAGTCCGTTTTTGTTGCAGATCCGGATGGAGCAACTACCTCTTTGAGGCTGAAGGAGCAACACAGACCAGCACCGCATAAGTATCACAAGCGAACTTAACCAGGTATCCTCTTTCTCTTTTTCAGGATACTTATCGCTATGGGCCCACGTAGGCCTATGCGTGCTTGACGACTCGCCCGAGCGTCAACAGCCCATCTAACCTAACCTAACCTACATTAGGAAAGTATAAGCGCTACTAACCTAAAATCGGCAAGCACAATAGATCTTTTAGGTCGTTGTGCATCTTACTGAAGGGCAAGTCAGATTTAAAAAAAAAACGGAAGCTGCTACTAAGCAGACATTACTGCTACCAATATATATATACATTACCTTGCCAATATAAACCTTATTTGAAGAAGCACGCATCCACCTTTGCAAACCGCGTATCTTTTGATTGATACCGTTCCTCCATTATTTCGAAGAACAATGGCGTGATGTCAACTTTCCATCAGATCAGCTAAATATATTGATCGACCCTCCATTCACCCTCCTTTTGGAGAAAAAAAACATTAATTTTGGCAAAATTTGGAAGGCAAACCCTCCTTTTTGACAAAATGGCGATGGGATGGTTAAGCATGCTCGGTATTCGGTAGAAACGTATTGATGATCATATTCCAGAGAAGATGAGACGGCACCCCTTTTTAGGTATACCCCAATGTGGCCCTATGATGGCAAAACTGACGGTGATAAGACTACTAAAGTCGCCGAATCAGTCGGTTATGTACAACTTTGAATGAGTTTATCACCACAAGGGTGTTATAAGTTTCCCAAAGCCGCTATTGCAGAGTTCTTAATAGCAATAAAAAATCACACCATGACATGCCGATTCAAACCTTTTCATATGTCCTCAATGGGCTTATCAGTCTATACAGCCCTTGTAAAACGGTTTAATTGTCACATATACCAGTTATATAAATTCTAATGTGAAAGCTACCAAAGGTTAAGCCACTCTAAGAGCATCACTCAACAACTTCCATCTTTTGTCAGATTGTTATACCTGTCATTCCATGTCATGTTCTAATGTTCTAAAGAACAAATTTAAGCCCAACAAACCCATTATCAATAGACACAATCCTCCCCCCATACACACAAGTACAACCTAAGCGCTCACTCAAACATAAACCCAAACACACCAAGCTCAGAGATTAACTATCGAAAAGGACATCACAATTAGTAAATATAGTTCCTCTCCGGCACACAGATTAATTGTTTTTACAATGTTATGTTCTGCATAAATCACATGTCCCTGTGCCCACAGTAATCCTTGCTGAAAACACTACAAGAATGATATCGTCTGTACACACACACACACACTCAAACCTCGTTGATAATCCAAATATTGTTTGCCATTAAGGTACAATCAGCAAACACAAGTACCCACTACCTAGGTCGTCCTCAAGGATTACGGGGGTAAGGTGGAGTGGGCGGTTGACCAGACCATACCTCGAGGCTACATAATTAATCATGAATAATGTTATTCCCTACAAGCACGTTAAACTGGGAACTTTTCACGCCATCAGCATGATGCTGCATCCAATCTATAATACACCGACTCTCCCGCCCATAATCTGGAGGCATGTGAGAATGCGAAGTAGATTTAGGGCTTTCAGCATATGATATACTGCAGCTGGGTTTGGTTAATGACAGAGCCCGGCTAACCGCGCGTCGCATCTTCACACACACACACATACACATAGACATGTGTGTTTGGTTCCTATCGCCTTATTCAAATAATTAACAATTCACGATTTGTCTTGCTGGAGTGTTGGTGACGATGTTAACAATCTGTACACATGAAATTCTCATTAGTATACGTGTAGAGCGGAGGGTGTTTTATCGCACTCCGGCAAAAGCTAACAAGAGAGTCCTTCCAGTAGAGGCGACCGACGACTCGACGGGTAGAAGCAATTTCCTTTGGACGATGTACAATAGACAGGGGAACTCGGTTTGGAAATTTATAAGACATTTGGTATTACCAGCCGTGAAACAAGTTGTTTTCAACGCCGTCAAGCTCACACTATAGTGCAGTAAAATTGTGTCCCATAAAGTGGTGGTAAGTGGTGTTTTTAGGGTTGCCAGGCAGATAGTTTGCTTATAGTTGTTGATGAAGGCTTGTTTTCTAATTTTGGAGAAATTGGATTGTCAAAAGCCTATCACGTTGGGATCACAGAGAAATTGGAAATAGAAATAGAAGACAGTATTGACGGAAAACACAGCCTACACTACAACACGTTTGCCAACGGCCTTGACTTCACAACTGCACGAAATGCCACTATAGCAACTAGCACATGGCTTGCTCCCTCGATAGTCATAAGGAGACATGGCGGTCCCTAGATCATCGAACGGTAACATCGACTAGGACCACTATACCTAGTTACAGCCAAGGTAAAAATTTCGATGTCCACCAACGAGAAATACTGTGAAACAATGCAATAGCAAGAGACCACCTTCGCAAGACGCGTATCCCTTAACCTCTCGATAAACTCCATACCCCGAGCATCTTATGTCGAAGAACAATGGCAACAATGCCAACAAGCCATTAGATGAGCCGCAACTGATGTGCAAGGTTTCTTGCACGCACCAGCAAGAAACCCCTGGTTTGATGAGGAATGTCGACAGATGCTCGCAGAAAAGAACGAAGCCTACGAGGCTAAATTACAGGTGAAAACGAGAGCTGCCATTGAGCTCTATAGGCAAAAAAGGAAGGCTTTTCAGTAAAAGAGCAAGAAATGCGTAATAGGGAGGATATGGAGAGGTGCCACAACTGGAAAGATGTTCCCAAGTTTAACCAAAGTTTAAAACCTCAGAGCGAAGGATACAAGGCTCGAAAGGAATTCTGTTGAGATGAACAAGGAAATATCGTAGTTGAGACACAGTCGATGTTGGGGATACGAAGAACCACTTCTGCAGACTGTTAAACGGCGATGACGAACTCCCGCTGTCAGGCAGAACGAAAAATTCGATATTGGCGACTACAGCGAAAACAACCAACCACCCGATCTACGTGGAGGAAGGATAGCAATATCTAAACTCAAGCTTAACAACGCTGCAGGAAATGACGTTTTGACCACCGAGCTATATAAAGCCGGCGGAGATGGTTTTGTTAGTTACATTCACCAACTCATAAGCAAAATCTAGTCGGATGAATGTATGCCTGAAGAATGGAACCTCAGCATCGTTTGCCCGATCCGCAAAAAAGGAGACCCTCTGAACTGCACCAACTACAGAGGCATAAGTCTCCTCAACATCGCCTACAAGATCCTATCTGCCGTAACATGTGAACTCCTGAAACCGTTTACCAACAACCTGATCGGCCCTTATCAGTGTGGTTTTAGACCAGGAAAGTCCACAACCGATCAAATTTTCACAATTCGGCAGATCCTGGAAAAAAAATCCAAGAAGTCTAAATCGATACCCACCACCTATTTATCGATTTCGAAGCCGCATACGGCGGCATTTATAGAGACGAACTAAACAGAGCCATGTCTAGTGTAGGAGGACGGTGGAGAATTCTCGCTGCTCCATCAGGGTCGGAAACGACCGACACATTTGATACCAAAAAAGAATTAAGGTAAGGCGATGCACTTTCATGTGACTTCTTCAATTTGATTCTTGAGAGGATTGTGCCAAACTCACGAGCCAACACCAGAGGCACAATTTTCCAAAAATCGGTGCAACTACTAGCATACGCCGACGATATTGACATCATTGGTAGGACCCGACGATATGACATAGCCACGAAGCGGCAAAAATGGGTTAAGCAGTAAATGAGGGTAAGACTAAGTATATGATGTCAACACAAAAGGACACGCAACATCGACGAATCGGACAGAACGTCACCATTGACAGATATAACTTTGAGGTAGTACGGGACTTTCTCTAACACGGCTCCACTATTAACTCTGAAAACAACATCTCGTCAGAAATTAAACGAAGAATCACTCTTGCCACCCGCTGTTTCTTCGGACTAAGAAGGCAATTCAGTAGTAAAGCCCTCAATCGAACTAGTAAGGAGTTAGTGTACCCTGATCATCACAGTCCTGCTCTTCGGGGCTGAAGCATGGACCGTATCAAAAGTAAATGAAGGAATCCTTGACCGCTTTAAAAGAAAAATTCTTTGAAAAATATTCGGCCCCGTTTGCGAGGATGGGCTATGCAGACGAAAATTCTACAACGAACTGTATAAGCTGTACAGTGGCATACCCCTAGTCAAAAAACTCCGCATTGGACGTTTAATATGGCTAGGACATGTAGAGCGAATAGACACCAGTACTTCCCAATGATTCCCACCAGGCGTCGCGTCGGTCGGTTGCAGTAGAGGAAAAACTCGCCTTAAGTTACGCGCACAAGTGGAAACCGACCTAACTTGCAGTGCGTAACTGGAGGCAGTTTGCTGAGGTTGGGGCTAAATGGAGAGGTGTATTGGTTGAGGCCCAGGTTCGCTTAAGTAAGTGGTGACTTAGTCAGCTGATGGACGTCGAATAGTCTTCTCGACAGGATGGTTGTTGTGACGATGAGGAAAAATCAAGTAATGAGCGGAACATTTCTCGAACGGAGCACTGATTTTGAAAATAGAATTTGATGATTAATACGCAAACAAATTCGACACAATGTATACAATTCATCTTCAATTTGAAGCTTTCTTGTATGAACACACCCTACAGCATTTTCTTTTTTAAAAAGCAGTCCGAATAATTAAAACAGACTCGTCTGAATAATTAAACGGACTCGTCTTTGGAGGACACTTTAAACAACCACAAAATATCAAGGGGTAATAATTGACAGAAACGTGTATTAGTATCCGAATATAGATGAAGGAGTAAAGAAAGCTGACATTGCTCTTTGCAGAATCAATACCATCAATACCGGAAAAAAGTGATCACAAATTGGCAATACCGTAGACATACCAATTCTTACTTATGGATGTCTTGTCTGGGGGAATGCCATGAGAAAAGCAAAACATATAAATGCTCTAAGTAAGGTTCATAAGACTGTAACTCTACTTACAGCACGTGCCATACGTAAATGTACTAACCTGACTAAAGATTTAGAAGCAATTCTACACGTATATCCTTGAAAATCAACGTAACCCTTGCAAGAGGATATAAAATTCACTTCGTATACCAAAGTTGTACCGTCTAATATTAGAACTTTAATATCAAATACTCGATCAGAATATCAAACATGTGGAAATGGTCGTCAATCAAAGTAGTATGCGACATTGAAACAGCAATTTATACCGATTGGCCTAAATTTTGGCGCTGTAATCTACTCTGAAAATATCGGTCTGGCTAACTCCGTAAGATTCGAAAACTCGTGTTGGAAAGTGGATTGAAGCGGACACTGCTCCATTATGTATTTCACAGACCATTCTCCTGTTTCTTCCTAAACAGAAAGAGGAGGAAAATTAATGAATGTGGAACGAATTCCATATCCATCTAGACGTATGACTCAAAATATGGACGATGGCTTTGAGGAGGAAAGCTTAAAATGCCCATTTTGATTCCCATAGTAGCGTCTTCTAGGGGGAGATATTGGTAGTAGCGGAAACAGCTAAAGTGTCCACAATGCTAGTGTATTCAAGCTGCGATTTAAGCTTTAGCTCTGCTACAAATACACATTTTTTGGTGCAACAGGCTCGTTGGGTATTAACGAGCCTGTTGAGCCTAGCTTTACAACAATTCATGTGTGCGTGTGCATTTCTTGCAAGATGGCGGGACCTCTTGTGTTATCCGAACAGCTTTTTTTGACAATTGATACTACTCAGATGATTTGTCAGGTCATCACGCAAGAAGGGGCCAATAAAAAATCGTTTATGTCTTGCTACGGCTGGAAATCGAACCCAGACCTTCTGCGCGGCAGTTCATCGAACTCACCATCGATCAATTGAGCCCCTTTCTAGCTCTGCTGTCGAAACTAAATCGAATAATTTTTAAACGCTGTCGCGAAAAGCCCAACGTATTTGTCGTTCAACAAAATATTAAGCTCTGCTGGTTCCAAGGACATTGAGACATGCAGGGAAATGTTGAGCCTGCAATAGAGATTCTGCTACTAACAGTGAACAGTCTAGTCTGTCAAACAACCATTTTGTGAACTTTAAAACGGCTGGGACCAAACTACTGGATATTGCCAAGTGCAGGTGGAATTCCCCCCGCCTTTTAAGACAGCGGCCAGGGTACGACAAAGTCAAAAGCCACAAATTTAAAAAATAACATGAGGGACACTGAAAGACTTGCAACAAGTATACACCATTCTTGATAAGTAGGGCATTCGAGAAAGTGTATAGGAACTCTCTATACAATTTTTTTTTCTCAAGAAAGGATAACACCAATATTTACTCACTTTGCTGGTTCCGGCAGATGACCACCACCACTTTCTTTTAGGTCCCATGTTGATGTTGGTCAATGAAACACACATTCTTAGTCTTTATAGTAGACAACAACAAATATTTACCACTTTTTATTAAACCGACCTTTTTTTAGAAAATCACATTCGGACAATTTTTTCATGAGAATCAAAATTTTTCCACACATCACGCACTGAAAAGCACTTCAGAGATTTTAGGAAACTAACTTTTGCAAGGATTTGACGATATTATTTAACAACGACGCTAGTTACATGACATAACAGACCACAAACACTATTTCCACACCAGGTTGCACATCCGACACATCCGAATCAAAATGGGACTGCCAAATGGACACTCGGTTTCGGTATAAAGCTTCAATCACGATCAGGGAAACACATTTGTTTAGGGGAAAAGGGGAATTTTATTGATTTTCCTCACATTTAATAAGGAGAAAGGGACTTTTTCACATTATCCAGATCAGGATCTCTTAATGCGCGAACAAAACTGGAAGGAAATGCATTCCCATTTTCATTTCACGAATTCACCGACATTTTCTTCGCTTGCATTTCGCACTAAAACACTATTCCCGATTGCAAAAAACATTTTCAGAGATTATTGCGGTTGGATATGTTTCCCGTCTTGAAATAAAACTTAAATTTACTTTCTTTCGCGAATATTTTGCAAAAAAACACCGAAATTCATTTCACCCGGCTCGCACTTAACAATTCCGATGACAGCAGCTAATGCAAAATGGAAATTGAAGAGCAGGGATGGCATGATGGCATTTGTTGTGGTAGGGTTCTTGTGGTTAAGGTGAATTGTGTACATTGTTATCAAGAGATCGCTTTTTACATTTAGTAGGTGGAAAAGCGTAAAAATAAATAAAAACATATGAGAGGCTACAATCCGCTATGCGGATCGTTGAATACCCTATCCCATCCCATCCTTTAAATTAATATCCTCAAAATATAGGCCTTATGGCGATGAAATACAGAAAATGACATTCTCACAATATATTGCTCAGACAGTTTCTCAAAATATTGTGTGGTTCGACAAAAAACAACGTATTTCTATTGCTAATGCCATGGGATGGGGTATACAAATGGTTTTTGTAAGAAAACGCCCCCAAAATGTGGGCGTAGGTGAAAATGATCTATGGACAAAATGTTTATATTACCATTTCGGAAGTATTTGCATCAAAATTTTTTTCGAAAGTTTTAAAATTTGGACAAAAAGCGTTTTTTACTAAAAACGCCCCCAAAAAGTGGGCGTGGCAAAAAACTTTGTATGAACGAAATATAGATATTAGGATTGTCTAAATATGCTACTCAGACACTTTTTTGAAATTCCTTACGGTTTGGCCAAAAAATAAGTTTTCCTAAAAAGGGAGCGTGGCAGTGGGCGGATTTCAAAAATTTTTACACTTGTTCTGGTGGCACGGACGAGGATCCTATATACCAAATTTCATTATCCTAGCTCAAAATTTAAGGCCCAAAAACCGCTGACGAACAGACAGACGGACGGACGGACGGACAGACAGACATGGCTAATTCGACTCAGCTAGCGATTCTGAGTCGATCCATATACTTTGAGGTATATGTAGCTAAATTATTTCTCTATGTTACAAACTAAGTATCAAAACTAATATACCCCTATGGGATAGGGTATAAAAATGGAATTCGGTGAATAAACCTTTTACTTGTAAGGATCCTTGCCACTTCCATCTGCTAACAAGCAAAAGAAACGAAAGCAACGTTTCAGAAAATAAACTTTCAAAATTCTACCAGACAATTCGCGATATTAATGTACCGTAATTATGTTCCTTAAATTGAAAACCATCTCAACGTAATACCTTCTGAAGGTGACTAGTGCACAATCCTTGTAATGATTAATTTTTAATAGTCTCTTGGATGGGGTACGAGGCGGTAGGGTGCATCTCGTAGAGGGCAGCCTTTGCAGATCTCACTTTGAAATACGTATCTATCTTGTAATGTTTAAATGTTCAAACATTAAGAATGCATCACACTTGGATGAAAGGGATGTGTCAGAGATTCGTTAGTATAAATATCGTAAGAATACTAAATCGTGGTCTTATCAATTGCGTAGGATAGGTTTATGTTTGACATAGCACATCAGTCAAATAGCCTTACGTTTTCGTCATTCTTTTTTCGAAGTTTTTCATGATCGTTCTGCATAACTATGGCTGAATTTCGTTGAATCACCTTCCTTAATGTACGGGCTGTTATAGGTTTGTTGCATTAGACTTTGACGTCAAATAACCTAATAGAAAGAAATCCATGTTTAGTTACATGATCTAAAGGTCCAAATCTCCAATTCTTATCACCAAAACTACACGACAGGAAATCCCTCAATCAGTAATTTAATTGTTTGAAGGGTTGTATGCCATGTGACAAAAAAAAATTGTTTTGGCGCAACATGCTCGTTATTCTTAGTGCCCAGGACCTAGATTTCTCACAACCATTCATGTGTGCATGTGTACTTCTTGCACGATGGCGGGACCTAATGTTTTATACCGAAAAAAAACAAATTTTTGCCGCAACAGGCTCGTTAGCACCCAGGGCCCAGCATTCTCACAACCATTCATCTGTGCATGTGTAGTTCTTGCACTATGGCGGGACCTCCTGTTTTATACCAAAAATAAACAAATTTTCAGCGCAACAGGCTCGTTAGTACCCAGGGCCTAGCTTTCTCACAACCATTCATCTGTGCATGTGTACTTCTTGCACGATGGCGGGACCTCCTGTTTTATACCGAAACCAAACAGCTAAGTGACATAGTGCCATACCACCCAATTAAGGCATAAAGAACTCGGTTATCATGTCGCAATGCGGAGCACCAGTAACAATCCCTGATTGACCAGGCTCTTTTCCAAAGAAGTATGGACCAATAATGGCTCCAGCCTAAAATCCTTTCCAAATAGTTGTGCATGTATTTGTTTCACGACAGTCACATGTGGGTCCCTGAGCCCCAAATGTGGTAATTGTGATGATGAAATATTAGGCGTGTTTTGGAGACCTTTCGCTACCAAGTGAAGTAAGATTTCACACGGAGTACAAAAACAACAAATAACTGGAAATTACTTTAATTTTTTTATGCAAAGTTAGATTGACTTGGCATAGACAGTATATCCTACCAAAGAGTTTACAACTTCAAGAGTGCGCATCTTATACAACGAAAATTTGCTATGTGGGGTACTGATGTTGATACCACAGTGTTCACATTGCTCCCCAGCACCAAACAACAGCATAGGCTGAAATTCCCTTTGCATTTACCGCCCGAGTCTGAAACGACTAAAACATTTTTTTGCTGTGATGCGTACTCTTGTAGTTCTATACTTCTTTGATCCTACTCAACATCGGGGGTTGCCGAAAATAAATTTTTGAATTTCTAAGTTTGGTACCCCTTCCATAGATTGACATTTCTTGTGAATCGTTGAAAAAAATTGGCCGTCCATTTTTCTTCAACGAAACACAGTGCGCCAACTTTCTAAAATTCGTTGCAAAAATTAAATTATATTTCGCGTGTGCTTAAAATCCAAAACTAGTTTATTTGCTATATTAGGAAATATTGAAATCTTCAAAAGGCGAAAGAAATTTTAGAAAGATTTGGCTGATAAAGGTAGTCAAAGTTTTTTTTATTTTTCAAATAAAATTCAATTTTATGAAAATTTTCAGAGTTTCGAAGTAAAAATCTAGAAACCTAGCTTAAAAATTTTATTTTTTTATTGGAGCTTATAAAAACGACCATTTGCATTTTTGTACATTGCAACATTTTATGATTTTTGAAAAGCCGTTTTTGACTCAATTTCTTGACTTTGAGTTGAGTTATAAAAAACGTTTCAGAGTCTTTAATCTAAACTCAACGGAAATTTAATATTTGACAATTTCTGAAAAAATGACATAGAAAACCAGCTGTCACTTTTTGTCTTTTTACGTTTTAAAGAGAATTTACGGAATGGAGCATAGAAAACCAGCTGTCACTTTTTGTCTTTTTGCGGTTTAAAGAGAATTTATGGAATGGAGCCAATGGGCCTTCGAACACGAGTATTCTTCATCCGGTTGAACGTGATTTTTGTTGGTTAGACGGGTGAGGAAGGAGCACAGTCTAAGAGTCACTGAAGAGCAATTTTTCAACCAAAATTTAGTGGATGAATAGGTGTAATCTACAAACACATGCATGTGTTTCTGGTAGTTGTGGTATTAAAAAAAAAAGACGGCGGCTAATGCTCTGTCAATCAAATTAAATAAAAAAAAAACAAGAATTTCAACAAAAAACGAGTGGTGGGTGCACGACTGGGTCGTACGCAACTTTCTCTTTCACAGCGAGTTAGGCGTTAGATCAAATAGTACGCACTTTGATTATTAATGCTTAAAATGATATCAATAATGTCGAAATGTGATTATACGAACGTTTACTTCGAAATTTGAAGAAATCGGTTTCTATGTGAATAATAATTATTTTTCGTTGGCCAAAACTGAAAATTCCGTTTAGTGATAGTTGGGCTACAATTAATTATGTGGAATTGTTTAAAACTATAATAGTAGTATATATATTAAATTTCATTCAATTTGACATAGTAGTTTGCGAGAAATTAACAATTTTCTTTATATGGCCTGAATGACAATATCCGTTATATGGATTTTCTCGACAAAACTGGGTATGCAGTTATGTTGGAACTAATATGTTTATATTATATATAAAGTTTAATCAAAATCGTTAGAGCCGTTTTCGAGAAAATTGAGGTTATGTGTAATTTTTATATGGCAAGTACCGCTAATAACATGGATAAAATCAAACACAAAAAATGACCTAGAATTATGACCGAAAGAAACTTGGATACGAAATTTGAAGGAAATCGGATAAGCCGTTTAGGCTAGGGAGACCATTACGGACAGACGGACCGACGTACGTAATTCCAAAAACCACTTTTTTGATTTCCGCTATCATCGTAATGTAAGAATCAATCGAAATCTCGAGGTCGAAAATTTTCACGAAAACAGTGTCTTTCTCTTTGTAAGAGAAAGTTAAAAATTATAAACGCGAAAGAAATCGGTAATACTCAGTTTTATTGCTATGTGTTAATCTTATCGTGGAAAATAAAACGAAACAAGAGTGAAAACAAAACATGGCAGTACAGTACAGTGAAGGGAAAAACAACGTTTACCGGGTCATTCAGTTGATATTTTCTTTTTCTTGCTGTTTTTTTGAAAAGCTTTGCATATTCTGGTCGTTAAATTGTGTTCACACAAAATCAATTGATTACAAAGAACTACTTCAACACATTATTCTGAAACCCTGTGTACCAATTTGTTAAGACCTTATGAAATTGGTAACTGTGGGTTTCTTACTTACTTACTTACTTATCGCGCTCCCAAACCGGGAAGAGTCTCTGCCTGAGACACTGCACCCTTCCATCATCTGCAATGGCTTGGTCTTTGAAACGGAGGTTCAGTATTGCCTTCTCGAACCTGGGGGCTGGGATTCGAAGATCCTCTTAGCTGGAGCATTATTGTCCATTCGCTCGATGTGGCCGAGCCAATGCAGTCGACGTGTTTTGGCTTTTTGGACTACATCCACATCTTGGTGCAGCTCATAGAGTTCGCGGTTGTATCTTCTCCTCCATTCGCCCTCCTCGTGCACAGGACCAAAATTCCGCCGAAGTATTTTTCTTTCGAAGGAGCCCGGTATCAGCTCTCCCTTCTTGCTTATCGCCCAGCACTCGGCACCATAAAGCAGAACTGGCAGGATAAGGGTTTTGAAGAGCACACATTTCGTTTTAAACCCAGTTCTTTCGCCAAACCGAAGTAGCAACGGTTTCCTAGGGTAATTCTTCAACGGATCTTCACTAGGGTTTCATTCGTGGAGTTTATGTTAACTCCGAGGTAGGTGAACTCCTTAACTACCTCGAAATTGCTGCTATCAATATTGACGTTTTGTCCTAGGCGATGGACAGATGTTTGTTTGTTTGTTGATAGCATGTACTTAGTCTTGTCCTCATTTACTTCAAGGCCAACGGATTTCGCCTGTTCTTCAATCTCCGTGAACGCTTTTATCACGGCTCGTTGGGAGCGACCGATGATGTCAATATCGTCTGCATAGCCCAGCAGCTGGACGGACCTGTTGAAAATAGTGCCTTTCGTGTTAAGACCTGCCCTGCGCACTATCTGCTCCAGTACGAGATTGAAGAAGTCGCATGATAGCGCTTCTCCTTGCCGAAATCCGGTGCATGTTTGGAATAGTTCGGAGGACCTACTTCCAAACTACACGTTGCAGCGCGTGTTTTCCAGCGTCACGCGACACAGCTGAATCAGTTTCGCTGGGATTCCGAAACTGTGGGTTTCGCCTTTACTTAAATAATTTATATCAAAATATCTAAACTCGTTTCAACGTTATGATTTTTGCAACTAAAAATGGAAACGGGCCCACTGTGTATTTTGACAACTAACGTCATTTGACTGCGAGTAGGAGCACCAATCTTTAAATTATAAAAAGCAGATTCAGTTTCAATCAATTTGTTGAGAATCTTTTACTTTACTTTGCTTAATTCTCAAGAAAACACGCATATTGTTCAACAAAGAACGTGCGGTATTTTCTTGCGTACTCAGCTATCAAATTGTTTTTTGTTTTTTTTTTGTTTAGTTTACAAAATTCAAATTTTGGATGAATTTCGGGCAGGGTAGCACGCATACCACATGCTATAGTAAATTTGCTTAACTCTGTTAGCACACGTAGCTGTGACACAAAAATGGCATACGTCGGTATATGGCACCCACTGAGCCAACAGCAAAATCTCGTCCATTCAGCACTTTCCCATTCAACCATCATCCGAGGACATTACTCTCGTTTGATGGCTAACACACACTTTGCGTGTGAACACCCGAACAATAAACATTTCGCAGACGGGACATAATTGCATGAATCATAGCAGAAGTACTCACTCAGCATTAAATGAGTAATTCCACCATCCTTTTAGCATTTAGTCGTATCTATGTCTGTCTGTGACAATGATATCATATATCTACTCAAGTTCAAGGTTGGATATAGACAACGGATTTTGGTAATATGATCACAAAACGAAATTACATTCTAATGGGGACAACTGTCTTGTTGGTGTAAAAACAAAGAAAAACCCACTCCTGCTAGGGTTGTCCTTGAGGTTTAATGACAACACATCTAAGTGCAATTGAGCTTTTGTTGCGCAGAAAATTCAATATGTGTCATGACAAGATGAACTTTTCTGTTTTATTGAAAGGAAAATAAGAAAAGTTCAAGTTTATGGCATTGCCATCCATTATCAGACCGTTTATCCAATTTTAGAGAGTAACATGGGCAGGAGGTTCTGGTTGCGATCAGCTGAAATCGATATTGGATTTGACCAAATCATCTATTTAAAGGACCAAAGGAATTGCTCTTACGGAGGGATATGTCTCGTAAGTATGGATCTTTCAGCTGCCCAAGAATCAGTTCTTCCTGTACTCTATTTTTATGCGGCAACATAACCCCCTTTTTAAATGCGTGCCATTCAGGGAGTAATGGCCGAAGCGGGGTACTCACATTCGACAGATGTGGTTCTAAAGATTTGTTCTCTACCACCGTCAGTATCCATTATGAATTTAATAGTTAAGAGAGTTTGTTTGCCGTCGAGGCCAACATGTCAAACGCACCTCTGAAATGTCTTCAATGTAGCCCCTGTCTAACACAAAAAAATCTATGTCATTACGTTTAGTAAAAGCGCGTATATATGACGAAAACTGTAGTACCACGGACCATCAGATCAACAGAAAACATTGAGACAGTTAGAGCTCCAATCTTACAATCCTCAGGGCCGGCGTTCTGCCTGGAAATATGCGTCTGCCCTTGGACTTTTCGATCGTTTAGTGGGGCGAATTTTTAACGACCATCAGTACAAGCCTTATATGCGCTCATGCAATTTACAATCGATCAAATTTTCACACTTCGGCAGATCCAGGAAAAAACTCAAGAAGTCCAAATCGATACCCACCACCTATTTATCGATTGCAAAGCCGCATACGACAGCATTTATAGAGACGAACTAATCAGAGCCATGTCTAGTTTTGGTATACCGCCCAAACTATTCCGTCTGTGCAAGATGCCAATGGAGAATTCTCGCTGCACCATCAGGGTCGGAAACGACCTTACCGACACATTCGATACCAAAAAAGGATTTAGGCAAGGCGATGCGCTGTCATGTGACTTTTTCAATTTGATTCTTGAGAGGATTGTGCAAAACTCCCGAGCCAACACCAGAGGCACAATTTTCCAAAAATCGGTGCAACTAGGACTCAACGTGATGTCATAACCACGTTTGCTAGTTAGAGAAGGAAGCTGCAAAAATGGGTTTAGCAGTAAATTAGGGTAAGACTAAGTATATGCTGTCAACACGAAAGGACACACAACATCGACGAATTGGACAGAACGTCACCATTGACAGATATAACTTTGAGGTACTACGGGACTTTGTCTACATCGGCTCCGCTATTAACTCTGACAACAACATCTCGTCAAAAATCAAACGAAGAATTACTCTTGCCAATCGTTGTTTCTTCGGGCTAAGAAGGCAATTTAGTAGTAAACCCCACACTCGAACTACTAAGGAGATCCTATATAAGACCCTGATTATCCCAGTCCTGCTCTACGGCGCTGAAACATGGACCGTATCAAAAGCGGATGAAGAAATCCTTGGTCGATTCGAGAGAAAAATTCTTCGAAAAATCTTCGGTTCCGTTGCGTTGACGGACTATGGAGGCGAAGATTCAACCACGAACTATACGAGCTGTACAGCGACATACCTCTGGTCAAAAAAATCCGCATTGGACGTTTAAGATGGCTGGGACATTTAGAACGAATGGACACCAATACTCCGGTTCGCAGAGTCTTCGATTCCCAGCCAGATATCGGACGCAGTCGAGGAAGACCTCGCCTTCAGTGTCGCGCACAAGTAGAAACCGACCTCAACCAACTTGGAGTGCGCAACTGGAGGCAGTTAGCTAAGGACCGGGCTAATTGGAGAGGCATGTTGGTTGAGACCCAGGTTCATCCCGGACTGTGGCGCCACTTATGTAAGTAAGTATACTTTGGCAAATCACCATGGAAATACTTGCACCAGAACAACATTTATAAATCGCGGAAATTTATTTCCAAAACTCGCGCTCTGTTCGTCAAACTTAAAGAGAACTTCGTCAAGTTAACGGGGCGCATAATCGTCCACCTGAGCAGCTAATGCACGCAATACTATGGATCGATTCATGACCACATTTACTTTTTGATAGTGTTCATCAAAATCGATCCCATACGGTGCGTACAGAAGAAGCCATCGCCGCTCTAGACGTGGGTGTAACAGAGGACCCGAACTTATCGATTCGACGCCGTTCTCATAGCGACTCGGTTTTTGCCCGACCACTACTTGCAAAATTTTGAGGTAAGACCTTGTCCTAAATCCATATCAGATCCAACTGGTACAAGAATTAAAGCCAGCGGACCACCAATTGCGTCGGTGAATGGGCTGAGAATCAATTGGAAGTTGAACCAGATTTCAAGCGATGAGGCTCATTTCTCGCTTGATGCAGAATTGTCATTTTTTGATTGAGCACAATCTACATGAGACTCTTGAGACTCCATTACATCAAAACAAAATCACTGTTTAGTGCGAAGGCGTCATCGGCCCATTTGTCTTTAAATCCAAACCGGTGCCAACATCACCTAGAATGGCTAACACTAAGCAAATGATTCGTGATTTTTTCATTCCTCACGCCATTGGAAAACGTTTGGAGGAGAAATGGTTCCAACAAGACGGCACAAAATGCCATACAGCACGTGCAACCATGACTTTGTTGAGCCAAACGTTTGGTGACCCCATCATGTTGTCAAGAAATGGATCTGTGACCTCGTTCGTGTGGTTGGACTTCATTTTGTGGGGGTAAGTCAAATCTCTGGTCTATGCTGATAAACCAGCAACGATTAATCACTTAGAACCTAACATTCGACGCACAATTGACGAAATAAGATCGAAAAAGTGGTGCAAAATTGGACCGACAGGGTGGCTTTCATAAGACGCAGTGGCGGAGGCCATATGTCAGAAATTTTTTTTAAACACTGAATGCCATGAAAGTTGTGAGCTAATAAAGCCAAAATGGTCATTCCATTGAATTCGACTCTCCCCAAACCAAGACCTCAGTAGCGCAAGTGGTACGCACTTGGCTCAGTAGGGGCGGAATTACAAGTTCAATCCCCAGTTAGGGAATAAGTTGTTTCAATAATTATACAGAGAACTGAACATTCAAATAGCATCACTATAAGAAGGAATCTGATGAGGACACTTGGAGATGTCCGAAATAGCTATAATTCCAACCAAATAGTGTTGTTGTACACAAGTTGTTGTTGTAATTTCAGTCATTCAATGGTTGTGTTTTATTTTATTTTATTTTGCCTCTAAATAAACACCCAATAGTATCAATTGTATTTAAAATCGTATCCCGACTTATCCGTTCAGGATCGGCATAAAACTGTTAGTCCTGGAAACTTGCAAGAAGTACACAAGCACAGTAGAATCCTTTTGAGAAACAAAATGAACTATGGGTCAATATCTTACCTGTTTCACCAAACATGTGAAAATTGTAAAAGTCCCTCTACAGACTAAAGGTCTTTCCTCGATTTCCTCGATTTCCAGTCGTAACAACGCCAAACGCTTGTTCGCTAGCCCCTTCTCGCCAAGATCTAACAAATCATCCATTTATCCCAACTATGCCGTTCAGATTCGGCATAAAATTGTTTGTCCCGCTCTTTTTCCAAGTGGTAACATTTTGGTGAGAAAAAACCAAGCCCTGGCCCATTACAAGCCTCTTGCATCAACAATTTGTTTCATTTAAAGTTTCTCCACCAGCATTCGCGGCGTCGGCAACCCTACAGCATGCCACTGAACTCGCCTAAAAGAAGATACTTGCGGTTTACCTCAGGGAGGGGGGCTGGTAATCCGATTTTTTTGTTCATATTTATTTTCCCACTGCAGCCATAGATATCTTTACAAAAAACTAGGCTACATAAAAGGCGATGAGTTCCGTAGCTACCACTACGACTACAACAGCTACGCAGCGATGAAGGTTGGTGCGGGTTAACTTGTTTACACATCCTGATGTACTAAGAACACAAAAGTGAGAAACTTTCCGTCCAACAACTGTACTTTAAGTAGATTTACATGAGCACAAGTTTAAATGAAATTTTCTCCGAAAGTTTATAATTTTTCGCCCATCTTTGGTGCGGCGGCGCTTAAGGGCAGGTAAGTCTGTCGTAAAGTTTCCAAAAATGGAGCCAACCTACCGTGCTGTTGGGTTATCATAAATAGCGTACCTAAGCACTTTGCAAAGGCAAACAAGTCAACAATGCCGTTTTGTGTGTAAACAGGACAACGCAAACAAATGGACGTATGGGGATCGACGAAAACGCGACGGTACCCCACTGAGAAAAATGCTCCTCTACCTGTTTATCTATTCAAATTAGAACCCATGCTGGATCAGGAAATTATTAGCGCAGATGCATGCCGTTTTGTCGAATACATGTTGTTCAAGGTGCTGTTGGGATTTGGATTCCTCTCTATCAGTACATCGCCGTGCTGGTCTGGGGATGTTTGACCTTGCTGTTGGTAAATTGTTTCGAAAGTCTATCTCACGAATGTCACATAAATTCTAGGAAAACATTATCACACAGCGGGCAAAAAAAAAACAACCCCCAGACAGTCGATAGACACATGAATTATGTGCCAAAATACTCTGATAGCAGTATTGGATTTAGCTTCCTTTGTCAATGAAACCGTGCGGCCTCTGAACCGTGTGTGGGGGCAGGAGTAGGACGGTTCATTTGACTTTTTTTTTTGTTGTCGTCCTGCAAAGTTTCGGCTCGACTTGAGTATCAACTACCAAATGCGGGGCAAGTACTTTTATCTCTTTGTTTGGAAGGTCATGCTGTGGCGTATTCATCAAGGGTGAGTCTCTGGAGAGCGTATAGTCATATAATCCTGCTGCCTTGCTTAATGTAAATATAACAACAACAACAATATCATTTGAGAGGATTACACGTGTCTTATCTGTGGATAAGACAACTCAGAGGGAGGACGAAGGACGATAACAATATTGATGGCAGATGCATTAGATAAATGATGTTCAAGCTGTGAATTGAATAGGGGGAGGGGTTTGGTTTGGTTGGGTTGTTTAGCATGCTAATTAATATTTTATTGGGTCAGGTTTATGTGGGAAATTCATTACTCTGGAGTAATGTAGTCAAGACTGACAGCTTAGGCTCTGTACACCATTTTGAGATTTGTCAAGTTTCTAAATGTCATGTGTTGTGACAGTGGTTGTTGGAATTATTTAGCCGGGAGAGTGAACAATCGAGATGGCACAACTTGGGCAAGAATGAATAGATAAAATGACATTATTGTGTGGAGGAAGATATCACATAGGAATAATGCCTTCTTGTGGTTTATGGGCTTACAGAATTTGCATAAATGTGTTGTTTAAATTTCAGCCATTTTTTTACGACCACACGCACTGTGAATGGACACTGGTAAAATGGTTGATCCATTTTGTTTTATTAATTTTTGCCTAGGGTCGTAAAAGGAGTCGGAAACGATTTTTTATTATCTCTAACCTTGAGAAGTATCTAGTGCCGGTGTTTTTGTAACATAGAGTTTTAACGCATGCTTCTTATCTGCTGTGGAATGGAAACAGTGGATGATATTGATTTATCTCCTATCGGTCCGTTGTTTTGAACCTGAAGCCATTCTAGGATTTTAGAACTTCCCTTTCGGTGAAGCCTTGTTACTCATGCTGGCATTATCTTGTAGGTTTGATAATTCAAGTAGAGCTACAGTCTAAGATGAAACTGGGCCACAACAAATAAGCCTCTCCAGATATCTTTTTGCGCCTTTATTTTTAAAATGTTCACCTCGGAATCTCAAGAGCATTCAAGCCCTTGAACAGAGATGGTGGCAGCTGAGCCGAAAAGCCAATAAAAGCACTCAATCCCATAGTGGATACTGATGGCTCTGTGTGTCAGGGGTATCTAATAAATTGGAAGTGACCTTCCAGGTTGGGGTTGTGCTTTTTCCCACCCATTAGAGAAAATGATTGTTACGAAGCAACCAATAGCCTCGGAAAGGCTGTTGACGAACATGCGTAACGATAAATCCGACAGCGAAAATCGTATCTACACATGGAATGTGAGAACATAAAACAGGAAAGGTGCAGGAGATCAAATAGCGAAAGTCCTAAGGTGCTACAAGGTAGACATTATTGCCACCAATGAAATTCGATGACATTGGCTGGGGAAATGGAGGATGAAAAACTGTGACATCTACTACGGACGGTGTTAAGTGAGCAGAAAATCCGACTATTTGGATGTGGATTCCTTATAATTGCGAGACTTAGGCAAGAAGTCTTATGTTTCCAAGACATAAGCGAACGCGTTGTAGGAATTCGCATCAAGGCCGAATTCGCCTTATATGCGCTCATGCCCTGACAGTGAAAATAAATCGTGCTGGGAGATTTAAACGCAAAGTTAGGAAAACACAGCCTACACGACAACACGTCTGGCAACGGACTTAGGATCAATGACGATACGGAACGAAATGCCACTATAGCCAGCACACGGTTTTCCCACCTCGATATCCATAAGGGGACATGGCGGTCTCCAGATCAACGAACAGTCAATTAAATTGATCACATTGCGATAGAGAAGGAGCACGCATCCAGTATTTTCGATGTCTAACATCGACTCGGAAAACTACCTTGCAGCCAAGGTAAGGATGCGGATATCCACCACGCCACAACAAACCAGAAATACTGTGAAAAAATTTAATGTCGAAAGACTGCAATCGCGAGAGACCGCCAAGGCCTTCGCGCAACGCGTATCCCTTAACCTCTCGATTCACACCATACCACGACCATCTTATGTCGAAGAACAATGGCAACGATGTCAACAAGCCAGTAGATCAGCCGAAAATCATGTGCTAGGTTTCTCGCTCCAGCCTAATAGCAACCAACCCTTGGTTTGATGGAGAATGCCGACAGGTGCTCGCAGACAAGAGCGAGGCCCATAAGGCTAAGCTGCAGGTGAAGACTAGAGCTGCCATTGAGCTCTATAGACAAAGAAGAAAAGAGGGAACTCCGGCTTTTCAGAAAGCAGAAAAAAGAGCAAGAAAAACGCGCGATCGAGGATATAGAGAGTTGCCACTCCAGGAACGATGTTTGCAAGTTTTACCAAAGTGTAAAACGTAGTCATGGACACAAAGCTCGAAGACAATCCTGGCGATATGAACAAAGAAATATCATTCCTGAGAAACAGTCGATGCTGAGGATATGGAAGAACCCCTTCTGCAGACTGATAAACGGCAATGACGAACAATATTTCGCTGTCAGGCAGAACGAAACATTCAATATTGGCGACGACAGAGAAAACTACAAACCACCCGACCTTCATGAAGTAAGGATAGCAAAATCTTAACTCAAGCTTTGCAAGGCCGCTGGAAATAACTGCCTTTCCGCCGAGCTATATAAAGCTGCGGTAGATGATTTGGTAAGTAGCATTCACCAACGCATAAGCCAAATCTATTCGTATGAAAGTATGCCTGAATAATGAAACCTCAGCATTGTTTGCCCGATCCACAAAAAGGGAACCCTCTGATCTGCGCCAACTACAGAGGCATTAGTTTCCTTAACATCGCCTACAAGATCCCATTTGTCGTAATATGTGAACGCTTGAAACCGTTTACTAACAACCTGATCGGCCCTTATCGGTGTGGTTTTAGGCCAGGAAAGTCCACAACCGATCAAATCTTCACATTTTGATAGATCCTGGAAAAAACCCAAGAAGTCCAAATCGATACCCACCACTTATTTATCGATTTCAAACCCATATACGACAGCATTTATAGAGACGAACTATACAGAGCCATGTCTAGTCTTGGTATACCGCCCAAACTCGTCCGTTTGTGTAGGATGACGATGGAGAATTCTAGCTGCTCCATCAGGGTAGGAAACGACCTCACCGACACATTCGATACCAAAAAAGGATTTAGGCAAGGTGATGTGCTGTCATGTGACCTCTTTTATTTGATTCTTGAGAGGATTGTGCAAAATCCCCGAGCCAAAACCAGAGGGACAATCTTCCAAAAATCGGTGCAACTACTAGCATATGCCGACGATTATGACATCATTGGTAGACTCAACGTGATCTCATAGCCACGTTTGCTAGTATCGAGAAGGAAGAGGCAAAAATGGGGTTAGCAGTAAATGAAGGTAAAACTAAGTCAACACGAAGGGCACACAACATGACGAATTGGACAGAACGTCACCATTGACTGATATAACTTTTAGTTATATCATAATGAGTTAAACAAAAAAATTAACTACATCAAGACCAGATACTATAAAAATAAATTCAGTGAAGCAAAAACTAATCCTAGAGAAACCTGGAAAATAGTAAACTCAATTCTTGGGAAAAAGATAAGCAATCTGGATGAAACACTACAAAGAAACTTCGCAAACACTGGAAATCTGGGTGAACTTGTAAACATGTTTGCAACAAGACTTACCTCAGAAATAACCAACACAGTACATGAATGTGACATAACAGCTTTTCATGGTCCAATAAACAGCTCGCAACATTCTATATTTATAGAAGAAGTTACCATGCGAGAAGTTGAAAATGTGCTAAGTTCACTTAACGAACAAAAATCGGCAGGAATAGATGGCATAAGACCTAAGGACTTAAAAAACAATGCCAGCAAACTATGCCCGGTTATAACTGAAATAGTAAGAAAGAGCCTCGAGCAGTCAATAGTTCCATCTTCGCTGAAGACATCAGTTGTGCGCCCAATACACAAAGGTGGCAAAAAAAATGATATACTGAACTATAGACCAATTTCCATTTTGCCAGCGATAGACAAAGTACTTGAAGAAATTGTCACGAGGAGGCTATATACTTATTTAGAAAAGTACAAACTACTAGAGGGAAATCAATTTGGATTCCGAAAAAATAAAAGCATAAACAGACTGCTAGGAGATTTCACGAATAGGTTATATTGTAGCTTGGATAAAAACCAAAACTCTATTGTACTGTTTATAGATTTTAAAAAGGCTTTTGATACCCTGAGCCACACAAACATTTTAAGGCAACTAGAAAAAGTCGGTGTACGAGGACCAATTTTGAATTGGTTTGAAAGCTATCTAAAAGAAAGAAAATTCAGTGTAAAAATCGGCGAACATTACAGCGAACATGAGAACTCAATCTATGGAGTTCCACAAGGATCAAAACTGGGCCCGCTTTTATTTATCATATATGTAAATGATTTGCTATCAGTACTCAAAAACAGTAAAGGATATGCATATGCCGACGATACGGCAATTATAGTGAGCCATAGACATATTGAGACAGCAGAGGCAATAATGCAAAAGGAATTTGATGCAGTAACGGCGTGGTGCCATGACCACGGTTTAATTATCAATGCAAAAAAGACTAAAGTCATGCACATTCGACCACCACATATTTTAAAACACAAAATAAAAATAAAAATACACGAAGCTAAATGTATTCATGCAGTAGGAGATTACCTCAATCTGGATAACAATGACAACTGTTCGGAGATGATAGGAAATGTGTCAATATACAAATACCTCGGTATCACTCTAGACTACAACTTAAAATGGAGTACCCACATAAAAGAACTAACAAACAAATTAAGACATAGTGCATATGCTTTGTTTCACCTCAGCTACCATTGTCCAGCAAATGTTCTAAGACAGTGTTACTTTGGACTAGCGGAATCATATATAAGATATGGCATTCTCGCATGGGGTAAGGCTCCCCAAATGTCAAGTCTTGAAAATATTCACCGTAAACTTCAAAAGATTGTATACCAATCGAAATTAGGAAAACACTACGACAGACGACTCATCGACGAAGATATAAAACTGCTAGATATCACACAACTGCACAAACTTGAAATAATATCAAACTTTCACAACGACGATACATACAAACTTCAAACTCAACAAGCATATAACACCAGGAGAAGACAACAAAATCAACTCACAATCCCGAGATACTGGAATGAATACGGCCGCAGGAAATATGAGGTTACAATCCCTACAATTTTGAACGAGCTTCCAATAGAAATAAGGAACTTAGCAAAACCAGCATTAATTAAAAAAGCTAAATCCTTTTACTTAAATAATGATGTATAAATAAAAAAAAAAAAAAAAAAAAAAAAAAAAAAAAAAAAAAAAAAAAAAAAAAAAAATTGAAGAGACTATTTTAAAACTCACTTGAAATTATATAAAATCATTTTTGTAAACAGTCTTCTGCAGACAAGCCAATTAGGCTTTGCAGATTTAAATTTAAATTTGTAATATTTTATGACAAATCAATAAAATTGAAAATTGAAAAATTGAAATTGAAAAAAAAAAAAAAAAAAAAAAAAAAAAAAAGGTAGTAAGGGACTTTATCTACCTCGGTTCCGCTATTAACTCTGACAACAACTTCTCGTCAGAAATCAAACGAAGAATTACTCTTGCCAACCGCTGTTTCTTCGTGCCAAGAAAGCAATTTAGTAGTAAAGCCCTAACTTGAACTACTAAGGAGATCCTATACAAGACCCTGATCATCCCAGCCCAGTCCTGCTCTATGGCGCTGAAATTATCTTGCATTAACAGCCCATGTGAGGCCTCAAACCTAGCTTTTCTCTTCAGTTGTGTGTGTGAAGCACTTATTTTTGTCACATAAAGGAGGACCTCTTGTTTTATTTCGAATCCGAACGGCGAATTCGAAAAGCTTCTTATGACAGTGTTTGTGGATGGTTGTCAGACTTTCGCAAGAGGTGGAGCAGTTAAAAAGGTTTTTGTCACTTTCGGGATTTGAAGCAGAGTCTCCGCGCTAAGTAGTGCAACGCACTTACCATTAGGCCACTGCTCTAAAGCATGGACACAATCCTTTGCGGCTTTGAGCGAACAATTCTTCGAAAAATCTTCGGTGCCTCTTGCGTTGACGGGCTTTAACGACAAAGATTCACTCAAGAACTGTACCAGCTGTACAGAATCAAAGACCTGGTCAAACAACTCTTTATTGGAGGTTTAAGATGGCTAGGGCACCGATTTGATTCCCAGCCAGACGTCTCACGTAGTAAATGAAGGCCTCGCCTAAGGTGGCATGCACAAGGAAAAACCGACCTCTACCAACTTTAAGTGCGCAACTGGAGGCAGTAAGCTACGGACCGGGCTAATTGGAGAGGCATGCTGATTGAGACTAATAATGGGAGCACCTCTAAGTAACGCTTCATCGGATCTCCCGTGAAGAAGGTAGAGAAGATCCTCTAAAATGTTAATAACTGTTTTTGTCGTACAAAAAATGTCCGTTCTCCTACTCTACATCCCCGAGGTTTATTTTCTATTGCAAGCATTCTCTAAAGCATCTATCGGTAATTGGATTTATCTCAATGATTGATGGAACCAATTTGTTCTCCTCCCACTTTGGGTGGGCGCTCATGATACACTTCCTAATTATTTCCTCTTGCCCAAAAATCAATCAACGAATCTCCCTGCACATGCTTCTTCTTGTCATCCCTGAACTTGCTGACCTTTTCAAATATCAACGTCAAAGCTCATACGTGCATATAATGAAGACCCCTGTTTATGAATGTGTCCATTAGGTAGAACTCAAATTTCACCATCACTTTCGTGCTCCCATCTCCATTAAAATGTTCAAAGGACACTTTCGTGATTCCGTTTGACAACGCTTGACACAAATTTCAAATTTGTAAGCAATTCTACCTTTCTATAGATTTGTAAGAATACCACATGATAACCCCATTAGAGGATGCACGCTCATCCAGATGCTGCTACAAAAGCAGACTCAAGTTCTCACGGTTTTCTAATTTCGTGATTAGCAACTCATGATACACCAATTGCACCACCAAATTCAAATGAAGCTCTCGGTCTTAACAGTGCACATCCTGCACACACAATTTCCATGGTGCCATGCATTCATAATTAAGGTAACACATCACATCACATCACAGAGTGACAGCTACTCGAAATTCCCAGGAAATCCATCCAGCACGGTGCAATTGAGGATTCATTTGGAAAAACACAACCACCCGTGACACTCCTAATCACATCTCAACTAATGACACAAAGAACCAACTCAGCATTATGTCAACTGGAATACATTGCGAGGCGAACTCTTTACTTCCTTCTTTGGCGGAACTAACGACTCGTCGTTGTAGTTGTAGTCCTTTTAGCTTGAAATTCTCTTTGTTTTGTTTTTCTCGTTCCGTGCTTGGCAGATTATTTTATCACTCCACTGGCATTGCGGCGACATGCATTGCAATGATGGAACAAGCGATTCCGAATTGTTACCGTTTAGTGTGTGCAGAACTTGCAGAGGTCCTTGAACACTTTCAACTTAAGTACGTAGTGCAACAAAATAGGATTACAAGTGAATGTGATGGGATTAAGATTTCATGTAGTCTGTATGGTGTGGGATACAAGAGATGGCATCTACCCAAAATATCCTTTTTTTTTGGTTTTTTTGTCACCAGGACGACAACATTATCTAGGGGTTTACGTGATAAATATTGTGCTCGGTTCTATGTTTGTCCAACATTCCAATTTGCAAGACTTCTACGCTCGTAGCGAGTTGAAATGTTTAAAGAAATTTAATTAAATGTTGAAAGGATATTACTCGACTCCACCTACACATGCGTAATAGGACATTCAATTCAAAGGGAATATAGGAATGCGAACGGGTGACATGAATACCACATCAGTATATCGACTGTCAAAGGCATTTCGATTGGATTTTCTAAATTCATCGTCGGTCGGTATGTCCTGCCTGAGATACTAATAATTTTCCATATGCTGCAGCAAGGCGGATCTATGGAGGAGCATATTAAATCCTCATGGCTGCGGATTATTATTGTTAGGCATAAGGCCAATTGAACCGATTGATAATATTCAATTTTAAGCAATCCACGCTGTGCTCTGTTGGATTTGTGTGGCGGCAAATACGCACACACAGGCATATTTACTGGGAAACAGGACGATAGATGGAATTTCCATTATTCAGATTTAATAGAGATGCTTCAGTGTGATGTATTGCATTCGCTCTCCAAGCTTTTGTAGGCAATAATAGTACCTCTCTGGCTTGTAAATCAATTCACTGGCAGGGAATAGCTGGGGATATCTATAGGACCAGATTAAGGATATCCTTCACTTTGTTATAATATATTCAAGTGCAAACTACTGTAGTTCCAAAAGTAGATTGTTTGCATCCATGTTGTTGCAGAGTGTGGCTATTTGATATGGTTCCTCAGGACCATTCATTATAAGGCAATCAGTGTTTCCAATATCGCATACAATATCGCATACAAGACCATATATGACCCTGTGATTGCAAGAAATCTTTCTTCTGCTCATGATAGGCTGTGTAGATTTTTTAAAACGAAATATTTGTTACTACCCCAGGATACGTGGCGTGGATAGGCATGTAAGATAATAGGCGTTCAAATGATAGGCAATGCGATTATGTAAAACCGTTTTTACTTAGCTAATGCCTATAAACTCCCACTCTCTGCCTCCTCGTGGTGACCTTGACCGTAGATTTTGTGTGAAGCGTTGTGTAAATCAGAAGATGAGAGAGTGGTGGCAAAGACGTGTGCTACACCACGGTACATAATCCTGTTCCAAGAAAACAGTGACAGAATTCCCAGGCTGGCGTCTACAGTCCCAGTTAGGATGGACAAAATGAACAACTTACATGAGCTGCTTTGATATATTCGGACAACTGTTCATTTAGAAATTGCAAGGGTAAGTCAGGCAAGGGTTACTCAGGCCTCTTAATGATTGCCTCGACCACATTAAGCTTCAGCTAAAAGAGTCTTCGAATCACAGACTTTAGATTTGAGAGAACAAGGAAGTCCGAACCTCCGGTTTAATGATCAAGCGATCGCGGATGAAAGAGTGCTTGAACTGACTGAATTAAAGCAACGTGCCATGATGAAAGGCTGACATTGTCTCTAAATCAACAGCCATTATCCGTAATTGGCACTTACGTCATATAAACCGAACAGCTTTCCATGCTCGGTGTTTGTGTTAGTAAAGACTAACATTGGAATGACAATTTCTAGGTTTCATTAATCGATGTAAGCAGCTGCAATAACGAATATTGCAGCTGCAATATTCGTTACGTTATATGAATGCAAATCAGTTAACCCTCAAGCCTATCTTCGGACGAACGCTAAAATATAGAGATTCTTTGGGTGGCCATCATGAATGGAGCACCACGAATATGCTGGACAAGCCCCTCCACAGACCTTGTACCAAAAGCTTATAAATTTAAAACTAAGGAGTGAACTTAAAGTCCACCAATCCTGAAGGAGTGCTTAAACACTAAAACTCTCATTTAGGCACCAAAATTCGGAGCGCTGCTATTCAGCACGAGTTTTATCGCGACCTGACATCGCCGTGCTAAAGCGGAGAAGCTACAGATCATTGTTGACGGACCCGTTGGGAATCAGCAATTTGTCCCGCGTGCCCCCTGGCGGTGGTATAATACCGGGATACCATTTCTTTCGAGAACTAACTCTAGAGAGTCGATCTAAACGAATGCTTCTGGTGGTATAAAGCCCGACATAACCTTGCTATCCATATATGTATCATTGGTAAGCCCCAAAGATCAGGCTTTTGTTGCCAGCCATAGCCCTTGAGACGTGCCTTCGAATCACCTTAATAAGGAAGTGTTCAATTCCATTCCGCTGTGCCTCATCGTTAAAGGACCTTGTTGCGATCATATTTTATGTACTCGGATTCTGGCGTTTGGTACAATCCTAGGTAGGATCGGAGACACCGCCCTCAAATAGCCTTTTCCATGTAGAATGATGCCACGGTACAGCCGTAAGTGATTATTGGCCTTATAAGGGCCATGTAGCATATGACTTTCAACCTTAAATCTAGTTGACTGCTTTGAAACAGATCATAAGACCCCCTAGCCCTGGCTAGACAAGCTGCTATACTTTTGTCAAAATACAGAAACTTGTCAAGTCAGATGCCAAGATATTTAGCTTCACTTCTCACCGCCAAAGATACGTCCAAAGATTCATACATTGTTTTAGTCTTTTTCGGTATCGCTGGAAGTCCTAAGCAATGGGCTTCTAAACAGAATTGTTTCGGTATTTTGCAAATCTATGTTGGTGACCTCGATTTTATGACCTGATCTGTACGCCACTTCATCATCTGCGTAAGCTATAGCGTGTCTGAAGGAACCTACAAGATCACTTGTATAAATGTTAAATATTATCGGGGAGTTCACCGCCACCTGCTGTAAACCGTTCAAATGCTTTAGTCGAAGTTCGAACTTCTTTCCCATAAGCATTTCATAAATCGTATAAAGCATGTCTCTGCGCATGCCCAGCATGGTTAGCTTGTAGAAAAGCCCCTCTAACCATAAGATGTTTAAGGCCTTCTCAAATTCAACAAGACAGGCTCCTGTGCATTGCTTTTTGGACTTATTCCATTGAACGTTGGACACTAATTAGGATATGGCATCCTGAAAACACCAATTACATCCTAACAAGGTTTAACTTTGATAAGAGTTTCCGGCTTGCAGTCCTAGACAGAGCGTCATGGGATAGTAACGAACCTATGCTAACCGAAGAATGGCTCCAAAACAAATGAAGTAGTGTGTGCTGGTGGCTTCTCCGACAGGCTAAATCTCAGCCTATCTTCCTGTTTTTCTGATCATTGCAGCTTGTTCTAAGCGGAACTTATGGCGATCAAAGAAGCATATCCAGGCTGAAAGAGAATATAAATCAGCATTTTCTCAGACAGCCAAGCAGCCATCAAATCCCTGGAATCAATCTTAACAAATTCAAAGGCAACCCTTGATTGCCGATCATCTCTGCAGGAGATGTCTAAGCATTTTAATATTCACCTACGCTGGGTGCCTGGGCAGAGGGAAATTCCAGGGAACTGCAAGGCTGATGAACTCGCCAGACATGGGACGAAACTACCATTTGCACCCGACACGAGTGCACCATGTATTCCTATCGCTATATGCAAAGGCTTACTAGCGCAACATGCTAACAGCAAATCAAACCTCAGATGGAGTCGAGGCACGACGTGTCAAACACCGAAACAAATTTGGCCAAAGCTAGATTTGAGAAGATCAAATGGACTGATTTCACTCGATAGATCGCATATTAGCGCCGCAATAGGTGTCAACACTGGACACTGTTTAATAGGCAGGCACGTAGAAAGGCTAGGGCTCAACTCAAACGAGTTCTATAGAAGCTACATGGATGAAGAGAAAGAAGAAACAATACATCATCTCCTTCGTAACTGCCCGGCCCTATCAAACAAACGGAAGCTCCATCTTGGATCTTACTATTTTAAAAATCTCAGTGGTTTGGCAAAAACGGAAGTGAAAAGCCTCCTCCGCTTCATCAAAAGGTTAGAATGGTTTTCTCATGGATAGTAAGGAGAATGGACAAGATCACAATGGACCAACAATTGGTCTAAGTGTGCTCGCAGCTACTCTAACCTAACCTAGGTCACAGTCATGCCTTGCTCGAAAACCAAACTCTAAGCAAAACACTATTGACTAACTTTTCGACATTGCTTAGATTCGGCAGAACCTATGGTTATATTATGTCATTTACAAGCCTTCATAAAACTATTTAGGAGGAACACACCTCGTTTTGCTTCACCAATAAAACTGACTTCGGTGCAAAACCGTAATAAATTAAAAAATCGGGAAGGCATTGCGTGACTTCGCACAAGCCTCATACACAGGCCAGTGGCAAGGATATGCCTGCAAACAAATTATGGTAACAATGCATAATTTAAGTGCTAGGCTTGGCAAAGGGGAATGATTAATTATATTGAAATTAGAATATGACCTCTGGAAAAACGATTAAGATAAAATCATTCTGTTAACCGCATGCTACTTACTATCATTAAAAAAAAAAACGAACACACCTACCGTGTAAAAGGATTTCACATGGACACCTATACTTATGTCGTTAGGCACCTTTTTATTAGATTTAGATGATGAATGCAATCGTGATTTAGATGAAAGTGGTTGTGGGTGAACAATTGTTGTTGGACTTTAGTAATGAACCCTTTTTTTTTTTAACTATTCTGCAACAAGGACCTCTGAATCTGAACATGTTTGGAACCAATTGAATTTGTAATAATGGCAATGGTTACAAACTTAGAACATGCAAGTGGTATCTATCATCCAATCTGGTAGTTCTAGACAAATGTTACGCTTATCAGTTGAATATGGATCAAAGTGCCTTGAAATTAAATTAGAATATAAATTTTAGACCTTTATGGGCATAAGACCTAGCTTCGCCATTAGTTTGGATGAGCGATCGAAAAGGACCTACAACGAAGGTCCCTTTTTCGATTTTCGCTAGAAGTGAGGCAGTGAAATATGTTAGTGGTTGTACTTGCGTAATCAATCAACATCGTAATCATCGCTTGTCGTCAAATGCTACTATTGAGCCACATCCAAGAAAAAGGAACCAAGAGAATAGATTGGAATGGTTCGAAAAAGATGGTGCAACAAAAACCCTCGACAAACATCAGCAAAAATACAGCCAAATCGAAAAGGAGGCATTATCGAACGTTTACGGGGTTAAGAAGTTTCACCAATACGGACGCACATTTACATTAATAACCGATCATAAGCCCTTGGTGTCTCTTTTCAGCCCTGATAAAAATGTACCCATCATGACTGCTAATCGGCTACAGCGTTGGGCTATTACGCTTATGGCATATAACTATCGCATATGCTATCGACCTACTGAAAAGCATGCCAATGCTGACACCCTGTCTCGGTTTCCTATAGGACCAGATTTGAAGTTTGATTCTCAGCAGGAGGAGTTGTGCATGGATATTTCTCAGGAATATGCAGATAAAATAGATTTGTTTCCTATGATAAAAGCCGATATCGTAGCAGCTATTAAAAAAGATGTTGTCCTTAAAAAAGTCCTTGAATTCCTATTTACAGGTTGGCCTGAGAAGTTATCGGAAGAAGATCGGGATGTCAAACCCTACTTTGTGAGAAGGATGTCGTTATCGCAATTTCAAGGATTAATAATGCTGCAGACAGAGCACTTACGAGTTGTGGTGCCACCTCAGTTGCAGTCGCGCGTTACAGAGATGATTCATGAAGGACACTGGGGTATTGTAGGGATGAAACAGCTCGCAAGGAGATATTGTTGGTGACCCACAGTGAACAAGGAGATAGAGTCACGAGCCAACACTTGTGCTGTTTGTCAGGCTTCCGCTTCAAATCCTTCCAGGGAATATACACCGTGGCCAATACCTGAACGTCCATGGTAACGAGTCCACATCGACGACGCCGCCCCATTCTTCAAGGAAATGTGTTTTTTTTTTGTGTTGACGCATTTTCTAAATTTCCTTTTGTTGTACCAATGAAAAATACTACTACCACAACAGCGACGATTAAGGCACTAAATCGAATATTTACTCTCGAAGGACTTCCGGAAACAATAGTGTCGGACAACGGTCCACAATTTACATCCACCACATTCACCGAATTCTGTAAGCAAAACGGAATAGAACACCTACGCACCGCTCCTTTTCACCTCAAATGGCAAGGCCGAACGATTTGTTCGGTTTTTTTTTTGTTGTTTTTTTGGTTTAAAAAAACATTGGAAGGGAATCTGGACCATGACATAGCTTTATCTAAATTCTTATGCAGCTACCGTACCACCCCAATGTTACCTTCAGGGAAATCTCCAGCTGAATTGCTGCACGGTAGACAACATCGTGCTATATTATCCCAGCTGATCTCAGAGTTAACTACTCTGACTACACCATCTATTAACTCGAAGCATACATTTTACAAAAACCAGCCAGTATATGCTAGAAACTTTGCTAAGGGACCTCGCTGGATTGAAGCCTCCAAGGAACTAAAATGTTGTTGGTTCAAACTCCGCGTGGGCTGTGGAGCCGACATCAAAACCAGCTAAGAAACCGCATCGATGCAGACAGCTTATCACATCCTTTCCTACGAGCCAGACAATCAGTGGAGCTGTTACCTAACCATTCAAACCAGGCAAGTAGCTTTACACATCTCACTAATCCTGTTAGTATTTGCAGTCCAAGGCCAGTCTTCAAGTAGCTGTTCGAGAAGTGGACACTCCGCGAGTTAGACCATTTTGTCGGTCCATTGTAATACCAGGTGGATATTGTCCATTCTTCGTGTTATCTGTGAGAAAGTTATTCTGAGCTTTTATTGAAACGGAGGATACTGTTCTCTTCCGTTTTTGTCAAATCACTGAGATTTTGAAAATAGTAAGCTCCAAGATGGAGCTTCATTTTGTTTGATAGGGCCGGGCAGTTACAAAGGAGATGAAGTATTGTTTCATCTTCGTGATGACACCTATGGTGCCGCTAATGTATGATCTATCGAGAGAAATCAATCCCTTGGATCTTCTCACATTCAGCTTGGTAAAATTTGTTTGGTTATTGGACACGTCGTGCTCGTAAGATTTGTTTTGCTGTAAGCATGTTTCACTAGTAAGCTTTGGCATGTAGCGATAGAATTACCAAATGCATCCGTATCGGGTAAAACTAGTTGTTTAGTCCCACATCTGGTGAGTTCATCAGCCTTACAGTTTCCTGGAACTATACCCAGGCTCCCAGCATCGATGAATGTTAAACTGTTCTCACATCTCTTGCAGATCTGAGCGACAGTCTAGGGTTGACTTTGAATTTGTTGAGACTGATTCCAAGGATTTGATGGCCGCTTAGCTGTCCGAGAAGATGCTAATATCCTTGATCGTCAGGAGTTCCTCCTGGAACGCGTTGCAATGATCAGAAAGACGGAAATATAGGCTAAGATTTAGCCGGAGAAGACACCAGGACCCTAAACTGCTACTAAGCAGACATTACTCCCATCGAGGAAATACGATGGGATGGGCCGGACAAAAAGAGGATGAAAAACTGTGACATCTACTATGGACCGTATTATAGTGAGCAGAAAAACCGACTATTCGGATGTGGATTCATTATAAGTGCTAGACTTAGGCAAGAAGTCTAACAATTCGCATCATGTCAAAATTCGCCAACATAAGCCTTATATGCGCTCACGTTCCGACGGAGGAAAAATATGAAAGGTAGGAACAGAAAACGCCTTTAGCAGTATTTTCGGAAAACATATAGCCTACACGACAACACGTCTGTTAACGGACTTAGGCTAATTGACTTCGCTACAGAACGAAATGCCACTATAGCCAGCCGGTTTTCTCACCTCGGTATCAATAAGAGGACATGGCGGTCTCCAGATCAGCGAACAGTCAATTAAATTGATCAATATCCGAACATTCCGAGGAGCTAACATCGATTCGTATCACTACCTTGTAGCAGCCAAGGTAAGAATGCGGATATCCACCACGCCACAACAATCCAGAAATACTGTGAAAAAATTTAATGTCGGAAGACTGCAATCGCAAGAAACCGCCAAGGCTCTTTCGCAACGCGTATCCTTAACCTCTCGATTCACACCACACTACCAGCATCGAAAATCGAAGAACAATGGCAACGATGCCAACAAGCCATTAGATCAGCCTCAACTGATGCGCTAGGTTTCTCTCGTCCACCAGCAAGAAACCGATGTTGGAATGCCGAATGGAACTCCTGAAACGAGACCTACAAGGCTAAGCTACAGGTGAAGACGAGAGCTGCCATTGAGCCCTATAGACAGAGAAGAAGGGAAGAATACCGGCTTTTCAGAAAGAAGAAAAAAGAGCAAGAAAAACGCGCGATCGAGGATATAGAGAGGTGCCACTCCAGGAACCATGTTCGCAAGTTTTACCAAAGTGTAAAACTACAAAGCCAAGGATATAAGGCTTGAACAGAATCCTGAAGAGATAAACAGGGAAATATCGTAGTTGCGACACAGTTGTTGCTAAGGATATGGAAGAACCACTTCTGCAGATTGTTAAACGGAGATGACGAACAATATTCCGCTGTCAGGCAGAATAAACCATTCAATATTGGCAACGGCTGCGAAAACTGCCAACCACCCGACCTAAGTGCAGTGAGGATAGCAATATCTAACTCAAGCTTAATAAGGCCCAAACTAGTCCACACATTTGATACTAAAAAGGGATTTAGGCAAGGCGATGCGCTGTCATGTGAGTTCTTCAATTTGATTCTTGAAAGGATTATGGAAAATTTCCGAGCCGAAACCAGAGGCACAATGTTCCAAAAATCGGTGCAACTACTAGCATACGCCGATGATATTGACATCATTGGTAGGACTCAACGTGATGTCATAGCCACGTTTGCTAGTTAGTATAGATAAGGAAGCGGCAAAAATGGGTTTAGCAGTAAATGAGGTTAAGACTAAGTAAGATAAATAAGTATATGCTATGGTGACGAAGATTCAACCAAATACTATACAAACTGTACAGCAACATACCCTTGGTCATAAAACTCCACATTGGACGTTAAAGATGGCAAGAACATGTAGAACGAATGGACACCAATACTCCGGCTCGCAGAGTCTTCGATTCCCAGCCAGACGTCAGACGCAGTAGAGGAAGACCTCACCTTAAGTGGCGCGCACAAGTAGAAACCGACCTTAACCAACTTGGACCGGTCCAAAATGGATAATAGTGCGACGATTTATCGTTCCTACTCCTCGACTTATCGAGAATTGCGAACTGAGGAACAGGATTTGTACCGTAATGGACTCAAAGCAATTCAACGATCTTATTGCTTTGGTGACTCCACACATCCAAAAGCAAGATACGAATATGCGCGCGAGCATATCAGCAGGTGAGCGTCTTACGTTGACGTTACGCTAACTAGCTACCGGGGAAACTTTCCGGTCTCTGCAGTACCTGTTCCGGATTCCCATTTCCACGATCTCGTCTATCATTCCAGAAGTTCTGGATGCCATCTACAAAGTACTCGTGGACAAATATCTTCAAGTAAGTTTTGATTATTTTATTATTTATTCAGTGGGGAACAGAAAATTGTATTCAAATCTAGACACCGAGAACACCACAGGCTTGGGTTGGTATTGCCAGAACATTTAACGAACTGTGGCAATTTCCAAACTGCGTCAGAGCAGTCGACGGCAAGCATGTGGTGATGATCGCACCATCGAATTCTGACAGCATATTCTAAAATGTGCCGGAAATCATCTGACGGTAGATTGTATGTCAGATAAGAAAACTCTTGCTATCTGCATTAACTGTAAAGGCAATCATCCGGCAAATTATCGCGGTTGCGAAGTAGCTAAAGAGTTGCAAAAAAGACGGACGAAATTTAATAGTATTAATTCACAGAAATTAAATTTAAACAAGCAAAAGCCTAAAATTCCGATTAAAAATATGTCGAAGACAAGAAAGGCCATAATCGAAAAACCTAAATTTTCACAAACTACGCGGCCATCAGATATCCGTTCGGATCTTGTACATCCAAAACCAAATGTACAAACGTATTCTTAAGCTACAGTATCCAATAACGTCAAAAAAATATCTCACCTGACCCAGTTTCAAATGTATTTTCGAAAAAAACGAATAAACTTATTTTTGACAGGCTCGTTAAGCTCGAAAATAGTATTTGCTATAGAAGTACCACACCTTTAACATGAATAGATTGCTTAAAATTCTTACGTGGAATGCCAATGGCCTTTGGCAAAAACTTGGAGAACTTGAAATATTTATGCAGGAAAAAGATATAGACATCTGTTTAATATCCGAAACTCACGCAAAGAGTAATTTGAACTTAAAAATTAAAGGTTACCTCGACTATCATGCTCTACATCCATCGAAAAAGGCTAGAGGTGGAGCCTCACTATATATAAAAGAGTTTATCGAACATTCCTCTGATCATTCTCCAGTCATTTTAACAACGAGCGAGTCACTGATTATAAATGAAAAACCACCCAGATTAACAAACGGGAAAACCAACTGGGAAGGTTTCAAAAACGATATTGAAAATAATCTCCGACGGGTGTATCGCTTAGAACACCATTGGAACTCGAAGTCGCGGTTGACTCCTTTATCGATACTATCCAAAAAGCAGCATGGAATAATACTCCTCAACATTCAACGGTGGACCAAGTACATCGAATTACAGATGTAATTGAGAAAGCTTTCGAAGAAGAAAATTTGTTCAGCCGTATTTCTTGACGTGTCGCAAGCTTTTGACAAGGTGTGGCACAAAGGCCTTACTTATAAACTAAGTCAAGTTCTGCCAGAACAATTATATAAAATCTTCGTGTCGTATCTTGAGCATAGACTCTTCCGTGTGAAACTTGGAAGCGAATATTCCGAGTTCAAAGAAATAATGGCAGGTGTACCGCAAGGAAGCGTCCTTGGACCAATCCTGTACCTCCTATTCACTCGTGATATCCCACAAACAAACGATACAATAGTTGCAACGTTTGCTGACGATACTGCTATACTAGCAGTTGGCACAACAATAGAGGAAACAAATATCAAATTACAAAACGCTCTTAACGAGGTTAATGAATGGACTAAATCCTGGCGGATTGCACTTAATGAGAGCAAATCGATCCATGAAGTTTTTTCGTATAAACGGACAAACAATTTGCCTGTATTTCTAAATACGGTTCGAGTCCCGTTTGCAAATGAAGCGAAATATCTCGGTATGACACTCGATGAAAAATTAAAATGGAAGTCGCATGTAAAAAAGAAATGCGAAGAACTTAAGAATAAATACAGAGAACTGTACTGGTTGCTCGGAAAATATTCGAAGCTTAACCTTGATAACAAGCTGCTATTATACAAGCAAGTGCTAAAACCGGTTTGGACACATGCCCCCTTATTCATTAGATTTCACTAAAACACATCTCAACGGTTGTATAGTTATACAGTGCATAAGTATTTATACAGCCTCTATTCAGGGTCGCACAATTTCTTATTCATAACATATTTCCCCATCCATAATAGTTATACAGGGTTTGTGTCAAATAAATTACCAAAAAGCTCGGCAGAGTTACCAAGGGGTCATTTTTATGGTTGTGAAACTCATGGTGACAATTTTATTTTCTACATTTTTATAACATATTGATGACTTATGTTTACTCAATAACATCGTTTACAATGTTGAGTCTGTAGGTAAAAAAAGAATTACCATTTGAACAAATTAAACAGTGAAACACAACTGCTAAAATACAAAAAAAAACCCTGGATGATTTTTTTCAACTTACAATTGAACCTTTGGTAACCCTGATGGTCAGCCATCTGTGTATACAGAAAAAACAAATGATTTACCCTTATACAGGCACTATTCAACCATCAGGCGCGTTTAGGATGTGCAGCCTCTATTCAACGTTGTATAAGTTTTATGAATAAGGTTTTTGCGTTTAGAGGCATTTTAAGGAGAGCATAACTTTATACATTCCTTATAATGAGTTTATGAATAAGGCTGATGGTATACAATGGGGTTGTACCAGTGAAACGAATATAAACATTTTACAAACTTTTGAAAATGTTAAGATCATTCGTCAATGCGCCGTGGTACGTAAGGAACGAAGATCTACAAACAAAAAATTTTGCACGAAAACATAAAAAACGTTTATTAGGACACGTTAACACAACAGTCCTCCAAATTCTGGACGAAACAAATATATTGCGGCATCTTCAAAGAACTAAGCCCTTAGATTTGGCCCGATAATAACAAACCGCGCTTTTAATTGCGGAAAAAGCAGGAACTCTCAAAGGAAAGTTACCTGCCAAACATATTATATACTCGTGATAAAAAAATTGCTAGATAAGTCGAATACTTAGTTGCAATAGAAATACAAAATGGGTGGTGGTTTTAGTGAGTAAAAATCTCACAAAACTTTGGGCACGTGCTCATCGTGTCTATGAAGATTTTCACCAGCCCACAGGAAAAAAAAATATTGTAAAATTACACAAAGTATTGTATTTATGGGCACGTTGGTTGCAATGGTTGATTCTCTGATGATGGTGTTTTCAATCGGTGCACATTTGGACCAGCGCTGGATAATAATCAGCTTTGCTTGCCACCACAAAAACCATTAAACGGCAGAGATCTGCCTGTTCCGTACGTTCTTGTGGCAGACGATGCGTCCGAATGTATTAAAACCATAATGCCAACAGATAAAAAGAATTGATAGACCCACCTTTTCAGAGGTCTCCATTATCATAATGTTATGTTTGATTTGCTTAATAGGAGCAAATAAAAAAGAATACGTGAAGCTGGAGACATAGAACTGGGGGAAATTTGAAGTCAAAAATGCAAACGCGGATTTGCAAACATTTTACTATTGTACAATATAAACTTGTAAATGCTATTGGATTGTATAATTATTAACCTTTCGAAATATATAAAATATAGTGTGATTAAGATTTTGTTAAAATAAGAAAATAAGATATTAATTTGTGGCTCCATACAAATAGCGTAATTTTTATGGATAACCTACATTCGTCAATACTTGGAAATTAATTTACTAACCGAAATCTTGCAGAAATTGTCGGCAATTGGAAGATGTATAAAACTATGACATCGGACAATTTAAAATTGTCTCACAAAGTCTCAATCAGCTGACAGTAAATTGCAAAAACTGAAATTGCGTGTTCAGAAGATTATGTGATACCTAGCAATTAGTTGGTCAGATTGTGGTCTAACAATTGCCGACAATAAATTGTCTTAGAAAATTTTCACCCAAAATTGTGAGTTCAGACGGTTGCAAGACATTTGGAACATTTTTTTTACTGATATATATGACAAATTTGGAAGATCTTCCAATCGTCTGAACGTAGCTTTAGTTATGGGTTTTGATTTTCGGTAGAGTTTCAATAAAGCTGTACACTATAGGCCTGCTCAGAATGCGTATCTGTAGCTGGTATCTGTAGCTGAGTAAAAAGTTAAAAACAAGGCAACCCGTAAGCGCTTACACAATGTGTATCTTCGTGAATCTGTAGCTTGAAGTTGAATAGAGGGCAACTTCATGCAAGAAATGTATCTCTCTTTTGACAGCGATGCAAGATACCAGCTACAGATATGCATTCTGAGCAGGCCTTATACAAGGTGGCGCAAAAGTAATCCTCCTATCAGAAAATAAAGGGTGATCCAAGTAGAGATACTTTTTTCAATAGCCTTTTTTGACAGATCACGTGTGAGTCGTGTCATGCTGTCATGTTATTTTTGTTTAGTATTGTTTGGCATTTCATAATGGAAAGACTTACGCGTGAACAACGTTTACAAATTGTTCAACTTTATTTTGAAAATTCACGTTCTGTGAGGAATGTGTTTCGTGCACTTCGCTCAACTTATGGTCAACATAATCGGCCTACTGAGCGTACTATTCGCAACACCATCACCCATTTTGAGACCCAGCATTCATTATTGGATAATATTCGACCGAATAGACCACGTCCAGCACGCTGTGAAGAAAATATAGCGGCCGTAGCTGAGAGTGTACACGAAGACCGTAGAGAGTCAAACCGTCAATGGCGACCGTTATCGTGCCATGATAACCGACTATTTGATGCCTGAAATTGAAGCTCGTGATCTCCGCGACATTTGGTTTCAGCAAGACGGCGCCACTTCCCACACATCGCATCAATCAATGGACTTATTGAGAGAACATTTCGGTGAGCATATAATTTCACGTTTTGGGCCGGTCGATTGGCCACCAAGATCGTGTGATATCACACCGTTAGACTTTTTCCTGTGGGGATATGTAAAGTCAAAAGCTTATGCCGACAAACCCGCTTCGATTCAGGCCTTGGAGGAAAACATCACGCGTGTCATTCGCCAGTTACCAGTCGAAATGCTCGAACGAGTGATCGAAAATTGGACTCAACGGATGGACCATCTGCGACGTAGCAACGGCCAACATTTGATAGACATAATCTTCAAAAAATAAATGCCAAAGAATGTTCTTTCAAATGATAATAAACATTCTCCATTAAATTTGAATTTTCTGTGTTTTTTTCTTTAAAAAAGTAGGGAACCTCGAAATGGATCACCCATTACATCGGAAGGTTATTTTTGCGCCACCTTGTATAATATGATGTTGAAACAATAGTGATTTTTAACAACTGAAAGCTGACTCAAATATATTAATGGCCCTTTCTGAGAAGTGTAAACAATTATGCAATGCTTAAAATGTATCTTAACCTTATTCATAAATTTTTTTTTAAATGCTTAATAAAGAATGTTAGGTACAAGGTGGCGCAAAAGTAATCCTCCTATCAGAAAATACATCGGAAGGTTATTTTTGCGCCACCTTGTACATAATTCTCGTAACTTACTTACATCGATATTTGCGTTTTGTTATTAGTAACGCCGATTACATTTAAATTGACTTACCTACTTTGTTGACATCCTCTAAGAACCCGTACGGACCTGTTGACCTACCAGCTTTGTATTCCCACGTTGAGATTTGTCATTACTCATTATTATTATATTTAACACAGCCGTGCATGTTTTTGGTCGATGAACATCTATTTTATGGTATATTCACATCTCCATGTTGGGATCAAATTTACACATTCATTGGAGTACAATTTATGATAAACTTTCGCAAAAAAAACATTTGTTTCACTCACTCTTTACCGAATTCAACTAATCAACAAAATATTCCTTGGCAAATGTGTATTTAAAGGAACACCGGATCTGTATCAACGTGACAGGCGACCACGCACGCTTATGTCCAAACCTTACTCACGACACTTTCCTTGAACCCCACACAAGATGGTAACGATAACATATTACTAAAACACAATTTCCAATCGGTGAAAATAGGATCTGCAAAACAAAACATGCAAATGTTTGCAGGAATATTTCCACCTGATCACATAGTACTTGCAATCACCCCCGCACTCCCGAACACCAAAACTAAAACGCAATTGGCGATCACCACGTTCTCAAATTGAAGGGATATTTCCATTTTGTGCAATTCCGGGGTCAAAATAAAACTCACAACTCTTTTTTTAGGGAATATTTGACAAAACCCGGGCATTTACCACCGCGCACTCAACAAATTTCGCAAACTTTAGTCTGGCGTAGGTTATAGTGACAGCTGCTGCTGTCTATGCTTTCAGGGAGGTCATGAGGTAATTGTTGTGGTAGGTTGTGGTTTGTGGTGAAAATCAGAAAAATAAAAAAATACATGCATTTAAAATACAAATAGAATGCGAATTAATTGTGTATACCCTATCGCAATTTTAAGGAAGTGGTTTTAGAAAAAAAAATCAGTATGTTTCATTCATAAGTAGGGTTAGGAAATGTATTTTTTGATAAACTTTAAAAGCAAAAGAACAAACGATATTTTCCAATACATAATGCATTTTCCTTTAAAGTAGCATTGAGTTGTTAGTGCATATTTTTGCGTATATTATTACAAGTGCTAATTTTGCATACTTTTGTAATAATTGCATATTTTCTTGCATATTTTCCAAAAAAAAAAAAAAATAGTGAAAAGCATCGATTTCAAAGAAATGCACACGGCCTATTATACTTTTTAATTTACAATCAATAGAGTTATTACCGACAACGTCAGTGTCAAATGAATACAAAAAATGTACACGGCCTATTATACTTTTTAATTTACAATTGTAATTACTGACAACGTCAGTGTCATATGAATAAAAACAAGTGGTGGATGTATACGACCGACAAATGGAAAGAACTTCAGCAGCAAAGACTTTGTCATACGTAGCTACGTTCTCTTTGGGGGGAAGACTTTAAATTGCTTTGATTAAATGGGTATAGAATATCATTTAATATGAAAATGTTGATTTGAATTATTGAAATACAAAATTGCAATTGAACTCATTAAAATTTTTAACAAGAAAATTATTTTTTCCGTAAAAAAATGGTTCAATGGAGTTCCTCATGGAAGCCTCTTCAGCCCGATACTATTCATTTATACCAATGTTTCAAGAGGACGTTTCTAATCCTTGGAAGGTTTTTAATCAATCAAGCAGAATTTCCTCGGTTTCAGAAGCACGCATTTTTGACAAAATAATTGGATGCCAAACCCTGTCAAAACCTTTTGGACACCATCTTGCTTTCACCACGATGACGTAGTGGTTGGTTCCACTAATCAGTAATAGTAAGATGGGTATTCTATATCAAAAGCGGATGAAGAAATTCCTAGCCGTTTCGAACAAAAAACGACCCAAGAGCCAAACAGGTTGTTGGTGAACGGTTTCAGACGTTCACATATTACGAAAGATTGCATCATATAGGCGATCTGAGAATACTTATGCCGCTGGAGATGCTGCAGTTCAGAGGTTACCTATTTTCTGAATCGGCAAAACGATGCTGAGGTACCATACGAAAATAAATTCTTGGCGCAACAGGCTCGTTAGTAACCAGGAACAAGCTGTTTTCTCACAACCATTCATGTGTGTGTGTGTGTACTTTTTGTACGATGGCGGGATCTTTTGTTATATGCCGAATCTGAACAGCTAAGTTGAATTGAGATTTTCTTGATAATTAATACTACTCGGATGATTTGTCAGGAGGAGAGGAGGGCCAGTGGAAAATCATTTAGGTGTTGCTATGGCTGGGGGTCGAACCCAGACCTTCACTAAATCTTGCCATTGATCCCATCGCTGAGGTTCCATTCTTCAGGCATATTTTCATCCATCTATGAGGAGACGAGCTGTCACTTCCGGCAGCTTTCTTTAATTAAAGTTTCACGTTGGTGAAATATACAAGGTGGCGCAAAAGTTGTCACCCGACGCAAAAGTTCTCACCCGATGTTTTTTGGCCGCCATTTTTTAAAGTGTTTTGCAAAAAAATCGAAACAATTATTATAGGTGGCGCATAAGACATGAATCATGGAATAATTTTTTCTACTTTTTTTGCTGAAGAATTTAAATATTTGCAACCAGAAAACATCGGGTGACAACTTTTGCGACGGGTGACAACTTTTGCACCACCTTGTAGATACAAACATCATTCCTAGAAACGTACCTCTTAATATCTGCGATCAACATTAATTTTTTTTTATTTTATTCTGAATAGCCGGAGTTCTTCCCTCCTTCATTGATTAAAAGCTCTAGTCTTCGCCTGCAATTTTACCTTGGCTGCGTTTTGGCTGCAAGGATTTCCGTCATTATTCGTCAAACTGCGGGTTTCTTGCTGGTGGGCCGATGAAATCAAGCATATCAGTTGCAGCCGATCGGGTTGTTGATAACGTCTAGATTGGTCTCGTGATAATCGTGATACTATGGGATACGAGCTAAGCGAAGGCCTTGGCTGTCTCTTACGATTCTTGCCTGTCGACATTCTCACAATATTTTGCAGGTGTTGGTTTGTATTCGATATCCTCAATTCTACCTCTGCTGCAACAAGGAAATGGTCGATGTTAGTCTTTCCTCATCTTCAGACATACCAACCACATTGGCTGCGTTCACCTTGTCTACCGAAACGTGGTTCATTTGATTGACTGTATTTTGGTGTGGAGATTGCCATGTCCCCGCTTATCCGCTTTATATCCATAAAGGTGAGGAAACCGACAGCTGGCTAATAGCAAACTACTTAAGTTCATTGCCAGACGTGGTGTTGTGTGGGCTGTGTTTTCAGACAATATTACGAAAGATGTTCTCTCTTCCTAACTTGCCCTTAAATCACCCAGTGTGATTCGACCTTTTTTGTTGAGAACTTCCTAGAAGAAGTCTTTAGTGAGATCATATTTTTTTCTTCGTCGGAGCCTTATAAGACTCCCTTAATAGAGAGTGTCACAATGCGGGACTTTCTTCCTGAATCTGTCGCTTTTTACAAATCCGCATCCAAATAGTCGCTGATTCCGCTCAGAACAACATGGTCCGGGGTCAATGTTGCAGTTTTTTGTCGTCCTTTTTCAGGCCCCATCCCCTCGTATATCCGGGATTGGTGTGATGCCTGGTTTGCAGTCACTTATCGCTGCCTTTGGCCGTTCGACTCATCCCTCACCATTCTTATTCAAAAGGCTTGACTCCGTTTATGACCTGTTTTTCAAATTTCCGCTGACAACTGAGAAAAGCAAAACGTGCCTTAATGAACGATAACAATCCCAAAAAAACGTGCACATCAGCCCTAGAGTAGGGGATCTCTATTCCAGGGCTGAAATTATAATAGCAGATAAAATCTGTTTATACAAACTTCCAAAAACCATTATCGACCACTTGATTAAAAGTTTAAAATACAAAAGCGCAAATTACAAATAAATAGTTTTGAAAACAATCAACCAACCCATGGAAAATAAGTTACAGCTTAGCATGTGTAGTCTTGATAATCTTTTTGTGTTCTACGTGCTAATTTCCGGATTCACGATGTTCTATAGGCAATTACGAAATTAGATGCTTTTAGTAAATTAATTAAATAAATAGGAGATTCCGTACAAAAATTGAATCAGTTTGTTTCAGCCTTTTGTGAGAGATACCTAGTAAAATGAAAACGTACAAAGTGCTTCTAATCTGCATTGTGGTGGTCCTTTTATCAAGATCAAGCTTAACTAGAGGCAAGTGATAGTTTTTGGAGCAAAACATATTTTTTTTTTAAAAATCACTTTCAGGTGACTGTGGACCTAATCAGATGTGGCTATCTTGTGGTAGTGCTTGTCCACCTACTTGCTCTTCGCCAGTTCAATTCTTCTGCACATTTCAATGTGTTCCAGGATGTTTTTGCAATCAAGGCTTCCTTCTAAATTCCGCAAACGAGTGTGTTAGTCCAGAGAATTGTTAGAATACTGGTGAATAATACAAAAAAAATATTTTTATGTTTCTGAAATGAAATTCTCTCAAAATCAAAGAAGGGAGGTTGGACTAGGTTGGTTGGACATGTTTTATTAATCCGGTCTTAATTGAGCTGACATATGATGACGAATGGCAAAAAAATTCCAAAGTCAAGCGAAGTGATTGAAATTCATTAAAAAACATATGAGAAGGCTACAAACCGCTGTGCGTATCGTTGAATACCCTATCCCATCCCATCTGTAAAACTAAAATCCCCAAAAAAAGTGGGCATGGCTAAAAACACGATGTGGATAAAATAGAAAATATATAGTGACAACAAATTCTTCAAACTGCTTATAAAACACTTTTACGGTTCTACAAAAGACAAGGTTTTCTCCTACATATGTTATGGGGTAGTGTATAGGTTAGGTTAGGTTTACGGGTTGGTGGAGTAGAGGATTCTCTATTCCGCCACACTTAGGTCCATGTGGACCCATTGTGATACCCTTGGTGGGATTACGTCCTTCCTTATCGTTACTATGGGTTACTCCACTCTATCCAGCCATCCTGATGTTCGTAGGAACCTGTAATGATAGGGTAATGGAATATCGGATAGCTCTTGGATGTCTTGGAAGTAGTAGCTTCCAAGTGTTCTGTTCCTCAGGTGACAGAGACTCGGGCAGTGACAGAGGAAGTGAGGTGTATCCTCGTGTGTTTCCTCATCGCCGCAGCCTCTACAGATATCGTAATCCTTGAGATTTAATTTCATTGTATGGGTTCTGAGAAAGTTGTGACCAGTTAGAGCCCCTACCAGTTTAGATAAGGAGCTTCTTTCGTACCGCAAAAGTTTTTTGGTTCGGTTTCCGTTGTATTCTGGCCAGAGCTTCCGAGATATTTCGCATGTGGTCAATGACTTCCACCTGGTATTGGCTTTCATTCGGGTTTTGTATTCCACTCTTTCTCTGAGGTTACAGAGTGGTGGTTCGACCGTTTGTAGTGCCTGATCATGATCTGTAGCAGATCCATTTCTTGCCAATTCGTCGGCCATCTCGTTGCCGTCTATGTCCCTGTGACCAGGCCAGGAACCCAGCAGAGATCAGCATTATGCTGTGAGCAGAGAACCTTGAGCTCTTCGCGACAGCGGCGAACTAGCTTTGATTTAATTTCGATAGCAGATACTGCTTTAATAGCCGCTTGGCTGTCAATGAATATGGTGATATCACTGTGTGGTATTTCCATTATTGACACCAAATGAGCCGCTTCAGCGATTGCTAGCACCTCAGCCTGGAACACACTACTATGATCAGGAAGCCTGATTGATTTGTGCATTACTAATTCCTCTGAGAATATGCCAGCACCTGTGCCACAGTCCATCTTTGATCCATCTGTGAAGATGAATATCGATTTCCTTTTTGTGGGTTCATTCTTGTCCCATTCGTCTCTGCTCGGAAACGAGCAGGTGAAGGGTCGATCGAAGTCTAGATAGGGAGATAGATAGTCAGAGTTTACTACGCTCCCTACGTATTTCTTTAGGACCTGCGCATGCCCAGCGAGGCTCGGGATCCAGCTGTTTGTTTGGCTGATCCTCGAGGAGCTTTTGGCAGCTGATTCCTGCATGTATAGATCCAAGGGCAGCAGATTCAGAATCACCTCCAATCCAGAGGTTGGGGTTGTTCTCATCGCACTGGTTGTCCCTATACACGCTAGTCTTTGTATTTTTGTCATTTGCTTCAAGTTGGTTGCTCTGTCTGTGGCCTGCCACCAGACTATACTGCCATATGTGAGTATTGGTCGCACGATAGCCGTATACATCCACAGGATTATTTTGGGGCTAGGTCCCCACTTTCTGCCGAATATTCATTACATGCGTAGAAAGCATTAGCTGCTTTCTTCACTCATTTATTGACATTAAGTTTCCAATTGAGCTTCCTGTCTAGAATTATTCCCAGATATTTCGCACTTTCAGCTATTTTAAGGGGTATTCCTTCTATAGCTGGTGGTTCGAAGTGTGGTATTGTTCTTCTATTTGTGAACAGCACAAGCTTGGTTTTTTGGGGGTTGACCCCAAGGCCGCATTGCTTTGCCCACGTGTTGAGTGTCCGGAGCGAGTTTTCTAACAGCTCACTTATGGTTGGTAAGAATTTGCCTTGTCGCAAGCAATACTACATCGTCTGCGTACGCAATTACTTTAACCCCCCTCTTTTTGAATTTCATTAGTATTTCATTAACGACAAGAACCCATAGTAGAGGGGAGATGACTCCTCCTTGTGGTGTGCCCCTTGAGGCGTTTACTTTTAGTTCAGTATCGCCCAGTTTTGCCTTGATATTCCTTTCTTTGAGAAGACTTACAATCACGTTAGTGAGTGCCTGGTCAACGTTGGAATTCTGCAATGCCCTTTCCACTGCGCATGTTTTGACATTATTGAAAGCTCCTTCAATATCTAGAAATGCTGGGAGTGTGTATTCCTTGTCTTTTAGAGACTTTTCTATAGCACTGACAACGTCATGCAGTGCTGTTTCAACCCCTTTGCCCTTTGTATAAGCATGTTGGGCTGGGGAGATATCATTATAATTAAGTTTTTCACGAATGTATATGTTCATTAGTTTTTCAAAAGTCTTCAGAATAAAGGACGTAAGACTTATAGGCCTAAAATCTTTTGCAGTTGTGTGGCTAGATTTACCTGCTTTGGGAATGAATGCTTTTGAACAGTCGTGTGAGGACTGGTATGATCAGGGTTCTTGTCTTTTGGACCATAATTGGAAATATTCCATCGCTTCCTGGGGATTTGAAGGGAGAGAATGTATCAATTGCCCAGTTTATTTTTCCTTCAGTTATGACTTCTTCTGGAGCTGTGAGAGTCGTTGAAGGGTTAAGGGTCACCTGATTACTGTCTCGACTCTGGTAGTGTAGTGTATAAAAATGGTTTTTATATTAAACGTCCCCCAAAATGTGGGCGTGGGTTAAAATGCTATATAGACTAAATTTTCTAATTAATATTATTAATGATTCTGCATCAAAAAAATTTTTCGAAAAATGTGGAAGTGGCAAAAAACTTTATATAGACGTAATATAGACATTAAGATTGTCTAAATATGTTGCTCAGAAATTCTTTTTAAAATTCCTTACGGTTTGGCAAAAAATTGAATTTTTCTTTAAAGGGGGCAGTGTACGGATTTTGAAAATTTTTACACTTGTTCTGTAGGCCCGGACGAGGATCCTATATACCAAATTTCATTATCCTAGCTCAAAATTTAATGTCTAAAAATCGGTGACCTACAGACGGACGGTGGACGGACGGAAAGACAGACATGGCTTAATCGACACAGCTAGTAATTCTGAGCCGATTCATATACTTTGAGGTATATGTAGCTGAATTATTTCTCTATGTTACAAACTATGTATCAAAACTAATATACCCCTATGGGATGGGGTATAAACATATGAGAAGGCTACAATCCGCTGTGCAGATCGTTTAATACCCTATCCCAGCCCATCCTTAAAATTATATCCCCAAAATATAGGTTTTATGGTCATGAAATGTAGAAAATGACGTTGTCACAGAATATTGTTCAGACGGTTTATCAAAATCTTTTATTGTTAGACAAAAAACAACGTTTTTCTATTGCATATGCCTTGGGGTAGGGTATAAAAATGTTTTTTGTAAGAAAACGCCCCAAAAAAGTGGGCGTGGGTTAAAATGATCTAAGAACGAAATGTTAACTTTATCATTAACAATGGTTCTGCATCAAAAGTTTTTTCTCAAATATTTTAAAATTGTACCGAAAAAGGTTTTTTACTGATAACGCCCCAAAAACGAAATAAAGATATTCAGATTGCCTAAATATGTTGCTCAGATACTTTTTTAAAATTCCTTACGATTTGGCCAAAAACTACGTTTTTCCAAAAAAGGGGCGTGGCAGTGGACGGATTTCAAAATTTTTTTACACTTGTTCTGCTGGGAGCAACAAAAAGCTCGTATACCAAATTTCATCATTCTAGCTCAACATTTAAAGCCCAAAATTTGGTGACGTACGGACGGACGGACGGACAGACATGGCTAAATCGACTCAGCTAGCGATTCTGAGTGGTAAGCAAAGACTCCAATAGAAAAAAATCCATGGCTACAAGAAAAAAAGTCTTCAATACAAATTTCGGGAACGAATTGGGCTTTTAGATGAAATGCCAAAGCAAATTGCCGGAAACACCAATGATGGGAACACTTCAAGAAAGTTTTTTTCGAAATTAAGAAATAACAACTGAAAAAAACGGACTTAATATTGAATAAGTCAATCATTTTCGAGTTGTACTTGAAGTAATATCAAGTGAATGTGAAATTGATTCTGAAAAGTTTGCACTTTACGCTAGCGAAACCATGGATATATACCCAGGGTATTATTCTTGGTATTATATGCCTCCAAGTATTCATATGTTGCTCATACACTCGAAGCACATTATTGAGACTTGCATTTTACCACTTGGGCAGTTGTCCGAAGAAGCCCAAGAAGCAAGCAACAAAGAATATAGGCGTTTTCGAGTTGGTTGAGGTCGGTTTCTACTTGTGCGCGCCACTTAAGGCGAGGTCTTCCTCTACTGCGTCCGACTGGGAATCGAAGACTCTGCGAGCCGGAGTATTGGTGTCCACTCGTTCTACATGTCCTAGCCATCTTAAACGTACAATGCGGAGTTTTTTGACTAGGGGTATGTCGCTGTACAGGTCGTATAGCTCGTGGTTGAATCTTCGAAAGAATTTTTCTCTCGAATCGACCAAGGATTTCTTCATCCGCTTTTGATACGGTCCATGCTTCAGCGCAGTAGAGCAGGACTGGGATGATGAGGGTCTTATATAGGATCTCCTTAGTAGTTCGAGTGAAGGCTTTACTACTAAATTGCCTTCATAGCCCGAAGAAACAGCGATTGGCAAGAGTAATTCTTCGTTTGATTTCTGACGAGATGTTGTTGTCAGAGTTAATAGCGGAGCCGAGGTAGACAAAGTCCCGTACTACCTCAAAGTTATATCTGTCAATGGTGACGTTCTTTCCAATTCATCGATGTTGTGTGTCCTTTCGTGTTGACTGCATATACTTAGTCTTCCCCTCATTTACTGCTAAACCCATTTTTTCCGCTTCCTTCTCTATACTAGCAAACGTGGCTATGACATCACGTTGAGTCCTACCAATGATGTCAATATCGTCGGCGTATGCTAGTAGTTGCACCGACTTTTGGAAAATTGTGCCTCTGGTGTTGGCTTTGGAGTTTTGCACAATTCTCTCAAGAATCAGATTAAAGAAGTCACATGACAGCGCATCGCCTTGCCTAAATCCTTTTTTGGTATCTATTGTGTCGGTGAGGTCGTTTCCGACCCTGATGGAGCATCGAGAATTCTGCATCGTCACCCTACACAAACGGACGAGTTTGGGCGGTATACCAAAATTAGACATGGCTCTGTATAGTTCGTCTCTATATATGCAGTGGTATGCAGCTTTAAAATCGATTAATAGGTGGTAGGTATCGATTAGGACTTCTTGGGTTTTTTTCCAGGATCTGCCGAAGTGTGAAAATTTGATCGATTGTGGACTTTCCTGGCCTAAAACCACACTGATAAGGGCCGATCAAGTTGTTGGTAAACGGTTTCAAGCGTTCACATATTACGGCAGATAGGATCTTGTTGGCGATGTTGAGCAGATTTATGCCTCTGTAGTTGGCGCAGTTCAGAAGGTCTCCTTTTTTGTGGATCGGGCAAACGATGCTGAGGTTCCATTCTTCAGGCATGCTTTCAACCGACCAGATTTGGCTTATGAGTTGGTGGATGTTACTTACCAAGTCATCTCCGCCAGCTTTATTAAGCTAAGCGGGAAGGCCGTCATTTCCGGCGGCTTTATTAAGCTTGAGTTTGATTGCTATCCTCACTTCACTTAGGTCGGGTGGTTCGCAGTTTTCGCTGTCATTGCCAATATTAAATGGTTCGTTCTGCCTGATAGCGGAATGTTGTTCTTCATCGCCGTTTAACAGTCTGCAGAAGTGGTTCTTCCATATCCTATGCATCGACTGTGTCTCAACTACGATATTTTCTTGTTCATCTCGACAGGATTCTGTTCGAACCTTGTATCCTTGGCTTTGACGTTTTACACTTTGGTAAAACTTGCGAACATCATTCCTGGAGTGGCACCTCTCTATATCCTCGATCGCGCGCTTTTTTCCCTCTTTTTTCTGAAAAGCCGATGTTCTTCCCTTCTTCTTTGCCTATAGAGGTCTATGGCAGCTCTCGTCTTCACCTGCAGCTTAGCCTTGTAGGCCTCGTTCTTGGCTGCGATCATCTGTCGGCATTCCTCATCAAACCAGGGGTTTCTTGCTGGTGGCCGCGAGACACCTAGCACATCTGTTGCGGCTGATCTAATGGCTTTTTGGTGTCGTTGCCATTGTTCTTCGACATAAGATGCTGATGGTGTGTTGTGAGTCGAGAAGTTAAGCGATACGCGTTGCGCTAAGGTCTTGGCGGTCTCTTGCGATTGGAGTCTTTCAACATTAAATTTTCACAGTATTTCTGGTTTTTTGTGGCGTGGTGGATATCCGCATCCTTACCTTGGCTATAATAAGCTAGTGGTGCGAGTCGATGTTAGCCCCTCGGAATGTTCGGACATCCAAAATACTGGATGCATGCCTCTTGTCTATCACATTATGATCAATTAGGTTGATCTGGAGACCGCCATGTCCCCTTATGGATATCGAGGTGAGGAAACCGTGTGCTGGCTATAGTGGCATTTCGTTCCGTAGCGAAGTCAATCAGCCTAAGTCCGTTACCAGACTTGTTGTCGTGTAGGCTATATTTTCCGACAGTGCTGCTAAAGATGTCTTCTCTCCTCCGCCACCAACTCCTTACCAACACCCTTGTTCAGTATTGGAAATCCCTATAGACCTGGTGTTCAAATATGTCGAAGCAGCTCATATAGGGATTACACTACCAGTTCCATCAAACTGGAGCTGTAGGCGCCAGCTCTGAATCCATCTAGGGAATTCCTCCGCTGCCGCCTGAGAGTGAGTGCCTTAGTGAGAGGACACTCCTCCCCTCTCTCTCGTTCGCTGCCACCAACGACCATCCACAGGGGTTTTATACCCCAGCTCCAGTCGAGGTACTAGGCATAGGCACCCACCAGTCACCAGCGTGGAGGTGAGAGTAGGAGTTGATAGTGAGAGGCTAGAGTGAGAACGCTTGTGTCCTCATTTAATCGCATCACTATCCTTAAGCACCGGCGCTCCATTTAAACGCTCAACGAATAAAGTCCGGCTAGATTTTCAAAGTAACACACTTTGGCGGTTGGATGATGAGTTGTTACTGAGTCAACCTTCAACCGTCTTAATATTGAAATAGTATCGCTGGTTGTTTGTCATTTGGGAATTTCACAGTTCACCTGATAATGGATGGCAGGAGTTAATCTCTCGTAATACTGAGAGACCTTCAAATATCTCAGTCGCCTTTCAAACGTTAGGTAAGTCGTATTTAAAGCCTTACCTGGGAGAAGAAAATAAATATCAAATATCTCTGCAACTAAGCTTAGATAAATTGTCCTTTATAACACCTTCCGAAGGCATGTCTACATTTTTGGAACTCATTTCCATTTGCAGAATTTATTAAGGTCTTAACTAAAGTGAGTGCAAACTCTATTTAGGAGCTCAATGCAATTTACATATTTATAAGACCATCACGTGATTGTGCAAAGTCCTTGTAGTTCGATAACAGTTATTCGATATTAAAATATCCAAAGAATAGGTCTTAGTCGTCCGATTTATAGAATTGAAACAAATTTCCCAAGAGCACTATAGAACTTGATTTCATTTCCTTTCCGAATGCGATTCATTCATCAATTTCCCCAGTTGTGTGTGTGGATGGAAAAACAAATCGTTGCACATAAACTTCCATTGATTCGGAGAATTGGAATATAAAACTTAACCATTTCACAATAGTCCACAATGGTGTAGCGTTTCTGCACAACAATGGCTAGATCTACAGCAGCTATAAATTTAATTCCCCATCTCCCATTGTGCGGGTCCAAATCTCTGAAAGGCACAGGCACTCTCTCTGTTCGTCCCCACTGAAGGATGATGTCCACGTATAAATTTATTCGAAATCAAGCAACGGCGTAAGATGATTAAAAATCCTTATAATCCTATTTACATCAAAAATTCATGATTCATAATCAAATTGAACAATTAGAAACATAAAAGAGGGTGGAAGGGTGCCTTATAAGCTGTAGGCAGCTTGCACACATAAACGTCAAATTACCCATTTTAACATATATGTTACGAAATATTTAAATATTTTGACAAAATGCATTCTCCTCCATTGTTGCCTTTGAAGCGTATCCTTAAGAAAATTGCCAGCATCCCTTCCGGGAGTTTCGGTGCGTTTTCATGTGCATACCACATACATGCACATGCACACATATATCTATACACAGATGTGTAAATATAGTTATCCTTTCAAAGTTCAAACTTTTTCACTTGAATGAATCCTTCGTTGTGGAAATATCCTTCCTTATCTCCGTTTATATGAATATTCCCTTTCTCTGGGCCAATGGCCCTGCTCGGAACGTTCGACGCAAAGGAAGGAGCTCGTTCCTTCGAATTCTATTAATGTTTTTGTTTGGATGGTGATGCAAAACATTGGAGCTAGCTTGTAGCTACACATACCACACCTCCATTAGGATGAGTGGAGGGAATTATATTCCACTCTATACGTTCACATTATGTAGATATATTTTGCAAATTTACACAAGCAAAAAGGAAATAACCGAAGTTATGACGATATGGTGCACACATTCGCATGGAAATGTATGCGACAAGAAAAGTTACAGTCGTTGTTTATAGGCGCCTACTGAACGAACACAGATGTTGTTCAGGTCTCCGCTTAAGTTATGAGACTTGTCAGTGGGGGTTCACATAATTTTTAAGGTGGGTAAAATATTTTTTGACAGGACGCACTCTGGCAGCCACCATTTATTACAATCATCTGAAAAGGACTCAATTTTGTTGAAGCAATTTTCATCTCTCAGCTGCGTACGTAGTGCTCAATGCTCATGTATGTTATGATGACATGGTTCAGTTAACAGTCGGGTTGAACCTGAGCCTCTAGTAAGATGGGTTTTCATTCCTAAGATTACAGTGGGGGATCAGGTTGTTGGTGACCAATTCAGGCGAACCAGAGGTTTTTTTTGTGGTGAATTTGGCCTTGATGCTGATTAATACAATATGCTTGCAGAAGTCTCCAAAAAATGTGACTTCTTGCCAAAGTCTAGTGCTCACTCGCTGCTCTTTAAGAAATTTCACACTTTTTCAAACTCTGTCTCCTTTTTCCCTCGCATTCTATTGAATTTTTTTTTGGATATAGGAGTAAAGTCTTCAACATAGGGGGTTAGGGTTTCTATAATTTGTTCGTCTTCACCTTTTCGGTTCAACATTCCAACTACCTACAGATAAGTCACTAACAAGGATCGTTTGTAAGCATCAGCTAGGTGATAGCACTTGAAGTTTGCCAACTGAATCAAATTATTGGAACTTAAAGGGCGTAACAGAAGGAATTTAGCTTACTTACTCAAGTGGCGCTACAGTCAGGAATGAACCTGGGCCAAAACCAACATGCCTCTACAATTAGCCCGGTCCTTAGCTAACTTGCCTCGAGTTGCGCACTCAAAGTTGGTTGAGGTCGGTTTCTACTTGTGCGCGCCACTTAAGGCGATGTCTTCCTCTACTGCTTCCGACGTCTGGCAGTGAATCGAAGACTGCGAGCCGGAGTATTAGTGTCCATTCGTTCTATATGCCCTATCCATCTTAAAAGTCCAATGCAGAGTTTTTTTTGCTAAGGGCATGTCGCTGTATAGCTCGTATAGTTCTTGGTTGAATCTTCGTCTCCATAGCCCGTCAACGCAAGAAGAATTTTTCTCTCGAATCGACCAAGGATTTCTTCATCCGCTTTTGATACGGTCCATGCTTCGGGGCCGTAGAGCACGACTGGGATGATCATGGTTTTGTATAGGATCTCCTTGCTAGTTTGATTGAGGGCTTTACTACTGAATTGCCTTCTTAGCCCGAAGAAACAGCGGGTGGTAAGAGTAATTCTTCGTTTAATTTCTGACGAGATGTTGTTTTCAGAGTTAATAGCGGAGCCGAGTTAGAGAAAGTCCCGTACTACCTCGAAGTTATATTTTTTGTCAATGGTGACGTTCTGACCAATTCGTCGATGTTGTGTGTGCTTTCGTGTTGACAGCATATACTTAGTCTTACACTCATTTACTGCTTAACCCATTTTTGCCGCTTCCTTCTCTATACTAACAAACGTGGCTATGACACCACGTTGAGTCCTACCAATGATGTCAATATCGTCGGCGTATGCTAGTAGTTGCACCGATTTTTGGAAAATTGTGCCTCTGGTGTTGGCTCGGGAGTTTTGCAAAATCCTCGCAAGAATCAAATTAAAGAAGTCACATGACAGTGCATCGCCTTGCCTAAATCCTTTTTTGGTATCGAATGTGTCGATGATGTCGTTTCCAATCCTGATGGAGAATTCTCCATCGTCATCTTGCACAGACGGACTAGCTTGGGCGGTATACCAAAATTAGACATGGCTCTGTATAGTTCGTCTCTTTAAATGCTGTAGTATGCGGCTTTGAAATCGATAAATAGGTGGTGGTTATCGATTTGGACTTCTTGGGTTTTTTCCAGGATCTGCCGAAGTGTGAAAATTTGATCGGTTGTGGACTTTCCAGGCCTAAAACCACACTGATAAGGGCCGATCAGATTGTTGGTAAACGCTTTCAGACGTTCATATATTACGGCAGATAGGATCTTGTAGGCGACCTTGAGGACACTTATGCCTCTGTAGTTGGCGCAGTTCAGAGAGTCTTCTTTTTTGTGGATCGGACAAACAATGCTGAGGTTCCATTCTTCAGGCATACTTTCATCCGACCAGATTTGGCTTATGAGTTGGTGAATGTTACTTACCAAGTCATCTCCGCCAGCTTAATAAAGCTCAGCGGTAAGGCCGTCATTTCCGGCAGCCTGATTAAGCTTAAGTTTGGATATTGCTATCTTCACTTCACTTAGGTCGGGTGGTTCGCAGTTTTCGTTGTCGTTGCCAACATTAAATGGTTCATTCTTCCTGACAGCGGAACGTTGTTCGTTCAATCGCGCGCTTCTTTTGCTCCCTTTTATTCTTTTTGAAAAGCCGGTGTTCTTCCCTTCTCCATTGCCTATGGAGCTCAATGGTAGGCCCCGTTTCAGGGGTTTCATTCGGCATTCCACCAAGGGTTTCTTGCTGGCAGGGTCATAAACAATAAAATCAGTCCTTTCCTAGGCTATTGGTTGCTTCGAAACGGTAGGTTAGGTTAGAGTGGCTGCCAGCGATGTTGGTTTACTTTGTCTTGTCCTCGTTAACTGCAAGACCTACTCGTTTCGCCACTTTATCATTTGCCGTAAATGCTTCTACAACGGCACGACCGGAGTGGCCAATGATGTCGATATCGTCGATAACAAGGTCGAAAGGATTCGCTGAAGATAGTGCCGTTACAAGCGGCACCTGCCTTGCGTTGTAGTGCCACTTCTGGCATCTTTATAGAGGTTGGGTGGTAGCCTATATTGGTTACCGCTCCTTATATGATGATTTTGCGATACTGTTTCCACTGGGTAGTCTCTCACTCAGTTTTTGTTTGTAGACTCTAGCAATCTCTGGCTCACTAAGCTGACCGACAGTTTTTTGCACTACTCGTAGCATCTTCTAGTTTGAAGGTCGAACTCTGAATTAGGCTGCGAGGATACAATAGTCAGAGTCGACGTTTGCTCGACCATTTGGAGATCACAAGGTTTCTTAGTAGATTCGAAGATGTGGGAACCTAGTGCTGCTTATAACAGTATTACATGCTGTTAGTCGGAGGCCACAATGTCGTTTCGTGGAGGCTGCGTTTTCCAGCTATGCCGCCGAAGATGTTTTCTTTAACATAGTCTCCAACATATCCTCGTTGATAGGGTCTTCGGTCTCATCGATAGGGGCTGTGAACATATAAGGCTGAAGTTGCAAAGATACCCTTAGGCTATGGGTCTATCAGTATCCTTTTCGAAATTGAGCGCTGTCGTTAGCCATTCGGGTCATCCGGCAGCATCTCACTGCAAAGAGCAGTGCCAGAGATTGCATTGGGATTCCTAGATGACCTGAACTTAAAGTTTTATATAATCAATATTACTTTCTGCACCATATTTATCAGCACGTAATAGTGAGGCTTTCAGCCAGGCAGATCGACCAAATGTTCACACTAAGGCAAATCCTAGAATAGACCAACGTGTTTCAAGTCGAAATACACCATCTTTTCATCGACTTTAAGCGCGTATGATAGCATATGCATCGCGATCGCCTAGAGCTTTTAAAAGCGATGGTGGATTTCGGTATACCACCAAAACTATATATTGAAATTATAGTCCTCTTCATTAGGAAGACAAGAATGAATATTTTTGATGTGATATGGTTTGGAAGTGAAACCTTTATTCCCCCCCTCTTTGTTGCCCATGTAAAATCTAACTGTTTCATTGGAGATGATTTTCTTTCTAATAAACGTGTAGCCAATAAAACTTTCTGAAATCAATTTCTGTCAAACAGACTGTAAAATCAGGTAATAATTTAAAAATTTCCCCACACGATATCACACAGCAATGAAATAGAAAGCGCTAGCGCGTATCAAATAAAACTTGTACGTCGAATAAAAAGCAAATCAAGCCCAAAATAATAACACCCGAAACAAAAGTTTCCCATAAATTGTGTACAAAAAGAAAGTTACCACCAACATCCCTCCCTTCAAAAGAAATAATATAAATCATAACGTTCTGATTCCTACATTCACGAAAAACACCTTCAGCTCGTCTCTGCAAGAATTCATAGATATTATGCAAAACGGTACGGAGGGACGATTCCATCCTGATATCCATGTAATGCAGATACTTGCCGCCCAGCAAGTTCCTGTACGAGTAGAGAATTTTGAAATGTTTTTAAATTGAAATTTTTCAAAATTCATACCATAACAGTTGAAGATATTTGTCCGCATTCTTATGTGCATCGTTAGGTTGTGTGATGGGAGGGGGGTTTTGGTGGACGGAAGGCACGAAATTAATACCCAATTGAATATGTTTCCGGAATCCACTCTGCAGACGTAAATTATCATTTCATTATTGGGCTGATGTCTATCAATGGCATACGCTATGCAAATACTCGTCTGTGTACGGATGCGTAAATGCATTTCGTGCAAAGTCTACATAATACGGAGCTTAATTCGAAATCCGCAAATATCTCGAGTATGGAGATAAAATGAACTTTAGATGGAACCGTAATGAACAAAGGCTATTAGTTGAAATAATGGTTAATCGATATGGAGGTGGTAGTAAGGATGTGAATACGATTGCTCATGCTTAGGAGTGGGCTACAGTTTTAGTTAGTTTATATGTTCGAATTGGAAAACTTCTAAAAAACTTTGGATTCAAATAAAAGATGCCCCATAATTGACGTAAAATGTAATTTTGATAGAAAATTCACATTTTAAAAGATTACAAACTGAGTTATCATGTCCCGATAACGAACAACATTCATTGTTTCTGCCTGACCAGCCGCATTTTCAAAGAAGAATGATCCGATAATGCATCCAGTCCAAAATCCGCACCCAACAGTCACGCGTTGTGGATGCATTTGTTTCTCAACAATACTCGTAGGTTGTCTGATCCCCAAATGCGACAATTTTGAGGATTAACTATGCCATCAAGAGGAATATGAGGAGCATCACTTATGATGATTTTGTTCAAAAAATCAGCATCCACTTGTTGTTGTTCCAAAATCCATTCAACGAACTCTTCTCTGAGTCGATTATATTTTGTAAACATGAAGTTTCAAATCTTTCGTGAAATGTCCTTTCGAAATGTCAAATTCTTGTGACAGGACAGATTGTCTAAGATCACTAATTGATCCAGTCTATTCTATCTAATTTTTCAATTATTCTCTTGACAGTTCATAGTTTTAAATCACTATGACGGCCATATTTTGTACGAAAATTACAGACTGTAGCTGTCAAACCTTCTTTATTTTTTGAAATACTGCTTAACAATAAAAATGAGTTGTTCTTTCGTATAGTGCTCCATTTTTACTAACCCCGAACTGTCAGCTGCCACATTGTTAACTTTTTTCCGTTGGCAACACACACAGTGCATCTTTAATAAGCGCTTCATATCTTTAAATTTAAATAAAACAAATTGTGTGTGACATGTCTCGACATTTTTTATTCGTTAGGAAGACCTATTGATGCCATTTTGTATGGAATATAACATCGTCCAAAAATACGCGGCTTCTTTAGATGGTCTTCATCACAAATGACCAATTTTCTATGGTTTGCGGCTTATTCATATAGACTCGCGACTTCAGAACAACCCACAAGAAAAAGTCTAACGGTGTCAAATCGCACGATCTTGGTGGCCAGTTCATAATTTCAGATCACCTCCACTTGAGATGACCATCCCCTCGAATCGCTCGTGCAGAATTTCCAATTTGGCGTGTGCGGTGTGGCAAGTACCGCCGACCTGTTGAAACTACATATCGTTGGTGTCCATATCACCCAAGTCTGGCCAAAAGAAGTTGGTAATCATCGACCTGTAGTTCTCAAAGAAATATCGACCGATGACGCCTCCAGCCCAAAATCCACACCAAACAGTGACTTTTGGCTCTTGGATCTCATGTGGATTATTATCTTCCTAAATTTGACCATTTTGTTTGTTCATTCAGAAATGGGCCTGAAATGCTGAATGAGAATTAGTCCAACGGCTCCAGAGCCCATTCAGCGAACACACGTCGTTAGTTGAATAATGTATGAGTGCAGGCTCCAGATACGATGCAAAATTAACCAAGTTTTGGTCTGCGAAAGGCGGAGTTCTTGTGAGCGACTTGAAATCGACTGCCTCGGATTCTATTACGGACAGCGGCGATGTTTTTAGCAGATATTGCGTGTCGTCGACATACGGGTGTTGATTTATCGTTTACGGAACCAGTGGACTCAAATATATCCACCAAAGTGCGAATAGTCGTCTTGGTAGAACGATTTTGGCCACCGTAAAATGGGCGAAACGCGTGGAACGTTGCCCCGACCAAACAAATTGTCACTACGAAGTTTGAAGAAAATGGTTCAAATTGTTTAGGCTGGAGAGACCACTACAGACGGGAAGATGGATGGGAATCCAAAAACATATTTTTTGGGTTTCGCTTGAGGTACCCTGGCACTGCCTGATTCGTAATATTAGAATCAATCAAAATCTTAAGGTCGAATATTTTCACGAAAACAAAATCTTTCTTTTTATAAGAGAAAGTTAAAAATATATAGGTAGGTACATTATATTTCGTCTATCCCCTTGATACCTAGTAAGAAAATATGGCCATAAGTCCCTTCTTCAGGAACTTTACTGTGAAGATATGCTATGCTCTCTTCATTGTAAACAGCTCAGAAAATCCAAAAAAGCTATACACCCTCCGCCTTTCGGAAAGACTCCCAAAATTCGATAAAACCAAGAAGCTATCCTCAAGAAACATAAACATTCAAAAGGCAATCTTAGCCAAAAGTACAATTATTTCTACCTAAAGGGTGATCCATTTCGAGGTTCCCCTCCTTTTTTAAAGAAAAAAACACAGAAAATTCAAATTTAATGGAGAATTTTTATTATCATTTGAAAGAACATTCTTTGGCATTTATTTTTTGAAGATTATGTCTATCAAATGTTGGCCGTTGCTACGTCGCAGATGGTCCATCCGTTGAGTCCAATTTTCGATCACTCGTTCGAGCATTTCGACTGGTAACTGGCGAATGACACGCGTGATGTTTTCCTCCAAGGCCTGAATCGAAGCGGGTTTGTCGGCATAAGCTTTTGAGTTTACATATCCCCACAGGAAAAAGTCTAACGGTGTGATATCACACGATCTTGGTGGCCAATCGACCGGCCCAAAACGTGAAATTATGTGCTCACCGAAATGTTCTCTCAATAAGTCCATTGATTGATGCGATGTGTGGGAAGTGGCGCCTTGCTGAAACCAAATGTCGCCGAGATCACGAGCTTCAATTTCAGGCATCAAATAGTCGGTTATCATGGCACGATAACGGTCGCCATTGACGGTTACGTTCGCACCGGCATAATTTACGGTCTTCGTGTACACTCTCAGCTACGGCCGCTATATTTTCTTCACAGCGTGCTGGACGTGGTCTATTCGGTCGAATATTATCCAATAATGAATGCTGGGTCTCAAAATGGGTGATGGTGTTGCGAATAGTACGCTCAGTAGGCCGATTATATTGACCATAAGTTGAGCGAAGTGCACGAAACACATTCCTAACAGAACGTGAATTTTCATAATAAAGTTGAACAATTTGTAATCGTTGTTCACGCGTAAGTCTTTCCATTATGAAATGCCAAACAATACTAAACAAAAATAAAATGACAGCATGACACGACTCACACGTGATCTTCAAAAAAGGCTATTGGAACAAGTATCTCTACTTGGATCACCCGTTACAACTGAATACATCATCAAATCTGCCGTCATCCTATCCGAAAGAATCATAACAACATCAGACAAAAACCTTCTCAAAAACCACCCCCATGCCAAAACCCATTTAGGACAGGAAAGCCATTACCTACGATCAGCCGTCATTTCAAAATTCAACAGAATCTTTTTCAGAACATGTTAGGTACCAAATGTCGCATCCATAGATTTATCTAGCAACTTTTCGTGTGTTTCCTTACAACGAAAAATATTGCGTTCCTGGACTCACCGGTTTCATAATATTATGATCTTTCTCACACATAATGTTACGTACACAAATTTACTTAATGACAGACATTGTACCTACTACCAAAGATTATGAATTCTATACAGATGACGCATTGAGAACAAAAAACAGAAACTTTTGCTCAGTAGCTTCAGTGTACGGGCGGGCGGTGTGCATGAAAACACATGAAAAACAAGAACAAAAACATATGGTGGGCTGTGCCAGCACGACCCGCCATAGAACAATTTTTCTTATATGGAGTGCGTCATCTGTATAGAATTCATAATCTTTTACTCCACACCACAACACTTTCTTGTGGTGCGGTGCACCAACGTCCTTTATGCTATATAACACTACGTCTATCATCTTCCTCCTTCTCCAACCAACAGGCAACACGAAACTGTCAAACGACGAGATGACGCGAAGCCGTACACTTTGGTTAAATGATATACCAGTGCGCCCTTCCGATAAAAGATCCTCATTTTCGCACAGCAACGTACGTGTTGAATGCAATACACCCGTTCAATGCACACTATCAAACAGTCACAATACTCCAGAATCAGGTGCGGAATTCTTTGTTCACTCTTTTTCATTACACCTTTTCGTTTCAAAAAATACAATTTACACCGTTCCAAAAGAAGATGCAGAAGTTTGACTTCAAAAAAATATCCAGAGCACCACTACATTATCCCACCTAAGTATCATTATATCCCCTCATCAACATTTATTGTTTTCAGGATCGGGTCCTTCCAGGCATATGTGAATTTGAAGCCTCACTAAAACGCCAAAAACACATAAAACCTACTCCTACCTTCACTTAGTTAAATGCAATACAAAACATATGAGAGGCTACAACCCGCTGTGCGGATCGTTGAATACCCTATCCCATCCTATCCTTAAAATTAATATCCTCAAAATATAGGCCTTATGGCGATGAAATACAGAAAATGACATTGTCACAATATATTGCTCAGACAGTTTATCAAAATCTTTTGTGGTTCGACAAAAACCAACGTATTTCTATTGGTAATGCCTTGGGATGGGGTATACAAATGGTTTTTGTAAGAAAACGCCCCCAAAATGTGGGCGCAGGTGAAAATGATCTATGGACAAAATGTTTATATTACCATTGCGAAAGTATTTGCATCAAATTTTTTTTCGAAAGTTTTAAAATTTGGACAAAAAGGGTTTTTTACTAAAAACGCCCCCAAAAAGTGGGCGTGGCAAAAAACTTTGTATGAACGAAATATAGATATTAGGATTGTCTAAATATGCTGCTCAGACACTTTTTTGAAATTCCTTACGGTTTGGCTTTAAACTACGTTTTTCAAAAAGGGGGCGTGGCAGTGGGCGGATTTCAAAAAATTTTACACTTGTTCTGCTTCGTCGGCCAGAGAGTCTATATACCAAATTTGAACACTCTAGCTCAAAATTTAAGGCCCAAAAATCGGTGACACACAGACGGACGGACGGACGGACGGACGGACGGACGGACGGACAGACAGACATGGCTTAATCGACTCAGCTAGCGATTCTGAATCGATCCATATACTTTGAGGTATATGTATCGAAATTATTTCTCTATGTTACAAACTTAATGTCAAAACTAATATACCCCCCTATGGGATAGGGTATAAACAATTTCATAGCGGGGATAGTGGTTTAGTGAGTTCAAATTTCTCACTACTATAAGCACACATAGACTCCTGCAAAGGCAATACACCAACCCCAGGAAAATATTTTGATTAGAACCAAATATTTATCGATGGTTTTCAATTTGGTATTACGAATTCTGATTCCCTATGTGAAAGGGTGTCTTAATTAATCCCCATTTATACTGTGATTGTCAAACACACGTAATTTTTAATATTTCTTGTTTTCACCTTAAACCACCTACCACAACCTACCACAAAAAATACCTCATTACCTCCCTGGCACCATAAACAGCAGCTGTCACAATAATTGAAGTCAGTCAGTGAAGTTTGCAAAAATTGTTGGGTGCGTGAAGGTAAAGTCCGATGTTTCGTAAGATGCTGCTAACAAAAGGTGTTCCGAGTTTTATTTTGAGCTGGGAATTGCAAAAAGTCAAACTATTCCCGTTAAATCAAGTAATCTACGTTCGCCAGTTGCATGTTGGTTCGCGGGTGCCGGAGTTTTGGAGTGCGTACAAGTAAAGTAATCAAAATGTCGGCATTTCCATGCAAACATTTGCGAGGGTTCTTTTTTCGATCCATTTTTTTTAATTGCAAATTGTGTGTTTAAATATATGTATTATGAAATCGATTTAAATAGTGATATCTACATACCTTCTGTCGGGGTTAAGTGAAGTCTTCTTTAGTTAGGTTTGGACACAAGTTGTCGATTTAATACGAGATACGTTGTGCTTCGATATGTCGTGTTCCTTGAAATACGTAGTTTTATTTACGGTCTATCATATATTTTATGAAATAGTGAAATTCTTAAAAAAATGTGTGTGTAAAAGCAAATAACAAAAGTCCCGACATTTTTTGTTTAATTTAATCGAACAAAGAATGGTACTTCGATATGGAATTGGCAGAAAATTGCTATTCCAGAGTGAAGAAATATAGATTTGGGTCACTATAGATCTAACACACATGTTCACAAGGTAAGACTAATTTTAAAAACTTACAATTCAACTATTTCATCTACTCATATGACTAATGGTCTTATGCATACCATAGTTACTTTCATGCTTAGATCTATAGAGGGGGTTATAGGATCCTCCTCGTGTGCTATATCCAATATCAGATAACAGATTAGCAGCGTTGGAAAGTCCGAATAAAAGTTGGTGTAAGAAAGCGATGTCACTGTTAACTCCACGCTGAGATAGACGTAACAGTTGCATGAGTTTGGTTAGATTCCTATACGATTTGCATTTGGGAGGTCTGCGTTCATTCTCCCAAAACGTGGGCAAACTACATGCTCTGCGTCTTTTTCTACATTCGGAGAATATGGACAGATTCATCCAAACTGTTGGTCTTATAGTGTGCTTTAGTCTGTTATAGATGACCTTTGCTATGAGTTTATAGGTGCAGTGGCCTAGTGGTTAGAGCTTTGAACTACTAAGCGCGGAGTCCCTGGTTCCCTGAGAAGTTTATCAAATTACCGTTCGGACTAGGCGTTAAGCAGGAGTCCCTGGTTCGGATTAGGCGTTAAGCAGGACAGCCTCTTCAAACGAAGGGAGAAGCAAGATTTGAGGTCCTGTATGGGCCGTAAATGCCAGATATTTCCTTTCGATGGGCGATATGGCGAGGGTACTCCTGGAGGTTTATTTACCTTGGAAGGAAGCACCAATCGTTGCAGTTTTAAGTCGTCTGCGAATGTCCTTTCTTTTAGACAGCTCTGTATTACTTTCATGGGAATGTCAGGTCTGGAGCTAATTGCCATTTTCAGTGCTATATTTGGGACTCCATCTTGGCCCGGTGTCTTCATATCTTCCATCTTTTTGCAGGCCAACAATAGCTCCTCTTGTGTAACTGTTAGGATATCTTCGCTGGAAGTTTCAATTAAAACTGGGAAGTATGTCGGTGACCGTTGTGGGAAGAGTGTTGTTACGATGTTCTCTAGCATGAATGGACACGTAAGTTGAGATTATCTTTGAGGTGATCTTGTATACAGTTCATCAACTCCATCCAACACATTCTTAAAGCTCTTTGACTGTTTGACATTTTCAAAGATTTCTTGGCCTTTTCGGAAGGTTTCAAAATTCTGGTTGAAATCCTGGTGCCCGGATTTCCCTCTGCTGGAGAGTTGCACTAAACTAGGGCTAGACTATCCGCTGTTCCCAGTCTCAATTGAGATTGTTAAATAAGTTACTCAAACACTCAAAGGGTATTAAACGATCCGCACAGCGGATTGTAGCCTTCTCATTTGTTTCATCCTTATTTTCCCGGCCCATCGCATCATATTTCCTGGATGGCAGTAATGTCTGCTTTGTAGCAACTTCGTGCTTCCGCTAGTTGTTCTTAGCTTCCCAAATGCATATAACAACGTCTTTGTCTTTTTTTTTCGTTAAGCATGGCCAGCAATAAATTGAGTCCTTTCCGAAGGCTCTTGCTTACTTCATGCTCACACATTATTGACTCCTAATCAGCACTACACTGTCTCAATTCCCTCCAAACACTCAGTTCCAGGAACAAAACCAGACTATGGTGGGTCCCCGGACATAAGGGGATTGAAAGTAATGAAAAAGCTGATGAACTAGCCAGAAAAGGTTTGGAAACCCCCTTCATTGGACCCGAACCCTTCTGTGCAATCCTTGAATCAGCCATAAATCTGGTTATAAAAACATGGGAACAAAACAACTGTTATTGATACTGGGAGAACATCCCAGGCCTAAGACAGGCCAAAAGAGCTATTCAGACCTTCAGATGCCAATAGGACACTAAATCTTCGCAGGCACGATATCAAAAACTTAGTAGGCTACCTAACTGGTCATCACGGTCTGCGATATCACCTAAATAAAATGCATCTAGTCGACTCACCGGAGTGCAGACTATGTCTAGAAGAAGACGAAACAGCCGAACATATCATATTATGTGAATGCACGGCCCTTTACGGTATGAGAAGGGAATCTTTCTTCAGAGAAATATTAAGTCCCGAAGAACTAACAAAATCTTCTGCTGGATGTATTATCAGCTACATTAGGAATGAAGAAGCGCTACTAACCTAAAAAAACATCTGACGGCAAGCACAATAGATCTTTTAGGTCGACGTGCATCTTACTGCTTAGGCGAATCAGAATTAAAAAAAAAAAAAATTTTTCTCCGTGAGTGGGTATTTAAACCAAGGCACGACCCCAACCTGGTGGGCCAGTTCGAATTTATTCGATACCCCTAGGAGACGTGGAATTAGTGTCCACTACGGGATAAAGCGCTGACGTTGGCCTTTCTGCTCATCCGCCACCATCTTTGTTCAAGTGGCCTGATTCCTAAATGCCCTCTTGTCCGAATATATCGAAGCAGGTGATTTAGGTTTTTCACTTTGTCCATCCTAACTGGGACTGTAGACGCCACCGATGACACCATCTTGTGATTTCCTCCGCACCTCATGCAAATAGAATGTGTACATTAGGGTCAGTACACGTCTTAGCCCGCTCTAATCTGCTGCCGCTAAGATTTTACACAGGGATTGAGACCCTAACTACGGTCATGCTACTAGGCACTCAGCTATCCTTACGTAAAGGCTGAGAGTCGGAGTTGGTAGGCATCAGCTTGGTCAAAACTCAAGGCTTGGTATAATCACATTGCCTACTATTTGACCACCAAAGTCTTAAGATCTAGAAATGGGACTATTAAAAAAGGCAATAATCCTTAAAAACTCATTGTACTATAGTGCTCCCCAATCACGAGTAAGAAACGCTCATTAGCAAGATCCTTCTCTATCATACAAGCAAGCAAAAAAACACCTCACGACAACGACACTACGTGAAGGTAAAAACGGATTTCCCTAGTTTAGTGGACACGACGAGGACCATATAATTCCATGTAGCACGCTGCTGTAAAAGGAACACACTATAAAATATCCTTTCTCTAAAAGGACGTAATTTTTGTTTAACGATATCAACTGTTCCTAAATACCCGACGAAAATTCCCTCTCACACTATACACGCTACGTATGTCCTTACATCATGAATACCAAATAGCTGCGAGTTGAAATTGCATATCGCACGTTCCGTTTATGTTGATCAATTACTTCAGGGCTCCTGCTAGTCCTAGGTACTCGTATAAATATTAATTATTTAGGCCCAGTAGCATATAAATTTCAATAACCAAGATATAAACTACGCCGAACGTATCTCAAGCAGTTGCTCGCTTACATATCGTATTCATCATCAGCGATGCGCATCCACAATAAAATCGCACACACACATACCGATGCGATAGAGCGCGTTATACATTTAGAATGCAGACCAAGTGTTCGGCTATATGGAACTTCATAAAACTTTTGTCGAATTACGTGAATTTTTTATCGCGTTAATAAATGTTCCTTGTAGTCCTTCGCAGGGTTGTCGTTGTCGTCGCCATGGTCGGTTCACTTTGGAGAAATATGGAAACTTGTCCTCTTGGAGTGGTGAATTTAATGTGCCTACGACACCGTATCCTGCATATTCAAGAATTCCATTTTAGTTCAGGCGCATAGCCGGTGCTATGTCAAATGGAATGCAACAGCTCCAGAGAAGATGAAAAACGTAGAAACTTATTCGCTCCGCAGGGCATGGCATTTTGTCTTCGTTACATGATAGGACAACGCCTTAGCCTAGCACTATCATGACTATCCATTGGTGGTGGCATTAACACCACAAAAACTGCTGCTGTTGCGCTTCTTCTTCATCTTCGTCATGATCATCATCATCGTCGTCGTCGTCGTCGTCGTCGTCTGTATTGGATGGTTAAATGTGGGTTGCATGCGGCAGCCGTCATAACCATTCGCATCCATCTAGGAGCTTAAATATGAATGCCAAATGACATTGCCTGGAATTAGGACGTCATGTTGGGAGAAAAAAAATGGAAATTATTTACGCCTGTTACTGGATGCGACGCAGGCGGTGGAAGGCCAAAGGATGGAGCATTTGTGTCCCATCCATTATTTTATTCTATTCATCTTAACTGGGTTTTGTATGCGCACCAAGCTGTAGAGGGTTGAAATCCATTTTTCTTGTTTTAATAATTTTTTTTTATATTTTTCCTTCCGGGGTCGGCAAATGACATTGCAGGGTGTACAGCATATCCGTGGTGACAATTAGTGGAGCTTTCTTCTTTTTTGGGGTGGCGACCTTTTTTTTGCTTAATGAGTGAAAAAATCGGCCGCCGTTAACTTGGTATGCGGATATTGAGTTTTAATTTGAATTGAAGTGAACGGTATTAATTTTGATTATATCGAGGCGATGGAATTCTGACCTCCAGCTAAATGCTGGTATTAAAATTATTATCGAGGAATTGTGGTGGAAATGCAAGTCGACCCATGATAATTCTGTGTAACTCACTTGGAAATTATTGTAATAGGGAACGGGATTACAAACATTTAATGATCTGAGGCTTTCGTTTGAAGGAAGTCGGTTATATGACAGTCATCTTGTTTTTTTTTTGCCTGATAGCATTTTTCGATATGGTATTTTAAATATCAGTCGTTCGGATTCAGCATGAAAATGTAAGTCCCGGCATTAACATGAAGTATTCACCCGCGTGCAACTTCGATTTTGAAACCAAATTCGTGGTTGTCAGTGAATCAGTGTTTCCAAACAAGCATGCCGCTGCAATTAACCCGGTCCTTAGCTAACTATCCTCAGTACTGTACTCCAAATTGGTTGAGGTCGCTGTCTTCACATGCGCCCACTTCATGTGAGTCTTCCTGTTCATTGTCACATCATCTGGATGGGAATCGAAAACTCTTTCCATCCTATACTACACATCCAACGAAGATTTGTTTGACCAGACCTATGCCTATTGCTACTTTTACACAGCAGACAATAGCCGATACTAAGCCTACATTTGGTGTAAGTGTCATCGGTGTAAACACATCGCACAAGGACTAAATTGTTTAGGTCTGTCCACTTACTTAGGTGACGTAGACTATAGGTTCTCCTTAGTAGTTCAAGTTGAATGCCCTCCTTTGCAACAACTTTAGACGCTTCCTTGTCTATACTCGCAAAGGCGGTGATGAAATCTCGTTCAATTCGACCAAAGATTGCAATATCTATGGCGTCCAATGAACAATGTTGAAGAAATCTGATGATAATGCGTCACCATGTCGTTGCCGACCTTGATGGAGCATCAATACTGTCATCCTGCATAGATGGACGAGTTTGCGATGTACACCAAAATTAGAAACTCGCAGACTCTGTTCATCCTTATGGTTTCGATACCAACTATAGGGAATACCAGAAAATTTACCTATTATTGTACCAAAGTACTTTAGTGGCGCTGCCGCGCGGAATGAACCTTACAGCGAGGTCTTCCTCTACTGCGTCCGACTCCTGGCTGGCAATCGAAGTTTTGTACAATCCTATTAAGATTGACTGAATTGAAGGAAACGAGTGTTTAGACGAGCTGGCCAGGCAAGACTCAGCTCTTCATGGCTCACTTGCGGCAAGGGTCCGTATCCCACTAGGTGAGGTTAAGGGAAAAATACACTCAAACTTCCTGAAAATGGCCGAATCCAAATGGAGAAGGCTAAAAAATTGCGTCATATCGAGGACAATATGGCCCTCCTACGACAAAAACAGAACAGAAGATCTACTTAATATAACCCGCCCAGATATCGCAAGAATTACGGCGATAATCACGGGGCACGTAAGTGCTACTTGGGTTCACGCCGAACCGCCACTTCTACCTACCTACCTACCTCAAGAATGATGAGTCCTCCCTCATCACACTCAGGTCAATGTAGACGCATTGTGATGCCCGTTGGAGGTCCACGTGTGTTTTTGGTTCCTACCTTCTGTTACTGTCTATTGGTTTTAGTCACTTTCCTGCCATCCAGATGGTGTTGCAAACCTGAAAAGATAAGAGAGAGAGATTTCGGATAGATCCGTGAGATTATGGAAAAATCATTTTCCTAAGGTTTTTATGCCTAATTGAGTAAGGCCTGGGCAGTGGTACAGAAAGTTGAGGGTACTTACTTACTTAAGTGGCGCTACAGTCCGGAATGAACCTGGGCCTCAACCAACATGCCTCTCCAATTAGCCCGGTCCTTAGCTAACTGCCTCCAGTTGCGCACTCCAAGTTGGTTGAGGTCGGTTTCCACTTGTGCGCGCCACTTAAGGCGAGGTCTTCCTCTACTGCGTCCGACGTCTGGCTGGGAATCGAAGACTCTGCGAGCCGGAGTATTGGTGTCCATTCATTCTACATGTCCCAGCCTTCTAAAACGTCCAATGCGGAGTTTTTTGACCAGGGGCATATCGCTGTACAGCTCGTATAGTTCTTGGTTGAATCTTCGTCTCCATAGCCCGTCAACGCAAACGGGACCGGACTGGGATGATCAGGGTCTTATATAGGGTCTCCTTAGTAGTTCGAGTGAGGGCTTTACTACTAAATTGCCTTCTTAGCCCGAAGAAACAGCGGTTGGCAAGAGTAATTCTTCGTTTAATTTCTGACGAGATGTTGTTGTCAGAGTTAATAGCGGAGCCGAGGTAGACAAAGTCCCGTACTACCTCAAAGTTATATCTGTCAATGGTGACGTTCTGTCCAATTCGTCGATGTTGTGAGTCCTTTCGTGATGACAGCATATACTTAGTCTTACCCTCATTTACTGCTAAACGCATTTTCGCCGCTTCCTTCTCTATACTAGCAAACGTGGCTATGACATCACGTTGAGTCCTACCAATGATGTCAATATCGTCAGCGTATGCTAGTAGTTGCACCGACTTTTGGAAAATTGTGCCTCTGGTGTTGGCTTTGGAGTTTTGCACAATTCTCTCAAGAATCAGATTAAAGAAGTCACATGACAGCGCATCGCCTTGCCTAAATCCTTTTTTGGTATCGAATGTGTCGGTGAGGTCGTTTCCGACCCTGATGGAGCAGCGAGAATTCTCTATCGTCATCCTACACAAACGGACGAGTTTGGGCGGTATACCAAAACTAGACATGGCTCTGTACAGTTCGTCTCTATAAATGCTGTCATATGCGGCTTTGAAATCGATGAATAGGTGGTGGGTATCGATTTGGACTTCTTGAGTTTTTTCCAGGATCTGCCGAAGTGTGAAAATTTGATCGGTTGTGGACTTTCCTGGCCTAAAACCACACTGATAAGGGCCAATCAAGTTGTTGGTAAACGGTTTCAGGCGTTCACATATTACGGCAGATAGGATCTTGTAGGCGATGTTGAGGAGACTTATGCCTCTGTAGTTGGCGCAGTTCAGAGGGTCTCCTTTTTTGTGGATCGGGCAAACGATGCTGAGGTTCCATTCTTCAGGCATATTTTCATCCGACCAGATTTGGCTTATGAGTTGGTGGATGTTACTTACCAAGTCATCTCCGCCGGCCTTATAGAGCTCAGCGGGAAGGCCGTCATTTCCGGCAGCCTTATTAAGCTTGAGTTTAGATATTGCTATCCTCACTTCACTCAGGTCGGGTGGTTGGCAGTTTTCGCTGTCGTTGCCAATATTGAATGGTTCGTTCTGCCTGAACATTCTGCCTGCGGAATGTTGTTCGTCATCGCCGTTTAACAGTCTGCAGAAGTGGTTCTTCCATATCCTCAGCATCGACTGTGTCTCAACTACAATATTTCCTTGTTCATCTCGACAGGATTCTGTTCGAGCCTTGTATCCTTGGCTTTGACGTTTTACACTTTGGTAAAACTTGCGAACATCGTTCCTGGAGTGGCACCTCTCTATATCCTCGATCGCGCGCTTTTCTTGCTCTTTTTTCTTCTTGCTGAAAAGCCGATGTTCTTCCCTTCTTCTTTGCCTATAGAGCTCAATGGCAGCTCTCGTCTTCACCTGCAGCTTAGCCTTGTAGGCCTCGTTCTTGGCTGCGAGCATCTGTCGGCATTCCTCATTAAACCAGGGGTTTCTTGCTGGTGGGCGCGAGAAACCTAGCACATCAGTTGCGGCTGATCTAATGGCCTGTTGGCATCGTTGCCATTGCTCTTCGACATTCGATGCTGGTGGTATGGTGTTAATCGAGAGGTTAAGGGATACGCGTTGTGCGAAGGTCTTGGCGGTCTCTTGCGATTGCAGTCTTTCGACATTAAATTTTTTCACAGTATTTCAACAGTCTTTCGACATTAAATTTTTTCACAGTATTTCAACAATAAAATCAGTCCTTTCCGAGGCTATTGGTTGCTTCGTAACCATGTTTTTTTTCTGTGGGTGGGTAGTTAACCCAAAGCACAACCCCCAACCTGGAGGGCCAGTTCCAATTTATTAGATACCCCTAGGACACGGGGCCATCAGTATCCACTACGGGATTGAGCGCTGCCGTTGGCCTTTCGGTTCATCCGCCACCATCTCTGTTCAAGGGGCCTGACTAACCCTTGAAATTCCTAGACAACCTGTTGTCCGAATATGTCAGAGCAGCTCATCTAGGTTCGCCTGGGACAGCAGGCCGGGTATTCATCCGTGCCATTCCCACCAGTGTGTTTATAGTGTTGCTGTTTTTCTTCGTGTTATCAACACTTGCACTTATCGTTTAGCAAGTCAAATCCGGTTGGATGAGACCAGTATCCGATGGTTACCACTTGGAGGTAAAGATAAGCACATTTGATGTGTAGTCAGAGTTGCAACACTGGGCATTGCCAAGTTAACGCCAATCAGAGTCTACGAAAGTTAAGGGGAATCCTCGTGTATTTCTTCTTCCTGTACAAAGGTCATCCACAATGAGATGCATTTTCAGTTTTTGGCTTTTGAGTACGTTGTGTCTAGTAAGAATCCCTGCTAATGTCGAAACAGATTTCATGTTTCTTTGAAGAAGTTTGTGGGTTCTGACCTTTTCTTACTCGAGCCACATCTTCTTTGATGTTTAACAGGTGGGGAAGAAGTTCCACCTGTTTTTGGCGATATCCAGTGTTTTCTGGAATTCTAGAGACGAAGCTTCCTGATCTATGCTGGTACAGATCGAGGACCCTGCAGAGCTTAACAATTTGTTGGACCATAAGAATCTTCAGCTCTTCACGACAACGCTTCCCGCATGCTTAGACTTTAATTCGACAGCAGAGATTGCCTGACTGTCAATAAAGATGGTAATATCACCTGGTGATATGACCTGCCTTGAGTTCGCTTTGGCTGCCTCTGCTATCTCAGCCTGGAAGATACTGCTGTGCTAAGGGAAACGAAAAATGCTGTTAAGTTTTAGTGTTTCACACTCCCGCTCCAACACCTACGTCCATTTTTGATCCATCACAGTAGATTGGTATGGTTTCGGTGCCCAGTTCGTTCCTCTTCCATTCCTCTCTTCTTGGAAAATGCAGGAGAATGGTAAAGTCAGGGTAAGGCAGCATTTAGTCAGAGGATACAGCTGAGTCAAGGTATCTGTTTAGAATTTGAGTGTGTCCTCCTAAGTGTGGGCATAGTGGCGCGATGATTAGTGTGATGAACTGCTGCGCAGAAGGCTGGGTTCGAATCCCCGCCGTAGCAACACCTAAATGATTTTTTACTGGCCCTCCTCTAGTGATGCTGTATCTAAACTCTATATCTAAACTCAAGCTTAATAAGGCCGCCGGAAATGACGGCCTTCCCGCTGGGCTTTATAAAGCTGGCGCCAACTACAGAGGCATAAGTCTTCTCAACATCGCTTACAAGATCCTATCTGCCGTAATATGTGGACGCTTGAAACCGTTTACCAACAACCTGATCGGCCCTTATCAGTGTGGTTTTAGGCCAGGAAAGTCCACAACCGATCAAATTTTCACAATTTCGGCAGATCCTGGAAAAAACCCAAGAAGTTCAAATCGATACCCACCACCTATTCATATATTTCAAAGCCGCATATGACAGCAATTATAGAGACGAACTATACAGAGCCATGTCTAGTTTTGGTATACCGCCCAAACTCGTCCGTTTGTGTAGGATGACGATGGAGAATTCTCGCTGCACCATCAGGGTCGGAAACGACCTCACCGACACATTCGATACCAAAAAAGGATTAAGGCAAGGCGATGCGCTGTCATGTGACTTCTTCAATTTGGTTCTTGAGTGAATTGTGCAAAACTCCCGAGCCAACACCAGAGGCACAATTTTCCAAAAATCGGTGCAACTACTAGCATACGCCGACGATATTGACATCATTGGTAGGACTCAACGTGATGTCATAGCCACGTTTGCTAGTATAGAGAAGGAAGCGGAAAAAATGGGTTTAGCAGTAAATGAGGGTTAGACTAAGTATATGCTGTCAACACAAAATGATACACAACATCGACGAATTGGACAGAACATCACCATTGACAGATATAACTTTGAGGTAGAACGGGACTTTGTCTTCCTCGGCTCTGCTCTTAACTCTGACAACAACATCTCGTCAAAAATCAAACGAAGAATTACTCTTGCCAATCCCTGTTTCTTCGGGCTAAGAAGGCAATTTAGTAGTAAAGCCCTCACTCGAACTACTAAGGAGATCCTATATAAGACCCTGATCATCCCAGTCCTGCTCTACGGCGCTGAAGCATGGACCGTATCAAAAGCGGATGAAGAAATCCTTGGTCGATTCGAGAGAAAAATTCTACGGAAAATCTTCGGTCCCGTTTGCGTTGACGGGCTATGGAGACGAAGATTCAACCACGAACTATACGAGCTGTACAGCGACATACCCCTAGTCAAAAAAAAACTCCGCATTGGACGTTGAAAAAGGCTGGGACATGTAGAACGAATGGACACCAATACTCCGGCTCGCAGAGTCTTCGATTCCCAGCCAGCCGTCGGACGCAGTAGAGGAAGACCTCGCCTTAAGTGGCGCGCACAAGTAGAAACCGACCTCAACTAACTTAGAGTCCGCAACTGGAGGCAGTTAGCTAAGGACCGGGCTAATTGGAGAGGCATGTTGGTTGAGGCCCAGGTTCATGCGGACTGGAGCGCCACTTAAGTAAGTAGGTAAGTAAGTAGGTAAGTAGGGTTGGGCAAAATCCTCATCTTTCAGTCCTTCTCGCGGGCGCCCACCTGAAAATGACTAATCAGCATGCCTGATTAGGGTCAGCCAAGGGTCCCACTTGGATATTGACCGTGCGCTGTAACACGTTGCAACGCACGATCAATCTACAAGCGGGAACCATAAGTTTGAGGTGGGAGAAAACCCTTAAACCCAAATCCAAGGTGGAACAGCAAACGCCGAAGGATGCATGGCTAAAAAGGGAGTTTTAAGCCGCTAGGTTGCGAATTTCGGATACCGGGCTACCTCCGATCTCAAGATAGCCTTCCTGTGGTTAGACGGGTAGACCACGGGCGACCAATAAATCCCGCCTACTCGTGGGAAAAATTGAAGTACCAAAAGTAAAAAACATAGAGAATGATGCCTCTACAAATGCATCAACAACTAGGGATGTTTCAGAACACCCTGTCGAAACCGACACGACACCTGCCAATCGGGAAGGGTCACAAATCAGTGATTTCGAGATGATGAGCCTAGAAGAGAAATTGTCTCATCTGAGCGACTCAGCCTCGGAATCAAGTACTGTATACAGCATCAGTATACTCTCGGATGAATTGCATCCGGAATATACAGAAGCGCCAGGGACCCCAGGCAAAACGGCTCAAACTGATTCCAAGCGTATCAGGTTCACGCCAGCGGAACAGCGTCGTTTCAACAGAGCGCTGAAACAGGGTAGCAGCATAGAGCAAGCCCGCATCTTTGCAAAAACAAAAGATGATGCCAAAGAAACCAAACGCATGAGATCTGAGGACAACACACCACCTCAGTCCAAAGCGAAGCGAGCTCGCACTGGGAAAACAACCTCTGACAGAACCACCTATAGAGATATAGCGAGCTATGTCAGATTGGGCGTCGTACCAGTCGATATCGATCGCAATCCTCTCACGAATGAACAAATGGTTCAGATACAAGAGAGGATTATGGACATCACGATCGAACTGCGCGACGGGGATGCAAAGCCAGCTTTCCGCGGGACAACTTTCAAAGCCGGATGGCTCTTGTTAGTATGTGCGGACATCACCACTTCAGAGTGGATGAAAACAAACTTCCTCAGACTAAAGGAGAAATGCGAGTTGGAAGTAATGCTTGTGGGAGAGGATGACTTTCCGAAACCACATATTGTCAGAGCTTTCTTCCCGCAGAGTACCGGTGTCACAAATGAGAGAATACTGGCAATACTAGACGGTCAAAACAGAGACCTAAATACGAGAACGTGGAGAATTCTGCAAAGATCGGACGAGAAAGACATCGCCCACATGGTCTTTGCAATAAATGAGAGTGCGATGCGTAGGCTTGCGGAGCTAAAGGGGATGGTATCATACAGATTTGGCCAAATCAAGATCATCCTTAAAGGATCCGACAAGTCTGCAATTCAGACCCGAAAAAATAGTGTAAATGACACTGATAAAAAGAAAAAGTCGTCAGAAAAAACAAGCGCCAGCTCGTCGCAACCAGCAGCCAGTATTAGTACTGCCGCCGGAAGCGACATAAAGAAGACTGGTTCACTGCCTACGACATTATCGCCAAACGCCCCTAGTACGAGCAACGCTAACATCAGCCAGCAACAGTTTAGACCAAAGCTAGCTGCGGAACGGGCGCGTGAACGGCAAAAACACGGACAGCGTAAAAACGGTCCGAGAGATAGACACGAAGGTCTTTCTCAACAGGGTATCGTACGCAGAAGAGGCGATAACAAGCCTTATAGGGTACGAAACCCTGAGCACGGTAGGAAGCGATGACCACCCTACTAAATGTGCTGCAGGCAAACCTGCACCGAGCTATAGATGCCCGGACACCTACAACCAAAGATGTGCCGAAGGGAACATCGCTCTAGGTTTAATCCAGGAGCCATGGGCAACAGAGGGTAAGATATTTGGTTTACAAAGTAAAACCAGAGAGCTCATCTTCGCCCGGGGAAATTTTAGACCAAGGGCAGCTCTTTTAGTTGCAAAAGATATAAAATGCTCTCCCATTCCAGGTTTCATTACCAAAGATCTGGTGGCTGTCCTTTTAGAAAGACGCAACGGCCGAGAGCTACAAAAAAATTGTATGCGCATCGGCGTACTTTGCTGGAGATGACGAAATACCACCTCGCCCAGTACAGGAACTTGTCCAGTACTGCCAGACCTAGCAACTTCATCTTATCTTCGGCTGCGACGCCAACGCGCATAACACAATATGGGGCAGTCGAGATACAAACAAAAGAGGTGAGTTCTTATTAGATTACCTATACAGCAACAATTTAGTTATACTAAATAAGGGTAATAAACCCACGTTTAGAAACGTTTTAAGAGAAGAAGTTTTAGACCTTACCATCTCTTCTCCGTTTGTACAAAACACCGTCGAAAATTGGCACGTTTCTGGTGAGGCATCTTTATCGGATCACATGCACATAAGTTTCCAATTAAGGTGCAACACCGAGGATGCGCCGATTAAATACGACAACAAACTCACAAACTGGAGAACGTATCGAGAAAATCTATCGATTAAATGTGACATACTTCCAGAAAAACCTTCATGTGTAAGTGAAGCGGAAGTCGCACAATGTCAACTAAATGACATTATCATCTCATCTTTTACAAATAGCTGTAAGGTTAAACGCACTGTGGCAAAGAGGTGCACACCATGGTGGAACGATAACCTAGAAAGTTTCCGTAAAAGAGTAAGAAAACTTTTCAATAAAGCCAAACGCACCGGAAAGTGGGACCAATATAAATCTCTACTTACCCAATACAACATAGAGTTGCGAAAATCAAAAAGAACGTCCTGGCGCAAATACTGTGAGGAACTCGAAGAGCTTCCGGCGGTGGCGCGTCTCCAGAGGGCACTCTCGAAAGATAAAACAAACTGCATGGGATTACTAGTCAAAGCTGACGGTAAAATCACATGCGACCGGGAAGAAACGTTGACCACACTTCTTCAGGTACACTTTCCCGGCTCTACAATCACAAGTGAGTTTCATGAACACATGATAGATAACTCACCCCCTATAAACCTGAAAAGGATTAATAGTTTATCCGGCAAACTTTTTACTCCGGATAAGGTCAAATGGGCGATCAACTCATTTAAACCATACAAGGCACCAGGGACAGACGGAATCTTTCCTGCTCTTATACAAAAGGGCTTGGACTTTTTCCTACCCACTATGGTAGCCTTATTTAGGTTTAGTTTCAATTGGGGCTACATACCACAAACCTGGAGGGAGGTAAACGTGGTATTTATCCCCAAACCAGGCAAACCAATAGAACTACCTAAATCATACCGTCCAATAAGCTTAACATCGTTTTTCCTGAAAACAATGGAAAGAATACTTGACGTACACATTAGAGAGTGCTTAAATGAAAGCACTCCTCTGCACCCATGTCAATTCGCCTACCAAAAAGGTAAATCCACGGAAGGAGCACTTCTAAGTTTAACATCACAAATAAAAAGTGCATACGAAAACAAAGAAGTAGCTTTCTGTGCCTTCCTAGACATAGAGGGCGCTTTTGACAACACTGGATATGACTCCATATCAAATGCTTTGACTCATAGAAGAATAGATCATCCCACCATCAAATGGATCAAAGCGATGCTTGAAAGTCGGAAAATAACTGCTTCATCAGCACAGACCTCAGTATCAGTAACAGCCGTTAAAGGCTGCCCTCAGGGAGGAGTACTCTCACCCCTACTATGGTCTCTGGTTATCGATAACCTACTTCAAGACCTAAGTAATGCAGGTTTCAATATAATTGGATACGCCGATGACCTAGTCATCATAATAAAGGGCAAAGAACCAAACGAAGTTACAACACGTTTGCAAAACGCCCTTAAGATAGTCATAGACTGGTGTAATAAAGAAAGTCTCTCTATAAACCCCAGCAAGGCTATCATCGTCCCTTTTACAAAAAGGAGGAAATTAAATCTTACCCAAATTTCAATAAATGGTACATACATTGAGTATTCCAACGAAGTAAAATATCTTGGAGTGATCCTCGATAAAAAACTAAGCTGGAACTCCCACATCAACAACAAAATTCAAAAAGCAACCAAAGCTTTCTGGGCTTGCCGAAGCATGTATGGTAAAACCTGGGGAATCTCTCCAAAGACCACACACTGGATCTACACGATCATGGTCAGGCCCATTATAACATACGCTTCAATAGTATGGTGGAACACAGTCACCCAAAAAACAACTATAAATAAATTAAACAAGGTACAACGGCTTGCCTGTCTGGGCATTACCGGAGCTATGCGTACCTGTCCCACGGCGGCTATGGAAGCCATAATAGGACTAACACCTCTCCACATTTACATAAAAAAAGTGGCAATTCGCAGCTCAGCAAGTTTGACACAAGCGGAAGAATTAAACATTAGTGAACATCTAAAACTAATTGAACTTCTATCCGAACTTCCAGAACTTGACATGATCTGTGCGGTTACAGACCGCTTACCAAAGACACTATGCTTCGACAAAAGATTCTCAACGGAGATCACAACCAGAGAAGCATGGTGTAGCAACAACCCTCCAAACTGCCTAAACGGCCTAAAGTGGTATACGGATGGTTCTAAAATGGACTCAGGGGTAGGAGCTGGCATACATGGACCAAATAAAAACATCTCAATACCTATGGGAAAAAACCCTAGTGTATTCCAAGCTGAGCTCCATGCCATAAAAGAATGCGCAAACCTAATACACAACTCAGGTATTAAAGGCGCAAACATCCATATATTCACGGACAGTCAAGCAGCTATAAAAGCCCTTAGCTCACACATCATTGACTCCAAATCAGTACTACACTGCTTCAACTCCCTCCAAACACTCAGTTCCAGGAACAAGACCAAACTATGGTGGGTCCCCGGACATAAGGGAGTTGAAGGTAACGAAAAAGCTGATGAACTAGCCAGAAAAGGTTCCGAAACCCCCTTCATTGGACCTGAACCCTTCTGTGCAATCCCCAAATCAGCCATAAATCTAGTCATAAAAAACTGGGAACAAAACAGATGTGTTTCATACTGGGGAAACATCCCAGGCCTAAGACAGGCCAAAAGAGCTATTCAGCCCTTCAAATCAGATGCCGACAAGATACTAAATCTTCGCAGGCACGATATCAAAAACTTAGTAGGCTACCTAACTGGTCATCACGGTCTGCGATATCACCTAAATAAAATGCGTCTAGTCGACTCACCGGAGTGCAGACTATGTCTAGAAGAAGACGAAACAGCCGAGCATATCATATGTGAATGCCCGGCTCTTTACGGTATGAGAAGAGAATCTTTCTTCAGGGAATTCTTAAGTCCCGAAGAATTGAGGAAATCTTCGGCTGAAAGTATTATCAGCTACATTAGGAAAGTAGAAGCGCTACTAACCTAAAAAACATCTGACGGCAAGCACAATAGATCTTTTAGGTCGATGTGTATATTACTGCTTAGGCAGGTCAGAATTTAAAAAAAAAAAAAAAAAAAAAGTAGGTAAGTCCTCTCGTGATGATCTGACAAATCATCCGAGTAGTATCAATTGTCAAGAAAAGCTTATCTCAACTTAGCCGTTCGGAGTCGGCATATAACAGGAAGTCCCGCCATGCAAGAAGTACACACGCACACATGAATGGTTGTGAGAAAGCTCTAGCTGTAACAGTTGGAGTTTGGTTCCTAGTCTCACTGCTGGTGTTGGTCTCATTGCGCTAGTAGCGCCCACATGCTATCATTTGTACCTTTGTTTGACCTTATTTTTGGATTGCCACCAGAAAAGTCCTCAATATGTTAATATACCAAGAGTAGAGTGAATACTTCGTCTAGGCTTTGAAATCGATGGATAGGTGGTGGGTATCGATTTGGACATCTTTGGCTTTTTTTCAGGATCTGCCGAAGTGTGCAGATTTGATCACTTTAATAGCCTACAGAAGTGATTCTCCCATATTCTCAGGATCGACTGTGTCTCAACTACGATCCTTTATCTTGTTTCCTTGTTCATCTTGAAAGTTTTCTGTTGAAGGCTTGTATCCCTGACATTGATGTTTTATACTTTGGTAAAACTTACGAACATCTTTTCTGTAGTGGTACCTCTCTATGTTTTCGATCGCGCGCTTCTTTTGCTCCCTCTTCTTCTTTCTGAAAAGTCGTTGTTTTTACTTCTTCTTTGCCTATAGAGATCTCATTGGCAGCTCTCGTCTCTACTTGTATGCCTAGTTTTTGGCTGTGAGTATCTGTTGGCATTCTTCACGGTGTCTTCTATTCCTATATTTGGGTTAAAATCTCCCAGCACGATTTTAACAACGTTATTCGCTAGTCGCCCATAAGTTTTGTCCAGTTTTGCCCGGCCCATGCCATCGTATTTTCTGGATGGCAGTAATGTATTCTAAGCAGCTTATAGATTCCGCTAGTTTTTCTGCTATACCTCTCCTGTTCTAACATTCTAGATGCAGATACGAACGTCATTAACCGTTTTTCGTTTAGCATGTTCGCCAACAAAAAAAAATCAGTCATTTCCGAGGCTCTTCGTTTCTTCAAAACAATCGATTTTTCCGTGAGTTGGTAGTTAACCCAAAGCACAACTCCCAACCTGAAGGGCCAGTTCTACTTATTAGATACCCACGAAGTAATAGTTATTTAGCTTCGTATATAATTTCTGTATCAAATGTAGCTAAACAGCTATTACTTCATGGGAAAGGCTATTAGGAAACTATTTGGAAGCCTTACCGAAGTTAAAAAAAATGTATTAAATTTTGTAACCTACAGGAGTCTATTTGAAGTGTGAACGAAAGTCTTCTAAATCATATGCTTCCTTGTATGGGTAATATTTCTGGAAGGGGAAGTAGCTCCAACTTAAAGGAACAGTTTCATTGAATTCATTTGATCCCTATATCATCCGTTTAAAAAGAGGAAACATTTACGATATCCAACAGTTCAAGGCCAATGTTAAGAATGATCTGCATTAATGTTAGCGTTAAATGTAAATTTTCCAAAATAAGTATTGCGAAACGATTTCTGCAACTTAACGTACTTCATTTCTATTCAAACGAATAAAGTTTGCCTTCCTCCCTCAAACTATCAATTGTACTTCATTTCTTCATAATAATTTCCATGTCAATTAGCCAGCCAACAATTAGTCGTTAAAAATCATTTATAAAGTAATAGAACCACAAATGCTAGCAAAAAAAAATTAAACACGATAATGTAAAAATTTAAGAAATTAAGGAAATCCTATACAGATAAGCTCACGAATTGCTGAAATAACAACGCTATTTTCATTTTGCACCAACAGGACGTTGTTTAGCTTAATTATTGCCACCTGCGCAAAGAAAGGGTCCTTTCTTACGTAAACCAGCACTAACTAAACTAGCAAACCGCTGCTACAGAGAAATCTTTAGCAGCAATTTACGATACCGTCTGAAAGAAAGAACATTTAATTACAGTACAGCGGCATAGTCCTCGAGTATGTATTAAGGAAGAAAACTTCAATTAATCGAGCCCTAATATGTTCGTAACATGAACCTCGGTATTGTTAAGTGCTCAAGTACTCCCCATACGAGTATTCTGCGGTTATAGTGTTGGATAAAGCAGACCATGAGGGCGTGCACACTGCAAATGCAGAAAAGTAGTTTCATTTAGAGTTATTAAGGTCATTTAGGACGGTTTTAGTCGGCATCATAAATGGGAGCTATTGGATAAGGTTTTCCATGCTTTTTGGTCATACATTGTGTAAAGGGATTTATTTTTATTGGCTTTTATGGGTTATTGAGGTCCATCCTTCTAGGTTCTTATCGACATTGTTCATGAAAAAGAGAAATTAAATTTGAATGAAGAAATTTAATCAATTTGATATCTTTTTATGAATTAATAATCATTGACGTGTAAATGGACAATCGGTAGATATGATAGAAATATGAGAGTCGACTGTGGCCATATTGGAAAATAGTCTTCTGTTTGTGACACGTCCTGTGCGTTACGTAGGATCACCGGACGTTATGCGCATTTTTCGAGATCGACCATCTGGCGAATCATAAAAAAGATCGAGAAAAGTGGTTCAGTGATTGATCGAGCACAGAATTTTAATATACGCCAACGAAAGTTTTCCTAATTAAAATTATTTATTGGAAAAAGGGCTAAGGAGTGTTGGAAGATGAGGTGGACATGAGCAAGAGCAAGTAGAGCAAGTTTGCTACAGTGAAAATCAAAGGAGTTGTGCCCATTAGCCAGGCGCAGTATTCTAGTCATTGGTTCGTTGTTGCCGTAGTTGGTTCGGTGGAAGTTTAGTCGGAAGAGGGGAACAGATCTTAGATTTCGGGAATTGGTGTTGAGGGATATAATTTCTAGCAGAGCGGGGCAATCAATATTTCCTGCTAGAAGTTGATGTCCAAATAGAATGTCGGCTATTTCACGACGCTTTTGAAGCGATTGAAGGTTTATCAATTTCAAACGATCCTCGTAGGGTAGTAAATTAAAACTATCTACCCAAGGGAGACCGCGTAGAGCAAAACGGATGAATCTGCGTTGGACACTCTCAATACGGAGGGAATGGGTATTGTGATAAGGCGACCATACTTGGCTAGCATATTCAAGGATAGGTCTAACAAATGTGGAAAAGAGAGATTTTGTAACATAGGGGTTCGAGAATTCCTTAGACCAGCGTTTTACAAACCCAAGTGCGGAGTTGGCTCTGCTGTTGACATTATCAATATGAAAGCGAAAGTTAAGTTCTCTATGATTGGGTTTTGGAGCAGTTGTAAACCGATCTTAATTTTGACCAAAAAATGATCTTCCGCGATGAGGCTTATTTTTATTAATTGAAATTAAAGAGCTCACAGTTTGGTATGAACTAAGAGTTGAACGATTAACTGGATCTTGTAAGGGCATTTGACAGAGTATGGCATCAACCCCTTTTGTCGAAAATGCGTACGTTTCGAATGGATTACAAATGATCTTTAGAAACGCAATTCAATTCGTTTTGGTTTGGTCTGCCACTTACCAAATGAATGCTGGTGTTACCAAAGCCTCCGTTTTATCTCTGACCCTCTTTCTAATTTTTATAAATGATGTTGCGATAAAAGTTACCACGACAAGCGTCACGCTCTATCCCGAATATTTTTTCGTTCCCTCTTTTAATTCTGGTCGCTAACCCAGACTCTGTAGGAAGTTCTGGGCAGCTATGGTTCCATCAGCCAATGGTCCATTACCTTTAGACCCTGAGAAGGCAACCAAAAATTTACCACAACAAGTCTCACGCTCTATCCCGAATATTCTTTCGGTCCCTCATTTAATTTTGGTCGCTAACCCAGAATCTGTAGGAAGTGGTGGGCAGCTATGGTCCCATCAGCCAATGGTCCACTAGCCAATGGTTTATAGACCCTGAGAAGGCAACAAAAAATTTACCACAACAAGTCTCACGCGATATCCCGAATTTCCTTTAGGTCCCTCCTTTAACTTTGGTTGTTAACCCAGAATCTGTAGGAAGTGGTGGGCAGCTTTGGTCCCATCAGCCAATGGTCCATGACCTTCGGACCCTGAGAAGGCAACCAAAAATAGATATAACGAGTGCGACAGCGGAGTCCACGAATGATGAAGAGGTCCTAACTCTGTTCGTTGGGTGTAGCCCCAGGGAGAATGGGGAGACTCACTACAGAGCAACGCCAAACAAAAGCGTGCGACAGGAGTCCACGGGAAAACGCTGTCGTCGAAGCCTGAATAGTTCGATGGGTGAGGGAGGACGATCCTACGTGGTCCCTGGGGCTTACACCCCAACGTAAGTGCTTGCGTTACCGCATCAAGGGCGCAAACGCAAAGTTACAATGGTATAAGAGTAGACGTTGCTCCAACGTTGGGTGGAAAGAGAACCTAACGTTCTCTGCAACGGAGGAGCAGAGATTTAGGGGGGACAGCTCAAAAGACACCCCTCAACAAAGCCGCAAGACTAAAAGTCAGGATCGATGGCCAAGAGACGACGATCTCTTTCACCCAGCGATGTAGCAACGGAGGAGAAAGCGAGGTATTTAGACGGACGGCCAGAAATAAGCACCCTCGCCACAACACAAACACAACATTAAATACAAATGGACATCCAAAAACATGTCTAAAACACGGATGACAGAAGGTGATGTCCAAAAACACGGGGCATGTCCACAACTATTGGACACATTGTTAACCACAAGCAAATACTGTGGAATGGCTCAAGCCCAACCAAAAATCAATTTAAAGGATGACACCCGCACGAAACATCCCATAACCCAAAATCTAGCCGCGAAACCACCAACGGAGTTCGCAAAAAATTGTTTTGTTATTTGTCACACTACTCCTCTCCACTCAATGCTCACCGAGTCCTTCAATGAGCAACGGCCTCCTCCCCCCTTACCGAATTGTTCGTCTCACTTTACTCCTCAGTGGTACATAAATTGGTCGCGTGGGACGTTTTAAGCGTGACCGAAGTAGTAGTACAGTCGCTACTATACATAAGTATGTCGCCTGGACACATAGTTTGGAAGTTTCTATAGGAAAACTGAAACTGGGGTGATCGTTGAGAACTAAAAAGTTATATTGAGTATCGTTCGATCTCGCCGGCAATAATCCGACGCAGAAGCTGGGAAAACGCACTTGAGACTTGAAATAACAAATTGGAGAGAATGAATGTGGTGTGACAGGCGGCGATAGCAAGAGTCGGGAAACAACCCGATTACCCGACATCGAGGCGTAGAAAACCGCAAAGCCACGAGTGAACGGAGGTGACACACATATAAGCGCGAAACACGCTCCAGGTGGAAAGCCAAGAGTAGTTAAAGTTCGTAGTTAGGTTTACTAGTGCTGAATTCCAAGAGCGAATGTGAGAGCAAATGAACGGGATCAAAGCTGGTTGGAACATAGGAAGCCACTTATTGGCGATCGTAATTTTGAGAAAGACGTGAAAAACCTTCTTTCATGATTTTTCAAAATTTTGGTTATTTGAGAGTATAAAGTGTCGAGTCAGTTTAGCATAGCGAGGCAGGAAATTATAGGACGGATTTCATCACCAAGGAGGGAGATGCGGTAGGAGACGGAAGAGCGGTGGGAGACGTGGAGAAAGACAAAAAAAGAGATAAGTAGAGTTTATTTGCGTAGATTGAGTGATAAGTAGTTGGTTAAACCGTTTGGTAAAAGTTCGGGAGAAAACTTCGTTCGGGGGCCATTCTGGTGGTCCGCCATTTTTCTTTTGTACCCCATAAAAATTCAAGTGAATAAAACCAAAGATTATGAATTATATACAGATGACGCATTGAGAACAAAAAACAGAAACTTTTGCTCAGTAGCTTCATGGTACGGGCGGGCGGTGTGCATGAAAATACCTGAAAAACAAAAACATATGGCGGGCTGTGCCAGCACGACCCGCCATAGAACAATTTTTCTTATATGGAGTGCGTCATCTGTATAGAATTCATAATCTTTGATAAAACCCAGTGGGCCTACCACCGCCATTTTGTAACGTGGTTAAAGTTTGGCCTTTTTTGTTCATCGGTGTTCACATTGTTTCACACATTTTACACCTTTTATTTCAGGTGCTTAGCAAGTGTCATAAAGGGTTTCGCAATTTAACCAGTCAAGAGAAATTACGTAGCGTCCAACCACCTTTTTGAGTCTCGTGTAAACACGAGGTTCTCGTGGCCACCTACGGTAAAGTGTACCCTCTTTCCATGTTTATGATCTTGGGTTTTGAGAGAGTCATTCATTCCTTTATTCCTTCGATGACAGTACTCTCAACTTCTCATATTTGTTTTCAGGTCATCGTTCCTAATGGTCGAACATGGTCTCTAAACGACAAAATATGTTAAACACATGGAATTTCAAACTTGACAGCGATATCAAATGGGGTAAATCCAACAGAGTGGAATTCAGTGCTTCCCAAACACAATGTTATTATACCGAAACCAACATCTACAGCCATTATCCATGAATGGCACTTACTTCAAAGAAATCAAAATGCTTCCATGCTCTTTTTGTGTGTTAATAAATACTTACGTTGGGAAGACTTCATATTCAAAGTCGCTTAAAGCGCAACGAAATGTCTAGGTTTCCTAAATCGATTTGAGAAATATTTCCCCCTTCTAATCTGAACCTCCTAGATAGGATTCAAACGCTTGCAAAAAAAAAAACTTATAGGAGACATAGGAATAGCGAACTCTTTAGTTTCGCTTGAACGTCGTCAAAATATCTCCTCTCTTACTTTGTTCTATCGGGACTTCAACAACCAATGTACAAGTATTAGCCAGTTGCACAGGGTCACATCATTGCACGACTTCAATTGAGTTTTGCACTACTTCTTCGGGGAAATGTTTTATTTCTTGTTCAGAGCAATCATTTCCAGTCCTTAAGACGACATTGATCCACGAAGGGCTTTCATTAAGAATCAGTTATATGCTGCTACTTATCAGAGTAACTCCAATAGTTAGCTCATTCCCTAACTGTCTCTGGCTGTACAATACAAGTTAGTCTATGTCGGTACCAGTGCTCGGTTTCTAAAGCGAAGTCTATTTCTACTGAACCGACCATTGAAAGCTCTAGGGGCCCAAACATTGGTGACCATTCTCTCCATATTCTGTGCTGCTTCGTTTTTGCAAGTATTTGGATAGATGTGCGGTTTTCAGTCTTTTTATGGTTACATTTGAGGGCTTCCCATTGATATCGATGGTAGACATCCTGTCGTTTGATCGGTCGAGGACCTTGTACGGCCCGGAGTGGATCCAGGCTTTGTTTCGTGTCGTGTCTTCGTAGAGACGGGGCAACATGCTCGATAGTACCCAGGGCCTAGCTTTCTCACAACGATTCATGTGTGCGTATGTACTACTTGCACGATCGTGGGACCTCATGTTTTATGCCAAATCCGAACGGCTTAATTGAGATGAGTTTTTCTTGACAATTTATACTACCCGGATGATTTGTCAGATCATCACGATAGAAGGGCCAATAAAAAATCATTTAGGTGTTACTACGGTTGGGAATCGAACCCAGACCTTCTGTCCTATGGTAAACACTTTTGTTTTAACAGTAATGATTTGCAGGCATTTAGGCTTTAAACTGCGCATTGAATTCCTCTATAAATATGTTGGGATGCAATGGTAGATCTTCGTGAGTGAAGAATTCGCCTGGAATCCGAAGTGTTGTACCATACAGGTGTACAGGTATTTTATGCCTTTAAGTCATATTTGTAGCATGTGCGTAAGCCGAGTAATACCGTGGGAAGTAGTTTTCGTTTGGTGACAACGTATTGCTGCTTGAAAGACTCTCTAGCAGTCCGACGTCCGTTTGAAGCGGGATGGAATGCGGAAGTGCGTTTTCTCTTGGATACGATGAATTGGGTCATAGCCATGGACAGCGTGGACGACTCAAACTGAGTGCCTTGGTCCGTTGTAATCCATTTAGGGCAACGGTATGTGTATTGCTTCGGTCCCTCGAGAACCTGTCGATCATCATAAGGCAGTACCGTTGCGATACGATATGTCCACATGAACATGGTCGTAACGCTGGTCTGGTTCGGGGAAATTTGCTGGTTGCGTGTGGACTTTTAAAAGTTAGCAAGGTACGCAATTCCGCTACCACTAGATGGCGTCTTCACTCATAAGTGGCAAGATAAACCGTCAACAAATGATTTTGCGTGTTGCCTTGCCGCTTGGATGAGCGAGGTTGTGAAATGCGTTAAACACTTGCTACTTGCTATCTGAATGTTTTAGGCACATAATGCCGGATGTCTTGCTGTAAAACGTCGCAATAGATCTCTCTTTCATGTCGTAGTCCTATGGTTAGCTTTTGAAGCTCTAGCGATGTGGTGTTGACGCTAAGCAACTGTTGCAATTCCTAGTCGGTGGTTTGTGCTTCAGCCGGAGCTGCGAAGTCGATGGTTTTTGAGAGTTGATCGATTATAGATAGCGTGTCGGCGACAACGTTTTCAAGCCCTTTACCAGGTACGACTTCCGGAAATGTTCGCTGATGACGTTCAGCTGTCGAACATGACTTGGTGATGCCTTGTCCGCACGTTATTTAAGAGCCTGTGTTAGTGGGCACGATCGGTGTGTAAACATATACTATTTCCTTTGATCCATGGCCTGAAAAACGTGATTGCTTTGTATTTGTAGATCGCTGTAAGTTCTTTATCGTAGACACTGTACCTTGTCTCTGCCGGTGTAAACTTTATGGAAAAGAATTCTAGCGGTTTCCAATCGTTAATGGTGCGTTGCTCAGGGACTGCACCCACTGGCTTACCGGAAGCGTCCATTGTTAGGCAAAGTTCAGCAGCTGGTGTTGCATGAGTCAGAATCAGCGTTACCAGATAAATTTTTTTAAACCTGCTAAACGTAGGACGAAAAACTGCAAAACCTGCTAGACAGACGTTTAAAAAAATGCCAAAAAAACTGCGATCGATTTTTCCTTGAGAAATACGTTTTTTTTTAGTTCAAAAAATACATTACCAGTTACATTTGTAATTATATGAGATGATAATTTATAAAAGATGATAATTTTTAAATTTAAATATGTACAAAGTTATTAAATTACAACGTTCGGAATCTTTATAGAGAATCTTTGAATTTATTGAAGTTACCATTTTATTTGTTAGAACAAAGTTATAACAGCCTTCACCTTAAGAAACCCTCGGTTTTACTTGCAAAGCAACATTTTCGTTACTGAAGCGATTACGGTTTTTAGTTTTTAACGAATTTACCTGCGAAAATATTGTTTCACAAGCAGTATTAGATGTCGGTAAGCATAAATATTGCAAATTTAGTTATTGTTGGATACTTATTGTTGTTTACTAACATTTCCTTTAATTTTTTTTTATCAAAATAGTGAATATTGGCATAATCGCTTTGAAATATAATAAGGGTATTCATGCAACTTCGTAATTTTACTACGTGAGAAAGATTATAATTTTACGACGACTTTTCATGAACGACCCTAAAACTGCACGACTAAATAATGCGGTAACCCAATGAATTCAATTTCATTTTAGTAATTTATTTATTGATAGAATTTTGTTCCTATTGTTCTCTTTCCGTTCTCGATAATTTTTTTCAGTTTATCGTTTACGTTTGATGTGTGAAAGTGACTGATTAAATGTCAAAAGAGCATTCCAAAAGTTTACAACGTTTACCAACTCAGTTTACGCACCCAATTCCTGTGAGAAAATTCCGATATTGTTGGAAATGATTTTGACAGTTCATTTATCACGTCGTAATTTTATCACGCTTACAACGTTTACGACGACTTTCCGACGTTGCATGAATAATTTGTTTACTATAGGTAAGATGCAATCCATAGCATAAAAAGTATTATTTTACTGTCATTGAAACTATTAGAAATAAATTCGTTTGCTACAGAATTTGTTGTTAAATATTCAACTTGGATATACATACAGGAAATAATGCACTCCATTATTCTATAATTTGATTGACGTAGGCATGTAGCGATAGCCATCTAATGTCTTAGCGGCGGAAAATCATATTTCTTTTCTTGAAATTCTAAAAATTCACGTTGTCTTTTACTACTTTGAGAAAAGTATGATTAGACATCTTTGACCAATTGCTCAATGGATCTTGGCAATTTCTTACTGTCATGACTGACAGCTAGAGCAACCGAGTGACAAACGCATTTAATAAATACACAATTCGAATTGAGTGTCGTTGTCCAAACAATGCCTATGTAAATAATATAATAAGTATCTGCACCCTTTCCTTTTGGAAATGCTACGCAGTTACATCAATAAGTATTCACCACACCGACACTATCCATAAACAGCTGTGTTTGCTTTCTGACCCTAACTCTGCGTATTTGCATTTCTTCTTTGGGATCATTTTTCTTGAAGATGATCGTGTGTATTCGTGTTTACTGTCACCCAAACAATTAAAAACATGTATAAATTTTTTTTTGTTTGAAAACTGCTGAAAACTGCTAAAATTTAGGAAAATGCTAAAAAAAACTGCTGCAGGTCATTTTCATGATCAAAAACTGCTAAAATCGCAGGAAACTGCTAAATCTGGTAACGCTGGTCAGAATCACCTTGTTGGCAAGGTCTTCTTTGCAGCGTTCGAAATTAGATAAAGTAGTCTCTGTTCATATTACTGGTCTTATGTGTGCTTTTATGTATTTCTTGCAGTGGTGCTTGCGTGGCGGCGGCGCGCGGTTACCGAGAAATCGTCGCAGTTGCGCTAGTGTCTCGGACTGCTTGAATTCGCGTATAGCTACAACTTTGTCGGGAAGCGGCTGTAAGCCTTTAGCTGAGACCAAGCATCCCAGGTATTCGACGCTCCTTGCATTTGTCCAAGTTTATGGTAAGGCCGTAATCAGGACGATCAAACACAATCCTTAGATGCTCTAGGTGCTCCTCTTCGGGTACAGAAGCGATAAGGAAATCGTCCAAGTACGCATGTACGAAGTCGAGGTCTCTTAGATCTTCTCGGACGAATCTTTGTATGTTTTGCGCAGCATTTCTAAGCCGAATGCCATGAACGAAAATTCGAATAGGCCGAAGGAAGTAATGACTTCGGTCTTCGGGATGTCTTCAGGGTTGACTCGGATCTGATGGTAGGCGGGAACGGTGGTAAATATTGACTTGCCGTGAGTGATTTCCGTAATGTGATTTATTGGGTAGCGATCCGGAATTGTTTGTGCATTCAAACGGCAATATTCGCCACAGGGTATCCAGTCACCATATTTCGTTTGCACCATGTGTAGCGGACTAGCCCACAGACTCTTGGATGGGCGGCACTATCCCTATGGGTACGCTTTGTCCAACTTCGGAGCTCAGAATGCCGTTTACCTGGATACCAGTATGTTGGAAATCGAGGAGCTGTCAAGTCGTGACGGTGGGATCACGGATATGCCGCAGCGCCTGCGTCGAAAAGGAAGCGAAGGCACACTTTCATCTGCCCCACATTTGGTAGGTGAAAATAAATATTGCAAACACTATAGTAACAGATTTCTTTCTTGTAAATGTTCGCATTTCTGTTGTTGAAAGTACTGCCTGTGGTTCCTGGCATCATTCATCCCCGATTTCCCAACGTAACCACAAACTTTTTGACTAAATTACAGAGCTCAGTTCGGTAATTCGAAAAGACCCCAACCCAAGGAAGCAACTTAAACGATTGGATGGAAGATTGCATGTCCATCACATTGCAATCCAATTGTGAAATAAAGAACTATGCAATACAAGTCAATCTGTCAGTAAACAAATGCAAAAGTTTTAATACTCTTTGAAAATTCACAAACACTTAGACATCATGGCAATTTGCATAAATTCCGCTTTTATTTTCCATTAGACCGCTGGCTGGCGTGCCTTTAACGATGAAATACTGAGTTTATATTTTAGCTGCATTCGTCAAAACTTACATCTTCATTTATTTTAACTCACTTTTTGCATCTGCTTAAGGTTTTTCTTATTTTTTTTGTCGGTACTAGTTCCTTCCGAAAAGTTCTTCTCGTTGCAATTTTCGAAGGATAAACATGAAAACGCAGTCCGTTCACAACTATACACAAAGTTGCTTAATCAACTTTTTTAGCTGAGAAAAACTTTAATCAAGTAAATATTCGTCTAACTTTGGGGCTGTTGTTGGTCCAGTCCAGTCTGTGACGTTATAATTTAAAATGTTTCAATAAACGGGAGCGCAGTGACAAATACATTGGTCCTTTGCCTCCTCATAGGGAACACAAGCTATTAGCTTTGACTGAAAACATCTGGAAGTGGAAATGGGTTGTTTGTAGGACCTTTATTCGAGGAACGAGAACACGACACAAATCACAAGGACACCAAGCAACAAGGACATTGTGTCACTCCTTTGAGGGGTGGTTTTCTTTCGAAATTAAATTCGTTATGTTTCTTAGTCTCGTCGAAATCCATTTCCTAATGGAAATCGTCCAAATTACTTGTTAAAGTGAAAAAGGGACCAAATAATTGAATTGCAACAACAATAACAATTCATGGAAAATACCTCGTAAAGGGGGATCCTGTAAAAGAATTTTAAAAAGTATGGCTGACAAGTTTCAAAACGACATATGGGAGTTTGTATTTTTGGTGTACTTTGGGGTTAATTACCCAAAAAAAGAGAGATGGTCTACCACAAGAAAACCCGACGAATCCGAGAATCCTGGAGGAGAATCCTTGCTTGTTCCCATTTTGACTGACTATAAGCCTTTTTCATAGAATACCTCGTCCCTAAGAGGAAAAACCTGGACTCGTTTTTAATAAGCCTCTCTTGATTCGATTTTTTAAGCAGCAAAATCGCCCGCCATGAACAGAAACAGGTTGTTATCACTTGGTTTCATGTCCGGACTATAAGGTGGATCCATAAGAACCTCCCAACCAAGCTTTCAAAACTTTTAGTGATGTGTTTGGCCTGGCGTTATCCTGATGGAACACAATTTTCTCCTATTTGTAAAAGTTTGCTGAACTTGTCCTGATGAAATACAATTTGATCCTATTGGCCAAAGCTTCCTGAACGCTTTTGGGCGATTTCTTCCATCAGACGGTCCAATTGATGACAGTACAGGTCCGAATTAAGAGTTTTACAGTAGGGTAGCAACTCATGGAACTCCCTGCCAATCGCACCAAACAGTTAAAGTTCTTGTGAGTGATTTTTTTGTCCCCATCCACCACAAGTTACCAATCGCTTCAGAAATGGTTCGGTCGATTTTGTTGCGATTCAGCAGCAATTCGCAGATGAAAATTCGGTCCACATGGTTTTTTGCTTTTACTCGTGCGGCACCCATGCATCGAGCTTGTCTTTGTAGCCAGCCTTATTCAAAAGGTTCTAAATGTTTTGTTGTGCAATATTATCTTCTGACCAATCGAAATAGTACCCATCTCACTCGACAGACAGACTCGACGATTTCCTTGATTTTACAATTGGTTGATAATTTGCCTTCCAGAGCATGGTGCATCTTTGACATCGAAGATACCAGAACGGGAGCAGGCGTCAAGGGTAGACTATATTTACTCCTTGTTGCCGAGCTTAACGCACCAAAGATCGTAATGAGCGCTTTGTCAGAGAGACCCTTGAAGATCCTGGCCGTTAATTTAAATACACTAATTAGGATCGAATGTAGAGCTAATCTTTTCCAATTGCTTAAATTGTGCTTTGGCAAAACTGACAAGACTAAAACTTTTGTACAGACGACTGACAAACCCACGCGACCCGGAGATTGGTGAATTGAAGGCGTCGATCAAAAACATCAACCAATTGATCGAGGAGAACTATCGGTTGTCCATTAATTTGTTTTGGAATAACAGAATTCGAGCCGTAAATTCCAGCGACCCAGCGACCCGAGTAATAAGATCTTTAGGAGGAAAGGTCATAACGGTCTTCCGTGTATTAAGCTCCAACGAACAACTGACAATACAAACATTCTTTTGACAGCAGGAATCTTTAGGAGGAAAGGTCATAACGGTCTTCCGTGTATTAAGCTCCAACGAACAACTGACAATACAAACATTCTTTTGACAGCAGGAATCGAACCGGGGGAAGCCGTCTCTACGACGATTTCTATGTTATTGAAGATCCTCAGGAGAAAGTGGAGGCAGTGGGGGCTGTTTTTCAGGAAGTGTTTTAGGTGAATAAAAGCATTCGCCCGTAAACAATGCCCTGCTCCATCACTTATACCTCCGATGGCGGTTGTTCATCATCTCCCGAAAAAGGGAAAGGAGAACTCCAATCCGGCGAATTTCCAGTCGATAATTCTCCTTCCGAGTACCAGCAAGGTATTCCAAAAGATTCTAAATCGGGCTCTGTCCAAGTGGTCTCAGGAAAATAAGATAATATCAGAGTCCTAGTTTGGTTTCAAGGCGGGACATGACACTATTCATGCCGCTGCGCAGGTCCAAACTGGTCTCTGATATATAATGGCACAAAGCCAAAAAAACAGTGTACGGGTGTATGTCTGTTTGATTCAGAGAAGGCTTTTCCCACCGTATGGCTAGAAAGCCTCTACCTATAGCTTATCAGACCAGGCATAAGTAAACCACTGCCATATATGCTTCATGACATGTTGACTTGTAGAGCGTTTGTTGTCAAAAGTGGCAAGGTAACTTCTACCACCGATTTTTTGATTAAAAATGGTGTACAACAGGGAGCGGTCAACTCGCAGATTCTCTTCAGCATTTACACCAGCGATATGATAGGTAGTCTTACTCAGCTATTGCGTATGCGGACGATCTTATCGCGTACAGAACAGTCCCTACTGTCCAGGTCATTCGAACTCTTTTGCAGCGGGACTTCGATAAGATCCAGAGATATTGTGATGACTGGAAGTTGAAAATCAACTTTCAGAAATCGGAAACTATCCTGTTTAGGACACCGTTGTATAGAGCCTCTAGTAATACGAGAAAGAACTGTCACAAGCTGGTGATCGTTGGACCAAACGGACAGCCACTGGCGGGTAAAAGTGTACTAAGGTACCTTGGCATCTGGCTGGATCAGTATCTATACTTCGGAAGACATGTAGCAAGAGGAGCTTTTGTCCTGATAAGACGATTGTTTTATAGCAGTCGTCATGACAGCAGGGTGAAGGTGATTTGCTGCATGGGCCTCATCAGGCCGATGATTGCCTATGGGTGCCCGGTTTTGTTCAACGTTGCCCATCTCAAATGGAAAAGATACGGGTGCTTGAGAGGCAGTTTTTGAGAAGCTGCCTTGGACTACACAGAACACCAGTATCTGACTACACAAAATATTATTCCAACCAGGTCCTATACAACGGGACCAACATAAACAGGATGGACAATTTTCTGGTTAAACACACTGCAAGAGCAATGGCCTCGAGCAATAGTCTCATCTTTGGGGCGTTCTACCCCAATGATGAATATTTTAGAAGTGCGCGTTTAAGCGGCTTCATTCCTCCTGAAGCTTTCCTATATTTGGATAGTCGAGTACTGATGCAGGATACATCGTCGGTTCCGCTAATCTACCACGTCTTCCGACGAACTGTGGATAGGCGGCTCCTATACGAACGAGAGGTCGTCGCTCAAGGCGGAGGAGAGCGAAAATCCCTGGCTTGGTTTTCGCATGACGTCTTTACAGCTGAGTTGACCAATAATAATAACGTAGGAGGCATGCAATGCGAAATATAGATTACTAAAGCCATCTTTGGAAATAATGGATTTCTGTTAGCTTCACCTGTTAAAAGGCTCTTTCGGTATTGCGTTGTTCGTGCAGTCGTTAGTTGGAACATATGATGCTTCTTCTAGTTTAGTTAATCGTTCGAATGTCAAGCATCTAGGGACGATTTCCATAAGCTCTTTTGATCATCTTAAGTATCAGTAAAACAGTGTAGGGCCTCTTTTAACTCTTCGCTGAGCTAAAGGTTTCAATTTTACTTCCATAGCGGAGTTTTTTGACTAGGGGGATGTCGCTGCACAGCTCGTATAGTTCTTGGTTGGATCTTCGTCTCCACAGCCTGTCAACACAAACGGGACCGCAGATTTTTTGAAGAATTTTTCTCTTAAATCATCCAATTTTGAAACGGTCCATGCCTCAGCGCCATAGAGCAGAACTGGGATGATCAGGGTCCTATATAGGGCTACCATAGTAGTTCGAGTGAGTGCTTTACTACTAAATTGCCTTCTTAGCGCGAAGAAACAGCAGTTGGCAAGAGTTTAATTTATGACGAAATGTTGTTGTCAGAGTTTATAGCGGAGCCGAGGTAGACAAAGTCCCGTACTACCTCAAAGTTTTATCTGTCAATGGTGTTCTGTCCAATTCGTCGATGTTGTATGTCCTTTCGTGTTGGCAGCATATACTTGGTCTTGCCCTCATTTACAGCTTAACCCACCCATTTCAGCCATTTCCTTCTCCATACTTGCAAACGTGGCTATGGCATCACATAGAGTCCGACCAATGATGTCAATATCGTTGGCGTATGCTTTAGTAGTTGCACCGATTTATGGAAGATTGTGCATCTAGTGTTATCTCGGGAGTTTTGCACAATCCTCTCATGAATCAGACTAAAGAAATCACATGACAGTGCACCGTCTTGCCTTAATCCTTTTTTGGTAGCGAATGTGTGGGTGAGGTCGTTTCCGACCATGATGGAGTAACTAGAATTCTCCATCTTCATTATGCACAGACGGACGAGTTTGTGCGGTATACCAAAACTATAGACATTGTGAAGTTCGCCTCTATAAATGTTGTCGTATGCGGCTTTGAAATCTATGAATAGGTATAGCGGGTATCGATTTGGACTTCTTGGTTATTTTTTACATTGATCTGCCAAAGTGTGATTATTTATTAAATTGTGGATTTTCCTGGCCTAAAACAACACTTTTTAGCGCTAATCAGGTTGATGGTAAACGGTTTCAGGCATTCATTTATTACGACAGATAGGATCTTGTAGGCGATGTTGAGGAGACTTATGCCTCCGTATAGGCTCAGTTCAGAGGGTGTCCTTTTTTGTGGATCGGGCAAACGATGCTGAGGTTCAATTTTTCAGACATACTTTCATCCGACCAAAGTTTGCTTATGAGTTGGTGAATGTTACTTACTAGTTATCTCCGCCGTCTTATACTGCTCGGCGAGAAGTCTGTCATTACCGGCAGCCTTGTAAAGCATAAGGTTGGATATTGCTATCCTCACTTCACTTTGGTCGAGTGGTTACCAGTTTATGCTGTTATCGCCAAAATTGAATGGCCCGTTCTGCTTGACCACTAAGTTCGTTAGTCATCGCCGTTCAACAGCCTGCAGAAGTGGTTCTTCGATAACCTCATCATCAACTATGCCTCATCTACGATATTTCCTTATCCATCTCGACTGTATCCCTGGCTTTGACGTTTTACACAGGAGTGAGTCGTAAGGCTATATTCTTCATAGACAAGGTTATGACCTTGGAGGAACCATAACCCATCCACTTTATCACTTTGATCTGTGATGCATTTTATGAAACTGTCGATCTAAAAACATATGAAACGATGGATGTCGAGTTGCCAGACACATCCAAATGTTTAAATTTTCGAAATGACGCCCTTAGTATTTATTTAACGCAGACTTTGTAGCGATATTCTAAAGCCCCAATCGTCACTCTCTTTATTTCAAGATTTCTTCTTTTCTCAGATTCCAATCTTTCCACCCACACTGTATCAAACCCTAATAGAATGCCATGCCTCGCACCACCATGCCTCAACGCGAAGAAGGAAAAAATCGTAGCTCCCTTCCATAAGACCAATATGTCTCTTCAAAGGGTCTGTTAGCTGTTTATATTTTTATCATTCTTTTTTTTTTGTCATGGTTATCTCTCAGTCTCAGCTCGTCCTTCGGTAATGTGACTCGACTCGGTCCTAATTTCTCATTCAAAATAGAAAAAAATAAACACAAAGATGGAGATAAATAATTATGATGACTTGCTGGTGTCAAACCTTACAAGGGGATCCAAAGAAAAGCCACCCTAAAAAAAAATAACAACAACCGACATTGTAATGTTGTTTGGGCCATAAAACAGTTGCTATCAAGTTTTATTCAACCCCCATCGCGTTCCAAATTACCTGATGAATTGAATATGAAATTAGAAATTACCCAATTCACCGTTGAAACGCAAGCCCTTCGCCTCTCCTTAAAACCCATTCTCGTTGCCTTCCATCACCCATCCCGACACCATCTCCGAGTACTAATTGCAATTGGCTTAGAGGAAATTTATCGCCTTTCGCACCACTCCTGCAACCACCGCCACCAGCAAGCAGGATGTTGTTCCATGCTCTAGGTCTGACTGTCAGGATCGCTCAAATGATGCTACCAAGAAAGACAAAAAATACACACACCAACGAAACTTAGATTTCCACCGTTTCAAGGTGTCGTTCGTCTTGGGTGGCAGTAAAGTGGGTGGCATTTCTGCGGCAATAATTAGTTCAATTGAATTTAATCAGCTTTTCCACCATCGGCACTAGACTAATTGGAAAGGACGAGAATTTGTCAGGACCTGGGGTAACTTTATTTCTTTCCTGTGGTAATTGGCGTGGTGATGTAAATTCGAATTGACTTCGATTTTTTTGTTCCACACTCGTACAGATGCGAAAAAAAGTCGTCCTGCAAAAAGAAATAGGATCCTTCTACGTGAACAGGTTAGGGGAAGGGGGGCAAAAAAAGGCCAAGGATCAATGCAAGGCTATACTATGTCTTCGTAATTCGTGTAGAATAATTGTATGATGACCCTTATGACTTTGTGCCACTACTGCGTGCATGTTCTTATGTTTGACTTGTGTATGACCAAAGCAAAGCAACTGGTCCTGGTCAAAGTGTCTACATGAAGTCGTTTTATGATGGCATACGTGTGGGTGAAGGTTTATATTCCATTTGCTGATAGGGCGGGCATGCAGTTTTGTTTATATTTGTTGGAAGTCGCAAGGACTGTGTAACCAGCTTTCAGTAACGCAATGACCTAACCATGTTATTGCGTTAGTGTTGTACTCTTTTGACATAGAAACATCCATCATAGCAGTGTGTGTGTGTTGAAAAATAATGCAGCCGAGGGAGGGAGGATGAAAAATTGATTTTTTTAATGGCATTCATTTGTAACTGTCGATCAGGATAACTGGAAATTATGTAGTTTTGATTGAGACAACATGGAATTGCAAAAGTGCAAGTAGCTTCTGTGGTTGAGTTGGATTAGCGAAGGTTGCTGTGAAAAAGATTTTTTAGCTGTCAGATAATGATATTCTACATTGCTAGGTATATTCCCGTGACTAGAACTATCAGATTTCTTGTATTACGGGTGAATGATCTCAGAATTGCGATTAGGCAAAATTATCTACTGTATCACTTCATCGGAAGATGATATTATATTCTTGAAAATGGAGGCTATTTGATATTTGTGAAGTAAACTAATGCAAACTAAACATCGACAACCCATGCAACGCTATACTCCTCAAGAGTACCCATGACTATTTTTGTCCAGAAAAATGGTCAGTGATTCTGGCGCAACGTGAATTTCGACGCAGGTGGAACACTTGTTCAGAAGAAGCCGGAAGACCCTGCACCTTTTGTTTGGCCGATATTGCAGAGGTTTCATCGGCATCGACTAGAGGGCATGCTGCGCAATTGCCCATTACCTTCTCGTATCTGCAGCGCATTTTAGTGAAATAATTGAAGATGATCCTTTACAAAGTTCAGACTCTCAATTGCGTCTAAGCTACGCTTAAAATTTTTAAAATTTTCAAGAGATGAATGCGAGCGTTCATAAAATCGATTCAAAATAACTCGATTTTATCGACAGAAATTTTATAAGTGAGCGTTCATAAAATCGATTCAAAATAATTCGAATCGGACAGACATTTTATAATTTTCAAGAGATGAATGCGAGCGTTCATAAAATCGATTCAAAATAACTCGATTTTATGGACAGAACTTTTATAAGTGAGCGTTCATAAAATCGATTTAAAATAATTCGATTTTATGGACAGAAATTTTAGAATTTTCAAGAGATGAATGCGAGCGTTCATAAAATCGATTCAAAATAACTCGATTTTATGGCCAGAAATTTTATAATTTTCAAGAGATGAATGCGAGTGTTCATAAAATCCATTCAAAATAATTCGATTTTATCGACAGAAATTTTATAAGTGAGCGTTCATAAAATCGATTCAACATAATTCGATTTTATGGACAGAAATTTTATAATTTTCAAGAGATGAATGCGAGCGTTCATAAAATCGATTCAAAATAACTCGATTTTATGGCCAGAAATTTTATAATTTTCAAGAGATGAATGCGAGTGTTCATAAAATCCATTCAAAATAATTCGATTTTATCGACAGAAATTTTATAAGTGAGCGTTCATAAAATCAATTCAAAATATATCGATTTTATGGACAGAAGTTTTATAATTTTCAAGAGATGAATGCGAGCGTTCATAAAATCGATTCAAAATAATTCGATTTTATCGACAGAAATTTTATAAGTGAGCGTTGATAAAATGGATTCAAAATATATCGATTTTATGGACAGAAGTTTTATAATTTTCAAGAGATGAATGCGAGCGTTCATAAAATCGATTCAAAATAATTCGATTTTATGGACAGAACATTTATAATTTTCAAGAGATGAATGCGAGCATTCATAAAATCGATTCAAAATAACTCGATTTTATCGACAGAAATTTTATAAGTGAGCGTTCAGAAAATCGATTTAAAATAATTCGATTTTATGGACAGAAATTTTATAATTTTCAAGAGATGAATGCGAGCGTTCATAAAATCGATTCAAAATAATTCGATTTTAGGGACAGAAATTTTATAATTTTCATGAGATGAATGCGAGCGTTCATAAAATCGATTCAAAATAACTCGATTTTATGGACACACATTTTATAAGTGAGCGTTCATAAAATCGATTCAAAATAACTCGATTTTATGGACAGAACTTTTATAAGTGAGCGTTCATAAAATCGATTTAAAATAATTCGATTTTATGGACAGAAGTTTTATAATTTTCAAGAGATGAATGCGAGCGTTCATAAAATCGATTCAAAATAACTCGATTTTATGGCCAGAAATTTTATAATTTTCAAGAGATGAATGCGAGTGTTCATAAAATCGATTCAAAATAACTCGATTTTATGGCCAGAAATTTTATAATTTTCAAGAGATGAATGCGAGCGTTCATAAAATCGATTCAAAATAATTCGATTTTATCGACAGAAATTTTATAAGTGAGCGTTCATAAAATCGATTCAAAATAACTCGATTTTATGGACAGACATTTTATAATTTTCAAGAGATGAATGCGAGCGTTCATAAAATCGATTCAAAATAATTCGATTTTATCGACAGAAATTTTATAAGTGAGCGTTCATAAAATCGATTCAAAATAATTCGATTTTATGGACAGAAGTTTTATAATTTTCAAGAGATGAATGCGAGCGTTCATAAAATCGATTCAAAATAACTCGATTTTATGGCCAGAAATTTTATAATTTTCAAGAGATGAATGCGAGTGTTCATAAAATCGATTCAAAATAACTCGATTTTATGGCCAGAAATTTTATAATTTTCAAGAGATGAATGCGAGCGTTCATAAAATCGATTCAAAATAATTCGATTTTATCGACAGAAATTTTATAAGTGAGCGTTCATAAAATCGATTCAAAATAACTCGATTTTATGGACAGACATTTTATAATTTTCAAGAGATGAATGCGAGCGTTCATAAAATCGATTCAAAATAATTCGATTTTATCGACAGAAATTTTATAAGTGAGCGTTCATAAAATCGATTCAAAATAATTCGATTTTATGGACAGAAATTTTATAATTTTCAAGAGATGAATGCGAGTGTTCATAAAATCGATTCAAAATAATTCGATTTTATCGACAGAAATTTTATAAGTGAGCGTTCATAAAATCGATTCAAAATAATTCGATTTTATGGACAGAAATTTTATAATTTTCAAGAGATGAATGCGAGCGTTCATAAAATCGATTCAAAATAACTCGATTTTATGGCCAGAAATTTTATAAGTGAGCGTTCATAAAATCGATTCAAAATAATTCGATTTTATGGACAGAAATTTTATAATTTTCAAGAGATGAATGCGAGCGTTCATAAAATCGATTCAAAATAATTCGATTTTATCGACAGCAATTTTATAAGTGAGCGTTCATAAAATCGATTCAAAATAATTCGATTTTACCGACAGAAATTTTATAAGTGAGCGTTCATAATATCGATTCAAAATAATTCGATTTTATGGACAGAAATTTTATAATTTTCAAGAGATGAAAGCGAGCGTTCATAAAATCCAATAAATAATTCGATGTTATCGACAGAAATTTTATAAGTGAGCGTTCATAAAATCGATTTAAATAATTCGATTTTATGGACAGAAATTTTATAAGTTAGCGTTCATAAAATCGATTTAAAATAATTCGATTTTATGGATAGAAATTTTATAAGTGAGCGTTCATAAAATCGATTCAAAATAACTCGATTTTATGGCCAGAAATTTATCGACAGAAATTTTATAAGTGAGCGTTCGATTTTATGGACAGACATTTTATAGTTTTCAAGAGATGAATGCGAGCGTTCATAAAATCGATTCAAAATAATTCGATGTTATCGACAGAAATTTTATAAGTGAGCGTTCATAAAATCGATTTAAAATAATTCGATTTTATGGATAGAAATTTTATAAGTGAGCGTTCATAAAATCGATTCAAAATAACTCGATTTTATGGACAGAAATTTTATAATTTTCAAGAGATGAATGCGAGCGTTCATAAAATCGATTCAAAATAATTCGATTTTATCGACAGCAATTTTATAAGTGAGCGTTCATAAAATCGATTCAAAATAATTCGATTTTACCGACAGAAATTTTATAAGTGAGCGTTCATAATATCGATTCAAAATAATTCGATTTTATGGACAGAAATTTTATAATTTTCAAGAGATGAAAGCGAGCGTTCATAAAATCCAATAAATAATTCGATGTTATCGACAGAAATTTTATAAGTGAGCGTTCATAAAATCGATTTAAATAATTCGATTTTATGGACAGAAATTTTATAAGTTAGCGTTCATAAAATCGTTTCAAAATAATTCGATTTTATGGACAGAAATTTTATAATTTTCAAGAGATGAATGCGAGCGTTCATAAAATCGAATCAAAATAACTCGATTTTATGGACAGAAATTTTATAAGTGAGCGTTCATAAAATCGATTCGAAATAATTCGATTTTATGGACAGAAATTTTATAATTTTCAAGAGATGAATGCGAGCGTTCATAAAATCGATTTAAAATAATTCGATTTTATGGACAGACATTTTATAAGTGAGCGTTCATAAAATCGTTTCAAAATAATTCGAATTTATGGACAGAAATTTTATAATATTCAAGACATGAATGCGAGCGTTCATAAAATCGATTCAAAATAACTCGATTTTATGGACAGAAATTATATAAGTGAGCGTTCATAAAATCGATTCAATATAAATCGATTTTATGGACAGAAATTTTATAAGTGAGCGTTCATAAAATCGATTCAAAATAATTCGATTTTATGGACAGAAATTTTATAATTTTCAAGAGATGAATGCGAGCGTTCATAAAATCGATTCAAAATAACTCGATTTTATGGACAGAAATTTTATAAGTGAGCGTTCATAAAATCGATTCGAAATAATTCGATTTTATGGACCGAAATTTTATAATTTTCAAGAGATGAATGCGAGCGTTCATAAAATCGATTAAAAATAACTCGATTTTATGGACAGAAATTTTATAAGTTAGCGTTCATAAAATCGATTCAAAATAATTCGATTTTATGGACAGTAATTTTATAAGTGAGCGTTCATAAAATCGATTCAAAATAATTCGATTTTATGGACAGAAATTTTATAATTTTCAAGAGATGAATGCGAGTGTTCATAAAATCGATTCAAAATAACTCGATTTTATGGACAGAAATTTTATAAGTGAGCGTTCATAAAATCGATTCGAAATAATTCGATTTTATGGACAGAAATTTTATAATTTTCAAGAGTTTAATGCGAGCGTTCTTAAAATCGATTCAAAATAACTCGATTTTATGGACAGAAATTTTATAATTTTCAAGAGATGAATGCGAGCGTTCATAAAATCGATTCAAAATAATTCGATTTTATGGACAAAAATTTTATAATTTTCAAGAGATGAATGCGAGCGTTCATAAAATCGATTCAAAATAATTCGATTTTATCGACAGAAATTTTATAAGTGAGCGTTCATAAAATCGATTCGAAATAATTCGATTTTATGGACAGAAATTTTATAATTTTCAAGAGTTGAATGCGAGCGTTCTTAAAATCGATTCAAAATAACTCGATTTTATGGACAGAAATTTTATAATTTTCAAGAGATGAATGCGAGCGTTCATAAAATCGATTCAAAATAACTCGATTTTACGATGAATGCGAGCGTTCATAAAATCGATTCAAAATAATTCGATTTTATGGACAAAAATTTTATAATTTTCAAGAGATGAATGCGAGCGTTCATAAAATCGATTCAAAATAATTCGATTTTATCGACAGAAATTTTATAAGTGAGCGTTCATAAAATCGATTCGAAATAATTCGATTTTATGGACAGAAATTTTATAATTTTCAAGAGTTGAATGCGAGCGTTCTTAAAATCGATTCAAAATAACTCGATTTTTTGGACAGAAATTTTATAAGTTAGCGTTCATAAAATCGATTCAAAATAATTCGATTTTATGGACAGTAATTTTATAAGTGAGCGTTCATAAATCGATTCAAAATAATTCGATTTTATGGACAGAAATTTTATAATTTTCAAGAGATGAATGCGAGCGTTCATAAAATCGATTCAAAATAACTCGATTTTATGGACAGAAATTTTATAAGTGAGCGTTCATAAAATCGATTCGAAATAATTCGATTTTATGGACAGAAATTTTATAATTTTCAAGAGTTGAATGCGAGCGTTCTTAAAATCGATTCAAAATAACTCGATTTTATGGACAGAAATTTTATAATTTTCAAGAGATGAATGCGAGCGTTCATAAAATCGATTCAAAATAATTCGATTTTATGGACAAAAATTTTATAATTTTCAAGAGATGAATGCGAGCGTTCATAAAATCGATTCAAAATAATTCGATTTTATGGACAGAAATTTTATAATTTTCAAGAGATGAATGCGAGCGTTCATAAAATCGATTCAAAATAACTCGATTTTATGGACAGAAATTTTATAATTTTCAAGAGATGAATGCGAGCGTTCATAAAATCGATTCAAAATAACTCGATTTTATGGACAGAAATTTTATGAGTGAGCGTTCATAAAATCGATTCGAAATAATTCGATTTTATGGACAGAAATTTTATAATTTTCAAGAGATGAATGCGAGCGTTCATAAAATCGATTCAAAATAACTCGATTTTATCGACAGAAATTTTATAAGTGAGCGTTCATAAAATCGATTCGAAATAATTCGATTTTATGGACAGAAATTTTATAATTTTCAAGAGATGAATGCGAGCGTTCATAAAATCGATTCAAAATAACTCGATTTTATGGACAGAAATTTTATAAGTGAGCGTTCATAAAATCGATTCAAAATAAATCGATTTTATGGACAGAAATTTTATAAGTGAGCGTTCATAAAATCGATTCGAAATAATTCGATTTTATGGACAGAAATTTTATAATTTTCAAGAGATGAATGCGAGCGTTCATAAAATCGATTCAAAATAACTCGATTTTATGGACAGAAATTTTATGAGTGAGCGTTCATAAAATCGATTCGAAATAATTCGATTTTATGGACAGAAATTTTATAATTTTCAAGAGATGAATGCGAGCGTTCATAAAATCGATTCAAAATAACTCGATTTTATCGACAGAAATTTTATAAGTGAGCGTTCATAAAATCGATTCGAAATAATTCGATTTTATGGACAAAAATTTTATAATTTTCAAGAGATGAATGCGAGCGTTCATAAAATCGATTCAAAATAATTCGATTTTATGGACAGAAATTTTATAATTTTCAAGAGATGAATGCGAGCGTTCATAAAATCGATTCAAAATAACTCGATTTTATGGACAGAAATTTTATAATTTTCAAGAGATGAATGCGAGCGTTCATAAAATCGATTCAAAATAACTCGATTTTATGGACAGAAATTTTATGAGTGAGCGTTCATAAAATCGATTCGAAATAATTCGATTTTATGGACAGAAATTTTATAATTTTCAAGAGATGAATGCGAGCGTTCATAAAATCGATTCAAAATAATTCGATTTTATGGACAGAAATTTTATAATTTTCAAGAGATGAATGCGAGCGTTCATAATATCGATTCAAAATAACTCGATTTTATGGACAGACATTTTATAATTTTCAAGAGATGAATGCGAGCGTTCATAAAATCGATTCAAAATAACTCGATTTTATGGACAGAAATTTTATAAGTGAGCGTTCATAAAATTGATTCAAAATAATTCGATTTTATGGACAGAAATTTTATAATTTTCAAGAGATGAATGCGAGCGTTCATAAAATCGATTCAAAATAACTCGATTTTATGGACAGAAATTTTATAAGTGAGCGTTCATAAAATCGATTCAAAATAATTCGATTTTATGGACAGAAATTTTATAATTTTCAAGAGATGAATGCGAGCGTTCATAAAATCGATCCAAAATAATTCGATTTTATCGACAGAAATTTTATAAGTGAGCGTTCATAAAATTGATTCAAAATAACTCGATTTTATGGACAGAAATTTTATAATTTTCAAGAGATGAATGCGAGCGTTCATAAAATCGATTCAAAATAATTCGATTTTATGGACAGAAATTTTATAATTTTCAAGAGATGAATGCGAGCGTTCATAAAATCGATTCAAAATAACTCGATTTTATGGACAGAAATTTTATAAGTGAGCGTTCATAAAATCGATTCAAAATAAATCGATTTTATCGACAGAAATTTTATAAGTGAGCGTTCATAAAATCGATTCAAAATAATTCGATTTTATGGACAGAAATTTTATAATTTTCAAGAGATGAGTGCGAGCGTTCATAAAATCGATTCAAAATAACTCGATTTTATGGACAGAAATTTTATAATTTTCAAGAGATGAATGCGAGCGTTCATAAAATTGATTCAAAATAACTCGATTTTATGGCCAGAAGTTTTATAATTTTCAAGAGATGAATGCGAGCGTTCATAAAATCGATTCAAAATAATTCGATTTTATCGACAGAAATTTTATAAGTGAGCGTTCATAAAATCGATTCAAAATATATCGATTTTATGGACAGAAATCTTATAATTTTCAAGAGATGAATGCGAGCGTTCATAAAATCGATTCAAAATAACTCGATTTTATGGACAGAAATTTTATAAGTGAGCGTTCATAAAATCGATTCGAAATAATTCGATTTTATGGACAGAAATTTTATAATTTTCAAGAGATGAATTTGAGCGTTCATAAAATCGATTCAAAATAATTCGATTTTATGGACAGAAATTTTATAAGTGAGCGTTCATAAAATCGATTCAAAATAACTCGATTTTATGGACAGAAATTTTATAAGTGAGCGTTCATAAAATCGATTCAAAATAATTCGATTTTATGGACAGAAATTTTATAATTTTCAAGAGATGAATGCGAGCGTTCATAAAATCGATTCAAAATAACTCGATTTTATGGACAGAAATTTTATGAGTGAGCGTTCATAAAATCGGTTCAAAATAATTCGATTTTATGGACAGAAATTTTATAATTTTCAAGAGATGAATGCGAGCGTTCATAAAATCGATTCAAAATAATTCGATTTTATGGACAGAAATTTTATAATTTTCAAGAGATGAATGCGAGCGTTCATAAAATCGATTCAAAATAACTCGATTTTATGGACAGAAATTTTATAAGTGAGCGTTCATAAAATCGATTCAAAATAAATCGATTTTATCGACAGAAATTTTATAAGTGAGCGTTCATAAAATTGATTCAAAATAACTCGATTTTATGGACAGAAATTTTATAATTTTCAAGAGATGAATGCGAGCGTTCATAAAATCGATTCAAAATAATTCGATTTTATGTACAGAAATTTTATAATTTTCAAGAGATGAATGCGAGCGTTCATAAAATCGATTCAAAATAACTCGATTTTATGGACAGAAATTTTATAAGTGAGCGTTCATAAAATCGATTCAAAATAAATCGATTTTATCGACAGAAATTTTATAAGTGAGCGTTCATAAAATCGATTCAAAATAATTCGATTTTATGGACAGAAATTTTATAATTTTCAAGAGATGAATGCGAGCGTTCATAAAATTGATTCAAAATAACTCGATTTTATGGCCAGAAGTTTTATAATTTTCAAGAGATGAATGCGAGCGTTCATAAAATCGATTCAAAATAATTCGATTTTATCGACAGAAATTTTATAAGTGAGCGTTCATAAAATCGATTCAAAATATATCGATTTTATGGACAGAAATTTTATAATTTTCAAGAGATGAATGCGAGCGTTCATAAAATCGATTCAAAATAATTCGATTTTATCGACAGAAATTTTATAAGTGAGCGTTCATAAAATCGATTCAAAATATATCGATTTTATGGACAGAAATTTTATAATTTTCAAGATATGAATGCGAGCGTTCATAAAATCGATTCAAAATAATTCGATTTTATCGACTGAAATTTTATAAGTGAGCGTTCATAAAATCGATTCAAAATAATTCGATTTTATCGACAGAAATTTTATAATTTTTAAGAGATGAATGCAAGAGTTCATAAAAACGATTTAAAATAATTCAATTTAATCGACAGATATTTAAAAATTTTCAATTTTCTAGAAATGAATGCGAGCGTTCATAAAATCGATTCAAATTAATTCGATTTTATCGACAGAATTTTGAAATTCATGTCCGAGAAAGAAGCATCTAAGAAGACAGTCGTATTCTAGTTTTTATGACGCGTTCACAACGCTGTTTCTAGTAATCATTGACCATTCCTATATTTTCTACGGAACGCTAAAATCCGAACCAATCAGTCTGTCTAATATTTAATTTAGGCGCTTCGTAGTACGAGCCAAAGCTAAAATAGTATGACGATTGCAAGATGATTGCTATCATACGGAATGCAAGGAAATTTCATTACTGTGGATCGTTTCAATTGAACAATACAAATGGCCCAGTTTTAACTAGCTATCCTGCACATTTTCTTTTATTTCTTGCGGCTTTTTTTTATAAATTCAATCCTTGGAGAGTTGATGTTAAAACAAGCGTATGAATTTTCAAACAACAACAAACAATATTCCAAAATTATTTTAATTTTTAATTAAAGTTTTTGCAGAAAGTCACTTTTTGTTTTTCAATGATCAAGATTTATTTTTCTGAAGTAATGTTTCTCATTCCAGCCAAATGAAACAGAATTTTCAAAGATCTTAAAACCAGCTACCGAAATAAAATGCCCATTCCATCATGTTTTGTGTTCCAATGAAGTTGTTCAATGATAGATATAACTGGACACAATAATCAAGATATGAATGGTAAAACTTATGTCAAACCTTATTTACCTTTTGAACACACCTCGTCATAAAATGCTGGACACAAACCACAAGAGATTATTGTGACCTACCATTTTCATTCTATTGTGAGCTTCTGCTTAATGCTGTCAAATGACAATTAACTTGCCAACCGAACACTGAGCAATCTGTCAAATTCCTGATGAAAACAAAATTCCATTTTAATTCAATTGAAATTCCAATTAATATGTTACTTAATCAAGATGAATAGCAAGATAAATAACTAATTTCAACATCACACATCAGCACGCACTTGGCATTTACTCATTTCAATTGCGTCATTACAAGAATTCAGAAGAATTCACTGCGAAAGGTACGTGTCACAAGATGCTAATGTTTTGCAACTTTTTTTGTTACAATCATCCCGACCCCACAGGTGAGGAAGTGAATTCATCACACTGGCTTCATACAACAGCAGCAGTATGCGACGTTCCAACTATTCGTATCAACCGATTCCACAGAATCCGGGACCAAGTCGTCTGAACCAGGACTCCCTTGAGGAGGAGAACGAAAGAGCTGCTGAGGAATTAAAACAGAAAATCGGTGCTCTCAAATCACTGACTATCGACATTGGCAACGAAGTGCGTTACCAGGATAAACTGGTGCGTGGCATTGATGATGACATGGACCGGACAGGTGGTTTCTTGGGAACAACGATGGCAAGAGTTGTCCGATTGGGGAAGCACGGTGGAAACAAACAGATGTGCTATGTGTTTCTATTTGTTCTGTTTGTGTTCTTGTTGCTGTATGTCGTGGTGAAACTGAAGTGAGGCAGACTGAGTAGACGATTGTTCGTTGTGAAGAGACGTGGTGTGGTTATAGTTAAACGTGGAGCGTACATAGATTTTATTTACACGAAAACAAATACATTTATAGTTACATGGTACATATATTTAAATGTGTGATTAAATTTCGAAGTTCAAGTGGAGGAACGCGACAGATTTTATTTTATGAACGAAAGTATCCATTCAACGGTCAGGCAAGTGACGAGGATTGGGCGGTATGTCTCGAAATGTTTCAACATATGATTAAAACTCATCGTGCTTTCAGTTTTAAGGGGGGAATGTTGGCGCAATGTCTGTTAAAAGAGTGCAGAGGATTGGCAGAGATAAAAATTCGACGCAGGTTGGCAAAACATCTCTTCGGAACTATGGTAAGACCAGATTCGTAGACTTTTGAACTCCTATGACAGTCTTTAAGTAGATTAGTTCCATGTAGTCTAAGATAATACCACAGTAGAGTTGACTAGATACGCTCAAGGAGCTTGCCTCTTGAATTTGCGTCGTCCCCAGCTGAGTGGCCCCAGTTTCGCCCTTCAAGTTGTGGTCGAGGTATGAACGCGATAAATTATTGATGATGTTTGCTGTTGGGTTCCATTCGCATTCGTTGTCCTAATGATGCCGCTGTTGAGTTTTTCCATTAAAATCATTCCCCCAGAAGCTACTCAACGCAACCAGACCAATTATGTCTGCGTTTGAAATACCAGTAATTCCTTAATCTGCTTTTACAATGGTTCATGCTTCAGCAGCGTTAGGTAAGGCTAGGTTGTTACTTACTAATTCATCCAGCGCTCTGTAATCCGCGATCGCTTGATCCCTATACCCGAGGTCCGGTCTTCCTTGTCGTCTTGAATCTGCAGACTGGGATTCGAAGACTTTGTTTGTTCATTCGCTCATAAAGTTCGCGGTTGTATCTTCTCCTCCATTCGCCTTTTCGTATATAAGACCATAAATTCGACGAAGAATGAGGACTGGTAGGATCCTAAGGGGCCCAGTAGAGCAAACATTTGGACTTTCGGGCTAAGAGTTTTGATACCATCGGTTTGCTAGGGATAGTCTTTGTCATATCTCGACTAAGGTGTCATTCGTGGGGTTCATGTTGACTCCGAGGTAGAGGAACTCATTCGCTACCTCAAATTTGTAACTATCAACAGTGACAACAGTCCAAGGTTGTGCGTCGACAGTATTTTGATTGTTGATAGCATACACTCTGTCTTGCCAACGTTAATTACAAGACCAACGCGTTTCGCCTCTACCTCAATCACCGTAAATGATTCTACAACGGCACGGTGGGAGCGACCAATATTTGTTGAAGACAGTGCCTTCCGTATAACTCCAGCCCTGCGCACTATCAGTTCCAACACTAGATGGAAAAAATCACATGATACCGCATCTCTTTGTCGTAATCCGGTACAAGTTTAAAAAAGTTCAGATGAGCTGTTTCCAAACTGAACATTGCGTCGGGTGTCCTCTAATGTTAGGCGACACTACCACTTTATCAAGCTCCGGTAATTGGTGCAGGAAATGGGATCGCCTTTTTCGTGTATTGGACATAAGTAGCTGATATTCCAGTCATCGGGGATGCTCACAGCCATCCAGCCTTAATTGATGGTTTGCTGCATGCACACTTCTAAAGCAACACCTCTGTATTCCCTCATCACACTCAGTTCAATGCAGGTGCATTGTGCTGCCCATTGGGGGTCTACGTGTGTGGGTAGCTCTTTCCTTTGCCTTCTTGATGTCCATCTAGACCTAGAGCTCTTGTTGTTTATTGTCTGAAGCCTAAGCACACTGACGTCTATAAAGGATGCATTATCCTGCTTTCTGATAGCATGCACTTGGTAAAGCGCATAATTTGTCTACTTCCTTGACAATCCCGGTTTTAATCCTCTGGAAAACTTTTTGATAAGTTGTTCTTAGCTGCGATTCACTCCCAGGCCAGCCGCTTTGTCCAGAAGTCTTGTTTTAGTCGGGAATTTGGTAGTTATTGGAGCTGGTCTTGTTTCTATTTAATAATTCATTTTGCCTCAATGTTTATCCATCTAATCGGGCAGATGGTTGAGGTCCGCGTCTGGATGGGAATCGAAGACGGAGTATTAATGTCCATTACCTCAACATGTCCTAGCCATCTTAAACGTCCAATGCAGGTTTTTTTTTGGGCCAGTTCTATGTCTTTACATCTCGTAGAGCTCGTACAGTTAAATCACAAATAGAACCAAGGATTTCTTTATCCGCTTTTGTTATGATCCAGACTTCAGCGCCGTTGAGCATATCTTATATAGGATTTCCTTAGCAGTTCGTGTGAGGGCATTACTACTAGACTTCATTCTTAGCCCGAAGGAACAGCGGTTGGCAACAGTAATTCTTTGTTTGATTTCTAACAAGATGTCGGTGGTAATACCGGGAGCAAGGTAGACAAAGTCCATTACTACCACAAAGTTATATCTACCAATGGTGACGTTCTGTCGAATTCGTTTCACTTTTTAAAGATACTTACGTATCGGGCTCCCGACCCGTGAAGAGTCTCTGACTGAGACACTGCAGCCTTCCATCCTCTACGATTCCTGGCTCGCTGCTTCCAGTTGTCTAGGCCAAGCGCTCTGGCATCCGCGATGGCTTGGTCTTTGAAACAATGGTTCAGTCTTCCTTGCCTTCTCGAATTCGCTCGATGTGGCCGAGCCAATGTAGTCGACATGTTTTGGCTTTTTGGACTACATCCACAGCTTGGTACAGCTCATAGAGTTCGCGGTTGTATCTTCTCCTCCATTCGCCCTCCCCGTGCACAGGACCAAAAATCCGCCGAAGTATTTTTGTTTCGAAGGAGCCCAGTATCAGCTCTCCCTTCTTGCTTATCGTCCAGCACTCGGCACCATAAAGCAGAACTGGCAGGATAAGGGTTTTGTAGAGCAAACATTTCGTCCTTCGAGTTAGGAGTTTTGAACCCAGTTGTCTCGCCAAACCGAAATAGCAACGGTTTCTTCGGGTAATTCTTCGACGGATCTCCACAAGGGTGTCATGTTAACTCCGATGTAGGTGAACTCCTCAACTACCTCGAAATTGCTGCTATCAATAGTGACGTTTTGTCCTAGGCGGTGGACAGATAATCCCTTTCAACTGTGCCGTAGCGTGTACATGCAATAATATAAAAAAATTCAATTTTTGGCGCAACAGGCTCGTTAGTACTCAGGACCAAGCTCTTCCACAACCATTCATATGGAGCGATAATCAGCCCATTTACAGTGACGTTGGCGCCAGGTTCATTTTTGAATAAATGTGGAACGATGATTCCACCAGCTCAGTATTTTCTGTCCCACCTGTGATTTAAAGTCACGCAGTGACCGCTTGACAGACTGGTATGCCAAATTAATGCAGGTGGCCGAAGTTTCATTACTTTGTATGCCACTGGGTGGACCTACCAGAGCTTAACGTTGTGTTCAATATTTATTCCAGCATTTTTCAAACTTAGACTATATTCCTAAAGCTTTTGGTGTAGCCAATATTGGCTCCCTCTGCACTGCCCCTGGAAGATGGAGCTGTATTCAGGGAGGCACAATGGGCTGTAAAACTCGACATTTTCGAAAGGCATTACCGTTTTTGGGTAAATTTTTGAACCATCCGTGTAGAAAGATATCGATTCAGTGTCAAATTCGTTCGTCCTACCCCTTTCTGCTTGGAATCCGGAGAATAGTCTTTGAAAGTATACAGTCAATGAATAGATCTGATCCCAAGTTAAGAATCGGAGGTGTCCTCCTCATTTGACTGATTCTCAGGCCACTTTTAGCTGGAGATTGCTATATATAAAGGTTTGTGGCAACAGGTTATAAATTCTGCTCCCTGTTTATGCGAATAGCGTGGAATCCGTACCTATGAAAAACACCAACAACACAACGAAATATTTCACCAAAGTTATCTTGTTTATTTTTTGTTAAAAACTAGTTACAATCTAGGGAATCATACAATAGCCACTCCTCACATTAATAATCGCCGCAGTCCATGGGCTGAGCATTACCAGTTATTGCTGGTGGTGCCTCGATCTTTGGCTCGTCGGTTATTTCGTTAAACATATACTCATCCTGGTACTCCTTCAAAATCTGACTCGAACGATGCTCGTCGAGGAACAGTGAGTACACCTTCTTCACATCAGCTGTGGTCACTTCCGTAGCCTTGCGTCGTCGGCACACTAAATTTGCGGTAGTAATCAGCTGAATAGCGTAACGTAGACTGGTATCGATTGCGATACGAGTGAGAATCATCAGCGCATCGGGATGCATAAGGCAGTCCTCCTCCTCACAGCGAATCCTCAAAATCTCCTTGATTTCCTTCTCAGAGTAAGCCACCGTGCGAATGATAATCATTCGGTCAAGCAAATCGATAGGGATACCATGGGGACTGCGGTAGTTGGTGCCGCGAATGCGAGTGATACCGCGGTTTGTTGCCATGATAACAACGGGAGCCATGTCACTTTCCAGGGCACGATTCAAATACGAGAAACACTCAATATCCAACATGTGCACCTCATCAATGAATAGAACTCCGGGGTTTATCTCGGCTTTACCCTCCTCACGCCATTCGAGCACTTTGTTGTTGATTTGATCACGAATCTCCTGCTTAATCTCACCAGTGTCGCCCGAGAAGAGAGCCAAGAAGCCATGTGTGCGACTGTTAATGACATCAATCTCGTGCAAGGTAACCGTGTGTACGACTTCCTTTCGCTTCTGCAATTCTCCCTCCGGACACTGGACAAACCGTGTCTGTGCGCCAGTAGCATCGTAATCTCGAGCACGAGTAAAACTCCTACCCAACTTACTAACTTTTCCCGATGCCTTATCAATTGTGATAACATCGCCTGCCTGGATTTTCTCCTTCATGAAGCATTCGATGATTTTGTTGCCCAAGTCATAATTTGTCTCCATTTCGGTGGTCTTCAGTGTTACTTTGCCAATTTTCTGGCCAGTTCCAGTAGCTGGACGATCAATTTGAATTTCCACAACCTCACCCTCGATAATCTCTGTCTCTTCCTTGATGCGAACACCGATACTTTTGCGAAGTGCCTGTGACAGGGCTTCGGTTTTACTCATCTCCAATGAGTATATCTCAGAGCCAGACATGCTTGTGAATGGAGTTTCTGTTCCAAGAGCTGCAGCCATTCCAACGGCTATAGCGGTCTTGCCGGTAGATGGCTCACCAGCGAGGAGAATACATCGGCCGGCAATTTTTGCCTCTCGAACCATCTGCACGACAACGCCTGCAGCGCGTCGGGCATCCTTCTGACCCACCATACCCTGGGAGACAGCTCGTGCCTCGAGAACATCATCGAGACCCAGTCCACGGATGTGCGAGTGAGCGCCAATGCGTTCGATGCGAGTTACATCGCGAACTTCAATTTTATCACCATCGGCCATTGTTTGAAAATTCTATTCGAAAGTTGAATTCGATAAATTACTGTTCTGTGAATTGATTGAACAAAGAAAACTTCTAGAACGTTGTTTATAAACGTAAATAATTGTTGCTTAGGTGATTCGAAATCGCGAAATAGATGGAAACAAAAAAATAAGCGTGTTCGTTGACAGTTTTGACAAATCTTGCCGGCTGCGTACAGTAAGAGGGAAAATTTCGCTCAACAGTGCTGCCAAGTTCAATAATACCATTGTGGTTAACGTATGATTTTGACATATGATTTTATTTTTCTCCAGCAAAAAATCCAACTACTTCGAATCAACGATGAAAATTTGTTCACTTCGAATCCGGGAGGAAGAATATCTCAAGTTTCGAAATGAGTTATTTAGGTGAATTAAGTGTTATTTTGCGAATTCTGTCATAAGAATAAACAAGAAAAACTCGTACATATTTTTTTATCAACCCATACCATATTCCACTAGCAAATATATTTTGATGGTGGCCCTGCTGAGTTCAGTTATGCTTCTGTTCTCTTCCCAAAGCGTATCACCTATTTCTTCTCTCCTTTATCGAACGCAGATGCAATGTTGGTATAAGCTTTCATAAGATTTACCAAATTCTTCACCGGTAGACAGTTTTTGCCCTTAACCTTGTAATTAATTATATTTCGCTGCTCAAATGGTAGTTAAAAATATAAAACTCACTTTTTCATAAAATTTCTCTGTTGTATTGTTAAAAAAAAAGTTTCCTCCTCTTGCCTGTTGATTAATTCTAAAACTCAGCGCGAGCTTTAAAAATCAGACTCATTTCTCTGAAGTAATTGGCTTTCCCTAGATTACTATTTAGTTGACTATAGTCCGATCTGGATACAGTTTCCTGCACGAAGACTGGAAATTCGTTTCATCTACAGAGACGTTTTCCAAAACTCAGCATTATGTAAACTTGGGGTCACTCCTTAATTGGTTTATACCGTTAAACCGTTAAGATACAATATGAAGATTCATTTTTGCAAATTGCTGTTTGGTCCTTGCATTATTTTAATGATGTAATCGGAGTTTGCTTTTAAATTTGTTAGACAAATTCGGGGTAGGACTGATTCAACATGAATGGCATAATTCGGAATGTCTTTTAGCAGCCAATAAATTCTCTTTAAAAAATATGTTTGGATTCCCTTCCTCGATTGGATAGAAATAGCAGATTTTCATTGTTGCATCGAACACATTGCAGCACATTAAACAAATAATTGTTGCCTTTGCAATAGTAACTTTATTTTTTATGTGAGGATCAAGATTTAGATTATGTGTAGATAATATGGTATAATCCAGGTACTTAAATTCTAACACAACTCCGATAATGTAACCGTTCATATATCAAACTGATTTATTGGCATAGTTTTATAATTACCTTATCATTCAGAAAGATTTTGCGTTCCATTTCACCTCACCTTCACCAGTTGGATGGAATCTGTAATCCGGAACTCGGCCAATTTTAGCTATGTTCTGAGCAGGTTAAAAATTTCATTTGTATATTCACCACAATAATGTTAAAAATTATCAACTGGCTAAAGTTTTATTGCAATCCTGTGTAAATGGAAAATTTTCTCAATTCTATAACTATATTCTGCCCTAGCGAGGTATCCGTCGGAGCGGAAAATTTTCCGCAACGCATACTTCGTCGGAGATTCAAATTCCATTCGAGGTATGTGTCATCGGAAAGAAATACTACACAAATGCGACGACGAAGCTCGTACTGTTGAGGGGTGGTTTTTTCCTTGAAACACAAATTAAAACGATTAGTACGAAAATTACTTAGATATATAGTTTTATATAATTACTTACATTTTTCTAATACCCCACTTCACTTCGTAAACAAATTCCGCGAAGAATTTGTGTCGGAGGAAATCGGAAAAAGAATTGCACTTAGCTGTCAAAAATTTCACGAAAAATGCACCTGAACGCACTTCAACGCAATTCGCTGGGATGCGAAGCAAAAATCATCGGAATCGTACAAAATCGGAGAATTTTCCGCTCCGACGGATACCTCGCTAGGGCCGATTATATTCTTTTTTTTCATATGCACAGGCGCTTTTACTTTTCCAATTGAAAAGAAAGAAGTAAAATTTGTATTAAAATAAATGTCTGAGGTGAGATATTACATTTTAAAGAATATTTTACAGAATCTTGATTTAAATCCACTTTTTCCTAAGCGCCATCGGTTACATCAATGCAACGTTTATGGCTGAAAACAATCACGCTTTATGGTGCGTTGCGTTGGCTGACGCACCTAGTTTCGAAAGCTTCTCTTCTTACCAACCGTAACCCCCATTATCATATCAAATTCAAATAATTAGTAAATTTCCCGAAAATTTCCTTTTGTACGTTTCGTGAATTTTCCATTGTGACCGCACCACTTGTTTGTTTATTTTGATTTTCCAAAATTTGACAGCGCCGTCTGTCGAACATGAAAAGTGAAAATATTTCGCAGTTAATCTTCTCTTCATTCTTTAAATACACTCGTATCAGTCAAAATCAAGTCGGACTGTCGGAGAGCGAAGGCAAAAGAAAGCTTGTGGTGCGTTTTACTGTCTACTTGTCTTATCAGAAACTTTGTACGGGATTTAATGCTGGGGTCGTCGTCAACCTTTATTGTCCCGGCTACGCAAACCTAGCGGAGTTTGTAAATTATTTCGAAGAAAGATGAATTCTAGAGATCTGTTTCCGGTGCTGTTCTGTGGCCTTTCGATTCCGCTGTCCATGTTCATGTGGCTGGGGAATGTGGCGTTTTCCCGACTATCTCACACTGTCGACGGGGATGGTAGGTAGTAGAAAGAGAAAGTCTGTGCATGCTTATGACTGAATGAAAATCTCTATTTTTTTCCTAGAGCCAGTGATTATTCCACCAACGCGATGGCTGTTCTCCACACTAGCACCATTGCTTTTCGCTATTGTGGGTTTGAAGAGGAAGTCTGTGAATAAATCTGGAGCAGCATTGGGCATTGTTTTCGCTTTGATTCTGTCCATTTCGAGTCACATGTTCTTTGCGTGCTTAGTGACGTTTTTCTTCTCTTCGTCCAGGGCGACCAAATTCCGGGCCCATATCAAGAAGAAGATCGAGAAAGATTTCAAAGATGGTGAGTATGACGTTTTTTGTTTATAAAGGCTTAACTAAAAAAGTCATTCTTACAGGAGAAGGCCAACGCAATTGGGTTCAGGTTCTTTGCAACGGCGGCATGGCCACACAGCTGGCAATTCTCTATCTCATCGACTGTGGCAGCAGTGAACGTCCAATTGATTTTGCACAGCACTACCGATCCAGCTGGCTGGGCATTGCCATTCTTAGTAAGATATCCACATTTCCAGGACTTGTCCGTACATGATGTGTTATTTTAATGCAGGTGCCCTGTCAAGCTGCAACGGCGACACATGGGCCAGCGAAATTGGCTGCGTTCTCAGCAAATCCGATCCATTTCTAGTCACTACAAGGAAAAGAGTTCCACGCGGAACCAACGGTGGAGTTTCTATGGTTGGGCTAGTTGTTAGCTTTCTGGGTGGAGTCGTTGTCGGCATATCATACTACCTTACCCTGATATACACAGTAGAGGGGAAATCATTGCAACACAGTCCACCACAGTGGCCTATTATCATAGTTGGTGGTTTGGCGGGTTTTCTGGGATCGTTGGTGGACTCATGGCTGGGTGCAACACTACAGTTCTCCGGAGTGGATGAGGAGGGAAAGATTGTCGAATCACCAGGTCCAAACGTTCGTCACGTCAGTGGTCTGAAAATCTTGGACAATCACAGCGTCAACTTGATTTCCAGTATTATCACGGGCGTTACTATTCCGCTAATAGCACTCAAATTATGGCCCGAAGTATAGACTTTAGATGCGTGCAGCGTTTTTTTTTTTATGGAATCTAGAGTCTGAGTGATACTGTGCAGCTTTTTTTGTACTACATGTGTCTTTGTGCAAATCTCGAGTTTTATGAATTTTAATTCGACGAATAGTCGGCATTTGGGCATTCTTTTTATTGTTAAAATGCAATTTTTGTTTTTAAAATAAAGTTTATGTGTTGTAAGAGCAGTGGACGTTTTTTTTAATTTCCCAAGTGGATCAGAGGTAAGCTTTCAGAAATGCGTATTTTCGGTAAGAAACGTCGTTAGAGACGTTCCCGCTAGAGTCCTGTTTAAACAATACGATGTACCGCTCATTTTGAAGCAGAACTCCAACTCCCAATACCGGGAATTGGTTGCGTCTATGGAACATATTCAGAATGTCACTTTGGAAGCTATTTGAAAGGAAAAACAAAGAAAATAACCTATTTTTGGTAAACCACCTCGTCTGGAGCATCCCAGCGAAGAGATTCCCTAAAATACTTATGTCCATCTTATAGAGCAACCTATGGTTCACCTGTGTACCAAATTTCATTAAAATCTATCAAGCCATTCAAAAGTTATAAAGGATCGAACATCAACTATATGCTACGTCATAGAAAATTGTGCACGAAAAAGTCGATTTTTTGCAAAGCACCAGGCGACCAGGAAAAACAGCAAGCAGCTGGGTACATTTTTTTTTTATTTTTTGCTATAACTCCGTAACGGCTGGATGGATCTTGTTGAAATTTGGAATGATGATAGATTAGGGGTTGCTCTTTATGATAGATATGTGGCCAAGGTCATTTTGTTTGAAGGGGTGGGGCAGGGGGTGTATGTTTACCACAAAAGTAGGGTTAGCTGCATTTGCCGTGGACAATATTCACACTATGGCGTGGACAAAGGTTCCTCATTCAAGTTTGCAACGTTACACGTCATCAAAATAAATGTGCATGCAAAGATCGATTTTTGGAAAAGCATCAGGCGACCAGGGAAAACAGCAAGCAGCTGTGCATTTTTATTTTATTTTTTTTGCTATAACTCCGTAACAGCTGGATGGATGATAATGAAATTTGGAATGATGATAGATTAGGGGTTCCTCTTTAGAATAGACGTGTGAGTTAGAGCTAAGCTGTCATAAATGCGTATTTTCCGTTAGAAACTTCGTAAGAGACGTTCCCGAGAGAGTCCTATTTAAACAATACGATGTACTGTTCATTTTGGAGTAGAACTCCAACTCCCAGGACCGGGGATTAGTTGCGTCTATGGAACATATTCAGAATGTCACTTTGGAAGCTATTTGATAGGACAAACAAAAAAATAACCAATTTTTGATAAACCACCTCCTCTGGAGCATCCCAGCGAAGAGATTCCCTAAAATACTTACGTCCATCTTATAGAGCAACCTATGGTCCACCTGTGTACCAAATTTCATTAAAATCTATCAAGCCATTCAAAAGTTATAAAGGATCGAACATCAACTATATGCTACGTCATAGAAAATTGTGCACGAAAAAGTCGATTTTTTGCAAAGCACCAGGCGACCAGGAAAAACAGCAAGCAGCTGGGGAAATTTTTTTTTTATTTTTTGCTATAACTTCGTAACGGCTGGATGAATCTTGATGAAATTTGGAATGATGGTAGATTAGGGGTTGCTCTTTATGATAGATATGTTTCCATAGTCATTTTTTGGAAGGGGTGGGGCAGGGGGTGTATGTTTACCACAAAAGTAGGGTTAGCTGCATTTGCCGTGGATAATATTCGCACTATGGAGTGGACAAAGGTTCTTCATTCAAGTTTGCAACGTTACACGTCATCAAAATAAATGTGCTCGCAAAGATCAAGAGAGACGTTCCCGAGAGTGTCCTATTTAAACAATCCGATGTACTGTTCATTTTGGAGTAGAACTCCAACTCCCAGGACCGGGGATTAGTTGCGTCTATGGAACATATTCAGAATGTCACTTTGGAAGCTATTTGAAAGGATAAACAAAGAAAATAACCTATTTTTGGTAAACCACCTCCTCTGGAGCATCCCAGCGAAGAGATTCCCTAAAATACTTACGTCCATCTTATAGAGCAACCTATGGTCCACCTGTGTACCAAATTTCATTAAAATCTATCAAGCCATTCAAAAGTTATAAAGGTTCTAACATCAACTATCATAGAAAATTGTGCACGAAAAAGTCGATTTTTTGCAAAGCACCAGGCGACCAGGAAAAACAGCAAGCAGCTGGGTACATTTTTTTTGTTATTTTTTGCTATAACTCCGTAACGGCTGGATGAATCTTGATGAAATTTGGAATGATGATAGATTAGGGGTTGCTCTTTATGATAGATAAGTGGCCAAGGTCATTTTGTTTGAAGGGGTGGGGCAGGGGGTGTATGTTAACCACAAAAGTAGGGTTAGCTGCATTTGCCGTGGATAATATTCGCACTATGGAGTGGACAAAGGTTCTTCATTCAAGTTTGCAACGTTATACGTCATTAAAATAAATGTGCTCGCAAAGATCAAGAGAGACGTTCCCGAGAGTGTCCTATTTAAACAATCCGATGTACTGTTCATTTTGGAGTAGAACTCCAACTCCCAGGACCGGGGATTAGTTGCGTCTATGGAACATATTCAGAATGTCACTTTGGAAGCTATTTGAAAGGATAAACAAAGAAACTAACCTATTTTTGGTAAACCACCTCCTCTGGAGCATCCCAGCGAAGAGATTCCCTAAAATACTTACGTCCATCTTATAGAGCAACCTATGGTCCACCTGTGTACCAAATTTCATTAAAATCTATCAAGCCATTCAAAAGTTATAAAGGTTCTAACATCAACTATATGCTACGTCATAGAAAATTGTGCACGAAAAAGTCGAATTTTTGCAAAGCACCAGGCGACCAGGAAAAACAGCAAGCAGCTGGGTACGTTTTTTTTTTATTTTTTGCTGTAACTCCGTAACGGCTGGATGGATCCTGATGAAATTTGGAATGATGATAGATTAGTGGTTGCTCTTTAAGGTAGATGTGTGGCCATGGTCATTTTGTTTGAAGGGGTGGGGCAGGGGGTGTATGTTTACCATAAAAGTAGGGTTAGGTGCATTTGCCGTGGATAATATTCGCACTATGGAGTGGACAAAGGTTCTTCATTCAAGTTTGCAACGTTACACGTCATTAAAATAAATGTGCATGCAAAGATCGATTTTTGGAAAAGCATCAGGCGACCAGGGAAAACAGCAAGCAGCTGGGCATTTATTTTTTATTTTTTTTGCTATAACTCCGTAACAGCTGGATGGATGATAATGAAATTTGGAATGATGATCGATTAGGGGTTTGTCTTTAGAACAGACGTATAGCCATAGATATTTATTGGAATTTATGGGGCGCCTGCAATTTCCTTAGCCAAGCCTAGTAAATCAAAATGAGTTGCTTATTGGATCGCGGATAGCTTACCTTTGTAGCGCTATTATTAGAAACACGAGTCTTTTTGGTGTGGCTGTATGAACATTCAGCTTATTTTTTTACTGCTATACTTAGATGGAAACCCTATGCACAGTAATATAGTAATGAAGGTACTTACCATCTGAAGTTTAAAAGCTGAAAACGCTTGTAAAAAAAACACAACATAGGCTTTCAGATCTTTCAAAAAAAAGTATTCTGTTTTATTTGTTTTAATTAGCAACGAAATAAATAATGGCAAATCACCAATCCTCCGCTAAGAGCGAATGACAGTTCATGGGAGTCCTGGTGGTCCTTTATATGAATTTCTTTTGATGATTCGGTATATAACTTGCACTTGTCACTTGCGTTTATAACGTGAGGGTTCCAGTGAAGGTCGGATAGTATTATAATCTGAAATTAATGTTCAAGTGGTATATCCTTGAAATACATAAAAATAATGACGGTTTGATTTAAAATAGCAAATGAATTAGTTAACGAACAATTATACAAAAGGGGAAATAAACAAATATAAAGGACATGTTGTTTCACTGTACAAACAGAGCTCTTACATCTGGTGATCTTTATATTAAATTACAGTTACTAAACGTTCGGTGTTTTGAATGCAGAAAGAGGCTATAGAAAGGATAAAGATCGCCGTTTTATTGTGCAAACTACTAAAAAGAAAATGATAGGTACCCTATAATCATCTCTGTTCTGTGTTTTCAGTGTTGAGTCGATGAGGAGGGAATGATTGTTGAATCACCAGGTCCGAACGTTCCTTGTGAGGCATGGCCAGATCAAAGTCGGATATAGAAATCCAAGGTGGATTGGTGTTCAAAATTGAGATTTATTGACAGATATTGATTCAATTCTATCACGTTGATCACACTGCGATAGACAAACAGCCAGGATTTTCGATGCCAATCATTTTGAAGGGCTAACATCAACTCGGGTCACTACCCTGTTAAATGAAAGATAAGAACCACGCCACAACAGATTCGAAATGTTGTTATAAAATGAATTGTTGGAAGACTACAATGGCAAGAGAACGCCAATTTCATTTGCATAGCACCAAAGATTATTAATTCTATAAAGATGACGCATTGAGGACAAAAAACAGAAACTTTTGCACAGTAGCTTCATGGTACGGGCGGGTGGTGTGCATGAAAACACATGAAAAATAAGAACAAAAACATATGGCGGGCTGTGCCAGCACGACCCGCCATAGAACAATTTTTATTATATGGAGTGCGTCATCTGTATAGAATTCATAAACTTTGATAGTACTTACCATTTATCTTCCCGATTAACGGCAGCGACATCTAATGTTGAAGAACAGTAGCGATGGTGTCGCCACAAGATCAGCAGCTACTGATGGATCGATGAAGAATGACGACAGCTGTTGGCACCCAAAAACAAAACATACAAAACAGAGTTTGTTTGAAGATGAGAGTCACCACACCATTCAACTTTATAAATTTGAGCTGCCTCGGCTCCGACTCCGATATTAACTCAGACAACGACGCGACGTCTCGCCAGAAATAAAGCGAAGAATTACTTTCACCAACCTCTGTTGCTTCGGGCTTAAAATGCAATTTAGTAGTAAATCCCTACCTCGAACTACTAAAGCGATGAAGAACTCCTTGGTCGTTTTGAGCGAAAAATTCTTAGGAAAATCTTCGGTCCCCTTTCCTTTTGCTATGGAGACAAAAAATCAACCAAGAACCTTACTACCTGTACAGCGACATAGACCTGGTAAAAAATAACTCCGCATTGTACGTCTAAGATGATACGAAATTAGCGTTACCGTAGGTATCATCACTGGACACTGTATAATAAGTAGATACGCAGAAAGGCTAGGGCTTTACTCAAATGACTATTCTGCAGTAGCTACATGGACAAAGAGGAATAAGGAACAACATTTCATCTTCTTTGTAATTGCCCGGCCCTATCTAACAAAGGGAAGCTTCATCTTGGAGATTACTTCTTTCAAAATCCCAGCGATTTGAAAAAAAAAAAAACGGAAGTGAGAAGTCCCCTCCGTTTCATTAACAGCTTAGAATGGTTTCCTCACAGGTAACAACGTGGTATCACAATGGACCAAAAACTAGTCCAAGTATGTTGGCCAACTCGGTGGCAGCTACTCTAACCTAACCTAACCTAACGTCTAAGATGGCTAGGACATGTGGAGGGAATAAACACTAACACTTCAGAGTCTTCGATTCCATGACATACGTTGGACGCAGTAGAGGAAGACCTGGAGCTCGTTTCACATTCGAAACGACAGTTAAATTAATAGCGCGCATATATAAAAACTAAATAAAAAAATTTGTAACTGTAGACATAACAATATTTTTTATGGGGGTCGGTGTAATAACGGTTGTTTTAATTAATAGGCAATGTATAAAGGTCACCAAGTAAATTGACTAATCGCATCAACATTAATATTTTCACTTTAAGTGTGCTAAAGAAGTACTTTCATCGTTTAAACTTTGGCTGGGCATTTCGTGATGTCGGAATGTTTATTTTGGCTAAGTCGTGCGAGTACGGATCAGCTAATACCCCTTGACATCTATCAAATATTCACATTTTCTTGCACCTTGTAGTTTTTTAGGCATTATCTTTTGATTTAATAATAATGACGAAATTTAATGGGTAAGATCTAATCAAGGTCATGTGAACCAACTCAAAACCTAATGTTTCTAAATCTGAGTAAAACTTGGAATACGAAAGATTGGCTTTAGAACCAATTATTCTACACACACTCTGTGAGTATAGAATGCGAGTTGCCCTCAAGGTTGAGGGTTGTACTTTGGGTTAACTTGTTACGAAGCCTCGGAAAGAGCTGATTTTATTGTCGACGACCCTGCTAAACGAAAAAAAAAGACAACGAAGTTCGTATCTGCACCTGAAATATGAGATTATTAAACAGGAGAGGCGCAAGCGAACAACTAGCGGAAGCCCTAAGCAGCTACAAAGCAGACACTACTGCCATCCAGGAAATACAATGGGATGGGCCGGGCAAAAAGAGGATGAAAGACTGTGACATCGACTACGGACCTTGTTATAGTGAGCAGAAACGGCAACTATTCGAATGCGGATTTGTTATTAGTGCCAGACTTAGGCAAGAAGTCTTATGTTTCCATGACATTAGCGAACGCATTGTAACAATTCGCATCAAGACCAAATACGTCAACATAAGCCTTATATGCGCTTACACCACGACGGAGGAAAAAGATAATATAGCTAAAGATTGTTTCCTCCACAAGACCTATGAGCGACTACCGAAGTACGATGTTAACATCGAAGAGAAGACATCTTAAGGAGTGTTGTCGCCCTGCAAGGCTAAGCTGCAGGTGAAGTTGTGAAATGCCATTAAGCTCTATAGGCAGAGAAGAAGGGAAAAACACCGACTTTCCAGAAAAAAGAGCAGGAAAAACGTGCTATCGAGGATATAGAGAGGTGCCACTCCAGGAATGATGTTCGCAAGTTTTACTTACTTACTTATCAGGCTCCCGACCAGTGAAGAGTCTCTGCCTGAGACACTGCAGCCTTCCATCCTCAACGATCCCTGGCTAGCTGCTTCCAGTTGTCCAGATCAAGCGCTCTGACATCCGCGATGGCTTGGTCTTTGAAACGGAGGTCTTCCTTGCCTTCTCGAACCTGGGGGCTGGGATTCGAAGATCCTCTTAGCTGGAGCATTGTTGTCCATTCGCTCGATGTGGCCGAGCCAATGTAGTCGACGTGTTTTGGCTTTTTGTACTACATCCACATCTTGGTACAGCTCATAAAGTTCGTGGTTGTATCTTCTCCTCCATTCGCCCTCCTCGTGCACAGGACCAAAATGCAAGTTTTACCAAAGTGTAAAACGTAAAATAAAAAGGCTCGAAGTTGAGACTGAGGATATGGAAGAATAACTTCTGCAGACTGTTAAACGTCGATGACGAACAATCTCCCGCTGTCAGGCAGAACTAAACATTCAATATTGGCGACGACTACCAACCAATCAACCTAAGTGAAGTGAGAATAGCAATATCTAAACTCTCACTTAACAAGGACGCCGGAATTCCCGCTGAGCTTTCATCAACTCCTAAGCTAAATTTGGCCGGATGAAAGTATGTCTGGAGAATGGAACCTCAACATCATTAGCCCGATTACCAAAAAAGGAAACCTCTGAATTGCGCGAACTACATAGGCTTCAACATCGCATACAGGATCCTATCTGCCGTAATATGTGAACGCCTAAAAATGTACCAACAACCTGATCGGCCCTTATCAGTGCGGTTTTAGGCCAGGAAAGTCCACAAACGATTAAATTTTAACACTTTTGCAGTTCCTGGAAAAAACCCAAGAAGACCAAATCGATACCCACCAAATATTCATCGATTTCGAAGCCTCACACACATTCGACACATTCGACAGCAAAAAAGGATTTAGGCAAGGTGATGTGCTGTCATGTGACTTCTTTAATTTGATTCTTGAGAGGATTGTGCAAAATTCCCGAGCCAAAACCAGAGGGACAATCTTTCAAAAATCGCTGCAACAACTAGGGTATTCTGCCCCAACTCGTCCGTCTGCAGGATGACGATGGAGAATTCTCGCTGCCCCATCAGGGTCGGAAACGACCTCACCGACACATTCGATATCAAAATATAAGGATTTAGTCAAGGCGATGCCTTGTCACGCGACTTCTTTAATCTCATTATTGAGAGGATTGTGCAAAACTCTCCAGTAAGCAACAGAGGCGCAGTCTTCCATAAATCGCTGCAACTATTTACTAGCATACGTCGGACTCGACGTGATGTAATAGCTACGAAGGAAGCGGCGAAAATGGGTTCAGCTGTATATGCTGTCAACACGAAAGGACAAACAACATTGACGAATTGGACAAAATACAACTTGTCAACAACTCATCAGAAATTAATCTTTCCAACCGCTGTTTCTAGGCTAAGAAGGCAATTCAGTAGTAAAGCCCTCACTCGAAATACTGAGGAGATCCTACATAAGACGTGATCATCCTGAAGCATGGATGAAGAAATCCTTGGTCGATTTGAGAGAAAAATTATTCAAAAAATGTTCGGTTCCGTTTGCGTTGATGGGCTGCGGAGACGAATGTTCAACTAAGAACTATATGAGCTGTACAGCGAAATGCCTCTAGTCAAAAAAAAAAAAACTCCACATTGGACCTTTAAAATGGCTAGGGCATGTGGAACGAATGGACACCCATACTCCGCTTCGCAAAGTCTTCGATTACCAGCCAGAGGCCTGACGCAGTTTTAAGTGGCTCGCATAAGTAGAAATCGACCTTAGAGCAACTGGAGGCAGTAAGCTAAGGACCGGGCTAATTTAAGAGATATATTAGTTGAGGCACAGTAAGTAAGGAGACGACCATTTAATCACACTATTTTCAAGCTGTATACCGAGCAAATAACTCATACAAAATAAGCACAGCACTTTTAAGATGGCTAGGGCATATCTCCAGACAGATATAGATGATAGATGCATCCAACATCCTGGATGTACATATATTCAGAGCGGTAAATACCGAAAAATGCCGGTGGTATAAGAAACTTGCAAGCCCCAAAAGGTGGCACATATCAAGACGCTACAACGCAAAACCGCGCGAGAATAGTATCGAGAATCAAGCTAAAAAAAAGGGAACGGGGAAGAAAATCTTACGCAGGGAAAAAAATACACAGCTTCCCAGTCCAGGGAAGTCGAAGAGTCTCGTAACAAGAAGAACATCCGTAAATTCTACAAAGAAGCCAAACAACTGACAGAAGGTAGAAACGCAGGCTCTACGAAACAAAATTGGCAACCTAGTACCTAAGGCTCTGGAAATTGTAGACGTGTTCAGGCAGCATTTCCAGATGAATGGATATAATACAAATACAACTAGCTAACCTAGCTGTTTCTCACAACCATGTACTTCCTGCAAGATGCCAAATACGAACGGCTGAGTTAATGTAAGCTTTGCATGACAGTTGATACTACTCGCATGATGTCAGTTTTAAAACATTTTAGGTGTGGGAATCGAATCCAGACGTTCATCGTACTAACAATCGTGCCAATGTGCCCGTCATAATGTCGGAGAGAATAATAGGATAAGAAACCCACCCATCTTCAGCTTCCAGAGTTGAAGGAGTAAACGCATCAGAACAACAAGCATAGAAACTTGATAAAGCCAAAGCATGAACAAAGTTTGACTGGAATATAAACTTCATATATCCCATCTACGATAAACGAGATCCCATGTCTTGCACCAACCACCAAGGCATATACCTGCTAAATGTCGCACTTGTTAACGTCTAAAGCCATTCTTCAACACCCCCAACAACAGAAACGAATCGGCGACACGATGAAGACTGAAAATGCGGAACAAATGTGATCAAAGTTCTTAATTCGAAAGTCCAAAATGCTTACTCTACATTGCACTTATACTCAATGGGGTAGTAGCGATATTCCTACCCACTAGTAGTGAGCTGCTCGAACATGCATTGAAAACTCTCAACGAGTGGACAAAACAATGTGGGCTTGTCATCAACCCCCCAAAACTGGAAACCATCCTTAACCAGCTACAGCTAGACCTTTACATACAAGAATCTGCAGCCAGAAGCGTACTAAGAATCAGTTAGTCAGGAGGGCACCCTCAAATTCTAAGCAGATACCTCGGCCCAGCTCTATCCTCTGACTACATGCTACCTCACCCTTACTTTTCCAAATATAAATGTGTGGGGGAGAGACGGACTGAGCACCGAAACCATATCGGTCTATACTGATGGTTCAAAAATGGATGTAGGTGTTGGAGCGGGAGTGTTTTCCGAAACAATAAAGCCGAACAGCACTTTCGTCTCCCCGAGCATACCAGTGTCTCCTAGGCTGAGATATTGGCAGGAGCTGAGGCAGCCAAAGCGACCTTAGTGCTGGCAATATCACCAGATGATATGACCATCTTTATAGTCAGGCTGCAATTAAAGCACTCTCTGCTGTCGAAATAAAGTCAATGCTTGTGAAGCGTTGTCGTGAAGAGCAGAAGCTTCTTGGTGTCCAATATAATGTTAAGTTCTGATGGGTCCCCAGACACAGAGGCATACAGGGCAATGAAATTGCTGATGAACTGGCGAGGAATGGATCTGCCACCAGCATTGATCAGGCAGACCAGTCTGTCAAGCCGTTACTATGTGACCTCATATCACGAGTGGGACAGAAAATACTGGATACCGCCAAAAACAGGCGGGACCCCCACCTGTGAAACATCCAAGAGGATGTGGACCGAGTATGAGCCAGAACATACAAACCCTTTCAAAAAACTTGAAATCTGTTTCGACACTACTAGGGATTCTAACTGGACACAACTTTCTCAAAAGCCACAAACTCATCTAGATGATGACCTTTGTAGAGGATGCGGTGATGAAGAAATAGACAAGGATACCCACCACTTTTAGTGCCACTGTACAGGCCTCAGTAACAGTAACGTGACAAATGAAGGATTCATCCACACACATGGACCCCAAGGGGCTTCACAATCGGTCTATATTGATCTGAGTGTGATAAGGGAAGACGTACACCGGCCGCCTACCTCATTAGCGTACCAACCTAATCTAGCACTTTCGAACGGAAAATTATTTGTTGAATTGTTGGTTCTGCATCTTTTCGACTGTGAATGGAGAAGGAGACACAACTTCAAACTTTATAAGCTGAACCAAGATACATCTACATCTTGGTACAGCTCATAAAGTACAAAAGGTAAAAACACGACTGCAGTGTGGCCGAGCGTTTGAGCGAATGTAAGTAATACTCCAGCGAAGAGAATCCACTTACCTTGAAACCAAAATAACGATTTGAAATGCATTTTTGTTTATTTCAAGTCTCAGTCTCAATCTCAATACATGGTGAACGGCTTAAATCGGTGAACTCTATTTTTGTTGCGGTAATTCTTCTTCTTACTGCTTTGCTTATAGGAATCTCTTAACAACTCTGCAAGCGCAAACTTTAGATCTTCTCCTGTGATAGCTCTCCGTTCGACTACATTGTGTAATTGTTCAACGCCTGGACTTGCAAATACTGCACCATGGTCCACTCCAACAGTTGGTGGTGCTGGATAGCCACTATTAATGAAGACGGGAATTGTGATGTAAATTGGTGTTTGCTTGTTGCCTTGCAAAGCCAAAGGAGACAGCTGGTTCACGGAAGTCTAAAAAAAAAAAACAAAAATTAATTGAAACCTCGTCAAAAGATACTTCTATCACTTACAGATTTTTGAGTGCCATCTTCGGACGTGCGTAAGAATGCTAGCGGAGTTGAATCCGAATCATTCGTCGTGTCGTTGTTGTCTTTGTCCGACTTTTCCTTCAGCAACTCAAAATGTGATGGCAGTTCCGGTGGAATTATTATCCGCGCTTGAGGAATAACCACATCGTTTGTATCAGCAACATCTGCAGGAGCTGCACTGCAAAGTGTTCCAACAATGGTGAAGCCTAAAAATTTAAAAAAAAATATCTTTTACATTATATCTGGTTACATTTTTCGTTGCGTATAGATACCTACTTAACACAGTGATCCAAAGCGACTGCATTCTGGAGGAAATGTGGTCCATTGTGTGGTGTTTCTGGCTTTTATAAGACTCTCTTGGAATTCAACGTCATTTTGGTGAAATCGAAAGTTCTGATGCGATGCGATATCTCTGGTTTAACAAAAGTTTACAGAATTATTCGCGAACAAAAGTGGGTCGCTGGCTTGAATTAATTAGCACTTGGTGTGCCATCATTCGGAATGGTGTTAACCTGAAATGAATAAATATTTTCATAAGTTTAGCGTGTAAGTAAAATCCAAACAAATATTAACACAACACGAACAGTGATTTAATGTATCCATATCTACGTTTGTTATGTTTAGTAAAAGGAATGGAAAGGGGGTCTAGATTGCGACTGATCCTATGCTCTAATCGTGTTAGAAGAATACTATCGGACGACTACGTGCAATCATTTATCTCCATTTGTCTAGATCATATCGTTTTCACGGTCCAATTTAAGCTTTATACAGCTTAAAGAACTGTCAAACAATGTCATGAATAGGCTATCTACTGGGGCTCAAATTTGCAAGAGGTATCCGTAGATATAAAGGGTCAATAAGGACCTGACAACTTTTGTTTTTTAAATGAAATACAAACTACTTGAGGCATGAATTGCCTTCCAAACATCTAGGAATGGTATTCGACTTCGTTCATAAGTCCACCACGCGAACGTATGCAGCGGTAGATACGTTCATTTTCGGTAATTTCGACCGATACGGACGCTTTTTCTCGTTCAATATTGGCTCTGAGCTCCTCTATCGACGTCGGCTTGTTGGCATAGACCAATGTTTTAATGTAGCCCCATAAAAAAAAGTCTAGAGGCGTTAAATCACACGATCTCGGCGGATAATCGACTACGGGTCTGTTTCTCGAGATCACACGTTCACCGAACTGAGACTTAAATAACTCGATTGTTACACTCGCTGTGTGGCTTGCGACACCATCTTGTAGGAACCACATATCACTGATGTCCAATTCATGCAAATGCTCAAAGAAATAACGTTCCATAATGCCTCTGTAGCGAATACCATTTATCATTTACAATGACGCCACCAGAATAAGAATCGCACCAAACAGTGGCTTTTTGCGGATGAAGTGCTGTTTGATGAAGCACATGGGATGATTTTGCGATGAAATTCTTTGTTTTCTTCCATCATGTCCAGAGCCCAATTCGAGAACGTTAGTCGCTTCATATGACCAAGTGGTTTTAGTTTATGAGTCAGCTTGATCTTGTAAGGGTGTAGGCCAAGATACTGAGGCAAAATTTCCATAATGTGGTCTGGTATTGGCCCATCTCTTGACAACACTGAGAAACTGACTGATTTGGCTCGTTTGCGATGGACGCCTCTACGGAAGTAATATTTCGAAAATGTTGGAGCGACACTAAATAGTTCGCTATTCCTATGTCTACTATACGTTTTTTTCGCACGCGTTTGAATCCTATCTAGGAGGTGCAATGTAGTTTTTGGTTCACCAGACCAGATGCGGGCATCGATCTTACCCCCAAGGCAATCTCGACGCAACGGACGGTATCGACGCAGACGGTTTCGCGTTGAAATGTCAAAAACTCATCGAGCTTATGGGAACATGTATAAGTGGGCAATCTGAACGCCGACGCGACGCAATGGACGTTAGCTACACAGAAAAGTTGATTCAACTTCAACTTTCTTGCGCATCGACGCATTGGAATGTCAGTTTGAAAGCTGTCAGATGGTATGTTTGTGAGAATCTTGAGATTACTTTCATAGGTTATAAATAAACAAAATAAATTAAAAGAAAATAATTGTGTTGAGTGATGAATTTCGAAGAAAAACTTTTTATGTTTAATATACTATTATAAAATATATCACTAAAAACACAAACCTCCATCACTTTGGCTGCCGTATGCGCCTATGTCAACCATTGTAAACTTATATCGGGCATCGCAAGTTGCTAAAAGAACCAGACTATAGAAATTTTTATAATTGTGAAACTGAGATCCAGTATGAGGAGGACACTGTATTGAAATGTGCTTTTCATCTATTGCACCGATGCAGTTAGGTAAATCCCAAATATTCTTGAATTCACTGGCAATTATTTTGTAGTCATCAAGGGTTGGTTTGCACACATACAATGTAGCCAAAACATCCCAAATGACATCACAAGTATCGAGAATTATTTTGCGGACGGTAGTCCTTCCAACTTTAAAGCTCCAGCCCAAAAATGTATGACTTACTCCTTGCGAAAGATAACTACATATAGGATAAGAGTAGGAATAGTATAAATATTCAATTGTGGATCTATAATTCACGTAATGTTTACTTACGACAGAGTGATTGCCAACCGTGCTTCTGGGCTTATAGTATACGATGTATGGCGCCTGCACAATTTTGGGCCAAGTAATAATAATAAATCGTTGTATACTGGCACCGTCATTCTGGTGTATTTAAAAAATTCCTCTTCATTACGCTTAATAGAGGAAAATGATGCCTCATAAAAACCAAATATGTGTCGATCTATATTGTCTGTCCGGCAGTAGAATCTTCGTCTTTTTTTCGACTTCCTTCTTTTCAACCAGGCGTAAGCAGTATAACACGTAACCAATGCGCAATATGTTACAATTAGTTTTCTTTTATTTACACGCATTTTATTTAATTTATTTAACAACTAATTAAATTTTCTTCTGAGAATTGAAAAGCAAACAAAATCTTCGACGGCTAATGGTGAACTGTCAATAAAGTGACATCGCATCGCGTCGCGTCGTGAGCGTCGAGATTGCCACCACCACTCAAATCCTCAACTTTTTTGACACTTCAATGCGAAACCGTCTGCGTCGCGTTCGTCGCGTGCGTCGAGATTGCCACCACCATTAAGCTTGGGGATTATAAACGCTTTATATATTGTGGACAGATCAGAAGGGGTAAAATATTTCTTACATCGATTGTAGGTTTCCTCAATCGACATTACGCTGCGTTTTTAGCGACTTGGAATACGTGTTCGTTCCAAAGTAAGTCGTTACTACCACACATAGACATAACTATCATGGAAAGCTTTTCGGTTTCTTCGACGTTAGTGTCGTTCAAGGATCAAGTCAGGGACGAAAGTGAGCATTGAAAAAAGTTTTTCACCGATTCAAAATTCACCTGTCAAATGCCTTTGAGATATCAAGTGCAACAATCTTGGTCTCTCCAATATGGTGGATTGGTTGGTTTCGTTTTCGTCGAGATATGTCATCAAATCACCAATGGACCTGTTGCTGCGAAAATCATACAGCTGGTCATTGATAATTTTTTGTGTATCGAGATATTTCACAAGTTGATCATTTATCAGCGTTTCCATGACCTTGGAAAGAAGGGACGTAAGTACAATTGGTCTGTAGTTGGAGAGAGAAGATTTGCCTTCTTTGGTACAGGCTGAACAAATGCAGTTTCTACTAATCGCAAAGAGTCCTGAGGTAATTTGAAAAGCTAACGCAGTGGTTTTGCTAGCGTAAAAGAACATCTCTTCAGAATAATGGGGAATATACTATCTGGACCAACGGATTTATGAATGTCAAGATCAAATAGACTTGCAAATGTACGAGTTTAGTACTCGTGAATCCGTCTCATAGAATGATCGAGGTTCTCAAGTACAGGAGGAGAGTGGTCACAATCTAGCAACGTAGAACTGGCTGTAAAATGCGCAGCTAGCAGCAAGGGAGAGACACCAGTTCCGGCAGATCAGTTGCTAGAACTTTCTCAGCATTCTGTTCAATATCTACGAAATTATATTTTTTTTGAATCCCTGCAAATGTAAATCCGTTCGTCTGTTGAGTGGAAGAGTGGAAGCAAAATCCGTATTCGGTGGAATAGTAAGACCAACTGAAAGTTCGGACACCATTAAGTCAAGTAAGTCTTCACTTCAAATAACATCGTTCCTATCTTCCCCTTTCTACATATTACCATCTCCCTCGGACACATAACATCGACGAATTCGATAGAACGTAAGAAATGATAGCTACAACTTTACGATAGTTTGAGACTTTGACTACCTTGGCTCCGCATAAATTCTGACAATGACATCTCACCACTGTTTCTTCGGGCTATAGAAGCATTTTAGAAAAAAGCCGTTTACCCGAACTACTAAGGAGATCATCCCAGCCCTCATATACGGCACTGAAGCATGCACCTTATCAAAGCGGAAGGAAGAAATCCTTGGTCGTTTTGAGCGATAATTTGCGTTGACGGGCTATGGAGACGTTTATGATGGCTGGAGCATGTTGAGCGAATGAACACCAATACTTTGACCGGAAGTTTTCGATTCCCAGCCAAACGAGCCATGGAGTAGCGCACAATTATATTAATTCAGCTAGGTCCTTGGGACACTAAGAGCGTTAAAACTATTGATGGACTGTCAAGGATAGGTTCAACCATCACCATCGAGCGGGCAGACCTATCTGCAAAGTTTGCCACTATGTAACCGGTTATCCCCGGTGGCAGAGAATGTAATGAATATCGCCAAGGATAGGAGGAGTACCTCCTCAACTAATGAAGCATCGAAGAAGATGTGATTGGGGTATGACAGAACCAGAACCCATGAACTTCTTCGGAGAAACAGGAAATCTGTTATTAACAACTTCTTTCCGTTTAAGTCTCCGTGACCTGACGGGATACTGCCAGTTAGCTACAGAGAACGCGAGAACTAACAGTGCCATGGCTGGCGACAATTTTTAGAAGCTGCTTATGTGGTATTTATACCGAAGGTAGGCAAACGCGACACGAGACGCGGCCACATTGAACTTGAGACCAATCAGTCTAATTTTCTTTGTAAAAACCCTGGAGCGCGTTCTAGACATCCACATGCGAAGTTTTCTAGAAGAGTCTTCGCTATCCATATCACGCCTAGCTCAAGGGCAGATCATCGGGTCAAAGCTGTCGCGTATGCGGATGGCGTGGTGATACTAGGTCTAGAAAATTTCCCTCTATGATAAGTGTAATCATGGAGGCTGCTTTGGACAAGGTTAGAACCTGGGCTGCAAGTTGTGGCCTCGGCGTAAACCCGAGCAAAACGGAATTGGTGCTATTCACCACCAAAACCAAAATACCCGAATTTACCTTCCCCCGTCTTAATGACGAACCACTCACACTATCTTCCAGCGCTAGGTATTTGACCAAAAACTTAACTGGAAACACAATATCGAAAAAACTGCAAAGAACAGCCAGAGGTCGGCGCCAACGGATGCCCTTACTGTGCTATTGCATCTCATGCCTCTCGACCTACACGTTAGAGATACCGCTTTATGCAGCTCAGTAAGACTCAAAGAGTCAGGATGCTGGAATGCAGGCCGTATGGCCACAGGAATATCCTGGACTCGTTACAAAACGGCATGGCCACGTTTCCAACAGACTACATAACACCTATACTAAGTTTCAAGAAAGGCTTCCACGTAGGATTTCCTACCAGAGCTCAGTGCAAGAAAAACGAAGTAGTAAGAGATTTCGACACGGTCGTCTACACCTACGGATCTGAAATGAACTGTGGTGTGGGGTCCGGAGTCTACTAGGAATCACTGAAAATATCGTTATCAAACCGCTCGCATACCGCTGTTTGGCTCTCATTTTTTATCTAAATGGTTCGCGCAGTGTGTGCCGTCCTGTTGGAACCACATGCCCTCCAGTTCTAATTCGTCCAATTGCGGCAGAAATAACTCGGTTAACATGGATCTATAGCGCGCTCCGTCCACTGTTGTCTTTTGACCAGCTGCGTTCTCGAAAAAAATGGCCGATGACTCCTAAAGCGCGAACAGCGCACCATGCAGTAACTTTGAGCGGGTGTAATGGATCCTCGTGCATTACTCGTGGATTTTCGATGCTCCAGAAGCGATAGTTTTGCTTGTTCATGTACCCGCTGAGGTGGAAATGAGCCTCATCGCTCATTATGATTTTGGTCGAAAAATCGTAGACTTCGTCCTCGAGATTGAGGATGGCTTGGGCGTAGGTTACACGAGTTTGGCGGTCGATAGGCAGCAGCTGATGCACGGACTGGACTTTGTATGGGAACATGAGCAAGTCTTTGACCAAAATTCGCCTGATGGCTAATTGCGAGGCACAGCGTCTGGTCGATGTTTCCGGCGACAGCTTGACATCCTCGGCAACAGCGGCACAACGGGCGCTCCGGGGCCGGCCACTCTTGGCAACGTCTTGTGTGGTCCCATACTTTTCAAGGTTGGTGGCCAAACGGCGCAGTGTTTGCGCAGTCGGTGTCGAACGGCCGGGGAATCGGCGACGGAATTCGCGCTGCGCCAACACTACAGACGAATCGTTACGCAAAAATATAGGCACGATTATTCCGCGTTCTTGGGGAGTGTATCGCTCCATGGCGATTCTACATTCTTGTATTCTACATCTGTCTAGTCCACAAATTTCAAAACAGATTTGACATGAGCGGCCATTTGCATTTTACCCACCTTGTAGATAGCAATCAACTCGGCTACCATATCCTCCAAACTGGTACAGGAATGACGGAAAGAACTTGCCCACCTTGGGGAAAGCTTCAGGGTCACACTTCTCTGGGTTCCAGGGCATAGTGACATTGAAGGAAACAAGGGTGCAGACGAGCTGGCCAGACAAGGTTCAACTCTTCACGGCTCACTTGCGGCAAGGGTCCGTATCCCGCTAGGTGTGGTTAAGGGACAAATCCACTCATACTTCCTTAAGAAGGCCGACAACAAATCGAGAAGGTAGAAGATATGGCCTTCCTACGACAAGAACAGAACAAACGATCTACTAAATAGAACCCGCCCATATATCGCAAGAATTACGGCGATAATCACGGGGCACTGGCCAATTGGAGACCATGTGGCCAAACTAGGGATCCTATACAACCCTCAATGTCGCAGTTGCGGGAAAACAAATGAGAGAGAAACCCTCTCTCAATTCATCTGCAAATGTCCAGCACTAGCAAGAGCCAGATTGGATGCGTTAGACCAACCATTTTTCGACAACCTTAGCAACATCTCGGGTAAAAGGATACAAGATCTTATCCGTTTTCTCAACCTCGCAGGCTGGATCTAGGGACCACCTGTATCACGTCCACAACAACAATCATAATAAAGTTCACACGAGTCATGGTAACAAAAAGGCACATAAGTGATACTTGGGTTCATGTCGAACCGCCACTTCAACCTTTACAAAGATCATGGTTACTCAATTTCTGGTCCCCTCGTAGGGGATGATTTAGCTTGTGTTTATATATAAATGCATTACCTACCATTTGCCTATCCCTAAACAAAAATCTGGAGGATCGAAGATCTATTCGAAAAAATTACCTTTAAAGTATTATTCGATCGATCGAGAGAGAGAGAGATCTGGTTATGAGAGCCAACTTCAATGACTTCATTGTGTTGGGTGAAAGTTCTTGGCGTTGCTCTAATGTAGGTCATCAGAGTCAGCGCATATGTTGGACAAGACTCCTTAGAGGAGTATTAACACAACGTGAAAGGCGCAGTTATTTGTTTTTTTTTTTTTTCAGATTTAAGTAATTGATAAAATGCACCCGCATAAAAGTACCAAAAGCATCAAGAACGCGTCATGACTCAAGGCTATTGTATCTCATTATCGAATTCCCCACTGATCCATTCATCCATATACATATATTATTTATTTTAATCGCATCAAACTGGTTTTAAAACGGTTCACGTTTTTTATCTTTTTCCGGTCTATTAAATTAACCGGTTGTTTTTTTTTAAATGCTTAAAAAAGCAGCTTCGAGTTCAATGAACACCACCTACCTCAATTTAAATGAATAAGTGGGTTAAAAAAATCGTTGTACCTTATAAGATAAGTTGGAATTAGTGAGACTACTAGGCCACAATTCGCTATATAAACTAAGTTATTCATAACTCAATCAATTTTATTTTATTTGACGTCAGTTTGAATAAAATCTAAAGATAGCTGTATTAGTAAACATTACTGTCAGTCAGATGGTATAAAAGAGGACGTGACAAGAGTATGCTTTAGTTCTAACGAAGATGCGAACATTACTAACATGGACCACTATCGGTGCGTTTTTTGTCTCGGGATCTCAGTTTTGAGGAACATTTTGCTAAACATTTTGGTTTCACTTTGTAGGGCTACTATTTGTGGCAGCACAAGGAGCCGATATACCGATTATGACCGGATGGATTCGGAAACCATATGAACCGTTGGTATCAGGACGAAGTGGAATAACCCGCAAAGAAGCTGAATTTGTAAGCTATAAGGCTCCTGGTTTGGACTTAGACACACAATTGCCACAGGAAGAAATCTCAAAGTACACCCATGAAGTTTTAAGTAAATTTGGACCCGCAGAGGAACAGACGTATGCTTCATATATTCGCGATCTTAAAGGTTACGGAGCTTACGGTTATCTAGATGGATATCCATTGTATCCTGTTTTTATTAAAGTGGTCAAGGGGCCACCAGGACCACCTGGTCGACCTGGTAAACGTGGTCCACCTGGACCCAAAGGACAATCTACGAAAGAGGTAAGAGATGCTGTTTTGAAAGAGCTAGTTCTTCCTGCTGGACCACCAGGACCACATGGAGAAAAGGGTGATACTGGACCGCAAGGAGAAAAAGGTGAAAAGGGGGACAAAGGCGACAAGGGTGACCAGGGTGAGAAAGGTGAAAAAGGTGATAAAGGCGACACCGGACCAAGAGGATTAAAAGGAGATCGTGGAGCAGCAGCACCAAATCGTTTTGCCAGCCATGCATCAAGTCATGTAAAGCCAAATCGAAAGGAAAAGATTCCGGCCAAAGATAACGATTACTATGATAACGTGCCTTGGTATCCCCGGTACTTTAGAACAGGAAATAGTAATGATCAAAACCTAGATAGTAAGGAATCAAGTGAAGTTGGAAGCGACGATAGCAATGATAACCAACAACAAGCAGAGGACATACAAGAAGATGACGAACAAACGGATTCAAATATTTCCAGTGACACCTTGCCTGTAGAGCAAACTGTGGCCGTTGAGGAATCTTCAACAGATGGATCTGAAATTGTTATGGAATCACAGATGCTGCAGTTAAAACTGTAACCAAATAAGTCACAGACGAATATGAATCATTTTGGTGAATCAATAAGACCGACTTAAATATCAACAACAGCTACCATTCAAAGAATTGTAGAGTCGGCTACCAGCTATCAGGAAGATAATAAGCTTAAAAAAATATCGACTCATAAACAGAAACATCTACGAAAGCAACCACAACGATTATTTGAAATAAAATGTATCTACGCTATTTAACTTTATGAAACAAGCATTTTAATTCTCTATAACAACTGGAAACGAGTTAATGGCACTTGCGAACCAGATTTTGGTGGAAGTAAATACTATTCAGGGATCGATGTTGACAGTCTGTGGCGGCCATATTGTTTTTTGGGCATCTTTTTTTATGGCAGGTTTGAGCAGCATGTCAAAATGATATCAAAATGGGTGTTTGTGCGGCCATTTTACGGCAAAATATTCGGCTCTTTAATGTCGAGTATGTAACGATTTCGGGACCTACGGTTAGCAATCAGCGAGTACTCATACTTTAAAGGAATGCCCGATCGGCAGAACTTCGTGAAAGTGTGCCGGAGAACTCGAGGTAAGCGATTTCTCTCCGTGCATTAGTACTCGGCCTTTTGCAGACTTTAACTTGTCGAATTTTGCGTCATGACTTGGGACACCACCAGTAAAAAAAGCAACTGACCCAGGAGATCCAAGTTAATGACAAAAGACAACGCTGACTGGGAATAGGAGCGTTTGGGAGAGGACCCCAACATTTGACGTGTATGATGTCAGATGTCAATGCACCCATAAAAAGTTACTGTTTTTGGTGGATTTCGGGCCGGCTGAAGTCGTCATTGGTCCGTACATCTTCGAAAACGACGTTGGTGAGGGCATCATCTTTTGGCCCGAATTGAACGATATTTTCATGGTAAACATGTGGTTTCTTCAGGACGGAGCCAATTGCCGCACAGCGAATGCCACGATAGACATTCTGCATGAACAATTTGAGAGTAGGAGGTGACGTGAATTTGTCATCAAGATCGTGCGATTTAATGCGGTTAGACTGTTGTGAGATTTTTTTAAGTCTATGGCGATAAGCTGCAATCGACCGATTATCTGAAAATCAACATAAAACTGGCTGTTGCTCAATTTCAGCTAGATCTATGCAGCAGAATCACTGTGGGATGCCATAATCCATACATAATGGCACACATTGTTCTTTCAAATGAAAAAAAAAATCACAGCTTGTTTTATTCTTGTTTTTCAATAAGGGTAAGTCTTATTTTTTTTTAATTATTAGATGAACAATCCGCAACCTTCTAGGGAAAGCTCAAATATTAGCTTGCATATGCATTAGCGGAGCTCAGAGAACAACCCCCTCTGCTGAAGATTCTATCCTACATCTTGTGCCCTAAGATATTTACAGCAAAAAGACCGCAGCTTGTGCAGCTGTGAGACTAAGAGCCTCATCAAAATGGACATCCACTCACCGTAAACAAACAAAGATACTGAATCACCTTAACATTACAGAAAACATCGACCACATTTCTACCTAACTCAGTTTCGAGCTCAACTTCAAGTCAACCACGACCAAGGAAACAACTGCAAAACGCACTAAATAAAGTGAATGAAAGGACGAGGGAATGGCGGATCGCCCTCAACAAAACTAAATCTGTTCACGCGAATTTTACCTATAAGAAAACTAGAGACTTGACAATTTTCTTAAACTCGGCCTTAATACCTTTGCAGACGAAGCCAAATACCTGGGAATGATCCTCAACGCAAAGTCGAAATGGAATTCGCAAGTGAAAATGAAACGTAAAGAACTCGAAATTGAATCTAGATATATGTATTGCTATTAGGAAAACATTCCTAGCTCAGCACCGAAAAAAAAACTGCTTTTATACAAGTAGTGTCCACTGAATAGAGCAAGGACATTACATCCAAGCGATAGAGATCGTTGGAGGAAACCCCTTCGGTCTCCAAACGGACCAAAGTGATTAATACCAATAAGCAATAATCACTTTAAGGCCGCCAATACTACATCAAGGTCCTTCAGTGAGGAACTAAAAGGCAACCTCGTGCTATCGGTGAATGAACGCAGCGATATTGACAGTGCAATTTCACCAGAAGGGTGGAAGCAGGTACCTCCAAAGATGGCCACAGTCTTCCGCAGTATAATGAGGGAGAACCAGGTGCCGCCACCTTGTTGCCGCGAAGCCGGCTGGTATCTGGGTCATATTAATCTAATTGCTTGCGCGGATCAAAGATTGTTTGATCTCTACCGCATTCCAATAGCTAGAATTGGTGAGGTGTGGCCTGGCTCGAAGATAGAGGTGGTTGCGAAGGAGAACGTACTTAGTCGTCCCGATCGCGCACCTGGATCCCAGCCGAACCTTCTAATGTGGATGAAATAATCTAGACAATCACCTCCAGCAACCCAACTCTTCCGACACACAATTGGGAAGAGATCAAACTGGACCAAGTGCAGGGACTTTAATAGATGCGCGCTCATTGTGATCAATAAAGGATCCCTTTGCTTCACTTAAAGATAATAATGGGGTTATAAACTATGGCTAAGTAAGTAAGTAAGAATGAGCTGGACGCCGACCGGTACGATTATAAACGCCACCGATCCTGGGGCTCTAGAAGACGAATCTGATTCATCAATAACGGAGAGGAAAACTGATAAGAGGTTCCCCTATCCGGAGGATGGATTAGTTTCATTGAATCCGGAGACGGAAATTCACAACAAAACTGTGTCTCCTAACAGCAAAACCATGGAGATAGAATCTATTATCAGTGATTGACAGAATAATGGAGATTCTCGGATGGAGGATGACCTTTTAGCATCTTCGGATTCTAAGGACACGAACACCACCATGGTTGAGCGATATGATTGTAGCAACAATACTGCGATTAATACAGATTAACCTCCACCACTCCAAAACGGATTCGGCCGCACTTCTTCTCCGACTAACGACTAACGGCGAAGATATTGTCCTGATCCAGGAACCTTGGGTCGTTAACGACATGGTATGTGGACTCAAGACTCAAGACCATACTCTCTTGTATGCAAAGGACAAAGGTGAACCAAGATCCTGTGTACTCGCTAAGAGTAGCCTAAATGTTTACTTACTTTCCAATTACAGCGATCGAGATAAAACTGCAGCTCAACTGGAAGCCAAGACAAAAAAATACTGGTCGGTCTCGGCATTTCTCGTTCACGAACATGTGAGACCCTAAAGAAATAGATTGCCGATCATCTCAGCAGGAGATATCAAAGCATTTTAACATTCACCTATGCTGGGTGCCTGGGTATAGTGACATTCCAGGGAACTGTAAGGCTGATGAACTCGCCAGAAATAGAACTAAATTACCAGTTGTACCCGACACGGGTGCGCTAGGTCAATCGCTGCAGTCAAAAGCTTATTAGCCCAACAGCAAATCAAACCTCAGATGGAGTCTTGACACCAAAAAAATTTGTCCAAAGCTGGATTTGAGATGATCCAAGGGACTGATTTCGCTTGATAGACCGTACATTAGCGCAACTATAGGTGTCATCATTGGACACTGTTTAATAGGAAGACATGCAGAACGGCTAGGCCTCCACTCAAATGACTTCTGAAGAAACAATACTTCATCTCCTTTGTAACTGCCGGGCCCTATCAAACAACAGGAAGCTCTATCTTGGAGTTTACTACTTTCAAAATCTCAGCGATTTGACAAAAACCGAAGCGAAAAGTCTTCTGCGTTAAAACAGGACTTTTCAATGAAAAGTGGTTAGTTTATCATATCGAAGGGAGGTGTTTAAAGTCGTTCCCACGAACATCAAAAACGTCTAAGTAGTATTTCTTGACGTACAATATGTTCAAGATCTGTCAAAACTAACGCACTGATTAAAACCCTATCAATATTTTAAAAGTTAATCAATTATCAGTTTTTATTCACATAAAGATTATTTATTTCTATAAATACGTGCCCAACAAAATTAGTGCAAAAGTGTGTTCAGTAAAAGTCAAAACTCCAAGCTTGCGTGCATTCAAGCTTCCATAGCGCGTAGAAATGTAAATAATTGGTATGACATCTTCAGTATCTGAAAGGAAAGGTACAACAATACAAAAACCCTCAAAACAAGTACACCTCTCCTACATTCATATAAGTCTCCATAGATACCGGCGAAAATTTGTAAGCCTGTAAGACTGTCGGTTTTGCAGCCCTTATCATAATGAATAGGATTGTTTTTTGGTACGCAGGACCAACGTCATACCAGTTGTGATAAAATGCAGCTGAATGTAGTTTTGCACTCTACAAAACAACAAAATTGTCAAATGTCAACTGGTTTTTGGCCTGGGTATCTTTGGTGACGAGATGAAGCTTTGTTTTGTAAGCAAATAACAATTTACTTCGCACAGCTTCATCATGTTACCCTAAGAGTACACCACAACCATAAAGCAAAGCCTAGCTCACCGCTTGGGTAAATTCACTTCCATTGAAACAGATAAACAGGCTAAAGATGAGAAATGACATCAGTCCAATCAAGTATCTCAACGCACTTGTCAAACTAATTCCCATCACAATTGAGCAGCCCATTAGGCAAATAGCCACAGTGGATGTGGCAAAGTTAACCATGAACGAAATGTTAAATATGTGGTTGATCTTCTTGGACAGCCTAAAAGCAGACACGTTAAAACTGTAACCCTATTCGAAGACCTTGAACGACAACCTTATCAACGTATTGTGGTACTCTATTATAAATTTCAAACACTCCGGATCAGCTTCCGACTTGACAGCATCCATGTTTTCCAATGTTGCGGCCAGAAAGTCAAAATGCATCCTCATCTGTGTCAGAAAGAAGCACAACAGGAACTCCCCAGCCATAATGAGACCAACGCCAATTAGTGACGAGTACGTCTGACAGCAATAGCTCAAAGCGAATGCAAGTGCAGAGTCCTTCTTATTCCACGGATACCAGGTATTCGATTGATAGCGATATTGGAAATTCTCTCCTAGAATAATGTACTCAAACAGAGACTCCCCGATAGGTATAAGATTATACACCATGTAGGCAAACATAAAGAAAATGGTGGTGAACTTCATCATCTTTTTTGAGAAGTCGGCAAAGTACTGCACCTTGTAGCGGGCGACGCGACAATTGTTTGGCAAGCGTTGTAATGCCAGCACACCCGGAAAGTAGTCTTCAAGTTCATCCATCAATTTGGATATGTCCTTGCGGTACCAAAACATGATCGTCATTTTGCAAACGGCCACCACGACTAAACCGAGAATGGAGCCAGTTTCAGATATCTCCAGGACAAGATCGATTGATTCGTTTTTAGTGTTCACAAACGCGATGAGCAAGCCTATAATTTGGTAAATTAAATTAGTTGCTCCGATTGAAAAGGAAATCCAAGCTCGCAGAGTTTGCTGAGGATCGTTTGCCCGACGAAATGGTTTTATCATAGCCAACTTGAAGGCCAGATTGGGAAACTCCATGAAATCGTTCATGGTGTAGATAGTTTTGGTCATCGTTTTGGGAGTTCAACGTTAGGTCGTGATAGTGTGGTAGTGGCGACTATCTTATAAAGACTGGTTGCAACTTTCAAGGGTTTTATAGATAGCGGTAGAAAGTCGAAGACATTTGATTGTGATAATTGAAACAACTTTTCTTTGCTTGAACATTTATGAGGCACAAAATGGCAATCATTATCCTGTTACTGCGACGGTATTATGCAATTTTTTATTCAAAGGACTCAATTAGGGAGAAAAAAAAAGATAATCGTTATGGATAAATTGGTTATTTAACGTCGCTTTTTGAATTGCTAACATTCTCATTCATCATTCTTAGGGAGGAACACAGAGAATATATTAATAAATAACACTGTGTGCGTTATGATGAGTTATCCTGTGAAATATATCCACACTCCCCAGCAGACAGATCTTGGAGGATTTGTTTCGCAAGATTAAGGAGATTTAAGTGTTACGGTGTCGACCATGTGGATGAATAGAATAGCCTGGAAACCGTGGGATTAGTGTATGTAAGCACAATGTCCATGTCATACTAATGCCAGGGTGACTATTTTTCACCCTATGTTGAGGTGCAATGTTGTTGAGTCATTATCTAGCATTCAACTTACGGACCCCCCGATATCTCCGAGATATTTCTAAGAACACGATTCCTCACTTAGCAAAGCTTGGTGCTGAGTGCTTAGTACCTTGAAAGTCTTGTCGGCAGCAGATGAGAGCGGGGGGAAGAAGTGTACTCACACTAATGCACATGTTCTATTTCCAGGCGGCAACGGAAGAACTCACAAGAAGGAGTCAACAGTGGCGTTTACAGTCCCAGTTAGGATGGACAAAGTGAGTGCTTAATGAGCTGCTTCGACATATTCGGGCAATAGGTCATTTAGGAATTTCAAAGGTGATACAGGCCACTTGAACAGAGATGGTGGCGGATAAGCCGAAAAGCACACGGCAGCGCTCAATCCGGCAGTTAATGGCCCCATGTCCTAGGGGATCGAATAAATTGGAACTGGCACTCCAGTTTAGGGGTTGTGCTTTAAGTTGACTACCCACCCATGGATAAAAAAAAAACTATTGTTACTAAGCAACCAACAGTCTCGGAAAGGATTGTTTTTAATGTTGACCATGCTAAACGAAAAAAAGTAGAACAACGTTTGTATCTGACACTGGAATGTGAGAACATTCCACAGGAGAAGTGCAGGCGAACAACTAGCGGAAGCCCTAAACTGCTACAAAGCAGACATTACTGCCATCCAGGAAATACGATGGGATGAGCCGGGCAAAAAGAGGATGAAACTGTGACATCTACTACGGACCGTGTTATAAGTGCTAGACTTAGGCAAGAAGTCTTATGTTTCCAAGACATTAGCGAACGCATTGTAAGAATTCGCATCAAAGCCAAATTCACCAACATAAGCCTTAAATGCGCTCACGTTCCGACAGAGGAAAAAATGAAAAAAAAATTGGAGCTACTATTGAAGTACGATGTTCAAATAGTGCTGGGAGATTTTAACGCAAAGGTAGGAAGAAAATACATCTTTAGCAGTATTGTCAGAAAAAACAGCCTACACGACAACACGTCCTGTAACGGACTAAGGCCCATTGTATTCGCTGCGGAACGAAATGTCATTATTGCCAGCACACGGTTTCCTCACCTCGATATTCATAAGGGGACACGACGGTCTCCAGATCAACCAACGGTCAACCAAATTTATCACATTGAGATAGACAAGAGGCACGTATCCAGTATTATGGATGTCCGAACATTCCGGGGGCTAACATCGACTCCCACCACTACCTTGTTGCAGCCAATGCAAGATTTCGGATATCCACCAACCCAAAACTGTGAAAAATATTAACGCCGAGAGACAGCAATTGCAAGAGACCGCCAAGGACTTCGCAGAACGCGTACCCCTTACCCTCTTCATTTACACCTTACCAGCAGCATCTTATGTCGAAGAACAACGATGCCAACAAGTCATCAGATCAGCCGCAACTGATGTGCTAGATTTCACGCACCCACCAGGAGGCCTAAAAGGCTAAAACGAGAGCTCCGATTGAGTTCTATAGGCAAAGAAGGAGGCCAGAACACAGGTTTTTCAGAAAGAAGAAAAAAGAGCAAGAAATGCGCGTGATCGAGTGTATAGAAAGTTGCCTCGCCAAGAAAGTTTTAGCAAAGTGTAAACCGTCAAAGCCAGGGATACGAGGCTCGAACAGAATCCTGTAGAGATGAACAAAGAAATATCGTTGTTGAGAAACAGTCGATGCTGAGGATATGGAAGTACCACTTCTCCAGACTGTTTAACGGCGATGACGAAGAATATTTCGCTGTAAGTGAAGTGCGGATAGCATCTTAACTCAAGATTAACAAGGCTCCCTGAAATGACGGCCTTCCAGCCGAGCTTTATAAAGCCGGTGGAGATGACTTGGTAAGTAACATCCACCAACTTTTAAGCCAAATCGGGTCGGATGAAAGCATGCCTGAAGAATGGAACCTCAGCATCGTTTGCCCGATCCACAAAAAAGGAGACCCTCTGAACTGCGCCAACTACTGAGGCATAAGTCTACTCAACATCGCCTACAAGATCCTATCTGCCGTAATATATGAACGCCTGAAACCGTTAACCAACAACCTGATCGGCCCTTATCAGTATGGTTTTAGGCCAGGAAAGTCCACAACTGATTAAATCCAAATCGATACCCACCACCTATTCATCGATTTCAAAGCCGCATACAGCATTTATAGAGACGAACTATACAAAGCCAGTCTAGTTTTGGTTCGTCCACCTGTGTCTGATGATGATGGAGAATTCTCGCTGGTCCATCAGGGTCGGAAACAACCTCACCGATACATTCGATACCAAAAAAGGATTTAGGCAAGGCGATGTGCTGCCATGTGACTTTTTCAATTTGATTCTTGAGAGGATTGTGCAAAACTCCCCAGCCAACACCAGAGGCACAATTTTCCAAAAATCAGTGCAACTACTATCATACGCCGACAATATTGACATCATTGGTCGGACTCAACGTGATGTCATAGCCACGTTTGCTAGAATAGAAAAGGAATTGGGTTCAGTTTTAAATGAGGGTTAGACCAAGGACACACAACATTATTGAATTTAACAGAACGTCACCATTGACACATATAACATTGAGGAAGTACCGAAGTTTGTCTACAACAACATCTCGACAGAAATGTAACGAAGAACAACTCTAGCCGAACGCTGTTTCTTGGGGATGAGAAGGCAGGTTAGTAGTAAAGCCCTCACTCGAAGGATATTCTATACAAGACCCTAATCCTCTCAGTCGTTATCTACGGTGCTGAAGAATAGACCGTATCAAAAGTGGATGAAGAAATCCCTGGTAGATTTGAGAGAAAAATTCTTCGAAAAATCTTCGGTCCCGTTGCGTGGAGTAGAAGGTTTAACCAATAACTATACGAGCTGTACATACCCCTAGTCAAAAAACTCATTGGACGTTTAAGATGGCTATGACATGTAGACCAAATGGACACCAATACTCCGGCTCGCAGAGGCTTCGATTCCCATTCAGATGTCGGACGCAGTATAGTCTTTAGTGGCGCGCACAAGAAGAAACCGACCTCAACCAACTTGGAATGCGAAACTTGAGGCAATTAGCTAAATACCGGGCTAATTGAAGAGGCATGATGGCTGAGGCCTAGGTTTATTCCAGACGCCACTTAAGTAAGTAAGAGTGTACATCGCAACGGGAACCACAGCCATAGCTAAACTAAGATTCAGTCATACATGTTATTAGATATGAGAGGGCCGAGTACAGAGCCTTGTGGTAATCCCGTAGAAATATTATTGCATTTTACTGTATTAATTTAGTGGCCTAGCGGTTAGTGTGTTGCACTGCTAAACGGGTGGTCCCTGGTTTAAATCCCCAAAATAACAAGACATGCATTTTTTCGCTGCCCCACCTCTTGCGGAATTTTGAAAAAATATCCATAAGTATAGTGCCGTCAATAAATGTGGCGTTCAGAATCGGCGTTAAGCAGGAGGCAACATTCTTTGTGACGAAAATATATTCGAAAACACAAATAAACTGAGAAGCTAGGTATGAAGCCCTGCATTGGCTGTTAATCGCAAATTTATATTTTTTTTCCAATAGTCAATGTGTAGGTCATGTGCCCAGGTTATGTAAAAACAATTCCAGAACTCTCTACTTTGAGAAGTTGGATAGTCACCCTTCAAGTAGTGTTGTCTGAATTATAGAAGAAGGAAAATACCTGCTTAACTACTTAAAAGTTGTTCAAATATTCAAAAAAAAGCATAAAAGATTTTTAGATTGTTCATATTAAAAATGCGCATAAACCAACAGTTTACTAAAAGACAACGCAAACAGGTTGCAATTAATGCCTTAAAAGCTTTACCCAACACGATATAAACAACCGTATTTGTAACTTTCTCTTACAAAAGAGAAACATTTTGTTTTCGTGAAAATTTTCGACCTCGAGATTTTGATTGATTTTAACATTACGATGATAGTGGAACCCGAAAAAGTGTTTTTTTTTGGAATTCCATCCGTCGGTAAGCCGGTCCGTCTGTCCGTAATGGTCTCCCCAGCCTAAACGGCTTGACCGATTTTCATCAAATTTCGTATCCAAGTTGCTTTTGGTCATAATTCTAGGCCATTTTTTGTTTGCTTTTAGCCATGTTATTAACGGTAACTGCCACATAAAAATTACACCAACGGCTGGAACGATTTTGATTAAACGTTATAGGTATATGCTATAAGTATATTAGTTCCCACAAAACTGCATACCCAGTTTTTTCGAGAAAATCCATTGAGCGGATTTTGTCATTAAGGCCATATTAAGAAAATATTTTATTTCTCGCAAACTATTACATCAAATTGAATGAAATTTAATATATATACTACTATAACATTTTTAAACAACTTCACATAATTAGTTTTAGCCGAACTATCAATAAACGGAATTTTCAGTTTTGGCAAATAACGGATCATTATTATTCACATAGACACCGACTCCTTCAAATTTCGGAGTAAACGTTCGTATAATCACATTTCGACATTATTTATATAATTTTTAGCATCAATAATCAAAATGTTTATGATTTGATCTAACGCCCAACTCGCTATGAAAGGAAAATTTGCTTACGACCCAGTCGTGCACCCACCACTCGAGTACGGTCTTCTGATTCACTTGACGCTCAAATAAAGCGATAAGATAAGATTCCATATGAGCCCCTTCAATCATCAATCAACCGTATTTCAGTGTTCTCCAACCTAATTGTTCGGCTTTAGTTCAAAGTAGCAACTACAGCGCGCGGTGCGGTTATCAGTTTTGTTTCAGTGAACATTATGAATCTTGAAGGAAAGGTAGTCATCGTGACCGGCGCCAGTTCTGGAATTGGTGCTGAAACTTGCCTACACTTCGTAAGGCATGGGGCAAACGTTGCTGCTGTGGGAAGAAATTTGGCAAACCTCTCGCAAACGGTTGAAGCATGCCGCAAAGCCAACCCCTCGGCAAAATGTCTCCTCGTCCAAGCTGATGTAACAAAGGACGCCCAGACTATTGTCGATAAAACGCTCAAGGAATTCGGCAATATCGATGTGCTGGTGAATAATGCCGGAATCATGTTTGGAGGTGGAATCGAAGACGTCGATCTTGCGCAATTCGATGCAATTATGGATACGAACGTCCGGTCGGTCTTTCAACTGACGAAGTTGGTGTTGCCGTATTTAATCGCATCCAAAGGCAACGTTGTGAATGTGTCGAGTGTTGGTGGGATGCGATCGTTTCCCAACGTTCTTAGCTATTGCACGTCTAAGGCTGCATTGGACCAGTTCACTAAATGTGTAGCCCTGGAAATGGCACCGAAGAATGTTCGAGTGAATTCGGTGAATCCGGGATTGATAGTTACTAACCTACACAAAGTCAGTGGTATAGATGACAAGACTTATGCGGAGTATCTAGAAAGAGCTAAGGCGACGCATGCGATGGGCCGAGTTGGACGTGCTTCTGAAGTTGCTGATGCTATTGTGTTTCTGGCTAGTGATTTGGCTAGTTTTACAACTGGAACTTTGTTGCCCGTAGATGGCGGCAAGAGTTGCATGTGTCCTCGATAGAGGTTGAAGAGTTGTAATGAGTTTTAAATTGTTATGTTGCTGTTAATAAAAATTGATAAATATTTATATTTTCACGGTGTAGCCGACTAAGTGCCAAATATTTTAGGAATCTTTTTTCAGTAAGTTCTTAGCAGGAGAAAGGGAGATTAAAATATATAAAGGATTATTATCGACCTACTGTTACAGACTGGTGCTGACCATTACTGGCTATTGGCTGGAGCAAAAAAGGAAATACAGCGATGCAACCACACACACAGCACTAATGAAATTCTTCATTCTGCAGGAAGCAGTTCCTGGCTGCAGAATCGTTTTATAATTCCCCAGATAGTCGGTGAACGATAGCGTTCTTCTTCTGGAGTATGGGTTTCCTAAGTCACGTGAATATACGAAAAAGCATCGGTCATTGGTGACCACTTGGGTTTTAAAACAGACTCTCGTATGTAAACTACTCAAATGAAGTAAATCGAGTTGCACTTACAGGCCTATCGACTACGATTTAGAGTTTGACAAAAATACGCCAGTCCAACAAAGACATATGAAAGTTACCTACTACCAAAGATTATGAATTCTATACAGATGACGCACTCCATATAAGAAAAAATTGTTCTATGGCGGGTAGTGCTGGCACAGCCCGCCATATGTTTTTGTTTTTGTTTTTCATGTGTTTTCATACACACCGCCCGCCTGAACCATGAAGCTACTGAGCAAAAGTTTCTGTTTTTTGTTCTCAATGCGTCATCTGTATAGAATTCATAATCTTTGCTACTACCTAGTTCCCCATTCCAATTTCTGTGGAAAATTTTTCGGAGAGAGCACCAATAACGAATACAGCAACAAACATGTTCCTGAATTTTCAAAGATTTGTCTTTTCATGACAGAAATAGGATAACCTTAATGTTGTAAGACATAAACATGCTTTACAGCTAATCTAAAATTTGGAAACGTTGCTAGGCAAAATTACAGCATACTGACTGCCTCAAGTATTATCCACCCGTATGTTAAATTTTCTTAAGGACACAACTTTTCAAGTAGTGGTGGATGGGTTTTCTACAGTTAAATTTTTTATAGCAACTTAAATGCCTGGCCTCATGATTCAATTCTAACTCAGAAACAGAGTGGGTGTTTCTGATCCACATTCATGTACTTTTAGGGACAGTTTATGCTAGTTGCTATGGATTATTTTCTCATAGATGCGGATTCAAACCCTTCCAGGGTTTCTACGATACCAATACCTAAAAGGGATATGTTGTTATGAAAATGGACTAGTACGGTGATTTCATCGATTTCAAAGAGGATTACGACAACATTTATAGAGTCTATCACATCATTCATCGCCAAGGCGATTAAAAATTAAAAAAAGTCGGACATTACTAAAGCATTGTATGTTTGACATGATTGCATAGAAACAACTCACTTTGTGTTTGTTGAAACAACTGAAAATCTCGTTTGGATTCGATGACCATCTTCCAGCTAACACCATTGTTACCTTTCCAATTCGAAATACTCCATCATCACTTAGCATCGCATCATCGTTTAGGTGTACCTCGAACACATCCATTGTTCATCTCGATCAAAAACAAAACTGACCTAGGCTATAGGTACTAAGAATCCAATTTCAAGAGAATTTCACATTTTGTGTTTCTTCGCGCACTCCCGTTCTCGAACGAACATGTACCTATCTGACAAACTACACTCGTTAAAACATTAATAATTGGCTTAATAAAACTTCACTCACGATCTCGTATACCCAATTTATATTATTAAACCGATTTAACACTGTTTCCGAACCCACCGCAAAACTCGAAATACGATTTTTTTCACGAAAACATCGACATTTTGTTTACACGCACGCAATCACGCAAATAAACGAATTTCACGATCGCAAATAACTTCCTTCAGAAAGGATATCAATATAATTATGACTTCTTGCTTCAAATAATACATGAACATCCTTTTTAACAATTATATCAGGATTACACCGCGCACTTTACACATTTCACAGCACATTGACTGTCTCAGATGACAGATAAGAGCAGCAGGTACCAGGGACGTCAGGGAGGTAATTTGCTGTGGTAGGTTATTGTAGTTAATGGTAAAAACTGGAAAACAAAAAAGAAATTATAGAAATTCGATATTTTATGAGAAAAGTTAGTAGAAGGGTTGTAACGTGGCACTGGAATATCATTTTTCAGGAATTTCTTTTTCAAAATACAGTCGACTCTTGTTAATTCAAACCTGCGATAATTCGAACCTCTCTATAATTCGAAGTTATCACGAGTTCCTTACGAAATCTTTTTATATTTCGATCTTAATCAATACATTTGGTAATTCGAACGAAAAAAATCATTGCTATCTATTAAAACGACGCGTTAATTCGAACTCATCGGCTTCCAAAACTCGACAATTTAAAGTTGAAGAGATAGAAAGGAGGAAAAATTGTAAGTACATTTTGCGACAAGTTCAAACATGTATCAATGTACACGAGCCTTTGTTTTTGTTATGATTAGTTTGACTATTTGACATTGACACACACTTCAGAACCTTTGACAGAGGTGTCAGTTAAGGAAGCAAGATCCCCATTCGATACCTTACAATAAACGTCTGTCTACAAAAAGTTTGTGATGTAAAGGCATTTCAGGCATTTTTCTTTAAAAAAAAGTTTTTGAAAAGTCTGAGCAGCAGCAATGCGCTTTGAAGCAAACCAGTATAACAGAGTTCTTTCGAAAGATTGATTAATTCACATTATGAATACATGTATGTACACAAATGTACCTCTACACTTTTGTCATTATTATAGAAAAGAGTTGATAAATAATAATTGATCAACACTTAATAATTCGAAGTTTTATTTATTTTCTCTCACAAATTTCGAACCATTTGATATTTCAAACAATCGATAATCTGTATATAACGGGTGATTTTTTAGCTGGTTTGGTTTTGGCAACACTGGTTTTGACAGCTGACGTGTGTTAAGTACCTTGTGTCACTGTCAAACAGCTTCAGTTTGGTTTGCAATTTAACCATGGATCGTCTTACAAATGAACAACGCTTGCAAATTATTGAATTTTACTATCAAAATTCGTGCTCGGTTCGAAATGTTCATCGCGCGCTGCTTCCATTTTATGATCGGCATTCTCGACCTTCTGAGCAGTCTATTCGGAAGATTGTGACCAAATTTCGCACCAAATTTACTTTGTTGGACATTAAACCACCAACACGTTTACGTACTGTGCGTAGTGAAGAAAATATTGCGGCCGTATCAGCTAGTGTGACAGAAGACCGCGAAATGTCGATTCGGCGCCGTTCCCAGCAGTTAGGCCTTTGTTACAGCACTACGTGGAAAATTTTGCGGAAGGATTTGGGCGTAAAGCCTTTTAAGATACAGCTGGTGCAAGAACTAAAGCCAGCCGACCTACCACAACGCCGAATTTTTGGTGAATGGGCTCTTGGAAAGCTGGCCGAGGATCCGCTTTTTTATCGAAAAATTGTGTTCAGCGATGAGGCTCATTTTTGGTTGAATGGGTACGTAAATAAGCAAAATTGCCGCATTTGGAGTGAAGATCAGCCAGAAGCATTGCAACAGCTACCAATGCATCCCGAAAAAGCCACTGTTTGGTGCGGTTTATGGGCCGGCGGCATTATTGGGCCATATTTTTTCAAAGATGATGCGAATCGCAACGTTACTGTCAATGGTGAACGCTACCAAGCGATGATAACAAACTTTTTTTTGCCCGAAATGGAAGTTCTTGACTTGCATGATATGTGGTTTCAACAAGACGGTGCCACATGCCACACAGCACGCGAAACAATGGCGCAATTGCGAGGCGAGTTTGGTGAACAGTTAATTTCACGTTTCGGGCCGGTCAATTGGCCGCCTAGATCGTGCGATTTGACACCATTAGATTATTTTTTGTGGGGGTATGTCAAGGCTAATGTCTATAGGGACAAGCCCGCTTCGATTGACGCACTGGAAGCCAACATCCATGCATTCATTCGTGAGATACCGGCCGATATGTGTGAAAGAGTATGCCAAAATTGGACTCAACGGATGGGCTACCTGAGACGCAGCCGCGGTCAATATTTGCATGAAATTATCTTAAAACATTAAATTGCAAGGTTCAAACTATTGATTCAAATAAATATTTCATTCATTTTTTCGAATTTTTTGTGTTTTTTTTTAAAAAAGTTCTAAACCTCTTAAAAAATCACCCGTTATCTTATTTATTCTTGCTATTAAATATGCAAAAGCTTGTATTCGAGAGAGCAATATACTGATATATGCTGATGACATGAAAATTTTCAAATGTGTAGGAGATCTAAGCGATTCGCATTCACTTCAAACTGATTTAAATAGCTTTACAACATGGTGTTTTAAAAACGGTTTGAATCTGAACCCCACTAAGTGCCAGCATATGTCATTTTCACGAAAACGTATTCCGTCCAATTTTAACGGGTGATCCAAGTAGAGATACTTTTTTCAATAGCCTTTTTTGACAGATCACGTGTGAGTCGTGTCATGCTGTCATGTTATTTTTGTTTAGTATTGTTTGGCATTTCATAATGGAAAGACTTACGCGTGAACAACGTTTACAAATTGTTCAACTTTATTATGAAAATTCACGTTCTGTGAGGAATGTGTTTCGTGCACTTCGCTCAAATTATGGTCAACATAATCGGCCTACTGAGCGTACTATTCGCAACACCAGACCCAGCATTCATTATTGGATAATATTCGACCGAATAGACCACGTCCAGCACGCTTTGAAGAAAATATAGCGGCCACAGCTTAGAGTGTACACGAAGACCGTAGAGATTCGATTCGGCGCCGTTCGCAGCAACTCGGACTGACGTATGGAACGACTTGATGCATTTTACGTCTGAAATTGAAGCTCGTGATCTCGGCGACATTTGGTTTCAACAAGACGGCGCCACTTCCCACACATCGCATCAATCAATGGACTTATTGAGAGAACATTTCGGTGAGCACATAATTTCACGTTTTGGGCCGGTCGATTGGCCACCAAGATCGTGTGATATCACACCGTTAGACTTTTTCCTGTGGGGATATGTAAAGTCAAAAGCTTATGCCGACAAACCCGCTTCGATTCAGGCCTTGGAGGAAAACATCACGCGTGTCATTCGCCAGTTACCAGTCGAAATGCTCGAACGAGTGATCGAAAATTGGACTCAACGGATGGACCATCTGCGACGTAGCAACGGCCAACATTTGATAGACATAATCTTCAAAAAATAAATGCCAAAGAATGTTCTTTCAAATGATAATAAACATTCTCCATTAAATTTGAATTTTCTGTGTTTTTTTTCTTTAAAAAAGTAGGGAACCTCGAAATGGATCACCCTTTAGTTATACTCTGTCGGGGCACACTCTCTGTCGTGTAGACCGTTTTAAAGATCTTGGTGTTTATTTTGATCCTAAATTGGAATTTAATAAACACATAAACGTTATTGTGAATAAATCCAATTCTATGTTGGGATTTATAAAAAGGTGGTCAAAAGAGTTTAATGACCCTTATGTCACCCTTTTTATATAATTGTCTAGTTCGCCTTCACTTGGAGTATGCCTCACAGGTGTGGACACCCTTCTATGTCGTTCATTCAAATAGAATTGAGGCAGTCCAACGTAAATTTATAAGATTTGCTTTGAGAGGACTTCCATGGGATGATGTACACAATTTGCCTCCGTATAGGTGTCGAATTAAACTACTGCAGTTGTTGCCTTTGTCTCAACGTAGACTTAACAATGACATGGTCTTCTTACACCAAATATTATCAGGACAAATAGATGCTCCTGATCTTTTAAGTGCTATTGGTTATAATACCCGTGGAGGTTCCTATAACCTTCGTAGACTAAATATTTTACATTTACCTGATCATAAATACAACTATGGTATGCCTGAGGCTATAAGTCGCATGAGTAGAGTTTACAATAAAAATAGCGATGTAGTTGAACTGCATGTTAGTAAAAGTAGTTTAAAACATATGAGAAGGCTACAATCCGCTGTGCGGATCGTTGAATACCCTATCCCATCCTATCCATAAAACTAAAATCCCCAAAAAAGGTGGGCATGGCTAAAAACACGATGTGGATAAAATAGAAATAAATGATATAGTGACAACAAATTCTTCAGACTGCTTACAAAACACTTTTACGGTTCTACAAAAGACAAGGTTTTCTCCTGCATATGTTATGGGGTAGTGTATAAAAATGGTTTTTATATAAAAACGCCCCCAAAAAGTGGGCGTGGGCTAAAATGGTATATAGACGTTCTGTAGGCACGGACGAGGATCCTATATACCAAATTTCATTATCCTAACTCAAAATTTAAGGCCTAAAAATCGATGACGTACAGACGGACGGACGGACAGACAGACATGGCTTAATCGACTCAGCTAGCGATTCTGAGTCGATCCATATACTTTGAGGTATATGTAGCTAAAATATTTCTCTATGTTACAGCCGTAGCAACACCTAAATGATTTTTCACTGGCCCTCCTCTCGTGATGATCTGACAAATCGTCCGAGTAGTATCAATTGTCAAGAATAGCTTATCTCAACTTAGCCGTTCGGAGTCCGCATAAAACAGGAGGTCCCGCCATCGTGCAAGAAATACACACGCACACATGAATGGTTGTGAGAAAGCTAGGCCCTGGGTACTAACGAGCCTGTTGCGCCGAAAATTTGTATTTGTTTTTTTGTTACAAACAAAGTATCCGAAAACAAAGAAGTAGCTTTATGTGCCTTCCTAGACATAGAGGGTGCTTTTGACAACACTGGATATGACTCCATATCAAATTCTTTGACTCATAGAAGAATAGATCATCCCACCATCAAATGGATCAAAGCGATGCTTGAAAGTCGGAAAATAACTGCTTCATCAGCACAGACCTCAGTATCAGTAACAGCCGTTAAAGGCTGCCCTCAGGGAGGAGTACTCTCACCCCTACTATGGTCTCTGGTTATCGATAACCTACTTCAAGACCTAAGTAACGCAGGTTTCAATATAATTGGATACGCCGATGACCTAGTCATCATAATAAAGGGCAAAGAACCAAACGAAGTTACAACACGTTTGCAAAACGCCCTTAAGATAGTCATAGACTGGTGTAATAAAGAAAATCTCTCTATAAACCCCAGCAAGGCTATCATCGTACCTTTTACAAAGAGGAGGTAATTAAATCTTACCCAAATTTCAATTAATGGTACATACATTGAATATTCCAACGAAGTAAAATATCTTGGAGTGATCCTCGATAAAACACTAAGCTGGAACTCCCACATCAACAGCAAAATTCAAAAAGCAACCAAAGCTTTCTGGGCTTGCCGAAGCATGTATGGTAAAACCTGGGGAATCTCTCCGAAGACCACACACTGGATCTACACGATCATGGTCAGGCCCATTATAACATACGCTTCAATAGTATGGTGGAACAAAGTCACCCAAAAAACAACTATAAATAAATTAAACAAGGTACAACGGCTTGCCTGTCTGGGCATTACCGGAGCTATGCGTACCTGTCCTACGGCGGCTATTGAAGCCTTAATAGGACTAACAACCCTCCACATTTATATAAAAAAGTGGCAATTCGCAGCTCAGCAAGTTTGACACAAGCGGAAGAATTAAACATTAGTGAACATCTAAAACTAATTGAACTTCTATCCGAACTTCCAGAACTTGACATGATCTGTGCGGTTACAGACCGCTTACCAAAGACACTATACAAATACAAATACAAATTTTTGGCGCAACAGGCTCGTTAGTACCCAGGGCCTAGCTTTCTCACAACCATTCATGTGTGCGTGTGTACTTCTTGCACGATGGCGGGACCTCCTGTTTTATGCCGACTCCGAACGGCTAAGTTGAGATAAGCTATTCTTGACAATTGATACTACTCGGACGATTTGTCAGATCATCACGAGAGGAGGGCCAGTGAAAAATCATTTAGGTGTTGCTATGGCTGGGAATCGAACCCAGACCTTCTGCGCGGCAGTTCATCGCACTAACCATCGCGCCACTGAGCCCTCACCAAAGACACTATGCTTCGACAAAAGATTCTCAACGGAGATCACAACCAGAGAAGCATGGTGTAGCAACAGCCCACCAAACTGCCTAAACGGCCTAAAGTGGTATACGGATGGTTCTAAAATGGACTCAGGGGTAGGAGCTGGCATACATGGGCCAAATAAAAACATGTGTATTCCAAGCTGAGCTCCATGCCATAAAAGAATGCGCAAACCTAATACACAACTCAGGTATTAAAGGCGCAAACATCCATATATTCACGGACAGTCAAGCAGCTATAAAAGCCCTTAGCTCACACATCATTGACTCCAAATCACTGTTTCAACTCCCTCCAAACACTCAGTTCCAGGAACAAAACCAGACTATGGTGGGTCCCCGGACATAAGGGAGTTGAAGGTAACGAAAAAGCTGATGAACTAGCCAGAACAGGTTCGGAAACCCCCTTCATTGGACCTGAACCTTTCTGTGAATTTAATTTAAGAATTTAAAAAAAAAAAAAAAACAAACTAAGTATCAAAACTAATATACCCCTATGGGATAGGGTATAAACACCTTGCGTAATTGTATTCTAGAGTCGTAATAAGTGTATGTATATTTTTTTTGTTTTGTTAATAACACAAAAATAAAGTTTAATTTCATCGTTTATTGATTTTGCTAGTGACGTCAAAATAACTTCTGTGTTTTGTTATGTCAAACTAACAAATGCACTAATTGATGAGCCTGTGGATGCATATTATAGCTGTGGCAATCTTTGCATGTGTACATGTAATTAGATTCATTATTGCATTTGTTTTAATTTGGTACATCGCAGGTAATTGCCACCTAAGATCCTACAAAGATTATATAGAATAACAACATTTTCTCCAATCAGATCGGATCATCAATTTTTAAAAATCATTTTAACAACACAACCACGACGAGGATTTGTGCACACAAAAGCTCAGTCAAAGGTGACAAAAAGGTCATAGTACAAAAAAAGGGGAAAAATAGAAAACAACCTAAATCGATCAAACCTAAGTTCTAAAATTTAAGCTTTGTTTGTATCTTAATGCAAAATGATCCTTAACCATAACCTATGATAATATTGTCTAGTACTCTTAAAACTAATGATCCAATCTGCTTGCTGCGCATTTCGCAGCCAATTCTACATTGCGAGATTGTGTTCAGTCTCCTCCTGTACTTGAGAACGTAGATCATTCTATGGGACAAATTCACTTTCGTACTCGTACAGTTGCAAGAGTTTTATCTGATCTTGACATACACAAATCCGCTGGTCCAGATGGTATATCCCCCATCATTCTGAAGAGGTGTTCTTCTACGCTAGCAAAACCACTGCGTAAGCTTTTCTATCTATCCTACTCATCAGGACTCTTTCCGAGTAGATGGAAAACAGCATTTGTCCAGCCTGTACCAAAAAAAGGCGAATCTTCTTCTCTCTCCAACTACCGACCAATTGCACTTACGTCCCTTCTTTCCAAGGTCACGGAAACGCTGATAAAAAAGTGGAACCAATCAATCCACCATGGTGGTGAAAGCAAGATTGTTGCGCTTGATATTTCAAAGGCATTTGACAGGGTTTGGCATCAAGCCCTTTTGTCGAAAATGCGTGCATTTGGAATCGACGAAAAACTTCTTCTATGGATTAGACATTATCTTTCGAAACGTTCAATTCAAGTTGTTTTGGATGGTTTCATGTCTGTAACTCACCAAATAAATGCTGGTGTCCCTCAAGGCTCAGTTTTGTCTCCGACTCTCTTTCTCATTTTTATAAATGATCTCCTGTCTGCAACTTCTAATCCAATTCATTCCTTCGCTGATGACAGTACCCTCAGCTTCTCATATTCGTTTACAGGTCCTCGTTCCTCACCTTCGAACGTGGACTCAAAACGCCAAAATATGTTAAGCTCATTGAATTCCGACCTTGACAGCATTATCAAATGGGGTAAATCTAATAGAGTGGAATTCAATGCTTCCAAAACACAATGCTGTCTTCTGTCATTAAAGCGTAACCAAAATCTTGAGCCATTATCCATGAATGGCACTTACGTCGAAGAAACCGAAAAGCTTTCCATGCTAGGTATGTGTGTTAGTAACGACTTACGTTGGAACGACCACATATTTGAAGTCGCTAAAAACGCAGCGAAATGTCTAGGTTTCCTAAATCGATGTAAGAAATATTTCACCCCCTCTGATCTGGCCACAATATATAAAGCGTTTATACGCCCAAAACTTGAATTCAACGCCCACGTCTGGTCAGGTGCACCAAAATCAACATTGCACCTACTAGATAGGATTCAAACGCGTGCGAAAAAACTTATAGGAGACATAAGAATAGCGAACTCCTTAGATTCGCTCGAACACCGTCGAAACATCTCCTGCCTTACATTGTTTTATCGCTATTTTGACAACCAATGTTCAAATGAAATAGCCAGCTGCATTCCTCCCATTCAACAATTCAGCCGCATTACTCGTTACGCAATGAATGCAAATCAGTTTACCCTCAAGCCTATCTTCGGACGTACACTGAAATACAGAGATTCGTACATAAACCGAACAACACGAATGTGGAATGCTCTACCAAACTCTGTTTTTCCTTTCCATTATAACTTACAGACATTTAAAACCAATGTGCATCGGTATCTCCTTTCTTCTTATCCCTAATTTCCTTAACGCCCGCACTGTGCTAAAACATATAAAGGGTATTCATAACCCCTTGAGTGCGCGCAAATTATAAAAAAAAAAATGAAACAATCGAGTTAAATTTGCTACTATATACTTAGGTTAGGTTAGGTTTTAATGGGCTGTTGACGCTCAGTGAGCAGTCAAACTCGCATATGCCTACGTGGGCCCATAGCGATACCCTATGCTATTGTACCTGAAAAGAATGTTGCGTAAGTGGAAAGGGTGATACTTAGGTGATTTGTGTTGCTCCGCTCCATTCCGATTTGCAACAAAAACGGACGGTCTGTGCTAAAGGGATATTTACTAGATCCGTCAAGTCCTCATAGTAATAGTTACCAAGGATTATGTTGTGGCTATTGCTGACAAAGTAGGTGGGTGATGTCCTCCTCCACGTCTGGATCTCCGCATTTCCGGCAAAGCCGGTGTGAGTCAGTTAGGCCAATTCTATTGGAGTGCTTACCCAACAGATTGTGACCTGTTATCACTCTCACCGCTATAGAAATAGAAGCTCTGTTCAGAGCTGTAAGATTGTTTGATTTGCTACCGCTTAGTTCCGGCCAAAGGTATTTCGTGTGTTGACAAGTGTTAGTGTTTTGCCACCTAGATTTTGTTACACTTTGCGTGTATTCTGTCATTGCCTGTTTTTATTTGAAAGCGAGTGGGGGTCTAACTCTGTTGTCACACAAGGAGATGCAGCTGGACAAACCTAGCGTGGCTAGCTCGTCTGCCTTCTAATTTCCTGGAATGTTATTGTGTCCTGGCACCCAGATAATTTGGACCTTATCCTAGTTACATAGAGCCTTTAGCTCTGTTGGGTAGCTTCCAACTACACGCGATTTTATAACATTTGATGCCAGAGCTTTTATGGCCGCTTGACTATCTACGTAAATGTAGATATCCTCTTGTGATAAGTCCAGTACTCTAGCCTATACGGCAGCTTCGAGTATAGCTAGGATCTCTGCTTGGAAGACACTGCATGAATTTGCTAGTCGAAGGGTTAGTCCGATTGCATCGGAGTAAATCCCAGATCCCACTCCATTTCCATTTTTGATCCATCGGTTTAAATTGATAATTCAGTGCTAGATAGCACATTGTTTGACAACCAGTCGTCTCTACTTGGTATTCTGATTGAGTAGTTAATGTCGAAGTCGTGATATGGGATTATGTAGTCAGATGGCCGATTCTCGTATGCTACTAATTTTAGTATTGTGCTATGACCGTAGGGTTTGATGCAGAGGTTACCCGCCTCTTTGAGATGTGATGCGCTTTTCGCTGCAGTGTCATTGATCTGTTGGTCAATCGGTGGGAGGGTTAGGATTGATTCCAACCCTACTGTGGGGCTGGTGCGCATAGCTCCTGTTATGAGTATGCATGCTGTTCTTTGAACCTTTGTTAATGCACTCATATGCCTTGTCTTTTTCATGACATTCCACCAGACTAGGCAGTCATATGTGAGAATCGGTCTGACAACGGCTGTATAAAGCCATTTCGTGACTTTCGGGGCGGGGCCCCATTTTTTGCCGCAGATTCTATTGCAGCTTTATAGTGCAGTATTAGCTTTCTTTGCTCTTTCGTTGGTGTCAAGATTCCAATTTAGCTTGCTGTCAAGTATCACTCCCAGGTATTTGGCACTTGTTGACAGTGAGAGGGAGGCCCCTCCTAGAGTCGGTGCTAGAACTAGTTCAATTTTCTTTGGGTTTACACCCAGACCGCAGGATTCTGACCATCTGCTAAGTATGTTTAGGCTCGTTTGCATGATTGCGTTAAGAGTCGATGGGAATTTCTCACATGCCATGAGTACCACAGTTTTTATTGTGGTGATTTCTAGCCTCCTAGTACTTCGTTGGCTACGAGAAGCCAGAGTAGTGGGGAAAGAACACCTCCCTGTGGAGTACCTTTTGTCGTTGTAATCCTTGTGGTACAATCGCCAAGTGAAGATGAAATGATGCGCTTTTTAAGCATGGTTGTGATCCAGTGCTTTTACAAATGTCGTCTCGATAGCTTCTGTTTTAACGTTATTGAAAGCTCCTTCTATATCTAGAAAGGCTGCTGGTGTGTTGGCTTTTCTAGTATAGAGATTTTCCTATCATAAAAAATACTTGCTTAACTATACTTAAAAGTTGTTCTAAAAATTAAAAAAAAATAGCAAAAAAGATTTTTAGATTGTCCATATTAAAAATACGCATAAATGCCAATTAAACCCAATTAAAGCGATAAGATAACCTTCCATATGAGCCCCGTTCAATCAGCAATCAACCGTATTTAAGTGTTCTCCAACCGCGGTGCGGTTATCAGTTTTGTTTCAGTGAACATTATGAATCTTGAAGGAAAGGTAGTCATCATAACCGGCGCCAGTTCTGGAATTGGTGCTGAAACTTGCCTACACTTTGTAAGGCAGGGGGCAAACGTTGCTGCTGTGGGAAGAAATTTGGCAAACCTCTCGCAAACGGTTGAAGCATGTCGCAAAGCCAACCCCTCGGCAAAATGTCTCGTCGTCCAAGCTGATGTAACAAAGGACGCCCAGACTATTGTCGATAAAACTCTCAAGGAATTTGGTAAAATCAATGTGCTCGTGAATAATGCCGGAATCATGTTAGGAGGTGGAATCGAACACGTCGATCTTGCGCAATTCGATAAAATTATGGACACGAACTTTCGGTCGGTCTTTCAACTGACGAAGTTGGTGTTGCCGCATTTAATCGCATCCAAAGGCAACGTTGTGAATGTGTCGAGTGTTGGTGGGGTGCGATCGTTTCCCAACGTTCTTAGCTATTGCACGTCGAAGGCTGCATTGGACCAATTCACTAAATGTGTAGCCCTGGAAATGGCACCGAAGAATGTTCGAGTGAATTCAGTGAATCCGGGATCGATAGTTACTAACTTACACATAGTTAGTGGTACAGATGAAAAGACTTATGCGGAGTTTCTGGAAGCAGCAAAGGCGACACATGCGATGGGCCGAGTTGGACGTGCTTCTGAAGTTGCTGATGCTATTGTGTTTCTGGCTAGTGATTTGGCTAGTTTTACAACTGGAATTTTATTGCCCGTAGATGGCGGCAAGAGTTGCATGTGTCCTGCATAGATAATGAGTTTTAAATTGTTATGTTTCTGTTAATAAAAATTGATAAATATTTTTATTTTTCACGGTGTAGCCGACTATGTGCCTGTTGCAAATATTTTAGGAATCTTTTTTCAGTAAGTTTTTAGCAGGAGAAAGGGAGATTACTATATATAAAGGATTATTATCGACCTACTGTTACAGACTGGTGTTGACGCATAATTACTGGCTTACTCACTTCAACAGCACTAATGAGATCCTACATTACGCAGGAATCATTTACTGGCTGCGGAATCTCGTTTTATAATTCCCCAGATAGTCGGCAAAATTGGGCGTTCTTTTTTTGGAGTAGGGGTTTCTTAAAGTCACGTGACTATACGAACAAGCACCGGACATTGGTGACCCCCTGACTCTCGTGTGTAAATAACTCAAATGGAGTAAAGCGAGTTGCACGGATAGACCTATAGATTATGATTTGGAGTTTGACAAATACACAGGTTTCATAGTTTCCTATATTCAAATTCCTGGGGATATTTTTTTGGATGGAGTACCAATAACGACTACAGCAGCAAAATTGTACCTGAATTTTCACATATTCGAGGTTTGGGATACACCAATGTCAACATCTATTTGGGTACATCAACATCGACATATCCAAAAAAAAGTCACACAAATCAGTGCTGGGGCTGGCAACGTCAACATCTATTTGGGTACAACAACATCGACATATCCAAAAAAAAGTCACACAAATCAATGCTGGGGCTGGCCCAACTACGAAAGACATACACGTCTTTATTTTAAAGGTGATCTTAGCTAATATCTGAATTATCATGACAGAAAGAAGAATGTACTAGCCTTACTATTATTAGAGTCAAACACGTCTTGCAGCTAATCTTAAATTTCATAAACTTTGCTAGGCAAAATGACAGCATAACTGCCTCAAGTACTATCTGTCCGTATATTAAATTTTCTAAAGGACACATTTTTACAAGTAGTGGATGGGTGAAATACATTGAAGTTTTTTTTAGGGTGGCAGCTGAATTGCCTCATGATTCAATTCCAACACCCAATCTGTTTCTGATCCACATTTGTGATCTTTTAGGGACAGTTTATGATAGGTGTTATGAATTATTCAGCCCTATCGAGGTATCCGTCAGAGCGGACAATTTTCCGCAACGCATACTTCGTCGTAGTTTTAAATACCATTCGAGGTATGTGTCATCGGATATAAATACTACACAAATGCAACGGCTTCACTTCACTACAATTCGTAAATAAATTCCGCGAAGAATTTGTGCCGGAGGAAATCGGAAAAAGAATGACACTTAGCTGTCAAAAATTACAAGAAAAATGCACCTGAACGTACTTCAACGCAGTTCGCTGGGATGCGTTACCAAATGTCGGAGAAATATTCCGCACAGCATTACGGAAGAATACCTCGAAGCAAAAATCCTCCGAATCATACAAAATCGGAAAATTTTCCGCTCCGACGGATACCTCGATAGGGCCGATTGATACGCGAAATACGTGAAAAGGATAAGTGGTAATGAAGTTGGATAATTATTATTATGCTGCCGTCCTTCGAGTGCCCGAAAGTGATACCTAGTCACTCCAGCCTCTAAATCGATACCCATTACCTATTCATCGATTTCAAAGAGTCTTGTCTAGCTTTTGTATACCGCCAAATCTCTTCCGTCAGTGCAGGATGATGATGGAGAATTCCCACTGACCCATCCCGGTTGGCAACGACCTAACCGAAGCATTCGATGCCAAAAATAAAATATAGACAATGAGATGGATTGTCATGTAACTTCTCTTACATTGTGCTTGAGAAGATTGTGCAAAACTCCTGAGAACACCAGAGGTGCAGTCTGCTAGAAATCTGTCCAACTACTACCAGACGCTGACGAAATTGTCATATAGTTCGTTGGCGAGCTTTGTTTATAAAGATTCAACCAACAAGGTGCTACACAGAGACATATGAAGAATTGGAGAACAAAATCTTAGGGATGGCTAGGACACATTAAGCGAGTGGGCACAGACCTCAACCAACTCGAAGTGCGCAATTGGAGGCAGTAAAAACTGTATGAACACTCTTTTCTTATCGCCTATCACATACCTAGACACAAAAATCATTCATCGCCAAGGCGATTAAAATTTTTAAAAAGTGTGACATTACTAAAGCTTTGTATGTTTGAAATGATTGAATAGAAAAAACTCACTTTGCTCAAACAACTCAAAATCTCGTTTGGTCTCGATGACTAGCTTCCAGCTACCACTTTCGTTTAGCTTTCCAAATCGAAATACTCCAATACTTTAGATTTTCCCCGAACACATAAATTTTTAATCTCGATAAAAAAAAAATTTAGGAATCTATCTAGGATACTTAGAGTCCAACTTCAAGAGAATTTCACCTAATCGATATTTTGTGTTTCTTCGCGCACTCCCGTATTCGAAAGTCAAAAGCACATGTCTCCGACAAACTACACTCGCAACCACTAACGATTGGCTTAGTAAAACTTCACCCACGATATCGAATACCCAATTTTTATTATTAAACCGATTTTACACCGCTTTTGAACGCAAAATATTCAAAAACTTTTACTGTAGAAAACCCAAATCTAGAAATACGATTTTTTTGCACGAAACCATAGACCATTTGTTGTTGCGCAAGCAATCACCAAATTAATCGAGTTTCACGGTCGCAAATAACTTCCTTTAGAAGGGATATCAATATTTGTTTATTACTTCTTGCTTCAAATAACACATAGACATCCTTTTAAACAATTATTTCACGATTACACCGCGCACTTGACACATTTCACAACACATTGACTCGCTCAGATGACAGCTAAGACAGCAGGTACCAGGGCCGTCATGGAGGTGCTTTGTTGTGGTAGGTTATTGTGGTTTTTGGTGAAAAGTGGAAAATAAAAAACAATTTAGAGAAATTGGATATTTTTCGAGAAAAATGAGTAGAAGATGGTTTTAATTTGAAAAGATATGAGAAGGCAACGACTCGAGAATAGTTTATTACCCTTATCCATTCCATCGTTTAAATAAATATCCCAAAAATGTGAGTGTGGCTAAATACGTTGCTCAATCGAAATGTGAGGTAGGGTCAAAAGTCCATACGCCAAAATTCCACAATGAACTTTTAACCACCAACAATTAATTGTGAACTCATTACACATCTAAGTGGGCTAAAAGAACATTTCAGGTAATTATTTCAAAAGTCTTAAAATGATGGGGACATAAGTCCACAGTTTTTCTAATGGACATGGATTCAAAATACAAAAACCAGGATTTGTTTTTTTTATGTTTGACATAACAATCAATAATCGTATCCCAAAGGGATATATTAGTTTTGATACATAGTTTGTAACAGAGAGAAATAATTTAGCTAAATATACCTCAAAGTGTATGGATCGACTCAACTCGCTAGCTGAGTCGATTTAGCCATGTCCGCCTGGCCGTCACCTGTTTTTAGGGCTTACATTATAAGCTAGGATAACGAAATTTGGTACAAAGGATCCTTGTCCGAGGCTACAGGACAGGTGTAAAAATTTTTAAAATCCAACCACTACCACGTCCACTTTTTTAGAAAAACTTAGTCGTTAGCCAAACCGTAAGGAATTTTAAAAGTGTCTGAACAATATATTTAGACAATCTCAATACCTATATATCGTCCATATATAGTTTTTTGCCACGCTCCACAAAAAAGGAGACCCTATGAGCTGCACCAACTACAGAGGCATACGTCTGATCAACATCGCCTACAAAATCCTATCTGCCGTAATATGTGAACGCCTGAAACCGTTTACCAACAACCTGATCTGCCCTTATCAGTGTGGTTTTAGGCCAGGAAAGTCCACAATCGATCACACTTCGGCAGATCCTGGAAAAAACCCAAGAAGTCCAAATCGATACCCACCACCTATTTATCGATTTCAAAGCCGCATACGACAGCATTTATAGAGACGAACTATACAGAGCCATGTCTTGTTTTGGTATACCGTCCAAACGGTTAAGAATGGAATTGCAAACAATAAAAACAAAATATCGTTGCTTAGGAACTTACAAATTTAAATGTACACAGCTGTTGAAATGAAATGTAAAATTTGTGTATGAAAGAACAAAAGAAAGAGAAAGAGCGAATCAATTCGCTTTTTCGTAAGTGAGCAAAAGTTAACGAAAACTGAACGAATCGAAGCGAAAAGCTATTATGGTCGTACAATACAAATTGCATGTGTTCGCACAGTTACGGAAGTGGTCGTCCGCAACCAGCTTCTATTATAGTTCAGCCTTAATTATATGCTGTCAACACGAAAGGACACACAACATCGACGAATTGGACGTTTGAGATGGCTAGGACATGTAGAGCGAATGGACACCAATACTCCAGCTCGCAGTCTTCGATTCCCAGCCAGACGTCGGACGCAGTAGAGGAAGACCTCGCCTTAAGTGGCGCGCACTAGTAGAAACCGACCTCAACCAACACGGAGTGCGCAACTGGAGGCAGTTAGCTAAGGACCGGGCTAATTGGAGAGGCATGTTGGTTGAGGCCCAGGTTCATCCCGGACTGTAGCGCCACTTATGTAAGTAAGTAAGTAACTTTTGCGGGCGTTCTCAGTAAAAAAACGTTTTTCATTAAAATTTAAAAAAAAAAATTAAAATTATTGGCTATGATAATATAAACATTTCGTCAGAACATTTTAACCCACACCCATTTTTTTGGGGCTTTTTACTACAAAAACCATTTATATATCATTCTCCAGAGCATTTTCCATAGAAAAACGTCGTTTTATGTCGAACCCTAGAAGATTTTGATAAACTGTCTGAACAGTAGATATGTTGTCACAATGTCATTTTCTAATTTCATCTTAATATCGTTTTTAGCCATGCCCACTTTTTGGGGATATTAGTTTTAAAGATAGGATGGGATGGGATATGGTATTCAACGACCCGCACAGCGGATTGTAGCCTTCTCATAAGTTTTTTGTTTGGGTGAAGCGGTCTACCTAAAGGTTCAAAAAATTTCAACTTACTCTGCATAGACACTCCTACGCATCAAACTCATTTGGTTCACTTGTAGGTTAGTTACAGCAATCAGGAAAACGCATCTGGAAAATAGGGATCGTGACATTAGAAACGAGCAATTGATTTGAATTTTCTAAGATCATTGAACATTTTTGTAAAAAATAAAGAAATGGTTTTCCTAGGCAATGAGCTAAATTGCTGATTTTTATTAAATGATTCAATTGTTAGATTTTGTAGAACGTCAGTGTTAACATGGTAACGTCAAGCTATTCAGCAATTATCCTCATTTTACCTCCAAGTAGTAATATCTAACCGGACTTGACTTGCTTAACTTTTGATTGCAAGTTTTGATAACAAGACGAAAGAGTGGGTACTTATTCGATAACTTTTAAAACGCTACGTACCAAGAAAGTCTTGCTTAATGTCGCCAACGATTATCGTTTGATAATTACGAAATGAGTACCCTGGTTATAATAACTGCGACGGAATATCCAGCCTACTGTCCTCAGGTGAACACATGGGCCTGGCCCGAAACGTTGGGGGTTGTTCCTTGTGCTAACTACCCACAACAGCCTTTTAAGGCACTGATCATATTGTTGAAACCATGCAAAACGAAAAATGGACAACGACGTTCGTATCTGTACCTGGAATGTAAGAACACTAAACAAGAGAGGTGCAGGCGAAGAAGTAGCGGAAGCCATAAGCTGCCACAAAGCAGACATTACAGCCATCCAGGAAATTCGATCGAATGGAATGGACAAAAGAGGATGGAAAACTGTGACATCTACTACGGACCGAGTTTAAAAAGCCGCCGGAGATGACTTAGGAAGTAACATTCACCAACTCATAAGCAAAAGTACGCCTGAAGAATTGAACTTCAGCACCGTTTGCCCGATCCATAAAAAAGGACACCCTCTGACCTACTCCGACTTCATAAGTCTCCTGAACATCGCCTACAAGACCCTATCTGCCGAAATATGTGAGCGCCTGAAACTATGTTTACCAACAACCTGATCTGCCCTTATCAGTATGTTGGTTTTACACATCGGCTGATCCTGGAAAAAACCAAAGAATTCCCAATCGATATAGACTACCTATACTTCGATTTCAAAGCCGCATACGACAGCATTTATAGAGACGAACTATACAGAGCCCTGTCTAGTTTTGGTATACCGCCCAAACCTGTCCGTCTGTGAGGATGAACCGGTAGGAAACGACCTTACCGACATATTCGATACCAAAAAAATGATTTACGCAAGGCGATGCACTGTCATGTGACTTCTTTGACCTGATTCTTGAGAGGATTGTGCAAAACCAGAGGCACAATTTGCCATAAATCGGTGCAATTACTAGCATATGCCGACGATATTGAAATCATTGGTCGTACTCGTACCTCGCCTTAAGTGGCGTGCACAAGTAGAAATTGACCTTAACCAACTTGGAGTGCGCAACTGGGTGCACTAATCTAAGGACCGGGCTGATTGGAGAGGCATGTTGGTGGAGGCACAGGTTCTTTTGGACTGTAACGCCGGTGGTAACGAGCTGTCCAAGGTTTGTAGCCTTTCTAGTGCTAAATCCCTCTTGCCGCCTTTACTATACTTGTAATGGCGGCGGAATCATCTCATTGAATTCGTCTGTTAATGCAAGGTGGCGCAAAAGTTGTCAGCCGTCGCAAAAGTTGTCACCCGATGTTTTTTGGCCGCCATTTTTTAAAGTGTTTTGCAAAAAAATCGAAACAATTATTATAGGTGGCGCATAAGACATGAATCATGGAATAATTTTTTCTACTTTTTTTGCTGAAGAATTTAAATATTTGCAACCAAAAAACATCGGATGACAACTTTTGCGACGGGTGACAACTTTTGCGCCACCTTGTAGATTTGTGGATGCTTATGATGCTGATGTTGGCTCAGGAATTGGCTATTAGTTGTACAGATTTTTTGAAGATTGTTTCCCTGTTGTTGGCTCTGGAATTTTCCACAACCTTTTCAAGAACAAGCTTGAAAAATCAAATGACAATGTGTCTCCTTTTTATAAATCCTCTTTGGAAATTAAAATTGTTGGCTAGGACATTGCTGACCTTGACAGAGGACAAATCGTTTAGAAGGTACACCAGAACAAGGCATGCGACTCAACTATGATATGTCCTTGTTTATCTCGACTGGATTCTACTCAGGCTTTATATTTAACACTTTGACTAAACTTCAAAAATCAATTGACCGCTCGCTTTTCCTGTTCATTAGTTTTCTTTCTGGAAAACTGGTAAATTCTAAACAACGATACCTAGTGTTCACCTATCTATAAAACTATCTTGTACCTTTATTACTTCTCAATACCACAACCAATGCTTCAAAACTTCTCCGTTGGAGAGGATACAAGCATAAGAAGTTACGAAGGTCGTAAATCATGTGCCTGAAACAATGGGGATCGTAAATAATGGAGCAGTTAACCTTTATTTAATGTACAAGTTCAGTTAAGTCTCTTCCAAATCGAAGTTCAATTGTTTTTTGATAAAGTACGCACCATTAGCCACCGTTAGAATAAGTTGTAGACAAACATAAATGCTAGCCTTCATTAAAAAACATTTCGTTTCGTCTACAAGTCTTTAAGTCACCGTATAAAATAAAAATCTACATAAGTCCATCACTTAATTAACATCCTATCGTTCCCGTAATCTTATCACATAAGGTTTACAAAGTCAACTTTATGTGTTACCCACGCAGGGGTTTACTAGTTTTTCAAACAGGAGACACAGCATGCGGCATTATTCATCTCCATCAAGATTTATATAGTCCCCGTAAAAAAAATCGAAAGGGTTCAATGCCACCACCATCCCAAAAAAAAAGGTACCTGATGGGTTTAATAGCCCGTGGGTAAGATTACACAACTTCGCCCATTCTTCTCTTCCATTCCATTATGTCAAACTCCTTTGGAAAACGAATGGATATGGAAAATAGGTTTTCAAATGCCCGCATATAAATGGATGTAAACGGGTTGTGCACCTCAGATGAATTTAGGATGCGTTCACTTGCAGTTTGGTTGTGCATAGGTAAACAAATTTAAAACATATGAATCCTTAAAATAAAATAACACCTTATCACTTTTTATCTTGTCCTTGTAGGTATTGTGGTGCTAGGTGCCTTTGGTGTTGATTCTAGAACCAATCGCGGTTACCATGTAATCCATGGACAGGCTGGTCCCATCTTTAGAAATGTCGTACCCACAATTGGTTATTCGAACGTTGGACCGCAAATAATTGGTAGACGTCAAAATCGACAAGAACCAGATGAAGACGAAGAAGATGAGGAAGAGGACGAGGAAGAAGAGGACGAAGTATATGGCCCCTTTGCACCACAATTTGTCGATCAGGGCAGCTATAGCTATGGGATTGATGGAGAAGAAGGAGACGAAGATGAGGATGAAGGTGAAGATGAAGGTGAAGATGAAGGTGAAGATGAAGGCGATGGGGAATATGATGAAAACGATGATGATCAAGGTCCATCGTATAATGAAGTGGAGAGTCGTCAAGCGTACATAAATAATCAGTATGTCGATAGACCAACATATCCATCACCGCCTAGATCAAAGCCTAACACAAGTCGTGTTCCTGTAAAGAGTACTAGCAGTCGTAAACCAGTTTCATCAAAACCTGCTAAGCCAAGTACTACCAACAACAATCATGGTAGACCCACCAAACCCTTAAATAGAAAGCCAACGAAAAAACCATCCAAAGTAAGGCCATCAACTCATACGCAACAGGCTACATTGGCAATGCATGACGAAGTGGATACACAGAAAGTTGAAACCGAACAAACTACTCCCACCACCACTACCAATACCAGTCCTCATCCCGTTCATAAGGAGAAAATCCAACTAAGACCAGTGGCTACATCGACCCAGTTTATTGCAACACCAGTTGCTGATCTGATTCTGAGATTGTCCATTTCTATCGCGAAGCCAGTCGGACAGGGACATGCCAATACCACCAGCTTCAACGTGCCAATTCGTATTCATCATACTGGGGTGCCAGCTGTCGAATCAAATGTGACGAATGTGGAATCTACCAGAGCTGTTGAAGAAGCACCCAAAACTGAGACTTCACAAATTACGGCAGCAGAAAACGACGATGGTGTTGATGAATCAGAAGAAGATGTAGAGACAGAAGCAGTAACAGTGACTGAATTGCCAAGAAAGTGATTTTTGAGAAATATATTCGATTGAAACAAAGTCGTGTTTATAAATTTATTGTTGATAAATAATCCTTTCTGGTTTATTTGGCCTTCACAGCGATTTGGACAAATATCTTTTTCGCAGGTTTTCAGCCTCTCAAAAAAGTTTGATATTCCATCGGACTTTTTCAGTATCATAACATAATTGGAAGGGGCAAGATTTCCGTGTCGAAATGGGGCTTAAAACTGGGGAGAATCAATTGAACGGCTCAGAAGCTAACTGGCCGTGTTTGTGAAATCGAAATTGGGTGAAATATGCTTCAACTTTTATGATGATCCACCTTCTTCTTCTTAGAGATCAGTCTAGTCCTTAGGTCAAACGGTACAAAATTCATTCATTCATTCAAATGGTACGCTGAAATTAAACCAGCAGATCCTTTCAATGCTACTCCTGGTAGGAATATGAACGTACCAACAATTTGTCATAACGCTTTCATTTTTTTTAATATGACTTGAGTACATCGAGAATGTCTTGGCAGGAGGTGTAGAAATTTAAAGACGCTATCCAAAACACCACTGTGACATTGCAAAGGAAAATGCAAAAGGGCGAATGTAACGTGATTTCTTAAGAGTTAAGTTTTTCAGGTTGGCAGCACTGGTTAGTAATGGCGTCCAAACGTCATCCGTTCAAGTGAAAAGTTTTCAGTATACTCTGCCATTCAGTCGGCTTTCCAGAAAGAAGAACAAAGAGGAAGAAAAGCGCGCGATCGAGGATATAGAGAGGTGCCACTCCACGAACCATGTTCGCAAGTTTAACCAAAGTGCAAAACGTCAAAGCCAAGGATACAAGGCTCGAACAGAATCCTGTCGAGATGAACAAGGAAATATCGTAGTTGAGACACGGTCGATGCTGAGGATATGGAAGAACCACTTCTGCAGACTGTTAAACGGCGATGACGAAAAACATTCCGCTGTCAGGCAGAACGAACCATTTAATATTGGCAACGACAGCGAAAACTGCCAACCACCCGACCAAAGTGAAGTGAGGATAGCTATTTCTAAACTCAAGCTTAATAAGGCCGTCGGAAATGACGGCCTTCCCGCTGAGCTTTTTAAAGCTGGCGGAGATGACTTGGTAAGCAACATCCACCAACTCATAAGCCAAATCTGGTCGGTTGAAAGCATGCCTGAAGATTGGAACCTCAGCATCGTTTGCCCGATCCACAAAAAAGGAGACCCTCTGAACTGCGCCAACTACAGAGGCATAAGTCTACTCAACATCGCCTACAAGATCCTATCTGCCGTAATATGTGAACACCTGAAACCGTTTACCAACAACCTTATCAGTGTGGTTTTAGGTCAGGAAAGTCCACAATCGATCAAATTGTCACACTTTATCGATTTCAAAGCCGCATACGACAGCATTTATAGAGACAAACTATACAGAGCCATGTCTAGTTTTGGTATACCGTCCAAACTCGTCCGTTTGTGTAGGATGACGATGGAGAATTTTCGCTGCACCATCTGGGTCGGAAACGACCTCACCGACACATTCGATACCAAAAAAGGGTTTAGGCAAGGCGATGCGCTGTCATGTGACTTTTTCAATTTGATTCTTGAGAGGATTGTGCAAAACTCCCGAGCCAACACCAGAGGCACAATTTTCCAAAAATCGGTGCAACTACTAGCATACGCCGACGATATTGACATCATTGGTAGGACTCAACGTGATGTCATAGCCACGTTTGCTAGTATAGAGAAGGAAGCGGCACAAATGGGTTTAGCAGTAAATGAGGGTAAGACTAAGTATATGCTGTCAACACGAAAGGACACACAACATCGACGAATTAGACAGAACACCATTGACAGATATAACTTTGAGGTAGTATGGGACTTTGTCTACCTCGGCTCCGCTATTATCTCTGACAACAACCTCTCGTCAGAAATCAAACGAAGAATTACTCTTGCCAATCGATGTTTCTTCGGTCTAAGAAGGCAATTTAGTAGTAAAGCCCTCACTCGAACTACTAAGGAGATTCTATATAAGACCCTGATCATCCCAGTCCTACGGCGCTGAAGCATGGACCGTATCAAAAGCGGATGAAGAAATCCTTGGGAAGAAAAACTTGGAGTGCGCAACTGGAGGCAGTTAGCTAAGGACCGGGCTAATTGGAGAGGCATGTTGGTTGATTACCAGGTTCATCCCGGACTGTAGCGCCACTTAACCTGCCATTTAGTTATGGAAAGAAAAACTTGGAGTGCGCAACTGGAGGCAGTTAGCTAAGGACCGGGCTAATTGGAGAGGCATGTTGGTTGATTACCAGGTTCATCCCGGACTGTAGCGCCACTTAACCTGCCATTTAGTTATAGAAAGACTTACAAACGAGCAACGATTGCAAATTATTTAAAGGTTTATGGGCTGGTGACATCATCGGTCCATTTTACTTCAAAGACGACCGTATAGAAAACATTACCGTCAACGACGAACGATATCGAGCCATGATACGCGACTTTTTTTTGCCTCAGTTGGCTGAGTTAAACTTGGTTGACATGGGGTTTCACCAAGACGGTGCCATCATGCGATTTAACGCCTCTTAATTATTTCTTGTGGGGTTATGTAAAGTCGTTAGTCTATGCTGACAAACTAAGCGAATTTGAAGCATGCAGTCGTTTTCCCAACAGCAAAGCATTAATTTCAATGTCAGTTTTTTTTTTTTTTAGAAAAAAGGTTAAGTCAGGCCCAAGTAATATATGAACAGCACGTACACTTCAAAACATTACCACTGCAACTCAATGTGTTCAAAAAGAGACACGCACATTGATTGGTCGCCGATTGGAACGCAGTGGGTGACTAGTTAGTGGGGTGATCTACTAAGCAAGAGATCCCTGTTTCAAGATGCAAAAAAATGAGTTTAGCTACTAAAAGTGACTGAAATATGTCGTCATCATATGGGGCATCTTAAGAAGTATTGTCCGAAAACCATATAGGCTACCGAAGTACGATGTTAAAATCATTCTAGGAGATTTCAACGCAAAGGTTTAGCAGTATTGTCGGAAAACCCAGTCAACACGATAACACGCACAGTTACGGACTAAGGCTAATGGACTTCAGTGCTTAACGAAATACCATTATAGCCAGCACAAGGTTTCCTCACTTCGATATTCATAAGGGGACATGGCGCTCTCCAAATCAACGCACGTTCAATAAAATTGATCACATAGGAAGACAAAAGGCACGCATCCAGTAATTTGGATTGCCGAACATTTCCTGTTGCAGCCATGGTAAGAATGAGGATATGCACCGCGCCACAACAAACTAAAAAAAAGTTTTGAAAAAAATTACAAGACTGCAATCCCAAGTCTATCGACATCTTAATTAACACCATACCACCACCATCTATTTTTTTTCGTGGGCTGGTGTAAATCTTCTAAAGACTAGGCCTACATGCTAAGCTGCAGGTGATGTGCTAGGTTTTTTCGCACCCACAAGCTAGAAATCCTTGGTTTGCTGAAGAGTGCCGATAGATGCTCACAGTTAAGAACGATGCCTACAGGCTAAGCTGCAGGTGAAGACGATAGCTGTCATTAAGCTTTATAAGCAAAGTCGAAGGGAAGAACACCGGCTCTTCTGAATAAAGAAAAAGGAAGTATAGCGTGCGATCGACGATGTAGATAGGTATTACTCCAGGAATGATGTTAACAAGTTTTACCAAAATGTAAAACGTTAAAGCTAGGGACACAAGGCTTAAACAGAATTCTGTCGAGATGACCTAGGAAATATCGTAATTAAGACATCGACTGTGTCTTAATTACGATATTTCCTAGTTCATCTCGACAGAATTCTGTTCAAGCCTGACTGAGAATATTCAAGAACCAATTCTGTAGACTGTTAAACGGCGATGACGAACAATATTTCGCTATCCTGCAGAAAACAGCCAAAACTACCAACCACCCGACCTAAGTGAAGAGAGGATCTCCGGCCGAGCTTTATAAAGCCGGCGGAGATGACTTGGTTAGTAACATCCACCAACTAATAAGCCAAATTTGGTCGGATGAAGGTATGATGAAGAATGGAACCTAAGCATCGTTTGCCCGATCCACAAAAAAGGAGACCCTCTGAACTGCGCCAACTACAGAGGCATAAGTCTGCTCAACATCGCCTACAAGATCCTATCTGCCGTAATATGTGAACGCCTGAAACCGTTTACCAACAACCTGATCGGCCAGTGTGGTCTTAGGCCAGGAAAGTTCACAATCGATCAAATTTTCACACTTCGGCAGATCCTGGAAAAAAACCCAAGAAGTCCAAATCGATACCCACCACCTATTTATCGATTCCAAAGCCGCATACGACAGCATTTATAGAGACGAACTATACAGGGCCATGTCTAAGTTTGGGGTACCGCCCGAACTCTCTCAAACTTCATCTGTGCAAGATACTATGGAGAATTCTCGCTGCTCCATCAGGGTCGGAAATGACCTCACCGAAATATTTGATACCAAAAAAAGGATTTATGCAAGCAAAACTCCCGAGCCAACACCAGAGGCATAATCTTCCAAAAATTTAGCATACGCCGACGGTATTGATATCATCGGTGGGACTTAACATGATGTCATAGCCACGTATCCTAGTATAGAGAAGGAGGCGGCAATGGGTTTAGCAGTAAATGAGTGTAAGACTAAGTATATGCTGTCAACTCGAAAGGACACACAACATCGACGAATTGGACAGAACGTCACCATTGGCAGATAAAACTTTGAGGTAGTACGGGACATTGTCTACCTCGGTTCCGCTTAACTCTGACAACAACATCTCGTCAGAAATTACATGAAGAATCACTCTTGCCAATCCCTGTTTCTTCGGTCTTAAAAGACAATTCAGTAGTAAAGCCCTCACTCGAACTACTGAGGAGATCCTATTCAAGACCTCCCAATGCTGCTCTCCCAGTGCTGCTCTACGGCGTTGAAGCATGGATGGGATCAAAAGTGGACGAAGAAATCCTTTGTCGTTTTGAGAGAAAAATCCTTCGAAAAATCTTCGCTCCCGTTTGCGTTGACGGGCTATGGAGACACAGATTTAACCAAAAATTATACGAGCAGTACAGCGACATGCCCCTAGTCAAAAAATTCCGCATTGGACTTTTGAGATGGCTAGGTCATGTATAACGAATGGATACCAACACTCCGGCTTGCAGAGTCTTTGACTCCCAGCCACACGTCGGATGCAGTATAGGAAGACCTCGCCACAAGTAAAAACCGGCCTCCACTTGCGCTCGCGGTACGCATTTAGTCAAACAGTAGAATTTGTAATGATGGCTCGAAATGTAGAATCCGTGATGGCTGCCATTTGCTGAGGAAAATTTCCATCAAATGCGATAGAGAAGTCGGTTTTTTGGCGTAAAATTTACTTTGGGATAACCGCACAAGAGAAAGTCGATTTGGTTTAAATCAGGACTACGTGGAGCCCAATTTATGTCACATCTCCTTGAGATCTGGGAAAATTTCACGAAATCATAGCAAAGACGTATTGGACGTTGTTATACCCAGCATACTCATTTCGTAACTTTCAAAACGATAATCGTTGACGATAGTGAAAGAGATTTTCTGGGTACGTACTGTGAAGTTTGTATAAATGTGCACACATAATATTAAACCTCTAACGCTGCGTATACCTAGCAAGTCTCCTAAACTATCGTCCACAATAATCGTTTGAGTACCCAGGTATTATCGGCAATTCAAGCACCAAGAAGTCGTTTTGCATCTGTCCGGCTTCAGTTCTAATAATTCACGTGTCAATTTATATGAAATTGAGCTTCATGCGAAAATAAGATGTTGGTAAGTGAAGCCTCTGACTTGCATTATAGCGCTTTGATTCTTGGACCATTAGAATTTTATAGGGGTGGAGCTTTAGGTCATTTTTATTGGTGATTTTGGTTGCCGGTGGTTTTCCAATGATATACTGGTCTCTTCGAACTATTCAGTCCATTTTCGAATGAAAGGTATGCTTGGCGCGTCATTTAAATGACAAAACCTTCAAATATTGCAGAATCTTCTACACGTTACAATCGCCAAATCAACGACTTTGTAAAATGTTTGCAGATACTTTCGAGAAACGCTCCATAGCGTCTTATTTCTCTAGAACTAGGCTATTGATATGCTTCCGCAATCCACGAATTCATAGCGTTCACGCAGTAGGCTTGCTAACCAATTGAAGCGCTTAGGCGAAGAAGGGGTTAAGCCACAATTTCAGGGAATTACATTATTTTTCAGCAATGAAGGGGTTGTATGACAACTTAAGTTTTCGTGTAATCCACGTTAGAGATACGTGGATTACACGAAAACTTAAGTGCTATAGTTTTCTATTTAGCTCTATAGGAATCTGGTATGAAGGTGGGAAACGCCATACGATTTTGAAACTTTAAGCTCAAGTATCTCGAAACTATGCAAATTTCACTTAACTCCTTCTTCATCTAAGGGCTTCAATAATATCGGGTGTCCCATAATTTACGGAGAATTTGAATTTTGCTCCATTAAAAAGTACTTGTTGCCAACCGAAAAAAAGATAACAACGTGACAGCTGACAGTTCGGGGTTAGTAAAAATGGAGCGTAATACGAAAGAACGTCGCATTTTTAATGTTGAGCAATATTTTAAAAATAATGACGGTTTGTCAGCTACAGTCCGCAATTTTCGTACAAAGTATGGCCGTCATAGTGGTTTAAATCCATCAACTGTGAAAAGAAAAATTGATAATAATTGTAACTTAGCAGGTACAGAAATGGTTATCCGCAACTGGATCACAACCATGCTTAAAAAACGCATCATTTCATCTTCACTTGGCGATTGTATCAAAAGGACAACAACGACAAGAGGTACTCCACAGGGAGGTGTTTTATTACCACTACTCTGGCTACTCGTAGCCAACGAAGAACTGAGGAGGCTAGAAATCACCACAATAAAAACTGTGGTACTCATGGCATGTGAGAAATTCCCATCGACTCTTAACGCAATCATGCAAACGAGCCTAAACATACTTAGCAGATGGTCAGCATCCTGCGGTGTTTGTGTAAACCCAAAGAAAACTGAACTAGTTCCAGCACCGACTCTAGGAGGGGCCTCCCTCTCACTGTCAGCAAGTGCCAAATACCTGGGAGCGATTCTTGACAGAAAGCTAAATTGGAATCTTAACTCCAACAAAAGAGCAAAGAAAGCTAATATTTCACTATACAGCTGCAATAGAATCTGCGGCAAAAAATGGGGCCCGCCCGAAAGTCACGAAATGGCTATATACAGCCGTTGTCAGACCAATTCTCACATATGGCTGCCTAGTCTGGTGGAATGTCATGAAAAAGACAAGGCACATGAGTGCATTAACAAAGGTTGAAAGAACACCATGCATACTCATAACAGGAGCTATGCGCACCAGCACCACAGTAGGGTTGGAATCAATCCTAACCCTCCAACCGATTGACCAACAGATCAATGACACTGCAGCGAAAAGCGCATCACATCTCAAAGAGGCGGGTAACCTCTGCATCAAACCCTACGGTCATCGCACAATACTGAAATTAGTAGCATACGAGGATGGGCCATCTGACTACATAATCCCGTGATATGGGACTTCGACATTAACTACTCAATCAGAATACCAAGTAGAGACGACTGGTTGTCAAACAATGTGCTATCTAGCACTGAATTATCAATTTACACCGATGGGTCAAAAATGGAAATAGGAGTGGGCTCTGGGGTTTACTCCGATGCAATCAGACTAACCACATCCCTTCGACTAGCAAATTCATGCAGTGTCTTCCAAGCAGAGATCCTAGCTATACTCGAAGCTGCCGTATAGGCTAGAGTACTGGACTTATCACAAGAGGATATCTACATTTACGTAGATAGTCAAGCGGCCATAAAAGCTCTGGCATCAAATGTTATAAAATCGCGTGTAGTTGGAAGCTACCCAACAGAGCTAAAGGCTCTATGTAACTAGGATAAGGTCCAAATTATCTGGGTGCCAGGACACAATAACATTCCAGGAAATTAGAAGGGAGACGAGCTAGCCAGCTAGGTTTGTCCAGCTGCATCTCCTGGTGTGACAATAGAGTTAGACCCCCACTAGCTATCAAAAAAATAACAGAGTACACGCAAAGTGAGAAGGCAGACGAGCTAGCCAGACTAGGATCGTCCAGCTGCATCTCCTTGTGTGACAATAGAGTTGAACCACCACTAGCTTTAAAAAAAATCAGGCAATGACAGAATACACGCAAAGTGTAACAAAATCTAGGTGGCAAAACTCTAACACTTGTAAACACACCATATACCTTTGGCCGGAATTAAGCGGTAGCAAATCAAACAAGCTTACATCTCTGAACAGAGCTTCTATTTCTATAGCGGTGAGAGTGATAACAGGTCACAATCTGTTGGGTAAGCACTCCAATAGAATTGGCCTAACTGACTCACACCGGCTTTGCCGGAAATGCGGAGATCCAGACGTGGAGGAGGACATCACCCACCTACTTTGTCACTGCCCCGCGATCAGCAATAGCCACAACATAATCCTTGGTAACTATTACTATGAGGACTTGACGGATCTAGTAAATATCCCTTTAGCACAGACCGTCCGTTTTTGTTGCAAATCGGAATGGAGCAACTACCTCTTTGTAGCGGAGCAACACAAATCACTTAAGTATCACCCTTTCCACTTACGCAACATTCTTTTCAGGTACAATAGCATAGGGTATCGCTATGGGCCCACGTAGGCATATGCGAGTTTGACTGCTCACTTGAGCGTCAACAGCCCATTAAAACCTAACCTAACCTAGTGATCTTAGACACTCTATATGTGCTGTCACAACTCACAAGTCGTTCAACAGAAAACGTCGAGAGTATTGCTGACAGTCCATGAACATCATTTTGACGCCGTAGTCAATAATAGTGCATTCGAGAAGGGGTCGGGGTCATAAAATTAAAATCACGAAAAACCAGACTCCCAAAATCCCGAAAATCTATTTTTCCAGGTTCAGTCCGACTCTCTACCGAGAAGCTCTCTACAGCGAATTCTCACAAAATACTTGACACTTCATGGTTACAAAGTTCAATTGACTCAAGAACTGAAGACTACTGACTATGCAGCGCGAAGAGAGTTCATTGAATGGATTTTGGAACAACAACAAAAATAACGCTAACATCTTGATACAAATTCAAACGTTCATACTCATCAGTAACCCCCGGGTTAGTTGCAGTATCTAACAATTTATATATCGTAAAGTGGTATTAATTAGTCATAAAAATCCGACACTACCATGACGATCTCTATGGACGATTTTTACCTGTCCTCGGGGGAAAAAGTTCGTGTATTTGGAAAGTGGTATTCAGAATCGCAGTTGAACAAAGTTGAATCATACTGGGGATAAAGAACCACCTTCTGTAATTATCCCTCAACAACGAGACATTTTTTTAAGTCTTATAGATGAATTGCCTTGAAGCTTATTGACACCAGGCGAGCAGAAGAAAATGCTCGATACCATCCTGCGACGCACACGATTTCCCGCCAAGAACATTCGCTGGGATGAACTCAAACTCGCATAATGTCAAAAATTCAATTTCAGATACACGTACATATGCGTGGTGCATTTTTCTCAGCTAAGCCCCCAGCTATGTAGCAGGTATCACTATACCACCAAATTCCATCACGGGAACCCCTACTTTTATATCGCATACACTTTCCATTGCAAGAGTACATAAGAACATATCGAATCCCCCTTATAAAAGACAGCAATAAGCTGAGACATAAAAATCCAACAAACACGATGAAACAAGGGGTGTTTGAGCTATTAAACTGTCGACAGGAATGAGCTCATAAAACCATCAAACGAGTCAAAATACCAGGCGTTCAGGCGTTTATGAAAGAGACTGTTCGGGTAAGTCGTTGTAGCATATTGAAACCCGGATGGAGTAGGATAAAATAATATTGTTTGGCCAAAGTTATGACACTCGGTATGTGGATGGCGCATCTTGGCCCTTGGGTATGCTCGTAAATGTCTATCACTCTTACGTATCGATACAGGCATTTGGATATGTTATCTTTTATGTTTTTTTTTGGTTGTTCATTTTGAATGTGCAAGATTGGTTCAATTGGTGCAGTCGGAACTAACAATGCATCTTTGACATCACCAATAAAGGTGGGAATAACGATTACAGATCAGAAAATAAAGGGTTCCCGACAATTCACGTAAAATTTGAATATTGCGCCAAAGGAAAAAAAGATGACAATGTGACAGCTGACAGTTTGGGGTTAGTAAAAATGGAGCGCTACATCTACGAAATAACAATGCATTTTCATTGCTGAGCAATATTTTAAAAATAGTGAAGGGTGGTCAGCCATAGTCTGCAATTTTCTCGTACAAAATATGGCATAGTGATTAAAAACCATCAACTGTGGAGATAATAATTAAAAACCTCAGGGAGATTGGATCAATTAGTGATCTTAGACACTATGGGTGTCCTGTCACAAGTGGTTCCACAGAAAACAACGAAATAGTTCGCGAGAGTATTGTTGACAGGAATATCAATTCGGCATCTTGGTCAAGAATTGGGCATTTCGAAAAGCTCTCTGCAGCGAATTCTAACGAAAGACTTGAAACTTCATGCTTACAAAGTTCAATTTATGAAGAAATCGACTCGAGAACTGAAGACTGCTGACCATACAGCGCGAAGAGTGTTCGTTGAATGGATTTTTGGAACATCAGCAAGTGGATGCTGATTTTTCGAAGAAAAACATCATTTTTATCTTGATGGCTTCCATAATAGTCAAAATGTTCATATTTGGGGTTCAGAAAACCTACGAGCAATTCTTGAGAAACAAACGAATTGGTGCGAATTTTGGGTTGGAGGCACTATCGGACTATCTTCGAAAATGCGGCTGGTCAAGCAGTAACAATGGTGTTCATTATCGTGACATGATACCCAGTTTTTAGTTCCAAGATTACAAGATATAGATGTGACCACCATGTGATTGTAACAAGACGGTTCCACATGCCAAACAATCAGAGAAACAATTCAATTACTGCATGAGTCATTTCTTAATCGTTTAATCGGCCGTTTTTGCGATCAGAATTGCATATCCAGATCTTGCGATTTAACGCCATTGGACCTTTTTTCTTTAGGGGGCCAGATTAACCTACTTAAGCTAACCGTTGGTTAATGTATTGGACTACTATGCGCTAGGTCCATGGTTCAAATCCTAAAAGCAACGACACAAAAGTCTAACAAAAATCCCAGAGTATAAAACTGGCCGCAGAAACTTCTCAAATTTGTCGGAATCAACAATAATATACAGGGTGGACCACCATCTAGCGGTTTATTTTTAAACCATATTTTGACACTGACAGCTGTTTCAAGTCACTTTACGCTTGAACAACGTTGGGAACTATTGAAAACTTATTAACAAAGTGAGTGCTGTGTAGCCCAAACAGTGCGTTATTTGAAAAGAAGTTTTGGTGCGCATGTTTGTGCAAAAAGTTCGTGAGACTGGTAGTACGTCGCGTTCAGACGAGAATATGGCTGCTGTAGCCGAGGGTGCGTGCGACTCAATTCACGAACATCAACTCGCCATCGATCTTAACAGCTCAACATTTCAGAGACTAGCCTAAGGAGAATTCTGCACAAAGATCTCGGAATATTCGCTTACAAGATCGAATTGACTCAGCAATTGAAGGCCACGACCATCCGCTGCGTTATAGCTTCGCAGTTTGGTCCTTTAAGCAGCTTGGTCAACGATTTTGAGCGAAAAATCATCTTTTCTGACGAAACGCATTTTGATCTCGGCGGCTACAAAGTTACGGCATCTGGGGCTCGGAAAACCACCACGTTATTATCGAGAAGCAGATTCATCCACAGAAAGTGACAGTTTGGACCATTTTTCTTCGAAAATGAAATTGAAGACATAAATATGGACCTCTGGTTCATGTAGGATGGCGCTCCATGCCACACAGCCCATGTTCCAAATCGTGATATCAGAAGTCTTGGCGATGTCAATTGGCCGCCTCGGAGCTGCGAATTGACCCCTTTGGACTTTTTTTTTCTGGGGAACCGTAAAGGAACGATGTCATGCCAACAATCCTAAAACGATTCAAAAGCACTAAAAGCCAATATCATCCAAGCATTCCGTCAGCTACAGCCCGAAACCATCAACAAGGCCTTGGAAAATTGGAGTGACAGAATACGCTACTGCGAAGCCTGCCGAGGCAGCCACTTAAACGACGTTGTTTTTCATAATTAATGGGAATGTTTGCTCTTCCTAATAAAGCCAAAAGCCCGTAGCTTTGGCAAATCTCCATGGAGAGACTTACACTAGAACCACTTTAACATATCGTGGACATTTATTTCCAAAATTTGCGCTCTGATCGCCAAACTTATAGAGCACTTCGTCAATGTTACGGTACGCATAATCGTCCATCTGAGCAGCTAATACGCAATACTATGGATTGATTCATAATCACATCATCTGTTTGTTGTATGTATTCATCCAAATCGAGCTCATACCATGCGTCCAGAAGAAGCCATCACAGCTGTAGACGTGAGTTTGATAAAGGAACCGAATTTATCGATCCAACGCGGTTCTCGGCAAATCGGTCTATACACGTCCACTGCTTTTGAGCAAAGATCTTGGCCTACATCAATATAAGATCCAACTGGTGCAAGAATTAAAGCCAGCGGACCATCAATTGCGTCGTGTGATCGGTGAATGGGCTGAAAATCAACTGGAAGTTGAACCGGATTTTTATCGTAAAATCATCATCAGCGATGGGGCTCATTTCAGGCTTTATGGGTATGTAAACAAGCAGAATTGTCATTTTTGGAGTGAGCATAATCCTCATGAGACTCTTGAGACTCAACTACATCCCGAAAAAAATCACAGTTTGGTGCGACTTACATGCCGAAGGCGTCTTCGGTCAATTTGTGTTTAAATCCGAAAGAATTGCTAGCATTACCGTGAATGGCGAACGCTACAGGCAAATGATTCGTGAATTTTTAATTCCTCATGTCCTTGGAAATCATTTGGAGAAGAAATGGTTCCAACAAGACGGCACAACACGCCATACAACCATGACTTTGTTGAGCCAAATGGTTGGTGACCGAATCAGCTCAAGAAATAGACCTGCACGTCGAATCTCTGGTCTATGCTGATAAACCAGCGACGATTGATCACATTGCATCCAACATTCCAATTAGACCTGGTATGCCCAAAATTTGGTGTAACATTGGACCGACAGGATGGCGTTCATAACGTACAGTCGCAGAAATTGTTTTTGAACATTAAATGCTTAGAAATTTGTGAGCTAATAAATCCAAATTTTGGTCGTTCCATTGAATTTGTTGTTCTATTCCAAAAAAAAAAATTCTATGCCTTTGAAAAAACACTTTTGAGTATTCTCATGAGATTGGGGTATGCAACCACATATCTCTTTGTGGCTTAAAGTTTCTATTATTAGACCCATTACCTGTATGCCGTCTTAGTCTAGTGAACGGCTTTAGAAACAGCTTCCAACTGCAACCTACTAGGTAAAGTTCAAAGATCATCTTGCATATGCATCAGTGGAGCTCTTAGAAAAACCCCCTCCACAGCCCTTGATGCTATCCTACATCTGGTGACCCTAGATATCTACGGCAAACAGACCGCAGCTTGTGCAGCTGTAAGACTGAGAGCTTCGTCAAAATGGGCACCCAATAGGGGTGAACACACAATGCTTCTGAATCACCTTAACATTACAGAAAACACCGACCACACCACTACACAACACAACTGCCTTGAATGGGAATCGAATTCTATCGAAACCATTAGCTAAATTCACATCTACACGGATCTAGACTGGCTGGAGGTGTGTGGAGGTGTTTTCTCCGAGATGCTTCACATAAGCATATCCTATCGCCTTCCCGATTTTTAAAGCGTTTTCCAGGCGCAAATCATGGCAATCAAAGCAGCATTGTCTTGGCTGAAAAGGAATGTAATATCCACGGAGCATATTACCAACTCCAGCGACAGCCAAGCGGCAATTAAATCTCCTGAAGCAATGTCGTTCAACTCGAAATCAGTCCACGAATGCCGACTGTCTCTTAACGAGATGGCGGAGCACCATTCACCTCTTTTGGGTGCCAGGGAATTGCAAGCCAGGTGAGCTTGCCAGACAGGGCACCACCCTTGACATTCTACCGCCAGTAGATATGTTGGGTATGCCTCTTGCTACATGTTAATTACTGATCAAACATCCAAGCAACTCTGGCCTAGCCTGAACCAGAAGCGCTCCGTCTGCTTAACAATGGCTGAACAGATCAAACATCAGCATTATGGCGCTGTCGTTGTCCTTACAGGACACTGTCCTCTAGGCCGTTATTCACCTTCTATGCTCTTGTCCAGCTCTCTCAGAAAAAAAGGAAACTTCATCTGGGAGACAACTTCTTCGATAATCTGGGTGAGCTCGCTAGTATCAGTGTCAGAAACCTCCTACGCTACATAGTTACCTCTGAATAGTCCAACTAGTCGAACGAATATATGGAATTCGATGGATCCACTTGGTACCACAGCGGACCTTTATGTGCCCGTGCACACTTACAGCACGGGCATCGCGTGCAGCTACTACAACCTAACCTATTCTCATTATTCCTGTATTATATCAGATTAACGGTGGCGTGACATTAGGCCAAGCGTCTTAAGGCCAAATCTATAAGTTTGGTCTTATGACGCTTTGTGAAAGGCCAAGCGTCATAAGGCCAAATCTATAAATATGGCCTTATGACGCTTGGCCCTTTGCCACGGCACTCAGATTAACCTACTAAGCAAAGCGGAGTGGGAGCAACGGTTATTATATTGGTCTACTAAATGCGAGGTACCTGGTTCATATCCTGAAATTAACAACTCGTGTATTTTTTTACTGCCACACCTCTTGCAAAAGTCTGAAAAACCTCCAAGGTATACAACTGGCATGAGAAACTTCTCAAATTTGTCGGAGTCGGCGTTAAGCAGAAGGTTCCATTCTTTGCGGCAAAAGTATTGCTTTCCACACATAAATGAATTGAGTATCTTGGATTGAGGCCCTGTATAGGCTGCTAATTCCCAAAAAAAAGCCAATTTTCAGCAAAGACTTGGAGAAGATCTTTAACTCAGGCCAAAAAAGCGTCAATTGAGTTTTTTTAGAAGAATATATCGACAGGTTTAATAAACAATAATCCGAGCTAAAGCTTCCATTCAAGAGTAACATTCAGTTCCAGATTCAATTTTTCCAAAACTATACCCCACTTCCCCACCTACAAACCTCTGCTACAAAAATCCAACTCAGAAATTCCCCACTATTTCCAACACAAACATAATTGACTTCAGAACCTCAAGGGGAATCGACACCCACTCACAACACCCGGTGAAGTATCTTTTACTGATTGAACGTACTAGAACCCATTTCACCGTTTGCTTCATTTGCTGATATTGTTTAAAAAACACCTAACAACCGAAGCCATTGTTCGCAAGTGGATCAAGTGACCATTACACCATAATCCCCATCGGATCACTGTCGCCACGGTTATCTCTTTGTCACCATCTTCGACACAAACTTCATTGACCTCGATCTTGAACCAATGTTGCCATTGTCCAATTGACACAAGCCACACAATTTCTCCATGAAAAAAAAAGTTTGTTTGTCAGATCCCACCAAAACTAAAAGCATCTCTTCTGACTTAAGAAATTAAATAAAAAAAATTAATTTCAGTTTTACTTTCGCTTGTCCAAGATGACTGGTGGATAGGTAGACACACAAGAACGCAGTAACACAAGCAACTACAAAAAATATATCAAAAAAAAAACGTCAAGAAGAAAGTCTGTTTTGGTTTATAAATCAATATTTGTGGTATTGTATCTTCACCACGCCGCCATCAATACATATAGATACATACGTCGGCGGTAGCGGCGCCAATGCAAATGGGCCTTAACCCCTCGCAAAATCCCCACTGCACGTGGTGGGGATTTTCGTCAGCTCTTTGTTGTTCCTCCAAAATCCAATACCAACACCATTAACCTGAAACCCTGGAGAAATGCCCACCGACAAACAAATGACTGACTGAAAAAAAAGTATCTCAAGATATTTCTCCTCCGATCAGATGGTAAGAATTCAATTTCTCGGTATCGATGGGTTTTCACTTTTTTTTCTGCCACAAAGCCAGTGTGTGATATAAAAGCCTCGGAAGTTTAACTCTTTCGCTATGACATTCAACAAAATGCGCTTCCCGATCGTTTGGATTACTTTTGGTACGGCGAAGCAGCGGATTATCTTGGAATTGGATAAATTTTTATTAAATTCGTATCTTTTTCGTTTGCAGCAACACTTTGTGTGGTACTGTGCAGCTTTGAGGTTCATTGTGGACCAGTTGGCGGCAAGCAGGAGTTGAGCAGCGCCTTCGATCAGAAGGATCAAGAACCCGCAACGGATTTGGGCAGATCCGGCAGGCAATCGTATTCTGAATCAGAGGAGAGTGGTGAATCCGATGAGGAAGGTGACGATGATGGTGGTGATGATGAGGAACGTTCATTCCGACGCACTGTGAGGGAAGTCGCCGAGGAGAAACCAGCGGTCGAGGAGAAACCAGCGGTAGAGGAGAAGCCAGTGGTGGTGGAAGAAACCGACGAGGAGAGTGTACTCCCAGCTGTAGTAGTGCCAGAGAAGAAGCCATCGGTTTTGGAACTTCTAAGCAATGCTTTGGACAAAGCCATCGCTGCGACTCAGAAGATTCCCGCACAAAACGTGGCAACTGATGCGGCTGGGGTTTTCCAAATTCTTGGACAAGTATTCACGGAGGCTATTGACAAAGTAATTGGTGATGACGATGGTGCTGAAGAAACTGTCGCTGTGACCGAAAGTACCAGTGATGACAAGGCACCAGCAACGGTGGAAGAACCAGCCGTACCAGCGGTAGTCAACGAGGAACCAATGAAGGTAGAGGAGGGGGTTAGCCAATAGTGTGTGATGATGTAGGATATTAAATTAAATTATTTATTTATTTTTTTAATTCGAAAGAAAAGTTGTTTTTTTTATCGCTGTCAATTTACACAATCCGTCACACCATTTAGCACTTTTTTTTGTATCTGATTTACGTGCTGGGGATTAATTTGATGTTTGATGCCCGTAAGCCATCTAGTGAAATGGAAATTTCGACTTTTACTTTCTCTCGACTGATGTTATAGCACGCACACTTTTGACTAATTAATTTGTCTTTTGTGGTGTGTTGTTGATTTATCTGTTAATATGTTGCGGTTAATTAATGTGTCTGGCTGGGGGTAAGAGTTGCCAGGTGTATAGATTAATAATGGAAAATTTTAAAATATTCACTTTGTGAATTGTTTTTGTAAGGTTTATAAAGTTATGAAAGCGTGTTTTGTATTATTTCACAAGTCGAACATATTTTAATTATGATACAGGGTCTTAACCTTTTTTGTTTGCGTTTGCAAATTTCTATTCTTGGGATAATGAACCGGACCTACGACATAACGTCGATTTCAATTGGACACATTTTAGAAGCTCAGCTTTCCAGTTTTAATGATTGTGTTTTTTTTCGGGAAATTAAACCTGCTAAATTGTCGAACGCACTAAGTATTGAGCACTAGACACACAAAGCAAAAGGAATGTTTTACACCATCTATGGAATTTGTGCCAATAGAACCTTTTAATGGATAAGTCCAAGTGAATTGCGTATCAATTTTGTAGGTATAATACCCTATCGCATAGGGATATATTAACCTTGACATTAAGTTTGTAAGACTGTAACATAGAGAAATAATTTCGGCAGATATACCTTAAAGTAAAGAGAGCCCCATAATTCATGTAAAATGTAATTTTGATACAAAATACAGAGTTTTAATTATAAAGCTAAAATATTTTATTGTGTGGAATAGCACATCGGAAATGGGCGGTGCGGCTTTGCTGGTAAGTACGTACTCTTTTATTGAAATTTTCTATAATCGTTTCGTATAAATGTGGCTGAATTTCATCAATAAACTGCTCAATTTTATATTCCAAGGCGTTGGTGGTCGTGTGCTTGTTTGCATAGACCTTTGACTTCCAAAAACCTCCACTAAAAAAGTCCAATGGCTTTAAATCGCAAGATCTGGATAGGCAATTCTTATCGAAAAAAACTGCCGACTAGACGATTAGGGAATAACTCATGCAACGGTTGAAATGTTTCTCTGGCTATATGGCATGTGTCACCGTCTTGTTGAAACCACCAACCAACCAACATGGTTGGTCACATTCATATCTTGTAATTTGAACACTGGGTTATCATGTAACGATAACGAACGCCATTAATTTTTACTGCCTGACCAGCCGCATTTTCGAGGAAAAATGGTCCGATAGTGCCTACAACCCAAAATCCGCACCAAACAGTCACGCGTTTTCGATGCATTTGTGTTTCAACAACTACTCGTAGTTTTCTGAACAATTTTGACGATTGACGAAGCCATCAAGATGAAAATGAGCTTTTTGATGATTTTGTTCGAAAAATCAGCATCCATTTGTTGTTGTTTTAAAATCCATTAAAACGAACTCTCTTTAGCGCTGCATTGCCACTAGTCTTCAATTCTTGAGTCAATTGAAGTAAGCAAAAAGTTTCAAGAGAGCTTCCCGAAATGCCCAATTCTTTACTACATCCAGACATCCAGAGTGTCTAAGTTCACTACAATTGATCCAGTCTCCCTGAAAGGCCATATTTTGTACGAAAATTGTGGACAGTAGCTGGCAAGCCGTCATTATTTTGAAAATATTACTCAACAATCAAAATGCGTTTTGTATAAAAAAAAATACAAATTTTTGGCGCAACGGGCTCGTTAGTACCCAGGGCCGAGCTTTCTCACAACCATTCACGTGTGCGTGTATAACTCTTGCACGATGGCGGGACCTCCTGTTTTATGCCGAATCCGAACGGATAAGTTGAGATAAGCTTTTCTTGACAATTGATACTACTCGGATGATTTGTCATCACGAGAGGAGGGCCAGGGAAAAATCATTTAGGTGTTGATATGACTGGGAATCGAATCCAGACCTTTCTCCATTTTCACTAACTCCAAACTTCCAGCTGTGACGTTGTTATCTTTTTTCCGTTGGCGACCCAGTACTATTAAATGGCGCAAAATTTAAATTTTGCGTAAACTATTGGACACCCTTTATATGGATCGACTCAGAATCGCTAGCTGAGTCGATGGAACCGTCCGTTCATTCGCCTGTGTATCGATTTTTGGGCGTTTAATTACGAGTTAGTATGATGAAATTTGGTATATTTGGCCCACTGCTAAACCCACTATTCATGTTGTTTTTGGTCAAGAGATAAGGAATTTAAAAAAAGTGTCTGGGCAAGATATTTAACCAATCCCGGTATGTGTGTATATATATTTCGAACATTTTCGTCTTCAGATCATTTGAACACACGCCCACTTTTTGGGGGCGTTTTCCGCAATTAAAACGGTTTTCGGTACAATTTTGGGAAATTTCAAAACAAACTTTCGCTGAAAATATTTCGCGAATAAGACTATGACGTTTTTTAAAAAATTTGTATAGCATGTGCCATAAAAACCTCGTTTTTTTGTCGAACTGTCTGAACCAGATGTGATGAAAATGTCAATTTATATCTATCAACCCCATAAAGCTTTGAGCCACTCCCATTTTAAGAGGAAGTTTTATATAAGAATGAAATGGTAGGTTATTCAACGATTGGCCTGCTCATATGTTTTTGTATGATTGTTGCCTTCTCATGTTGTTTTTTTAGACTTTTAACGCTAAAAGATCGCTCTGAGATGATGCTTGTAGATGCTTATTGACTCTGCTTTTGAATTATTGTATATTGTATATTAGTAATTGGTAGGAATACGTCTTTTGGAAGTTCGTTCAATTGTTTGCGTGTTTTTTTTAACAAAAAAATAGTTTTGGTACTGTGTTGCTCGTGTCGTTGTTAGATGGACAGTGTGTCTGTGTACACTGTAAGTCGTTGAAATGCAACAATTCTATGGACGATTCCCCTAAGCTCCCATGAACATCTGCCGTTATAAAGACACCAATCGAGGTATATATGAGGCTAAAATCCACTATGCTTAGGCTAACCTTTTTGAAAGCTGTACATACAATCAGACTCAAATGGACGTGATAACTTACTGAAGTAGTGCTACAGTCCGGGGATAATCTAAGGCTCATACAACGTGTCTCCTAGTTAGTCGGTTCGCGCCACTTAAAGTGTCAATAACTTGGGTAGAGACCGAATGTTGACCTGAGTTGTTGTTACCTTGGTAGCTCCTTATCCCGCACTGAAGGACGAATTAAGGCGGGGTACCGAAATCAAATAAATGTCCATTTAGTTCATTCCTATAAAGGTTATTGTATAGGATTTTAAAATCGACAGAAGTGTACTGGGTATCGATTTCGACTTGTGGGTTTTTCCCAAGATCTGCCAAAATGAGAAGATTTGATCAGTTGACCTAATTCCCTGCCTAAAACCAGTTTGGACAAATTTCTTTATTTTCCCCCATGATCATTGATCTGCATGGAATTACAACATCTGTACTGATCATGTGGTAGAATTATAAAGCAATTGTTTCACGATCCAGCAAACACGATCGATAGGAGCAGAAATAGGGACTGTGAGATTAATTACAGTTGCCACCATTACTATGAAGGATCGGGATTAAAATATCAATGTAGCGGCTTTAGGGCTTATTGTAAAAGGCGAATTACGAAATGTTAGTCTAAAGATACAATTAACGTTTTAAAACTGTGGTCTCGCCAATCCATGAAAAATAGATGATCAAATCGGACAACGAAATGCGATTTCATATATCGAATGCTTTTGACTTTCGTTGTTGGAAGCATTCGTTATCGCGAACCATTTAAACCGAAGTACGCGAAGGGTCTTACGGTTATTAAATACAAACCATTCTCCTTTTATACCGACTGGGACATAATGAATGACCTTATTTTCCTGGCTTTGTGAACATACATTTAGCGGGACAAACATCATCTTAGACCATTTCCTAGCCAAAGCCAAGTTTATAGCTTGACTACCGAACGAGAAGAAGCGCGGAAAAGGGAGTCTGAGTAAAACACCAACTAAAGGATATACCCACCACTGTTCGTGACTAGGAGGTCAACCAAAACTCAGTATGCAACCTTAGACAATTGTAAGTTACAATTTAACAACCACCAAAGCAGATGTCACATATATGGGTTAGGTAAACCTAACTAACCTACCCAATATTTTAAGCATGGTTTCTTGTGGGTGCAGTGGCTTAGAGATTAGAGAGTTTGACTATTGGAAAAAAGCGAAAGGATAACTCGAATCCGTCGAATTAACTGTTGAAAAGTAACCTACCGGGTATCGGCAATGTATTCGCGAAGATTCTCAATCTGGCTTTGTCCAATAGAGCAGGGGACATTAAGAAAATACCAGAGACTCAGTTTTGTTTTAAGGCGGTCCATGACACTATAGCGGCAGTCTTGACAGCATTTTGAAGGTGATTTTCTACATGGCCCTCATCAGCCCGATGATTGCCTGGTGTGGTTCAACGTTGGCAGATCTCAAATGGAAAAGATTCGGGTGTTTGAGAGACAGTATCTGACATCGAATGGAAAGAACACCAGAGTTTGAGTGAGCAAAATATTATTCCAACCCGGTTTTACAACGGGACAGAACAGACAATTTTCTGGTAAAACTCATTCGGGGTCACCAGAGCGATGGCCTCGAGCAATAGTCTCATATTTTGGGCATACTACCCCAAGGATGAATATTTTGAAAGTGCGGGTTGCTAAATTCCGTCCGAAGATTTCCTATACATATTTGCATAGTCAAGGGCTGATACAGGATAGATTGACGGTTCCGCTAATCTATCACGTCATCCTAAGAACTGTGGATTGGTGGGTCCTATACAACCGAGACCTCAACGCTCAAAGCGGAGGGGAGCGCCTACGGTTCAGCAGGAGTGTGTCCGATTGGGACCGTCGGAGCAGGTTGCAACAGGAGACCCTATTGTGGTAGCCAAATAAGTCAAAGATAGTGGACTTACAAATTGTATAGCCGACTTATTTAGTTTAACGTATAGGATAGGAAATCGCATTGTCAGTGTCATTATCAGAACATCTTGTTCACACAGTCTTTCAAAATCCTTAATGGTTCGACAAAAAAACGACGTTTTTTAGGGCTTTTGCTATGATATAGGGATTACAAATCGTTTAGTTTTTAGGAAAACTTAAAAATGATTTATAGACGACATGTTATATAAAGAGTACTGAAGTACTTACATCGAATGTTTTTTTATCGAATTTCTTTAAAATTTTATGGAAAACTGTTTTTAACGCCCCCAAAATGTGGGCATTGCACAAAACTTTATTTAGACGATATTGGTATTGAGATTGTCTAAATATATAGTTCAGACACTTTTTCAAAATTCTTATTCGTTTTGGCAGGTTTTGAAAATCTTTACATTTACTCCGCTGGGAGCAACGAAGAGTACGTGTACCAAATTTAATCAACATTTCAGTCCCAAAAACTGGTGACATACGGACAGGCGGACAGACATGGCTAAATCGACTCAGCAAGGGATTCTGAGTTGATCCATATACTTTAAGGTCTATCTATCGAAAATATTTCTTTATGTAGTAAACTGTGCATCAGAGCTAATATGAGATAGGGTATAAAGGTGCTGGCATTCTTCGGTATTTTCAAAGAAGAGTTAGATTGCAGAGAAGATGATTCAATGATGAGCTTTATTGACAGCTTAGCAATGTCATCCTTGTCAATATTCTGCCTAATATAGATTTTTAATGACATATTGACAGCGTGTAGCAGTTCAACTGGTCTTCATTCATCATTTGATGGACAAAGTGTAAGAGAACTAACGCCACATGAATTCTCGTGGAACATATAATGAGTTTCGTTTGAACAGAGACATAGACAGACAGACCACAAAGCGGGTGAACTGGACTGCCGCCGCGTCTGGTCTGGGTTCGAGTCCCGGACGTAGCACACCTACATGATTTTTAACTGGCCCTCCTCTCGTGATGAAGTATCACTTCTCAAGAAAAGTTTATCTAGCAGTTCTGAGTTGGCATAAAACATGAATGGTTGTGAGAAACATGAATGGTTGTGTGAATGCTAGACTCTGGGTACTAACGAGCCTGATTCGCCAAAAATGATATTTTTGACTTCATGACTATAAATTTAGGCGATGGCATAGTCAAATTGTTTTTGTTTTTCACAATTCCTTCCGGTTTGGCCAAAACGGATATTTTTTTTCTAAAAGTTCTGAGTGTTCTAATGTGAGAATTTGAAAATACTGGCTCTCGTTTGTTGAGCAGAAAGTTCCCATATCAAATTTAATCATCCTAGCTTAAAATTTAAGGCGTAAAAGTCAAAACTAATAAAACCCTACGTTTCAGGGTCCAATCAAAGTCGAGCTCACAAGGTGTAAGTACCCCTCGTTTATCATCTATTCTGTATGTAGTTTGCTGTTATATTAGTCTAGAAGACTCAAAAAGCTGAGTCAAGGCGGTTTTGCGGTAATTAGCTTGCATCTTGCTATATCTACTACCAAATACCTATTTTTTGGGGAGGATTTCGTATATTTTTCGTTTGGGTATTATTTATTAAGTAAACCTATACCGCTACCTAAAAATTGTATATAAATCGTATATTGGTGGAAATAAGACTTACGGTAATTCGTTCAGTTGATTGCTTCTTCTGTTGCAAAAATAGGTTGCTAGTGTCGATATAAAACCTGCCTGTGGTAAAAATCATACACCTACGTTTACGCTAACGCCCCTTGCACGCACATCTGCAGTTGGAGATCTGAAACAAGAAAAAAAAATATATTTGAGTAACTCGGATTAAATAAAGTCCAGGAAATTTATTGTATGTTTTGGAATCGTATTAAAATATTAAGATATTATTGTAAGCCTGGCCCTAATTATGCCTTATATGGATGGAGGAGTTGGGATGCTGTAAAACGTTTCATAGCTTTTAAAGGGGGACTTTCTTTAGAAATTGTCAAAATGCCACAATAGGTATCAAGTTGTTACCATTTTTAATTGGTTAATTCTGAGCAAACGGAGTAAGCTTCAGAATTGAATCTTGAGGCATTTCAGCAGTTATAAAAAAGTCTTGTGTCGCAACCAATCACTTTGAATGAGCCTAGCTCTGACCATAACCCAGTATTCTGTAAAATTCGTGGGTCGGGAATAGAAAAAGCGCAATATATTCAAGATCTAAAAAAACACTAAATGGAAAAGTTTTCGTACTGAAGTAAGAAGAGAACTTCGAACCATAACTACAAACATTGAAGCCATATCGAACAAACAGACAGACCTTATTGTCCAATAGTTCTCTGAACTTGTTACATCTGCTAATAATAATATTCCCAGCATCCCTAAGAAACTTCAGTGTGTAAAATAACCAGATTATATATTGGAGCTTATCAGAATTAGAAACATGTACAGAAGAAATTGACAAAGATATCGTCAACCAATTTGCCGAATTCAATTAGCGCACTTTAACAAAGCTATAAAAACCTATATTCAAATTAACCGAAACAATGAATTGAAATCTCTAGATAAATCTACAAAACCCTTCTGTAATATAGTAAAAATAGTAAAAAAACAAAACTAGGCAAATACCCTTCCTGAAAAGTGGCTCAGATACATTTTTTACAGACACTGAAAAAGCCAAAGTACTAGCATTACATTTTGCGCAAAATCACGTGGTATCTCAAAACATAGGAGATTCGGGTACTAACTTAATTGTTGAAAATGCTCTAAGGGAGTTTAATGCAGTAAATATAGAAACCCCATCAAATGAATTTGTATCTGAAACCGATACAAAATATTTTTTTTAATTTACAGATTAAGAAATTGCCTAAGGAAGGAATATAATTTTTAACATTTATTTTAAATGCTTGTCTTAAAATGCAATATTTTTCTGATTCGTGGAAACTGGCAAAAGTAGTTCCAATTCCGAAAGCAGGGAAGCCTCTTGAAAGTCCACAAAGTTACAGGCCCATAAGTTTGCTAAGCAGTGTCAGCAAAATATATGAAAAAATTTTCAAAGGGAAAATAATTAAATTTATAGATGATAAAAAAATATATCCCGATGAACAGTTTGGTTTTAGGCGTAGTCACGGAACATCCTATCAAGTTCTGAGAATATGCAATAATATTAAGAAAAATCGTGCAATAGGAAAGTCAACTGGGATGATCCTTCTTGATATAGAAAAGGCGTTCGCAACCAATCCTGAAGCACCGACAAGTAGACGTTTAACACAGTTAGGCATACCGCGTAGTACGGTTCATCGGATTTTAATGAAAGATCTGCACCTATACCCTTACAAGATCCAGTTGGTCCAAAAGCTCAAACCTGGTGACCCAGAAAATCGTCTGTACTACAGCAGAACTGTCCTAAATATCACCGAGAATGACGAAAATTTTTGGAAAAATTTTTCATGATCGACGAGCCACATTTTCATCAAAGTTGTAGATTTTGGGGCACACAGAATCCCTTAAATCTCCATCAACGGCCCCTGTAACTGTTGGGCCAAGATTTCTGGGCCAAATTTCTTTGAAAATGATGCGTGCGTTACGGTCAATTTGTGAAACTAAAGAACAATGCTTAAAGAGTTATGTTTTCCACTTGTATAAGCGGAACAATGCTGAACTGATTTGGTTTCAGCAAGACAGAGCTACCGCTCACACCGCTTGTGAGACAATGAATTTATTGCGCATTATCTTTAAAAAAATGGTGAATTCCATTGGTCTGATCTGCTGGCTCCGTACTTGTTTTAAGGGGTTACCTCAACGAAAAGGTTTACATTAACAAACCACATATTTACTATACAAGAGCTGAAACTCAACATTCGCACAGAAATCGCTCAAATTCCGCCAGCAAAACTTCAAAAAGTCATGGAAAGTGGCACCAAAAGAGCCCATGAGTGCATGCATTCTAATGGTGGCCAATTAACCGATATGATTTCCCATACATAATGTAAAAAATGTCAATGAAATAAACTTTGAAATTTATTTAATTAGTTTTTGTCTTTTCGTTCAAAAGTTATTCCAGATAAACCTAGGAAAACTACTTTTTGACCACACTGTAGATTTGCTGTTGTTATTGATTATGTTGTTGACAATGACCGTGTTCCGAATTTCAGATTTAGTAAGATATCTTAGATAAAGCTCTATTCTCATTGAACATAAGGACGGACCTCTATCTAAGATTAATAATTCTGAAATCCGAAACACGTACAATGTTGCACGCAAACCACCCAACAACACTTTGAAAAACAAAAATACCATACCTGTACCATAATAACAACTGGTACTGACGAAGGGGTCAAGAACCGAATCGAACTCGAATTAAGTCCCACCTTTTACATTTCAGTTACAATATTTCACTTAATTTCCCCGACACATTTGTGAAATTATAAACTCGTTTCCATTGAAAGTTGGCAACCCTAAATGTAAGAGGGGACAGATATGAATATTTCGCACTTAAGAAACTCACTTTTTGACGTTAATTAAGTATTTTTCGTGATCTGAGCTATAAAACCATTTTCACCTACTATCTGGGTTAGCACTTGCATCGAGATGTATCTGACTGGCAGTCTTGTTGGTAACTTTTAATATCGATCTCTATCTTAATTGTCTTTTGGTTTTTTAATTGTGTTGGTTTACTGTTTTAGGGCTTGTACTATGCCTTGTGTCAGCCGTGGATTCGGCAAGCATTGAAAAACCGAGATTTTTCACAGGCATTGGATGGGATGTAATCACTGGTGATATGGCGGATGCGAGCTTGAGGGAGTCACCTGAAGAGTTGGCTGCACAATGGGGTGGTATAACAGGAAATGTATATCCGCATTGGAATGGGGATGATGATTCCGATGAAGATCAGATCGTACATAGGCCGTTTAGAAGACGTCGTCGTCATCGTGTCATTCGAAAAATGAAACCGAAAAAGGGAAAGCAGTTGTCAAATGGTGGACCGTTGGCGGATTTACTGCAGTCGAAGCAGGCCGATGAGGATGATGATTATGATGGTGATGGATATGATGATGATGGTGGGTATGATGATTATGACGATGGTTACGATGAAGGTTATGATGATGGATATGATGATGATGATGATGATGATGATCAAGATGACAAGGAGGATGAAAATGGTCAAAATCAGAATAGCCAAAGTAGAAGAAAAAAACTTCAACAGGATGATGATGAAGATGAGGATGGGTATGATGATGATGATGGTTATGATGATGAAGAAGATGACGATGATGATGATGATGATGGTGATGATGATCATGAAACCAACAATAATGAACCCATAACCATAACAAAGTACGTGAATAGGATTGAAACACCCCCACAAACGGATTACCAACAACCGGATGATGGTGAAAATGTTTTTGTTGAAATCAAGGATGATGAGGTCGAACCAATCAGTAATAAAATTGACAAGAAAAAAGATGAGGAAGACGACGATGATGATGATGAAGAAGACGGTGATGATGATGATGATGATGATGATGGAGACGATGACGACGACGGTGAAGAGGATGATGATGATGAGGAAGATGATGACGATTATGGGCGAAGTGTGAAAACGTAGAAATCAATGACCAGCGGAAGAAGCGATGATCATACTTTAGTTTCAATAGTTATAAGGAAAATCAATAAGTACTGATAGTTACATAATTTATTTATTTATTTATTTATTTATAAAAAAAATAAAGAAAGTATTAAACTGTATCTGTAACCTTAAATATTTTGAGCCTACTTGTTCGAGAGAGGTTTGAACACCTATGCAATACATTTGATGGTGGGCAATTCAATAAACCACATACGACAGTACTTTTCTATATGAAAATACACTTTAGATTGGGAACAACTGCAAACTCTAGACGTGAATAGAACTACCCCATATTAGGTCAGGCTAAACGAGCTCTCACCCAGATGGGACCTTAATATAAAAGAGAGTTAGTTTACTGGCGTAGATTTAAAGAGACATTTCGGGAAGTCAAATGAAGACTATGGAGACTACGATGGAAGAGTAGAATGTAGACGAAGTAGCACCTAAATTCAAGCAAAGAGCAAGGACGGCTTTTGTTTAGAATTGGAAGAAATACTGATATGCACTAACCTACCATCAAGCTTATATAATCTTGAACATGCCAAAGGGTGCAAACGCCCTCAATTCAACAGCGTTATGAAGAAACATGCTAGGGAAATTCGATCACTTATTGTGAATGACAGTGCAGTTGCCTAGTGGTTAGTGCTTTCGACTACTAAGTGCGGGAGTGGCAGTGAAAAAACCGAGGCAATTTGCACTTTCGGGACTCGAAGTGTTAATAGCCTCGGTTTTATAACTGCCCTTCACCTCTTGCAAAAGTCGGACAAAAAATTTAAAAGTATATCACTGTCATGAAAAGCCTCCAAATTTGCCATTCGAAGTCGGCGTTAAACGGGTTAAACAGGAGGTCCTCTTCTTTGTGGCAAAAATAAAACTTCGGATACACAAATGAAAGTAAGAGCTAGGTTTGGGGTCCTCCATGAGCCGCTAATAAGCATGCAGGTCCAAGGGTTACACAAGGCAAGTTCCATAATTCATTGTGAATGACAACAGAATTTGAGGCTCTGAATGGGCCGATAATGCCAGATGTTTCATTGTGAATGAAAACTGAATTCTGCACAGGTGAAGTATATTTGAATAAAAACTTTTACCGATAACCCTCAAAAAACGCCTTGAGCTGATATCCCATACCATCTGTTGACCAGTGCGGGTTCGTCTCAAGGTATAAGGGTCACATTTTCTTATTGTGATATAATGCTTCCCTTAAGGATTCACATGTTGTTTGGAACTTCTTATCGATAGGCAACAGAGAGATCTGATGTGAGTACATATATTGCAAGGACAAGAAGGTGCTTCGAAAACGTACATACAGGTACCCAACACGTGCGAGAAAGCGGTAACATGAATTAAGTCCTTCGTTGTTTATTATAGTCGATGATTCCATAGAAGTCAGTCACTGAATCAGCTATAATCCGTTATAGATCTACTTTTTGACGATGTAGCCATTATAGGGCTTTAACCATATAAAGGAGTCAATACCCCCATGTAGGAAATATGATGGGATAAGGCTGGCAAAAGGAAGATGATAAACTGTGAAATTTGCTACGGCCCTTCTGATAGTCAGGAGTAGAATTAGCGTATATTCCGATACGGATTTGTGATAGACGACCAACTAGGGTAAGAAGTCTTATGCTTCGGAGACGTCAGTGAACACATTCTGACAATCCGTATCGAGACCAAATTCAGCAGCATACGCCTTTTATGCTCACATACTCCGACCTCATTGCGATGGACAAGCAGCATGTTAGTATTTTTGAATTGGACAATCCTAGGAGGTAACATCGACTCAAACAGAAGATCAGCCGTCTAGCAGCAAGTAAGTCCTGGTTTGATAAAGAAGGTCGACAGATGATAGAAGCCAAAAATGAGTCCATCAAGACCAAGCGACGGCTAAAGGAGAGAAATGTGCGATCGAAGATAAAGGGAAGTTTCACCAAAGTGAAAATGTCAAAGCTAGGGATACAAGTCCCAAACACAAACCTGTCGAGATAAATAGGAAATCGAACTTTAGTCACAGTCTATGCTGGGAATATGCAAGAACTGCAGAATTACGTCCCTCCTGTGGTGCTATATATAGCCACATTACTAATATTTAGTCGGAAGAAATTATGCCTGCTGAATGGAACCTCAGTATTATTGTCAGATCCACCTTAAAAACGACCCTCTGAACTGAACTTACAAGATTCTATCTGCCGTAATATGAGAATATCTGAAACCGTTCACCAACAAACTGATCGGGCCCTATCAGTCTGATTTTTGGCCAGAAAATGTTCATAGCTGATCATGTCTTCACACTACAGCTGATCCTGGAAAACACCAAAGATGTTCAAACCTTTTTTTTTTGTTCAAATCGATACCTACAACCTATTTAAATCCGAGTGGACAAACGTTTATGAGGACGAACTATACAGAGCCATGTCTTCAGGCTCTTAAAAACGAAACAGTCGATAGGATTTAGACAAGGGGACGCATTGTACCGTGTCTTCATTAACATAATAGGGGATTGAGCAAAACTTCCGAACATCAGAGACACAATGTTCCATAAATCAAGTCGGACCAAACACGATGTCGTCCCTGCATTTGCCAGTATAGAGAGCGACTAAAGTACGTTTCGACATAATGACCAGACAAATTATATGCTGTCAACAAGAAAGGACACAAAACATCGATGATTTTTGGACAGAACATCAAAATCGACTGCCTCAACATATAGGTTGTAAGGGACTTTTATTAACTCGACTTTGCTAATAACGCTCACAACGGTATCTAAAATACAAACACAAACTTTTGGCTCGTTAGTACCCAGGGCCTAGCAAACATCAGAGACACAATGTTCCATAAATCTGTGCAACAACTTGCATAAGCTGGCAAAATTGACATCACAAGTCGGACCAAACACGATGTCGTCCCTGCATTTGCCAGTATAGAGAGCGACTAAAGTACGTTTAGACATGATGACCAGACAAATTATATGCTGTCAACAAGAAAGGACACATCGATGATTTTTGGACAGAACATCAAAATCGACTGCCTCAACATATAGGTTGTAAGGGACTTTTATTAACTCGATTTCGCTAATAACGCTCACAACGGTATGTACAATACAAACACAAACTGTTGGCTCGTTAGTACCCAGGGCCTAGCTTTCTTACAACCATTCATGTACTTCTTCCATGATGGCGGGATCTCCTGTTTTATGTCGATTCCGAAAGGCGGATGATCACGTGAGGAGGGCCAGTGAAAAATCATTTTGGTGTTGCTACGGCTGGTGATCGAACCTTCTGCGCTTTAGTTCATCGCACTAACCACCGCGCTACTGTGCTAATCAACAACAGTATCTCGTTAGACATTATACTCAGAATTTCTCTTGCCAGCTAATATTTCTTAGGGCTACAAAGGCAATTTAGTAATAACACCCTTACTCGAACTTCAGAGGAGATATAAGGAGATATAAGACTCTGATCATCCCAGTTCTGTTCAACTTCCCACTAAAGGATGCAACGTATCAAACGCGGATGAAGACATCCTTGGTCATTTTGAGCGAAAAAATCTTCGGTCCCGTTTGCGTTGATTGGCTATGGAAACGAAGATTCAACCTCGTCAACAAATTTCGCATTGGACGTTTAACATCGCTAGGATATGAAGAGCGAATGGACACCAACACTCCGGCTCGCAGAGTCTTTGGTTCACAGCCAGACATCGGACGCAGTAGAGCCGACCTCAAAAGAAGTGAGCAACTAGAGGCAGTTAGGTAAGGATCGGTCTAATTCGAGAGGCATGTTGGTTAATTCTGACTTGCCTAAGCAGTAAGATACACATCGACCTTAAAGATCTATTGTGCTTGCCGTCAAATGTTTTTTAAGTTAGTAGAGCGTCTACTTTCCTAATGTAGCTGATAATACTTTCAGCCGAAGATTTTCTCAGTTCTTCGGGACTTAAAAATTCCCTGAAGAAAGATTCCCTTCCCATACCGTAAAGGGCCGGGCATTCACATATGATATGTTCGGCTGTTTCGTCTTCTTCTAGACATAGTCTGCACTCCGGTGAGTCGACTAGATGCATTTTATTTAGGTGATTTCGCAGACCGTGATGACCAGTTAGGTAGCCTACAAAGTTTTTGATATCGTGCCCGCGAAGATTTAATATCTTATTGGCATCTGCTTTACAGGGCTGAATAGCTTTTTTGGCCTGGGATGTTTTCACCGTATGAAAAACATTTGTTTTGTTCCCAGTTTTTTTATAACCAGATTTATGGCTGATTTGGGGATTGCACAGAAGGGTTCAGGTCCAATGAAGGGGGTTTCCCCTTCCCCTCTTCAACCACTTAATTTTGGGTGAAAAATTGCTCTCCAATGCCTCTCAAACTGTGCTCCCTCCTCACCCGTCCCACCAACAAACATGACGTTAAACCGGTTGAAGCATACTCGTGTGCGCAGCCCCAATCCCCTTATGTCCGGGCACCTACCATAGTCTGGTTTTGTTCCTGGAACTAATGTTTGGAGGGAATTGAAGCAGTGTAGTACTGATTTGGAGTCAATAATGTTAGAGCTAAGGGCTTTAATAGCTGCTTGACTGTCCGTGAATATATGGATGCTTGCGCCCTTAATACCTGAGTTGTGTAATAGGTTTGCGCATTCTTTTATGGCATGGAGCTCAGCTTGGAATACACTAGGGTTTTTCCCATAGGTATTGAGATGTTTCTATTTCAAAATGTAGTACCTCTTAAGTACGTAAGTAAGAGCGTTCATAGATTATCGTCATTGTTAGGATGTATCTAAAAAGACCACTTGGTAATGTCCCAAATAACTGTTGTAGTTTTGAAATACATTCCCTCGGAATATATGTGGTTCCAACAGGAAGGTCTACACTTTTTTTTGAAAAATTGATAAGAAAAGTCGTAACAAGTTGGTAGTGGAAATAATTGGCAACATCATGTCTTTCAAAATGGAGACAAAAAGATGGAAGTCTGCCGCCATCTGTGATAACCCCGAATAGTCATTAATTTTCCATGGTTGGTCTCGAAATGATACCGACTCAAGTTTACATAGTCGCTTTTTATAAATAAAAGAAATATGTTTTCAAATAACATCCCCACCAGTTATTTGACTTTCAAAAAAAAAAACCTACTCATAGATAACAAACTACTTTCTACAACCGTTGCATTCTTCGCTTTCCCCAAACAAGTCAATGTCTCCGAAAAACATATGAGTTGAGATCAAAAAGTCATTAACCCAATCCAGTCAGATTGTTTTGTAGTTTAGATTGAGTTCATCTTAAATGAGTCTCCAAACTCGTTGCTAACAGATCTGTGGGATGAAAAAAAAACTAGTTTCCCCCACGCTTCGTCATCACCATGGGTATCCCAATTTGAATAATATCTGAGTAAATATCTCCTAAACAGCAAAATACTTTGTGACAACAAGCTATTAATTGTATCTAAACCAATTTATCTAAAAATTTGGTGACTGGTGAATGGACCATATGACTTGGACTCACGTTAATTTCTTCTTGGTCGTTACTTGTGTTGTTGTTGGTTTAGTTTTGATGAATACTTATATTTTTTTAGCAACAGTTTGTTAGTAACAATGGTCAATTGACAATGAACCCTCATGTTAATCATCAACATATCAAGTTTGCAAATTTCTCTTTTTACATAAAATTTGCATGCAAATTGCAACAGTCAACAACAAGCGAAAAGTTAAAAGGAATTCAGTGCTTGTGGTCAGCTTAAATGATAATCTAAAACATAGGGGTATGTCAATATGTTAGCGTCAATGACTTGGAGAAATAATTAAGCTAGATTCATCGTTTGGCATATGGTTCGAATCAGAATTAAGTGCTGAGTCGATTTAGGTATGTCGTCCGTCTATAAGTCACCAAATTATTGGGATTTAAGCGTTCCCACAAGCCTGATGAAAAATGTACCAAAGTCAAAAATTAAATATTCTCTCACGGATCAAAATGTGACCATTTTTGTCAGAGCTTAAGTATACAAATTTGCTAAAATTTATGATCCGCATCAGAGCAACGTTTTGCAACATCAGCCTTATATGTGCACACGCCCCTACCGATGAGGGTAAAGACCCTATCAAGAAAGATTTTTACGACCTACTGGATGACTATGTAGTCTGTCTGGCATTCGATGTTAAAATCGTACTAGGGGTCAATCCGAAAATCGGTAGGGAAATATTTTTGTCTGGTTAGTTGGAAAGCAGAGCCTCCGCGAAATGACAACAGATCATGGCTTGCGATTAACAGACTTTGTGTCAGCATGTAATACGGTTATCGGTAGTTCCCACGACTTCGAATCCTCAAAGCAACCTGGCGATCTCCAGATGATCGAACCGCCAACCAAAAATCGACCATGTGATAGACACACATTGACCACATAGATCCGAGTACACATATTCAGAGTAGCAAATGTCGACTCTGATCTTTTTCTCGTCACAACCAAATTCAGAGCCCGACTGTCCAATGAGAAGAAGCTGCGAATGGTGCAGGAAAAGAGCCTTCACTGAGTGAGGTAGGTAGGTGGAAGTGGCGGTCCGGCATGAACCCAAGTAGCACTTATGTGCCTTTTTGTTACCACGACTCGTGTGACCTTCATTATGATTATTGTTGTGGATGTGATACAGGCGGTCTCTAGATCCAGCCTGTGAGGTTTAGAAAAAGGATAAGATCTTGTATCCTTTTACCCGAGATGTTGTTGGTCTAACGCACGTAATCTGGCTCTTGCTAGTGCCGGACATTTGCAGATGAAATGGGAGAGGGTTTCTCTGGCATTCGATGTGTTCCCACATTGAGGGCTGTATGGGATCCCTAGTTTGGCCGCATGGTCTCCAATTGGCCAGTGCCGTGTGACTATTGCCGTAATTCTTGCGATATCTGAGCGGGTTCTTTTTAATAGATCGTTTGTTCTGGTTTTGTCGTAGGAGGGCCATATCGTCCTCGATATGACGCAATTTGTTAACTTTCTCCATTTGGTGTCGGGCTTTTTCAGGAAGTATGAGTGTATTTGTCTATTAAGTGAGACACTGCCCTGTCGCAATATAATGAAAGTAGCCGAAACCACCATATGCTACCAGCCACCTCCAAAAAAATGTCCGTGGAATGATGATCGTAAATGAAATGACAGAATAAGAGGCGCATATCAAGGCGCTACAACGCAAAACATGTGCAGCACGATAATTGTACTGAATCAGTAGAACGGATGAGAAGAAGTAGGAAGAAAAGAGAACACGCAGCCTCCCAGCTCAGGGAAATCGAAGAGTCTCGCGACAAGAAGAACATCCGTCAATTCTAAATACAAGAATGCCAATCACCTGGCAGTAGAAACACAAACTCTCCGAAATAACAATCGCAATCTAGTAATTGACGGGCAGGGAATCGTAGATGTATTCAGGCAGCATTTCCAGCAGCTGCTTAATGGGCATATTATCGAGAGTGATAGGGCAAGAAACCAGCCCAACTCCAGACAACGAAGAGGTAACGCCTCCTCCCAGTATTGAAGAAGTAAGGGCAGCCATCAAAAACCTCAAGTACAACAAGGCAGCAGGTTCTGAAGTATTACCAGCAGAACTCTTCAAATACGAGGGATTGCTATATAAAAGTGTGCATCAAACCATCAATAAAGTCTGGATGAATGAGAACAAGCCCGATGACTGGAATATCACCTCCATATGTACAATCTACAAAAAAAGTGATCCAATGACCTGCACGAGCTACCGAGGCATAAACCTGCTAAATGTTGCGTATAAGATCCTATCCAACGCACTGTGTGAACGTCTTAAGCCTTTCTGCAACACACCATCTTTTCAGCGACTTCAAGGCCGCGTATCATATCATCCAACGTCCAGGGCTTTATAAAGCGATGGCGGAATTTAGAAACTAATACGACTGTGCCGCCGAACAATAGAGGACGATGCAATGTTCAGTTTGGAAACTTTACCAACCTTGTACCGGATTCCGACAAGGAGAAGCGATATCATATGATTTCTTGAATGTAGTGATGGAACAGATTCAACAAATTCGTCCAGCTACTGAGGTACGACATCATTGGTGGCTCCCACCCGTTTTAGAAGCATTCACGAGGGTATAACGAGGGCAAGCCAAAGTATATGCTATGAACAAACAATGCACTGTTGACGCACAACCTTGGACTGTTGTCACTGTTGATAGCAACAACTTTGAGGTAGCTTACGAGTTAATCTGCCTCGGAGTCAACATCAAATTCACGAACTACATATTAGTGGAGATACGATGAGGGTTATCAATAGGAAAACTAAGGGATCAAAACTAACTCGAAAGTGCAATCGTTTGCACTACAGGACTCTAATCCTACCAAATATTATGCACATTCTTCGTCGAATTGTTAGTCCTGTATGCGAGCAAGGCGAATGGAGGAGAAGATAGAACCGCGAACTTTATGAGCTGTACAAAAGGTAGATGTAGACTACAATGACCGCATCCAGCAAATGAAGAAGAGAGTCTTCGAATCCCAGCCTCCAAGTTCGAGGCGACAAGCAAGGCCGAACTTCCTGTTTAAGGGTCAAGCGATCGGTGATGCCAGAGCGCTTGGACAGAATAACTGGCAGCAACGTGCCGAGGATCGAAGAAGATGAAAGGGTGCCTTGTCTCAAGCAGAGACCCATAGTAGTAAAATCTGTTAAAATATTAAAGTAGTAGTCTAGATGGTTGGATGTTGTAGAAGGAGAGCAAACTCTGATCGGCGTTAACTTGGCAATACAAAGTCGTTGACTGAATATGATGCCTAGTCGTTGACGACATATCAATTATTTTAATCCAAATGGGAACCATCTGGTACTGGTCTTATCCAACCCTATTTGACTTACCAAACTTATAATTGCGAGTGTTGATAACAAGAAGAAACACAGCAAGAAAATAAAAGCCTGGTCCTGCACGGCCTATTGTCTTCAGGTGAACGTATACACTAGCCCTCCAGGTTGGGGGTTGTTTTCTGGTAAATTACCCACTCATGTAAAAATTAATTAAAAAAAATATTATTACGAAGCAACCAAAAGCCTCGGAAAGGCCTGATTTTATTGTTGATGACCATGCGAAACGAAAAGAGGACAACAATGCACGTTCGTATCTGCAGCTGCTACAAAGCAAACATTCATGAAAAACTGTGACATCTACTACGGACCGTGTTATAATGAGCAGAAACAGCAACAATTCGGATGCGGATTTGACAGATTCTCGCAGCCAAGAACGAGGCCTACAAGGCTAAGCTGCAGGTGAAGACGAGAGCTGCCATTGAGCTCTATAGGCAAAGAAGAAGGGAAGAACACCGGCTTTTCAGAAAGAAGAAAACAGAGCAAGAAAAGCACGCAATCGAGGATATAGAGAGGTGCCACTCTAGGAACGATGTTCGCAATTTTTTCCAAAGTGTAAATCGTCAAAGCCAAGTAGGTATACAAGGCTCGAAAAGAATGGTGAGATGAACAAGGAAATATCGTAGTTGAGACACAGTCGATGCTGAGGATATGGAAGAACCACTTCTGCAAACGAAAGAAGTCCAAATCGATACCCACCACCTTTTCATCGATTTCAAAGCGTTTATAGAGACGAACTATATGGATATGCTCATACCGCCAAAACTCGTCAGTTTGCGTAGGATGACGATGGAGAATTCTCGCTGCTCCATTAAGGTCAGAAACAACCTCACCAAAACATTCGATACCAAAAAAGGATTTAGGCAAGGCGATGCGCTGTCATGTGACTTCTTCAATTTGATTCTTCAGAGGATTGCAAAACTCTCGAGCCAACATCAGAGGCACAATTTTTCGAAAATCGGTGCAACTACTGGCATACGCCGACGATATTGCATAGCCACGTCTGCTAGTATAGAGAAGGAAGCGGCAAAAATGGGTTTAGCAGTAAATGAGGGTAAGACTGAGTATATGCTGTCAATACGAAAGGACACACAACATCGACGCATTTTACAGAACGTCACCATTGATATATATACCTTTGAGGTAGTCTACCTCTGCTCCGCTATTAACTCTGACAACAACATCTGGTCAGAAATTAAACGAGGAACTACTCGCTGTTTTTTCGGGCTAAGTAGGCAATACAGGGGTAAAGCTCTTACTCGAACCACTAAGGAGCTCATATACAAGACCCTGATCATCCGAATCCTGCTCTATGGCGCTGAAGCATGGACCTTATCAAAAGTGGATGGAGAAATCCTTGGTCGATACTTGATTTGAGAAAAAAATTGTCGGTCCCATTTGCGTTGAAGGGCAAGAAGACAAAGATTCAACCAAGAACTATACGAGCTGTACAGCGTAATGCCCCTAGTCCAAAAACTCTGCATTGGACGTTTAAGATGGCAAGGATATGTAAAACGGATGGACTCCAATACTCCGGCTAGCAGAGTCTTCGATTGCCAGTCAGGTGTCGGACGCAGTAGGGGAAGATCTCGCCTTAAGTGACGCGCACAAGTAGAAACCGACCTCAACCAACTTGGAGTGCGCAACTGGAGGCAATTAGCTAAAGCCCGAGCTAATTGAAGAGGCATGTTGGTTGAGACCCAGGTTCATTCCGGACTATAGTCAAATATGACCTACGTCTGGAAAGACTGCCAAAGAACTTACCGACGATATCTTAAATTCCGCAATTCCGGGACGGTGAAAGACTTAACACATTTTTGTCAGTATCAGCGCATCGTTGGGAAAAAATGTAGGTGTTTCAGTCAAGAGCCTTGTAGACACTAGATGGGGCGCTCATCACGAGGCGGTGAAGCCATTGAAGGGAAAATTCATGAAGATAGTTTGAACTCCTTTGTGATCCTCAAAAAGAAAATTTGGATATAAGGGGTGCTGCAACCATACTCTTATCTGCTGTATGCGACTTAACGTTTTTGTGTTATCATTAATTCTGTTGCGATAGTTTGTACAAAGTTGATGCAGGACAGAAATACTTTGAAAATCCAGACTGACTATAGAAAAATGTGTAATAAAACCTAAGACGCTCGCGAGTCTTCTTGATGAATATCGTGATGAAACCGTGAAAAATGCCATAATATACGCAAGAGAACAATATACTGAGGAAGAAATTTCAATTGAAAGGTTCCCCGAAGAAAATTATGCGAAACGAAAAAGCTCAAGATGCTGGTTTGACGTTGGAAGAGCAAACACGAAGATCCATGATAGAATCTCAAGATACATTTTACACTGAACTTATTCATCAGTTTAAGCCGATGGAAGGCATGTCGTCAGTTTTCTCAGCTCTTCAAACGAAATATTGCTGTATGGAACGGAAGAAGAACTGCGTGCTGTTGTTCCAATATGCTTACCTCGGCAGAACTAACAGACAACCGTGACATATTGGAATTCGGGCTAATACGGAGTCACATGGTAGCTACAAAAATAAATTCAAAAGATGCCGACATTTGGACAGCCTTTTAATTTTTAAGCTTCATTGTTAAGTGGGACTTTTCAGTGTCGTTACCAAGTCTGTCATTATGATCGAACGAAGATTTTCAAAATTAAAATTGAGTAAGACTTATCTAAGATCAACAATAATATTCAAAGGGTGCTTTACCGCCCCGGGTGCTACTTCCTCTTAGCTCGCCCTTACTCTAAGGGCCATTTTATTCACTATTGTTAAACTTCCCGAAAACTCCCAAGTTGGCTAACTTCCAAGTTGATTTCAACTCAAGAGTTGAACAGTAAGTTGAAAAATGATTTTTTTTTCACTATTTCAACTCCCGTTTGAAAGTTAAAATTCGCAAGTTGGCGTGCTTGCTTTTCAAAAAATTCCCTAGGATGCTAGCACATCAGCAAGTCCGGGCATTTCCGGTGGTGGTTGCGATTCATTTTCATCTATAGCTATGTTATGGAGGACGGCACAAGCCGGTTATTGATTGCACAGTTTCAACTCTGCATCTAAGCCAGTCGTCAACACTGGAAACCGCCTCTTCTAATTGCCGTACGAACGTTCGACATAGTTTTAAATCCTAACCTGCGATTCATTGAATAGATTTTCAACAGCGTTTGTGACATTCAGGAAAGGCGTTGCAGGGCATCTCGTATTTGTGTAGCCCGAATCACCAATAACACTGAAATCCCCGAAGTCGCCTTCTTCGAATGGTTTTCTAAAGCCCGATTATTGAAAATGCACTGATCATGCGTGGAGCCCTTTTAAAGAAGGAAACAATAAAAATTGGTTTGAAATTTGTACTAATTATAACTGTCAACGAGCGACAATATCGTTTATTTTTAAATTCGCAGCGGACACCGCGTCTATCATCCCTTACGAATATTTCTGAAAATTTCCGGATCAGTTCCACCTGGCGACTGAATGCGGATATGTGTGCAATCTATCGTGCCTATTGTTCGAGGGAATTTGGCTTTAGCGAAAAAGTCAAGTGCTGCAGTGTTGAGAAATCAAAAGTTGACCAACTTTGAGTTTTCTCAACTTTTGAATATCATAAGTTGAGAGAGTCAACTTTGAGTGAATAAAAGCAATTCCTGAAGTTGATGATAAAAATTTCCAAGTTGTGTTCAACTTCGAGTGAATAAAACGGCTCTAAGTATCGCAGTAGTTGACAGATAGCCACACCGTTACGACGATGCATCAGTTTCGTACTGCGTCTTTATACCTCTAGAATGTAATTGTCAACTGTCAAAGATTGTGGGAAAATGTAGCCAGATGACAGACCATTGAATCGGGACAAGTGGCTATCGAGGTCAAATGCTTAAGTAGCTTAGTAGGTAACCAAATTTTTGCAATCATGAGCATATCCGCGGGAAATCACTGTTGCGTGAATGAACGATCAATTAAAATAGCAATAGGAACATCCACATGCCGAATAGAGAGCAAAGACGAATCCCACAGGAGGACCAACAAATAAGCAGTTAGGTGGGACGGATATAATCCATTAGTCCAGATCATAACCACTTTGAATAAAAACGAAGGTCTCATAAAGAGATTTCATATTTGGAGCTACAATTAGGGTTTCGATCATGCTACCTTGAACACCTTAAAAAAATATTAATAAACCGTCAAGATCGAGGTACTACTGCTGGTACCTAGAAACCAGTTAAAACGAACCAATTAGATTGAATTTCCGTTTTTATTTTATTTTTTTAAATATTCTGATCCACTTCACTCACAGTCCTTACTCCTCACCGTCCGACTTGAGCTGAGCAGAGTGCAATATTGGCTTACCATGGGTATACCAAAATTGCTGTTGACCATTTTTGGTAGGAGTCACTGTTGATGAGCTTCCGGATGATCCTGGTGGTCCAGGTGGTCCGGGCGGTCCTTGTGGTCCTGGTCGGCCAGTTCTGCCAGCAATTCCAGGTGGTCCTGCACGCCCAGCAGGCCCCGCTGGACCAGGTGGTCCAGGAGGTCCAGGAGGTCCGGGTGGTCCCATACGATCAACACTATCCGATACGGTTGGTGTACCCCAGTTTCCATTAATCCCAACTCCAAGCCCGAATTCCATATTCGGATAGCCCCAGACTCTTTGCAAGTTCATCGGAGAAGGTGGTAACTGTTGAGAATTGCCACAACCACCATGATTAAAGTTAGGATACATCCATGGTGGGAATACTGGATATGGTAAGATAATTGGACCATTTTGTCCTTGATTCATGGCCTGTGGCTGTGGCTGACTGACAAGGTTAATCTGTGGATTGATAACTGACGAAGGTTTGTTGGTGTTGCCAAAGGTTGGCATTTTTTCATTGAACGGTCTTGGACTGGAGTAGGATCCCGATGGTGGGTCTTCAAAATTATCATCGGTCTCTGCATCAGGTCGGTGCTCCTTGTTATCGTCATCATCGTCTGTGTTGGAAGCTCCATTTGCTGGTGAGTCTTCCTCCGGGAAGTAGTTATTTTGTGAATAGAGCATAACTTTTGCACCATTATCCTTTAGACTGCGAACTTCCGGCTGCTGTGGTGATGGCTGGACTTGTGTCTGAACGCTGGGAGGGATCTTAGCTGCAGTAGCCACAGCTACAAATAGGAAAGCTAAGAGATAAATGGAATTAGATACAGAAATGTGTATGCCTTCTTAAGAACTCACCGATTGTCAATTGAATACGCATGTCGAATGTCTTCTGCATGAAAAACCGAGATGTACATACCTTTTATATCAAAGCTCGCTTTGCGTGTACAAAGGCGTTTAAGACAGAACAAGAGGTAATTAAACCCAAGTTCTGGGAATCTTCAAATGTTCCAAGCTCTAAACGCAATTTAATTGTTTTGTTCTTCTCTTCTAATTACCAAATCGCTAGGTGGTAGCAATTCATTACTTGAGAATCACCTACTGATATGGGACGGTACTCTCGTTGATCTTTTGATTTAAAGGCTAAACGAAGTGAGATACAAATCTACATTTGATGGAATGAGAGTTGAAAGGGGCATTTACAGATCTCTTATAGCATTTAGATCTTCTTTGAACTATTTTTTTTGGTAAATGAAACAAGAGTGGCCAATAATAGATTGTTGGGTCACAAACATGTCACTTCATTGATACCACTGTTTGGAGGCATCAAAACTAGGATTCAAGCCATCTTTTGATCGTCGTATTGAGATATTTACCATTTGAAGCAGTCGATATTTTTACCACCCTGTTAAACAATGCAGATTATCCGGTACACTGAAAGACAGCAGTGGTTCATCCTGTTGCTAAAATAATAAGGAAAACACAAACCTTGCCAATGTTCTGCTTTTTCTTCGAATGAAAGCAAGGTATTTGCAAAGATAGTCAATAGGTTAAAGTAGGTTGAGGAAAATAAAATTATTCCGAAAAACGGTTTACAACAGGGGCGGTGAACTCCCCGATATTATTTAACATTTATTCAAGTGATCTTGTAGATGATCTAGTGGCGTACAGATCAGGTCCGAAAACCGAGGTCATCAACAAACTTTTGCTGTGTGACTTCGATCACATTAGGGGATATTGCGATGATTGAAAATTGAGGACCAAAAAAACCGAAACAATTCTGTTCAGAACCCCATTAGGGCTTCTAGCGATACAAAACATAATGGGCAGCCGTTGGCGGTGAGAAGTGAAGTTAAATATCTGAGCATCTGGCTTGACAAGTTTCTGTATTTTAACAAAAATAAAGATGCTTATCTGGGCAGTGCTAGGGGGGGCTTATGCTCGGATAAAAAAAAAAACTGTTTCAAAGCAACCAACTTGATTCAAGGGTCAAAGTCATATGCTGCATTTCCCTTATAAGGCCAATCATCGCTTCCGGTTGTCCCGTCTGGTTTAATGTAGCACAATCCTATATTTATCCAAAAGATACGCCTGTTTGGTAGGCGGTGTCTCCGATCCTGCTTAGCACTGTACCGAACGACAGATTCCGAGTACATAAAATATTATCGGAACAAGGTACTATACGATGGGGCTCAGCTGAATAGAATTGACAACTTCTTTATCAATGTGATTCGAAGGCATGTCTTAAGGGCGATGGCTAACGACAACAGTCTGATCATCGGGGCTTACTACCCCAATGTTATATACATGGAGACCAAGCTTATGCCGGGCGCTATATTCCACTCGAGGCTCGCTAGGGTTAGTTCAAGAAAGGAACGGTATCCCAGTATTATACCACCGCCACAGTGGCCAGCGGGACTAGCGGCTGATCCGCGATGGGTACGTCGACAATGCTCTGAAGCATCTCCGCTTTAGCATGGCGATATCAGATTGGGATAAAACCTATGCTGAAAAGCAGTGCACCGAAATCTGGTGGCTAAATCAGGAAAGTGTTTCTGAACTCCCTCAGGACTTTGCGGACTTTTAGTCCACTCCTTAGTGTTAAGTACAAGCTCAGGGCAGGGCTTGTCCATCATAATAGCGGTGTTCCATACATGCTGGGGCTTCCTAAAGACTCAATTAGGATGGCGACCACTCGGGGCTTATGGCAACGAGTGCTTGCCGCCCTGATTATATTTAAGTTTGGGTTAAGTAGTTTTGAGTAGTTTAAGTTAGTTTTAATATTTGAATTTATATTTGACCACACACTTGGAATGTTGATTAATTTGCTATAAAACAGCCGGACTATCAACACAAAACTGGGTGGGGCTTCGACCAGAAGACGTGTCAGTAGAGTAACCCCGCAAGGTGGCTACAGAACGCTCTGCACAAACTTTGCAAATGAGCAGTCAGTTGTGGTTAGTAAGACTGAACTAGGAAATACAAATTTCCTCACATTGACCCCGAAATCACTAAACGGAATCGAACTAGCCTTCTCAGAAAAAGGGCCTTATTTTGGACAGGAAGCTTAACTGGAAGCTGAACATAACAGAAAGAGTAAAGAAAGCGACAGTCGCACTTTTGTTCCTGTAAGAAAGCAATAGGCATCCAATAAGGAATGAATCCTCGTATCAAGCATTGGCTCTATATCACGGTTATAAGACCGATACATCTTTTTGGAGTAGTAGTATGGATCCACAAAAAAGGAGACCCTCTGAACTGCGCCAACTACAGAGGCATAAGTCTGCTCAACATCGCCTACAAGATCCTATCTGCCGTAATATGTGAACGCTTGAAACCGTTTACCAACAACCTGATCGGCCCTTATCAGTGTGATTTTAGGCCAGGGAAGTCCACAATCGATCAAATTATCACACTTCGGCAGATCCTGGAAAAAACCCAAGAAGCCCAAATCGATACCCACCACCTATTTATCGATTTCAAAGCCGCATACGACAGCATTTATAGAGACGAACTACACAGAGCCATGTCTAGATTTGGTGTACCGCCCAAACTCGTCCGTTTGTGTAGGTGGAGAGTTGCTAGTATAGAGAAGGAAGCGGCAAAAATAATTTGTGCGAAAATTGCGTACGGATTTTGGAAAAAGAGAAGCACCGTCAGCTCCGTATGTTCGTTATCTTGTGAAAAAAAGTGAAATAAACTGGCATCCTCATCGATAAACCAAAGCGTGAAAAGCCAAAAACAGTGCGTACACCCGAGAATATCGCTGCTGTGGCAGAAAGTGTGCGTGAAGCGAAATCAACATCGATTCACCGTCGTTCTCAACAATTGAACATTGCGGAGACATCATTGAGACGAATTTTGCATAAAGACCTTGGTATGACGCCATACAAAGTCCAAATGGTTCAGGAGTTAAAGCCAACTGACCATCCAATGCGTTTTCGCTTCTCGACTTAGAGAAGATGCCGATTTTGCCAAAAAAAATCATCTTTTCAGATGAAGCTCATTTTGATCTTGGCGGGTATGTAAACAAGCAAAATTGTCGCATTTGGGGCACAGAAAACCCGCACGCATACATTGAAAAGCCGATACACCCAAAACGAGTCACTGTTTGGTGCGGATTTTGGTCCAGAGGCATAATTGGACCATTTTTCTTCGAAAATGAGCAAGGAGTGGCCGTTACAGTCAATGGCGATCGTTATCGGGCCATGTTGAACGAATTTTTGTTCACAAAAATTGAAGAGGAGGATATTGGCAACATTTGGTTTCAACAGGACGGCGCTACGTGCCACACAGCCGAAGCTACACTCAATGTTTTGCGCCCTGTTTTTGAATATCGCATTATCAGCCGCAGAGCTGATGTCGTTTGGCCACCTCGGAGCTGATTTGACACCGTTGGACTATTATTTGTGGGGTGCCGTAAAAGATAAGTGTTACGCCGACAAGCCAGAGACAATTGACGCTTTAAAGGACAATATTCGTTGGTGAAATACAGCTGCACACAATAGATAATGTACTTAAAAATTGGACCAATCGTGTAGGCTACTGCATGGCCAGCCGAGGCAGCCATTTGAATGAAATTATTTTCCATTATTAACCGGAAGGATTGTACTTTCAAATAAAAAAAGGAGAAAATATCCAAATATATTATTTGGCGGACCCTTTAGTATTGTTTTGAAATAAAATTGTTTTCTTGGCTATGACCTTTTTCCACTGCAAAAGCGTTGTTTCTTTTAAGGGCATTTTTGGGGTTTTAGAATAAATACTCAAAGTATAAATAATATAAGACGAAAAATATGTAATTCACTTATTGTTTATTTCACTTATTGTAAAATTAACATAAAAATAATAATAAAAAAAAATAATAAATCATAAAAAGCTTAAAACTCCTCAAACGACAGACTCCTCGGGGTTTGTGATGTATTTGCAATTTCCCGTGTTATGGCAGAGGCAGGAAATTGTAGCTCCCTCTCCAATTTCAGGCATTGAAGTTTCCTGTGGTAAACTTCAACCTCCAGAAGCTCTAGCCGACATTTCTTCTCTCTATCAAAAGTGTCACATGGAAACTTCCTCTTTCTTGGGTTTGGAGGTTGATGGGTAGGTCTTTCCTTTGTCATCGATATTATGGAATCACACTCAGCTGATGGTAGATTTTCTGAATTTCCATAGCTTTCTGGCAAATTCAGTCCATCTAACACAGCTGAGTCTGATTCCAGAATATCGAGGATGGCCAAGTCAGCTTCATCCATAACGCTGTTCTTCCCACCTCCGGACCCAGTTTTTCGGGCGTTATCCTTTTTACTACCAAACAAACTGTCCCTCGCATATGTCCATGTTTTTTGGGCCGAAGCCAGTTGCAAGGATTGGGCTTTTTTTAAAACTTCCTCCCAGGCAGCCTGTTTATCTATTTTATTTATTTTATTTTTTTCCATTTTTATTTTGCGGCTCATTCTAATAACTTGTATATGCAAAGTGAAACGGGATATGACAGAAATGCAAAGATGCTTTGTAGAACACTTTGCACACTCACTTTGCAGGAGAGCGCAAAGACTTTGCAGGGAGCGCAAAGAATATTGTGGAACAGAAACACTTGTGACGTTGCCAAAAAAAGGAATTTGACAAGTGCAAAGTGCAAAGTTGATGAAAGTTTTGTGGAATAGGGCCCTGAGAGAGCTCTTAGCAATTTTCAACGAATCAAACTGCTGGTGGTGGTAAAAGTTAAGGCTTGACTTTTTCCATCATGCTTTCTCTTCTGACACATATACGGATGTGAGAAAAAAATGTCCTAAGAGCCTGTTGCGCCAAGACTTAGACTATAAAAGGTCCATGGTGAAACCATTATGGGCTAATAGTGTAACTCCCTTTTTAGTTACTCCTGAATTCTATTTAATTTCTCCGCAAGCCTTTGTTTTTATCCATTAGTCCGGCCTTGAAGTACTCGCCTAATTTGTGATAGAGTGCGACATATTCATATGAAGTATCCCAATGCTTAATCGCCCTCACTGTATCTGCAGCTTCTGCAGACATCTTGGAGGCAGCACCCAGTCGAAAAGCATTGGAAATAACAGTCTTATTTGAAATAGCGACTTAGATCTGTTGGTGCCCAGTGCTGGTGAAATCAGACGAAACGTATTGTAATTGTCGAGCTGTTACTGAAAATTCAAGATATTGGTGCAGCTGACCGACTATCCGAACAGGGATTTGCTATAAACGACTGATTTGGACAACGATAATTAAGTTTCGAAGACATCAGCGAAATCTTTGAATCAATCGCCATCAAGGGTAAATTCGCAAATGTCAATATTATAAGCACTCACGCTCCGACGTAGGAACAATATGACATTTCTAAGGACCGTTGATACGAGCTCTTAGTTTGATGTTAAAATCGTGCTGGGAGGTTTTACCGCAAAGGTAGGAAGAGATGTCATCTTTAGCAGTATTTTCAGAAAACACAGGACCACTTCTGGTGGCTAATAGACATCGCTGCGAAAGGACACCCCTCTATAACCACCACAAGGTATCCTAACCATGATATTCATAAGGAGGCACAAACTTTTGGAGCAATTAGCTCGTTAGAGCTTATGGCCTAGCTTTTTTCACAATCATTCATGTGTGCGTTTGTAATTTTTGCACGATGACGGGACCTTCTGTTTTATGCCGAATCCGAACGCAGCCGCACTTAATTCCTGTAAGAACGACATGAAATGTGGAATGCAACCCCGTATTACTCATTGGCTCTATATTTCGGTTATAATACCGATACTTCCTTATGGAGTAGTAGTATGGTGGAAAGCACTAGAGATAGCAAAAAACAGCAAAAAACTAGCCAAGGTGCAAAGAATCGCGTGTCTGTGTATTTACCTCGTACAACAACTTCAGCAGCACTAGACATTCTTTTTCACCGAGATTAGATATTTTCGGCAAGCAAATGGCAGCTAACTCAGCCGTGTTGGAACGGAACTCACGGCGATCAAAGAAGCCCTATCTTGGCTGGAAGAGAATGTAATCACTGCCAAGGATATCAGCATCTTCGCGGACAGACAAGCGGCCATCAGATCCCTGGAATCAGTTCCACATATTCAAATAGTGACATTCCAGGGAACTGTAAGGCTGATTAACTCGTCAGATATGGGACTAAATTACCAGTCGCACCCGACACGGCTTAGCTGAGTTAAGCCTTTCTTGGCAACTGATAGTACTCCGATGATTTGTCCGATTATCGCGGTAGGAGGGCCAGCTGGGAATCCAACCAGACAATGGTGCCCCCGATTAGATCAACAAATGGTTAATCAAATTCTTAAATTTGTGTTAGACAAGAAACACGCATCCAGTGTTTTGAATCTCCGAACATTCCAAGGGGCTGACATTGACTCGTGTCACTACTTTACTACAGCCAAGGTAAGAATGCGGATCTCCGCCAAAACCTAAAAAAAGCGATATACTGTAAAAAAAAATGATCGTCCAAAGACTACAATCACAAGAGACCGGCCAGACATTTACAGAACGCGAATCCCTTAATCTCTCGATTAATACGATGACACCAAGCCATAAGATCAGCCGCAACTTATGTGCTAGGTTTCTTCCGATCATTAGCAAGAAATCTCTGGTCTTACGAACACTGCCGATAGATACTCGTAGCAAAAACTTAGGCCTACAAGGGATAGCTGATGAGTAAGAAAGTTGCCATACACAAAAAAGAAAGAACACCGGTTTTTCAGAAAGTAGAAGAAAGTGCAAGAATAGTGCGCGGTCGAAGATATGTAGTGGTGCCACTCCAGGAATGATGTTCGTAAGCTTTACCAAAGTAAAACGTCAAAGCCAGATATACAACGCCCGGGCCAATACCAGAGGTACAATCTTTCATAAAATTGAGCAATTACTAGCATAAACCGAAGATACACACATCAATGGTCGGACTTAACGAGATGTTACAACCACGTATGCTTAAAACCTAAAAAGGGACTCACAACATCGACAAATTGGACAGAACGTCACCATTGACAAAAAAAAAAAAACATCGGTAAGGGCCTTTTTCTTCCCCTCTGCTAAGAATTGTTTACCCAATCTAGGTATCCGTTCTGAGTTCCGATTGGAACTGGACTTTCGTTTCGGAAATTATTTCGAACGGATACCTCGATTGGCCTGAATTACTCTTGGCAGCCGCTGTATCTTCGGACTAAGAACACACTAACTCGAACTACTAAGTGAATTCTATATAAGACCCTCTTTATACCAGTCCTGGCTTACGGCACCAAAGCATGTACCGTATCCAAAGCGGATGAAAAAATCTTCGGCATCGTTTACATTACACGGGCTATATGGAGACGAGGATTCAACCAAGAACCCGAACTTTACAGCGCAAAAACGTTTAAGATGGCTTTGCCATGAAGAACGAATGGACACCTGTACTCCAGACCAAAAAGTCTTCGATTTCGACTCAAGTGGTAGACGCAGTTCAACCGAGCTCAACTGGAGGCAGGACTTTCGGAATCGGGACATTCAATGAAAACTCCTTGAATTCTTCTTGCTATTTATATATTTCTTTTTTATTTTAGAATTTTGATTTACTGCGATAGTACGCGGTTTGTTGTGTTCTTAGATGTTTTCTTATTCGTCATCCTCACCATTCTTGCCATAATAAACATGGTGATTGTTCTTTGGGGGCTTTTGTTGAGTTGGCTTAGATTGGTGATGATTGTCTTCTTTGCCATAGTGGAACGCACTCCAGTCGATATATCCTTCTTGACCATGAGGCTGCTGCATGAAATCAAATGATGGCTCGAATTGGTGAGATCCCGAAAAGTCTGGGAACCCTTGTTGATGGGGATTATATTCTGGAACTGAGTAGAATGTAGGGTAGTTGTGTTGATTCTGATGACGATCTGAGCAATTAGGCCTATGTGGACGATGTGGTCTGTATGGACGTTTTGGCAATGGTTTCAAACACTGGGCAAGGCCGGCATTGGCTGCGATTTTACAGGAACAAGCTGGCATACCGAAATTAATTAGAAGTGTACAGTCGACCTTGCACACAGCCAAAGCGACATTAGCTGTATTCTTACAGTCGGTACACTGTGCCAAGCCAACATTTTCTGTGAGTGTACAGTCTGTGCAGGCTGGCAAAGCGCTGTTAGCTGCATCGGTACAGTCTACCTTGCACACTGGATAATTGGGGAACGTTTCGCAGTTGATAATTGGCTTACATTGTTCCCAGTTGGCATTGGCTTCAGATGTACAGTCAATGCAGAACGGCAAAACGGAATTGGCTTCAATTGTACAGTCGACTTCACACTGTGGCAAGATGGAATTGTCTGGATTCGAACAGTCGATGCACTCTGGCAAGTCGGTATTCTCCTCATCACTGCAGTCTGTACATGCTGGCAAAGCGGCATTTTCTGTCTTTCTGCAGTTTACCCGACATACTGGTAATTTGGCATTAGCCTTATCCTTACAGTCGACAAGTGGCTTGCAAACTTCCCAATCGGCATTAGCTAGAGATGTACAGTCAATGCACATAGGCAAAATGGCATTAGCAGCAAGTTTGCAGTCTGGGCATTGTGGATATTTAGAACTTTTTGCTTGCTTTGTGCAGAATTTGACGGAATTTAACGAGCCCTTCTTTACTGGTGTGTCCTTGGCAGCGTTGACTGCAGCTGGGACTAACACGCATAAAAGGAGACCTACAGTGATGAAAAAATTAAGTAAATATTATTTTTTATAAATAAAAAAAATTAGAATGCAACACCTACCGAGGATTAGACTCTGACGCATGGTTGATTCTTTCTGTACCCATTGGTATCACATCACTCTTTTTATATTGGTTTTTCGTTCGCGTATTTCCACAGTTCCGACCGAGAACTTTGCATAATAATAGTTTCTAGAGATCCAAACGAATTAGAAAAATTAAGTTAATTTATGCTTGTCCATCTGGTTTTTTTTTCTACCATCATTCGAATTTTAATTCGCAAAAATGGAACGATTTTTCTAAACAATAGTTCAAAATTTATGTAAACAGTAATTTAAAATAATAATTAAAATATGAATATAATACGAAAAAAGCAAATTGTTCATCGTTTCTAAAAGGGCTGACAGCCGAACTGTGATTATAAATTAAAGTTGGAACAGATAAAGCTCATATTGACATATAGAATGCTTTCCACGTTGGACGGAATGGCGTTTTCTCTTGGTTTTCATAAATAAGTTGTCGGAAACGTTTTTTTGTCTTTTGAAATAAAATGCAGAAGCGATATTTGTTACGACAGGCCTATCCATGGCGTTCAGTAGGATGAGGACATTTTGCAATTGATTTTCACTTAAATCTCCACACTTCGTCCTGGAAAACAAACCCAAGAAGTCATGTCATGAAAATGCGTCCGATGTCTGGCTGGGAATCGAAGACTCTGCGAAACGGAGTATAGGTGTCCATTCGTTCGACATGTCCTAGCCATCTTAAACGTCCAATGCGGAGTTTTTTGATCAGGGGTATGTCGCTGTACAGCTCGTATAGTTCTTGGTTAAATCTTCGTCTCCATAGTCCGTCAACACCAACAGGATCGTAGATTTTTCGAAGATTTTTTCTGTCAAATCGACCAAGGGTTTCTCCATCCTCTTTTGATACGGTCCATGATTCAGCACCGTAGGGCGTAGAGCAGGACCGAGATGATCAGGGTCTTATATAGGATCTCCTTAGTAGTTCTAGTGAGGAGGGTTTTACAACTGAATTGCTTTCTTAGCCCGAAGAAGCAGCGGTTGCCAAGAGTAATTCTACAATTAATTCCTTTGAAGTTGGCTTTGAAGTCGGTGAATAGGTCGTGAGTATCTATTTGGCCTTCTTGGGTTTTTCCATGATCTGGCTATAGTCGCATTTCGTTTGCAGCGAAGTAAATTAGCCAAAGTCTGTTGCCAGACATGTTGTTGTGTAGGCTGAGTCTTCCATTAAAATCTCAAAGCATGATTTTAAAATCGTTCTTCGGTAGTCGCTCATAAGTTTTGTCAAGTGGCTCGAGGAACCAGTTTTTCCCTATATCTATCATCTTTTTCTTCCATCGGTACGTGAGCTTATGTTGGCGAATTTGGCCTTTTTGCGAATTGTTACAATGCTTTCGGTAGTGTCTTGAAAAGATAAGAATTCTTGCCTAAGTCTGGCACTTATAAAAAATCCGCATCCGAATATTCGCTGTTTCTGCTCACTATAACACGGTCAGAAGTAGATGTCATAGTTTTTTATCCTCTTTTTGATCGGCCCAACCCATCGTATTTCCTGGATGGTAGTAATATCTGCTTTATAGCAGCTTAGGACTTCCGCTAGTTGTTCTCCTGCACCTCTCCTGTTTAATGTTCTCACATTCCAGGTGCATATAGATACGAACTCTGTTGTCCTTTTTTCGCTTAGCAGGTTTGTCAACAATAAAATCATTCCTTTTCAAGGCGATTGGTTGAATCGTAGCAATACTTTTTTCCATGGGTGGATAGTTAACCCTAGGCACAACCCCCAACCTGGAAGGTCAGTTCCAATTTGTTAGACACCCTTAGGACACAGGGCCATTAATATCCACTGCGATATTGAGCGCTGCCGTTGGCTTACCGGTTCATCCGCCACCATCTCTGTTCAAGGGGTTTGACGTACCTTTTAGATTCCTTAATGACCTGTTGTCCGAATATTTCAAAACAGCCTGAGGTTCGCCTGAGGACAGCAGGCTAAGCATTCTGACCAGGCTGTTTATACCGTTACAGTTTTTCGTCCGCACTTATACGTATCCGATGGTTACCACTTGGAGGTAAAATAAGTATTTATGCCAAAATATATGTAAGGTTTCAGGAATTCGACAGAACGAACGAAGATTTATTCAAGATGCTTACAGCCTCACCCGACACACTTATTTCTACACTCAGGCATGTTCTCCAACAACGATACTCTGCAGTTATGATACATCTTATAGAAGTTACGCCGAATTTAGACGACAGTTTTCAAGAAATCTACTTTTTTTATAGTTGTTTTGTTAACTTTGGTTAACACTTTTTAATTTCAAATCTATAAACACAACAGTTTTTAAATAAACGTATTCTTGATTAAAACTTAAATATGTATTTGAATAAATTATATTCTTCTCTCCTACCAAAATTCTTGCAGTTTTGTATATATTGGTTCGTTAACGTTTTTTCCAAGCCGTTAAAAAACAAAATTTGTTTAAAATTAACTTTTTTGTAGCTAATGCAACTAAAAAAAGTGTTAAAAACTTTTAATAATATGAAAATACAAACAATGTTTGTTTTTTTTTTAATTTTGTATCATATTTATTTATTTTCTTTTAAAATTGTGCAAAACCCTTGATTTTTTTAAATCACAACTTTTGTGTCGTCCTTAAACCATTCAATAAAACCGCGACTGTTTTCATTGCGTTATTATTCGCAATGAAACAAACAAATCAATTGATAAAAAAAATCGTACAAGATTCTGAAACACCTTTGTATCAATTTTTTTTAAAAACTCACGAAATTGGATGCTGCGGGTTTCTCCTTTATTTTAAAAAAATATATCAACTCGTTCAAAAGTTCTGATTTTTGCAAACAAAAATGGAGATCGTGCCCACTGTGTGACGACATGAAATGAAAATACTGACAGTTTTTGGCGATATTTACTTTGTGACTGAAAGGATCTTTAGGGGTTATAGACTTCATAGACTTGAGTAAGAAGGATACTGGGATAGCCATGGATGTGTTATTGGACACGTGGGGTAGGCAGGCCAACCCCTACCAAAACCATCTGGCATATCTTGGATTCTTGACGAACTATTTTCTCGTGAAGATATCAGGAATGATTTGTATCGTGTGTGGGCGTGGCAAAAAACTTTATATTGACAAAATATAGATATTACGATTCTCTAAATATTCTGCTCAGACACGTTCTTAAAATTCTTTACGGTTTGTCCAAAAAATACGTTTTTCCAAAAAGGGGGCTTGGCAGTAGGCGGATTTTAAAAAAAATTACACTTGTTCTGGTGGCACGGACAAGGATCCTATATACCAAATTTCATTATCCTAGCTCAAAATATAAGGCCCAAAAATCGGTGGCGAACAGACAGACGGACGGGTGGACGGACGGACGGACAGACAGACATGGCTAATTCGACTCAGCTAACGATTCTGAGTCGATCCATATACTTTGAGGTATATGTAGCAAAATTATTTCTCTATGTTACAAACTATGTATTAAAACTAATATACCCCTATGGGATAGGGTATAAAAATTCACAGTGATTGTTAAAACAGATTGAAAACGGAAAAAATTATAATCGCCAAGCAACCAGCTAATTTAGGGAACTGTAGGATCGTGGGTAGACATTGTAGTGTCATAAATATTACTGTCATCCATGATATATGACAGGGTGGAAAAAAAAGACCTTGAAAAACTGTGACATTTACCATAGTCCGTGTAACAGTGATCAGAAACACTGACAATTCGAACATGGATTAGGTATAAATGACTGATATACCTAACAGGACCTATGCTTCATAGACATCAGCAGACTAAATTCGCCAACGTAAGAATGTATGATTCCATATAATGTTAAAAAAGATTATGAAATACTATTTGTTGATTCATTGCTTTCACTTAATCTCATTCAAATAAATATTATATCTAATTTTATGCAAAGATATCTTGACTTAATATTTACTTAATATTTACTTATAATAATTTAGCTTATGATGTGATGGAATCAAGTTTTCCTATAGTTAGAAACACCGTTTATCACAAAGCTATTTGTTTAAATTTACAAATTTATAATAATTTTGTTTCTAATACCAGCAAGCAAATTAAAAACATAGATTTTAATTTTTCTAAAGGAAATTATGTTATGTTAAATGATTACTTTGGGTCTTTAAACTGGTCGGTACTTCTTTCTGGAACAAATTTTGAAACTATTTATAATAACTTTTTAGATCTTTTATTTGACGGTTTTTCGAGATTTATTCCAAAAACTGTTAAGAAGTTAAACTCAAAACTACCTTGGGCAAATCAAAGGCTTAAAAATATTAAAAATGTTAAAAACAAGGCCTTCAAAACATTTAAAAAAACTAAATCTGAAATTGATAGAAATCGTTATTGTCAGTTGCGTCGTGAATATGAATTTCTTAATAAATTTTTGCATAGACAGTATATGATGAATATTCAATCGCAAATTTCAAGAAACCCGAAATCCTTTTGGGCTTTTATAAATTCTAAAAAACAAAACTCTAACATTTATTCTAATATGGAATATAATAATCAAGTATCTACGGATTTAGAAAGTACTTGTGATTTATTGCATCATTTTTTGAGAGTGTATACGTGGATCATTCTACTGTGGTAATTCCAGAAAATAATAACCACCAAAGTTCTGTCTCTGATGTTAATTTGGGACATCTTTTATTTCCACTGAAGATTTAATTGAAGGAATTTCAAATATTAAATCAAGTTTAGTGTCTGGCTCAGATGGCATTCCATCTTTTTTAATCAAACAATGTTTTTCATTAGTTGAACCCCTTCAAATAATCTTTAATTTGTCACTTTCAACAGGAATTTTCATAAATGAATGGAAATTTTCTTTTATAACTCCTATTTTTAAAGCTGGTCAAAAACATAAAATTGAAAATTATCGTCCAATTTCTAAACTTTGTGCTATACCAAAGCTTTTAGAGCTTATAGTTAAACAGAAAGTTTATTTTTATATAAAAGAATATATTTCTCCATGTCAACATGGGTTTGTGAGTGGTAGGTCTACAACTACAAATTTATCCCTTTTTACAAAATATGTATCTGATGCTTTAGAGTCAGGTTATCAGGTGGATGTAATTTATACTGATTTTCAAAAAGCTTTTGATAGTATTTGTATACCATTGCTTATCAAAAAATTAAAAAATATTGGAATTCACTCCGCTCTTCTAAAATGGGTGTCCTGTTATTTAATCAATAGAAAAGAAGTTGTAAAAATTTTGGACTGCACGTCATCTAAAGTAATAACTGTTCCATCTGGTGTTCCACAAGGAAGCCATCTTGGCCCATTACTGTTTTTAATATATATAAACGAACTGCCATTAATATTGAAAAATACAACTGGTTTATTATTTGCAGATTATTTTAAAATATTTTCAACAGTGAAAAGCATGAATGATTGTCTTAAGATACAGGATGATATAAATTCAATAGTTGATTGGTGTAAACATAATTTTCTTTCACTAAACACCAAAAAATGTAACATCTTATCTTGTCATCGATCTCAAGCTGTTATTCTACATGAATATAGTATTTCTAATACTATTTTAAATAGACTATCGGAAGTAAAAGATCTCGGAATAGTGTTTGATGAAAAGTTGAATTTCCACTTGCATATCGATTTTATTGTTGCAAAAGCTAACTCAATGTTAGGTTTTCTTAAAAGAAATTGCTCAGAATTTTCCAATCCTTATGCAATTAAAGCTGTCTATACTTCACTTGTCCGTCCCAATTTGGAATATGCTTCAGTCGTATGGGATCCACAAAATATAGTTTCAAAAAATCGAATCGAAAAAGTTCAAAAGTCTTTTACGAGATTTGTAAATAAAAAATTAAATTGGAATTTGTCAGAAAGACCGCAATACTCTACAAGATGCGCTTTAATTGGCCTAAATTCTCTGCAAAATCGTCGGCTTGTAAATTGTGTAATGTTTGTTTATGATATACGGTCTTACCATATTAAATGCCCCGATGTTCCATTTAAATATTTATGTTCCAAGAAGAAATATTCGTGGCAGACAATTGTTTTATATTCCGTTGCACAGATATAATTATGGTTCAAATGAACCATTCTCAAGATGTATGCAATTATTTAACGAATTAAAATAAAATTTAGATATAAGTCTTGAAAGAAATGTATTTAAATTATTATTAATTGAAAATGTAATATAGGATAAGCTAAGCAATCTGTAAGAGGTAACTCGATAGACGAATGAAATAAATAAATAAATAAATAAATAAATAGTACTCCGACTGAGGAAAAAGATAACATTTCTAAGGACCAAGAGCTATACAACTCCGAGCCAATGTCAGAGGTACAATCTTTTATAAATCTGAGCAACTACTAGCATATACCGACAATACTGACATCAATGGTCGAACTTAACGGGATGTTACATCCACGTATGTTTAAAACCAAAAAACGGGTTTAGCAGTAAATGAGAGCAGGACCAAGTAAATGCTGTTAACACGAAAGGACACACAGCATCGACGAATTGGACAGAACGTCACCATTGTCGAATAAAACATTGGTACAGGGCTTTTTCTTCCGTGGCCCCGCTAAGAAAATTCAGGCCAATCTAGGTGTCCGTTCTGAATTCCGATTGGAAGTGGACTTTCGTATCGGAAATTACTCAGAACGGATACTTTCATAAGGCTGAATTACTCTTGGCAGCCGCTGTATCTTTGTCCTAAGAAGACACTTACTCGAACTACTAGGTTAGGTTAGGTTGAAGTGGCTCCACGGGATGCGCGTGCACCCTTAGGCAAAAAAGTTCCGTCACGTGGATCCTTCAACTACCCTATATTCGTACGCCTAATAGAACCATTCAGAGCTAAATATGTAGCGTAGGAGGTTTATGACACTGATATTAGCCAGATCACCTGGATTATCGAAGAAGTATTCTCCCAGATGAAGTTTCCTATTTACTGAGAGCGCCGGACAAGAGCAAAGAAGGTGAGTAATACTCTCCCCCTCGTCCAGGCAGCTTCTACAGAAGTCATTGCTGAATAGGCCTACTCTTTTTGCATGTACCCCTATATTACAGTGTCCTGTGAGGACACCGATTATTGAGCTGATGTATGATCTGTTCATCATTATTCAGCAGATGGAGAGCTTCTGGTTAGAGCTAGGCCAGAGTTGCTTGAATATTTGGCACGTTGTGCCATTTATCCATCTGTGGTTTGCTTTCTTGATCGCATCTTGCTTGATCAGAAATTTACATGTGGAAAGGGGCATACTTAACATGCCCACTGGTGGTAGAATGTCAAGGATAGTGGCCTGTCTGGCAAGCTCATCTGCCTTGCAATTCCCTGGTATGTCTCTGTGACCCGGCACCCAAAAGAGGTCCGTCATCTCGTTAAGAGGCAGTCGGCATTCGATGGCTGATTTTGAATTGAACGAGATTGCTTCCAGGGATTTGATTGGCGCTTGACTGTCGCTGAAGATGTTAATATTCTTCGTGGATATTACATTTCTTTTCAGCCAGGACAAGGCTTCATTGATTGAAATGATTTACGTCTGGAAAACGCTTCAATGATCGGGAAGGCGAAAGGATATGTTTTGGTTATGAATCTCGAAGAAAACACCTCCACCCACTCCAAATTCTGTTTAAGACCCACCCGTGAAGATGTAAATCGAGTTATTGGTTTTGATCGAATCCGACTTCCATTCAAGGCGACTGGGAATGGTTTCTTGAAGTTGTGTTCAAAACTGAGTTGGGCAGGTCTGAGTTTTCTGTGATGTTAAGGTGATTCAGAATCATTGTGTGTTCACCCGGATTGGGTGTCCATTGTGACGAGGCTATCAGTCTTACAGCTGCACAAGCTGCGGTCTGTTTGCCGTTTATATCTAGGGGGACTAGCTGATGTAGGATAGCATCAAGAGCTGCGGAGGGGGTTGTTCTAAGAGCTCCGCTAATGCATTTGTAAGCTGATCTTTGAACTTTACCTAGTAGTTTGCGGTTGGAGGCTGTTTCTAAAGCCGTACACCAGATTAGGACACCATACATGAGTATGGGTCTAATGATAGACACGTCGAGCCAGAAAGAGATATGCGGTTGCATGCCCCAATTCTTTCCGATTACCTTCTTACACGATTTTAAGGCTACGGTGGCTTTCTTAACGCGTTCAAAGCCAGACCTAGGTATTTGGCTGATTCTGCGAACTTGAGACTGACGCTATTTAGTTGGGGAGGGTCAATGTGCAGAATGTTGAATTTCCTGCTGAAAAGGACCAATTCGGGTTTTTGAAGGTTCACGCCGAGTCCACATTTGGCGGCCCAATTAGAGAGTACAGAGAGACCATTTTTTAATAGATCTCTAAGGGTATTAAGGTATTTCCCTGATACATTTATTCCCACGTCGTCCGCTTAGGCAATCACCTTGCATCCCTCTCTTTCTAGATTTACTTGTAGCTTGTTGACCACTAGATTCCAGAGCAGATGAGACAGGACGCCCCCTTGTGGGGTACCACAGCTAACGGGTCTGCGTGCGGATGAGATGCCAGGATTTGTGTTAATAATTCTGCCAATGAGTAGCTGATTTATTAGCACTCCCAGCGAGTCGTCTACATTTCAATCCGAGAGTGAATTAGTGATTGTTTCTGCTTTGACATTGTTAAAAGCTCCCTTTATATCAAGAAAGGCTACCATAGTATACTTCTTTACTCTTAGTGAGTTCAATGAAGCGTACCAGTGAGTGAAGCACTGTTTCAACCGACTTACCCTTGCCGTATGCATGTTGGGAGTTGGAGAGTGCAGTCGGTTCAATACTAGTACCGAGGTGTAGATCAATTAATCTTTCCAAGGTTTTAAGCAGAAAAGAAGATAGACTGATCGGACGGTGATCCTTCGGATTTATATGAGAACGCTTTCCTGCTTTAGGGATGAATACAACCTCTACTTCTATCTATGTCTTGGGGATATCTACAGGTTGGGATATTTTAAGGTTGTATTGTAGTTCCGCAGTTATGATACCATCTGATCCAGGGGATTTAAATGGTTTGAAGCTCTTAACGGCCCAAAGAATTTTTATTTTTGAACAACTTAGTGGATTCTAAATACAAGCAAATGCTAAAGCCGATGTGGACCTTATTGACACTCTTTTAAGTTGTGGTTTAATGCAAATAAAATCCCAAATACAACTAATAGGTATTTGGATTTAATTTTTACTAGCAAGAACGGAGCAGTGGTTGTGTACGAAGCACATTCTCCACTTTTGCCAACATCTGTTCACCATACGGCATATTATGCTAGTATAACAACAGAAATTTGTTTGACATTTCAAAGTGCTCAGTATGAGTACAATTTTGCAAAGGCAGATTATAATAATCTAAATTTCTATTTAAATTTAATTTTGTGGATTGACATTCTTGATGTTACAAACTTATCGAACATGTACAGTACGTTCATTTCAGTTTTAAAGACTGGGATCGAATTACATGTTCCTATAGGAAAGCGAAAAGACCATAAAAAGCACCCATGGTTCAATGGGCAGCTTTCTAAAATGAAGAACATCAAGACCAAAGCATTCAAAAAATATAAACTAACCGGAATGTCAGAAGATTTTTCAACTTTTACTCGTTTTCGTAAAGAATACGAGTTTCTAAATAAATTTGTGTCCAAAATTGTATATATTCAGTAGAATCGAGTATTAAAAATAACAGCAAAGCGTTTTGGGTTTTTATTAATTCAAAACGAAAAACTACGGAAATTCCTATTGGTGTTGAATAAAAAGGAGTTCACTCAGATAATGTTCAATCATCTTGCGAACTGTTTGCCTCATATTTTCAAACAGTTTATTTAGGTGACGTTTTTACTTCTGTGGTAAACCAATACGATGGTATTTCTCCTATCACCGACTTGGGAATACTTTCCTTAACAGAAGATGAAGTATTGACATCATCTCAAAAACTTGAAGCCAAATTGAATCCGGGATTTGATGGTATACCATCGATATTAATATTAAAATGTAGTTCATCTCTTTCGATTCCACTAACATCAATTTTTAATTAAACCCATTCGACAGGCATTTTCCTAAATTGTTGGAAATATTCATTTGTAACGCCTATTTATAAGTCCGGTAGTAGGAATTTGGTAACAAACTATCGTCCAATTTCGAAGATGTCCACGATTCCGAAATTGCTGAAAAGTTTAGTGAAAGATAAGATATACTTTTTTGTAAAGGAATCTTTAACCACCAATCAACATGGATTTATGAAAGGAAGATCCACGGTTACTAATTTAACTGTATTTACTAATTTTGCCTTAACGGCAATAGAAGAAGGTTCACAGGTTGATGCAATCTATACAGATTTCGTTAAGGCTTTTGATCGGGTAGACCACAAACTGCTTACAAGAAAATTAGAAGCACTTGGTATCCATTCAATACTTAACAAGTGGATTGCATCCTACCTAAGCAACAGGAAGCAGTTAATTAGAATAGGAAATACATATTCGAGGCAGTTTGAAACAAAGTCTGGTGTTCCTCAGGAAAGTCACTAAGGACCTTTGTTGTTTGCATTATTTGTAAACGATATAGATGCAAGGGTGTCTTTCTGTAAGTGTCTGGGGTTTGCAGATGAATGGAAGTTTTTTGTAGAGTCATTTCTGTAGCCGATTGCCATAACCTACAGATTGATATAGACACAATTACCGATTGGTGTAATTGTAATAATTTGCAACTGAACTTAGGGTTTCGTCATTTTTTCACATTAGATGGCCTATATTCCATGGTAACTCCATAGGTGGACACGGAATAAAAAGGGTTGAGGAAATTAAAGACTTGGGCGTTACGTTTGATTCGAAATTAAATTTCAATAAACACATAGACAGTACAATATCTAAAGCAAATTCCCTTCTTGGGTTTATTAAAAGGAACAACAAGGATTTTACAGACATACAAACTCTTAAAACCTTGCATTGATCTTTAGTAAGATGTCTTTTAGAATACTGTTCTATTATTTTGTCACCAGCTTATCAGGTGCATATAAATCGTATTGAACGTATACAAAAGTCTTTTTCAAGATATTGCCTTCGTCACTTTAATGGGTCAGTTGAAATGCCCAGTTATGAAGAAAGATGTCGGATAATAAACTTAAAGTCCTTAGAAATGAGAAGACATATTCAGGAAATAACATTTATAAAAGACATCGCTTCTGGAAGAATAAACTCAACGTTTCTACTGTCCAATCTCTCTTTTTACGTTCCGGGTATACCGTTACGTGCGCATGGCTTGTTTTATGAACCTAATCATTCAACAAACTATGGAAAGAATGAGCCTTTAACAAGGTGCATTAGGAGTTTTAATTCCATATGCAATATCTTTGATTACAGTATTGATATTTCGATCAATACTGGAATCTGACCCCTAACCCCCCTTCGGGTTAGGGGTCAGAATATACCCGAGGTAAGGCATGCCTGTCGTAGAAGGCGACTAAAATCCACTCCCCGTATACCGAGTTTAAAGCGTATACATACAACAAAAATGCAATGAGTACAACGAAAAGATTTACTACCCCAGGTGGCAATTCAGTTTCACTGGAAAATCCACCCTCTACGGAGGTCGGCTCTACGGATTCTGGGGAGAGCCAATTATTGCAAATGTGTAACCCTTTCGGGAAAAGTTCAAGGGTAACGAGGTCACCTACATCAGGATCTCAAAAAAATATATGTGTCTCAAAGAGCTCGACAACACCAGAAGTGTCAGCCCACGAAAAACGAGACTCAGTGAAAAATAAGAGCCTAAAGGAAGAAAACGACGTTCTTCGAACAAGGCTTAACAATGTCGAACTGCTCTGCGAAGAGCTTCGTAAAGAAATTCTCCATCTAAAGGAAGAAAATATGACTCTGAAGAGTTCATTTAAAATACCAAAAACAAGTTCAAACGGCCCCGTGAATTCGGAATACCACACGGATGAAGAAGAACTCAGTCGCGAAACTGACTGGATCTTAAAGAAAAGACCAGTTAAAAAGAGGAAAGCTGTATCCTCTCCTGAAATAATAAACCGCGACAAAGAGATTATTAACAAAGCGAAACAGCTAAAACAACGTCCCCCACCGCCAATTAATGTGATCGGTATCGACGACTTTAACAAGTTGCATACCTTGCTAAAATCGTTGCCATTATCGGGCTACCAAGTAACTTCGCTAAGAAAAAATACATGGAAAGTCTGCGTTAAAGACCCTGAAAGTTACCGTCTATTATCTCGCAAGCTTAATATCGATAAAATAGAATGGTATTCTTTTGAAAATAAATCTGAAAGGCCTTTACGCGTTGTAGCTAGAGGGTTACATGCGTCGTGCTTAAAGGATGACATTGTAAATGATCTGAAAAACAGGCAATATAAAGTCATAGATGCCGTTAACATTGTCAAACGAGACCAAAAGCAAAAAGATGGCGAAGGAAATGTAATAAAACGCGGCCTTCCTTTATTTATACTCACTTTCGATAGAACAGAAAGTTTGAACAAAATTTATGAAATAAAAACAATACTTAATATTGTTGTAAAAATAGAGCCTATGCGTAAGGATTCCAAACTAGTTCCCCAGTGCAAGCGCTGCCAAGGATACAATCATACGCAAAGCTATTGTCAAAAAGAACCGCGGTGTGTAAAATGTGCCGGCAATCACCTGACGGTAGATTGTATGTCAGATAAGAAAGCTCTTGCTATCTGCATTAACTGTAAAGGCAATCATCCGGCAAATTATCGCGGCTGCGAAGTAGCTAAAGAGTTGCAAAAAAGACGGACGAAATTTAATAGCATTAATTCACAGAAATTAAATTTAAACAAGCAAAAGCCTAAAATTCCGATTAAAAATATGTCGAAGACAAAGCAGGCCATAATCGAAAAACCTAAATGTCCACAAACTACGCGGCCATCAGATATCCGTTCGGATCTTGTACATCCAAAACCAAATGTACAAACGTATGCTCAAGCTACAGTATCCAATAACGCCCAAAAAAATATCTCACCTGACCCAGTTTCAAATGTATTTTCGATTATTCTTTCAAAACTTGAGGAACAAAGCAAAACGAATAAACTTATTTTTGACAGGCTCGTTAAGCTCGAAAATAGTATTCGCAATAGAAGTACTCCACCTTTAACATGAATAGAATGCCAATGGACTTTGGCAAAAACTTGGAGAACTTGAATTATTTATGCAGGAAAAAGACATAGAAATCTGTTTAATATCCGAAACTCACGCAAAGAGTAATTCGAACTTAAAAATTAAAGGTTACCTCGACTATCATGCTCTACATCCATCTAATAAGGCTAGAGGTGGAGCCTCACTATATATAAAAGAGTGTATCGAACATTCGATTGATCTTAAACTAGAAATCGAAACAATGCAAGTTAGCTCTATACAAGTCAAAAGCAGACAATCCTTTCTGAAGATATCGTCTATTTACTGCCCACCACGATGCAAGGTTGAGAAAATTGACTTTGAAAACTTGCTTAATTCCCTTGGACAACGTTTTGTCATCGGAGGGGACTTTAATGCAAAACATACATTCTGGGGATCTAGATGCATATCACAGAAAGGTAGGATGCTTTATGATATAGGTAGAAAGTACAATGATGGTTGGGTGTTGTAGAACGAGGGTAGACTCTGATTGGCGTTAACTTGGCAATGCCCAGTGTTGCAACTCTGACTACACATCAAATGTGCTTATCTTTACCTCCAAGTGGTAACCATCGGATACTGGTCTCATCCAACCGGATTTGACTTGCTAAACGATAAGTGCGAGTGTTGATAACACGACGAAAAACAGCAACACTATAAACACCCTGGTGAGAATGGCACGGATGAATACCCGGCCTGCTGTCCCAGGCGAACCTAGATGAGCTGCTCTGACATATTCGGACAACAGGTTGTCTAGGAATTTCAAGGGTTAGTCAGGCCCCTTGAACAGAGATGGTGGCGGATGAACCGAAAGGCCAACGGCAGCGCTCAATCCCGTAGTGGATACTGATGGCCCCGTGTCCTAGGGGTATCTAATAAATTGGAACTGGCCCTCCAGGTTGGGGGTTGTGCTTTGGGTTAACTACCCACCCACAGAAAAAAAACATGGTTACGAAGCAACCAATAGCCTCGGAAAGGACTGATTTTATTGTTGACGACCCTGCTAAACGAAAAAAGGACAACGACGTTCGTATCTGCACCTGGAATGTGAGAACATTAAACAGGAGAGGTGCAGGCGAACAACTAGCGGAAGCCCTAAACTGCTACAAAGCAGACATTACTGCCATCCAGGAAATACGATGGGATGGGCCGGGCAAAAAGAGGATGAAAAACTGTGACATATACTACGGACCGTGTTATAGTGAGCAGAAACAGCGACTATTCGGATGCGGATTTGTTATAAGTGCCAGACTTAGGCAAGAAGTCTTATGCTTCCAAGATATTAGCGAACGCATAGTAACAATCCGCATCAAGGCCAAATTCGCCAACATAAGCCTTATATGCGCTCACGCTCCGACGGAAGAAAAAGATGATATAGCTAAGGATTGCTTCTACGAGCTCCTCGACAAAACCTATGAGCGACTACCGAAGTACGATGTTAAAATCGTGCTGGGAGATTTTAACGCAAAGGTAGGAAGAGAAGACATCTTTAGAAGTATTGTCGGAAAACATAGCCTACACGACAACACGTCTGCTAACGGACTTAGGCTTATTGATTTCGCTACGGAACGAAATGCCACTATAGCCAGCACACGGTTTCCTCACCTCGATATCCATAAGGGGACATGGCGGTCTCCAGATCAACGAACGGTCAACCAAATTGATCACATTGCGATAGATAAGAGGCACGCATCCAGTATTTTGGATGTCCGAACATTCCGAGGAGCTAACATCGACTCGGATCACTACCTTGTAGCAGCCAAGGTAAGAATGCGGATATCCACCACGCCACAACAATCCAGAAATACTGTGAAAAAATTTAATGTCGAAAGACTGCAATCGCAAGAGACCGCCAAGACCTTCGCACAACGCGTATCCCTTAACCTCTCGATTAACACCATACCACCAGCATCGAATGTCGAAGAGCAATGGCAACGATGCCAACAGGCCATTAGATCAGCCGCAACTGATGTGCTAGGTTTCTCGCGCCCACCAGCAAGAAACCCCTGGTTTGATGAGGAATGCCGACAGATGCTCGCAGCCAAGAACGAGGCCTACAAGGCTAAGCTGCAGGTGAAGACGAGAGCTGCCATTGAGCTCTATAGGCAAAGAAGAAGGGAAGAACACCGGCTTTTCAGCAAAAAGAAAAAAGAGCAAGAAAAGCGCGCGATCGAGGATATAGAGAGGTGCCACTCCAGGAACGATGTTCGCAAGTTTTACCAAAGTGTAAAACGTCAAAGCCAAGGATACAAGGCTCGAACAGAATCCTGTCGAGATGAACAAGGAAATATTGTAGTTGAGACACAGTCGATGCTGAGGATATGGAAGAACCACTTCTGCAGACTGTTAAACGGCGATGACGAACAATATTCCGCTGTCAGGCAGAACGAACCATTCAATATTGGCAACGACAGCGAAGACTGCCAACCACCCGACCTGAGTGAAGTGAGGATAGCAATATCTAAACTCAAGCTTAATAAGGCTGCCGGAAATGACGGCCTTCCCGCTGAGCTCTATAAGGCCGGCGGAGGTGACTTGGTAAGTAACATCCACCAACTCATAAGCCAAATCTGGTCGTATGAAAATATGCCTGAAGAATGGAACCTCAGCATCGTTTGCCCGATCCACAAAAAAGGAGACCCTCTGAACTGCGCCAACTACAGAGGCATAAGTCTCCTCAACATCGCCTACAAGATCCTATCTGCCGTAATATGTGAACGCCTGAAACCGTTTACCAACAACCTGATTGGCCCTTATCAGTGTGGTTTTAGGCCAGGAAAGTCCACAACCGATCAAATTTTCACACTTCGGCAGATCCTGGAAAAAACTCAAGAAGTCCAAATCGATACCCACCACCTATTCATCGATTTCAAAGCCGCATATGACAGCATTTATAGAGACGAACTGTACAGAGCCATGTCTAGTTTTGGTATACCGCCCAAACTCGTCCGTTTGTGTAGGATGACGATAGAGAATTCTCGCTGCTCCATCAGGGTCGGAAACGACCTCACCGACACATTCGATACCAAAAAAGGATTTAGGCAAGGCGATGCGCTGTCATGTGACTTCTTTAATCTGATTCTTGAGAGAATTGTGCAAAACTCCAAAGCCAACACCAGAGGCACAATTTTCCAAAAGTCGGTGCAACTACTAGCATACGCTGACGATATTGACATCATTGGTAGGACTCAACGTGATGTCATAGCCACGTTTGCTAGTATAGAGAAGGAAGCGGCGAAAATGGGTTTAGCAGTAAATGAGGGTAAGACTAAGTATATGCTGTCATCACGAAAGGACTCACAACATCGACGAATTGGACAGAACGTCACCATTGACAGATATAACTTTGAGGTAGTACGGGACTTTGTCTACCTCGGCTCCGCTATTAGCTCTGACAACAACATCTCGTCAGAAATTAAACGAAGAATTACTCTTGCCAACCGCTGTTTCTTCGGGCTAAGAAGGCAATTTAGTAGTAAAGCCCTCACTCGAACTACTAAGGAGACCCTATATAAGACCCTGATCATCCCAGTCCTGCTCTACGGCGCTGAAGCATGGACCGTATCAAAAGCGGATGAAGAAATCCTTGGTAGATTCGAGAGGAAAATTCTTCGAAAAATCTTCGGTCCCGTTTGCGTTGACGGGCTATGGAGACGAAGATTCAACCAAGAACTATACGAGCTGTACAGCGACATGCCCCTGGTCAAAAAACTCCGCATTGGACGTTTAAGATGGCTAGGACATGTAGAACGAATGGACACCAATACTCCGGCTCGCAGAGTCTTCGACTCCCAGCCAGGCGTCGGACGCAGTAGAGGAAGACCTCGCCTTAGGTGGCGCGCACAAGTGGAAACCGACCTCAACCAACTTGGAGTGCGCAACTGGAGGCAGTTAGCTAAGGACCGGGCTAATTGGAGAGGCATGTTGGTTGAGGCCCAGGTTCATTCCGGACTGTAGCGCCACTTAAGGAGGAGAAAGTACAATACCGAATTTCATTCTACGGGAAAACCAACTTACTGGCCAACTGATGCTAGAAAAATACCGGATTTGATCGATTTTTTCATTGTAAAAGGTCTGCCGTCCAATCGAATCAAAGTTGAAGAATGCTTTGATCTTTCCTCTGATCATTCTCCAGTCATTTTAACAATGAGCGAGTCACTGATTATAAATGAAAAACCACCCAGATTAACAAACGCGAAAACCAACTGGGAAGGTTTCAAAAACGATATTGAAAATAATATCCGACTGGGTGTATCGCTTAGAACCCCATTGGAACTCGAAGTCGCTGTTGACTCATTTATCAATACCATCCAAAAAGCAGCATGGAATAATACTCCTCAACAGAACAAAATAGTGAGCTATAGTAAAATTAAGTACCCCCGTGAAATACAAGATTTAGTAAGACAAAAAAGAAAAGCTCGTAAAAGATGGCACCAAACTCGTGCCCCGCAATATAAAACACATCTCAATCGGTTGAGTAATTTGCTATCAAATTCGATTAAATATTTTAAAAACCATTCAGTAGAAACTTATCTGCAAAGCCTAACCGCTGGAAAGGAATCGAATTATTCGCTCTGGAAAGCAATTAGAGTCATAAAACGGCCAAAAATCGCTGTGCCGCCGATTAGGGTAACTCAAGACGTTTGGGCAAAGAGCGATAAGGAAAAAGCTGACGTTTTTGCCTCACATCTTGAGGAAACATTTAAGCCATTTGATGGTCCGGCGCAAAATGAAAACATTAATATATTCGAGAGTACAACCGATAATAACATAGTAAGATATGCAAGTATTGCCGAGCTTAAACGGGAAATATAGAAACTAAAGCCTAAAAAAGCTCCGGGTTATGACCTGATTACAGGAGAACTTCTTAAAATGTTGCCTCGGAAAGCATTAACTAAGCTTCTTTTTATTATAAATGCAGCAATCAGATTAGAATACATACCAAGACAGTGGAAAGTCGCGGAAGTGATTATGGTTCTAAAACCAGGAAAATCGCCGAATGAAATAAAATCTTACAGGCCTATTTCACTTCTTCCAATCATTTCAAAAGTTTTTGAACGGATATTACTCGGTCGCTTACACCCCATAATTGAACAGAAACGTCTTTTACCTGACCATCAATTTGGGTTTAGAAGTAAACATTCAACGGTGGACCAAGTACATCGAATTACAGATGTAATTGAGAAAGCTTTCGAAGAAAAGAAAATTTGTTCAGCCGTATTTCTTGACGTGTCGCAAGCTTTTGACAAGGTGTGGCACAAAGGCCTTACTTATAAACTAAGTCAAGTTTTGCCAGAACAATTATATAAAATCCTCGTGTCGTATCTTGAGCATAGACTCTTCCGTGTGAAACTTGGAAGCGAATATTCCGAGTTCAAAGAAATAATGGCAGGTGTACCGCAAGGAAGCGTCCTTGGACCAATCCTGTACCTCATATTCACTCGTGATATCCCACAAACAAACGATACAATAGTTGCAACGTTTGCTGACGATACTGCTATACTAGCAGTTGCCACAACAATAGAGGAAACAAATATTAAATTACAAAACGCTCTTAACGAGGTTAATGAATGGACTAAATCCTGGCGGATTGCACTTAATGAGAGCAAATCGATCCATGTAGATTTTTCGTATAAACGGACAAACAATTTGCCCGTATTTCTAAATACGGCTCGAGTCCCGTTTGCAAATGAAGCGAAATATCTCGGTATGACACTCGATGCAAAATTAAAATGGAAGTCGCATGTAAAAAAGAAATGCGAAGAACTTAAGAATAAATACAGAGAACTGTACTGGTTGCTCGGAAAATATTCGAAGCTTAACCTTGATAACAAGCTGCTATTATACAAGCAAGTGCTAAAACCGGTTTGGACATATGGTATACAACTATGGGGTTGTACCAGTGAAACGAATCTAAACATTTTACAAACTTTTGAAAACAAAATGTTAAGATCATTCGTCAATGCGCCGTGGTACATAAGGAACGAAGATCTACGCAGAGATCTGGGTATTCCCGCGGTTAAAGATGAAACAAAAAATTTTGCACGAAAACATAAAAAACGTTTATTAGGACACGTCAACACAACAGTCCTCCAAATTCTGGACGAAACAAATATATTGCGGCGTCTTCAAAGAACTAAACCCTTAGATTTGGCCCGATAATAACAAACCGCGCTATAATTGCGGAAAAGCAGGAACTCTCAAAGGAAAGTTACCTGCCAAACATATTATATAATCGTGATAAAAAAATTGCTGGATAAGTCGAATACTTAGTTGCAATAAAAATACCAAATGGGTGGTGGTTTTAGTGAGTAAAAATCTCACACTACTTTGGGCACGTGCTCATCGTGTCTATGAAGATTTCCACCAGCCCACGGAAAAAAAAAAAAAAAAAAAAGAATTGCATTTAAAAAAAGATTAAATGAATTGTTATAATAGCTCATATGGTTCTTTTACTTTTGCTTAGAATAACTTACGAATGTAATTATTAAAAGCACAAGTTTTTCCCTTAGGGTTATTTTTTAAATTTTTCTTCCACATTTGGGGGAAGTTTTTTATTATTTTTTTTTAGATAAGAATTTTATTCAATTTTTTCTCTTCACTTGAAGAGTTTTTTTTTTTAACAATAAATTAAGATTTTTTTCAGGATTTTTAATTTATTATTTTATTATAAATTTTGTAAAAATATATTTTTTCTCTTACTTGAAGAGTTTTTTATTTTTATATACAGCCCGCGAAATAAGTCACCTTATCAACTATATGCTTGCTTGGCATTGCGTTGTTTTTTATTTTTTTAATTGAATTTTTTGCGTATTTGCGCTTTGAGTAATTCTTTTGCGGGATTCAATAACGCAAAGAAGAATGAGCAATGAGGTGCCGTTATTTTCACTTGAAATTGTCTGCTGACTCTCTCTGTAGAGCGAAATAATTGAACTGATCAACTCAGTTTCATGCGATTTTTTAACGTGTTTACTGCGGAATCTTAAATTATTTTTCAATTAAGTGTTAAGAATCATTTCAAGTAAGTTTCTATAGCGACTCTTGGATTAATTAGTTAACATCATAATAATTTTCCGAGAAATGCCACAAAATCGCTAACTTTCCAATGAGGAATGTGCCAAAATATTGGCATTTAGAGAAATGGGGTCCACTTTACGTGAAATTGCTATAAAAATGGAAAGGAGTTTTTATACCATACAAATGTTTTTGAAAGATCCGGAAAATCATGGAAAAACGCCGATCTGGTCGCCCTTCTTCGATTAATAATCGGGATAAGCGACGAATAAAGAGCCTAGCAGTTAACGAAAATAAAAGTGCAGCGGAGATTTGCCAGCAATTAGACCTTCAAGTCTCTACAAGACGAGTTTAACAAATTTTATTCAAAGAACAGTTCATTTCATAAGAAAAAAAGTCGCCAAATTTGAACTCTTTCCCCGCCATAAACCTGCGCGCTTACAGTTTGCCGAGAAGTTCAAGTTTTGGAACCTTGAGTGGAGAAATATCATTTTCAGTGATGAAAAAAAATTTAATTTAGACGGTCCAGATGGCTACCAATTTTATTATCGGGATATTAGGTGCCCCAAGCAACAACGGATGAGGCGAAATTTTCAAGGGGGACCCCTTATGGTATGGGCTGCATTTTGCTATTATGGCAAAAGTCCCATATGCTTCATTTCCACATCGATGAACTCCGAAAATTATATAGAACTCTTAGACAGTGAGTTAATTCCCTTTGGAGAGGAAATTTGCGGCGATTCGTGCATATTTCAACAGGACAATGCGCCTATCCACGTGTCTAAGAAGACAAAAGCCTTTTTTACTGAGAGAAACATCCCTTTTTTGATGTGGCCAGTAAAAAGTCCCGATCTTAATCCAATCGAAAACCTTTGTGGTATTCTTGCTAGCAACGTTTACAAGCATGGCAACCAATATGGATCCCTACAAGGATTAAGAGATGCAATTGTTGCAGAGTGGGCAAAATTGGTTAAAACAATCCTTGAAAATCTTACGAATTCGATGCCACGTAGATTGTTAAAATTAATTAAGAGCAAAGGAGGCCATATCTAATATTTTAATTAAAAAATATTTAAAAGTGTAAATAATTTTTGGAGGAAAAAGCATTTTTTAGTTTTGATCAGTTCAATTATTTCGTTCGGGGAAATATTAATTTAATTTTTAAAAATGTTTTTCATTAATTTAATAATCAATTGTTTGCGGTATTTTATAAAGCTGTAAGTATAGTTTCATATTAAATTTACAGAAATGAAAAGAAATAAATATTTTAGTTTTTATCATGCAATTTATGTTGATAAGGTGACTTATTTCGCGGGCTGTAGTTATATAGTCTGTAAGTTGTAATAATAATGGTACACTTAAATAAATAAACAAATAAACCTCTACCGTATACAACTTTGGGGTTGTACCAAGGAAACAAATGCTAATATCATACCAAATTTTCAAAATAAAGTGCTAGATACAACGATTTTCAAATCTCGGAATTTCTACAATCAAAGTTAGTAAAAGTTTCGCGCGAAAGCATAGAGACTAATCGGGCATATCAACAATACCGTCTTTTGGACTTGGGTAGATAAGGAAAAACCGCGCCTAAATGGCGTAACATGCAGGACCTTCCAAAATTCAAAAGTTTAAAAATGCGCGATAGAAAAATTATTTGATAAGACCTCTCTGTTTTTCTGTTTTTCGTCAGTAAGAATCGGACAATACTATGAAACTACTCTCATAAAGGATATCCACCTACCCTCGAAAAAATAATTTTCAATATTCCATAGATAGTAAGAATATCTAGCTTGGGGATTCTAGGGATGATTTGTTTTTTATTCTGACACGCATATCTACAATTAAAAGACAAGTCTTCCAAATATATTTGCTGATCTAATGGTTGGAGTTTCGAAGTAAGGTAAGAATCATCTTTATGGTGGATTGCTAACCTTTGGATAAAGTCCAGTTTGTTTTGTGACCGAACTCCAAACATGAGAAGAGTACTCAATACTTGTTCGCAGTAACGCTTTATAGAGAAGAAGTCGTGCTGGTGTAAAATATCGATTAGCTCTAAAAATCAAAATTTAGGCGCTTATGATTGGAACACGGAATAAAACAAACCACTGATCAGATTTTGGAAAAATCATAGAATACAAACACGTGAGATAAAACTGATAGGAGACCAATTGTAGCGAACTATATAGTCTCGCCCGAACTCTGTGGGAATGTCTCCTGACTTTCACACACAAGGAGGCGTTATCTCACCTCTGTTGTGGAACATAGTCATCAATGAGATACTCATAAAGCTACAGCGAAATGGGGTAAAAGTCATAGCCTACGCAGACGATGTAGCGATATTAGTTAAAGGGAAATTCCTACCCACTATTAGTGAACTACTCGAGCGGGCATTGAAAACTCTCAACGAGTGGACAAAACAATGTGGGCTTGGCATCAACCCCCAGAAAACGGAACTCGTTCTCTTTACGAACAAGAGGAAGATACCAATATTCAACCTACCGGCTATCGATGGGACTACCCTCAAACTAGCCGATAGTGCAAAGTATCTGGGTGTCATTCTTGATAGAAAACTCAACTGGAACCTAAATGTGCGAGAGCGCATTAAAAAGGCCACAGTCGCTTTCTATACGTGTAATCGAATATTCGGAAAAAAACTGGGGTCCGAACCCCAAAATCATCCTATGGATGTACACGGCCATTGTGAGACCTATATTAACATATGTCTGGTGGCAATCCACAAATAAAGTCACCCATCTGAAAAATATGACAAAGGTACAAAGAATAGCATGTGTGGGCGCTACTGGCGCAATGAGAACCACGCCAACAGCGGGACTGGAAACCATCCTTAACCTGCTACCGCTAGACCTTTACATGCAAGAATCTGCAGCCAAAAGTGCTCTAAGAATCAGCCAGCTCAACTGCTGGAAATCGAACTCAGGAGGACATGCCCAAATTCTACACAGATATCTGGGCTCAGCTGTATCCTCTGACTACATGCTGCCTCACCATGACTTTAAAAGACCATTCTCCTGCATCCTCCCAAGCAGAGAGGAGTGGGAGAGGAACGAATTGGGCCCCGAAACCATATCCATCTACACTGATGGTTCAAAAATGGATGTAGGCGTTGGAGCTGGAGTGTTTTCAGAAACACTTAAGCTAAACAGCACCTTTCGTCTCCCTGAGCACAGCAGTGTCTTCCAAGCCGAAATATTGGCAGTAGCAGAGGCAGCCAAAGCGACCTCAATGCTGGCGATACCACCAGATGATATCACCATCTTTATTGACAGTCAGGCTGCAATAAAAGCTATCTCTGCTGTCGAAATAAAATCTCGGCTTGTGAAACGTTGTCGTGAAGAGCTAAAGGTTCTTGGCGTCCAACATAATGTTAAGCTCTGCTGGGTCCCCGGACACAGAGGCATACAGGGCAATGAAATTGCTGACGAACTGGCAAGAAAAGGATCTGCCTCCAGCACTGACCAAGCAGACCAGTCTGTCAAACCACCACTATGCGACCTCAAATCTCAGGTGGGACAGAAAACATTGATCGCTGCCAAAAACAGGTGGAACTCCCTTCCCACCTGTGAAACTTCCAAAAGGATGTGGCCTGAGTATGACAAAGCCAGAACCCATAAACTGCTTCGTAGAAACAGGAAATCTGTCTCTACTTTAGTTGGGATTCTAACTGGACACAACTTACTAAAAAGCCACAAACTGAAAATGCATCTAATAGATGATGACCTCTGTAGAGGCTGCGGTGATGAAGAAATACACGAGGACACCCTCCACTTTCTGTGCCACTGCCCAGGCCTCAGCCAATTAAGAATGAGAACCTTAGGAAAATACTTTTTTCCATGACCTCACGGATCTATCCGAAATCCCTCTCCCTAATCTTCTCAGGTTTGCATCAACATTTGGATGGCTAGAAAGAGACTAACAACAATGGACAGTAACGGGACAATGAATGAACCAACCACATAAGTGGACCCCCAACGTGCATCACAATGGGTCTATATTGACCTGAGTGCGATGAGGGAGGACACACACCGTCTGCCTCATCAACCCACCAACCTTCACACTTTTTCACAACTACCCTCAAGGATTTTTTGAGAAGTATAATGGAATGAAGATAACATGAGTGTGGAACACATTATCAAACTCTAGTTACCGTACAATCGTATCTCCTCTTTTTCCCTCTTCAATGTCATTATTTCCCGTGATGTGCTTAAATACTATAAGAGAATTCTTAAGCCCTTTAGCTTTAAAATAAATAAAAGTATGTATAGAATTTTGATTGATAGAAATTGTAGATGGCACTGCTTGTAATCAGCGAAAATTGTTTCATGACCAGGTGATGATTACCAACCATGATGGGAGATATTCGTCACCTTAATCATGGATAGACTTTTGTTGAATTTAAAGATTGGCTCAATAGATAGTTTGGTAAAACACCCTTTTCATCCCAGTGCTCGCCTATGAAGAAATTTTCGGTATCATTTAGGAGTATTCAACCAAGGCCGTGAGGAACGAATGGACACCAGCACTCCAGACCGAAGAGTCTTCGATTTCGACCACGGTGGAAGACTCAGTAAAGGACGAATCAACCGAGCTCAATTAGAGGCAGCCACCGGGTTGTTTCAAATTCTGGATTTTCGGAATCGGGACATTTAATGAAAACTCCTTGAATTCTTCTTGCTATTTATATATTTCTTTTTTATTTTAGAATTTTGATTTACTGCGATAGTACGCGGTTTGTTGTCTTCTTTGATGTTTGCTTAATCTTCATCCTGCTCACTATTTTCATGACCAACATGGTGTTCGTTCTTTGAGGGCTTTTGTTGAGTTGGCTTAGATTGGTGATGATTGTCTTGTTTACCATGGAACGCACTCCAGTCGATATATCCTTCATGACCATGAGGCTGCTGCATGAAGTCATATGATGGCTGGAATTGGTGAGATCCCGAGAAGTCTGGGAATCCTTGTTGATGAGGATTATATTCTGGAACTGGGTAGTATGAATGGTAGTTGTGTTGGTACTGAGGACGATGTGAGCAATTAGGCCTATGTGGACGATGTGGTCTGTATGGACGTTTTGGCATTGGTTTCAAACACTGGGCAAGACCGGCATTGGCTGCGATTTTACAGGAACAAGCTGGCATACCGAAATTAACTAGAAGTGTACAGTCGACCTTGCACACAGCCAAAGCGACATTAGCTGTATTCTTACAGTCGGTACACTGTGCCAAGCCAACATTTTCTGTGAGTGTACAGTCTGTGCAGGCTGGCAAAGCGCTGTTAGCTGCATCGGTACAGTCTACCTTGCACACTGGATAATTGGGGAACGTTTCGCAGTTGATAATTGGCTTACATTGTTCCCAGTTGGCATTGGCTTCAGATGTACAGTCAATGCAGAACGGCAAAACGGAATTGGCTTCAATTGTACAGTCGACTTCGCACTGTGGCAAGATGGAGTTGTCTGGATTCGTACAGTCAATGCACTCTGGCAAGTCGATATTCTCATCATCACTGCAGTCTGTACATGCTGGCAAAGCGGCATTTTCTGTATTTGTGCAGTCTACCTTACATACTGGTAATTTGGCATTAGCCTTATCCTTACAGTCGACAAGTGGCTTGCAAACTTCCCAATCGGCATTAGCTAGAGATGTACAGTCAATGCACATAGGCAAATTGGCATTAACAGCAAGTTTGCAGTCTGGGCATTTTGGATATTTAGGGGTTTTTGCTTGCTTTGTGCAGAATTTGACGGGACTTAACGAGCCCTTCTTTGTTGATGTGTCCTTGGCAGCTTTGACTGCAGCTGGGGCTGGGACAGTTTCAGCAGGGGTTACTTTTGCCTTTTGAGCAACCGACACTGTTGCAGCTGAAGCCGCAACTACAACGCATAATAGGAGACCTAAAAAAAACGATCAAAATTAGTAAATAATATTTTTGCTTAAAATAGAAATAAAACACTTACCGAGGATTATACTCTGACGCATGGCTGATTCTTTCTGTACCCATTGGTGTCACATCACTCTTTTATATTGGTTTTTCGTTCCAGTATACCCACAGGTCCGAACGAGAACTTTGCATAATAAAAGTTTCTAAAATCCAAACGAATTTAGAAATTGGATTTAATTTATGTTTTCCCATCCGAATTTCTATTCGCAAAAATAAAACGAAGTTTGTGGAAGCGTTTGATTAGCATAACTCAGATGAAAGGTGGTTTATCTTAATCTTGATTGGGACATAAATAATGTGGTATACGGGCGTTTTGTTTGGCTTGGCTGATGTATGTGGGTTGGTTGTAGGGGGGATTGCTTTTGATCATTATTATGATTATGATATTATGCCTAAACTGAAAAACGAATGAAGCAGGGACCGGCAACATAACTTCTTTTTTTGAGAATTTCTGGATGAAGCGGGCGAAAGTTGCCTTTATCGAAAGGTGAGGTTCTAAAGTTTTGTATCTTACCAAGACGATGCTCTGTGATTGTTACATGGGTCGTTATGATTAGACGGACAAAGCGCAAGACGTCATGCTGGGTCATCATGCCTTCTCTATACTAACAAACGACAATGCTCACGCATCACGTTGAGTCAACATCGTCAGCGTCTCCTAGTAGTTGCACAGATTTATGGAAGATTGTGTCCTGGTTCAGGTTCGTGAGCTTTGCATAATCCATGTCTAAATCCTTTTCTTTATGGAGCTGCGAGAATTCTCAATCGTCTTCCTAGTGTCACAGGAGCGCAAATTTCGTTTGTCGCTATATAACTAATTTCGGCTGAAGTACATCCACTGGGTCTATGATGTTTACCTTCAAGACATCCTCTACTTTGGCGGCGATATTCTTAGCTGAACAAGTGGTATGGCCACCTCTTTAGTTGTTGTTTAGAAGGACGGTCGGGAAACCTGCGCCGAAATTCATCTTGAGCTTTCAGTGATTAATTGTTCCGGCAAAAAATTGTCACTATTTTTCATTCCATTTTTTGTCGTTTAATAATCTTCAGTGGTGGTAGTTCTATATTTTCAGCATCGATAGTGATTGAACTACGAATTTGTTTTGTTGATTTCGAGATTATTTTGTTCAGGCATTGTATCCTTGGCTTTGACATTTTAAAATTTGGTAAAACTAACGAACATTATTAATGAAGTGGGGCCCATATCTTCAATTGCACGTATTTCTTGTTCGCGTTCAATCCCTCCGAGCCAAAATCCATGAAACGATAATTGGAAGAAATAAAATTAAAAAAACCGGTAGTTACTCGCCTAAAAGTATACACCAACTTCAAAAAAAATCTGCGAATACGCTAACACAAAAAAAGTGACTCCCCGAAGTTAGTGCAGACACCACCCATGGAGTAAATCTCCACTACATCCAAAATCTTCATCGTCACTCTCTTTCTTCCCCTACTAAAACGCACACACTGCGGTAAAACAACCCCTTGAGTGCTCGCTAATTATAAAAAAATCCACACTTGTATGTCAAGTTGATAATGTCCTTCGTCCTTCGGCATCATTCAATACAATGTCTGCATGGTCTTATCACCATGTAGACATCGAATTGAATCATGCCGAAGGACGAGGCTACATTAACAGGTTTGTGTCCTCTAGCCTCAAATACCAATGTCCTCGTGATTCCTTTTAGTGAAGGTTAGCTCAGTTACATTGTTATGATAAAATTTACCGTAACAAGGCTCACTCTCTTATCCCTTAAAATCCCCTCGTTCGCTCTTTTCTTTCTGGGCGCAAAACCGGAATTTGGAGGAAGTTGTGGGCAGCCATGGTCTCATGCATCCCATTAGGATGCAACCTAAAACTGGTATTAAGAGTGCGACAGACGAGTCCACTCAGAAGATTTCCAACCCTGTTCGGTGTAGCCCTATGGAGATTAGGGAGACTCACGACAGAGCAACACCATACAAAACGTGCGATAGGAATCCACTGTAAACGGCATCGTCGAAGCCCAAAGGACGTCGGAGACTCTCGACGGGAAGCATCAGACAGGAGCGGTCCGAAAAGTTCGATGGGTGAAGGAGGACGATCCCTCGTCGACCCCAACACGATGATGACAGGTGGGGGAGGACGATCCCTGGAGCCTAAACCCCAGCGAATCGTTTGCAAAATAGTACGATGGCATGGAGTAGACTTTCTCCTATTTCACCCAGCAACGGAGGAGCTGCGGAGGCGTGGGGCGGACGGCTCAAAAGACACCCCTCCAACAAAGTCGGAACATGGAAAGTTTGGTTCGATGGCTTAGAGAAGACGATCTCTTTCCCCCAACACTGGAGCAACGGAAGAGCAACACAGGTATTTAGGCGGACGGCCATGTAAAAACACCTTCAGGAAAATACAAAACGAACAGACATGGGACATCATGTCTAAAGACAGTCAAAAGACAACTGTCAAAGTGTCCAAGGGCAGCTGTCATATTATCCGACAACGAAACATGTCCAAACACCAGCGACACCCAAATCAAAGGCCTAGACCACAAGGTAAACAAAAATTATGTGAAGATGGCACCCGAATGGAAATCCCTGACCCCAAAATCTGCACGCGAAACCACCAACATAGTTCGCGAAAATGCTTCTCACTGCATCTGATAAAGTGCGGTGCCCTCCTTACTTCCTTCTGATATTCAATCTTCTCCACCAAAGTTCGGGTAGTTCGGTTTTCGACTTGGTCGCGGTCAATCAAACAAAGGCATCTGGAGCAAATGTTTGATTGACAGAAAATAGTTGTCCAGGATTGACACCGGGGTTTTCATATGGACAACCCGGTGTGATTGTTAAAATTCAATTAGAAAAAGCAAGTGTGAACTGTGAGGTGTCTGGCAGCGATATCACGCGTTGGGGAAATACCTGGCGTCGATGTGTTAAAATGCTTAGAAGACCAGTCACGTGTGAACGCGGGTAGGTCGAAACTAGTAAGCGCGAACGCACTTTCCAGCTAAAGGGCAGAAAGTGTGAGAAGTCGCAGTGGGCTTAAGTGTGAATGCATTTGTGTGAATGAAAACAAAACAGGATCGATTCTGGACAGCGGATTCTTCTTCAGATATGATTCCATTGAACTATCTGCAGCTATATTATCTACATATGTATCTTGATGCCCTATGAAACATGTAAATAGAAGCCAATGTGTTTTGCAAACTTCCTTAACTAACACGTACTGTATCAGCCTCTGCAAAAATCGTCGTCCTTGAGATTTCATTTCATTAGGTATGTGATTTGCCTGAAGGTTGTGGCCAGTGAGTGTCCCTAACAACTTAGACTGTGATGATCATTAATACCGTAGAAGTTGTTTGGTGCAGTTCAGGTCAAATTCAGACTAAATATTCATCCGCTTGCTGATACCAAGTTAGGTAGTGATGTTCTTTCATAACGTAAGTTTGCTTGTTCGTTTTTTTTTTACATATTTTACATATTGTGTCAAGCGACTTCAAACTGATATTGACTCCACACGGTGCCGTGACATAAGGCCATATTGCCTTATATTTGAAAATATTGTCTTATAACGCTTTCACAAAGTGTCATAATGCCATATTTCGGGGTATGGGCTTATGCCACTTTCGAAAAGCGACATAAGACCAGTATGGCTTTATATCACTTTCAAATGGATTTTTAGCCATTTTTGCATGCAGCCAATTTCGCACCCATCCCAAATGCATACATGCGACTGAGAGTTTGGGTGTTTGCCAAATTTTAATATGTTTGGGGGGCCATGCAGCCCCCTGCAACCCTCTGCTTGGGCTCACTGCTGGATTTGGAATGTGTGCGAGGTTTTTGAAATATGGCCTTATATCACGGCACCATTCCATACATATTCTGAGACTTCAGCGCAGTGGATAGACCATCACTTGTAGATCCATATCTTGTTAGCTTATCAGCCATTTGATTGCCTGTAAACATGAACCCATTTAAGTTTGATATTATGCTGTGACCAAGATTTGGGATCAAAACAGCGGCGAACTAGACTTATTTCCGCAATAGATACTGCTTTTCTAGGTGCTTGGCTGTCGACAAAAATGATAATAGCCGTGTCTTTTTTCTCTTCATTCCAAATCTATATAGGCTTAGTACACAGTTTACGTGTAAAATACAACAACACCTTAGCCTATATAGATTTCGCGAATCCTGGATAATTATCCAGTCTTACACCCATAGCCTGGATAGAAAATGTGCTACCAAACCTATTTTTTCTCAATTGCTATCGAAAAAGGTTGTCGATATAATTTAGTCCATTATTCTTTTCTCACCGCGGTCTCGCCATACAGCTGCTGTCAAAATAATAGCACCACGGTTATATTATTTTTTAAACTGTGAACAGTTTGTGAATAGTTTAATTGAATTCATTTGTTTTTTTTTTTAATATAATAGCATGTAATAGGAAACTAAATATATATACACAGATCCGGTATGTTGCTAAATAAAAAAAAAATGACACATTCTTTGGAAAAAACCCAAAATTGACCCTGTCAAAATAATAGCACTTTTTGGTTCATTGCTCAAAATAAGTGTTAATTCCATAAAACTAAAACAATTTCATACAGATATTATAAGGAAATTAAGAATATAAATAATATAAAAAAAATTTAATATTTTGTTGTGTAGCCTTTATGGGCAATTACACTCCCACAACGCCTTCCCATGGAGTTTACTAAACTCTCACACCTCTCTTTGGGGATTGAGTTCCATGTTGCCTCTACCACTTCCCAGAGGCTTTTATTATTTGTGGGCTTTTGTTCTGATACTCTTTTTTTCACATCAGCCCACAAATTCTCAATTGGGTTTAAGTCTGGCGACTGTGCGGGCCATTCCATAACGCTGATCTCGTTAGCACGGAACCATTCTTTTGCCTTTTTGCTCGTGTGCTTTGGGTCGTTGTCCTGTTGAAAGACCCATCTCAGCGGCATTTCTTCAGAGGCGTATGGGAGCATCACTGTCTCGAGTATTTCCACGTATACGGATGCATCCATGATAGTTTTGATCCACTGTATGGGCCCTACACCATAATAGGAAAAGCACCCCCAAACCATGATACTCGACCCTCCATGTTTTATGGTCTTTGTGGTGAATTTCTAGTTATATTCCGTATTGGGTGGCCTCCTTACATAGCATCTTGACCCCTTACCTCCATATAAAACAAATTTGGACTCGTCTGTCCATAAAATATTACGCCACTTTTCAATTGGCCAATTCAAATGAAATTTAGCGAATTCTAGTCTCTTTTTAACATGTTTTTTTGTTAGTAAAGGTACTTTTCTAGGACTGCAAACTTTTAAATTGTTCTCTCGGAGCCTCCGACACACGGTTTCAGTGCTTGCTGGAATTTCCAAGTCCTTTTTAAGCTCAACAGCTGAACTAAAAGGCTGAGCTTTGCTCCTTCTAATTAGACGGCTAACGGATCTCGCTGACATAACAGGCTTCCTTCCACGTGTTTCGGCCTTTTCTTCAAAAACGATGGCGTTCCTAATCATCTTATTTGAACATTTAAGAATTTCCCGGATTTCCTTATAACTTTTGTTTTCCGCAATTAAATTTCTTATTATAAGGCGCTTTTCGGGTGTTCAATGTTTACCCCGCCCCATTTCTAAAATTTGTAAAAACATATCACCTTCAAATTTCTATGGGAGTGCACTTCTTAATATTAACTTACCGGTATAATAACTTTTATTAACCAAAAACACTTAAAAATTTAGTTTTTACAAAATTTGTTGCGATGGTGCTATTATTTTGACAGGCGAAATCAAGAGGTTACTGTGGATAATGCGTTGCAATAATTGCGCACATGAGTTTTGTGGACGAAAAAGAGTGGAAAGTGAAAGAATAAGAAACAAATAACGGAACTTAACAACTGTGATCATAAACTGATTTCTCGTTATCTCAATATTCCTCTTTAAAGGCGATAGTCGTCTTCGGTGCTATTATTTTGACGGCAACTGTATATATACGTAGTGACGTAGCCTACCAAATTCGACATCAATACGGCCAATGTTCCAATCCGGAATTTAATTTTATATGGCTGAAATTCCATGTCCGTAGGCATTTAATCCACTACTGTTTCATTTATAGAAGCCCAAACCTTGACAGTAATTCAACCCTTAACGAGTTTGATGCACTGTCTGACTCCATCTCTAAAATTGTATCCCTGCATCCTCCCACTGAAATCGTCATTGCGGGCGATTTCAATGTACACAATTCTACGTGGCTTCAACATTCTGGACAGACAACACCCGAAGGAAGGTATGTTGAGATCTTTGCTGAGGTAAACAACCTAACCCAGCTTGTAAATGAGCCGACACGCATGCCGGATATTAACAGTCAAGCCGCCAACACCCTGGACTTGTTTCTTACCTCTCACCCTGATAAATACACCATCAATGTATTATCGCCTCTAGGTTCGTCAGACGACTGTATCATATCAACAAATTTCTCGTACTCCAACCACACAGTTAGAGAGCAAATTCCCAAAAAAAAACGTATGGCAATACGAGAAAGCCAATTGGGAAGCATTAAACAGTTTTTTAGGAATATTAACTGGTCACTATGTTTCCTCGATAGTGACGTGGATGCTGCTGCTGATATGATATCAAATATCATTCTCATTGGTATGAGATCTTTTATTGCCAACAGAATTAAGAGTATCAGACCAAAGGCAAAAGGGTGGTATGACCTGAGCTGCAAAGAAGCTATCAGGTTGAGAGAGACAAACTTTCGGTTGTACAAGACCAACCCAACAGAGGTAAACCGAGCAAAGTTAAAACAAGCCAGAAATGACTGTAATGCCCATTTAAAGCGTGTCAAATTCCTCTATGACCGAAAGTTGAGGCAAAAAATTCTACAATGTCCCAGAGGTAGTAATAACTTTTGGTCATTTGTTAAAAGTATAAAAAATTCGGCCTCATCATCAATTCCGACGCTCATTCACAATGACATTCCAGCTGTCAGCTTTTTAGACAAAGCCAATCTGCTTGCTGCGCATTTCGCAGCCCATTCTACATTGCGAGATTGTGTTCAGGCTCCTCCTGTACTTGAGAACGTAGATCATTCTATTGGACAAATTCACTTTCGTACTCGTACAGTTGCAAGAGTTTTATTTGATCTTGACATACACAAATCCGCTGGTCCAGATGGTATATCCTCCATCATTCTGAAGAGGTGTTCTTCTACGCTAGCAAAACCACTGCGTAAGCTTTTCTATCTATCCTACTCATCAGGACTCTTTCCGAGTAGATGGAAAACAGCATTTGTCCAGCCTGTACCAAAAAAAGGCGAATCTTCTTCTCTCTCCAACTACCGACCAATTGCACTTACGTCCCTTCTTTCCAAGGTCATGGAAACGCTGATAAACCGTCAGCTTATGAAATATCTCGAAATACGAAAACTTCTCAATGACCGGCAATATGGTTTTCGCAGCAACAGGTCTACTGGTGATTTGATGACATATCTCACCGAAAAGTGGAACCAATCAATCCACCATGGTGGCGAAAGCAAGATTGTTGCGCTTGATATTTCAAAGGCATTTTACAGGATTTGGCATCAAGCCCTTTTGTCGAAAATGTGTGCATTTGGAATCGACGAAAAACTTCTTCTATGGATTAGACATTATCTTTCGAAACGTTCAATTCAAGTTGTTTTGGATGGTTTCAAGTCTGTAACTCAACAAATAAATGCTGGTGTCCCTCAAGGCTCAGTTTTGTCTCCGACTCTCTTTCTCATTTTTATAAATGATCTCCTGTCTGCAACTTCTAATCCAATTCATTCCTTCGCTGATGACAGTACCCTCAGCTTCTCATATTCGTTTACAGGTCCTCGTTCCTCACCTTCGAACGTGGACTCAAAACGCCAAAATATGTTAAGCTCATTGAATTCCGACCTTGACAGCATTATCAAATGGGGTAAATCTAATAGAGTGGAATTCAATGCTTCCAAAACACAATGCTGTCTTCTGTCATTAAAGCGAAACCAAAATCTTGAGCCATTATCCATGAATGGCACTTACGTCGAAGAAACCGAAAAGCTTTCCATGCTAGGTATGTGTGTTAGTAACGACTTACGTTGGAACGACCACATATTCGAAGTCGCTAAAAACGCAGTGAAATGTCTAGGTTTCCTAAATCGATGTAAGAAATATTTCACCCCCTCTGATCTGGCCACAATATATAAAGCGTTTATACGCCCAAAACTTGAATTCAACGCCCATGTCTGGTCAGGTGCACCAAAATCAACATTGCACCTACTAGATAGGATTCAAAAGCGTGCGAAAAAACTTATAGGAGACATAAGAATAGCGAACTCCTTAGATTCGCTCGAACACCGTCGAAACATCTCCTGCCTTACCTTGTTTTATCGCTATTTTAACAACCAATGTTCAAATGAAATAGCCAGCTGCATTCCTCCCATTCAACAATTCAGCCGCATTACTCGTTACGCAATGAATGCAAATCGTTTACCCTCAAGCCTATCTTCGGACGTACGCTGAAATACAGAGATTCGTACATAAACCGAACAACACGAATATGGAATTCTCTACCAAACTCTGTTTTTCCTTTCCATTCTAACTTACAGACATTTAAAACCAATGTGCATCGGTATCTCCTTTCTTCTTATCCCTAATTTCCTTAACGCCCGCACCGTGTTAAAACATATAAAGGGTATTCATAACCCCTTGAGTGCGCGCAAATTATAAAAAAAAAATCCGGTTATCATACGCTCCAAAATAGGTGGGAAACCAGTGTTTTATGAAATAATTTGGTGTGAAAATATTTTTATCTTTGCTTTGAAAAATCAAAACCTTACAATAAGTGTAGTAGTGGATAATGTGAAAAAATTGGATTTTATTTTCTAAAAAAAATAAATGACACAGCAAAAATTGAAACCCAAACTGCCATCTGTTGGCGGGCACGTGTTTCAGTATCAGTGCGCAGTGGTTCTTCTCATAGGCCAAAAATAAAAAAGTCGAAGTTAAAATGTTGACTTTAAATGTAACAACACTTTTTCATAATTGGTCTAGCTACTAAACTGTATTCTTGTTAGTGCTTTGCTCTAACTGTCCTCTTCAAGAATAGCATCGAAAGATACAGCACGATATTATTTTGATATTGCAGCGTGAGCAACTTGTTCTGAATACAAAAAATAAAAAAAAATTTAAAACAAAGTTATTGCACAATGGAAGGAATCAATATTATAAATAAAGGTATTAACTATATTTATGCAACAAAAAGTATATGTACTTCCTGCTGTGTTTGGTATAAATCGGTATTGTGTTAAGTACGTTATTGTGGACGTTCTGTGTTTGTCTTTGCTGTGTTTCGTTAGAGTTTTTGTTACGAAGGTCCTCATAGAACTCAATTAATCTTTTTGTACATTATTTGTTAACATTTAAAGATTAAAGGTAACCTATCCTCAGCATAAAAAAAGCACATGTACCGACTGACTGTCTGTCTGTCCGACTACTACAAGTGTTGTTTGTTGTAGATTAGATCAACAAATTTGGCAAATACGCTCTGAAAAAGCTAAAGAGAAGTTTGAAGTCCGAAAAAAATATATTCAGTCTGAGTTTCGAACAAAAATCTGTTTAATAGTCGACAAACCTAAGACAGGTGGAAGGTGAACGTCTAACGATGGAAATACTGCGAGAAAATTTTTAACAATCAACCATATGACTGCCAATATAACATCAGATGCTCAACAATTTTGCAAGCAATGTCATCAGGCTACAGTATTAAACTGGCAATATTCGAAGACTATGCATTAGAAACTGCAAAACTTCTGATCAATAAATATTCTTGGTACTACCTTCCTCCTTCGGTTCATAAGGTATTATTACATAATCCTGATGTCATACAAAATTGCTTAGTGGCAATTGGAGAGCTTTCTGAAGAAGATGCAGAAGCAAAAAACAAAGACATAAAATTATTTAGGCTGAAGCATACGCGCAAAGTTTCAAGAGTCCTGACGAATACATATTTATTTAACAGATTGCTTTTAAGCTCTGATCCTTTCATTACGGGTCAAAGAAAACTTCCATGTAAGCCAAAGTCGAAGCTATTAAAATCAGCTATTGATTTACTTGAACAATGTAACGGGTCCGCCATCTAACGTTTTTTTTCAACTAGTGCTTATTTCGTGAATGGTAACACTTAGCTCTGATTTGACAGATAATTAGTTTTATCCTTCCGCTGAACGAATATGGTTGTGTATACGCTTGAACAACGCTGGGAAATATTGCGACATTACTTTGAAAATCATGGTAATGTTGCAGAAAGTGTGCCAAAATTGCGAACGGATTTTGGAAGAAGAGAAGCACCGTCAGCTCCGTATGTTCGTTATCTTGTGAAAAAAATGAAATAAACTGGCATCCTCATCGATAAACCAAAGCGTGAAAAGCCAAAAACAGTGCGTACACCCGAGAATATTGCTGCTGTGGCAGAAAGTGTGCGTGAAGCGCCATCAACATCAATTCACCGTCGTTCTCAACAATTGAACATTTTGGAGACATCGTTGAGACGAATTTTGCATAAAGACCTTGGTATGACGCTATACAAAGTCCAATTGGTTCAGGAGTTGAAGCCAACTGACCATCCAATGCGTTTTCGCTTCGCTAAGTGGGCCTAAGCGATAGACTTAGAGAAGATGCCGATTTTGCCAAAAAAAAAAATCATCTTTTCAGATGAAGCTCATTTTGATCTTGGCGGGTATGTAAACAAGTAAAAGTGTCGCATTTGGGACACAGAAAACCCGCACGCATACATTGAAAAGCCGACACACCCAAAACGAGTCACTGTTTGGTGCGGATTTTGGTCCAGAGGCATACTTGGGCCATTTTTCTTCGAAAATGAGCAAGGAGTGGCCGTTACAGTCAATAGCGATCGTTATCGGGCCACGTTGAACGAATTTTTGTTCACAAAAATTGAAGAGGAGGATAATGGCAACATTTGGTTTCAACAGGACAGCGCTAAGTGCCACACAGCCGAAGATACACTCGATGTTTTGCGCCCTGTTTTCGAATATCGCATTATCAGCCGCAGAGCTGATGTCGTTTGGCCACCTCGGAGCTGCGATTTGACACCGTTGGACTGTTATTTGTGGGGCGCCATAAAAGATAAGTGTTACGCCGACAAGCACAAGGATTGTGCTTTCAAATAAAAGAAGAAATTTGAGAAAATATTCAGAATTTTTTTATAGCATTTTCAAAAAAAAAAGTTATTTGGCGGACTCTTAATTTAATTTTTTTTTTTCTTAAATATATTTGTTGAATTTTTACTTTATAATTAAATCGTGTACAACTGAATTATGAAAAAATCTTTAATAATTCTGTGGTTCTTGTTGTTAAATTAATATCACATTTTTGCCGTTTGTCAATTTTAGACTGATTGTTCCTATAACAGCTGTATGATATAGTATCCCGATTTTCAATAAAAACAAAAAAGTTTTCTATAACGGGTGATCCAAGTAGAGATACTTTTTTCAATAGCCTTTTTTGACAGATCACGTGTGAGTCGTGTCATGCTGTCATGTTATTTTTGTTTAGTATTGTTTGGCATTTCATAATGGAAAGACTTGCGCGTGAACAAAGTTTACAAATTGTTCAACTTTATTATGAAAATTCACGTTCTGTGAGGAATGTGTTTCGTGCACTTCGCTCAACTTATGGTCAACATAATCGGCCTACTGAGCGTACTATTCGCAACACCATCACCCATTTTGAGACCCAGCATTCATTATTGGATAATATTCGACCGAATAGACCACGTCCAGCACGCTGTGAAGAAAATATAGCGGCCGTAGCTGAGAGTGTGTAAATTATGGCGGTGCGAACGTAACCGTCAATGGAGACCGTTATCGTGCCATGATAACCGACTATTTGATGCCTGAAATTGAAGCTCGTGATCTCGGCGACATTTGGTTTCAGCAAGACGGCGCCACTTCCCACACATCGCATCAATCAATGGACTTATTGAGAGAACATTTCGGTGAGCACATAATTTCACGTTTTGGGCCGGTCGATTGGCCACCAAGATCGTGTGATATCACACCGTTAGACTTTTTCCTGTGGGGATATGTAAAGTCAAAAGCTTATGCCGACAAAACCGCTTCGATTCAGGCCTTGGAGGAAAACATCACGCGTGTCATTCGCCAGTTACCAGTCGAAATGCTCGAACGAGTGATCGAAAATTGGACTCAACGGATGGACCATCTGCGACGTAGCAACGGCCAACATTTGATAGAGATAATCTTCAAAAAATAAATGTTCTTTCAAATGATAATAAACATTCTCCATTAAATTTTAATTTTCTGTGTTTTTTTCTTTAAAAAAGTAGGGAACCTCGAAATGGATCACCCTTTACAAACACTTGATTTCAGACCGATCGTTTATATGACAGCTATATGATATAGTGGTCCGATCCGCCTGATTTTTGTACATCATCTTACTATAAATTTATAAACAATTTGTGGTAAGTTTCAAGTCCTACCTCAACTAGAAGTATTTTTGGCTGCCCTCCCCATACAACAGGAACCAGTGTGCAGTGGTGCCAGATCACCGATTAGCGATTTTGTTCTCTTGTCTATCTAAGACTCTTAAAGATTTAGAAATAAACATGCCTAATATCATCGTTATTATTGACATGATGCAGAAAGCTTTTCCTCTTGCCAGAATATAGTAACAACCACTCCTCAGGTCAGGAAGCCTAAAACCTGTGTACAAAGTACATATTTGCAGAATATACAAGTATCGGTTCCACAGTCCAGTTTTGATCCATCCGTGATGGATATCGATTTATCTTTCGAGAGTCTTTCTTCACTTCCGTTCAAAAAAAAACACTGCAGGTGAATAGGTAATCAAATTCCAAATAAGGAGATATGCAATTCGAGTTTCTAGGATTTGTGCATGTCCAAAGAGATTTGCAACTATGGGTTTGGCTGATCCTCATGGCACTTTTTGCACCAAGTACTCGCATGTAAGATCAACCTCTGGACCTATTTAATATCCCCTCACTATCGATTGATTTCAAATGAATATCTTATATTTTTAGTCAAAATCTTAATGAGGTACTAATTGCTAACCGCCAGCACATGTTGTGCTGATAGTGTATTCTTCTATGCTCGCGGACTTAATGTCTTCAATTAGGCATGTTACTCGGAATCTTTTTTTGTTATTTATGACTATGCCAATCGGTAGATATTTGCATTTTTAAGTTTGTTGACTTTCTGCAGTCTTAGGTTATTAATTCGATCGGCTGATTTTTTTTTCAAGATTTATCACAAGATGTCACTTTATTCATTAGCTAGCTAGACTGTATTTCTATTCAATCTGCAAATCTATCTTATTTATTTAAGATTAACTCCACACAACTTCTTGTAGGTCGTTGACATATTCACAAGATGTATCAATCATTCCTGTTTTTTTTTTGTGTTGCCTTAATTTAAACTAGATGCACGGATAATATACTTTACATAGATATTAGGCGTGTTTTTTTCTTAATCTATAAGGCTTAGATAAAAATTAGTAAAAAAAAAGCTATGATAAAAAACTGCAAAACCTGCTTAAATGTTAAAAAAAAAACTGCGATCGATTTGTTCCTTGATAAATACGTTTTTTTAGTTCAATTTTAGTGAATTCATATAATTTATTTTCAAAAAATGCATATCACTCACTTAAAATGGTGGTTAAATTTTAAGGGCCGGTGTTGATTTTGAATAAAACAGAAATTATTTAGGAAATTATTGTCATTTCATTTTATTATGATAATATTGGATGGTTGGGTGTTGAAGAACTTCTCAATGCCCATTGCTCGCAAATCTGACAATACATCGAATGTGCTTATTTTTTACCTCCAAATGGAAACCATCGGATACCGGTCCCATCCAACTGGATTTGACTTGGTAAACGATAAGTGCGAGTGTTGATAACAAGACGTAAAACAGAAACACTATAATCACCCTGGTCAGAATGGCGCGGAATGAATACCCGGTCTGCCGTAACAGGCGAACCTAGATAAGCTGCTTCGACATATTCGGACAATATGTTATCTAGCGCTCAATCCCGTAGTGGATACTGATGGCCCCATGTCCTAGAGGTATCCAATAAAATGGAACTGGCCCTTCAGGTTGGGGGTTGTGCTTTGGGTAAACTACCCACCCATAGAAAAACTATTGTTACGAAGCAACCAATAGCCTCGAAAAGGACTGATATTACCCTTGACGACCCTGCTAAACGGAGAAAGGACGACGACGTTCGTTCTGCACCTGGAATCTGAGAACATTAAAGAGGAGAGGTGCAGGCGAACAACTAGCGAAGCCCTAAACTGCTACAAAGCAGACATTACTGCCATCCAGGAAATACGATGGGATGGACCGGGCAAAAAGAGGATGAAAACCTGTGACATCCACTATGGACCGTGTTTTAGTGAGCCGAGACAGCGACTATTTGGATGCGGATTTGTTATTAGTGCCAGACTTAGGCAAGAAGTCTTATGTTTCCTAGTCATTAGCGAACGCATTGTAACAATCCGCATAAAGGTCAAATTCGCCAACATAAACCGTATATGCGCTCATGCTCCGATGGAGGAAAAAGATGATATAGCTAAGGATTGCTTCTACGAGCTCCTTGAAAAAACCTGTGAGCGAATACCAAAGTATGATGTTAAAATCGTGCTAGCAGATTTTAACGCAAAGGTAGGAAGAGAAGACATCTTTAGCAGTATTGTCGGAAAATATAGCCTACACGACAACTCGCCTGGTAACGGACTTAGGGTAATTGACTTCGCTACGGAACGAAAGGCCACTATAGCCAGCACACGGTTTTCTCACCTCGATATACATAAGGGGACATGGCGGTCTCCAGATCAAAGAACAGTCAACCAAATTGATCACATTGCGTTAGACAAGAGGTACACATCCAGTATTTTGGATGTCCGAACATTCCGAAGGGCTAACATCGAATCGGACCACTACCTTGTTGTAGCCAAAGTAAGGATGCGGATATCCACAACACCACAAAAAAAACAGAAATACTGTGAACAAATTGAATGTCAAAAGACTGCAATCGCCAGATACCACCAAGACCTTCGCGCAACGCGTATCCCTTAACCTCTCGACTCACAACACACCACCAGCATCTAATGTCGAAGAACAAGGACAACGATGCCAAAAAGCCATTATACATCAGCCGCAACGTATGTGCTAAGTTTCTCGCGGCCACCAGCAAGAAACCCCTGGTTTGATGAGGAATGCCGACAGATGCTCGCAGCCAAGAACGAGGCTTGCAAGGCTAAGCTGCAGGTAAAGACGAAAGCTGCCATTGAGCTCTATAGGCAGAGAAGAAGGGAAGGACACCGGCTTTTCAGAAAGAAGTAAAAAGAGAAAAAAAAGCGCGCGATCGAGGATATAGAGAGGTGCCACTCCAGGAACGATGTTCTCAAATTTTACCAAAGTGTAAAACGTCAATGCCAAGGACACAAAGCTCGAACAGAATCCTGTCGAGATGAACCAGGAAATATCGTAGTTGAGACACAGTCGATGCTGAGAATATGGAAGAACCACTTCTGCAGACTGTTAAACGGCGATGACGAACAACATTCCGCTGTCAGGCAGAACGAACCATTTAATATTGGCAACGACAGCGAAAACTGCCAACCACCCGACCTAAGTGAAGTTAGGATAGCAATATCTAAACTCAAGATTAACAAGGCCCCAGGAAATGACGGCCTTCCAGCCGAGCTTTATAAAGCCGGTGGAGATGACTTGGTAAGTCATCAACTCATGAGCCCAATCTGGTCGGATGAAAGTATGCCTGAAGAATGGAACCTCAGCATCGTTTGCCCGATACACAAAAGAGGAGACCCTCTGAACTGCGCCAACTACAGAGGCATAAGTCTGCTCAACATCGCCTACAAGATCATATCTGCCGCAATAAAAAAGGCTATTGAAAAAAGTATCTCTACTTGGATCACCCGTTATAATTAGGAGGGACAAAGTTGTGAATTACAAATTTTTATTTTTTCTTTTCCTGTAGTTAAAATGTTTGAAATTATGAAATCGCATATTTATTTGTTTTCACATCATTAGAAATGTTTTGAGTAAACAAGTAATGAGGTGAGATCGATGTAACGAAAGGAAGGTGAGAAATGAAGGTGATCATTGTTTTTAGGGGTTATCTGCATAATAACAAGGGACGTAGATGACATGGCATGGCTATTAAGCAGGATAGCCATAGTGGTGAGGGAATCCCAAGATGGCAACGTCATCTATGCCATCATTCGTTTCAGTGCTTGTTACGGAAATCTGTGTAATTGATTTTTGATCTCGACATCTTAGTGTGATGATATCTAACACTCCATGGATTTCTCCGACCTGAAGAGTACAATAAGCTTTTTTTATCGTTTATTTTTTTAGAAGGCTGTTTTAAACTATTAGATTTTTTTATGGCACGATTATTATAATGTTATGAGACAGTTCAAACGCAGCAAGATCCCCGACCTACGGCGAGCTAAGCCGAGCATTCGCCAGCGTGCCACCCAGCTGCGTCAACAATGGACACCCCACCAGCTATGCTTTGGCAAAGCTAGTCCACTTGCTACACATAACAATGCCAAAAAAGGATTTAGGCAAGGCGATGCGCTGTCATGTGACTTCTTTAATTTGATTCTTGACAACACCAGAGGTACGATCTTCCATAAATCGGTACAATTACTAGCATACGCCAACGATATTGACTTCATTGGTAGGACTCAACGTGATGTCATAGCCATAGAGCAAAAGTTTCTGTTTTTTGTTCTCAATGCGTTATCTGTATAGAATTCATAATCTTTGGTTTGATACATCTGGTGAATGTGTCAACGACCTACAAGACGATTTGTGGAGTTAATCTTTAATAAATAAGATAATATAGTATCCCAATTCGCAGATTGAATAGAAATTCAGGCTAGCTAGCTAATGAATAAAGTGTCGTCTGGGGATAAATCTTAAAAAAAATTAAGCTGATTGAATTATTAACCTAAGCCAAACAACTTATGAATTGCAAATTTTGTGCGAATTTTGTCAAATATTTATGATAATTAAAAAAATGTTTTTAAGTCTCACATAACATGCAAATACCTACCGATCTGATGGTTAGATTATGTAGAACGAAGGTTGATCTGAATGGCTTTAGCTTGGCAATGTCCAGTAGTTGTACATTTGACTACACGTCAATAGTTTTTATTTTTACCTCCAAGTGGTAACCATCGGATACTGGTCTCATTCAACCGAATTTGACTTGGTAAACGATAAGTGCGTGTGTTGATAAGAAGACGAAAGACAGCAATACTATAAACAGCCTGGTCAGAATGGCACGGAATGAATACCCGGCATGCTGTCTCAGGCGAACATAGATAAGCTGCTTCGACATATTCGGACAACAGGTTATCTAGGAATCTCAAAGGTAAGTCAGGCCCTTTGCACAGAGATGGTGGCAGATAAACCGAAAGGCCAACGGCAGCGCTCAATCCCGTAGTGAATACTGATACCCCCGTGTCCTAGAGGTGTATAATAAATTGGAAGAAAAAATATCTAATAATCCAGGTTGGGGGTTGTTTTTAGGGTTAAGTACACACCCATTGAAAAAAGCCTATTCTTACGAAGCAACTAATAGCCTCGAAAAGGACGAAAAAAGAACAACGACGATCGTATCTGCATTTTGAATGAAAGAATATTAAACAGGAGAGGTGCAGGTAAAGACTACTAAACTACTAAAAAACAGACATTACTGCCATCCAGGAAATACGATGGGATGGACCGGGCAAACGGAGGACGAAAAACTGTGACATCTACTACGGGCCGTGTTATAGTTAGCGGAAACAACGACAATTCGGATGCGGATTTGTTATTGGTGCCAAACTTAGACAAGAAGTCTTATGTTGCCAAGACATTAGCGAACGCATTGTAACAATTCGCATCAAGACCAAATAGGGGAGGGGCTCACTCCCCTACGGAGTAAAAAGGTGATATAGCTAAAAATTGCTTCTACGAGCTTCTTGACAAAACCATTGAGAGACTACCGAAGTTCGATGTGAAAATCGTGCTGGCAGATTTTAACGCACAGGTAGGAAGAGAAGTATTGTCGGAAAACACAGCCTACACGACAAAACGTCTGGCAACGGACTTAGGCTAATTGACTTCGCTACGGAACGAAATGCCACTATTGCCAGCACACGGTTTCCTCACATCGATATCCATAAGGGGACATGGCGGTCTCCAGATCAACGAACAGTCAACCAAATTGATCACATTGCGATAGACAAGTGGCACGCATCCTGTATTTTGGATGTCCGTACATTCCGAGGGGCTAACATCGACTCGGACCACTACCTTATTGCAGCCAAGGCAAGAAGGCGGATATCCACAATGCTACAACAAACCAGAAACGCTGTGAAAAATTGAATATCATAGACTCCAATCGCAAGAGACCGCCGAGGCTTTCGCGTAACGCATATCCCTTAACCTCTCGATCCACACCATACCACCAGCATCTAATGTCAAAGAAATGGCAGCGATGCCAACAAGCCATTAGATAAGCCGCAACTGATGTCCAAGGTCTCTCGCGCCCACCAGCGAGACACCCGTGGTTTGATGAGGAATGCCGACAAATGCTCGCAGCCAAGAACGAGGCCTACAAGGCTAAGCTGCATATAGGCAGAGAAGAAGGGATGAAGACCGGCTTTTCAGAAAGAAGAAAAAAGAGCAAGAAAAGCGAACGATAAGGATAAAGAAAGGTGCCACCCCAGGAACGATGTTCGCAATTTTTTCCAAATGTAAAACTGTACTGAGAACATTGAGAGGATTGTGCAAAACTCCCGAACTATCATTAGTCGGACTCAACGTGATGTCATAGCCACGTTTGCTAGAATAGAGAATTAAGCGTCATGGGTTTCGCTGTAAATGAGGGTAAGACCAAATATATGCTGTCAACTCAAAAGAATACACAACATCGATGAATTGGACAGAACGTCACCATTGACAGATATAACCCTAAGGTAGTATGGGACGTTATATACCTCGGCTCCGCTATTAACTCTGACGACAGTACCTCGTCAGCACTAAAACGAAGAATTATTCTAATCAAGCGCTGTTTCTTCGGGCTATAAGCGCAATTTAGCGGTAAAGCACCCACTTGAGATACAAAGATAATCCTATATGAGACCCTTTCATCCCAAACCTACTCTATGGCGTCAAATGATCGACCGTGTCAATCTACAATCTATTTGATTAATAATGCAAGGCTGTGGTGTTTCTCATTATCCTGAAGGCACAACCCCTGAGCCAGCAACAAACATCTATACAGTTTACATCACGGTATTAAGTCTGTTAGCCTCATCAGATACTATACCTGTTCAAGGAGGCTAACTACCCGAATATGGAAGAGAAGCTCATGCTGGATGTTCGCTTTTTCGAGCATAATTCGGACTGACTCTGGTCGTTCCCGTTGAATCCGTCTTAAGAATTCATCAGCGGCGAACTATGGATGAGAAGCTCATGCCGGATGTTCGCTTTATCCAATATAATTGGGACTGACTCTAGACGTGCCCCTGAATTCATCAGCTGCCATCTATGGAAGAGAAGCTCATGCCGGATGTTCGCTTTGTCCAACATAATTGGGACTGACTATGGTCGTTCCCGTTGAATCCGTCTTAAGAATTCATCAGCGGCGAACTATGGATGAGAAGCTCATGCCGGATGTTAGCTTTATCCAATATAATTGGGACTGACTCTAGACGTGCCCCTGAATTCATCAGCGGCCATCTATGGAAGAGAAGCTCATGCTGGATGTTCGCTTTGTCCAACATAATTGGGACTGACTCTGGTCGTTCTCGTTGAATCCGTCTTAAGATTTCATCAGCGGCCATGTATGGATGAGACGCTCATGGCGGATGTTGCCAATAACCAACATAATTGGGACTGACTCTAGACGTGCCCCTTAAATCCGTCTTGAGAATTTATCAATGGCCATCTATGGATGAGAAGCTCATGCCGGATGTTCGCTGTGTCCAACATAATTGGGACTCAGTATAGACGTGCCCCTTAAAAATTAATCAGCGGCCAACTATGGAAGAGTTCCCTTAACCAAATGACACATTTCACAACCAAAAAACTGGTGTTTACCCAACCACAACTAAGCTAGAAGTCAAAGCTAATAGGCCTCGGCTGGATAAAAACTCCGGTGGTTCCATGTAATAGAAGTGTCTACCATTCCAGCCGAATCGCAAGTCTTTCTAATAAAAATATATTGTTCAGCTCTCTAGATAAATTCCTAAATTAGGCAAAGAAGACACCCTTGACGCAAATCGAATTTAAGATCTTCCATTCAAAACTCTCTCTAGTACCAACAATGGTCAAAGGTACTTGCCGATCCACCTGATAACCTTCAGATCAAAACAATTCAGCCTTTACACCGTTATGCCATTTATTGTAAACTAAATCTCTTCAATTGACTTCCACATTTGGAAACTCGGACTGTTCCACGTGGTCATAGTTTTCATTTTCATTGTCATGTGTCTGTGCCGATGTAAAGAGAGGATGATAGTGGTGGCTATTGTCACCATGTAAAAAAACTATTGTTCCTTGTGCTCCCGGTAGACCGGGTGGCCCGGGTGGTCCAACAAAGCCTGGATTACCTCTCCTACCTGGTGGACCAACTCCACCGATTGGTCCAGGTGGGCCTTGGGGCCCTGGAGGTCCTCGTGGGCCGGGAATTGGTTCGTTACTCCATCCGGGTACAGTCGACAATGGTGGACCTGTACCGTCAACAAACAGTCTTGGGAAGCATGGGAATTTCGTGCGTGTTTTGCGATTTCCTGTATTATCGTCATGTGAAGGGTTTATTAGTTTCGACACTTTGTTTTGATTGTTATTGTCGTTATTATAATCACAATCTACAAACTTAGTTGGATATTTTTGCGGCGTGCTGGAACTTGGATTTTGATGTCCAACAGGAAAACGTTTATCGTATCCATCGGAGTTACCGAAACCGCCGTGAGCTGGATAGGGAGACGCGACAGGATAACGGTTTTTGTATCCACGGTATTCGTTATTGTTTCTGTCATGGTACCCCCCTTCGTAAAGACCTTGATATCCATTTCGGTGACCTCCTAAACTTCTGCGTTCCTTTCTTAGTTCGTAATCCGATGGGGGAGTAGTTGCATTTGGAATTTCATCCTTATCGGTGATGGTGCTTTCATCATTACTTTTGTCTACACTTGGCTCTGTCGAGCTCGTAACCTCATCGCTTATGTTTTTAACCTCAGTGCTAGAGTTAACGTTACTCTCCTCTTTTTCCTCAGCGAAAGCGCCCAAGGATAGGATTAGGAAACCTGAAATTTTCAAAACAGTATTAAAAACCTTTCGTCAGCCATTTTGTTGTTAGTAAAAGTGCTTACCCAAGCAAATGATATTGATATGTTGACGCATTGCCAACTATTAACTGACGCTTGGTCGATATACATCGCCTTTTATATCAACTCCCATTTGGATTTATAATTTTACACATAACATTCTGCTGAACTTAAAATACCGAATTAAGGAACATATTTTATAGGTTAACTGAAACTTGTAAATTTAATTCCATTTAAGTGTATGACGCGCTCGCATAACATAAATATTTGATCATGCCTATCTTGGTTTTATTTTGGCGGTGTTTTTTTTTATTAACTTTCACTTTAAAAAAGAATGATATTGGTTTCGTGAACATTTTCGACTTCGAGATTTCGATTGATTCTAGCAAAACGATGATAGGGGAAAGCAAAAAAGTGGGAATTCCGACCGTCGAAAAGTGTGGTATTAGTATTTTGACCTAAAACGTGGCAAAAAATCAATTTTGTCAAGTTTCCTTAACAGGATTTAGGCTGTAGATAACCAGGGTACCCTTTAGAAAAGTCGATCTATAAATTGATCACCCCAGTTCGCGACACCATCGTCCATCAGTTGCAACTAGCACTAGTTGAATAAGTACGAGTTTGTTTGCGATTTTTTCTTTTGTTGAAGTGAAACTTCTTTTGGGACGGTGTGAATTTGATTTTATGAAACATAAAAACATCACGATGACAGTGTTTTGAAGCGGTTCACAATCCAAGTACTAATCACAACCGACGCTGCTTGATGTCGGTGATCGCGTGTTGGTTTACTAGGTTTGCTTGAAGTGAAACTTATTTTTGGACGGCTGTTGTTGTGGCTGGTTGATCGTGTGTAATGAACGGATGTATGGACTTGTATCTAAGGCAACACATACGTTGGGATGGTTTCTTGTTGGTTGGAGAAAGGACGTTGGTGCACCGGTTTGCACCATGAAAGTGTGTTGACTGTCAATAAGTACATTTGGGTACGTGGGGTTGCGTGTGAGCATGATCAAATTTTGAACTCATGGACTATGTATCTCAGGCAACACATACGTTGGGATGGTTTCTTGTTGGTTGGAGAAAGGACGTTGGTGCACCGGTTTGCACCATGAAAGTGTGTTGACTGTCAATAAGTACATTTGGGTACGTGAGGTTGCGTGTGAGCATGATCAAATTTTGAAACTCATCGTTGAGTCCAGGAAAGCAATACATATCCTTTGTTGTAAGAAATCAACCGAAAGTTGTCACATATATGGATGCGATATTTGGTAACATGTCGGTGACTAAAATGGTTATTTCCCTCTGATTGTTGTAATGACAGCTGATTTTGGTGTCATTAATGTATTTTTGCGAAGCTGTGTGTCTGAGGTCTGGAATCTATAATTCAAGCTTTAAAAGTTAGATTTGGTTGAGTTTTCGATGTCACTAAGTTGATTAGTGATAATGAAGATCTATTTTTGGAATTGGAGTGCTGCCTTCAGAAGGACGGTTTTTCCATATGACGTACCATATTTTTGAAACGAGATGCCAGATATCGGGAACGCCTCTTACGCTTGTGGGGGTAAATAAAAAATGCGGGACTTTGATATGGACAGATTGGACGAGAGACGCTTCAAGGTGAAGATGTAATTTGGTATGTATGTCTGTGCTTACAAAGAAAAGATAATATCTTCACACTGAAGATCTTGCAGAAGGGACTAATAGCGGTAGGTTTTTATATTATTTCAGAAGACTTCACCAGAAAACAGCTCCATGAGTTGGCAAGAGGAAGCTTACAAAGACGCCTTGACAGAAATCATGAAGATTTACAAAACGCATGGTATAAAAAAGTGTCACCCAGGGAAACAAGATGGCAACTCTGCAATAGTACAGAAAGGCGTTTCTTGGATATGAATGAAGAGTTGCTACGCGAAGTAATAACACAACCTTTTGGCATACTTCCTGGAAGATCTAAAAGTCTAAAGAATTCGGGGAATGAAGTGACCGAACAAAGGGTAGAAAAAAAGTGGAAATTCGAAAGAGTGTGTCCGTTGATGAACCAACGTACGCAGCACAGATGGGTCAAAGAGCAACGGGAAATATTAAAATAGCAAATGCAGGATGTGACCAAAACTCCAACCAGGGCTATGAAATTTCGGAAAGCAGCTGCGATTGGAAGTAAACCCCTAAAAAAACTAAGAAACACACACCTAAAAATGCTTTGAGGATAGTCGTCGAAGCCAATTTAACTGCTAGTTAATACGAGGCGATTCATCAGGCCAACAAAGATATATATCAGTGCTATACCTACCTGTATAAAGCTAAAGAACATTGTTACCCACCAAAAAGTGTCAGTTGCCGAAGTGAAGCACCAAGATTTAGTGGATCACACAACACCGCGATTGTGAAAATATTTGCAACCAGAACTCCAACCGTGTCTTGAGAATAGGGAAACAGATTTAGAGCTCATCTATAAGTGGGGATGTGATGGATCTACTCAAAGCCATGGCAACCTATGTCTCCAATAGTGCATAAAATTTTAATTCACTCTTATAGTGTTATATCCTATGCATTTATGCCAATCGGCCAGTTGTCCGAAGAAGCCGCGGAAGCTAGAAATAAGCATTCCCGCCAATACAGTGAACACTTTTCACGAACATTCTCTAGGACGGCATGCAACGAGGATGTGCTTAAACGGCTTCTACCCATCTACGGAAATAGGAGTGGGCTCTGTGTTCTACTCCGATAGAATCGGGTTAAGCACATTCATTACATTGGATAACTCATGCAGTGTTTTCCAAGCAAAGATCCTAGCCGTACTCGAAGCTGCTGAATCGGCTAGAATATTGGACATATCACGAGAGGATATCTCCATTTACATAGGTAGTCAAGCGGCCATAGAAGCTCTGGCATCCAACAAAGTCACGAGTAGTTGGAAGATGCCGCTCAGAGCTAAGGGCTCTATGTAACCAGAACAAAATCAAATTATATGGGTGCCAGGGCATAATAACGTACCAGGAAACGAGAAAGCAGACGAGTTAGCCAGACTAGGATCGTCCAGCTGCATCTCCTTATGTGACAATAGGGTTAGACCCCCACTTGCTATCAAAAAACAGAAAATAACCAGATTCACGCAAAGCGAAGCAAAATCTAGGTGGCAAAACATTAACACTTGCAAACACACTAAAGACCTTTGGCCGGAATTAAGCGGTATCAAATCTCACAAGCTTATAGCTCTCAATGAGAGTTATAACAGGTCACAATCTGCTGGGTAAACACTCCCAAAGAACTAACCTATCTGACTCGCACCAACTATGCAAGAAATGCGGAGACCCAGACGTCGAGGAGCACACCGTCCACCTACTGTGTCACTGCCCCGCGATCAGCAACCACCGCAACAAACTCATCGGCAACTTCTACTACGAGGACGAAGCTAGCCACAACCCCCAATCATGCGCTAATCATAAATTATACAACCTATCGACTTCCCCAATTTTCCGCATTTTGGATTTAGAGGGTCGCAGGTATTTAAAGCTTAGTTACCTGCATACTGGGACTGAACATTTCGAGTTGTAAAATCACTCATAAAAAACCATATGAGAATGTTACAAACAAACAGTGCGAATCGTTGAATACCCTATCCCCTCCTATTCTAGTTATAAATGTCCCCAAAAAGTGGGCGTTACTAAAAACTGAATATATTTTGTTCAGACGGTTTATCTAAATCTTTGATGGTTCTAAAAAAAAAACGACGTTTTTCTATGGATATACTGGGATAGGCTTTACAAACCGTCTTTCTATAATAGGTATGTAGAAGTGGCGAACCCCAGTAGCCCTTATGTGCATTTTTGTTACCATGATTCGTGTGACCTTTGTTATGATTGTTGTTTTGGACTTGATACAGGTGGTCTCTAGATCCAGCCTGTGAGGTTTAGAAAACGGATAAGATCTTGTATCCTTTTACTAGAGATGTCGCTAAGGTTGTCGAAAAATTGTTTGTTCTGTTTTTGTCGTCCTCGATATGACGCAATTTGTTAACCTTCTCCATTTGGAGTCAGCCTTTTTCAGGAAGTATGAGTTTTTTTTCTCCCTTAACCGCACCTAGCGGGATACGGGCCCTTGCCGCAAGTGAGCCGTGAAGAGCTGAGCCTTACCTGGCCAGCTCGTCTGCACGCTCGTTTCCTTCAATGTCGCTGTGCCCTGGAACCCAGAGAAGTGTGACCCTGAAGCGTTCGCCAAGGTGGGCAAGTTCGTTCCGGCATTTCTGTACCAGTTTGGATAATATGGTAGCCGAGTTGATGGCCTTTATGGCCGCTTGGCTGTCTATGAGAATAGCAATTAATTGCTTCTCCGTATTGTCAAGCACCAGTAGCGTGTAAGCATCTCGGATAGCCAGTAGTTCCGCCTGAAATACGCTAACAAAATCCGGTAGGCGGTATGATACTGAAACAGTTCATCTTACAGTACAGTTCATCTTAGATCCGTCGGTGTAGACCGTGTCGAAATCGCATACTACCTCGTTTCTATTCCACTGAGCTCTGGTAAGAAATCCTACGTGAAAGCCTTTCTCGAAGCATAGTATAACACCTATACCTATATGTAGTCTGTTGGAAACGTGACCATGTCGTTTGGTATCGATACTGCCTTTTTTCTAAAATGTGGGCCACCAAAATGTGGGCGTGGGTCAAAATGTTTTATAGACGAAATGTTCATAGTATTATTCTCCAAATATTTGCATCGAAAGTTTTTTTTGAGTTTTCCTAAAATTGTACCAAACTTTTTTTTCAGAAAACGCCCCAAAATGTGGGAATAGTAAAAAACTTTATATGGACGAAATAGAGATATTGCGACTGTCTAAATATGATATTAAGACACTTTTTTCGAAATTCCTAACCGTTTGGCCAAAAACAACGTTTTACTGAAAAGGAGGGCGTGGCAGTGGCGGATTTAAAAAAAAAATTGACACTTGTTCTGCTTCGTCGGACAAAGAGTCAATATACCAAATTTCAACACTCTAGCTCAAAATTTAAGGCCTAAAAATCGGTGACACACAGAATGGCGGACAGACAGACATGGCTAGATCAACACAGCTAGCGATTCTAAGTCGATCCATATACTTTAAGGTATATCTGTCGAAATTATTTCTCTATGTTACAAACTTAATGTCAAAACTAACATACCCCTATAGGATAGGGTCAAAAACATGGGTTTTCTGGAGAATAAGCATCTTCCAGGTTTTTTTCTAATTTCTTAAAAACTATTATTGGCAAGAGGTTTTTAGTATTCGACTAACAATTAATCAGACCACAGGATTTTGACAAAAAATTATCATTAGTAGTGCAAAATTTTATAAAAATAATTCAATTAAAAAACAAAAAATAATTTCAACTTTAAAACTTAATTTCTCAAAAACTATTTAATGAAACAACTTAAAAAAAATGGAACTTAGAACAAAATATTGGCTTTCAAAAAAGTTATAGCACAGTGTTGTACTTGGTTTTTAATAATTTTTTTCTCCCGCCGAATCAGGAGGGGGGCTTAAGTGGGTTTTGGGGCACTCAAGTGGGTTTTAATGTACAAAGAAATGAACCTTGAAATGAAATTTCTTCTAAATAACTTTTTAGTCATTTGGTCCCTATTTGAGGTGAAAAATGTGCTCAAAAATGTTTATCCAGGTTTTAGACCAAAATACCGCTCTGAGCGTCGGTCGGTAGTCCATCTGTCCGTAATGGTCTCGATTTTCTTCAAACTTATTATTGACAATTTGTTTGGTCACATTTCTAGTTCCACATTATTCATATATGTAAAACATCAAAAGCCAAAATAAATCTTATTTTGTATTTCTGCCAAACTTTTAAAATCGTCAAATTCTCGCATGGCTGGTATTTGATCTTACCTCACACTGAATGAGAAAGTTGCACACAACCCAGTCGTGCACCTAACACTCGTTACTAATGTTCTTCTTTTTTTATCTCAAATATGTATATTATATGTATTATTTACAGATACGTATGACTATTTTCAAATTCTAGCCACGCCTCTAGTGTATCTTTTTGAGAGGATCTAATCGAGATTTACATAGTAATATCAAAAGTGGGTTTAGTATGTCGTCAGAAGGAGACAGACGGGACTAGTAACCGTTAAGTCAATAACCAGAGTCATAAATGCGGACTCTTCTTGTTATTCTTATTCGTAGTCAATTAGTGGCATTTGAAAACTACTGGAATAAATTTTGTTTTCTCTTTTTGTGAATCATCACTTTTATCTGATCCATAAAGCAGAAGGTATGGGTTTCGTCAAATAAGTCCGAACTTGACATTTTAATCAAACCTAACATTACGATGGAGGAGAAATTCGTGTGTAGGTCTGTGCACTCAGCTGAAGGCTTACGGCTGGATTTATTAAAATTTACTTCAAATTTAATATCCGAGGTTGTAGGGGTAATATCTAGAGAGGTTTTAGAATTGACATTTTAGGGGGAAAGCTGATGGTATACATACCTGTAATACGACGCTTTTGGTACTTTCGAAATTTCTCAAAGACGACTCAAACGATTCTAATTAAACTCAACACTATCATCGTGGTCAAATGGTAAACAATGCGATTATATGAAACCTTGAGTTTTCACCTATGTAGCGGATGGCTACCAATTCCGACCCTCAACCTTCACGTGGCTACAACTCAGTGCCCAGTACCTGGACCGTAGATAGGGTCTGAAGTCTGAACCCCTTTATGAAATCTTGGCGACAGCAGATGAGAACGGGGGAAAACGTGTACTCACACTATTTCCAGGAGGCAGCGGACGAATTCCCAAGATGAATTCATCAGTGGCCTCTACATTCCCAGTTAGGATGGACAAAGTGAGTAACCTAGATGAGCTGCTTCGACATATTGAGACAACCGGTCATTTAAGAATATAAAGTTAAGTCAGCCATATGCCAACGGCAGCGCTCAATACCATTGCGGATACTTATGATCCAGTGTCCTAGGGGTCTCGAATCAATTAGAACTGGCCCTCCAGGTTGGAAGTTGTTTACTCACGGAAAAATACCATTGTTACCATTGTTACAGGACTGATGATATTGCTGACGACCATGAGACCAAGGAAAAAAGGACACCGACGCCGGCGTTCTACCAGGAATAACCGCTTCGGAAGCTCTTTTACGAAGCAAACATAACTACCATCCTGGAAATTCAATGGGATGGGCAAAAAAGGGGGGGAAACTGTGACACCATCTACGGACCGTGTTGTAGTGGGCAGAAAAGGCGACTACTCAGTTGAGGGCAGACATGGGAGTAATGCATTGGCATTGCGATTTCATTAGCATTGAGTGAAAGTAATGCTAATGAAAAAAGTTTCATTAGCATTGAAAATATTAATGCCAATGGAACAAAATTGCATTGGCATTGATTTTTTTAATGCCAATGAAAAGTAGTAATTTTGAATGAAATCTATTTTCATTTAGTAATAAGGCATTTTTTATTATTATTTTTTTTTTTTGAAAAAAACCGCATGCAACTATAGAAGCAACACAATGTTTGTTGATTTATTAATTAACTGTGTGAACCTAGTGGAATAAAATGGAATGTGCATGGTAGCAGCAACTGAAATCGTTGCTTCCAACTACAAACTCTCCATGGTACTAGAAAACAATAATTCCATTTTCCAAACAGAGGTCTATGCAGGGTTTGGGTCAAATTGCAAAGTAACAAATAAATAGAGGACAGCACAAACGATGTTTTTGGGTCGCAGTGCTCTGTTGGGCTTACATATGATTATGGTATATCATCCCAATATCTTAAAAAAAAATTTAAAAAAATGGTGTACTTTATTTTTTTCATACTTTTCATTAGCATTGCAAAATGGTAATGAAAATTGATTGCATTGAAAATTTTCAATGGTAATTAAAAAAAAATGTCATTAGCATTGTGTTACTCAATGCTAATGAAATTTTTTTCATTGGCATTACTTTCACTCAATGCTAATGCTGTTTCCAATTTCATTTGTGTAGTAATGCATTACTCCCATGTCTGGTTGAGGGTTTGTTTTAAGTGCCTGAATTCTTATGTTTCCAAGCCATAAGCGAACGCATTATAATAATCCGCATCAAGGGCAAATTCGCCAACATATGCCTTGTTCACAACTGATCATATCTTCACTTTTCAACAGAATAAGAACAAATCCCTAAGAAGTCCAAATCGACAGACACCACCTATTCATCGATTTCAAATCCGCATACGACAGCATTTATAGAGACGAACTATACAGATCCATGTGATGAAGAATTCTCTCTGCTCCATCAGGGTCAGAAACGATCTCACCGACACCCACAAAAAAGGGTTAAGGCAAGGTGACACACTGTCATGTGACTTCTTTAACCTCGACGGATTGAGAGTCTATAATCCAAATTTCATCACTCCAGCTCAAAATTTAAGGCCCAAAAATCGGTGATACACAGACGAACTGAGGGACGGACAAACAGACATGCCTAGATCGACCCAGCTAGCTTTCAAAACGCAATGCTGTCTTCTGTCATCCTAGCGAAGCTAAAATTTACAGCCATTATCAATGCATGGCACTACACATGTGTGTTAGCAACGACCTTAATTGGAACGACCTAATGTCTGAAAGCTAAAAAAGCAGCTAAATGTAAAAAACATATGGTCAGGTGGAGACAAACAATCATGCGCTTACTGATAGGAGACTCAACCGTAGCGAACTCCATAGTAGCACTTGAACATCGCAGAATGTCTCCTACCTTACAGTCTTTTAACAACAAATGCTCAAACAAAATAGCCGGATGCATTCCGCCCCTTCAACAATTCAACCTTAATACTCGCTGTACCAAGGAATTCATCCTCAAGTCTATCTTTGGACGTATAGGCTTTAGTATTTATACCGAGTGTCAATTGTAAAAATAACTAAATTGAAGAAATAATAGAAAAAAACATATGAGGAGGCTACAATCCGCTGTGCGAATCGTTAAATACCCTATACCATCTATCCTCAAATTAAACATCCCCAAAAAGTGGGCGTAGCATTGTCAAAATATATTGCTCAGTGGGTTTGTCAAAATCGTTAATAGTTCGACAAAAAACAACGCTTGTATCCTATGGGGTAAGGTATACAAATGTTTTGTTTTAAAAAAAACGTCCCCTAAATAGTGGGTGTGGTCAAAAATGATCTATGGACAAAATATTCATGTTAATATAATCAATGACATTGCATCAAAAGTTTTTTTCAAATATTTTAAAATTCGACTGAAAATTGTTTTGTTGTTGTTGATGTCATTTGTGATCTAGTGGGGAAATTGTCAAATTGGGTTTTCAATATGCACTGCTTTTTCACCTTTTAACATAAACAAGAGAGGTGTTTTCTTGAGATTTATGCAACGGAAAGTAAAAGATTCTGAACAAGACGATCCAACGTCAATCTGCAATTTATCGCCTACAAGCAGTCAGATGACGTAGTTGTCAAAATACACAGTGGGCCGGTTGCCATTTTTGGTTACAAAATTCATAACTTTTGAACGAATTAAGATGTTTTGATATATATTATTAAAATAAAGGTGAAACCCACAGCTATCAATTTAGTGAGTTGTTTTTTTAAATTGGTACACAGTGTGTTTCAGAATCATGTGTTGAAATACTTTTTTTTATCAATTGATTTGTGTGAAAAAAAAGTAACGACCAAACAATCAAAGTCTTTTAAAAAAAAAACTGCAAGAACTGTAGAAGAACTGTAAGAAGATAAAAATCAGCTGAAATAATTTTTTTTTTTTTCAAATATTTAAGTTTTTTAATCAATAATTTCTTTGGTTGTTTATAGATTTGAAGTTTAAAACTATTAACTAAACAATAATTAATAAAAACTAGATTTCTTGAAAACGCTCGTCTAAAATAGGGGTAACTTCTAACAAATTTACCATTTCTGAAGAGTATAGTTCATTTGGCAGCATTCCATAAATTCTCTCTAAAACGCATGTTTTAACAGATACCAGCAATAAAGGAAACCGGATAATGTTTCCAATAAGTCTGCGATCAGTTTTGAGAAAGGGTAACAAAGCAAATTATTATATTTTCTAGAGCTAGAGAGTAGTGGTGTCTCAATTTGAGTTGATAACTCGAGTTAATTCGGTTTAAGTGTAACTCGAGTTTTAATTCGGTTTAAGTGTAACTCGAGATTTTACTCTAACTCGAGTTGGCGAGAACGATTAAACGAACCAAATAATAATATACAAAACTGTATTAAACGAGTTGAACACATGATTTGGTTTCTGTTTGGGTAAGCAAGCACATTCCTAACATATGAACAGCGGCAGGTAGTCAGTAGCCAGTGCCCCAGTCAGTCAGACAAAAAAAAACATTTGAGAAGGCTACAATCCGCTGTGCGGATCGTTTAATACCCTATCCCATCCCATCCTTAAAATTATTATCCCCAACATGTGGTCTTTATGGGCATAAAGTATTGAAAATGGCGTTGTCACAACATATTGTTGAGAAGGTTTATCAAATTCTTTTATGGTTCGACGAAAAACAACGTTTTTCTATTGCATATGCCTTGGGGTAGGGCATACAAATGTGTTTTTTGTAAGAAAACGCCCCCAAAAAGTGGGCGTGGGTTAAAATCGTCTATGGACGAAATGTTCATATTAACACTACCAATGATTGTGCATCAAATTTTTTTTTTGAAAATTTTAAAATTTGACCAGAAAACGTTTTTTATAAAAAACGCGTGGCGTGGCAAAAAACTTTATATTGACGAAATATAGATATTACGATTTTCTAAATATGCTGCTCAGACACTTTTTTAAAATTCCTTACGGTTTGGCCAAAAAATACGTTTTCCTAAAAAGGGGGCGTGGCAGTGGGCGGATTTCAAAAATGTTTACACTTGTTCTGGTGCAACGGACGAAGATCCTATATACCAAATTTCATTATCCTAGCTCAAAATTGAAGGCCCAAAAATCGGTGACGAACAGACAGACGGACGGACGGACAGACAGACATGGCTAATTCGACTCAGCTAGCGATTCTGAGTCGATCCATATACTTTGAGGTATATGTAGCTAAATTATTTCTCTATGTTACAAACTAAGTATCAAAACTAATATACCCCCTATGGGATAGGGTATAAAAACGAATCCAACATACAGGTATTGATTGAATCACATTACAACTCGGTTTGATTTTGCGTATGAATGAACCTCGAGTTGAGATTCGTCTTTCGTGTGTACACCGATTTTCCGATTTTACTAATTCCAGAGTTGGAAAACCTCGGGCTGATGCTGATATGCTAAGGGTTGGAACCAACCGGTAGCTACTTGTTAGATGATGGCGTTGCGTTGGCAGTTGGAAATGTTTAGTTGTTCGGCGCAGTTGTTTTCCACTGTATTGGGTCATTTATTACTCAAATAATGCCGAGCCGAAAAAAAAAATCATTTATAGAGTGGAAAGTTTTTCAGAAACCAAATGAAGGAACAGTTATTGGTAAAAAATGTTCTTTCGTATAAATTTTCGGGAAATACAAGTACCTTGATGGCATGTATTAAATATAGTACAGGAGAAGTAAAATACAGTCGACTCTCGATATTTTGAAACTCAAGGGAACACAATATAATATAACGAGAGTTCAAATAAACAAGAGGGAGGCAGGAAAAAATTCAAATAAACAAGAGTTGATTAAAATTTTAACTTTATTTTTTTCAAATTTGTACAATGCCTAATATTTACACCTTTAACTAGAAAGAACACTCAAGACTGGGAGCTTTTTCAAACCACTTCACTTAAGACAACAAAATACATGCCGACAGGTCTGTCAGACTTCAAATTATAGAGAGTACGGGAAACAGAAATTCAAATTATTCCTACATTTCCTACAACTTTAAATGACCGAGTAGACCTAATTACTATTTCCAATTATTATTATTTTTTTTCGAACCGAGTTATCCAACTCGGGTTACAACTCGGTTTACTTAGGTTCCAACTCGGGTTAACTCAAGTTGAGAAAATTTCGGTTTGGCATATCACTACTAGTTAGTAATGATGAAACAGCCGGCCAAATAACAAAGGTACGTTGTAAAACTTTGATATATATAGCTTAAGATGATCGCAAGTAACATGATATGGAGCTGACAATGCAAATGTAAACTTCGGATCAACTAAAGGATAAATAATAAGAAACTACTGACTACTTATGTTTTCTTATGTCCCGCTTTCGACGTAAGAATCCCGCTTTTATAATAAAAAGGGTTTAAAATCCAACTTTGCCCTAAAAAATTGGCAACGCTGATTGTAATATAAGTGGTCCTCTTTATAAGCTCAAATAAAAAATAATTATAATTTTTGAACTAGGTTTCTAGATATTTAACCCAAAACTCTGAAAATTTTCATAAAACAAAAAAACAATTTTTCTTTGATTTTAACGTAAGGAAACTTTGACTACCTGTATCAGTCAATCTTTTGACTGTTTTTAAAATATCTTTCGGCTTTTAAAGCTTTCCATTTCCTTATCCATTTCCATTTCCTCATTCAGTAAATAAAATAGTTTTGGATTTTAAGCACACGCGATATATAATTTTTGCAACGAATTTTAAAAAGTTTTCCCACTGTGGTCGTCTATGTCAATCTTTGGAAGGGGTACCAAATTCAAAAATTTGTTTTCAGCGACCCCTGATGTTGTAGGTTGCAAAGGTAAAGTATTTTCCAGTCATTTGTTGTATTTGTACTTCGTGTGAAATCATACTTCACTTGGTAGCGAAAGCTCACGAAAACACACCTAAGATCAAAAGCTAGTGAAGATCAGACGATCTACTAAAGTCAAATATCAGCCTGAAGTCGAAGATCTGATCGGACCTTAGCAGTGTTGTTTTAGGCCAGGAAAGTCCACAACTGACCAAATCTTCACACTTCGGTAGATCCTAGAAAAAAACAAGAAGTCCAAATCGATACCGACCACCTATTCATCGATTTCAAAGCCGCATACGACAGCATTTATAGAGACGAACTATACAGTGTCATGTCTAACTCGTTCGTCTGAAGCATGGACCGTTTTAAAAGTCGATCCTTGGTCGATTTGAGAGGAAAATTTCTATACCAAGTGAAGTATGATTTCACTCCGTAGCACTTGGTAGCGAAATCTCACGAAAACACGCCTAAGATCAAAAGCTAGTGATGATCAGACGGATAGAATGACATGACATGATCGTCTCAGAGTTCTTGTGCAAAATTGGAGACAAATAAACAAACGGACAGGCTAGATCGATTAGCTTTCGATTTTAAGTCGAGTCTATAGTTCAGGTGATATCTGTTCCTATAAGACAGGAAAAAGGATCCACTCTTTCCAAGGATCAGTTCTATGCGAACAAACTGCAAACAATTGATCACCATCGGACATATTTATGCGAAAAAAAAACAACACCGTCATGTTCATGAGTTCATGTTATTTATTTGGAAAGAAATCAGTTTTTATTGTCGGCTTCTTTCTTCTCCTCGTCTTTCTCGGCGGTACGGGTATTGTGTTTATTTCCATGTTGTGGCTTGTAATCATTATAGTGTGGTGGTTGTGGGTATGTTGGATATTGATTACCGCCATGATGATTATAGTTTGGATAATCTGTATAACCTGGTTGTCCAGGTGGTCCGGGTGGTCCCTGTTGTCCAGCGGGTCCAGGTTTACCAGGATGTCCTGGTGGTCCTGGTGGGCCGGGCAGACCAGGTGGTCCAGGTGGACCAGGCCTACCGGGTACTCCTGGTGGTCCTGGAATTGGAATGTTGCTCCATCCGGGTATAGTCGATAATGGTGGTCCATGACCATGAACTCCTGAATTTATAAAGCTGGGGAAGTAGTTGACTGGGTATTTATCATTGCTTGGCTTATTCGGCTTCTTAGGCTTCTTAGGCTTTTTTGGCTTCAAAGTTTCGACTGGCTTTGGTGCAGGTTTTCCAGGATAACCAGATTGGGGTTTTCCAGGTCTGTTGTTATTAGAATTATGTCCATTGTTTGGGTACCAGTTGCTTGGGTAGTTTTGTTCTGGAAAGTGTTGCTGTCCACCTTGTGGGTAACCACCTTGGCTTGGGTAATCACCGCTGCTTGGGTAGCCATTTTGGTTTGGATATCCATTGTGGCTTGGGTAACCGCCATGAGATGGATAGACTTGGTTATCACTTGGTTTACCACCATGATTTCCACTTGGATAACCGCCTTGGTTACCACTTGGATAACCACCTTGGTTACCACTTGGATAACCGCCTTGGTTACCACCATAATTTCCACTTGGATAACCACCTTGGTTACCACCATGATTACCACTCAAATGACCTCCCTGATTGCCACCGGCACCACCACTTGGCTTACCACCTTGGTTACCGCCCTTGTTACCACCTTGTTTACCATCATTACCATTTTTGTCGTGAGAGTAATCATGCTTTGGGTATTCTTGTTGTGGGTAGTTTGCTGCTTGGGGATAGCCTGGGTACTTATCCCCTTGTGGATATCCGCCATAGTAGTCGGAATAGTCTGGCTGTTTTGATGGATAGCTTGCTGAGTAGGTCATAGCCATCGGTACTTCATCCTCATCATCTTCATCACTGCCCTCCCAGTTCTCCTCTCCATCTTCGTATAAATCTTCTCCTGAATGTTCGTTATCATTGTAATTTTGCGATTCCTCGTATTCATCCAAAGTACTTTCCTCCTGTGATTCCTTGGCCAAGGAGCCCAAGGATAGGAGTAATACACCTAAAATATAAAAAAAAATGTAAGCAATGATTTTTTTGTTACTTCTGCAACCTCAAGTGTTTACCTAATCCTAGCAAAATAATATGATGGCGCATCCTCAAATCTAACTAATGATAGATCGCGATTCGTTGCCTTTTATATCAAACAAATTTAAGAACCATATACAGACACATATTGAGTTCAAGTCGTCCCATTTGCATTTGCCAATTAGGGTACCAACAAGAAAAGAGAGAGATGAAAGCTATATAGAATATATAAATTGGGTTGAATGAATTTGCAAATTCAAATGAGATTAGCAACGTTTTTCTGAATGCTGGATTAATCTAAATTTGCATATAATTTGCATTTGCTATTTTTTTTCGGTTCACAGCCAGATGTCAAAGCTGATAGTGAATTATGGTTATATTTTAATATCTAACTTGTATGAACGTTAATTTATACTCCAAAACGTTTTGCAATATCTATTAGTGCTTACAATCTGTAGAAATAAATTGTATGCCAATTATATGACCTCTTAAGAGTCAGAAATCGGTGAGGGTATATTGTAAAAATTAATAAATTAGAACCCAACATCCAACATACGAAGTCATCTTCGTTGGAAATTTTTACCTTCACAATTAGAGTTGATTACTGTACTAGAACATAACTGATAACACAGGCTGATATCAGGAAATGTTTACCATTACAAGCAGCTTGACACAACTGCTAGTTATTGTTTTATGCAAAGAGATGTCCTTACTTGCCCCGATGCAACAACAGGGATCATTCTTCTGGTCGACGATCAGACCACTCAGCAGTCACTCTGAAAATGGATGGATATCCAGCAAAATAAGAAGGACCGCATAGGTTAAAGAGTAACAAACCCATCTGGATAGTTTTCAGAAAAGACTGCAAAGAAAATGTTGCTTTACATCTGCAACTATAAAGGTACCGCTAGAAGTAGGGGACGAAATTGACAATCTCGCGAAAACCGTTCAGAGCTTTTGGAGCTACAGTCCGGAATGATCCTGGGCCTCAACCAATATGCCTCTCCAATTAGCCCGGTCCATAGCTAACTCACTCCAGTTGCGCACTTCAAGTTGGTTGAGTTGGGTTTTTACTTGTGCCGAGGTCGTCCTCTTCTGCGTCCGACGTCTGGCTGGGAATCGACGACTCTGCGAGCCGGAGTATTGGTGTACATTTGTTCTACATGTCCTAGCCATCTTAAACGTCCATTGCGGAGTTTTTTTTGGCTAGTGCCATGTCGCTGTACAGTTCGTAAAGTTCTCGGTTGAATCTACGTCTCCATAGCCCGCCAACGCAAACGGGACAGAAGATTTTTCGAAGAATTTTCCTCTCAAATCGACCAAGAATCGACTTTTGAAACGGTCCATGCTTCAGACGAACGAGTAAGACATGGCTCTGTATAGTTCGTCTCTATAAATTCTGTCACATGCTGCTAGGAAATCGATGAATAGGTGGTGGGTATCGATTTGGACTTCTTGGTTTTTTCTAGGATCTGCCGAAGTGTGAAGATTTGGTCAGTTGTGGACTTTCCTTGCCTAAAACCACACTGCTAAGGTCCGATCAGATCATCGACATCAGGCTGATATTTGACTTTATTGTTGCGTGTTGCTGCCTTCCGGGAGAAAGTGTTTTTTTTTCACGCTGCGCTCTGAATGGTTTACTTAGACGAATCTTTTCTCACCTCGATATCCACATGACGGTCTCCAGATCAACGAAGGGTCAACCAAATTGATCACATTCTGAAAGACAAGAGGCAAGCATCCAGTATTTTTGATGTCCGAGGGGCTAACATCGACTCGGACCACTAATTTGTTGCAGCCAAGGTAGGAATGCGGATATCCAATACGCCAGAACAAACCAAAACTACTGTAAAATAATTGAATATCGAAAAACTGCAATCGCAAGAGACCGCCATACCACCAGCATCAAATGTCGAAGAACAATGGCAACGATGTCAACAGGCTATTCGATCAGCCGCAACTGATGAGATAGGTTTCTTGCGCCCACCAGCGAGAAACCCCTGGTATGAAAGAATGACGACAGATGCAGGTGAAGATGAGAGCTGCCATTGCGCTCTATAATCTAAGAATATAGGAAGGACACCGGCTTTTCAGAAAGAAGGAAAAAGAGCAACAAAAGCTCGCGATCGAGGATATAGAGAGGTGCCACTCAAGGAATGACATTCGCAAGTTCTAACAAAGTGTAAAACGTCAAAGCCAGGGATACAAGGCTCGAATAGAATCCTGCCGAGATGAACAAGGAAATATCGTAGTTGAGACACAGTCGATGCTGAGGATATGGAAGAACCACTTCTGCAGACTGTTAAACGACGATGACGAACAACATTCCGCTGTCAGGTAGAACGAACCGTTTAATATTGGCAACTACAGCGAAAACTGCCAACCACCCGACCTAAGTGAAGTGAGGATAGCAATATCTAAACGCAAGCTTAACAAGGCTTAACAAGACGGCCTTCCCGCTGAGTTTTGTAAAGCCGGCGGAGATGACTTGATAAGTAACATCCACTAACTCATAAGCCAAATCTGGTCGGATGAAAGTATGTCTGAAGAATAGAACCTCAGCCTCGTTTACCAGATCAACAAAAAAGGAGACCCTCTGAATTGCGCCAACTATGGAGGAATAAGTCTCCTCAACCTACAAGATCCTATCTGTCGTATCTGTGAACGCCTGAAAACATTTACCAACAACCTGATCGGCCCTTATCAGTGTGGTTTTAGGCCAGAATAGTCCACACCGATCAAATTTTCACACTTCTGCAGATCCTGGAAAAATCCCAAGAAGTCCAAATCGATGCACACCACCTATTCATCGATAACAAAGAAGAGGCATACGTCAGCATTTATAGAGACGAAGTAGTCAGAGCCATGTCTAGTTTTGGTATACCGCCTAAACTCGTTCATCTGTGCAGAATTACGATAGGGAATTCTCACTGCCGCATTTGAGTCGGAAACGACCTCTCCGACACATTCGATACCAAAAAAGGATTTAGGCAAGGCGATGTACTGTCATGTGATGTTTTTAATCTGATTCTTGAGAGGAATGTGCTAAACTCCCGAGCCAACACCAGAGGCACAAGCTTCCAGAAATCGTTGCAAGTACTAGCATCCGCCGACGATATTGACATCATTGGTAGGACTCAACGTGATGTCAAAGCCACTAGGTCATTTTGAGAGAAAAATTCTTCGATGCCGTTTGCGTTGCCGGCTTATGGAGACGAATATTCAACCACGATCTATACAAGCATTACACCTACATATTCCTAGTCAAGATGGCTAAGATATGTAAAGCGAATGGACACCAATACAGAGTCTTCGATTCACACCCAGACGTCGGACACAGTAGAGGAACCCCTGGGCTTAAGTGGCACGCATAAGTAGAAACCGACCTTAACCAACTTGAAGTGCTCAACTTGAGCCAGTTAGCTAATTACCAAGCTAATTGGAGATACGCGTTGGTTGAGTCCCAGGTTCATTCCGGACAGTAGCGCAACTTAAGTATAAGTAAGATAAGTCCAAAGACATGGTGCGATTCCTTGCAGACATACACAAGTTAGACAAAGTCCCGTTTTTTTATATCGGCTTACAATCTCTCTATTGCATAAGGTTCTCTCGATATAACACCTCTGCAATGTCATTCAATTATTTTGACTTTCAGCAAACCCCAACGAAAACATAAAATATCCTGACTCTGCAATTACAATGACAGTTCGTTCTGGTTCAATCTTTTTGTATCTTCTCATCAGGAGTAAAAATAAAACATAAGCGTACAAACAAAATTGCGCAACAGGCTGGATAGGGCCTAGCATTTTCTCACAGTTATTGATGTTTGCGTGCTTACTTCATGCAACTCCAACTTTATGCCAAATCCAAGCGGCTTAGTTGAATGATGATCGTACTAATCGTACGATTTGTCAGAGTATCGTGAGGGAAGGGACCACTAGAACTAGCCAGAGCTTCTTCGCAACAGTTCATCGCCCCAACCAAAGTCCACGCTGTGCACAAGCACGAGTCTTTTTTGTATCTATCCCATCAGCTCCAACCCTAAGTAAACCTTAACATAACGACTAAAAATCCAAATTGTATAATACAGAGAAGGTTTTGTTGATTTATTCATCTTAAGGTACATTTTTCGAGTAAGCCTAATTTATTTGACAGCTTTTAAGCTTCTAACACTACGCTGTCCTTTTGGTCTTTTTTCTCCACTGTGGTGAAGTCTCGCGCTACTGGCCTATGCGATAGGGTTGGGGGTCGTGAAGAATGTGATTGTGGTGCTGGATAGTAGAGATCTTGTTTTCCATGACCATGGTTAGAATGACTGCCATAGTTGTTACCGTGTCCACCATGGGATGGTGGTGGTGCTGGATGTGATGGTGGTGGTGGTGGTGGTGGTGGTACTGGATATGATGGTGGATAATGTGAACTTTGTCCAGGGTATCCAGGCGCACCAGGTGCCCCAGGTGTCCCAGGAGCCCCAGATGGACCAGGTGGACCAGATGGTCCGATTGGACCAGATGGTCCAACTGGACCAGCTGGACCAGCTGGGCCAGAGTCACCAGGTGCACCTTTTTCTCCAGGGTAACCTTGAGGTCCAGGGTTACCTGGTGTGCCAGGTGAACCCGGTAATCCAATTGATCCTGGAAGTCCATTTGATCCATTAATTCCGTCTTTTCCGTCTTTTCCATCAACTCCATTCTGTCCGTTTTGTCCAGCGGGTCCAATTGGTCCTGCAGGTCCTATACTACCAGGATTACCTTGTGTTCCCGCTGCTCCGGCTGGTCCGGATGGTCCGGATGGTCCTGCTGGTCCTGCTGGCCCTGCTGGTCCGGCTGGTCCGGCTGGACCGGGTGGTCCCGGAATATAAATAATATTGCCTCCACCAGTACTACCGCCAGTGCCTCCTCCCGTTCCGGAGCCACCGCCGTGTTGGGGATAAGATGGTCGAGGATAATTCGAATGTTGTCCATAAAAGAACGGCTTTTGTGGATACTGTGGATAATGATGTGGATAATGATGTGGAAAATGCAATTGAACATGAGGAGGATATGGTGGCCGACGAATAAACGGCGGTGGTGGATACGATGGATATTTATATGATGGATAGCGAGAATCAGATGATCTTGTTGCAGAATTTTCAAATTGCGTCTGGATATCTGAAACGACAACTGAATCATTGTCTACTTCACTGGATTCGTCTTTCTCTACGTTTCTTGAAGACGTCCTGTAGTAACTAGGCCTATGATAAGGAGGTTGATGAACAACTTCTTCACTATCATCATCTTCATCCTCTTCTTCAGACTCCGCCTCTACTTCTTTTTCGACTTTAGCCTTTACTGGGATTTTGGCAATTTTCTTGGAAACAAATTTTTCCGGATTCAGTTCGTACTCACGGAAATCTTCCAGTGGTTTGACAGCGACCACAACAATTTCTTTGTTTAGCCCTTTGATTTTCTTTACACTTTGGAATTTTTCAGGATTGATTTCATACTCTTGGAAGTCGGGCAGGATTCTTTCGATTTTAGAGTTTGTGTAGTATTGAGGTTTATCTGCCATATCGTCTTCTTCATCGTCAAATTCAGCGTCTTCCTGAGTATCAACCCAACCTTTCTTGAATTTATGAGGATTAATTTCATACTCTTGGTACGCTGGTTTGAGTTTTCTACCGCGCTTTATTAGCGATCTCATTTCAGCAGATCTAAAGTATTCAGGTCCATATGGCGCCTCCTCTTCTTCAGACTCCGTCTCTACTGCTTTTTCGACCTTAGCCTTTACTGGGATTTTGGCAATTTTCTTGGAAGCAAATTTTTCCGGATTCAGTTCGTACTCACGGAAATCTTCCAGTGGTTTGACAGCGACCACGACAATTTCTTTGTTTAGCCCTTTGATTTTCTTTACACTTTGGAATTTTTCAGGATTGATTTCATACTCTTGGAAGTCGGGCAGGATTCTTTCGATTTTAGAGTTTGTGTAGTATTGAGGTTTATCTGCCATATCGTCTTCTTCATCGTCAAATTCAGCGTCTTCCTGAGTATCAACCCAACCTTTCTTGAATTTATGAGGATTAATTTCATACTCTTGGTACGCTGGTTTGAGTTTTCTACCGCGCTTTATTAGCGATCTCATTTCAGCAGATCTAAAGTATTCAGGTCCATATGGCGCCTCCTCTTCTTCAGACTCCGTCTCTACTGCTTTTTCGACTTTAGCCTTTACTGGGATTTTGGCAATTTTCTCGGAAGCAAATTTTTCCGGATTCAGTTCGTACTCACGGAAATCTTCCAGTGGTTTGATAGCGACCACGACAATTTCTTTGTTTAGCCCTTTGATTTTCTTTACACTTTGGAATTTTTCAGGATTGATTTCATACTCTTGGAAGTTGGGCAGGATTCTTTCGATGTTAGAGTTTGTGTAGTATTCAGGTTTATCTGCAATATCGTCTTCTTCATCGTCAAATTCAGCGTCTTCCTGAGTATCAACCCAACCTTTCTTGAATTTATGAGGATTAATTTCATACTCTTGGTACGCTGGTTTGAGTTTTCTACCGCGCTTTATTAGCGATCTCATTTCAGCAGATCTAAAGTATTCAGGTCCATATGGCGCCTGAGGTTTTAATGAACGATATTCAGTTATCGGTTCTGGTAGATCAGAGTCAGCCACTTTGACCCTTTTTCGAGCTGTAAATTTACTAGGATTTATTTCATACTCTTGGTAAGGAAGACGTCTTCTGGCAGCTACAGGCACAGGAGCAACAGGAGCGACTTCTGCTACAATCTCCTCATCCGAGGGGTTCCCTCTGTTCTTAAAATTAAAAGGATTGATTTCATATTCCTGGTAGGCAGGCCGGAAAGCCCTTTCACTGATTTCTGTTTTTCTTGTGTTACCGTCACCGGCCAAGAGGAATACCCCTAGAATAAATAAATAAAAATAACGGCACTTAGATTGTTTTTTTTTTTTTTTTTAAATACGAGCTACAATAATCAAGCTTACCAAGGAAAATTGCTGCGAAGCTTAACCGCATTCTGGCGTATAACTAACATGTCACCGGTAGTAACTTTCTTTTTATAGTGAAGATGTTTAAAAAAAAGACCCCATTACTAAAATTTGCATAGTTATAGAACCTTTTGTAGTTTTAGTGCTGGACGTGCCCATAAATATATTCTATCGGTCGATGGACTAGATCTGCATTCATTTAAATATGCAAATATCTCAATGGTTTTACAAGTTCAATAAACTTTTTGTTTTTCTTGTTCTAAGTAAATAAAAAAATACAGATAGTGCAGATTGGTCAGCGAGGGTTCAAACCATAAAAGGTGTCTGAAGGTTTGCCAAATTTGTGTTTTTTTATGAATATTAAGTATCTGCGCCCATGATTGGATTATTAGTTTTATTGACTAAGAATCTAGTAAAGGTGTGTAGGTTTTTTTTTCAAATTAGCTTTTTCTTTGCAACACGTTTTTGTAACGATAAAGGCAAATATGAATAATTAATAGGGAAATAGGAATAGATATGTTTAATGAACTTCTCTAGGGAACTTATTTATGCGGATATTTCTGTTTAAACGTGTGCTATATAAAAGGTGATCCATTTCGAGGTTCCCTACTTTTTTTAAGAAAAAAACACAGAAAATTCAAATTTAATGGAGAATGTTTATTATCATTTGAAAGAACATTCTTTGGCATTTATTTTTTGAAGATTATATCTATCAAATGTTGGCCGTTGCTACGTCGCAGATGGTCCATCCGTTGAGTCCAATTTTCGATCACTCGTTCGAGCATTTCGACTGGTAACTGGCGAATGACACGCGTGATGTTTTCCTCCAAGGCCTGAATCGAAGCGGGTTTGTCGGCATAAGCTTTTGACTTTACATATCCCCACAGGAAAAAGTCTAACGGTGTGATAACCCACGATCTTGGTGGCCAATCGACCGGCCCAAAACGTGAAATTATGTGCTCACCGAAATGTTCTCTCAATAAGTCCATTGATTGATGCGATGTGTGGGAAGTGGCGACGTCTTGCTGAAACCAAATGTCGCCGAGATCACGAGCTTCAATTTAAGGCATCAAATAGTAAGTTATCATGGTCCGAGTTGCTGCGAACGGCGCCGAATCGACTCTCCACGGTCTTCGTGTACACTCTCAGTTACGGCCGCTATATTTTCTTCACAGCGTGCTGGACGTGGTCTATTCGGTCGAATATTATCCAATAATGAATGCTGGGTCTCAAAATGGGTGATGGTGTTGCGAATAGTACGCTCAGTAGGCCGATTATGTTGACCATAAGTTGAGCGAAGTGCACGAAACACATTCCTCACAGAACGTGAATTTTCATAATTAAGTTGAACAATTTGTAAACGTTGTTCACGCGTAAGTCTTTCCATTATGAAATGCCAAACAATACTAAACAAAAATAACATGACAGCATGACACGACTCACACGTGATCTGTCAAAAAAGGCTATTGAAAAAGTATCTCTACTTGGATCACCCGTTACTAAAGAGGTCTTTAGAAAATGCAATATCAAGCATTTTGCAAGAACACATGTGTCATCTAGCAGTCATTCAGTTTTGCGACATTGTTGACAAACAGTCCTATGCAAAGAGGAAAGGAGGATATTACATTCTCGGGGTTTCATTCTTTTCTTTGCAATCAATGCCTTCACCGATTAGTGCTAAAGCTCATGATTGTTATTTTCTTTTGGAGGCAGTAGTAAGATCCCGGCAACTGAAGTTTAAATTGGTTATGAGTATGTCATTGATATCCCAGTATTCAGGAGATTATGTAGACTCCATATCAAAAGCCCTCAAAAATGCATTACCGAATGCTTACAATACAATTTATTCTCCGCATAACAGAATTGGACAGAACTTATGAGCGACTTACCTAAGAAGCAGCAAAGCTGAGCAAAATTTTGACACTTACATATGAAAAATTCTTGGGTGAATATTTGGTCCTGCATTAGAGGAAGCCTAATGAACTTTATGAACTGTAACAAGATGTGGGTATACATGGAACAAAAGGTGATAACTAGTAGACTGAATTGACTCGGCCACATTGAGCGAAATAATAGTGATGATCAAGTCAAGAGAATCTTTGAATCCCACCCATTAGGTTAATGACGAGGACCGAAGGATTAAGCGATTGCAGATACCAAAGAGATTTCAGGTATTCTTGTCTCAGATCGAGACTTCAACGGGTATGTATGTGATGATCTAGTAAGTAGTGATGAACCAGTCAAGAGCCAAGGGGTTCGACCCAAACTATGGTGAAAAGATTAAGCGATTGCAGATAACATGGAGCTAGTTCTACAAAGCCTTAAAGCCTGCCTTGTCTAAGACCGAGACATCAACCGGTAGGGAGCTCGATAAATAATTGATGATCCAGTTAAGAATACCGCCATCGGATTTGAGACTACAAGGAATATGAAACCTCCGAAATAAAGATCAAGCAATCTCGAATATCAAGGTGCTTGGTCTGAACGACTGAAAGCAACGTCCCCATGATCGAAGAGAAGTTTGAAGTCCGTCTTGCCTCAGACCCAGACCTAAACGAGTAGGGAGCTCAGTTAGTATCTGATCATCCAGTATGTAATGATGATACAGTCAGGAGAATCTTCGACTCCCAGCAGGTTCGAGACGAGGACCGAAACTCTAATGTTTGGATTAAGCGAATGGAGATATAAGGGAGCTAGTTTTGAACTATGGCAACGATGCTCACAAACCATTAGATCAGCCGCAACTGATGTGATGGGTTTCTCGCGGTCACCTGGAGGAATGCCGCCAGATGCTCGCAGCTAAGAACAAGTCCTACAAGGCTAAGCTGCAGGTAAAGACGAAAGCTGCCATTGAGCTATTTAGGCAGAGACGAAGGGAAGAACACCGGCTTTTCAGAAAGAAGAAAAAAGAACAAGAAAAGCGCGCGATCGGGGATATAGAGAGGTGCACACCAGGAACGATGTTCGCAAGTTTTACCAAAGTTTAAAACGTAAAAGCCAAGGATACAAGGCCCGAACAGAATCCTGTCGAGATGAACAATGAAATATCTTAGTTGAGACCAAAGATTATGAATTCTATACAGATGACACATTTAGATCAAAAAACAGAAACTTTTGCTCAGTAGCAAAAGTGGTACGGGCGGGCGGTGTGCATGCCAGCACGACCCGCCATAGAACAATATTTCTTATATGGAGTGCGTCATCTGTATAGAATTCATATGAGGCTATGGAAAAACCATTTCTGCACACTGTTAAACGGCGATGACGAACAACATTCCGCTGTCAGGCAGAACGAATCATTTAATATTGACAACGGCAGCGAAAACTGCCAACCACCTGACATAAGTGAAGTGAGGATAGCAATATCTATACTCAAGCTCAATAAGGCTGCCGGAAATAACTGCCTTCCCGAGCTTTATAAAGCCGGCGGAAATGACTTGGTAAGTAACATCCACCAAGAATGGAACCTCAGCATCGTTTGCCCGATCCACAAAAAAAGGAGACCCTCTGAGCTGCGCCAACTACAGATGCATAGTCTCCTAAACATCGCCTACAAGATCCTATCTGCCGTAATATGTGAACGCCTGAAACCATTTACCAACAACCTGATCGACCCTTATCTGTGTGGTTTTAGGCCAGGAAAGTCCACAACCGATCAAATTTTCACACTCCTGCAGATCCTGGAAAAAAACCCAAGAAGTCCAAATCGATACCCACCACCTATTTATCGATGTCAAAGCCGCATACGACAGCATTTGTAGAAACGAACTACAGAGCCATGTCTAGTTTAAGTATATCGCCCAAACTCGTCCGTTTGTGTAGAATGACGAGGGAGAATTCTCGCTGCTCCATCAGGATTGGAAACGACCTCACGACACATTCGATACCAAAAAATGATTTAGGCAATGCGCTGTAATGTGACTTCCTCAATCTGATTCTTGAGAGGATTGTGCAAAAAAAAAATTACGCCGACGATATTGACATCATTGGTAGGACTCAACGTGATGTCATAGCCACGTTTGCTAGTATAGACAAGGTACCGGTAAAAATGGGTTAAGCATTAAATGAGGGTAAGACTAATTATATGCTGTCAACACGAAAGGACACACAACATTGACCAATAGATAGAACTTCACCATTGACAGATATAACATTAAAGAAGTACGGGAATTTATCTTCCTCAGCTCCGCTATGAACTCAACAATCTCTCCAGAAATTAAACGAAGAATTACTCCTGTCAACCGCCGTTTCTTCTGGCCAAGAAGGCACAGCCCTCAATAGAACTACTAAGGAGATCCTATATAAGACCCTGATCATCCCAGTCCTGCTCTACGGCGCTGAATAATGGACCAAGAAGAAACCGACCTCAACCAACTTGGAGTGCGCAACTGGAGGGAGTTAGCTAAGGACCGGGCTAATTGGAGAGGCATGTCGGTTGAGGCCCAGGTTCATTCCGGACTGTAGAGTCACTTAAGAAGAAGAAGTTTTGAACTGGTGAAGGTGGTATTAAAAAGGAGATTAAAGTATGTCTTGTCTCAGAATAAGACCACAACGTGTCGGGAGCTCAGTAAGTAAATGATAATCTAGTCAGTAGCGATTCAGGTCAATCATCGAATCAATCAAGCCACCAGGTTTGAGACGACAAGGAATATCGAACCTCCGAAAAAACAATCAAGCGATCGCGGATATCAGGGAGCTTGGTCTGATACCCCAAAATGGTCGTGAAATTGATAAGCAAAGGAAGTAAATTATTTCCATCTTAAGATCTCTCCGTCTCTACTTGGTGGCATCAACAACTAAATACAGCAATCTTTTATTATCAATAGATCAATAAAGTGTGTCAAATGTCAATCAAGGAATAGACAAAGTTTGAAACACAGTAAAAACGCAACCATTTGCTGAGGAATGGTAGTAGGTATATGGTGTGGAGTCTTATTTTATGTGGTTTTTTTAGCATTCTACCTACCAATTTGATGTGCAGTAGGTAACTAAATGTAAACTGAATGGCCGTGTTTCGGGTTTTAGATATCCAAAGTTAGCTTTGCCAATGCACTGTTGTCATGCTCGATTGACCAAGAAGAATAGTGCATCGACAAATTTATCTTCGTAAAACTAAAACCCGAAACACGGCCAATTACAAATCAAGTTGATTTTGGTACTGAATGGAACTACCTGAATGGATTAATGTTTCTGAATTTATAGGTATGTACACATTTTTCTGAAACATATTTGTTTACAAATAGGAAAATAGAAACAAATTGACTCACTTTGTTGTTGTCCTCCAAAAACCAGCATCGACCTGATGACCTACCAGCTTTGATAAATTCCCACGTCGAATATATCGCTCTAGCCACGGAACACAAGTAGACAATGAATGAACACTTCTGTTGCATTGCACAAAACATAACCTCTTCAATATTCTGCACACACTTCCACTTCAGAGATTTGACAACAACAAAACTTATTAATGGCTTTCGAGTTCCGACCACCTCGGGAAAAGGACAGCCAAACACCCATGCTTGGGTGAAAAAAAACTTGCGACGAAATTAACTAAACTCGGCTCACGAATGCACATATCACTCGAAAGGAACCTAAACCCACTCACGCACATTTCACTAGAAAGGATTTTTTTTCTTATTTTTGAGCTTTCAATTTGCAATCACGAAAAAATCGACACAAAAAAAACTTGAAATGCATTTTTGCATGAAAAAGCCGACATTTTGATTGCTTGCATACACTACACACTCACGAAGTAACACAGTAGACGATCGCGAATTACTCGAATTTGATGAGATATTACGATTTAATACAATTCCCGGGTAAAAATTAACTTCCAATTAATATTTTTCGAGGAATATTGAAGAAAAATAAAAACACCGGCATTTATTTTGACGTGCATAATATTTTTTGCTCTAACTACACACAACTTCACACACTGAATTGCGTAGGTCAGTAGGTGACAGTGGCAGCCGACAGACGACAGCTGCTACGATTGCGATATGGCAGGGTGGTCATGAGGTAGTGTTGTGGTAGGTTGTGGTTTATGGTGAATAGGTGGAAACACTTACCCTTATTGCAGAAACCGATGGAGTTGAATTCGCATTCACTTGATGATTTCCTGAAATGAGGGAGACAAATTAAGGTATTCATGCAACGTCGTAATTTTATTACGTGCGAAAGATTATAATTTTACGACGACGTTTGATGAACGACCCTAAAACTGCACCACTATATAATGCGGTAACCCACTGAATTCAATCTCATTTTAGTAATATATTTCTTGATAGAATTTTGTTCTTATTGTTCTCTTTTCGTTATCGATAATTTTTTCCAGTTTACCGCGTACGTTTGATGTGTGAAAGTGACTGATTAAATGTCATAATAGCTTTTCAAACGTTTACAACGTTTACCACGCAATTTCTGTGTTAAAGTTCCGATATTGTTAGAAAAGATTTACCATCAAAATTTTGACAGTTCATTTATCACGTCGTAATTTTATCACGTTTACGACTACTTTTCGACGTTGCATAAATACCCCTATTATTTTCACCTCGTCGCTGGGAGTAGTGAATGTAATCGTTGTTAACGTGGTAAACTTACGACGTGGTAAATAAAATGTTTCAATTTGTATGAGTAGTATTTTACAATAATATCGGAAACTTCGCACACGAATTGGGCGTGTAAACTGAGATGGTAAACGTTTGGAACGCTATTTTGACATTTAACCAGTCTCGTGCACACAACAAACCTACGTGCTAAAGCCCAGTATAGTCCGTACCAAATCAGTTGGCCAACGGTCGATTGCGCAGAGAGAGGATTTAAGAGAAATTTAAGATATTTTAAAATAAATTTTATGAGACCTGCGCAGTAGAATGCCCAACTGGTTTGGTTTGCACTAGTTAGTTTGCCAACGGTCGAGTGCGCAGAGAGAGGTTTTAAGGAAAATTTTATATTTTAAAATAAATTTTAAGAGACCTGCGCAGTAGAATGGCCAACTGAATTGGTACGGACTATACGCAGCTCGCGCTAAATTTTATCTCCCATACAAAAATCTCTACAGAGATAAAATTTAGCGAGCAAATTAATAAGTGAAGTACGCAGCTCGCGAGATAAATTCTTAGCTTCATAAAGATGGGACACACAAAATGTAGGTAGGGTATAACAATATTGGCGCAAATTTATAGTCGGTTAAAGTACACTTTAAAATTATTTAAGTTTTAGTAATTTAACCGTCAAAAAGTGTACTTTAGCGTTGTCACTCTGCATTAAAGTTAAAGCGACCGAAACCTCACTTTAAATATTTAATAAAGAGTTAGCGTTATGTCACTTTTTAGGTGAGTTTGATTAAGAGTTCTAAGAGGAATGTCCATTAGCATACACTACTTAGCGCCACGTTAAAAAAGCGTCTATTATTGAAAATATGTTAAAGCAAGCTTTTAATTTAAAGTAGCTCATAACTAATGTGGAGTTAAACCCTTAAACATCGATTGACTATAAATTTGTGCCATTATTTCTACTTACTTACTTACTTAAGTGGCGCTACAGTCCGGAATGAACCTGGGCCTCAACCAACATGCCTCTCCAATTAGCCCGGTCCTTAGCTAACTGCCTCCAGTTGCGCACTCCAAGTTGGTTGAGGTCGGTTTCCACTTGTGCGCGCCACTTAAGGCGAGGTCTTCCTCTACTGCGTCCGACGTCTGGCTGGGAATCGAAGACTCTGCGAGCCGGAGTATTGGTGTCCATTCGTTCTACATGTCCTAGCCATCTTAAACGTCCAATGCGGAGTTTTTTGACCAGGGGCATGTCGCTGTACAGCTCGTATAGTTCTTGGTTGAATCTTCGTCTCCATAGCCCGTCAACGCAAACGGGACCGAAGATTTTTCGAAGAATTTTCCTCTCGAATCTACCAAGGATTTCTTCATCCGCTTTTGATACAGTCCATGCTTCAGCGCCGTAGAGCAGGACTGGGATGATCAGGGTCTTATATAGGGTTTCCTTAGTAGTTCGAGTGAGGGCTTTACTACTAAATTGCCTTCTTAGCCCGAAGAAACAGCGGTTGGCAAGAGTAATTCTTCGTTTAATTTCTGACGAGATGTTGTTGTCAGAGCTAATAGCGGAGCCGAGGTAGACAAAGTCCCGTACTACCTCAAAGTTATATCTGTCAATGGTGACGTTCTGTCCAATTCGTCGATGTTGTGAGTCCTTTCGTGATGACAGCATATACTTAGTCTTACCCTCATTTACTGCTAAACCCATTTTCGCCGCTTCCTTCTCTATACTAGCAAACGTGGCTATGACATCACGTTGAGTCCTGCCAATGATGTCAATATCGTCAGCGTATGCTAATAGTTGCACCGACTTTTGGAAAATTGTGCCTCTGGTGTTGGCTTTGGAGTTTTGCACAATCCTCTCAAGAATCAGATTAAAGAAGTCACATGACAGCGCATCGCCTTGCCTAAATCCTTTTTTGGTATCGAATGTGTCGGTGAGGTAGTTTCCGACCCTGATGGAGCAGCGAGAATTCTCTATCGTCATCCTACACAAACGGACGAGTTTGGGCGGTATACCAAAACTAGACATGGATCTGTACAGTTCGTCTCTATAAATGCTGTCATATGCGGCTTTGAAATCGATGAATAGGTGGTGGGTGTCGATTTGGACTTCTTGAGTTTTTTCCAGGATCTGCCGAAGTGTGAAAATTTGATCGGTTGTGGACTTTCCTGGCCTAAAACCACACTGATAAGGGGCAATCAGGTTGTTGGTAAACGGTTTCAGGCGTTCACATATTACGGCAGATAGGATCTTGTAGGCGATGTTGAGGAGACTTATGCCTCTGTAGTTGGCGCAGTTCAGAGGGTCTCCTTTTTTGTGGATCGGGCAAACGATGCTGAGGTTCCATTCTTCAGGCATATTTTCATCCGACCAGATTTGGCTTATGAGTTGGTGGATGTTACTTACCAAGTCATCTCCGCCGGCCTTATAAAGCTCAGCGGGAAGGCAGTCATTTCCGGCAGCCTTATTAAGCTTGAGTTTAGATATAGCTATCCTCACTTCACTCAGGTCGGGTGGTTGGCAGTTTTCGCTGTCGTTGCCAATATTGAATGGGTCGTTCTGCCTGACAGCGGAATGTTGTTCGTCATCGCCGTTTAACAGTCTGCAGAAGTGGTTCCTCCATATCCTCAGCATCGACTGTGTCTCAACTACAATATTTCCTTGTTCATCTCGACAGGATTCTGTTCGAGCCTTGTATCCTTGGCTTTGACGTTTTACACTTTGGTAAAACTTGCGAACATCGTTCCTGGAGTGGCACCTCTCTATATCCTCGATCGCGCGCTTTTCTTGCTTTTTTTTTCTTCTTTCTGAAAAGCCGATGTTCTTCCCTTCTTCTTTGCCTATAGAGCTCAATGGCAGCTCTCGTCTTCACCTGCAGCTTAGCCTTGTAGGCCTCGTTCTTTTCTGCGAGCATCTGTCGGCATTCCTCATCAAACCAGGGGTTTCTTGCTGGTGGGCGCGAGAAACCTAGCACATCAGTTGCGGCTGATCTAATGGCCTGTTGGCATCGTTGCCATTGCTCTTCGACATTCGATGCTGGTGGTATGGTGTTAATCGAGAGGTTAAGGGATACGCGTTGTGCGAAGGTCTTGGCGGTCTCTTGCGATTGCAGTCTTCCGACATTAAATTTTTTCACAGTATTTCTGGATTGTTGTGGCGTGGTGGATATCCGCATTCTTACCTTGGCTGCTACAAGGTAGTGATCCGAGTCGATGTTAGCTCCTCGGAATGTTCGGACATCCAAAATACTGGATGCGTGCCTCTTATCTATCGCAATGTGATCAATTTGGTTGACCGTTCGTTGATCTGGAGACCGCCATGTCCCCTTATGGATATCGAGGTGAGGAAACCGTGTGCTGGCTATAGTGGCATTTCGTTCCGTAGCGAAATCAATTAGCCTAAGTCCGTTACCAGACGTGTTGTCGTGTAGGCTATGTTTTCCGACAATACTTCTAAAGATGTCTTCTCTTCCTACCTTTGCGTTAAAATCTCCCAGCACGATTTTAACATCGTACTTCGGTAGTCGCTCATAGGTTTTGTCGAGGAGCTCGTAGAAGCAATCCTTAGTTGTATCATCTTTTTCTTCCGTCGGAGCGTGAGCGCATATAAGGCTTATGTTGGCGAATTTGGCCTTGATGCGGATTGTTACTATGCGTTCGCTAATGTCTTGGAAACATAAGACTTCTTGCCTAAGTCTGACACTTATAACAAATCCGCATCCGAATAGTCGCTGTTTCTGCTCACTATAACTATAGTATATGTCACAGTTTTTCATCCTCTTTTTGCCCGGCCCATCCCATCGTATTTCCTGGATGGCAGTAATGTCTGCTTTGTAGCAGTTTAGGGCTTCCGCTAGTTGTTCGCCTGCACCTCTCCTGTTTAATGTTCTCACATTCCAGGTGCAGATACGAACGTCGTTGTCCTTTTTTCGTTTAGCAGGGTCGTCAACAATAAAATCAGTCCTTTCCGAGGCTATTGGTTGCTTCGTAACTATGTTTTTTTTTCTGTGGGTGGGAAGTTAACCCAAAGCACAACCCCCAACCTGGAGGGCCAGTTCCAATTTATTAGATACCCCTAGGACACGGGGCCATCAGTATCCACTACGGGATTGAGCGCTGCCGTTGGCCTTTCGGTTCATCCGCCACCATCTCTGTTCAAGGGGCCTGACTAACCCTTGAAATTCCTAGACAACCTGTTGTCCGAATATGTCAGAGCAGCTCATCTAGGTTCGCCTGGGACAGCCGGCCGGGTATTCATCCGTGCCATTCTCACCAGGGTGTTTATAGTGTTGCTGTTTTTCGTCATGTTATCAACACTCGCGCTTATCGTTTAGCAAGTCAAATCCGGTTGGATGAGACCAGTACCCGATGGTTACCACTTGGAGGTAAAGATAAGCACATTTGATGTGTAGTCAGAGTTGCAACACTGGGCATTGCCAAGTTAACGCCAATCAGAGTCTACCCTCGTTCTACAACACCCAACCATCATTATTTCTATAAAGAATAAAAAAAATAGTAAAATGAAGTTGAATTCGGTGGTTTAGCACATTATTTAGTGGTGCAGTTTTAGGTTAGCGTCCATAAAACGTCGTCTTAAACTTACAATTTTTAGCACCGACCAATGGTTTTCAATAGGAAAGGAGGAGATAACCACTTTAACTGTTGTGGTTTATTTCAGACATTTTTTTTTAAAATAAAAAGCAGTAGGAATAAATAATTTGATCCGCAATAGTTTTGCTGCGGTTGAAATGCATTTGGGAGATTTTTTCCGCTCCTTCATTATCATGCAGTGAATAAATTTAATTGCGGATTATTAGAGTGATGAACAGAGATCAAGTAAAGAAGAGATAGGAAACTTTCCAGGACTTAACGTTTTGCCTACAAGTAAGTTAAGGAAATTTTCAGGATTTTGACAGGTTTTCTTCAGTACCGTCAATTACTCAAGTGGCCCATAATAAACTTTTGTAAATGGAAGCGATTGTCACAGTGGGAGTAGTTTTGTCTGTCATTTGAGTTGTTTATGAACTTACAAATTTAAATGTAAACAACAAAAGAAAGAGAAAGAGCGAATGAATTCGCTTTTTCGTAAGTGAGCAAAAGTGAATGAAAACTGAACGAATCGAAACCAAAAACTATTATTGTTGCATGTGTTCGCACAGTTACGGAAGTGGTCGTCCGCAACCATCTTCTATTATAGTTCAGCCTAAAATTTAAATAAACTTTGATGTGAAACTTCAAAAAGTCGTACCCAAACTGAAAAATTATAAAACGAAAACAAATTGATGAACGAAGAAAAATGTGTTTTCATTCATTTTTCCACAATTTTCTTCACGTAGAATTTCTGCTGGTGAGAAAATGAAAACTGTCAATGGATGTCAGCCCAAAAGTTTGACAGAAACCATCAAAATTGATTTTTCTTTTATTTCAAATATACGCGGAAATATGTATGTTTTGTAGATTCATTGTATTATTTGAGTTCTTAAAAATAGTCAGAAGGGTTTTACAGTCAAAACACTTAAGTGGGAGGACGTTTTTTAGTCGCCTGTTTCAACTTGCTTTAAAATTTGACGTTTTTCATTTTTGGTTACGAAAGCGTACGGGTGCTTTTCTTTAAAATGAGATCATTCTCTCTTGATATTGGAGATTTAACATTTTTCTTTGCACGAAAGTGCTCGAACGGACTTGATTAATGTTTCTTTTATTCGCATATTTATGAACGTGGTCATACGGAGCGATTCAACTATTTGAGTTCAGCATTAGCGGTGATGCCACGAACACATTGACGTATACCAACATTAGAACACAATTTTTATAGTTGGTTTATTTTCTATGGTACATCACGTATTAACAACGTCAGATGCAACAGTTAATTTAGAACAATTCCTAACATTGGCGTTAATGTTAATGTTGCTGTGGTCAATGTATTTCAGGAACTAGTCTTTTGTGACCGCGTATCCTACGTCATCGACGCTCATAGTGAAAACACAACATGCGCAGTGCAATATCTGTAGTAGTAGTTGAATCATGATTCCAAAGAAAATAGTATTTGGAATATTTAGAAATTTCGAGTAGGTAGGAAAAGAAAGCGGAGACGGTGCACTTTAATTTTGAATTTTTGAAGGTTGCAAACAACCGGTCAATTTTTTTATAAACGATTTTCAGGTGAAGCGAACCATCAACGCTGAGATGGTACTTGGAGAGGTTTATTGACTCTGCTTTTCAAATGTTTTGGTTGGTATATTGGTGAAAATACGTTTATTTGAAGTTCGTGCTTTGGTACTGCGTTGTTCGTGCAAGTGTTAGATTGACAGTGTCCATATAAGCAACAAGTCTAGGGATAAATTCTCTAAGCTTCTCCGAACAACTATGTGGTTATAGTATCTATTCATAAATCCGGTAGTTGGAATATGGTTACAAGCTACCGTCCAATTTCGAAAATATCAACGATTCCGCAATTGTTTGAAAGTTGAACGAGAAGATATATATTTTTGGAAAGGAAAATGTATCCACTTATCAACATGGATTTATGAAAAACAGGTTAACAGTAACGAATTTAACAGTGTTTACTGCAATATAAATAGATTGCATCTTATGTAAGTAATAGGAAGCAGTTAATTAAAATGGGAAATACTTATTCGAGCCAGTTTGAAAAAAGTCTGCTGTTCCTCAGGGAAGTCAATTAAGACCTTTGTTGTTTTCATTTTTTGTGAAGGGTGTCATTCTGTAAGTTTGAAGGTGACTGGAAGTTTTATTGTATAGAGTCACTTCTGTAGCGGATGGCCATAAGCATAAGCATGATAAAAGATTAATTACGGATTGGTGTAATTGTAATAACTTGCAATAGAGTTGAGAAAATTAAAGACTGTGGCGTTTCGAATTAAATTTCAACAAACACACAGACAGCACAATATCTAACACAATTTACTTCTTGGATTTATTAAAAGGCGCAGAAATAATTTTCCAGACTTACAAACTCTTTAAACCTTACATTGTTCTTAATTAAGACAGACCTGTTTTAGAATACTGTTCTATTGTTTGGTCACCTGCTTATCAGGTGCATATAAATCAAATTGAGCGTATAGAAAAGTCTTTTTCAAGATATTTCCTTCGTCACTTTAATGAGTCAGTAGACATGCCCTATTATGAAGAAAGGTGTCGGATAGAAAAATGAACGAGATGACATATTCAGGAAATAAGGAAAGAAGACATCACTTCTGGAGGAACAAACTCAACATTTTTTCTGTCCAATCTCTCTTTTTACTTTCGGGGAAACTGTAACGTGAACATTGCTTGTTTTATGAACCTAATCATTCAACAAGCTATGGAAATAATGGGCCTTTAACAAGATGCATTCAAAGTTTTAATCCAATATGCAATTCTGCTAATTCCAGTACCTATTGATATTTCAATAAACAAAAAATTAAATAAATGATTACAATTGAATTGTTTATTTCAGAAACAACATAAGTCAGCTTTTTCCAAATTGTTTTTTTTTTTTGCAAATTTCTCATTTTTATATAGTTATTCATCTTTTCAAGAGAAACTACACATGTCAGACCCCTCAAAGTACGAAATTCGAGAGTAATATTTCAGTGTTTTGAAGAGAAACGACATAAGTCATTGACTTATGCTGTTTCTCCACAAAACTGGTTTACTTTGTACACATAACGGTCCGTTATTTTTCTGACAGGAGATTTGTATATTAAAAAGACATCGGTCGTTGCAATTTCTTAAAGTAATTTTAGTTTCGTGTTAAGTGAAAAATATGGAAGAATGTTCAGAAATATGCACAAGAAACCCCAAGAGAAAGAGGGGCGTTAAAATCTTAAACTATACAAGGACGAAATAATAAAACGATCTAGAGTAACCGGAACTCAGTACACAAACTGGAAGGGAAAGGTGGGAGATGCTGTGACACCCGCAGTAGAATGCATGTATGTTTAAAATTAGAAGCTTTATAAGCTTGGATAATCTCGATCCTGTATCCTTTATATAGATGTAACAACAAATGCCTTAACAAATGAATGATTCTTTAAAATTAGAAGTTTTCACCAAGTTTATAAGATTCAATTCGAAGAATGAACAAGACAGTTATTTGCAGAGTCTCATCTCTGTTCAACCTGTTACTCAAAGGAGGCGTCGAAAGCCTGAAGATCAGTCACCTAGGCCATCAAGAGGATCTACTTACTCGTATGAGTTGACAACTTCTGTAGGGAAGTTCAAAGTTTGCAAATCTGGGTTTATTAAAGCTCATGGAATAACCGCTGGACGCGTCAGAAGACTTTGTTCTCTTCTTGCACATGGTAAGAATCCTAGCGACCAACGTGGAAAAAATGTTTCTGGAAACGCAACTCCAGGTCTTGTCATTAATGCAATAAAGAATCATATTGAATCTTTTCCAAAAAAATGGGGCATTATACATCTGATGAACGCCATTATTTGAGTGAAAAATTAAACATCAAGATAATGTTTACAATGTTCCAACAAATATGTCCAGAGTTTCCAAATGTAAAGTACAACTTTTATTACAAGATATTTAAAGAACAGTTCTCGCTCTCCTTTGGACGTCCTCAGGTGGACACATGTTGCACGTGTGAGGAGATAGAAGTAAAGATAAAAAGCACTTTTTTGAACGATGTGGCAAAGAGGACGGCAGTTGCTGAAAAAATACTACATCTAAGACGGGCTAATAAGTTCTATTCGACCATCTAGTTAATTCAGGAAAAATTACATTTGGATGAATCAAAAACTATTGGCGGGATATGTATTGACTACATGCAAAATCTTCGAATCCCATGTATACCTGTACAGGAAACGTTCTACTAAAGGCAACTTACTGTTAGCGTATTTTGTAAACATGATCTTCGGGACAACACCGCAACTTTTTTTGTTTACCATGAAGGGATCGCTGGAAAGGGTCCAAATGAAGTGTGCTCTTTTTTAAATCAATTTTTTGAAAGTAACATGAAGGACGTCCAGGAGTTGCATATTTTTTCAGATGGCTGTGGTGGTCAAAATAAAAATCACACGATGATAAGGTTTTTGTCATCCTTAGTATCCTTAAAAAAGTTTAAGAATATCGAACAGTATTTTCTTATACGAGGACATTCATATTTACTATGTGATAGAGACTTCGCAGTCTTAAAACGTAAAATTAAAAAAAATGATAGAATTTACACTGTTCAAGAATATGCCGATTTGATACTATCTTCTTCAGACAAATTCACAGTCATTTTACCAAAAACGACAGACATTATCGACTATAAAAGCTGGTGGCCACGCTTTTATAAAAGAAACATGCTTTCAATGGAGTCGATTGGAAGACATGTGGCTAGAGAAAATAAGTGTACGTTTACAAAAGTTTTACCAAAAACAGTTCTTTTATTTCAGAAACGACATAAGTCAAGCGACATTAAAGGCTTAAAAACCGAATAAGACTTAAAAAAAGCTAAACATTTTAGCGGTTTTCTAATGCATCTTAAGTTAAATTATAGCTTGCCATACTCAAAATTTGTAGTGTGTGGAATTTTTTCATATAAAACAGTTTTTTTGTTGCTCCTGAAAAGTTGATGCTCATTGACTTATGTTGTTTCTGAAATAAACGATTCAATTATTCATCGGTTTTTTTTTTAAATATTTTTCAATAAACTGGATAAGAGTAAAAAATGGCCTGGAATTGTTACCAAACAAATTGTCAATACAAAGTTTGAAGAAAATCGGTCAAGCCGTTTAGGCTGGAGAGACCATTATGGCCAGACGGACAGAATTCCAAAAAACACTCATCGAAATCTCGAGGTCGAATATTTTTACGAAGTCAATATCTTTTTCTTTGTAAGACAAAGTTAAAAATTGTAGATAGAGACATCAAATTCGATGTAACCGCGATTTCTCGTTCCCCACATAATGACAACGAAGTATCTGACGTTTATCTAACATTTTTTTATTGCCTCTCTTTTGTCCTCTTTCGGCGAATATGTTGGCAACTAGTTTAGTTATGTAGGTTTATGTTCTTTTTATTAGAACTATATCTATGACGTCTATTCTTAAGTGTGAATATTATAATATATGTATCTTTTTTAATGATTTTTTTTTTGCTCTGTAGGTAGCTATGTCTTTTTATACCCCGCCCCATATGGGTATATTAGTTTTGACATTAAGTTTGTAACATAGTGAAATATTTCAATAGGTATACCTTAAGGTATATGGATCAACTCAGAATCGCTAGCTGAGTTGACAAAGCCATGTCTGCCCGTCCACCCGACTGCACTTATGTGTGTCACAGATTTTTTGGCCTTAAACTTTGAGCTAGAATGATTAAATTAAGTTTATAGACTCTCTGTCCGACGAAGCAAAACAAATATGTAAAAATCAAAATTCTCCCACTGTCACGCCCTCTTTTCAATAAAACTTTGTTTTTGGTTAAACCGTAAGGAATTTTGGAAAAGTTTCTGAGCAAGATATTTGGTCATTCTTAATAGGTATATTTCGTCAATATAATGTTTTTTGCACGCCGACCTTTCTAGGGGCCTTTTCCGTAAAAAAGAACAGTTTTTGGTACCCACAATTTTAAGAAATTTCGAAAAAAAAACTTTCATTGAAAATAAATCGAGAATAATACTTTGAACATTTCGTCTTATCATTCTATCCCACGCCCACTTTTTGGAGGCGTTTTCATAAAAAAAAAACATATGTCATAGTAAAAACGTCGTTTTGTGTTGAACCTTAAAAGATTTAGATAAACTGTCTGAACGCCATCCATTATCATTGAATTGGCTGACAATAACTTGATATGAAAAATCACAAACGATGACAGGACTTGACAAAAACCATCATGTCCTTGTAATATTTATTGATTTAAGCAATGCTTTCGATACTCTAACGCACGAAAAACTAGTGGAAAGTGTTTGCAGAATCGGTTTAAGAGGACTATTGGCAAACTAGCTTAGGAGCTATATGACTGATAGAGCCATCAAAGTCAAGGTGTCTGATACAATAAGCAATGAAAAACTAAGCAAATATGGTGTACCACAAGGTTCTAAATTGGGCCCCATGTTATTTATTCTTTTTGGTTGGCTCTGTTTCACTGGTTGATGGAATCTAATATTTTCTCTTTAGTTGGATCAGCGTGCCATTCTATAAAGGCTTTCGTTTGTGCTGCTAGAACCTGTTCGCATTGGTTTTTGAACCAGGGTTTGTTGGATCCTGCTTTTTTTAAGAATTAGGAACGAATATTTCCATACCCAGATCTCTGTTACTATCTCAACTAACGGTCTTCCCAAGAAAGAGAGCCGTAAAAGTCATATTGATTAGATTAGTTAGTTCCATAAAACTTTTTGATAGTATTGAAGCCTTGGCAGTGGCGTAGCTAGGTAACCAAAGTCCTGGGCAAAAAATAAACTAGGACACCAACTAAACCATTGAAAATCATCTTCGTCGTGTTCAGAATTCGAAGTTGATGTGATCAGCGACATCCTCCCTGATGGCGGTATCTTTGACTGCAGGAATTGTCAGATCTCCTTCAGTAGGCTTCTCAGCCTGCATTTCAGTAGACACAATCATACTGTCAAAAATATTTGGGCTTGTCTGCGCTTGAATTCACCGCTGGGTTTCTTCCTTTTTTTATTATTATTAATTTAAGTTCTCTTGTTTTTGAAAATTTATAATAAGAAACTTAATTGTGGAATCCCTGGACTCACCGGTAAAAAATTTATATCGATCGACAGATGGCACTAGCAAACATATACTATAAATGCCCCGCAAGTTTCAAACAGAGATATTCGAGACTTGTTGGGAATTCCCCTGTATTTTTTCAAATAAGTTGCCATTATTACAGTCCCGTTCCTGGAATTTGGTTTACTTAGCTTGGGGGCCCCGGTGCACTGTCCCGTCTAGCCCTACGGTAGAAACGTCACTTATCCTTACGGGTAGTGTATAGATCGCTTTTATTAAAGTGTGATCTGAGCTTCCTAATGGAGCAGAGATTGAGATCTTGTAGGTAGTGCTCTAAATCTGAAGTGAGAAATAGATGCAAGATTTTTCGAAAATTGTTATGAATATCAGGAATGAGTGTTAGTTTCTCGACAAGTTGGATAAAGCTGCTAATAATGGGAAACATTTCTGTACCATTGCCAATTGGAATTGTGAATGTTAAAATCGCCAAGAATGATAGCTTCGAACGTTGGATTCATTTTTCGAAAAGGTTGACTAGATCAGAACCAGCCATCCTTTTCTAGTGTCGCAGGTTATCGTCATTTGGGAAGCATACATGCAGCATATAAATTCTGAGAGTCCCTGGAAGACAAGTTTAACTGACATAACATCAAGGCTACCAACTTTCTTTGATTCCTTTTAAATCATGTACGTTACGTGCACAAAGAGCACCCCTAAAACGGACACGTCGGTGCAGTTCGTAGTCTGGGCACTGAAGATAGGTTTGGTCCGTAGTCGAGTTACTTATTTCCAGAATATTTGATCTTTCCCTTAGGAAATGTTGGTGTACGGAGTTAACATTGACGTTGGTGTATCCCAGACCTCGAATGTTGCAGAATTCAGGCACAAGTTTGCTTTTGATGTTGGTGAAGGTGCAAATATTTGTGTTTCTATAATATGGAATCGAAGTCAGGCAAAGATAGCTAACCACCGCTTTACTGAGCCTATAAAAATCTACTCTTTTTGGGGACGTCTTTTGCTAAACAAAATTTCTTGAAACACTGTTATCTAAATAATATCTCAAGAACTAAGCAAGGCCTGCACACTTTTTGGCGACGTTTCGATGATATCGAATAGGGTTCATAAAACCGAATTTAAGTCTTTTGATATATTTTTGAACTAAGTACGGACTATAGTCCCTGTCGTGCTACTTATTATGACCATACTTGTGGAGCTGAGTAGGTATCTTATACGAACCTGTAGCTTAAACTTTTGAAATACCCCCGTAACTGGCAAGTAGTTCATAAATTTTATTTAGAAGATGCTGCCACTGAATGCAATCGTTTTTGTTGCCTGATATTTGGAAACTATGGCCTCGTAAACGTTTTCTGGTGTCCCGGTACCATAATTCAAAGTAGCGATAGACCTCCTGGGGACAAACGATAGTTGATAGGGTACTTTAGATTACTAAGTGTAAGACTAGCATTACGATTAATGTTTTAGGGTTTAGGTTTGGTTGGGTAACCGTTGCGCGGTCGTTTTCTAGGACTTTTGCTGCGATATTTTGATGGAGATTTAATATTTTCTCTTAGAGTCCTTTAAGTCCGCCCGTGTTTTCTCACTGGTACGGGACAAACATCTTTGTTTAGCTATAATGTTTGATTTAATAAACACTATCCAACGATGTTAGCAATGCGCTTACGACCTTGCCGCATGCGTCTCCCCAAAATTTATATAGACTTCGCCTTAACCTTGAAATAATCTAGACCTCATAATATGGAAAAAAATTAAGCAAGATATACATTTAAAACAAATTCATTTCAGTCATTGTGATTCATTTTATTGCATCGTTATTGTTGGGCGGTTTCAATTGATTTGAAATAATGTCCATGGGGGCCAGATTTTGATGGTTGTTGATGTCCATGTGGACCATGTGATACCTGTGGCGCATCGTGATCTGGAATCCAAATCTCTTGGTTAGGTCCGGATGGTCCTTGTGGGCCTACTGGGCCTTGTGGTCCTGCTGGTCCTTGTGGGCCTGGCACGCCAGGTGGTCCCCATTTTCCGGGTGGTCCTACTGGACCGGGAATGCCAACTGGACCAGGGTAGCCCATAGCTGGAACTGGTACTCTTACTATAACTGGATATGGAACCTTGACAATTTTTGGAATGTAGTAACGAGTTCTTTGCCTTTGACCGAAATTGTTGCCAATGCCGTTACCATAGCCGTTTCCATAGCCGTTACCATAGCCGTTACCATAGCCGTTTCCGTTGCCATAGCCGTTTCCGTTGCCATAGCCGTTACCATTGCCATAGCCGTTTCCGTTGCCATAGCCATTTCCGTTGCCATACCCGTTACCATAGCCATTGCCATAGCCATTGCCGTTTCCATAACCGTTTCCATTGCCATAGCCATTGCCATAGCCATTACCGTTTCCATAACCATTTCCGTTGCCATGACCATAACCATTGTTATTGCCCTGATCATAACCACTGCCTTTACCGTTGCCATAACCACTTCCATAGCCATTGCCATTGCCATGACTGCTAGAGCCTTTGCCAGATCCTTTGCCACTGCCATGGTTGTTGCCATAACCGTTTCCATATCCACCATTATAGCTACCGCCATAAGAACCACTGTCATCTTCGTCGCTATGTCCATAGCTAGGCCTTGCCATCTTGATCAGGCTATCACTATTATCATCATCATCATCGTCGTATTCAGTGACTTCCTGGGAATCCTCGGTTTCTTCAACTCCGAACGCGCTGCGAGCGCTAACGCTCATCGCCAAAAAGACGACACCTGGAAAAGAGCAAATCCAAAATTATAGATCTTCAAGCCCATTGCTTCTAGCGAAAGTCGCAACTCACCCAAGCAGATCAAGATCAGTTGCTTCTGCATATTGCTATGTTACTGATGACTTCTCACAACGTTTCCCTTTTTATACTCAATTCTTTGGCAACATCGCCAAATTAATGCAAATCAGTCAAACTAGAATTTTATATCTATTCAGGTCTGAATTATTGCAAATTAGGTTCTGATTTTGTTCAGATGTTCTAGGGCGATTATAATGTATCTGTGTATTTGCATTCATTAAGTTCGCCGATGGAAATTGGGAATGAGATACATTCAATTAATTCAGCTTTTATCAGTCGTGCATTCTAGGTTCTAATTATGGTGTTCTATGGTTTGTTTTTGTATCTATGTATCTACTGGAGATATGTCAGATAAACCATCAGCTAATGAAATATCTTGAATCTCGAAAACTTCCCAATGACCAAAAAGTAGACCCAATCAATCCACCTTGGTTGCGAAAGATCGTTGTACTTGATATTTCAAAGGCATTTGGCAGGGCTTGTCATAGAGTCCTTTTGTCAATGCGTGCTTTTGGTATCGGTGATACTATTCTTCAATGGATTTTGATGGGTATGCTACTCAACAAAATGTAATGGTGTTCCCCAAGGCTCAGTTTTGTTTCCGACACTATTTCTAATTTTTATTAATGACCTCTTAAGTTGATGACAGTATCCTCAGCTTTTCATAAACGTTGTCGAATCCTTCAGACCTGCAGACGTGGAACAAAACCGACAAAATATGTTAAGTTCATTAAATTCCGATCTCGACAGCATAATTAAATGGGGTGAATCTTAATAGTGGAATTTAATGCTTCCAAAACGCAATGCTATTCTCCATAAATGTCACTTGCATCGTCGAAACCGCGAAAAACTTTCCATGCAATGTATGTGTTTTACTAACGGCCTTCATTGGAGCGACTAAATATTTGAAATCGCTAAAAACGCAGCGAAATATTAAGGTTTCTTTAACCGAAGCAAGGAATATTTTAACCGTTCTGATCTGGCCTGAATATATAATACGTTTATATGCCCCAACCTTGAGTTCAACGCCCATGTATACACTACTAGATAGGATACAAAGAGTGCGAGACTCAAGCGTAGCAAACTCCATAGTCTCGCTCGAACATCGTAGGAATGTATCCTTTCACTCTTTTACGTTTATTTTAATAGCAAATCCTCAAACGAAATATCCAGATGCATTCCGCCCCTACAACAATTCAACCGTGTGAATGCTAATCTATAGAGATTCGTCGTGAAATATCTGTCAATAGAAGCAGTCGATATTTTCACAACCCTGTTTAATAATCCACTGAATAATCCAGATTGCTTCGAATGCATTTTAAACGGCGCGCAGTGGTACATATCCTTTATAAGGACAACGACAAAACAAACAGAATGTATACAAGTTATTCGAGCAAAAAGTCAATATAACGGGGGCCGATGATAACAAAATTGTTTCAGAAATAAATTTGGGTTTTCGACAGAGACACGACACTAAATCAGTACCATCAATCAGCTGTCACTTTAACATTCAGAGGAAAATAACCATTTTAACCAACTGCCTTCTAACCTCCAGAAGAAGAGACATTTTTGCAGAACATGTTACTAAATGTCGCATCCATATATCTAGCAACTTTCATTTGATTTTTGCGTTCATGGACTCACCGATGAGTTTCATAATTAGATTTTGTTCACACACTATGCCACGTACCCAAATTTACTAATTAACAGACGTTGTACCTACTGCACTCCACCACAATTTCTTTGAGTGCCGGTGCACCAAGGTATGCTAAATAACAAACCCTACATCTACCACCTTCCTCGTTATCCAACCAACATGACAGGACGAAACCGTCAACGCAACGAGACAATACCGCACACTTAGGTTAAATGATATCCTAGCTGTGCTCTTCCGATAATAGAACTCTTTTTTGCAGCAAGGTACGTGTTGACTGCAATACACGTTCACACATTCAAACAGCCACAACATTCCAAAACCAGCTGCGTAATTTTTCGTTACACTTTTTCGTTTCATAAAACCCAATATAAAGAAGAAGACGTTTCACTTTGAAAAAAATTCGCTGTAATTCAATAAGGAGGTAATCTCCACCCAATATTATTTAACATCTTTTCAAGTGAGCTTGTATCTTGTGTACGAAGATGATCTGATGGCGTACAAATCAGGTTCGACTATCGAGGTCATCAATATACATTTGCAGAATGACTTCGATTACATATAACAGATAACCAGGAAACCTTGTGATCTTGTAAGGAGACTGATGAGTTCCAGGAGCTATTATTTCTTGTGGATCTCACAAACGATGTTGATATCTATTAAGAGTATTTCCATTACTTTCCTATTGAGATGATGGTCAAATGGTTAGCAATGCGATTATAAGAAACCTTGAGTTTTCACCTAGCTGATGGCTACCAACTCCGACTCTCACCCTTCACGTGGCGACCGCTAGGGTCTAGTATCTTGACCATTGATAGGGTCTCAATCCCTATGTGTAAAGTCTTGGCGGGAGCTAAAGAACTTCCATGATGGAGTCAACGGTGGCGTCTACAGTTCCAATTAGGATGGACAAAGTGAATAACATAAATGAGCTTCTTCGACATATTGGGACAACAGGTCATATAGGAATCTCAAGGTTAAGTAAGGCCCAATAAACAGAGATGGTGGCGGCTGAGCAGAAAGGCTGCGGATACTTATAACCTCGCATAATAAGGGTATCTAATAAATTGGAACTGGCCCTGGTAATGGGTTAAATACACACTCACGAAAAAAAAAATTAAAGCAACCAAAAGAATCGGAAAGGACTGATCTTATTGTTGACGACCATGCTAAACGTAAAAAGCACAACGACGTTCGTATCTGCACCTGGAATGTAAAAACATTAAACAGGAGAGTTACATGCAAACAACTGGAGTAAGCCCTAAGCTGCTGCAAAGCAGACATTACTGCCATCCAAGAAATACGATATGGGATGGGCCAGAAGAGGATGAAAAACTGTGACATCTACTGCGGACATTGCTATCGTGAGCAGAAACAGCGGCTATTCGGATATGGTTTTGTTTTAAGTGGCAGAATTAGGCAGAAGTCTTATGTTTTGAAGACATTAGCGAACACATTGGTGGGATGATAGACATATTTAGAGGTATTGTCGGAAAACACAGCCTACACGACAAATAATTGACTTCGTTGCGGAACGAAATTCCACTTTTGCCAGCACACTGTTTTCTCACCCTGATATCCATAAGGCGTTCTCCAGATCAACTAAAGGCCAATAAAATTGATCACATTGAGATAGACAGGAGGCACGCATCCAGTGTTTTGGATGTCCGAACATACCGAGGGGCTAACGTCGACTCGGACCACCACCTTGTTGCAGAATAGGTAAGAATGTGGATATCCACCACGCCACAATAAACCAGTGAAAAAAATTATTTTCGAAAGACTGCCATCGCAAGAGACCGTCAAGGCCTTCGTGCAACGCTAATCCCTCTTAATCTTTCGATTAACACCGTGCCACCAGCATCGAATGTCGAAGATCAATGGCAACTATACCAACAAGTCATTAGAGCAGCAGCAACTGATGTGCTAGGTTTCTCGCACCCACTAGCAAGAAACACTTGATGAGGAATGCCGACAGATGCTCTCAGTCAAGAACGAGACCTACAAGGCTATGCAGCAGGTGAAGACAAGAGCTCCTATTGAGCTCTATACGCAAAGAAGAAAGGAAGTACACAGGCTTTTCAAAAAGAAGAAAGCAGAAGAAAGGTCAAGCTAAGGGCGCGATCGAGGATATAGAGAGTATATAGAGAGGTGATCGCAAGCTTTATTAAAGTGTAAAACGTCAAAACCAGAATTATAATAAGCGAATAGAATCCTGTCGAGATGAATAAGGAAATATCATAGTTAATACACAGTCGATACTGAGGATATCGAAGATTCGAAGAACCACTTCTGCTGACTGTTAAACGGCGTGACGAACAACATTTCGATGCCAGGCTGAGCGAACCATTCAATATTGGCGACGACATCGAAAACTACCAACCATCCGATCCATAATAAAGGGGACCATCTGAACTGCGCCAACTGCAGAGGCATAAGTCTTTTCAACATCGCCAAGAACCTATCTGCCGTTAAGATGTAAATGCCTACAAAGGTTTACGAACAACCTGATAGTCGCTTATCAGTGTGGTTTTAGGTCAGGAAAGTCCACAACTGATCCAATCTTCACAGTTTGGCAGTTGCTTGAAAAAAATCAAGATTTCAAAGCCACACTCGACAGCATTTATAGAGACGTCCGTCTGTGTAGGATGAAGATGGAGAATTATCGCTGCTCCATCGGGTCGGAAACGAATTCACCGACACATTCGCTAACAAAAAAGGATTTAGGCAAGGCGATGCGCTGTCATGTGAGATCTAAATCTGATTTTTGAGAGGATTGTGAAAAAATCCCGAGCCACCATTAGAGGCACAATTTTCCAAAAATCGGTACACGATGATATTGACATCATTGGTCGGACTCAAAGTGATGTCATAACCACGTTTGCCAGTGTAGAGAAGGAAGCGGAAAAAGTGGGTTTAGCAGTAAGTGAGGGTATATAAGACTAAGTGTATGCTGTCAATACGAAAGGACACAAAACATCGAAGAATTGGACAGAACGTCACCATTGACAGATATAACTTTGAGGTAGTACTGTAGTTTGTCTACCTCGGCTATTATTAACTCTGACAACATATCGTCAGAAATTAAACGAAAAATTACTCTTGCCAACCGCTGTTTCCTCGGGCTAAGAAGGCAATTTTGTAGTAAAGCCTTCACTCGAACTAAGGAGATCCTATATATGACCCTTATCTTCCCAGTCCTGCTCTACGGCGCTTAAGCATGGACCGTATCAAAAGCGGATGAAGAAATACTTAGTTGCGTTGACGGGCTATGGAGACGATGATTCAACCAAGAACTATGCGAGCTATACAGCGACATACGCCCTGGCCAAAAACTCTGTATTGGACGCTTAAGATGGCTAGGACATGTAGAACGAATGGCGAATGGTGTCTCTTTCAAACTTGAATTAAAAAAAAAAACATATTAGATATACCTCTATGGGCAAGGATATAAGAACATGTTCGTTGGATGAAGTGTACTAGCATTTATGTAGGCCTTCCCAAATGGATACTTACAGCCAAAAGCGGGTTGTTCAAAACAAACCGATATATCTTTTTGTTGAAGTTAATACCGCATTAGCTATCCGCCCAAACATAAACCCACAAATCAAAGTATACAATCTTCTTAGGTAGGGTCATAGGTAATGATTGTTGGCATAAAGTTTTATTTTAAAATTCCAATCTATCAACGACCCCATTCCGGCAATGGTAAGCAACTAAAAACTAGTTTCAGGGGTCCCCAGTCTTCGGATAAAATATCTTTGTTTACGAGTAGAAGAAAATAAAATCTTCGTATCTATCCATTTTTTTTTTTTCAATTTTACCATTCTATTCATAAGAAAACCGGAGAGGGGTTTGAATTTAGAATGCACTATCTATTGCTGGGTCGTTGACATACTATAGGTAGATGCATACCTTGTCTACCTGTACGACAGTCAATAGAACATGAGTTCAGGTGGAACCTTAAATGATTATTTATGTGTCATAAAAATTTAGAGATCCAGACAATCTGATATTAGGTACTGTGTGATTTAAAGGTCTCCACAATAGACTGAGAAAAGGGATAAATCTTCTTCCGTCTTAATGTATGCATTAAGTTGGGATAATAAAATGGAGATTGGTTGTGGATTATTTTAATTTGGAAGGCCCCGACGAATTAGGCATTAAATAGCTAACACTGTCGGTTATCCCCATGAAATCATGAAATTGATTTTGAGGTTAAAAGTTCTTCTTTGCGAATAAATGATAGTCGTTTGTTTTAATAAGATTATTTTTCAAAGGGACGAAGATATAATTTACTTAATTTATTTTACTCGTAATCGCAACTGGTAATCGAGGGAACTCTCCAAGTCGGCAAAGAGCACAAACGATGAAACAGACTGCAATCAGTATTGAAGACAACAATGAATCTGTTAGATTTAGAATAATACTGTCAAAGGAATTAAGAAGCCTAGGTTTTCTGAAAGTTTCAGAAGAAAATGGCCAGAATCCAGCGCAGAGACACAAGATCTACTTCTATATACACACTTTCCTAACTGTAACAAAGTGTCAGTTGATGCCGCTTCAAATGTCAACTGCATGTCGTTGAAGCACTTGAAAAAGCAGGAATAGAAAGGCCCATCAGTAACTGGATCATAACCATTATAAAAAGCGTATCATTTCATCTTCCGATTGTACCAAAGAGAAAACAATGAAAAGGCTCTCCTCAGGAAGGTGTACTATCACCACTTCTTTTGTAGTCAACGAAGGAGACTAGAGACTAGGAGACTAGAGACTAGGAGACTAGAGACTAGGAGACTAGAAATTACTGCAATAAAAACAGTGGCTTATGCAGACGATGTGGTCCTCATGGCATATAGGAAATTCCCATCGATTCTAAGCGAAATCATCATGCAAACAATCCTTAACATACTCAGTAGATGGTCAAAACCCTGCGGCCTGTTTGTAAATCCAAAGAAAACTGAACTGGTCCTCATTACTAACAAGAGATCGATCACAGAGTTTGTGGCACCGACTCCTGGGGGGTCTACCCCCCACTGTTAACAAGTTTCAAATACCTGGGAGTGATACTTGATAGCAACTAGAATTTCAATATCAACGAAAGGGTAAAGCTGCAATAGAATCTGCGGTAAGAAATAAAACACGAAATGGCTATACACGGCTGTTGTCAGATCAATCCTTATACTTATGGTTGCCTAGTCTGGTGGAATGACATGAAAAAGGCGAAGCATATGCCCGCACTAACCAAGATAAAAAGAACAGCGTGTCTACTCATAACTGGAGTCATGCGCACCAGTCCCAAAGTAGATTTGAAAACAATTCTTTTCCTCCCACCAATTGCCCTACAGATCAATGAAACATTAGCTAAAAGCGCAGCACGACTCAACAAATTGGGTAACCTTTGGGTCATAACACAATATGAAATCAGTAGCATACGAGGATGAGGTATCTGACTACACCATGCCATATCTTCGACTAGCAAACTCGTACAACGTACTCCAAGCAGAGATCCTAGCCATACCCGAAGTTGTCGAATCGTGTAGAGTATATTTCCATCTACTCAGATATCCAAGCGGCCATAATAAGTCTGGCATCCAATTTTGTAAAATCAAGTTGGACCCTGCCAAACAGAGCTATGCAACCAGGACAAAGTCCATATTATCTGGGTGCCAGAACATAATAACATTCCGAAAATGAGAAAGCAGACAAGCTATCCAGACTAGAATCGTCTAGCTGCATCTCCTTATCTGATAGTAGGGTTAGCACCTTGCTTTGAAAAAATAACAGGAACTATCTAGACACACACAAAAAGACACATTAACTAGGTTACAAAACATAAACACTTGTAAACACACCAAAGACCTATGGCCTTTACTTCGGCTTCCTCCATCCACCTCCCGAGGATGCGACTTTTAAGGGACCAACCCCCTAGGGTATAGATATGTACAGTTTATATCCAGTGCTCATAAGTCACTAAAGAAATTCCCGGACCTGTGAATGATATACACTAGTCGGCATAAGTAATTTGACGAAACCTTTTTGTGACTATTGAGACTAACTTTGCTTGGTATCGTTAAAACAACGGTGCAAAAATGATGCGCGAAACAAAGAATCTATTTTTAGCTCTATGCATGCCAAGTTTTGTATTGTTTACCTTTTGCATTCTCTTTCTGCTGATAAGAACGCATGCAGACAAAGAATTTTTACGTGCGGCATAAGTATTTTGACGGAAACTTTGTGTAAATATTTTAACAGTTTTGAGCACGTGATAACCAAAAAACTTGTGTAGTTAACTTTAATTTACATTAAACGTTGATAACAAAATAAAAGTTTATTAAAATTTATTAAAAACCATGGGTAAAACGGCTGAGTTGAGTTTGGTTGTCAGATCTTCAATGGTAGCGAAGTTTAACGCTGGAACGGCAGTAAAAGACATAGCAAGTGAGTTAATGTGTCGCGTCAAACTGTGCACTATCAAATCAATAAGTTTAAAAAGCATAATGACATCACAAACCTAATGAGATCAGGTGCTAAGCGCAAAACAACGCCCACTGAAGACCGAACCCTTCTACGGGAATTTAAAAGAAATATATTCCTGAAGCCTCAAACTGCTGCAAATCGATGGAATTTGACGGCAACGAATCCAATCAGTGAGCGCACTGTCCGACGACGTTTAATGGAAGGAGATTTTAAAACATTTAAAGCTAAGGACGTGCCGTACATATCAAAGGTGAACAAGCTTAAAAGACTGTCTTTCGCAAAGGAACATCTGCACAAGCCAAAGGAGTACTGGAGAAGCGTTCTATGGACAGATGAAAGCTCCTTTGAGTATAACTCATCAAAAAACAAATTTTACGTTAGATTGCCAAAGGTAGAAAGGCAAAAAAGACGCCCCGTTTGTCAAAAAGTGAGCCATGGTGGAGGCTCTGTCATGTTCTGGGGATGTGTTGCGTATAATGGCCTGGGTGAATTGGTTCCTATCACCGGCTCGATGAACCAAGGTCAATATTTAAGAACCCTAAATGATAATGCCTTTCCTTCCGGAGGTAGGCTTATTGGTGAATCATTTATCCTGCAACAGGACAATGCCCCGTGCCACAAAGCCCGGATGATAACTAAATTTTTGAAGGATGTTGGTGTTGCCACTTTGGACTGGCCACCTCAAAGTCCAGATTTTAATATAATAGAAAACGTCTGGTCTCTTTTGAAACGCAAAAGAACAGTTTCTTTAAATAAAACCAGAGAGGAGACGATTTCTGAGGTCACTTCCCTTTGGGAAGAGATATCTCCAGAGATTCTTCAAAATTTAGTAGATTCAGTACCGAGACACCTTCAAAAAGTTATTGAAGCCAAAGTAGGTTATATATTTTACTTAATTCTTCTTTATTTATTTACTTTTGTTAAGTTTAAAATGTTTTTTCTTAGAGTTATATACTTGTCAAAATACTTATGCCAACACACGAAATTACAAATTAATTTATATCTTTTTTGACTTCTATGAAAAAATATTTGTTTGCCTATTTTTAAGTTTGTATTAGTTATATATAAAAATGAAAAAATAAACATGAATTCTTGTCAAGCCATTTAGAAGTTAAACTCAAAAATGCACGATTTTTATTTCGTCAAAATACTTATGCCGACTAGTGTAAGAGCTCTTTCCCACAATTTGAGCCTCGGGACATCAATCCATTCGCAACTGATTCTGGTAGAACATGGACAGAAAGACGATTTCGTGTGAAGTTCTACCTAAATATCTTAACGTATGGTACATGTTACATGTACACACGTCTCCGGAAGTTTAAAAACATCCTCACAGAGGTTATACCATCATATTTTCGGTTATGCTTGCATTATATGTTAAACAGACTTCTACCCAAACAATCGACTGCAAAAATTCTCAACCTATAAGGCCTACACAGAAGTAATTGATTGTGGAAATTAAATTTTATTGCCTTATAGAGGAATAATTGTTACCCAATACACCACCCAATAGACTGAAAAAAATCCAAGAGTATAGAACTTTCATGAGAAACTTCTCAAATTTGCAGTTCGGAAACATGAGGTCCAATTCCTTGTGTAAAAAAAATAAATAACTTCGCACATATAGGGTCATTCAATAGGGTCCTCTGAATTTTTCCAGTTGACAGAGGTCATATTGTTGCAGCTACATCTGTCAAATTGATTGTCAGTCTGCTTCAGTCAGTCTGTTTTTGCAAATCAGCATGGAAAACACGTGCAAATTATAAAATTGTTTTATCAAAGTATAGGTGTACCTGTTAAAGCAGTGCAACGTTCCGCGCGCTTCGCCCATTTAAAAAAACAAAAACATTTCACGGCCGCAATAATCGTCATGAGTCCTGCACTTTTCCAGTAAACTATAAACCGACGCCCGTACGTCGATTAAACGCAAGATCTTCCGAAAACATCGCCACTATCCGTGAGAGTGTCCTGGAGAATTCAAGGCAGTCGATTTCGCGCCGCTCGAAAGAGCTCGGCCTTTCGCAGACCACAAATTGATGAATCTTTCGTCGTGACTTGAGCCTGCATCCGTTACATCACAATGTGTGATGTTTCATCAACCCACCAACCTAACCTGCCCCCGTACAAATTTCAGCTATAGGTTGATGATTACAAACTTCTTTTCTCATGAATTGTATAATATGGACACCAACGATATGGGGTTTCAACAGTACGGCGCTAAGTACCACATAGTTCACGCCACATTGGAAATTCAGCACGAGCGATTCAAGGGCATGGTAAGCTCACGTGGAGCTGATGTGAACTGGCCACCGAGATCGTGATCCCGTTTGACTTTTTCTTGTGGGGTTTTCTGAAGGTCTATGCGATTAAGCCACAAATCACAGCGGCCCTTGAATCAAACATAACCCCCGGTCAAATTCAGGCTGATTTAAAAGCCATAGTCATCGAAGATTGGACCTTTCGAATGCGCGCCACCCAGAGAAGCCGCGGCGAACATTTGAAAAATGTTGTAATTCATACATGATGGCATCGACGGGCCTTTCAAACGAATACAAAATTTCAATCATATCTCACACAAACTTTTATTTTAAACATATCAGATCTATGTCGTAGCGAGCTTAATAAAGGGTGATCCATTTCGAGGATCCCTACTTTTTTAAAGAAAAAAACACAGAAAATTCAAATTTAATGGAGAATGTTTATTATCATTTGAAAGAACATTCTTTGGCATTTATTTTTTGAAGATTATGTCTATCAAATGTTGGCCGTTGCTACGTCACAGATGGTCCATCCGTTGAGTCCAATTTTCGATCACTCGTTCGAGCATTTCGACTGGTAACTGGCGAATGACACGCGTGATGTTTTCCTCCAAGGCCTGAATCGAAGCGGGTTTGTCGGCATAAGCTTTTGACTTTACATATCCCCACAGGAAAAAGTCTAACGGTGTGATATCACACGATCTTGGTGGCCAATCGACCGGCCCAAAACGTGAAATTATGTGCTCACCGAAATGTTCTCTCAATAAGTCCATTGATTGATGCGATGTGTGAGAAGTGGCGCCGTCTTTCTGAAACCAAATGTCCGCCGAGATCACGAGCTTCAATTTCAGGCATCAAATAGTCGGTTATCATGGCACTATAACGGTCGCCATTGACGGTTACGTTCGCACCGGCATAATTTTTAAAGAAATATGGACCGATGATTCCACCGGCCCACAAACCACACCAAACCGTTGTTTTTTCTGGATGAAGTGGCAGTTCTTCAATCTCTTCAGGTTGCTCTTCGTCCCAAATGCGGCAATTTTGTTTGTTTACATACCCATTGAGCCAGAAATGGGCCTCGCATCGCTAAACAAAATTTGCCTCGAAAACGTCGGATCTTCTTGGAACTTTTCAAGAGCCCATAGAGCGAAGCGATGTCGCTTGGGAAGGTCGAGCGGCTTCAGTTTTTGCACAAGCTGTATTTTGTATGCTTTCAATTTAAGATCTTAACGTAAAATGCGCCAAGTCGTTCCATACGTCAGTCCGAATTGCTGCGAACGGCGCCGAATCGACTCTCTACGGTCTTCGTGTACACTCTCAGCTACGGCCGCTATATTTATTTCACAGCGTGCTGGACGTGGTCTATTCGGTCGAATATTATCCAATAATGAATGCTGGGTCTCAAAATGGGTGATGGTGTTGCGAATAGTACGCTCAGTAGGCCGATTATGTTGACCATAAGTTGAGCGAAGTGCATGAAACACATTCCTCACGGAACGTGAATCTATATATATAAAAATGGATCTTGGTTTGTTCGGATGCTTAAAACTCGAAAACGACTGGACCAAATTGGATACTTCCTTCTGCGGATTTGTTCGAAATTGCTCCGCGAAGGTTTAGGAAAAAAGAAAAATTGAAAAATTCTCAACAGGTGGCGCTGTAGGCGGTCATTCCATTTGATAATGGCAAAACAACGTTTGACGGGCCAGCTTGTTTTCATAATAAAGTTGAACAATTTGTAAACGTTGTTCACGCGTAAGTCTTTCCATTATGAAATGCCAAACAATACTAAACAAAAATAACATGACAGCATGACACGACTCACACGTGATCTGTCAAAAAAGGCTATTAAAAAAAGTATCTCTACTTGGATCACCCGTTACATAGTGCGCATCTCATACAACGAAAATTTACTATGTGGGGTACTGATGTTGATACCCCAGTGTTCAAATTGCCATGCCAGCATCAAGTAACAGCATAGACGATGCATACGAGCGACGGAAATTCCCCTTCGCACTTTCCGCCCGCGTCTGAAACGGCTACAACATTTTTAGCTGTGATGCGTACTCTTGTAGTTCTATACCTCTTTGGTTTCATGAATACTTTTGCCAAGTGCTAACGTCTAATCTACTTCCTTTAGAGGTAAAATTTGTTACCACAATATAGAAATGTAACATTTTAAGGAAGGTGGTATACCCAGCCCAAAATCGTAAAAAAAAGTGTAGTTACGTTTTTGTGCCACTAGGGCGACGAATTTAGGATCAAAATAAACACCAAGATCTGTGTGCCAGGACAGAGTATAATTTAAATTGGATGGAGCACGTTTTCGTGAAAATGACATATATGCTGTCACTTAGAAGGGGTTTAGATTCCAACCGTTTTTAAGACACCATAGGTTAAAACTATTTAAATCAGTTTGTAGTGCAAGCGAATCGCTTTGATCTTCTACACATTTGAAAATGTTCATGTCATCAGAATATATCAGTATTTTGCTCTCTCGAATACAAGCTCTTGCATCGTTGGTAGTAGGTATAAATAAGATTGGGCCTAAATGACTACCCTGGGGTACTCCAGATTGGCCAACGAAAGGGTTGGATTTAGAACCTCTAAATTTTACCTGATAAGTTCTCAATGAGAGATATGATTGAACCTAATCTATGAACCCAGGAGGGAATCCATATGCCTTAAGTTTAAAAATGATGATGGTATGTGATAACTGGTCAGAAGCTTTGGAAATATCATTTTGTGACAGTGCACAGTGGGTACCCGCCCATGGTGCGGTCAAAAATAGAATGCTTGTGTTTTATTTAAAGGGGCGCTGATATTATCAGGGCACTCATTCCACTTTCAAAACGATAATCGTCGCCGATTGTGATGGAGACTTTCTGGGTACGTAGCGTGCAGTTTTTATACTGAGTATATGCATAATTATACAAATTACACGGTGTGTACCCTGAAAGTCTCTTTCGCTATCGTCAATGATTTGAAAGTTACAGAATGACTACCCAGTTTAATTTGTTTGTTCTTACAATAAAGAAAAAAAGAAAAAAACATAAAAGTAAAAAAAAAATCGAACGAAATAAAAAAATTTGAAAAATTAGATTTTTAATAGTTCGAATGCATTTTTTGATAAATAAAGTTTTTTTTTTCAAATTTAATATTGGCAGATTGAAAGATATTAAAAGTCTAATGAATAGGTCTCTATTAGTAACGACAGGAGACATTTTTCTTGTGTGATGCAGACGCTAATTTTGTATGTCCTTATTCCTTGATTCTGTAGCTTCCTCACTAAATTCGCCTATGGAAGTAAAGCCATGATGCACAATTACTGATGCACCATGTAACAATACCTTGTGTACTGAGACGGGTAAATAGTACCATGGATAGGTTTTAGTTATCTACTAAGGAAAAAACTCTGAACTTATCTGCGTCGATTTTAGAATCAGAAAAAATTGTGGCACATATGTCAACTAATGTTTTGTAGATTCTGATTATTGCTGATGAAATTTCGAAATGTTAGATAATCCGAAAACATAGTTAAAAAAGTTTAAAAAAAAGTGCTTCGCATGGGGATCTATTTACAATAAATACTTTGTAATAAAATTTGTGTTATTACAAAGTATTTACTTCTTGTTAACGTCTATTACAATATTGCTCACACTTTTTAAACAAAAGATATCACTATCACAAATTCACGCTAAAAAACTGCAACGATAAGCGATATTTTTCAACATTGAATGTTAAGGAATGAAAAAAAAAGTACGGTTTAACTTTTTTCGGTTTTGGTTTAACGGGAGTTTGAAATTGAGGACGTTTTTTACTCATTGAATTCTGAATAAGTGACACTTACATATTTGAACTTTATCCTATGGCGGTACCCACTTTGGAGTGGATCGATTTTTACAAAACCATGCTGTTCTTTACAGATAAGGTTTCGACAAGGGAAGACAAATTTATCACAGATAATATATATTCAAATAGCTTAGGAATACAAGATAGTTTTGAGATAGGTCTATATTTAAAAATATCTCCTCGCTTCCATTTTTTTAAAAACAGGTGTAATAAATTTGTTTAAATTTAAAGATAGGAAGCACTTAATCTTTTACAAGGGAATAGAGAAGCCAGGGGTCGAATCGCGACCTCCGTGAACGAGTAACTCGTTTTCGTAATGTGTGCATTTGGTATTATCGCATACGTGAACGTATAGTCGTTAACGTAATTTGGCATCACCACTTCAGTGAACGGATGCCTGAACGTACAAGTTCAATCGTAATGCCATACGATAGGTTTGAAGTGTTCGTAATTTTTGGCGTGCGAAAAATAATGAAAAAAAATAATGATTCGACCCCAGGTTTTAGAGCAAGTATGATCCATTAATGATAAATATTTTATTATTTCCATAATGAAACTAAACCTATTAGTAAGGATGACATTTGTAAATATTTTAGTGATGGAGACTGGAGAGTATAAGATAACGAACGAAGCAGCAACACGCGCAACATTTATTCCCACGAAGTCTTATGAACCTTCCGTTCCAGGGAATGCTGACGTGCCGCGTCTGAGACATTATGTTCGTAAAGCTAAAAATGCATGATCCTGCGTATTACTCTTCGCTCAGTTGCTCATTTTGTAACAGACCACAAACCGTGGCCAAGTCTAAAGTAAATATATATATATAGGGGGTGTAAAATAAAATTAAAAAGGGGGACAAAAATAATAGTACGTCATCAAAACACAACACGTGAACATGTGGTGAACGTGAACATTGGATTTTGGGGAAAAATTTGCATATAAACTAAGTGGTACAAGCGTTATAAACTAAATGTTACATCAGTCGAATAGTTGGCTTCTTGAGATACCGATATATATGATTAACCGTATTTTCTTTGTGTGTGAGCATTAGCAAATAGACTTTTGTCATTTTCAACCAGCAAATGAGTCCTTGCGCTCGTCCTTCTTAGATATTTATAATGAAATACAATCAGGTTTAATAAAGAAACAAATAAATGAATTGATAATAAAAAATAAAATAAATTTAAGGTACACATAGCACAGAAGGGACGACGACACCGCCTACTAGTGTGTCTCCTTGCCAATGATTTTGTCTATCACGGCGTCGGAGAGTTCCGGCCGCAGGGAGATCTTGCCAAGCTGGAAGGTTTGGTATTTCGAGTATACGGCCTTTAGTTTGGTGGCTGACGCATTTCGGGCAATGGTGGCAATCTGCCGGGTGATGGGTTCGAGATGATCGGCCGTGTAGCGTGAGTAGAATTCGAGTGTTGGGTTCCAGATCAACTCCTTTGGTGTCTTCTGTGGGTTGATTAGCTGCAGTGAGAGGTTCAATGAAGCAGCGGCAATCTCGGAGGAACGGTAGCCAGCCATGGAGTATTCGATTGTGACCAATTCCAAAAAGTATTTGGACATGGCGTGGTGCGAGTCCTCAGCACTGCCGGCCTTCGAGAAACGACGTAAGAAATGAATCGGCCTTCATGATTTTTACTTCCATTTCCAACACCTGCTCCTTGGTATAGGTATCATCGGTGATGTATACAAAATCACCGATAGCAGGCGGGAATAGCTCTTCGTACTTGGAGGCGATGAACAACGCAGTTACGCCGACCAACTGCAAGTGCTGGCGGACAGTGTTCTTGCACGCTTGTAGGTATCGGTCGATTATTGCTACACACATGTGGAATGTTTCCGGCACCAAATGGAACTGGCAGTGTACTTCATTAATCCAGTCAATAAGAACTGCACGCATTTTTGGAACAACCTGTTTTTGATCCTTCAAGTGATCCGGCACAATGGGAATTTCTGTTTCCAGAGTAAACAGGTACGAGTATAAATCGTTGACATATTCTGAAACCAAGACTGGATTTTCTGCATCGTCTGCGTCAATATCTTCAACCACATTGAGTAACTTGGATGAATGCGATTGCACGCTGACAATTTTAATTTCACATTTATCAGAATGCGTTGTTTTAACGTCTTCCTTCTCGACTGGTTCTGTTGTAGCCTTACAACTTGAAACAACAACGACTGTGAGGCTGGCTTAACAGTTTGTTGCTGCTTGATGGCAGCCTTCAATTTCGATAGTGACTTCCGTGAGATATTACTATCCTCGCGCCTAATTGTTGTCTGCTGTGTTGGCAATTGCTCCTTAGCGGATTCGATCTTTGGTTTGTTAATATATCGAACTTGTGAGACTTTCTTCTCGATGTTCACTACCTTGGCAGTGATGGTCGTTGGTTTGGGCAAATTCTGCTTTGCTATAGCGGCACTAATGAATCCCGTTGTTCCCGACTTGATTGAATTTGATCGCGTGACAAAAGTCTTGGCGGTATTCACTGTTGGCTGGATGTTATTAGCCGAACTAGCTTGTGTTGGCTTTTTCCAAAAAGTATCCACGCGTGGTTTGGCATTTCTGGTGTTGATTTGATTTTTAGGATCCTTCAACCCTTTCTCTCCATCTCTAACTGTACGGCGCGATTTCCTAGCTCTCCAAGAGCAGATCGTTTAGTTTCAAGTGGACCATTTAGGATGCCGAATTTCTTAACTTGCTGCATTTTGCTAACAGCTTCGTTCTCGTCGTATTTAACTTTCAATTGGTTGAACTGGGTAGCAGCCATTTTCACGATTTTCTTTATATTCGATTAATCACACAACAATAAACAAAATAAATACAAAGCGAGTTAGTTGCTTTGTTTTACTCTTTTTTTCGTGAGTGGAAAATTCACTTTAGAGATTTTTTTTCCTTTTCACAAAGTACAGGGTGGCGCACGAATCGTGCTAAAAAAATAAAACGTAATAACTTTTTTTCTGTGTGAGTAATCGGCTTATTTTTTTTTTATTTTGTAGGTTACTATTTAGATTTATAAAAATGGATGCTTGGGATACGATGAAAAGAATTTGGATAGTGCAACGGTACCATGCTTTGCAGTCCGTCATTTCCGTCCAAAGGGAATTTAGGCGGGAGTTTGGCGGTAATCCCCCGAGTAGATGGACCATTATGAGGTTTGTAAACATGTTTGCCGAATCTGGAAGCATCGCACGAAGGCCGTACCATCGAGATGCCAATGTTCGGGTTCAGGATACAATCGCAGCAGTAGCATCTGCAATAAAGGCCAATCCGAGCCGTTCGACCCGAAACTTATCGGGGCAAATTGGAGTTAGTAGACGGTCATTACAACGGATACTTCATGACGATTTAAACTTGTTTCCGTACAAAGTCCAAATTACTAGCAAGTTAAACCCTCAGGATTTGCCTGTTCGCCTGGAATTTTGCCAAAAAATGATATCAATGGCCGAAGAAGACAACACATTGATCAATTGTTTGTTCATGTCTGATGAGGCCCATTTTGATCTTAACGGCAATGTAAACAAGCAAAATTGCCGTATATGGAAAGAGTCTAATCCAGAAATGCTCCATGAGACGGAACTGCACCCAGAACGAGTCACTGTGTGGTGCGCAGTTTCATCAAGGTGTATTGTCGGGCCGTACTTCTTTGAAGAAAACGGTGTAACCGTTACTGTCAATGGGGACCGTTATTTAAAGATGTTGAAGGAGTTTTTTTTTACCCAGAACTGCGCCGAAGACGTATACCATTCAACAGCGTTTGGTTTCAGCAAGATGGAGCAACTGCACATATAGCCAGACCAGTTATGGCGGAGCTAAACAAAAAATTCGCAAACAAATTAATTTCTAGGAACTCCACTCTTCGCTGGCCCCCAAGGTCACCTGACCTGACTGCACCAGACTTCTTTTTATGGGGTTATGTCAAGCAAGAGGTGTATAAAACGAAGCCCAGGAATTTAACTGAATTAACGCAGTCCATAACGACAATAATTGAGGCGATCCCAACTTCAACTCTTCAGGCCGCAATGAATAATTTTTTGATCAGGTGCAGCATATGCGTGGGAGAGCGTGGAGGTCATTTGCGATCTATAATCTTTAAAAACAACTAACTATTTAAAATAAAATTTAATTTTCTAACCAATAAAAAAAAATAAATGAAATACATCGATTAAAAAAAAAGTTATTTGAATTTCTTATTGTAGCACAATTGGTGCGCCACCCTGTACTTGCTTTTATGATTGCAACCGAAGGAAGACGATTCTTGGACGAACCGTTGGGTTTTGTTTTTCAAAAGCAACTTATAATATTGCTTAGTTAATAGTTCAGTTATTTTGGTATTATTCTTAGTTATTCCTTGTATTCGTTTTTTTATCACAAAAAGTATTGTGTAGGATTAGTTTGTACACCTATCTATAGAGGAATATAACACTTGGGAGACATCACTAAAAAAGTTTGATGAGTGGTCCCCCGCATTAATAAACGCTGTTTCGCTAATCTATGGCTAATCTGAAAGTTTTCCCCAAAAGAAATACTCGCACAAATGTCAAAAGTTAGTCACATATTAGCTACTCCGCGTTTATTAATAAGGAGGTTGGTCTTAATCCTTTTCACAAACTTCTCAGAACAGATTGGTGAATGGCGTTGGGTGACTGATAAAAGTAACCCATTATTAAAGGTTTCACATACTGGGTCTACTTCTAATATAAGCCGGTAAACTGAAAAAAAAAAAAACTTATCACGACCTTTTTAAGTAAAGTTTGGGGAGTATGTAAAATTTGACTCAAACTTGTTTTTTTTTTATTGAGTTTTAATTCATTCGTTGCTACTGATGATTTATAATAGATGTCAACGTCAACCATTTGAAAGCAGTTATGAGACAAATTACTTTGAAATGACCACATAAATACCAGTTTTGACAACAAGCTTTCATTTGCTATGCAAAATCCGTAGGACACGATATGTAAATGTTGTATATACAGATCTGTGGCTCTGATATCAAAGCATGTCGTCTACTAAAGATATTTGTGATATTGTGTGACAAAAACATATATACGAGTCCATGCGACACCTGTTTTTTTTTTTTTGTTGCGGGCTGGTGGAAGTGTTCTATAGATACTATGAGGACCAACGGCGCGTGTTCTCTGTATAGTGTGCGATTTTTTCTCACTAAAACTAGAACCCTTTTAATATTTGTTTCGCAACTAAGTTCGAGCTTATATAGCAGTTTTTTTCACCCGAGTATATGTAAATATTTGTCAGGAAATTTTCCTTTGAGTGTTCCTGCTTCTCCAGCAATTTCTATCGCGGATTGTAATTATCGGGCTAAAGCCAATAGTTTGGTTCTTGGAAGACGCGTTAATAAATTTGTTCCCTAATGTTTTCGTGTGAAATATTGCATTTTGTATATAACCTAGGAAATGCCAAGATCTCGGAGATCTTCGTTTCTTATGTACCACGGGCGTGTTGACGAAGGATCTTAACATTTTTTATGTCAAAAGTTTGTAAAATGCTTTCGTTTCAAGGGTACAACCCCATGTTTGTATAATATATGTTCAAACCGGTTACAGCACTTGCTTGTATAATAGCAGCTTCGAATATTTTCTGAGCAACCAGTACAGATCGTTCGCCCGTTTGCCCGATTCACAAAACGGAGATCCTCTGAACTGCGCCAACTACAGAGGCATACGTCAACATCGCCTACAAGATCCTATTAGCCGTACTATGTGAACGCCTTTAACCGTTTACCAACAACCTGATCGGCCCTTATCAGTGTGGTTTTAGGCCAGGAAAGTTAACAATCGATCAAATTTTCACACTTCGACAGATCCTGGAAAAAACCCAAGAAGTAGGAAGGATATACAGAACCATGTCTAGTTTTGGTATACCACCCAAACTCGTCTGTGCAGGATGTTGCCGGAGAATTCTCGCTGCTTCATCAGGGTCGAAAATGACCTCACCGACACATTCGATATAAAAAAAAAAAGATTTAGGCAAGGCGATGGGCTGTCACGTTTCTTTACTCTAATTCTTGAAAAGATTGTTCAAAACTCACGATACAACACCAGGGGCACAATCTTCCATTAATCGGTGAAAATACTGGCATCTGTACTTGCCATCATTGGTCAGACGCAACGTGATGTCATAGCCACGTTTGCTAGTATAGAGAAGAAAGTGTCAAAAAGGGATTTAGCAGTATATGAGTATAGGACTAAGTATATGCTGTCAACAGAAAGGAACACACAACTTCGACGAATTGGACAGAACGTCACAGTTAAGGTAATACGGGACGTATTTAAGGTAATACGGGACGACTTTGTCTACCTCGGCTCTGCTATTAATTCAAACAACAACATCTCGTCAGATATTCAACGAAGAATTACTCTTGCCAACCGCTGCTTCTTCGGGCTAAGAAGGTAATTTAGTAGTAAAGCCCTCACTCGAACTACTTAGGAGATTCTATATTAGACCCTAATCATCCCAGTCCTACTCTACGGCGCTGAAGCATGAAAAAATCATTCGAGGAAAATTCTTCGAAAAATATTCGGTCCCGTTTGCGTTGACGGGCTATGGAGACGAAGATTCAACCAAGAACTATATGAGCTGTGCGGCGACATTTCCCTAGTCAAAAGACTCCGCATTGGACGTTTAAGATGGCTAAGCCATGTAGAAAGAATGGACACCAATACTCTGGCTCGCAGAGCCTTGTATTCCCAGCCAGACGTCTGACGCAGCAGAAGACCTCGCCTTAAGTGGCGCGCACTAGTAGAAACCGACCTCAACCAACTTGATGTGCGCTACTGGAGGTAGTTAACTAATGACCGGGCTAATTGAAGACACATGTTGGTTGAGGCCCAGGTTCATGGATGATGGTGGAAATAAAACTATGTTTTGTTCGATATCATAAACGTTTACTTTAGTCAAAATGTCCTGCTTTACAATTGTCCAATTGATCATTATTTATGCAGGTGGTCCTACGGGTCCTACTGCTCCAATTGGTCCAGGTGGTCCAATTGGTCCTGGTGGACCACGATAACCGGGTGGTCCTTGACTACCTCTTGGCCCTTGAGGTCCCTGTGGTCCTGGTTGTCCATCTTGTCCATCGGGTCCTGGTGGGCCACGTTGTCCTACTGGGCCAACACCGCCTTGATCACCATCGGGTCCCTTTACACCTTTGTTGCCTTGTGGACCAGGTACTCCTGGTGGGCCGGGTGGTCCTGGTTGTCCCTGAACAGTGTAGTACACAACTTGTTGTTCATAGTTACCGCCGCCACTGGAGCCGCCTTTAGCAGCAACATAGGCAACTAAAAGTGCTGTTGTAAGAAAAAAAAAAAAAAACATTTTATTAAAATAAATGTTAAGAAGGATCAATTTGTTGTTTTCTTGTTTGAATAAGGACTCTTACCAAAAACAATGCAAGTGTAAGTTTTCATGGCTGAATGCTTTCTAACTTTTCCCGTCCAGTGGCACTGCATTTTATATCGAATGCAACTGGAATGTGTCTTTCTGTGTCTGTGTTCATTTTCTCGCTTTTCCTGGGTTTCGTTGTTTTTTTTTTCAGAGGGAATTTTCCAATTGGGTTGCACTGGAACTGGAGGCGTGGCTTAAATGTTCTTTGTAGATACTCGTTCGGTATATTCTAGATTTGGGATTGAATGGATATAAATGCTTGTAGTGGGAGATTGTTGGGAACGACCGTTAAGCGGACGTTATAGGTAAATTGACATATCTTAGGAAGGTACCGGTCATTCATTTATGCGGGTACATCTTTGTTGTGGAAATTACAAGTGAAATTGACATTATAAAACGTTTATATGAAAACTCGATAGTTTACGATATATGCAAATGGCGTTTTTTTATTGAGGATAATGTTTGTTGTCTTCTGTCAAAAATAAATGTGCTATTTTGCATCAACAAGCAACACAAAAGCGGACTCTTGGATGTCCTCTCTGCAAATGGGCAAGTGGGTAAATTTGTCAACTGTGATGCGCATAAATGTTCCTTTGGCAAAATTATATTTTTTTTGTCCTTAATATCCTTTTTCGAAATGAATGCGTTTACAAAAATCCATTATGTGGGACATATCTCATATTTGGAAACTAGGATTCCAATTCTAGCAACCACTCTATCCGAAATGATTTAGACCGAGACTTATCTATCTACATCCTGAGGCAGGAATACATTAGTTAAAGACTACTTTTTTAAACCCAACACTTTATTTTCAATAAAAATTTATCTCGCAAGCAAAATACAAAAGGAGCACTTTGGGGTAGTTTTGCTTGCCTTGGAAAGATTTGTTGATATTCATCTCAGCAATAGCATTGACTTAAAAGAACTATCGGCATCCCAACTGCAAACGAAGATCTGTAGAAACAATTCTACTCACATTAATACGCATTATCAAAAAATCATTGTGCAAGCAAGAAGTATAGATACTATGGTTGCATTCCTAGACATTGAACGGGAATTCGGGAGCAATCATTATGGAGCTAACAAGACTGAAAGCCATCATGCTATTAAATAGCAGGATTATCAACACAAAGCTTGGTGGTGCTTCGGCCAGAAGAAATGTTTCCACAAGGTGGGGTTCTATCCCCTCTTCTCTGGAACTTAGCAGTAACCGAGGTTTTACTCATCCTGAAAGCAAAGGGATGCCAAGTGATTGCATACACGGATGACGTTGCTATCGCACTTGAATATATACTCAAGGAACTTCTCTAAAATATACTACACAAACTTTCTAATTGGGCAGTTATTTGTATTTTGGAAATCAACCCTCATAAGACTGAACTGGTCCAGTTTACTAAGAAATATATTATTGACCCCTCGTCACTTTAACGAGCTTAGCTGGAACTAAGGAAAGCGACAGTCGCAATTTATTCTTAAAAGAAATCCGTAGGCAAACCTGTATCAGGCACTGGCTCTATATCTCGGTTATAAGACCGATATTTCGCTATAGACAGCAAAAAAAAATTTGCCAAGGTATACAAAGAAACGCGTGCCTTTTCATCGGTGGGGGACTTCGTACAACACCCTCAGCAGCACTGGACATTCTTATTCACCTTCTTACCCTTGATACGTTTGGAAAGCAAATTGCAGCTCACTCTGCCATCCGCCTTAAAACCATCCAACAAACTGGTCACTCTACAATTCGAAACGAACATACAAATATTCCTGGACCCACCGATTGCACCCTTAAACTTTCATACGAGTTTCCAGGTCATAATCCCAGACAGATCGTCATGGGGAAGTAACGAATCTGCAGAAAATTACTCGATCAAGTTGTACCCAGATATCTCCTAAGCAAATAAAGGAGTGGGTGCTGGTGTCTTCTCTGAAAGGCTAAACCTTAGCATATGTTTCCGTCTTTCTGAGCATTGCTGCGTGTTGCAGACGGAACTCATGGCAATCAATCGTATAGTTCATCCATCCTGAAAGCGAATGTTATATCTGCCAAGGATAATAGTATTTTCTTAGACAGCCAAGCGACCGTCAAATAACTGGAATCAGTTTCAACAAACTCAAAGAGAACCCTAGACTGCCGATCATCTCTTCAAAAGATGTCACGGCAGTTTAATATTCACCTATGCTGGGTGCCTGGGGTAAATTCTAAGGAACTGTGAGGGTGCTGTACTGACCAGACATGAAACTAAATTACCATTCGTATCCGACACAGTTGCACATGCTAGCATGATACAGCAAATCAAATCACAGACGGAGTTTTGTACGACGTGTCAGATAAGCAAACAAATTTGGCCAAAGCAGGATTTAAAAAGATCCAAGGACTGATCTTGCTCGTTAGACCATACATAAGCGCCACCATAGGTATCATCACTGGACACTGTCTAAACGACTTCTACAGCAGCTGTATGGACGAAGAAAAAGAAGAAACAATACTTCATCGTCTGACCCGGTCCTATCAAAAAAAAAGGAACCTTTATCTTGGAGTTTACTTCTTTCAAAATCTCTACAAATTGTCAAACAGGGAAGTGAAAAGTCTTCTCTGCTCTATTAATAGCTCAGATTGGTCTTCCACCAGGTATAACAAGGAGCACAAGATCCACGTGGTATCATAATGGACCAAAAAACTACTAACACTCTAACCTAACCTAAGTAGTGCTCTAATTTAAACCACCGACTGCCGTGGCCAGGCTTGCCAGATTTTTTTTTAGCGAATATTGCAATTTTAATTTATTTTCTCCCAAAAAAAAAACACAAAATTTTTAAAAATACAAAATTTTAGGGATTTCAAGGACCTTGCGTGAGATTTTACTGACATCTTTATAAAACATTCTTAAAAGATGACAAACTTCCATGAGTAAGTCAAAAGAAACAAATTAACAATTAAAATTGCAGCAAGAAAATTAAGTTCCACTAACGATTTTAATTATTAACATCTTCATCTTCAAATGCTTAATTAAGTATTCCTGGGGTTGGTTTAAAATTAAAAAAACATTAATTGATTTCTAATGTGCATACTAATTGAATTGAATAGAATGCTCTAGGCAAAGAGAAATAACTTTCTAAGGCCCGGTTTTTCAGTGCTGAGTAAACACTGAGTTAACACAGAGTTTATATATGTAATCCGGAGTTAGCTCACGAATCAGTTTTTAAGTGCAGGATTAAATTTGAGTCCGTGTTTGATGATTTGATTTGGTAGCACTCATGTTTTATCGATTTTGCTGTGAAAAAGTTATCGAAATGTATAGAATCAGCAACAGCTCAGTTATCAGCTGTTTTGTTTCAAATAAATTTTCTCGCTATCTTTCAAGTTTTTTTCTTCTTAAAATAGTCTAATTCAATATTTAAAACAGTATCAAGTCGCTGATATCTGAATCTGAGTATATCGCATACGTATTTAGTTTCTAAAAATTTAATAAAATTTCCAATCAAGTGGAATTGAAAATAATTGTTTGTTTGGTATATTATCATCTGTCTAAAACATCTGGTCGTTTAATTCCAGGGTTAACTCAACAAACTTGCTTGACTAACTCGAAGCTAACACTGGATTTAAATTGGCACCCAGGTCACAATGACAACAGCGGTAACGAACCCCGCAGATACTTATTTATTTTAGTGGCGCTACAGTCCGGCATGAACCTGGGCCTCAACCAACATGCCTCTATAATAAGCCCGGTCCTTAGCTAAATGCCTCCAGTTGCGCACTCCAAGTTGATTGGAGGCAGTTTCCACTTGTGAGCCCCACTTAAGCGAGGTCTTCCTCTACTGCGTCCGACGTCTGGCTGGGAATCAAAGACTCTGCGAGCCGGAGTATTGATGTCTATTCGTTCTACATGTCCTAGCCATCTTAAACGTCCAATGCGGAGTTTTTTTGACTAGGGGTATGTCGCTGTATACAGCTTGTATAGTTTGTGGTTGAATCTTCGTCTCCATAGCCCGTCTACGAAGATTTTTCGAAGCATTTTTCTCTCGAATCGACCAAGGATTTCTTCATCCGCTTTTAATACGGTCCATGCTTAAGCGCCGTAGAGCAGGACTGGGATAATTAGGGTCTTATATAGGATCTCCTTAGTACTTCGAGTGAGGGCTTTACTACTATATTGCCTTCTTAGCCCGAAGAAACAGCGATTGGCAAGAGTAATTCTTCGTTTGATTTCTGACAAGATGTTGTTGTCAGAGTTAATAGCGGAGCCGAGGTAGACAAAGTCCTAGCCGCCAAGATCATGTGATTTGACACCGTGGAACTTCCTTTTTTGGGTGTACGTCGATAAGCCAGCAACAATTCAAGATCTAAAGGATGAGATAATTCGGCACATTGAGGGCATAGAACCTCAATCATGCCTCAAAGTCATCGAAAATTTGGACCATCGGATGGCCTTTCGGCCATTTGGCCAATATTTTGTTGCATACATAATTGAACCATACCCATATTATCATAATAAAAAGAAATGACAATAATTTCCTTAAATGGAATTTCCTAATGGACATATAGTTGCGAGGTGGCAATCCATGATGAGTTCGATGAACTGCCGCGCAGAAGGTCTGTGTTCGATTCCCAGCCGTGATGATCTGACGAATCATATGAGTAGCATCAATTGTTAAGAAAAGCTTATCTCAACTTAGCCCTTCGGATTCGGCATAAAACAGGAGGTCCAGCCGTCGTTGCAAGTACACACTCACACATGAATGGTGAGCTCGGCCCTGGGTACTAACGAGCCTGCTGCGCCAAAATTAATTGAGGACATGTGCTTGATGATGTCGAACAAGGAATTATCTGACAGGTCCCAATTGTCCGATGCACGAAGCATTTAATCAAAAGTTGCGACAAGAAAAACAATATGATTGAGATGCTTTGAGGAAATCAGTTCAAACGAACGTTCGTTCCATTGTTGAATCGACAACGACAATATGCGTACGACACTCTTGTGAAAGTTTGAGCTAGGGAACTGGAAGGATGTTTTTTTTACTGGAACTGGAAAAAACTTTTGTGATCGAATTGATTTTGGCAACGATACGCTAACAGAATGATATTGCACTTGCAATTGCTTCCCCAGGAATTGCCTCTACATTGTTGGAAAGCGGTCTAACTACACTCATTCAGAACTTAAGTTGCCATTGAATATGCCGTTGAAATGGCCAAAGTTTTGCAGCAAAGCATATCGATCTTATGGGCTGACTGTAATAGGGCGCATAAAAAGTCTTTGAAGGCATTTGACAAAACGATGCAAGATTTACAAAACAATCGTAGACGGTTTTGCGGTGCGATGATTCTGTTGGCAGGTGATTTGCCAGTAATTCAACGGTCAACGCCAGCAGATAAACTTAATGCAGGTTGGAAGTCGTCCGTTTTGTGGAAACACTTCAAGAAACTCAAACTGACTGCGATATGAGTGCCGATCTGCAGAACAATCGATCTAGAGAAGTAATTTGAAAGCAATTGCTGGACTTTAGCAACGTCAAAATCGCTGGTGACATTTCAATCGGCTGTATTCAATTTCCCGTCGCTTTCTGTCAGCTTACCGAATCAAAATCCGAACAATTAACAAGTTTCAAGGGCAGTCATTGCGTGTTTGCGTGTTAGGATCAAGTTATATCACTTCCTGCGACTTTTTTATAAATTCAATCATTGGTGAGTTGGTGTCAAAACAAAGTTTATGCATTTTAAAACAAAATTTTCCAAAAATATTAAAATTTTTGAATTATGTTTTCGCAGAAAATCACTTTTTTTCAATGATCGAGAATACAGAACACAATACCAGACGGAAGATGTACGCACAAACTACTGCCAAAAATCGAAGAGTGGAAAAATAGAAAGTACGGTGAAACCTATTTCTACCTATCACAATTCCTAACGGGACACGGACGCTTCCGGGAAGACCTACACTTAGGCTTAGGCTTGCCGATGACCCATTCTATCGTCATTGTGATAGTGAAGTCCAAAATTCCGAGCACGTGTTCTTGGAATGCCAAAGCTGCTGAAGCTGAAGCTGCGAGAAACTCATAAGAAAGCGAAATAGGCAGGACAGTAACCCTACGAAGCCTAATATCGATATACTATCGACAAATGAAGCATGGGAAACTGCCAACAGCATCATTGCAAATATGTATAATGAAGCTCTGCACCGGGAAAATCAAACGAGATCACAAGAGGGTGAAAACCCAGGACCATAAGTCAAAACCTGCGCTATGAAGGAATACCTTATCAGGCGGTAGGTAGGGATTTACAGGACATGGGGGTGTTTTAGCCACGTATAAATGTTCTAGCATGGAGTCTGACAAAACTCGTAGCACGGGAAAGAGAGTATCCATAAAGGATTCCACCCGTCCATCGCAAAAAAAAAAAATACTATCATCAGATTCCGAAAACAATTTTAAAGTAAAAATCTTGCATTCTTCGAGTGCTAAAAAGTCCCGATATAAGGCACTTGGTCCACATTTCATTGACAGTCTTCAAAAGAGAAATTTTAACGACAAAATTTTTGAAATACATCGACTTACACAAAATGAATGATTCATAGCAGGCAAGGGGATATCGAGGACAACAACCCGTCGCAGACCTGATTAATAGGGACCAATAAAAAACGACCTAAACCAACTTGAAGTATGCAACTGGGTGTAGTTATGAAGTGATGTTTATGAAAAAGATGATTTTAATACTGTTGATACCCCAAACGACATGACATCAAAGGTTAAGATATTTTCGTAGACGCCAATAGAATCGTTTGGGTCGTTTGTGGCAAGAGGCAGACAAAATTAGTTTGAGTCAACAAAAAAATAAGCAAAATCATCCCAAAGACATAAGAAACCCTATATGTTGCTTCAACTCATTAAATTAAAAATTTTTTAAAAGTAGTTTTTGAATTTATTTTTGTTTTTCCAAATGTCAATCACTTTTTTTTCTGCCAAATTCAGTATCACCATCAACCTTATACTGCTGGTCCGGGTGGTCCTGCTGGTCCAACTGGTCCTGGTGGCCCAACTGGCCCTTGTAATCCTGGTTGTCCTGTATAACCGCGACGACCTCGTGGTCCGCGTGGTCCAATTGCTCCAGGTGGACCAGGACGTCCTCTCTGACCTGCTAGACCAATTGGTCCGATTGCTCCATCTACACCTTTTGGTCCATTATTACCGCGGTCGCCTTGTTCACCTTGTGGACCCTGTAGGCCTGGTAAACCTGGAGGTCCTGGTAGACCGGGCTGACACAAGCATTGACGAATTATACCGCGGCCAGTATTTCCACTATTACCACTACTGAAACTACCACCAATGGTAAGAGATCGTGTTGGCTTTCTTGCCTGGGTTGAGGCAAAAATTGCAAGCAAGCCTAAAAGGATACGGATAAGGAAATCAATTAGGAATCCTTTAATGATATCTAAAATACTTACAAACAATCAAACAAACAGTCGACTTCATGGCTGTATTTTCTTTGATGGTGATTCTGAAACGTGTTTAGATTTTATAGGGAAATTTCGATTTTTTCGTCTTCTTTGACCATTTCTGGCCGATGGGGATTTTCCCAATTAGAACGACTACGCCCATGGAAAAATGTTTTTTGTTTTCGAAGAGCTCTCCATGCAAGTGGTTGTGGATGGTAACCAATTAGAAACGAATAATGTGACCTAGGAACGAGGTAATTTTTCACAGAACACGAATGCATCGGATTTGAGAGGGGAAATGTATCTTAACTATCGTGTTATAGTCTGCAGTTGGTAGGCTATCTATTTTCCATTTAAATAAGAATTTGATTTATTGGTACGATATGGTGCTGGTGGGATGGGAATATTTAAAAGATTTATACTGGGCAAGGTTGGTTGAATTGACAGTGATATGTCGTTTTTAGAATTCACGGGATATCTATGTATACATTTCCTTTCCTTGAAGATTCGTAAAAGGAAATCGGTATATGTGTTTACTTCTAGGTAGGAATAATATGTCAGCTTAGAACAGCCGGCGGATGGAAGACCTCTTATGTGGTAGACAAAATCTGTTTGTAGACAATTGACAATTGTAGACCGAAAATGTATCTTAAAAGCTAGTGTATGAGAAATCGACAGTGATTTTGATGGGAAACATTTTCAGTAAATTAACAAGGAAATATATTACGTCGAAGAAACCGAAAATGTAGAAACGACTACGTATTCCAAGTTGCTCAAAACTCAGCAAAGGTCTAGGTTTCCTTAATCGATGTATGAAATATTTCACCCTTTCTGATCGGGCCACAATACATAAAGCGTTTTTACGCCCTAAACTTGAGTTCAACGTCCTAGTCTGGTCGAGTGTACCACTAAGATAGGATTCAAACGCGTACCGAAAAAAAAAACTTATAGGAGACATAGGAATAGCGAAGTCTTTAGTTTCGCTCGAACATCGTCGATATATCTCCTGTAATATTTTAAAAAAGATAAAAATTTTAAGAAATACAACGCAGAATTCTCAAAACCAATGGATATTTGGAATAATTGAACGTCTTCCAGATGATGTATTCTGAAGTCATTTCCGAATGAGTCACAACTCACCAAACATTTGAGTTTTTCTTAATATGGAGACGTTTTTTTTTATTTATTTTACAGAGTCCAGAATCAAATTTGAGGACTTTTTGGAAGGACTTTCAGAACTAGGAAGACCTGGAATAAGTTTCAAGCAAGCTTTGATGGTAACTATATGGAAACATACAAATGGATGCTTATATCGAGACTTATCAGACCGCTTTGACATAGCAAGAGGTCAATCATATAAAATAGTAGGTAACAGGAGTAACAAGAGTTATAAGTAAGCATCAGAGGTTCCTGAAAGTGAAGCGGACTATAATCGGATAATTGACGAATATCATAATCTATGAGTAGTATACATTTCCATACGTAGTAGGCTGTGTGTATGGAACCCATTTTGAAATGATCCCCCCTTCGAACAATAGCGAAAGCTAACGGGTTGGCAGCACTGGTTAGTAATGGCGTCCAAACGTCATCTCTCAAAGTGAAAAATGTTCAGTATACTTTGCCATTTAATCATGGAAAGACTTACAAACGAGCAACTATTGCAAATTATTGAAATTTGTTATCAAAATTCGTGCTCTGTGAAGAATGTGCAAATTCGATGTTTTATCGAAAAATTGCGTTCAGCGATGAGGCTCATTTCTGACTCAAAGGATACGTAAATATGCAAAACTGTCGCATCTGGAGTGATGAGCAGCCACATGCCATACAAAAATTACCAATGCGTCCCGAAAAAACGACAGTTTGGTGTGGTTTATGAGCTGGTGGCATCAACGGTCCATTTTTCTTCAAAGACGACCGTGGAAGAAACGTTACCGTCAACGAGCCATGATACGCGACTTTTTTTTGCCTCAGTTGGATGAGTTGAACTTGGTTGACATGTGGTTTCATTAAGACGGTGCATCTCATCTTACAAAGATGATAGCATCCATGCTATACGGAAAGAAATTTGTTGTAACAGATAGAGAATACTCGACAGCTGAAGTTTTTAATGTCCATAATGGTCTACTTCAAGGCACAGTAACTGCTCCACAGCTCTTCAATATCTACATTTCCGATATACTTAGGGAACTCGATAACTCATTGGCATTTGCCGACGATGCTACACTGTATGCAAGCGGCTCAAAAATTGAAGATATTCAAATCCAACTTCAAAGCAAGTTTGATAGGTTTCAAGCTTTCTGCTCCGAATGGAAGCTTAAAATAAACTATACGAAATGTGAAACCATACTGTTCCGCACCCCAATAAGACGCGGTAATTCAGATTTGATACGCAACTGGAGAAATCTCAAAATAACGAGTTCAAATGGTCTTCGGATCGAGTCAAGGACCGTGGTAAAATATTAAGGTGTTCATTTGGACAAGTTTCTGTATTACAATGAGCACATAAATATTCAATTAGACAAGGCAAGAGCGGCATTCATGTCGCTAAAAAGCCTGTTTTATTCCAACTATCTTAGATCGGATGTGAAGATCATTTGTTACCAAGCATTCGTTCGTCCAATTCTGACTTATGCGAGTCCAGTGTGGTGGAACATTAACCCATCGTATATGGAAAAACTTCGAGTGTTCGAGAGCAAATGTCTTAGAGCTTGCACACAGATGTATAGGAGTGCACATTCCGATTATAGGCATTACGTCCCAAACAAAAGACTTCTGGATGCTTCCGGTGTGTCCAGAATTGACAATGTCATTCTAGATCTTGTAAAGAATCACTTTGTTCGTTCGGCAAGTGTTAGCGAAAAAGAATTAATCTCTGGATTATTCTATCCGAATCCTGGGTATTTCAGAAATGCCTTGGAAAGTGGATATATTCCGCCAGAAACATTTCTTTTTCTGGATGCATATGGCTACCTATCGGATTCAACGAACGTTCCAATAATATACCATGCTGCAAGGAGAGCAACAGATAAAAGGATCCTTTATGAGCCTTTTGAGTCGGGGGACGTGAATACTGATCAAATTAGATACTGCATTAGCATACCTGAAAGCGACCAAAGTAACACTAACAGGTTAAATAGAGACCGATACTGGTGGCTAGACTGAAGCCGATACTTAGGTTAAGTAAAACTAGGCCCTGACATGTGATTTCTGATCTAACGATGACTTGTTAGTCGATGGAATAGAGATCACATGACAGGGCCTAGATAGGTTTAGATAGGTTTAGATAGTTAGTCATGTAGGTTTTATTTTTATATAGAAAAAAACAAATGCGACTGTCTTCTAATAGGTTTTGATTCACATTTTCCTATTTTCAAAAAAAAAAAAAAAAATACATAAAAATAATACAAAAATTCACAAAACGAGTGGTGGGTGCACGACTGGGTCGTACGCAACTTTCTCTTTCACAGCGAGTTGGGCGTTAGATCAAATAGTACGCATTTTGATTATTGATGCTAAAAATGATATAAATAATGTCGAAATGTGTTAATACAAACGTTTACTCCGAAATTCGAAGGAATCGATGTCAAAGTGAATAATAATGATTTTCCGTTATTGGCCAAAACTGAAAATTCCGGTTAGTGATAGTTGGGCTAAAACTAATTATGTGGAATTGCTTCAAGCTGTAATAGTAGTTCATATATGAAATTTCATTCAATTTGACATAATAGTTTGCGAGAAATTATCAATTTTCCTTATATGGCCTAAATGACAAAATTCGTTATATGGATTTTCTCGAAAAAACTGGGTATGCAGTTTTGTTGGAGCTAATATGGTTATGGTATATATAAAGTTTAATCAAAATCGTTAGAGCCGTTTTCGAGAAAATTGAGGTTATGTGTAATTTTTATATGGCAGGTACGGTTATTAACATGGCTAAAAGCAAACAAAAAAAATGGCCTAGAATTATGACTAAAATAAGCTTGGATACGAAGTTTGAAGAAAATCGGTCCAGCCGTTTAGGCTGGGGAGACCATTACGGACAGACGGACCGACGGACCGACGGACCGACGGACCGACGGACGGAATTCCAAAAACCACTTTTTTAGGCTCCGCTATCATCGTAATGTTAGAATCAATCAAAATCTCGAGGTCGAAAATTTTCACGAAAACAATATCTTTCTCTTTGTAAGAGAAAGTTAAAAATATAAAAATTGAATTAAACAAACAAATTAGATATCATGTAATGCGAACCATAATGGTCTTTTACTTTGGCAAAAGTTAAAAATGTCTAGTCTTTAAGTTTATTTAGGCTATTAATTAATATTAAAGAAATTGTGAATTAATAAACGTTAAAAAAAAAGACGGTGCCACATGCCACACAGCTGGTGAAACAATGGAAATGTTGAAGGATGAATTTGGTGAGCAGCTTATCTCTCGAAATAGCCCCGGGAGTTGGCCGCCAAGATCATGCGATTTAACGCCTCTTGATCATTTCCTGTAGGGCTATGTAAAGTCGTTAGTCTATGTGGACAAGCCACTATCATCGATATCTTAGAATCAATCAAAATCTAGAGGTCGAAAATGTTCACAAAAACAATATTTTTCTTTTTGTTAAAGTTAAAAATAAATAAAAACTTAACTTGCAACAGAAACTTAATTTAAAACAAAAACCTATTTGTTATTGCCACCTTCCCGCATCTTATTAAAAGGCCTTTTTGTCCTGAAAGGCATCGATTCGTTTTGCCTCTAAAGCAATCTCCTCGTTATGATGGTTCTGTTCTTCTGCCGATTCCTTTTTAAATAATTCCAGGATTTCAACTGTGTCTGTTTTCCTCCATTATGCTCTTGACTTTGGCTTGACTGGTGATGATGAATAGGCTACTGATGTCGGGTCATTTTTGCCCACTGATTCACCCGATGAGGAATCCACCAAACTCGATATTAGGTGACCTTTAGGAGGGTCGATAAGTGTTTGGTTCCATAAATTTCATAGAAATCGTCAAAATATTCCCAAAAAGGAGCCTCTCTTCCTGTTTGATTATTGCGCTGCTTTATGCGTTTCTAGGTTACGAGAAAGTTGCTCCATTTTTGAAGAATAACCTTCTTCGAGAAACCAAAAAGTGTATTCATTTTCATGATTTTCTACAAAATAGTTAATTTCGATCTTTTGCCAGAACAGAACTGCGCCACTAAACCTAATCGAAAGGTAATAAGTAATTTCACATCCGCATTTTTCCAAATTGTGTGTCTCTAGTTTTTTTTATAATTAAATATTTAGTGACTTAAACAATTAAAAAATCATAAAAACTTATTTATTTGCTGTTTTTCCAGTCATTTTCAGCAAAACAAAACACGACCACGAAACGAACAGCACAATAAGAAATGCAATACCATTCTGACAGATGCACGATTGCGCTCAAAATTGCACAAAAAGGAGTGATAGTACCACTCCTTATATCAATCGGATAGATTTGGGCCTTTAAAAAATTAAAACGTTTGTATGTCATATAAATAGGTTCGGTACGATATCCCTATCCCATAGGGGTATATTAGTTTTTACATAAAGTTTGCAACATAGAGACATAATTTAGATAGATAAATGGATAAATGTACCTCAAAGTATATGGATAGACTTAGCGATTCTAAGTCTATCCATATACTGAATCTGAATCGATTTAGCCATGTCTGTCTGTCTGCCCGTCCGACTGCAATCGCTTAATGTCCTGAATACCACCATACCATCTGCATCAAAAAGCGAAGAACAATGACAACGATGCCAACAAGCCTTTAGATCAGCCGCAACTGATGTGCTACCAGCCTTGCCTACCAGCAAGAAACCCTTGTTTTGATGACGAAAGTCGGCAGATGCTCGCAGCCACGAACAAGGCGTCGAGGCATACAAGACTAAGCTGCAGTTGAAGACGAGAGCTGCCATTGCGCCCTATAGGCAAATAATGAGGGAAAAAGACAGGCTTTTCAGAAAGAAGAAAAAATAGCTCCCGCACTATGGAGGATGTGGAGAGGTGCTACTCCAGGAACGATGTTCGCAAGTTTTACCAAAGTGTAAAACGCCAAAGCCAAGGAAACAAGAAATCTCGTCCAGATGAACAAGGAAATATCGTAGTTGCGACACAATCGATATGGAAGAATCAATTCAATTCTGCAGACTGGTAAACTGCGATGACGAACAACATTCCGCTGTCAGGCAGAACGAACCGATCAATATTGGCAACGACATCGAAAACTACCAACCACCCGACCTAAGTGAAGTGAGGATAGCAATATCTAAACTCAAGCTTCAAAAAGCCGCCGGAAATGACGGCCTTCCCGTTGAGCTTTATAAAGCTGGCTGAGATGACCAACTCATATAAGTCAAATCTGGTCGGATGAAAGTATGCCTGAAGAATGGAACATCAGCGTCGTTTGCCCGATCCACACAAAAGGAGACCCTATGAACTGCGCCAACTACAGAGGCATAAATCTGCTCAACATCGCCTACAAGATCCTATCTGCCGTAATATGTGAAAGCCTGAAACCGTTTACCAACAACCTGATCGGCACTTATCAGGTTGGTTTTAGGCCAGGAAAGTCCACAACCGATCAAATTTTCACACTTCGGCAGATCCTGGAAAAAACCCAAGAAGTCCAAATCGATACCCACCACCTATTTATCGATTTCAAAGCCGCATATAACGAAAGCATTTATAGAGACGAACTATACAGAGCCATGTATAGTTTTGGTATACCGCCTCGTCCGTTTGGGTGTTGTAGGATGACGATGGAGAATTCTCGCTGCTCCATTAGGGTCGGAAAGGACCTCTCCGAGACATTCGATGCCAAAAAAGGATTTATGCAAGGCGATGCACTGTCATGTGACTTCTTTATTCTGATTCTTGAGAGGATTGTGCAAAACTCCCGAGCCAACATCAGAGGATCTTCCAAAAATCAGTGCAACTACTAGCATACGCCGACGATATTGACATCATTGGTCAGACTCAACGTGATGTCATAGATACGTCTGCTAGTATAGAGAAGGAAGCGTCAGGGTTTAGTAGTAAACGCGTGTAGGACTAAGTATATGCTGTCAAGGACACACAACATCGACGAATTGGACAGAACGTCATCATTGACCGATATAACTTTGTCGTAGTACGGGACTTTGTCTACCTCGGCTCCGCTATTAACTCTGACAACAACATCTCGTCCGAAATGAATAGAAGAATTAATCTTGCCAAGCGCTGTTCCTTCGGACAAAGAAGGCCTATTAGTAGTAAACCTCACTCGAACTACTAAGGAGATCCTATATAAGACCATGATCATCCCAGTCCTGCTCTATGGCGCTAAAGCATGGACCGTATCAAAAATGGATGAAGAAATCCACAAATTGTTGGTTCCGTTGGCATTGACGGGTTATGGAGACGAAAATTCAACCACGAACTATACGAGTTGTACAGCGACATACCCCTAGTCAAAATACTCCACATTGGACGGGCTAGGACATCCAAAAAGAATTGGGACTAATACTCCGACTCGCAAAGTCTTCGATTCCCAGATGTCGGACACAGTAGAGGAAGACCTCGCCTTAAGTGGCGCGCACAAGTCGAAACCGACCTCAACCAACTTGGAGTGCGTAATTGAAGGCAGTTAGCAAACGACCGGGCTAACTAGAGACGCATGTTTGTTGAGGCCCAGATTCATCCCGGACTGTAGTGCCACTTAAGTAAGTAAGTGCTTAATGGCTAATAGTCAAAGTTCCAACATTTTACATTGTCAAGTTGCCGCAACTCAGATCTCTACTACCACCTACAAGTAAGTTCAAACAAAAGTAAGGATATTCAAGAACTGTGTGTTAACATTAAGTCTTCACTATGATGAACTGTTTCATGAGTTAATGCCAGATAAATGTTACTAAAATGTTAATTAACTCTGGTGTATAGCTCAGAGCTAACTCAGCATTGAAATCTCGGCCTTAATAAATACTTAGGTGACTGATAAATTATTTTTAAAATATTTTACTGACAAAAACCCCATTCAGAGCATCATATTGGCATATGGAAATTTATAAGAATCATTTACCACAAAGTGTTTTTCTTAAGTTCGAGACCACAGCTTCGGAATGTGGTTGATGCATTTTTGTTAGAACACTAAGGTTTTGAGCTGATATTTTCTCCGGCAATGCTAATAGGCTAAGAAGCTTCATTCGTAATAATCATCAATTACGAAAGAGGACGATATTAATGGTCAATTACTTGTATCAATCTAACGACAAAAACTCCGACCAAGGATCACGTCCCCTATAAAATAGATTCAATGGACACCTTATCGTAAAACAGCCAAATATCCTCATTATCATAAATACAAAAAAAAATTGATGTTCCTTACTGCCGTCATAAATAGATACATAGATATACTTTGATGTATCTTTTGTTCGTCTCAAGAAAAACGATTATTCAGAGTTTTCTTTTAGGGTTTCCACCAACACACACAGTTTTCTGTTCAGAACTAGTTTTCAAAGAAAAGACAAAAAAGCGGATTGAAACAGGAATGAACGTCTGTGATTGGTTGAGGATTGCGTGAAGATTCTTCCATGATGCACATTTCCAATGGCCTTCCAGTCCACGATGCAGTCGTTCTTGAGGGTATAAGAACAACATACTGACGTTCAATTAATTCAGATTCAGTCTAACCATGAACAGATTCTTGAGCTTAATTTTCTGTACGTATACGTCACAAAGATTTATTTTTTCTTTCTCTAATCGTCCTGAAAACGAATTATAAATTATTTCCACTTTTTTATCTTTTTAGGTACAACCGCAGTTTTATGCGCCGTTGCCGCCTATCAGGATGAAGGATTGTATCGTGGCTACAGTGGTGGTTATTCCGGCGGAGGCTATATTGGTGGATATGGTGGCATTGATTGCAATTGCCCAGCCGGTCCTCCCGGTCCACCAGGGCTACCAGGTGTACAGGGTATCAGCGGAATACGTGGTGACAAAGGTGACAATGGATTCTTAGGAAATCCAGGTCCAATTGGACCAGTTGGTGTAGGTGGAGCTCCCGGAAGTAATGGCCGTGTCGGTCCCCCTGGTCCACCTGGATTGCGGGGTCGTCGAGGTTACACAGGACCAATTGGCCCAATCGGTCTTCCCGGGCCAAGGGGTCCTGATGGACCACGAGGACCACCAGGTGGACTCGTTAGAAGGAACGCTGTCCATGATGAACGTGATATCAATGAAGATGATAATGAAAATGAACGAGACTTTGAGCAGGAATATGATGAAGAAGATGCCGATGGCTTGTAAATGATTGTCAAATAAATTCATTGGACTTGGAAAATATTATTTTTGTTGGTTTTATGTTGGATTGTTGGAAAAAATTGTTTTTACACCGAGTAATACCTAATGGGTGACCTCGTTTTCGCTCTGAAATCTTATTTGCTTCTGTTTTTATAAAGATCGGATTAATTCGTCTTTTATTACAAATTCCGATTTGTTTCTTTACTTTGATGATAACTTTTTGTATAATAATGGGCTACGGAAACTAAGTTTGAAATGTTCTGTCGCACATTAATAATTTTCAGGAAAAGTCACAACAGCAGAGAAACACAGTCACAAGGATGACAGCAACGTCCTGAAAGGTATTCAACACAATACATCAACATCGACACTGTGGCCAATCACAGTTACTTAAGTGGCGCTACATTCCAATTACTTAGCTAACTGCCTCCAGTTGCGCACTCCGAGTTGGTTGAGGTCAGTTTTACTTGTGCACGCCACTTAAGGCGAGGTCTTCCTCTACTGCGTCCGACGTCTGGATGGGAATCGAAGACTATGCTAGCCGGAGTCCATTCGTTCTACATGTCCTAGCCATCTTAAACGTTCAATGCGGATTTTTTTGGCTAGGTCTATGTCGATATACAGTTCGTATAGTTCTTGGTTGAATCTTCGTCTCTATGGCCCGGAAACGCAAACGGGACCGAAGATTTTGGGATTTCTTCATCCACTTTTGATAAGGTCCGTGCTTCAGCGCAGTAGAGCAGGACTGGGATGATCAGGGTATTATATAGGATCTCCTTAGTAGTTCGAGTGAGGGCTTTACTACTAAATTGCCTTCTTAGCCAAAAGGAATAGCGGTTGGCAAGAGGAATTCCTTTCGCGTTGAAAACATATACTTACGTATTACATGCGTAACCCATTTTTGACACTTCCTTCTCTATACTAGCAAACGTGGCTATGACATCACGTTGACTCCTACCAATGATGTCAATATCGCCGGCGTATGCTAGGGAGTTTTGCACAATCCTCTCAAGAATCAAATTAAAGAAGTCACCAAACCGAGACATGGTTCTGTATAGTTCGTCGGCTAAACGACAAATGGTTGACAAATGGTTACAGGGGCTCACAGATCACGGCAGATAGGATCTCGTAGGCGATGTTGAGGATACTTATGCCTCTGTAGTTGGCTCAGTCCAGAGGGTCTCCTTTTTTGTGGATCGCGCAAAAAATGATGTTGAGATTCCATTCATCCGACCAGATTTTGCGTACGAGTTGGTGAATACTACTCTCCAAGTGAGCTCGGTGGGAAGGCCGTCATTTCCGACAGCCTAATCTAAGGCTTTAAGTTAGGGAGTTGGAATCGAGTTACCATATCACTGTTGCCAAAGTTGGGGCTATTGTGATTTACTCCAATTAGAGCTCACTCATGATACCGGACTTTGTGATGAATCCTAGTAAATCTTTGAGTGGGCTGCTAGATGAGTTATCTGCCTCAAGGTAGTGTTTACCTAGTTGGTGTTGACGTTATCTGATTATGCATGACACAGGATGTGTTCTGCTGATTCTCGGTCCTCGTTGCATAGTCTGCAGTTGTTATATTGAGTTATTCCCATAGCCATGAGGTGTTTTTTGACTTGAGAATGTCCAGTAAGGAGCCCTGTGACAGTTCGAATCTGTCTGAAATGAGGTTAAGTGCCCTCTGGAGGAGTTCTGATATTGTTTCTTCGAATTGTCCTCTGATTAGGATCACAATGTCAACGGCGTATCCTTGGCGACAGCCTTATTAAGCTTAAGTTTAGATATTGCTATCCTCACTTCACATAGGTCGGGTGGTTGGCATTTTTCGCTGTCGTTGCCAATATTGAATGGTTCGTTCTGCCTGACAGTGGAATGTTGTTCGTTTTCGCGTTTAACAGTCCGCATAAGTGGTTCTTCCATATCCTCAGCATCGACTATGTCGGAAGTACGATATTTCCTTGTTCATATGGGTGGGATTCTGTTCGAGCATTGTTTCCTTGGCTTTGACGTTTTACACTTTGACAAAGCTTGAGAACATTGTTCCTGGAGTGGCACCCCTCTACATCCTCTATAGTGCGGGCGCTTTTCTTGCTCTCTTTTCTGAAAAGCCGGTGTTCTTCCCTCCTTCTTTGCCCATAGAATGGCAGCTCTCGTCTTCACCAGTAGCTTAGTTTTGTAGGCCTCGTTCATGGCTGTGGGCATCTGTCGGCATTTCTCATCAAACCAACGGTTTCTTGCTGTTGGGGCAGAGAATCCAGCACATCAGTTGCTGCTGATCTAAAGGCTTGTTGAAACAGTTACCATTGTTCTTCGACATTCGATGCTGGTGGTGTGGTGTTAATCGAGGGGTTAAGGGATACGACATTCAATTTGTTTCACAGTATTTCTGGTTTGTGGTGGCGTGGTGGAATCTTACATTCTTACCTTAGCTGCAACAAGGTAGTGGTCCGTGTCGATGTTAGCCCCTCGGAATGTTCGGAAATCCAAAATATCGCAAAGTAATCAATTTGGTTGCCCGTTCGTTGATTTGGAGACTGCCATGTCCGCTTATTTATGGATATCGAGGTGAGGAAACCGTGTGCTGGCTATAGTGGCATTTCGTTCCGTAAAGAAGTCAATTAGCCGAAGTCCGTTGCAAGACATGTTGTCGTGTGTTTTCCGAAAATACTGCTAAGAATGTCTTCTCTTCCTACCTTTGCGTTGAGATCTCCCAGTACGATTTGAACATCGTGCTTCATTAGTCGCTCATAGGTTTTGTCAAGGAGCTCGGAGAAGAAATCCATAGATGTATCATATTTTTGCTCCGTCGGAGCCTGAGGCTTATGTTGACGAATTTGGCCTTTCTGCGGATTGTTACAATGCGTTCGCTAATGTCTTGAAAACATAAGACTTCTTGACTAAGTCTGGCACTTATAACAAATCCGCATCTGAATAATCGCTGTTTCTGCTCATTATAACACGGTTCGTAGTAGATGTCACATATTTTCATCATCTTTTTGCCCCGCAAATGCCATCGTATTTCCTGGATGGCATTAATATCTGCTTTGTAGCAGCTTTTGGCTTCCGCTGTTCTCACATTCCATGTGCAGATACGAACTTCGTTGTCCTTTTTTGGTTTAGCATTGTCGTCAACAATAAAATCAGTCATTTCCGAGGCAATTGGTTCTTTATAACAATAATTGTTTCCATGGGTGGGTAGTTAACCTTAAGCCCGACCCCCTCCACTACGGGATTGAGCGCTGCCGTTGGCCTTTCGGTTCATCCGCCACCTGACTTACCCTTGAGATTCCTAGATAACCTGTTGTCCGAATATGTCGAAGAAGCTCATCTAGGTTCGCCTGGTACAGCAGGCCGGGTATTCCGAGCCATTCTGATCAGGTTGTTTATAGTGTTGCTGTTTTTCGCCCTGTTATCAACACTCGCATTTGATATTTAGCAAGTCAAGTCCGACTGTATGAGACCAGTACCCGATGGTTACCACTTGGAGGTAAAATAAGCACAATTGATGTATAGCCACAGTTATAACTACTGGACATTGCCAAGTTAAAGCCAATCTGAGTCTAATATCGTTCTACAACATCCAACCAACCAACACGCTAGAATAGTCAGCTGTTATAATTTTTTTGCAAAAATTGTCAGTAGCCTATGTTTAAAAAAGGGAACGCCTGGAGTGGGTACAATAAGCAACCACTTGAACTTTGAATTAGTTTTCTATGTGAGGGTCATGTGCGCATTCCTAAAAACTAAAGCCAACCGCTGTTTCTTCGAGCTAAGAAGGAAATTCAGTAGTGAAGCCCTCACTCGAACTACTAAGGAAATCCTGATCATCCCAGTCCGGCTCTACGGCGCTGGGGCATGGACCGTGGCAAAAGTGGATGAAGAAATCCTTGGTTGATGTGAGAACAAAATTTTTTGAAAAATCTTCGGTCCCGTTTGGGTTCGGTCAAAACCCACCACTGTTTGCTATCGTATAAATTATCTCGCTTAGTATTAAGTACCATTAACTCACTTTTCATAAAAAATCGTTCATTTTGCGATCTAACTAAATATATGTCACGATTAGAGTGTATTGGTTAACCAGTAGCTCTGCTGCGCGCAAAGCCAGTGGACTGTTTATTTTTTAGTGAATCTTTAATTTCTTAATACCAAATATCACAGATTGAGAAACATCCATCAAGCGGTGAGTAAATACATCATCAAGATTGGTATTTACTTTATTTTCGGTTTTTTTTTATTTGACTTTGATGATTAAATGCGTAATACTTGGACCGGAATACAAAAACTATTTTCCAAATCTATATTCTATGCTGATCTCATGTAAAAAAATTGTAAAAATGTTTAATACATTAAATAAATTAATGAACTTATGTTCATCTATAGTAAATGAAATTAGAATATCTTTTTAAATATTTATACATGCCAAAAAAGAAAAACAACAATAACGGTACCATTCACAAAAGATGGACTACACTAAAGTTAAACAAAGTTATTTATTCCATCAGTTTACAAAGATTCCAAAGAAATATGCAAATCACTATAAGAATATTAAGAATTTAAGTCACTCAAGGTACATACATTCTCACAGATACCTCCCAAATAAAGAACAGCTAATTAAATATCTCAAGTTATGTACGTGCGAATCCAAAATCCAAATGGCAATGACCCATAAACGACGCATAATCATTCTATATACTCCAAGTTAGTTAATCATGATTGGCCGCGAATATAATTATCATAAACACAGAGTATCTCTGACCTGAAAATGGTCGCGAATAGTTATGGCCGATACAGAATGTCGTGGCTCACTTGGGGTGGGGAGAAATTCATAACGGTTTGTGGTACTTTGAATTGGCAGATTATATTTCCCAAATCTATACAGATTAGAAAATAAGTTCAAGTGGTCATATAAAAGAAATTTCTTCTTTATTAGCCAGCATAGAAGATACAAAATGAAGACGGCGGTGACACTGCTGTTATTTGGTAAGAGCGGTTTTATCCATATACGGTACAACACGAGAACTGCATGATAGGTTTCATAACCGAATTGTTTAGAGGAAATATATTTAAATTGTATCTATCTATCTATTTGAAGGTGCCATAGTCACATCCGGTGTTGCGGATAAGAAACCATCCGCAGAATCGGGAAGAAGCATATTCCGTATTGAGACAGCAACGGAATCATCGGCAGAAGATACAGTGCCAAAAATCATCTTAAAGCCTAAGAGGACAAACATTGTTCCACACTATCCTGAGCCACATTATCCATCCCATCCAATACCTCACTATCCACCAGCACACTATCCACCACCACACTATCCACCACCGCACTATCCTTCACCACAATATCCGCCATACCATCCAAATCCCCACCCACCAACCCCACAACACCAACAATGCAATTGTCCACCAGGACGTCCAGGTCCACCTGGCTTACCTGGCATTCCAGGATCTAATGGTGCTCCCGGCCTTAAAGGAGAAAAGGGAGATACTGGTTCCAATGGCTTACCTGGAGGAAGTTCCATGAAAGGTGAGAAAGGTGATCCCGGAGATAAGGGCTCCAATGGAAAGAAGGGCGTTAAAGGCGATACTGGAAGCAAGGGAGATATGGGTATCCCCGGCCCAATAGGACCTCCTGGACAGCAGGGCGCACCTGGAATACCCGGCGAACCTGGAAGGCCAGGACTTATGGGACGACCAGGTCCACAAGGTCCAGCTGGTACCCCCGGCTATCTGGTGCCATCAAGACCTCATTCATATCCAAAGCCATCTTACCATAAACCACATCCAAGCCCACCACCAGTTCATTCACCATCCCCTGCACCTGAATACCCTTCATACAATCCAGACAACCGACCCGTAGATCGTCCAATCCAACAACCACATAAAAACCCTCAAGATTCATACAATGATTATCCGAGTCCACCATATCATGGAGGTTAGTTTTTTTTGTTTGCTAACATTTCCAAGATATTCCTCAAAACTATGATTCTCCTTGCAATCTCTATCCAGGCAACTCCAACTATAACACTAACTCGTATAATGTATACAGCTCACGGAGTGAAGATGACAATGTGGTAGTTGAGGCTGCTAACACACTTGTTAAAGCTGCTAAGGAGCTAACCAATGATGATGACAAGAAACCAGCTGACATTGTTGACGAAAATCTGGAAGATGATGTCAAAACCGTTGCAATTCCCGTCTTAGTCCAGCCAATCACAAACACACCACCACAGAGGAAACCACAGGTTCCTGAAGAAAATGATGACGCTGAAAGTAATGAGGAGGAGGACTCTCAAGCTGAAGCAGTTGCAGAAGATGAATCTGTCCAGCTTGTAGAAGAGATTGAAAATGATGACTTGGGACGTTCTGCGTTTAACGCCCAGACCCGCAGACGACAGAATAAATATACTCTAAGGAATCCGTTTGTGGGATACTTGTACTACTACAACAAATGAAAGGCTAAATCTGTGTGAATGAATAAAAGTATTAATAAGATAAATTGAAGTCTTTTACATGTGATGTGATGTAGATATTTTGGCTGATCTATGGTAAGTTATCGTATTTAGCTTTAATGTACGGGAGGGAGTTGGATGAAGTGTAGACCGATGCCAGTTATTGTATTGCACTGGTCCTTCTCTAGTTATGACCGGACGAGTCATGAGACGAAGCGAATAAGTAACTTCCAACCACCACCACCATTTATCAACCGCATGCAACCGTAAGTTAAGGAGCTTTTGGCAAAATGTAGTCTTCGGATTTCTATTAATAGAGGACATACCGTCACGAAGTGAAATATATCTTCTCTTTGGTTGAGGTTACACAGGGGTGCATATGGAGTCAATATCATTTCTATGTGGTCTAAAATTTAGTTGGGGCATTTCGGTGCGAAGATGATATAGCGAAAGATTGCTTCTACGAGCTCCTTGACAAAACCTATGAGCGACAACCGAAGTATACGATGCTAAAATCGTGCTGGGAAATTTTAACGCAAAGGTAGAGAAGATCTTTGGCGGTATTGTCGGAAAACACAAACATCGACAGGGACCACTCCCTTGTTGCAGCCAAGGTAAGAATGCGAATATCTACCACTGCACAACAAACCAGAAATACTGTGAAGTAATATAATGCAATCTCAAGAGACCGCCAACGCCCTCGTGCAACCCATATCCCTTATCTACTCGATTAACACCATACCACCATCATCGAATGTCGAAGAACAATAGAAACGATCCCAACAAACCCAATAGATCAGCCGTAGGTTTCTCGTGCCCACCAGCAAGAAACCCTTGATTTGATGAGGACTGCCGACAGATGATCGCAGCCAAGAACGAGGCCAACAAGGCTTAGCTGCAGGTTTAGACAAGAAACTGCCATTGAGCTCTATAGGCAGAAAAGTATGGAAGAACACCGGCTTTTCAGAAAGAAGAAAAAAGAGCGAGAAAAGCGCGATTCTTGGCTTTGACAAGAATACAAGGCTCGGACAGAATCCTGTTGAGATAAACAAGGAAATATCGTATAGTTGATACAGTCGAAGCTGAGGATATGGAAGAACCACTTCTGCAGACAGTTAAACGGCTATGACGAATAAGATTTCACTGTCAGGCAGCACGAACTATTCAAGATTGGCAATGACAGCGAAAGCTGCCAACCATCTGACCTAAGTGAAATGAGGACAGCAATATCTAAACTCAATCTGAACAAGGCTGCCGGAAATGATGGCCTTCTCGCCGAGCTGTATAAAGCCTGCGGACATGACTGGGTAAGTAACATCCACGAACTCAGAAGCCATATATGGTATGATAAAAGTATGCCTGAAGAATGAAGTCTCAGCATCATTTACCCGATCCTTCAAAAAGGAGACCTCTGAACTGCACCAACTATGTCCTCTCAACATCACCTACAGGATCCTATTTGCCGTAATATGTGAACGCTTGTAACGCCAGGATAATCCACAACTCATCAAATCTTCACACTTGTAGATCCTGGAAAAAAAATCCAAGAAGTCCTAATCGACACCCACCACCTGTTCATCGATTTCAAAGCCGCTTACGACAACATTTATAGAGACGAACTATACAGAGCCATGTCCAGTTTTGGTATACCGCCCAAACTCATCTGTTAGAGCAGGATGACGATGGCGAATTCTCGCTGCTCCATCAGGGTCGGAAACGACGTCACCGACATATTGGATACCAAAATTTAATTTTTATTTTTTTAAATTTAATTGTTCGAGTCATTTGGACATAAAATTGTCTCTCTTTGAATAATTTTTTTTTAAATTTTAGCTTTCAAATCTACAATGGCACGAAAAATGTCACAAAGAGTCAGAGGGCAGAGGGCCACCAAGAGGGCAGTTCGAATGAAGGGTAAACCGAGACCGAGATCTAGAAAACACCTTCAGCGTCGTTTAGTCTCCCAAGCCAGGAGATCATTTAGAAGGAAGCAACAAAAAAAAATCAAACGTTCCGAGTTAAAAAACTGGGAAAAATGTTTCGCACTTCTTAAGAAGCCCTTTCGATGTCACCATTTATACAAATTTATAAAACTATCTGTGAATGAATGATTTTTTAAGGTCACTCGTACCTACATCACATCCAGATAAATTGTTTCACTAATAAAAGTCAACAAAGTATCCCCCTAAAAAAAAAAAAAAAAAAGAGGATTAATGCAAGGCAATGAACTGTCATGTGACTTCTTTAAACTGATTCTTGAGAGGATTGTGCAAAACTCCTGAGTCAACACCAGAGACACAATCTTCCAAAAATCGGTGCAACTAATAGCATACGCCGACGATATTGACATCATTGGTCGGACTCAACGTGATGTCATAGCCACATGTGCTAGTATAGAGAAGGAAGCGTCAGAAATGGGTTTAGCAGTAAACGTGTGTAAGACTAAGTATATGTTGTCAACACGGACAAAACGTCACCATTGACAGATATAACTTTGTGTTAGTAAGGGACTTTTTCTACCTCGGCCCCGCTATTACCTCTGACAACAACATCTCGTCTTAAACGAAGAATTACTCTTGCCAACCGCTGTTCGTTCGGGCTTAGAAGGCAATTTAGCTGTAAAGCCCGCACTCGAACTACTAAGGAGATCCTATATAAGACCGCATGAACCGTACCAAAAGTGGATGAAGTAATCCAAAAATCTTCGGTCCCGTTTGCGTTGCCGGGCAAACATGTCTAGGACATGTAGAACGAATGGATACCAATACTCCGGCTCGCAGAGTCTTCGATTCCCAGCCAGACTTCACACACAGTAGAGGAAGAAATCGCCTTAAGTGGCGCCCACAAGTAGAGACCGACCTCAACCAACTTGGAGTTAGCAGCTGGAGGCAGTAAGCTAAGGACTGGGCTAATTGGAGAGGAATGTTGGTTGAGGCCCAGGATTATTATTGATTTCACAACTGAGCAAACTTTACGTGGCATCCGATTGAAAAGCCCTCATAGCGTAAACTCTCATCTTAAATGATGGTAGTTGTCTCTGTAATATTTTCTGAATTTCAGCAAGGGGAAGCACTATGATGAGATTTCTGAAATCCTAACCTACCTTGCGACCAAGTGCTTCTTCGTCAGATATTTGGCCTTATGAAGTCAAATGGAGGATATGATACAGATGGTAAATTCCAAGATGTAAATGAAGTCCAAAAGTTCAAGATGCATCTACAGTAGTAGGTATGTTCCACTTATGCATCCCTATGAGATATCAAAAAAAATACGTTAGTTGAACATGTTCAGAGATTTCTGCCACATACTGAGACTAAAATTTGTTGGAATTGTCGAATCACCCTTTCTACTTAAAGATTTCAACTAGTTAAGATGCATCAAAAAGGAAATCCATCATTATTATAAGCTGCTAAGTAAGGAAACTGTTGTTTGACTGAAACAGTTTCCCTCCTCTGAGAATATTGAATTAAAAAAAATACGTGGAACACGCCTATTGACTATGAACAGTCATGACGAAATAAAAAGACCGAATGGCCGATTTTAGAATCAGGTAATATTGGATTCTAGGGGCTTGGACAAAATGACTGTTACTTGCAGGTTAGTTTACAATGAAGATAATTTTGCATCATTCTACTAAACAAATCATTTCAGTAATAATTACGCGAGCTACGTATGAGCTATTTGTAATCTTGGGCGGTATATTCTGGCTCAAAACATTTTTGTAGCGTACCATATGTTGGTTGACTCTTTGACAAATTTCTTCCATACGATTCACCATTTGGAATTAAGAACGGTGGTCTTAATTCTTAATTCTTCTTAACTCACTTGCAAAGCGTTTAAGACTTAAACCCATTCGACAGCCTTAATCTGTGTGAATGAGTCAATTGGCACGGTGATCACAATTTATTCAAACTGTTTATATTATTTTTACAAAAGTTAATATAATCATCACATCAATGTTTGGTAGCCTATGGCCCTTAGGCACGAATTCGAAAAATAAGGCGAAGAGTTGAGAATATTTGAATAGTTTGAGATGTTTGGTGGGCTAGTCGGAAAAAACCATTCATTAAGAAATAATGATCCTAATGCCTTCAATTTGCATAACTAAAGCATTTAGGTAGTTTATATGATCTGCCCTTTTGGAATCCCAAATTTGTCTTCAGAAGCTGTGTGATCCATCAATCTATTGATGACAATCAAAGAAGATTTTGAGATTATAAATGAACTTGCTGGCTTCAGATTTTATGGTCATCATTAGTATTAGCATATTGGATATTGAGATATTGGTCCACTTTCTTAAGCCTATTAACCGAATTGAGTTTAAATTTGGGCCATGAAAAGTGAATCAACAACGCCGGTTTTAATTGGGTCATAAAATTGAAAACCCGTTTTTTTTACTATTTTGATACAAAGGAGATATTTTAACATTATAAGTAGGTGTGACTCTCAAGCATCGTGATATCTCTAGAACGTAGAGATACCACGGTGCTTGAGAGTCCAAAAGGGACGCTACGAGCCATAGTACAAAGAGGAGTCGAAGGGTAGGGAAACTATACAGAAACACGTTTTATATCATTCTCTCATGAATACATTTATAATTCTCTTTTTCGTAACACATTTTCGTTTCAAAAAATCCAATCAGCAGTTGGTGATCTTCACTACAAATAAATTTCATTATGTCAGCCTGCCCCCACGTGTTGGTAAATGTTAGGCAATGCAAAACTTAATCGTTTTAACCTTCCTAATGCATATCAACTCCAAAACTCTGCATCCACGGATGTGCACCTTGACTAGCAATTGGATTCCTTGGTATATGAATTGTTAGTCTTGCGGTAGCTTATGAATAGGGAAAGATCCATTCTTTCTCTAGGGCACCTCTTGCTTTTCGCAGACGGCAGCGGCAAATTCCCAAAATAATGTCAACGGTACTGTTTACAGTTCTTTTTTGGCTAGACAAAGTGAAAATGACAGTGGTAGACGAGGTCCCACCCCCTTTTCATCCAGTGAGATACGACCAAATCTATAGGCTCCGTCAAGTAGTTGTAACTACGTTTCGGAGGTTGGCAGATGGTCTGGTCTAACAAGGATGTTACAGTCACCAAGCCGGACAAGCTGAACTCAGGCAACTGTGCGGCTCCCAATCCGTCACAATATGCACGTTCTGCTGATATGTACGTTAGCTGCAAATACCCAGTAAGCAGTCCCTGACCAAGAACGGCAGAAATGGAGGGATTAGGTAAAATGGTAAAAGGAACCCCTAAGCACTCCCTGTGACAAAACGAGTGGATGCCCTTTTTATGTATGTGCTCCCCATCTCAGAACTTTTTATGTTTTTGAGGTGGCAACGTGAGAAAATCTTTATTTTTTCCATTGACCTACACATTGTTTCTCGCCGCTTCAGGCATACTGGAAACAACGATATGAATCGATACTCATGCATTGTTGACGGTTGCTGTGGTCTGTTACCTGAGTAAGCAGGAGTGACATCCTGTTGAAAAGGCTTTCAAACTTATGCTACAAACGCCCCGTCCGGTCAAAACCTTGGTAGGCCTCAAAGTACGTTCAATATTTCGTCACCATTAAGTTGGGTTTGTGGGCCCAGATGATACATTCGTTATCACCTATCGGGCTCTGGTATAACACCCGCATGGCCTCACTGCTTGAATGGCATCAATAGGTGACCACAAACTCGAATATTGACAGCGGCTTTGGGTGGGACCCGATTTGCAATGACAAACAAAAAACAAACCAAACGGAGAGGTTGAAGTGAATCTCTTCGAGGACGATGAGGCCATCAGACGAAGTGCGACAGAACCGCACACGAGCATAGATAGGCGATACGAACCTTCAATGAATCTTAGTATCAATTAGTCAATCTATGAGAGATGCCAATGAAAGGATTAAAGCACTCTACGAGCTTGATACAATAGAGTTCCACGACAACAAAAAATGCTTCGCAGACTTCTCCCTGGCTCATAGTTGCACCAGACCCAAAAGGAGGCAATAACCAAGCAGCGAAACCACGAATTCTAAACTTCGACAGCCGTCTTCCAATAGGGAAGGGAATAAGGTGCCAAAACAAAATCATGAAGGAGACGGTAACAGTAAGTTCACAGAAACTGAAAGAATGGTCAGATGTCGTCTAGAGAATGAAGGCATCAGGGAAGCAAAAAACAAGAACCAAACTATCACCTGACTATAGTGGAGATAGTGATGCCAAAAATGATGAAATTATTAAGGATTAGGAGTGTGCATATGTATTTCATGCATAATGTGGTCATCTTAAGTTTTATTTACAAATCCGAACAGTTCCGTTGAGATAAGATCTTCTTAAGAGTTGATACTTCTCGGATCATGACAAGAGAAGGACCATTTAAGGACATGTTGGTATTGTTTTGACACACCTTCTGCTGCACTGAGCCACAAGAGACAGTCAATATCAATGCCCAAAATGGACGGAACATCATAACAGCTAAAGCAGCTACAAAGTGGTAAAACCATTGCCTACCTTGGGTCATTTTTATTCTATCAACGACATCTCGACAGAAATCAAAAAAAGAATGACTTAGCGATTGCTGTTTCTTCAGACTACAAAAGTTCTTATTCGAACTGCTAGGTATAACCCAAAGAATGGTCTTATTATCTACGTCCTACTTTGTGGTTCTGAAAACGTTTCAAAAGTAGGTGAAGAAATCCTTGGTGGTTTTGAGCAAAACATTTTTGAAAAGGTCTTGCATGCGATGTCGGGCTTTGGAGACGAAAATCCAAATGGAAGGTTTACGAGCTTGATAGCATGAATTTGTATAGCGAATGGGCACCAATGATCCGGCCAACAGAGTCATCAATTCTTTAGTTTAGGATCAACGACCGAATAAGTATAAACCGACATCAAACAATTTTATGTGAGCGAATGGAGGCAGGCATGGACCTTGCTAATTTGTATTCAATTTTAATTTACAGGTTCAGATTTAGATTCAATCAAAATGAACAGTTCCGTTGGTGAGGCAAGAATTTAAGTTGGCCTCACTGGACAGTTTCCGTTCAAACGCAGTTTCGGCGCACTTTTGACGATACGCCTCCGAGCAGATGGACCATAAGGAGGCTGCTTAAAGCCCTACTAAAACGTGAAACTTAGGTGCGGGCGCGGGAGCGAAATTCCCGCGGAAAATAAGTACATGGCGGGATATGGCATCATGCAAATAGCTGCGTACTCCGAGAGGCGATAGCGGGATTGTAGCGTTATTTCGCTGGTTCGCTGCATGTACTATATTTTTGCAGTCCCGCGTGTGTTATTGTACTTTGTAGATGGTGTCAGTGGAAAAGCTCTTGGAAATAAAAAAAAATTTCCAATTTTGAATACCCTCCCGCTTTGGTGTGATGTTCCGGCTCCCGCATCTTTCCCATGCGATATTCGCTATCGCTACGGCTCTCGCGTTTCGCGTTGGTTTGAGCAGGCCTTAACTCTTTTCCCGAGTGTAAGAAAGTTTATGTAAGGCCCACATTTCGGATGTATTATAAGTTGCAAATGATGCTGTTGGCAGTTTCCCATGCTTCATTTGACGATCTACTGCATTTCTTCGCTGCTTCATACTTTCGGCATTACAGGAGGACGTGCTCTGCACAGCAAGCCTAAGCCTGTATAGGTATTCCCGGAAGTTTCCGTGTCCCGTAAGGAATTGTGATAGGTTGAAATTTACTTCACCGTGCTTTTTTGTTTACACTCTTCGATGTTCGGCAGTAATTTGTGTGTCCATCTTCCGTTTGGTGTTGTGTTCCATTGTCTTTGCCATTCCATTTCAGCGGCTTCTCTAATTGGAATTCGCTCTCTGTTTTCGTTATTGTATGCTGACGGTCAGATTTTTACCTCCAGCCCGATAGGCATTCTACCCTCTATCAAAATTATTGCATCCACAGATAGAGTTCTGTATGCACAGCATACTCTTAGCGATGCTTTTCTGTACACAGAGCATCCTTCTCATGTATGACCCAGTACATGTGGCCGAGCTCCATATGGGGGCTGCGTACATGAGCATTGATCTGGTTGCGGTTGCAAGAAGATTCCTTATTTGCTGCCTTGGTCCTCCAATATTCGGCATAAGCCTTGATATTTCGGCGACTTCTGGGCCGGCTTCCTCAGTCATGTGCCTTAGGTGTTTTCTGATGTTAAGCCTGAGATCTATAAGCACCCGTAGGTATTTTATGTAGAGCTTCGACTCGATTGTGTGCTCTTCCACTTTTAGTCTTAAGCGCTCAACTTCTCTACGACTGCTAATGAGAACGGCCTCTGTTTTATGGTCCGCCATCTAAAACCTTGAAAAGCTGGGTAATATCTTTACATCTTTGACAGTGTTGTTGCAGTGTTGCTTCACTTCCTCTATGGTCTTGGCCACTAGTACAACTGCGATGCCGTCAGCGTATCCGATAATATTCACCCCTCTTGGTTTTGTTATAGTCGATACTCCATCTTACATAATGTACCATAGAGTTGGTCCCAGAACTGACCCCTGTGGAACTCCTCCTATGATTTCGTATGTCTTAGGCCCTTCGTCTGTATCGAAAAAAGGGTCCTGACCTGACCTGACTTTACACATAACCAGTACAGTAGCAGATTTATAGATAAATTCCATGATACAATTATTTCATTCAACCTCCCCATTTTGTTGCAATCAATCCGAAATTAAATTAATTAAAACCCAACCAGATCTTAGTTTTAACAAAGCCATATATCATATCTTTTATCAACAATTCACATTCAAATAATTGGACAATTGAAATTCTAATCATCATAGTCAGCTGGTTGCGTGCCGATGGCATAGTTATAAGTTCCATAATCAAAACTACGATACCTCGCTGATCCCTGTGGACCTGGTGGTCCGACAACTCCAGGAAGACCAGCTATTCCATCGGGACCAGGACTTCCTCTGATACCATCAATTCCATTCTTTCCAGTTGTACCAGGAGGACCGGGTGGTCCTTGTGGCCCATCATCGCCATCTGCACCGGGATTTCCTGGAGCACCAGTTAACCCTGGTAGCCCCACTGATCCATCTGCACCCTTTGAACCTTGATCGCCCTGATCACCAGGCAGACCCTTATCTCCAGGCTCCCCAGGCGGACCTGTTTTCGTCAAAAGAATTTGCCTCACTCCAGTGTCGCTATATTTTATTGTTGCACGAATTTGTGTCCCATCTTCGGTAGCTGCGTGGGCAATTAATAGCAAGCCTGCAAATGGATAATTCTTGAAATAATTTTCCAGACAATTGCCCTTAAGATATTTCTTTCTTCGTTGAAATACTTACTGACTAATAGGCAAGTGAAAGGCTTCATGTCTGAGTTACATCTGATTCGAAGCAAGTCTATGTCCGTGCATTATATATAAAGGCATCCGAATGTAAAGTTAGATGGTGTTATCTGAAACGAAAGGGCACCAAAAGCGAACCAGATACTAATGCATTTCGAGTGTTAATGAACCATCAATGGTTTTTTCTTCTCTTCATGCGATGCTGGTAATTTATGTGCAGTCAGTGGTTGGGTTCTTGAATATACAAGTTTTGGAAATTTGAGATTCCTGTTTTCGTTTTATTACATCAGGTTTGATGAAAATTCATGGGTTTCTTAGTTAGTTGGGACACAGTTCGGATACTCTGCACTTTTAGATACTCCCGAGTATGCCCTTTATCCTGGTGATGATCATGTTTGTACCTTACTATTTCTTGTTTCAAAACATGATTTTTAAGTTACCTCTGATGAAAGTTAGAAATTCATCATGAGTTTTAAGTTTACCATGGGCACTCAAGAATTATAATTTACGAAACGTGGTTTCTATATAATTTAAACTTCAACGCACCTTTACATAGCACACCGGAGCTGCTCACATTTTGCTTTCCGAAAATCAACTATTATGGCTGGCCTTGAAGTCCATGAAAAGATGGTGTGTTTCGACTTGGAATTCGTTGGTGCCTTAGTTTTAAAATTTGTGCTATGGTCGATCTGCCAAGCCGGAAGCCACACTGGTACCTGCCGATTTCGCAGAAAGGATTTCTCACAGTACATTGGATAGGAACCTATATGCGATATTAAGCGGGGATATGCCTCGGTACACTCAGAGAAAAAAATAGTAACTTCGATAACTATTGCCATAGTCTACTTACTTACTTACTTAAGTGGCGCTACAGTCCGGAATGAACCTGGGCCTCAACCAACATGCCTCTCCAATTAGCCCGGTCCTTAGCTAACTGCCTCCAGTTGCGCACTCCAAGTTGGTTGAGGTCGGTTTCCACTTGTGCGCGCCACTTAAGGCGAGGTCTTCCTCTACTGCGTCCGACGTCTGGCTGGGAATCGAAGACTCTGCGAGCCGGAGTATTGGTGTCCATTCGTTCTACATGTCCTAGCCATCTTAAACGTCCAATGCGGAGTTTTTTGACCAGGGGCATGTCGCTGTACAGCTCGTATAGTTCTTGGTTGAATCTTCGTCTCCATAGCCCGTCAACGCAAACGGGACCGAAGATTTTTCGAAGAATTTTCCTCTCGAATCTACCAAGGATTTCTTCATCCGCTTTTGATACGGTCCATGCTTCAGCGCCGTAGAGCAGGACTGGGATGATCAGGGTCTTATATAGGGTTTCCTTAGTAGTTCGAGTGAGGGCTTTACTACTAAATTGCCTTCTTAGCCCGAAGAAACAGCGGTTGGCAAGAGTAATTCTTCGTTTAATTTCTGACGAGATGTTGTTGTCAGAGCTAATAGCGGAGCCGAGGTAGACAAAGTCCCGTACTACCTCAAAGTTATATCTGTCAATGGTGACGTTCTGTCCAATTCGTCGATGTTGTGAGTCCTTTCGTGATGACAGCATATACTTAGTCTTACCCTCATTTACTGCTAAACCCATTTTCGCCGCTTCCTTCTCTATACTAGCAAACGTGGCTATGACATCACGTTGAGTCCTGCCAATGATGTCAATATCGTCAGCGTATGCTAGTAGTTGCACCGACTTTTGGAAAATTGTGCCTCTGGTGTTGGCTTTGGAGTTTTGCACAATTCTCTCAAGAATCAGATTAAAGAAGTCACATGACAGCGCATCGCCTTGCCTAAATCCTTTTTTGGTATCGAATGTGTCGGTGAGGTCGTTTCCGACCCTGATGGAGCAGCGAGAATTCTCCATCGTCATCCTACACAAACGGACGAGTTTGGGCGGTATTCCAAAACTAGACATGGCTCTATACAGTTCGTCTCTATAAATGCTGTCATATGCGGCTTTGAAATCGATGAATAGGTGGTGGGTATCGATTTGGACTTCTTGAGTTTTTTCCAGGATCTGCCGAAGTGTGAAAATTTGATCAAATTGCCATAGTCATTCTATAAAATTCAATTAAATTTAGCGAATGACTATTTGTGACTAACAAAATGTTGAAAATAGTTAAAAAATAGTAAGAAATAGTAATAAAATAGTAAAAAATGCAATCAATTATTTAGTGACTATACAAAATAGTTAATTGCAACTATTTTGATAAACGACTATTTCTTCAGTTTTTGCAAAATAACAACAACACTCAATTCTGACTATTGTATAATAACTTTCTACTATGAAATAGTCAATATTAGTGTAATTTAATGCATTATGGTACAAACAACAACAAAAAACATAGTTGAAAATGACTATGTCGTAGTAGTTTCACGTGGCGTGCGTATAGATCTCTTTGTTGGAATCGACCATTTTGTGTTGAGTGTTCGCAGTGATAAGTTCTCAAAAGTAAGACATAAGTGGTAAGCTGACTGGACCACGTGTGTAACAAAGTGGGAGCAACTTTTTGTTTACAGAAAGAGAAATTTATGTGAAAAAACTGATGTTAATCTCAAAACTATTTTGAACGACTGGCCGATCATAAGACATTCGTTGGGATATACCTTGGTGAGTAAATAAAATCTTATTAAATATCAATAACTTCTAATAGCTTTTTTTATTGAACTAATGTTTAAAGACATTTTCCAAATATTTATAATTTAATAAAGACAATTTTCTTGTTTAAATAGATAGATAAAGATTTCTTTCTAAGTTTTGGAGAAGAAAAATCTATGGGACTGTTTGATAGCTGGCCAGAATTCGTCTTAAAATTTACGCGTTTGCTACCAAAAATCAAAGTAAGAGAGAATAAAAAATTGTATACTGATATAAATGAGAAAACATTACCAGGTAAAATACATGTTTTTTAAAAAATGCGCATATCTTAATGTTTATTTCTCATCACTTAGATTCGCGAGACGTCACTTTAATACTGTTGCTTCACTACGTCCTACATCCAACAAACGTAATCAAACTCAAAGGACAAAAAATGGCGCCCAAGTTGTACTGTTTCGCAAGAGAGCTTTCTTTTACATCTAAAGTCTGCCATCAGAAGTTGTCCCAACAATTGAAAAACGATTAAAAATGTATATGGAAATGGGACTTAGTTGTCAGCCATATTTAATTGCTGTAGGAGCTACTCTTGGTGAGTTGACAGAGTTCTTTGTTATATTGGAAAACATTATTTATAAATTTGACAGTTTCTTAAAAGCGATGTATGGATGTTCACAGTAAAAATGGTTAAGTTAATCGATCTTCTTTTACACCCTTCCTTTAATGTAGACAAAGTTACTTTAATTCGTAGCTTAGTCGCGAGTCTAAATGAAATGTACATAAACATTTCTAATGAAAAATGAAAACCAAAACATCATTTTTTGGTGCATTATGCAACGATTATTGAGCAAAGCGGTCCTCCAAAATTCTTAAGCTGTTTTAGATTCGAAGCAAAACATAAATCCTTAAAGCAATATGCCTATAACACGAATAGTAGAATAAATATTTCATGGTCAATTGCGTTTAAATTTCAAATAGCAAACTCATTTAGATTACTCCAAGAACAAGGTTTTGATGAAGGAACAGATTTATCTAATTTTAATAGAATAATTATTAAAGAGGATCCATCCCTCAGCTACTTACTTAAGGGTAGGTGTCCCATGCAAAAATAGGTTGGAGTTTTGCGCTAAATTGTGTAGCGCTCACAATTTTCCGAATATTTAAATGAAATAAACGGTGATCGATTGGAAATATGTTAAGCAAAGTACTTGTTTAGCATTTAAAAAACATTAAAATATCTTTGAGCCTCAAAACCGCCTGACATGTAGAAAAACCATACAAATAAGTTAGATGCTAATTGCGTTCCATTTTTATCTCTTTATATACATATTTTTTATTTTTTTTATATTTTTTTTCTACAGACAATAGATTTGCGCAGATAACACCGGTTGTTTTTTGTTGTGAATTTTAGTATTTATCCCGAAAAAAATGCACAAAACTATGAAAAATAAGGTAAATTTACAAAGTTTAACTAGATATAACTTCTAAAGTATAAAAGGTAACGAAGTCAAATTAGCTTTTTTACAAAGCTAATAGATATGTGCAGATACCGTTTTTTTTTTTTTTTTTTTGTATTTTGTACAGTAATTTTTTGGTGACAAAATGGAAAAAAGGTGGTTTTTTTTTAAACGTTTTGGGTTTTTTGGCTGGGAAATCGATAGTTATATTTCCTAATTTTTGGAAATAATTTTTTAACCAAGCGACAATATATAGGGCACAACGTACCGGTCTTAAAAACATGTTTTTTTTCTTCTAACATATTTAAATATGCAATTCAATATGACATTATTTGCAATGCCGCTGTGAAAAAAGGACAACCAAAATGATTCCGACGTATTTTTTTTATTTTTTTTTGGTATTTGTATTATTTAATTCAAAATACAAAATAGTTTTTTTCCACACGGTTTTTCAAATTTTGATGTTAGAAAAGTGGTCTATTTTACGTTTTTTACATAAAAAAAGATCGAATTCACGCACACAAAGAAGTTTGTTTCAAAATAATGTCACTAGGTGGTGAGTTGGTGACATTCTCTTTTCATTATTCTCTTCTGTAAATACAGGCACTAGGCAGGCGAGATTGTTATTATGTATGTATCTTTTGTTTACCTTTTCGGGTAGACTTGATGAAAGTTCGTGTGGACTTCACGTGGACATGGTATAATACAGATCGTTACATTATTTAAATGTTTGCTATCGCTGCTGATGAATTGTTTTGTATGCGTATGTTTGCACGTGACAGAAAGGGTTGAGTGGGAAGTAAGTCAAAGTGTACTTGTGTGTATGGTGTACTTATGTGTGGGATAAAATGACCGTTAAATTCCCGTTCGCAGGAGGAGACAATTTATAATTGTTTGTTTCAGTTTGAGATTTTGTACCCTCAGTTGAAATCAAAATTCATCTGTGACACAACTTAAAAAAAAAACTAATTACATATATAAATAAAATGCCTTCAAATAAGGGGAAATCGTTTCATTATGGCAAAAAAAAACAGCCAAACCCATCAAAAAAAAAAAACAAAAGGTAAGCAGGTTGTTTTTAACAAGTTTCAACGTCTATCGATATATTCGCAAACCGTTATATGGGAAGTATAGGGATGCAAACAATGCATCGATGTTATTTGGGGCGATGTTTTACATCGATGTTTTTTGGTTTTTTGTCACTCAGAATTTTGAAATTTCCACGATTTCACCCGCTAAATTGTTTTTAACTTCCGATATACCTAGGAACTTTAGGGCAAGTTGTTATATTATTTTGTTAATTTAATTGTTTATGTTATTTTTTATATTGTATATACATATGTGTATTATATGTATATATATATTATGTCTGAACAACATTTTTACAGAATATCAATATCTATATTTCATACATATAAAGTTTTTTGACACGCCCACTTTTTGGGGGCCGTTTGTTTACCCTACCCCATAGCATATGAAGGAGAAAACGTTGTTTTTTGTCGACCAACAAAAGATTCTGATAAACTGTTTGAACTATGTCATTTTCTATATTATATTTATTAAATTTATTTGATTTTTTATTTACTAATTTAATTTTCCGAAACTTTACAATTTACATATTGATTGAAGGTATGTTGTAAAAAATCGTGTTTCGGAAGATCTTTCTTCAACGTCAACAACATTGACGAACGTTGAAATTGAAAGTGATCACGTAAAACATCAGGGTCAGGAATTTGAAATTCCTATGGAGGTGGACATTACAGTGAAGGACAACTGTAGTTTTGTTCCGGAGGGCAGGCGTATTATTGATTTAAATACATTTCTCAATAGTTTAAAAAACATTTCGCTGCACGGAAAAACGTTTGGGTGCACATTAAATAATGTAGTACTTATTAAAGAAATTCACCAAGGTTATTATATAAAAAAAAACATAATGTAAACACAAGTTCTTCAAATTTTATTATTTTATTTTAGGACTTAGGTCAAAATTAATATTCAAGTGCAATATGTGTAACATGAATTTCAATGTGCCTACATGCGGTCAAAATGAAGATAGTGAAGAAATTAACAAAGAACTTGTAGTGGGAACAATGCTAGTTGGAAACGGATATACCCAATGTAAAAGAGTTCTAGAATCCATAAACGTTCCATTCATGAGCTCGAAAGCATACAGACAATTTGAAAACATGACGAAAGAAGTTTGGGTCGAGTCTGTTCAGAGTCAAATGAGACTAGCCATTGAAGAAGAGAAGGAAATTGCCCGAGAAAATGGGAATATCGATTCAAACGGCAACCATCTTATCACTGTAGTCACTGATGGTGCCTGGTCACATAGATCGTATGGTTGCAATTATAAGGCGTTATCGGGAATTGCAACAATTATTGGTCACAACACCAAAAAAGTTCTGTATTATGGTGTGAAGAATAAGTACTGCCATATTTGCAAAATTAATGAAAATAAAGCAGGAAATGACATACCCGAGCATTCATGCAATAAGAGCCACATCGGCCCATCAACTAAAATGGAGTCTGACATTTTGGTAGATGGTTTTAAGTTTTGCTATTCAAACTACGGAGTTGTTTTTGATAAATTTATTGCTGATGGCGACAGTAACGTTTATAAAAAACTTTTAGAAGCCAAGCCTTTTCCCAACTATACCATCCAAAAAATTGAGTGTGTGAACCATTTATTCAGAAACCTTCGCAAAAAACTTATAAACTTATCAAAAAATACAAAGCATAATATAAAATGCCGACAAATTCTTTCATCCTCAATAGACAATTTTATAAAAGGAATTAAGTCCGCAACTCAATACCGGAAAAACAGTGCCTGCCAGGAGGATGAAAAGCTAAATTTATTGAAAGCTGATATTTTAAATGTCCCTTACCATGTTTTTGGAAGTCATTCAAAATGTGCTCAGTATTTTTGTGCCGGTGTGAACATTGAAGAAAAGAATTACATAGAAAAACTCGAAACCGATGGACTTCTAGAACACATCAAATTGTACATATCGAGAATGATTCAAAATGCCCAAAGTTTGCTTTGCGGGTATAATTCAAATGTTTGCGAGCAGTTTAACAGTGTTGTTTGCCAATACGTAGGTGGAAAAAGAATCAATTTCTCTTTAGGCCAGTCTTACAGCAACAGGTGTGCGTTAGCCGTTGTACAATTTAATTCGAAAAGAGCGTTTACCGAATTTACTAAGACCAGCAATCACAGCGTGAGCACACCAAGTAAACAACTTTTAGTTCGAACGGAAACCAAAAAACTCAATGAACTAAGAAAGAGAAAACTATTTCGCAATAATAATAAACCTGCTCCAAGAAAAAGAAAACGAAAAGCTCCAGCCGACAAAAATTATGGTAATGTTGATGACATTGCAGAAACGTGCGACTTACAACCCGAAGACATTGAAAAGAAGAAAAAAGAAATTGAAGAGCGCTTAGAAAAGAACTTCAATTCTAGATGCGAAATAGAAGAAAAAACAAGAGACCAGGCAAGCTGCGGAAATTGGCATGAAATAAGAAAGGAAATGGTGACAGCTTCAAATTTCGGAAAAATCTGCAAAGTCAGAACCGTTGCCAGTTACCATAATATTGTGAAAGCTTCTCTTTATGGAACATTTACTTCTTCTAGTGTCGTATGGGGCAAAGAGAATGAGAAAAAGGCTATAGAAAAACTTCAAGAAGAAGCACATATAGAAGTTCAAAAATGCGGCTTTGTAATCGATAGTGAGGTACATTTTCTAGGCGCAACGCCAGATGGTATTGTTGGAGAAACCGCAATATGTGAAGTGAAATGTCCCTCGTCTTCAAAAAATATGAATATAGACGAAGCTGTAAGTCTGAAAAAAATTACTTACCTACAAAAACAAGTGGATATATGGCAACTTAAAAAAACCCACGACTACTATTATCAAGTTCAGGGCCAACTACATATTACTGGCCGACAAACGTGCTATTTTGGTGTATGGACTTCCTGTGATTTTGTATGGTTTACAATTGAAAAAGACGAAGAATTTTGGGACACAAAAATAAAGGAAAAATTAATTTTGTATTACCAAAATCATCTGCTTTTGGAGCTGTGTGACCCCAGAATTCCAAGAAAAATGCGCGTATGGAACACATAAATCAACACATAAACATAATATAATGGTACATAATGTGGCTATTTTTACTGTATCTTTAACTGACATATTTATTATTTTTAATGAATTAATAGCAAACAACGACCACGACGAATGACTGAAGTTTCTTGGAACAACATTGGGAATATTTCAGGTTTTTTAGTACAAAAGGTAAAAACATTTTCTGTTCAAGTTTTTTGTTTTATTAATAATCAATAATATTTGTTTCCTTTTTTTCATCTTCGTTTACTACTTACCTTGACGTGGTGAAGATGCTCAGTATGTTTTTTTAAATCCAAAGAACAGAAGCGAAAAAGTAGTAGTAGGTAAACATAGGAGAAAAATGTTAAGACTGTGTTTCGTTTGTTTATATGTATGTATAAAGTTTTAGATGCCAAGTATTCAAACTTTACTTTAAAATTGGACTCAAATAGTATTTGTTTGGTGAATTTGACACCTTGAACCTACAAAAATTAATTATAGCGGTTAAATTAACTTTCGTAAACTTCTTTTTTTTATATAAGGTGCTTAGGTACCTTCATAACGAGCATTGATAGAAGATGGGGTGACAATTACCTAGATAAATATCTATCATTTTTTGTTATTTGATTTGAAAAATTTCATCCTACTATTGTTGCGACGAGAATCAGTAACACTATTGTCTACCGTCCTATTATTTGAATAATCGAATTTTCATCCAAACAAGTGTTTTCCTACATCTCATAAATTAAGAAAAAAGTTAACCTAGGTAAGGTTTACACATTTTTTTATAAGATATACAATGAAAACCTCAAAAACTGCTTTTACACCTCGCTGCGCGGCAGCCAGCAACAATTTTATCATTTTATTATTTTTTCACAATACATATTCACATTCACACCAAATCTGAAAGAAAATTACAAAACAAAATATGTACACCAAACCAACCCTCAACTTGATTTTTTTCCTTCTCTTTCCATATTTGTTTTCAAGTTATTTGCTTGGTGTCTGTATATTGCATATGTAGGTAGGTAGGTATATGTAATATTAGTCTGCGCTTGCTACTTTTTGTCTTTTCCTTCAGTTTTCGTTTGCGTTGAAGCAAAGAGCACATGAGTAAAATTAAAGAGAGCTTACCAACACATTCAAATGCATTTACATGAAATTTGAGTTGGTCGGTCTGGGACACCTACCCTTAATAGTCAAAATCCACTTTCATTTAATAATCCTGTATATGTTTCAAAATCAATAAATATAAAAGGAACACAATATAAACAACATTTTTATGTGTCCGTTTCTAACCCTAGCTTAAGTTTTTTTCGAATACATTTTATTTTAATTGATCAAAACAATGATATTTATTTTGTTTGTTTTAAATTGGAAAACAAAAATTTCAATGAACATTTTGAGGCATATGAACTTTGGATTGAATACAAAACACCTTTTATTTTTAATGTTAACGAAATAAATTCCCCTCCACTTCATGTTCATTTTACATCGAACAAAACATTAGTTAGACTTAAATACTTCTAATTTATTCTTGTTTATTAATTGTATTATTTTTATAAATTATTATATAATATCAATGAAGTTTCAAATAAAATTATATTAAAACAAAAAAATTGTTTGCGTTGAAACTTTGAAGAATTTTGAAAAGGTACAAAACATTCAGGTAAACATTTCCAAGTATACTTTTATGGCAATGTGAAGCTGTAGAAGTTGACTATATGTTCAGTTAAAAATAAATAATTATAGTCGTTTAATAACTACATGACTTAGTCAAATTAAACTATGCACATAGTCTAAAGGGGCGTTATATTATGTTACTGCTTAAATAGTTATAATTAACTACTTAAAAGCAAATTTTTAAGAAAATCAATTGACAATAAAAATAGTCACATTTAACTATTTTTAGTAGTTATATTGACTATTTAAAGGTCAATTTAAAAAAACGTTCATTTACAATCAAAATAGTCACAAATAACTATTGTTACTAGTAACATTAACCGCTGAGTAGTTGATTTTAAGGAAAACATTAACTGACAATAAAATAGTTAAAAATAATTATTTCAACTAATAATATTCACAATTTAATAGTTGATTTAAAAAAACATATTAATTGACATTGTAAGTAGTCATATTTAACAATTTTTATCTATTAAAAATAGTGTTCCCTATTCTTATTATTAAAATAGTTAAAAAATAATCATAATTGACTATTTTTTCTCTGAGTGTATGGTTGTTGCAATACATTTTTTTTTTTCGTGTGCGCCCGGAGGTGAGTAATCCTCAAAGGATACCAGTGGTCCGTACCATTGGTTATGCCCGACTCATATATTTTCTGTTCTGTCAATTTCATTAATGTCAGTCAATATATGCCTACGGGCTAAACCTCATCCCTCAGAGAGGCACTATGAGAACCGCGCTCATAGTAGTATGACATTCAACCTCTCATTTTTTTAATTTTTTTTTGTGGTGACTACGACCAAGTATCCTTAACAAGTAGTTTACGCTTCTGTAGTGTTAATCGCGTTTGGTAGGTAGCATTCCAGTGAAAGCACCTACTAATACCGTCATTACAAGCGGTTTTCCCTTATGGCGCTAGGTCGAACGGTCTTGTTCTTTGTAGTCGGCGCTCAAGGTTTGTCACGTCCAGAGTACGAATTATTTCATTATTGCAATGGACATAATACGAGTACGAAGTTTACGAACAAAGTTTGTTGCTTCGTTACTCACGGTAGCAATTCCTAGATCTCTGTAAATATCGCTATTCCTTATATACCATGGAGCATTCACTATTGCTCTTAGGGTTTTGTTTTGGAATGTTTGCAGAATAGCAATATTGCTTGGTTTGGGACAATCCCAAAGCTGTATACCGTATGTCCAACAAGGTTTAAGCACTTGCTTATACAGAAGCAGTTTGTTGTATATGCTTAGCTTCGAGTATCTTCCGAGCAGCCAATACATTTCTCTGAGTCTGATTGCGAGCTCGTCCCGCTTTTTTTTAACGTGTGGCTTCCACTTAAGTTTTGCGTCTAGGGTCATTCCTAGATATTTTGCCTCATTTGCGTATGGTATTTGTCCCGAGTTAATGAAAACAGGTAAGTTGTTTATCTTTTTGTACGTAAAGTTGACATGCGTTGACTTGGTCTCGTTCAGGGCAATTCGCCAGGTCTTTGTCAACGCACATACTTTGTTCAGAGCCCGTTGGAGTTTTCCATGGACTCATCCATTGCGAGGATAGCTATATCGTCTTCGAACGTTTCTACGATGGTCCCTTCTTCATGTGGTATATCTCTTGTGTAGAGCAAAAATAGGATTGGTCCGAGAACACTTCCCTGCGGAACACCAGCGTGGATTTCTTTGAATTCTGAGTATTCAGTCTCATGTCTAATACGAAACAGTCTGTTTTCAAGGTAGGATTCCAGTAGTTTGTATAATTTTGTCGGCAGGATTGTCCTTAATTTATACCTTAGACCTTCGTGCCATACCTTTTCGAAAGCTTGTGATACGTCAAGAAAAGCGACAGAGCATAAACCTGATCGATTGTGGAATGTTTGATGATCTGGGATCAAGCGTCTTTCTTCAATTACTGGTTGTAATCGTTTTAGCATAATTTTCTCGAAAACCTTAGATACATATGATCGGCAGGAGCGAAACGGGTCTATAAGATTTCTTATCGTTTGGACTTTTCCCCGGTTTCGGGACCATAATGACTTCAGCGACTTTCCATTGCCTTGGAACATATAAAAGTCTCAGAGAAGCATTTATAATGTAGAGCAACTTAACTAATGCTTTTTTCGGTAGCTCCTTCAGGATTTCGCCGGTGATTATATCATATCCTGGAGCTTTGTTATTTTTTAACTTTCTTATTGTCATCCGAAGCTCGGACAGGGATACGACGTTAACTTTATAGTTAGCATTCAGTTCTCCGTTTAGAGGTCTTCCATCGAACGGCTTGAACGTTTCTTCTAGATGCTCGGCAAATAAATCCGCTTTCTCTTTGTCTCCTTTTGCCCATTCGCCGTTAGCTTTTCTTATTGGTGGCGAGTGTATTTTGTTTTTCCTTATGGACTTCAAAGCTTTCCATAGTGCAATACATGCCCAAGAATCGGGCATGTTCTCATCTATACAGACTTTGTTGATGGATTAGTACATGCACTCTTCTAAAAAGTTCTTCCGGTATCCATCAGAACCGGCTGCCTTGTTGCTCTTCATAAGCAGTCGGGCTTTGAATTTGGCTGCGACTAGAAAATGGTCAGAGTCGAGACAGACTCCCTTGGATGTTGGTATAAGGTGAATTCGATAGTAGCTATTTTCGATGGGTGCAGTAAAAGCAGTCAACTTTATACAAGGGTTAAAGTCATATCCTACATGGCCCTTATTATTCATATTCAATCATAGCTTACGGTTGTCCCGTGTGGTTCAATGTTGCCCCATCTTGCATTATGTTTGAGAGGTCATGTCTCCGATCCTGTTTAGGATTGCACTGAACGCCAGAATCCGAGTACATACAACATTATCGCAACAAGGTCTTATACCGGACTTTGTCTACCTCGGCTCAGCTATTAACTCTGATAACAACATCTCGTCAGAAATTAAACGAAGAATTACTCTTGCCAACCGCTGTTTCTTCGGGCTTAGAAGGCAATTCAGTAATAAAGCTGTCACTCGAACTACTAAGAAGAATCTATATAAGACCCTGATCATCTCAGTCCTGCTCTACGGCGCTGAAGCATGGACCGTATCAAAAGCGGATAAAGAAATTCTTGGTCGATTTGAGAGAAAAATCCTTCGGTCCCGTTTGCGAGAGGTATAGAAGAACTATACGAGCTGTAACTCGACATATCTCTAGAAAATAAACTCCACATTGGACGTTTAAGATGGCTAGGACATGTAGAACAAATGGAAACTAATACTCCGGCTCGCATAGTCTTCGATTTCCAGCCAGGCATCGGACGCAGTAGAGGAAGACCTCACCTAGTGTGGCGACCTCATCTAACTTGAAGTGCGCAACTTGTGGCAGTAAGCTAAGGACCGGGCTAATAAGAGAGGCATGTTGGTTGAGGCCCAGGTTCATTTCGGACTGTAGCGCCACTTTAGAAACAAAGTAAGGTCCTATACGATGGTGCTCAGCTAAATAGTATTATCAATTTCCTTATTCAGCTATTTCGAGGGCACGTCTTAAGCCACAACAGTCTGATCTACGGAGCCTACTACCTCATTAATATATACATGGAGAGCACGCTTATGTCGGGCTTTATTCCACCAGAGGCATTCGTTTATAACGGGTGATTTTTTAGCTGGTTTGGTTTTGGCAACACTGGTTTTGACAGCTGACGTGTGTTTAGTACCTTGTGTCACTGTCAAACAGCTTCAGTTTGGTTTGCAATTTAACCATGGATCGTCTTACAAATGAACAACGCTTGCAAATTATTGAATTTTACTATCAAAATTCGTGCTCGGTTCGAAATGTTCATCGCGCGCTGCTTCCATTTTATGATCGGCATTCTCGACCTTCTGAGCAGTCTATTCGGAAGATTGTGACCAAATTTCGCACCAAATTTACTTTGTTGGACATTAAACCACCAACACGTTTACGTACTGTGCGTAGTGAAGAAAATATTGCGGCCGTATCAGCTAGTGTGACAGAAGACCGCGAAATGTCGATTCGGCGCCGTTCCCAGCAGTTAGGCCTTTGTTACAGCACTACGTGGAAAATTTTGCGGAAGGATTTGGGCGTAAAGCCTTTTAAGATACAGCTGGTGCAAGAACTAAAGCCAGCCGACCTACCACAACGCCGAATTTTTGGTGAATTGGCTCTTGGAAAGCTGGCCGAGGATCCGCTTTTTTATCGAAAAATTGTGTTCAGCGATGAGGCTCATTTTTGGTTGAATGGGTACGTAAATAAGCAAAATTGCCGCATTTGGAGTGAAGATCAGCCAGAAGCATTGCAACAGCTACCAATGCATCCCGAAAAAGCCACTGTTTGGTGCGGTTTATGGGCCGGCGGCATTATTGGGCCATATTTCTTCAAAGATGATGCGAATCGCAGCGTTACTGTCAATGGTGAACGCTACCGAGCGATGATAACAAACTTTTTTTTGCCCGAAATGGAAGTTCTTGACTTGCATGATATGTGGTTTCAACAAGACGGTGCCACATGCCACACAGCACGCGAAACAATGGCGCAATTGCGAGGCGAGTTTGGTGAACAGTTAATTTCACGTTTCGGGCCGGTCAATTGGCCGCCTAGATCGTGCGATTTGACACCATTAGATTATTTTTTGTGGGGGTATGTCAAGGCTAATGTCTATAGGGACAAGCCCGCTTCGATTGACGCACTGGAAGCCAACATCCATGCATTCATTCGTGAGATACCGGCCGATATGTGTGAAAGAGTATGCCAAAATTGGACTCAGCGGATGGGCTACCTGAGACGCAGCCGCGGTCAATATTTGCATGAAATTATCTTTAAACATTAAATTGCAAGGTTCAAACTATCGATTCAAATAAATATTTCATTCGTTTTTTCGAATTTTTTGTGTTTTTTTTTAAAAAAAAAAGTTCTAAACCTCTTAAAAAATCACCCGTTATTAACTCGCTTGGGTGAGTTCAGAAAATTATGGTATCCCGGTAGCAAAAGCAAAAATCAGCAGATTGACCACAAAGGGGTATATAAAGGGGTAGAACTTTTTTTAAAAAAAAATTCTGGCATACGACCTCCGCGACTGCGCGGTATGGGATCGATTTGGATGAATATTATCAAAATGAGTAAATGTGGTTATATTGCATATTAGATAAACTTGATAAAGTGCTCAATAAATTTGGCGAACAGAGCGCGAATTTCGGAAATAAATTCCCACGATCTCTAATCTTTGTTCTGGTTTAAGTCTTCCTATGGTGATTTGCCAAATTATACTAAAAAAAGCCAAACACAATTCTTTAGTACGACAGGTAGTTTGACAGTTATCGGAAGTTCTATACCTCTTAAAACTCCCTTTATAAGAAAAATACGAAAATATGTATTAGTAACTGATTACGAAATGTTAAGTCTGATCAATTTTTTTCGGGCTAAATTAGCAAATCAAATAGTTAGAGATGACTATCGGGATTTGAGAGAGGTCTAAGTAAATTTTTCAGACGTAGCTGGAGGTTCAGGCTAAAATTGAATGTTAGACACTCCGTTCGATGAAAGTCGACAGCAATTTGTTCTATCAAAACGCCACTAAATTAGCAGTTGTAGGTAGAAGACATTCTTGATTAACGTCATGTTGCGTCTCGTCTTGGATATGATGACATACAATGGTCTGGGATGATTTCAATGTACTTTGGCCGTTAAATCAACCTTCGAAGATTTGAGCCTTCGGAAGGCATTGAAGACTTATGAAAACATCTGCGAAAAAACTCAAAAGACAGCGGCAGAAGTTCAGCTAGTTAGATTTTTCTCTAACTTGTCTTGGTCTACATATTGATGACGTGACATCTTTCTCAAAGAGTGTCCATCATATGCGTATGGTCATACGTGTACAGGAAGTCCACGATGGACTTTTGATGATCTTCTATCCGGCAAGAAGAAGAAAAGTACACAAATCAACTTTAAGGCTCAAGTTTCGTTAAACTTTCTTTAAAACAACATTCTGACATAAATCATTTCACAAAAACAAAGCTTTTTCCGTTTACAAAATTCTTTATTCATAATAACTTAACAAATCCGTTTATTTAACTGTCTCACATTACCGCTCATCCTTGTGGTCCAGGTGGCCCGACTGGTCCCATAGGACCGGGTAAGCCTACAGTACCTGGTGCACCAATATCTCCACGTGGACCACGACGTCCACGTTGTCCAGGCATACCCATGGGACCTTGTAAACCACGTTCGCCAACTGCTCCAATTGGTCCGACTTGTCCCTGTGAGCCCGATTGTCCTTTAAGTCCCATTAATCCACCCACACCCGGAATTCCTTGTACTCCAGGTTGTCCAGGGAGTCCGGGAGGTCCCGGTGGACATGAGCATGAGTCGAAACTGTTAAATAAATACCCACTGTCTCCTCGACTCTTTAAGTGCGAACCGAATGTTCGTGATTCATGTTGATACCCCTCAACCAACGAAAACACCAAGCATGCGGCTGGGAATAAGATCAAATTAAATTGCTGAATGTCCTCTGGAGTGATACGAAATGAAAAAAAAACAACTTACAGAGCAACAGACAAACTACCGCCTTCATCGTTCAAAGAATTCTAATTGGATGTCGATATCGTGTTTTCCTTTTATACGAATAGCATCATAAACATAATGCAATCCGGGCCTTTTTTCGATGCACATAAATCTCAACATCTTTGAGAATGGGAAGCAATGGAAGACCAACGAAAATGCATCAAAGAAAAAGACGAGACAATGTTTAGGGTATCAGACTATTTCGTGTTCTTTTATTCGTTTTGGATATTTTAAAGTTACTGACCGCCAGGTGGACCTGGTGGTCCAGGTATTCCAGGATTTCCTTGAATCCCCGGCTGTCCGGTTAAGCCCTGTTGACCAGGGCTACCATCGGGGCCTTCGCTACCAGGTGGCCCGATTGCTCCAACAGCACCAGTTTGACCTTTTTTACCCGGTGGTCCTTGTGCTCCTTTAAATCCAGGCAGTCCACGATCACCATCATCTCCGATTTGGCCCATGCATCCTTTTACGCCTTTGATGCCTTGTTGACCCTTTGGTCCCGCCGGACAATCACATTCCTTGTCATTCAAATAAATGGCCTCTTTAATGAATTTCTCTTCTTCAGGCGTTATAGATGAGAAAAAGGATAGCTGTATCTTTTTGTCATTTATCTTTGTATCTGCTGAACTAAGGGTGGATATGCATAATGTAAGGGCACCTGTTGAAAATGTCTTTTTGAGCAAAATAGTTGGACCACTTCTCGTGCTCCCATACTTACACAAAAGCCATATGGCATGTCCTGTGAACTGCTTCATGGTTTCGACTCGTCTAAATCCACTTCATGCTCTTGTGGTATATTATATAGAAAAGCATTTGGAATAGAAAATCAATTTATATTCTAATTACATCTTGGGGACATTTAACCATCAGGTGGAGTGGTGTTTCCTTTTTTTTTCTACGACACTTTGATTCTCCCATATGCATTTTATCTAAATGCATCTGGTTACGACTTATCAGGGCCAAGATGTTAATTAATTCAAATTGTGTTGTACGCTCGTCTTCATTTCCAGTTTTCATTTTTTATCGATGAAAATATTTGTCTGGTTCTATTGACCGTAATGTGGGCTGCGATGCTAGCTCAGAAATTGTGTTCTCTGAACTACATTAGCATAATGCACTCATAGGTTTAGTAACCTCTTTGGGGTGACATTAGATATTTACATAATCCACACGTGAGGTTCAGGTTTCAAGCTGAAATTTTGTTCAATGGCAGATCACTGAGAGCAACAACCAAAAAGTTGAGACAAAACTTGTACTATGTCCCAAGGTTAGGAGCCATTTAGGTCTTTAGTAGAAAATTAATAAGAATCGAGCACTCTAGACAAAATCAATCTGCATGCTGTTCATTTTGAAGTCAGTTTTTCGTTGCCGGATTGTGATCAGTTGCCTCCTCTACTTGGAACATTCTTAGAACATTCTATGCATTTGTTTCTCAACAATTACTCGTGGGTTTTCTGAATTACAGATGCGATAAGTTTGAAGATTAATGAAGCCATCAAGAAGAAAATGAGCTTCATCACTGAAAATGATTTTGATCGAAAAATCAGCATCCACCTGTTGTTGTTCTAAAATCCATTCAACTCTTTACGCGCTGCATGGTTAGTCAATTGAGTCAATTGAACTTTGTAAGAATGAAGTTTGAAGTCTTTCGTTAGTATACGCTTTAGAGAGCTTCCCAATTCTTGACTACGGTGCCGCGAACTCTCGCGAACTGCTTCGATGTTTTCTGTTGAACGACTTGTTGAACTCCCAGAATATCTAAGATCATTAATTGCCATATTTTGTATAAAAATTGCGGACTGTAGTTGACAAACCTTCATTGTTTTTAAAATATTGCTCAACAATAAAAATGCGTCGTTCTTTCGTATAGAGCTCTATTTTTACTAACCCCGAACTCAGCTGTCACATTTCTATCTTTTTTTTTGCCGTTGGCAACACAGTACTATTAAATGTCGTAAAGTTCAAATTATAGGACACCCTTTAGAAGAGACTATAAAGGATATAGATTCAAGAGATAAGAGATGAAAAGTAGTTTCTAAGCGATCGCCATCAGATGGTTCGCAGGCTTCCGAGAGGGCTTGGATAGCTTGGTAGAAAATCGTAATACCAAATTCACGCAAAGCGCTTATGATGAAAAAGGAATAACCATGTCACCAAGAAATTCAAAGATCACTAAATCCTGCAAGATCATATCTATTTTGGATAGGGCTTCCCGCGTGCCTACCTATTAGACAGTGTTCAGTGATGAGACCCATAGTGACGGTAATGAATGATCTAGCGAGTGAGATCAGTTCCTTGGATCTTCTTAAAACCAGTTTTGGCCAAATGTGTCTTTGCGGCAATCTAGGGTTGTATTTGTGTTTGATGAGATTGACTCCAGATTTTTGGTGGCCGCTTGGCTGTCCGCCTGGAACACGCTGCAAGGATAAGGCAGACGGAAAGAAGGCTGAGGTTTAGCCTGTCGGTTTATAAATGGATCGAGTCATTTTGCATCAAATGTGACTGTCACTTTCTTTACTACTTTTGCTATGCCGCCATCCAGCTAAGATTCCTATCCAAGATGAGACCCAGTTTTTTTGCTTTTGATCAACCCAAACCAGGAGTATGCTTCATCTCCCACTGTTGTCATATTAATGACTGAATTTTCAATGACATCGATAACCAACTTTGCATGTAAAATTTCAGTTCCATGCCTTTCAATGATAGCTATAACTGGACACTAAAGAGATCAACGTCATGGGAGAACATGCGTCAACTGAAAGAGTGGTTCCTGTCGTATTTGAGAGCTATAATTGGCCTCAATATACTTTGAACGAATTTAGGGACTTTGTAGAGACTTGGGAAATAGTTCAAAAAACATCTAGTCCATACTACCCACGATTGAATGATCTTGCGGATAGATATTTACAGGAAACAAATAACGTTTTTTGCGATCTTGTTGACTTGGTGTTGCTTAACTTAAGAAACACACCTAGGGACAACGACAAGCAATCGCCTAATCAACGATTGATCAATAAGAAAAATCAACTAAACCAAAATCTGTCGAAAAAGGTCCAGGATCACTAAAATGCGACATCCAGATGCATTCTGAAGACGAGATCTTCCACTTTAGCGAAAACAATACGCAACCATTTCCATATGTCTGTGTCTCTTTCCGAGCAGAGCAGCTTTTGTCCTGTCGGTCTCTAAAAAAGACTTAAAAAAAGCTTCAACTATTGACTCATTGCAAGAAACGTGATCCTTCTTTAAAAGGTCATGGAAGTGCTGATATAAAACATGTCTGGCATTAACGGCCTCCAACCTAGGCTCAGAATGGAAATTTAATGCCGATACTGAACGTCACATTTGAGAAGCTTCAAATGACAGTTTTATACTCTTGGATGTTAGTCAGAGCTTCGCACTGACAGGACAGTTCTCGAAGAAAGGAATCCACAGAATAATTTGATGTTTTATATCACATAGAGGTGGACTCAATCTCTCCACTACAGTATCGTTGCATTTGATATTTCAGAGACAGTTGATAGGGAATCGATGAAAAACTTCTTCTAAAGATTAGAAATTATCTCCCAATGTCCACTTGTCTAATCCAATCCATCCATTTGCCGGGGAGGCCAACTTTTCAAATTGATGTTAGGTGATCGTGTCCCAATACGTGCCTTCCGAAATCGTTTTAATATATATCCCCGTTTTGCCCTGTAACAGGCCGGAAGTCAATTGGACGCATTTGTATTTGGAAGACCATTTTCATTTGACTGGATGCATCAACAAACAGAAGATGCGGTGCTGGAATGACACCATTCCCTAAGAGTTACATCAAATGCCTTTGCATTTACCTAAGCTCAAAGTGTGGTGTGCAATTTCCTCTGCTGTGATTGTTGGTCCCTGGGTTTGGAAGAAAATGAGGTTACAATTCAATGCGGTACATTTTGGAGCAACGAATCCGAGAGTCGCGGGTAGTATCTCAATCAATAGCTTAGCTTTAGGGAATGCAGTTGAGAGTTCCCCGTTTTGCGTACGTAAGGTTTTACAAAGACGGTGATTCGGTGGCTGTAGCTCGTATAAGATTATGGAATATACTAGGTGTTCGACACTCAAATGATGAGCCAAGCATACTTCTCATTCGAAAATGGGTCAACGACTTTGAAAAAAATCGGTATAACACTGGTAAACCCAAGATGCGAACAAGATCATCCAGGCAGAAAACATGGAGAGTGCTTATCAGTCTGTACCCGCAGATCAATTGCTGACAGAAATAAGCCCCCAAGTCAGAGGATTGACTTCGTTAACCAGTCTATTGAGCGCTTTACAAAGTTTATTTCCAGAAGAAGTTCATTTTCATGTCAATAGCCAAATAGATAAGCAGAACTACCGCTACTGATGTGTAATCAATCCGAAATGCAAGGATCAAACCCCTTAATTTGACAAAAGTTACCTCTTGGGCTCCGATGTCGGAGCAAGGAGTTATTGGCCCTAAAGTGGTATACGGATGGTTCTAAAATGGACTCAGTGGTAGGAGCTGGCATACATGGACCAAATAAAAACATCTCAATACCTATGGGAAAAAACCCTAGGATATTCCAAGCTGAGCTCCATGCCATAAAATAATGCGCAAATCTAATACACAACTCAGGTATTAAAGGCGCAAACATCCATATATTCACGGACAGTCAAGCAGCTATAAAAGCCCTTAGCTCACACATTATTGACTCCAAATCAGTACTACACTGCTTCAATTCCCTCCAAACACTCAGTTCCAGGAACAAAACCAGACTATGGTGGGTCCCCTGACATAAGGGGATTGAAGGTAACGAAAAAGATGATGAACTAGCCAGGAAAGGTTCGGAAACCCCCTTCCCCCAAATCAGCCATAAATCTGGTTATAAAAAACTGGGCACAAAACAAATGTTTTTCATACTGGGGAAACATCCCAGGCCTAAGACAGGCCAAAAGAGATATTCAGCCCTTCAAATCAGATGCCAATAAGATACTAAATCTTCACAGGCACGATATCAAAAACTTAGTAGGCTACCTAACTGGTCATCACGGTCTGCGATATCACCTAAATAAAATGCGTCTAGTCGACTAGCCGGAGTGCAGACTATGTCTAGAAGAAGACGAAACAGCCGAGCATATCATATGTGAATGCCCGGCCCTTAACGGTATGAGAAGGGAATCTTTCTTCAGGGAATTTTAAAGTCCCGAAGAAGTGAGGAAATCTTCGGCTGAAAGTATTATTAGCTACATTAGGAAAGTAGAAGCGCTACTAACCTAAAAAAATAAAAAAAATCTGACGGCAAGCACAATAGATCTTTTAGGTCGGAATTTAAAAAAAAAAATATTGGCCCTTACGTTTTTGTAGATGAAAGAGAGTGTACAGTTAAACATTATTCAGAGAGCCATATTGAAGATGTTAGAAAACTTATTGGTGCCTGAATTGCATAGCTACCTAGGCTATAACCAAAGAACATGACTACATGAGCAAAGAGCAATGTAACTCACTTCCTATATGTCTCTGGCGGGAGTTCGTGAAGTTAACCCTTGCAAATTGATTTCCATGAGAAGTGATACATATTGGCCTGCAAGCGGTTTGGATTCCGGCCGTCATATTGACCATTTGCCAAAATTCCAAAATTAATGCAAATCCGGGAAAAGACTTTATTCATCGACTTCAAGGTAGTGATTGAATGTATCATTCGCCTAGAGCTTTATAAAGCGATGGCGGAATTGAGACACGACGCCATACAGGTAACTAAATCCATTGAATTCGGGATACACCCAAATCGGATACAGCTGTGTCAGCTAACACTGGAGGAAACGCAATGCAAAATTCAGTTTGGAAACAGCTCATCTGAATTTTTCCAAATATTTACCGGATTCTGACAAGATGCGCTACCATGCGATTTCTTCAATCTCATACTGGAACAGATTATGCGTAGGGTAGGAGTAAATATGATACTATCTCAAACAAATCCGTCTAGCTAAGGTGGTACGCAGACGATATCGACATCATTGGTCGCTCCCATCGTGCCATTGACGAAGCATTTACGGCAAAACTGATATAGAGGCGAAACGCGTTGTTCTTGTAGATAATAAGGGCAAGACAGAGGTGTATGCTGTCGACAAACAAAGTACTTTAGACACACAACTTGTACTAAATGTAAATGTTGAAAGCAACTGTTTTGATGTAGTTGAAAAGCTCATCTATCATCAACCTCAAGAATGACACCTTAGTGGAGATACGATAAAGACTGACCCTAGGAAACCGATGCTATTTCGGTTTATTTAACAGATGGAATCAAAACTTTAAACCCGAAAGTCCAAATGAGAGTAAACCGGACCCTAATCATACCAGTCCAACTTTACGGCGCCAAGTGTTGGGCAATAAGCAGGAGGGCTGAGCAAATATTAGCAACATAGAAAAAAATGCGTCTCTTCGAATTTTTCGTCCTCTAAGCGAGGAAGGACAACCTCAATGGCGCGATGGTTAGTGTGGTGAACTGCTACGCCGAAGGTCTGGGTTCGATTCCCAGCCGTAGCAATACATATATGATTTTCACCGCCTCTCCTCTCGTGATGACCTGTCAAATCATCCGGGTAGTATCAATTGAAGCTTATCACAACTTAGCCGATCGGAGTCGGCATAAAACAGGAGGTGCTACTATATCGCAAGAGGTACTAAAGCTAGGCCTTGGGTACTAAAGAGCCTGTTGCGCCGAAAATTCGTATTTGTTATACCCTATCCCATAGGGGTTTATTAGTTTTGATGCGTAGTTTTTAACATAGACAAATAATTTAGGGAGTTATACCTCAAAGTATATGGATCGACTCAGAATCGCTAGTTGAGTCGACTGAGCAATGTCTGCCTGTCCGTCCGTCCGTCCGTCTGCCTTTATGTCACCGATTTTTGGGCCTTAGCTAGCTAGGATAAAGAAATTTGGTATATAGGAGACTTGTCCGAGGCCAGTGTACCTTTTTAAATCCGCCCACTGCCCACGCCCATTTTTTTGAAAAACGATTTTTTTTGTCAAATGGTTTGGAATTTTTAAAAAGTGTCAGAACAACATATTTAGACCATCTCAATATCTATATTTTGTCGCACTTTTTTCGGCCTACTTTTTGTGGGCGTTTACATTGACATTAATTTAAGGAAATTTAAAAAAAAACTTTCCTAGCAAAAGGATTGATGTTATTAATGTGAACATTTCGTTTATATAACATTTTAACCTATGCCCACTTTTTGGGGGCATTTTTTTGATAATACCTTTGATAATGCATACCTACCCTAGCCCATAGCATATTAAGGAAACAAGCGTTTTTTTTTGTCGAACCATTCAAGATTTTGATTAACTGTCTGAGCAATATATTGTGGCTTTGCCACGCCCACTTTTTGGGAACTATTAATTTGAGGATGGAATTGTAGTAGTAGAATAATCTAGAAATAATGTAGTTCAAAAGATTAAACACGTAGACTATAAGGGCTCAGCAACATCGAACGAATGAACAGTATTGCTCAAGTCAAGATAATGTCAGCCTTCAAGTTCCAGGCGACAAGAAAGACTAAACCTTTGGTTTAAGGATCAATCGATCGCAGATGCCAGAACGCTGGACTGAATAACTGAACTCACTGAATTGTTTGTATTCGATGATGGGACCTGAATATACGCGCTCCTTGTGTTTAAAATCGCGGGGTAACATTTTACCCTAGGTTTTAATACTTTAATACTAAATGGACCTTACCGTGCTCACCGTATAAATCCAGGGTTCGGAACGGCGTTAGGTCTTATCGCCCAAAACTATAAAGCCCAAATTTAAAATGTCATAACGCCCAATTTTTTCTTAAGACTTTGTTGTTGTAAAATTTACTGAAATTTGGGCAAACTGACATTGGTATTAGGTATTACGACATTACCTTCGCGGTAAACGACGTTAGGTTTGATCGCCCAAGGTCGTAACGCACAAACTAAGAAATGGCATAACTAAGGTGACCATAATTTTTTACTCTCAAAGCGGGACACCTGCATACATATATCTTTTGGCAAAACAAATTATTTTTTTTTGTTTATTATTTTTTTTTTTAAAAGAAATTTTATTTATTATTATTCATTATTAATCAATAAGTCCAACGCTTTTTGAACCTCCCCCCAAGAGAGGACTCTCGTTAGGTTCGCACAATCAATAATTTCAACTTCAGCGTTAAAGCTGGAGCAGTGGCGTCGCTTTAAATATTAATAACTAGTCTTGTAAAATTCAGCTGGTGCAGTTTTTACGTTCCCCTAATTGATAGCACCAGTTTCCTGTAACTTCGCCATTATATTACGGGTGGCGTGGGAATGGAAGCCAAAAACATTAAATTGCTTACGAGCTGATTTTTTTTTAATTCGCGGCCTCTGTTGCAGATACGTTCTTTTTCTCGATCTTTAACACAGCTTGTTGAAATTTATAAGAAGAACCATAAATCTGAACTAGGTTTGTTAAAAAAAATCTTTCAAAATAATGCTTAGAAAATAGTTTTTTTTTTCAACTATGACACATTTGCAATACTCTTTCCAGCGCCGACATCAGCGCAAGCTAGGGGCTTTTACTGTATCCCCAAAGTTTCTTATATTCTATGTCAGAGGCATGACAGCATTCTTTAAGTGTTTTAACACGAATGCTATAAATGTAAAAAATTGAATAACTTTTCACAATTAGGCATTCAAAATCAAAAGGTAGACAATCTGCAGCAGTTTTGATTGCATTGTGGATTGTATGAGCTCTACTTCATATTCATAAGACTGTCCTTCCAAGATACATGTTCAATTTCCAGCAAACATGATTAGCTCCTTTTCAATTGCCTCCACAAAATGTTTTAGCTCTTTTTTATCAACACTTGTTTCGACTAATCAACCTGTTTCACTTGGTAGCTCTTGGAACTCGAAATTGTTTACTTGTGTTGTACTCCTTCGTGTGGTAAACATAGCGAAAAAAGACAGGAAATCATTTTGGTGGAAGTATTTGAAGAAGGTTTGAAGCAACCGTTAATAAAGTTATAGTTAGCTTACGAAGGTATTCTTATAATTAAGGAGCCAGAACAACAATAGCCTCGAAACATGCATCCATATAGGGTAGCCTTTTTCAAAGCGGGACATTTTGTGTTCTTTGGGGACATCGGGACGCAAAGCTCGAAAGCGGGACTGTCCCGACGTATGGTCACCTTAGGCATAACGCCCAAAAGCTGCGTTGTGGCATTTTGAGTTTTCTGGAGCCTTTTCACTTTGATTTCTTAAGGATATTTGGCTTTTGGGTGCTATGACATTTTGTGATTTGGGTGTTATGACCTTGGGTGCTAAGACCTAACGCCGTTCGGAACATTATACCGGTTTGAATTTAGAAAGTTCTTTACATTGACAAATTGACTTGAACATGTCTTTCTAAGTTGATCACGCAAATAAATGGCAAGTATGATGCAGCACACAAAGTTCTTTCATTGCATAGGAGAGGCGAAATATTAAAATAAATTGGGGAAAATTATTAAAGAATTTTATTATTAAAATTATTTAAAAAAAACTCACTTTGATTTTTAAAAACCTCTCAAATTCTCGTTCTGACTTGATGACCTACCAGCTTTGTTAAAATTCCCACGTCGAAATTCGCCGCCATCCCCTAGCATCGCCGCATAGTTCTTGTTCGATGAGCACATCCATTGTTTTTGTTGATAAAAAAAAAAATTTAATTCACTTCCTTTTAATTAAAATTCAATTTCAATGTTAGCTCACTCAATGTTCAACACTCAATTTCTATGAAAAACTATTTAAAGTGACATTTTTGGCGCACCCTCGTTTTTTTAATTCAATCCCACTGATAACCTCGCAATCGCTCCCGGCTCCCGATAATCCCGAATTCCCGATTTATATAACTAAAACCATTTTAGTAAAATGGCTCTGAATATATGACAAAACAACACAAAATGCAAAACAAAAGTAGAAATACGATGTTTTTCACGAAATCGACATTTTGTTGCGAGCACGCACTTTCGCAATGAAACAGAACTCACGATCGCAAATACCTTCCTATCGAAAGGATATAGATACTTACAATTATTACTGGCTCAAAATAACACATTTACTTTATTTTCCAGCAATTATTTGATGATTACTACACAGCACACTTGACACATTTCGCAACACAGTGACTGGCTCAAATGACAGCTAATATCAGCATCAACCAGGGGTGGTCATGGAGGTAATTTGTTGTGGTAGGTTGCGATCTATGGTGAAAAGTAGAAAATAAATAAAATAGATAAATTAGATATTTTACGAAACTATAGCAAAAAGTTATTAATATTATCAATTTAAAATTAGCCTCATAATTGTAGGTATGAATGTGTTTTTAGTCCTCGGAAATCAAAAGAAAACAAAAAACAAATATGTGCAACATAAAATTGCTCCAAAATGTGGTATTCAAAGAAGACTATAGCGTGCAATAAAAAACATGAATTCTAGGATACAAGCAATGTTATATAAAAGACATTCTAGTCAATGGTGTGATAGGAAGAAACTTAATTGTAAAAGAAAATACCTAAAGAAATCGGTAGATTCCATTTGTTTTAAATGTTAATTCAGTAAATTTGTGATTTAACTTAAATATCAATGAACTTGAAAACGTTATCAAAAATATGAAACGTTGCATTTGGAATTAATTTAGTAAAGTTTAGTAATTGCAAATTTTGATTTGATGGGACCTAAATTCTGAAAATTTTATAATTATTCCCAAGATAAAATCAACAGTCCCAGTTAGGGTGGACAAAGTGAAAAATCTAAATGAGCTGCTTTGACATATTTTGAAAACAAGTCATTGAGGAATTTTAAAGGTTATTCAGAAGCAGTCAAGAGATTCGGAAAGGATTAATTTTATTTTTAACGACCATGCTAAACGAAAAGAGGACAACGACGTTTGTATAGGGATCTGGAATGTGAAAACAATGGGGCTGCATTCGAACAACTAGCCAAAACACTTAGCTGCTACAAATCAGATATTACTGCCAACCAGGAAATACTATTGGATTGGCCGACAAAAAGGAGTATGGAAAACTGTGACACCTACTACTACTACGATAGACTTAGGCAAGAGGTCTTATGCTTTGAAGACACTAGGGTACGTTTTGTACGCCTTAAATGACCTCACATTCCGACGTGGGAAAAAAAGGTGACATTGCGAAAATGCTCGCAGGCAATTAATGAAGACGATAGTTGCCATTGAGCTTTATAAGCAAATAATGAGCAAAGAACACCGGCACCTGAAAAATGAAAATAGACAAAGCGAGCGAGCGTTCGAAGACATAGAAAGTTGCAACTCATTCCGTAATTTTCAAAACGACAATTGTTGACGATTGACATGTGTACACACATAATATTTAAATTAGACGCTACGTACCTAGAAAGTCTCCTACACTATCGTCAACGATAATCGTTCTTAAAGTTACGGAATGAGTACCCAGGACAGATGTTCGCATGTTTTATCAAATTGTAAAACGTCAAATCCAGCTTTACATGGTGCGAACAGAATCCTTTCAAGATGAACCAGAAAAGATCGTATTTGGGACACAGTCGATGCTGAGAATATAGAAAAACAACTTTTGCAGACTGTTAAATATCGACGACGATCAATCTGGCGATAACAGCTACTATCTCAACGTAACCCTCATAAGGCTGCCAGAAATGACAAGCTTTCTGCCGAGCTAAATAAAACCAGTGGATATGATTTGGTAAGTCACTTAAACTACCCTTCAGCAGCATTTGATCGAATGATCGAATGTCTGATAATCGTTTGGCCAATCCACGAAAAAGAGAACCTCTGAACTATGGCAATGACAGAGGTACAAGTCTATTCAACATCTCAACAAAATCTTATCTGCTGCAATATGTGAACGCTTGAAACCGTTTACCAACAACCTGATCTGCCCTTCACATTGTGGTTTGAGGTAAGGAAAGTCGACAACTGATCAAATATAAACCCTCCGGCAGATTCAACCAAGGACTTTACTAGTTGTATAACGACATAGACCTGGTCAGACAAAAAATATTAAACGTATTGAATATTAAAGTTGCCTAAAGCATAAAGAGCAAGTTGATAACAACACTCTGGCTCCCATAGTCATCGATTATCTGGTAGACGTCGGATGAGGGAGAGGGAGACATTAACCTACTTGAAGTGGGCAGTTAGCTGGGGACCTACGTATTTTGAGATGCATGTCATTTGAGGCCCAATTTCATTTCGACTAAAGTAAGTAAGTATAACATTCAATATGGAGTGTTGGATGGGATACCACAAGGGTCTAAGCTAAGTCCCTTACTCTTCTTTGTATGAACGAAATGCTAAATTGGCTCAAAGATAGTGTTGCATTTGGTAATGCGTATCATGGTATGCCATCTCTGGGACAAGCAGCAATTGCCATGCAGTCCAAAATCGAACCTGTAAGAAAATGGTGTCCTGACAATATGGAAGTAGTCAACGAGTCAAAAACAAAGATGAGATTCATCACATTATCTTAGAAACACCTCCAAAAATCTTGAGGTTGTAAATACTTGCAAGTATCTATAGCTATCCCAATAGACTGCCATTTTTTGTGAATCCCGCATGTCAATGCGGAACAAGCTGTAGGGATCTATGTTCGCTCTTCCCACAGTACAAAGCACCAACTTATGCACACGAGAAGTACATCAAGCTTTAATAGAGTCGAGGTTGAGGTATTGAGTACTAACGTTGGGGTGTGCAGCGCAATCAAATATCGAGAAGTAAAAACAGATACAAGACAAGGCAGTCCAGCTACTCTCTTGCAGAATAGAAGTTGAAAGTCCTAACGGCCGAACAACTCTTTGAAGTGCGTACAGTGTTAGAATATTTCGACGATCAAAGCTAAGGATACTTGAGGGTCTCATTTCGGAACACGAATATTTGTTTTTTTTCCAAAGATTGCGACCTCTAGCTTAAAGCATCAGTTTCCACAGACCAAAGAAGAAAAAAGAAACTCAAAACATTCGCGTACTTGCAGCTGGATTTGTTGAGATCAAGGACGCAGGCATATGTCCGAAGACATCTTATCGAATATTTAAAACCATAAAAAGTTGCCTAGACATGGATGCACTTAGCCATAAGCACAGAACAGAATTAATCCCTAATAAATAACTCATTTGCATAAAATGTTGTTTTTAAATTCTTAATAGCAAAAATATATTAGATGGTATCCAGCGATACCATTAAAATAGTGCAATACCATCCACAACATGACACAAATCGAAACCCTTTTCCTCTTGATTACGAATGTAGATACTTTACATAATCATCACAGGAGAAGAGGAGAGACATCAAACTCTTAACGACCTATTTGAATAAATAGATATAGACCTGGAATATGTTTAAAATGCACAACAAGTTGCGCTACAGGAAAGATAAAATGCAATGGGATATGATATTTTAAGAAAAGTATATAAAAGTTTACTGGTGCATGGTTTGGAACTTAGTTTTTAGCTGATCATGAAACGTATCACAACGATATGTTTGTGTAAGTTTCCCTTTATAATACAGAAATAGAAAAAATCATTTTAACACGGATTTTCTTTTAACGATTTGTAGGCATAATATTGGTCTACGTAGCTGCCGAAGATGTAAGCAAAAATAAGTTTTTAGGCTTTAATTTCAGTGCGAATAAGGCACCTGCGGGAGTTTACAACAAAGAAGCTGAAGATGAGGTATTTGAAATTTTTCCGAACTGCGATTGCCCACCGGGCCCAGTAGGACCACCTGGACCACCAGGGGAACCAGGATGTCCTGGAAATAGAGGAGAAAAGGGAGACGTCGGAGATGTTGGCTTAGAAGGAAAACCTGGAGTCGTAGGTAACGACGGTACTAATGGAAGCCCGGGTGCAATTGGTAAACCGGGAAGCACAGGACCACCAGGAGAACAAGGATTACCGGGTGACAGTGGACCTCCAGGAATTCCAGGATATCAGGGTCCTACTGGTCTACCAGGGCCAGTTGGCAATAAACCTGATCGTCCACCAGATAATAAACCACCGCCGCATGACAATAATCCTCCACATAACCACTATCCTCCGCACAATCACTATCCTCCGCACAATCACTATCCTCCGCATAATCATCATCCACCGCACGACGTTATGCCCCCTCATCATCAATATCCGTATCCATTACCACCAATCTTCCAACAACCGTATCCCCCGATACTGCCACCATACTACCCAATACATCCACACCCACATCCACACCCACATCCACACCCAGGAGCAGGACCACCGTGGACATCAAACCCACCTGGACCACCATGGAATCCAGGTCAACCAAGGCCACCGTGGTCACAAGGAGCGCATTGGCCACCAGGACCACCATGGCCACCAACCCCACACAGACCACCATGGAAACCAGGTCACCCAAGACCGCCATGGCCCCTTGGTGGACAATGGAATCCAGAAATTTGGTACCCCAGTCCGTCAATGCAGAAGCCTTCTTACAGACCACCCCAAAATCCACCTCATAGACCACCTCATAGACCACCTCATAGACCACCTCATGAACCAACACTAAAACCACCTCATAAACCAACGCAAAAACCACCTCATAAACCAACACAAAAACCACCCCACAACAAACCACCTCACAACAAACCACCTCACAACAAACCACCTCATAACAAGCCACCACATCAAAAGCCCCATCACTGGCCAACGCAAAATGGATCACTAGTAGGGCCTAAACCACCAACAAGCAGTAAGCCTTCAACAACAAGCGGAACGCCTCCTTCACCAACAAGCAGTAAGCCTCCATCAACAAGCGGTACGCCTCCTTCACCAACAAGCAATACGCGTCCTCCACCGAGCGGGTCGGTTTCACCACAAAATAGTACGTCTATACCATCAAGCAGTCAACCACCAAACATTACGCCTCCTCCACCAAGCGGTTCAGTTGAACAACCAAGTAGTACAGATTTGCCGCCAACTGATCCAAACCCTACATCTACTGACATTCCACCGAGTGGTCCAGACACACCACCACCAAGCGGTCCAAATCTTCCACCAAGCGTCCCAAGCCAGCCACCATCATCAAACGAAATTCCGTGCTTGCTAGAAATAGATCTACCGTCCAATCTTTTAATAGCGGTGGACCAGCCATTACCGTGTTTAGTGGATATCAATTCACCACCAAGCGGTCCAAATCCACCACCAAGTGATACAAATACTACTCCAAGCGATCCAAACCAGCCACCAAGTGGTCCCAATCCACCACCACCATCAAGCGAAAATCCGTGCTTACTAGAAATAAATCGACAGTCCAATCTTATAATAGCGGTGGACCAGGCATTACCATGTTTAGTGGATCTCAATTCACCACCAAGCGGTCCAAATCCACCACCGAGTGATCCAAATACTCCTCCAAGTGATCCAAACCAGCCACCAAGTGGTGCCAATCCACCACCAACATCAAGCGAAAATCCATGCTTACTAGAAATAAATCGACAGTCCAATCTTATAATAGCGGTGGACCAGGCTTTACCATGTTTAGTGGATCTCAATTCACCACCAAGCGGTCCAAATCCACCACCGAGTGATCCAAATACTCCTTCAAGCGATCCAAACCAGCCACCAAGTGGTCCCAATCCACCACCAACATCAAGCGAAAATCCATGCTTACTAGAAACAAATCGACAGTCCAATCTTATAATAGCGGTGGACCAGGCTTTACCATGTTTAGTGGATCTCAATTCACCACCAATCGGTCCAAATCCACCACCGAGTAATCCAAATACTCCTTCAAGCGATCCAAACAAGCCACCAAGTGGTCCCAATCCACCACCAACATCAAGCGAAAATCCGTGCTTGCTAGAAATAGATCTACCGTCCAATCTTTTAATAGCGGTGGACCAGCCATTACCGTGTTTAGTGGATATCAATTCACCACCAAGCGGTCCAAATCCACCACCGAGTGATACAAATACTACTCCAAGCGATCCAAACCAGCCACCAAGTGGTATCAATCCACCACCACCATCAAGCGAAAATCCGTGCTTACTAGAAATAAATCGACAGTCCAATCTTATAATAGCGGTGGACCAGGCTTTACCATGTTTAGTGGATCTCAATTCACCACCAATCGGTCCAAATCCACCACCGAGTAATCCAAATACTCCTTCAAGCGATCCAAACCAGCCACCAAGTGGTCCCAATCCACCACCAACATCAAGCGAAAATCCATGCTTACTAGAAATAAATCGACAGTCCAATCTTATAATAGCGGTGGACCAGGCTTTACCATGTTTAGTGGATCTCAATTCACCACCAAGCGGTCCAAATCCACCACCGAGTGATCCAAATACTCCTCCAAGCGATCCAAACCAGCCACCAAGTGGTCCCAATCCACCACCACCATCAGGCGAAAATCCGTGCTTACTAGAAATAAATCGACAGTCCAATCTTATAATAGCGGTGGACCAGGCTTTACCATGTTTAGTGGATCTCAATTCACCACCAATCGGTCCAAATCCACCACCGAGTAATCCAAATACTCCTTCAAGCGATCCAAACCAGCCACCAAGTGGTCCCAATCCACCACCACCATCAGGCGAAAATCCGTGCTTACTAGAAATAAATCGACAGTCCAATCTTATAATAGCGGTGGACCAGACATTACCATGTTTAGTGGATCTCAATTCACCACCAATCGGTCCAAATCCACCACCGAGTAATCCAAATACTCCTTCAAGCGATCCAAACCAGCCACCAAGTGGTCCCAATCCACCACCAACATCAAGCGAAAACCCATGCTTACTAGAAATAAATCGACAGTCCAATCTTATAATAGCGGTGGGCCAGGCTTTACCATGTTTAGTGGATCTCAATGCGCCACCAAGCGGTCCCAATCCCCCAGCAAGTAGTCCAAGTACCCCACCTAGTGCTCTGAATCCGCCTACTACCTTCCCAGATCTTACTTTACCAATGCCTAGTATACCAGTATTCGGTTGAGGCTTGAGATAAAATACGACCTTACGCTATTTATAACAAAAATTAACAAATTGTCAAAATTAGTTTTTTTTATTAAACAAAAATATTTAAAATGGTGTGTTTTTGTTTTTCGACGTTTTGGTTTCCAAAAGGATCAAAGAGTAGTATCCCATCAAAAAAGATGGGATACTACCACATCAAGATCCGTGAAGTTACTATCAATACCGACGAGCATTGAAAAATGAGCCGGTCCAACAAGAGTGGCACCAATACTAACAAAGGTATCAAGAAAAACCATCTCCAAATTGAACTGGACATTACAGCACCACAAACAAACTCAGCGACAGATCAATCCTATTTTGGCTTTAATGCTACGAACTATGTACGTTCATTCATGTCTCAGCTTTGGGCCTTTAGAGTGCCAATGAGGAAAAACGATGAAACCTGGTGACTTCAATGCTAAATGGCTTTACCTTCTTCGTCATAAAGTTGAACTCATCATCCAACAACTACGGTACTCGAACGTAACGGATGAAGCAGAAAGACAGGCCTAAATGTTTACCATTAGCGGCAGCTTGACCCAACTTGTCGAGGAATCAATACACATTCCTGATATTCATAAGAACGTTGAAAATATCTTGAATCTAGTTCTCACTTCAATCACAATCTCTCTCCAGTTGCTGGAAATAGATCGAATCTAACCGATTCCCAAAAAAGGAAGAAAATGAATCCCTGAAAACTATAGACCCATTGCTTTACTATCCATACATTCAACTAACTAACACCAAGATTGGAATGGATTAATAATTGATAGGCAATATAGGTTCCGAAAGAAATGCTCAACTGGAGACCTGCTATCTAAAGTAGGACTTCTGTGGAGAGCTATTGCCCTGGATATTTCCAAGGCATTCGATCGAGTTTGGCACAGTGATTACTATCCAAATTTAAAACTTTCTCAATGACAGATCATTGCAAGTAGATGACGTTTCCTAAGATCGATTCTCTATAAACGCTGGGGTACCACAAGGATCAATTCTCCCACCAACTCTATTTCTGCTGCACATTAATGGTTTTTTGGGGATACCTGTTTTTAGTTTTTTAAATGTCATTACTCTGATAGTGACTAACATAAACGACACCCCTATTAGCGCCATTATTGCAGAGATGATCAGCTTCTTTTAATGAGTGGACTTGTTCCCTACAAAAGATTAAACAATGGGAAAAGGAAAATGGGGAAAGGAAAGGGAAACATCATAAAAACGTTGCTATTTTTCAAAGAAAAGTCATTTTATTAATCTGTGATGCTACCCTTAACCTGATGATGCCAAAGATTAGTGAAATCCTATTTGAATGTCCCTTCTAGAATGACCACTAAAAACAAAAAGGTCACTATTGATAAATACGTGTAGCCGTGTTTCAATGAACTTTACCTCATCACAAACTGCACTTACGTCTTAAAACTTTATCTCAAACTTGACTTTTTGACATATAATGTCAATTCCAAAATCCACTCCTGGTATTAATCCAAGAACCATGAATAAAAAATCTGAACTAAATCCGTCTTGCTGTTAAGCCCCCAGCTGGGTGCACAGACCGAAAGCAGAACGAAATCGTCAGAGCAAGCAAAACCTAGAGAAGACGTATTTTCATCAACTTTATGGGATTTTTTCAGATTATTTTTCACATGTTATGCTCGAAACGAAGTGATTCCCAAATGTAAGGAAGAAAATAGAAACCTCCAAACTATAGACCCATTGCCTTACTTTGTGTGTCCTTTCAGGATCAACTTTCAAAGATAATGTTGATCCAAGATTTCAAGAAAGGAAGACCTGCTTAGCTGTGTAGACCTTTTATGTATATCAACGATAAGACAACTTGTCTCCATATTTCCAAGGCGCTTTCGATCGAGTTTGGCACAGAGATTTGCTAAGAAAATTGACAGTATTCGGACTACCTAAAGCATTCTTAAGGGCAGATCTTTACATGTAGAGGTAGATGGCGCTAAGATAGATTTTGTATAAAAGCTGGTGTACCTCAACGATCTATTCGCACCCCGCTCTATTTCTAATTTCTAATTAGGCCGGTCGTTTGCATATGGGTCATTTTTACTTATAAGTGCCACTTAAGGTGAGGTATTCCTATACTGTAGCCAACATCCGGTAGGGATTCAAAGCTTCTGCAGGCTGAAGTACTGATGTCCATTTGCTCTACATGTACTAACCACTTATGTTATCGAATGCGTATTTTTTTTTAGTCGCTGCAGAGCTCGAAAAGTAATTGGTTGAGTCTTCATCTCCAAAGTCCGCCAACACAAACGGGACGGGACAAACGGGAATTTTTTTCGGTCAAGCTAGTAGAGCACGATAGGGATGATAGTATCTCGTTGTCAGAGTAAACAGCGCGGCCGAGATAGAGAAAGTATTTTATAATCTCAAAGTTAAAGCATTCGATAGGGAGGTTTATTTTAATTCGACGATGTTATTGTCCTTTCTTGTTGGCAGCTTGTAATAAACTTGGTCTTGCTGTCGTATGCGGCTTTGAATTCGATGAATAGGTAGTGGGCATCGATTTGGATTTATTGGGTTTTTTTATTATTCGCTGAAGTGTGAAGATTTGATCAGTTGTGAACTTTCCTGGCGTCAGACCATACAGATAAGCGCCGATCAGGCTATTCGTACGGTATTTACATATTACGGCAGATAGGATCTTGTAGGCGATGTTGAAGAGACATATGCGTCTGTTTCCTCCGGCTTTATAAAGCTCGGCGGGAAGGCTCTCATTTCAGCCTTGTTAAGCATAAGGTTAGATATGGCGAATCCCACTTCACTTAGGTCGGGTGGTTAATAGTTTTCGCTGTTATCCCCAAAATTGAATGGTTCATTCTGCTTGACAGCTGAAGTTTGGTAGTCACCGTCGTTCAACAGCCTGCAGAAGTGGTTCTTCTATATCCTCAGCTTCGACTATGTCTCAACTACGATATTTACTTGTTCACCTCGATAGGTTTCTGTTCGCCCCTTATATCCCTGGCTTTACATTTTGAAAACACTTGCAAACATCTTCTCTGCAGTGGCACTTCCCTAAATCCTCGATCGAGTGCTTTTCTTGCTCTTCTTCTTCTATCTGAAAAGCCGGTGTTAGCAATAGAGCTCAATGGCAGTTTTCGTCTTCATCTGCAGCTTAGCCTTATCGGTATCGTTCTTGGCTATGACCATCTGTAGGCACTCTTCATCAAACCATGTGTTTCTTGTTGGTGGGTGCAAAAAACCTAGCTCATCAGTTGCGGCTGATCTAATGGCTTGTTGAGATCGTTGCCATTGTTCTTCGACATTAAATACTGGTGGTCGTCGCAGAATGAGCGAATATAAGGCTTATGTTGGCGAATTTGGCCATAATGCGGATTGTCACAATGCCTTTGCTAATATCATTGATAAATAAGACGTCTTGCCGTAGTCTGACACTTATAATTATCATTATAGATGTCACCGTTTTTTATCCTCTTTTGGCCCGGCCCATCCCATCGTATATCCTGGTTTGCAGTAATGTCTACTTGGTACAAGCTTAGGCTTCCGCTAATTGTTCGGCTGCACCTCTCCGGTTTAATGTTTTCACATTTCAGCTGCAAATATGAGCGTCGTTGTCCTTTTTTTCGTTAAGAATGGTTGTCAACAACAAAATCAGTCCTTAAAGAGGCTCTTCCTTGCTTCGTTATAATTATTTTTCGTTACATGAATTGGTAGTTAACCCAAAGCACAAAATGGTGTCATATGCTTGGAAATCGATGACTAGGTGGTTGGGTTTCTGTTGCTTTAGGCGATTTTGAGGAGATATATTCGTCTGAGTTGGTGTAGTTCGGAGGGTCTTCTATTTTGTTAGTTAAGGATACCGATGCTGAGGTCCCATTCTTTGGGTATACCTTCATCCATTTGCTATTGAGTTGGTGTATGTTGCTTATAGAATTATTTCCACCGGCAAGATTTAAAATCACCCGGTAATTAGATTTAAATATTATTATTCGGCAGTCGCTCATCAAGTTTGGTGAGGAGCTTTGTTACAACTGGTGGCAATTAGCTAAGGACCGTGGTAGTTAGAGAGGCTTGTTGGCGACACATATAACATATAAAACTCAATCAAATCTACCTGTTTGGATTCAAGCTTCAATTACAAACTCCAGACGTCAGACACACAGCTTCGCTAAAATACATGACACCAAAATCAGCTGTAATTTCAACATTTAGAGGGAAATAGCCATTTTGGCCACCTACATGTTACCAAATATCGCATCCATATATGTAGCAACTTTCGTTTGATTCCTTACAACAATGGATATTGCTTTCCTGGACTCAAAGGTGAGTTTCATAATTTTTGTTTGCTCACACACAATCCCACGTACCTTAAACACACTTTCTTGGTGCATACCGTTGCACCAACGTCCTTTCTCCAACCAACATGCCAAAAAGAAACCCTTTTTTTGCACACCAACGTGTTGCCTGAGATACAAGTCCATACATTCGTTTATTACCCACGATCAAACAGCCACAAAAAAAGCCGTCCAAAAATAAGTTTCACTTCAAACAAATCTAGTAAGCCAACTACACGCTACACCAACTACACGGTTGTGGTTAGTACTTGGATGGGGAACCGGATCAAAACACCGTCATCGTGATGTTTTTATGTTTCATAAATCCAATTCAGACCGTCCCAAAAGAAGTTTCTTTTCAAAAAAATCTTTTCCACATTAGATTTCGAAAAGCCTTCCTTAAGTTAGGTATCTCGTGAACATTAAAGGAGTATACTGACAGTTTTTCAGCGCTATTTTTCCAGCGGTTTGGTCTACGAAAATTTTGTTCTTTTATATTTTTATTGAAGGTAGTTGGAAAGACGATTAGCTAAGTATTTGAAGAAGTGATTCAATGCATCAGTTATCATTGATGACCTCATTTGATCTTGGTCTGAAGTTGACGAATTACGACCTAGTGCTAAACTCGTCGTTGTACAAATTTATGCAGCTTCAATATAATTGCAAATTTTCAATTCAAAATACTTTTCTTCTTTTGTATATTTGCTTTTTTTTTGACAGGGGATAATTTAACATATTCTGGTTCTATAACCGATAATATATTTTGTCGTTAGTTTATTTCAATTCTTAACACGTGCTGAATTAATTTCGATGGAAATGGAATTATACTTTAGTATGACAGGTGCTGTCGATTTGTTGTATTTTATTATAGCAACTGATAACAGGTCCATAGCTATGGACCGGGTTAATCGTAGGGGTGAATGTAAACTTCGGCAGACTCCGTGCTAAAAATTTTCTTTCAAAGTGCCAGGAAAGTCGGTAGATTTGATATTATCCGACAAGAAAAAATCAGAAGTCGGTGGAGGTCAATTTATTTCACCACTCCTGAAGATTCATTTGCCAGGAAAATTTTACCAACTCGGGGAAAAGGCGTAGACGTACTTCGCGTCATCCTCCATTGAACCGTGTTCTTTGCTTATGGTTAGGTTAGAGTGGGTGCCAGCGATTCGTCAACACACTTAGACCAATCTGGGATACCCATCTTTGCTTTCAATAAAACGGAGGAGACTTCTCACTGCCGTGTTTGACAAATCGTAGAGATTATAAAGAAGTAAGCTCCAAGCTGAAGTTTCCTTTTGTTTGATAGGGCAAAGAAGATGAAGTATTGTTTCTTCTTCCTCTTCGGTCATACAACTCCTGCAGAAGTCGTTTAAATGAAGGCCTAGCTATTCTTCGTGCCTACCTATTAGACAGTGTCCAGTGATGACACCTATGGTGGCGCGAATGTATGGTATAGCGAGCGAGATCAGTCCTTTAATCTTTTTAAATTCACCAAATTTGTTTGATTATTTGGCACGTCCCGTCGTGCCAAGACTCTATCTGAGATTTGATTTGCTGTTAGTATGCTGCGCTAGTAGGATTTTGCATGTAGCGGTAGGGATGTAACTAAGGCACTCACTCTCAGGCGGCAGCGGAGGATTTCCCTAAATGGAGTCAACGGTGGCGCCTAAAGCTCCAGTCAGATCGAACTGGTAGTGTAATCCCTATATGAGCTGCTTCGACATATTTGAACACCAGGTCTATAGGGATTTCCAATACTGAGCCAGGGTATTAGAAAAGAGTTGGTGGCGGAGGAGCCCTCAACGGGTCAACGGCAGCGCTCATATCCCAAAATGGGCTACTGACATCGGTATCTCCGGCCCGCTGTCCTGGGCTCAAAAACAAGGCCCTGGCCCTCCAGGTTGGGGGTTGTTCCGTCGGGGTTACCATTAGTTATGAGAGAGACACAACCAGCCTCGGATAATGAAACTCCTCATATGGCAACAAGACCCGGAACGTCAATGGACTATGATATGAGAGTATGCACCTGGAATGTACGAACACTCTACACCCAGGGTGCTACTCAAAAACTTGAATCAGTCCTCACTCGGTACAAGGCAGATATAACCGCAATCCAGGAGATACGATAGATAGGATCAGGTGTAATGAAGAGACAAAATTGCGACATTTATTACAGCTGCAACAAAAGATTGCATGTATTAGGATGCGGATTCGTCGTGTGAAATCGACTTAGGACAAAAGTCATTGACTTCAAGCCGATAAGTGATCGTCTTTCTGTGATCCGTATCAAAAATACGTTCCAAGCCAGAAGCCTAATATGTGCACACGCCCCTACCGACAAGGCTAAAGATCCCATCAAGGAGGAGTTTTTTTTTTACGGAGCCTGTCCGGAGTATGATGTAAAAGTTGTACTCGGGGACTTCAATGCTAAAGTTGGAAAGGAAAACATCTTTGGCGGTTTAGTTGGTAAGCACAGAATCTACAAAACGACAACAGGCAATGGCTACCGACTAATCGACTTTGCAGCAGCTCGTAATACGGTGATAAGTTGCACTAGGTTCCCAAGGCTAAGGATCCACACAGCAACCTGGCGCTCTCCAGACGGTCGAACCGCCAACCAAATCGACCATGTGCTAATCGATGCGAGGCACGGATCCAACACCCTCCACGTGCATACATTCCGAGGGGCAAACGTCGACTCTGACCATTTTCTTGTCCCGGCTAAATTCAGAGCTCGACTGTCCAACGAGAAGAAGCTGCGAGCTGCCCAAAAGAAGAAATTCTACGTGGGACGCCTTAGCACACCTGGAGTAGCTAGAGCCTACAGTGAGCTCCTGAGTATGAAACTCTCCTCTGTGCACTCACCTACCACAGACGCCAACAATCAGTGGTGCCAGTATCGCGACATCATCAAGGAGGTAGCCGAAACCACTATAGGGTACCAGCTCCTCCGAACTATTCCAAATAAGCACCGGATTTCGGCAAGGAGACCCGCTATCATGTGACTTCTTCAATCTTGTACTGGAGGAGATAGTGCGAAAGGCATGTGTTAACGAAGACGGCACTATTTCCAACAGGTCCTTCCAGCTGCTGTGCTATGCAGACCGTATTGATATCATCGGTCGCTCCCAGCGTGCCGTGATAAAAGCGTTCACGGCGATTGAAGAGTAGGCGAAATCCCATGGCCTGGAAGTAATTGAGGACAGGACTAAGTACATGCTATCCACAAACAAACAAGCATCTGTCCACCACCTAGGACAAATCTTCACTGTTGATAGCTGCAATTTCGAGGTAGTTAAGGAGTTCACCTACCTCGGAGTAAACATAGACACCCGAGTGGAGATCCGGCGAAGAAATACCCTAGGAAACCGTTGCCACTTCGGTTTGGCGAAACAATTGGGTTTCAAAACTCCTAACTCGAAGGACGAAATGTGTGCTCTACAAAACCCTTATCCTGCCAGTTCTGCTTTATGGTGCCGAATGCTGGACGATAAGCAAGAAGGGAGAACTGATACTGGGCTCCTTCGAAAGATAAAACTACGTCGGCGAATCTTTGGTCCTGTGCACGAGGAGGGCGAATGGAGGAGAAGATACAACCAAGAACTCTATGAGTTGTACCAAGATGTGGATGTAGTCCAAAAAGCCAAAACACGTCGACTACATTGGCTCGGCCACATCGAGCTAATGGACAATAATGCTCCAGCTAAGAGGATCTTCGAATCCCAGTCCCCAGGCTCGAGAAGGCAAGGTAAACCGAACTTCCGATTCAAAGGCCAAGCCATACCGGATGCCAGAGTGGTTGGTCCAGACAGCTGGAAGCAGCGAGCCCGGGATCGTAGAGGATGGAAGGCTACAGTGTCTCAGGCAGAGAATCATCACGGATCGGGAGCCCGATAAGTAAAGTAAGTAATCGTAAATTGTTAAGGTGGTTGAATTAGAGGTCTAGGCGTTAAGTCTAGGAGTTTCCTTCGACTTTTTATAATAAAAGTGGGTTCATTTCCACGATTTTGTATGTAGCTATGGTTTCAGCTATGACTCACCTCTGATATTAGTATCGCTACTGCCCCAGCTAGTATGGTGGGCATTAACGTCTCACCCAATCAGTATATCCCATTCTTTCGTTGCATTATGCCGGGAAAGGTCTTAGCGTCGGTAGGAGAGGGTGTTGCTAAGCAGGAAGGCTAAGCAGAGAATCAACGGAGTAGGGATTTGGTTGTACTTCGCTTCACCTTGTGATGACCAGAATGATATATGCATTCCAACCACTAAGCCGGTGCTTAAGGATAGTGATGCGATTATATGAGGACACAAGCGTTCTCACTCTAGCCTCTCACTATCAACTCCTACTCTCACCTCCACGCTGGTGACTGCTGGGTGCCTAGTACCTCGACTGGAGATGGGGTATTGAACCCCTGTGGAAGGTCGACGGTGGCAGCAAACGAGAGAGGGGGAGGAGTGTCCTCTCAATAAGGCACTCACTCTCAGGCTCATACCCCAAAAATGGGCTACTGACATCGGTATTTTTTTCCGGCCCGCTGTCCTACGGTTAAAACAAGGGCCTGGCCCTCCAGGTTGGGGGTTGTGCTTTGGGTTAACTACCCATCCACGGAAAAAAACTATTGATACGAAGCAACCAATAGCCTCGGAAAGGACTGATAGTATTGTTGATGACCATGCTAAACGAAAAAAGGACAACGACGTTCGTATCTGCACCTGGAATGTGAGAACATTAAACAGGAGAAGTGCAGGCGAACACCTAGCGGAAGCCCTAAACTGCTACAAAGCAGACATTACTGCCATCCAGGAAATACGATGGGATGGGCCGGGCAAAAAGAGGATGAAAAACTGTGACATCTACTATGGACCGTGTTAAAGTGAGCAGAAACAGCGACTTTTTGGATGCGGATTTGTTATAAGTGCCAGACTTAGGCAAGACATTAGCGAACGCATTGTAACAATCCGCATCAAGGCCAAATTCGCCAACATAAGCCTTATATGCGCTCATGCTCCGACGTAGGAAAAATATGATATAACTAAGGATTGCTTCTACGAGCTCCTCGACAAAACCTATGAGCGACTACCAAAGTATGATGTTAAAATCGTGCTGGGAGATTTAACCGCAAAGGTGGGAAGAGAAGACATCTTTAGCAGTACTGTCGGAAAACATAGCCTACACGACAACGAATGGACACCAATACTCCGGCTCGCAGAGTCTTCGATTCCCAGCCAGACGTCGGACGCAGTAGAGGAAGACCTCGCCTTAAGTGGGGCTCGCACAAGTAGAAACCGACCTCAACCAACTTGGAGTGTGCAACTGGAGGCAGTTAGCTAAGGACCGGGCTAATTGGAGAGGCATGTTGGTTGAGGCCCAGGTTCATCCCGGACTGTAGCGCCACTTAAGTATAGTAAGTAACCACTAAGCCACAGCGTCAATCGGTGGAGGGATCCCTTATAATTTATTTTAGCCACAAATTTTCTTGATGCAATTTTTGGTTTTGGCCAATAACTCAAAATTTCTATTTTATGTCCTATGAACGTCTAAACTGATTTGTTTCAAATTGATTAAATTAAAAGTTCTTATAATCAGAATTTAAAGTCGTGCTGTTAACTCTCTGAAAGTCGTTTATTCGCCTGGGAAAAAATCAATTCATTTGTTCTTCACTTATTTGCATAAAACGTTAAGAGCCAAAACTGCCGAAAACATAATGAAAATCGTAAGATCTACAAAACAACTTCAGAAAAAAACGAACGGTCTACCAATATCAACATACATATTTGAATAATTTTGCTATGGTATTTGATTGAGATTGTGGTGCAAATCAGGCTGAAATAAAGACATATCGGAAGGCTACAATCCGCTGTGCGAATCGTTGAATACCCTATCTCATTCCATCCATAAATAAATATTCCCAAAAAGTGGGTGTTAAACCTTTATAAAGAATTTCACAATATATTGCTCAGACAGTTAATTAAAATCTTTTATGGTTCGATAAAAAAACAACGTTTTTTATTGCATATGCTATGGCGTTGGATAAACATTTTTTTTTAAGAAAACGAACCCAAAAAGTGACCGTGTGCTAAAATAATATATTGGCGAAATGCATATTACATTATTTTCGAAGTATTTGCATGAAAACTTTTTCGATTCTTTTTTAAACTTTTGCATAAAGTCGGTTTTTAAATAAAACTCCCCCAAAAAATGAGGAATGGCCAAAAACTTTATGTGAATGAAATATAGACAATGGCATATTCTAAATATCTTGCTCAGAACTTTTTTTTAAAAATTTCGTATGGTTTGATAAAAAAAAGACATTTATTTGAAAAGGACGAACAGACAGACAGACATGGCTAGATCGATTCTGAGTCGATCCATACCCTTTTAGGGGCATGTATCAAAATGATGTCCCTATGTTACACAATTAATGTCAAAACTAATATACTATGTACATCCTTAAAATCAATTTCCCAAAAGAGTGGGCGTGACTAAAAACGTTATATGAATGATATAGAAAATGGAATTTTCTAAATAACTTGTAAAGACAAATTTTCAAAGTTCCTTATAGTTTGATCGAAAAAATATGTTTTTAGATGGATTTTGAAAATGTTTTCGTTTTTTCTGCCGGGAGCACAAAGAATTCGTTTACCAAACTTCATCAATCTAGCTCAACATTTAAGGCCCGCACTCTGGTAGCGTACCGACGCGCGACGGATGGTCAGGCATGGCTAGATCGCCTTTGATTTTGATTCAGATGCAATCCTAAGTGTATGGACCAATCTTTTTTTTCTCTATGCTGTAAAGTATGTGTTAAAACGAATATACCCCTATAGTGTTTAATGAGATGTTGCATTTCAAACGAGGCATATAAAAGTTAGCTTGGCCAAAATTTGGACCTCAGTTTTTATTTAATAATGATGCGTGTGACAACGATATATTTGTGTAAGTTTCCGCTGTACTTACTAATACTAATCAACTTTATATGCTGATTATCATTGTGTTCTTGTAGGTGTAATATTGGTAAACGTGTCTGCAAATGATGTAGTGAAAGGGTCTGCCTCTGATGTATTGGTGGATTTGTCTGCCAATGATGTATTAGTGAAAGGGTCTGCCACTGATGTATTGGTCAACGTGCCTGCCACTGATGTATGGCTCATACAGTTTGACACTGCTGAGAACCAAATTAAATTCTTAGATTTTTGGGCAGATCAATACAAACTATCACAGATTCAATTTAAAACAGAGTCACAATGGGTACCAGACTCACCATGGCCACCAGGATTCCCATGGTCATCCAGCCAGCCAGAAACGGTATCGAATTCAAGTAAACCAGAACCATCATGGATCAACAATAACAACACCGGAAACAAAGAACACCATAGACAACCACTAGAACCCTGGACAGAAAGACCACAATGGATAGATGAACTTAAGGTGAACCAGCAAGATCATGGAAACCAGATCAATCAGTACTACCCTGGACACGATAGACCAGAAACATCTCGACCAACTTGGCAATATGATATATCACCACATGGAAACCAGAACAACCAGTACAACCCTGAACATCAAAGACCAGAAATATCTAAACTAACTTTGCCACTTATATCACCACATGGAAACCAGATCAATCAGTACTACCCTGGACATTATAGACCTCGACCAACTTGGCAACATGATATATCACCACATGGAAACCAGATCAATCAGTACTACCCTGGACACGATAGACCAGAAACATCTCGACCAACTTGGCAATATGATATATCACCACATGGAAACCAGAACAACCAGTACAACCCTGAACATCAAAGACCAGAAATATCTAAACTAACTTTGCCACTTATATCACCACATGGAAACCAGATCAATCAGTACTACCCTGGACATGATAGACCTCGACCAACTTGGCAACATGATATATCACCACATGGAAACCAGATCAACCAGCACTACCCTGGAAGCCAAAGACCAGAAACATCTCTACCAACTTGGCATTATGATATATTACAACTTGTAAACCGGATCAACCAGTACAACCCTGAACATCAAAGACCAGAAATATCTCAACCAACTTGGCAATATGATATACCACCACACCAACCTATTCATATGGAACAGCACACATCACATTATAGACCAACTTACAAACCATTACACAGACCAGCTAAAAGACCACCCCACAGCCCACCCAAAAAAAAACCTCACCGACCACTCCACAAACCACCTCGCCGACCACCTCACAAACCACCTCACCGACCACCTTACAAACCACCTCACCGACCACCTTACAAACCACCACAAAAACATACCGCAACTATCTCACCTAACACACTTTCAACACTTACCAATACTACGACAACTCACGCACCTCCCAAACCTATCACAGCTCCCACATCTGAACAAATTCTTCAAACAACTGACACCACTCCGAGCGTAACTGAACAAATGACATCCACTACTGATGACCCACTTAACACGACTGAATCAATTCCTCAAACGACTGACACCACTCCGAGCGCAACTGAACAAATGACACCCACTACTGATGATCCACTTAACTCGACTGAGTCAATTCCTCTGACAACTGACACCACTCCGAGCGCAACTGAACAAATGACACCCACTACTGATGATCCACTAAACTTGACTGAATCAATTCCTCAAACAACTGACACCACTCCGAGCGCAATTGAACAAATGACACCCACTACTGATGATCCACTTAACTCGACTGAATCAATTCCTCAAACGACTGACACCACTCCGAGCGCAACTGAACAAATGACACCCACTACTGATGATCCACTTAACTCGACTGAGTCAATTCCTCTGACAACTGACACCACTCCGAGCGCAAATGAACAAATGACACCCACTACTGATGATCCACTTAACTCGACTGAATCAATTCCTCTGACAACTGACACCACTCCGAGCGCAACTGAACAAATGACACCCACTACTGATGATCCACTTAACTCGACTGAATCAATTCCTCAAACAACTGATACCATTCCGAGCGCAACTGAACAAATGACACCCACGACTGATGATCCACTAAACTTGACTGAATCAATTCCTCAAACAACTGACACCACTCCGAGCGCAATTGAACAAATGACACCCACTACTGATGATCCACTTAACTCGACTGAATCAATTCCTCAAACAACTGACACCACTCCGAGCGCAACTGAACAAATGACACCCACTACTGATGATCCACTTAACTCGACTGAATTAATTCCTCAAACGACTGACACCACCCCGAGCGCAACTGAACATATGACACCCACTACTGATGATCCACTTAACTCGACTGAGTCAATTCCTCAAACAACTGACACCACTCCGAGCGCAACTGAACAAATGACACCCACTACTGATGATCCACTTAACTCGACTGAGTCAATTTCTCAAACACCTGACATTACTCTGATCTTAACTAAACAACTGACGACCCAATTAGCTCAACTTAACGAATATCTCAAAGAACTGAAAGCGCAGCTTCCTCAAGTGAGCCAAATTAAAAATCCCTCAATTGTCGACAGCGCACTTACCCCGACTGAACCCACATAAATCCATAAACACTTAAATTATTCTGTAGTCAAATATTTTCCTTGGATTGTATCAGTCTGTGCCATGTTTTTCGAATCTCAATCTACCAAAAAGCGGTTTAAATCCACCACCGAGCGATCGCAAACCATAGCTAAGAGCGGATCTTGTCCCACATAAAGGGGTATAGCCTGTACGAATAAAAACTTGTTGGAATTATACAAAATTTATTTAAAAAGGTTTTTTTTATTTAACGTTTCTTTTATCGATGCTTTACCTAGCCTCCAGCCTACGTTATGCTTAAAGCAACATCTAAGGTTGAACAAGCAGAAGAAGTTATTTTAGGCAAATCTGACAGCTGAAGAAGTTGATATTCTGTACTCTTAAATTTTCTCTTACAAAGGGAAAGAAAATTTTGGACCTCGAGATTTTGTTTGATTCTAACATTACACTGATAGCGGAAACCAAAAAAGTGTTGGAATTTCGTCCGTCAATCGGGCTTTCCGTTAAGGTCTCTCCAGCCTTAACCGTTTGAATGATTTTCTTCAAAAATTGACAATTTTTTTGGTCACAATTCTAGGCCTTTTTTTACTCTTAGCCATTTTATTAACGGATGGTTGGTATGTGATCTTACGCCGACCTCACAATCTACAAAATTGTGCTGAAATTCTTTTTTAAGACTTGCGATGCAGTTGCATAACAGAAAATATCTGAAATTTTTAATTTGAAAAAATGTATAACTTATGTATTGGGATTCCGGCCTGTAGATGCTCTGTACGTGACATTCCGTGAGCATTCCGTACTCTGCGATCCTGTGCACCTTGGTATCAGGCATTTAGTACAAGTGCCTCGGTATCCGCTATGGGACTGGGATTTTCAAAAATCATTTTATGAAAGAGAAATACCGTCGAATTTTCTTGTTCGGCGTTATTTCACTTTGCATACATCGATTTTCGCATCCATCCCAAATCCAACAGTAAGCCCAAGCAGGGGGTTCATACTTTACAAACATCCGAGTGCGAGTTTGGGTGTATGCACACTTTGAATACGTGTGGGAGCGTATGCTGCCACTCGTAACCCCCTCATTGGGCTAACTATTGGATTTGGGATAAGTGCGATGTTGGATGTATGGAAAAACAAGCCCCCCGGCAACACAGAGCCCACTCAGAGGGGTTGCATACATTTCAACTTTGCATAAATCCAACCTTGCATATTGAAATTTTGTAAACTCGGAAACTAGCATTCCGATGTGTGCAAAGTATAAACCCCCCTCACTCTAAATTCGGCTTTATTTCACAAGCAACGATAGGCAATATCGCACTTTTTCCTCAACCAACATGACACGACTCTCCAATTAGCCCGGCCCTTAGGTAACTGCCTATGGCGAGGTCTTTCTCTACTACGTCCGACGTCTGGCTGGGAATTGAAGACTCTGCGACCCGACGTAAAGGTGTCCATTCACTGTACATGCCTTAGCCGTCTTAAATTTTCAATGCGGAGTTTTTTGATAAAGGGGTGTGTCGCTGTACAGCTCTTATAGTTCTTGGTTTAATCTTCTTCTTCGTAGCCCATCAACGCAAACAAGACCGACGATTTTCCGAAGAATTTTTCTCTAAAATAGACCAAAGATCTCTTCACCCACTTTTAATACGGTTCATGCTTCAGCGCCGTAGAGCAGGACTGGGATGATCACGATCAGAGTCTAGTATGGAAGCTCGTTAGTGGTTCGAGATGGGGCTTTACCACTAAATTGCCTTCTTAATCTTACCTTACCTTCTTCTGACGAAATGTTATTGTCAGAATTAATAGCGAAGGCGAGATAGACAAAGTCCCGTACTACCTCAAGGTTATATCGGTCACCGATGACTTTCTGTCCAATTCGTCGAAGTTGTGTGCACTTTCGAGTTGACAGCATATATATGGTCTTACCCTCATTTACAGCTTAACCCATTCTATACTAGGAAAGGTGGCTATGACATCACGTTGAGTCTGACCAATGACATCCATATCGTCGGTGTACTGTGCCTCTAGTGTTGGCTCTGGAGTTAGCACAATCCTCTCAAGAATGAGATTGAAGAAGTCACATGACAGTGCGTTGCCTTGCCTAAATCCTTTTTTGGTATCGGATATGTCTGTTAGCTCGTTTCCGACTTAAATAGAGCAGTGATAATTCTCCATCGTCGTCCTTCACAGAAGGACGAGCTTGGACGGTATGCCAAATCTCGATATAGCTCTGTACAGTTCGTCTCTATAAATGCTGTCATATGCGGCTTTGAAACCGATGAATAGGTGGTTGGTATCGATGTGGAGTTCTTGGGTTTTGTCCATGATCTACCGAAGTCTAAAGATCAGTTGTAGACTTTCCTGACCTAAAACCGCACTGATAAGGGCCGATCAAGTTGTTGGAATACGGTTTCAGGCGCTCACATACTACGACTGATAGGATCCTGTAAGAGATGTTGAGGAGACCTATGCCTTTGTAGTTGCCGCTGTTCAGAGGGTCTCCTTTTTGTGGATCGGGCGAACTATGCTGAAGTTCCATTCTTCAGACGTACTTTCAACCGACCAAATTTTGGTTATGATTTGGTGAATGTTACTAACCAAATCATTTCCACCGGTTGTATACAGCTCGGCCGGAAGGCCGACATTTCCGGCAGCCTTGTAAAGCATTAGGATATGCATATTGCTATCCCCACTTCACTTAGGTCGAATGGGTGGTAGTTTTTGCTGTCGTCGCCATTATTGAATGGTTCGTTCTGCCTGACAGCGGAATATTGTTCGTCATCGCCATTTACCAGTCTGCAGAAGTGGTTCTTTCACTGTGTCTACTACGAGCTTTCCTTGTTGGTCTCGACAGGATTCTGTTCGCGTCTTGTGTCCCTGGTTTTGACGTTTTACACTTCGGTAAAACTCGCGAAGATCCTTCCTGGACTGGCACTTCTCTATATACTCGATCGAAAGCTTTTTTTTGCTTTTCTTCATCTTTTTTCCCCATTTATTGTGGCTATATTCTTACTTTGTCTGCAACAAGGTGGTGGTGCGAGTCGATTTAAGCCCTTCCGAATGTTCGGACTGCATGCCTGCCCCTAGTCTATCGCATTTTATTGGCCATTCGTTGATCTAGATGTCCCCTTATGGATATCGAGGTGAAGAAACCGTGTGCTGGCTAAAGTGACATTTCGTTCCGAAGCGAAGTCAAGTAGCCTTGACTTCTTACTTCGGTAGTCGCTCATAAGTCGCCTGGACGGGGCTTGTGCTTCTAAATCATGTACACAATAGTTTAACCAAGCAACCACGATCGATCAAGCCATAAGATCGGTCCTTAATGATGTACCTCCCACCAAAAAAATCCCTTGGTTTGATGAAGAATGCCCTGAAAAGGGAACCATAGAACTTAAGAAGCAAAGGAGAAGGGTAGAAAATAAAAAGAAGAGATGAAGGATTTGGAGAAGAGCCATGTGATGCTTCCGCCGGAAGTTGCTAGTCTTCCATTGGACGAATCATCGGGTGGCGAATTGAGAAACTCTCTGCAGATATGCTGGGCGGGGTATCAAATAGAACTCGTGGGCACAATTAACGTTCAATCCCAGCCTTCCAGGTTGAGGGTTGTGATTTGAGTTAGGAAACGACTGATTACACTATTGACGATCCTGAAAATCGTAAAAAATATAACGACGTTCGTATCTACACTTGGAATGTTGGAACATTTAACAAAAGTACAGACGCCGAGCAACTAGCGAAAGCTCTAAGCTGCTAAAAAGTAGACATTACTGCCAACAAGGATATACGATTGAATGGGCTGGCCAAAAGGAAAATGAACAGCTGTGACATCTACTACGTTCCATGTTATTTTGAGCAGGCAAATAAAAAAACCTTAGCTCGTGTGCTAAACTTGCTTCAGTTTCAAAAGTTCAGCTGTCAAAAAACGTTTTTCATTATTTCTGAACTACTTAACTCATAGTGCGTTTCAAATGGCTCATTGCCACCAAAAAATGTCGGATCAGATCTTATTTTAGTCCCTTCCACTAAGATGCCAAAGAATGGAAATTCAATTTGGACACTCGTTTCCTTGCATAAGTATGATTTATAGGACAATTTACATAATTTCGTTAGGAAATTAATAAGCCATAACTCATTCGAGCTCATTAACATTTTTTTAATCTTTCTGTAGGATGATAAATGGATTAAGGCCTAATGCAGTATCTAATGCAGAACGACATCACGAGAACAGATGAGAGATATTGCATCGGATTAACTTGAAGAAGGAAGCACTAAGCCTATATAAGTTCGAATACTTAAGGCAATAAGCATAGTTATCAGCTGATCATGAGCCCTGTAACAGCAGCATGTCTCTGTAAGTTTATTTTTTAGGTACATGGGTATGAAAAAAGTACAATAGCATTTTCTTTTTGCAGATATTTTACTGTCACAAGTTGCTGCTGAAGATGTAAGCCGAAATAAGAAATTGGGGTTTGGATTCAAAAATAAAAATACCCCAGATGGAGTGTACAATAATGAGGATACCGATGAGATATTTCACATCGAAATCAATTGCGATTGTCCTGCTGGTGACACAGGTCCACCAGGAGAAGCAGGTGCACCTGGATTTCCAGGTCCGATAGGAGATAAAGGCGACCAAGGACCTAGAGGCTTAGAGGGAAAGCAAGGAAATATTGGCAACATAGGTATAAATGGAAATACAGGAATAGAAGGCGAACCTGGTGGTGTTGGTCACCCAGGCAGGAGAGGACTGCGCGGCATTTCAGGGCCACCAGGACCACCAGGATTCATTGGAAATACTGGACAAACAGGTGATGCAGGAACAAAAAAACCTAATCCAAATGGACCATTGCAAATACCATTGAAAATAGATACAATACCACAGAACTTCTCACCACATCTATATAATACAATACCTATTTACAACTCAGCCATATACCCTTTGTTCTACTTTACGCTAATCCCATTCGTATCAATAGCTCCAATGCAAAATCCACTATATTTTCCAACTCTCACAACCGCACAGAAACCAGGAATAATTGAACAACAAGCACTTCCACCAAATCCATTGTTCGAGCACACAGCACGCCCACCTATTAAAGTAGATGAGCTAAAACCATTGTCCCCGGGAACAGATCCACTGATAAGTCCACCACCATGTTCGCCTTCAGAAGCGCATACAGGTGCTGTAACAGCGTCTGTAACACAGATAAATCCACCACAATTTTGGCCCACCTCCGTACAACCAGTACCTGTCATTGTGATAAACCAACCCCCATTTTGGTCTACCCAATGTATGCAACCAAGTTGTCCATCACAAAACCCATCAACTGCACCAGCAACCGAGAAACCTTCAACTAATCCACCAGCAGCCTCAGTACCTGGTCTTGTGATAAGTCCACCACCATTTTGGTCCATCCCAGGTGTACAACCAAGTTCTCCATCACAAAATTCATCAACAGGACCACTTCCAGATAAACCTCCAACAAATCCACCAACAGACTCTTTTCCTGGTTCTGTGATTAGTTCACCACCACTCTGGTCCACCCCATGTATGCAACCAAGTTCTCCGTCACAAAACCCATCAACTGTACCAGCAACAGAGAATCCTTCAACAACTCCACCAGAAAACTCAGAACCGGGTCTTGTGATAAGTCCACCACCATTTTGGTCCACCCCAGGTATGCAACCAAGTTCTCCATCACAAAACCCATCAACAGTACCAGCTCCCGACAAACCTTCAACTACTACACCAGTAGACTCAGTACCTGGTCCTGTGATAAGCCCACCACCATTTTGGTCCACCCCAGATATGCAACCAAGTTCTCCATCACAAAACCCATCAACAGTACCAGCTCAAGACAAACCTTCAACTACTACACCAGTAGACTCAGTACCTTGTCCTGTGATAAGCACACCACCATTTTGGTCCACCCCAGGTATGCAACCAAGTTCTCCATCACAAAACCCATCAACAGTACCAGCTCCCGACAAACCTTCAACTACTACACCAGTAGACTCAGTACCTGGTCCTGTGATAAGCCCACCACCATTTTGGTCCACCCCAGGTATGCAACCAAGTTCCCCATCACAAAACCCATCAACATTACCAGCTCCCGACAAACCTTCAACTACTACACCAGCAGCCTCATTACCTGGTCCTGTGATAAGTCCACCACCATTTTGGTCCATCCCAGGTGTACAACCAAGTTCTCCATCACAAAACCCATCAACAGTATCAGCACCCAACAAACCTTCAACTTCTCCACCAGCAGACTCAGTACCTGGTCCTGTGATAAGCCCACCACCATTTTGGTCCACCCCAGGAATGCAACCAAGTTCTCCATCACAAAACCCATCAACAGTACCAGCTCCCGAAAAACCTTCAACTACTACACCAGTAGACTCAGTGCCTGGTCCTGTGATAAGCCCACCACCATTTTGGTCCACCCCAGGTATGCAACCAAGTTCTCCATCACAAAACCCATCAACAGTACCAGCTCCCGACAAACCTTCAACTACTACACCAGTAGACTCAATACCTGGTTCTGTGATAAGTCCACCACCATTTTGGTCCACCCCGGGTATGCAACCAAGTTCTCCATCACAAAACCCATCAACGGTACCAACACCCGAAAAACCTTCAACTACTCCACCAGCAGATTCAGTACCTGGTTCTGTGATAAGCCCACCACCATTTTGGTCCACCCCAGGAATGCAACCAAGTTCTCCATCACAAAACCCATCAACAGTACCAGCTCCCGAAAAACCTTCAACTACTACACCAGCAGACTTAGGACCTGGTTCTGTGATAAGTTTACCACCATTTTGGTCCACCCCAGGTATGCAACCAAGTTCTCCATCACAAAACCCATCAACGGTACCAACACCCGAAAAACCTTCAACTACTACACCAGCAGCCTCATTACCTGGTCCTGTGATAAGTCCACCACCATTTTGGTCCATCCCAGGTGTACAACCAAGTTCTCCATCACAAAACCCATCAACTGTACCAGCAACCGAGAAACCTTCAACTAATCCACCAGCAGCCTCAGTACCTGGTCTTGCGATAAGTCCACCACCATTTTGGTCCATCCCAGGTGTACAACCTGGTTCTGTGTCCACCCCATGTATGCAACCAAGTTCTCCGTCACAAAACCCATCAACTGTACCAGCAACAGAGAATCCTTCAACAACTCCACCAGAAAACTCAGAACCGGGTCTTGTGATAAGTCCACCACCATTTTGGTCCACCCCAGGTGTACAACCAAGTTCTCCATCACAAAACACATCAACAGGACCACTTACAGAAAAACCTCCAACTAGTCCACCGACAGACTCCTTCCCTGGTTCTGTAATAGGTTCACCACCATTCTGGTCCACCCCAGATATGCAACCAAGTTCTCCATCACAAAACCCATCAACAGTACCAGCTCCCGACAAACCTTCAACTACTACACCAGTAGACTCAGTACCTGGTCCTGTGATAAGCACACCACCATTTTGGTCCACCCCAGATATGCAACCAAGTTCTCCATCACAAAACCCATCAACAGTACCAGCTCCCGACAAACCTTCCACTACTACACCAGTAGACTCAGTACCTGGTCCTGTGATAAGCCCACCACCATTTTGGTCCACCCCAGGTATGCAACCAAGTTCCCCATCACAAAACCCATCAACAGTACCAGCTCCCGACAAACCTTCAACTACTACACCAGTAGACTCAGTACCTGCTCCTGTGATAAGCCCACCAGCATTTTGGTCCACCCCAGGTATGCAACCAAGTTCTCCATCACAAAACTTATCAACAGTACCAGCTCCCGACAAACCTTCAACTACTACACCAGTAGAATCAATACCTGGTCCTGTGATAAGCCCACCACCATTATGGTCCACCCCAGGTATGCAACCAAGTTCTCCATCACAAAACCCATCAACAGTACCAGCTCCCGACAAACCTTCAACTACTACACCAGTAGACTCAGTACCTGGTCCTGTGATAAGCCCACCACCATTTTGCTCCACCCCAGGTATGCAACCAAGTTCTCCATCACAAAACCCATCAACAGTACCAGCTCCCGACAAACCTTCAACTACTACACCAGTAGACTCAGTACCTGATCCTGTGATAAGCCCACCACCATTTTGGTCCACCCCAGGTATGCAACCAAGTTCTCCATCACAAAACCCATCAACAGTACCAGCTCCCGACAAACCTTCAACTACTACACCAGTAGACTCAGTACCTGGTCCTGTGATAAGCCCACCACCATTTTGGTCCACCCCAGGTATACAACCAAGTTCTCCATCACAAAACCCATCAACAGTACCAGCTCCCGACAAACCTTCAACTACTACACCAGCAGACTCAGTACCTGGTCCTGTGATAAGTCCACCACCATTTTGGTCCACCCCAGGAATGCAACCAAGTTCTCCATCACAAAACCCATCAACGGTACCAACACCCGAAAAACCTTCAACTACTACACCAGCAGACTTAGGACCTGGTTCTGTGATAAGTTTACCACCATTTTGGTCCACCCCAGGTATGCAACCAAGTTCTCCATCACAAAACCCATCAACATTACCAGCTCCCGACAAACCTTCAACTACTACACCAGTAGACTCAGTAACTGGTCCTGTGATAAGCCCACCACCATTTTGGTCCACCCCAGGTATACAACCAAGTTCTCCATCACAAAACCCATCAACAGTACCAGCTCCCGACAAACCTTCAACTACTACACCAGCAGACTCAGTACCTGGTCCTGTGATAAGTCCACCACCATTTTGGTCCACTCCAGGAATGCAACCAAGTTCTCCATCACAAAACCCATCAACGGTACCAACACCCGAAAAACCTTCAACTACTACACCAGCAGACTTAGGACCTAGTTCTGTGATAAGTTTACCACCATTTTGGTCCACCCCAGGTATGCAACCAAGTTCTCCATCACAAAACCCATCAACAGTACCAGCTCCCGACAAACCTTCAACTACTACACCAGTAGACTCAGTACCTGGTCCTGTGATAAGCCCACCACCATTTTGGTCCACCCCAGGTATGCAACCAAGTTCTCCATCACAAAACCCATCAACAGTACCAGCTCCCGACAAACCTTCAACTACTACACCAGCAGACTTAGGACCTGGTTCTGTGATAAGTTTACCACCATTTTGGTCCACCCCAGGTATGCAACCAAGTTCTCCATCACAAAACCCATCAACATTACCAGCTCCCGACAAACCTTCAACTACTACACCAGTAGACTCAGTAACTGGTCCTGTGATAAGCCCACCACCATTTTGGTCCACCCCAGGTATACAACCAAGTTCTCCATCACAAAACCCATCAACAGTACCAGCTCCCGACAAACCTTCAACTACTACACCAGCAGACTCAGTACCTGGTCCTGTGATAAGTCCACCACCATTTTGGTCCACTCCAGGAATGCAACCAAGTTCTCCATCACAAAACCCATCAACGGTACCAACACCCGAAAAACCTTCAACTACTACACCAGCAGACTTAGGACCTGGTTCTGTGATAAGTTTACCACCATTTTGGTCCACCCCAGGTATGCAACCAAGTTCTCCATCACAAAACCCATCAACAGTACCAGCTCCCGACAAACCTTCAACTACTACACCAGTAGACTCAGTACCTGGTCCTGTGATAAGCCCACCACCATTTTGGTCCACCCCAGGTATGCAACCAAGTTCTCCATCACAAAACCCATCAACAGTACCAGCTCCCGACAAACCTTCAACTACTACACCAGTAGACTCAATACCTGGTTCTGTGATAAGTCCACCACCATTTTGGTCCACCCCAGGTATGCAACCAAGTTCTCCATCACAAAACCCATCAACGGTACCAACACCCGAAAAACCTTCAACTACTACACCAGCAGCCTCATTACCTGGTCCTGTGATAAGTCCACCACCATTTTGGTCCATCCCAGGTGTACAACCAAGTTCTCCATCACAAAACCCATCAACAGTACCAGCTCCCGACAAACCTTCAACTACTCCACCAGTAGACTCAGTACCTGGTCCTGTGATAAGTCCACCACCATTTTGGTCCACCCCAGGAATGCAACCAAGTTCTCCATCACAACACCCATCAACAGTACCAGCTCCCGAAAAACCTTCAACTACTACACCAGCAGACTTAGGACCTGGTTCTGTGATAAGTTTACCACCATTTTGGTCCACCCCAGGTATGCAACCAAGTTCTCCATCACAAAACCCATCAACCGTACCAACACCCGAAAAACCTTCAACTACTGCACCACTAGACTCAGCACCTGGTCCTGTGATAAGTCAACCACCATTTTGGTCCACCCCAGGAATGCAACCAAGTTCTCCATCACAAAACCCATCAACGGTACCAACACCCGAAAAACCTTCAACTACTACACCAGCAGCCTCAGTACCTGGTCCTGTGATAAGTCCACCACCAATTTGGTCCACCCCAGGAATGCAACCAAGTTCTCCATCACAACACCCATCAACAGTACCAGCTCCCGAAAAACCTTCAACTACTACACCAGCAGACTTAGGACCTGGTTCTGTGATAAGTTTACCACCATTTTGGTCCACCCCAGGTATGCAACCAAGTTCTCCATCACAAAACCCATCAACAGTACCAGCTCCCGACAAACCTTCAACTACTCCACCAGTAGACTCAGTACCTGGTCCTGTGATAAGTCCACCACCATTTTGGTCCACCCCAGGTATGCAACCAAGTTCTCCATCACAAAACCCATCACCAGTACCAGCTCCCGACAAACCTTCAACTACTCCACCAGTAGACTCAGTACCTGGTCCTGTGATAAGCCCACCACCATTTTGGTCCACCCCAGGAATGCAACCAAGTTCTCCATCACAACACCCATCAACAGTACCAGCTCCCGAAAAACCTTCAACTACTACACCAGCAGACTTAGGACCTGGTTCTGTGATAAGTCCACCACCATTTTGGTCCACCCCAGGAATGCAACCAAGTTCTCCATCACAACACCCATCAACAGTACCAGCTCCCGAAAAACCTTCAACTACTCCACCAGTAGACTCAGTACCTGGTCCTGTGATAAGTCCACCACCATTTTGGTCCACCCCAGGAATGCAACCAAGTTCTCCATCACAACACCCATCAACAGTACCAGCTCCCGAAAAACCTTCAACTACTACACCAGCAGACTTAGGACCTGGTTCTGTGATAAGTTTACCACCATTTTGGTCCACCCCAGGTATGCAACCAAGTTCTCCATCACAAAACCCATCAACAGTACCAGCTCCCGACAAACCTTCAACTACTCCACCAGCAGCCTCAGTACCTGGTCCTGTGATAAGTCCACCACCATTTTGGTCCACCCCAGGTATGCAACCAAGTTCTCCATCACAAAACCCATCAACGGTACCAAAACCCGAAAAACCTTCAACTACTACACCAGCAGACTTAGGACCTGGTTCTGTGATAAGTTTACCACCATTTTGGTCCACCCCAGGTTTGCAACCAAGTTCTCCATCACAAAACCCATCAACGGTACCAACACCCGAAAAACCTTCAACTACTACACCAGCAGCCTCAGTACCTGGTCCTGTGATAAGTCCACCACCATTTTGGTCCACCCCAGGAATGCAATCAAGTTCTCCATCACAACACCCATCAACAGTACCAGCTCCCGAAAAACCTTCAACTACTACACCAGCAGCCTCAGTACCTGGTCCTGTGATAAGTCCACCACCATTTTGGTCCACCCCAGGAATGCAACCAAGTTCTCCATCACAACACCCATCAACAGTACCAGCTCCCGAAAAACCTTCAACTACTACACCAGCAGACTTAGGACCTGGTTCTGTGATAAGTTTACCACCATTTTGGTCCACCCCAGGTATGCAACCAAGTTCTCCATCACAAAACCCATCAACAGTACCAGCTCCCGACAAACCTTCAACTACTTTACCAGTAGACTCAGTACCTGGTCCTGTGATAAGCCCACCACCATTTTGGTCCACCCCAGGTATGCAACCAAGTTCTCCATCACAAAACCCCTCACCAGTACCAGGTCCCGACAAACCTTCAACTACTCCACCAGTAGACTCAGTACCTGGTCCTGTGATAAGTCCACCACCATTTTGGTCCACCCCAGGAATGCAACCAAGTTCTCCATCACAACACCCATCAACAGTACCAGCTCCCGAAAAACCTTCAACTACTACACCAGCAGACTTAGGACCTGGTTCTGTGATAAGTTTACCACCATTTTGGTCCACCCCAGGTATGCAACCAAGTTCTCCATCACAAAACCCATCAACCGTACCAACACCCGAAAAACCTTCAACTACTGCACCACTAGACTCAGCACCTGGTCCTGTGATAAGTCAACCACCATTTTGGTCCACCCCAGGAATGCAACCAAGTTCTCCATCACAAAACCCATCAACGGTACCAACACCCGAAAAACCTTCAACTACTACACCAGCAGCCTCAGTACCTGGTCCTGTGATAAGTCCACCAGCAATTTGGTCCACCCCAGGAATGCAACCAAGTTCTCCATCACAACACCCATCAACAGTACCAGCTCCCGAAAAACCTTCAACTACTACACCAGCAGACTTAGGACCTGGTTCTGTGATAAGTTTACCACCATTTTGGTCCACCCCAGGTATGCAACCAAGTTCTCCATCACAAAACCCATCAACAGTACCAGCTCCCGACAAACCTTCAACTAATCCACCAATAGACTCAGTACCTGGTCCTGTGATAAGTCCACCACCATTTTGGTCCACCCCAGGAATGCAACCAAGTTCTCCATCACAACACCCATCAACAGTACCAGCTCCCGAAAAACCTTCAACTACTACACCAGCAGCCTCAGTACCTGGTCCTGTGATAAGTCCACCACCATTTTGGTCCACCCCAGGAATGCAACCAAGTTTTCCATCACAACACCCATCAACAGTACCAGCTCCCGAAAAACCTTCAACTACTACACCAGCAGACTTAGGACCTGGTTCTGTGATAAGTTTACCACCATTTTGGTCCACCCCAGGTATGCAACCAAGTTCTCCATCACAAAACCCATCAACAGTACCAGCTCCCGACAAACCTTCAACTACTCCACCAGTAGACTCAGTACCTGGTCCTGTGATAAGTCCACCACCATTTTGGTCCACCCCAGGTATGCAACCAAGTTCTGCATCACAAAACCCATCAACAGTACCAGCTCCCGACAAACCTTCAACTACTCCACCAGTAGACTCAGTACCTGGTCCTGTTATAAGTCCACCACCATTTTGGTCCACCCCAGATATGCAACCAAGTTCTTCATCACAGAATTCATCGACAGGACCACTTCCAGAAAAACCTCCACCAACAGACTCCCTCCAAGTTTCTGTGATAAGTCCATCACCAACCATATCCGCAGGCGTCATACCTGATAGTGCCGTTAGCAACCCACCGTTTGTATCTTCGCCAGTGCAACCACCAGCCCACCAAACCACTGGACTGAACCCTTTACCAACTGTCCTTGACGTTGGAGTCCATCAAATTAATGCAACCACTGCAGCCCCAACTAAGACTCATTGGCTTCTAAATCTACCGCCTCGGAAGTGGAAGTGGAAGCATAAAATTAAACCATGAGGCTAAAAGACCCGAATGAACGTATTCTTGGGGTTAACTGCTATGCAAGGATATAGAGGAAGTAAAGCGTTTACGACAGGGTGTGCCAATTGCTATCTCTATGTAACATAATCTTAACTAAGTAGTTATAAATACCATATCGCACCGAATTTTTAATATGAACGTCCCAAAAAAATAGGCGTGGCTCAAAACATTCTAAAGGCGAAATATATAAAACAAAATATTCCAAATCCAAAATAGTTTTTTTATTTTTGTAACTAAAAGACTCGATGAAAAAAACTAAAAATTAAAAGTTGACAACGAAATTGTCATTTCGTTTTGATGAAATTTTATGATTTCCTGAAAGTAGGCGTGACATAAGTGGAATTTTCAAATTGTTTAACTCGTACCTATTCCTTTACCCCCGTATTAATAAACGCTGATTAACTAATCTCTGACTACCTAACTTTTGACATTTGTGCATGCTTTTTTGATGCAAAACAGTTATGTTAATCAGCGTTTACTCTAACGGCTGTAAGATGGTACACGAAATTCCATCATCCTAGCTCAGCATTGATGGTCTGAAAAATCAGTGACATATGTAACGGGTGATTTTTTAGCTGGTTTGGTTTTGGCAACACTGGTTTTGACAGCTGACGTGTGTTTGCAATTTAACCATGGATCGTCTTACAAATGAACAACGCTTGCAAATTATTGAATTTTACTATCAAAATTCGTGCTCGGTTCGAAATGTTCATCGCGCGCTGCTTCCATTTTATGATCGGCATTCTCGACCTTCTGAGCAGTCTATTCGGAAGATTGTGACCAAATTTCGCACCAAATTTACTTTGTTGGACATTAAACCACCAACACGTTTACGTACTGTGCGTAGTGAAGAAAATATTGCGGCCGTATCAGCTAGTGTGACAGAAGACCGCGAAATGTCGATTCGGCGCCTTTCCCAGCAGTTAGGCCTTTGTTACAGCACTACGTGGAAAATTTTGCGGAAGGATTTGGGCGTAAAGCCTTTTAAGATACAGCTGGTGCAAGAACTAAAGCCAGCCGACCTACCACAAAGCCGAATATTTGGTGAATGGGCTCTTGGAAAGCTGGCCGAGGATCCGCTTTTTTATCGAAAAATTGTGTTCAGCGATGAGGCTCATTTTTGGTTGAATGGGTACGTAAATAAGCAAAATTGCCGCATTTGGAGTGAAGATCAGCCAGAAGTATTGCAACAGCTACCAATGCATCCCCAAAAAGCCACTGTTTGGTGCGGTTTATGGGCCGGCGGCATTATTGGGCCATATTTCTTCAAAGATGATGCGAATCGCAGCGTTACTGTCAATGGTGAACGCTACCGAGCGATGATAACAAACTTTTTTTTGCCCGAAATGGAAGTTCTTGACTTGCATGATATGTGGTTTCAACAAGACGGTGCCACATGCCACACAGCACGCGAAACAATGGCGCAATTGCGAGGCGAGTTTGGTGAACAGTTAATTTCACGTTTCGGGCCGGTCAATTGGCCGCCTAGATCGTGCGATTTGACACCATTAGATTATTTTTTGTGGGGGTATGTCAAGGCTAATGTCTATAGGGACAAGCCCGCTTCGATTGACGCACTGGAAGCCAACATCCATGCATTCATTCGTGAGATACCGGCCGATATGTGTGAAAGAGTATGCCAAAATTTGACTCAGCGGATGGGCTACCTGAGACGCAGCCGCGGTCAACATTTGCATGAAATTATCTTTAAACATTAAATTGCAAACATTAAATTAAACTCAAGGTTTAAAAAAAGTTCTAAACCTCTTAAAAAATCACCCGTTACATACGGTGGGACGTACACACAGACTTGGCTAGAAAAATTCAGCTTTTAACCTCTAAAAAACTTTCTCTTACAAAGTGGAAATGTATTGTTTTCGTAAACCTTTCGACATCGAGATTTTGATTAATTCTAACATTGTGATGATAGTGGAACTCAGAAAAGTGTACGTCTATCCTTCAGTCCGTTCGTCTGGTCTCTCCAGCCTAAACGGCTTGAACGATTTACTTCAAATTTCGTATCCAGGCTTTGGTCCTAAATTTAGCCCATTTTTTTTACATTTAGCCATTATATTAACGGTAAGTACCTGCAATAAAAAAATTATACATATAAACGAAAACGGCTCCAAGGAATTTTCAATTTTGGACAATCACGGAAAATCATTTTTATTGCCATATACACCGTTTCCTTCAAATTGTGGAATAAAGGTTCGTTAATAACATATCGACATTATTTATAAAGGGTGTTTATTTTAGGTATAGAGCTTCGAATTGAAATAAAGCACAAGAAAATCGTTTTAATGTCCATCAATTTGACTTTATTGAAAGGATAATTTTATGCCATTAATGTTTAAATTTCGAGCAATTATGACCGTATGTCGGCAATAATGCCACGAATGTTGGCTTCCAAGTCCTCTAACGTTTCTGGTTTGTTGGCGTAGACAAGCGACTTCACATATCCCCAAAGAAAATTATCCAATGGTGTCAAATCATACGATCTGGGGGTCCAATTGACAGGTTCATTCCGCGAAATTATGCGCTTATCGAATGTTTACTTCAATAAATCGATTGTGACGTGAGCTGTGTGGCATGTAGCACCGCGGCCGTCTTGTTGGAACCACATCTCATCCACACTCATGCCATCCAATTCGAGAACAAAATAGTCGGTTATCATGGCTCTATACCGGTCTCCTGACTCTCCAGCATCATTTCGGAAGAAGTATTACCAAATGACTACACCAGCCCATAGAGCACACCAAACAGTCAGTTTTTTTTTTTTTTGTGTATTGGCGTCTCAAGGGTCTCATGTGGATTCTCTTCAACCAAAAATGAGCCTCATCACTGAACAAAATTTTGCGATGAAAATCAGCATTGAGATCAATCTCATTTTCGGCCCATACACCAAAATCACGACGCATTACATGGTCTCGCGGCTTTAATACTTGAACAAGCTGGATCCTGTAAGGTCGTAAGCCAAGATCTTTAATTGCTCTGATGGACGATTATGTCGACCATAAAATGGACTGAGCTTGCGGGAAACTTCGCGAACTTATACATTATTTTCGAAATAAATTTGAACGAGTTGCAAGCGTTGTTCATTTGTCAACCTGTTCATGATGATATGAACATAAATGACATTAGAGTTGCCTCTGATCGTCTAAATGGAGCTTTAGTGTGCAAAATTTCATTACAATTGGGCTAATATGGATTGAAATAAAAGGCAACCATTCATATAACGAAAATATGCCTACAATAACCACATTAACATTTATGTACATACCATGTACCAATTTTTATTATTTATTAATAAACGCATAAATACGTACGTCGCTTGGGCACCGTCATTGGCAATGGTCTCCACTGATGGTATTCTCAATACAATTCAAATAATATATGTTTTATGTTATAACTTTTCTCTTAGATAAGGCACAAAGATCACATATATACCAATAGATTTGTTAAGAAAAGTTCTACATAAATATGAAAATTTAGTTCTGTTTTGTAAGAGTTAAGAAATATTTAGAAAAACCACCAAAAATGGCCGAAAAATATGAAAAAATCAAATTTAATACTTCTCCTGTTTATTTAAATGGTTTTTGTTTAAAAAAAAAACTTAATAAGTGGTATAGAAAGTTTCGGTAGTTTCTGAAATTTAGTGGCAGATACATATATACATCGAATCTGATTTGCCTTTTATATAAGTAAGTGAAGTGATGGCTTACTATTTTTGCTTTACTGAAGGTGTGAACATTACTGACGAAGAAGTCAGTGCATTGCTGCATGATTTTGGTTTTGACAGTACTGATGATTTGGATAATGACGTTGATGATAATGATTTTGGATAATTTGGATAATGACGTTGATGAGCGAAATCATGTAGCAGGTGTAAGCAAAATTGCTTACACCTGAATTGTCATTGATAAACAATGACAATTCAGATCCAGTTAGTTTCATACCGAATCCAGTTACTCAACTATTATCGATTCCATCCGTAAGCAGTTCTTGGAATCCATTTTCCCCACAACTTTCAAAAAACAAAAATTAACCAGAAGCCCGTGGCATTTGAAAAAGTCACCTGGAAGAAAGCGAACCTTATATATAATGAGGAACATGAGAGATTTGGATGGCATACTAACATTCCAGAAATTGTGCAGGCCTTAGCAACGGCCTATCAAGTTTAGTCATATTTGTTTTCAGAGACTTTAGAGCAACGAATTGTGGACAAAACGAGAATTCATTCGGGGTGAACGAGTAATTCCAGTTTGATATGTCCGATTTACGAAAGTTTATTGGTAAAATATTTTACATGACATATTTTAACCTTCCGAAAAATTACACCATTGCGTACCGGTAGTTCAAAATCAAATGACAAAAAGCAATTTTGAAAAAAAATTCGGTAATATATCCATTTTAACGATAAAAGTAAAAGCGGAAAATAAGATGACCCCGATCGCGACATCCTTTACCTTAAAGATCTCCTATCTTTTGGAAGCATAACACGATTAGACCGGCTTTGTGTAGATGTGTTTATAAAAAATCGGACATTTTATGAAGAAATATTTACCAAACAAGCCTCACAGCTAGGGATTCAAGCTAATTGTTTTATGCTACACAAGTGGATTCCCGTATACGTTTTAAATTTACAGCGGATCCCCTGAATGACCTATTCTCAAGGCGAATGAGATGTCCAGCCATCGGCAAATGTTGTTGTAAGATTGCTCCGGGAAGTACCGTGGTATATAAATTACATTATATAATGTGACAACTACTACACAACCCTGCCTTTGGTGACATATCTTCGAACTCAAGACGCACTTACAGTTGGTCCTATACGTCGTAACAGAATAAAAACCTGTAAGCTACCGGAAGAAAAGATGATGATGATGAAGTGCGAAAGTGGAACAAGCCAGGAATTTGTTGATTCTATTCAGGAATGGATATCCATATCTTGAAAGGACAACCATGTTGTCAATCTCGAGCCAACATATGTCGGAATAAAACCTCATTCTTCTTCAGATAGGTCTAAGTGTAATGAGGTTCGAAAGGAAAGAGAAGTCTGTCAAAATGTTACCATGTCCACAAATTAAAGACTATAATCAGCACACGGATGGAGTGGATCTGATGGACAGTTTCATGGAACGCCATAAGGGCATGAAAAGCCGAGAATGGGCTAACCGGTTATTTTTCATATGCTAGATTTTACTGTAGTAAATGCATAGATATTGCACAAAAGGATCATCAAGTGAATAGAAACGAATGAAGCTCATCGATGGACTCGGCGCGAACACCTTAAAATCCTAATTTGTCATTTTTAGCATGAAATACAAAATCCAGCACAATTCGTAGGATCAGCCAAGTACCTGGATGTGGTTTTAGATGAGAAACTGAATTAAAAGTTTAAAAATAAATCTTATCTGGCTTTACGTGTACGTACTTCTGTATGGTGTCTTAGTCTGATGGACGACTTTAGGAACAGCCTCCAACCGCAACGTTCTAGCTAAAGTTAAAACATTAGCCTGCATATGCATTAGCGGAGCTCTAAGAACGACCCCCTCCCTAGCCATAGATGATATCTTACATCTAGTGCTCCTAGATATTTACGGCAAACAGACATCAGCTTGTACAGCTGTGAGACTGAGAGCCTCGTCACAATGGGCACCCACTCAAGATACTAAATCAGCTTGACATTACAGAAAAACCGACCATTAGTCAACTCAGTTTTGAGCATAACTTCAAGCCAATCATTCCCAGTGGGCTTGAATGGGAGTCGAATATAATTAGAGACAATCGGCCCTATCGAGGTATCCGTCGGAGCGGAAAACTATCCGATTTTGTACGATTCGGAGGATTTTTGCTTCGAGATATTCTTCCGAAAAGCTGTTTGGAATATTTCTCCGACATTTTGTAACGCGTTGCGTTGGTAAGGTCGGCATTGTCGTATAATATCATCAATATTTCTCTTGAGAGGATTGTGCAAGACTCCCGATCCTACAGCAGAGACACAATCTTCCCTAAATTTGAGCAACTGCTATCGGCCGGTCAGAGTCAGACAAAACAATCGGCCCTATCGAAGTATCCGTCGGAGCGGAAAATTTTTCGACTTTGTACGATTCGGAGGTATTCTTCCGAAAAGCTGTTCGGAATATTCCTTCGACATATTGTAACGCGTTGCGTTGAAGTGCGTTCTGGTACATTTTTCGTGCAATTTTTGACAGCTAAGTGCCATTCTTTTTCCGATTTCCTCCGACACAAATTCTTCGCGGAATTTATTTACGAATTGAAGTGAAGTGAAGCCGTCGCATTTGTGTAGCATTTTTTTCCGATGACACATACCTCGAATGGAATTTAAATCTCCGACGAAGTATGCGTTGCGGAAAATTGTCCGCTCCGACGGATACCTCGATAGGGCTGAATAACTTGATTCGCATCTACACGGATGGGTCTAAAACAGAATCTTGAGTTGGTGGAGGTGTTTTCTCCGAGATGCTTAACCTAAGCATATCCTTTCGCATTTCCGATCATTGTAGCGGTTTCCTTGTCCTGGCTGAGGAGTAATGTAATGTCCACGAAGTATATAAACATCTTCAGTGACAGCCAAGAGGCAGTTAAATCCCTGGGATCCGTCTCTTTTAAATCGAAATCAGCCCACAAATGCCGACTATCTCTAAATGGAATGTCAGAGGACTTAACCATTCACCTCTTGTGGGTACTGGACGACAGTGATATACCAGCGAACTGCAAGGCGAATCAGCTTGACAGACAGGGCACTACCCTTGTTATTCTGCCGCCAGTAGAAATGTTATATAAGCACCTCACATGTGCATTTTTTACATGTAGATCACTAATCAAACTGGATGCGATCAAGAAAGAAAACCTAAAATGGATAAACGGCACAACATGTCAGACAACTCTGGCCACTCTATCACCAGAAACGCTCCATTGCTTGTCAATGCTGAATAGATCAAACATCAGCACCATAATCGGAGTCCTCACAGGACAGTGCCCTGTAGACCATCATATAAAAAGACTAGGCCTCTTTAGCTATGGCTTCTGTAGAACCTGTAGAAGGAATGCTTTCCTCACCTTTTCTGCTCTTGTTCAGCTCTCTCCAACAAAAGAAAACTCCACCTAGAAGACTACCTCTTTGATAACCTAGTGATTAATGTCAGAAACTTCCTACGCTTTATAGTTAGCTCGGAATGGGTCATTTAAGTAAGGATAGTCGACAGATCCACATGGTTCCACAACGGATCTTTCTGGTCTAAGGTACCTAACCTAACCTTGCCCAAAAACTACGTTTTTCATAAAATTGTAGGTGCTAGCATTTCTAAGAAGTATGTGCACCAAAATTTTATCATTCTAGGACCAGAACCTGGTGACTTAAAGACGGACCGACGGTCATGACTAAAACGACTCTTACTCGATCCTTTTACTTTAAGGTTTATCTAGCTAAATTATCTCTTTATGGGCTACAAACTATGTATTTAAACGAATATATCCCTATGGGACATGGTATAATAAAAACCAAATTTATTATTATTTTTCTACCAAGCGAAGAGTGCGAGGGTCCGCTAGTTGGAAACCAATACATCCAATCGACCAACACTGCTTCCATATGGAACCTTCATCTGGCAGACTTAACCCACAGCGCTATTGGTATTTTCGAATCTTAATTGTTCGATCCCTTCATTATACGTAGGCTAATAAAATCCAAGACATAGAAACAGACAGATACAAACCAGTTGACGATAAGAATATCATTTTATGTACCGAGTATAACGAGTTTTCTTTTTTAGAATACTCCCATGTCCAATAAGAATCCAGAATAGTGTGCAACCCATTTTCCAAATCTTTACCCAAACTCTCCTTCTTGCTTAATGTCTTTCAAGATACATTTGTATCTCGCCCATAAATTACCGTGTTAGGTGCCCAAATTTACATCGGGATGATGCTCCCCACGCCGATAATCAACGCACAGCCTAGATCAGATCTAACCATAAAGCGGAAAACGTAAAAGAAAACCGCACTTTGAATAAATTTCCGAAATTCATGACGACCCCTATTAGTTTCGATTTGAAATGCATCTTACCAGCGGGACTGGTTAGAGATGACCATTAAACAGGAACAATAAAACGAAGAGAGAACACAAAGTTGGTGCAACCTTTCAACCTGTGGTGTCATATAAAAGCATTTGTCACGAAGAAAAATGCGTCAAAGGTGATTCAACCATGAAGCTTCTTGCAGTGTTTGTATTTTGTAAGAAAATGTTTTTTAAAAATTTTTTTTTCTTTAATTAATGAGTCTAATTTAATATCCTTGAATTTGCAGGTTGCGTTGGCATCTCTGCCATATTGGCTAACGATGAGGTTATTACTCGTAAATTTACCACTTCATCTTCGCCGTCACAATCTACTTCAACATCTACGGGTAGGAAAAAAGTTCAAACTCAAGTGGTATGTCAGTGTCTGAAGGGTGCACCAGGAGTTGCTGGACCGCAAGGATCCCAAGGCTTACAAGGGCTGAAGGGCGACAAGGGAAATGCTGGCCCCCGAGGACCCGATGGACCGACTGGTGGTATGGGTTTAAATGGAAGAAATGGACGTGATGGCTATCCAGGTGCACCAGGTGTCAGAGGACAACCAGGTTTACGTGGTAGAACTGGACCACCTGGTTTCCCGGGACCACAAGGTCCGGTCGGACCAGTTGGTCCCCGTGGACCACCAGGGGCTTTATAAAACAGTTAAAAATGGATTGATAAATAAATGTGCTTGATTGATTATCTGTGAGTCTTAACGGGTTTTACTGATTTAAAATAGTTTACAGTTGTATTTGACAAATTTTGAAGACAGCAACTCTTCAAATAGCCTTAACGAAGTTAGACTAGTAATGTCGTAGCTAAAGAATATGATTGACAGAGTTTCTCCCGAGTTATATAAAGCTGCGAAAATTATTTAATATGCAGCACATAATAGTTTGCTCGATCCCCAAGTAAGGACACCCTCTGAACTGCATTTACACCAGAGGCATAGGTCTCTTCAATATCGCCTACACGATCCTATCTGCCCTAATATATGAACGCCTGAAATCGTGTACCAACAGCCTGATCGGCCCCTATCAATGTGGTTTTAGGTGAGTCAAGTCCACAACTGAACAAAAGTTCACACTTTGGCATATCCTGAAAAAAACAACCGAAATAGTCCAAATCGATACCCATCACCTTCAGAGCCGCATAAGACAGCATTTCTAAAGACGAACTTCGGTCCGTCATTGCAGAATGATGATGAAGGGTTAAGGTCCATCAGGGTTAGAAAACGACCTCACCGACACTTCGATACCAAAAAATTAATTTGGCAAGGAGATGCACTGTCATGTGACTTCTTCAATCTCATTCTTGACAGAATTGTGCAAAAATCCCGAGCCAACACCAGAAGCACAATCTTCTATAAATCGGTGCAACTACTAGCATACGCCGACGATATTGACATGACATCATTGGTCGGACTCAATGTGATGTCTTAGCCACGATTGCTAGTATAGAGACGGAAGCGTCGAAAATGGACCAAAAATGAGGGTAAGATCAAATATATGCTTTCAACAAGAAAGGACACAAAACATCTACGAATTGGGCAGTCGGCTAAATCGAGACTCATTCGGTTTTGATGCTTTGGTCAATGTTTAGGCACAGCATTGTCCGAAGAACAAAGGCAAGAAGAAGGCTTTTCTCCAAGTCCAGCAAGAAGTGAACCGATGATGTTGGGAAGAAGGGCATTGAGAATGACTTCTGGAAGATGGCCCGCTAGCGAAGTCACCCGAGTTATTGCCCACTCTCAGATCCGTTTCATCAAGCAATTGCAATATCAGAACCATAGCAAAGTGTTGGGTAATACCCCAGTATAGGACATTTTCCACTGGCACAATTAGAGATCATGTGTAAGGCACGAACTCCATCCTTGCTAAGGACTGAGGTCTATCCAACACCTCTTGTATTCCAATATCTATCACTCCATAGACCTCAGAATACCATATGTTCCCGAGAAGTCGGGTAACCACCAGGATACTCCCACAAGAGGGGCAACTCGTAATCAGGCTAAGCCACGCATTCCGAAGACCGTGATGTCTTAGGGGCTCCTGACTCCCGTGGTACCAGACTTAAGCCTCTAGTTAAGCTCCGCAACACCTCTATGAGTTCCTAACAACCCAGTCCAGAATCTCCAAGTTACTCAGCACCTCTACTAACCGAGGTCAGTGATCAGTAGCCGCGCATGTAACTCTCCAAACTTCATGATCCCATACTTAGTTTTATACAAATGGCTACATTGCTTTATCTAATATTTCAAGTCAAGCTTTTCGGTATGATCTCTTGACTTACCGTACCTTCTCTAAGTGGAGTCAGCCTACTTTGGAGTTTCCTCGCCAGTAATGGTCATGCGTTCAAAAAGAGCCAAAAGTCATACCCCGACACAAAACCTTATTCTTACAGCAAATTTTAGCAGTCATTCACCATATGGATACGGTCCTTCATGAATCTGGTTTTGGTTGGTTCACCATGGGCCTTCACGGATCACCTGCTATAACACCATTCGCCGCAGATTGCCTTAGTACTAAACGACAGGATAGGTAGCTTTACTGCGGCTTCCTCCATCCACCACCCGAGGACGCATAAAGTAGGTTGATAATGTTGATTAAGGACCAGGTTAACCCTGTACTAAGCTATAATTAGAATATCACATACTAATTTAAAAGCAGACTTGGTCAACTGGATCTGAAAAGGTCTTAAAAGTCGATAATGATCAACAGATAGATAGATTCTCTAGAGTTCGCATTGCAGATATAGCGTTTTAAATTCGAATACTAATGGACCAATTCAATTAAGTTTTCTATAGACCTGCGACTAAGTCATTGAAAGGTTTCCTTAATATCAGAAATCTGTTAAAACCTATCGTCATGCATGTCAAACCCTAGAGATAAAAGTGTCAATCAAAACATCCAGATTCAAATCATTTTCACCAGTGAAATTCAAAACCATTTACAAACGCTGCTTTAAGAACCTTCTTGCTTTTATTTATCTGCCTTATCATCAGTATCTAAATCATGGTCATGTGGATAATCACCATGTGCTGGCGTATCTACCTCGTGTCCACGAGTATAATCACCATGTGCTGGCGTATCTACCTCGTGTCCATGAGTAAAATCTGGATGTTCCCCATATATTGGACCAATAATGTAGCCTGGTGGACCGGGTGGTCCGGGCATTCCTATGGGCCCAGGTCTTCCTGGTGGTCCGGGTGGACCCTGTGGTCCGATATAGCCGGGAAATCCAGGAGGGCCGGGTGGTCCTGGTGGTCCAGGTAGTCCTGGATAACCAGGAATCGGAATGTTACTCCAGCCAGGAATAAGTGATAAAGGTGGAAATTCACTATTAAAACCAGATTCCAGAAGTAAATCTTCTAAGTCATGTTCGTGATCGAAAACTCCACCTCTAACCGATGGCTTGTCTGAAGTGATTTTTTGCTCCTCGTTGGCCTCCTCCTTGTCTAGTGGATTTTTGTTGTGACGGGACTCGTATTCGCCATTGATCCAAGCCAAGCCATACTCTTGTACATCTTTTAACTGATTTGGAGTAAAGTCATTGCCATATGCTCCCAAGGATAGAAGCAAGATGCCTAAAATGAATCTTTGTTAGTGGAGCTTGTCATTTCGCACCGTTGCGATGTGAACGGGCTTACCTAATCCAACCCAAACGATTCTGCCCATTCTGCAAAGGTAACTCTGATAAAGCGCAGTTCTGGGTTAGCTTTTATAGAAAAAATATAATTAATTCAATAACAGGTTAGTTAACTGTATTTGTAAGAATATTTAGAAGTTTATTTCTTTGAACCATTTATCTTGGGATTTTGTTTGTTTCGTTTTCTATCGATTAACATAATATTTGCATTATATACCAGCGATTCTTGAGACCGAAGTAAAAGTGTAAAATGAGTAAAAATGAAATATATACCAAAAAGTCACTCTGCAATTTATTTGTGACTTAACATAAATTAACTATAACTTAAACAAAATGCAACATAAATAAAATAAAATAAAAAGCAGCGGACTTGCCACACACACCTTCACCACATTGGCTAAGGGGAACCGGCCTTAGCTACGTACACACGTCTGGGTCAACTTACTTACTTACTTAAGTGGCGTTACAGTCCGGAATGAACCTGGGCCTCAACCAAAATGCCTCTCCAATAAGCCCGGTTCTTAGCTAACTGCCTCCAGTTGCACACTCCAAGTGGGTTGAGGTCGGTTTCTACTTGTGCGCGCCACTTAAGGCGAGGTCTTCCTCTACTGCGTCCGACGTCTGGCTGGGAATCGAAGACTCTGCGAGCCAGAGTATTGGTCTCCATTCGTTCTACATGTCTTGCCATCTTCAACGTCCAATGCGGAGTTTCTTGACCAGGGGTATGTCGCTCGTATAGTTGTGGTTGGATCTTCGTCTCCATAGCCCGTCAACGCAACCGGACCCAATATTTTTCGAAGAATTTTTCTCTTGAATCGACCAAGAATTTTCTCATTCACTTTTGATAAGGTCTGATCAGGGTCTTATAAATTGCCTTCTTAGTCCGAAGAAACAGTGCTTGGCAAGAGTAATTCTTCGTTTGATTTCTGACGAGATGTTGTTTTCAGAGATAATAGCGGAGCCAAGGTAGACAAAGTCCCGTACTACCTCAAAGTTACATTTCAAAGTTACAATTCTTCGATGTTGTGTGTCCTTTCGGGTTGCCAGGCCCATCCCATCGTATTTTTTGGATGGCAGTAATGTCTGCTTGTAGCCGTTTAGGGCTTCCGCTAGTTGTTCCCCTGCACCTCTCCTGTTTAATGTTTTCACATTCCAGGTGCAGATACGTTCGTATCGTCAACAATAATATCAATCCTTTCCTAGGTTATTGGTTGCTTCGTAATAATGTTTTTTTCCATGGTAGGGGAGTTAACCCAAAGCACAACCCCCAATCTGGAGGGCCAGTTCCAATTTATTGGATACACCTAGGACACCGGGCCATCAGTATCCACTACGGGATTAAGCGAAACGGCAGCGACCTTTCGGTTCATCCGCCACCATGTCTGTTCAAGGGCCTGACTTACACTTGAAATTCCTATAGGAATTTATATAGATAACCTGTTGTCTGAATATGTCGAAGCAGCTCATCTAGGTTCGCCTGGGACGGCAGACCGGGTATTCATTCCGCGCCATTCTGACCAGGGTGATTATAGTGTTGCTGTTTTACATCCTGTTATCAACAATCGCACTTATCGTTTAGCAAGTCAAATCCGGTTGGATGAGACCAGTACCCGATGGTTACCACTTGGAGGTATAAAATAAGCACATTTGATGTGTAATCAGAGTTGCAACCACTGGGCTTTGCGCCAACTTAAAACCAATCAGAGTCTACCCTCGTTCTTCGTCACCTAAGCATCGAAGATTTCCATCAGTCCACGGAAAATAAATTTTTTCGAACATTTTCTAATTATTAAATTTCTAACAATAGTGACGTTTTGTCCTAGGCGGTGAACATTTGTTGATAGCATGTATTTAGTCTTGTCCTCATTAACTTCTAGACCAATGGATTTCGCCTGTCCTTCAATCCCCGTAAACGCTTTTATCACGGCACTCTGGGAGCGACCGATGATGTCAATATTGTCCGAATCTCTTGAAGATAATGCCTTCCGTGTTGACACCTGCCCTGCGCACTATCTGCTAAAGTACGAGATTAAATAAGTCGCATGATAGCACATTGCAGCGCGTGTTTTTCCAGTGTCACGCTATGACGTATGCTATCATACGCTCCTTTGAAGTCGATGAATAGGTGGTGAGTTTCGACTTGAAATTCATTGTGTGAAAATTTGGTTTATGGTCGATCTGCCGGGCCGGAAGCCAGACTGGTAAGTGCCGATTAGTGTGTTGCAGAACGGTTTTTGACGTTCACACAGTACTTTGTATAGGATCTTGTTGGCGACACTAAGTAGGGATATGCCCCGACATTTCTTGAACACCATAGGATCGCCTTTATTGTAGATGGGGCATATGGAACTGATAGTCCAGTCATCGGGCATGTTTTCTTTCACCCATACTTGGTTGATGATTCGGCGCATGCTCCCTACCAAAACATCACCACCGCATTTAAAAAGCTCCGCTGGTAAGCCATCAGAAGCTGCGGCCTTTTTATAGCTAGGCCAAGTTCTTCTATACTAAGTGGTGGAACTAGTTCTTCATTGAATGGACGTGGGTTCTCTTCTTGTCCTATCACTCACTCTACATGATGCCCATTAAGAAGCTGCTGAAAATGCTGCTTAAACACATCTCCTATTCTGTGCGCTTCGGTGACTAGGTTTCATTCTCTGTTTCGAAGAGCCTGCGTTCCGGTTTTGTAGCCAGCAGCCATTTGATTTTGATCTCCTTGATCTGTGAAGCTGCGCAAGCCCTCTTCTTTCTTTGCAGGATCTTCTTTTCCTCCCTTCTCCTGGCTCGATACTCTTCTCTCGCTGCCCTTGTTTTGCGCTGCAGCGCTTTCTAGTGCGCATTTTCTATCACCTTATCCTGTAGGTATACGCATTTATCATCACACCACGGGCTCTTTCTCTGGGGTGGCTGGTACCCTACAGTCGTTTCGGCTACCTTCTTGATAATGTCGCGCTAGCACCACCGATTGTTGGCGTCCTTGGTAGGTGAGTGCACAGAGGAGAGTTTCATATTCAGGAGCTCGCTGTAGGCTTTGGCTAGTCTAGGTGTGCTAAGGCGTCCAACGTTGAATTTCTTCTTTTGGGCAGTTTGTAGTTCTTCTCGTTGGACAGTCGAGCTCTGAATCAAGCCGCGACAAGAAAATGCTCAGAATCGACGTTTGCCCCTAGTAATGTGTGCACGTTGAGAATGTTTGTTGCGTTTCTCGCATCGATTACCAGATTTTCTGTGCTTGTCAACTAAACCGCCCTAGATATTTTCCTTTCCGAATTAAGCCTTTAAATTCCCGAGTATAACCTTTATGTCATACTCCGGGCAGGCTTCGTAGGCTCTATCCAGGAGGCCATAAAACTCCTCCTTAATGGGATCTCGTCAGTAGGAGCGTTTGCACATATCAGGCCTCTGTTTTGGAAAGTAGCTTTGATGCGGATCACAGAAAGGCGATCACTTATCGGCTTAAAGTCAATGACTTTTGTCCTAAGCCGATTTTCCATCTTTGTTGCAGCTGTATAATAAATGTCGCAATTTTGTCTCTTTATCATACCTGATCCTATCCATCGTATTGCACAACCCCCAACCTGGAGGGCCAGGACTTTGTTTTGACCCTAGGACAGCGGGATGAAAAACCGATGTCAGTAACACATTTAGCGATATGAGCGCTGCTGTTGCCCATTGAGGGTTCATCCGCCACCAACTCTTCTCCCACACCCTGGCTCAGTATTGGAAATCCCTTTAGACCAGGTGTTTAAATATGTCGAACCAGCTCATATAGGGATTACACTTACCAGTTCGATCTAACTGGAGCTGTACGCGCACCGTTGATTCCATCTAGTGGATTCCTCAACTATCGCCTGAGAGTAAGTACCTGAGTATGAGAGGACACTCACTGTCTGGAAGGACAGACAGCATGGCTAAATCAACGCTGATAGCTAAATTATTTCTCTATGTGACAAACTATGTATCAAAACTAATGTACCCCTATGGGATCTGTTTATGGACAGAGCAGATGAATAGATAATTATCCATTTAAAAGCTTCACCATGAAGCCCATATTTTTTTTTAGATCTCTGCGAATTTCCCACCATGGGAGTTAAAACCCTCCTTCGTTGTATGCGAAGCTCATTGGGTGGATTAGACTAAGGAACAGCCTAACCTAACCTGCTCACCACAACATTAAAATAAGTCAGTTGGCACTCCCGAAATATTCTTGTCATTGGCTTGACAAATTGAGCGACCACTTTCAATGAAAAAAAAAAATTATTTTCAGAGTTCCAAATCTGTATCTGTTTATTTTATTTTGCAATCTATGCCCGTGTTCAATTACGACGAAACTTATTGGGAGGTTTCAGCAGTCTTAAAATAGTGTCCATGTGGGTCAGTATGCTTTGATGGTCCCGAATCATGTCCATGTTGTCCATTATCATGGTGATCATGGTGATCATGGTGTGGAATCTGTGCGGGTTCTCCGGGTGGTCCTTGTGGTCCTACAGCACCTTGTGGACCAGATGGACCTTGTGGTCCTGGGCGTCCAGGTGGTCCCCATTTTCCCATTGGTCCTGGTGGGCCAGGTGGTCCAGGTGGACCGTTTGGTCCGTAAACCTCGTAATACTTTGGAAGGTAAACAGGCACTGGAACACGAATAACGGATGGAACTTGATTTGTCTCGTAGATTTTTTGTCCATTGCCATTGCTATTGCCATTGCCATTGCCAAAACCTCCTCCGAATCCACCTCCGTAACCACCTCCGTAACCACCTCCGTAACCACCTCCATAACCACCTCCGTAACCACCACCATTGCCATGATCCTGACCATGACCATGACCATTGTCATTTCCGTTGTTATTGCCATGTCCATAACCGTAGCCTGGGTAACCATCGGAAGGCCTAGATTTTATTACTAAATCCTCATTTTCTGCATCCTCGGTTTCATCAGTTTTATTTTCAACTGGCTTAGCTTGTAAGCTACGAGCGCTGACGCTCAACGCCAGAAATGCGACACCTATACAAAAGAGGTGAAGATTTTAAAACCCAAATTCAATCTAGAGCCGTCTTTACAACTTACCCAAAACTCCCAAGATCAGATGCTTCTGCATATTGATTCGTGAATGATGACTACTCATAACGTTCTGGCTTTTATATCCTATTCGTTGCTTACCAATCAAATGCAAATAAGTTTGGTTCTGCAAATCTAACGATTTATAAATTAGATGCGAAATTAGTCCACAAATCAGCGCGAAAACTCATATACATAGAGGATGACAGCAAATTTATTCATCTGATGATTTTTGCATCTTTGTCTCGAACTAGTTTGTGAAATATCTATCTAATCCATCGCGCTGTTTTGCGGTGATGTATTTGGTACAAGTTCATTGACACATATTTCGATTTGGATCTTATGGTTTGGCAAAATTAAAATTATTTAAATTTTGCACAAGGATAAGGTGGTAGTTAGCTATTTGAAACACTTTTGGGGAAGGCATGCAAAATTTCTCTCTCTTTCGCTTGTCCAATTTAATTAAAAGTTAGAATCTGTAATTAATTATTTATGTTTGCTCATCTTAATGGAACATATTTGCAAATTTCAATTTAGCATTTAAAATGGGAAGATACTATCTATTAGTGACAATCTGTATGTATCTAATCACATAGTCACTCATAATTGGTTGGAGATGTGGTATAAGAAAGTATTTAGCGACATTCGATGATTAAGTGGTGGAAGTGATTTTTCAAACTCAAAAACGACTGAAAGAGCGCCCTCGAGTGTATATGATGGGCAGATGGTAGGCAATGTTATTACATCAGGATACAAGTCCCTTCACTTAGCTGATACCAACTAAACAAGACTCTCAGCTATTATGTGACGACCACTGGCATGACCCTGGGCTGGGGTTTAACTCATCTTTTTCCTCGTGACGGCAGCAGATAAGAGAATGGTCGAATGTGTCCTCCCACTAACGCACCTCGTCCTCTTCCCAGATAGCAGCGAATTCCCAAGATGGAATCAACAGTAGTGTCATTTCTCCCAGTTGGGCTGTACAAAGTGAAGAACTTAAGTGAGTCTTTCTTCCTGCTATGGTCTTATCCTTATTGGCTACGATGTCAGCAATTGATGTGCTAAATTTCGTGAGTCCACCAGCTGCAAACCCCTGGTTTGATGAAGAATGCTGACAGAAGTTCGCTGTGAAAACTGAGGGAAAACGAGAGTCGCCATTGAACGGAAAGAACACGCGCGGTCGAAGACATAGAGAAATATATCTTCGATAGATAAGTTTTGCGAAAGTACAAAAATCAAGCCAGAAATTAAAGCCCCGAGCAGAATCATGTAGAGATGAAAAAGAAAAAGTGGAGTCATAGGAGATGCAAGGACAAATCTCTAGCTGTCATCCAGAACGAACCATTCAAATTGGGGAGGACAGCGAAAAATACCAGCCATCTGACCTAAATGAAGTACTGATAGCAATATCTAAATTGAAACTCAACAAGGCTGCTGGGAATGATGGCCTTTCCGACGACTTATATAAAGCCAGTGATTTAGTAAGATACATTGACCAACTCAAAAGCAAAGTTTGGTTGGATGAAAGTTTGCCTGAAGAATAAAACCTTAGTTTGCTCGATCCTCTAAAAAGGAGATCCTCCCAACTGCGGCAATTACAGAGGCATAAGTATCCTCAACATCACGTTCAAGATCTTCTCTACCGTAATATGTGAACGCCTGATGCTGTATACCAACAACCGGATAGGCTCTTAATAGTTTTAGGTCAGGAAAGTCCACAACTGATCAAATCTTTACACATTTCCGCAGATCCTAAAAAAAATAACAAGTCCAAATCGATACCCACCACTTATTCATCGATCTCAAAGCTGCATACGACAGCATTTATAGAGACGAAGTATACAGAGCTAAGTCTAGTCTTGGTAAACCGCCCAAACTCGTCCGTCTGATCAGGACGATGTAGAATTCTCGCAGCTCAATGCAGGCCGGCAACGACCTCACCAGCACATTCGATACCAAAAAAGGATTTAGGCAAGGCGGTGCGCTGTCATGTGACTTCTTAAATATCATTCCTGAGATGATGGTGCAAAACTTCCGAGCCAAGAAGCACAATCTTTCATAAATCATTGGTCGGACTCAACGTGATAAAATGTTGATGATGATGAGAAGGGAGCGGGAAAAATTGGTTTAGCTGTAAATAAAGGTATGCTGTCAACTCGAAAGGACCAGTTACGAATTGGACACAACCTCACCATTGACAGATATAACTTTGAGGAAGTACCGCAGTTAGCCTACCTCGGTTCCGCTATTAAATCGGATATCAACATTTCGTCAGATATCAAAAATAATTACTGTTACTGTTATCAACCACTGGACCATGTCATAGACTGATAGATCCTGGTCGTTTTGAGTGAAAATATTTTGGATAATCTTCTATCCAGTTTGCGTTGACGGGTTATGGAGAAGAAGATTCAACCAATAGCTATACGAGCTGTACAGCGACATGTCCCTATTCAAAAAAAACTCCGCATTGGACTTTTAAAATGGCTAGGGCATGTAGAGCGAGTGGACACCAATATCCGGCTCACAGAGTCTTCGATTCCCAGCCAGAAGTCGAAGGCAGTAGAGGAAGACCTTGCCTTAAGTGGTGCGAACAAGTAGAAACCGATCTCAACCAACTTGAAGTGCACAACTGGAGGCAGTAAACTAAGGACCGGGCTAATTGGAGAGACATATTGGTTGAGGGCTACTTTCATTCCGGACTTCCGAGGTACCCGGTGAAAATAGACCCCAGCTCGAGCAGTATAAATACTGAGCTAGCTAAAGCAATTTCATATTCCCACTTTCTGTAGCGATTCCTAAAAAAAACATATGAAAAGGCTGTGCTAATAGTTGAATATCCTATCCTATTCCATCCTTTAATAAAAAATCCCCAAAAAGTGGGAGTGGCATTGACACAATATATTGCTCAGGCAGTCCAATAAAATCGTTTATTGTTCTCCGAAAAAACAACGTTTTCCTCCTGCATATGCTATTGGGTAGGGTTTTTTTAAGGAAACGCCCCCAAAAAGTAGGCGCGGGTTAAAATGACCTAAAGACGAAATATTCACTTTAACATTTGCATCACAAATGATTTTGCATCAACAGTTTTTTTTTCGAATTATGTTAAATTCGATCGAAAAAAGTTTTTTTTTTGCTGAAAACGTCTCTAAAAATTGGGCGTGGCAAAAAACTTGATATGAATGAAATATACATATTAAAATTGTCTAAATATCTTGTTCAGAAACTTTTTCAAAATTGTTCGCCTAAATATCTTGCTCAGACACTTATTCAAAATTATTCCCAGTTTGACCAAAAAAGTCGTTATTCTAAAAAGTGGGTGTGGGTGTGTGCAGTTTCTTAAATTTGTTATACTTGTTCGTCGAAAAACAACGTTTTTCTATTGCATAAACTATGGGCAATAGAAAAACAATCCGAAAAATTGGGAGGGGGTAAAATGATGTATTCATAGAAAAATGCATTTTTCATTAATTTCGAAGGATTTTCATCAAAACGTTTTCTAATCTTTGTAAAATTTTGATAAAAATCCTTTGATTAATAAAATACCCCCAAAAAGTAGGAGTGGCTAAAAACATTGTAAAGGGTGATCCATTTCGAGGTTCCCTACTTTTTTAAAGAAAAAAACACAGAAAATTCAAATTTAATGGAGAATGTTTATTATCATTTGAAAGAACATTCTTTGGCATTTATTTTTTGAAGATTATGTCTATCAAATGTTGGCCGTTGCTACGTCGCAGATGGTCCATCCGATGAGTCCAATTTTCGATCACTCGTTCGAGCATTTCGACTGGTAACTGGCGAATGACCCGCGTGATGTTTTCCTCCAAGGCCTGAATCGAAGCGGGTTTGTCGGCATAAGCTTTTGACTTTACATATCCCCACAGGAAAAAGTCTAACGGTGTGATATCACACGATCTTGGTGGCCAATCGACCGGCCCAAAACGTGAAATTATGTGCTCACCGAAATGTTCTCTCAATAAGTCCATTGATTGATGCGATGTGTGGGAAGTGGCGCCGTCTTGCTGAAACCAAATGTCGCCGAGATCACGAGCTTCAATTTCAGGATCAAATAGTCGGTTATCATGGTCCGAGTTGCTGCGAACGGAGCCGAATCGACTCTCCACGGTCTTCGTGTACACTCTCAGCTACGGCCGCTATATTTTCTTCACAGCGTGCTGGACGTGGTCTATTCGGTCGAATATTATCCAATAATGAATGCTGGGTCTCAAAATGGGTGATGGTGTTGCGAATAGTACGCTCAGTAGGCCGATTATGTTGACCATAAGTTGAGCGAAGTGCACGAAACACATTCCTCACAGAACGTGAATTTTCATAATAAAGTTGAACAATTTGTAAACGTTGTTCACGCGTAAGTCTTCCATTATGAAATGCCAAACAATACTAAACAAAAATAACATGACAGCATGACACGACTCACACGTGATCTGTCAAAAAAGGCTATTGAAAAAAGTATCTCTACTTGGATCACCCGTTATGTATGGATGCCATTGCCTTAATATCTTGCTCAGACAAATTCTAAATATTTCTTATGGTTTGATAAAAAAAAAGTCTTTTTTTTTAAAGTGGCTGATTTTTAAAATCTTTAAACTTGCTTTGGAGAAAAACAATCCAAAAAGTGGGCAAACGTTAAAGTTACCTATGGATATATATATATCTATCTATTATTTTATAAAAAATTGTGCCTTAAAATGTTTCTCGCCGATTCACGCATTAACGCATTTTCCAAACTTTCACACATCTTTGATATTGTTCTAGATATGGTTTTTATAAAGTTTGGTTCAAATCGGAAAACGTATGTGTGTGTTGTGCGTGTGTGCCCACAAAAAACACTTGCTTAAAATAATTTTAATTGGTCGAAAATTCATTCAAATTTTAATCGATAAAAAATATTTTTTCTTGATTCATGTCAACTTTTTTCGTTGTAGAAGAACAGCGTTCAACGCACAAACCAAGTTTTCGAAGCTACTGGTGCTAAACTTCAATTTACCGGTTTTGTTGTAAAAAGTGAAGGTGAGTGTTCATTTTTTGAAATCATGTCGATTCCATCCAATTGTGATCGGTTTACATTTGTTGCATCGTCGTTCAAATATTATCGATTGTTTTTCTAAATATTGAGACTAAATTGCGAGATAGAAATTGAACGACTCGACATGCATTAAATGAAATTCCGACACATATATTGTACCTACATCTTCTTCTATCTTCTATCTTTAATATATATAAATAAAATCAAATGTTGTTCGTTGGAAACCGCATCACTAGAGAACGGATGCACCGATTTGGCAATTTTTTTTTTAATCTTTGTCATGACCCAAATTAGGTTTTTACGCAAAGAAAAATTGACCACGCCTAAAATTCAACAGTGCCAAAATCCACTTTAACGCCCACATTTATGATTTATCTAAAATTAACGGCTGGACCGATTTTTATTTATTTTTTGAAATGTTCGTAGTAATCCAAATGAAGTTCTTGGGGGAAAAAATTACCACGCCCATTTATACGCCCACTTTATTTTGATATATCTAATATCGATGAACTCCTTGACCGATTTGGATATTTTTTTAAATGTTTGTGATAGTTAATAAGAATCGACGAGTGCTTATTTTTACGTAAACTATTAGTCAACGTTCGTGGCCCAACATCTTTCCAAGATTTGCGAAATGGTGAATTGTGTAGCACGTATAGATAAACGTTGCGATTTTTAGAGAATGACATTCATTGGGATTACACCCTCTGAGATGCTATGCTTTCGTCAAGTGTTCATCAAATACGAGCATTGTTTTCTATTAATTTCTCAACATGCTTCCCATCCAAACCAACTAATTTGTATAGCATATACAAATATACCACGTGTGATGATATTTTGCATCAGATTTGTATTACAATATAACATCTAATTTTACAACGAGGCTTTGATATTAATTTTATATTAAAATGATATTAATTGACAAGATAATCAGCCCTATGTATCCGACGTAGCGGATAATTTTCCGCAACGCATACTTCGTCGGACTTTCAAATTCCATTTGAGGTACATATGTGTTATCAGAAAAAAATACTGCACAAATGCGACGGCTTCACTTCACTACAACTCGTAAATCAATTCCGCGAAAAATTTGTTAAGAAGGCAATCGAAAAAAAAATGCACTTACCTGTCAAAAATTTCACGAAAAATGCTCTTGGACGCACTTCAAAGCAATTCGCCGGATTGCGTTACAAAATGTCGGAGAAATATTCCGAACAATTTTTCTGAAGATTACCTTGAAGCAAAAATCCTCCGAATCGTACAAAATAGGAGAATTTTCCGCTCCGACGGATAACTCGATAGGGTCGATTGTCTGACTTAGGCATGACAGCTTCCAATCGTCCGATGCACGAAGCAATTAAATCAAGAGTTGCGGCGCGAAAAACAATATGATTGCAATGCTTTGAGGGAATCAGTTCGAACGAACGTTTTACTGCTGAATCGACAACAAAAATATGCGTACGACACTCTTATGAAAGTTGTGAGGGATGACTGCAGGGACGTTTTTTTGACGCTCCAGGTAGAACTGGAAAAATTTTTTTGATCGAATTGATTTTGGAAGCGATACGCTCGCAGAATGATATTGCAGTTGCTTCATTAGGAATTGTATCTACAATTCTACATTGTTGTTACTCATTTAGCACTCAAGTTGCCTTGAATTCTTGAATGTGCAAATTAATGAAAATCCAACGTGCTACATTTCCAAGAACAGTGCGATGGCCAATGTTTTGCAGCAAAGTTAAATGGTCGTTTCGGATGAGTGTAAAATGGCGCAAAAAATGTCTTTGGAGGCATAAGACAAAACGATGCAAGATTTACGAAACAATCAAAGACGGTTTGGTGGTGCGATGATTCTGTTGGCAGGTGATTTTCGGCAAACATTGCCAGTTATTCTACTTCATGAAAGCCAAAGTGATTAGGAACATGGGTGCTGAGTTGTAGACCGACCCAATCTGGAGAAGTATTTTTAAAGCAATTGCTGGACATTAGCAATGGCAAAATCCAATTCCATCCTTAAAATTAATGTTCCAAAAATGTGGGCTTTATGGCAATGAAATATAGAAAATGACATTGTCACAACATAATATTGTTCAGACAGTTTATCAAAAGCTTTTGTGGTTCGACAAAAAACAACGTATTTATACTGCTAATGCTTAAAAGTGGGCGTGGGTGGAAATGATCTATGAACAAAATGTTTAGATTATCATTACGAAAGTCCAATGTTTTTCGAACTTTTTTAAAATTTGGACAAAAAGCTAAAAACTAAAAACGCCCCCAAAAACGAAATATAGATATTCAAATTGTCCAAATATTTTGTTTAGAAAGTTTTTTTTTTTAAATTTTTAACCGTTTAACCAAAAACAACGTTTTTCTAAAAAGTGGGCGTGACAGTGGGCGATCGCACCAGGATCCTATATATCAGATTTCATTATCCTAGCTCAAAATTTAAGGCCTTAAAATCGGTTACATACAGACAGACGGACGGACGGACAGACAGACATGGCTAAATCGACTCAGCTAGCGATTCTGAGTCGATCCGTATACTTTGAGTAGATATACCTTGAGTAGATACATACGGAAATTATTTCTCTATGTTACAAACTATGTATCAAAACTAATATACCCCCCTATGAGATAGGGTATAAACATACCACAAACCTATATAAAAATAAATGATCATTCAAAAATGCGTTTTCAAATTTGAAGGCAAAACAACGTTTGCCGGGGTAGCTAGTATACATAAACATTAGCAAACTATCCTCAGCCACAACTTTTTTCGATTTTTGTACCAAATAATTTTTTAATAAAAAGCCCCTAAAAAGTTGGCATGGCTAAAAACTGTATGTGTACCAAATACAAATAAATATCTTGCTCAGACACTTTTTCAAAAATATGACCAGTTTAACCAAAAACGTTGTTTTTCTAAAAAAAAAAACATGGAGTGGCAGGGATTGGATTTTTAAAATGTATACACTTGCTCATGGAGAAGGAACCTATATAACAAATTTCACTATTGGACGGACTCAGCTAATTCAGAGTCGATCCACATACTTTAAGTTACATCTACCAAAATTATTTCTAAAATTATATTAAATAGAAATATGTAATGATAATGAATAAATTGACTCACTTTTGAATTCACCAAAAACTCGTGCAGACATGATGACGTACCAGCGTCGTTTTATTCCCAAGTCGAAATTCGATGCCATCATTGGGCCAACGCACAGAGAATGCTTCAACTGTAGTCATTATGTTTTTAAAAATTGTCACTTACATTTAGTTTAAAATAGGTATATGCTTAAAATAAAATTGCACTTTTTTGGTTAAATTTCCAGAAGTGCAAAAAGTAAGTGCCAGCTAAAGTAAATTTATATGCATTTTGTTAAATTCGATTGACACAGAATTAGCCGCCGTCTTTTGTTTTAAGTATTAAAACTGTCAGGAACAAATGCATGTGATTAGGTCTGTTCCCGTACTTTTTCAGTAAAAATTAGTAAATTCTCAAATTTCTTGGAGTGGGGGTAAATTATCTCAGAAAGAGACATAATTACCAAAAAGTACGGGAACGCGTTTAAGTCAAAAACAGTAAAATTATATATTTTGTATGCCTTTTAAAGAACAAATGACATAATTCACCTGTCAAAACAAGCGAGTTGTCACTTTTAGATACCAACTGATAGTTAACTGATTTTTACCAATAGAAATTTCTGCAGAAAATTTTTTTTACAGATTTTTATGGAGGGGTAGTTTTTTGCTCTCTCGTGAGCTGTCTCTTTTACTTATTTTTGCGTACCGGAACTGCAATAAGTAAAGATCAGTAAGAATCAGTAAATATTATTTTATACGGGAACAGACCTATTAACAACTTAATTTTGGATGAAAAATTGCTCTCATGCGGCTCTCAAGCTATGCTTCCACCTCACCCGCCCAACTAACAAACGTGAGGTTCACCCGGTTGAAGCATACTCGTGTGCGAAGGCCCTTTAAACATAAAAAACACGTATGACGTTGAACACACTCATTATGCACTTTCTCTAAGTTTACGCACATTCATTGAATCGATATCGACACATCGGCAATCGACATCGGCACCAGACACGAACTTTTTCTTAGAGAAGATTAGGTATATATTAACTATTTAGATTTAATATTCAACACGGTAAACACCGAAATAATTGAAACCACTTGTATTAAAGGGCAACACCCCGGCAAACTAAACTCGCGACGGACATCACTTTAAGCTGACGCACAGAACTTTATATCACTACTTTCTACGATTTATTATTAGGTACTATTTTCCTTGCCCTTTTAAATGGTAAAAAAAACATTCAATTGATTGAGAAAAAAAAACTAAAAACAAAGACTTCAAATTCACTTTTCCATGGAATGCGGCATTTTGATAGCTTTCACGCACACCCGCACTATACAACATCTAAGATTCGCGAATTATTGAAATATTAGCTAATATTACGATTTTTTTACGTTTATTTTAAACAATTCCCGGCACAACATAAAACTTTCAATTTTGCTCATCAACAATATCTTAGGAAAACTCCGGCATTTTTTTCCGCCCGCTTAACTAATTTCGCACTAATTTAACTGCCTGTCGGCTGGCTCATATGACATCGGCAGCCATTTGCATTTGCTTACTGTGGCAGGGTGGGTCATGAGTAACTATTTTGTTGTGGTAGGTTATGGGATATGGTCAAAACACAATGAATGCAGTAGCGGCTGGGGTAGATAATGGACCTGCGCATCGTGTTTAATTTCGTTATTTTTTGTGTTAAGGGACCACTTATAGCAATTAGGAAATCGCATCAGAAATAGAATATTTTGCTATTTTCTGTATTTGAACTATATATGTACTTTAAGCTAATATTAGTCTGAAAATTTATCTTATGACTTACCTTCAAATTAATTAATAAATAGGAATTGAACTTATCTAGTTTCAGCCAAAAAATGAATATTTTTATTTCTTCCGTACGGAAAATTGTACATCGATCTTTTATAAGTAAATTCACATTCAGCCCTGTCGAGGTATCTGACGGAGCGGACAGTTTTCCGCAACGCATAGGTACGTTCCGAGGTTCAAATTCCATTCGAGGTATGTGTCATCGAAAAAAAATACTACACAGACGCGACGGCTTCACTTCACTACAATTCGTAAATAAATTCCGCGAAGAATTTGTGTCGGATGAAATCGGAAAAGAATTGCACTTAGCTGTCAAAAATTGCAAGAAAAATTCACCTGAACGCACTTCAACGCAATTCGCCGGGATACGTTACAAAATGTAGGAGAAATATTACGAACAGCTTTTCGGAAGAATACCTCGAAGCAAAAATCCTCTGAATCGTACAAAATCGGAGAATTTTCCTCTCCGACGGATACCTCGATAGAGCCGATTAAATGCACGTTCCAAATTTTATGTTCAACATTTTGCTGTTGGGTTTTTCTGATTGCTAAAACTGATCCATTAGCTAAAGTTTTTCTGTTTTCTTGATTATTGTACGATCATCCGGTTTTTGAATGAAATAATTATTTTATGCAACGTAGAGGTATTGTCCAATATTTCGATCGCCATGTGTGTCGATTGTATCGTGAGAATTGGGATAACATTTTTTTATTCACTGGCTAAATTTTGTCGTTTTTTTTAGGTCTAAACAAAAAGTTGGGTTTTGCTGTATATTATTAATTATTTAAAATAAATTGCTTCATATAGATTATTTATAATACAAAATATCGAATATAAATCAAAGAAGTTAATATAAAAAACATACCTATTTATCATTTTTCGTACGTTGGTTTATCATTCTGTTGTATGTAGTATTTAAGTTAAATGAATTTCTTTATACAAACAAAAAACAGCGAACGAAATGCAATATCGAATCCATTTCAAAAACTATATATTTTAGTTAATTTACATTGCATTGTATTCTTGGCTATAGAAAACATGTTCTTAGCCTTTGATTAAATAATCTGCACAATGTTATGTTTTCCCACCACATGTGAACAATGCCAATGAAGAATAATCTAAAATGTTCTTTCTCAATCCTCAGTCGATATCCCAAGCTTCAAAAATTAAAGAATAGAAAAATATACCTACGCGAGCTACAGAGCTGGTTAGACATTTTAAGTCTATATTCACCACACTAATGTCAAAAATTATTATTAAATTATTATTATTATTAAAATATTAGGTCTGTTCCCGTACAAAATAATATTTACTGATTCTTACTGATTTTTACTGATTTTTACTTATTGCCGTTCCGGTACGCAAAAATAAGTAAAAGAGACAGCTCACGAGAGAGCAAAAAACTACCCCTCCATAAAAATCTGTAAAAAAATTTACTGCAGAAATTTCTGTTGGTAAAAATCAGTAAACTGTCAGTTGGTATCTAAAAGTGACAACTCGCTTGTTTTGACAGGTTATTTATGTCATTTGTTCTTTAATAGACATACAAAATATATAATTTTACTGTTTTTTTACTTTAACGCGTTCCCGTACTTTTTGGTAATTTTGTCTCTTTCTGAGATAATTTACCCACACTCCAAGAAATGTGAGAATTTACAAATTTTTACTGAAAAAGTACGGGAACAGACCTATTAACGCAATTGGCAGACGGTTTTAGAGTAGGGGAAATAGGTAGGTAGGGTAAGGTCGGGAGGATTTGACATGCAGGAGGAATTGACATCAGCACTTTTCTTGAAAACTAAAATCTTGGCAGCACTTTAAATGATGAGAAAACGAAGTTAGTAACGATTGGTTTGAGTGATAAATAAACAGTTACTGTGGTCTAGAAGATAAGCGAAGTGGACGTCTTTTTTATTTTTGTGTGCATTTCATCTAAGATTTATGGTAAGCAATCCAGCTGTTATATTTAAATTATGTACCTTTTGACATTCACAGTGCAATGTAGTGCACCTTCATTAGTTTTAAAATCATTAATAAACAATAGTTTATCGTACCCATCATTACAAACTTTTTTTTTGTATTTGTCGCAAAAGTAATCGAAAAGGAGGATTTGACATTGTTGCTGAAGGAGGAATTGACAAAATGTCAAATCCTCCTTTATGAGTCAAAATAGAAATTGTGTTGTAAAAATACTTCTTCCTCTTTTTTAGAATGTAAATATGCCAAATATTTACAAGAAAAAAATCCGCACCGCAACATCGATGAAACAAGTGTTGAGAATGCCATTAAAGAAATTCAAAACAAAACGGAGTCGATAAGCAGTGCTGCCCGAAAATTTGGTATTAAACGTACCACCTTAATATTCAGACTCCAAAAAAAAACAGGAAGGCAAACAAATTAACTCACAATTCAGTACAAAATATTCGAATAAACAAGTTCTCACAACAGCTCAAGAAAGAGAACTTGTTGAATATTTCACAAAATGTTCAAAATTGCATTTTGGTTTAACATATGAACTTGAAAAGCAACTAGTTTAGGATTATTTAGAGGAACACGATACAGATTTTACTCAAGAGCCGGTAGCAGCGGTATCTGAAATGGAAACTATAACCAAGTTAAATATTCCAATGACATCATCAAATAAAGACAGCATTGTTATGCCTGAAACTGAGCAAGTTAATCCTTTCGGAAATTCTGAAGATATATACAGAAGTCCTCAAAATTCTCCATGCGGTGGAGCAGTTGACCCGATACATATAACACCGGAAGCTCTTCGCCCGTATCCGAAATTGTCTAAAAAAAAGAGTCGCGTTAATGCTGGAACTTCCAAAGTCTATACAGAAACACCTGAAAAAAATAAATTGGAAGCATTAGCTGCACAAAAAATTGTCAAGCATATAAAAACTAAAAGCAACAGGAAATTGCCAAAACCCACTTTTTTAAGACGAGTTCTTGACAGTGAATCATCTTTTGACGATGGTGAAATTAGTCTTCAGGACGATTCCGATACCTTTCAAGTGTCTAACGATGAAGAAGAGCCTCCCTCGGTTAAATGTAACCTCTTGAAACTCGAATTAAAGTTTAATCCGACAATAAATGACTTCGTGCGTGTGCAATTCGGGTCCAAGAACAGGAAAATATTTTACTACGTAGGTATCATTCAGAGTGTGGATGAGACAAGTTCCTTGCCTTATACAATTAAATATTACCGCCGACAAAGGTTCCAAAACTGCTTCTTCGAACCAGTTGTAGAAGACATAGGATTGGCTTTAAGGGCTGACATTGCAGGAAAACTGCCGTTGCCCTCTGATCTCCCTGGTAGCTCCAAGTCAAGGCCGAAAATTTATTTTAATGTGGACTTTGAAGAATTTGATGTTCGTTAGTATTATTTATTATTATTACGTATTATTTTTTGTTACTTACCTACTAAATATTTATGAATCATCTTTTTTGTTTTTTTCGTTGTTTAGTGCGATTTATTTTTTTATTTTAAATTAAGTTTTTATGAAATGTTTTTTTTGTCTGTAATTTTGTTTTGTTGTTTTAATTCTACGTCCTTAAACTTAAATAAAAGTAGACTGAGCTAATTAGCAAAGACTAATATGCGTTGAAAATAAAAAAAAAATTATTTGTTGATCAAAAAACCGATAAGAAGTTGTTTTATTATATTAAAACTGTTGTAAATTTATTATGTGTCAGATCCTCCTCCCCCTGTCAAAACCTCCTAAGGCAGATGGCAAATCCTCCTTCATGGTAGGAGGAATTGACACTTTGTAAGGTTTGGGGAAAAACCTTAAAACTCTGTTAAAAATATTTATATCGATAATTCATTAATGCTTTCATATTGCTAAAATTCTATTGTAACTTATGTAATTTTTAAAAATTTGGAATTGTTTTTGGATTTTGAGATATATCCAAATGTTCCTTAACGTGTCAAAACCTCCCGACCTTACCCTACATATTTTTTAAGCAATTATAAATTTGCTAAAAGACGTCTTTCAAACATTAGAATAATAGAATCGCATATTTGCACAAAGTGGACAAGCAAAAGTTTAGTCAGACTGTGTACCTAGATATTGATATTAAAAACTTTATTTCTCTGAGAAATCAAAATCGCGTCTTCAAAGAACTACAAATGTCTTCTGATCGACCCACTATTGCCTTTTTTCTTTAGTATAGTCTACTTATCGAAAAATATAGGTACATTCAAAATTACTTTTATTTGCTAGGTACTGCCTATTAATTCGGTGTGCCAAAGCCGAACCACATTCTATGAGACCTCAATTAAAATAAAACTGGCCAAGTCTCATACCTTAGCAAATCCTTTCGTTAATCTTATCCAAACTGCAGCAACAGATGCATGTGTGTCTCATTTCTTCGATGTCAACCCTTTTATTCTACAAGCAAAATACATCCATAGTCTGCTTTTACACGTAGACTCTTGACTCACGACTCACATGAAGAGTCTACGTGTAAAAGCAGACACACAACTCATGTATTTCTCGTCTTATGGTTGAAGTAGAAAAACATATCTTCTCCAACCCTCCACCTAAACACATCCAGACAACAGATGTGTGCTGGATGTATGTATGTTTCATCCCAAATTTGATCCAGCCAAACTTTGCTACATTATTCTCTATAAAAACTACGACCAGCAACAGAAGTATGTTCGCGTTGCTCAGTTTTTCCAGACGAGTGACGACAGATGCGTGCTGCAGCAGCTTGTCTCATTTCTGCGATCCACATTCCACGTACAGATCAATACCACCGCTTTTATTCTACACGCAAATAACATCCAGACAGTGTGGTAGATATTAAAAAAACATCACTTTACCAACCCTCAACATAAACCACCTTCAGGCAACAGATGTATGTACGTCTCATCTCATTTTCGATACATTGCTTCTGTAAATTTCCATGAAGAGTTTATCTAGACAACAGAAGTGCACACACTGCCATGTGCGATATGCTGCAGCTTTTTAGTGTTGCCGTTGACATTTTAGAGAAGTATTAAAATTACAGATGTAAAATGATGTACATATTAAAATGTGTCACATATAACATATAACCCACTTTAATTTTTGAGTTCATTTATTGGCAATCCAAAAGCTACCAATGCTACCTCACTATGTTACGAAAGTAAATTAAAAGTCAAGGCTTTCACGGAAAACAAAAAATTTACAGTGGCGAAATTGTAAACAACGACTAATTTCAGCAAGAAAATGACAGTTCTCTCTATTCTGGTGGGGGACAAATTTCTTCCTATACATTAGGGGTATTCATGCAACGTCGGAAAGTAGTCGTAAACGTTGTAAACGTGATAAAATTACGACGTGATAGATGAACTGTCAAAATTTGTATGGGAAATCTTTTCTAACAATATCGGAATTTTCTCACAGGAATTGGGTGCGTTACCTGAGGTGGTACGCGTTGTAAACTTTTGAAATGCTGTTTTGACATTTAAGGGTAGGTGTCCCATGCAAAAATAGGTTGGAGTTTTGCGCTAAATTGTGTAGCGCTCACAATTTTCCGAATATTTAAATGAAATAAACGGTGATCGATTGGAAATATGTTAAGCAAAGTACTTGTTTAGCATTTAAAAAACATTAAAATATCTTTGAGCCTCAAAACCGCCTGACATGTAGAAAAACCATACAAATAAGTTAGATGCTAATTGCGTTCCATTTTTATCTCTTTATATACATATTTTTTATTTTTTTTATATTTTTTTTCTACAGACAATAGATTTGCGCAGATAACACCGGTTGTTTTTTGTTGTGAATTTTAGTATTTATCCCGAAAAAAATGCACAAAACTATGAAAAATAAGGTAAATTTACAAAGTTTAACTAGATATAACTTCTAAAGTATAAAAGGTAACGAAGTCAAATTAGCTTTTTTACAAAGCTAATAGATATGTGCAGATACCGTTTTTTTTTTTTTTTTTTTTGTATTTTGTACAGTAATTTTTTGGTGACAAAATGGAAAAAAGGTGTTTTTTTTTAAACGTTTTGGGTTTTTTGACTGGGAAATCGATAGTTATATTTCCTAATTTTTGGAAATAATTTTTTAACCAAGCGACAATATATAGGGCACAACGTACCGGTCTTAAAAACATGTTTTTTTTCTTCTAACATATTTAAATATGCAATTCAATATGACATTATTTGCAATGCCGCTGTGAAAAAAGGACAACCAAAATGATTCCGACATATTTTTTTTATTTTTTTTTGGTATTTGTATTATTTAATTCAAAATACAAAATAGTTTTTTTCCACACGGTTTTTCAAATTTTGATGTTAGAAAAGTGGTCTATTTTACGTTTTTTACATAAAAAAAGATCGAATTCACGCACACAAAGAAGTTTGTTTCAAAATAATGTCACTAGGTGGTGAGTTGGTGACATTCTCTTTTCATTATTCTCTTCTGTAAATACAGGCACTAGGCAGGCGAGATTGTTATTATGTATGTATCTTTTGTCTACCTTTTCGGGTAGACTTGATGAAAGTTCGTGTGGACTTCACGTGGACATGGTACAGATCGTTACATTATTGAAATTTTGCTATCGCTGCTGATGAATTGTTTTGTATGCGTATGTTTGCACGTGACAGAAAGGGTTGAGTGGGAAGTAAGTCAAAGTGTAGGTACTTGTGTGTATAATTTTGATAATTTTTGTGAATAGTAAAGTGTTGTTTACTGTGTTATTTTTTTGCGGCAAATTCATTTGTGACACAACTTAAAAAAAAAATTTAATTGTTTATGTTATTTTTTATATTGTATATACATATGTATATTATATGTATATATATATAATGTCTGAACAACATTTTTACAGAATATCAATATCTATATTTCATACATATAAAGTTTTTTGACACGCCCACTTTTTGGGGGCGTTTTTAGTAAAAAAAACGTTTTTCGGTAGGTACATTGTATAGTTGTATAACCTCTTTAGTGAACGTCATCGAAGATCTAAGGCAAAATATGGATGAAGACAAGGTGACCTTTTTAGTGTTGCTAGATTTTTCGAAGGCGTTTGACACTGTGGTTCACACAAACCTGTGTGATAAGCTGCATCAGCTATTTAACTTCTCATACGATGCTGTCAAATTAGTTGCTTCGTACCTCTCAGGTAGAAGGCAAATCGTTCAAGTGGGTGACGTTCGATCGGATGTCATTTCGATCCCAAATGGTGTTCCACAGGGATCCATTTTGGGCCCACTGCTATTTTCAATGTATGTCAATGATCTACCATCTATCATCAACCAGAGTAAGGTTCAGATGTATGCCGATGACGTGCAGTTGTACATGAGTTCTGATCTCGGTCTTATTGAACATGGTGCTGCCTGTGTTAATCAGGATCTTGAAAATATGGCGCGCTGGTCTGAAACAAATGGTCTTTTGTTAAACCCTGCAAAATCTAAGTGTCTTGTCATCTCAAGAAATTCTTTGGACTTGTCATACTTTCCCTCTGTGATTTTAAGTAATTCTCCTATTGAATATGTTGAGACGGCCAAAAATCTTGGTATGGTATTTAACCGGAAACTAACCTGGGATAATCACATAAATGTTGCGACTGGTAAAACATATGCGGTTCTTCGAACGTTATGGGCAACAAAAGCCTTCACCCCCTTAAAAATTCGTCTCATGCTAGCCAAAACGCTGGTTATATCAAAATTGTTGTACGGGTGTGAAGTTTTTGCCAATTGCAGTTTCGTCAGCAAAAGAAAACTGCAGGTCGCTTATAATAACACCGTTCGGTATGTTCTTGGACTTAGAAGGTACGACCGTGTGTCGCACTTCTCAAATAGCCTTTTTAACATGTCGTTTGAAAGCCTACTTCAGTTCCGCACTTTAACCTTTCTCTCAAACATCCTGATAACACGACAACCTCACGGTCTGTACGAAAAACTGGTTATGCCTACCTCAATCAGGTCTAGTCAGTTGATTTCTCCGCGTTACTCTTCCCTTACATCTGAGCGACAATTTTTCATTAACTCTATTCGTCTGTGGAACTCTTTACCGCGTCCCATTAGAAGAATTGATAACACAAGAAGGTTTAAATATGAATTAAGAAAGTATCTTGCATTTTTGAATTCATCTTAATTGTATTCATAATGAGTTTTTAGTATTGGCCACGTAGTATAAATAAATAACATTTTTGAATTATATCGTCTTCTTCAGTAGCTTTTTTCCTGCCGAATATAGCTTATCACTAGTTTATAAGATATTTTATCTTAAAGTGTATAGGCATTACAAAATATGAATAAATAAATAAATAAAAAATTTTTTTAAAATAACGGGTCTGCCATTGGTGAAATACAGCTGCACATAATCGATAATGTGCTTAAAAATTGGACCGATCGTGTAGGCTACTGCATGGCCAGCCGAGGCAGCCATTTGAATGAAATTATTTTCCATTATTAACCGGAAGGATTGTACTTTCAAATAAAAAAAGAAATTTGAGAAAATATTCAGTAGTTTTTTTATAGCATTTTCAAAAAAAAAAAAAAGTTATTTGGCGGACCCCTTATTTGAAAAAAACTTTTGATGCAGGATTATTGGTTATGATTATATAAACATTTCATACCCTACCCCATAGCATATGAAGGAGAAAAACGTTGTTTTTTGTCGAACAACAAAAGATTCTGATAAACTGTTTGAACTATGTCATTTTCTATATTATATTTATTAAATTTATTTGATTTTTTATTTACTAATTTAATTTTCCGAAACTTTACAATTTACATATTGATTGAAGGTATGTTGTAAAAAATCGTGTTTCGGAAGATCTTTCTTCAACGTCAACAACATTGACGAACGTTGAAATTGAAAGTGATCACGTAAAACATCAGGGTCAGGAATTTGAAATTCCTATGGAGGTGGACATTACAGTGAAGGACAACTGTAGTTTTGTTCCGGAGGGCAGGCGTATAATTGATTTAAATACATTTCTCAATAGTTTAAAAAACATTTCGCTGCACGGAAAAACGTTTTCGTTTTTTTTTAAAATTCGACTCAAATAGTATTTGTTTGGTGAATTTGACACCTTGAACCTACAAAAATTAATTATAGCGGTTAAATTAACTTTCGTAAACTTCTTTTTTTATATAAGGTGCTTAGGTACCTTCATAACGAGCATTGATAGAAGATGGGGTGACAATTACCTAGATAAATATCTATCATTTTTTGTTATTTGATTTGAAAAATTTCATCCTACTATTGTTGCGACGAGAATCAGTAGCACTATTGTCTACCGTCCTATTATTTGAGTAATCGAATTTTCATCCAAACAAGTGTTTTCCTACATCTCATAAATTAAGAAAAAAGTTAACCTAGGTAAGGTTTACACATTTTTTTATAAGATATACAATGAAAACCTCAAAAACTGCTTTTACACCTCGCTGCGCGGCAGCCAGCAACAATTTTATCATTTTATCACCAAATCTGAAAGAAAATTACAACACAAAATATGTACACCAAACCAACCCTCAACTTGATTTTTTTCCTTCTCTTTCCATTTTTGTTTTCAAGTTATTTGCTTGGTGTCTGTATATTGCATATGTAGGTAGGTAGGTATATGTAATATTAGTCTGCGCTTGCTACTTTTTGTCTTTTCCTTCAGTTTTCGTTTGCGTTGAAGCAAAGAGCACATGAGTAAAATTAAAGAGAGCTTACCAACACATTCAAATGCATTTACATGAAATTTGAGTTGGTCGGTCTGGGACACCTACCCTTAATCAGTCACTTTCACACATCAAACGTATGCGCTAAACTAAAAAAAATTATCGAGAACGGAAAGGGAACAATAAGAACAACATTCTATCAATAAATAAATTACTAAAATGATATTGAATTCAGTGGGTTACCGCATTATTTAGTCGTGCAGTTTTAGGGTCGTTCATGAAACGTTGTCGTAAAATTACAATCTTTCGCACGTAATAAAATTACGACGTTGCATGAATACCCTTATTGTTCAGAAAGAATGATGGCCGCTCAAAAAAGTAGTAGAGGAAGAAATTGGGCCCCTAAAAGACCTCTTAAATAAATGCTAGAAATTTTCCGTTGAGCTATATTAACTCTCGTCATTGCAATTGCATTTTGAATTAAAAACTGGAAGAAGGCGAAAGCTATAGTTCTCACAGAAAAGTGAAAATTGTTAAAAGTTTTAACGAACAAATAGTAGCAAAGCAGCTGGCAACAGAAAACAACAAGATTTGTTTTATACAAAACGACAGAAAAATGTTATGATAAAAATTAGCAATTTAGCAATAGTTAAATTAAACTAGTGGGTGAAAATACCAGTCAGTAACTAAGGCCGTGTGCCAATTGCGTTAAAAAAAGGGGTTAAATTATACCCACCGGCTAATTTTTGACATTTCTGCTAGGGTTAACAAAATTTGGCTTTTTGCTGTGTCGGTTGGATTAAATGGGATATTATTTTAATACTATTTTCAATAATTTCCCAAAAGAATTGGAACAAAATTCCTTTCTATATATTTTCTTGTAATACAAAAATACCGAATATAATTCAGAGAAATCATACAAAAAACTTTAATTATTTATTATTGACATAAAAACATAATTGTTGTACAATTTGTGCTTATGATTAAAGATATCTATTTTACTTTTTACAAGTTAAACACATTTTCGCATACCAAATATATCGAAATAACTGTAGTCATACCATTTTAGTAACCATCCATTTTCAAAAACCCAATTTTAATTTATGTTACAACTTTGTTTACATTTTCTGATATGAACTACATATTCTTTGCCTTTTTTTAAATCTGAATGATGTGCTATTTTCCCACACATGTGAACACTGGTGTGCTTTCCATCACTCTCACGCCTCAGTAGGTATACCCAATGTCAAAAATTAGCCATTGGATAAATTTTAGCCAGCTGCTGAGCAGGTTAAAATTTTGAAGTCTATATTCACCACACAAATGTCAACAATTATCCACTGGCTAATATTTTAACGCAATTGACACACGGCCTAAGAACAAATTTAAAAATTGTAGGAAAGTGCAATAACCAGGATCAGGAGTTGGCCGCTTGAAATTTAAAAGTCAACAGGAGTGAAGTGCAGTAAAGCTTCAGAAGAAGAGTTAAGAAAAGCGAGCCGTTAAGTAGGTGGTAGCCGAATTGGTAGCGGGTATGACAATAAACCGCAGGAACCGAGAACATCCCGGTTCAAATACCGCCGTAACCACAGCTTTGTCCTTTTTTTTATTTTGACAGAAACGGTAAATGAAAATTTGATTGAATATCTAGTGCTAGAAAAGCTTAAAAGATATTGAACGTAAATTCAAATCAAATGAAGTAATTCAAAGTTCGTGTTAAACGGATATAACGCATGAACAAAGTAAAGTGCGATTTCGAAATTGTTTTTTGAATTAAAGTAATTTGATAACAACGTCAAATTAATGATAAATGTCTATATCTGTAAAAAGAATCCGAAAGAAGTAGTTGAATTTTATTGATACTTTTCCGAAATAAAATGAGTTTTAATTAAGAGGTTTATTTGAGGATCAGGAGGTTAGAAAAGGGAAGAATGTTTTGGGGTAAAAGAAGAATAAGATGCCAGTAAAGGGACCATCCAGCGAGATGATGGTCATAGAAGAGTGGGTAGAGGGGACATCTCGCAGACGTATAATATCTACACGCATATTAAGCCTGGCAATTTAATTGCTAGGGGGAAAGATCCTGCGCCCTCCGGCGAGTAAATAAGGCGGGTACATGCATCGGACAGCGGCATCGGACCGTACTTCTTTAAAAATGTCAATGAAGATCGCTACAGAGCATTGATCAATGAATTGTTGTTGCTTAAAACAACAATTGGTGTAGCTTATTAGTGGTTTTCACAGGATGCTGTCATACAGTTATTAATGAAATACCGGCAGATATTCTTGAAAGAGTAGTTGGGAATTGGAGCTATAGAATTGACCATATAAGAGTTAGTCGTGGACAATATTTGAAGGAAATTATCTCTAAAAATTAAATGGCGTGAACCAAACTAACACCCCAAATAAAGATTTTCCTCAATGCATGGATTTTTTTGTGTTTTATTTAAAAAAATGCAAGGAAGCTCTTATTGGATCAACCTTTATAATAAGCGCTGATGAATATGAGCTACACCCTTACCTCGCATGGAAAGAGAAATCTACTTTCGACCCATTCGTGCCCATTATTTTTCACTTATTTTCACAAAATCACAAACAGTGAATTAAAAACTCTTACAGCCGCAACCTAATGGCGTTTTCCATTGGGAAATATAGATTTTGATCTGAAATTTGATCTTTTTGAGTGTCAATGGAACACGATTCATTGGTGTCATTTCGTGTCTGTGAAGTTAGCGTTGGTGTAGTGTCAACATTTAAAATATAACAATCATTTGAAAATACAGAAATTATTTTCATCACTCTGAAGAAGAAGTCGAACTAGGTGAATTTATTTAATAGTTCACTCATAACTTTATTCTCTGTGTCTGTCTATATCCATTAATAAATCCAAACTCAAAGCACTCTTGTTTTTCACAACCAATGTAATAAATCAAAATGAAAATCACTCTAGTCAAACTGACAGCTATCATTTGTATTGGTATTGGTAAATCTGCCGAAAAATACAGATTTGCTAAATTGATCTAAGATCAAAAAAAAATCAATTTTTTTGCCCAATGGAACACAACAACTGTCAAAATTGGTCTTTTTACAGCTTCAGATAAAAAAAAATTGATTTTTTTCCCAATGGAAAACGCCATAAATGTCAAACTTAACAATATGTACAATTGCTGTGTCAATTGGATGAAAAGAAGATTTTTTTATAAACACATTTTCATTATTTTCCCATTATAAAACGAATTATCCACACAAACCATACACTTTAAATGTCATGTCCAGCTCTTTCAGTCCGCAGTAGGTATACAAACGTCAAAAACTAGAAACTGGATAAATTTTAGTTAGCTTCAGAGCAGAGCAGAGCTTAAAATGTAGATACACCATCATTCACTAGAATTCGCTAAAAAAACAAAAGAGTATTAAAGTTGCCTTTATTCAGAGGCACACAAATTCTTATTTATAAACAGCCGTATTTATTAGATTTCCTTAGGCGGGGTCTCAGAGGTTGCCTAGTAAGGCATGCCTAAATATTTAAGTTGCCTCTAGGCAACGTTGCTTAAATTCTTATTTATAATCGATTTTACATTGCTGCCTAACTAGGCGAAGTTTATGTCAAAAGAAGTAGTAGAATTTACAAATCTAGTATAAAAAATTAAGATTCTTGTACTTTGTTTACATCAGATTTTCTTTTTTTTTTGGGTTTGACAGCATATGTTATTTGTAAACAAATATCTTAAAGGAAGAACATGGAGCTATATGGGCATTTTTAAATTGCTGTTCGGAATTAGTTTGAGGATTCAACAGTGGAGTGAAAAGAATGTTGGAGCAGGCATAGCCCCCATCACAGAGCAAGCGTTTTGTATATTTTTGGTCTCCTACTAGTTGGCATGTATGAATTTATAATATTCACTACACTTAAATCATTTACAAGTGAAATATAGCTTGTAGCTTATTAAAATATTTTCACTTTATTGCAAACCACCACCCAAAATCTCAAAATAAATTTCCAGATTGAAATTCTCGTAAACGTCAAAATGAAAATGAAATGAAAATTCCTTAGGCAGCCTCTAGGCAGCCTTTAGGCAGGGTTCGCTCGCGCTTAAGTTAGGCGGCCTTTAGGCAACGTTGCCTAAATGTGAAAATCGATTATAAATACCGATTTTGCACTTAGGCAGTACTTAAAGGTTGCCTAAAGTTAGGCAACCTCTAAAATGCTTTTATAAATACGGCTGAAAATGATTCCCCACCCATAATAGTTATACAGGGTTTGTGTCAAATAAAGTACAAACAAGATGGAAATCTAAAACAATATTAGCTATTCCACATGAATATGAGGTACAAAGATGAGTCTGTAAAGAAAAAAATGCATTTGAATCAATTAAACAGCGAAAAATTTAACTTCTGGGTGACTTTTTTGCGACTTTATATTGTTTCATTGGTAACCCTGAAGTTCAGCCGTAAATGACAAAAAGAATAAGAATTAAAAAAACACCCTTACCTATACAGCCACTATTCAACCATCAGACGCGTTTGGGTTATGCAGCCTCTATTTATCGTTGTATACGTTTTATGAAGAATGTTTTTGCGTTTAGTGACATTTAAAGGTGTACATTATCATTATAAATATGTCAGATTGTTATTGTTTATATTCACCACAATATTGCTTTGGTTAAATTGGCAGCAGTCATTTATGTGTGCATCAAAATATTAGGGGTAAAATATATAATTTTTAATTTATTTGTATCATTATGCCACCCCTCCCGTTTATATTTTTGAAGCAATGAAAAACCAAACTTGCCTAAGAAATAAAACATCATCCGTCTGAGACTAGAATGCCAGCCAACAAGTGGTTTCCAGTCATACCTACTTACCATAAACCACAACCTACCACAACAAAATTCCTCATGTCCACCCTGCAGTTAACAGCTGACAGTCAGTGAATTAAGAGCGAAATTTTTGCCGCGCGAGGAAGAAAATGCCGGCATTTTCCTAAGTTATTCTTGATACCAAAAACAAATTTAATTTGTGCCGGGAATTGTATGAAGAAAACGTAAAAAAATCGGAAAATCTATAAAATGTAAGTAATTTGCGATCGGCTTTTGTGTGGGTGTTGTAATTTTTAAGCAAAAATGCATTTTATGTTTTTTTTTTGTTCTCTGTGTCCAATTGTTTTTGCCTTTGTAAATGGCCGACAGGAAAGTGAAATAGAATCGTATAAAGTAGTAAAGTATACCTATGGGGTCGGCTTAATAAGATTTCGCGAGTAATTATTTCACTTCAAGCGTGGGTTCCCTTGGACCGAGTGTAGGTATTTTTTTTCTCTTTGTCAAAGTGTTTTTCATGATTGCAAATGGCCGACAGGAAAGTGATATAGAATCGTATAAAGTATGCCTATGTCGGGCTTAGGTATGCGATTTCGTGAGTAAAAAGCGTGAGTTTCTGTGGGCCATGTCGGTTTTCCCGAGTAAATTTTTCACTCCAAGCGCGAGTTTCCGTGGGCCATGTCGGCTTTCCCGAGTAAATTTTTCACTCCAAGTGCGAGTTTCCGTGGGCCATGTCGGCTTTCCCGAGTAAATTTTTCACTCCAAGTGCGAGTTTCCGTCGGCCATGTCGGCTTTCCCGAGTAAATTTTTCGCTCCAAGTGCGAGTTTCCATGGGCCATGTCGGCTTTCCCGAGTAAATTTTTCACTCCAAGCGCGAGTTTCCGTGGGCCGTGTGTTCCTTACACAAGATGGACACCGTGCATACAAAATCATTTTGTTCGTATTTATGTCGTGTTTTCAATATGTCTTGCATCCTGCACATATTTTATAAGTATAATGCATTTGTTTAAGGAGTGCGAGTTTGTGTATTAAAATAAAATTTCGATATCGTGGAAATAATTATTGCATTTCGACAAAAGTGCATCTAAATGGATGTGTTCATCGACCAACAACCTGCACGGGCTTTTAGCAACGCCATCAAGTTTATTCCTGGCAATAAAAACATGTCAACAGAGTGAGTCAATTATTATTTTATTTATATAGAAAAGTCGCATTTTTTTGGTTGAAATGCCTTTTTCATAAAACAAATTAAGAAAATCAGAATTACAGTGCACCACGGATATAAGAAACTCTGAAAATTCCAAAAAAATCTTTCCTATATCCGAGTTTTTCTTATATGCAAACAACGGATATAAGAAATCAAATTTCTTATATGCATAAAAACAAAGGCTATACGAAAAAATATTTGTTAAAAGAGAAAAAAGTTTTTGAACACGAAATGTATATAAAAAAGCAATTTGAAATCATTCATGGCATGTAGCTACACATATGTATATTACATATAAATATAAATAAATAATAATACCTACTCCATTTATTTTGAAACGTAAACAACTTGAATAAAAAAGTTCAATAACAAAAGTAAAATAAATAAAAATAGGAAAGTCTTTTCTTGAACACATAAATGAGGAAAATATTGTTTACCTACCCAATTAAATTCGGATAGTATATAGGACCAATTTTAAAAGGAACAATTTATATCTCAGTTAATAGTCTTTAAAAAATAATCTTCAACTTTGTTTTGAATCAACTTATTATCAACGTTTTTAAAAAGAAGTTCTTCAATGTAATCCAAATGTTGTTCTTCATCGTCATCAAAAAACCGCTTCAATACGAAGAACGCTCCGATAGCTTCGGTCCTTGTTGGCTGTCGTAATAATTCTGGCACGTCTTCACGTTCAATTCTTTCTGGTTCGTCGTCTCCATACTCCATCATTTGCATTTCATTTACAAGCTGTTCTTCGTTTATTTCCCCGAAACAATGATAATTTTCAAAACATTCAAGGTAACGGACATTGTCGTCAAAATCGCTTGAATTCTGTTCGTCGAAACAGATAGTTTCAGCATCCGATTCAGTTTTGAAAAAGCCGGCTTTCCTGAAACAGTTTTTGATTGTTTGAGGTGTAACTAGCCACCAAGATCTTTTTATAATGTGCAAAGCTTTGAGCACCGTCATTTCTTTTAAAAACGTTTCGATGCAGTTGGCTTCAATTGCAAGAACTTGTTTCCTATTTATTTTTGCAAGCTGCTAAAATGATTTTCTTATATGTATACATAATATTTTCTCCTAATTATTTACATTTGTGCATACAAATCAGTTTCTTATAACCGTGTTTTTCTTTTATGCGCGTTTCTTTTAAAGTTTGATATCAAAGATATATGTAAGAAAAAGACATGGTGTTTCGGTTTGCGTTTCTTTTAAGCGAGTTTTTCATATGTGTGTTTCTTATATCCGTAAAATACTGTACTACAGAAAAAACTGATATTCTTTAATAGATATAAACAAATCAAGATAAATTCACCTGAGTAGAATAAAATAACAGCTTTTTTTTAATTGTTTATTAAAATCCTAGTTTTCAATAACTCCTCGAAAGTATCCGGCCTATTTTTTATCATTCTCCACGACTGGTATGAATATGAGTCAGTAAAGTTATTTGTGTAGCTATCGTTGAAAAGCTTAAATTTTACTTCTTCCCACTGAGACTTAATCCTCTGAGTGTGAGTTCCATCGGGATGTTTGTGGCTCCCGATGGAATTCACACTTATTATAGGGATCACTGTTGTTAACTTTTCTTCTGAGCCATAATCAGTCTAATCTAATAGTTAAAAACCAATATATATCAACCTGTCTACCTTTGTTGGACATTCTCCTTCCGACAATTTTGCCTGGCACTCCAATCTTGTTCTTGAAACGAACGTTTTAATAAACCCCCTTATTAATAAACGCTGATAAGCTAATCAATGGCAAACTTGACAGTTTTCCCAATAAGAAACACTCGCGCAAATTTCAACAGTTAGTCACTGATTAGCTAATCAGCGTTTATAAATAGGGGGGGGGGGCAAATGTTTTACTACTGTTTCACGACAGTATCTAACTAGATATACGTATCCAAAAAATTCCTTGCGATGAACATTTATCATTTGAAGAAAAATCTTCAATTTTTGAAGTGTCGTATGAGTCGTCGCTCCGCACAACTACTGTCAGACAGGCGCAGTGGGTTAAGTTTATATTTTTTTTTAAAGGCCCCTAATAAATCAGTGAAACTATAATAAAATTTACACCATTTTTAAGTAAATGTGTAAGAAATTTGACAAATTTAAATGTAATCAAAGCAACATTTAAATTTGTCAAATTTTACTTCAGTTGGAAGGCCCTTTGTAAAACTGGTTGTTTTATGTGTGGATGTTCTCCTAACGAGTGGTAGCCGGAAAGCTCCCAAAGTTTCGAAGCCAATATCTGTCATTGGTTATATTATATTGTACAGCGGACTGTAAATAAACTAGATAGGGATTTAGTTTTATTTTAGACCGCGTTTCAATTGCTTTAAGATTTTAACGAACGGATAATTTTTGACTTTAGTGGGGTGAATATAGCCTTAATATTTTTAACCTGCTCATGAACTCGCTAAAATTTATTCAGTGGATAATTTTTGACATTGGTTAATCTGGATTTTGATCTAAAATTTGATCGTTTTGGTGCCAATGGAACACGATTTTAAATCGATTTTTTGTTTGTCTCTGTATCGTTAAATTTCTTTGTCTATGAAGTTATTGTCGTTGTAGCTGTTAAGTTTCAAGTCACAAGTTGTTTTTGATTTAATTTATATTTCACATTGAACTGCTTCAGTTTTGATGATTTATAATAGTTTTTCACAACCGAAATAATAATAAATCAAAACGAAAATCACTCTAGTCAAACTGACAGCTATCATTTTTGTATATATGTGTTAGTGCAAGGAGTGGTAAATCTGCCGAAAAATCCAGATTTGCAAAATTGATCTGAGATCAAAAAAAAAATCTATTTTTTGGAACACAACAACCGTCAAAATCGGTCTTTTGACAGATCTAGATAAAAAAGATTGATTTTTTTTACCAATAAAAACGCAATTAGTATACCTACTGAGGATTGAGAGAGATGGAAGGTATACTCACGGATTATTCCTTATTACCAGTGTTTACATCTGGAGGAATACAGAGAATCCTTTAGGTTATTAAACAAAAAACAAGAGATGTGTCTGTATGTAAGGAATATTTTATATCAGAAAGTTGCGTACGACCCAGTCGTGAACCCAAACTCGTTTAATTTGATACAGCTCACCTCAAATTGTTCTTTTAATTTTTGTTTATTTTTTAAATTTGTTGACACAGTTGGTTGTGATATTCCAAATTCTTTACACAATTCAGATATTCTTACACCACTTTCTTACTACTTACTTAAGTGGCGCTACAGTCCAGGATGAACCTGGGCCTCAACCAACATGCCTCTCCAATTAGTCCGGTCCTTAGCTAACTGCCTCCAGTTGCGCACTCCAAGTTGGTTGAGGTCGGTTTCTACTTGTGCGCGCCACTTAAGGCGAGGTCTTCCTCTACTGCGTCCGACGTCTGGCTGGGAATCGAAGACTCTGCGTGCCGGAGTTTGGTGTCCATTCGTTCTACATGTCCTAGCCATCTTAAACGTCCAATGCGGAGTTTTTTGACTGGGAGTATGTCGCTGTACAGCTCTTATAGTTCGTGGTTGAATCTTCGTCTCCATTGCCCGTCAAAGCAAACGGGACCGAATATTTTTCGAAGAACTTTTCTCTGTTGCCAGCATATACTTAGTCTTACCCTCATTTACTGCTAAACCCATTTTTACCGGTACCTTGTCTATAATAGCAAACGTGTTTTTGACATCACGTTGAGTCCTACCTAACAATGATGTCAATATCGTCGGCGTATTTTTTGTTTGTTTTTGCACAATCCTCTCAAGAATCAAATTGAAAAAAGTCACATGACAGCGCATCGCCTTGCTTAAATCCTTTTTTGGTATCAAATGTGTCGGTGAGGTCGTTTCCGACCCTGATGGTGCAGCGAGAATTCTCCATCGTCATCCTACATAAACGGACGAGTTTGGGCGGTATACCAAAACTAGACATAGCTTGGTATAGTTCGTCTCTATAAATGCTGCCGAAGTATGAAAATTTGATCGATTGTGGACTTTCCTGGCCTAAAACCACACTGATGAGGGGCGATCAGGTTGTTGGTAAACGGTTTCAGGAGTTCACATATTACGGCAGATAGGATCTTGTAGGCTATGTTGAGCAGACTTATGTCTCTGTAGTTGGCGCACTTCAGAGGGTCTCCTTTTTTGTGGAGCGGGCAAATGATGCTGAGGTTCCATTCTTCAGGCATTTTTTCATCCGACCAAATTTTGCTTATGATTTGGTGGATGTCATCTCGGCGGGAAGGCCGTCATTTCCGGCGGCCTTGTTAAGCTTGAGTATAGGTATTGCTATCCTCACATCACTTAGGTCGGGTTGTTGGTATTTTTCGATGTCATCGCCAATATTGCATGTTTCATTCTGTCTGACAGCGGAATATTGTTCGTCATCCCCGTTTAACAGTCTGTAGAAGTGGTTCTTCCATATCCTCAGCATTGACTGTGTCTCAACTACGATATTTCCTTTTCATCTCGACAGGATTCTGTTCGAGCCTTGTATCCTTGCTTTTGACGTTTTACACCTCTCTATATCCTCGATCGCGCGCTTTTCTTGCTCTTTTTTCTTCTTTCTGAAAAGCCGATGTTCCATCCTTCTTCTTCGCCTATAGAGCTCAATGGCAGCTCTCGACTTCACCTGCAGCTTAGCCTTGTAGGCTTCGTTCCTGGCTGCGAGGATCTGTCTGCATTCCTCATCAATGGCATCGTTGCCATTGTTCTTCGACATTAGATACTGGTGGTGTGTTGTGAGTCGAGATGTTAAGCGATACGCGTTGCGCGAAGGTCGTGGCGGTCTCTGGCGATTGCAGTCTTTCGACATTAAATTTGTTTGCAGTATTACTGTTTTTTTGTAGCGTGGTGGATATCCGCATCCTTACCTTGGCTACAACAAGGTAGTGGTCCGAGTCGATGTTATCCCCTCGAAATGTTCGGACATCCAAAATACTGGATGCGTGCCTCTTGTCTATCGCAATGTGATCAATCTCGCCTTAATTGGCGCGGAAAAATAGAAATCAACCTCAACGAACTTGAAGTGCGCAACCGGAGGCAGTATGCTAAGGACCGGGCATGTCGTTTGAGGCCGAGATGCATTCCGGACTGTAGCGCCACTAAAGAAAGTTTGTAGTCTATTCGATATCGAGGAGTCCTTGGTAAAAATCAAACAAACATTCAAATTATAAAAAAATATGTCATTCGAAGCTACTAAAGAATCTAACAAGGTAACTCTGAGCTTAACTAGATCATTTAGCCTAGACCTAACCGTCCAAAGCTGTTGGGTTAACTAAGGATTTATATGCAGTGGAAAACATATCTCTCGAGTAAAAACGAACTTAATCCTTAAATTAGTATGATCTCGCACTGAAAAAACTGGTCCTGGTGCCTGGCTACACGTTCATTGGAATGAAAGTCATCTCCAATGAGACGAATCGATTCAATGTGAGCCAAAAAGAGAAGCGTGGACTACACTGACAATCCACTTCAAACAGAATTCTTGGAATGGACAAAAACGTTTCATTTTCGCCAAAATCCTCTTTTGAATTTTACCTTCACCATGTGAATATCGATATCAGAAATACGAAACTATGATAGGGCTGTTTTAGATTGCAGAGTGTTCCAGCTCTAAAAATTGACTTCATTCCAAGGATGGTCTAAAACAGAATCTGTGTAACCTACTGTAACTGTAACCTAACCTACCTAAGAATGTTTTTTGTGTGTGGCGTTAAGGGGAAATAAATCGCTGGGATTAAAGTTTAGCCAGGAACTATGGATGTGAATTGGGTCATTTAGTCCATGGAGATGTGTCAAAAATAGTATTTCACAAGTGAAGGGTTTAATTCTTCAGTTTTCCAAATTCTCCGTAACGCTTGCGTTTATTTTTGACCGTTCGTCTTTAAGAAATTAAGAAATTAAGTATTAAGATCGTCCTTAGTCTTAATTTCTCGTTTTCTTATCTGGCGCTCTAGATGATCCCACAATTGTTCTATAACATTAAGGTCCGGTTATTGTGGTGGCGTTTTCAATTGATTCCAGACAATCACCAATCGTCATTCTTTGAGTATAAGCAAAGAGGTATATAACTATAGAGTACACATCACATCTAAAAATGTTGTAGCCGTTTCAGACGCGGCGAAGGGGAATTTCCGTCGCTCGTATGCATCGGCTATGCTGTTGCTTGATGCTGGCATGGCAATTTGAACACTGGGGTATCAACATCGGTACCCCACATAGTAAATTTTCGTACTATGAGATGCGCACTCTATGTAGTTGTATATTCGTTGGCATAAGCGACGTGTACTTGGTGTCATTAGCTTGTTGGAAGACAAATGACATGTAAATTTTTTTTAGAAATATTCAAAAAATCATACTAGTCAATGTCAATGACGACCAAGCTGCCAACACTTTATTTTTTTTTTTAAATTCTGACCAGCTTAAGCAGTAATATACACATCGACCTAAAAGATCTATTGTGCTTGCCGTCAGATGCTTTTTAGGTTAGTAGCGCTTCTACTTTCCTAATGTAGCTGATAATACTTTCAGCCGAAGATTTCCTCAATTCTTCGGGACTTAAGAATTCCCTGAAGGAAGATTCTCTTCTCATACCGTAAAGGGCCGGGCATTCACATATGATATGCTCGGCTGTTTCGTCTTCTTCTAGACATAGTCTGCACTCCGGTGAGTCGACTAGACGCATTTTGTTTAGGTGATATCGCAGACCGTGATGACCAGTTAGGTAGCCTACTAGGTTTTTGATATCGTGCCTGCGAAGATTTAGTATCTTGTCGGCATCTGATTTGAAGGGCTGAATAGCTCTTTTGGCCTGTCTTAGGCCTGGGATGTTTCCCCAGTATGAAACACATCTGTTTTGTTCCCAGTTTTTTATGACCAGATTTATGACTGATTTGGGGATTGCACAGAAGGGCTCAGGTCCAATGAAGGGGGTTTCCGAACCTTTTCTGGCTAGTTCATCAGCTTTTTCGTTACCTTCAATTCCCTTATGTCCGGGGACCCACCATAGTCTGGTTTTGTTCCTGGAACTGAGTGTTTGGAGGGAGTTGAAGCAGTGTAGTACTGATTTGGAGTCAATGATCTGTGAGCTAAGGGCTTTTATAGCTGCTTGACTGTGCGTATGGATATGGATGTTTGCGCCTTTAATACCTGAGTTGTGTATTAGGTTTGCGCATTTTTTTATGGCATGGAGCTCAGCTTGGAATACACTAGGGTTTTTTCCCATAGGTATTGAGATGTTTTTATTTGGTCCATGTATGCCAGCTCCTACCCCTGAGTCCATTTTAGAACCATCCGTATACCACTTTAGGCCGTTTAGGCAGTTTGGAGGGTTGTTGCTACACCATGCTTCTCTGGTTGTGATCTCCGTTGAGAATCTTTTGTCGAAGCATAGTGTCTTTGGTAAGCGGTCTGTAACCGCACAGATCATGTCAAGTTCTGGAAGTTCGGATAGAAGGTCAATTAGTTTAAGATGTTCACTAATGTTTAATTCTTCCGCTTGTGTCAAACTTGCTGAGCTGCGAATTGCCACTTTTTTTTATATAAATGTGGAGGGGTGTTAGTCCTATTAAGGCTTCTATAGCCGCTGTGGGACAGGTACGCATAGCTCCTGTAATGCCCAAACAGGCAATCCGTTGTACCTTGTTTAATTTATTAATAGTTGTTTTTTGGGTGACTTTGTTCCACCATACTATTGAAGCGTATGTTATAATGAGCCTGACCATGATCGTGTAGATCCAGTGTGTGGTCTTTGGAGAGATTCCTCAGGTTTTACCATACATGTTTCGGCAAGCCCAGAAAGCTTTGGTTGCTTTTTGAATTTTGTTGTTGATGTGGGAGTTCCAGCTTAGTTTTTTTTATCGAGGATTATTCGTTGGAATACTCAATGTGTGTACCATTAATTGAAATTTGGGTAAGATTTAATTTCCTCCTTTTTGTAAAAGGGACGATGATAGCCTTGCTGGGGTTTATAGAGAGACTTTCTTTATTACACCAGTCTATGACTATCTTAAGGGCGTTTTGCAAACGTGTTGTAACTTCGTTTGGTTCTTTGCCCTTTATTATGATGACTAGGTCATCGGCGTATCCAATTATATTGAAACCTGCATTACTTAGGTCTTGAAGTAGGTTATCGATAACCAAAGACCATAGTAGGGGTGAGAGTACTCCTCCCTGAGGGCAGCCTTTAACGGCTGTTACTGATACTGAGGTCAGTGCTGATGAAGCAGTTATTTTCCGACTTTCAAGCATCGCTTTGATCCATTTGATGGTGGGATGATCTATTCTTCTATGAGTCAAAGCATTTGATATGGAGTCATATCCAGTGTTGTCAAAAGCGCCCTCTATGTCAAGGAAGGCACATAATGCTACTTCTTTGTTTTCGTATGCACTTTTTTTTTGTGATGTTAAACTTAGAAGTGCTCCTTCCGTGGATTAACCTTTTTGGTAGGCGAATTGACATGGGTGCAGAGGAGTGCTTTCATTTAAGCACTCTCTAATGTGTACGTCAAGTATTCTTTCCATTGTTTTCAGGAAAAACGATGTTAAGCTTATTGGACGGTATGATTTAGGTAGTTCTATTGGTTTGCCTGGTTTGGGGATAAATACCACGTTTACCTCCCTCCAGGTTTGTGGTATGTAACTCCAATTGAAACTAAACCTAAATAAGGCTACCATAGTGGGTAGGAAAAAGTCCAAGCCATTTTGTATAAGAGCAGGAAAGATTCGGTCTGTCCCTGGTGCCTTGTATGGTTTAAATGAGTTGATCGCCCATTTGACCTTATCCGGAGTGAAAAGTTTGCCGGATAAACTATTAATCCTTTTCAGGTTTATAGGGGGTGAGTCATCTATCATGTGTTCATGAAACTCACTTGTGATTGTAGAGCCGGGAAAGTGTACCTGAAGAAGTGTGGTCAACGTTTCTTCCCGGTCGCATGTGATTTTACCGTCAGCTTTGACTAGTAATCCCATGCAGTTTGTTTTATCTTTCGAGAGTGCCCTCTGGAGACGCGCCACCGCCGGAAGCTCTTCGAGTTCCTCACAGTATTTGCGCCAGGACGCTCTTTTTGATTTTCGGCTGCCAACACCAGAAGCTGTCATGCAACCACAAACCATCACGTTTCCTCCGCCATGTTTCACTTTGGCTGCTGTATTTGTTGCATCTAGCTCGGTATTTTGTTTTCTCCATCCTTTCACGACCTTCAGACGCAATGATGTTGAACTCACTTTCATCGCTAAATATTACCAAAGAGTATAGAACTACATAGACTTTGCTGATAAATGGTTTCTTTCTTAGATTCCGTCCATGATATTTAGCGTCATGATGAAGTATGGTATTAATTGGCATATCTTATCTTTCATGTTTCATTAAGCACCTCTTCCATTATTTTAGGATCACTTTGGATTTTCTTTTTATTGACGTGAAGCCGTTTTTCTTGTTTCGTGGGTTTGAGGGACCGTCCTGATCGGATATCAATTTTCCCACTACCTTACTGTTGCGGGGCTCTTATCGACTAATTTTGCTAATTGTTCTTATTGATATATTATCCAGGAAGTGCTTAGTAATCAAATTTTTCATGTCTGCAGAAAGTTTATTTCCTCGCGGTCGTGGGGCGCCATCTTCACTATTGACACTGAGCTTTACAGAGCTTTTAAACGAACAAACAGATTAGAATTTACAAGCTTATACAAGGTGGCGCAAAAATAACCTTCCGATGTTTTTTGGCTGTAATAAAAAAAAAATGAAAAACTTTGATTCTTCTTGTGGATTATTTTTCTGGAGCAGTGTAGCGTAACATTGTTTATTAACGTGTATTTCGCATGTGTTTACTACTCAAATCTCAAAACAGAACTGACATTAGGGGCCAACCGCAAAATTTATAGCATTTTCTGATAGGAGGATTACTTTTGAGCCACCTTGTAGTATAAAATAAGAAAAGCCACTGTGCTATTCCAAGGGGCACCTCACAAATTGCAGCCGTATACTTACTTTTCGGACAAACTAATGTATGCTCCCTTGAATTTTTTTCCCTTTATTTTCCACGTTATTTTCAATTTTAACCGTTATCTTTACTGTTGGTTGAACGCTTAATTTCGTGAGAAAAAAATGCCAACAGTTGTGTAGAAATACTTCCAATTTTTTTTAGTTGTGAAGTTGTTGAAGTGTATACTTACTTTTGGGACCAACTATATAGATATAGTCCGTACCACATCAGTTGGCAATTCTACTGCGCATGTCTCTTAAAATTTATTTTTAAATATCTTAAATTTCCCTTAAATCCTCTCTCTGCGCAATCGACCGTTGGCCAACTGATTTGGTACGCACTATACGGAATATACTAGATACCCAGTCGGGCCCCACTCCTCCTAACAAAAATCATCAAAGGGTCATCGATTGTCATACAGAAGCTTATCTAAACTTAGCATTAGAGCTCAGCACCAAATTGTATGTTTACCCATCGTCCTATCCATAGAGTGAAAAAATCAAAGCCTCAGGCTAGTTGCGCCAAAACGTGTCTTTTGCATGAGTACCTGAGGTACCTAGTCTGTCATGATTCGTATTGCTGTTGTTGTAAAAATTGCGACGCAAATTAATTTATTTTCAGTTGGCATGTTCGCAGTTATCAACAACTGGTATACAACAAATAAACAATCACACAAACAATAATAAAACGTATTTTCCTCGTACTAACCTAAGATCAAATATTATGAGATATTTGCCACAGCTTTCGCATCTATAATCAACACGGGAATTTTGAAAAAATAACCGCCCGTCATGTGTTTAAGATTTCAATTGTATAACTTGGAACGCAATTATCATACATTTATACAGATTTCTGCACCTTTAATATTACAATCACTTCATATTTTTTTTTTCAACTTAATCCACACTAGGACCTGCAAACACATCGACCTCCACTGCAAGATCCACCTTGACGTCTCGTTTGTCTGCAATGTTTGTTGCAATTAATGCTATCCAATCGGCCTCCATAACTGCATTTCGATCTTTTTTCGCGGTACAAGACAGCTCTTTCCGCCTGAAAGTCCACCTGGTCAATGGATTCTAGTTTAGTTGATCCCTCTACATCAGATTCAGACGCCACCGATAGGGCACACAAAACTCCGAAAAGTACAAACAACGCAAAAATAAGCTTCATCTTGATAGAAATTGGAACTTGTCTCCGAAGAAGATTGTCGTCGAATACTAATTAGATCTGGGTGGGACACATTATATAGATTACTAGTGAACCATGATAACGCTCATGAGATCAACGTTTATATATAAAACTTGAACTTGATATAACAAACACATAATGACAAATATATGGGATTTCCCTGGAATAGCTGTATTGCAAGAATCGTCATCCGCAGATGTACAAACAGAAATAAGTCAGAATTATGACAAAATAATTAGTTGCAGTTGTACTGCAGTCACTTTATTTGTGTAAAACACTCAGAGGTGATATAAGTTCGTCGTATTTAATAATGGGCCATCTTATCGGAAGAGTTCATGCCTCAGGTCGTAGATTTAAAATAAGAGACCATGTGAGAGCAGTGATGCCAGTTTTAGCAAAAAACATAAATGTGCAGCTACTTGTTTAACAAAATTTAGGAATTTGCGATAAAAGTTGTAGGTAGCAGAGGCTTTGAAGTTACAAACAAAAAGGTTCGATTCCCTCCTCTCGTGATGATCTGACAAATCATTCGAGTAGTATCATTTGTCAAGAATAGCTTTTCTCAACTTAGCCGTTCGGAGTCGGCATAAAACAGGAGGTCCCGCCATCGGCTTGGAAGTTGGTTGGGCTCTATTTGAAGTTGTGTGCCTAGAAGATGTGTTTTTCAATGGTTCCTCCCTTTAGTTGTGAATCGAAGGCACACAGTTCCGAAGCCGGAATACAAGTGCGCATTTCCTCCACATATTACAATTTTTTTTTCGGGCAACAGGCCGGTTAGTACCCTGGGCCTAACTTTTTCTCATAACCATTTATATGTGCGTGTGGATTTCTTGCACGATTGCGGGACCTCCTGTTTTATGCAGAATCCAAACGGCTAAGTTGAGATAAGCAATTCCTGACATTTGATACTACTCGGATGATTTGTCGACCATCACGAGAGGAGGGCCAGTGGAAATCATTTAGGCGATGCTATGGCTAAGAATCGTACCTTCTGCGCGCCAGTTCATCGCACTAACCATATTGCCACTGAGCACGTAAGCCCTTTAGATTATTGTAGACATGCCGTTAATTTCGTGATTGAATCTTCGTCCCCTAGCCCGTCAACGCTAACGCGAGCGAAGATTTTCCGAAGAACTTTTCGCTTAAAACACCAAGGATTTCTTTTGATATGGTCCATGCTTTAACGCATGATCTCCTTAGTAGTTAAAGTGTGGGTTTTATTATTATCGCCTTCTTATCCCAAAGGCTGTTGGCAAAAGTAAGTCTTCGTTGGACTTCTGACGAGTATACACTATACAAAGTTCATTCTACATCCTTTCCTGGCCACGTTTAGTGCTTAATCCACTTTAGCAGCTTCCTTCTCTGTACCCTATACAATAGCGGTGATGACATATCGGATGGTGCAACCATTGACCATATCGTAGGCGTTCGATAGTACAAGGTGGCGCAAAAATAACCTTCCGATGTTTTTTGGCTGTAATTTAAAAAAAAATGAATGAATGAAAATGTCACCAATATTCCGCGTTCTGGAGCAGTGTAGCGTAACATTGTTTATTAACGTGTATTTCGCATGTGTTTACTACACAAATGTCAAAACAGAACTGACATTAGGGGCCAATCGCAAAATTTATAGCATTTTATGATAGGAGGATTACTTTTGCACCACCTTGTAGGTAGTTACATACTTACATAAAGTTTTCGTGCCGATGAGGTTCTGAACGTGATACATTAATCCCTTTCGATACGGCCTATTATCGTGATTAATCGTTTTTACCGAAGCAACTATGTTTTTCATTATTTGCCGATTTATTGCACATCTATCCCTCAGTCTTTCCATATTTTTTTAATTTCTTCTGTTCCTCACCGACAATGTCACTTCCTTGACCAAACTGCCTACGGAATTCGGGCTTGAGGTCAAAATAGTTAAGGCCCTCATCGCGCTCATTTTTCTGGAGAAATTCCAAATTCCATTTTTCTGCTAGCCCTAAAACTAAGTGATAGAACTGGGAATATAGTTGGCTTTCGGAAATTCCACATTTTCGTTTCATGGGCTAGATAGGAAAAATAAAACTTTCTACCGATATTGTCTTCGAGCTTGCGTCAAACTTATCTCACTCACAAATACAAATGTTTGGCGCAACAGATTCGTTAGTACCCAGGGCATAGCTTTCTCAAAACTTTTCATGTGTGCGTGTGTATCTTGCACGATGGCGGGACCTCCTGTTTTATACCGACTTCGCACGTCTAAGTTGAAATAAGCTATTTTTGACATTGATACTACTTGGATAATTTGTCAGATCATCACTTAACTCACTTATGAACCGGAATTTCAGTTTTCCGTCCTTCATCTTGAAAGAAAATTGGGTCTGTTTCGTCAGTATGATGGGACATCGTTGTAGAGTAGTTGTTCCATTATTTGTGTCACGGAGAGTTCCAGATCGTTGATTTTGGTATGAAGAATTTTAATGTTATCTTGAAAGGACGCCATTATTTCCTTCATACTTTTAGTAAATGCTGAAATTATAACGCCCTGGTTCTCCCGTACAGTGCTAGAGACTACCTCTTGTATGTGCTACATTGTCTTCCGGGCTGAACTTCCGTCAGTCGTATGAGTACATGGTAAGGTCAAACAGCGATAACCTCGGCCCTGCCCATCTTCTCGACTTTTACCCCAAGTGCTTTTAGGGACAGCCCCCAAGCTTTCGAACTCTTTGTCCATTGAAGCCAAACAACTTTCAGCTGCAAAAATTAAGAGCAAAGAAAATCAACCAATAGTGAGAACGCGTTACTTCAATCTAATCCTCCTGCTGACCAGAGGTCTTTCTTACCTTCCCGAACCTGTAGCAAGCAATTCAAAGACTCTTGGCTGAAGCTTTTCTCTTCTTCGCTCAATATGGCCGATCCAAGGTAGTCAACGTATTTTTACCGTTTGTACTACATCCAGATCATGGTACAGCTCATAAAGCGTGTTGCAGAAAGGCTTCAGGCGTTTACATAGTACGTTGGACAGGATCTTGTATGAGAAATTTAGTAAGGATATGCCTCAGCAGCTGGAGTAAGATATGAGATCGAAAGATATTAGTTGATGGTTCAGTGCATGCACACCTCCATGCCATCACCTTCGAATTTCAATAGTTCAATCCACCAGAATGGCAGCGCTGACTTTATGCCGAGTGGGTTTATTTGCTTATCTCGACATTACAACTCTTTAGCAGCTGACTTGGTTGCCATTACTATTTCGTGGAGCCTGGATTCCTACTTTGAAGTCAGTTGCCAGTTGTTTTTTTTTTTGTAGAATTGACGGATTATTCCTTTATTGGATTCACTTTTCTTCTTTCTATACTCTTTCCGCACCGCCTGGATTTGCGTTTTGAGCCTTGATATGTGCCACTTCTGTCACCTCTTTTTGATGGCAAATATCATAGAACTTTAGACATCTTTTTGGAGACGTCTGGTAGCTTAGGCTTCCTCTTTACTAATGGTGCTGCACTGTATCAAATAGGTTATGATGTTGGTTCATCATGAGAGAAGTTTCTCACTTGCCTTTCGTAGACTATGTCTATCTCCACTTTCCCAAGGCGAAAGTGGTCAGAGTCGACGTTTGCCCCTCTCAATGTATATGCATCCGCAATTAGATGCCTGCCTCGCATCTGTGAGCACATGGTCTCTCTGGTTGGTGGTCCGACAATCTGGAGATTACCAGGTGTTTTGAAGATTGAAAGTCGTGAAAACTTAGTGCTGCTGATCACAGTATTTCATGCTTACAGTTACAGTTGTTATTAGTCGGAAGGCTATTTATTGCGGTCGTTTCAGAGAAGCTTTGCTTTCCAAAAAACCCGCTAAAATAATTTGCTTACCGATTTTTGCATTGAAATCTCCTATAGTACCATTTGCACATCGTATCCCGGATAGGCTCCAGGTGGTAGTAAAATTCCTCCTTGATTGAGTCTTCTGTGTTCTGTCTTATCGATAGGGCTGAGTGCGTATATTGGTTTGATGCGGATCACAGCCAGACAATCACAAACCGACTTAAAGTCAGTCACCACATGATGGAGTCTATGGTGACAGCTGCAATACCTGTCGAATTTATTTAATCTCTTACTGTCTGATCCTATTCATTATTATTCATGAATCTTGACCGTTGACCGTTGACTTCACCTTAAGAACACTTCCACTGCAGTGTTGGGAAAGAAAAAGGTGCCTTAGTGTAAAGACACGTTCCCTATGATCTCATCTGCTGCCGCCTTGACTTTATAATGGAATTTGAAAAAAAATCGATGGTCAAGGTAGTATGCATCTAGTGGTCGGTATGCAAGGCACCGGTTATTTGTAAGCATGTTATCCTTTGTTCGCTTGGAAGTGCTGTCAATAAACCAAAAATTATCAGAGCAAAAGGCTCGTTAAAACCTAGGATAAAGCCACCACTTGTGTGCTTGGTTACTTCCTGCACGGTGCCATAGTCTATAGATTTATGCCAACCATGTTTCTATATCAATTGTTAGCAGTCGGATCATTTGTCAGACTATCGCGAGAGAAGGGTCAGTGAAGGACATGTATAACTTGGAGTCAAAGCGGACATAATGCGTATAGCAGTTCATTGCACCAACCATTGAGCCCGTCACATAATATACATTGGGTAGAGCCAAGGCTTTGCCATTGCCATGCTGAAGATGATATGCCTTGTAGTATGACCATCGAAGTGGTATATGGTACCACTTGGATCTGTCAACTTTCCTAATACTCATTTGCTAGTTCAACCATTCCGAGTTGAATATAGAGCGGAAGGGGTTTCTGACATTAACATTAGCCAGCTCACCTAGATTATCGAAGAAGTAGTCTCCCTGATGGAGATTTCTGGACAAGAGCAGAGAAGGTGGGTTATACATTCCTCCTCTTCTTCATCCAGTCAGGTTCTACAAGTCATTGCTAAAGAGGTCTAGTGTTTTTGCATGTAGGCTAGGCCTATATGACAGTGTCCTGTGAAGACGCCGATTATGGTGCTGTTTGATCTGTTCAGCATTGTCAGGCAGATGGAGCGTTTCTGGTTATAGTTTGGCCATAGTTTGATTTGTGATTTACATGTAGCGAGGGCATATATACCTGAAATTGTTACTGGCGATAGAATTTCAAGGGAGGTGCCCTGCCTGGCAAGCTCATCCGCCTTGCAATTCCCTGGTATATCTCTTCGGCCCGGTACCCAGAAGAGGTGAATGGTAAAGCGCTCAGCCATCTCATTAAGAGATAATCGACTTTCGTAGGCTGATTTCAATTCAAAAGAGATGGATCCCAAGGATTTAATTGCCACTTGGCTATCACTGAAGATGTTAATATACTTCTTGAACATTTCGTAATTCCTCAGCCAGGACAAGGCTACAATGATCGGGAAGGCGAAAGATATGCTTAGGTTAAGCATCTCGGAGAAAAACCCTCCACCCACTCCAGATTCTGTTTAAGACCCATCCGTGTAGATGTGTATCGAGTTATTGTCTCCCATTGTATTCAACTTCCATTCAAGACCACTCAGAATGGTTGGCTTGAAGTGCTTAAAACTGAGTTGGTCGGTGTTTTTTGTAATGTTAAGGCGGTTTAGTATCTTAAGTGGGTGCCCATTGTGACGAGGCTCTCAGTCTCACAGCTGTACAAGCTGCGGTCGATTTGCCTTAAATATCTAGGAGCACTAGATGTACGATAGCATCTGGGGCTGCGAAAGGGGTTGTTCTTAGAGTAGACAACTTGTCCGCAGGTATAATAACATATGGTCCAGGGGATCGAATAAGGAAATTGAAATGTTGATGAAATGTCGGTAAGAAGTTCCTTAGAAGAGCGTCAGTAGTCCCGAAACAAATCGATGTACGCAATTTGAGAAAGCTTTACTTTGGATCTCAGAACCTGCTGCAAACAAATTTTGAAAGACTTAAAAATTTAAAAAAAAGTTCTTTTCATCTTTTATTTAAAATAGTTTTTTTGTGATACATTAGATCGGTTTTCATACTTTTTTTTGTATGCTTAATATCGGCCTACCTCCTGCAGTGGCAGCGACCTCCTTCACAATAGCCCAATGTGTATTTCATGTCTCTGCAATGTTTGTTGCATCGTATACTATCCAACCTCCCACCATAGCTGCAAAAAGATCTTTTCTGACTACCAAGTAAGACCATGTTGTCTTCCTCAAAATCCGCCTGATCAGACAACCCCAGTCCAAGAGCATCAGTTTCCAATGCAGTATACGCCGTCGATAGGGTACACCAAACTCCGAAAAGTACAAGCAACGCAAAAACAAGCTTCATCTTGAAGTAACTGGAGAACGGACTATTGGTTTAATGTGAATTAGTTGTGGGGGCAATCTCGTTTTATAGGTTTTCAGGGAGCTTTGGAAATTCTAACGATGCAAAGATTTGAAATTCTTTTCGCAATAAGTGCAAATGGGGAAAACAGCGGGGTAATTCATGTTCGTTGAGTTATGTAAGCCTTTTGTGTGTTTGCTAAGAAAAAAGATAAGAAAGTTCAAAGTTCAATGATATAAGGGTTTTTTTTTTCATGCAATATATTGTATTGAGTTGTGCAAATCGTCTTATACCATAGTTCATCCCAGCTTTGATATGAACACCCCCATAAAGTAATAATTGCATTTTTTTTCTGATGGGGAAATTTAGAGGGCAGCAGTGGAGTAGCGTCCATATGAGTCGATTTCTACCAGCTTACCTGATCATAATCTACATTGCCAGTACGCTTGACGTTTTTTTTTTATTTTAAAGATATCGCCCTCAAAAAGATAATGTAAGATGGCTTAACGTGAGCACCTAGCCTTTACGGCTCTTATCTCACGGTGGGCCTACCCACATATCGCAACCATTTTTAAGTGTGGTTAGCACCCCAACGCAGGCCGCACTCCATTGGTAGCAATTCGAAAATCATGTGTTAGGGCACGAACTTCAACCTTGCTGAGGAGACGAGGCCTATCTGCACCTCTTGCATTCTAAAGTCACCCTCTTTAGAATGCCATGTGCTTCAACGAACTTCTGACAACCAACAGCCACCACGATACTCCCACAAGGGGGCCTACCTCAATCAGCTAGGACAAGTCCTAGGGGCTCTGATTCCCGTGGTACCATTCTATAGTCAATGGTGAGACTCCACACCGATTCCTTATGGGCTCCATAACAACCCAGTCCGGTCTCGAAGTTACTAAGTCCACCACTAATCAGGCAGTAATCAGTGGCAACAACAAGTAACTTTCCCACTTCATGCACCATTTACTCTAGTTGTTCATTGAACACACGTTTGTTCATTCAACAAAAAGAGCTTGACTGCCTCGCCTTTTCGGACATAACTTTATTCGGTTACCGAACAAAGAATGTCCTTACGGCGAATTATAGCAGCCAAGTGGTTGTGGATCAACATGAAGTGGGCTTGGATTGGTTCACGATGGGCTTTCACAGTAAACTGCTATGACCACATTCACCGCAGATCGCTAAGTAACGAATTTACGAAACTAGCTTTCCTGCGGCTACCTCTATCCACCACCTGAGGACGCGCCCAGTAGGGGCCCAACCCCCCTGGGATCGCCCTCAAAAACTGAGCATGATACGATTCACCATATTTCTGCGTACTCTGGGTACATTTTACGACAGACGCTGTGGCACTTCAAGGTCGACTCTCGCCAAATTCGAGGCGACCAATTCGAAAAGCAACCAGCCGGGCATTAGTATGTCAATGAAACGCCTGAGCGACCAGGCGACCCGAGGTGTGTGGGAAAATCCGAGGCAGTCGATTGCTCACCATGCACATGAAGTCGGCTTTTCGTAGAATTCAACTTGGCAAAAAATTCTCCGGGACTGCACCAGATTCAACTGACCAAATAGATCAAAGGAAATGACCATAGACAACGCCGTTTGTTAACTAACTGAGCTTCGGAGCGTTTGTTAGAAAATCCGAATGAATGGCTATGTGGACAAGCAATATGCCGACGACAACCCACACGCATCCACAAAAAAAAATACTGTTACGTACTTCTATGAAAATGAAGTTGGCGGCGACCACTACAGATTATTGGTAGGCGATTTATTTTAGCCCGATTTTAACGATATGGACGTGGAAGACATGTGCTTCCAGAAGTCCAATTTTCAACCACTTTTTCGAGCATTTGGGGCAATAACGCCACTAATGTTGGCTTTCAAGTCTCCTGACGTTTCTAGTTTGTTGGCGTAGACGAGTGACTTCACATATCCCCAAAGAAAATAATCCAAAGGTGTCAAATCAGATGATCCTGGTGTCCAATTGACAGATCCATTCCGCGATATTATGCGCTCATCGATAGTTTCTTTCAATAAATCGATTGTGACGTGCGCTGTGTGGTATGAAGGACCATCTTGTTTGAACCACATCTCATCCACATTCATGCCATCCAATTTGGGAACAAAATAGTCGGTTATCATGGTCCTATACCGGTCTCCATTAACGGTAACTGACTCTCCAGCATCATTTCGGAAGAAGTATTACCAAATGACTCCACCAGCCCATAGACCACACCAAACAGTCAGTTTGTGTGGATGTAATGTCGTCTCAAGGGTCTCATGTTGATTCTCTTCACTCCAAATGCGGAAATGTTGGTTGTTGACGTAGCCAATCAACCAAAAATGAGCCTCATCAGTGAACAAAATTTTGCGATGAAAATCAGCATCGAGATCATTCTCATTTTCGGCCCATACACCAAAATCACTTTAATACTTGCACAAGCTGGATCTTGTAAGGTCGTAAGCCAAGATCTTTGCGCAAAATCTTCCATGAAGTTGATATACAAAGCTCGAATTGCTATGCACGGTAGCGAATCGATTCATTCGGGTCCTCTTCAAACTTTGCTCTACAGCGGCAATTGTTTCTTCGGTGCACATGCACACTGTTCGACGTCTCTGCGGATGCGTATTACCACATAGAGTAAAAGTAGTGTGAAAACGATCCATGGTTAACCGAATTAATTGCTCTGATGGACGATTATGTCGACCATAAAATCGACGGAGCTTGCGGTAAAGTTCGAGAACTGAACCATTATTTTTGAAATAAATTTGCACGATTTGCATGCGTTATTTGTCAACCTGTTCATGATGAAATGGCAAACCAAACTGAACATAAATGGCATTAGGGTTGCCCGATTCGGCCACAAAATGTCAGTTTTTCGTAAAACCAACCCCTATAAAAGGCACCCGTTACCTCTCGCAGAGGTGACGTGAATTTCTGCTGTAGGGTTTTCTAAAAGCACAAATCTATGCCTATGGCTATGACCTTTCAAATAATAAAAGGGTTTCGTTAATACCTCACACACAGCATGTCCCAACTAACAACTTCGCTTCGTTAAAGCACTATCGGAACTTTTTCTCCTCCAGTAATGTTAACTGTAACTGTAATTATAAGTCTTTACGGAAGCCTTATCGAAACTCAAAAATAACGAAAATAACATATTGTGTCTGTTCACAAAAAAATGGGCTAATGTCATTTGAATTTGATGCAATTAAATGGATGACTAAATATCATCGAGTGCAAATGGAACCCAAAACTTCTGGGTGGTATTTCATCGCATACAAAACTAAGAAATCACAGCCTTTTGTTAAACAGGGGATATAACTATATTTCTTCGGCGGAAGCTCTACCAAAACTTCATAATAAATGGCACATTGAACACACATCCCCGGAAACTTCATAGAAGCCTTACGGAGGATAAACAATGACATATTTCATAAATCCTGTGAATTTAACTACAAGGGTTATTAAACAAGATCATCTTCTGCGCACAAGTACTAAAAAAGGTCAATAGAAGTAATTGCTTCTGGGAATTCGAAATTTGATTTGAGCGGTACCATGGAGGGCTTTAGTCTCTATTTAGTTTTATCGCACGCTTTTATACCCTATCCGTTATGGGGCGCATATACTTGCTTACTTAAATGGCGCTACAGTCCTGAATAAACTTGGGCATCAACCAACATACCTCTGAAATTAGCCAAGTCCTTAACTAACTGCCTCCAGTTGCGCACTTCAAGTTGGTGGATGTCGGTTTCTACCTGTGAGCGCCAATTAAGGCGAGGTCTGCCTCTTCTACGTCCGACATAAGGCCGGGAATCGAAGACTCTACGAGTAGGAGAGTTGTTGTCAAAACGCTCTACAAGTAATAGATATCTGAAGCTTCTTTCAACCACGAACTTGTGGTTCTTTCTCTCTTAAAACTACCAAGGATTTCTTTATCCACTTTTGATACGGTCCATCAGGGTCTTGTTTAGGATCTCTTTAGTAGTTCGAGTGAGGACTTTACTACTAATTGAAACAGCGATTGGCAGGCGAATCTGTTCATTTTATTTCTGACAAAATGTTGGCGTATGCTAGTAGCTGAGAATAAGATTTAAGAAGTGACATGACATTGCATCGCCTTGCCTAAATCCTTTTCTGGTATCCAATTTGTCGGTAGGGTCGTTTCCGACACTGATGAAGCGAGAGAATTCTCCATCGCCATCCTCCACAAACGGACGAGTTTGGGCGGTATACCAAAACTAGACATGGCTATGTATAGTTGATCTCTATAGATGCTGTCGTATGTGGCTTTGAAATCGATGCATAGGTGGTTGGTATCGATTTGGACTCCGACTAGGTCGTGTGCATAAGCCACACATCTTACACAGCTCCTGTGTTTTAAGTCGGTTGCCAATGACCGGCATCCAGCATGGCTAAAATTCTCGCGTATAACACATTCGCATCTGATTTTAGTACCTTAATAAACGATTCCACAAATTATTTACATAGTCGTTAACTTGAGCATATTTTCAAAATCGTTGTAGTTCCACGTTGAAAATTAGGTCACAAAAATCACACTTGACACCACATATACAGCGGCATTTCTGTGTTCTGACGACATTGTGGTCAAACACACATTATAATTAGGAGAAACCCAACAAACGCATAGCACCTTGTTTGAATTCTGATGGCATGTTGGCAATTTCGTCACTCTGTCAAGATCTGGGTGACGTCGAATATTCGTACAACATTTCTGACGAATATAGCCTCGGTACATAGATTGTCACAACGCTTTCGCACACCTTCTCAAAGCTCAGATTATCCCTTAGGACTTTTCAGTAAATGTTGCTTTAGATTCAAATAGCCTGCATAAGCTGATATAAACACAACGGTTCTTAATGATCCATGTTTGCGTACGAATTTAATATATTCGCATCATTCCAATAATATCGCTTCAGACTAGAAGCTAACTGGACATAATCTTGACCAATTGATTTAAATAAACGTTTATATGAGAATATTTTAAAAAGCCAATCTAAACATGCTTTATGAATTAGGTCACAAAGTAAACATGCAATAATGACGAAATTTACTTGCAAAAGGCTTTTATTTACCTAATTTGGTCAGGTAAGATTTTTTATGGTTTCTGACAGTGTCGTCACAAAGACAAAGGTGTGGTTTTTTTAGGATTGCAAAGGTATTTGTTGGCATCTTGAAATAAATTTAAAGATATCGGTTAGAGAGCTTAGCTCACATAATATCTTGGAACTTTTTGCGTCAGAATTTAACACGGATCATGAATCTTTTATTAGACTCCAGTAGTCTACGGACAAACTCTTTGATCTACGTCTCCTATCGAGGCATGTGTTTTTTTTTACGAAAATAAGGAGAAAGCTTGAATAGGCACAGTGTGGATTTATTAAAACCTGTGTTTCCCTTTTCCTTGACTGTTTCTTCGGGTTTTCTCGATTGCTTGTTCCTCCCGACAAAACTGCAGATTCGTGCTAATAATGATTAGTTTAGAGCACCCTTGAATTCGCATGAATAATGTGAGTGAGTGGACTGGACGTTCCTTGTCCCAATAAATTTTCCTAGAAAATTCTAAGGCATCACTACTCAGTGCTTGTTCTACCCCGTAGAGCTGCTTGTGATGACTTCGTTCGCGGTATCCTAGGAGTGCTCTCTAGGTGTAACTTTTCTGGCAGATTTTTAAGTTTCATCTATAAGCCAATTTTTTTTTTACCTACTTCCGGGAACATTGATGCACGAGTTTCTTCCTCTGTTTGCTTCCTCTTCCTCTTCTTCCTCTAGATTTGTGGGTCTTTACCATCTTCCTTTCGACAAGTAGTTTAAACGGGGGTGTCATTCTGCTTATGTGGCTTTGTTTGTGGTATCGGCCCACAATTCTCCTTAGATGAATAGATCCAGTGGAAGTGCCTTACTCCTACATCCATTGGCGTTTGCTCACGTTTGCAACGGTTTAAATGGTATGTGACCTTAAGTTTCTGTGAGATTTGCAGTTCCCCGGGTCTTTGCCTTTTCGCTTCGAACTTGAAAGCCGGGACGGCCAAGGCCTTCGCAGAACGCGTATCCCTTAACCTCTCGATTAACACTATACCACCAGTAAATAATGCCGAAGAACAATGGCAACGAATTCAACAAGCCATTAGACCAGTCGCAACTGATGTGCTAGGTTCCTCGCACCCAACAGCAAGAAACCCTTGGTTTGATGAAGAAAGCCGACAGATGCTCACAACCAAGAAGGAGACCAACAAGGCAAAGCTTCAGGTGAAAACGAGAGCTGCCAGAAGATCAATAAAAGCATTCGATGGAGCATATAAGGCAGTGCCACTCCACGACAGATGATTGCAAGTCTTACCAAAGTGTGAAACGTCAAAATCAGGGATTCAAGGCGCAAACAGAATCCTGTCGAGATGAACAAGGAAATATCATAGTTGAGACACAGTCGATGCTGAGGATATGGAAGAACCACTTCTTCCATATCCGGCGATGACGAACAATGTTCCGCTGTCAGACGGAATGAAACATGCAATATTGGCGATTACATAGAAAAATACCAACAACCCTACCTAAGTGAAATGAGGATAGCAATACCTAAACTCAAGCTTAACAAAGCCGCCGGAAATGACGGCCTTCTCGCCAAGATGACATCCACCATCTCATAAGCAAAATTTGGTCGGATGAAAGAATGCCTGAAAATGGAACCATCGTTTGCCCGATTCACAAAAAAGGAGACCCTCTGAACGGCGACAACGACAGAGGTGTAAGTCTCCTCAACATCGCCTATACAAGATCCTATCTGCCCTAATATGTGAACGCCTGAAACCGTTTACCAACAACCTAATCGGCCCTCATCAGTGTGGTTTTGGAGCAGTGAAAATTCGTCATCCTGCACAGACGGACGAAGGGTAAAGGATTTAGGCAAGGCGATGCACTCTCATATGACTTCTTCAATCTCATTCTTGAGATGATTGTGCAAAACTCTCAAGCATCTAGCTGCACAATCTTCAATAAATCGATGCAACTACTAGCATATGCCGACGATATTGACATCATTTGTCGGACTCAACGTGATGTCATAGCCAAATTTGTTTGGCAGCATTGATAAATATAACTTTGAGGTGAGTACGGGACCTTGTCTACCTCGGCTCATCTATTAACTCTGACAACAACATCTCATCAGAAATAAAACGAAGAATTACTGTTTCTTCAGGCTAAGGAGGCAATTTAGTAGTAAGGCCCTCACTCGACCTACTACTTTAAACTCTGACTTGCCTACCATAGTCTGGTTTATTTCCTGGAACTGAGTGTTTGAAGGGAGTCAATAATGTGTGAGCTAAGGGCTTTTATAGCTGCTTGACTGTCCGTGAATATATGGATGTTTGCGCCTTTAATACCTGAGTTGTGTATTAGGTTTGCGCATTCTTTTATGGAATGGAGTTCAGCTTGGAATACACTGGGGTTTTTTTCCCATAGGTATTGTTCGCCAGCACACTTAGACCATTGTTTGGTCCATTGTGATACCACATGGACCTTGTCCATTCTCCTAACTATCCGTGAGATAACCATTCGCTACGCTTTTCGCTTCCGTTTTTGTCAAATCGCTGAGATTCTGAAGGTAGTAAGCTTCAAGGTAGAGCTTCCTTTTGTTTGATAGGGAGATGAAATATTATTTCTTCTTCCCCTTCGTCCATGCAGCTCCTACAGAAGTCATTTGAGTGGCCGCTTGGCTGTCCGAGAAAATGCTAATATCCTTGGTAGATATTACAGATTAAACATATTTTTTCAGCCAGGATAAGGCTTCTTTGATCGCCATTAGTTCCACCTGGAACACGCTGCAATGATCAGAAAGACGCAAGGATAGGCTGAGATTTAGCCTGTCGGAGAAGACACCAGCACCCACATGATCAAGACCCTGATCATCCCAGTCCTGCTCTACGGCGCAGAAGCCGTTTCAAAAGTGGATTAGGAAATCCTTTGTCGCTTTAAGTCAATAATTCTTCGGCATATCTCGTTTTGCGTTGACGGGCTTTGGAGACGAAGATTCAACCAACAACTATACGAGCTGTATAGCAACATACCCCTTGTCAAAAAAGTTCCAAATTGGACGTTTAAGATGGCTAGGACATGTAGAGTGCATGGACAGACCTAGCCTTGATTGGCGCGCACACATAGAAACCGACCTCAGCCAACTTGAAGTACACAACTGGAGACAGTTAGCTAAGGAACGAGTTAATTGAAATGCCCCGGACTGTAGCGCCAGGACTGTAGCGCCACTGAAGTAAGCAAGTAAGCAATGTGTTTGCTACATCGTTATACAAAAACATTCTATTATTGGCCTTCAGAGTCTTTAATCTCCAAGACCTTACTTCTTGCAGTTTGATAGGTTCCGAACTTTTGGTTGACATGTGAAGAACCGGACCTCATCGTCTGTCCTCATATGTTACAATCTTAATATCAAAGCAGGTACACCCTTTGTGGAAAAAAAAGAGAACCATGTCACAAAAAAAATCTCAAGACAGGCATAATTTGGATGGTAAAGGCTTTTATTCATTTGCAAACCGAATCGTTAAATCGCTTTAGACCTATTTAGCTTTAAGGTGCTCTTCCTTGTATTCAGAGGTTTCTTGGTTCTCAACAAATTTTTCTATCTCATCAACATTTCCCGAATATAATAAATGTCCTGTTTAATATTTAAAAAATAAAACATAAGCGAATATAAAAAATCTAATTAACTATAAAAATTACCTCCTCCATATGATGGATATGAATTCTGAGGATATTTCGGATGTTTTGGTCTTGAATGTTGTAAGCCACCGAGATAGCCGGGTGGTCCCATTGGACCTGGTTGTCCGTCTTGTCCAGGCCTTCCAGTTTTTCCAGGATATCCGGGTGTACCTTGTGGCCCGGGAGGACCCTGCGGGCCGGGGTAACCTGGTTCGCCCTTGATACCCGGTTGGCCTTCACCGCCTTCCTCACCTCTGTCACCTCGCCCACCTTTAGCACCCTTATCACCTTTCAATCCTGGCTGTCCATCATTTCCGGGAATTCCAGGATCACCCTTGTCTCCTTTTTTACCAGGGACTCCATCATATCCAGGAATACCAGGCAATCCAGGTGGACCTGGCAATCCTGGCTTGCAGTGACATCCTTGGTTTGTTGAGGGTGGGGAATATGATGGGTAATGAGAATTATCATAGTGATTTTGGGAACGTGGTACAACGACAGGATATCCGCTCACATAAACATGATGTCCACCGTTTTTGGATAGTTTTCTTCCTTCGACGCGAAAGGACCTCTCTGAATTTTCAACTGAATCATCTGAAGAGATGGCATGCTTTGTAGCTCCGACGCAGCATACCAAAGCGGTACCTGAAAAATATTTTCTTGTTAAAATTGTGATTTTACGAAAAGATAAACGGTCTCACCGAATAAAATAAATGCGACCGCAGTCCTCATGTTTAAGCTTCTAGTCGCGAATAGTCTCAGAAAATTGCTTTTATACAGTAATTGGACGCCGCATATGAATTCAGATTGTTCTTTATGGATGATGGTAGATATTTCTTTCTTTTTGCATACGTTAAGGCAACCATTTACGAATATATCGCAAAGACGGGTGTTTAGCATTTTATTTGTTTTTTTTTCAACTTTCTCCCACTAAGAGAAAGATATTGTGTTCGTGAAAATTTTAGAACCTGAGATTTTGATTGATTCTAACATTGCGATGTAGAGGGACCCAAAAAAGTGGTTTTTGGAATTCCATGCGTCGTCGGTCCGTAATGGTCTCTTCAGGCTATATGACTGGATTGATTTTCTTCAAACTTTGTAGTGACGATTTGTTTGTTCATAATTCTAGGTCATTTTTTTTTTACTCCTAACGGTACACATAACGTACATTTTCTCGAAGGCGGCTCTTAAATACAACAGGCTCGTTAGTACCCAGGGCCGAGCTTTCTCACAACCATTTTGCACGATCGCAGGGTCTCATGGTTTATGCCGACTCCGAGAGGCTTAGTTTAGATAGGCTTTTCTTGACAAATCGTCACAGATTTGTCAGATCACTAGAATAGGGCCAGTGAAAAATACACAGACCCACTTACCATCGCACCACTGATCCCGAAGACGGCTCTTACGATTTTGATTAAACATTACAATAGACAGGGTGTCCCATAATTCAGGCACAATTGGAATTTTGCGCCATTTAATAGCACTGTGTTGCCAACGGAAAGAAATATAACAGTGTGAGAGCTGACAGTTCGGGGTTAGTAAAAATAGAGCGCTATACGAAAGATCAACGCATTTTCGTTCTTGAGAAATATTTTTAAGATAATTAAGGTTCGTGAGCTACAGTCCGCAATTTTCGTACAAAATATGGCCGCCATAGTGATTTAAAACCATTAACTGTGATGAGAATAATTGAAAAATTCAGGGAGACTGCGGATCAATTAGTGATATTAGACATTTTGAGTGTAGGTCAATAGAAAACATCGTAGCAGTTCTTACGAGTATTGTTGACAGTCCAGGAACATCAATTTGGCACCGTAGTCAATAATTTGGCATTTCAAGAAGCTCTCTATAGCGAAGTCTCATGAAATACTTGAAACTTCGTTCTACAAAGTTAAATTGGGTCAAGACTATGCAGCGCGAAGAGAGTTCGTTGAATGGATTTTGGAACAACAACAAGTAGATGCTGATTTTTCGAACAAAATCATCTTCAGCGATGAAGTTCATTTTCATCTTGGTGGCTTCGTTAATCGTCAAAATTGTTGCGTTTGGGGTTCAGTAAACCCACGAGTAATTGTTGAAAAAGAAATGCATCCCATAACGCGTGACTGTTTGGTGCAGATTTTGGACTGAAGACACTATCGGACCAATCTTCTTCGAAAATGTGGCTGGTTAGGACGTAAAAATGAATGGTATACGTTATCGTTTTTAGTGCGTAATAACAAGATATGTATGTTTCCATCACGTGGTTTCAACAAAATGGTGCCACAGGCCACAGACAATGCAATTACTGCATGAGTCATTTCCTAATCGTATTATCGTCCGTTTTTATACCCTATCCCATAGGGGTATATTAGTTTTGATACATAGTTTGTAACATAGAGAAATAATTTAGCTACATATACCTCAAAGTAAATGGATCGGCTCAGAATCGTTAGCTGAGTCGATTAAGTCATGTCTGTCCGTCCGTCCGTACGTCACCAGTTTTTGGGCCTTAAATTTTGGGCTAGAATCATGAAATTTGGTACACGTGGTCTTTGTTCCTCTCAGCAGAACAAATGTAAACATTTTTGAAATCCGCCCACTGCCACGCCCCTTTTTTAAGAAAAACGTACTTTTTGACCAAACCATAAGTAATTTTGAAAATGACAATCTGAATATCTGTATTTCGTTCACGCCACGCCCACTTTTTGTGGGCGTTTTTAATAAAAACCGTTTTTCAGTCAAATTTTAAAATTTTCGAAAAAACTTTTGATGCAGAATCATTAGTAATATTAAAATGAACATTTCGTCTTTAGACCATTTTAACCCACGCCCACTTTTTGGGGGCGTTTTTATATAAAAACCATTTTCATACACTACCCCATAACATATGCAGGAGAGTAACCTTGTCTTTTGTAGAACCGTAAAATTTGTTTTGACAATGTCATTTTCTATATTTAATCAGCATCGTGTTTTAAGACATGTCCACTTTTTGGGGATATTAGTTTTACAGATGGGATGGGATAGGGTATTCAACGATCCGCACAGCGGATTGTAGCCTTCTCATATGTTTGCAATCAGAATTGGCCACCCAGATCTTGCGATTTAAAGCCATTGGACTTTTTGCTTTAAGGATTTTTGAAGTCAAAGGTCTATGCAAACAAGTCCACGAACACCAACCCCTTGAAAGAGGAAATTGGGCGGTGTATTGTATTATGAAATTCAGACGCATTTATACGAACGGTCATATAACATTTCAATAAAATGCTACGTATACTTGCCAGCAAAGCCGTGGTGGCCATTCATCCGATGTGCTATTCCATACATAACCCCAATCTGTTTACTCAATGAATCAATAAAAAATCTAAGCTTTCTAATTGAAAATCTATATTTTCCACTAACATTACATTTTGCGTGAATTATGGGACAGCCTTTACTATAAATACAGTAGTTCCAAAAACACACTGCAAATTTTTAAATTTAGGCCATATATGGAAAATTGTCAATATTTTCAATATTTGGTCATATTGAATATCCGTGTTACTATTATTGCTTGTAACAGTTCCACACATCTAATTAGTTTTTGCCCAAAAAGTTCTTCTTAAAGTTTTTATTTTTCAGTTTTATTCATAATTCACATGGACACCGATTCCTTCAAATTCCGGAATAAATGTTCTTATAATCACAGTTCCACATTATTGATATATTATTCACATCAATTATCATAATCGTGTAATGACCAAATTATGCAAATCGTCAAATTCTCGAATGGTTTTATTTGATCTTACGCCTGCCTCACAGTCATACAGAAAGTTGCGTACAACACAGTCGTGCACCCAACACTCGTTTGTTTTATATTAACGAGGGCATTGCCCCAAAAACAGGAAGACGATTAAAATGTTTGTTTAGGAATTAAGTGTCTGATAAGCTTTTAAAAAATAGATATCGGTTAAGGAATATTCATTTCGTATTCACTTTAAATAATGCGAACACAAATCCACATTTATTTCAAAAAATCTACATAAGTGCAGGTGGTAGGACTAATTGAAACACCGCCAATTAGAAACGAATCAAAAATTCATAACCGATATCGTGAAATCAAGCTGAACCGTGCTAGCATTAGTAAATTGTTAGGCCTTTCTATCCCTAAGAAAATAGAAATATTTGCAACTTTAATACATAATGCTAAACGATGGATCCATCTATCTATATCTAATTATATAAACGGTATATTTTTTAGAGGTATAGAATTTTTTTTTTGCGTTGGTAGGAAAAATCATCGAAAGACGTTGCAGAGGTTTTATCGCGAGGGAACCTTCTGCAATAGTGAGGGACTTTAACCCGATCTAAAAAAAAACCTCCCGAAGACTGACTTTTGTATGTCTTCAAGGAATCGCACCTAGTCGTTAGACTAATCAGCAATTTATTATACCCTATCCCATAGGGGTATATAAGTTTTGATACATAGTTTGTAACATAGAGAAATAATTAAGCTACATATACCTTAAAGTATATGGATCGACTCAGAATCGATAGCTGAGTCGATTTAGCCATGTCTGCCCGTCCGTCCGTACGTCACCAGTTTTTGGGCCTTAAATGTAATTTAGTATACGAGCTCTTTGCTGCTCCCAGCAGAACAATTGTAAAAATTTTTGAAATCCGCCCACTGCCACGCCCCTTTTTTTAGAAAAACGTAGTTTTTGACCAAACCATAAGGAATTTTGAAAATGTTTCTGAACAACATATTTAGACAATCTGAATATCTATATTTCGTTGATATAAAGTTTTTTGCCACGCCCACTTTTTGTGGGCGTTTTTAATAAAAAAACGTTTTTCGGTCAAATTTTAAAATTTTCGAAAAAAATTTTGATGCAGAATCATAAGTAATATTAATATGAACATTTCGTCTATAGACCATTTCAACCCACGTCCACTTTTTGGGGGCGTTTTTATATAAAACCCATTTTTATACACTACCCCATCGCATCTGCAGAAGAAAAACCTTGTCTTGTGCAGAACCGTAAAAGTGTTTTATAAGCAGTCTGAAGTATTTGTTGTCACTATATCATTTTTCTATTTTATCCATATTGTGTTTTTAGCCATGCCCACTTTTGTGGGAATTTTCGTTTTACAGATAGGATGGGATAGGGTATTCAACGATCCGCACAGCGGATTGTAGCCTTCTCATATGTGTTTTCATATGATTTTATAAAAATAAAAAATTTAAAAGAAATTCTGACGTTGGTCGGATTTATATACATATACATATTCATAGCTACATATATCCAGGGGTTTAACCCGTCTCAATCTCCTGCCTATATTGTCGGTTCTTAAAAGCTGTGCTATTTCTAAATTAGCATGGCTGAGAAGCCTATCTCAGTGTCTGAGAGCTACTTTTTTAGCTTCATCTTCAACCATTTCAATATATAGATCTCTATGTAGATCGTTGTTACGTATATGTACCATGGTGAGTAAACTATGCTCCGTAGTACTTTGTTTTGGAAGGTTTGTATTCTAAGTAAGTTTGTCTTGCATGTGCATACCCACAGCTGGAGCCCAAATCTCCACACTTTTTTTTTTTTAAATTCTGACCTGCCTAAGCAGTAATATACACATCGACCTAAAAGATCTATTGTGCTTGCCGTCAGATGTTTTTTTTTTAGGTTAGTAGCGCTTCTCATACCGTAAAGGGCCGGGCATTCACATATGATATGCTCGGCTGTTTCGTCGTCTTCTAGACATAGTCTGCAGTCCGGTGAGTCGACTAGACGCATTTTATTTAGGTGATATCGCAGACCGTGATGACCAGTTAGGTAGCCTACTAAGTTTTTGATATCGTGCCTGCGAAGATTTAGTATCTTATTGGCATCTGATTTGAAGGGCTGAATAGCTCTTTTGGCCTGTCTTAGGCCTGGGATGTTTCCCCAGTATGAAACACATTTGTTTTGTTCCCAGTTTTTTATGACCAGATTTATGGCTGATTTGGGGATTGCACAGAAGGGTTCAGGTCCAATGAAGGGGGTTTTCGAACCTTTTCTGGCTAGTTCATCAGCTTTTTCGTTACCTTCAATTCCCTTATGTCCGGGGACCCACCATAGTCTGGTTTTGTTCCTGGAACTGAGTGTTTGGAGGGAGTTGAAGCAGTGTAGTACTGATTTGGAGTCAATGATGTGTGAGCTTAGGGCTTTTATAGCTGCTTGACTGTCCGTGAATATATGGATGTTTGCGCCTTTAATGCCTGAGTTGTGTATTAGGTTTGCGTATTTTTTTATGGCATGGAGCTCAGCTTGGAATACACTAGGGTTTTTTCCCATAGGTATTGAGATGTTTTTATTTCGTCCATGTATGCCAGCTCCTACCCCTGAGTCCATTTTAGAACCATCCGTATACCACTTTAGGCCGTTTTGGCAGTTTGGTGGGTTGTTGCTACACCATGCTTCTCTGGTTGTGATCTCCGTTGAGAATCTTTTGTCGAAGCATAGTGTCTTTGGTAAGCGGTCTGTAACCGCACAGATCATGTCAAGTTCTGGAAGTTCGGATAGAAGTTCAATTAGTTTTAGATGTTCACTAATGTTTAATTCTTCCGCTTGTGTCAAACTTGCTGAGCTGCGAATTGCCACTTTTTTTTATATAAATGTGGAGGGGTGTTAGTCCTATTAAGGCTTCTATAGCCGCTGTGGGACAGGTACGCATAGCTCCTGTAATGCCCAAACAGGCAATCCGTTGTACCTTGTTTAATTTATTTATAGTTGTTTTTTGGGTGACTTTATTCCACCATACTATTGAAGCGTATGTTATAATGAGCCTGACCATGATCGTGTAGATCCAGTGTGTGGTCTTTAAAGAGATTCCCCAGGGTTTACCATACATGCTTCGGCAAGCCTAGAAAGCTTTGGTTGCTTTTTGAATTTTGTTGTTGATGTGGGAGTTCCAGCTTTGTTTTTTTTTTATCGAGGATCACTCCAAGATATTTTACTTCGTTGGAATACTCAATGTGTGTACCATTAATTGAAATTTGGGTAAGATTTAAAACGAGAGGAGCGCTAGTGAAAAATCATGTAGGAGTTGTGACGGCTAGGAATCGAACACAGTCCTTCTGAGCGCAGTTCATCGCACTAACCATCGCGCCACTGAGCCTTGAGCCTGCACTCATACAAAATTCAACTCAACCATCTTCAGTGATGAGGACCATTTCTGGATAAATGGGTACTTCAACAAACAAAATTGTCGAATTTGGGACGATACCAATCCACAATGCATTCCGAAAAAGTAAAAAAACTAAGTGAGAGACCCTCCGCTGTGCCCTCATCCTCCAACAATGACAACACCTATTGGACACGATGGCGCGATGGTTGATGCTATAAATTGCCACGCAGAAGATATGGGTTCCTAGCCGTAGGAACACCTAAATGTTTTTTGACTGGCCTTCCTCTCGAGACGATCTGACAAATCATCCGCGTTGTATTAATTGTCCAGAAAAGTTCAGTTTAGCCATTCGGATTCGGCAAAAAACTGGGATCTCGCCATCGTGCAGTACACAAGCACAAATGAATGGCTATGAAAAAGGGCTCAAGGGTTGGGTACTGACGAGACTGTTGCGCCAAAAATGTGTATTTGTATCTGTATATATATTCCCTCCAAGTCTTTACTCCGTTAGAGGGTTGCCACGCACTGTAAACAGAGTTTTCCGGGATGTGGATATTTTTTCCTTTTTTCTAGAATAAAGAATTTTGGACTTCCAAGATTGCAATCTTTCTCAGTGGTAAAGTTATATTTGCCTTCTTTAAGAATGACTGGATCTTTCACTTCTCGCCAAGCTATTTGTAACTCATCTGCACTTTACACTGCTTGTCAGCAATCGTTTTGTCCCCGCGGCATTAGTAAAATTAGTAAGAGCCTAACTCCTGATAAAACGGGATATATCATGGCGCTACCTTACACATGAACCATATATAAAGCGAATAAAGAAATTCTACGGCTGTCGTGATAGGACATAAAGCCGAAGAAGCTTAATAAGCTATGCAACGACATCTACGTAGAGCTGGGGACAGCTGATATGACACGTTCATGGCTCAATTGAAAACCACCAGATCATAGAGAATACGTCCTTCGTCGCCAAATATAAATATAAATCTTTGTTTGATCCAGCAAAATCATTAAAATTAAAACCTCGCAAACCCTTTATCGAATATGAGGCACAATTTTTGACGAAGTTGGAGCTCCGTATATTTGATTCAACTTGAGGGTCCAATTCAAACAACAAAATAGGAGACCAAGTAGCAGTACGAGATGAGCGCCTGCCACCACCCAATTGGAAACTTGGAAGGATCTTATCTCTTTATCATGGATAAGACAGAAAAAGACGAGTCTCCAAACTCATAACTTCTGAAGGAATCCTAACACACCCAATTGTCAAAATAACCTCCGTGCTGTCACAAGACGAAGAAGTTTAAGTCAACTATATCTCACTACTTTAACCACCGTTTCCCTGTTACAACCTACACCGACCGTCCTAATTGGACACACTGCTGCAACGACGCTACGTCTAGGTCGTATAGAAGCCGACTATCCACAGTTCTTCAGAAGATTTGGTAGATTCGCGGAACCCTCGCTCTGTTCTGTATCAGCCATAGAAATATAGGAAAGCTTCAGGCAGAATGTAGCCGCCTAACCGCACACTATCAAAATTTCATTATTGGGGTAGTATGCCCCAAAATTCACCAGGCAATCGGGGCATATTCACTCGAGGCCATCGCTGTTTCCATGTTACCCCGTTGACCCGTTGTATAGAACCTGGTTGGAATAATATTTTGTATAGTCAGATACTGGTGTTCTGTGTAGTCCAAGGAAGCTTCTTAAACACTGTCTCTCAAACACCCTAATCTTTTCCATAGGCAATCATCGGCCTGATAAGGGCCATGTAAAAAATCACCTTGATCCTGCTGTCAAGACGATTGCTAACAAAATAATCGTCTTGTTAGGGCAAACTCTCGTCAGAGCAGCATCTACATGTCAATTGAAATATAGAAACTGATCCAGCCAGATGCCAAGTTATACTTTACTACACTGTTGCTGTCCGTTTGGTCCAACGATCACCAGCTTGCGCCAGTTCTTTCTCGTATCCCTAGAGGCCCTAGACAACGGTGTACTAAACATGATAGTTTCCGATTTCTAAAGGTGGATTTTCAAATTCCAGTCAGCACAATATCTCTGGATTTTGTCGTAGTTCCGCTGCAAAAGAGTTCGAATGGCCAGACGGAAGGGGCGATAATCGTCCGCATACGCAATTGCCTCAGCAAGACTACCTATCATACCACTATTATAAATGCTGAAGAGAATCGGCCCGTTTACCGCCCCCTGTTGCAGGCCATTTTAAATAAAAAATTCTGTGTCAGAAGTTACGTTGCCGCACTTTTGACAAAAAACGCTCTACCAGTCAACATGTCATGAAGCATTTATGGCAGTGGTTTACTTATGCCAAGTCTGGTTAGCTTTAGATAGAGGCCCTCTGGCCATACGGTGTCAAAAGCCTTCTCTAAATCAAACAGACATACATCCGTACACTGTTTTTGGCTTTGTTCCATTAAATAATACCAGAGACCAGTTTGGACCTGCGCAGCGGCATGAATAGTTTCATGTCCCGCCTTGAAACCAAACTGAGACCACTTGGACAGAGTCCGATTGAGAATCTTTTTGAAAACTTTTCTGATAGTCGGTAGGAGACTTATTGATTGGAAATTCGCCGGATTGGAGTTGCCCTTTCCTTTTTTCGGGAGAGAATGAACACCGCCATCTTCAAACGCACTGGATAATATGCATTATTTAGCGCGTTGTTGAACAGCTTGGTTTAAATGTCAACAGCTTTAGGGGGTAAGTGTCGCAGTACAATGTTGGATATACCATCGACTCTCCCGCTGGCTTCTTTTTCTTTACGGAATCGAAGATGATCTGGAGTTCCTTCCTGATTAACAGGGGACTAAACCCACTCGGCGATGATGGCGTTTGTCAAGTTTTCGCCATTGAACCGGGGTTCTCTGATCGCCATTGCGTTATGTCATTTCGGAGATAGAAATGATGGAGCAGGGCATTGTTTGCCATGACGCGGTTCAGCCGAATGCTATCATTCACCCTATAAACTTCCTGAAAAACCGCCGCCATTTTCTCATGAGGAACTTCAATTACAAAGACGTCAAGACGGCTTTCCCTGGATTGATACCTACTGTCAAATTATGTTTGTATTGTCAGTTTTTCGTTGGAGCTTATAACACGAACGCTAGTTTTGATCTTTTCTCCTAGAGATGTTATTAATTTGTGCGTAGGGTCATGTTCCTAAAGCGAAAATTCACACCGATTGTAGCTCCACCTATGTTAAATGTATAACATTAATATATTGATTTAAAATTTTAAATTTAAAAATTTGATTTAATCGTAGAATCTACAAGGGTTATCTTGACTATGTGAACGCCTTAGTTAGGTTCACTTAATTAAATTATGTACAGCAATATCTGGCAGCTCGTAGCTTATCCCTTTGAGTGCAAGGTTGATATCCTACAATTTAACAAATACACACATGATTTTTTGATTACCAATAGTTAAGGTTGCCACTTACCATCTATGGCCAGCTGCCATTCGTCATCAAACCATTGGAAACAATTATTCTTCTTGCCGCAAACTGCAAGATAGGGGTTTAGAGGAGCAACGATCGGTGGTGGCAGTGTTTCTGTTGGTGTTCCTGTAGTCGAACATAGCGTGCCTATAGCAGGCTTACTCTCATGTGGCTTATGTTCAATTGGTACCCCAAGTTCTGGTCGGCTCGTTGGTCTGCTTACATTAAGTGGAAGCGCAGACATTGGCGGATCTACAAGTACTGTATCGGTTGGTACCACAAAACATGGCGGACTTAGAGATGGGCTAACATCAACTGGCTTGGATTCTGGTGGCAATATAGTGGAGCTTGTTGGAGGCGGTACCTTGTCTAAAGGCCGCTGAAGATATGGTGGTAGAGCTGAAGGTTTTAAATCAATAATTGGCAAATTTGGTTTCGAGTTTGGTACACCATTAGTTGGCTTAACAAACGACAAGTCCTCTGGACTATCTAAGTCTTCACACGAACGTCCGTTCACCTCATCATCGCAGTCTAACAAGTTGTTGGCATATACTGCTACTGCGGCTGAAATGTTAAATCCTTTATCTACTAATTTATTATCTTTGAGTGTTTTTTGACAGACCTAACACTAAAAGTGTGAAAAGTGCTAAAATAGCAAAAGCCATTTTTATCTCAGAGATGATTGTTCTTCACTGACTTCGGAATGGTCTTCACAATTAGTCGAATTTTTAATTGGCGAAGCTTTTATATGCGTAAAAATTTAATCTTATCGCGTGGTCTTGATGCCACTGTTTGTTTGACTCGAAAACCCCTTTTTATCTGCGCACAAACAAAGTTAATGTTTTAGCAAATCCATTTTACGAACGTAAATATTTAATAGGTTATTAAAATGCTGATGTGAAGACGGTCTTAAGAAGCAGACGATCAGTCATATATATGAGGGACAGGTGGTAATTCATGACAAGTTGTTGGGTTCATTAATTTGGTAATAAATCCATTATACATATTCAAGAAGACTGGGCCTCTCAAACCTAGTTTCTACCTTCATTTGTTTGTCGAAGTTATTATTTCTGCCGCAAAGTGAAGGACCTCCTGTCTGATGCCTAATCCGAACGGCAAACTTGAGAATCTTCTCATGACAGTGTTACTTTTGGATGTTTATCCGACTTTTGGAAGATATGAAGCAGTGAAAAACTTAGGTGATGTCACTTTCGCGATTTGAACCAGAGATTCCGCGCTTAGTAATCCAACGCACTGACCACTAGTTGTTGGCTATCAATTACTAGGTGAATCACTAGAGTTCTATGGGCGTAGAGCTACTCCTTGATCTACAATATATTCCCAATATACTGCGCAATATGGTACAGATAGAGTAGTGGTGAGATGTCCTCTGTGACATAATGATAGCTGCATTTTCTTTGTAATTGGTATATGCCACTCAATTCGTTTTATATAGAAACACTTAACTAAAACATCGCTTACAATATCCTATCTACTGTAAAATATCAGCTCTGAAACTGATCACAACCAGGTCGAGACCTATCAGTTTGATTTTAACCAAGGAAAGTCCAAAACTAATCAAATCTTCACGTTAAAACCCAAAAACAACCCAATAAATCCAAATCTATACCCGCCATCTGTTTATCGATTTCAAAAGTCCCAAACGACAGCATTAATTAAGTCGATCCCCCACAATTCTGGACGGGTATTCTTCCACACTGGCGAAACCACTATTTATTTGGACTCTTTTCGAGTATTATGGAAAATAGCATTTTTCCAGCCCGTCCCTAAAAAAGCGAATCTTCTTCTCTTCTTCAATTTCACTTCCTCCCTTCTTTATAAACTCATGGAAACGCAGTTTATGAAATATCTTGGATCACGAAAACTTCTGTTTTCATAGCAACAGGTGTCATATCTTAATAAAAAGTGTAACCAACCAATCCACCTTCGTGTCAGAAACAAAATCGTTGCTCTTGAAATTTCAAAGGCATTTTCCAGGGTTTGGAATTCAAGCCCATTTGTCGAAAATTCGTGCTTTTTGATTCGATGAAACTCTTCTTCTATGAATTAGTGACTACTTCTCGAAACGTTCAATTTAAGTTGTTTTGAACGGTTTCAACGCTGGTATTCCTCAAGGCTCCGTTTTGTCTCCGATACTCTTTCACATTTTTATTATTGACGTCTTGCCTGCAGCTTCTAATCCAATCCATTCCTTTGCTGATGACAACATCCCCAGTTATTCATATTCGTTCTCAAATCCACGCTTTATTTTCGCGCATAAAACAAAAACCGAAAAATATGTTAATTTCATTAAATTCCGACCTCGACAATTAGCTTAGCCTTTGCACATATGTTATTAGGATCCTGTAGAGTTTGACGATTTGAAGCAAAGCTCCTCTCCTTCAAACCTTTTGGAACACACTGTTTGACATCGCCGATTCTTTAATCGTGTATGTACACGCGTAGTTACTGAAGATAGAAATGTTTTTTTACTTAAGACATTCACCTCCTTTAGTCTGATCGCAGCACAGTTGCCGAAAATACTAAGAACAGTTTTTCCTCCTAGTTTACAAAATCGGACTATTCTCCTTGTAGAGGAACGTTTATAGCAAGTGCTTAAAAGAGCCGACAACTATGACAATAAATGCCTATGCAGAACCCTAATTGACGAAAGAAGGCAGACGTTTTATATAGCCTATACATGGCTGGGAATCGAAGATTCTGCGAGCTGTAGAATTTTGTCGATTCGCTCTACATGTCCTAGCCATCTTAAACGTCCTATGCGGAGTTTTTTTTATTTTTGATTAGGAGTTTATCGGTATACAACTCGCATAGCTCTTGGTTAAATCTTCTCCATAACCCGTCAAGGTTTACTGGACCGAAGAATTATTTTCTCAAAACGACCAAGGATTTGTTCATCCGTGGCGCAGTTCTGAGGGTATCCATTTTTTTGTGTGTCGGGCAAAAGATGCTAAGGACCTAAGGTTGCATTTTTCAGCCACACTTTCATCCGACCAAATTTTTCTTATTACCTTCTTGGTGAATGCTACCTACCAAGTCATCTCAACCGGCTTTATAAAGCTCGAGGGGAAGGCCGTCATTTCCGGCAGCCTTAAGTTTAGATATTGCTGTCCTCACTTCACTTAGGTCGGGTGGTTGGTGACAGCGGGAAATTGTTCGTCATCGCCTTTGCGTTAAAATCACCCAGCACGTTTTTAACATCGTACTTCGGAAGTCGCTAAAAAAAAGTCTGTGAAGGAGCTCATAGAAGCGGCATTTCGCTCTGTCGGAGTGTGATCGCATATAGGGCTTGTGTTGGGGAATTTGGCCTCGATTCGAATTTTTACAATGCGTTCGATAATTAGGCGTTTTTGCGCCTTAGTTTGGCACTTATAACAAATTCGAAAAGCCGCTTTTTCTGCTCACCATAACCAAAGAGGTACATAACTATAGAGTACGCATCACAGCTAAAAATGTTGTAGCGAAGGGGAATTTTCGTCGTTCGAATGCATCGGCTATGCTGGCATGGTAATGTGCACACTGGGGTATCAACATCAGTACCCCTCATAGTAAAATTTTGTTGTATGAGATGCGTCTTCTTGTAGTTGTATACTCCTTGCCAAACCCTTTCCGTAGTAGATGTCACAGTTTTTCATTCATATTTTGCCTGGCTTATCCCATCCTTTATATAGTTCAACACGCAAATGTTTGAGAATCCGAGATTGCATTTTCGTCTTTATGGCTGTCCTATAAAAATGGAAATGTTACCTCAATTCTGTAGCACTAAACAAAACCACGGGTTATATGCAAATGATTAAGCTGCAAACCAAATCTACCTACAATATGACGACTGACCATGAAAACCATATAAAACGGTTTAAACCCACAATAATCATGTTGTGATTGTGAATATCCCAGAATGGCATTCCTATTATTCACAATAAAGTAAACAGTTTGTCTTCTACTACAATTTCCGAGATACACAATCCATGACATCAACCTATTTTAGAGATGGTCCTATAACACATTTCGGAATGCATTAATGACACCAACCAATAACAGGGTGGTTGTGGTATACGATAAAAAGGTATATATTGGTTGCTTTATGCGGTGGTTATTTTTTACACCTATTTTGAAGATGAAGATGTCGCTAAGAACACTCTCAATAAAGAATGAACGCACATACTATTTTTATTAACCCGGGGTTTTTAGTGCTTACACACCGAATCATAAACTGAGTTTTCGCAAAAACACCTGAAACCTTCATCGAAAACCGAGTTTTCCCATACATTGTCAGTTCTCAAAACCTAGTAGGTTACGACGTAACCTTCTCATAACCACTTCGCAGACGTCATCACATTGCAGGTTGTTGGAAAGAACACATCTTTATACATACACACCTGATGGATGATAAAATAAAAACAAAACAAGCGGCGGGCTTGAGAGTCAAAAACTGTTGTCAAAATCTTTAGATTTGTTTAATTTTGAACTTCAAATGCTAATATTAGTTTGATTATACTAGAATTCATTTATTATTCAATTACAATATTTTCACAAACAAATGTTGCAGCTAGTATCACAATTCACAGCTGATTGAAATGTCAAACAAAACCTGGTCAGAGTCGGTGTGAAAGCATCCAGTGGTTTACGTAAACTTTTTGCCAAAAACTCAGTTTAGGATTCGGTGTGTAAGCACTATTATTTTGACGAGTATGAAAAGGATCTCTTCTAATATTTATATGGATTAGTCTATCTGTACACGAGAGCTCGTTACTCGGGAGCTGAATTCTTTTTTTGGCAACGAGTAGGTCGACAACTGCGATAAAAGTAAATTTGATTTTTGGGTATAATTTCTCTTTTACACTACAATGCATTCTGTTGTTATCGTATATCAGTTCGAAACAATTTTCAGAGGAAGACCTAACAAACGCGTTAAATAAATGCAAATTGAACAGAAACCATGGTCCGGACGGTATACCAGAGGTAATGTTAAAAAATTGTTTATCGTCTTTTGTCGGTCCTTTAAAAATTTAATCAGTCATTATTAACTGGAAAGTTTTTAGAGGAATGGAAATATTCTTATATTACTCCAATCTATAAAAACGGCTTAAGACAAAAAGTAGAGAACTATCGACCTATATCGAAGCTTTCTGCAATTCCTAAATTGTTTTGAAAACATCGTTAATGAGAAGCTTTTCTTTGTAGAAAAAGAGGTAATCTCGAATAATCAACATGGTTTTATTCGAGGTAGATCCTGTGCTACCAATTTAATTTTTTTTTAACTAATTATGTATTTAACAGCTTTGAAGAACGATTAAAAGTTGATCTAGAAGTTAAAGATCTCGGGGTCATATTTGACAAACAAGAATTGCCGAGTTATGATAAAACATGTGAACAAATAGGCTTTCAAATCTTAAGTTTCTGGCGTAAAGCATCTTGTATCATGTAGATGACCATGGAAGTCGCGCAACAAAAACCACATCCGACATTGATACAATTATCAATTGGGGTACCAACAACCGGGGGTTAAGTTTAATGCGTCAAAAACTCAGTGCTGTCTCATATCTCTGAAACGGGACACAAATGTAACTAAACTCAAAATGGAAGGAGTTGAAGTTGAGGAATCCAATGGCTTGTCTATGCTTGACATGTACATTAGCCCAGACATTCGTTGGAACCAGCAAGTTATAGATGCTGCAAAACGTGGTGCTAGATGCCTAGGATTTCTCAAACGATGCAAACGGTTTTTCACTCCATCGGATTTAGCTAATATCTATAAAGCCTACATTCGTCCAAAACTCGAATATAACTCGCACATCTGGGCGGGTACTCCTGTAACTTGCTTGAGCCTACTTGACCGAGTCCAACGTCATGCTATCAAACTTATTGACAACCAATCAGTTTGTAGCGAAATTCATTCGCTCGAACACCGGCGGAATGTTGGATGCCTTGCGCTTCTTTACCGTTACTTTCACCATAAATGTTCCGACGAAATATATAGCTGTATCCCGCCTGTCCGTCTTTTTAACAGAAATACTCGTGCAGCTTCTTCCGCACACCCATATTGCATAGAGCCTGTTTTCGGGCGCACAGTAAAATTTAGAAGATCATTTCTTAACCACACTTCACGATTATGGAATAGCTTGCCTTCTTCAATTTTTCCAGATGACTACAATCTACAAAGATTCAAAATTTACGCGTATCGTCACTTCACTCTTTTTCCACCTACTCCCAATCTCTAACTATCTACAAACCATTTTCCTTCCTTCCATCACTGGGTTTTATAACCTTCAAGGACTAAGTCCTAAGTGTTGAAAAATATTTAAAAAAAAAATTGTGTAAAACGATACTGAGAGCGTAATGCTCTGTGATGAAAAAAAAAACTTTAATTTTTCAGTGAATTACCGCCGGGGTATGGCATTGATTTGTAATCCCAGGTAATTTCATGCCAGCAGTTAGAACCCACCCCCACTATCTATATAAAGAAATAATAACTTGCATACTCGTTAATCTGTTAGGTTAGATCATCGTTTCCAGAGCCTGTCAACGCAAATGTGACCGAAGAGTTGTTCACTCAAAACTACCACGAAATTCTTTATTCAGGATTTAGTTCTTTCAGTAAAGCTAAATCGACTTCTTGTTTACTTCAGTGGAGGTATAGATCGCGCTGAACCAAAATACTTCTCTAAACAGTTAGGGCCTTCGCAAACTGTCTCCAAAAGCACACTTCAAGTTGGTTGAGGTCGGTTTCTATTAGGTTTCACTTAAGACGATGGCTTCCTCTTTTACGTCTACCGTATGAATGGAAATCGAATACTCTACGGCTATTGGTGTCCATTCGCTGTACCTACCTAGCCATGTTAAACATCCAATTTGGTGTTTTTTTTATACTCTATCCCATAGGGGTACATTAGTTTTGACATTAAGTTTTTAATATAGAGAAATAATTTCGATAGATATACATACCTCAAAGTATATGGATCGACTCAGAATCGCTAGCCGACTTGATCTCCCCATGTCTGCCTGTACGTCCGTATTTGGTATTAGACTCTCTGTCCGAAGAAGCAGAACTAGTGTAAACATTTTTAAAATCCGCCCACTGCCACTCCCACTTTTCAGGGGGCGTTTTCATTAAACTTTGACTTTTCAGTCAAATTGTAATATATTTTAAAAAAAACTTTTGATGCAAAATCATTGGTAATATTAACATGAATATTTCGTCTACAGATCACTTTAGCCCACGCCTACTTCTTGGGGCGTTTTCTTAACAAAACTATTTGTATGCATTACCACATAGCATATGCAATAGAAAAACGTCGTTTTATGTTGAATCATAAAAGATTTTGATCAACTCTATGAACACAGTGACAATACCATTTTCTTATTTCATCTCCATAAAGTTTTTTGCCACGCCCACTTTTTGGGGATATTAGTTTTAAAGATAAGATGGGATGGGACACTCATTCAACGATCCGCACAGCGGATTGTAGCCTTCTCATATGTGTTTTTTGAAGTGAAACTTCTTTGGGCTCGTCGGGGTAAATCCAAACTCACATGAAACGAAATTTAAACACGAAAAGTCATGGGTAGGGGAAGGGTTGCGTGGTGGGACAGCGGCGGGCGAACAACAACAAGCAAAGACTTGCTTCAGCAAAAGAGAGCATGAGCGTAAGCTTGACAGAGCACTCTATGGGAAATTTCCGAATTTTACGACCAAATCATGCTGGTGAGTGGTGTGTTTTTGTGCTCTCTCTCTCTCTCTCTTTCTCTATTCTGCTCTCAGTTTTTTGAGAAAGGTCGATTTATGAAGTTTCACTTCAACCTCGTAGCAATCTACACTCTACAGTTCTTTTTGCTTGTTAACCAGGTCTATATCGCTGTATAGAGATCGCGTAAAGTTCTTTGTTGAAACTTCATCTCCATAGCCGAAGATGTTACCAAGACTTTTGCTCAAAGCGATCATGGATTTCTTAGCCCTGCTTTTGATTCGGTTCCTGCTTCAACGCTATAGATCAGGATTGTAGATATTTGTCTTTGGTCCATTTTTATACATGCTTCTCTACTAGCAAACGTTTCATTGACATCTGATTGAGTCCAAACAATGATGACAATACCGTCGACGCATGCCGATGGTAGCACAGATTTATGGTGCACACTTTTGCACAATCCTCCCAAGAATAGTGTTGAATAAGGCCAATCAGTTTTATGGTTTTGAACGTTTTGATTAGTTCGTTGCCAACCTTGATTAAGCAGTGAGAATTCTCCAAGTATATCCTACGCAGACCGACAAGTTATTGCTCGTACACATTGTCTCTCTAAGCGGTTTTGAACTTCTTGTCTTTTTTTTCCAGGATCTTCCAAACTTACTTATCAGTTATGTGCCTTCTTTAGGTTGTTGGTGAATGATTTCAGACATTTATATGGATATTAAGGAAGATTTTGTTACTTATGTGTCTCTATAACAGGCGCAATACGGGGGGTCTCTTTTTATAATCAAATTATCATCATCTTCCTTCTTCAGGGATTCTATCCGACTACCTAATAAGTTGGTTCTGACCATACCATTTCCCGTTGCTTTATTAAGAAGCTACTGCTCTCCTCATTTATTTTAGGACAGATATCTAGTAGTTGTTGCAGTTGTCGCCAATGTAAAAAGGTTCGTTCTAGCAGCATCCACTGTGCATGAACTACGGTTTTTCCTTTTTCATATTTACAGGATTCTGTTTGATCCATATATCCTTTACCCCCTCTCAGTATCCTCGATCGCGTGCAGGTGTTACTTTATCCTCCTTTTCATTTAAACTAAATGACAACTTTGTCAGCAGCCCTCGTCTTTGCTACTGGCTGCCATGTTCTCATTTAAAGCTGCAAGGATCAGTCGGATTCTTCACCCAACCAGGAGCCCGAGAAACCAGAATATCAGTCCCCCATGAAAATCATGGGGATGAAAGCGTGTACTGGCTATCGTGACATTTCATTCCGTAGTAAAGTCAATAGGCTCTGCTGTCAGACAAACCTGCTAAAGATAGTCTCTTTTTCTACCCTAGCGTTAAAATTACTTGACCTTATGATCGCAATCATAGCATCGGTAATCAATCAATGATTTTGTATCTCCAGTATCTCCAAACACTGTCTCCAACCTCCACCAGTTTTTCGGCATCACACTTCTTGTTTATAATTCCAATATTTCAGGTGCACCCAAGAACGTCGCTATCATTTTTTTTGTTAAGCATTTTCGTCAACAATAAAATGAATCAATCCATTGCCAACCCTTATAGGGATACATTAGGGAAGCAGATAATGTAAGTATGCTTTACGTGAGCACCTAGCCTTTACGGCTCTTATCTCAGGGTGGGCCTACCCACATATCGCAACCATTTTTAAGTGTGGTTAGCACCCCAATGCAGGCCGCACTGCATCGGTAACATTTCGAAAATCATGTGTTAGGCACGAACTTCAACCTTGCTAAGGCCCGAGGCTATCTGCACCTCTTGCATTCTAAAGCCACCTCTTTAGAATGCCATACGCTTCAACGGACTTCTGACAACCACAACCACCACGATACTCCCACAAGGGGGCCTACCTCAAAATCAGTCATTGTCCTAGGGACATTGTCCTAGGGGCTCTGATTCCCGTGGTACCATTATATAGTCAATGGTGAGACTCCACACCGATTCCTTATGGGCTCCATAACAACCCAGTCCGGTCTCGAAGTTACTAAGTCACCACCAATCAAGTAGTGATCAGTGGCAACAACAAGTAACTTTCCCACTTCATGCACCATTTACTCTAGTTGTTCATTGAACACACGTTTGTTCATTCAACAAAAAGAGCTTGACTGCCTCGCCTTTTCGGACAAATCTTTATTCGGTTACCGAACAAAGAATGTCCTTACGGCGAATTATAGCAGCCAAATGGTTGTGGATCCACATGAAGTCGGCTTGGATTGGTTCGCGATGGGCTTTCACAGTAAACTGCTATGACCACATTCACCGCAGATCGCTAAGTAACGAATTAACGAAACTAGCTTTCCTGCGGCTACCTCTATCCACCACCTGAGGACGCGCCCAGTAGGGGCCCAACCCCCCTGGGACATTAGGGAAGCAGTAAAATGGAAAATTTTAACTTTAACTATATACTAGGATACTAGGATATTCTATAAAGTCTCCGTTAAGTTGACGACCATAGTTTTTGCGCTGAGGGGTGAAATCTCTTATGGATTCTCTGTGGCCCTTGTTACGAGTTATGCCAGACTCCATGCTAGAGCATGTATATGTGGCTAAAACACCAAATCTGTCCTGTAAATCCCTACGGTGCCGTCTGTCAAGGCAGGTTTGGTGCCGTCTGTCAAGGCAGGTTTTGACATCATGTCTTTTCCTCTCATGGCCCTGGGTTTTCACCCTGCTGTGATCTTGCTTGGTTTTCCCGCCGCAGAACTTCCATTATATTTACAATGATGCTATTGGCAGTTTCCCATTTGTCGATAGCATATACGATATGAGACTTCGTGGGGTTATACTGCCCTGCCTATTTCGCTTTCTAGTGCGTTTCTCGCAACTCCATACTTTCGGCATTCTAGCTGCACGTGCCCAGCATTTTGAACTTTACCATCACAAAGACGACATCAGCAAGCCTAAGCCTGTGTATGTATTCCCGGAAGTTCTATCCTGAATCAGTTTTAGGGACGTATTCCATCGTTGTGTTCACCGTCTCCTTATAAGCTCTGCAACTATATCCTTTTGGGGCTTCAATGTTGATCAATTCGGGCTTGAAATTTTTTGAAAATTGTCGAAAGACGTATAATCTTCTATTAGATAAAAAGTATCTTATCAGTTCTGATGTCATTGTTGATCGCTATTAAGTCAGGAAAGTTGGGGAAAGTTGACGATATGCTGGTATCGTTCGTACTAACAAGTACAAATTGTTGTTACAACAGGCTCTTCAGTAACTAGGGTCTAGCATTTTTTCACAACCATCCATGTATGCGTGTATACATAATGAACGATGCCGTGACCTCCTGTTTTATGCCGAATCCGAATATCTGAGTTGAGATAAGCTTTTGTTGACAATTGATATATACGCATGATTTGTCAGATCATCGCAAGAATAAGGCAGTGAAAAACATTTAGGTGTTATAATGTCTAATCAAACCCAGATAGTGCAGTTCATCGCACTACCATCTAGCCACTGACCCTACTTCTCGCTGCTTCATAAAGGTTCAATGAAGCATTCGATACCAAGAAAAGCGTTAGACAAGGTGCGCATTGTCATGTAATTTTTTAACATCACTCATGAGAGAATTTCGCAGCAAAACTCCGTAGCGTAAATCTGTGCAACTAACTAGCATACGCTGACGATATTGGAAAGTCGAGATTTGGGATATTCGGTTCATACAGGGCTTCCAACCAAAATTCCCCATTAATTTGTGTGTGCGAAGTTATCTTTCTGCCACAAGAATGAGACCTTATGTTTAAAGCCGATTCCAAACAGAAAATTTGAGAACCTACTTATCGCAATTTTATATCTACTCTTGGATATTTGTCAGTCTTTCGTAAGGGTGTTGCTACTTTCGGGATTGGAACAATTGACCCCGCGCATAATAGTCCAACCCACTAACTATTGCGACACAGACCCAGTCAAAAACACCCATCGGGAGTTTAGTAGTTGAGTCTTCGATTCGGAGACTGACATCAGACTCAGTAGAGGAAGACATCGCCTAAAGTGACGTAGAAAACGATTTCAACCAACTTGTACAACTGAAGGCTGTTACCTTGAGAGCGGAGTAACTGAAGAATCATATTGGTTTAGGTCCAGATTAACCGCGGGCTATAACGCGGCTTATATAATTCAGTAACTCATAAATCGCAACGATCAGTGTCTTTAGTCTGTTGTTTCCAAGAATCTTGTCTTGAACCACCGGTCAGGAAGGAATGCCAGTTGATAGTCTTAACAATATAACACATTGATACTAGCGTAAGACCCTTTTCTGCATCAAGCCTTACTCTCGTTTTCACCTAGTTGTAGCTTAATTTTGTCCAGCACTGGAACCTTCTTTTAACGTCCCCTTAATAACATATCCTCGATTCTTGTTATCTGATGTGATGTACTTCCCGTCCCTCCCATTTGCTTTAAAAGGTCATTAGCAGCGCAAAAGCTTGCGTGACATATCAGCATCTGAGAGGAACAAGAGTATCTTCAACCTCAACCTGCAGAAAAGGTATTAATTGCTCTTCAGGTGATGAATAGTAATAGCAACAGCATAAAAGAGGAACCCCATTATCCAGCCGCTGTGAACAATCCTGTGTGCAAGGATTCGAGGAATAATTGCGACAAAGAGTCGAAATGCAATATTCGCACCCAAAATGAAATTTTCAGAGAAAATGTTTTAATTACTCCATAGAGGCGGCGACAATGAGCGGGACACCATATCCTTGCTGCAGTGATAATCACTTTGAACAGCCGTTTAATGAAATTCCCCAAACGGGGGATTTATATGGTGCTCCTGCGAAAGGTGCAATTGCAATAAATAATGACTTTGTTTCCATTTGCCAAAAGGACACGCAAACACATCTGTTGCAACACCTATCGTAGGTGTATCCCCCATTGTGACTTATGTGGATGCTCACACTCACAGGATGGCAGATCAGGTTTCAGAATGGAAAATACGTGTCGAGGTCAGATACGTGGCGATGCAAATATATATTCCTCTCTCCCGAATCCTCTATTTCACGAACTGCGTTGTGTTTGTGTCACACAAACGGAATGATTAATCGACAATGGAATTAAGGTCACTGTAAGGACATCCTGAGAGCAGAAACAGAGAACGAGAGTAAGTAATTAGCAAGTCAATTCAATTCCGGAAATAACGAAGGAAATTCATGAAAAGGACTTGAAACGCTTTCGGAAAGGGACAAATGGAAAATGCACTAGTTTTTGAAGAGAGATAAAGTTTTTATGCAACTTTTAATGGTGATCCTTATAGCATTCGGTAATTGGCGAGGATTAAGTGAATGCGAATGGTCTGGGGTATGAATTGTGATGTCTATATATAAGTACTTTGGTAGCACTTAAAATTGACCCATTAAAACAATTAAGTGCAGGAAGTAGTTCTTCTTAGCAAGTAAGTGCAATTAAAAGATGACTAAGGGCGAAAAGCCTTTACGACTGAATTATGTGCCTTGGAGCTTGATTTTATGACTTGTGGCTGTGTAAATTATGAAGCATTAACGAGGATAGCAGTTGGGTGGGGAGTCCTTTTCAACCCCATTGGAATTTTAGATCCAGGATGGACACATAAGCTTTCAGATCTATCATGGATAGGAAGTTGCCATCGACGGGAGAAAGACTAGAGTCCCCCGAAAAAAGGGTACCAATAACTTTAGATTTGGGCTATGTTGTCGAACTACCAATTAGCCATTTGTTTGATCTTGGGATTTATTTTACATTCCTTTTGCTAAACTGATTTGCCTTTCTAGAGTTTACTTTGCAAAGTACAGCCCTAGCGATCGCGCGCTTTTCTCGCTATTTTTTAATCTTTCTGTAAAGCCGGTCTTCTTCCCTCCTTCTCTGCCTATAGAACTTAATTTCAGCTCTAGTCTTAACCTGTAGCTTAGCCTAGTAGGCCTCGTTCTTTAATGCGAGCATCTGTCCACATCAATCCAAGGGATTCTTACTCGTGGCCGCGAGAAACTCAGTACATCCCTTACAGCTGATGTAATGGCTTTTTGACATCGTTGCCATTGATCTTCGACATAAGATGCTGGTGGTATGGTGTCAATCGAGAGGTTAAGGGATACGCGTTCTGCGGTCTTGCGATTGCATTCTTTCGACATTTAATCCTTTCACAATATTTCTCCTTTGATGTGGCGTAGTGGATATCCGCAATCTTACTTTGGCTGCACAACAAGGTAGTGGTCCATGTTGAAAAAAGCTCTTCGGAATGTTCGGACATCCAAAATATTGGATGCGTGCCTCTTGTCTATCACAATGTGATCAATTTGATTGAGCGTACGTTGATATGAAGACCGCCATGTCGCGTTATAAATATCGAGGTGAGGAAACCGTGTGCTGGCTATAGTGGCATTTCGTTCCGCAGCGAAGTCAATTAGGCTAAGTCCGTTGCCAGACGTGTTGTCTTATAGGCTGTGTTTTTCGAAAATAATGCTAAGGATGTCTTGTCTTCCTACCTTTGCGTTAAATTAATCACTTGGTCGATGATTTTTGCAAGTACCGAAAAGAAAGACAGACGGACCATGCTATGAAATCCGAGGGCAGCGTGGAATGACTACAGACTAACAAGCAAGATGAGGAATGAAAAAGAAAGTCTTTCATAGGTAATACGGAAAAAAGAAAAGCGATCATACGTCTTTCTGCAGTAACTGAAGCCTATTTCTCCTAAATAAGATCCATCCCAACGTACCGTGTAGATGTTCTGGGTCTTTGTTTCAGTTCTGTTTAGTGCAGAGAGAACATAAGTTGAAGGCTTCTTTTTGTTTGGCAAACTTCTTGGTCTTACCTTTGAAGAAGTTTAAACCCCAAAGACGGTTCATTTGACGACAATGAGAATTTTCAGAGTGTTTCAAGGTAAAAGCCCATCCGTCAAGACCGGAACCAAATCCGACTGAACCGTTTGACGTATCAACACGGACTTCTCCCATTGGACCACCATCTTCGTTGTAGGTATGAATAAGAAGCTTTACGTTTTCGACAAGCCTCTCGAAAGTTTGGTATGACTCCTCAGAGTACATCTCAGAGAACGGTTTCAAGGTGAAAGCCCATCCGTCAAGACCGGAACCAAAGCCGACTGAACCGTTTTACGTATCAACACGGACTTCTCCCATTGGACCACCATCATCGTTGTAGGTATGAATAAGAAGGTTTACGTTGTCGACAAGCCTCTGGAAAGTTTGGTTTAACTCCTCAGAGTACATCTCAGAGAACGGTTTCAAGGTGAAAGCCCATCCGTCAAGACCGGAACCAAAACCGACTGAACCGTTTGACGTATCAAAACGGACCTCTCCCATTGGACCACCATCATCGTTGTAGGTATCAATAAGAAGGTTAACGTTTTCGACAAGCCTCTGGAAAGTTTGGTACAACTCCTCAGCTGCAATTCCAAGAGAATCTGATCTATCTTGTTCATGAACAAAATTTGCTTTACGTTCAGCGATGGTTTGACGGAGTACATTCGCGGCTTGTACACCGACCCGAGACGCAATCGACAACCAAAGCGCCATCAGTTATACCTTTGACACACTGGTAGCAATATCTAGGGTGCTGACACCCGCGCTTCATGTGGTATGAGTTAAGAAATGGCAATTGAAAAATATCGTTCGTAATCGTACCACTTAGGAAGAATGGCGCTGCGACCGGTAGAATTATATGTGTACCACTACAAAGACAATGCTGCCCGCGTGGCATTAGCATGGTATTTCTTGACACATAGGCGGTATATCCGTATACCAAGTATTAATACCACCAGTGTGTCAAATGTATTACACCTAGAACAGCTGTTACTTCAGACGAGAAATTAACTTGCCCGGCTGTATCGATCTAGTTGATCAAAAAACCTTTCCCTTCCTTTTTACTTTGATTGGGGTTGGTGATGAAGACCAAATTCTTGTCTTCAAATTCGAACAGCGTAGAATGGAGCTTGATTATTACGTGTATTGATGAAATGAGTCTCGGTGATAATACCAACCATGGATACCAAATGAATGTGGCTTTAAAATGGAGCCTGTTATTGTTAAATGTTTTGCCTATCTTTCTTATTTGGTCTTATCTGGATGCGACAGGATTGTAAATTGTAAATACACACCGCTTTTGTTTTGGAGGCTTCTATGAATTTACACCGAACCTAACAATGACAATACCTTTTAGTCACATCGAAAGAACTTAAGGTCTGTTTTCAACTCAAGATATGAGAGTCCATTCCTATTTAGCATGTCCGCCTTCTTTGGGTAGACCCGTCTTCATGTAAAAAAAAAATCAATCCACTTGAAATTCAATTGCTCATCATTAGAATGCAAATCACTTACCTACCAAAAAGCGTTATGAATAATTTTGCCATGTAAATTTCAGTCTCACATCAGACGAAGGCCCAAATCAAGTCCTTTTGTGATGTTTCACACAGTTATTCAATTGCGAGTTCCATCATAATCCTATTTCAATTCCAAGCCACACATTCATAAGAAACATTTCCCAATTCATATTTGAGCACGCATCCCTAATGTGGATGGCTGGCATGGCATGCCCGCCCAACATCCCACCCCCCACGTTATTATGTAGATGTGGTGCATGAAGTATGCTCCTACGCAACAACTACCACAAAGCATTTGCGGTTTGTTCAATATTTGTTCGTGCGTAATTGCAAAGCATGTGCCTTTTTATCCCTCCCCCAAAAGGATTTCCCCAAGTACAGGACATGCGAGTACATGTGAATCATTTTGAGGAAGATTTTGGTATTTCCGGACAACAACTCAGAAAACATGGAACATGAAACCGCACACCGACATATCGAATAGGATTAATTCTTGCTGCAGAGAAATTTAGATATTTTATGAAATTTTGTGTTCAAATGTCCATGAGGGATAGAATATGGAAATCTATTCATTACGCACGGGACTAGCTAGGACGACGAGAGAAGTATGTTTTCTCCTAATCGACGAATAACATTCAATTGGTTATTTTGCTATAAGTCCTTGCGTTGTGTTGTTGGAAAATATTTGCGCAAACGCTGATTCTCATAAAATCGTATTAATTCCCTCATTCGACTAGGATTTCGTAAAGGATAACAAGCATAATGCGGAAGTAAGCGTTTGCTTTTCTATAGCAATTCGTTTTGGGGCTCCAATTCAAGGACACATGATGTTTGTATAATCGTTTATTTCAAAAGGATCATCGAAGAAATATGTATATTGTGGATGTGGTCAAGATTCTTTAATATCCTCTAGATATAATGTATTCTCATTGGATTTTGATGCCAAAACATGTAGCGTAAGCTTCAATTAGGCTCTTAGTGCGACACACGTCTTTAGTATTGTTACTCATATTAAATTCAAGCTTTAAACCGGAGGATTAAAGCAATTATGCGTATGAAGAAGATGATCGATCGGCAAATTTTAATTAACCCCAAGCGAACTGTCAGAAAACTTAGTGTGGATATGGAAAACTGTACGAGGGATGACTTGAAGATGAGTCTGCTATCGCTGTATCAATTCTAACAGCCCACATATGATGTACATTTCTAAAATGGTACGGAAGTTTCTACGCCCTGGGGTCGTGTATATTTCGGCAAAGTCGCCTCGGAATGTAGGCTAGGATCATGGAAGAAGGAAGATTTGTGTGAGAAAGCCGCGGAACGTATCTGACCCGATACGTTGAAGCCTTCGAGGATGTTCCATCTAGTAACATATGCGGTCTTGTTAATGTAGATCAATTTTTGATTAGAACTGGAACCATATCCACATCGAAGGATGCTGTCATACGTGTTACACTTGAGCTCAGGTTAGGTAAGTTTATAGTGGCAGTCCTTAAATTCGCATGCCTAAGTGAACAATTACAAACTAATAATAAAGCGTCACGTAGATTGTCAAAGAAGTAGTCTCCTAGATTTTTTTTTGAGACAAGAGTAGAGAAGGTGAGGAATACAAATGACGAAGACAGAAAGAAATAGCTAGACAGGACATATGCTACAATAGACAAATACCAAGACAGGACGTAGCTCATACACCAAACAGAACAGAATGACTCGAGAGAGAAAAATTCCCAGACAGGATATATGCATACAAGCCAAACAGTATTGAAGGGCGAATATAGAAACAAAGGCAAGCATCTGCAACGACAGCAAGCAGATTTAAATAACACATACAGAGACAAAAATCAAGCCAGGACATAGTTCGTACACCAAAAAGGACTGAATGACTTAGAGAGAGAAAAACTCCCAGACAGGACATATGCACACAAGCAAAGATTATGAATATTATACAGATGACCCACTCCATATAAGAAAAATTGATCTATGGTGGGTCGTGCTAGCACAGCCCTTAAAGCTACTGAGCAAAAGTATCTTTTTTTGTTCTCAATGCGTCATCTGTATAGAATTCATAATCTTTGATACAAGCCAAACAGTATTGAAGGGCGAATAAAGAAACAAAAATCCAGGCAAGACATCTGCAACGACAGCAAGCAGATTTAAATAACACATACAGAGACAAAAATCAAGCCAGGACATAGTTCGTACACCAAAAAAGAACTGAATGACTCAGAGAGAGAAAAATTCCCAGACAGGACATATGCATACAGCCATACACGCCAAACACTATTGAAGGACGAATATAGAAACAAAGACCCAGACAGCAAACAGAACTGAAACAAAGACCGAGGACATCTACACAGTACGTTGGGTTGGATCTTATTTAGGCGCGATAGTCTTGTATAATTGCAGCAAGACTTGATGATCGCTTTTCTTGAAGAAGGGGCGGATGGAGCTGCTATTCAAGTCATTTGGGATCCTGTCGTCTATCCAAATTGGTTGGTTGGTGCAATACAATTTTCTATTCTTTATTTTAGAAAGAGTTTGGATGGTAATCCATTAGATATCGGGACATTCTCCCATTTGTTTTCTTTAAATGGGAGAGTTGGAGTTGTTTTTATTCCCTAGGAAGGTTTTTCATCCCTCATCTTACTTGGTAGTCGATAGTCATTCCGTGTTGTCCTGGGCTATCATCTGTCTTTCCTGTTTTTTTGGCACTTGCAAACATCATCTACCAAGGGGTTTATTTTTATTATGGCTGGTAAATTGCGGCACCACAACCGCTGTGTGTTGAGGTTGGTGAGTGATTAAAACGCTACCACACTCATTTTGTAACATCTGGCTATCTCTGGTTCTCTAAGTCTAGATTATCGTTACTTTTACGATGGACTTTCTTTAAAAAAAATTGCCAATCACTTTTTCACTGCAAATGTCACACCCAACAGTCATTTTGTTGGGTAGAAATGGGTCTTCGTGCATTTCTTGTGGATTCTCTGTGAGATGAGGAAATTCAAACTGTGTTCAAACAACAAACTGAGAATTGGTCAAGAATTATATTCAATTTCATGTGTTTTATGTGTGTATTCCCCCATTTTCTCTATCCGTCTCCACCATAAGTGTCAAAACACCTTATACCACTGCGAAAGTAAAAAAATAAATATTTGCCCACCTACAATTCTCCAAAAACCATTTTCATTCAAAATTAACAATCATTATAATTTTTCGACTTACTACCTACTCCTATTGTAAATTATTTAAAATTTGTAATTTCTTTTTATTTTCTAGTTTTCACCACAACTCCCAATCACAACCTACCACAACAAATTTTCTCATGACCTCCCTGGTCAATGCTGGTATTAGCTGTCATTTGAGCCAGTTGTTCTGCTGCGAAATGTGTCAAGTGCGCGATGTAATTGAAAATTAATTATTAAAAGGAAGTAAATGTGCTTGTTTTTAGCCGGGAATAGTTAATATTAATAATATCCTTTGAAGTGGAAATTATTTGCGATCGTGTGTATCGTTTTATTATTGGGGTGCGTGTGCGTAAACAAAATGCCCATGGTTTCGTGGAAAAAATCGTATTTCTGCATTTTTTAATGTTTTGCAATATTTTCAGCTCAAAAGAAGTGTAAAATGGTTTAAATAATACCAATCGGGTAATTGAGATCGCGAGTGATGTTGGAAAGCGCGGTAATCGTGGTCGGAAGTCGGGAATCGGCAGCATTCGGGAGTGTTGATTATGCGAGAAATTGCCTTTGAATACGGGAAACTCGAGTGCGGGAATAAAATAAAATGCCGATTCGATTTATGATAAAGTATTTCAATAAAAGTGCGTGGTATTAAGCATTGAGATTGCATTTTGTATATAAAAAGTGAAAAAGTATAATAACATCCAACAGTGGCAGTGTTGTGGTAGATGTGTCAACTTTGAACGAGGTTTTGGAAGGACATATGCAAAGTGAGTTATTTTTGTGCTATGATTTCGTTTCAGTAAATTTTTTATTCATATATGTACATATATCCCCCTACCTGTAAAAATTAGCATAAGTAGCTACCGCCCCATGTATATTGTCAAACCAAAAAGGAGCATGCCTTAGGTAAAGGTTTTTCTTTTATGGTATGATCAAGTTCATATTTCTGGTGACACTTTTACGGATGTATTTGATGAAATTAGCAACATTTTGGGTCAACCAGTTTGGTTAGTGCAGAGAATATATCAACCGTAGTCGGAAAAAACGCTGAGAAAGTTAAGGCCGAAGCCAAAAAAAGGCGAGGCCAATTTTACCGCAATCATAGTGTTTCTTGATTGCAAATCGACTTGCAGTTATTTTATTAGTTGAGTGTTCATTCATCCGGCAGGTGCCTTATATATCAATTTTTTTTCAAGAGTACTTAGGTGGCGGGTTTAAAGGCTTTAAACTCCTTTTCCGTTGTCATCAACTCACTTCGTTGCTCCGCTTAGGGTATGTCCAGTCGGACAGGGGCTATGCCCACAGTTTTCTTACCTGGGTGGCCCACTTTGAGGTTACAAAAGATTTCAACTCACTCTTCGTAGAAAGGCACGGTCACGCACTTCGTTAATCGACTTAGGGTACGTCAAATCACCTGGCTTTATATTTAAGCTAATAACGCATATAGATACCCCGTTTAAATGTTAATATTGAAAAATTCAAGTCAAGTACAATTTTTTGGCGCAACATACACCTAGGGCGTAGATTTTTCTTACAACCATTTATGTGTGCGTGAGTACTTACTGCACGATGGGGGGGACCTCCTGTTTTATGCCTAATCCTAACCGGTTAAGTTTAGATAAGCTTTTCTTGACAATTGATACTACTTGGATGATTTGTCAGATCATCACGAAAGGGGCCGCCATTGAAAAATCATAAGGTGTTGCTACAGCTGTGAATCGAACCCAGGGCTTCTGCGCGACAGTTCATCCCACCAACGATTGTGCCACTGAGCGGCTTAATTTCTTATTTCAAAACGATTTAATTCCTAATTTAGCAATTTGACCTTATTTGGCTCGGCGGTGTTTCACGGCACCCGATTGCAAAGCTAAATTAATCGACAACATTTTCCTGTATTTCCCAATATCTTATGCTTTTATTACAATTATTTTCCTAAACACTTATTCTTAGTATTCAAGTAGTCGTTTTCGACATACAGGACTATTATATTCTTCCAATCACTTGCCAACATCTTTTCTATTGGCAGATCTCGTCTAGTAGGGGAGAATACGTTCTTTAAACAGTGGAATGCCTCAAGGGTTAATTCTCTCATCGTGTCTATTTTTGCTTAGGATTTTTCGTTCGTTTTTAGATATTTGAGTATGGGTTGTTTGTATTACAAAATTAATTTCTGTGAACAAAGTAACGTCAGCTGGTGAGAGTAATCGTTAGTTTGATATCTGACAAGGTGTCTTCCTCAGAGTTAAAAGCAAAACGAAGCACTGAATAATAATAAAGTTGACGTTCTGTCTCATTAGTCAATGTTGTGTGCCCCTTCTTGTTGATCTCAAATAAATATATTGGTGGATATCGTGCCGTTGTTAGATGGATTGTGTGCCTGCAGCTAGGTTTCTAGGAATGATTTCTCTATGCACCTGTGAATACCTGCTTTAATAAGCCTTCGCTTGGTTGCAGATTTGAAGAAAGTCGTTTATTAGGTGGGTTGCTGACCTTTGGATAGAATCCAATCCAGTAAGTTCAGTATATTTTTGGGGACGGAATTCCAAACACGGGAGCAGTATTGAAGACATGGTCGTACTTGGGATTTATAGAGCTTCGTAAAATATCTCTTAACTCTAAAATTGTAACTTAGTTTGAATGCCGCTAATTTGGCAATAGTGGTAATCGTGTTGTTGCCTTCTAAACTAAGTGTGATGGCTAGAAGATGCCTAGACGTCAAATAGATTCTTCTAACTTAAATCCTGTACACTGGATCTTCTGTTGAACTAAGTTGTACTAGATTATCGTTTCCTCATAAAATAATCTTTTGTGGGTCTTTGTTTTACTATCTAGATTGCTTACTCGATCGAATGTAAAGGCTAAAAAATTAATTTATCCGCATCTCTGCTGGTTTGCAACAACTGCGCTAATAGTCGTATCATTTTTGTTAGTCTCTATCAGAGTACTGTCATCTTCTTACTTACTTACTGAAGTGGCGCTACAGTCCGGAATTAACCTGGGCCTCAACCAACATGCCTCTCCTATTACCTCGGTCCTTAGCTAACTGCTTCCACTTGCGCACTTCAAGTTGGTTGAGGTCGGTTTCTACTTGTGTGTGCTACTTAAGGCGAGGTCTCGCTCTAATGCATCCGACGTCTGATTGGGAATCGAAGACTCTGCGAGCCGGAGTATTGGTGTCATTCGTTCTACATGGCTTAGCCATATTTTTGGACTAGGGGTATGTCGCTCTACAGCTCGTATAGTTCTAAGTTAAATCTTCGTCTCCCTATCCAGTCAACGCAAACGGGACCGAAGATTTGTTTTCTCAAATCGAGTACAACTTGGACTTCTTGGGTGTTTTCTAAGGTCTGTCGAAGTGTTAAGATTTCTTCAGTTGTGGACTTTCCTGTTCTATTACCACACTGATAGGGGCTGGTCAGGTTTATTGTAAAAGGTTTCAGGCACGCACAATCGCATGCAGACAAGTTCTTGTAAGCTTTTTTTATGAGATGCCTCCATAGCTGGTTCATTTTTGAACCTTTTCTGTGGATCGGGCAAGCGATGACGTTTCTAGGTTTTAATTCAGATATTACTTTCCTCGCTTCATTTAGGTTGGTGCTTCGTATATCTTAGTCAGCGCAAATATTGATTGATTCATTCTACATGAGAGCAGTAGATTGCCCGCCATCGCCGTTAATATTAATCTCAATTATTATTTTTCATTGTTCATCTCGACAGGATTGTGTTGGGGTCTTGTATCCCTTACTTTCACGTTCTGCTCAATAATAAAATATTGCTCGCTATCATCGTTTATTAGTCTTGCAATCGATTGTACCGCATCAACAATTTTTCTTCTTTCATTTTGAAAGGAATCTTCTCCCTTACTTTGACTTTTTCAATTTTTGTGGAACTTCCGAACATCATTCCAGGCGTGGATCTTTTTCGATCGTATGCATTTATTTTTCATTTGTAAACCTGGTGCTCTTCCCGTCTTCTGTTCATATAATGCTAAATGTCAGATATTTGTAGCTGCTCACTTCTTCACCTAAAGCTTTGCCTTTCTGATTACCCGTCGTACCAAACTAGTAGTTTCTTGCTGGTGGAGTATTTTTGGTATCAGTTACGGTTTGATACCAAAAATACAGAATGCGTACTACAATGTGGTCAATTTAAAAGATCGTTTGTTGGTCTGGAGATTGACAGGTCCCCTAACAGATGCTATGTACACAGTCTTTGTTAAAAGACAGGCTTAGGAGACTAATCGAGATTGAAAATAATATCCGATAAGTCAGAGGAATCCATACATCTACTGATCGTGACTATTGGTTCTGATGTATCATAGCAACATTTATTTCCAAATCAATCATTTATGAACTTCGGTACCTTTTTGAAAGCTTTTTCCTTGCCCCGAAAATATTCCATTAGTTCTTGTTAAGTGTTCAGCTGCACAGAACTTTCTGAACTCAATTCAAAGACTGGTGATCCACTTTGTTGAGGATACTTCTCGAACTTTACAATTGCAACCTTAAACTCGGCGACTACTGGTTTATTTTATTAAGGACACTATTAAGAGAACAGCAAAATTTTGTCTACCATAGATATACAATCCGAATAACAACGACAGCTAACACACAAATATAAACCGCTTTTTCCAAAAGAACAGGCTAACAATGAACTACTAAGTGACAAATTTCTGCCTACATAAATATAATCCTCCCAGTTTAAGAGCTGATTTAACGAATTTCTGTTAATAGGCATTCGTCACCTGACAGAAGTGTATGAAAAACGCTGTTCGTTAACTAATTTTTTTTTCCTTCCGTGGGCTGGTGGAAATCTTCATAGACACGATGAGCACGTGCCCAAAGTACTGTGAGATTTTTACTCACTAAAACCACCACCCATTTTGTATTTCTATTGCAACTAAGTATTCGACTTATCCAGCAATTTTTTTTATCACGAGTAGCTATATAATATGTTTGGCAGGTAACTTTCCTTTGAGAGTTCCTGCTTTTCCGCAATTTATAGCGTGGTTTGTTATTATCGGGCCAAATCTAAGGGTTTAGTTCTTTGAAGACGCCGCAATATATTTGTTTCGTCAAGAATTTGAAGCACTATTGTGGACGTGTCCTAATAAACGTTTTTTATGTTTTCGTGCAAAGTTTTTTGTTTCATCTTTAATCGCGGGAATACCCAGATCTCTGCGTAGATCTTCTTTCCTTACGTACCACGGCGCATTGACGAATGATGTTAACATTTTGTTTTCAAAAGTTTGTAAAATATTTAGATTCGTTTCACTGGTACAACCCCATAGTTGTATACCATATGTCCAAACCGGTTTTAGCACTTGCTTGTATAATAGCAGCTTGTTATCAAGGTTAAGCTTCGAATATTTTCCGAGCAACCAGTACAGTTCTCTGTATTTATTCTTAAGTTCTTCGCATTTCTTTTTTACATGCGACTTCCATTTTAATTTTGCATCGAGTGTCATACCGAGATATTTCGCTTCATTTGCAAACGGGACTCGAACCGTATTTAGAAATACAGGCAAATTGTTTGTCCGTTTATACGAAAAATCTACATGGATCGATTTGCTCTCATTAAGTGCAATCCGCCAGGATTTAGTCCATTCATTAACCTCGTTAAGAGCGTTTTGTAATTTAATATTTGTTTCCTCTATTGTTGTGGCAACTGCTAGTATAGCAGTATCGTCAGCAAACGTTGCAACTATTGTATCGTTTGTTTGTGGGATATCAAGAGTGAATAGGAGGTACAGGATTGGTCCAAGGACGCTTCCTTGCGGTACACCTGCCATTATTTCTTTGAACTCGGAATATTCGCTTGCAAGTTTCACACGGAAGAGTCTATGCTCAAGATACAACACGAGGATTTTATATAATTGTTCTGGCAGAACTTGATTTAGTTTATACGTAAGGCCTTTGTGCCACACCTTGTCAAAAGCTTGCGACACGTCAAGAAATACGGCTGAACAAATTTTCTTTTCTTCGAAAGCTTTCTCAATTACATCTGTAATTCGATGTACTTGGTCCACCGTTGAATGTTTACTTCTAAACCCAAATTGATGGTCAGGTAAAAGACGTTTCTGTTCAATTATGGGGTGTAAGCGACCGAGTAATATCCGTTCAAAAACTTTTGAAATGATTGGAAGAAGTGAAATAGGCCTGTAAGATTTTATTTCATTTGGTGATTTTCCTGGTTTTAGAACCATAATCACTTCCGCGACTTTCCACTGTCTTGGTATGTATTCTAATCTGATTGCTGCATTTATAATAAAAAGAAGCTTAGTTAATGCTTTCTGAGGCAACATTTTAAGAAGTTTTCCTGTAATCAGGTCATAACCCGGAGCTTTTTTAGGCTTTAGTTTCTGTATTTCCCGTTTAAGCTCGGCAATACTTGCATATCATGCTATGTTATTATCGGTTGTGCTCTCGAATATATTAATGTTTTCATTTTGCGCTGGAACATCAAATGGCTTAAATGTTTCCTCAAGATGTAAGGCAAAAACGTCAGCTTTTTCCTTATCGCTTTTTGCCCAAACGTCTTGAGTTACCCTTATTGGCGGCACAGCGATTTTTGGCCGTTTTATGACTCTAATTGCTTTCCAGAGCGGATAATTCGATTCCTTCCCAGCAGTTAGGCTTTGCAGATAAGTTTCTACTGCACGGTTTTTAAAAATTTTAATCGAATTTGATAGCAAATTACTCAACCGATTGAGATGTGTTCTATCTTGCGGGGCACGAGTTTGGTGCCATCTTTTACGAGCTTTTCTTTTTTGTCTTACTAAATCTTGTATTTCTCGGGGGTACTTAATTTTACTGCAGCTCACAATTTTGTTCTGTTGAGGAGTATTAGTCCATGCTGCTTTTTGGATGGTATTGATAAATGAGTCAACAGCGACTTCGAGTTCCAATGGGGTTCTAGCTATACACCCAGTCGGATATTATTTTCAATATCGTTTTTGAAACCTTCCCAGTTGGTTTTCCCGTTTGTTAATCTAGGTGGTTTTTCATTTATAATCAGTGACTCGCTCGTTGTTAAAATGACTGGAGAATGATCAGAGGAAAGATCAAAGCATTCTTCTACTTTGATTCGATTGGACGGCAGACCTTTTACAATGAAAAAATCGATCAAATCCGGTATTTTTCTAACATCAGTTGGCCAGTAAGTTGGTTTTCCCGTAGAATGAAATTAGGTATTGTACTTTCTACCTACTACCTAACTACCTAACTAATGCAGGCCCAAATTGACACTACCTGCCATACGACGGTTTTAAAAAAATAAAACGTCTCACTACTGACCGATTTTATCCAAAAAGTCGCATAGTCATATACTATGCAAATAAGGCCTTTCTGTTAGGCATGTTGCAGGCTAACATCCTTTCAATCATTTTTATTAAAAGTGTCACTTTGAAAGACACCCCTCAAAAGAAGTTGTGTAAGGTTCTGTGTTCAAAAAAAACTCTACATGCTAACCATGGATCCCCTGTTGATGTCATTTGTCAGCCTTATACTGATGTACCATAAACAGAACGACTTGTGACAGAATCTGAATTCCTATAATGGATCCTAACATGGACAGACCGAACCAGTTTGTTGAATCACTCACTGGAGACATACCTACACCAGCGAATCTCAATCAATGTCCATAATACGTCGTACAACATACAACTTCCGTTTTGATACTTCACATCCACTAACGTCATATATCTGCTGACGGCATTGTCCGGTGTTCGCTTCTTCCAATGGTCTACCAATATCCCTATCCATTTTGAATTAGGATCTAATTAAATTCAATTCTTTACGATTGAGTTAATTAAAACTCCACTCCCGACTGGTTCTCTCCTTTCACCTTCGATGGCCCAATGTATTCCCTTACCCCCCAACAAGAACAACCCATCACCGAGATGAGAAAAATACCAGACAAGGAGAAAAAAAAGGAAACCTGAAACACAGACCAAAAATATACATAATCCTTTGATTGCACCTTGTGTTATCTACATGTTAGTTAGATGTCAAGGTGGTACCAGCATCAAACGACACTGTGAATTCGAAGGTAATTAAGGCACCAGAAGGTTGCCACCTGAAATCAGGTTGTAGATAAACTTCACAAAGGGAATGAACATCCACAATAAAACGTAAGATTCAGATCCGGGCTTTTTCCTGATGTGCTCTTTTTTAGTTGTGTGTGTGTTTAATTGAATTCGTTCGAGTGCTCTTGTGTGTCAGGTGGAAAGCATGTTGAAGTTGACAGTTATTAATTGAGTCACTTTGAAGTGTAAATTGGATTTTCTAATTCCGGCACTAAGTGGGCTTATTCGAACAGTTTTTGTCTAGAAATGTTCACATCGATGGGTGATTGGTTTGGTGCATTCATAAATCGGATTGCGTCCTGATTGGGCATGGACATTTAAGCAAAACCGACAAATGTCAACTCAAAATGGAACATGGAAATTCCGAATGGGAATTGTTGGATTAAATTAAAATACCGTTCGTGGTCAAAGTGTGGTTAGTGTTTTGTTTTCCGTGACATCAAAACAGCGTGCGAATTTATTTATTTATTGTGGTTTCGAGGAATTCGTCGAAATGCAATTTAGTGGTTGCGTTTAGTTGACCAAAAGCCAATTATCGTTCGATTTGATGTTTGATAATTGGATCGCAATAATTGTTGAGATTTGAAATCGTAATTATTTGTCAATGTTTTGGGGAAGGTTGAAATTTTGTTAGGGACGACCCGCAGCAAAACGAAAAACCTACAGAAATGTTGCGATAATGGGGTGACATATATACTTTATATAAGCCCTACTCAACTGTAAACAGTCATTTAGGAAGTGCTATAGAATCATCCGGACGGAAGGGAGATAGACCTCCACTCGATTTATGACTGAGTAGGATCTTGGCACTGGCAGCTGTTTTCCGCTCGAAAGCTTGACAGAAAGTCAGTATCATACCTCCGCCTAACGAAATGAGTTGCTTTACGCTTGAACAACGTTGGGAAATATTGAAAACCTTTTTCCATAGTGAGTGCTGTGTATGTAGCCCAAACAGTGCGGTATTTGAAAATAACTTTTTGCCGAAATGAAGCACCCACCGCGCCTGCTGTACGCGAGTTTGTGTAAAAAATTGGTGAGCTTGGTATGTTGGTGGACGAAAATATGGCTGCTGTACCAGAGTGTTAGAGACTTAATTCAAGAACATCAACTCTCCATTGACCTTAACAGCTCAACATTTCACGCACTAGGGTTAGGTTAGGTTAGAGTGGCTGCCGGCGTTCGCCAGCACACTTAGACCACTTTGGTCCGTTGTGATACCACGTGGATCTTGTCCAATGTCCTTACTATCCGTGGGAAAACCATTTTGAGCTTTTGATGAAGCGGAGGAGGCTTTTCACTTCCGGTTTTGCCAAATCACTGAGACTTTGAAAATAGTAAGCTCCGAGATGTAGCTTCCTTTTGTTTGACAGGACCGGGCAGTTACAAAGGAGATGGAGTATTGTTTCCTCCTCCTCGTCCATGCAGTTTGAGAAGAGGCCTAGCCTTTCTGCGTGCCTACCTATTAAGCAGTGTCCCGTGATGACACCTATGGTATCGCAAATATGCGGTCTATCGAGCGAAATCAGTCCCTTTGATCTTTTCAAATCTAGCTTTGGCCAAATTTGTTTGGTTGTTTGACACGTCGTGCCAAGACTTCATCTGAGGTTTGATTTGCTGTTAGCATGTTGCGCTAATAAGCTTTTGCATGTAGCGATAGGAATACCTACTGCACCCGTGTCAAGTACAATTGGTAATTTGGTTCCATTTCTGGCGAGTTCATCAGCCTTACAGTTCCCTGGAATGTTACTATGACCAGGCACCCAGCATAGGTGAATGTTAAAATGCTTTGACATCTCCTGCAGAGATGATCTGAATCTAGGGTTGTCTTTTGAATTTGTTTAGACTGATTCCAGGGATTTGATTGCCGCTTGGCTGTCCGAGAAAATGCTAATATCCTTGGCAGATATTACATTCTCTTTCAGGAAGACGGAAAGATAGGCTGAGATTTAGCCTGTCGGCGAAGACACCAGCACCCACTCCGTCATTTGTTTTTGAACCATCGGTGTAGAAGTGGATCGAGTCATTTAGCACAGGTTCGTTGCTCTCCCATGACGTTCTGTTTGGGATTATGACCCGGAAACTCTTATCAAAGTTTAATCTGGTGAGGCTGTAATCGGTGTTTTCAGGAACATTTGTATATTCGTTTAGAATGTGAGGAATTTTATATTTCCTAGTGAATAGGACCAGTTCAGTCTTATGTGGGTTAACACCCAGTCCACAACTGACCGCCCATTTGGAAAGTTTATGTAGTGCGTTTTGGAGAAGCTCCTTGAGTACATTCAGGTATTTCCCTGAGACAGCGATAGCGACGTCATCCGCGTAGGCAATCACGTGGCATCCCTCTGCTTCCAGGATAAGTACTAGCCTGAGGAGAATTCTGAAGCTTGGAACAACGTTTCGGCCAACGGTGGGCGTTACAGAGCCATGTTAATCGAATTTTTTTTTTAAGAAATTGATGACATGAATTTGGACGACCTTTGTTCATGCGTGCAGCCATGCCAGAATCGATCTTTTGCGCACTAAATTCTCAATCGTTATATCGCCGTCTTGGCGATCTCAATTGGGCACTTTGGAGATGCGCTTTGACCCCTTTGAATTGTGTTGTGGGGAACCGTGAAGAACCGATGTTTTGCCAACAGTCCGGAAACGATTCAAGGACTTAAAGCCAATATCATTCAAGCAATTCGATCTACAGTGCGAAACCATCAAAAAGGTCTTGGAAAATGACAGAATAAGCTACTGCGAAGCTAGCCGACGCAGCTACTAATGTGTGTAAAATGTGTTCCATAACTAATGGATATGTTTGCTTTTACTAACAAAGCCATAAAACATGGACAAAATTTAATTTTGTTCATTTTAATGCATTTTTAAAAAGAAAGTTGTATTTGGCCCATCTGTTATATGCTGAAATTTGGATTGGGCCTGAAGCTTAATAGTCAGATTAGTGATAAAGTGCTTGCGTTATATGACAGATTCTGTAAGCTATAGTTAAAAATCCTGCAGACTAAAATTGGAATTGTGAAAGATTTAGCCTTTAAGGCTGGGTATTTTCCCACACGTGATTTAACATTCGGCGTAACAAATTTTCAAAACTGAGACCTACACCATGACTTTTGGCTAGTGAGGTAGGAGTGAGGTAGAAGTAGGAGTAACAACGATTCTAACTCTTAGGGGGGCAAATGTCTGATTATCAATTGAATGATTGAAATTAGAATAACAACTTGTGTAAAAAAGCACTATTTGGTTGGAATTATAGCTATTTCGGACATTACCAAGTGTCCTCATCAGATAATTATTGAAACAACTTATTCCCTTTTTTTCAATATGAGCATCTTTTTCGAAAAATGCAGGGATGGTCCTTAAACTACCAGACTTCACCAACTAAATAAAATTTTAAAAAATCGAGTGTAAGTTCACACGCTGTAGAAGACCTAGCTACGACGGTAGAGTAGTGAGGACGCTACGAATCAAAGCACGAAAAGGAGACGAAGGATAGGGAAACTATATAGAAACATGTTTACCTCATTCCTCCACAGCTTAAACAGTAATTTTTGTCTCTTTGTCGTTACACTTTTTCGTTTCATAAAATCTAATTCACACCGTCCCAAAGGAAGTTGCACTTAAAAAAATATAGTCGAGTTCATACACCTGAGACTGAGCTTGTTTGCTGTTAAACTTCGCACATTCGACGTTACATTATCCGCAGTGTAGAGTCTCGAAACTGAATACATCATCAAATCTGACTAAGTCATCCAATCCGAAAAAATCAGACATCATACCAACTTCCATCATCATCTTGCAGCCTCTCTCGGCCAATCTTTCCTACGCAAAGTACCTTAATTTGAATTTATAACCACAAACGTCAGAGGCGTTTCCGATAGCTTCTCGTTTTAAGAATGTCGTCATATATAAAACACCGTCATTGCTGGAGTCAGCACTGTAGTTCCAAAATACATCTTCATTATCACAAACCACATACATATCGAAAAGTCAACAAATCCAACTGTTTCGATTCAAGCTTCAATCACAGACTCATACCACGCCAAAACCTTTTATTATAGACCAAATGAATGCCATTATTATCGATCAACTGTCATTTCAATATTCAGAGGAAAATTACCATTTTAGCCACCTACCCTCAGAACTCCCTGTAAACCGAATCTTTTCCAGAACGTTATCCATACATTTAGCAACTTTCGTTTGATTCCTTACAACGAAGAATATTGCATTTATGGACTCATTGATATTGCTCACACACAATGCCACGTACACAAATTTACTTATAGACATTGTACCTACTACGCACCACCACACTTCCTTCGGATGCCGGTGCACCAAAGTCCTTTATGCAACACTACATAACAACACCATCTTCATCGTTCTCTAACCAGCATGCCAACACGAAATCGTCAATTTACTCTTTTTCGTTACACTTTTTCGTTTCATAAAATCCCATTCACAACGTCCGCGTTCCAAAAGAAGTTTCATTTACAAAAAAAAATAAAAGATGGCATAACAGGCTCGTCAATAACCAGGGCCTAGCTTTTTCTTCACAACCATTCATTTGTGTGCTTTATGCCGAATCGCGAACGGCTTAGTTGAGATTCGCTTTTGCTGATATTTTCTCAGATCATCCCGATAGGAGGGCCAGTGAACAGAAGGCCAGACCTTCTGCCGTTTATCGCACTGAATATTGAGCAACTGAGCCTGGAACTAGAAATTGGGAGAACAATGGGAGTGAACGATGGTAAGATGCGATACAATATCAGCCCCAAGGCGAATCACTGTGTTACAGAAATCTGGAAAGTTCATTGATATTCAACAAGGATTCGGAGTGGGTTTCATGCATTTTGCTTCTGAGTTGTTGAGTGCTCCTTACTAAATCATCTCCGCCGGCTTCATACAGCTCGGCGGGAGGGCCGTCATTTCCGGGATCCTTGTTAGGCTTAAGTTAAGATATTGCTATTCTCAGTTCACTTATTCGGTGGTGTGGTTGAATGTTTTCTATGTCGAGCATGGTCGTGGGTGGGCAGGTTACTCAAAGCACAACCCCCAACCTAAATATCTCTAAGACACGGAACGGAATTGAGAGCTGCTGTTCGCCTTTCGGTTCATTCGCCACCTTCTGCGTTCAACGGGCCTAACTTACCCTAAATGGCCTGTTGTTTGAATATGTCGAAACAGCTCATTTAGGTTATTCAATTTGTCCATCCATGATTGCAGTAAACGCCACCGTTAACTCCATCTTGGAGGTTCTTCCGCTGTGTGAAAAGTGCCACCAAGATTTTACACAGAGATTGAGTCCCTACCTACGGTCAAGTTACTAAGCACTCAGCGGTCGTCACGTCGAGTCGAAGTGGGTATGCATCATTGCCCGTTTCCTTTAAAATTCAGAATCTGGTCAATGCAAAGATACATACAAGATGCGCTCGTTATTTGTTAACGAACCAGATAGTTACAAAGGAGCCAACAAAATTATTCATCTTGCAAGCAAACTTTGCCGAAGGAGATACCCCTAATCCCTAACACGGAATAGCCAAACAATCCTTAAATCACTTCCCGATTATTTTCTCACCACAAACATCGACCTATAACTTCTACAGTCGGACATTCATTAACGAATTATCCTGATTTATAGAACCAGATACAATGAATCAATAAACTTTTTCTCTCTGTGACCCGAACATCTGACCATTTCCATTTGAAAACTTTCCCCTGGTCATTTGGATAAACGAAGAAAAGCCTCAAAGTAAATCTCCGATAATTTACGACCTCTGCAGGATAAATGTCTCCTAAGTGTGAATAACGTGTTTTATTAGCACCTCCTGTCAGAAAATATTTATCTTCGGCAATAATTCCAATGGTTTCTTACCTTTTTTCTTCATCCTCCAAGTATCTAAACTCTCCATCTGAGTGTAGGAAAGATAATATGCCGCAGCTATACCTTCCTTTGATATCCCTTTCGGCCTACCTCAACTCGGGAAAATGATTTCCATACCTTATTCCAAGTGTTCACGATCAGCGTTCGGGGCTGTTGTGCTTCGTCTTTAATTTCTTAATTGCCACATGGGGCAGCCGCATCAGGGTCTCATAATGCCAAGATAAACGTGGCCTCGGACTGCCGCGGATAGTCGTCACCAAGAGCGAGAGACTGCAAGGAATCCGTGGTATTTCCAAGAGCAGATGATGCATGGTAGCATTATACACACGTTCACCACCATCCAGCCATGTGAACGAAGTGGAGCCAAGAAGATTATGGCCCTTTAACAAGGGTTCATGCCACACCATGTCGCCGTCCTCATCAAGCCGAAATGAAGCAATTACAATGGTCTGCGCGAGGATTACCCGTATTCCACTGTGGTGCATGCGGCATGCTCCTCGGAGATGGGTAGTCATTTAGAAATTATTTTTTAATGTCCACATAATAGAGACATTGGACGGCAGAGGAGCCGGAAGGCTGCCATGTGAAAATATGTAAAACGCCTTTAAAGGAAATCGAGCCTAATTTAGTGGATGACGTTGTTCAGATTTCTCGTGTCGCGTCGTGTTTGCCTATAAATCTTTGGGAGAAATTATTTTTATCCTCGGACTTCCTGGACACAGAAGCATCTGGGTATTCGGTGTCCTTATCGTTTAGCCAACGTACTATTACGTTGACCTCGTTCTGATGAACAATGAGTGCCAATGATTGCCCATTGTTGGATGTGCCGGACGGGATAGCACTACGGTTAATCACCCCTTTGCAGGACAATTATTTACAGATTTAGATATGGTCAGGATGATGATTAGCAATACTGTGTATGTGTTGTGTATACCTTTGCCAGGGTCGAAAGGGTGGGCAAGAGAGCTGTGGATTTAATTCGTTGGCACCTAATCGAATTGTTTTCCAGGACGTTGGACCCTGGAGAGGTGCTTAATGCGGTGTAAAACGGAGATGCAATGGTTGTGAGTGGTTTTTGTGGTAGTAATTAGGGTGTAACGGTAGTTGGATCCCCCTCGTTTTTGCTTGTGGGTTAATTTGTGGATGAAGAGGTTTTTCCCTGGTATGGTGTAACTATGAGCGGGTAATTAAAAATAGGGGAGCTGAAGAGGTTAATTTTCTTAGATAAGAGCTTACGACTACATGAGTGGTGTGAATGAAGGTATTCTAGCTTATTAAGTAAATGGACGATAATTGTAATCGGAATGATGTGAAAATGCCGTAAAATACACTTCGTTTCGGGTAACATTGATGGCCAATAAAAAGCCACACCAAATGGAAAAAGTTTAATTCGTTCTCGTTTCGATTATTATTATCAGCGGTACAAGGAAAATCTATTTTCGTCCTTTTAAATCACTAGCCACCCGCTCTTAATGGTAAAACTTTAGCAATTTCCGGCTTGGGAAAGTTTCAAGTGTAGGCCACCATCAGGTGGATAATAATCAATGATATAGCGACCACAAGTTTATGCAAATCTCTGGTGAGGTTCTCGTATCGATTAGGACGATTTGATCCTTTGTATTCCATCATTTGGTAAACTTGTAACTGGAAATCTCAAAAGCAAAGCAAACAATTTCCAATACACTCTCAGCTTTATGAGAAACATCACGTGTGGGATTTTACAAAGCCGTGCCATTTATTCTGAGCACAATCTCGTACCATTATTTGAAAAGGATAATTCTGATTAAAAACAACAAGGAACCCATATCTGGGTGTCCTTTACACATTTGGTAGTGGATGCACGTATATTGGGAGTGGTTGGTAAATATCTTTTTCTATTTTCAAACACAGTTTGGTGATGGGATTGAGGGTTGCAGGAGTTCTTAAAAGAAGACTAGGCAATGTATGCTTAAGAGTATGCGGCATTAGATATTTTGGGGATGTATAGATTTAGTGTCTAATAAATGTAATCCACTTTAAAACTAATTACTGTCCAATGTTTATTTCAAAAACCATTTTTAAACAGAGGGGCAGATTTTCTACTCACTTAGTTAGGTCTCTGTAGATAGTAAATAGGAGTTGTCTTCATGGAGCAGATGGTATAGCAAAAACAGAAGATGTGGTTATGTTGTATTTATAATTTCCCAAACATTCGAAGATTTCTAAAAATCATTATTAATTAAGGCCCAGTGACCTTAATTGTGTTTCGATGAGCCAGGTCATCAGTAAATGTCCCTTAATGTTTGTATTTCTGTGTGATAAAAATATACGTCTACTTAGCTTGATTTCAAAGTATAGAAGAATGAAATACAGGATGCAAACATTGAGTTGGTCGTCAAATGGTAGGCCAACTAGCTTATGCTTACCAAGTAGACAGGGTCTCAATCCCTGTGAAAAGCCTTAGCAGCAGCAGATAAGACCAGGAGATTACCTGTATTCACACTAATGCACTCCCCAGATGGAGTCAACGGTTGTATCTACAGTCTACAGTATGAAAAACTATGACATCTACACGGATCCTGTTATAGTGAGCAGAAACATTGACTATTCTGATGGGGATTAGTTATAAGTGCCAGACTTAGGGAATGTATCTTATGTTTTCAAGACATTAGCGAACGCATTGTAGCAATCCCCATCAATGCCAAATTCGCCAACATAGCCTTATATGCCCTTACGCTCCGACGGTGGATATAGTGATATAACCAAAGACTGATTCTACGAGCTCCTTGGTAAAACTTATGCGCGACTACCGAAGTGTTCAAATCGTGCTGGGAGATTATTATAGAAGATATAGAAGAGAAGATATCTCTAGCAGTATTGGCGGAAAACACAGCCTACACGACATCACGTCTGGCAACGGCTCACGCTAATTGACTCGCTGCGGGAACGAAATGCCACATAGCCAGCACACGGTTTCCTCACCTCGATAATCAATTGGGGAACCTCTTCATATCAACGACCGGGCAATCAAATTGATCACATTGCGATAGACAAGAGGCACGCATCCAGTATGCTGGATGTCCGAACATTCCGAGGGGTAACATCGACTCAGACCACCACCTTGTTGCACCCAATATAAGAATGCGGATGTCCATCACGCCATAACAAATCAAAAATACTGTGAAAGATTGAATGTCGAAAGACTGGAATCACAATAGACCGCCAAGGCTTTTGCAGAACAATGGCAACGATCTCAACAAGCCATCAACAACACCCACTAGCAAGAAACTCTTTATATGATGAAAAATGACGACAGATGCTCGCAGCAAAGAACGAAGCCTATAAGGCTAAGCAAGCTGCAGGTGAAGACGAGAGCTGCCATTGATCTCTATAGGCTAAGAAGGAGGGAAGAACACCGGCTATTCAGAAAAAAGAAAAAAGGACATGCAAAGCGCTAGATCGAGGATATAGAGAGTTTCGTAAGCTTTGCAGGGCTCGAATTCTGTCGAGATGAACAGTGAAAGGTCGTAGTTGAGACATAGTCGATGCTGAGGAAGAACCACTTCTGGAAACTGTTAAATGGTGATGACGATCAATCTCCTGCTGTCGTGCAGAACCAACCATTCAATATTGACAACGACAGCGAAAACTGCCAACCACCCAACCTAAGTGAAGCAAGGATAGCAATATCTAAACTTAAGCTTAACAAGGCTGCCGGAAACGATCTTCCCGCCGAGATGGAATATTGGAACGTTATATTGACCAACTTATAAGCAAAATTTGTTCGGATGAAAGTGTGCCTGAAGAAAAGAACCTTAGCATCCTTTGCCCGATCCACAAAAAAGAAGACCATCTGAGCAGCCCCAAGTACAGAGCATAAGTCTCTTCAACATCGCCTACAGATCCTATCTGCCGTGATATGTGAGGTTCTAAAACAGTTTACCAACAACCTGATTGGTTTTAGACCAAGGAAGTCCACAACTGATCAAATATTCACACTTCGACAGATCCTGGAAAAAACCCAAGAAATCCAAATAGATACCCACCACCTATTCATCGACTTCAAAGCAGCATTCGACTGCATTTATAGAGACGAACTATACAGAGCCATGTCTAGTTTTGGTATACCGCCCAAACTCGCCCCAATTCTTTCTGCTTCATCAGGGTCGAAAACGACCTCACCGAACATTCGATACTTACGAAACAATCGTAGGATCCTGTGGCAAAACCTTATTACGAACGAATGCCTCTATAATAGGATAAGACAGGACCTGGGAAATTACCTCCTATTTGACCAGAAAGCTGCAAAGGGTTACGAAATTTTCTAGGACCCCCTTGCGAAACGTATTTTGAACAAATATCGCTATGGGGCAGGACATACCATGACTTTTTAAATTAACTCCCTTTTTACGAAGAAATTACAAACGTTTGTGAATTGGTGTCTATAAAACTTCTTCTAGCGATACCGTGTCTCAAACGAACGTCTCTATGAGCGGGTGTGGTCGGATCCAATAGGAACAGCCATTTAATGTAGAAAAGGGCCGTGGATGTCTCGAAGAGTAGTCAAAGATTACTATATCACGCAAAGGAATCTATTAATCCAAGATGGCAGAATAAATAAAACATGACATAGAACAGCGGAGAAAGTCAGTTGGGGAAGGGTTAGAGGGAGAGAGAGTTAAAGCACTTTCCCAAAACGCATTGAGAAGGCTGATACAGCACAGAACTGTGGAAAAAGTCAGTTGGGTAAGGGCTAGATAGAGTTGTATTTTCATACGCATTAATGAATAGAGGCCATTCCTCTGGCTTTCCACTAAAACATGGCAGCTCCTTTGGAATGACATGGCGTGCGGCTATTTGTTCAGCATTAAGACTTCGTGATCTATCTATTATCGGGCTTTGCTCATGTTTTTGTGAACTAGATAAATCAACGTTGTTGTTGCGGTTGGTATCGAGTACTGCGGAGATACCACGTGGGTTCAATTGTTGAAAGCTATTAGGTTGGGCTTGGCTTATCGTTGGATAGTTTTCATTATGAACGTCTATACCTTGAAGCCACGTATTAATCTTTTCCATTGACATAACAGACTCAACACCTGCACTTTCGCTCGCGTTTGACATTTCTTCTAATAAACGGTATTTCTTTTCTAGGTAGTCCTTTTCTAGAGCATGGTTTCGGTCAAGAGCGTTGGGAGTTTTGTGTAATGAAGTTAAATCAGTGATGTTTTTTAATGGTGGGGAACAATCAGCTTGCGAAGAAGTTGGGGGAACATTGGAAGGGTTCAATTCAGCTTCCTTCTCGCATTTGCCGCATATATATTCATGAAAGCGTACATCCTCATTTACGCCGGCACATGAATAGTGGTACCATTGGTCACGGACATTGCACCATGTGGTCGATATCGTCAGGTCTGTCACATAGTTGACATGAAGACTCAATGGGCGCGTTCATGGATGGAAGGGATCGTGCGATGTTTGTTATTTTCTTTGGGTTTTTATTTTTAGACGACATTATGGAAACGACTTACCTTATACTCACTTGACATTGAAATTTTCGAGATCGATGTAAATTGGTGGAGTTGTGGGCTAACGACGTTTAAGTGGTGACGAAATGGTGGTGAAGTGGCGGTGAAGTGCTGTTGCAGGATGGTGAAGAGGAGGTACAGGTGCAATAACTTCGTCGAGGGGCTTCTTTGGACGTTGCGATGGAGCTTAGACCTCTTGATAAGCTGCTTTTATTATGTTGCTATGCCGTAATGATGATGTCGCTGGACTTTTTCTGGCTTTGCGGATATATCTTAGCAGCTTTTTATTTGAAGTTATATATTTTAAATGCAAATTAAACTTTCATTAGTCAAACAATTTTTTTAGAATGTTAGGAAGCAAGTTAAACTTTTAAATTTTATAGCAATTCATTAAATTTTATTTATTTTTACTCTAAACAAGCTGGCCCGTCAAACGTTGTTTTGCCATTATCAAATGGAATGACCGCCTACAGCGCCACCTGTTGAGAATTTTTCAATATTTCTTTTTTCCTAAACATTCGCAGAGCAATTACGAACAAATCCGCAGAAGGAAGTATCCAATTTGGTCCAGTCGTTTTCGAGTTTTAAGCATCCGAACAAACCAAGATCCATTTTTATATATATAGATAGATTAACAATTATTTCTTACAAAATTAATTTATCAAATTTGAATTATAAGCGCTAAAAAAATTGTCTTCGTTCTAACTTTGCCGCCTTTTTTCTCCCAAAAAGGCAAATCTTACATGCGGTAAGAAAAAGTAATGCCAAAAGATCAGACCGCAGTTAGATGCGCTTGCAATGAGCGTATTTTAAAGTGTCTGCTAATAGATGGCACTATTTGATTAATTTGTAGGGCTGCCAGGTTTGGCAACAATTGGGATGACTGATGGGCTTTCTAGTACCATTAGACCCATCAAGGAAAAACAGTACATAACTACCTAACTGAGTAATAATCTGCCTTGAGATACAAAATGGCCAACTACGACCAATGTCCATTTAGAGGACCTTGTCTCGACTAGGTGTACATATGTTTCGCCTTAAGAATAATATTTTCAATTCACTGAAACACGAAGATAAATTCCCGGTAAATAATTTTAAAAGCTTCTCCATTCACATCCTCGCCTGGCCTATGATTAATTTTACATCAAAGTCCCTGCGGTGAGAAACTTAATTTGTCCGTCCCGTCAGACATGAGATTTATGCAAATATCGATACGGCAATTCCTCCTCTATTCTACTCTTGGTAGTCCTCTCAGGAATAAAAGAGTTCCGCATAATTGAAGATATGATGAAATCTTGTTTTCCCAGAGGTGTAGCGCTACGTCGCACTCCGAATGCATCATCCCGGATACGAAGCCTACACACTGCACAGCACATAAACCATTTTCTTCAGCTGCAGCATGTCCGCATAGAAATTGTCTTGTGCCGACGCAATCCAATGTTTGCAAAGGTGCTCCCATTCCAAGCACACAATGCACATACCTAATCAAAACGATTGCTTCTCATAGGTCGGGACGAGCTGAATTCTTAAGATTGGATTCGAGTCTGAGACGACACGTCTCTGTCCATAAAGTGGTAATCCAAAAGCGTTTCTTTTCAATTAAGCACACTTTCATCACCGCAGCATCAGATGACGCAACGCATCTCTATCACTACCACAGGACGTTAGAAAAGTTAATTAATAAGCCTGGACATGGAAAGGATGAAATAAACATCAAGTCTCGTGGGTCATATCTGTCTTGTTCGATCGTTGATTTGCAATATTTTATGCTGATGGACGGAGTTAATCGACGCACCTCTATACATGAACGAGCGAGCAAGGAGACTTGTTGAACCCAGAAACTGTCGCTTCAGGAATGATTGATGTTCTTCGAGAGGAGAGTGACTCTGTAATGGTGACGTTTCACCTGTTGGCCCTGATTAAACGGAAGTGTTCTGGTTCAGACAAGGTCTCCATCCCTCTCTCCCACTCGATGGATACTTTATTACGATAGATGAGGTTTTAATGATGCGGACACATTTTACGAGCGCAACTAGCTTGACGAAGCACTGCCGCCGGTGGCGACTGATTGAGAAGCTAATTTCCTATCAACGTTGCAATTAGTTGTTTGGTGCAAATCAGGAGTTGTTGGTGTGTTGTCAGGACTACTAAGTATCACACAAGTTTTTCAGTTTTTCAGACACATGCTTGTCACTCTTGGCAGCCATTTGACGTATTTATTAGCCATCATATGCGGGAATAGTTTCCTCGGGAGTCATTGTATAGATTGATTTTTTTTATGGAAAACCAGGAGAAGACACACTTTTGTGTTTGAAAATTTGCACAATTATGCAAGGACCTTCATATTGGTGAGCTTGACGGGGAAACAGCTTCCGCGTGGTCATTAAAATGAATACAGTAACTGCATGATATCGTCGAGTATCCACTTGACTGCCTCCCGGGTAATTAACCTCTGGAGTTCGCTTTTTTTTAATAACCGACTTGCACCCATTGGCAAAGCTTCACAAATTTTATCGTCTGAAGCATTGCTGATTAATTCGCTGCTCTGGTCGTCTTGTCTACCGATAAAAGGTTCGTCGATCCCATGCTAAATGACTATAGTTGCCATTTTCGTCTAGAACTTAAGAATGAATATGTCGGAGTCAGTGCCCACTTCGGTACCGATCGTTGCTGAAAGTTGGTTTTGCTTATATACTAAGGACACGGTTGCTATATACAATTACATTGGTCTGGGTAGATATATAAAAACCTCTTTGGATATCTAATCAATCCTCTCAAGGGATCATAGTGCATTCGCTGATAAGCAAAACAAGCTTAACCTGCACAACTAGCCGTGAAAGCCTCAATTTCACGATGGGACTACCCACAAATCCAACCAGAACCGTCGAAAGGTATTGGGACACTCTACCGCGGAACAAAAATTGATCATAATACGACATGATGACTATCTTTGATGAGAATCGAGGTCCATCTAACACCTCCTGTACTCTTAGGTGGAGCACTACTTAGAGTACCATACGTTCCCATGAAAATGCATAACTACAACCACCGTTATACTTCAACTATTCACCTCACTTCCTAAACAGACAAAGCCATGCACTACGCAGAACAGTCATGTCATGCCTCTGGTCAGGCTTCGCAACCTACAATAATCAGGATTTATGGAAGATTGTGACCTTGAAGTTGGCTCGAGAGTTTTGTACAATCCTTTCAAGAATGAGATTAAAGGAGTTACATGACAGTCCATCGCCTTACCTAAATCCTTTTTTGGTATCGAATGTCTCGGTGCGGTCGTTTCCGACAGCCTTGTTAAGGTTAAGTTTAGATATGTTCGAACATCCAAAATCCTAGATGCAGCCCTTCTGCCTATAGCAATATGATCAATTTGATTGACCTTTCGTTGATCTATAGACCGCCAGGTTCCCTTGTGAATATTGACGTGAGGAAACCTTGCGGTGGGTACAGTGGCGTTTTCTTCCGTAGCAAAGTCAATTAGCCTAAGTCCGTTGCCAGACATGTACCTTGTAGACTGTGTTTTCCGACAATACTGCTTAAGATGTCTCTTCCTACAATGCGTTCGCTTATAATAAGTCCGAATAGTCGCTGTTTTTTTCACACTATAAAACGGTCCGTAGAAGATGTCACAGTTTTTCAATCTCTGTTGCCAGGCCTAGACTGCAGTAATGTCTGCTTTGCAACATCTTAGGGCTTCCGCTAGAATTCTCACATTCCAGGTTCTGATACGAACGCCGTTGTCTTTTTTTCGTTTATTGCTGTCAAAAATAAAATCAGTGTTTTGGTTGCTTCGCAACAACAATTTTTTTCTGTGAATGGGTGAACCCCCAACCTGGAGGGCCAGTTCGAATTTATTGGATACCCCTAGAACATGGATCCATCAGTATCCACTATGGGATTGAGCGTTGCCGTTAAAAGAGCCTAACTTGCCCTTGAGATTCCTAAATGGCGTGTTGTCCAAATATATTGAATCAGCTCATTGAGGTTATTCACTTTGTCGATTTTATCCTGCCTTCCACCTCCACACCTCAGCTGCTTCTCCGTTGTCCCATTGTTGGGGAGCGAGACTGTCTTCACTTTCGTATCAAACATAACGTAAAGGCGCGTACGCTCCACACCTATGCTGCTCCTTCGGTGCTCTCTTGTTGGGCAAAAAAAGAACGTCTAGCCGTTGCCATTGAACCTGTTTATTTGCATTTGGGCGTAGGTTCCAGAAATCGTTCTCCCTCACCCATCGATACATTCAGACGGTTTCTGTCTGATTGCTCGTCTTGTACAAGGCCCACCACGTCCTTTCGCTTTATTGTATTCGGTGAATTCGGTGGGCAGCCAAAGTACCATCAACCACTGGTCCACGAGCTTCATAACCTGAAAATGCAACCCAAAACTGGTAGAACTAGTGCGACAAAGGTCCGCTCAAGAAGGATTCTTGACTCTCAGTGAGATCATGGAGACTCAGGAGGAACAAAGAATAGGAAGAGTAAAGTGGTGATACCTATGTGTGGTTAGTTTCTGCTGCTGCGTTTGTATGAGAGAGGTAGTCAGTCCATTCTTATATTTTGTAGAAGCGGATGATCTGAATTATTCGTATATAGGCATGATCCTCAAGCCAACAATGGTGCCCAGGACCAGGCACATTTTTTGACTATTGTGAATCAGAGGGCAATGACATTAGGTTTCAAATGTCCTCCTAGATGTCAGAATCGCAGCTTTGTCAGCAGAATTGATGCATACTGGGTACTCATTCCGTAACTTTCAAAACGATAATCGTTGACGATAGTGAAAGAGACTTTCTGGGTACGTACCGTGTAATTTGTATACATGTGCACATACACAATATAAAAATTACACACTACGTATCTAGCAAGTCTCCTACACTATCGTCAACGATAATCGTTACGGAATGAGTAGATACCCTGCCAAGCTCACTATCTACTTTCTTACAGCCTTAAAATTGATGCTTTTTTACACAGTTGTTGTGCTGTTATCCTAAGAAGGGTTAATCTCTTTCTAGAAGAACCTGACTCAATTCTGGAGACTCATGTATATCCGGAACTTCAAATTAGGAGTTATAACGTATTTAGCCTTATCAGCACTACTGGAAGTGGATACTCTACAGCTAACTCCATTTAGAGTATTCGTTCGCTGCCACCCGCAGATAGAACGATTAAAAAATCCTTTTCCCTGCTTCGTCAGCATGACAATATAAATATGCGGGGATTTAATTAAGACGGCAAGAAAGGGATACAAATAAGAGGATAAGAAAGGACGATAAAGCCTGTAAACATAATGAAGTGGGAAGTAGCAAATAAAGGAGTTACCAAAATAAGAGAAGGAGGGCATTGTCATCGCACCAATTGGCTTGATTTTATCCTCGAAAAAGGGTCAAACCCCACATCTACCGACGTGTTAATAAGGGTTCTAGCATGCCAACCATCGAACCCACAACAAAATAGCGTCAATCACCTTCTACAGAGTTTGGAAACCAATATTGTCTTTCAAATGTAGGTTTAGATTTAAGAGTAGGGAAATTCACATTTATGGAATCGCACTACTCCCATTCGATTACCAAGCTAGGCAGTGCCAATTTTAAACCCGTGGATACAAATTAAACCATTTTTATGCAACTGGGTAGTATAACCCCTATAACAGTAAGTTCGGGTGTTATCGGACTGTCAGTGTAGTAGGTTGTGTTCCACTTTGTTAAGGAAAACTCTGGGTCCTTACGAATGGACCCAGAGTTTTCCTTATTATTCGAACAAAAATGACAAAAATGTGTGCACGATGGTGGCACATATAATTTAACGACAAATCTGAATGGGAGGTTTCTTGTTCATGATTATTAACTCGAATAACTTGACAGATCCGTACGAAATAAGGACGATCTAATAAAATATTTCTTGCTGGTAGGGTTTGACATTCTCAAACATTCTGTGCAGCATTTCGTCCAACCAACCACTGCATCACTGAGCCCTGAGCGATAGCATCTAGTTACTTACTTACCAATGTAGCACAACATTCCAGAATAAACCTAGGCCTCAAATAACTTAACTTACCTCTCCAATTAGTCGGGTCTTTAGCTAACTGCCTCCAGTTGCGCACTTGCAAGTTAGTTGAGTTCGTTTCCTTCTTGTGGACGCCACTTAAGGTGAGGTATTCCTACTGCTTCTGACGTCGGACTGAGAATTGAAAGATTCTGTGAGTCGAATTATTGGTGTAAATTCGCTTTATATGTCTTAGCCGTCTTAAACTTCCAATTATTCTATTTCGCTGTACAGCTTGTAAGGTTCTTGGTTGAATCTTTGCCTCCATAGCCCGTCAACACAAATGGAAACGAAATTTCCGACGAATTTTTCTCTCAAATGGACTAAGAGCGTTGGCTCAAGAGTTTTGGAACAACCTTAAGAATGATTTTAAAAAAAAGTCGCAAGACAATGCCTCACCTTAAACCTTTTAGCTATAATTGGGGTCGTCACCGACCCTAATGGAGCAGCGATAATATTCTTCATTGACGCACCATACAAAGACTGATGAGTTTGGGCGGTATACCAAAACTAGACATGTCTCTGTATAGTTCGTTTCTACAAATGTGGCTTTGAAATCGATGAATAGGTGGTGAGTATAGATTTAGACTACTTAAGTTTCTTCAAAGATCTGCCGTAGTGTGAAGATTTGATCAGTTGTGGACCTCCGTGGTCTAAATCTGCACTGATAAGGGCCGATCAGGTTTTTGTTAAACGGTTTCGAGCGTTCACATATTACGGCAGATAGTATCTGCAGATAGCATATGCCTCTGTAGTTGGCGCAGTCCAGAGGGTCTTATTTTTTGGGTCGGACAAACGATGCTGAGGTTCCATTCTTTAGGCATACTTTCATCCGACCAAATGTTTCTTATGAGTTAGTGAATGTTAGTTCAGAAGTCATCTCAGCTCGGTGGAAAGTCCATAATTTCCGGCAGCCTTGTTAAGGTTAAGTTTAGATATTGCTATCCTCACTTCACTTCGGTGATTGTTCGGCATTGCAGAAGTGGTGCTTCCATATTCTCAACCCCCAACTTGGAAGACCAGTTCCAATTCCACTACGGAATTGAGCTCTATCGTTGGCCTTTGCGCTCATCCGCCTCCATCTCTTTTCAAATAACCTGACTTACCCTTGAGATTCCTAAATGACCTGTTGTGCGAATATGTCGAAGGAACTCATCGAGGTTATTCACTTTGTCCATCTTAACGGGGACTGTAGACGCCACCATTAACTCCATCTTGGAAGTTCTTCCTCTGCCTGGGAATAGAATATTTGCATTAGTATGTGAATAAACGTCTTCACCCGGTCTCATCTGCTGCCGCAAAGACTTTACAGAGGAGTTGACACCCTATCTACGGTCAAGGTACTTGTCCCTTAGTGGTCGCCAAGTGAAGGCTAAGAGTCGGAGTTGGTAGTAATGGTGTCGAATTCGGCTTTGAAATCGATGAATATGTGGTGGGAGCCGATTCCATCCAATCGCTTATCCTGGATGGCAGTAAATTCAGCTTTGTAGCAGCTTATGGCTTCCATCTTTCTATCCTGGAGGTCCGAGCCCGTGATTTGACCTGGAGACAGTAGGCTAAATATTCCAAGCCATTCATTCTTACAAGGATTTTTTTAAAGTGCTACTTGCCGTTTTTTTTCTTCTGGTCAACACTAGCAACTATAAGTTAAGCAAGGTAATTCCGGTTGGATAACACCAGTATCCGATTATTACCACTTGGAGGTAATATATGAACAACTGGTGTGTAGTCAAAGCTACAACGCCTGGGGGTTGTCTAAGTCAACCTTAGTTAGTGTCTACCCACGATAGTACCTAGAAAGTAAAACTATGCTTTGGAAATCGCTTATGAACGATCTGTAACATGCAGATGACTGACTTTCATTCCTAAAGAAAAAAGGATGAAAAAACTGTCATTCCCCCCAAAATCAATGGCATAACCGAAACTCATTAGACAATGCAAACGAACTCATTAACTCAACACCTCGTCCCTTTAAACACACTCACTGGCAGCATTCAATTAAAAAATTCATTCAACTGTGCCAACTACCTCCAAACAGGACATGGTGTCAAAAGATACGACGACATTGAATATCCTTGTTGTTTTCAATTATTATACACTCCCTCTGGATGTTTGTGCTTAATTTCCGTCCGGAAACGTTTTCATCACTTTCCAAAACTTTAAAGCGAATCAAAAAAAAAAAATTATGAAATTAATTCCCATTGGGGAAGCCGGGCCAACAATCCCGGAAGAAAAATACAAACAGAAGGAAAATCGATATTACGCCACTCGAAGACCGAACGTTGAAAATATTATCAAAGGGTGGCCGAAGAACAGCTCACTTAAGACTCTATAAATAGGGGTGCGATAAATTTATGTGTGTGTGCATCTTTCACTTGATTTCTTCCACCCATTAAACGCAAAACCGAAAATAAAGAAACTGACTCTCTGATATTCCAAGTGGATGCATTTACAAGAACTTGAAGTTATCGCTTCGGATGTAATCTCATTCATTTACCAGACCACTTAATGTTGCCCGTAATGAATGGGAGTGCGCGAGTGTAGAATATTTCTAAACATCTGTAACAATTTATAGAAGCTATTTGGGAAATCAATTTTTGGAGACTTTTAAGTAACCGCGGTGTTTATTTTAGGTGTACATTATGTTCGAGTGTGAGAGCATTAACTAAGTGGTTGATTAGGGAGGATCTTGATAGCCTAGGTTAATATGGATTTTGAATCATAATAGTCGTACAACAACTAAATGACGCAATAAGTGCCGACATTAATCCACAAATTCTTCTTCATTGACTGGATGTGGGCTCACTTCATGAGCTATTACCCCTATTAGTCACAGCTGCTGGTAATGCAGTCTAAGCACTTTCACGTTTTTCGTAGAGACTTTAGTTTGGGATCAAAGCCAGATATGGTGTCAGTGTCATCAGATAGGATAGATTTTCTGTAAACATTGGAGTACCTCAAGCGATACTTCACATTCCCAATCTTTTACTGAATTACACCAATTTTTAGAATTACCGGCAACATTGCCTTGATCTAAAAATGCAGGAGAAGTACATTTTGTTTCATTGAAATAGTAATAAATCGCAGCCTTTTCAAAGAAGTCCACAAATTAGTTTTTTCGAGGTGCAAATCTTTCATAGACACTATGAGAGTATAGGTCAGATTCTTACTGACTAAAAACACCTCTTACTTAGTTCCTAAAGTGGTGCTAGAGTCCGGGATGAACCTGGGCCTCAACCAACATGCCTCTCCAATTAGCCCGGTCCACAGCTAACTCCATCCAGGTGTGCACTCCATATTGGTTGAGTTCGGTTTCTACTTGTGCGTGCCACTTAAAGCGAGGTCTTCCTCTACTGCGTCCGACGTCTGGCTGTGAATCGAGCCGGAGTATTGGTGTCCATTCGTTTTACAATACCTAGTAATCTTATACATACGTCCAATGCTGATTTTTTTGACCAGAGGGATGTTGCTGTACAGCTCGTATAGTTGTTAGTTGCAACGGGACCGAAGGTATATCGAAGAATTTTTCTCTACAATCGAGCAAGGATTTCTTCATCCACTTTGAATACGGTCCATGCTTCATCGCCGTAAAGCAGGACTGGGATGATCAAGTTCTTATATAGGATCTACTTAGTAGTTCGACTGAAGGCTTTACTACAAAACTGCCTTCTTAGCCCGAAGAAACAGCGGTTGCCTAGAGTAATTCTTCGTTTAATTTCTGACGAGAGGTTGTTGTCAGAGTTAATAGCAGAGCCAAGGTAGACAAAGTCCCGTAGTGAATCAAAGTTATATCTGTCAGTGCTAACGTTCTGTCCAATCCGTGGATGTTGTGTGTCCTTTCTTGTTGACAGCATATACTCAATTACTGGTAAACCCGTTTCACCGCTTCCTTCGCTATACTAGCAAACGTGGCTATGTTATCACGTTGAGTTCTCCAATTTATGGAAGATTGTGACCTTGAAGGTGGCTCTGTAGATTTGAGTAATCCTCTCAAGAATCAGATTAAAGAAGCCACATGACAGTGCATCGCCTTGTCTAAATGGTTTTTTTTTTGGTATCGAATGTGTCGGTGAGGTCGATTCAGACCCTGTTGGAGCAGCGAGAATTCTCCTTCGTCATCCTGCACAGACGAGTTTTTGCGTAGTTTATATCCGCATTTTTAGCTTGGCTGCAACAAGGTAGTAATAGTAGTCTGCAATTCGTCCATACATCATTTCAACCCACGCCTCGCCTATATATTTTTTTTATACCCTTCCCCTAACATATGCAATAGAAAATCGTTGTTTTTTTCGAACCATAAAAGATTTTGATAAATCGTCTGAGCAATATATTGTGACAAAGTCCTTTTCTATGTATCATCTCCATAAAGTTTTTAGCCACGCACACTTTTTGGGGATGGTTAATTTATGGACGGGATTAGATAGGCTATTCAACGATTCCCACACCGGAGTGAAGACTTCTCCGGAGGTTTGACCCGTCTTAATCTCCTGACTTTTGGTTCTTAATCCTCGTGTATTTCTTCATCACCGCAGCCTCTACAGAGGTCATCATCTATGAGATGCATTTTCAGTTTGTGGCTTTTTAGTAAGTTGTGTCCAGTAAGAATCCCAACTAAAGTCGAGACAGATTTCCTGTTTCTACGAAGTAGTTTATGGGTTTTGGCTGTGTCAGGCCACAGCCTTTTGGAAGTTTCACAGGTGGGAAGGGAGTTCCACCTGTTTTTGGCAGTAATCAGTGTTTTCTGTTCCACCCAAGATTTGAGGTGGTTTGACAGACTTGTCTGCTTTGTCAATGCTGGAGGCAGATCCTTTTCTCGCCAGTTCGTCAGCAGTTTCATTGCCCTGTATGCCTCTGTGTCCGGGGACCCAGCAGAGCTTAACATTATGTTAGACGCCAAGAACCGTTAGCTCTTCACGACAACGTTTTACAAGCCGAGATTTTATTTCGACAGCAGAGATAGCTTTTATTGCAGCCTGACTGTCAATAAAAATGGCGATATCATCTGGTGGTAGCGCCAGCATTGAGGTCACTTTGGCTGCCTCTGCTACTGCCAATATCTCCGCCTGGAAGACACTGCTGTGCTCAGGGAGACGAAAGGTGCTAGTAAGGTTTACTGTTTCTGAAAACACTCAAGCTCCAACGCCTACATATATTTTAGAACCATGAGTGTAGATGGATATGGTTTCGGTGCCTAATTCGTTTCTCTCCCACTCCTCTCTGCTTGAAAGATGCAGCATGTAGTCAGAGGATACAGCTGAGCCAAGATATCTGTGTAGAATTTGGGCATGTCCTCCTGAGTTCGATTTCCAGCAGTTGAGCTGGCTGATTCTTAGAGCACTTTTGCTGCAGATTCTTGCATGTAAAGGTCTAGCGGTAGCGGGTTAAGGGTGGTTTCCAGTCCCGTTGTTGGTGTGGTTCTCATTGCGCTAGTAGCGCCCACACATGCTATCCTTTGTACCTTTGTCATATTTTTCAGATGGGTGACTTTATTTGTGGATTGCCACCAGACAAGCCCCCCATATTTTAATATAGGTTCGGACCCGAGTTTTTCCCGAATATTCGGTTACACGTATAGAAAGCGACTGTGGCATTTTTAATGCGCTCGCGCACATTTAGGTTCCAGTTGAGTTTTCTATCAAGAATGACACCCCCAGATATTTTGCACTATCGGCTAGTTTGGGGGTAGTCCCATCGATAGCCGGTAGGTCGAATATTGCTATCTTCCTCTTTTTCGTAAAGGGAACGAGTTCCGTTTTCTGGGGGTTGATGCCAAGCCCACATTGTTTTGTCCACTCGTTGAGACTTTTCAATGCCCGCTCGAGTAGTTCACTAATAGTGGGTAGGAATTTCCCTTTAACAAGTATCGCTACATCGTCTGCGTAGTGCGTAGGCTATGACTTTTACCCCATTTCGCTGTAGCTTGATGAGTATCTCATTGTCGAGAAATGCAGCGAGTGTATATTCCTTCTCGTGAAGAGGTTTTTCTATTGTACTAACGATATCATGAAGGGCAGTTTCGACTCCCTTACCTTTCGTGTAGGCATGCTGGGCCGAGGATATGTATTGGGGGTCGAGTTTGTCACGAATGTAGATATCCATTAGTTTTTCATAGGTTTTTAGTATGAAAGATGTAAGACTTATTGGCCTAAAGTCCTTCGCGGTCGTGTGGCTGGGCTTGGCGGCTTTTGGGATAAAGACTACCTTTACTTCCCGCCAGCTCCTAGGGATGTAACCGCATTTTAGACTACCAACAAACAATTTGTGCAGGAATGCTGTTTCGAGGTGTTTCGAGGGATAATACCATCGACCCCTGGTGATTTATAGGGGGAGAAGGAGGCAATTGCCCAATTAATTCTTTCTACACTAACCCTATCCTCCATTGCTGCTGTTTTGGGGTTGCCATTATAGACGGTTATGTCTGGAGTCCTACCGGAGTATGAATCACATCCTGGAAAGTGGGTTTTCAGTAGATGTGTTAAAGATTCATGGGTGGACTGTGTCCAGTCCCCATTGGGGAGATTGTGGTAACCTGGCACAGCCGGTTCTTTGGCCATTACTTTTCTAAGCCTGGCTGATTCAGTAGTGCTTTCTACACTGCAACACATGTTACGCCAGGAGGTGCGTTTAGCACTGTAGACCGCACTTTTGAATTTGCGCTGATTATTCCTATAAAGACCCCTGTCGGCTTCCGAATTATAGCTTCTTGCTGCGTTATAGGTTTTCCTGGTTTCCCTTCTAATGCTTTGAAGCTCTTTCGTCCACCATGTCAGTGATCTTTGTGGTTTTATAGTCTTTAGAGGACAGATCATTTCATAGGCTTTGACTTAAATATTTCCTATTAGTTCCGTTGCAGCATCGATTTCAAACGGAGTTTCCATCGGATGCGGTAGAAGGGTGCTACTGTGTCTTCCTACTTTCACAATGAGCTTGTCCATGTTTGCCTTCTTGGGGTTTCGATGTTGAAGGGGAAGTTTAGTGTCGTCCTCTATTTCAAATTCTATTATTCTGTGTACAGAGTATGATGTTTCTGATGAAACTTTCCAGTGGCGCACAGCGAATCTATCAGAATTGTTGAAGGGGGTATTGTCAAGAACCTCTTCTCTATTTTTAGTGACAAAGGTGGGGTCGTTACCCCTGTTCGCCACATACGATAGTGTATGACTTTAATTCACTAAAAACACCCGGAAAGGCATTATATAGCCTATTCTTCCAATTCTAGCTCCTATTCCCACAAATTAGCAATTCCTTTTTAAATGCAGAATATATAACGATATCAGATTTTAAAAAAAATTCTTCAAGAAAGTAAAATACTGATGTTAGATACTTTATCCAACCACCGTCATTTGGTGGTTTCCAATTTGTTTCCAATTCAAACTTGTTTGTACCTCAATTTATATATTTCACATGGTAGCGTTATCTAAGCATAAAAAAGTCTACCTGTAGCAAACAAGATGTGACAACCCATCTTACAAAACAAAAGAGCCAAACACATGGGACTAGGTCTATGAGTTATATCCGCACTTTGGGTTCCTCAGAGATAAATGACTTCATTAGATATACACTTTTGAATTGTGAACTTGTTTGTATGCGGCTAATGACAAATTGTTTGTCATTAGGACCTAACAATATGAGCACCTCGTTGGCGGAGCTTACTTTAGATTCTGTACATGTGGTATAAGTGGGTTTTGACGTGAACAGCGTAATTATTGTGAAATAAAGGGCTCGTTTGTTCGTTGATGTTAAAAATTATGTTCCATTTCCTCATGGGTAATATACAACTAGGTTGGTTAATTATGCCACTACGCAGTTTTTTTTGTGACAATAGAGTATTTTTTAAATTAAAGTGCAATGATTGTACGATTTCCTTTACACGTTAGCTGGCTACATTTATTGGCGTTAAAAAGGCCGGACATGGTCTTGAATTAAAGCAGACCTATAGCGCATGGTACACGTTTGTAGTTTTTGAATTGAGCTTTTGCGCTAGGAATGAGGTGACGTGGTACAAATCAAGAGTTATCGTCAGAATGAGACTCATACTTATCAATGGCGTGTTCGTTTGGTAAATGACTTTAGAAAAATAAAAAAAACATATGAGAAGGCTACAATCCGCTGTGCGGATCGTTGAATACCCTATCCCATCCCACCTTTAAAATTAATATACCCAAAAAGTGGGCTTTATATAGAAAATGGCATAGTCACAACATATTGTTCAAACCGTTTATCATAATCTTTTGTTGTTTGACAAAAAAACATCGTTTTTTACCTGCATATGCTATGGGATAGGGTATACAAACGGTTTTTGTAGGAAAACGCCCCCAAAAAGTGGGCGTTGGTTAAAATGATCTAAGTACGAAATGTTTATATTATCATAACCAATGATCTTGCATCAAACGTTTTTTCAAATATTTTAAAAATGTAGCGAAAAAAGTTTTTTTTTTTTTTTAATAAAAACGCCCCCAAAAACTGGGCGTGGCAATAATCTTTACATGAATGAAATATAGATATTGAGGTTCTGTAAATATGTTTTTTAAACACTTTTTCAAAATTCTTTACGGTTAAGCCAAAAAACTACGTTTTTTTAAAAAGGGGGCTTGGCAGTAGGCGGATTTCGAAAAAATTTAGAGTTGTTTTGCTCCACTGCACAAGAATCCTATATACCAAATTTCATTCTCCTAGCTCAAAATTTAAGGCCTAAATATCGGTGACATACAGACGGATGGACGGACGGATGGACAGACAGACATGGGTCAATCGACTCAGCTAGTGATTCTGAGTCGATCCATATACTTTGACGTATATGTAGCTAAATTATTTCTCCATGTTACAAACATAATGTCAAAACTAATATACCCCTATGGGAAAGGGTACAAAAATAACTGAATTACCTTTGAACATTCAAGGAGATCTAAGAATAAAATCACTTCCCTCGATGTAAAGTGGACAGTGAAACTAAACCTTGTAGTTGAAAAATCCACAGATATTCTTGAGTGCTCATAACACACACATTGACTATCATTTGATAGGTCTTAATTTTTGTTTTCATATTTGAATGTCTGGTAGTCAGTGGCATTCGTAAGCCATTTTTTAGGCAATTTTTTGTTGTTATTTTTTGTCTGACTTTTAAATTCACCCCCTATTTTGTGGAGTTTTTGGACAAAGTCTATATCACTGTATAGCTCATAAGGTTCTAGGTTGAATCTTCAACGCTGTAGACTATCAATGCAGACGAGACCGAAGATTTTTCGTAGGATTTTCCCTCGAAACGTAAAAGGTTTTCTTATCCGCTTTAGATAAGGTCAATGCTTCAGCGATAGAACTTGGATGATCAAAATCTTACATAGAGTCTTCTCAGTGGAAACTATAAGTTGCCTTCTTAGACCGACGAAACGGCTGTTTTCATGAGTAGTTATTCGTTTGATTTCTAACGATATGTCGTTATCTACTTCAATTGTGACGTTCTGTCAAATTCGACGATTTGGACCTCATGTATTTGGGCTTATCCTAATTAACTGCTAAACTAACTTCATCTGCCTTATTATCTATACCAGCAAATCCGGCGGTGACATCACTTTTAGATAATGAATGATCCCTATAGTCAATATTTAAGGAAGATTATATCCTTGCTGTTGCTCGGTACAAACCTCTAAATAATCCTGCTTAAGAAATCGAATGCCAATGCACGACCTTGTCTAAATCCTTATTTGGCATGAAATATTTCTGTGAGGTCGTGGATGAAATGGGGGATCGTCATCCTACATATTACGTGCTATACCAAAATAAAACATTATAGGTTTTCTCCAGGATCTTGTGAAGTGTTAAAATGTGATCAATTATTAACTTTGTTAGCCTAAAACCACACTGACAAGGGTCGATCGGTTTGTTTATAGGTGATGTTGTGGATATTTTACTATATTAAGGGCTGATAGTTTTCGCTTTTGTTTACTAGACTAGGATCGTCAAGCCACACTTACTCAATCCAACAAAATTAAACTGACTGGCTTACATCAACTATATAGGAAATGCAGGGACCCTGACGTTGAAGAAAACGTTTCTATGCTACAGACCAATTACTAGGCAATTATTAGGTAACATGTAGCTCAAGGATCTAAGACACATGAAAGATGCCCAATAGAACGCCGTTATGTTCTGACATTCACTTCCAGCGTTATGATATTAATTGAGAGATTGAATGTCCAAACATTCCGAGGGGCTTACATCGACTATCTTGAATGCGATATCCACCATGCCACAACAAATCAGAAATAATGTGAAAAATTTAATGTCGAAAGACTGCAATCGCAAGAGACCGCCAAGGCCTTCACAGAACGTTTATCCCTTAATCTCTCGATTAACACCATACCACCAGCATGTAATGTCGAAGAACAATGGCAACAATGCCAACCGTCCGTTATATCAACCGCAACTGATATGCAAACCCTGGTTTGATGAAAAATGCCGACAGATGCTCGTATGGCTAAGCTGAAGTTGAAGACGAGAGCAGCTGGAGGGAAGAACACCGGCTTTTCAGAAAAAAAAAAGAAAAGCGCGCTATCGAGGAAATAGAGAGGTCCTAATCCAGGAATGATGTGCGCGAGTTCTACCAAAGTGTAAAACGTAAAAGCTAGGGATACAATTCTCGAACAGAATCCTGTCAAGATGAACAAGGAAATCGATGACGAACAATATCCCGCTGTCAGAACCAACCGTTCAATACTACCAAACAACCGACCTAAGTGAAGTGAGGATATCAATATCTAAACTCAAACCTAACAAGGCTGCCGGAAACGACGGCTTTCCCGTCGAGCTTTATAAAGCCGGCGGAGATGACTTGGTAAGTAACATCCATCAACTATAAGCCAGATCTAATCGGATGAAGTCAAAATCGATACCCACCACCTATTCATCGGTTTCAAAGCCGCATACGACTGAATTTATAGAGACGAACTATACAGAGCCATGTCTAGTTTTGATATACCGCCCAAACTCGTCCGTCTGTGAAGTATGACGTTGGAAAATTTTCACGCTGCTCCATCAGGGTCGGCGACCTCACCGAAACATTCAATCCTAAAGAGGACTTAGGCAAGGCGACGGAGTGTCACTTGAATTCTTTAGCATCATTCTTGAGAGGATTGTGAAAAACTACCGAGCCAACACCAGAGGTACAATATCCGCGGTTTGTTCGCGCTAAGAGGGCAATTTAGTAGTAAAGACCTCACTCGAACTACTAAGGAGATCATATACAAGACCCTGATCATCCCAGTCCTGCTCTACGGCGCTGACGCCGTATCAAAAGTGGATTAAAGAATCTCTTGTCGTTTTTAGCCAACAATTATTCGACACATTTCGTTTTCGTTGACGGTCTTTGGAGACGAAGATTGAACCAATAACTATACGAGCTGTACAGCGACATACCCCTTGTCAAAAAAAAACTTCGCACTGGACGTTTAAGATAACTAGGACAGTAGAGCGAATTGACCCCAATACTCCTGCTCGCAGAGTCTTCGATTTCCAGTAGAGAAGACGTCGCTTTAAGTGGAGCGGCACAAGTAGAAACCGACCTCAACCAACTTGGAATGTGCAACTGGAAGCAGTTAGATTAGGAACGGTCTAATTGAAGAGGCATGCGCCACTTAAGTAAGTAAGAAGTGCTGCAATATTCTAGGCGGGTGGATGCAGTGGTCATGTGGTTAGTGCGTTGGACTCCTAAGCGAGGGGTCTCTGGTTCAAATCCCGTAAGTGACAACAATGCATTTTTTTTCACCGCCCTACCTCTTGTGAAAGTCTGACAAACATCCAAGGGTAACACTGTCATGAGAAGCTTCTCAAATTTGCCGTTCGGTCGGCGTTAAACAGACCCTCTTTTTGTGGCAGAAATAATAACTTCGCACACACAAAAGAATAGATAAGCTAGGTTTTCCAGATATTTAATTTCAATGTTCTGGGTGGTGTCTTGTAAATGCAGTGATTCGAATAAGTATTTTCGACACTCTGTTGCTCTACTGCGTTGGATTTACTGACTGACTGTATACGCATGTGATCCTGTAGGCACTGATATTGTAATGCAAAAATTTTTAAGTAAGTATTTCTGCTGTCATCCGGGTCTTTGAGGAACATCTCATATAATTTGTGTAAGCCTTTCAAACCCCTCAACTTGTACTTAGCAAAACGTGAAATAATTCTTTTTTAAAGGCGCTGTTGCAATCCCACATCATTAAAGAAAAAACCTGCAAATACATGTTCATCAGTTACAATGACTCAACATCTCCAAGACACTAACAAAGATAATTGCATGCACCAAGCAGCTACCAATTTAGTTCAACATCTCTTCCTAAATCCTCCTCACGCAAAACCCATTTCAAGTTCATTTTTGTATTAAAAAAAAATTAAGGACAGACAAAAAAAAAACGACGATACAAAACCAACACCAGCAATCAGCCATCAGAAAGGGCAGACACATAATTGCAGGCCATTTATATCAGTTACCAACTTTGGTAATTACAATTCAAACTTGTTGGCAAGTTGATTGTCTAATGATCGGTTAAATGAACCAATCACGAGCGTTAATGCCAATCAAATGAGCAACATACTCGCGTATCGAGGAACACATTCAAGCACACATCCCTTCAAGTTGTTTCAGAGCCATCAAACTACCAAAGTGCTGTAAAGTCCTCTACGTGCTCCACCGGTTATCTGCCTTTTCTTTCACGGGTCCATGGCCAGAAAAAAAAAAACAATTCGTGTCCGGTTACAAGAATCTCAGTGCGAAAACCCAAGTAAACGGCGAGGGTATAAATTATCTGGTAGGATGCCATCATAATGGTGCATTCATCGAGATGCCCGTCAGCCATGGAAACCTTCGAGCATTGTGTTCCTCTGCTGTCGCGACGCTGCCTAGTTAAAATGCATTAAAATTACTCAATCAAATATAATCCACGCGTTTTTGTTGTATTTTCTGCGTTTTTCTGTGATGAAAACCATGTGTAGGGTAGCCGGGCTTCGATGGCGTTAGTTTAAGCTTAGATCGAGCAATCACGATGATGGATGAAGATTAGAGAACCTGAGAATTTCATACAACAGCTGCAAGGCTACTGTCCGCAGTTTGATTAGGGCTTCTCCTACAGTCTTCTTGTCTGTACGAGGTTCCGCTTCATTGGGATGTTTATTTTGTTTAGCTCAGATTAAATACAAACCACAACTGTTTAGCTCAGATTAAATACAAACCACAAATAATTAAAACAAATTCACTTTAAGTGGAAAACAATAGAAGAAAAACCACTTTTATTTACTACCTCTCTCCTCTTTCACTGTTATAAAAGGACTGAACATACAATACTTGCAAAGGTATAAAAAACTCTTACTCCTACAGTGTGTCTATACAATGTTGCTCTACATTTGCTTGCAATATTGTTACTTTAATCACAAAGATTTGTGTTCGAAACAGTCCCGGCGAAAACCTAAGGTTTTCTAACCCTTTCACATTTTATTTTATTATCTTATACTGAGAATCAATTTTCAATTGGCAGCACACAAATCTTTTGAACTGGTCTCGTGAGTTGATTGGTGGCAGTCTGTATGACTACATTTCCCACAAGCCCGTCCTTACTTGCAATTAGCCTTGAGATGCGTCCTAATGCCCATGCCGATTGTGGGAAGTTCTCGCTCTTTATTATAACCAGTTGGCCTTCCTTTAGTTCATGTTTCTCTCGTCGCCATTTCTGTCTTTCGAATAAAGTAGATAAATATTCCTTTCTCCATCTTACCCAAAAATGTTGTAACGTGGTCTTTCGTTCTTTACACAATCTTACCCCCTGCGTGTTGGATAATTCATTAGTTGCAAACGGTAATGGCAGCACTAATGGTTCACCAACAAGAAAATGTCCCGGCGTTAAACCCTGTAAGTCACTCGGATCATCATTAAGTGGATGCAGTGACCTTGAATTTAGAATCGCTTCTATTCCAGTTAACAAAGTTAGAAATTGCTTATACGCCAACACCTTGGGACCGACAATCCTTGTAAGATGATACTTCATCGACTTGACTGCGGCTTCATATATACCACCTTGGTGTGGTGCTGCTGGTGTCATAACCTTCCACTCTGTCCCATTCATGTTTAAATGCTCCAGAGTCTCTTTCCCAAGCCAGATTTCCTTTGCCCTCTGTAATTCTTTCGCTGATCCTATAAAGGCTGTTCCATTGTCACTAAACAATCTTTCACATCTCCCCCTGCGAGCTATAATCTTTCGAAACATGCAATAAAAGCCACTAATGTAAGGTTTGATACCAGATCAATATGTACTGCTCTTGTCTTCAAACATACAAAAATTGACACCCATCTCTATCAATCATTTTAATCTGAAAGGGACCAACATAATCAACCCCTGAGTGTAGAAATACCTTTCCAGGATTAACTCTTTCCCTTGGCAAATCAGACATCAGTTGTGTTTCAAACCGATGATTATAGCGAACGCAAACCACACATTTATGCAAAAAGTTTCGTAAGTCATTACGAATTCGCGGAATCCAGAATTTTTGTCGGATATACTGTATCATAACCTGAACAGCTCCGTTTTTCGTTGCTCTGTGAGCACTATCCATAACTAACCATGCTAATCGAGAACCACTCGGTACGATCGCTGGATGTTTCCTTTCATATTCAATCTCTGCTTTTTCCAAGCGTCCTCCAACTCTTAAGATATTTTTGCCGTCAATCATTGGCTTCAAAGACTCAATCTTACTCTTTTCCGGAAAACATTTATTTTTCCTTATGAAAGCAATTTCTCTACCAAAATATCTTTCCTGTTCTTTCTGTAATAAGTAGTCAACCGCTCGCAGTTTTTCTTCCGAGGTTGGTTGATCAAACAAATTTTCTCTTTTGTTTCTTTGACGAAGAGATTTCCTATGTCTCTTTCTCGGTCTTTCCTCACACAGCTTCATTTTGATAGCATTTATGAAGCGGAATACATAGCTTATTATATTAATTGCTTTCTCCAGTGTATGAACATAGTCAATTAACAAAACGCTTTCCCCAGATCTTTCCACATAAATAGATAATGGTTCTTCAAACTTCATTAACATAAACACTCTCATCTCATCCCTCCCCACATCTGAAATATTTGATTCAAGTCTTTCAGATGGCCAATTCGATCTGGAATCCATTAACCATTCTGGACCATGCATCCATCCACACCTCGACATCCTCTATTTCGCAATTCAGGAAACCTTCCGAATTGGTAAATCCAAAATGCGGCTTATCGAGTGTATTGCTGATTCCAGCAAATATGAATAATTATTTTCTTCTCTTTCCATCTTGTCTTTCCTCTGAAATATAGATATGTTTAGCAAATCATAAAATTAAATGTTTATTTAAATATCAATTCATCATGTATTATAATAGGAACTCTCTTTATAAAATTTCCCATCCTGCATATTTAAATCCTACTTTGCTACCTACTGTACAGCTGTCACAATAGGTACTTAATTTCCCACATTGCGAACTACTGTAAAGAAAATTCAAATATGGTCTACTGTTGCTGTTACTGCTCTTTCTTAACCTTCCATTTTTCTTTCCTATTATGACGTCTATCTCTTTGACTATAGCCAGCATTTTGCTTCACTATAACTGTCCCTTTCCATCTTTTTATGCTTGCAAGCGTTCTTTCCATGTTTCAATAAGTGGCAACTCTTCACCTTGTGCTTGAGTCCCTCTTTCTCTCATGCAACACTCCGCACTTTCCGCTTGCAACAATTTACAATCGTGACTCTTTGCCGTGGTCACTCTTTCGATGCAAGCCCAAAAGAAAGCAAAACCAGACAACCAACAATACCAATGAAGGTAATATGAATACAAATAAAACAAAGAACACACACAACTCAAACGCCAGTTGTCGTTTTCTCAGAACAACCCTTAACTTCGCCAACAACAGCGAAAATAAAAACAAAATATATGCACACAAGCCTGACATCGGCTGTAGTTTTCACAAAATATACCTACAACTTCACTATACAGTAACATACCATTTAGGTGCTTTGTGATTTTATTTAGTTTTCACCCTTTTTTTTTTTAATGGACTGTATTATTCTTACCTTTTGATTCTGTTTTCTTTATTTTTGTCAGATATGTTCTTTCTTATTTCTTCTTTCTTTTTAACTTTCACTTTGATGTTGTTTTTTATTTTAATTTGTAATTTTATTTTTCACCGAAGTTATCTCACTGTGCACACGTCTGCACAGTCCAACACTCCAACCTTTTATAAAAATCATACACCGCGACGCAATTTCGTGTCTGTGCACGATGCAAAATTCTCTCGCAAGAATTTGTCTATCTCACTCTACAGCAATATTTTCATATTAACTGTAGAGTTAGTGACTTCTTTCGCTCTCTTTCCTTTTGTTGTAATATTTTTTTTACAACCACACGATCAAGAACTTGTTTGACGTGTTTCTTTCCTATACCTCTCCTATGAGGGTATTATAAATGGGTTGCACCTCGCCAATTACTATCTGGCTCGATGTGGACCAAATGTTTAGCTCAGATTAAATACAAACCACAAATAATTAAAACAAATTCACTTTAAGTGGAAAACAATAGAAGAAAAACCACTTTTATTTACTACCTCTCTCCTCTTTCACTGTTATAAAAGGACTGAACATACAATACTTGCAAAGGTATAAAAAACTCTTACTCCTACAGTGTGTCTATACAATGTTGCTCTACATTTGCTTGCAATATTGTTACTTTAATCACAAAGATTTGTGTTCGAAACATATTTAATAAAAAGTTAGATAGCAATTAATTCAAATTAAATAAACTAAAAATGCCTCAAAAGTGTTAAGCTTTCCACACGATAGTTTCCTACTTTCCCTAAAAGTAGTTGCATCCAAAATACAATTTGGATTAATACCAAACTTATATTTGTAGGGTTTGTAGGATCCACATAAAAGGAGACCAAAGGCATAAGTCTCCTCAACATCTACTACAAGATCCTATCTGCCGTAATATGTGAACGCCTGGAACCGTTTACCAGCAACCTGATCGGCCCTTATCAGTGTCGTTTAAGGCCAGGAAAGTCCACAAGTGATCAAAGTGATCGTGAAAAAAAACCCAAGAAGTCCAAATCGATACCCAACACCTATTCATCGATTTCAAAGCCGCATATGAAGGCATTTATAGAGACGGGTTATACAGAGCCATGTCTAGTTTTGGTATACCACCCAAACTCGTCCGTCTGTGTAGAATGACGATGGAGAATTATCGCTGCTCCATTAGGGTCGGAGACGACCTCACCAACACATTTGATGTCGAAAATGGATTTAAGCAAGGCGATGCGCTGCCATGTGACTTCTTTAATTTAGCATACGCTGACGATATTGACATCATTGTTCGGACTCAACGCGATGTCATAGCCACGTTTGCTAGTGTAGAGAAGGAAGCCGCAAAAATGGGCTCATAGCAGTTAGGACTAAATGTATGCTACCAACACGAAAGGACAGACGAATAGGACAGAACGTTACTATTGACAGATATAACTTTGAGGTAGTACGGGACTTTGTCTACCTCGGCGCCGCTATTAACTCTGACAACAACATCTCGTCACAAATTAAACGAAGAATTACTCTCGCCAACCGTTGTTTCTTCGGGCTAAGACGGCAATTTAGTAGTAAACCCCTAACTCGAACTACTAAGGAGATACTATGTAAGACCCTGATCATTCCAGTCTTGCTCTGCGGCGCCAAGCATGGACCGTGTCCAAAGCGGATGAAGAAATCCTTGGTCGATTTTAGAGTAAAATTCTTCGAAAAATCTTCGATCCCGTTTGCGTTGACGGGCTATGGCGACGAAGATTCAACCAAGAACAACACGACCAGTACAGCGACATGCCCCTAGTCAAAAAATTCCGCATTGTACGTTTGAGATGTCTAGGACATACAGAATGAATTGACACCAATACTCCGGCTCGCAGAGTCTTCGATTCCCAGCCAGTCGTCGGACGTAGATCTTTGGACCTCTGGTCTGCGCAAGCAATCCTTTTCTTGGAGGCAAGTTTCTTCTTCCTCCATTTTTTAGAAGTTATGCTTCCATCCCGGTTACTTCTGCAAATTACCGCGATTTCGAGATGTTCTTTTAACATCTGACTAAACGTCCTATCAGGGTTTCTGAAAGGCGAGTTATTTGCCGTTTTTTTTTTCTTTATGTCGTTCTTCGTGGTGTCTTCCACCCACCTTTGTCTTTTGGACTCGGTGTTTTCGGAGGAGCTGGCGAAACGTTGAAGCTGTTCCTTGGCCGAGCTCAGAGACGAGTTTTGAGTTACAGTCCGATCTGCGGACGGGATATGTTGGATACGGGCAATTATTTTGGTAAGTTTATCCTTGTAGACAGCTTTAGCAGGGTGCGCCTGCTTGGAGCTAGGAGACGGTTGTTTTGTTAATGATTTTAGGGGGAACTTCAGGTGTGAAGTCGATGGTACAGAGTAATGATGTATGTGTACTCCTCGCATATCTTGGCTATAGATCCGACCAGCTTCCAAAAGCAATGTATTTTCCTATGGCTCGAGTGAGTAATCAGAAATAAAGTTATGACGTTCCATGGCACACCCTTCCACTACGTTTGGACCAGATTTTCCAAAGTCTTTACGTTAGCGGGGGTTATACTGCCAGGAGAGGATACCAATATGCTGGAAAACAGGGTGTGGGTTGGAGACACGGTAGACACGGGGCATCAACGTGGTGCGAGCACGAAGCCGAACAGCCGGTTGATACTTTAAGGTTTAGGGTGATTAAGACAGAGTACCCTTGCAACATTCGTCCAGGGTTTAAGAATAGGAATTGTATTTATTATTTCCCTTAGAACAGATGCGCACTCAGCAACCTTCTGGGTTACTATCTTTCCACAGTTGCCTACTTGGCTGAGACCAGTCTTCATTCTTTGCATTGTTATTTTTGGTAAACAGTATAGTATTGCATATTTTCTCCAGCCCTGGGACTATGCTGGCCGTAAGGCTAACACACACATACAGGGGCCCCCTATCCGCCACCCGGGGACGCACCCGATTTGAGAACAACTAAACTCCACACAGGGAGAAATCTCGCCTCATTTGCTAATAGGACACTTTATCTGAACCGATTTGATATTGTTAAGTGCATTCCTAGATTTTGTCCAGAGCTCAGAGCGTCTTCTTATATTATATTCGTTTCATCTGTTCCAGCTGATAATATAACAGTATCCTCAACAAACTGCTTTAATCGCTCGTAAATATGTAGTACAAAAATAGTCCGCAAGGACGCTTCCTTGTGGTGCAACTGTCATACCTATTTAAACTCCGATGATTTGCTTCTATGTTTCACATGGATAATTCAATTCTTAAGAAACGATAGAGAATTAGTTATAAATGCTTGGCCATAACTTGCCTTAAATTTATATTTTAAGCTTTTATGCAACACCGTAACTTCGCCGCGGTTTGACTTTTAGAAATAAGGCAGAGCTAACTTTCTTTTCTTCGGCAACTGTCTTCATGACGTCACGTTGGTAATATGTCAAATATATCTCTAATCCATAACTAATTCCCTGTAGATGGTGTGTTTGTTCTATAATACGGTGAAAGCTTCCGACTAACTAAAAATCGACCAATATAGGTCAACAAGTTGTTTTCTGCGACTTTCCGTTTTTATATGTTTTCTTATAATATATTATATAATACTGGGATTTATAAAGTAGAGAAGATTTCCAGAATCTCGAAAACCACCTTGGCCTTCTTATGCTTTAGCTTGGCGAATTTAGAAAGAGGTTTGTTTTCAATTCCGATTGTTCAGAAGATCGATGCACTTTTTTGACGAATAGCTACTCAAGGAAACAAAATCGTCGATTGATTCTGGAGCAATCAAAATCCTGAGGGACATGTTGTTTGCTGTGAGTTTTGGACAATCGAACTATATTTTGTCAAAGATAGGCCTAAACAGAATGACCGAGTTTGTTTCTACGAAATTGATAGTCAGGGTACTCCCAAAGTCCAATATATGCTTTTCACAGAACGATGTGATGTGCAACAAATCGCTTGGACGTATCCGATGGATAGCTTTATATAAAAAAAAAACATTTTGTTTGCTCTTTTAAGTGGAACTACAGTCAGAGCTGTCTCCCCAGTTAGACCATTCCTTAGCAACCTTCAGCTTACTTCATATGCGCGCCACTCTTTCTCCACTGAATCTATAATTTGGCTTGAAATAGATGACTGCTTGCCGGTGTATTGGTGTCCATTCCCTCTGTATGTACTAGCCATCCTAAAAAACGAATGCTTAGTTTTATGATAAGGTGCTCCTGTATCGGTATATAATGTAATTCTGATCTGACACTTTCATAAGGACTGAACGTGGAGGTGCCCTGACTCAAGCTAAATGGCGAACCAAATCATAGACAATTTGCTCCAAATTCATTGATTATTTTTTTTTCACGAGAACAACTTTACCCGCCTTAGATAAGCAGAACCTACAGGGAAAAACTGAGATAGAGGCTTTCCGTGAGCCCTTTATCTCCATCAATATCAAAACCCATTAGATGCAATATCGCAACATTATAAAAGAGGTTGCCGCATCCTCTATAGGCTACCATCTACCGTTGAAAAGATTCGAGAGGTATAATGATGTTTGCAAGTATCAAAAAGAGCTGATAGAGGAGGCACATATGAAGGCGCTACAACGCAACACAAGGACGTTGAAAATGTCTTCCCAGAAGAAAGGCAGAGAAGGAAACAAAAATGAGAACAGTCAACATCCCAGGATAAGGATTTGAAAATTCATGAAAAACATCCATCAGTTATACAAAAACGACCATTCTGGCAAGTGCCAGTCACTGGCGAGCAGGGAATTGTAGACTTACTCAGGCATAATTTCCGGAAGCTGCTAGAAGGGCATAATTTCCAGAGAGTGATAGGTTAGGAAACCCCCATACTTCAAGCAGAAAGCATACCTGATGACAGGATTATCCGCTTGCATATCTGCGTAGAGTCCCTATGTCCTTACAAGAGAGGCGATTCCATATCTACAGAGGCAGCTTACTGTGTACATCTGAAGTCATGCAGCAGCACACTCGTCGGCACTAGTAAGGTTAGCCCCCGATGGAGATCACAGATCCAATTTTCGAACTAAGGCAAATCGTGGAAAACACCTTCGAGTATCATGGCACGCGGTGCAACATTCAGTTCGGGAGCAGCTTATCTTAACTTTTCCACTTCCAGACATATACAGGAGATGCGCTACCATGGCATTTATTTCTTCAATCTCGTTCGGGACTATCTTCAAGAAATCTGTTCACTTCCGCAGGCAATATCAGCAGCTATGACACTTGTGAACATAGTCCGACAAGTCCTATTTTACGGCGTCAAGTGTTGGACAATAGTCAGTAAAGCGGAATAAATATTAGGGACTATCGAACGAATGTATCTTACTTTTGGAAGAAGTGTGGATGTTGTTCAAAAAGGAAAAAATAAAAACATGTCGTCTGCTTTGGCTACTTTGGGGGAATGAACAGTAATACACCAGCCATCTTCGGCTTCCCCCGTGCAGATTCGAGACGACAAGGAAGACTGAACCTCCGGTTAAATGATTGCAAGGGGGCTTGAGCTTAATTATTGGAAGCAGGGTGGCCTGGTTCCTAGAGGATGGACGGCTGACTTGTGGCAGACAGAGACAATTAGGTCGTAAGGTAGTAAGTAGTATATGAATCGATGTACATCTGATATAGTGTGATGTTGGAACATTTTCTCTAGAGCATGTCAATGCAAACAGCACTGAACAGTTTTCGCAGATTTGTTCTTTCCGGGATATCTTCATTCGCTTTTTATATCGTCCATGCTTCAGTGCCCTAAAGTTGGACTGATATGATAAGGGCATAAGGCCCTTATGATATCAGTGATTGGAAGAAGGGGTTTATTACTAAATTAGCTACCTCGTGTGAAGAAACTGCAAAGTAATTCCCCTTAAACCTAAAATGGAAAGAAACTTTGCGCTTAATGAATGACTCTGAAAGAATATTCTCCTAAATCCAAGTCGTTTTGGCCCATCTATATTTCCTTTAGAACAATAACTCCTGCACATGTCAAATGATTTATTCGAATAACATCTAAGGTAATTCAAGTCCACAGCGCGACTAAAGAATTACCAACGAACCATTTATCCCGAATGGAACGCTTTAACATGTGTATACCAAGTTGGTCTATTCCCTTCCCATACATGCTCCTATCATAATCCATTCCATTTGGGGAGCAGTCAAATAAATCAAAAGGAATACTTTCTCTCTTCGTGTTGCACGGCTGGGAACAGCATCAGCAGCAGATGTTTTCTGCGGTACCTGCCAGTTGCTTCTTTTGCAGTTCCGATGCACCTTTAAAGCGCCCAAAAGCATTAAAAACAATGAATGATCCGTGTACATGGAATACGTGTGCATCGAAATTGTTGCCAACGGCAGCAGATGCTACCAAGAAAAAAAAGTTTTTTTTTTTTTGACTCCTAACGAATATCGAGACAACAAGTTGTAAAAGTTATCAACGTCGGAATATTTCACAAAATATGCTCGATAGAGTAATGCAGATACATGCCATTGGAATTTCTTAACTCTCTGCAGGACATACTTTATTACCGCTATTTGTTGAAATCAAAGTTGATGTCAAGCCTTGTATCAATGACCCTCTGAAAAGATTTCCAAACATTTCTCACATACTGTGACAAGGATTGTGTTCGACAACAGCTTGCCAAAAATTAACCCACATTGATCGAAGAATAAGTGAAGTGATACCATAAAAACCGCCCCGCACGCCAGGCATATGCTTGCGTCTGAAAGGAGATATAAAAAAAGGTCAATCCAATCTGTGGCCTATGAGAATGCCGGAAACTCATTTGAGTAGACTTCTTCTCCCTAAGAAAGGTCTTATCGATTTTCTAGGAAGGAATGAATTACAGGGACATCGTTTGTTGTGGAGAACCGTACACATATGAAATCATCCCCAAAACAAATTCCGGTAGAGCATTGCCAGGTGCCAAGTATGCGGGTATTGTTGAACTTGTTAAAAATAAAAAATTGCAGTTAGCAGTTACTTAAGCTGGAAAAAATACAGGGTGTGCCGATAAGAAGGTTTCTGACGGGGTTTTATTTGATTTCTTGAGTTTTGGAATCTCAACAATTTTTAAGCCTTTAGATTGTCTGCTCACAGTCCTTGATCAAAGTTCGTTGATATTCATTCGTTTTTCTGGGGGCGCCAACATTGCTATCACCTATTACTTAGCTTTTAGTTGCATACAGTGGGTTTGACATGTTAACGAAATTAATAACCGGAATATCAGTTCAATAAATAATCTACGATTTGGAAATGTGATTGAAACAGTTCGATGTTTTTTTTTAGAGGTATAGAACTTTGAAATAAATTAAAACAAAGATGGTTTTTATAAATTGACATGAAATTTATTTTATTCAAAAGATAAACTTCTGGCGCTATAATTTAAATATGATTTCTGGCATATGACCGCCACGGCTAGCTCGGACATAGTCTAATCTGTCCAATTTGGTGACTTTTTCCAACATTTGTGGCCGTATATTGGCAATAACGCGGCAAATGTTGTCCTCCAAGTGGTCAATCATTTCGGGCTTATCGGCGTAGACTACCGACTTCACATATCACAGAAAATAGTCAAGCGGCGTTAAATCGTACGATCTTGGAGGCCAATTCATACGACTAAAACGCGGAATTATGCACTCACCGAAAGTTTCCTTCAATAAATCAATTGTGTCACGAGCTGTATGACATGTTGCGCCGTCTTGTTGAAACCACAGCTCCTGCACATCATGGTTGTTCAATTGATGAACTAAAAAGTCAGTAATCATGGCTCTATAGCGGTCACCATTGACTGTAACGTTCTGGCCAGCATCGTTTTTAAAGAAGTACTGACCAATTATTCCACCAACCCATAAAGCACACCAAACAGTCAGTTTTTGTGGATGTAACGGTGTCTCAAGATACACTTGAGGATTATCATCACTCAAAATATGGCAGTTTTGTCTATTGACGTATCCACTAAACCAAAAGTGCGCTTCATCGCTAAACAAAATTCGCTTTTGAAAATTGGGCCCATCACCGAATCTACGCCTTGCTAGGTGATCCTGTGGCTTTAATTCTTGCACGAGTTGGATTTTGTAAGCACGACCAAAATCTTCCATAAAGTGGATGGACATTGGACACATATCCAATTCCTGTGCACGATGGCGGATAGACTGATTCGAGTCTTCCTCTACGCTACGTTCTACAGCAGCAATGACTTCTTCTGTACGCACTGTACGACGTCTCTGTGGATGCGTATTATCAGTTAGAGTAAACGTGGTGCGAAAACGTTCCATACTTAATCGAATTAATTGCTCTGGTGGACGATTATGTATTTCGAATAGAATCATGATTTTTAAAATAAATTTGCATGCCAAACCAAACTAAAAATAAATCACTTGACAGCTGACAAAATGGCCACCAGTGTTGCCAACTTAAACCTGAAAAAAACCCCATCTAAGCAAACTGACTTAATCTTTGAATTTGCATCTCGAAGTATCACGCAACATGTACGATAGACACTAATGTCGATTTCGCCTATATTCGTCCGAGGTAAAGGAATTTCTTAATAAACAGCCATCTTCTCCTCTTACCCCATTATTGATTGCAGCTTTCGACTATTTCAAAGGCAATGTCAAAGCAAGGTTTTCACAAAAGGGAATGATAGAGTAGGAGTTATAAGAAATACATTAACGGCCTAAAACTAGAATTTTTTTGAATTTAAGTGGCGCTACAGTCCAGAATGAACTCGGACCTGAACCAACATGCATCTCCCATAAACCCGGTCCTTAGCTAACTGCTTCCAATTATGCACACCAAGTTGTTTGAGGTCGGTTTCTTCTTGTACGTGCCACTTAAGGCGAGGTCTTCCTCTACTGCATCCGATGTCTGGCTAGAAATCGAAGACTTGCGAGTATTGGTGTCCATTAGTTCTACATGTCTTGAAAGTCTAATGCGGAGTTTCTGTTTATGGGTCTGTGGCTGTACAGCATGTATAGTTCTTGTTTAAATCTTCTTCTCCATAGCCCATCAACGAAAAGGTTACCGAAGATTTTTCGAAGAATTTTCCTCTCAAATTGACCAACATTTTTAGCGCCGTAGAGCAGGACTGAGATGATCAGGGTCTTATATAGGAGCTCATTTGTAGTTCGAGTAGCTCGAAGAAACAGCGGTTGGCTAGAGTAATTCTTCGCTTGATCTCTGACGAGATGTTATCAGAGGTAATATCGGAGCCGAGGTAGACAAAGTCCAGTTCTACCTCAATGTTATATCTGTAATTGGTGTCATTCTGTCCAAATCGTCGATGTTGTGTGTCCTTTCGTGTTGACAGCATATATTTTACCCTCATTTACAGCTAAACCCATTTTTGCCGCTTCTTTCTCTGTACTAGCAAACATGGCTATGATGTTACCATGATTCCGATCAATGATGCCAATATCGTCTGCGCTTGATAGTAGTTGCACTGATTAATGAACAATCCTCTCAAGAATCAGAAAACGAAGTCACAAGGCAGTGCTTCGTCTTGCCTAAATTGTATTTTGGCATCGAATGTTTCAATGATTTCGTGGGCGACCCTGATGGCTCTGTATAGCTCTGCATAGTTCGTCTCTATAAATGCATTCGTATGCGGCTTTGACTTCCTGTTTTTTTTTCCAGGATCTGTCGAAGTGTGAAGATTTGATCAGTAGTGGACTTTCCTGGCCTAAAATGACACGGATAAGGGCCAGTCAGGTTGTTGGTAAACGGTTTCAGGAGTTCACATATTACGGCAGATGGGATATTGTAGGCGATGTTGAGGAGACTCGTGCCTCTAAAGTTGGCGCAGTTCAGAGGGTCTCCATTTGGGGGATCGGGCAAATTATGCTGAGATTCCATTCTTCAGGCATACTTTTATCTGAGAAAATTTGTCATTTGAGTGGATGAATATTGCTTACTCGAAGTGAGGGCCTTCATTTCCGGCCGCCTTGTTAAGCTTGACTTTAGATATTACTATCCTCACTTCACTTAGGTCACAGACCCCCAGGAAATTAAAAATGTTTTCAAGCATCATTTCCAGAAGATGCTAAATGAACATACATATGTCATGTCTGGATAGTAAAAGAGCAAACCAAGCGCCTACCCTCTGGTCTTCATTAACCACAGGGTTGGATAACACTCCTTTCAGGCATTGAAAAGGTCATGTTAACTACCAAAAAGCTAGAGATCGTCAATTCAGAAGTATGAAATATAAAAATCAACTGCTCTTTAAAAAAAAACGTTGAACTTCGTCAGACGGAAGTGAACAGTTCAATTATGAAAAATTACCAAGCGTTGATATACAAACATTAAAAAACCTCAATATAGCAAAATATTTTGTTAACTCAAGAAGCCACCCTCATAATATCAGAATTCCGCGGGATTACTAAAATCCTAACTCTCATCGAAATTCTTACATGGCAACACCCACCATAAACCCCCACGGCTAACTTATCCAAAAATTTACTCGTAACTCCCCCTTATTCAGCTCGAGACTAAACTTTCAAGCAAAAAGTAAAACATCATCCCCATCTTCAAAGCGCGACAAAGGAAAACTCAATTCGGCCCCTCTCTCACTACTCTAAATCCAATTCCAACCCCCAAAAAACCGTCATCGCTGCATCGATTTTCAACTTCCTAGTTATATCCTTCCTGCACACTGGTCTGGAGAGGCCTGACAACACAATTACCAACACCGCACACCGTCTCCGCTTGATGTCTATTTCTGGTAACGGCGAATGCGTATTCCCAGACTGATTCCAATTTCAAGGGTGTACCCTCTACCCCTGTGTATACCATTCACCTTAGCATTGAACCTCGTCTGTCTGTGAAGTGGCCGCTATTGTAATGCTACGCACGTACAATAGTGAACATGCCACACAAAACTTTCACTTCCTGGAACATTTTGCAACAAGGATATGCGAGTATTCCGCGATTTAACAAGTTTCTATTTTTGCAATTCCCTACTACAATGACTATGAAGGGACTCTATGGGACTGGCTCGTCACGAAATAAGGGTCGATGTACGAAAGTTTTGCCGACTGAAACGTGATAACGGAATGTGGTTCAAATGCGTGTGGGTTGGTGTAGATATGCATTAAATAATTTTCGAAATTGTCGTGTTTTCGACTTGACTTCCATCTCCTTGACCATGTGTCATGTAGTTTGTCTGGCAGTCAGGTAGGTGCTATAATTGGACTTTCAGAAGTGCTCTTTATGGGGAATTTATTGACAAAGATAGAAAGATAGAATTTATGTCTTCTATGGACGCCCCAGTCGCAGAGGGATATTCGTCGCAAAGTACTTTTCCGGTGGGACAACACTCGGAATGAGGAATTCTGCGTTTACAATGGTAGATAAAGTGTGCTTCCGGGAATTTAGCATCAGGCTTTAATTGTCTGTTCGGTATGTTGTTAGGGTGGAGATTTTTTTTTCAGAAACGTGCAGATATTTGTGCGGTACCAAATGCCCTTAGGCAGAAATGGTATCTACGTAGAAAAATAAAACGACCCTTCGCCATTTGAAGCCCCTTTGCCATTCGTTTGAAAAAGAAGTGCGAATACCACCTTTATGTCGATTTGGAAAGATATGGTCGTAGACGATATAATGAAGTCATAGGTACGCTCACAACTTTTGACATTTTATTTGATTTCATAATGAGGGGGACATTGTATTTGGTAATCAGGCTTTTCTGAACTAAAAATGTGTGTACAGTGTACAGCAAATATCGTTTTTCGTAACCTCTAATTCATATTTTGTAGCCCAAAATTAAACCCTAAAAAAAAACAGGAAATAAAATGCTAATCCTGACAATTTATTTTTGCAATAAACCCCTCGAGATTTTCAAATGCACTTGGTGAAGACATTTAAATACACCTGCTGTGATCCTCACAGATCCTGTGCATTAGAATGTATCTCAAATCCATCAGATAGCAAGCATAACCTCTCGGATATTAGAGTCTTCTTCTCCGAAGCCCTTAGATTACAATCAATCACCCTCCCAGAATATACAGCAGTGTTTTCCAAAAAAAGTATTACCGGTGACAATGTCACTCATAAAACGTAAATAAAGACCATATTGCAAGATAAATTTTCATCGACAGTTACCAGTCCTCTGAAAATAGAATTATCGATGCTTGTTTAACAATGTCGCGAAGAAGTCCAGGTTTGTTGGGAATCTTCCAACGGTGGAGTGCATTAACCCCAGCAAAAAAATGAAACAGATCCCGTGGGGCTTATTTCTTTTTCGAAATGGAAATAACTCCCGCGGGTGTTAATGCCTTTTGGTTGTGCGGCTTAGTTTCTATAGCATGCATCCAAACTCACATAAGTGGTTATGAATACCCTTTTAATGTTTTTGACCACAGTGCGAGCGTTAGAGAAGGGGAAGAAAGAGAGTCATAGGAAAGATTTTTGGATGTAGTGGAGACTTGCTCCATGGGTGGTGTCCCAACTAACTTCGGGGAGTCACTGTTTTTTGTGTTCTTTAAATTCGCAGAGCTTTTCAAGATGGTGTATACGTCTAGTAGTAACTACCGACCTTTATTTTATTTCTCTGAATAAAAGTTTTTTTGGTTTTTGGCTGGGATTGAACGCGCAACCTTCCACTCAACAAGCGAACACATTACCACTACACCACGGCCACCCATCCATGTGATGCCGTATTCGCCCGATTTCCAATTCGAGGTAACAGCACACAGTTCTTCTTCCATTCCATACAGCAATATTTTCATATAAAAAGCTGAAAAAAACTGACTAACTGATGAATAAGTTCATTGTAAAATGTATCCTGACAATCTAAAATACATATTCGTGTCTCCTCTGTTCATGAAGAAAATGTGCACTCAGTTTTATTACACTTTTTCCTAGAGTGAGCCCGGATTTCTGCAAGTATTTCTGTCCTGCATCAACTTATTCCAAGTCTCCATGTAGTGTCTACAAGTCTCTTGACTGACACACCTACATTTTCATGAGAATATCCCAACAACGCGTAGATGCTAAGAAAAATGTGTAAAGTCTTTCCTCTGCCCACAAAGACCGTTGTACTTGAAGGAGTGCTTCCCAAAGAGTGAACTCCACAAAGGTTTAAAGAATGGTTTGCACTTGGCTTAAGCAAAGGAATTTTGGAATGATATGCTATATGATGTGCAGAATTAATTTTTGAACTCTTCCATGAATACCCGCCATAGTCGCAGCATTATCATACCCTTGAGCCGGGCGAAGATTCATCACAAGACTATCTTCATTGAGTTGCTTAAAGATATCGTCGGTAAGTTCTTTGGCAGTCTTTTCAGATGTAAGGAAGAGCCCAAGAAAAAAACCCAGCGACGAAAATCGCGTACCGTTGTCCGTTATTTGAAAACAAAACGAAGAAAAATACTCATAAAGGAAAAAAAAAGAACAGAACACAGGTCTACGTGGCTTGCTTTTGAATGCTTGGTTCTTACTCTTGGGCGATAATAGTTTTTTCATGCGCACATATAACACGACCTTAGGATCGTGTAAAAACTTCAAAATCTGAAAAATGTTGATGAAAAATTAAAATTTATCGTGATCCTAGGGTCGTGTAAAAATTTCAAAATCTGAAATTTACGCGCACTCAAGGGGTTATGAAAATCCTTTAAACTTTTGACCACAGTACGAGCGTTAGAGAAGGGGAAGAAAGAGTGATAGGAAAGATTTTTGGATGTAGTGGAGACTAACTCCTGTACCCTCATGTTACTGTTTGGTGTGGAATTACCTCGCGTAAGATTTATGGGCCATATTTTTGAAAATGATGCCCGTGCCAGTGTTACGGTCAATGGGTGCCGCCACAGAAAAATGCTTCAGGACTTTCTTTTTCCACTTGTGCAAGCAGACAAAAAGGCTGAACTGATTTTGTTTCAGCAAGACATAGCTGCAGCTCAACCGGTCGTGAGACTATGCACTTGTTGCACGAATAATTGCCAAATTGCATTATCTCTCAAAAACGTTGATTTTGAATGGCCGCCGCAATCGCCTGATCTATTGGCTTTAAGTTTTTTTTATGGGGTTACCTGAAAGAAAAGGTTTACATAACAAACAGTAGCTGAAACATTCAACATTCGCACAGGAATCGCTTAAATCACGCCGGCAACACTTCAAATGGGTTGTGGTTGATGATTTGGAGTTGCTGATGAGTCGATCAAAAATAAGGGCTTAGAATGTGCGTTATGGTTTAGGAGATGAAACGCAGGTAGGTCAATTAAGTGGCGCTACAGTCCGGGATGAACCTGGCCCTCAACCAACATGCCTCTTCAATTAGCCCGGTCCACAGCTAACTCCACCCAGTTGTGCACTCTATATTGGTTGAGGTCGGTTTCTACTTATGCGCTCCACTTAAGGCGAGGTCTTCCTCTACTGCGTCCGACGACTGGCTGGGAATCGAAGACACTGCTAGCCGGAGTATTGGTGTACATTCGTTATACATGTCCTAGCCATCTTAAACGTCCAATGCGGAGTTTTTTTTTGGCCAGGGGTATGTCGCTGTACAGCTCGTATAGTTGGTGCATGAATCTTCGTCTCATTGCCCGTCAACGCAAACGGGACCTAAGATTTTTCGAAGAATTTTTCTCTCAAATAGACCAAGGATTTATTCATCCGCTTTTGCTACGGTCGATGCTTCAGCGCCGTAGAGCGGGACTGGGATGATGAGGGTCTTATATAGGATCTCCTTAGAAGTTCGAGCTTTACTACTAATTTGCCTTCTTAGCCCGAAGAAACAGCAGTTGGCAAGAGTAATTATTCGTTTGATATCTGACGAGATGTTGTTGATGAGTTAATAGCGGAGCCGAGGTAGACAAAGTCCCGTACTACCGCAAAGTTATATCTGTCAATGGTGACGTTCTGTCCAATTCGTCGATGTTGTGTGTTCCTTCGTGTTACAGCATATACTTAGTCTTACGCTCATTCACTGCTAGACCCATTTTTGCCGCTTCCTTTTCTGTACTAGCAAACGTGGCTATGACATCACGTTGAGTCCTACCAATGATGTGAATATGATCGGCGTTTGCTAGCATATTTATGGAATATTGTGCCTCTATTATTGGCTCGGAAGTTTTGCTCAATCCTCTCAAGAATAAGATTGAAGAAGTCATATGACAGTACATCGCCTTGCCTAAATCCTTTTTTGGCATCGTACGTGTCGGTGAGGTCGTTTCCGACCCTGATAGAGCATCGAGAATTCAGCATCGTCATCCTACACAAAATGACGAGTTTGGGCGGTACACCAAAACTTGACATGGCTCTGTATAGTTCTTCTCTATAAATGACAGTATGCGGCTTTGAAATCGATAAATAGGTGGTGGGTATCGATTTGGACTTCTTGGATTTTTTCCAGGATCTGCCGAAGTGTGAAAATTTGATCGTTTGTGGAATTTCCTGGCCTAAAACCACACTGATAAGGGACGATCAGGTTGTTGGTAAACGGTTTCAGGCGTTCACATATTACGGCAGATAGGATCTTGTAGGCGATACTGAGGAAACTTATGACTCTGCAGTTGGCGCAGTTCAGAGTATCTCCATTTTTTTGTGGGGCAGGTACGTGGAAGTTCCTTTTTAAGCAGGTGTTGGTGGGTTTAAGCAGTGTAGACCAAGTCGTAGGCGGATGAATGTTCTTAGATCGGATTTCGTTACCTCTGTTGCAAATTTAGGCTGATATTTACTGAAAATAATTTTTAGCGCAATAGGCTCTTTAATACCTATGGCCGAGCTTTCTCTCAACCATTCATGTTTGTGTTTGTACTTCTGGAGGGACCTCCTGTTTTATGACGACTCCGAACGGCTAAGTTAAGATAAGCTTTTCTTAGCATTTTCGGATGATTTGTCGGATCTTCAAGAGAGAAGGGCCAGTGAAAAATCATTTAGGTGTTGCTACGGCTGGAAATTGGACCTTCTGCGCGACACTTAATCACATTAACCATCGCACCACTGATCCCCTTTGAGCTGAGCTTTCGTCGAGTTAATTAAGCTGAAATGGTGTTTGTAGTGTTCCCAGTCGATTAAACTTTGATTATGACACTTTTGTTTGATGTGTCTTTTTAAATCTTTTTAAAAACGACGGGCACTGGATTCCTACATGGCCTGGAGTCCAGATTACGTTTAACTTCGTTTTCGCTTTAGAGAGGACATCGCGAATTTTGGCTACAATATCTGGGTCGTTTCTTGTATTGAACAAAGCTTGTCATATTGACAAACTATCAGAACAAATAGACCATTTCCCTTTCCTTAAGGAACTGAAGTTAGCGGTTTCATGTATGGCTAATGATTCAGTTGTATAGATGGAGGCAACGTTTGATACGATGCCTTGTGTGATGATAAATCTTTGAGCTGCAACAGCAAAAATCGTGTTGTTTTTCATTTTTGAGCCGTCTGTGTAGGTGATTTCCAAAAACCGTGCTTTGAAAATGACTTTTCAGGTGTTGTCCTGTCGAAGTTCTTGCAGATCGAGAATGACTGACTCCTTATGAAATGACCAAGGTGGTAGTGATGGTGTGTATTTGGAGGTTCTGCTTAACCCAGTTTACCACGTGAATTAGGGATATTATGTATTGCGGAGGGGATCTGTGCCTGTGTGTCAAAACTTTGCAACTATCTCTGTCTATCACTGAGCTTGTTTGAAAGAATAACTTCATGTTGAGCTTGGCCAATTAATTCTTGATCGAGATTGTTCAGCAAGAATGTTTTTTGTCGGAGTGGTTGGAAAAGCACGGACAGGACAACAAAAGCACCGAGTTCGACAGCACACTTGCACCATTTTGTTGGTCCATTGTGATAACACGTGGATATTGTCTAAGGACCTGTTTATTTCCACCCCCAAACTCAACTCAAGAATACTAAATCTAGATAATAATTCTGAGGTGCAACATATCCATTTGAATTCAATCCTGAACGGTTCTCTCACAAGAAAGCAAATAAATGTCAGCTCTGTCATTCAACAAAACGGAAAGCACATGCATTATTCAATGCTCCTTCAAGCTGAATGCAATAAACCATCATTTCGACATCAGCACCAAAAAAAAAATTACCTCCTTACCTGACTTCCATGCCAAAAAGTCAAAAGGATTCGTAAATTTGCCAACAAAAATAGGAATCGCGTCGTTAGTGTCAGTGAAAAGTTACACAGATATAGTCAGTGAATAAGGATGTGAATGTGAATACCTCTGCTCGTACAATAAAATAAAACCGTATTCAGTACACAGGACGAATTGTTTTGTTTTCTTCTCATGAAATCCTTATAAACTGTTTTGCATTTCGATTTTATTTTGTGTTCTTCCTTCAGCTAAAATACATTGAAACGGAATTGGTTTATCGTTATAAATTCAAGTAAATATGTCTTGCATCCTTGCAATGTATCCTTCCCGCTCAATAAAAGCTGAAAAAAAAACCGTTCTCTATAGGAGGGATTGTAAGACTTGAAATTTAGTTTTTGCACACTTTGCATTCTATCGAGGACCCTCATCGTAATCCTTTTCTTTCGACAGGTTTCCAGTGGTATTGGTTTGCCTATATTATTCGGGTTCTTGCCGATATGTGTATATGATTACGAGTCCCTAGAGTGTCCTTTTTTGTGTTCAACATCCAGCCAACAACAAAAGGGTTTCACCTCACACACAAGGCAGGAATAGATAAAGTTGCTGGTATTTTCGCAACAAGATTATTTCCTTCGTTTTGGGGGTAAATCAGAGTTAAGGGTTTAGTTACGTCTCGGTTGGAGCATTGAGAAAATTAGGATTCGAGGACTTTTTGAGTGGTTTTTCTATTTTACTAGCTGCTTGGTGGGTTGTAGGGTTGGGTTGGCTTTTTTTGTTTGTTTTCAACTTTTCTTATACGAATACACGTAGATTCGAAGATTGGATGGTTGTTGTGGATTTAGGGAATCGCACATCACACATTTTGGGGGTTTAGTAATGTTTATTTTACAACACAGTTACAAATGGACATGGGAGGGTCCTTTAACGATGTTTTTTTTAGAAGATGAAAATGTCAGATAAACTGTTTACAGTATCCTGACGTATTGTGATCCTATTCGAAGTTACACTTAATGATATTGTATGTCTGGTTGATGTAACAAATTTGATAGGTTTAACCTTTCCTGGTAACAGAAGAGGATTTTTTCTTCGAAATATGGGTTTTTGAAATTAGGGATTGAGACAGGTAAATTGGATTAGTTGTCTCAGAGTTTGTGGATGATTCATGATAACATTGCATTTATGCTGTTAAAGATGCCAAGACAACCTAAGTCCTTATGTCAGTAGCTCTCAAGTCTGGAGTAAACCTGGAAATCAGCATAAATACCTCTTTAGTTAGCCAGGAATTCAATCAACTGCCTCTATATGAGCACTTCAAAATGAAGTTCTTGTCTATTTGTGCGCAAATTGGCGCAAGGTGTTCCTATAATGCATCAGCTATACGGCTAGGGTCGAATATTCTGCCGAACGGTGTACTAGAGTCTTTTTGTTGACCAGGTCTATGTAACAATGCAGAAAGTATAGTTCGTCGTCTTCAGATCCTACCAACACCATCAGTAACAAAGGTTTGTCAAAGAACTTTGCGCTAAAAAACCCAAGGATTTCAAAGGATCATAAATAGTGACTGTGCTGTTCATAGTCCTTAGTAGTTCCTTAGTACTTCGAGTGAGGGCTTTTTACATTCCTACTTCCTGCAGTGGCGAAATAAACCAGGGTCTCAACAAAAATACCTCCCAAATTCGTCAAGTTCTTAGCTAAATACCTTCAGTTGTGAACTTAAGGTAGGGTAGGTTTAAGGTCGAGGTTTTCCTCTACTACCCCTAACGCTTGGAATGAATGACTCTGAGGACCAGACCATTCCCTCTTCATACTACATGTGCTAGCCATCTAAAACATCCAATGTGGAGTTTTTTTTACCAGATGTAAGGCTCATGAGGGTCTTGGTTAAATCTTCGTCTTTATAACCCGTTAACGCAAACGGGACCGTAGATTTTCCGAGGACTTTTTCGCTCACAACGAACAAAGATTCAGCCGCTTTGATACGGTCCATGCTTTGGCGCCGTAGAGCAGGGCTGGGATGGTAAGGGGCTTTGTGTTTAAATTGCCTTCTTAGTCCAAAGAAACAGCTGTTAGAGAAATTCTTCGTTTGCTATCAGAAAGTATAGAACTGCAAGTGTGTCGATTAAGGTTATGACATGTTGGTGGCTTCAGTGGTGACCACTGGGAATCCTTTTGTGTAAACGATTTTCTTTTACTCATTATTGCAGTTCTAGTATCTATATCGCCCTACGGATGTTATTATAAAAACAAATTTTATGCGCAACAGTTGCTACGAAATTCTCTATGTGAGCGAACTGTCAAACAAAGATCACTCACACGAAGATTCGTAACTTCTCGTAAGTGGACTACGAGAGCCCCACTCACTCAGCGTGCGGGGTGGGTTCGTGTTGGGGTCAACGAGGGATCGTCCTACCTTACCCATCGCACTTATCGGACCGCTCCTGTCCGATGCTGCACGTCACGAGTCTCCCACGTCCTTTGGGCTTCGACGACGGCGTTTTCTCGTGGACTCCTGTGGCACCGTTTTGTCCGGCGTTGCTCTGTCATAAGTCTCCCTAATCTCCCTAAGGCTGCACCGAACAGAGTTGGAAATCTTCTGAGTGGACTCGACTGTCTACTCGGTATACCTGCTATTGGTTGCATTACCGGATCTGAAGGTCGTGGACTAGTGGCTGATGGAACCCTCGTTGCCCGCCACTTCCTCCTAATTCCGGTTTGGCGACCACAAAGAAAAAATGGAACGAAAGGATTTTAATGGATAAGAGAGTGAACATTGTTGCGGTAAAATTTACCGTAACACAGTCACGTTAGAACCCAGGGCCTAGCTTTTTCTCACAGCCTTTCATGAGTGAATATGTAGTTCTTGCACGATGGCTGTACCCATTGTTTTATGCCGAAACCGAACAGCTAAATTGAGATAAGCTTTTCGTGACAGTTGATATTACTCGGATAACTTGTCAGAACATCACGAGATGTTATTGCAAACTTGAAAAGATAAAAAAAGTTGGTCTTGGGTAAGGTCATGGAAATAAGTATAATTGACTTAGCATTGGACAGTGACACTGAAAATGAAAAGTGTCGTCTAGTCTTTCTTTATCACTACAAACTCTGCAAACGTCATCGTCTAAAAAATAAATTTCCTATTCATTGCTTTGGAGATACCCTCCATCGTCGAAACAGATTTTTACTTTTTTTATTAAAAAGGAATTTGCTTAGCTTCTACTAATATCAAATATTTCCCGTGATTTGGTCACATTTAGGCAAAGTTTTCAAGTTCATTCGTTTGTGTATTACACTTTCTTGCCACGTGCCTATGAACCCAGCTAAGCTTTCAAACGTTTTCTTGAAGGCAAATAACTTTTACTTCTTCCCGACAAAATTTGTATCTTGTGGTATAGCCAGCATTGAGGTACCTTTGGGTTCCTCTGTTACTGCCGCTATCTCCACTTCGAAGACAATGCTGAGAAAACGAGGAATCTGTTTATAACTAGAGGTCGGCAGGTATCTTGAGTTTGCGCTAGCGACTGGCCACTCTGCCAGGAATGTAGGTCTCAGCGCTCATCTTACTCCGCATAGACTTTTGGATTCGCTTTTATGGTTTATCGGAGATTACTAAAGATCTTTCATCGCGTCGCGACGGATGATAGTCGTGGGGGAAAGGACCAGGTGTATACAAAGCCCCTTACTACCTCTAAGTTATAGTTGTATATTGTGAAGTTCGACACCAATATATTGATGTCGTTTTCCTGGCTGGTCTTCCCATCGGTTACTGTAAAGAAATCATCTGCTTTCTTGTGAATGTTGCGATTCCATTCTTCAAGCATACTTGGTGTATACTCTTTACAAAGTCAGCTACAGCGGCTTTATACAGGTCGAAAGGAAGGCTTTTTGGTCTAGTTTTTTTTTAGATCTTTGCTTTCCTCACATTATTTAGGCCAGGTAGATGGTAGTTTCCGCTGATGTCGACAAGATTGTACGTTCTAGCTGACAGCGGAAGATCGCTCTCCGTTCGTTTAATAGTCTACGAACAAGGGTCTTCATATTTTCAACACCGACTATGTCTCAAATACTTTCTATTACCTCATTTTGACATTCTATTCAAGCGTTGCATTCCCGGGTTTGGCATAACATTATATTTTGGCAAGCGTGTCAACTATCTTCCGTCAGTGACCCCTTCAGTCTTAAATGATTAATGTTCAACAAAATATCACGCAATTGAGTGGTAACAGTTAGATGACAATAAACATTAAAGATAAGTAAAATTGACATATGACATAATATGGAGATGATAGATGACCCCTTCGAAGATTAAAGTTATGTCCGTCTGTGTGTGATTGATAAAGATATAAAGTTACAGAATTATAAAGGGTGTCCCAGGCATATGACAAATGTTTTTGGTTTCTGTTTTGACACTTTCCATCGTGAGTTTATTGGAAGTCAAATCACAAACACGGACATAGTCGAAGAACGCATAAGGTTAACCAAGCCTATTATGAGATTCATTATGCATCCTGCATGATGTGATTTTTTTTTGACCGCATAATCCTTCAACCAAGTGCACAATTTTGAATGTAAGGCTTTAATTTAAGTGGGTTTTCTTCGTACAATTCGTTGTGTCCTTTCCGTTCTGCAATTCACGAACGTAAATTTGGATTAGGTCGATGTAAAAAGCGTTCCTTCAAAAAGTTCACCTTCCGTGGTTGTGAACTCCGTGATATGACCAACAAACAACTTGTCGAGATCGCAAGAGGTTCTCCCGTGGTCTGAAGCGCAAGCCAATGGCATTAATCAAGAAATAAAGGAAGGCCGAGAAGGAAGCTTCACCAACTAGAAGCCAGAAATTTAGGACCAACTTGTTCCAGAGATAACCGGCTTCATAATTGTGGTCCACAAGAGCTAGGTTAAAATTAAGCCAGAATTGATTGATACTTGACACCCACAACTCTAGGCCTATTCCTCTCAACATGTTGGCGGTCTTTTAGTGAATTAAGCAAGGCCTTGGTTAATTTGAAGCAGCAATTGAAGTTCACTGACCATTTGAAGCATTGTCAATACGAAAATGGCTGTATAAGCAACCATATCTAGAACGTGCAGATCTTACTTACTTACCTAAGTGGCGCTACATTCCGGGATGAACATGGGCCTCAACCAACATGCCTCTCCAATTAGCAGAACGTGCAGATCATCACCTTTTAATATAAGGCACACTTTTGCCTGGATGAATTCACCAACAAGAATTCGGGCTAATGAGGACCCAAGAGTTATTAGTATTACTAAACAGACTATGCACCCACAAAACGCCATTATTTGATGTGAAATTTGTGGCGGTGATGTATCATCGATCCGACCTTTTTCAAAAACGAAACTGTCAATGCTGTTGCGATGAATGGCATGCGCTTACAAGCCACGATAACGTTGTTCGATTGAAATAATGAAAAGTAAGATGGTTGTATTTTCTGGCAAAATAGTGATACTACCTCGCTTTTCAACTTTCTTTGGGGAAATAAATATGAAAGATAGGTGTTCGTCAACACCCAAAGGTATTCAAAGGCTTAAATACCAGATAATTCGACACATTTTTGATTGTCGAACATTTTACAATGACAGCAATGATAGCAAAATTGGCCGAAATTATGAATGGAACCTCAGCATCGATTACCTGATCCGAAAAAAAGGAGGCCCTCTAAACTGCGCAAACAACAGCGACATTATGTCTATTCAACATCGCCTATAAGATCCTATCTGCCGTAATAGTGAAGGACTAAAACCGTTCACCAACTACCTGATATCAGTGTGGATTAAGGCCACGAAAGTCCACAACAGATCAAACCATCACAATTCCGCATATCCTAGGAAAACCCAAGAAGTCCAAATTGATACCCCAAACCTATTTATCGAATTCAAAGCCGCATACAAACTATACTGAGGCATGTCTACATGTGGTATATCTCGGTGACCTCTCAGGGTCGGCAACGACCTCACCGAAACATTCGATACCAAAAAGGGATATGGGTAAGGTGATATTCTTTAAGGGTTCTTGAGAGCAAAACTTCTCAGCTAAGACCATAGGCACAATCATCCATAAATCTGTGCAACTACTAGCATACGCGGACGATATTGACCTCAATATGGACTCAAAGAGATGTCACAGCCACAGTAAATGAAGGTCAATCCTCTACAAAATCCCGATCAGCTCTTCTCTCCGGGGCCAAAGCCTGGACCGTTTTTAAACCGGATAAAGTAATCTTTGATCGTTTGGAGAGAAATTTTCGATCAATGGATCTATGTAGACGAAGATTCAACCAAGAACTTTATGAGCTGTATAGCACTTAGACCAAGAAGGTCCGTTGTGGTACCACATGGATCAAACATCTTTTCCTATGAGTTGTCTGCCTAGTTGAACCAACCCGAGCTACAAATAAAACGGCGAAGGTTCCTGATGTCAATTTTAATCAGGTCACCTAGGTTGTCGAAGAAGTAGTCTCCCAGGTTGAGTCTCCTTTTGTTGGAGAGCTCTGGACATGAACAAAGAAGATGAGTGATACTTCCCCCCTCCTCGTCCATGCAGCTTCTGCAGAAGTCGTTGCTATAAAGGCCAAGTCTTTTAACATGTAGGCCTATGGGGTAGTGTCCTGTAATGACACCAATAATGGTGCTGATGATGGATCTGTTCAGCATTATTAAACTGAGGGAACCTTTCTGGCTATATATGGGCCAGATTTGCCGGGATATAAAACACGTTGAGCCGTTTGTCCATCTACAATTAGCTTTTTTTGATCAGCGCCATATACATAGCTCAAAAAATTTCATATTAGACGTTTAACATGGCTAGGAAATGTAAGGCGAATGGAAGCCAATGCTCCGTCTTGCCGAGTCTTAGGTTTTAAGTTAGACACAGGAGAGGAAGACCAACCAATTTGAAATGTGCAAGTGGAGACAGTATGCTAGGGATCGGGCTATTCATCCCAAAGGTTGGTGGACCAAGTGGAAGTCTCTCGCCAGCGCCATGATGATCATTTCGATGACATTTTGCTCCATACTTGTGTAAAAAGCCGCATTAGCCTTGAAAAACACAAGGATCTCAACTTATATTTTTTAAACTCTGTAATGTGAGACCCTTTCATTCGCGGAAGATGCCCCAGGAGACATCTAAATAATCTGTGAGGACGTATTGCACGTTTTCCTTAGAGATCAGATTGAAACCAATATAAACCTGATGGCCGTTGACTTGAATTTCCTGAACATATAGTGTGTATAGGTGTGTCTACCATATATTTGAATCATTAATCATGTTCCAAGGAGTAGATGCATGTTACATCGCAAGATAAAGCTTCAATCGAGTACTAAACACCATCAATACCTTCATGTCAACTATAAAATTCACACAACAATTTCAAAGTTGCAGAACCACACAAAAAAATGTCCAAAGCTATACTGCCTAGACTAATCAATGCTTTCACATACAATCGATAACAAATAAAATGCATTACATGCGGATACCTATCTATTGCGAGTGCAAAACCACTCAATGCACACCAGTATCTATTCGAATGCCTGAACATGAAATAGGAATTCCTTCACGCAGCAGACATTTCCACTTCAGATGAACCTACCACCACCACAGAAGGTCCTAACCCCACAATCTATCTATGTTTATCGGCCTACTTTTAACTGCAAATGCCTACAAAAATACACGGAAGTAATGAAGATACTTTTCTCTCTTTTCGCTATACCCATCCGCAATCGATGTTTACAAACTAGATACGCTACGCACTATCTGGAACGTGTGTTCATGTCTTTTTGAAATTCTCCATCTCACATCCACTTGCTGGTAGTAGGTGTGATCACTTATGTTCAACGTTAGCGAATAGATCTTCGTCCCTTTCAAGTGATCATGTCGACCGATCGACGAGCGTCGCATCGTTCGCCTCGACCAGTTAACGTAAATGGCGATCGGTATTTCCAGATGGTAACAACCCCAAGACACGTTTCCATCGATAATGCAACACCGATAGCCAAGTCAAGGTGAGGAACACAACAAATAATTTTAATTGGTACCTTGGAAACCTTCGCACAATTATAAAGGAACGTTTCTACATTTCCTCCTTGTGCATGTACGACAACGACTATCTCCTGCGTTCGTGCATGAACACAATTATTGAGTCCAGACGATCGAATGGAACGTATGGTGCCAATGCACACAAAAACCACAGCAAATATATAGTTTCGATGGTTCTAACGTCTTCTAATGTCAATTAGACCCGGCTCCACTGCATGCCGCTTTACACTTCGTCCATCATCCCAAAGCCATCGTACATAGTTCTGCTACCACAGCACACACGATCGCCAGGAGGGAGTTCTACATCTACGAGGGTCGATACTCGGTTGTGTACTTGGGGGTAATAAATTATCAGAACTATGGTCCTCGAAGTCGACGACTGTGCGTTAGTGTCAAACAAGATATCCTGCATCGACTATCCGCAAGCTATTAGGAATATATCGCCGACGGTTGTGGTTCGAGTGCAGAGTGACGACGCGAATTGCTCTCGAGGCTGGACTTCTTCTGAACAACAACAAGAAAGTAATTAGTAGAATTGTGCCTATAGTTCCTGGGATATCGGGTGGGGGACACAGACAAGGCGTTTCTCGCCCGAAGGAAGTTCGTAATAAATTCCATTTGTCTCTCCTCCTCCAGGTGACAGAGCAATTCCACTAAAGTGCACGTGTGTTCCGTCCGATGGGGGATCCTGCAGATTTATTGGCAGTACTTGTCGCGAAATAGATTAAATGATGACAGCCATTGCAGAGCTGAAGATTTACGCTGATTTAAGTCGCAGAGCGATTTAATTAGTGACTAGTTCTTGTAAGTCGATCCGCCGCCACGACGGACCAGACGGGACTAATGACGTCGATGTTTGGTACAATGGCATATACGAGAAGGAATGTTCTATTAATTATTAGAAAAGGCATCTGGGAGGAAATGAAGTTGGGTCTTAGATTTTACAAAATGACAGCTTAAAAGAGTTATTGAGGCATGCTATGTTGGATGGTAAGTCATTTGTCAAAGTTAAGCTGTGACAAGGATTTGCGTGATTTATGGTTTTAAGAAACGTGCTAATTTCTTAAAATAGGAAGTTTCCTCTAGAGATTCACACGTCTTCTTGGGTATAGAAGTGTGATTGGCAATCTGAAAGGTGGATAGGAAAGGATACCTTCACATCACGCTCTACCTCCCGGCCTAGATTGATCATGACATGGAAAAATTTCAAGCGTTTTCCGGACTCATCATCTTTTCATCAACTGGAGCTCTATATATTAGATTATATTAATTTTATTGAATTCATAATATTGACAAATTCATAATATGATTTGGTTTATGATGAAATAAGAAACAATATAATCGATAGGCTTGGCGTTGCCGTCTGCCGGATTGACTTGCAAATATGTTTCTGTGTGTAGATTAATTTAAAAATAAATTCTTAACATTTAATCACAAAATTTACTATAAAAACATGATTTTTTTTATTTTATTTATTACTATCTAAATTCCGTTATAATATTATTTCGGTATGAAGATGCGGTTTCGATAAAGTTATAGAGAGCTTGCCAATTTTCTCCGTTGAGAATGATCTTTGTTTGTTCCATTGTCAATGATCTCTTTCCAAAAGTCGTATATCTATGTAGCTTGGACATAATGTCAAAAAATTAAATGTATATTCTTTTGAATTTAGATTGCATTTGTGCAGAGATCTAATTAATTAAAACAATTGAAAGGCGAACCGTATAGATTCAACATTTCACATCTTGCTCTACATATCAATAATATCGAATTCACTCTGTTTGGCGCCAATACTTGATAATGGTGTTCTGTAGAGGGGTCAAAAACAAGCTCTTTTTTTTACTATGGGTGGGGGGTCTATCTTGACCCGTTTAGGAGGTAGGGGCAATTAAAAAAAAATCTTTAAATAAAAAAATAGAAAGCAACGGGAACACTTACAATGAAAAACTATACCGTTTTTGAAATCCAGAAACCAGGCTTTTAATCCTCAATTTGAATTTAATTATTTATGTCAATAGTTTTTGAAAAATTCGCATGCAAACTAACAATGTTGCTAACAAAATGCAAAAAAGAAAATGTTTCGACCATTTTTTTCATGAAATGAAGTTCTTAATTAGCTTTTTGGGGTCAATGGTTATATCAATTCTAAAAAAAACACAAAAAACCGAATGGTTTTATGTCTTCTAGTTTTTGAGAAAATAAAAAATTACAAAAACTATGTTTGTATGATTTTTGTTTTTTGGTATCTCACTTAGAGGATTCATTTTCATCTTTGTAAGTAAAGTACAGCAAATCAAGTGCACAACACACAAAAAACAACAAACAACCTCACATCCATCCCAAATCCTACAGAGAGCCCAAGCAGAAGGGGTTGCAGGGGGGCATCATGTCCCCCATGGACATCTCACTGTTTTTGCACGGAATTAATTTTAGTAATTTTAAATTTTCTGAAAAACTAGAAGACATAAAATCATCTGGTTTTCAGTTTTTGATTAAGAATTAATTAGAACAACGAATTTCAGCAAAATTACACTTGCGGCCATTTTTTTATCTTTTTTTCCTAAGTTTTGAGTTTAAAACCCGTTTTTTTTTTCAAAAACTTTGCATAGATTTCTTTTAATTTAAAATTTCTTAAATTAGCTAATAGAACAAAGTATTGGCTTTCAAAAAAACCGTTATTTTTTAATTTTTTTTTCATTTTTAGTACTTTTTTATGAAATTGCCCCTCCCGACCAAATCGTAAGAGATAGACCCCCCTCCCATAGTAATAAATGATTGTTTTTGACCCCTCTACTAAAAACCGTTATAAATTTTTGGCGCCAAACTTATGGTACTCGTGGCAGGCTGTAGCAGTCATTGAAATAATTTTTTATTTTTAGATCCTAGTTTAGTTCGGGGTACATCAATCTGTTTAAGGATGATATGGCTTGATTCACGCTTTCATGGCGATTGTCGATATCAGAGAGCTCCAAAAGATTATCTTCTAGTGATACCGAATGATCAATCCATTCCAATTTATTTTTAAAAGTGTATTTTGCGAGAATGTGTGGGAGTCTATTTGCAGGATATTTAAACACTTTGAGTTAATAATCGAAGTGTAATCTTAGGGTATAACTGAAAGGTTTGGAAGCTCTGTTTCTAAAGATAAAACGTAAAGAGTGTTTTTTTTAGAGGTATAGAACTTAAAGTTGGCAACTGGCGGCCATTTTGTCATCTGTCAAGTGATTTATTTTTAGTTTGGTTTGGCATTTCAACATGAATAGACTGACGCCTGAACAAGGCTTACAAAATGTGCAAATTTATTTTGGAAATCATGGTTCTGTTCGAAATACGTATCGCGCACTACGTCCATTTTACGGTCAACATAATCGCCCATCAAAGCAATTAATTCGATTAAGTATGGAACGTTTTCGCGCCACGTTTACTCTTAATCATAATACGCATCCACAGAGACGTCGTACAGTGCGTACAGAAGAAGTCATTGTCCCTGTAGAGCTTAGCGTAGAGAAAGACCCGAATCAGTCTATCCGAATCAGTCTATCCGCCATCGTGCACAGGTATTGGATATGTGTCCATCCATTTAATGGGAGATTTTGCGGAAAGATCTTGGCTTGTTTGCTTACAAAGTCAAACTTGAGCAAGATCACATAGCAAGGCGTAGATTCGGTGATGGGCCCCAAACAAGATTGCCGTTGACCGTTGATGATTTCCATAAGCGAGTTTTGTCCTGCAATGAAGCTAACTTTTGGTTGAATGGATACGACAATAGATAAAACTGTCACATTTGGAGTAATGATAATCCTCAAGTGTATATTGAGACACCGTTACATCCACAAAAATTGACTGTTTGGTGTGCTTTATGGGTTGGTGGAATAATTGGTCCGTACTTCTTTAAAAACGATGCTGGCCAGAACGTCACAATCAATGGTGACCGCTATAGAGCAATGATTACTGACTTTTTCGTTCATCAATTGAACAACCATGCTCTTAAGATATCCCAGCACGATTTTAACATCGTCCTTCGGTAGTCGCTCATAGGTTTTGTCAAGGAGCTCGTAGAATCTGTCTTTCGCTGTATCAACTTTTTTCTCCTTCGGAGCGTGAGCGCATATAAGGCTTATGTTGCCGAATTTGGCATTGATGCGGATTTTACAATGCGTTCGCTAATGTCTTGGAAATATAAGACTTCTTGCCTGAGTCTGGCATTTACAACAAATCCACATTTGTCGCTGTTTCTGCTCACTACAACGCGGTCCGTAGTAGATGCCACCATTTTTAATCCTCTTTTTCCCGGCCCATCCAAACGTATTTCCTGGATGGCAGTAATGTCTGCTTTTAAGCAGATTGTGGATTTCGCTAGTGTTTCGGCTGCAATTGTCCTGTTTTATGTTCTCACATTCCAGTTGTACAAGGTGGCGCAAAAGTAATCCTCCTATCAGAAAATGCTATAAATTTTGCGATTGGCCCCTAATGTCAGTTCTGTTTTGACATTTGTGTAGTAAACACATGCGAAATACACGTTAATAAACAATGTTACGCTACACTGCTCCAGAACGCGGAATATTGGTGACTAAAAAAGTTTTTCATTTTTTTTTTAAATTACAGCCAAAAAACATCGGAAGGTTATTTTTGCGCCACCTTGGATATATATGAACGTCCGTGTTGCGTTTTTTGTTTTGCGTGTTAGTCAACAGTAAAATCAGCCCTTTCCGAGGCTTTTGGTTGCTTCGAAACAACAATTTTTTCAGTGAGTGGGTAGTTAACCCGAAGAACAACCCCCAACCTGGGGGCCAGCAGCAATATATTAGGTACCCGTATGAGACAGGATGACACGGGGGCCATCAGTATCTACTACGCTGCCGTTTCCCTCTAAGTTCTGCCGCCACTATCTCTGTTGAAGCGGCCTGACTAAGCCTTGAGATTTCTAGATGTTATCCAAATATGGCGGAGCAGCTCAAATTGATTGTTTACTATGTCCATCCTAACTGGGATTTTCTTTCAGAGTTTAGTCAAAATCCTGTCATTTTAATGATGATTGCTATAAATTTAAGCACAATTGGCGTTTTTTCCATTAACTTTTTTGGCAATATTTTGATTGGCATTAAGTAAAAATTGGTTGTGAAAACCGAAATAAAGCCAAATTTGGACTTCGTCTGGCCTTATTTCACGTCACCGCCAGATGTGGTTTTATGGTATGTTTTTCAACAAACTGCAAATAGTTTCATCTCCTCCTACGTCCTACCTTGGCGTTTGAAATCTTTGACAGCCACTTATAAGCTCTGATGAGGAGCTTGTAGGGACAAATCGTTCTTAGTGATGTCATATTTTCCTTCGTTGGATCGTGAGCCCATAAAAGGAGTTTGCAAGCAATTTCGACCTTGATGTGGATTGTGACATGACGTCTTTGAGGCATAAGCCTTGCTTAAGGGTGCAGTTATATATATATATCATTGAAAAAAAAACTTAATGGAATTAAAATTTTACCTCCATGGCTGCTCATAGGAATCATTGAAAAGCTCCTCTTCATTTCAGTGGAACTACAAACATTACTTCACAAAAAAAACTTATCAGTGAAAAATAAAAAGTAATTCCCTACGAAACTAACATTAGAAATTAAAATATTTTTGGATAATCATGTTCTAAAATTCATAAGCTTTGTTTCGACACCAACTCGCCAATGGCTGAATTTATAAAAAACCCGCAATGAGTAACAGAAAAATTCAAATGATGGTTTTCAATGCTAGCTATAACTGCACCCCAAATCTGTGGCTTATGACCAATTCCCATGCGAATAATAGCTGTTTCTGCTGCCAATTTCACGTACCATAGTGTATGTTGTAACCTTCATCCTCTATTCCATCCTAACGTATTTCCTGAATGGCAGTGATGTCTCCTTTGTAAGGTGTCTTTTTATGTCCGTCCTTTATAAGCTGTTTGGTTGCAACTTCTAGGTGCAAACGTTAGCGATTAAATTCATCCCTTACATCTCTTGCTTGCCTCTAAACCACTTTTTTAAGTGAGCCGTTAACCTAAATCACAACCCCGACATGGATAATCGGGTTCTAGTTTCTCAAGTGTCTGTCATTCTGATAAGCCTTTTATTACCGTGTCGCCATTTTTCTTTCTTTATTCAACACTTGTGCGTATAAGTCATCTACTCTTGGATTCGACCTGTATTCGATGGTTGCCATATAGAGGGACCAAGTATCCCTAATTGATGCCCAGTGAAAGTTACAGCACTCGGCATTGCAATGCCTTGAACAGAATTCTCTTTCTACAGCACCCAACCACCTTTACTTTGTTCAAAAGTAATCATTTTTTAAAATCCACTAAGGAACCTCAACCATATTAACTTGCGTTCTAAATATGTTGTATAAATCGTTTGCTAAAGCAGCGACTATGGGTAAATTTATTTCTTTAAGGCTTCTTAGCTTCACAAAGCTATCGTAAATTATCTCCAGAGTGACGGCATACAATTTATGACCTCAACACACAGGAAGAAACTCGCAAAGTTGCAAAGAATACGTACGTTGCGTGGAAAGAAAGTCAAATTGAAATTTCACCAAAAACAACCCCCGAATTGAGGAGGTTTTTGGTATACGGCCTCTTTAATATTCAAAGGGAATAAGCTTTAATTATGTGTAGTCCACATCAGAAGTATTTCTAAAAAGTTGTTTGCAAAAATTAGGCAGATTTTAAAGACTTTACATCTTTAAATATTGTTTGACGGAGAACCTGTGTATTTATAGACGAAAGACTGATTCTTATAGTTACCAACTTTCGAATCTTTTATCATTCCCAATTGACGCAAACCTAAGGGTATTCTATTGAACCCGCTTTCTACGCAATTAGCAGACTTATTTTACAAAAGATACGTCAGATATCATAAAATCGACATAAAAGGGGTTGGTGAGATAATTCTGTCCCATGCTAAGATAGACAACCCCTATAACCACACCGTCCCGTCTTCTTACATTTCAATATCGCCCTCCTGAATGGGTGTCATCCAAATAAGACGCGACAAACCCCCCAATAAGCCATGACAATTAAACGCGACCGAATAATAATTAAAACTCATCCCTGATCCCTTAAGACGATACTCCAACAGCATTTGGGGACTTAAGGGATGAATCTTCATCCCCAGTCGCGGTATTTCGAAGCATTCACGAACGCGGGTTGAATTAATTTTTCAGGTGCTCCGCTTCCTTGTGGGACTTCACTCGCAACCCGTTAAATTAATGATTCGTAGTTTAAAATTAAACAATAATCTACCGGAAATCACTCTGAATTGAAGCGCGTCCTTCGCGCCTCCGAGCTCCGGCTCACTTCCCAATGCAGACTTTATGAACACCATAGTCGGGAACCCACCCGGGGTAGAGTTGAGGTTAAACATGCCTCGCACAATGCAGCTATACGCGGTTAGAGAATCAATCTGTTGTCCGAGTGTCGGTCGAGAGCCTCTGCTGCTGTGGTGATGGTGGTACAGCACTGTGATTATGTATGCATGTGCCTCTTACAATCACTGCCTCCATCCTTCCGCTGCTGGCCGGCTGAAAATAATTAATTCTTTCGGTGTGCTGTTAAATTTATAACAATTTTTTTCTTCCACCTGAGCTCAGCGATGCCTGAATGCTCTTTCATCACTCTGTCGCTTGGAGGTGGTACTGGTGGACCCGGGAGTCGGTACCAAGTATCCATCGGATGCATAATTTAGCATGATACGCCTATGCATTAATTTCCGTCACCAATTTTTCCGTTTGTCCATTCATTTAATTTTATTTCACCATTGCTGCTTGCTGACAACATGCAAATAAGGGTGAGTTGCTGATGGTAAAATCGCCACTAGTTTGTTAACAAAAGCCCGTGATTGATGGACTTAATTTACTCAGAAAATAACTCTCAAGTTACAGGTTTCCTTTGTCACTCACAGTAATGAGTGGTATCACTCAATTGAAGAACCTGTTTGGCTACGTTTTCCGGCGCGCGTTACATATACAACAACAAACAATAAGTGAAGCAACTTTATTGAGTTGGAATTAAAACCGTTCGATATGAATTCAACACGCACCCACACAAAGGCAAAGGCGAGTTGTTTATAATTTATTTTTTGTTTTCTTTTGCTTGTGAAGTGTTCATTCTTGGTTGTTCAATTGTTCATTCTCTCTATTTTGGTTTTGGATGTTCTCTTACAAAGTGCGTGAACTCTTTCGACAAAATAAAGTGCTACATCGTCAGTGCTGCCACTTATACAAAATTGGTGTTATGAAATCTGTCACCTAGACAGAATTAATAGGTTTTAGCAGAACTGAATTATAAAGTGTCCTGGCTTAGATGCTCGGGTCTATTTGTGAGGTGATATTTTGAGTACCTACACTCTGAATTTTGGGTTGGGTACGTTTTCCCCAAGACAAAATCCGTGATTTAATCGCATGATTCACTACTTGAACATCTATCATTTGGAGAACACACACATAGTAAATATATTTGTTACGTTTTTTTTTTGAAAATGAAACTATTTTATATTTCAAGATAAAATAAAAAGCAACATTTTAACAAAATAAATATTTTATTAAACATAAAAAAACAAAAGAGAAAAATTCACAAAAATAGTTAATAATTCATAATAATAATAAAATTAAAAAACGCATAACTTTTTTATTTAACAAAGGGATATTGTATACGCTATTCGCTTCAAAAAATTCAATTTGGATAGCTCTTTTCTTTGGTCAATCAATCTTTTTATTTTTCTGTATTTAATCGCATTATATTTCTTTGGCTTCTGCGACTCTCCCGCATTTATTTTTAAGATTGTGGTTTTTATTTGGATCATCTCCTTGCCAATTTCTTTTAATAATTGGTGTAATCCTATATGCTTTTTTCCTACAATGGCTTTTATTCGGCGATGCCATGCTTCCACATTGTTTTGGGTTCTAGGAAAATTGTCCTGAACAGCATCATAAACCGACCAAAACTCGGGGGAATAATTCTTTTAAATTTTATGACACGATTAAATATAGTTATTTTTAAACCAAAGTGCCAATTTTTTGAATTGATTCTCCGAACCGGCATCCAATGCTGAAAAGTATTGTGGAATTTCATCTGGGGGCACAAAGGCAAGGCTTTTGAGCATTCGAACATTAATATTAAAATATTCGTTGTTTCCATATAGCTTAGATAGATGCTCTTTCTGAACCCTTCGCCAAATAATTTGGCCAAAATGAAATAAGCATCCTTTATGATTAGCAGATGAAAAATACTCTTTGACTGAAGACAAAATTGCTGGCTCAAAATCAGAAATGATCCTTCTAGGATTTAAATTAATTCCATCCTTGGAACATAGATGCAACAATTCCTTAAAAAAATGGTTATAAGACTCTTTGGATTTTTTGCTCATCAAGCAGAAAACAAGAGGAAAAACCTGTCCTCCAATCTGTCCATGAATACTAAACAATTGCCGCATAATGCTTGGGACGATATAAAATGTTCCATCCATCAGCCAACATCTAGCATCACGAAGTGCTTCCAAAGTGAACCTTGTTCCAAGAATAATATTTATTTCACCATCGAAACGATGTTCACTTAACACAAAAAGTTCATTTTCCAAATATTTCAAATTTTGTGGAATATTGATTAATGAAATATCAGTGGGCTCATTAAATTCTGTGCCTAAAGAACGAACACGGAATACTTTTTTTCTTTTGTGCCTCTTTTGCTGGAAGATAAACTCGACAGTCTGGCTCACAATTAACCGTAGCTTCTCTTATCAGCTTAACACGTAATATTTCTTTTTCATAGGCGCGTGGATCATGGTTATGTTTATTAATTGATCTTATAATACTATGGTTTTTATTTTGTTCATTCGTCACTATAGTAGCTTTGCACAGATTACTTTTTTTTTTGTCACAACACCAACGAAAGTTTTCATTTTGGTTTTTGGAGTGGAAATGATAGCCATACCCATTTATAAATAACTTCTTTCCGCCTTTATTTGATATTAAAACTAAAACACGATCCATTCCCGCTTTCGATGCGAACAAAACAACGACTTATCAGACGTCAGACTATAAGTGCATTGATTCATATTCTTTGTGTACACATAAAACTGTTAATCCTAAACACAGTTAACAATACTAAAGAGAGAAACAAAAGGTTTGGAGATTTTTGGAGATTTTGGCAAAAAAGATTTTTGTCTTGGAGATTTTGTCCATGTTTATTTTTTTCTATGGAGAAAATGTTCAGTTAGATTATATTTTTTGGAGATTTTGTCCAATGGAGATTTTTTTTGTGGGGATTTAGTACCGCTCCCCTGATTTTAACTTTGATATAAATTTTGACGTCTTTTCATCCGGCAAATATTATTTTCGCCTTCGCTAGAACACTCTGTTGTTGAAATTCTGCTTGACCATTTCAGATAAATATGGCTGAATTCCGTTGATGGAGCATTAAATCTCCTCCTTGAATTTATGGGCGGCTGTGGTTTTGTTGCCATAGACCTTTGACTTCATATAACCCAATAGAAATGAATCCATTGGTGTTAAGTCACATCATCTAGTGTGTCAATTCTGATCACCGAAACGAGAGAGTATATGAGAAAGTGCCATTCAGTAACTCAATTGTTTCAAGGTCTGTATGGCATGTGGGGCCGTCTTGAAAGCACATGTCGTCTATACCAATGTCATATAATTTAGGTAGAAAAAACTCGAATTATCATGGGACGATTTCGAGCATCAGTAACGATCACAGCTTGACCAGCCTCATTTTCGAAGAAATGATCCCCACCAAACAGTGACACATGAATTTGTTTCACGACAGTCACATCTGGCTTTTCAGAACCCCAAGTTCGGAACAGTTGTTGATTAACAAGCCATCAAGGTGATAATGCTTCATCGTGCTTTGTATTTAATGAAAAATGATTAACCTGCTCTAGATCCCGTTTTTTTTAAGCATTGGCAACATATTTACGTTTGATATATCTTATGAAGGATGAGTAGGGGTTGAGCCGTCTTCAGATTTGCCTAGCCTTCAGATTTGCGACGGTAAAACCTTCGTTTTTAGTAGGATCAAGCGATTGACAAAGTTGCGTCATGGAGTATGTCTTTTCCGACCATACTGCTATGCAGACTCATATGCAGCACCTCGTAGAAACAGTCTTTCGCAATAATTTCCTTCCGTCGGAAAGTCAGCGCATAAAAATGAAATGTCTGGCATTAACGGGCCACAATGGGTCCCCAACCAAGCTTCTCCATTCATTTATGTGTGAAAAGTTTTATTTTTGCCAAAATGAATAGGATCTCATTTTTAACGTCGACTCCGAACAGAAAATTGGATAAGCTTCTCAATGTTAACACAAATGTTAGTAGAACCACATTTCGACCACATTTTTGTGTTACTAAGGGTTTTTTTCATAGGGTATAATATCCGGGAAGAATATTAGCATCTTCAGTGACCGCAAAGTGGCAATAAAATCCTTGAGATCTACCGCATTCACTTCAAAATCAGCACACGAATGCCGACTGCCTCTTAACGAGATGGCAGTGCTGTTTACCATTCACCTATTTTGGGTGCCGGGGCACAGTGATGTTCCAGGGAATTGTAGGGACGAGCTTGCCAGAAGGGGTACCACGCTTGATATTCTACCACATGTAGAAATGTTAGGCATGCCCCTCGCTACTTGTAAATCAACACTTAAACTAGATGCGATCAAAAAAGCTAATTGTAGATGGACAAACGGCTCAACGTGTCTAATATCCAGGCAAATCTGGCCCATACGTAGCCAGAAACGCTCCCTCCCAGATCCACCATCAGCACCATCATTGGTGTCCTTACAGGACACTGCCCCATATGTCTTAATGCTAAAAGACTTGGCCTTTATAGCAACGACTTCTGCAGAAGCTGCATGGACGAGGAGGAGGAGGAAAGTATCACTCATCTTCCTTGTTCATGTCCAGCGCTCTCCAACAAAAGAAGACTCCACCTGGGAGACTACTTCTTCGACAACCTAGGTGACCTGATTAACATTGACATCAGGAACCTCCGCCGTTTTATTTGTAGCTCGGATCGGTTCAACTAGGCAGACGATTCATAGGAAAGAATGTTTGATCCATGTGGTACCACAACGGACCTTGTTGGTCTAATTGTGCACGCGTTCCGCGTGCAGCTACCTAACCTAACCTAAGGGTTTTATTAAAAGCTTGTATGTTTTTCGCTTTCAATACTTTTTACAGAAGATTACTATTTTTCAATCTTGCTACAATAGGGTTTTCAATGAAAGTCATATGGATGTACGGACATCTCCTTTTAAATATGACGACAGTCGTTCGAAATGGAGATAAAACATCGAACAAATTCAGACCTGAAGCTGGTGTCCCACAAGGATACAACACATCCTTGGTCCACTGATCATCTCCCTTTTCATAAATGATATCGAAAACTATCTACCTGCGGAATTGTTATGGGGATTTGCATATTTTGATGTTACGCAATGTGGATGACATTTTTATAATGGCGGATAGCCCACCGATACTCCAACTGCAAATTAACATATTGAAACTGTTTTGTGACACCTTTCGTAACGAAGTCTAAAATAAGATTAACAAGCATGGCCCGCTCTGATGATGCTGCTTAGATATTAAATTTGGATGGTGCCAATATCGAAGTTGTATGTGAATATAAATACCTGGGCTTCCTTATAACAACTTACTTAAATATTCGGCCTCACATTAGAGTAAAACTAACAACAACGAAAACTGCTATTAATATCATGTGGACGCTGTTTTTCAAATTTTGATACAACTTCAATGTTTAAGATTTTTGATGCCACAGTTAATAGTTGTTTTTGCTACGCAAATGAAGGATATGGTTTCCAGCGGTTAGAAGAAATCGAATCTTTCCAAAGACATTTTTTTTTCAAATGAATTTTTAAACTGCTATCGAATCCTCCCAACCTTGTAATTCACATAGAATCAGAGAATCCCTATACATATAAAGGATGGTCCAACGAAAACGCACGATGTTAATTGTAAACAAAACAAAAAGTTTTCAGAGGTATTATCCTAATATGTATTTTTTATAATGATAGAAGGATCTATGACAACATGAAACAAAATATCGGCCAAATGCTCGCCACGGCTTCGGTGGACCTCTATCCGATTGTCCATATTTCCAATGACTCTGAGACAAAATTGAGGTTCTATGTCGTTAATGTGACGAATTATCTCATCATTTAGCTCTTGAATTGTTCTTGGTGTCCAACTGTGCCAAATCACATGAGATAATGCGGCCATTGAATATATCTCGCAAAAGAACCATTGTTTCGTTGGGTGTGTTGCAAGTGGCAGCATCCTGTTGGAAGCACACATCGTCCAGTTCCAAATACAAATACAAATTTTTGGCGCAACAGGCTCGTTAGTACCCAGGGCCGAGCTTTCTTGTAACCATACATGTGCGTGTGCAATTCTTTCACGATGGCGAGACCTCCTGTTTTTTGTCGAATCCGAACGGCTAATTTGAGATAAGCTTTTCTTAACAATTGATACTACTTGGATAAACTGTCAGATAATCACGAGGAGGGCCAGTAAAAAATGATTTATGTGTTGCTACGGCTGGGAATCGAACCCAGACCTTCCGCGCTGCAATTCATCGCCCAACAGAGCCCCAATATTCTCAATTTCTGGCAACAAGAAGTCGGTTATCATCTCGCGATAGCGAACACCATTCACGGTAACTGCTTGACCGACCTCATTTTCAAAGAAGTACGGCCGATGACACCGCCAGCCCATAAACAGTCACTCTTTGTAGATGCATCGGCTTTTAAACAATCACTCGTGGATTCTCATTTACCCAAATGCGGCAATTCTGCCTGTTGACGAATCCATTGAGGTGAAAGTGTGTCTCGTCGCCGAAGATGATTTTCTTTGTAAAATCACCATTCACTTCTGTCTGGTCAACCAACCCTTAGGCGTATTGACGGCGCTTTAAAAGGTCAGTAGACTTCAGCTCTTGAGTCAATTGGAACTTGTAAGAGCTCCCGCACACTACAGTCCGTTTCAACGATAAGCGATGGATTAGAACTTGGCAGTGCCATTACGAAAAATCCAGTCCTAATGTTGAGAGCAAAATGAGAATCCGGCCGACTAAATAAGCGGTTGTGTGTGCGCATTGCTATAACGCCATACTGATTAAGCAGTACGCCCAGAGTTTGCCGATACTTTAGATTGAAGGCAATTGCGTAGCCTATCAAACTATTTTATCGTTCGATTCCGAATCATTGTAGTTTTCGCACTTTCATGTATCTCCATACTGATAACTGGTCGACCAAACTATCGGACGATAGAAAGTCTGTGCGCGGCTCTAAGCGTGTAAATTCAAATCTTTATTCAAAATTCGCATCAGTGATGGTCGTGAGATGTTCAATTGTTGGGTACGACGATAAGTCGAGGTTGACGGCTTTTCTGCCACACTATCGCGAACAACAGCAATGTTTTCCACAGAACGAACTCAGCGAGCATGCAAAGGTGTTTTCACATTTCCTACAGATCCAGTTTGCCTAAATTTGCGCACAATTCTCCCGATTGTGGACACATTTGATCGATTATGCTGACCAAAAAAAATCACAAAGTGCACGAAATGCATTTTGATTTGAACGCCCATTTTCGTAAAAGGCTTCAACAATCTTAAAGTGCCGGTCTATTGTGTACCTCTCATGGTTGAATTTGTCAAACACTGAAATAAAGAAATGTCAAATTAAGTTGGGCAAAAAAACTTGACGTTAAGGCGTTACTCACAATGCATCGTGCATTATGGTTGGATCTGCCTTTATTTATTTAAAAATTTGAAGGCAAATCCAGATTTTTTTATTAATGTTATTCAGAGACAAGATTTCATAGAAAAATACTTCTACTCAAACCTTAGATGTGTTATACCCCTTTTAGAAATTGGTAAATAAACTAGCCGCTATAAATAATGTGATTCTGTTTTTTTTGTCCTGAGAATACTTTTCAGTGATTGAGGCATGTGAATGAAGACATATTTTAATCCTCCCTTGATAGAGTGAGAGGGCCAGCTTCAAGAGCTGCATATAACCGCTTAAAATTTGGTTTGGAGATAAATACCTATTTCAGGAAAGAGTTTCCAATTTCAGAAATGAGCTTGCATTTGTAATTTCGAAATGAAATGTTTGATCTAAATTACAAAACATTTGGAAATGATTTAAGCCCTTATTTGCTCTCTCTCTATGTAAACGAAGATGTTTTTCACTTTATTGCGATTTATCCAATTCTGCAAGAGGACCGTAGACTCTTTTTTAATAAAAGTTTCTTGATATACAAAAAATGCGTAAGTTTTCTGACAGGAGATCTGAATTTTAACTTTGATATCAATTTTGACATATTTTCATTTGGCAAATATTATTTTCGGCTTCGCTAGAACACTCTTTTGTTGAAATTCTGCTTGACCATCTTGGATAAATATGGCTGAATTCCGTTGATGGGGCATTAAATCTTCTCCTTGAATTTATGGGCGGATGTGGTTTTGTTGCTATAGACCTTTGACTTCATATAAAACTATAAAAATGAATCCATTGGTGTTAAATCACATGATCTAGGGTGTCAATTCTGATCACCGAGACGAGAGAGTATATGAGAAAGTGCCATTCAGTAACTCAATTGTTTCAAGGTCTGTATGACATGTGAGGCCGTCTTGAAAATCACATGTCGTCTATACCAATGTCATATAATTTAGGTAGAATGAACTCGAATTATCATGCGACGATTTCGAGCATCAGTAACGATCATAGCTTGACCAGCCTCATTTTCTAAGAAATATGGCCCAATGATCCCCACCAAACAGTGACACATGAATTTGATTCACGACTGTCACATCTGGCATTTCAGAACCCGAAGTTCGGAACAGCCATCAAGGTGATAATGCTTCATTGTGAATAAAAACTCAAAATGGTTAACCTGCTCTAGATCTCATATTTTTTTTAAGCATTGGCAACATTTTTACAAAAAAATAGATATACAAAAAATGTGTAAGATTTCTGACAGGAGATCATGTCTAGATGCATTTACGGTTTTTATCTCATAAAAAAAATTGTTTTGAATCAACAATTACGCCTCATTAAACCCTATTCAATTTTGTTGTGTTAAAAATTAAAAAAAAAATTTGCCTCTAATATTAAGTTACCTTAAAGCCTTTTTAAAAATGTTGCAGCTTCTTACCTACGTACGCTTGTTATTTATTTTTGTTTAACTCTATCTGAAATCCTATTCAATACTTTTATTTATTTTTTATTTTTTTTAAAGTTTTCTTGCCTATGCAATATATATTTTTTGAAAGAACTAATCATTTTAATATAAGTATTATAATAAATGTAAAAATTTGAATTGTGCGTATCTCTCTTATAAAACGTTTATTTAATATCTGACAGGCAGCTTAAACCAAATGGGATTCATTTTTAGCTGAACTTCTTTATTTTTTTAATAGTTTTTGCAAATTTTAGGAGGTACACAAATTTGTTAATAGCGGTATTTTGCTAGACCATTATTATTAATTTTTTTTTACATCAAAAAAGGAAAAAAATCAGCTGCACGAATAAAACAATTTTTCAATCCAAAGTCCAAACACCTGATATTCATTCAATTCATATCCACTGTTAGGTGCCACATTTTCATTAATAAAATCCAAGAAGTAAAGTTTTCACTTCAAGAGAAAACTTAATCCAAACAAAACAATACAAAATGAACTCTTCTCAACAAGCCTTACAAACAAAATGCCGCCAAATCGTGTTTTCTGCATGGCTCAACTTAACATTCAAATTCAATAAGATACATTCGTAAAAATCTCCCAGATACGTTTTTTAATTATATCACAAACATTTGTTTTAACATTAATTTGTCATCAAACTAAAACATCCCATCATCCATTTAAATAAATTTGAAGAGAACACTCTAACACTCTCTTAAACTTCCGCAAAAACCACAAACAAATTCATCGGCGTCGCCAGTCAAGTCAGAGTTCATCACACCACTCAACTCGCTTCAGTTTCAGTTGGTGAACGGCGTTCGTTTGGATTACATCGTGCTTGTTGGACTGCCGCTCGTTATCGGTCGCACGAATCTCGTGTCAATAGCGTTAAATTTTTTTGTTGCTCAGTTTTGTTTTATTGCAATCCAGTTATTATTTGTTTACGTGCGCACAGTTATAAAACGAGAAGTAAATAATCAGAATAAAAAAAAACGATTTCCCGGCGATAAGAAATCGTTGACACCCCGTGTACACTCGCGAGTGCATCGTACGATTGAGCGAAACAATGTGCGTTAGTGTGTTTCCCTTGGCGGATTAGTCGAGTGAGTGTTTGTGTGTTGGTGGATTATCACTCGATATTTGTTCAGTTATATTGCGACAAAGCGAATGTGTCCTTTCACAGTTAAGTGTTTATCTGTCGGCATTTAAGTAAAATTAAAAAAAAAATCAATCATCACGCAATGGATAAATCCTTGCTAGTGTTGTGCGCGTTGTTGGTCGCCCACTGCAGCGGAGTGCAAAGGATCTATGATTCGAATATCGGCAGTGGGGGCTATCATCATCATAGCGGTGTCGAGGTGTTGCCTGGCTCATCTGCTGGCATGTCGTCGGATTTGTTTCCCCATCACAATCGCTGTGAACCGATTACGATATCCATTTGCAAGGATATACCGTACAATATGACCATCATGCCGAATCTGATTGGTCATACGCGTCAGGAGGAAGCGGGACTGGAGGTGCATCAATTTGCGCCGCTTGTCAAAATCGCATGCAGTCCGGATCTGCAGTTGTTCCTCTGTTCGTTGTATGTGCCCGTGTGCACAATTCTCGATGAACCGATACCGCCGTGTCGGAGTCTCTGCGAATCTGCTCGGCTATGTGAGGCTCTAATGAAGCACTACAACTTCAATTGGCCCGAGAATTTGGAGTGTTCCAAATTTCCAGTTCTCGGTGGTGACAAACTGTGTGTCGCGGAGAATACAACATCGTCGACACCATCACCGACGCGAACGAATGTACCACGGGTCACGGCACCGCGCAAAAATGCCGTCGAAGCTCCACATCGGAATATTGGATTTGTTTGTCCCGTACAGCTGAAGACACCTTCCGGCATGGGATACTCGCTGAAGGTTGGAGGAAAGGTGAGTCTAAGTAGTTGTGTTAGTTAGTTGTATGTGTTTGTGCGCGGCTACCTGCTGAGTAGGGAAACAAGGTGATAATCCCTTTGACATGAATAAGAAGGAAGTGCCGACCTACCAAACACATAGGCATTCGTCAGACGAGGGGTATTAGAAGTCCTTGTGATTTTCGGGTTTAATATCGCATTTCGTTTGACCTTTTGCTTTATTTGGTTTCAATTATCCTCTCATCATTGATTCCCGGGGTTGTTTGCATGGATATCTAGGTAGGAAGGTACAAATTGGGATTTTTGTATTGTTTTGCCAGGAGACGGGCATTTTATTGTTTCTGGATGAGAAGGGTTTTGTTTGCTTTTTAAATTTCCTGTTAATATCCAGGTAGGTAGGTACGTGGGTTACAGCATGCTAACTTGGGGCTGTTTCTTTGGAGTGTGAATCGATTATTCAACATGATTGCGTTTTTTGTAGGTTTTTAAGAGGTTTGCGTTCAATTAATGTATCGAATCAATATCCTTTGGGTTTCTAAAGCAACCCCTTGGAATCGTAAAGGGGTCTTTGTAGGTTACAAAGATTCAATTAGCGATTGAAAGTTGTTTTCCCATGCAATTCAATATAGAAACCAGGGATCACACGTTTTTACCATGTGAATGTTTCTTCAAGTAGACAATAGTTGGCTTTTGTGCGCTTGGCGGCCTATCGCGTTGGTCATGTTGGCATGAGAAGGTTATGGAAGACCTTCTGTGGTAGCCTTCTCCCGCTTAGAAACAACAGGTTGCAAATACACTGTCTAAAATGAAAATTAGCGACATTCTTATGATTTTTGAAAAGACCACCTTTTTAGGGGCACCGATTACTGCGTTATTACAAACCCTCATTTCATAAGATATAGAAAGGTTCCGTAGAGGTGCAGAATATTATTTATCTCTCCTGGGATGGGGTTACAATTTTGGTATAGGGGTGTCCTACTTTATTAGGTCTATGGACTACCAATCAATCAATCAATTTGTCTACATTTCTGTACTCAAATATTTCATGGGTGTCCTTGTGATGGTCAGCTGTCATTTTTGGATTTTATTCGACATGTGGATTCAGTCAGCTTCGTTTGAATTTGATAAAACACATCTAATTGAATGTATGGCTGTGCAATTTACAAATATTTATAAAGACTTTATAAAAGGGCGCTGATCTGCGGCTGATAATGCGTTCGTCACAAACAGGGCGCAAAACATCGAGTGTAGCTTCGGCTGTCACGTAGCACCGTCCTGTTGAAACCAAATGTTGCCAATATCCTCCTCTTCAATTTTTGTGAACAAAAATTCGTTCAACATGGCCCGATAACGATCGGCATTGACTGTAACGGCCACTCCTTGCTCATTTTCGAAGAAAAATGGCCTAATTATGCCTCTGGACCAAAATCCGCACCAAACAGTGACTCGTTTTGGGTGTATCGGCTTTTCAATGTATGCGTGCGGGTTTTCTGTGCCCCAAATGCGGCAATTTTGCTTGTTTACATACACGCCAAGATCAAAATGAGCTTCATCTGAAAAGATGATTTTTTTGGCAACATCGGCATCTTCTCTAAGTCGATCGCAGGCCCACTTAGCGAAGCAAAACGCATTGGATGGTCAGTTAGCTTCAACTCCTGAACCAATTGGACTTTGTATGGTGTCATACCAAGGTCTTGATGCAAAATTCGTCTCAATGATGTCTCCGAAATGTTCAATTGTTGAGAACGACGGTGAATTGATGTTAATGGCGCTTCACGCACACTTTCTGCCACAGCAGAAATATTCTCGGGTGTACGCACTGTTTTTGGCTTTTCACGCTTTGGTTTATCACTTTCACTTTTTTCACAAGATAACGAACATATGGAGCTGACGGTGCTTCTCTTCTTCCAAAATCCGTACGCAGTTTTCGCACACCACCATATTCGTTCAGCGGAAGGATAAAACTAATTATCTGTCAAATCAGACATGAGCTAAGTGTTACCATTCACGAAATAAGCACTAGTTGATAAAAAAAAACCTTTGATGGCGGACCCGTTAGTATAAATTGTCAAGACTAGCATATCTCAACTTAGCCGTTCGGATTCGACATAAAAAAAGGATATGGGGCATAGTGCAAGAAGTACACACGGACACATAAATGGTTGTGAAAAAAAGCTAGGACCTATGGGTACAAACGATCCTGTTGCCCCAAATTTTTTTTTTTATAAAAGGGCGCACACAGTTATACAGGACTTGAGTCCAAATAAGGTACCAAGAAGGGTTAATCTATTACGATGACTTTTTTATCCACACTTCTCTTATAACGCTAAAGCGGCTTCCCTAAATGTTTGCAGACCTTAGTTAATCTTCAATTGTTTGACACTGAATATTGGTGGAAATATGTCTCCCGAAAGTACGATCCATAAGCTCTTCCGAACATTATAAAGTTAGGTACAAAGCGAAGGCCCTAAAATTGTGATCATTCCTGTTCATAAAAATACAAGACTTCTCTTGGTTCTTCTAAACATCTGCATGGAATGTCCAACTAATAAGCCGTGAAAACATTTCCAAAGGCAGACATACCTATATGGGGAACACTTAGAAGAGATAAGTTTGTCATAGGCCGCCTTCACATGTTGGAAAAGATCGTGTCAAAGAAATCGCATGCTCAATGATGCTGTTTATCTCTGAGGTGAAATGATTTTTTTTGGAACTCCAGACGCTAATGAAACACAGTCTGTAAATGCTCTTAAAATGTGATCACGGTTTACATGTCAGCTTAACGGTTCAAAACACACGTTTTCCAAACAAATAACGGGTGATTTTTTAGCTGGTTTGGTTTTGGCAACACTGGTTTTGACAGCTGACGTGTGTTTAGTACCTTGTGTCACTGTCAAACAGCTTCAGTTTGGTTTGCAATTTAACCATGGATCGTCTTACAAATGAACAAATTTACTTTGTTGGACATTAAACCACCAACACGTTTACGTACTGTGCGTAGTGAAGAAAATTTTGCGGCCGTATCAGCTAGTGTGACAGAAGACCGCGAAATGTCGATTCGGCGCCGTTCCCAGCGGTTAGGCCTTTGTTACAGCACTACGTGGAAAATTTTGCGGAAGGATTTGGGCGTAAAGCGTTTAAAGATACAGCTGGTGCAAGAACTAAAGCCAGCCGACCTATCACAACGCCGAATTTTTGGTGAATGGGCTCTTGGAAAGCTGGCCGAGGATCCGCTTTTTTATCGAAAAATTTTGTTCAGCGATGAGGCTCATTTTTGGTTGAATGGGTACGTAAATAAGCAAAATTGCCGCATTTGGAGTGAAGATCAGCCAGAAGCATTGCAACAGCTACCAATGCATCCCGAAAAAGCCACTGTTTGGTGCGGTTTATGGGCCGGCGGCATTATTGGGCCATATTTCTTCAAAGATGATGCGAATCGCAGCGTTACTGTCAATGGTGAACGCTACCGAGCGATGATAACAAACTTTTTTTTGCCCGAAATGGAAGTTCTTGACTTGCATGATATGTGGTTTCAACAAGAAGGTGCCACATGCCACACAGCACGCGAAACAATGGCGCAATTGCGAGGCGAGTTTGGTGAACAGTTAATATCACGTTTCGGGCCGGTCAATTGGCCGCCTAGATCGTGCGATTTGACACCATTAGATTATTTTTTGTGGGGGTATGTCAAGGCTAATGTCTATAGGGACAAGCCCGCTTCGATTGACGCACTGGAAGCCAACATCCATGCATTCATTCGTGAGATACCGGCCGATATGTGTGAAAGAGTATGCCAAAATTGGACTCAGCGGATGGGCTACCTGAGACGCAGCTGCGGTCAACATTTGCATGAAATTATCTTTAAACATTAAATTGCAAGGTTCAAACTATCGATTCAAATAAATATTTCATTCATTTTTTCGAATTTTTTGTGTTTTTTTTTTTAAAAAAAAGTTCTAAACCTCTTAAAAAATCACCCGTTACAAATAAGGATCCGATCAAGCATTGAACATTGGTATCGGGCAATGAAAGTCCTATGTTATTCCATTACGTCGTAAGAATTCTTTGACGGAGGGATTTACAATTTAAAAAAATGCCCCCCCATCGCTGCACCCAGACTTGTCAATAAACCTTTGCAAGGACATCAATTCTTAGGTTAGATTCGTTTTTTTTATGGGTTATTGGCGTTCAGAGGAGGATCCAAAATCGCACAGAACTGCGTGTGCCTAAGCGATACTAGGTCCTGAAGAGAATTAAAGGTGATAAAAGGGTATAAAAATACGTAAATGGGGTTATGGTGTGCTTTTCGGGTGTCCAAAAGAGACAGTCACTCTAGTCCGATTCTTTGACGAAGCGGATTATCTTATATTCGCAGTCTAGTAGTGAAAAAATTTAAATATTTGACATTAATGGCCCAAACAGGCCCTCAAACCTAGCTTCTCCCATTTTTTATGTATGCGAAGTTACTATTTTTTGCTACAAACAATAGGACATCCTGTTGGACCCCGAATCCGACGGACAAATTGAGAAGCTTCTCATGACAGTATTACTCTTGAATGTTCGTCAGACTTTTGCAAGAGATGGAGCAGTGATAAAAATGTAGCTGTTGTTACTTTCCGGATTTGAAACAAGGACACCGCGCTTAGTAGTCCCAGGAACTAACCACTATGCCACCAAGTAGTGACTTGCACGAATCCTTCTTCGGCTGTTGTTTATCACATGTCAGTAAAACAGCAGGTGTGTGATATGATCTTCTACTTCAGGGTTACCACCTTTCTTTTTCCTACTTTGGGCCTAACCTTATTGAACTACAGTGCTTACCCAGCAGGTTTTGGCTAACCCAAGCCTTGTATTCTCTGGCTCAAAGCCTTTTTGGCTGGCGAGTTCCTGGAAGGATTTTTTTTTATAATCGGCATCCGCTAAACGTTCTATGACTATTCCTATAATGTAAAAGATGCAGTAATTGAACAATTGATGAATTCTGGACAAGTTGGACAAATGTCTAGTAGATATATGTAGTCATACATAAAACCTCAGAAAGTTAAATATTTAAATTCTGTTCATCTTACTTATGTATCTCTAGTTCTGGAACTCTTCCAAACTCTCTTCATTTATCTTAAATCAACTTTGCCAAAAGGGAAGTCTGTAGATCTGCGTGTATAACAGGGTCTTACATTAACATTTTTTTTTCAATTTTGTTTTTACCATCCATCAAGATGACAATCTCCAGTTAACAGTGTCCTTAGCTAACTGCTTCCAGTTCCACTTTTCAAATTGGTTGTGATCTGCTTGTCTTCCTCTTCTTCGGTAACCGTCTGAATCGAAGACTCTGTGCAGAGATATTTTTTAACAGGTCTATATCGCTCGTAAATTTCTTCGTCTCTGTATAGGCCCTCAACGCAAACTGGGCTTTCTTTATCCGCTTTTGATACGGTCTAGGCTTCAGCGCTGTAGAGCAGGACTGGAATGATAAAAGTCTTATATAGGATCTCCTTAGTAGTTCGAATGAGGGCTTTACTACTAAATTGCCTTCTTAGCCCGACAGCGGTTGGCAAGAGTAATTCGTCGTTTTAATTTTGACGAGGTATCATTGTCAAAATTAATAGCGGAGCCGAGATAGACAAAGTTGAAACTATCGATTGTGAAGATTGTGGACCAATGTCCAATTCGTCGATGTCGTCTGGCCCTTGTTGTGGTCAGAATAAACTTAGTCTTGTCGTTTCCCTTTCTATACTAGCAAACGCGGCGGTGACATCTTTTTTGGTCCGACCTATGTCGGCATATGATAAAGCTCCATAGATGTATGCAAAATTGTGGTCCTGATGGTGGCTTGGCAGTTTTGCACAACCCAATCATGAATGGAGTTCAAGACGTCACATGGCAATGCATGAGTTTGCTAAACAATTTGTTGATATAGAATTTTTCGATGAGGTCGTTGCCGAACTTGATGGAGAAGCAAGAATTTTCCATCAATATCCTGCAAAGACTAAGCTCTTTAAATGCTGTCGTATAAGTGGCATTGAAATCTACTAATAGTTAGTGTATATCGATTTGGACAATTTGGGTTTTTTTCCAGTATTTGTCGAAGTATGTATAAAGATTTAATCAGTTTTGGATTTCCTGTTCCACACCACACTGAAAGGTGCAACTTCAACTGTTGGTGATCTTTAGGCGTTCGCATATCATGGCTTATGCCCCTGTGGCTGAAGCAGTTCGAAGGTTCCTTTATTATTTGTAAATTCCAAATTCTGAACCATACGAAACTCATTTAGGCTATAAAACATGAATGGATCTTATAACAATGTATCGAGAGACTCTAACGTAATAAAATTTACGTTTTGGGAAATTCAAATGTGATCTTTCCACATATGGTCCTTAACAGCAGTAGATAATTGTTGTGACTTGTGCATTGGTGTGACAAAAAAAACTCGACCGGTTTTACCTGCCATAGAAATATATGATTCTACCTGCGAAGTATTGTTCTGAGAACAAAGCACACAAACGAGACTCGTTTTGTCAAAGTGAGAAAGGTCATTTTATAGCCATAGCCGTATAGTTTGAAGGTTCAAAAACTATTTGATTTGATTTTTTGTCTTCTTTTATTGAATACGGGACAGCCTACTTAATTCCATCTTGATAAAAACAGCGCCCAACACTCGGCGCATCAAAGCACGACTAACGACTTTTAATCGAGTTCGAAAAAAAATCTGTTTGTGTGAGATACAGATTGATTGAACAAGAGCACTACTGGAGTACTGGGTCAACATACTTGGCCTTGAGCAGTACACTGCACGGTGTTTTCAAATCACTTTAAGCGCCTCTTAAATTTTGTAAGATCTGATGGATTGAACAACTTTTGGGGATGGCATTTTTAACAAGATTTGTGTGCCCGTTGTATCCCTAAAATTTATGATTTCTTAAATCCTCTCTTTGCGCAGTCAAGATTGAACCAGTACGTAAACGGGGAAGCAAACTTCACGAACAAAAATATGAATCATATGATCACCGCGATCATGTTTGCAGCCTTCGATTCCTTCGAGCTAATTGTCCACCACTCTTCCAGAGTGATCTGCCAGAAACGTTGGAAATGTCGTAATCGATACTATTCCTGAGCACTTTTAACGTTGTTGACTGACAATCGCAATAGCGAGAGCTGATCATTAGACCGACTCAATTCTCGAGCTTACACAATCACCCAGCTTCCTCTTCGATAGACTTATTGTTCGACTGGCTGTTTCATGTGACACTACCTTGTCGGAAACATACGTCACTTATGTCAAGTCTACCTAATTCTGATCAAAATTAGTCTTCAAAAAGGACACAACAACGACCTGCTTTGAGCGTAACATGGTGATCGTTTGCATTGACGAAAAAATACGGTTCAACCTAATTTCGTCATGTAATCCACAATTTTTGTGTCTCTTGAAGAATTGTGTCCAAACCCATGTTTTGTCAATCCCTGAAGATGATTTTTTTGATGAAATTCAAAAATTTCTTCAATTTCAATCTTATTGAAAACGTCATGTCAATCCCTGAAGATGATTTTTTTGCAAAATTTTCTTCAATTTTTTTTTCGAAGCTCAATCAAAGAAGTCTCGGCGCTTCAAATGATCAAGGGGTATCAGTTCTTAAGATAATTTGGTGTAGGTCAAGATGTTTACGTAAAACTCGGCACAATGTGAACTGAGAGAAGTTTCGGCGTTTTAAATGTAGCAGAGACTTCAGTTCTTTAGTTTATCTGATCCTGTAAGGGTGTAGGACAATATCAGCACTATGTGGACTCAGAGATTCCCAATTCCTGTGGAAACAAAACATTTGGCTGATTATAAACAGAAGAACAGCCGAGATGTTGATAAGGATTTATCCACTTAACATACAAAGCGTATCTTGTGGGACGAGTATTACGACCGAAAATTTGAGTAAGCGCTCTTCAATCATTGACTCGTTGCTCGTTCGTAAATGCCTCCATGATAAAACTAAAAACCTTAACTGACGTTTACTTGACATTAAAAGGTCATAAACAATTAATTAAGGGTGCGTTTGCATTTAAAAACAAAATTGCTATGTTGATATGTTTGTTCGACACACTCCAGTATATGGAGTCTTTTCTACCTGGAGTCCTTCCTATAGAGTCTCTCATACCTTCCTCTCATATATATGTAGTATATGGAGTCTTTTCTACCTGGAGTCCTTCATATGGAGTCTCTCATACCTTCCTTATGATTTGTATGCATTCGTATGAAAATATAAAGGCAGGACTCTTGGTGTCAGATTAACTCATCACTAAGGCCATTGAAATTGTTTTTTTTATGGATTTGTGGGATTCCTAATGTTTAGGCCTGGATATTATCCGCTATTGAATCGGAATGTTTGGAATATGATAACAGCAACTGAGTCGGTCTTGCTTCGTTTTTTTTATAGTTCTTGGTTGAATCTTCGTCTCCATAGCCCGTTAACGCAAAATTTTCTCTCAAATCAACCCATTTTGATGCGGTCCATGCTTCAGCGCCGTAGAGCAGGACTGAGATGATCAGGGTCTTCTATAGGATCTCCTTAGTAGTTCGAGCGAGGACTTTACTACTAGGTTAGGTTGGTGGTTTGATGAGGCAGACAGTGTGCGTCTTCCCTCATCGCACTCAGGTCAACATAGACCCATTGTGATGCCCTTTGGGGGTCCACTTGTGTGGCTGGTTCATTCATTGTCCCGTTACTGTCCATTGTTGTTGGCCTCTTTCCAGCCATCCAGATGTTGTTGCAACTCTGAAAAGATTAGGGAGAGGGATTTCGGATAGATCCGTGAGGTCATGGAAAAAAGTATTTTCCTAAGGTTCTCGTTCTTAATTGGCTCAGGCCTGGGCAGTGGCACAGCAAGTGGAGGGTATCCTCGTGTATTTCTTCATCACCGCAGCCTCTACAGAGGTCATCATCTATGAGATGCATTTTCAGTTTGTGGCTTTTTAGTAAGTTGTGTCCAGTAGGAATCCCAACTAAAGTCGAAACAGATTTCCTGTTTCTTCGAAGTAGTTTATGGGTTCTGGCTTTGTCATACTCAGGCCACATCCATTTGGAAGTTTCACAGGGCTGAAGTGAGTTCCACCTGTTTTTGGGAGTAATCAGTATTTTCTGTCCCACCCGAGATTTGAGATCACATAGTGGTGGTTTGACAGACTGGTCTGCTTGGCCAATGCTGGAGGCAGATCCTTTTCTCGGCAGTTCGTTAGCAATTTCATTGCCCTGTATGCCTCTGTGACCGACTTTACTACTAAATTGCATTCTAAGCGAAGAAACAGCGATTGGCAAGAGTAATTCTTCGTTTAATTACTGACGAGATGTTGTTGTCAGAATTAATAGCGGAGCCGAAGTAGACAAATTTCCGTACTATCTCAAAGTTATATCTGTCAGTGGTGAGGTTCTGTTCAATTCGTCAATGTTGTGTGTCTTTTCGTGTTGACAGCATACTTGGCCTTACCTTCATTTACAGCTAAATCGACTTTTGCCGCTTCCTTCTCTATACTATGCCATCACGCTGAGTCTGATGTCAATTTCGTCGGCGGATGCTAGTTGTTGCATCGATTTATGGAAGATTGTGTCTCTGGTGTTGGCTCGGGAGTTTTGCAAAATCCTCTCAAGAATCAGATTAAAGAAGTCCCAAGACAACTCATCGCCTTGTCTAAATCCCTTTTTGGTATTAAATGTGTCGTGTGGCCGTTTCCGACCCTAGTGGAGCAGCGAGAATTTTCGATCTCGATACTGCGCAGACGGGCGATTTTTGGCGGTATACCAAAACTGGACATGGCTCTGTACAGTTCGTCTCTATAAATGCTGTCGTAGAGGTTCTGGGTATCGATTTGGACTTCTTTGGTTTTTTTTTCCAGGATCTGCCAAGATTTGATCAGTTGTGTACTTTCCTAGCCTAAAACACACTGATAGGTTGTAGGTAAACGGTTTCAGGCTTTCACATATTACGGCAGATAGGATCTCGTAGGCGATGTTGAGAGACTTATGCACAGTTCAGAGGGTCTCAGTTTTTACATTATTCTTTGTTCAACGCCCATATCTGGTCAGGTGGAGCAAATACATCATTTCACCTCCTGGATATGATACAAAAGCGTGCGATTAGATTGATAGGAGATTTAACAGTAGCAAATCGCATGCATAACAGTTTTTAGATCGTTTACCGTGGGTAAACTCCAGTCGCACAACTGAAGAGGTCACGGCGATATTGACGTTTTTTCGACATATCATCCAGCTTACGCTAAACTGATCTCGTCATCATTTTGCTTCCATTAAATTTATAGATCCCTGATAATTAAAATCTTCACTCTAAAATAAGTCGCAATGTTTCGGGGAATTGGCAGCAACAGACACTCTGTCTTCTTAAGCGAATTCGACACCCAGTCCTTCCTAATTCATCATCACATACATCAAGCGATCGTTGGTGTGATGTCTAACCCTTGCCGATTATAGGTCCTTCGTCGGCAAGGAATAACTGATCCTTCACTCTTCATATTAAATTGGAACTTGTCCTCTAGGTTGGGGGTTATGCCGTCAGGTTAAATTACTTATCACGTAAAAAATAGCTATAGCTATGGAAGAGACAAAAGTCTAGGATAAAGGCTTCCCTGAAATAACAGCTAGACCCGGAACGACCACAGACTTCAGATGATTCCGATTTTATTGGGACTCCAGAGGGACTACTTACTCGGATTTTGGGTGCTGTATACATAACCATGATTATTTGTACGTAGGTTTAAGGAACTCCACGTATCGTCCTTTCCTCTGTGTTAAGGATAAAGATAACTTTCCCTTCACCTAGTAGGCCTCCTTCCATAATTTTGAAGATCAGAATCATATGAGCCATTTGGATATCATTTTCTATTTTTTTTTTCGATCACTGCGGGTATCTTGTCTGGCTCAACCATTTTTCGGGGACAAGAACCTCTGTAGATTCGAGGATAATTGTTCAGCAATCAGTTCCTTTCCGATATTCCTGAAGAAACTTTTGGTGGTGCCATACCAATAATTGAGAAAATGAAAATATTTCTTCAATACATTGGTGAACCGGGGTTCCAAGATGACCAATCAGTTTCAGGACTTTAATTTAGGGTACTTCTTCAAAGCTGGTAAAACCTCTCGCAAAGCATGAGTGGGAAAACTGTTTCACAATACTGTCGACATCTGTTGAGAACTTTGTCGTCAATATTTATGACCTTGCCTCGAGGATTGTTGATGAATTTTGACAAATTAATTTCCCGATAGTTTCTCTTTTTTTTAAGCGGCTATTTTGAAGATCCCGTCTTGAAAAACCTTGCCACCTGAATGTAGGTTTATGATATATTTGGAATATCTGTCTTTAATGGCCCATACAGGCCCTACAACTTTGCATTCATTTGTGCGTGTGAAGTTATGTCTTTGCCACAAAGAATGGGACCTCTTGTTCAAAACCTACTCCAAACGACAGAGAAGCTTCTCATGACCGTTTTTTATACCTTTTGATGTTTGTCCGACTTTTGCCAGAGTTGAAGCAGTAAAAGCAACTTAGGTTTTGTTACTTTTGGGATTTTAACCAAGGACATCTTACATAGTAGTACAAAGCACTACTACTAGGCGACTAGACCGAAGTGTATATTCAATCAATCAATCAATAAATTCTTGAGAATCCCATTTCGGTTTTATTTTAGTCAAATGCTTCACGCATAATGTGTTGAGTTGACAACATGCCAAATAAAATGCAAATTCCACATCTCCCTAGCCGAGGTGTTTCGATTCTACACACCCTAGACCCTATAGACACCTCAAATCAATTCCAATAAATAAGTATCCTTCGGGTATAAATTTTTCAATTCCCATTCATATGCTTGTCTGCAATTTATTAGATGTTCCTTGTCACTCAGGGTTTCCACTTTAGTAAGTAAATAGATAATTCTTGTAGCTGCATAAACCATATCCACAGTTCTGACAGCATGTGGGCTGTCACTAGTGCTCTTAGAGTTGTTGGCCTCTTGACGTCTACCCAACACGCCGTGTAAATTTCCGTCAACTTTTTGAACCACATCACAGATACACGTGTTTGTTTGTATGCTGTTAACCACAGTGCAATGCCGAGCCCCACATGCTGTGCCAGTGGGATAAATGCTTTCAAATTAATCGAATCCCATTAATAATTCAAAGTGAATAGTATCGGACGAGTGCGTTTAAATTGGTCGCCCAAGATAGCTAACCCTGGTCAGCTTAGCGCCTGCAATTGAAAGACGGCTGTATCGAGTGCGCGCGCGCAAAGATAGTTCATTAATTAATCGAATTCGAAAATTGACTTTTTTTTGTTTGTGTTTGCTTCGAGTAGTTTTTCAAACTACAAGGACGACAACATGAAAAGGAAAACGTCAACGGAATTTCAGTTATAAATAATATGCAGTGGGCTGTCAGGCAGCCGACGGGACGATGCGTTTGTGCGTCTATAGAGGCTGTCCGGGAGAACGTTCCTCGAAATGAATGTCATAAATAGTTCTCCATAAACATTAATTTGGACTCGTCATACTGGAGGCTTCACACTCGTCTGATGCATGAGATAGTATGCGTTTTGATGGGCCCTCTTCAGGAGGATTTTATACATGTGTTGGAAGGAGGTACTCCATTGCGCGCGCAGACGATTGAATTTATGTCGCCATAAACCATAAAAAGTTCGTGGCACTGAAACTGAATCGTCACGACTCGAAGACCGTGGGTTTGCTGTGAGCAACAAGGCGAGTGGAGGGCTGTCTGGGGACTCTCGAGCACGACGCTTGATACGTTGCTTTGGCTACTCAGACTCGATTGAAAGTGTAATGGAATATTTGCTTGCAGGAGATGGTGGATGGAAACCACTCCACGGGTAATCTATCTGCGAGGAATCTGGTAGCACGCTTGTTGTGATGCTTTGAGAACATCAGCAGGTATAGTTGTGGAATTTTAATACCAGTAGAAAAGTGCAATCTCGGGAACGGGATGGGGTCTTATGAGATTGCCATCGATTGGTATTGGGTTATTATTTGAAACTGGTTTTAACTTTGACAGCTTGTGTATTTTAAAAGAGTTCAGATGCGTAATGCGGTAAACACCGGTTGATCTTTGAGTATGACTACGATATAATTTATGATAAGATTTCTGAGGCGCCAGAAGAAAAGCTTGTAAGTCTCGTTTTGAAAATAATTTGGTACATGGGTTGTGCATACATCTTGGGGTGACTTTTTCTGACTTTTTTTTTTTAAATATTTGCAACGGCAAGAGCTCGCTTTTTACACACAAATATAGCAAATACCGATCCTCCTTTCAATTTTGACCCAATTTCAATGTAACTCCGACACCGACGAATGATTACAACGTCCATGCTAAACGAATACAGTCCAATCAGATGCTACACCCACCAGCTATACCAAACTGTTCCAACGTTTATCTTCATTTTTCTCCAAACAAACACACAAATGGTCCAATATATCACTTTAATCTACAAAACTAAGTGGATAGCTTCTTTTATAAACGTGGCTGTCATATATCTCTGCTTGTCCTACAACTCCTACTCCGCCGTCACTTATCAGCTACACGTCCCATTTCATCTTCATATCGCAAACGTTCTACAAATTGTCAAATCTCAAAGCTCAGCCATGAGCATCTTCTCATTTACATAAACCCGTGTTGCCAGTGGGTAGCAGTCAACTCACCTGCGCATAGAATCTTAATGACGATGACCCACTCACATCGTGGGCGCAGTCGATACGATCATGCAGCGTAGATTTACACACACAAAATAAACTGCGACAGATCTTGCGGCGGGACCGACATTACAGCTCACTCTAGTTCAGTCCAGTCAGCTAATCTGATTCCAATCATAGACATGGTTGACATAAACCTCAAAAAAAAAAAAATACAATAATTTCCCAAGATGGTCACAGGAATATTAGAAACGCTAGCCGTGCGCCATATTAGAACGCGCCATGTTGTTGTTGTCGTGTGCAAGACATTTTCTCTCCGCGACCAAAGTCAACTCGTGTGCATGTCCATTTCCAATTATGGATGAAAAAAAAAAACACTCCAGTCGACTTGACTCGCAGTTTTTGCTCCTCTCTCAATTATGGACGATGATTTACAGTTTATTTCGCTGGACATCGATGCGTGTCCGAATCTAAAATTACCCACGACATACCTAGAATCTCACTTGAGAGAAATGAATGAAAAACAGATTGCAGTTACCAGATAAAGCAGTACCCCGGCTGGCAGTCGGTTGGGAAAGAAGAGATTTAACTAAATTGTCCCAACCCCTCTGTGCAGGTTGTCTGTCCGGCTTGTCTGCCGCCATGCATCTCGACGTCGTCCTAGCAATATAATTATTTTCATATCGTTCCCTCTTGCTCTTTCTCGGTGTCTCTCTCTCTCTGCCCACCTTTGGAAATTTCAGCATTTCTTATAAATTGGTTTCTGCACACTGAAAACCGAGGGGGACATGCATTTTATAGAGTCACAAGCTTATATCGTGTATCTACAAGATATTTTTTTGGAATAACAAGTTTTTTTCTTTTACCCGCCAGTGGTTGGATCCCCCTCGGGTTTATCAGTCTCACTAATAAAGCTGAAATGAACTCCTGGAAGATGGGACAGAAGACGGAGAATGGAAATAAGAAAAACAAGAAAAAAAAACTGGTAGCTAGCGCTTCACCTGTTCCAGGCCTTATTTGTTAACCTTAGTATGGGTGATTTTTGTTTTAATCTGCGGTAGGAGATACTTTTTGTTATTCACGCCATCTAGTGTGTACGTCACAATGTAAACCAGTCCTAAAGAAAGATGCCCAACACGATAGCATGCAAGGGGGATTCAATAAAATAAACTCAACTTTGTATCTATTCTTTGCCAGTAGACTAGCATACACCAATGCAATGTGGGTATTTCTGTTTTTTTTTTTAAAAGAATTTATAGTCACACCAACCTACGAGATTTTGTTTTCAGTTGTTTGCCTCGTATCCATGAGTTTAATCCGTACTTAGCCTATTTTTAAAAAAAATTCTCAATTTTTGCGTTGGCTTGCGCGATTTCAATTCCGGCCCGTTTGGAGGCTATTTCATAATTGATACTCCACGGTCGGGTGCTAGATACGAGTTATTGGGCTCTTTTTGCAGTTCAGATGCATTTATCGATGGTGGTGTGTAATACGTTTTTTTTCGTAGTTGTTGCGCTTCTGGATATTAGTTGCAAACAAACCGCAAGGTTCTGTATGCATGTAGTTGCCTGCCGATACATTTGTTCATGTGTGTTGTCGGCAAAAACACCTTCAGGGTGGTAATCGATATTTTCCTTTGATGTAATTTATTATGACATTCGGTGGTGAAAATTATGCGAAACCGAATGGCAAATTAGTCAAATTGAAATATCGTACCCTAATTGATACATAACTGTGCAGATAGGGATAAATTGAGTAATGGGATTCGGCTTGAAAAATGATTTACACATGAGTAGGCTTTATTTGCTGCATGTCGGGACGCTGACGGTGTTGGTTGATAAGCTGTTGGTTTTGGGCATGGCATTCACTTTCGGCGTTAAAGCTTTTAGGATCAATGTACAAATACACTGGGATTTGAAAGGACAGAGTGTTTAGTATTAACATGACGTGACATTATCCGAAATAGGCATGTAGCAGATGCCGAACATGAATCACTCAAATCACGTACATGAATCACTCAAAATACAGGACGATAATCCATTGAGGGATTTGCTATTTGGAAATGCATTAGTCTTGTATGATTCATTTAAATTTATTTGAAAAATTATGTTGAAAAATAAAATAGGTAACGTTCAACTTAGACGTCATAGCCCAACACTCTCTTCCACCCTATTCAATGGAAGCTTTGACTGGTAACTAGCTGGAGTTATGTGGCAACGAATATGCACCAACATTGCCCACAATCTAAACAGGCGAATGATTCTCAGATGAATTACTGTATCATTCATCTGACTTTCCCAATGACCTTCTAAACTGCTCCAAGTACAAAGAGATAAGCCTTCGTAATAACTCATATCAAACTGACGTTTCATGTGAATCCCTAACAATTTTGTTCAATAGGCTGATTCATCCTTATCAGCGGGGTTTAAGGTCGCGTAAATCAACCGTAGACAGACATAGCGCATATTCTACAAAAAAAATCAAATACGTAGATACAATGTATTCGTCAAATTCGAACATATTAATAGGGACAACCTGAATAGGGCCTTATCTAGACAACATGACAGATGAATCCAGATGAAAATCAGCAAGCGCTGCTCTATGAACACTAACACCAGAATGATAGAATTTTTTTTTATTGTCAGATGACTGAATAGATACATTGCAAGCATCGAGAAGATAAAGATAAACACCAGAAGGGTAGAATTTTTCTGAGGTCAGTACATTGCGATGAGATGGAACAGGGAATCTTTATGCAAAATCCTCGTCTTTGACGTGTAAGTGTACCTACGATGAAGCATGCGTCATAATAAACTCGAATGAAAGTATCCAATTATCCATGCATCGGAAGCAAGGTTATTCCAGTGGCTTTTGGTTCTATTTCGGTCGACAGTGAGGATAAGATAATTTGAGGTTGAAGAACTTACAGTTTCGAAAATTTTGCGAAGAAAATTGAAATTTTTAAGAACCTTTCTTCCATGCAGGACAAGCAATGTTGTATAGAGCTACGAAGTGGCACAGGAAATGCTACACAGAATTCATTTCCAGACTCAATCTGCATTCTATTTTTCGAATCTCTAGGTACTCCTAGCCTATTACAAAGTAGTGTCTGCGGTTGATGCCCGAACCTAGACCCAAATTTAGGTTTTATCAAGGGAGAGAAACAGACAGAGAGATTCCTCCATCTTTTGTAAAAAAAAGTAGATTCCTTTGCCAATCTAGTCGTGACACCATCAATAAACCTTTAAGCCTTCTTGAAGTGCGGTAATACCTGTCTGATTGTCAGCAATGGGTTCAGATCACAGCTGCATTTGGCCATTTTCCACTTTGATGTGCTCCGAGGTAAAACATATCTTTGACTAGAATGCCAAATATGATTTTTCTTGAATGGTATCAGTCACATGTTCTTTAAGAAATTGCAACCAAACATACTTTGTTCTGCAATACCAACGTAAAGATGTTGTCAAATCTCTTAAACTATATTCCTAGAACGCAAATTGACCAGGAGCATAGCTTGATTCAGGATAATGTAGCTCCACGGTAAAAGTCCATAAATATATTCCTAGAACCCAAATCGACCAGGAGCATCGCTGGATTCGGGATTATATTGTTCGGGAGACCCTTCGAACATAGCAAATTCACAAGCTGACATTTCTGACTTTCAGATCACATACTTACGATTTGGGAAGGTTCCACATCCAGCAGACATATTTGCATATAGAACCCATACAGTTGGAAGTCGTCACCAGAGATGTGCATTGAAATGGTCACTGCGGATGATGCGACTATTGCAGCTTAAAAAAAACATATAAAGGATGTCCGATAATTGACGCAAAATGATAATGTTGATAAAAAATACAAAATGTTTACATGATTCATAGATTCACATTTTTTGTTGTTTCATAGAGTATATCCATACATACAGGTTGGGGCTATTGTTGGAATTGTATATCGACAAGTACGTACTCTTTTATTGAAATTTTCTATGACCGTTTCGTATAAGTATGGCTGAATTTCGTTAATACACCGTCCAATTTCCTCTTTCAAGGCGTTGGTGGTCGTGGGGTTGATTACATAGACATTTGACTTCAAAAAACCCCAAAGAAAAAATTCAATGGCGTTAGATCGCAAGATCAGGGTGGCCAATTTTGGTCGCAAAAACGGCCTATTGAAGTGACTCATGCAGAAATTGATTTGTTTCTCTGGCTGTATGGCATGTGGCTCCGTCTTGTTGAAACCTCATGTTGGTCACATCCATGTCTTGTAAATTAGGCACTAAAAACTGGAATACCATGTCACGATAACGAGCACCACTAATTGTTACTGCATGACCAGCCGAATTTTCGAAGAAGAATGGTCAGATAATACCTCCACCCCGAAATCCGCACCAAACAGTCACTCGTTGTGGCATTTGTTTCTCAACAATTACTCGTGGGGTTTCTGAACCCCAAGTGCGACAATTTTGACAATTAACGAAGCCATCAAGATGAAAATGAGCATCATCACTCCAGTGAAGGTGTTTTTGTTTGAAAAATCAGCATCCACTTGTTGTTGGTCCCGAATCCATTCAATGAACTCTCTTCGCGCTGCATGGTTAGTAGTCTTCAGTTCTTGAGTCAATATAACTTTGTTAGCATGAAGTGTCAAGTCTTTTTTGAGAATTCGCTGTAGAGAGCTTCTCGAAATTTCCAATTCTTGACGAATTGATGTGTTCTGTTGAACGACTTGTGACAGGACACCTAGAGTGTCTAAGATCACTAATTAATCCAGTCTCCCTAAATTTTTCAATTATTTCCTTCACAGTTGATGATTTTAAATCGCTATGACGGCCATATTTTGACTGTATCATTAAAAACTCATATTTATCTGTTAATGCCGATGACATGAAAATCTTCAGGCACATTTCCTCCTCCGCTGACTCTTACCCACTTCAAAGAGATTTAAACAACTTTTCAACCTGGTGCCAAAAAAACTTCCTGGAGCTCAATGTCATCAAATGTCAGACCATAACTTACTCCCGTAAGCGTCTTCCATCAGTCGCGAGATCCTGTTTAATATTTGGTGAGACCGTACCTAATGTGCTTTTCATGCGTGATCTGGGTGTTATCTGTGACAGAGAACTTAACTTTCGCTTTCATATTGATAATATCATCAGCAGAGCCAACTCTCTTTTCCACATTTGTTAGACCTATCCTTGAATATGCTAGCCAAGTATGGTCGCCTTATCACAATACCCATTCCCTCCGTATTGAGAGTGTCCAACGCAGATTCATCCGTTTTGCTCTACGCGGTCTACCTGGGTATACAGTTTTAATTTACCACCCTACGAGGAGCGTTTGAAATTGATAAACCTTCAGTCGCTTCAAAAGCGTCGTGAAATAGCCGCCATTCTATTTGGACATCAGCTTCTAGCAGGAAATATTGATTGCCCCGCTCTGCTAGAAATTATATCCCTAAACGCCAATTCCCGAAATCTAAGATCTATTCCCCTCTTCCGACTAAACTTCCACCGAACCAACTACGGCAACAACGAACCAATGACTAGAATACTGCGCCTGGCTAATGGGTTTGATTTGCTCTACGAAACTCCCTTATGTCCACCTCATCTTCCAATACTCCTTAACCCTTTTTCTAATAAACAATTTTAATTAGGATAATTTAGTCTTAAGTTCAGCTTGTACTAAGCTTATATAAAATAAATAAATAAAAGCCAGCTGACAGCCCTGAAAGTTACAGACCAATAAGTCTTCTTAGCAGTTTAAGTAAAATGTATGAAAGAGTAATTAAAGAAAAATTGTCAAATTTTATTGAGGAAAACAAAATATTACCGAATGAACAATTTGGATTTAGACCTCATCATAGCACTTCCCATCAAGTGTTAAGAATTTGCAATACCATTAAAAGAAACCGGGCAATAGGCAAATCAACCGGTATGATATTACTCGATATAGAGAAAGCATTCGACTTTGTGTGGCACAATGGTCTTATTTACAAAATGCTAAACTTTAATGTACCTATCTTTATTTGTAATATTGTCCAAAGTTTTTTGTCAAGTTGTTGTTTTAGAGTATATGTCAATAATAATGCATCTAACATAATTCATTTTTATGCTGGTGTGCCACAAGGCTCAGTGCTTGCTCCGATTTTATATAATTTATATACATCGGACTTTCCAAGCCTACCAGAATGTGAAGCTGCTATTTATGCTGATGATACTGCGATATTTTCGTCGCACGAATTTGGTCTCGACGTTGAGACAAATCTTAATAATGCGGCGAAAATATTAGAACAGTACTATACAAAATGGAAGATAAAGCTTAATGCAGCTAGGAAAAGAAAGTCCTGTTTTCTTCCTGCAAATCAGCTAACAATAATTGGGCGTCAAATTATCTGGGAGCCTTGTATAAAGTATCTTGGCATTCATCTCGACGCCAAGCTAACATTTCAAGAGCATATAACCAGAACTTTAAAAAAAATAAATATTGCAATCAAAATTTTATATCCATTTGTTAACAGGAAATCAATCTTATCAAATGAAAACAAAGTTATAATACATAAAGTAATATTTCAAGCAATTTTTCTGTATGGATGTCAAGTGTGGGGTAATTGTGCTGTTTGTCATATTAATAAAATCCAGATCTCTCAAAACAAACTATTAAAAATGATGCTTAATCTTCCCTGGCATCATTCCACATTAGACCTACATAATAAAGCTAATGTTGAGTTGATCTCCGAGAGAATACGTAAACTATGCGTAACATTTTGGAATAGATGCGATTTTTCTGATAATTATTTAATAAATGAGATAAAGTTTAATAATTAGTACATTAATGCATGTTTTTTCATGTACCTTGTTCCTGAATATAATTTGTCTTCTATGTAATAACTATATTTATATTTTTTACATTATTTATTTTGTAATTTTAATTGTTAATTTAATTAATTGTTATTTGTATTACCTTATTATGTTTCTTTTTTTCTTTCATTATTTATTTATCTATTTATAAATAATTGATTTACATATTTCCTGGTTGATTTATTTATATTCCTATTAATTTATTTATATTCCTATTAATTTATTTATTTTATTTGTTGTCTTATACTTATTATTTATTTAAATGTTAATACATACTTTTTGTTTTTTTAATAATAAATAAGTATATTATTAATTGTAGCCTTGTTGTTATAAATTACTCTGTCAGATTTATTTATTATTGAGCTCTATTTTTTTTATTTATTTATTTTTTTTTTTGGCTCATTTATTTATTAATTAATTTATTAATTTATTTACTTATTTATTTATACATTTATTTGTTATTTTTATTTTTATTATCATTATTATTTTTTTTTTGTTGTTTAATTGAGGTTTTTCTTTTCGTTGTTTCCTAAAAGATTTGTCTTACTTAAATAATGCTAAAACGTTATATATAAATATTTAATTATTTCTCAGTAGAAAGATATATTGTTATCATATTATCTCTGTAAATGTAAATTGTGCGGCAATAAGCTTTTTTGTAAAGTATGAACGAAATATAATATATCTATATAAATAAATAGATATAGATATATTTATATAGATAAATAGATATCTAGCTAAGCTAGAACTTCAATATACTAGAGCGAAGTTTTTATTTCTCAAAAAGAATATTTCCTCCTGTTTAACGCCGATTGCGAACAGAAAATTTGGAAACCTTCTATAATGACAGTTTTGTACTCTCGAATGTTTGTCAGACATTCGTAAGAGGTGGGTCGGTGAAAAAACCGTTGGTGTTATTAACGGTATTCGCGGTTAGTACGTTGGACTACGCAGGGTCTAAGTAGTCCATAGCACTTACCAAAGTAATATGGTGGACCAGAGGTCAAAAGGCTACCAACAGCGATAACTAGCTATGTTGAGTAAATTGCGTCCGTTAATTGAACATTCTGCACAATTTCCTCTGCTGCACAGGTCATTTTGTTTCAAATACTACGCCTCTATATCTTATTTACCTATTCGACTTGAAGCCATCCAACAGTGGTCGAAAATTCTTAATACCCGCTCAATCATTTTGAATAAGCATACAAAAATCTCTAAAAAATAGAATTGATCCTTTTGGAGGCACTATCGCAGTTCCTGAAAGGTCTGGTCGTCTTGGAAAAGCAGCGAACTTGTATAAAACGATTCGATCCATTGTAATACCGATGGGATGGCATCAAAATGAAAAATAGAGTGGACAGGATAGGTCTTCAACCCCTTTTGCGTATTCCAGATCACAGTTACACATTCCATGAACAAGGCGATCAAAGAGGTCTTCACGGACATTTTATATTTCCTTGCATAGTAAAGTGGCTATCATATCAGTTCTTACTTAATTACTTATCGGGCTCCCGACCCGTGAAGAGTATCTGCCTGAGACACTGCAGCCTTCCATCCTCTACGATCCCGGGCTCGCTGCTTTCGGTTGTCTAGACCAAGCTCTCTGGCATCCGCGGACGGCTTGGTCTTTGAATAGGAGGTTCTGTCTTCCTTGCCTTCTCGAACCTGGGGGCTGGGATTCGAAGATCCTCTTAGCTGGAGCATTATTGTCCATTCGCTCGATGTGGCCGAGCCAATGTAGTCGACGTGTTTTGGCTTTTTGGACTACATCCACATCTTGGTACAGCTCATAGAGTTCGCGGTTGTATCTTCTCCTCCATTCGCCCTCCTCGAGCACAGGACCAAAAAACCGCCGAAGTATTTTTCTTTCGAAGGAGCCCAGAATCAGCTGCCCCTTCTCCACTAGGGTGTTATTCGTGGAGTTTATGTTAACTCTGAGGTAAGTGAACTCCTTAACTACCTCAAAATTGCTGCTATCAATAGTGACGTTTTGTCCTAGGCGGTGGACAGATTCTTGTTTTTTTGTTGATAGCATGTACTTAGTCTTCTCTTCATTTACTTCAAGGCCAACGGATTTCGCCTATTCTTCAATCTCCGTGAACGATTTTATTACGGCGTGTTGGGAGCAACCGTTGATGTCAATATCGTCCGCAGCCCAGCAGCTGGACGGACCTGTTGAAAATAGTACCTACCGTGTTAACACCTGCCCTGCGCATTATCTGCTCCAGTACGAGATTGAAGAATTCACTTGACAGCGCGCCTCCTTGCCGAAATTCGGTGCATGTTGGGAATAGTTCGGAGGAGCTACTTCCAAACTGCACGTTGCATCGCGTGCTTTCCAGCGTCACGCGTCACAGGTGAATCCGTTTTGCTGGGTATCCGAACCTGCAACGTTGTAGTTCTTAAGCTTTTTATAGCTAGGCCAACTTCTTCTATTCTTCTAGGTGGTGGAACTAGTTCTTCATTGACTGGATCGTGGGTTATCTTCTTGCCCTATCACTCTCTCTACATATTGCCCATTTAGCAGCTGTTGGAAATGCTGCTTAAACACATCTACTAGGTGACTAGGTTTCCTTCGCTGTCTCGAAGAGCCTGCGTTCCGGTTTTGTAGCCAGCAGCCAGTTGCTTTTCTATTTTATAAAACCTCCGGATATTGTTATGATCGCGCGACTCTTCAATCTCCTTGAGCTGGGAAGCTGCGTAAGGCTCTCTTCTTTCTACGCAGGGTCTTCTTTTCCTCCCTTCTCCTGGCTCGATACTCTTCTCTCGCTGCCCTTGTTTTGCGCTGCAGCGCTTTCTTGTGTGCATCTTCTGTCACTTTTTTCTTGTACACGCATTCATCATCATACCACGGGCTCTTTCTCGGGATTGGCTGGTACCCTACAGTGGTTTCGGCTACCTCCTTGATGATGTCGCGAGACTGGCGCCACTGATTGTTGACGTCTGTGGTAGGTGAGTGCACAGAGGAGAGTTTCATACTCAGGCGCTCACTGTAAGCTCTGGCTACTCCAGATCACAGTTTCTTCTCGTTGGACAGTCGAGCTCTGAATTAAGCCGCCACAAGAAAATGATCAGAGTCGACGTTTGCCCCTCGGAATGTATGCACCCAGTATTAGTGTTAGGTTAACAAATCAATTTGGAAAAAGTTGGATTTGAAACGGACCATACACAATTGCGCTGCACTGTCTAATACGCAAGGGTACAGCAAGGCTTGAATGAACGAAGAGAAGGAGTTTGCAATTCTTTACTTTTACAGTACTCGTTGGGACAGCTTCACCGTAGGCTTTAATACTTTAAAAGATGCAAAAATACAGCAAGGCTTATTTTATAAACGAAAAGGAGGAAGAGGCCAGGGAAAGAACTTTCCAGTACCTGTCCGGTAAGTTTCACCATAGACCCTACTGCTATGAGCATCCCGATTTGTCTAGCATGAAAGTGGAAAAGATGGTTTCAACGACAAGACTGCTTCAATGATTGGATAGGGCAACCCTCCTCCTAAAAAGCATGGTTAACAACGAACCTAATCTGGTCTATGAGTTCTCTTCAGCTTTTTGCAGCCCCTATACTACCACCTATTGGGTTTGCTTAGGATATGAAAGCCGCAGACAACAAACAAAAGAGCAAATAATAAGACGATACGAATGACAACCTATTATTGTAAGAGGTACTTAGTCCTAAACATTTATCCGGAGTTTTCCTTTTTAAAAAGAAATGTCCTTACATATTTTTTTCTAAATTCAGACTTAGAGAAGTCGTCTCACGTCTCCTCATAACGCTCTAAATGACTGTAACTGCTTCTCCCCTTTCATCTTCAAAAAAGTAAGGGCCGATAATTCCTTGCCCCGACATTGCAGCCCCTACGGTCTCTTAAGGCGAATGAAGGGGTTTGTGATGCTCCCGTTTCGGATTTTTTGCACTCCAGTAGCGCTATTTCTGTTATTTACGTGTCCATTAAATGACCGTCGATAAATAAAATAAATTCATCTATAAACTATAAAAGGATGTTGTTTAAACAGAACACCAAAACCAAGGTAAACACATCGTTTTTCCTTGAACCTTTGAGACTTGCGAATCGAAAATTCATAGACGCACGAAATTGCCCAGAAACACTCCTCAGGTATACATACAGAGGAACATATATATATCCCTCGACGACCATTCAGCTCTAAAACAACTTTTCGAAAATATATCTTGTTACAGCCGCCCCCAAATGACTATCTAACGTGTCCTGCCCCTGTCATCAAAGCCATCTCATCGTTTATTTTTTTGTTGTCTAGTAGCTAAAATATCCTTTTCGCAAAAGGGATAAACTCTACGATCAGGAAGGAAAACTGCTGTGAAAATGTGTGTAAAAAGTAGTATCCTTTCAAAGGATTCTCCACCGGAAATTTATGTTGGCTATGGCATAACACGAACAAAATAAAGAGTCAAAACAAGGCAGCACCACCCGACCATAGCATGACAAAATAGCACATCTCTTGTTTGCAGACATTGAAAATCATCCTTTTTGTGTTTTTGCCGACTCCTTCGAGTGGAAAAGCGTTGTTATTCTAGCGCACAGAACGATACCAACAAACAACAAAGGATTTTTGTTTTTTTTTCCAGCATTATATGAATTTTTCATTAAATACCCTCTTGCACTTGAACTCATTTGCGCCGCAGACCATACCGACCAGCTCTTGTATTTCCTACTCCAGCCAACTGGCCGTCCGTCTGGCCTCATCCTTTGGCAGCGTGGCAATCGACCCTTTTAACCCTTTCGACAGTTGAGAAATCGATTTTTCTGCATTTGCCCCCAAGGCGGGTTATAAATTTGTTCGACAAACTTTCCAGTCGGCGTGGAAACGGCCAAAGGACTTTGTGAACTATGCAATGCGAACGTTTAAGAAAATTTTCGTCAGCAGAGTCGTAAAGACTTTTTCGATTCGGTGGTGCCATGGGCTAAGGCGATGGCGATGGCGGCGGCAGGATGCAGGAATGGCGAAAAGATTCATTCTGTTATTGTGGCAGGTCGATTAAGTTGATTGATGACGGTGCCACAACAAGAACTCAAGATGACGCTTTCTGTGGCTGCCGAGTGCATTGCGTTGTTCATCTTGATCCGGAGAGGGGCACTTGTTTCGTCGGCTCCACATGCAGCTGCACGTTGTGCATCCTTTAAAGTGGATTTTTTGAAGATCTTTTCCTCTGCTTCTTGAAGGCAATTAATCAACGTTCAAGTGTGCTGTGTGCAGTGTTCGCAGTGCAGCACAGTAAACAAAGCTACATCCGAAGATATTGAATTTATCTGAGCACTCGAATCGTCAGTGTTGGAGATGATTGTGGAGGAGTGGAGATGGGTCGCCTCGCGCATTTAGCATTTAGAGACGCGCCGGGAAAAGATGAACGATTGTCATTATTCCTTGTCGAGGGAAATTGTGTTCGTGGTGTTGCAAAGTCTTTTTGTTGTCCCTAACTGGTGTGCTGCTGATGGTGATGGTGATGCGGCTGCAATGGTGCATGCGGTTCCTCATGAAGGGGTCTTTAGTTCAAGATATTTATAATCCCTGTAGACATGGTAATGATGGCTTTCGACAGAGGAAGTTGGCATGAGAGAGAAATTCACGAAGTCGTCTTAATGGTTGTAAAATGTAATTGCATTGGAAGAAAATGCATTTATCATCAGAGAGGGCTTAAGGTTTTTTTTTAGATAGGGAAACTGTGACTAATATACGTTTTAGTATGCAGCAGGAGCTCTTGTTAGATATGCTGTGTATGCAAAAAATATAAACGGTTTATATAACTATGGTAAGGAAACTTAACTTCGCGATTGTACTGACATAGGTAAGGTTAATGGTGTGACCTTTAGGCTTCGCTTTGAAATGAATAGGTAATGAGGCACCTAGCATACCTTATGTAGGAAGTCAGGACCCATTTCTTTATTGTACGTTTCATTGAGCAATTGTACACTTAAGAAGTTTATAAGTTTATACAAGAAAAGATTTAAAGTTTTACAAAACGGTTTCAAGCACACTAAATTCTGAACTCAATTTAGAGAATACTTCTTTACTTAAGTCGTGCTACAGTTCGGAATGAACTTTTGCACTCCAAGTTGATTGAGGTCGGTTTCTTGTGCGCGAGACTTAAGGCAAGATCTTCCTCAACTGCGTACGATATTCATCCGATGTCCGGCTGAGAATCGAAGACTCTGCGAGCCAAAGTATTTATGTCCATTCGCTCTACTATCCTAGCCATCTTTTACGTCCAAAGCGGTCGCTGTACAGCTTCTGCCTATAGATCAGGGCCGAAGAATTTTTCTCTTTTCCACTTTTGATACGGTCTATGCTTCAGAGGGCTTTACTACAGAAGTGAAACAGTAATTCTTCGTTTAATTTCTAGCAGCGGGAGAAAGTTCGTCATCGCCGTTTAATAGTCTGCAGAAGTGGTCCTTCCATATCCTCAGCATCGAATGTATCTCAACTACGATATTTTCATCTCGACAGGATTCTGTTAGTTGATCTGGAGACCGCCATGTCCCCTTATGGATATCGAGTTGAGGAAACCGTGTGCTGGCTATAGTGTCATATCGTACCGCAGCAAAGTCAATTAAGTGCTAAAGATGTCTTTTCTTCCTACCGTTGCGTTAAATTTTCCCAGGACGATTTAACCATCGTACTTAAGTCGCTCATAAGTTTTGTCAAGGAGCTGTTCGTTGTTCGTTGATTTGGAGACCGCCATGTCCCCTTATGGATACCGAGTTGAGGAAACCGTGTGCTGGCTATAGTGGCATATCGTAACGCACCGAAGTCAATTAGATGCTTAAGATGTCTTCTCTTCCTACCGTTGCGTTAAAATCTCCCAGCACGATTTAATCATCGTACTTAAGTCGCTCATAAGTTTTGTCAAGGAGCTCGTAGAAGCAGTCTTTCGCTATATCGTCTTTTTCCGCCGTCAGAGCGTAAGCGCATAAAAGGCTTATGTTGGCGAATTTAGCCTTGATGCGGATTGTTACAAATCGTTTGCTAATGTCTTGAAAACATAAAACTTCTTGCCAAAGTCTGGCACTTATAACAAATCCACATCCAAATGGTCGTCGTTTCTGCTCATTTTAATACGGTCCTTAGTAGATGTCTCATCCCATCGTATTTCCTGGGTGGCAGTAATGTCTGCTTTGTAGCAGCTTAATTCTTCTGCCAGTTATTCACCTGCACCTCTCCTGTTTAATGTTCTCATATTCCAGCTACAGATACGAATGTCGTTGTCCTTTTTTCGTTAAGCATGGTCGTCAACAATAAAATCGGTCGTTTCCGAGGCTCATGGTTTTTTTTTCACTGGTGTGTAGTTAACTTAAAGCATTTGCTATATAGCAATTCCGTTTTGTTTAGACCCATTAATTTCGATCTTACGCCGTTGATTCCAAAAGATCATAGGGTGATCGCTTGGATTTATACCTTCGAGATGTTTACCCGATATTACTACATCATGCCTAGGAAGTCGATTAAAGGATAGTGTACTACGTTATAAAACCATCGAACTATCGGGGTTAATCAAACCCAACATCAATGATGGTGAAGCCGGAAGAAGTGGGTCCGGCAATTCTCACCATCATGTCGGTATGTGAACGCAGCTAAAGGTTGAATGCCTAAACGAATTTACTTCAAATTTGATACATCCTTGGATTAATTCGTAGATGGTTTTTCTTTGACATTATATGGCCAAAACTACTGGTGCTTACCGTTTAGGGGTTTTGTTATATCAAAATTATTAAAAACGGCTCAAACAATTTGATGCTCGACAGGTCGGCCCTAGGATAGATTCTTGTGGATTTTCCACCGAGATATTATAGTATTCTACTCGGTCGCTTGTGTCATGCCTTAGCTTCCTCCTCGTTACATACTTTGCTATTATCCTTCGCCTGTAGAACGGTGTTTCCATGTTGCCTAATGATCGTCGCACTATTTCGTTTTCCCCCCTCGCAACCTCTCCCCATTTATTGCTACTGTGGCTGTGTTTACTGAATCCGTACTGGTGATCTGGCAAGGATCCACTTTCTTATGATACAGTTAATCACTTTTTTTTATAAAATACTTTTGAATATCATTCCCACTGAGTGAGGTAGTCGATATGACGAAGGATATCCAGCTGGCTTGTACCAGATGTTGTAGCTTCCATGGTTCTAGGAAAACCATTTCCTCAAGAAATGCTTGCAATGTTGTTATGAAAATAGCCGGCCTGATTGAACTGGCGGCTTCAAACCTTTGTTTGAAAGATACCATCAAGTCCCCGTGCCTTGTTGTCATATATCGTCTTACATCCTTCAAATAGTTTGTCCCGTGCGACTCCTGGGATACCTTCTCCACTGGTTTCCCTCAATATGTTCCACGTATTAGATGGGCATCGTGGGAATAGATGTTCCACTATTGACTTCAGACTTATTGGGCCTGTTATTTGATCCTTTTCCTGCTTTATGGAATGATTTTCTACTTCCGGCATTTGCAATAATAATTTCAAGGGATGCAACTGTTTCCGAAATTGTGTGCCCTCTGGTATTGGTAGTTTCCTGCTCCACTGCATTTCCCAAGCTGTGAAGTCAACGACCTTGGGTCCATCCGTAGGCGTATGAGACTAGTTTGTCCAGCATTTTATTGCATATGCTGTCAGACCAACTAACTGGGTCTTGCAATACAGCTGTAAAAATGACACCACTTATGTTTGCTAGTAATAAGCCTTCCTCCTGTCCCTAGCCAACTGACAATTTCGCTTTGATAAGTCTCTTTTGAAGCTATTTCCCCTCCAGAAATATCAACTGTTATGGAAAAACACTTGGCGCACTCATTAAGACTTCTATACGGAGGTTATGCCATCGGATCTTATATAACGACTGTGGATTCACCCGCAAAAGGTTTTAAACAGTCTACTACCGAAACGAACGACTCAATATCCTTGGAGAACTACTATAGAAGCTCAATAGAAGTAATTGCTTCTGAAAATTGTTTTTGTCGCATATCCAGATATCGTTACCTAAGATGTCAAACGTTTCGCCAATTAATATGACGTCTGCTCTCTCGTCCTTAGCTGTATGTAGATTCTAAAACCAGAACATTTACTACTGTCAGCCATTTGTTTCACTGGGTGGTCCTTTCAACAGGGCATGGATCTTTCGTGCAGTCTTTAGCTATATGGCACGGTTCCACACCTACTACAAAACTTGAATCGGTCTTTGCCATTTCTAAATACATTGCTTAGTTTTGAAACCCCTTTTCAGCCATATCCGCTCGCGAATGAGACGGATTACCCAACCAAATTTAATCCTTCTCGTTTCTTAAAGTTTGTGGCTCAGGATTCTCCCTGTCTATGGCCTGCCTTCTCTTAGGCTAGAGTATTAAATTTGCAAGTGGGGTGTTAGTGACGTTTTCTTCATATTACCTCTCGTGTATCTGGGTCGCAGAGAGCTCGTAGAAAGCACTGGTGCTTTCAGTTGCATCTCACATTGGTTGATGGATGTCTTTTGGCATTTTCCAAAACGGGATGCAGCTGAATCCAATCCACAGCAAGGTTGCAGCCGTATCTGTTTTTTTTTTTTTTTAAATTAAGGTGATTCGCGCCTTTTCGTATCTTTCTGTGGTACTGCGATAGGGTCACTTGGTTGACGCAGGATGCTTAAGCCCTTTGGAAGTAGTTCACTTCCTTATCCTCAAATCTTTCCTACGAAACCTATGATCTACTATGAAGGCTATGATGTCCGTTTCCGTAACATGAAGTTTTTTTTTTTTAGAAAATCTTATGAATACATACAATCGAATCAATGTTTGAAAGTTTTTAGATTGTAGATACACTTGTGCTAATTTCGTTAATACGATTGATGTCAGCATCACAAATGTTATGTGGCTCATATGTTAAAGTACATATGCCCCCGTATTAATAAACACTGACTAGCTAGTCAATGTCTAATTTGACAGTTTTCCCCATAAGAAATACTCACGCAAATGTCAAAAGTTAGTCACTGATTAGCTAATCTGCGGTTATTAATAAGGGAGATGGTGTTTTAAACATAATATGGGTACTATGGATAATTTTAGGTAATGCGTTCTAAGTGATGAAACCATCCATCGTGCTTGCAATTAAGATGTTTCATACACACACCCACACATTTTAGGTGCTTTGATAGATACGAATTGTGACAAAGTGAATAAACTTACTGAGTCTGTTTTTCTTTCCGTATACCAATATGACTCGGAGTTTATTATCTTTTTTTAAAAAAAAATCAACTTCAAACCTAAAGTGCTTACTAACTCAACCTTTGCTCACTTCAAAACTTTCGTTTTGAGATATATGGCACCCAGTCGGTTGCACAAGAGTACCATATTGCGGTGTGTCTAACTTGAAGTACCTTCAAGAGCCTGCGTATACTTCCTTTCCTCATATCCATGCAAACAAATATTGAAATTCCCCCAGGCAGGCATGCCTGTGTCTGCCTCATCGTGTACAGTTTCCTTCCTTAAACATTCATGAAAGTCATTGCATGATGAAGTGGTTTAACCCACTTCAGTTGGGTTCTTCAAATTCCTGAATAACTAGTCGAAAGCACACTATATTCGGCGAACAAAAGTCTTTTAAGATTCAAGTGCTCATCTCGTCTAAGAAAACATTGAGCAAGTTGAGATTAGAAAATATTTACTCACTGTGCGCAGAGGCCTTGATGAGGTTTTAATTTTTTTTTCTGTTGTTGTTCAGATACACCTCTCCAATCTGGTTGTCCCTTGAAACGAACACCTAAGGTGTGGAGAAGCAAATTAATTTAATTATCCAACGATGGTTCAGCAATCACTTTGATATTCACGTATACACATACAACCATGCGGTTGGGAATCAAGACATCATGCTGTGGCGCCCCACCACATGCAATAGACGCGTATCAAATGATCCAGTTTCACTCTATAGATGTATTATGCGACGAGTTCTTGAGGGGGCTACCACAATATGATGGCTGATGGGTAATCGATACTTTCTTCTCATAATTTCAATTTTGTTCTCCTCTTTTCTGCGTTGTCATACCATCGTCATTATCGACATCAATGGCTGTCTTGTAATTATAACTGCTGATCCGATGTTATAGTGATACCCCCGGATCTATGTCATTGCACACAGAATCTTGGTAACGCCTGACTGAACTTTGTACTCTTGAAGAGAATGATATACCCGTGAGAAATCTTCACGATAAAAAAATTTCTTTAAAGGAAAGTACGAGTTTGAGTACGGCCTAAGTCAGCATAACTAAGCAATATATCCTGCCTGGTAGTTGTTTACCCTTTCGTGCTTAAAAACAGCGCAACAATGTATATCTGTATGTGATATGGTTTGAGACATTTTTTGCCTCTCATTTATGGCCAGATCGACGACATTGTTGCATGCAACCCATGATCCAGGGTAATAAAGTTAATCCCCTACTTCGACGCTCCTTGTTTGGGACTGGTTGAATTTCAGATAGAAAAGTGCACGATAGCATTGCGCTCGTGTGGGCTTATTACACAAACATAACGAAGTGGACGGCTGAAGTTCGAGAAAGAGAACTCTAATTAAAACACACAAACAGGACATTTTACTGACCGTAATTGCACAGACAGCGAAGTGGTGAAACTAGTTTTTGGCCACTGGGTGTAGGTTGTTGGGTAAATGTTATCCAAGGACGTGATGATTTACTGGGACAGGTGTCCCACCCAAATCATTATGTGATTTGTCATATTGGGGAGGAATTGTTGTTGGAGTGTAATTTCAGGCGCAGAGAGCTCATTTCCTAGCCTTGTACTTATAAATGGATGTTTTGTGTATGTGGATGCAGTGGAAATGGACTTTCAAGTCCGTAGAACAATCCAACCATTTAGTTCGGTGAAGGATTTGTCAGAATCAAAATTTAATTACAGCACAAGTATCTAGGATGATAGGAACGAAAGCATGGTGGTGGCTTCTAGCTTTGAGCGGTTTTTTTTTCATGGGATAAAGATTTGCGGTTTGTTTCGCATCTTCTGGGTGGTCGATTCAACACGGTACGGATCTTTGTCTTTAGCTATATGGCACGGTTCCACACCAACTACAAAACTTGAATCGGTCTTTGCCATTTCTTCATTGCTTAGCTATGTGCCCAAACAATAGGGTTTTGAAATCCCTTTTTAGCAATATCCGCTCGCGAATGAGACGGGTGACCCGACCAAATGTAATCCTTCTCGTTTCTAATTGTTTGTGGCTCAGGATTCTCACTGTCTATGGCCTGCCTCCTCTTAGGATAGAGTACTAAATTTGGAAATTTTCATATTACCTCTCGTGTATCTGGATCGCAGAGAGCTCGTAGAAATCACTGCGGTGCCACCAGAAAACAAAAACTTTAATGTTTTAGAAGACTAGGACCAGTAGAGCGAATTGTTATTAAGACTCCGAGTCGTCTATTGCCAGTCAGACAGTTGACGTAGTGGACGAAGTAGAAACCGACCTCACCGCAGTTCAGTGCGCAACTTAAGGCTGTTAGCTAAGATCCGGGGTAATTGTAGCGACATATTGGAATAATGCCCATGTTCGACCCCATAGGTTAGTTAAGGTTTACGGGTTGGTGGCGTAGAGGATTCTCTATTCCGCCACACTTAAGTCCATGTGGACCCATTGTGATACCCTTGGTGGGATTACGTCCTTCCTTATCGTTACTACGGGTTACTCCACTCTATCCAGCCATCCTGATGTTCGTAGGAACCTGTAAAGATAGGGTAATGGAATATCGGAAAGCTCTTGGATGTCTTGGAAGTAGTAGCTTCCAAGTGTTCTGTTCCTCAGGTGACAGAGACTCGGGCAGTGACAGAGGAAATGAGGTGTATCCTCGTGTGTTTCTTCATCACCGCAGCCACTACAGATATCGTCATCCTTGAGATCTAGTTTCATTGTATGGGTTCTGAGAAAGTTGTGACCAGTGAGAACACATACCAGTTTAGATAAGGAGATTCTGTCGTACCGCAAACGTTTTTTGGTCCGGTTCCCGTTGTATTCTGGCCAGAGCTTCCGAGATATTTCGCAGGTAGTCAATGACTTCCAGCTGGTATTGGCTTTCATTCGGGTCTTGTATTCCACTCGTTCTCTGAGGTTACAGAGTGGTGGTTCGACCGTTTGTAGTGCCTGGTCATGATCTGTAGCAGATCCATTTCTTGCCAGTTCGTCGGCCATCTCGTTGCCGTCTATGTCCCTGTAACCAGGAACCCAGCAGAGATCAGCATTATGCTGTGAGCAGAGAACCTTGAGCTCTTCGCGACAGCGGCGAACTAGCTTTGATTTAATTTCGATAGCAGATACTGCTTTTATAGCCGCTTGGCTGTCAATGAATATGGTGATATCACTGTGTGGTATTTCCATTATTGACACCAAATGAGCCGCTTCAGCGATTGCTAGAACCTCAGCCTGGAACACACTACTATGATCAGGAAGCCTGATTGATTTGTGTATTACTAATTCCTCTGAGAATATGCCAGCACCTGTTCCACAGTCCATCTTTGATCCATCTGAGAAGATGAATATCGATTTCCTTTTTGTGGGTTCATTCTTGTCCCATTCGTCTCTGCTCGGAAACGAGCAGGTGAAGGGTCGATCGAAGTCTAGATAGGGAGAAAGATAGTCAGAGTTTACTACGCTCCTTACGTATTTCTTTAGGACCTGCGCATGCCCAGCGAGGCTCGGGATCCTCCTGTTCGACCCCATACTATAACGTCACTTAAGTAGGTGGAACGCCAACTTTCTTTGTTCATTCAACGCACTTTGACTCAAGCGCTTACGTTGGGGTGTAAGCTTAAAGGATCCCCTTCCCTATCGCCATAATTGCATCGGTGGGGAATCCATTCAGACAATAGTGTTCCAAAGTTCGTTGGGCTTCGACCAAGTGTCCTCTTCCCTAAACAAATGGACCCCTGTTACACATTTTTGTGTTTCATTTCTCTGTCGCGCGTTTTCTCACACAGCTATTGTCTTGATTGAGTAGTCCCATTTTGGAAAACCTACTATATGATGGATTTTCAGAGTCTGAAGGTAGTGGACCAGTAGCTAATAGGACTATAACTGCGTCCACTTCCACATGCTTAAAAAAGAGACAAGCATACAGTAAGGATATAGCCTGCAGCTTGTTGCGGTTACTTTTACCGTGCAAAGATATAATCGGTACACACAAATGAGTGTCGTAGGTAGATCCTGTCGGCCTTTGTTAGTGACTAATATTCTTTGTTGAAGTCTGAAGAGTTTCAACATTTTTGTCAACTTAAAACGTGCCTTACACTAAATTTCTTCTGAACTTTGGTAGAGCATACTGCGACAACAAATCCTGGCGACACCCTGTTTTGAGTTTTGTAACGCGATTGAGAAATCTCCTGTGCTTGTTGAGTGAGGTCGATTTTTTCATAACTGCACTACGTCTCTAAAGCACGTGCTCTGCTGGTTACTCATTCCGTAACTTTCAAAACGATTATCGTTGACGATAGGTTAGGCAAGGTTACACTGGCTTCCAGCAATTTGCCAGCACACTTTCAGCAGTATGTGGGTTCATTGTGACACCAGGTGGATCTTGTGCTTTCTCCTTGTAGGAAAACCAACCTGTGCTACTAATGAAGCGGCTGAGACTTCTCTCTTCCGTGTTTGACAAATCGCAGAGATTTTGAAAGATGTAAGCTCAAAGTTGAAGCTTCCTTTTGTTTAATAGCGTTAGGCAGTTACAAAGAAGATGAAGTATTGTTTCCTCTTACTCTTTGTCCATACAACTCCGTTCGGATGAAGGCCTAGCCTTTCTGCTTGCCTACCTATTCGATCAATCCCAGATTTTATAGTCTTCAACTGTACAGATCTCTTCGCAGCTTGGCTGCCGAATGCAAATCAAAACATCTCTGCGTGATATTGGACTATTCCCCAACCAATCGCCCCGGTGATGTATAACTGGAACTTCGACTGAGGAATCCAATAGTTTGGCAAATTGAAGAAGCCACTAACTTCTAGGTTGCGGGAGTAAATCCTAGCTGCATCTATTTAAGAGACATTTTCAAATTTAGATGTATACCTGCCGTATAGAAGCTTGAGCCGTACAGTATTTTAGATTACCTGCTTCTCGCGGATCCTAGTACAGTGCAACACTGTGCTGCTGGCCAATATTCTTCAGAAGTAAACCCCAGTACCATACCTTCGTGTTCTTCTATTCTGCTTGCTTAGAATTTGCACGAAGCAGGTAGACACCAACGGCGTAGTTCAGATCGTTGGCCAAAGATGGTATTGGATTACGTCTTTTAGATTCATCATTGTAAGAGAAAAGTCACGGTTGGGAAACGTACACAGATCTTCTGCGCAGCTGTTCACTGCATTAATTACTGCGCTATAGACGTATTGAAGATAAGCGTATTCTTCATAAAATTTAAAATCGATTATCGTTAACGATAGTGTAGGTGAATTTCTAGGTATGTGATGCGAAATTTGTATATTGGCGGTATGCTTTAAACAAAGACACTACGTACCCAGGAAATTCGCTTCACTAACATCAACGATTATCTTCTTGAAAGTTACGGAATGGGCCTCAAGGTTTTTCAATTAATACCAATGAATTTCTAAGTAAGAACCAAACATTCCACGATTAGTTTCATATACCTTCTCTAGAGAAATGCAAACCTACTTCACCAATAATTTTTGAAAAGCTTTCAAAATATCTAATTACACTTGATCCCAATCTAATTGCAACCCTATTTCCATAAATAGTTTCTGCAATTTAAAGTTGCCCAAACAGTAAACATAAACAATCCTCAAACGAACCGCACTAGAAGCGAATCACATTAATCCTTCCAGGAATGCAAAGGCACTCCGTTAAACGAAATGTATCTCCAACAGTTTACAGACTCAAACTCATTTCACTGAATTATACATTAGCCTCTTCGAGGATGCTTTTGTTTCATTACTGCATGGCTTTCAATCATCAACCTACAGATATCTACCTGCATGAAATTAGATTTCAAATTCAAAATTCCTTTCGAAAATACGAAAAACAAAGACTCCACGCTGCACAGCAGTGAAATTCAAAGGAGCACAACAAAAAGGAAACGAAAAATCCCCCGGGAAGGTAGCGCACCATCATCATCACCGACGAAAGTATCTCAAATCCAGACAATGACCTAAAATCGCATCCTGCGATCTCATCTCATCTCATTCACATTTTTTTCTCTCTCTCTCCATAGAGTTAGGTATAACCACTATGACCATGATTAAGGGATGGATATGCCATACCATCAACCGAACACACACAAAAAAAAGAACAAAAGGCGTTTCCTCTCTGAGCCGAAATGGTTAACATTTTCCAATTCCATTCCACCTTTGTTCGAATCTTATTACCCCTAGGGAATATATCCCTTTTTGCCTGTTACGATTTAGAGAGACCAGCAAACTGTGTTTCAATCCCCCCCACGACCTCTCCTAATAAATAATTGAGTGAAACTACCAGTTAAGGAGATTTTAATTTATTGCATACGATTGTGTGTTGGACCTGTGGAACTTCGATGACGAGCTTGAAATCAAATGGCATCCGTAAAAGAATCATCAACCCAATGGTGCCATGAGGTGATTGTTGTCGTCAGAAGAACTGACAGAGCATACGACCGCATAAATGATGCTACACATTTGTAACACACCCAACAACAGACTTGCAGATGCATTCCTTTCCAAAGGATCCACATGAATGCATATATACGTAGTCATCCAATCAATGGACATAAAAATAGAATCTTGGGCACGTATGGCGAACACATTTTCCCTGCAGCGGCACCACTGGATGGATAAATGTCTCTCCGGCGGTTATGGCTTCAGCAGGAGGCAGTACAGACAGGATACGACCGCACTTGGCGAGAGATGTATGACGTAGCCTGTGTGTAATTGAACCTTCGTCAAATATGGCCGCTTGTACGTGTATGCGAACATGAATAACTACAGTCGACCAAAAGAGAAGTCATAAAAAATTAATGAGCACCAGATAGAGGTCAGCTGTTGTTTGACGTTGTCGTCGTTGTTCAACTTCATCGTCGTCCAGGAGGGGAATAGCCATGTTTCCTCTTTTGTCCTTTTAGTTTTCATTGGTATCTCGTTTTCATCTGCACATTTTCCACTTTTTGTTTTAATCTCACACTCATTTTCGTCGTTCGTTTTGGCAAAGAGTAATTACGGACGCCTGTCAGTTGGTGGTAAAAATGTTCCCTTGTCCAACTTGGTTCGTTGCTCTAAAATGGCAAGGATGAGAAATGAGTTAATGAAATTCAGCAGGAAGAAGAAGACAAAAAAAAAATACAAAATGGCAAGTTGAAACGAGCCATGACAGTACCATTTTTAGAAAATTATTTCAAAATTTAATGAGTCATTAATTTACTACAAATTGCTTGGGGATGTGTCCTTTGTGCAGGAGTGACGTTTGCAATAACAACAAAAACGAGACTTTGGAAAATGTTTACATTAATGAATATGACTGAAACAGATCGACGTGTGTAGTTGTTTCGCTGTTCGTAAAGAGCTCGTACATATTGGGCGTGTTCCACTTACGAATCCCTTAGAGATTCGTCCGCTGTATAGCAGACATTTTTTTTAAGTGAAACAACATTCTCAGGAGAGGTAAACTTTTTGATCCAAAACAACAGTTGCCTTACTTCGCAGCTTATATTAATGATTCCCTACATGATAAAGAGTGAGGACACGGGTCCAACAAATGTTATCCTCAGGATATTGCAAAAAATCTCCACATTGTCAAGTAAGGAATTTCGTCCCACATACGGATATCTCGGAGATCTCGCAAGGATCCGTAAGTAGGACACGGGTATTCTCTATGGAATATCAGGGAAATGTCAATTTGATATAATAGGAGGTAATTTTTTTTAAGTTGGGATAACCAACTGTCATAGTATTTTTGTTCAGTACTGTTTGACATTTCATCATAAAAAGGCTCAACTCGTCACAGCTTCTACAGATTATTCAGCTTTATTACAAAAAATCCGCGTTTTCTGAGGAATGTGTTCCGTTCGTTTAAAGTGACCCATGGAAACTTATCTCAAAAGACAATTCGGGGGCATTTGATTACAATGGTAGTGTGGGACTTGAACGCCACTAAGAACACCTCCTATATTAATCGACAAGTACTTTGATCCTGTTTACAACTAGGCTAGACCTATCTAGTATTTTTATTGTCCAATAGAAATACACATGTAGCAGGTGCCATTCCAATGAAGGACCCTACTATTAGTGCTCAAAAACGGCGCACAGTGGGCTTCATTTAAATTTTTGGTTGCAAAAATAATAAATCGACAAAATGGACTGGTGATGGACGTGGGTTCTTCCAATATTCACAACATGAAGTCTGAGAGGAACAACTGAAACCGTGGAGATGTTGGCAACTGTTGTACCGCTATCTCTGTTATTATTTTTTGTTTATAGGCACGCCCAGATGATCCATCACACCACCATTTGCTTATTTCCTGTTCGCTCTTGTTTGGGCTAATGCCTTTGCTTCTTCATATTTAATGGGATCCTTTCGAGGAGTAGGAATGCTCTCTTTTATCATTTCAATTCTTACAGGACTATCGTCTGATACTGCTTTGGTAATATCTGCCTTAAGTTTTACATGAAACTTATTATATTTAATAGCCAAAGCTGTTGAAAGATAAACAGTGCTGATGTCGTCTCTAGCTTTAGAAATGTCTGTATTTATTTGGTAAGTAATGAATATTCAGTTATTGTTTTCCTTGGCCTTCCTCTTAAATTATTTGACGTATTCAATGCAAAGGAATTTGACAACCAACCATAATTTTGCTTAAAAAATACGAGTTTCGTCCTATTTGCTGCATTCGATCTTTAGCGTTAAGATAAAAAGATGACAAAATTTGATCATATAATCTCTTCCAAACGCAAATAGGCACAAAGTGGCAGCTGGTTTTCTTAGTAAATCTTTCCAAAATAGTCGGAAAAAGTCAAAGATGTAACTTCTGTTGGGTTTAGACTAAATCTCTTAAAGATTTTTGTATAACTCAACTGAAAGTCAAAAAGTTTAGCAAATACAACATTCCAAAAATCATAAAACTTTGCAATATTAAAAAAAATAATAATAAAATTGCATCATAAGAAAACTACTTTTTTTTAACTAGGTTTCTAGATTTTTAAGCTGAAACTCTGAAAATTTTCATAAAAAAAAAAATCTCTTTGATTTTCAAAATACGGAAACTTTGACTGCCTGTATTAGCCGAATCCTTCGACCGATTTTTGAAGCTTCCAATATATCCTATCCAGTTAATTAATTAGTTTAAGCACACGAGAAATATGATTTTTGGGCAAAGGATTTAAAAAAAAAAAGCTCCACTGTGTCATTTAGTCCCAGTCGTTGCTAATATAGCCGTATCGTCTGCTATAATGGTGTCCTCTTCTTGTGGTATATTACGAGTATATAAAGGGAATAGTATTGGGCCGAGGACACTTCCATGCGCAACCTCAGCCTTTTTATTTCTTTAAACATGAAATATTCGTTTGAGTGTTTAACACGAAAAATTCTGTCCCTCAAGATAAAATTCTATTATTGTACAAAGTTGTTCCGGAACAACTGTTCTCTGTTTATATACAAGGTGGCGCAAAAATAACCTTCCGATGTATTTTCTGATAGGAGGATTACTTTTGCGCCACCTTGTAGGTACTAGCCAACTTTGTCAAAGGTTCGAGATACGTCAAGAAAAAAGGGTGGAACATGTCTTTGCTTTCTTCTAAGACTTTTTCAATTTCATTTGTAATTCTATAAACCTGATCACTTGTCGAATGCTTGTTTCTAAAAGTGTATTGGTGGTCAGGAATCAAGTCTTTTTTTCTATCAGCTTTTCAAAATGATTTTTTTTAAAAACCTTCCAAATTTAAAGGAAGAAGGTCGATATTTATACGATTTTGTATCGTATGGAAGCAGTTTCTCTGACTTTGGAACCATAATTACCACTTCTGCGACTTTCCCCTGTGATGTTACGTACAATATTCTAATCGAAGCATTTATAAGCTGCAGTAACTAAACTGAAACGTTCTTCTGTATTTCCTTAAGAGTACATACGTTCGCTAATAAAATCATATCCAGTAGCTTTATGTTGCTTAGATACTATTTTTAATAACCTGTTTAACCTGTTAAAAACAAGCTTTTTATTCGAATGTTGCTAGGATTTGTTGAAATCTATCATGTTCCTCTGGCAACACGTTGTGACCATACAATTGAAACGTTTTTTGGTCTAAATGCTCGGCGAATAGGTCAGCCTTCTCAGTATCTTTGATTGGTGGTGCCTGTGTATGAGGTTTTTTATGCCTTTTTTAGCTTTCCAAATTTAAAACCCAACTTTCGTAACGCAACGCCCTTGATCAATCGGATTCAGCTTGGGTTGTTTGGTCTTGTCTGGTAGAATGCAATTATTTGGAGTATTTCACTTAAGGATCTAAGTTAAAAAGCTGGGCAACCTTCCGAACCGCTACCGGTTTAGTTCTTATGCTATAAAAACCTGGAAGACGATCGACTGTTTTCTATTGAAATATTGTTTTGCAATTTGGGACATTTCCGGGCTTAAAGACTATAAGCAAAATGGAGAACTGAAGAGCACCCCTACAAGGTTCAAGAGCTGCCATGTCATTTCAAACAAAATAACGATTTTGTGTAGTTTATGTCCATCGGTTCATACTTTTTTAAATATGGGGCTAGACCGTAACTGTGAATGGCGTCCGTTATCGCACTTTAATAACGAACTATTTGATGTCTGAAATGATCTCGTCGACCTTCTGTTAAAAACGCACGGCAGTACTTGCCACACAGACCGTGAAACCATGGGTCTATCGCATGAACGGTTGCTGCTTTATTGAAAAAGTAAGCCATCCCGTTATTCTTGTAATATCAAATGACTGCCCCTACTGGTTTGCAAAAAACATCCTGTCAACCAAATTATCTCCCAATCTATATTCAAACTTTGCATAATCCAATTTCGCACCCATCCCAAATCCAACAGTGCGTCCAAGCAGGGGGACATGCAGCCCCCCTGCAACCCCCCTGCCTGGGCTTACTGTTAGATTTGGGTTGCGTGCGAGGTTGGATGTGTGTAAGTGAAATAAGCCCCCAATAACAACGGCTGGGCTCATTTCCATTTCTATAAGGAAATTACCCCAGCGGGGCTATAAAACAGGTGACTAAACGAAACGGATTTAGTAAAGTAGATAGCGTTTACAGTCTCGAGCACTCTTCTTAGTGCATTTTGGCTAATGTCACAAACTAGTTTGGACCTATGACACTTCACCTAAGCGAAATTATGCCAAATGCTAATATTCGGCCTAGTGTCACTTTCAAAAGCGTCATCAAAAGCTTGGCGCAATGTCAAGGCACCGGATTGACCAAAATTTGAGCTTTATTAGCTCACAAACTTAATGGCATTTAATGTTTAAAACAATTTCTGGCAAATGGCCTCCGCGAATGTGCCTTATGACCCACCCTGTCGGTCTAATTTTGCACCACTTTGTCGAGTATTCCCAGTCTTATTTCGTCAATAATGCGTTGAATGTTGGATTCTAAGTCGTCAATCGTTGCTGGCTTATCAGCATAGACCAGAGATTTGACGTACCCTCACAAAAAGGAGTCCGAAAGGTGTCAAATCACACGAATGCCACTCATGATAATGTTGGCACCGGTTTCGCAGTCAAAGACAAATGGGCAGATGACGTCATGTAAACCGCATCAAACAGTGCATTTTTCGCGTTGTAATGGAGTCTCAAGAGACTCATGTTGATTGTGCTTACTAAAAAAACGATAATTCTGCTTGTTTACATACCCGTCAAGCCAGAAATGAGCCTAATCGCTGAAGATTATTTGACGATAAAAATCTGGTTCAACTTCCAGTTGATCTCAGTCCATTCACCAAACACACGATGCAGTTGGTAGTCCACTGGCTTTAATTCTTGCATTCTTGTGGATCTTATATGGATGAAGGCCAAGATCTTTCCTCAAAATGAAAAAAAAAGTAGCGGAACAGTGTCGGATCGATAAATTCGGCTCCTCTGTCATACTCACACTCACGTATACAGCGATGATGGTTTCATTTGTACCGGAAGTACTATACCTAAAAAAAAAAAAAGAAACACATACCCTATACAACATACGGACTGCCCCCATATTCTTGACTTGATTGATTTGCCTGCAGCCGAACATCGCATTTTCATTTAACAATTGTTTTGGTATACAAAGTATATTAAGGTTTCCCTTGCTAAAATATGACCCCCGCACACTACTTCATAAAAATCTATCCCAGAGAATATCTTCCTGAGATAATGATGTTAAACTCATACAGCAAAACTTTAAGACGAACTTTGGCCGAATAATTTTAAAATTAATTCCAGGAATTGATTCAGATAAATAGAAAGATATACGTTTCCGAAAACAATTTAAATGTTGTTGACACATCATACAACATATTTCACTTATTCTCAAATTACGTAATTTTATGTAAATATGAACTTCACAAAAAAGCGTGAATTTAAATTCAGATCACATTAGGCTTAATTAATATTCTCCATATTATTCGATTAAAAAAACACAAAAACGGGTCTTTAACATTTTTGTATCCAAATGTGGTTTAAAAAATGCAAATAAAATTTTTAATCGGTAGATAGTTGTGACATACCAGAATCTTTATTTCTGCTTAATCCGAGCTCTTCAACGGCAAGAATAGCCTCAACCAGTACAATTTAATTAAAAGCTCCTGTTTACGGCCTACAGAAGATTATAAGTAATCACTTTGCTTCGAAAACCGTTTACTTCGTCATATTAACTATTTTAACATACACGTCGTTAACTATTTTATTAGTTCACAGCTTGAAATTAATTTTTGTTGTTGTTGTTTTTTTTTTTTTTAGAATGGAATAAATATTTTTGAAAAATTAGCATCTCGTTTAAAAAACATTTGCAATTAAAAACGATCATAAATTGTCGTTTTTGTTATGAAGATGTCTCAGATTTTACTACTCAACGGCGGTTTCTGAGAGGTTAATGACAATGGAAATGGGTGGAGCAGCAGTTTTTTTGTTTTTCAAAAGAAAAGGAAACATGATATTTCTCTGAATGTGTAATGTTATTTCTTATACAACACGTGGATTTTTCTTTTATTTATTGCTAGAGAAAGTGGATATAGCAATTCGTCATATAGCAGATCGTTAACATTTATTGATTGCCAACAGTGTTTAATTTGAAAAAAAAAATATAAAAGAAGGCTACAATCCGCTGTGCGGATCGTTGAATACCCTATTACATCCCATCCTTAAAATAAATATCCTCAAAATGTAATCTTTATGGCGATGAAATATCAGTTTATCAAAACCTTTTGTGGTTCGACAAAAAAACAACGTATTTCTATTGCTAATGCCTTGGGATAGCGTATACAAATGGTTTTTGTAGGAAAACGCCCCCAAAAAGTGGGCGTAGGTGAACTTTCGACCTTTGTATCAAAAGTAATATGCCCCTTTATGGGATAGGGTATAAAAAAAAAATATGATAAGGCTGCAATCCGCTGTGGGGATCATTGAATATCCTATCCCATCCCACCTGTAAAAATAATATCCCCAGAAAGTGGACATGGCTTAAAACATGGTGGGGATTAAATATAGAAAATCACATTATCACAAAAAATTGTTCAAACAGTTTACTTACTTATTTAAGTGGCGCTACAGCCCGGGATGAACCTGGGCCTCAACCAACATGCCTATCCAATTAGCACGGACCTTAGCTAACTGCCTCCAGTTGCGCACTCCAAGTTGGTTGAGGTCAGTTTTTACTTGTGCGCGCTACTTAAGGCGAGGTCTTCCTCTAATGCGTCCGACGTCTGGCTGGGAATCGAAGACACTGCTAGCCGGAGTATTGGTGTACATTCGTTATACATGTCCTAGCCATCTTAAACGTCCAATGCGGAGTTTTTTGACTAGGGGTGTGTCGCTGTACAGCTCTTATAGTTCGTTGTTGAATCTTCGTCTCCATAGCCCGTCAACGCAAACGGGACCGAAGATTTTCCGAAGACTTTTTCTCTCGAATCGACCAAGGATTTCTTCATCCGCTTTTGATACGGTCCATGCTTCAGCGCCGTAGAGCAGGACTGGGATGATCAGGGTCTTACATAGTATCTCCTTAGTAGTTCGAGTTAGGGGTTTACTACTAAATTGCCTTCTTAGCCCGAAGAAACAGCGATTGGCAAGAGTAATTCTTCGTTTGATTTCTGACGAGATGTTGTTGTCAGAGTTAATAGCGGAGCCGAGGTAGACAAAGTCCCGTACTACCTCAAAGTTATATCTGTCAATGGTGACGTTCTGTCAAATTCGTCGATGTTGTGTTTCCTTTCGTGTTGACAGCATATACTTAGTCTTACCCTCATTTACTGATAAACCCATTTTTGCCGCTTCCATCTCTATACTAGTAAACGTGGCTATGACATCACGTTGAGTCCTACCAATGATGTCAATATCGTCGGCGTAAGCTAGTTGTTGCACCGATTTTTGGAAAATTGTGCCTCTGGTGTTGGCTCGGGAGTTTTGCACAATCCTCTCAAGAATCACAGCGCATCGCCTTGCCTAAATCCTTATTTGGTATCGAATGTGTCGGTGAGGTCGTTTCCGACCCTGATGGAGCATCGAGAATTCTGCATCGTCATCCTACACAAACGGACGAATTTGGGCGATACACCAAAACCATACATGGCTCTGTATAGTTCGTCTCTATAAATGCTGTCGTATGCGGCTTTTAAATCGATGAATAGGTGGTGGGTATCGATTTGAACTTCTTGGGTTTTTTTCCAGGATCTGCCGAAGTGTGAAAATTTGATCGATTGTGGACTTTCCTGGCCTAAAACCACACTGATAAGGGGCGATCAGGTTGATGGTAAACGGTTTCAGGCGTTCACATATTACGGCAGATAGGATCTTGTAGGCGATGTTGAGCAGACTTATGCCTCTGTAGTTGGCGCAGTTCAGAGGGTCTCTTTTTTTGTGGATCGGGCAAACGATGCTGAGGTTCCATTCTTCAGGCATGCTTTCAACCGACCAGATTTGGCTTATGAGTTGGTGGATGTTGCTTACCAAGTCATCTCCGCCAGCTTTATAAAGCGGGAAGGCCGTCATTTCCGGCGGCCTTATTAAGCTTGAGTTTAGATATAGCTATCCTCACTTCACTTAGGTCGGGTGGTTGGCAGTTTTCGCTGTCGTTGCCAATATTAAATGGTTCGTTCTGTCTGACAGCGGAATGTTGTTCGTCATCGCCGTTTAACAGTTTGCAGAAGTGGTTCTTCCATATCCTCAGCATCGACTGTGTCTCAACTACGATATTTTCTTGTTCATCTCGTCAGGATTATGTTCGAGCTTTGTCCCTGGTTTTGACGTTTGACACTTTGGTAAAACTTGCAAACATCATTTCTCTGTATTGTCGTTGGCGTGCTTTTCTTGTGTTTTTTTCTTCTTTCTGAAAATCCGATGCTCTTCCCTCCTTCTTTGCCTATAGAGCTCAATGGCTCTTCACCTGCAGCTTGGCCTTGTAAGCCTCGTTCTTGGCTAGTAATAAAAAGAAAGGCGGATTCCGTCCGGTCCGAGCTGATATACCACAGTCAGGCTGCATGTTTTATGCCCTACCTGGCTCACAGCACCACATAATTTGAAAACCTCTATTCTATGGTCTAAGTCATTGTAAAATGTGGTACTTTTGAGAAACCAGGTGATCCTATTAGAGTGTTCATTACATCCCGGCATCTACGTGGTGAGTGAGGTAGACGATCTTTGTCTGTCATGTAAAATTGGTAAACAATTGAATAAGCCTATGTCGAACAAATAAATTTCCGGAGATGTAACATTCATTCATATGAAATTCTTTTTCTGGAAATTCAATTTTTAAATGACCCAGATATCTAAACAGAGAAATGCCCCTCAAAGTCGAAGCTTTTATTCTTATACACGACATTACTTATTATTTCGTGACTGCTAAATGTGTGGATCCGACGAAAGAAACTCCATCAGTCGTGTATTCGATTGAACTACTTTCACCAACCACATTGTGCCTTCCCAGCAACTCAGATGCATGTATATCGTGGATGTTATATCTGCACTACGACCCTTTAAAATTTAGTAGATACATTCCGACCAAAACTGGATATCATTCTTTTAAAAAAAATGTTCCTTACCAGCCATCATCTATTTTTTTTCCAAGGATTATACCTATATACAGTATTTACACACTCTCACATACATTTCCCTCTAAACAATGATTTTTATTTAAATTTTGTTTTGTCTTATTTTTTTCAGGAAACTCGAGACTGTGGAGCTCCATGCCATGCGATGTTCTTCCCCGAAAACGAACGAACCGTCTTACGCTATTGGGTTGGTTCATGGGCGGCCGTTTGTGTTGCAAGTTGTTTATTTACGGTAAGTGCTCATAAATTACAATTTAAAACTTCAAAAAAATATGCAAAACTATTTTGCAACTTCTCTCTGCCATGGGGACAACACAAAAGAGACTTTGACATCTAGCCCAAAGTATCCCTGTCCACTCGCCTATAAATTACAAAGACGTCTCTGAATTGGAATCGAAAAGCAAAATCTTTCACTTGGCATCCGCATTCACCATCCGGGCACTCACTGTGATTAGATAAATGATGCACAAGGCTCACAATGAAATAAATTATGAAATCCGCTCCTCGATAGAAATATTTTATCCTTTCACAAGAAGGGAAGGCGATGCAATACATATTCCTATCTATACTTGGTTGGCTCGTATCTATGCTTGTAATACAAGTCGAAAATTGTGCTTAACGTCTGGAAAGTATGCTCCAAAAAGCAGGAAATCGAAAAATAACATTTGCTTGTGTTGAACGTTGACAATATTGTCAGATGGTGGTGGTGATGGCTGGGGTTCCTTGCTTTGGGACTGTATCTACAAGAATGATGAAAATGGAATTTTGCGAGAAATGGATTTCGAGGAATTTCTATTGCTATTCTTTCGGAAACTCTTAAGGAATGCTCTTCTTCTTCGTGGAACTAAAGAATGCAATTTCATTTATTCACTTGTATCTTTGATAATAATTCCATTATGTGCGATATTGTATGAATAAGGAATTTCATCGTAAGGGGATTTAAGTTTGTTTTTGTTGTTCGGCAATCCTTGATGGCATAAGAATGCATTTGAAGTGGGACGTTATCTTTTGAAAACAGAGTGTATGTGTCAAAACCTGGAATCTGTCTATAGCCTTACTTAGTCAGACAAACTTAAAAGAACAAAATCAAAACCATTTACAAAAAGGTATCTCAAGGCACTTTGCACTTCGATTTAATGACAGGAAATGTTTACATACATTCTAGGTAAACCGTTGAAAAGTCGGGTTTCGGCACGGTTTTTTAACAATTATTCGTCTATATGACCTTAATTACTTAAGTAGCGCTACAGTCTTGGGTGATCCTGTGCCTCAACCACAACACTTTTCTTGTTGTTTGTCCGATTTTTAGTTCACAGCCTTCAGTTGCGCAGTTAAAATTGATTTAGCTCGGTTTCTAGTTGTGCTTTCATTCCATCTGCAGGGTTAAGCATTGGTGTCCATTTGCCCTACAAACTCTAGCCATCTCAAGCGATCTATATGATCGTTAAATCAGGCGCTGTACGTCTCGAAGTCACTTCATTCTTTAAAATGTCAAACGCGTCGGTGACATCTCGTTGATCTCGGTTTGAAAGTTTTATAGAATCATCTTCCCTAGTCTAAACCCCCTTTTTTATTGTATGTTTCTGTGAAGTTGCTGCAAATCACCCAGCACAGATAGGCGTAATACCAAAACTAGACATGGCACTGTATAGTTAGGCTATGCGGCTTTCAAATCGACAAATAGGTTTTAGGTATCGCTATGAACTTCTTAAGTATTTTCGAGGATCTGCTAAAGTGTGAAGATTTGTTAACGTATTGACTTTGTTGGCCTAAAACCACTCCGATGGGCCCCAATTATTTTATTGTTAAACGGTTTTAGGTACACAAATATCAGTACACGTAGGAACTCAGATATATGAATCTCGATTCAGAGTGTTTGCGATTTAAAGGGTTTCCTTTCTTGCAGGTTGGGAAAACGTTGCTAAATTTTTTTTTTTATAATTGCACGCGCTAAAGGGATTATGAATACTTATAGTGTTTGAGCACAGCGCGGGTATTAAGGATATAGAGGAGTAGAAAAGAGGAGAAACCGATGTGCGTTGGTTTTGAATTTCTGTAAATTGTATTGGAGAGGAAAAACTGAAAAACACATTCGTGTTTCGGACATCCGTACGTCCAAAAATAGGCTTCAGGGTGAACTGATGCATTCGTGGCACGGCGGGTATTACGGTTGAATTGTTGAAAGGGCGGAATGCAACTGGCTATTTCGTTAGAGCATTAGTTGTTGTAATAGCGGTAAAAGAGTGTAAGTCAGGAGACATTCCTACGATGTTCGAGCGAAACTATGGAGTTCACTATGGTTAGATCTCCTATCAATTTCATCGTACGCTCTTGAATCCTTTCTAGTAGGTGCAAAGATGTTTTGGCTGCACCTGACCATATGTGGGCTTTGAACTCAAGTTTGGGCCGTATGTACGCTTTATATATTAAAGCCAGATCAGAAGGGGTTAAATATTTCTTGCATCGGCTAAGGAAACCTAGACATTTCGCTGCATTTTGAAGCCGACCAAAACTGCTTGATTGAACGTTTCGAGAAGAGGAAGAAGAGTATCATCGACACCAAAAGCACGAATCTTCGACAAAAGGGCTTGATGCCAAACCCTGTCAAATGCCTTTAAAATATCAAGTGCAACGATCTTGTTTTCGCCCCTAGGGGGATTGATTGGTTCCACATTTCGGTGAGATATGACATCCAATCACCAGTGGACCTGTTGATACGAAAACCATATTGTCGGTCATTGAGGAGTTTTCGTGATTCAAGTTATTTCATAAGCTGGCGGTTTATTAGCGTTTCCATGACCTTAGAAAGAAGGGAGGTAAGTGCAATTTGCCGGTAGTTGGAGAGAGAAAAAGATTCGCCTTTTTTGGGGACGGGCTGGACAAGTGCAGTTTTCCATCGACTCGGAAAGAGTCCTGATGAAAAGGACAGATGGAAAAGCTTACGCAGTGGTTTTGCCAGCGTTGAAGAATACCTTTTTAGCATTATGGGGGAGATACCATCTGACCAGACGATTTGTGTATGTCAAGATCGATTAATACTCTTGCGAGTGTACGAGTACGAAAGTGGATTCGTCTCACGTTCTCTAGTACAGTGGGAGACTGGGCACAATTTGGCAGCGTGGAATTGTCTGCAAATGAGCAGCGAGCAGATTGGCTTTGTATATTGAGCTGACAGCTGGAATGTCACTGTAAATGAGAGTTGGGATCGAATTCTTAAATTGTTACAAACGACCAAACATTTTTACTACCATTGGGACATAGCAGAATTTTTTTGGCTCAACTTTTGATCGCATATCCAATGTCGTGGTACTTTTTCAATAAGCACGTTCGTGGTACCGTACCGAGTCTCTTTGTAGCTACGAAAAATGTGCGCGAGTAAGTAGTAGAGTACCAGACACAACACCCAACCTGATGGATCAAGCAACCTGAAGGAGAAGTACCGGATAAACTGATAAACTGGTCAATAGGACAATAAACTATTCTTCCAAGATATAGGTGTCGGCGAAATATAAATACGTAGTTCGGCCTAACCTTAAATGTGGGCGACATAGTTGATTAAATTTCTAAATTTATCCGTTTCATGTATACTTCACATCCTTCTGCTACGATAAATTTACTACTCAGTTTCGACTTGCCGAACATTGAAGTCCTTCTGCCAAAAATAAAAAAAAATGTTTATGTATCATTATAACTGACATAAACAGCCTCTCCACACAAGATTTACTAGATGGACGGTCCGAGTTTTGGTTTTTTGAAGTGAAACTTCTTCGGGCTCGTCGGGGTAAATCCAAACAGAGTGTTTTTTGTATCCCAATCGAAAACGAAAAAAATAGATCTGGAGTAAAAAAAAGTGCTCTAGAGTATAAAAGAGTGCTTTTTGTATCCCAATCGAAAACGCTATTAGACATATTTATGAACAGTCACTTGAGGTGAACGAATCATAGCGGAAAACAAAAAAAAAATATTTTACGCTACATCAAAATGCCAAAATCAAATGCAAAGAATATCGAGCTCGACTTCGTTCTAAAAACAAAACAAAAACTAGTAAAGAACGTGTCCGGAAACATAGAGCAAGGCAAGTCATCGTCCAAGAACTTCCGAACGCTTCACTGGCAATGGAAGTCGAACAAGCCGATAAATCCTTCAATGATTTTAATGTATCGGCGACCCTGAATATTCCATGTGTCGCTAAAGACATCCCAGGACCGTCAATAAGGGGAAATGACATCCCAGAATTTACAGTTAGCACTAGCCTACCTTACAAACACTTCATTCGATTTGAGAATATTCATAAAGAATTCGATAAATAAATTAAAAATAACTCTTTTGGCTTTCCTAGCTCTATTTGTGATCGAGGATTTAAGAGTTCCGGCAATTCAGCATGATGGCATTTTGAACACAATTGCACCGACTATGAATAGAGAAAAAATGAAAGTTTGCAATACTTGCTTCCGATCACTCAACACCACCTCTGTCCCAACATTGTCAATGTATAATGGCTTCTTTTATCCACAAATACCCCATCATCTGCCACACCTAGACTTGGTATCAGAAAGACTTATATCACCAAGAATTCTATTCATGCAAATACGACGATTACGGCATGGACATGGACAATATGGAATATATGGCCAGATCATCAACGTTCCAGTTGAAGTAAATACAATGGTGAAAAAACTTCCAATACATCTAGATGACGATCATTGCATCAATGTTCACATTAAAAAGAAGAAAATTCACAAGTCCAGTTATTTGAGCGGTCTGGTCAATAATAGAACCATTAAAGTTTGGCTACAGTATTTAATAACGACACCACTATATAAACTGTATGACATCACAATAGATGAGTCTACAAAATTTCATTATCCTAGCTCAAAATTTAAGTCCTAAAAATCGGTGACGTACAGACGGACGGACGGACAGACAGACATGGCTTAATCGACTCAGCTAGCGATTCTGAGTCAATTCACATACTTTGAGGTACATGTAGCTAAATTATTTCTCTATGTTACAAACTATGTTTTAAAACTAATATACCTCTATGAGATAGGGTATAAGAAGTCAGTAGGACTAGTGTTATTTGAGAAACTTCGATACAGTTTCACTTCAACCCGTAGCACTTCTACGGTCTAATTTTTTTATATGACGGATGGTTAAATTTTAAGGGCCGATGTTGGATGTGAACCACACCTAAACGTCAAGTTTTTTTCTGCATTTCATTGGACATTTCTTAATTTCAGATTAACTCAATTTGAACCATGGAAAGATACACAATCGAGCAACGCGTTAAAGTTATTCAGGCTTATTATGAATATGGGCGTTCAAATCAAAATGCATACCGTGCACTTCGTAATTTTTTTGGTCAAATTAATCGTCCAAATGTGCGTAAAATCGCAAAAATCGTGCAAAAGTTTGAGCAAAGCGGGTCTGTAGTAGATGTGAAAAAATGAGTGCATGCTCGTACGGCAGAAAATATTGCTGCTGTTCGCGAAAGTGTGGTTGAAGAGCCGTCCACCTCAACTCGTTGTCGTGCCCAACAATTGCACCTCTCACGCTCGTCGTTGATGAACATTGCATTTACACGCTTACAAGGTGCAATTGACTCAAGAACGAAAGCATCTTGACCATTTCAAGCGTCGTCAATGGTCAGAATGGAATTTTCGAAGAAAATCATCTTCAGTAATGAGGCACATTTTCACCTCAGTGGATTTGTCAATAAGCAGAATTGCCGCATTTGGGCGAATGATAATCCAAGAGTGATTGTCGAAAAACCAATGCACCCTCAAAGAGTGACTGCGCGGTTTATGGGCTGGCGGCATCATCGGGCCGTATTTTTTTCCAAAATGAGGCCAGTCAGGCAATTACTGTGAATGGTGTTCGATATCGTGAGATGTTAACGAACTTTTTATTGCCCGAATTGAAGGATATAGATGTGGACAATCGGCCCTATCGAGGTATCCGTCGGAGCGGAAAATTCTCCGATTTCGTACGATTCGGAGGATTTTTGCTTCGAGGTATTCCTCCGAAAAGCTGTTCGGAATATTTCTCCGACATTTTTTAACGCACCCCGGCGAATTGCGTTGAGGTGCATTTTTCATGCGATTTTTGACAGCTAAGTGCCATTCTTTCTCCGATTTCCTCCGACACAAATTCTTCGCGGAATTTTTTTACGAATTGTAGTGAAGTGAACCCGTCGCATTTGGGAAGATTTTTTTTTCCGATGACACATACCTCGAATGGAATTTTAACCTCCGACGAAGTATGCGTTGCGGAAAATTGTCCGCTCTGACGGATACCTCGATAGGGCTGAATATGTGGTTTTAACAGGACGGTGCCACTTGCCACACAGCTAACGAAACAATGGCTCTTTTGCGCGACAAATTCAATGGCCGTGTTAGCTCACGTGGTGGCGATGTCAATTGGAAGCCAAGATCATGTGATTCGACACCGTGGAACTTCTTTCTTTGGGGTTATTTGAAAGAAAAGGTGTACGTCGAAAGCCATAAGCTTAAGGGTGGCATAATTCGGCGCATTAACGGCATAGAACCTCAATTATGCCTCAGTGTCATCGAAAGTTTGGACCATCGGATGGAGCTGTGCCGCCGAGGTCGCGGTGGCCATTTGGCCGATATTTTTATCCATACATAACTGAACCATACCAATATTATTATAATAAAAATAAATGACAATAATTTCCTAAATAATTTATGTTTTATTCAAAACTAGCTGCCCGCCCGGCTTCGCCCGGGTACTGTTTCGTTTTAGGATCCGTAATAGTATTTTAGTGTTAGTAGTATTTATTTTCTCAAAGCTGACCTGAGAGATTTTCTCAATATTTTTTTCCGTAGGAACCTTGTACAGAGTATTAGAAAACTACAAAAAAAAAATCAGCCAAATCGGTCAAGCCGTTTTCATGTTATGTCGTGACAACGGAAAACGGGTTTCATTTTTATATATATAGATCAACATCGGCCCTTAAAATTTACCCACCCTTTACTTGTCTCAGGTCAGGCTTGCAATTGACTCTGCTCATGAATGCATTTTTGTGGAAATACGTCTCCTGAAAGTTCGTTACGTTATTTGCTTGTTCTCTAAGAAAAAGAGTTCTGGCATTGCGTTGATAGTACATATCTGGATGTGGGTCCCTCGTTTAAATCGCGAAACTAGAATTTTGTTCACCGCCCCAATTCTTGCGAAATTCTGACAATCATTCAAAAGTATAAAACAGTCATGAGAAGCTTCTCAAATTTTTCCGCAAGTCGATGATATACAGGAAGTCCCATTCTTTGTGGAAAAAATAAAACACACACCCGCCCTTATGGGCCGTTAATGCCTGATTTATATTTTTTTTTGTTTCGTTAAAAATCATTTGTATTCAAATTAATAAAATGAAAACATTAAAAATTATACAAAACTGTAATGAAGGAAAGCTAATACCAAACGGATAGCTTAATTCGATCAACAGATCAATACATTATTGATGGTAGCGCTTTAGTACACCTCGAGATAAAGGAAGGTGTAGATAATTTTTATTACACCAGCATGTAGAGCTACAAACTATATTTACAATTTTATAGCTTTTTTTAGTGTCTATAAAGCCACATAAAATTCCTATTTCAGTACTCAAGCCTGATTTACATCATAAAAAGAAAGAATGTGGCACAATGAAGTGGAAGGGCCTATGAAGATTTCGTCTCTACATTACTGATCTTAGCATATCGCAACAAAGTTTGGTGCCTTTTGCGTTTTATGGTCCATTTTTATAATCCACTTAGAGATACACGACATGGTTTATTGAAATTTAATTGATTGAAGTGTTGTAGATTATTATGGATCAGTATTGTTTTTTTTTTGGTTTTTAATGGGTTTTGGATTTGTGTATGAATTTTAATTAAGGTTAGGCTGAGTTCAACAAAGGTATCTGGGCTTTGGGAAGAGTTTCGACAGCGTGGAGCCAAAGTGATGCTCGTGTGGGTAGTTAGGCTTGTCGTGATAAAAATTGACCTTGGAAGGTTTTTTTTTTATCCGTGACTGGCCCAAAACAGAAAATTTTGTTAAGAGAGTTTTAGACTGAAACGGATTATAAGAAGTTGTTTTACAAAATGCCAATATAGTGATATTCAGTTTCAATCAGGCCTATCGAAAGAAAATTTTCTACTTATTTTTCGACATAGAAGAATTCTCTACCTAGGTTTCCGTTCCATAACAGATCTTCCTACGAGATTTATCGAACATGATCGATCAGCGGCATAATGCGTCAAGTCAACAATTTTTGACTGGTACGAGTGGTATTTGCTTTCGAAGTTTTCCGATGAAGAATTGTTGCGGAATCCAGGGACCATTCATTTAATTTTTTCCGCAACGGTTCCGATTGGAAGTGATATCTGTTTCGTAAATTCTTCCAAACGGATACATGGATAGAGAAATTGAAATGTTTTCTTATGGTCGCGGGTGAGTTAGGAGTAACAACGATTCTAACTCTAAGGGAGACAGTCCCTGATAATTTCTGTTAGGAAATGTGTGCCATTTATTAATTGATTGATTGAAATGACAACAACAACTTGTGCACAACAACACTATATGGTTAGAATTATAGCTATTTCGGACTTTACCAAGTGTCCTCATCAGATTCCTTCTAATAGTATCGCTAAGTATTGAACATTCAGTTCTCTGTATAATTATCAAAACAACTTTTTCCTTAACCAGGGATTGAACTTGTAATCCCTTGCCCAATGACCCAAGTGCCCACCACTAGCGCTACTGAGGTCTTGGTTTGAGGAGAGTCGAATTGTTCAATTGAATGACATTTTCACCTTTTCATTGACATTTTTCGTGTATACACATATTTTGGAAAATTTTTCCAATTTGACCTACAAAACCGCTATTTGAGTTATTAGGAAAAAAACTGGGTACGAAGTTATTTTTTAAATATAAGGTGGGCCAACATTTTTTAACTTTCTCTTACAAAGAGAAAGATATTGTTTTCGTGAAAATTTTCGACCTCGAGATTTTGATTGATTCTAACATTACGATGATAGCGGAGCCTAAAAAAGTGGTTTTTGGAATTCCGTCCGTCGCGTCGGTCCGTCTGTCCGTAATGGTCTCCCCAGCCTAAACGGCTAGACCTATTTTCTTCAAACTTCGTTTCCAAGCTTATTTTAGTCATAATTCTAGGCCATTTTTTTTGTTTGCTTTTAGCCATGTTAATAACGGTACCTGCCATATAAAATTACACATAACCTCAATTTTCTCGAAAACGGCTCTAACGATTTTGATTAAACTTTATATATACTATAACCATATTAGCTCCAACAAAACTGCATACCCAGTTTTTTCGAGAAAATCCATATAACGGATTTTGTCATTTAGGCCATATAAGGAAAATTGATAATTTCTCGCAAACTATTATGTCAAATTGAATGAAATTTAATATATATACTACTATTACAGCTTGAAGAAATTCCACATAATTAGTTTTAGCCCAACTATCACTAAACGGAATTTTCAATTTTGGCCAATACAGAAAAATCATTATTATTCACATAGACACCGATTCCTTCAAATTTCGTAGTAAACGTTCGTATAATCACATTTCGACATTATTTATATTATCTTAAGCATTAATAATCAAAATACGTACTATTTGATCTAACGCCCAACTCGCTGTGAAAGAGAAAGTTGCGTACGACCCAGTCGTGCACCCACCACTCGTTTCTACGTATATCTGGAATTACTTTTAAACAAAAAGATAAAAACTAATGAAATAAATTAAAAATAAATGTTCATTTCACGGACATTTTTGTCCACTATGTATGGAAAATTATGTCGGTTAAGTGGCCATCATTAGAATGCATGCACTCATGGGCTGTTTTGATGACATTTCCATGGCTTTTGAAGATTGCCGGTGTAATTTGATCGATTTCTGTGCAAATGTTGAGTTTCAGCTGTTTGTTAATGTAAACCTTTTCCTTCGGGTAACCTCATAAAAAAAATTTCGTAGCCGACAGATCAGGAGTTCGCGAGAGATACGAAAAAGATTTTTCGTCCGCCCTGTATTAACTTTTATATTCGTGTTATATATTTTTGAAGAATTTGGGTTTTACTAAAACCATTTAATGGTAGGTGACATTAGTTTTGGCCATATATTGCCAATTCAAAAAGTATATTAAATCTGATGTGAACAGCCTACACCTGCGTTCGCAGTACAACAGAAGGACATAGTTATCTAAAGCTATATTAAAATATCGAGTTTGATTTTTTTTCCTGAAACCAATAGCAATTGTTAAGGATATACATTTTTTACATTCTTGCTTTCTTAAGCTCGGAATCAACCTGAGACTCAACCAACAAGCCTCTCCAGTTTGCCCCTTCCTTAGCTGACTTCCTCCAGCTGCGCACTTCATGTTGTAGGCGCCACTTCAGTCGAGTTTTTCGTCGACTGCATGGGACGTCGTCTGACGTATTGGTGTTCATTCATTGTACATTTCCCAGACATCTTATAAGTCTAACGCGGAGTTCTTAATAGAGGTATGTCGCTGTATAGCTTGTATAGTTCTAGAATCTACTTCTCCATAGCCCGTCAACGCCAACGGGACATGTTTCGAAAATGTTGTTCACTCAAAACGATCAAGGATTCAGGAGGAATAAAGGATTTATTTTGATCCATGCTGCAGCGCGCTAGAGCAGGAATGGTATGATCAGTGTCTTGCATAGGATCTCTTTAGTGGTTCGATTGAGGGCTTTACTCTGCTGGCAAGAGTAATTCTTTGTTTAATTTCTGATGAGATATCGTTGTCAGAGTTAACCGCGAACCCGAGATAGAAAAAGTCCCGTACTACCTACAAGCTATATCTTCCAATGTTGATGTTCTGTCCGATTCGTCAATGTTGTGTGTCTTTTTGTGTTGACAGAATATGCTTAGTCTTATCCTTATTTACTCCGAAACCATTTTTGATGCTTCCTTCTCTATACTAGCAAACGTGGTTATGACATCACGTTGAGTCCGACCAATAATGTCAATATCGTCGGCGTATGCTAGTAGTTACATCGATTTATGAAAGATGGTGACTTTCCTGTTGGCTTTGGGTGTTTATCACAATCCTCCCAAGAATGATATTCAAGAAGTCAGATGACACTGCCGTCGCCTTGCCCAAGTCCTTTATTTTTTGGTATCGAATATGTCGACCCTGATATGGAATAGCGAAAATTCCCTATCGTCCTTCTGCATAGATGGGCGAAATTGGGTTATTTTTTCTTACATAAGGTATAAGTACATCCATTATTTAATGAGCTCAGTGGTTAGTGCGACGAACTGCTGCGCAGATGGTCTGTTGTCATCGTTTTTGCCCTTCAACATCCCTGCGCGTCGCATATGACTTTTTTGAGATGCGATAATATGCGCTGTGACTATGAATGTGGAATTATATCAACCACAGTTACAAAATAGCCTCCTGGTTAGAACCGCAAGAATTCCTGACCCTAATACATAAAATAATGTTCTTATCAATGTACAGATAGTGGTCAAACCAGATGGCAAAGTAAGGGACTACGCATCTCACCGCTAATGGCATCGGCCGTACTCAATAGAGTTCGATACACAACGGTTCTATACTTTTAGAAATTTATTATCAAATTTCAATTACCGCCTTATCCCTTAAAGTTGCAAAGTCACCCCTGAAAATTGTGTTTGTGACCTAAGTTTTAAGAGCTGCCTGCGGATGTTTAGTCCCGGTATGAAGTTTACCACCCCCGGCTGTTATGAATCGTGCCTCACTTTTATAACAGTGGCTCAGTTGTTACTGCTTTTGATTACAAAGTGAGGGGATCTTGGTTAAAATCCCGGACACACAACCTTTTTTTAGTGTCTCTCCTACCTTTTTCTAGAAACTCACAAAAACCAAGAGTATCCAATTATGATTCAAAACTTAATAAATTTGATATTCGGAAACGGTGTTAAATTGTAGATATTACCACTTATGGATGGTAAAGATATAACTTTGACTTTCTACTTATAAATGACGCAGAAGCTAAGTTTTAGGCCGTGTATACCTACGTATATACCTCATATCTCATAAATAATTTATTTTTCTACTGATTTGTAAAACTTTGATGATAAACTATTTAACAATATGCTGTCGAAGGTCTTCTCCAAAGCTGGCTATCCGTTCATTGGTTAAAATATTTATTCCACTAAATGACTGAAACCAGTTCCAACCGCGGAATGAGTTCCCCGCCCTAAAAGCAAACCCAACCCACTTTTACATATCTCTACGGTTCTACGAGTTTGGATGTCTTCATTGGGAAGGGCCATTGCTGTGCCGGCCGTTTCAATGCTGGTATATGGTTTGTCAAAGCAATAACACTAGGTATAGCATCTTGTTATTCTTGTAGCTGATTCTAGGGTTTTTGGTTTGTTATAAGTGCACGCCGTAGCTAGGAGCCCCGAAGGATGGGCTGGGCATCCTTAGCCACAAAATTATTTACCTTGAGATTTATATCAAATGACAAAAAAAAAAACACCTCAAAGACTTAAGATAGACAACCTGAGTGATGGTGATTGTTTGCTATGCTATCGGTAGAAGATTTTAATTATTTTTTTTTTCATGTGGGCGGACTTATAATCTTCACACTTTAGGGTTTAAAATTTGGTTTTCTATTCGACCAGTACATGCTTCTATACGATTTTATGAAATCGGTGATATCCAGCAGTGTCTGACAAGGGATTTGGTTGTACACTTGTGGGAATGCTTATGCATCTAATTGGCCTTACTTAGGTTTTTTTTTTAAATTTGTTTATGAATATCAATACAGAAAACTAGTATCAACAGAGGGTACTTGAAACCAATACAAATAATCTCGATTGCTTAACTAACAGGCTCCCTAACCGTTGAGTGTCTCTCCCTGATACAATGCAGTCTAACCTCTTTGATCCACGAGACATTGCTTCCAGTAGTTCAGTCCAATCGCCCTGGAATCCGCGATCACTTGATCCTAAAACCGGAAGTTCTGTCATCATTGTCGTCTTGAACCTTTATCCTGGGATTTGAAGACTCTTTTGGCCCAGCCAATGTAATCGACGTGTTTTTACCTTTTTCATAACATCCACCACATCTTGGTACAGCTCATAAAGTTCTCGGTTGTATAATCTCGCCTTCCTCGCATACAGAACTCAACAATTCGACAGAGAATTGCTACTGGTACTATTCAAATAGATCAAGCATTTGGACATTTGACTCAGAAATGTTGATCCCATTTGTTTGACTACACCAAAGATGCATTAGTTTTCTAGTGTCAATTTTTTTGAATAACCACTTGGGTTGATATTAATTCCGATGTACCCACTGTGGCTTAGCTACCTTCAAGACCAACGCGTTTCATCATTTCACGTAAATGCTTCAACAATGGCCCGATTTTTTTGTTTCCTGTTGGGGGAGCAGAAATGCTTTATACACCATATGGATGTCTTACTGGCCATTCCCGTGTATCCGAAAGTTTTCGGTTTCTGCCCACCTTCAGGGGTTGTAATCATACGGCCTTTCGGGCTCACTCTGTTTCGCGGGATTGTCCTTATTCTCTTTTTTTTCTTCTGAGAATATGTTGGTCATAGGTCGTTCCAACTCTGCTCACTGGCCAGCATCTTTTCGGTTATCTTGTCTTTATTGTTGAACCGATGTATGTCTCCAGTTCTCCTCTTTCGGCTTCCTATCTGCTGCAGGCGAAGGAGTTATAGTATCAATTTTACCAATTTTGTGGAGAGAGGCGTTGAAGTATCCGTGTCTGGTGAGTAACTGGTTGACGGAGTATATAATTTCACCGTGTTTCGCATACAGCCACGTTCCTGATCAGCCTCGCTGTCCATCGTCCTCTTCTTTCTGAGCTCCAGCTCTCTTGCCACTTCTATATCGTAACCTCTTCAGCCGTTTCCATTTTTTTATCTTTTCATCGTAGACGTATTCCCATTCTGCAGCTAGGAGGTCTACTGTCACTCCTGCGACAAAAAGGACGGATGGTTCCGACACCGTTCGAAAGGAGCGTCTCTGCACGGATGCCATCTGTTTTCTGTACTTTGCAAAGAGCGTCTGCCCAATCTAACATCCGTAGAGGAGGATGGCAGGTGTCATCGACATTAGAAGCCTTCGATTGCTGGCCTCCAGAGAGGCGGTCACTTCCGAAGCTTGTTCCGCTGCGTTCTGTATCTGGTGACAGAAGTCAGAGACCGTGTCTAGTAACTTACCCAACAACGGCAAAAGCGAAGCGACTAATGATGTCGATAGCGTCTCGGTATCCGAGTAGGTCGACAGATTTATTTTTTAATAAATGTTGCCCTCCATCTTATCATATGATAGCGCATCTCCTTGTCGGAATCCGGTACATTTTTTGAAAAGTTGAGTTGATTGCCTTCAAACAGAACTATGCAGCGCGTATCTTTCAGTGATACAGCAGTATCAATTTTGATGGAATCTCGAGTTCCATTATCTATTGAGGGCAAATGATTCAGACACCCTTGCAGATAAACAAAACCACAAAAAACACTTCATAGAGCTCCAAGCGGTGGATGCTATAATATGGGGCCTTAAAGTCGAAAACATGGTGCGTCTTGAATTCAGAATCATAGGCGTTCGAGAATTTTCCTTCTGTGATCATTTGGCATATGGTCGGAACGGCCATAAGCCACACTGGTACGGGGTGAAAAAGTGAAAAAGTCTTCGTGCGACATTCAGCAGAGATATGCCTCGGTAGTTGCAAGGCATGGAATCGCCCTTCTAGTAGATAGAACAGAGGAACTGTTATTTCAGTCATCGGGCATGGTTTGAACGTCCTGACTTTGTTGATGTATTTAAATATGTAGTTCTGCTGATTATCCATCTGAGCCGGCTACATTGTTCTTCCTCTGCTTTTTGATGGCTGCTCTAACTTCTTCTCCAGTATGAGGGTGTGCTACATCTTAGTTGACCCTAAAAGCCCAAATAAACAATTAATTATAACCTCTAGCTGCTGGAAATGCTGCCTGAACTCATTTACGATTCACTGTTCGTCAGTGAATAGGTGGTTGCCATTGTTATTTTATAAAGCCTGCGTCCCTACCTTAAGCCAGCTTCCAGTTGTTTAACTTGTTTGTTGAATTGACGGATGTTCCTCTTAGTCTTATCTGGAGATTATTCGTTTGTGTTTCAAGAAACATACAATAACAGATTCTGTTAAACAGCAATCTACAAAAATTTGAGAGCAGTCTATACAAATCTGCAGGGCGCACCTTGAGCGTTATAGGAACCTAAAAAGAGTATAGAAAAAAACTTACTGTAAGGAACGTGCTGTCATAATGAAGTTACTGCTTATATAACGCCGCTATTTGTAAACTATATATATGGTGATATAATTATAAGATGTTATTGCTTCTATAAAATCTTAAAACGAAAACTGTGGCTTCTGTAATAATTAAACCGATACTTCCTCAGGTGGCTTTAAACTTAAAACGGTATCGAAGGTATAAACAGACATTTTTTCGAAATCTTACAGAAACTGCGGAGATTATACATATCAGGTCTTCAATTGTAGTATCAACAGCAAAGTTCTTGAAACTACTTTCGATAGGGCGTTCCAAAAGAGACAATTGCACTTGATTTGTAAAGCTTCTACATGTACCTCGTGATGTCACATACTACTGTTCTGTTACATACTTGTGTGCTATTACATACTATCCTATAAACCAAACAGGTTATTGCTTGCATAAAGCCTTCATTAGCAAGCTTTTTGTTTGATAGGCGTAATAAGAGGATGGAAATGTTTTTTTATGGCTGTCGGAATTAGATGCGTCTGTTGCTCTTTGCGGCGAACGCTCTATCGATACTGCCTAGAGCGGGTCCGGTGGACGGTTATCGAAACTATGACTTTAACCAAAGAGTATACAACTACAAGAGTGCTCATCTCATACAACGAAAATTTACTATGAGGGGTACTGATCACAGGCGGGTATGTATAAGCGCCCTCCTTGACTTCAGAATCGCTGGAATTCTTAATTTTTGGTTCCCATTTCATTTTGCTTTATTGAAGTGCCGACCCTGTTTAAGGTGACTCTCTTTTCGTCTATTTTCGTTTGATTTTCTAACTCTTAAGAGTTTTGGTGGGACTTAAGTGCTTATGTGTTCTCAGGTACATATTTGTTGTTAACTCTCGCGTATGCTAGGTTATTTTTTTTTTAACTTTTTCAACCAGTAAAAAAGGATGTGCAGCTTAACGATCGTAGCATAGCTATTATTTAATGTAAAATCATTACCTCCTGGCCCCCATATAAATTTGACCAAATGTTGTTGTTACATAGAGCCTTAACATCTGCAAGACATCATAAAACTACCCATGATTTTTCCCTACTATTTGCTTGAGCTTTTATGACCTCATACAGATGAAGGTATCCCATAGTAATATGTCCAATACCTAAACCGATTTAGCAACTTTAAGTAAAACTAGGATCTCAGGGTGAAATACACTGAATGAGTTAGCTAACTCAGCGATGAAGTAAGCCCAACATTTTACAAGTAGACTCTAGAGCCCACTCCGTTGTCCAGCTTAGAGCAATCAGTGTAGGTTGTATTACCATGTCGGATATCACAACGGATTTACAACCATTCGTCTCAGGTTCTATATATTCTGTATTTTCGGTATTCTGACAGAGAAGCTGATGTCAAAGCCTAAATAAGCTTATTTTTTCGCTTTGGTAATTGATCTGTTAGTGAAAAATTGAAAGGTTCAGTATTGCTTTCAAACCTACAGTACGACTGGAACGTATGGCTCCTGTTTTTATTAGATATAAAGTTTCTGTATTTTTTTTTTGTGTGCCACCCTGACTGTTGGCCCGAACCTTAAGCTTAAACTATGTTAGTCGGACATATAATTTCTTAAGTCAACTATCTATAACTAATTTAGCCACCCCAACTGGTTCTCCTGTTGCCACCTATTTCGTGGTCTCAATCGGACACACTGCTACTGAATTGTAGGTACTCTCCTCCGCCTTGAGCGATGACGTCTCGATAGTATAGGAGCCGCCTATCCACAGTTCTTGGAAAGACGTGGTAGATTAGCGGAACCGAGGATAAACCAGCACCCGTACGTCAACGAAACGCAAGATCTGCCGAAAACATCGCCGCTGTACGTGAGAGTGTGCAGGGCAATCCGAGACAGTCGATTTCGCGTCACTCACAAGAACTCGCAGACAACAGTCTGTACCCGGTTAAGGTACTGAAGGTAAATAAAAGCAAAGAGTATACAACTACATAGAGTGTGCATCTCATACAACGAACATTTACTATTAGGGGTAGTGATGTTGATACCCCAGTGTGCACGTTGCCATGCCAGCATCAAGCAACAGCTTAGCCGATGCATACGAACGACGCAAATTCCCTTCGCACTTGCCGCCCGCGTCTGAAACGTCTACAAAATTTTAAGCTGTGATGCGTACTCTATAGTTATATACCACTTTGCTTTAACATACTTAACACACACATTTTGCAAATATTAATAGAAACTCTTTAGATATTTCATAAGAACGGACTTAGCAGGCTATTATCAAAACACCTCAAAAGGTACCTACCACATTAGCCCCGTTATTAAATTTCTTCATGAAATCAAAAGGAATATTGATTTTGAGACACCTTCAGCCGCCTATTACGAAAAGCGCAATGCTTGTGGGTGCTCAATTTTCCAAACCCTTATAAGCTCCGATAAACGTGCGTTTTCGACATAAGACAACAAAAAAAGCAAAAAAAAATGTTTCTTCAAAAAAAATATCTCAATTTCCTTTCAAAGCTCATATTGACAATATCTATCGAACAAATTGTTTGTTACCATAAATCACCTCAACATGACATTTTACATCCATAATGCCTGGCTTCCATTTTCTCGCGTCCCATAAAGTAAATCGCTTCATTACCATGCTCTCTTCCAGCGTTTCAAAAACTAACAAAATTTATTCAGAATCCCTATCCAGAGACGAAGAGGAGAACAAACAAAAAAATCGACAATCCATCGATAAATTTATGACAATCGAATTGTTTCAGTATTTCAACTGAAAGAACGCTCTTCCTTTGCCGCCTTCAGGCATTTAAGGTTAATAGATAAATCCATTGTTGACAGACGCATTATAGTCAAGGGGCCCTATGGGAACCAGTTTAACGATTTCTTTGTATTTCAATCTTCTTGTGGTTGAAAGTTGAATGACTTTTGTCTGCCGAGCAACAGTATTTTTTTCTGTTTATATATCGCATAGTAATTATAACGGTTTAATCAATTAATTAATAATTTTGTTAATTTATGGATGATGTCGTCGGTGGCGTTTGACGAATCGATGAATATGGATTTTAGCTGAATGAGTAGAAAATAGTAGTAGTAGATAGTATTGAAATTGACTTGGATTATGGTAATATGTGTGATATGAGATAAGACATTTATAAACAAACAGAAGAAATGTTTTTGCTAGATTACGTTGAGATACTTGTTGTCGAGGTTTTGATCGAGAAATTATTATGATTTAGAAAGAAGGGTCATAAACTTACCGCTTTTGCACATCTTTACAGGTCTGCATGTGGAATTTCTCAAATCAGTCGATTGTAGATATAACGGGTGGACCATAGTTCCATAGATTTTACAAATACCTCCAAATTTCAAGTCAATGACCGTGTTTCGCATTTAGTAAGATAACGCTCTGTTTTCATTGGTCAATCGACCATTTTGACCAATGAGATCAGAGCTTGATTTAAGATGTCTTACTCACCCCAATCGAGGTATCCGTTCGAAACAATTTCCGAAACGAAAGTCAGTTCCAGTTGGAACTCAATTTTCATTCGAGGTATCCTTACTTACTTACTTAAGTGGCGCTACAGTCCGGCTTGAACCTGGGCCTCAACCAACATGCCTCTCCAATTAGCCCGGTCCTTAGCTAACTGAATCCAGTTGCGCACTCCAAGTTGGTTGAGGTCGGTTTCTACTTGTGCGCGCCACTTAAGACGAGGTCTTCCTCTACTGCGTCCGACGTCTGGCTGGGAATCGAAGACTCTGCGAGCCGGAGTATTGGTATCCGTTTTGGAATAAAATAAAAAGCACACAATCGCGTTCGATTGAAATTCAACGCATAGCTGTCAAAAATTGTGTACTTAACGCATATCACCGATGCGCGACCATTTGCGTTACATTTTATCTTAAGTTCTGGCTGAAATGCTAATAGGAACGGATTCCTCTGCAGGAAATTCTCCCATTTCGGACATATCGGATAAATTTTTCTTCCCAACGGATATCTGGATAGGGGTGACTAAATTTGAAATCTGGAACACGGGCAATTCATTTGTTTTTGTTATTTCGCATGATAGCGCTTCTCCTTGTTAGAATCCGGTACATGCTTTGAAAAATTATTCTGCTTCCAATCAGAATTATGAATCGCGTGTCTTTTCGTGACACAGCCGTATTTACTTTGATGGAATCTCGAGTTCCGTTATCTATATAGTGATATGATATATAGCTCCAGGCGGAGGATGCTCTCATACGGGGCCTGAAACTCGATGAAAACATGAAACGTCAGGAATTGAGAATCTTTGGATTTCACACAACATGTATGTTGCAGATTTGAAACCGTCCAACACAACTTCTAATAAAGGTTTCGAGAGATATTTTCTATTTTATATAGGAAGTCCTTCATCGATTCAAAATTGCATGCATTTTCGAGATTATTGATTGCCACCAAACCATGTCAAATGCCTGTAATCCAGCGTAACAATCTTGATTTCTCCACCATGGTTGAGTAATTGGTTCCACTTTTTGGTGAGAGGGGCTAGGAAATTTCCCAGTAGACCTGTTGCTGGGAAAACCAAACTGGAGGTTTCGATGTATTTCATAAGCTGACGATTTATTAGCGCTTTGGTCGGTAAATGGACCCTGTTTTGGTTCAGACTGGACAAACGCAGTTTTGCATTCAATTGGATAAAGCCCGATAGAAAAGCGTACGCAGGGATCTTGGTAGCGTAGAAGAACAGCTCTTCTGGAAAACATGGGATAAATCATCTGGTCGAGTGGATTTGTGAATGTTGAGATCTAATTAAACTTTTGGAATTGTAAACGCACAAAAGTGAATTTCGTCCAATAAACTTTTTTTACATTCAAAAGTACAAGAGAAGTCTGATGGGCACAGACTGGTGACAGGCTTTATTCCAAGAGCTGTCAGCAATAATGTCGTTATAAGTGAGTGTCGAAACTGAAAAACAAAGCGATTTTTTTTACTACCTTTAGATTTTTAGGACATAATTTGTCGCCTCAAACTTTGGTAAACATTTTGCACATGGTCGATCTGGCGGGTGGGGGGCCACACTGGTACATGGCAATGCAATAGTTTTTGTTATTTAATTCGAAGATATTTAGGAAAAGACGATCATACATTATAGCCAGGGTCATTCATTATGGGGTACCCTATGTAAATCAATATATTGCGTTGAATCTACTTTGATGACTGTGCTTCGGTACATATCCAACTTTATTTTTCTATTTAGCTTTAGGAGAGGGGTTCTGTAACTGATTGATGCACCGGCCCTACCACTGGACCCAAAAATATTGACATTTTGACATCACATTCCTGTACTTAATTACTAAGAAAACTAAATGTCGATATGTGTTGTTTTAGTTGGGGAAAGCAATGTTCCACCGGTGATCTTATGGTCTATCTTAGCGATAAATGGATCTGTTGCGTTCACCAATTTGGTGAATGTAGAATTTTTGTTCTGGTGAACTCAAAGGCCTTCGAAAAATTGTGGCACAGCGATTTTGTCAATAAGCTTAAGTCTTTCATATAATCAAAGTTAGTTGTATTAGATGGGTCAATTTCCACACCCTTTTTAACAAACACTGAAGTACCCCAAGGGTCAGTCATCTCAACTGCACTGTTTTTAATTTTTTGCTAACCACCTGTAATCCAAATCATTCATTCGCGGATGACATGGCGTCGTGACTTCGTTTACTCTTTCAAGACTTCAAGACAAGAGCCCCAAGTAGTATAGAGTCGCAACGCCAGCGAATGTCAACTGAACTCAACTCCGACATTGACACAAATATTCAAATGGGCTACCAAGGTCTGGGTTGATTTTAATGCGTCAAAACGGAGTCCTGACTCCCATCTCTAAAGATGGATACAAATGTAGCTAAACTTAAAATGAGAGGAGTTGAATGCAATGCCTTGTCTTTGCTCAATACGTGCGTTATCCAAGACCTCTGATGGAACCAGTAAATTAATGATGCTGAAAAAGGCGGTGCTAGTTGCCAAGGTTTCCTCAAAAGATTTAAACTGTTTTTCACTCCATCGGATTTCGCTATTATCTATAGACCTTACATTCGTCCAAGACTCGAGTTCAACTCGCACTTATGGGTGGGAGCTCCTGCAACTTGCCTAAGTCTACTGGATCAAGTCCAGCTTCATGCTATCAAACTTATTGACAAATCAGGTAAATTGTAGCCAAATACCGTCTGTCCATCTATTTAATCGTAATACTCGTGCGGCCTCTTCAGCTAATCCAAATTGTTTAAATCCTGCTTTCGGTTACTTACTTAATCAAAAGGCGCTACAGCCCGGAATGAACCTGGGCATCAACCAAAATGTTTAGCTAACTGCCTCCAGTTGTGGACTCCAAGTCCTCCACTGCGTCCGATGTCTGGCTGGAAATCGAAGACTATTCGAGCCGGAGTATTGGTGTCCATTCGTTCTACATGTCCTAGCCATCTTAAACGTCCAATTTGGAGTTGTTTGACTAGAGGTATGTCGCTGTACAGCTCGTATAGTTCTTGGTTGAATCTTCATCTCCATAGTCCGTCAACGCAAACGGATGCGAAGATTTTTCAAAGATTTTTCTCTTAAAACGATCAAGCATTTCTTGACCCACTTTTGATACTGTCATTGCTTCAGAGCCGAAGAGCAGGACTGGGATGATCCAGGGTCTTTTATAGGATCTCCTTAGTAGTTCGAGTGAGGGCTTTACTACTAAATTGTCTTCTTAGCCCGGAAAAACAACGGTTGGCAAGAGTAATTCTTCGTTTAATTTCTGACGAGATGTTGTTGTCACAGTAAATAGCGGAGTCGAGGTCAACAAAGTCCCTTACTACCTCAAAGTTATATCTGTCAAAGGTGGTGACGATCTGCCCAATTCTTTGATGTTGTATCTTGTATGTCCTTTCGTGTTGACTTAGTCGTACCATAATTTACAGCTAAACCGATTTTTGAGCTTTCTTCTCTATACTAGCAAACATGGCTATGACATCACGTTGAGTATGACCGAAGATGTCAATATCGTCTGCGTATGATAGTAGTTGTACCGATTTATGGAAAATTGTGATTCTGGTCACATGAGAGAACGTCGCTTTGTCTAAATCATTTTTTTGGTATCGAATTCGTTTCCAATCCTGATGGAACAGCGAGAATTCTTTATCGTTATCCTGCGCAGATAGACGAGTTTGGGCGGTATACCAAAACTAGACATGATAAAAAGCCATGTCTAGTTCGTCTCTTTAAATGCTGTCGTATGCGGCAGCATTTATAGATGAAATCTCACTTTACTTAGGTCGGGTGGTTGGTTTTCTGTTTTTGATTCTTATCCACACTACAGAAATATGAAATTACATGCCTTCTTCAATATTTCCGCTACCTACTTTTAAACTCGAAGTATCCTATAATTCTTTTCCTTCTCTCCATCAATCGGTTTAAAAAACCTTAAAGGACTAAATCCTTTGTGCTGAAGAATATGTTTAAAAAATAACTCAATGACAAATAAGTTATTTCTGCATTCAAGAATCGATAACGTACTCCGTATGCTTAATTTATTTTTCATATTCAGTTGAGAAATTAATTACTTCTTTCTCTAGAAAAAACGGTATCTCCATTACATTCCTTCTCCAAGTTGAAATATGAGTTTAGAGCGGCATCAATCTATACAAAGCCCAAGAATCGGGTATACCTATCAGTCATTCATTTGTCATAAATACAAATTCACATCACGATTCCATTCAACAAAACTAAATTCAAACAAAAGATACCTTACCGCGTCAACGGAATCTCTTAGATAAGACTAATTTCGATTCGAGAATTGCCGACGACACCTCGTGTGACGCATTTTAAAATGTCCTGCCCACGAAATAAATCAAATCACAAGCATTTTCACATTAAGACGTACGTCCATCTCAGAAATCATGGAATTTAGGTTCATTTTCTTCGTTACTTTTATTTTACGGCAAATAAATTTGGTTATCGGTGAGAATCTTCCACCCCGAAATCCCAAAACGTATCTTTTCAGATACATCTACGTACATGCACAGAATATAAATGCGTATTTCAATCCAATTCCAAACGATATCTGTCTGCTACTGGCACTGAAACTTCAGCAACCTTTAATGAATGAGTTTTGGATGTGTCATCATCACCATCATCGCCATTGTCATCCACCCAAATGTCACGTTGAAACGAATGGCACTAATGGTCTCTGGTAGTCGTCGTCGTGGTAGTGGTAGTCGTATATAAACATGTGACCCACAAGCGTATGAAGGCATCAAAGGAAATATGAACAACTTCAGACGAAGACGGGACTGATGTTAGCATGTCATCAACGAGGTCATCTAGCTTTCTAGAGGTAGAGTTCCTCGTAACGATGACAATTTTAATTGCAACGATGAGTTTTATAATCAACCACATTTATGGATGGTAAAGCGACAACGCACTTACGGGTTAATTGAATGCTCAAAATGATATATACAGCTGGAATTAGATTGTCGACATGATAGGGGTTTAATTGTGGAAATTCGAAGAAATAAGGAAATCCGTTATGAGATTAATGGCGTTTTCTTTCATTTAGAGAGAAAAATTAAAGTTGAAACAATAGCTTGTTGCGATATTAAGATTAGAAGACCCCTTAGTACTAGATATTCAGCCCTATAGAGCCATCCGTTAGAAGAATTTCCGAAACGAAAGCCATTTCCGAACAGTTTGCTTACGAGGTATCCGTTGCGGTAAAAATAAATGAAGCTTACAATCGCGTTCAATGAATTCTGTAACAATTCTTCGTCGGACAACTTCGGAAGAAATTCAACGCGTAGCTGTCAAAAATAGTCGACTTAGGGCCGATTTTTCAATTGTCAGTTAAACAGTCTGATTGCTGTCTATTGAATAAATGTATCTACTCTTTATCTACTAGCTAAGGTGTTGGTTTTTCAATCATTGAATATCTCCTAGATTGTGACTGAACGATTTTGTCAAACTCAATTGTATCTAACTTCACGAAACTGAAATAAAAAGTGAGAGATATAGTGACAATCTTATATGTCAGAGCTAGCAGACTAGTTTTCTCACTGTTGACAGTTCATAAACAGCCAGTCTAAGTTTACCCAGCTCACTAAGCAGCAGATAATTTCATTCGCCAGATAACTTTTATATACCTAGAGTGTGATATACGCCTATTGAAAAATGTATTTTTGTGTTATCTGACTGTTAAGTGTTATCTGATTGCTTATCTGGTGATTGACAAATCGGCCCTTACTTACTTAAGTGGCGCTACAGTCCGGGATGAACCTGGGCCTCAACCAACATGCCTCTCCAATTAGCCCGGTCCTTTGCTAACTGCCTCCAGTTGCGCACTCCAAGTTGGTTGAGGTCGGTTTCTACTTGTGCGCGCCATTTAAGGCGAGTTCTTCCTATACTGCGTCCGACGTCTGGCTGGGAATCGAAGACTCTGCGAGCCGGAGTATTGGTGTCCATTCGTTCTACATGTCCTAGTCATCTTAAACGTCCAATGCGGAGTTTTTTGACTAGGGGTATGTCGCTGTACAGCTCGTATAGTTCGTGGTTGAATCTTCGTCTCCATAGCCCGTCAACGCAAACGGGATCGAAGATTTTCCGAAGATTTTTTCTCTCGAATCGAACAAAGATTTCTTCATCCGCTTTTGATACGGTCCATGCTTCAGCGCCGTAGAGCAGGACTGGGATGATCAGGGTCTTATATAGGATCTCCTTAGTAGTTCGAGTGAGGGCTTTACTACTAAATTGCCTTCTTAGCCCGAAGAAACAGCGATTGGCAAGAGTAATTCTTCGTTTGATTTCTGACGAGATGTTGTTGTCAGAGTTAATAGCGGAGCCGAGGTAGACAAAGTCCCGTACTACCTCAAAGTTATATATGTCAATGGTGACGTTCTGTCCAATTCGTCGATGTTTTGTGTCCTTTCGTGTTGGCAGCATATACCTAGTCTTACCCTCATTTACTGCTAAACCCATTTTTGCCGCTTCCTTCTCTATACTAGCAAACGTGGCTATGACATCACGTTGAGTCCTACCAATGATGTCAATATCGTCGGCGTATGCTAGTAATTGCACCGATTTTTGGAAAATTGTGCCTCTGGTGTTGGCTCGGGAGTTTTGCACAATCCTCTCAAGAATCAAATTGAAGAAGTCACATGACAGCGCATCGCCTTGCCTAAATCCTTTTTTGGTATCGAATGTGTCGGTGAGGTCGTTTCCGACCCTGATGGTACAGCGAGAATTCTCCATCGTCATCCTACACAAACGGACGAGTTTGGGCGGTATACCAAAACTAGACATGGCTCTGTATAGTTCGTCTCTATAAATGCTGTCGTATGCGGCTTTGAAATCGATAAATAGGTGGTGGGTATCGATTTGAACTTCTTGGGTTTTTTCCATGATCTGCCGAAGTGTAAAATTTGATCGATTGTGGACTCTCCTGGCCGAAAACCACACTGATAAGGGCCGATCAGGTTGTTGGTAAACGCTTTCAAGCGTTCACATATTACAGCAGATAGGATCTTGTAAGCGATGTTGAGTAGACTTATGCCTCTGTAGTTGGCGCAGTTCAGAGGGTCTCCTTTTTTGTGGATCGGGCTTAGCAAATGCTAAGGTTTAGTGATGTGTACCTCATACATGAGGCAATACAAATGTCGCATACACCGCTCTGAAATGTCCCATCACCTCAAAGCAAAAAAATGTATTGCCTCACACCTCATCAAATGCCACACACACTTAACCAAACACATTCACATTTCGTCTCCCTCCACTAGTCCACTCACCAAGAAAAAAAAATGTTATCTTCACTCTTGTTGCTTGTCAGACACCAAGTAATACATTTCAGAGCGCTGGCTGTGGTGGCTGTGTGAATGTGACATTTTGTATTTTGCCTCATATGACGTGTGAGGAACCGACCAATTCCTTGTACCAATGTACCATCAGAGCGGTGTATGGGACAATGGGACATTTTTGTAGTGCTTCATTTTTGAGATGTTATGCACCGATCACTTCATTGTACCATCAGAGTGGTGTATTAGACATTTTGTAGTGCTTCATTCATGAGGTATGAGGTGCAGATCCCTATAGTGTACCAAAATGACGTTTGTCTATGGCGTTTTCCATTGGTAAATCTGGATTTTAATCTTTTTTAATGTCAATGGAATACGATGCTATTTGTATTGTTGAAATTTCTTGTCTGTGAAGTTACGTGTCGGTGTAGCTGTCAAGTTTTAAGTAGCACAGGTTGTTTGTTTTTGATTTAATTTATATTTCACATTGAACTGCTACAGTTTTAATGATTAATAATGGTTTTTCAGAATCGAAATAATAATAAATCAAAACGAAAATCACTCTAGTCAAACTGACAGCTATCATTTCTTTTAGTGCAAGGAGCGGTGAATTTGCCGAAAAAATTAGATTTGCAAAATAGATCTGACAACTGTCAAAATCGATCTTTTTACAGATTTAGATAAAAAAGATTGAATTTTTACCAATGGAAAATGTCATTTAAGAAAAAAAGAATTAATTCAAAACCATAATGGACATTTGCGAAGGGGACAAAATTTGTTACAGCGTCGCAATAAAAAAAAAACAAGTCCCATTTCTCGTCGGGTAGACTATTAAATTTGAGGTTTTTGGGACATTTGAAGTGGGACAATGTACCACCTCATTTCGAAAAAAGAGTACCTCATACAAACTCATTAAAAATCCGTGTCCTACCCATCATTACTAAGGTTCCATTCCTCAGGCATGCTTTAATCCGACCAGATTTGGCTTATGAGTTCGTGGATGTTACTAACCAAGTCATCTCCGCCAGCTTTATGAAGCTTATCGGAAAGGCCGTCATTTCCGGCGGCCTTATTAAGCTTGAGTTTAGATATTGCTATCCTCACTTCACTTAGGTCGGGTGGTTGGCAGTTTTCGCTGTCGTTGCCAATATTAAATGGTTCATTCTGCCTGACAGCGGAATGTTGTTCGTCATCGCCGTGTAACAGTCTGCAGAAGTGGTTCTTCCATATCCTCAGCATCGACTGTGTCTCAACTAAGATTATTCCTTGTATCCTTGGCTTTGACGTTTTACACTTTGGTAAAACTTGCGAACATCGTTCCTGAAGTGGCACCTCTCTATATCCTCGATCGCGCGCTTTTCTTGCTCTTTTTTCTTCTTTCTGAAAAGTTGATGTTCTTCCCTTCTTCTTTGCCTATAGAGCTCAATGGCAGCTCTCGTCTTCACCTGCAGCTTAGCCTTGTAGGCCTCGTTCTTGGCTGCGAGCATCTGTCGGCATTCCTCATCAAACCAGGGGTTTCTTGCTGGTGGGCGCGAGAGACCTAGCACATCAGTTGCGGCTGATCTAATGGCCTGTTGGCATCGTTGCCATTATTCTTCATGCTGGATGCTGGTGGTGTTGTGTGAATCAAGAGGTATACGCATTGCGCGAAGGTCTTGGCGGTCTCTGGCGATTGCAGTCTTTCGACATTAATTTTTTTCACAGTATTTCTAGTTTGTTGTGGCGTGGTGGATATCCACATCCTTACCTTGGCTACAACAAGGTAGTGGTCCGAGTCGATGTTAGCCCCTCGGAATGTTCGGTTATCCAAAATACTGGATGCGTGCCTCTTGTCTATCGCAATGTGATCAATTTGGTTGACTGTTTGTTGATCTGGAGACCGCCATGTTATGGATATCGTGGTGAGGAAACCGTGTGCTGGCTATAGTGGCATTTCGTTCCGTAGCGAAGTCAATTAGCCTAAGTCCGTTACCAGACGGGTTGTCGTATAGGCTTTATTTTCCGACAGTACTTCTAATAATGTCTTCTCTTCCTACCTTTGCGTTAAAATCTCCCAGCACGATTTTAGCATCGTACTTTGGTAGTCGCTCATAGGTTTTGTCGAGGAGCTCGTAGAAGCAATCCTTAGTTATATCATCTTTTTCCCCCGTCGGAGCATGAGCTCATATAAGGCTTATATTGGCGAATTTGGCCTTGATGTGGATTGTTAGACTTGTTGCCTAAGTCTGTCACTTATTACAAATCCGCATCCGAATATTCGCTGTTTTTGCTCACTATAACACGGCCCATAATCGATGTCACAGTTTTTCATCCTCTTTTTGCCCGGCCAACCCTTCGTATTTCCTGGATGGCAGTGATGTCTGCTTTGTAGCAGTTTAGGGCTTCCGCTAGTTGTTCGCCTGCACCTCTCCTGTTTAATGTTCTCACATTCTATGTGCAGTTACGAACGTCGTTGTCTTTTTTTCGTTTAGCATGGTCGTCAACAATAATATCAGTCCTTTCCGAGGCTATTGGTTGCTTCGTAACATAAGCTTTTTTTTCCGTGGATGGGTAGTTAACCTAAAGCACAACCCCCAACCTGGAGGGCCAGCCCCTTGTTTTGACCCTAGGACAGCGGGCCGGAAAAATACCGATGTCAGTAGCCCATTTTGGGATATGAGCGCGTTCATATTAAATGTTTATTAATTATATAAAGGGCTAATTAAGAGTGCGTTAGATTGTTAAGACCCTAGCAAATTGAAAGGCTATTTCAGACTTCATCATTTCCAGAAACCTTAGTATCACTGAAGTATGTGGATGATAAAACGTTTTTTTTGTACATCCTGATCAGTGCCAATAAATCTTTTCCAAAAGGCGAAAAAAACGGCCTAAAAACATTCTCAACCCCCCTCAGATATTAGCAAATCGTTCCATCTCTATCAGAAAAGCACACCAACCTCCCCAGGACTAATCAGACAAAAGATTACCCAGCTCTAAGTCGATTCACTACGCCATCCGCTGCTCATTATTTCATTTTAATGATCAATCTAAATTGTCAATTAAATTTTCATATTTTTCCTTTTAATGTTAAGATACATCCACAAACAAAAAAAAATATAATTTTATGGCCATCCAAGCTCACGATGTAATCTATACGTTAGCTGGACACAGGCTCCTTTCTTTGCCTATCATCTTCCCATAGAACTGCAAACTCTTATATTGTTTCTTCTTCTTCTTCTTTTCAGGTGCTTACGTTCCTAATCGATTCATCACGTTTTCGCTATCCTGAGCGTGCTATTGTCTTTCTTGCCGTCTGCTATTTGGTAGTCGGATGTGCTTATGTAGCGGGTCTTGGTGCTGGCGACTCGGTTGCATGTCGTGAGCCATTTCCTCCACCGATACGTCTCGGACGTCTACAGATGATGTCAACCATAACACAGGTAAGCAAATAAAAAAAAAAAGTTCAACTGCCCAAGTAAGACGTTATACTCCCCGCCTATCCTTGTATGCTGTTCCATCATGCACCCGCCTTCGTTATATTTTTTAATTAAGGATTCTATTTGCGATCATAAATAGCAAAGTATGTGTGTGCTTATTCATTTTGTTTTCCTCTTCTCGTAGGGACATCGACAATCGACTTCGTGCACGGTCCTATTTATGGCTTTGTACTTTTGTTGCATGGCTGCATTTGCGTGGTGGTCGTGCCTTGCGTTGGCATGGTTCCTTGCAGCCGGTCTTAAATGGGGCCACGAAGCTATCGAGAATAAATCGCATCTGTTTCACCTAGCCGCATGGGCGATTCCAGCGCTGCAGACAATTTCGGTCCTGGCATTGGCTAAAGTTGAAGGTGAGTTTTTTTTTTGTTTATATCTACTATCTATCGCTTGTATTTACTTTTATTTTGGTGTGGCATTTGAATCATCACGGCTTCAGAGCTTTGCATGATTTTGTCATCAATTCGGTGATTCTACGTGAGGGGGTTTCCAATTATTTGTTTTTGGATAAATCCGTCGGTCTTAAACACTGACATGATAAGGCTGATGATGATGGCGTGGCATAAAAATGGAATGTGAAATAAAATAAGTTAAGTTACGAGTTAATGTGAAAGGGGCAGGGTAAGGATGGAATAAGGCGCAAAATAAAAGGTTCGACATGGGATATTTGTTTATAAGAAATGGTGTGGTGTGTTTGGAATAGTAATTCAACGGTAGTCGGTTTCAGTACTCGAGCAATGGCGGCTACCAGCTTGACCAGAGGTGTTTGTTTATTTAAATTGTATGCGTTCTTTGTAATAACCACCGGGGCTAGGTATGATTCGAATAAGTTATATGGATAGGTAATTTTTTTTGAATGAGTTTTCAAGTGAACATACAATGCTGAGTAGTTACAAATTGACGATGGACTGGAATGTATATTTATTGACTTTGAAGTGGGTACTTAAACTATCGATGAAGTAGGTTCTGTTTAACTGGCCTGAGGTTGTTTTGGTTTGAATGAGTTGGACCTACGCTGGTGGTGAGACTACACCTTCTCATTGATGATAAAAATGGAAAATTAAATCGTGATACAGTATGTCCGACGGCAAAGGTTATTATTTCATAAAAATGCAAACAAAATGATTTTTTAGTTCTGTGTATTGGAAGTTACTTATTGAAGACAATGTCAGCTAAATGTCATCCCTCTGTTGTCTTCACAAATTTATTTTTCATCTTATTTTCATAAATTACAACCGGCTTTTCATTAATTTCTTCAGGAATGTTTTTTTTTTGTTGTAAAGAAATGCAAGTGTTTCTAGTTTTTTGGCATTAACATGCCTCCTTAGATATGTCCGTAAACATAAGTCCTGTGCTGTTAAACAAGTTAATGATTCCGCAAAAATAAGTCCAAGGTTATAAAATTCTATGAATTAGAATAAATCGGGAGGCGTCAAATCTGGGAATCGTGGGGGCCAGTCGATATCACTTTTTGACATTATTCGGCCGGGAAAATATCTCGTATAATTCGCATCGTAGCACGATCTGTGTGTGATGTAGCATCGTCATGTTGGAACCACATATTCTGTTGGCCTAATTAATCCAATTCATTCGATTTGTTCACCAGAAGCGGTTTGTTACACATATAGATATTTAGATACTTACTAACTTGAGTGCGCTACAGTCCGGAATGAACTTGGGACTTAAGCAACAAGATTCTCCAGTTAGTCCGGTCCTTAGCTAACTGTCTTCAGTTGCGCACTCCAAGTTGGTAACGTTCGTTTTCTTCTTGTGAGCGCAACTTAAGGCAAGGTCTTCCTCTACTGTGTCTGATGTCTGGCTAGGAATCAAAAACTCCGCGAGCCGGAGTATTGGTGTCCCATCGTTCTACATATCCTAGCCATCTGAAACGTCCAATGCGAAGGGGTATGTTTGATTCAACCAAGAACAATTCAAGCTGTTGAGCGGCTTGAATTGTTCTTGGTTGAATCTTCATCTCTGAGCCCGTCAACGGAAACGCGACCGAAGATTTTTCGAAGAAATTTTCTCAAATCGACCAAGGATTTCTTCATCCACTACTTTTGATAAGATCCATGCTTCTGTGTCGTAGAGCAGGACTATGATGATGAGGTCATATATAGGATTTCCTTAGTAGTTTGAGTGAGGGCTTTCCTACTGAATTTCCTTCCTAGCCCGAAGAAACAGCGGTTGGCAAAGGTAATTCTTCCTTTAATTTATGACGAGATGTTGTTGTCATATTTAGATACACCTTTATGAATATACAAATACATTTTTTTGCGCAACAGACTCGTTAGTACCCAGGGCCTAACTTTTTCTCACAACCATTCATATGTGCGTGTGTACTTCTTGAACAATCCGATCGGCTTAGTTGAGATAAACTTCCCTTTGCAATTGATACTTATCGTATGATTTGTCAGATCATTCAAACCCATACCGTCTGCACGACAGTTCATCTCAATAACCATCGCGCCACTGAGTCCGTCAGATTCATAATTATAGAGCAGGCAAACCCCCTTTTAGCTGTTTAGTATAGGTCTGAACAATGCATCTCTTCAAGTAAGACAGTCGTATTGAGTTGAGATCTCATTCCGTATCTGATCGATACACATGACAGTGTGTCATGTTACAGCTTTGGCTATGACGGAATGACATCCTCAAAGAAATATGGCCTAATGTCGCCGAGCTGCGACCGGAATTGCGCACAACACAGTTAATCTACTATGGTGTGGTGGTCTTTGGTGTATCAATCGAGTGTTTGCAGTGCCCCAATAGCGGCTTTTCATATTTTTATTTTAACACAGTCGAAATGATCTTCGTCGCTGATTTTTTGCCTCAAATTAAAGTTGTCTGAAGCGAGCTATAAATCTCGAGCACTCCAATCTCCCTGACGTTGTTGCTGCATAAGATGCTCCATAATATATTGTTATCGAGCACTTTCTAGGACTGTCAAATGGCAACTTACAAATTTCTTTCAGACAAAAATGGCCACCTTATCAAATCCTAAAAAAAGAATCCTCTGCTACTTAAGTAGGATTGGTTGGATTATGACCCTGCAGAGATCTTCGAGTAACGACAATTGATGTGATTTGTTTGGCTAGACCGAAATATCATCGGATTCCTAGGGTCAATCCTTCATCGTATCTTTATGATTCAAAGTGTTGACTGACCTAAAGAAAGGGATAAAGAACACGAGCTCATACATACATGTAACCTCGTCACAATGAATCATCACATAAGGGTCTAAATGTGGAAGGGTAGAGGACAGTCTATTTCAAAGAATCGTAAACTTTACCTAACCTAAGAATGTCCAAAATTAAAATTCCAAATTAACTCCTAAATTTTTTTAAATTTATGACGAAATGCGATTACCTGATCACTTCAGTGTGAGGTTAAAACCCCTGATCACAACAGTAGTTGAATCGCCACACATTTCCCAAGAGTTATGACTTTATTGCGATGTCCTATTAGCTACCGCGTTGACATTCACAGTCTACCAAAGCAATTTATTGCGTCTATTTTGAATCACTTAAGCACTTATTTCAGCTACCCAACAAGGAGAGACTTAAACATATCCAACAACTCAATAAATAATCCCCCAAAATAGATCCATTTATTCTCAATAACCCTATCAAATTTGAATTAAAATGCACTTACAAATCAGCTGGTCATGTACCATGTCAACATTTAAAACGCCCCTATCTCAAAATCTTCCCTCAACCCAGCCGTCCGCAACGCCTTGCCGTACGTACCAAACTGTGTGCTGGAAAGGGGAAAATGTTACAAAAATATCGCTTTAATGACTCTATCAATCGCACGTTAAAAAAGGAAAAAAAAATGCCGACAATACTGTCAGTTTGGTACCCACCAATATGGTGTTTAATTTAATTACATTTTCGTATAGATAAACAGCGGAGAAAAAAAAAAGTTCAAAGCATTGCGCGATTTCCTTTGTAAATTGAGAACGCGCTAGAAGAAAATGAACAACCGAATCACAAAAAAAAAAAGAACCTGAAAACATGACGCAGCTAGAGTAAATTACTTCAACCGTATAACAATCAAGAACGCCTGTGAATCCGAACAGAACACATAAATCCAACTATTTCAGCTCGCACACCAAACTCACACACATTGGGTACCACAAAAGCCCATGACAGGCAAACGTTTACAGAGATAACTTGCTGATGGGTGGGTGTTTGGAATTTTTGTAGAGCACTTGCAACCAGCCAGTGGTAGAACATAGATACATTATGCCAGTGCATAGATACATTATTAACGTATACGGATTGTTGTTTATTTTTTATTGCGGAAATGACGTTAGATACGTTTTTTAATTGTTTTTTTTTCAAGTTGAACGTTTTCAGATGACCAAGATGATCAAAACGTGAGGAAAGTGTTTTGTCAAGATGGTGTGAATGAGGTTTTCAAATCTCAACTATTGTGATACTTGTTAAAAGTATCCATTTTAGGGAAGACTGTTTCCACACCTAACAGGAAACTAAGTTTTCGAAAACCACTCTACGCATTCACACCACGAGCAGGTTTTGTTTGACGTTTAAAGAAATAAATAAATAATGCGCTTCGTTCATAAAGTTGAATGTGCACATTTAACTTAAAAGTCATATTTTAAGGCATTATCCAAAAAATTAATTAAAATTAGTAAAAAAATTGTATCGCAAGTATAAGAAAAGGCTTACACCGAAATATTCTTGATATGTAAAGGGTGATCCATTTCGAGGTTCCCTCCTTTTTTAAAGAAAAAAAAACACAGAAAATTCAAATTTAATGGAGAATGTTTACTATCATTTGAAAGAACATTCTTTGGCATTTATTTTTTGTAGATTATGTCTATCAAATGTTGGCCGTTGCTACGTCGCAGATGGTCCATCCGTTGAGTCCAATTTTCGATCACTCGTTCGAGCATTTCGACTGGTAACTGGCGAATGACACGCGTGATGTTTTAGTCCAAGGCCTGAATCGAAGTCGGCGTAAGCTTTTGACTTTACATATCCCCACAGGAAAAAGTCTAACGGTGTGATATCACACGATCTTGGTGGCCAATCGACCGGCCCAAAACGTGAAATTATGTGCTCACCGAAATGTTCTCTCAATAAGTCCATTGATTGATGCGATGTGTGGGAAGTGGCGCCGTTTTGCTGAAACCAAATGTCGCCGAGATCACGAGCTTCAATTTGAGGCATCAAATAGGCGGTTATCATGGCACGATAACGGTCGCCATTGACGGCTACGTTCGCACCGGCATAATTTTTAAAGAAATATGGACCGATGATTGCACCGGCTATATTTTCTTCACAGCGTGCTGGACGTGGTCTATTCGGTCGAATATTATCCAATAATGAATTCTGGGTATCAAAATGGGTGATGGTGTTGCGAATAGTATGCTCAGTAGGCCGATTATGTTGACCATAAGTTGAGCGAAGTGCACGAAACACATTCCTCACAGAACGTGAATTTTCATAATAAAGTTGAACAATTTGTAAACGTTGTTCACGCGTAAGTCTTTCCATTATGAAATGCCAAACAATACTAAACAAAAATAACATGACAGCATGACACGACTCACACGTGATCTGTCAAAAAAGGCTATTGAAAAAAGTATCTCTACTTGGTTCACCCGTTATAAGATAAGGCTTACACCGAAATGTTCTAGTAGGTAGCTGTTCTATTGGACAAGCGAAACACACGTGTAATATGTCAAAATATGTGTTGGAAAAATGTAATGTCTGGCCTTAACGGTCCATAATGGCCTCAAAGGCTCAAACCTAGCTTCTCCCTTCAAAGTTATTATTGTTTGCTTCAAATAAAGGAGGACTTTCTATGTAACGCTGAATCCAATTATTATAAAAAATGGATTTATTTCGATGTGATGGAATTTATGTATTTATTCACTAAAATTCTACTGAATTGACATTTCAAAAACATGTCTACTCAAATCAATCGGTTGATAAATGTGAAAGTTATTCAAAATCCACATACCGATATAAAAGCTGGCACACCCTATACATATTGAGAATGTGAAAAAAACGTTGCCTTACCAACACCGATCCCAACATGCATATATGTGCTCATGATGGTTGTAAACATTTTGCAAAGTGAATCTCTAACATCCCTAATCTTGACACTCTCACAGTCTCACAACTGCCACGATCTCTTTCCAAGAAAATTCCAATATTTTACAAAACTCTTGGAAAATTTCGAAATTCGAACTCAGCGTAAACTTGGTTCTCGTTCTTCTATAGCTTTTTAGTTCTCACCAAAGCTGTTTTGCCCTTTTGTGTTAAGATAGAGCAACAAGTGCATGTGGAGAAAGTGCAAGCTTCCAAGGTGTTCTCAATCAAAGCTTACAAAGAGCATTTGCCCAAATCGTGTTACCAGCGTTACCAGATTTAGCAGTTTCCTGCGATTTTAGCAGTTTTTGATCATGAAAATGACCTGCAGCAGTTTTTTTAGCATTTTCTTAAATTTTAACAGTTTTTAGCAGTTTTCGAACAAAAAAAAATGTTTACCTGTTTTTAATTGTTTGGGCGACGGTAAACACGAATACACGGTCATCTTCAAGAAAAATGATCCCAAAGAAGAAATGCAAATACGCAGAGTAACGGTCAGAAAGCAAACAAAGTAAACACAGCTGTTTATATGAGTAGTGTCGGTGTGTACTGTGTAGCATTTTCAAAAGGAAAGGGTGCAGATAGTTATTATATTATTTACATAGGCATTGTTTGGACAACGACACTCAATCCAAATTGTGTATTTATTAAATGCGTATGTCACTCGGTTGCTCTAGCTGTCAGTCATGCCAGTAAGAAATTGCCAAGATCCATTGCGCAATTGGTCAAAGATGTCTAATCATACTTTTCTCAAAGTAGTAAAAGACAACGAGAATTTTTACAATTCCAAGAGTTTTTTGAAACAGAAAAGCATAGGATTTTGCGCCACTAAGACATTAGATGGCTATCGCTAAAACTAATACCCCCTAAAAGTTAGCATGGCTTAAAACACGATGGGGATTACATATACAAAATGATAATGTCACAACAAATTTTACGGTTCTACAAAAGACAAGGTTTTTCTCCTGCATATGTTATGGGGTAATGTATAAAAATGGTTTTTATATAAAAACGCCCCCAAAAAGTGGGCGTGGGTTAAAATGGTCTATAGACGAAATGTTCATATTAATATTACTAATGATTCTGCATCAACATTTTTTTCGAAAAATTAAAATTTTGACCGAAAACAAAATTTTACACTTGTTCTGTAGGCACGAACGAGGATCCTATATACCAAATTTCATTATCCTAGCTCAAAATTAAAGGCCTAAAAATCGGTGACGGACAGACGGACGGACAGACAGACATGGCTTAATCGACTCAGCTAGCGATTCTGAGTCGATCCATATACTTTGAGGTATATGTAGCTAAATTATTTCTCTATGTTACAAACTATGTATAAAAACTAATATACCCCTATGGGATAGGGTATAAAAAAAAACGAATTTCTCAAGGAAAAATCGATCGCAGTTTTTTTAGCATTTTTTTACGCTTCCATCTAGCAGGTTTTGCAGTTTTTCGTCCTACCTTTAGCAGGTTTAAAAAAATTTATCTGGTAACGCTGCGTGTTACAACATGGTTTGAGAATAACAAAATTTGCTCTGCCGAAATTGGAAGATGGTCATGGTCAGTTTTGAGTTTAGTGTGGCTGATGATTAGGACGGCGGGAGTATGTGCAAATCGGGTCGCGATCGAAAAAAAAAATAAATTAATGTAGAAGCACCAACAAATGCAATAAGCAAGTGGAAAATAATGTCAAAGAAAAAGTGTCAGTGAAGTGAAGTGGCCAACAGAAGGAAAATATTTTATTGATCTAGAAAGTAAAATCTTGATCTGAAATGTCCATGTTGTTTTTTTTTTTTCTAATTGCGTTTTTCCCAGTGTGATTTTCTTTGTTCATTCGTGTAGTGGTATTTTTTGTTGTTGCTTACTGGTGCTACGGGTTTTTCGTTCGTACTGTTCTTTTTTTTAACTGTTTGACATCGGTGGATTGCAAAGTGAGTATTAGTACACATATCCATATTAGTACACATATCCTCTTAGCATACGATTCAGCCTTGTCGAGGTATCAGCTCGAATGATTTTTTTTCCGATTAATTCGAAATCGGAGAATTTTATCAGAGGTTTCATTTCTGATTAGGAAGAGATCTTCCGACGAAAATGAGCGCCCATGATCGTCAACAATTTTCTTCAGCTAAGCATTGAATTTCTTCCGTAGTTATCCGACGAGGAGTAGATGGGGAATCTATTAAAAGCGATTGTAAGCTTTACTTATTTTGTTCCGCAATGAAAACCACGGTGGGGCTGATTTTTGTACGACTTGTTTTTCTTTTCCAATTATAAGCAACATTGTATAGCTACAAAATGTTGACTGCAGATATCTCATAATATTAAGTCTATGCAACTATATGTGTATAAACATTTCTCAAAGGTATATACAGTGCATTCTCGATTATTGCAACTAATTAAAACGAGGGTGGTTGCAATGACCAAGGTTGTTGCAATAACCGAGTCAATATTTTTTAGGCTCAATTTGAGATGAAAAATCAGAAAACCAACACTTAAGAATATATTTAATGCAACACATTTTTATTCAATAACATAAATACATAATAAGAAACAAAAGAAAAGGAAGTTAATTCATTTAGAAGTACATTTCAACTTATGACGGGGAAGGAGATAGGTGGCTGCCAGCAAAGCAGACTAGTTTTTGGTCCATTGTGATACCACTTGGATCTTGTGCATTCGCCTTGTTACCTTTAAGAAAACCAATCTGAACTTTTGATGAAACGGGGGTGACTTTTTTGTCTAATTCCTTTTGTTTGATAGGGCCGGGCAGTTACAAAGATGATGAAATACCGTTTCTTAGTAGGTACATGCAGCTCTTGCAAAAGTCTTTCCAATGAAGCCTATCCTCTCTGCGTTCCTTCCTATTAGACAATGTCCAGTGATGACATCTATGGTAACGATAATGTATGGTCTATCGAGCGAGATCAGTCCCTCGGATCATCTTAAATCCAGCTTTGGCCAAATTTTGTTTAGTTATTTGACACGTCGTGCCAAGACTTTTTTTTTTGTAAATGCTATAAAAAAAAACTACAGAATACAGAAAAATTTCTTTTTTTATTTGAAAGTACAATCCTTCCGGTTAATAATGGAAAATAATTTCATTCAAATGGCTGCCTCGGCTGGCCATGCAGTAGCCTACACGATCGGTCCAATTTTTAAGCACATTATCGATTGTGTGCAGCTGTATTTCACCAATGGCTTCACAAATATTGTCCTTTAAAGCGTCAATTGTCTCTGGCTTGTCGGCGTAACACTTATCTTTTACGGCACCCCACAAATAATAGTCCAACGGTGTCAAATCGCAGCTCCGAGGTGGCCAAACGACATCAGCTCTGCGGCTGATAATGCGATCTTCAAAAACAGGGCGCAAAACATCGAGTGTAGCTTCGGCTGTGTGGCACGTAGCGCCGCCCTGTTGACACCAAATGTTGCCAATACCCTCCTCTTCAAATTTTGTGAACAAAAATTCGATCAACATGGCCCGATAACGATCGCCATTGACTGTAACGGCCACTCCTTGCTCATTTTCGAAGAAAAATGGCCCAATTATGCATCTGGACCAAAATCCGCACCAAACAGTGACTCGTTTTGGGTGTATCGGCTTTTCAATGTATGCGTGCGGGTTTTCTGTGCCCCAAATGCGACAATTTTGCTTGTTTATATACCCGCCAAGATCAAAACGAGCTTCATCTGAAAAGATGATTTTTTTTGGCAAAATCGGCATCTTCTCTAAGTCGATCGCAGGCCCACTTAGCGAAGCGAAAACGCATTGGATGGTCAGTTGGCTTCAACTCCTGAACCAATTGGACTTTGTATGGCGTCATACCAAGGACTTTATGAAAAATTCATCTCAATGATGTCTCCGAAATGTTCAATTGTTGAGAACGACGGTGAATTGATGTTGATGGCGCTTCACGCACAGTTTCTGCCACAGCAGCAAAATTCTCGGGTGTACGCACTGTTTTTGGCTTTTCACGCTTTGGTTTATCGATGAGGATGCCAGTTTCTTTCACTTTTTTCACAAGATAAGCTGACGGTGCTTCCCTTCTTCCAAAATCCGTACGCAATTTTCGCACAGATTCTGCAACATTACCATGATTTTCAAAGTAATGTCGCAATATTTCCCAGCGTTGTTCAAACGTATACACAACCATATTCGTTCAGCGGAAGGATAAAACTAATTATCTGTCAAATCAGACATGAGCTAAGTGTTACCATTCACGAAATAAGCACTAGTTGAAAAAAAAAAAAACGTTAGATGGCGGACCCGTTAAAAGGCAGATTGCATATCGGAGATTTAATGCTTTTATTTTTAATTCAAGGTCTGATCACTCACATCCAACTAAGAACGCCAATAGAATTTTTTTAGAGTTCAATTGTGTCAAATTTATAACGTTCTGATCCATTGGCTGAAGGATAGCAGTGCAATTTGGAGGAAAACACATGACAACGATCATGCCGTCATCACTTTTTAACTCATCTTTTGGATGACAAGGAGCGTTATCCAAAAGTAATAGCGCTTTTGTTGAAAGTCCTTTCGGACTTTTAAAAGAGTCGTACCTAAAAGACACAAAAAAAAAAACGAATGAAAAAAGACCTACCTGCGACTGATTAAATTTTGCTACCTCAGGCACAAATGTCGAATGAAACCATTGTTCAAAGAATGCTAATGTCATCCAAGCATTTTTATTTGCCTTATATAGAACGGGCATGTGTGGTCAAAATTTTTAAAAGATCGTGGGTTTACAGATTTACCGATGACGAATAGCTTAACTTTGTGTAAACCCGAAGCATTGGCGCAGGCGAAAAACGTGATTCTTTCTTTACATGTCTTTCGGCCAGGAGCTTACGAGTCCTTAAAACCTACAAGGGTTTTTTGGACATAAGTCGGAAGAATAACCCGGATTCACCGGCGTTATAAATTTGATGGGGGGTGTCAAATCGAGCTCTCTGACTTTTTCCTTAAATTTATTTAGATATAAATGGATCTACAAGCTGTGGTTTGTTTGAAAGTTTTTCTCCACAAATTTTGAACTGCCGAATTCCATGTCTTTTCTTAAAATTTGTCACCCAACCATTGCTCTCATTAAAAGATCCTGGCTCCTAAAAAAAAAAATCTTGCATTCAATAGATATTTACACACATACATCACTCAAAAGTAGCGGTAAAATTACTGCCGAGACAAAATGTAATGCAAAAAAAAAACCAATGTAAATCAGATAACTGAATGGGAACAGTTTCCCGGGAAATTTTCTTCGCGATAGTCCTGATTATCTGGCTGGGGTCAAAATTCTGAAAGTGTTTGTTTTCAGCTGTCTGGGCTGAGACAAGGCAGCCTTTCATCCTCTTCGATCCTGGGCACATTGATGGCAGTTATTTAGTCAAAACGATCTGACATTCACAATCGCTTGATCGTTCTCCTTGTCGCCTAAAACTTGAAGAATGGAATTCTAAGATTATCTTGGCTGGATCATTATTGTTCATTCATTCGATGTGGCCGAGCTTATCTAGTCTGCTTGTTGTTAACCTTTCTACTACATCAACATCTTTTTGCGGATGTGTCTTCTCTTTCATCAGCCTTGTTCGCTTATAGGACCGAAAATTCGACGCAGAATCTTTCTTTCGAAGATGCCTAATATTTGTTCACCTTGCCTGCTTATTGTCCAGCACTCGGCGCCGTAAAGTAGGACTGGTAAGATAAGGGTCCGGTAGATCAAACACTTGGACCCTTCGGTTAAGAGTTTTGATCCCATTTGTTTTCCTAAACCGAAATAGCATCGGTGTCCTAGGGATATTCCTTGTCGAATCTCCAATAAGGCGTCATTTCTGGGGCTTATGATGGATGAACTACATCAAAAATGTCCATGTTTGTGCGTCCAACAGTACTTTGTTTGTTGATAACATCTATTGAGTCTTGTCCTCGTTAACAAAAAGAACAACGCCACGGTGTAGGAGCTAAACGTATTTGTTCAAGATATTGCCTTCCGTATAAACTGCTGCCCTGGGCTGTATCTCTTCCAGCACGAGATTGAAGAAGTCGCATAATAGCGGATCTTCTTGATGGAATCCGGTATAAGTTTGGAACAATTCAGATGAGCTATTTCTGAACGTTCCATCGCGTCTCACCGTCCCCCATCGCTTTATAAAGCTCTAACTGATGGATGCTATCCATACGCGACCTTGAAGTCGATGAAAATATGGTATTTTTCGACTTGGAATTCGTTGGTCTGTTCCAGGATTTACCTTAGTGTACACATTTGGTCTATAGTCGATCTGCCGGCCCATACTGGTAAGTGTCGATAAGTGTGTTGCAGAAAGGCTTAAGACGCTCACACAGTATACGTTGCGACATTTATTAGAGATATGCCTCGGCAGTCGGTGCAGAGCATGGGATCGCCTTTTTTGTAGATTGTACAAATGGAGCTAATATTCCAGTCATCGGGTATGCTCTCATCCATCCAGACTCAAGTGATGATTTTGTCCATGCATATGCATACTTCTAAAGCAACACCTCCGTATTTGAAGAGTTTTGATGGTAATCCCCCAGAACCAGCTGCCTTGTTGTTCTTCAGTTGTTTTTATGGAGCTCTAACTTCTTCAATATTGGGAGGGAGCGTTACCTCTTCGTTGCTGGTTTCATGCCCTATCACTCTCTCGACATTCTGCCCGTTAAGGAGCTGCTGGAAGTGCTGCCTGAATACATCTACAATTTCCTGTGCGAGTAGGTTGTCATTGTTATGTCAGTTACTTGGCTTTCTTGTAGAATCGACGGATGTTCTGCTTTTCGCGAGACTCTTTTCCTGAGATCCTTCCTACACAGGATTTTCTTCTCCTAGATTGATACTCTTTCCGTGCTGTGCGTGTTTTGCGTTGTAGCGCCTTGATATGTACCTTTTCTGTCATCTCTTTTTGGTACTTGCAACTGTCATCATACCACGGACGACTTTCTAGGGTGGCTGGTGGAGAATGAGGCACAGCTGGAAGTCTCTGACTAAGTTTTTGTTCATAGATTCTGGCAATCTCCGGTCCACTAAGGCGTCCAATGTGAAGTATCTTTTGTTGCACCGTTCGCAGCTTCTTCATGTTGGATACTTGGGCTCCGAATTCGGCTGCGACGAGAAAATCTTCAGAGTCGACGTTTACCCCTCTGAATGTATGTGATTGTGTGTATATCTAGGATGTTGGATGCATGCTTCGCATCTATGAGCACATGATCGATTTGGTTGGCGGTTCAAACATCTGGAGATTGCTTTGTGTAAAGAAAGATGCGCTCAGTGGCGCCATCATTTCTCGTGATGATCTGATAAACCATTCTAGTTTATATCAACTCTACCGTTCAGGTTCGTAATTAAACTAGAGGTCCCACCAAACCAAACTATTCCTATTTTTGAAGAGGCTCAAACGCAGATGAACTCCTTAACTTTGCTTGTTTATACAACATAAACCTTAGCTCAATAAATACAAGATCAAGGTCCTAAAATGGCTCGATGGAAGCGAACAGTGATGAACGTATGGTCTGCATGGTAGCAGTAGATAAACAGGTTAGTTAAAGATAGTGACTCTTGTGCTTACACCTGTCCTACATACTACTTGCTCCAGCCCGAAATTAATGAAATCTCATCACATGACGCAATTAAATACCGAAATACATGTTCGGATGTGCTGCTTCCTAAACGCTGTATCGCGTTGGCCACATCAGTGTTAGCTCAAGTAAAAAAAATCGTCGGAACTATGTTTACAGATTGTTTACTTTTTTCGCGGTTAGACTTTTTATTAAAGTATGTGTGGTACTTTATTAAAGCAGTCAAATCTACCGCCTTTTTTATCGAATTCCTTGGTCGCTGTAAAAATGTTCTCCTCGGGGCATTCCGGTGCGACTTCGATTAGCACAAAGCTTTTATAGGTTTACATAATTCCCCATCTTGTATTCCTATGCCATATGGCAGCCCATTAAACTCTGAAGAAACCATGTTCGTTTTGACTAGACTTCACTATTAAGACGGTATGATAAAAAATAATTCCTGCTTAAAAACCCAATTTATCCGCCTACATCTGAAATAAATAAAAAAAAAATGGTCTACACATGAGGAAACATCTTCCGCCTAAGATGACAAACCTTAATACAAAAATAATGGGTTTTTCAAACTTTTTTTCAAACACCACTTGAACAAGCTAAATATCCAGTTACCGGCTCATATCGTGGGTGTATATCCAATCCAAGATGTCTTGTGCCGCATAAATTTGTGTTTCTGTTTGGTAATCAATTGATATCTGATGTGTGATTGAGTATCTCGAACATCTCGCCCACGATTGAATTGAATTAAAAACTATAAATAATATTTTTTTATGTGAATTTAATTTTTTTCATTTGGTGTTTGATGCTCTTAAATTGCCAATTTCTGACGCCTGACCATGTTCTGTTGGTATGACGGTGTAAACTAGGAACAGAGATAATACTGACAAATTATTGGTGGATGCGCGGATAAATTTTTATATTTCTTTAGCATAATAAATAATTTATGAGTTTCATGCTAGAAATCTTCCGCATCGGAGTGTAATAAATAGATGAAAACGAGATACAAGTTGTGGAGGAGACTGGAAAGATATAAATATTTTATTATCCTGTATCTCTTCGGGAGTCACCTTGTATGACTTGCACGTTTGTGTGATTGATTTGTTAGAAATTTATAAAAATGGGTATTTAGAGGCAGTGAGATTGTTTTTTGTTGAAATAGAACAAAAGTCAGTCACCTTACATTAGAAGCGGTTTTTGGTAGTCCTTGCTGATAGTTATGTTGTTTCAGAATCGAATCTAAGGCTTTGAAACTCTGACATGAACATGCATATGATTGTAAGATGTATAGATGACAACTCAGATATAAAACGTCAAGCCACTTGAGCTTCAACCATCATAGCCTACAGAGGTCAATCTTGACTGGGCATTCGTAAACCAATGTAGATATGATTTATGAAATGCTTATGGGAAAGATGTTCGTCGTCAAGTGTGGCAACGTAAATCGAGTCAAGTCTTTGAAATTAAAAACGGTTTACAACAGGGGGCGGTGAACTTCCCGATATTGTTTAACATTTATACAAGTGATCTTGTAGGTTTTCTCAGACACGCTATAGCGTACGCAGATGATCGAGTAGCGTACAGATCAGGTTCAAAAATCGAGGTCATCAACATACTTTTTGATTGGAAATTGAAGATCAATTTCCAAAAAACCGAAACAATTGAGTTTAGGACCCCATTGCTTAGGGCTTTTAGCGATACCAGAAAAAAACTGGAAAAAAATTTTACATCATGGGACAACACGGACAGCCATTGGCGGTGAGAAATGAAGTCAAATAGCTTGGAATCTAGCTCGACAAGTTTCTGTATTTTTACAAAAATGTAGATTCTGATCTGGCCAGGGCTAGGTTGGCTTATGCTCCGACAAGAAGACTGTTTCAAAGCAGTCAACTTGATTCAAGGTGAAAGTCATTTGCTAAATGCCCCTTATAAAGGCAATCAACGCTTATGGTTGTCCCGTGTGGTTCAATGTAGCACCAGCCCACATGGAAAGGATACGGCTGTTTGAGAGGCGTTGTATCCGATCCTGCTTTGGATTGTACCGAACGCCGGACTCCAAGTACATAAAATATTATCGCAATGAGGTTCTTTACAATGTGGCTCAGCTGAATAGAATTGACAATTTTTTTATTAGAGTGATTCGAGGGCACATCTTAAGGGCGATGGCTAACGACAACAGCCTGATCTTCGGGGCTTACTATCCCAATGACATATACATTGAAAGCACGCTTATGTCGGGCTTTATTCCACCAGAGGCATTCGTTTATATCGATTCGTTAGGGTTAGTTCAAGAAAGGAACGGTATCCCGGTATTATACCACCGCTCTGAAGCTCCTCCGATTTTGCACGGCGATATCAGATCGCGATAGAACGGATGCTGAAAAGCAGCTACCGAATTCTGTTGGCTAAATGAGGAAAGAATTTCTGCACTTCCTCTGGACTTTGCGGACTTTTAGTCCACTCCTTAGTTTTAAGAAGAATTAAAATTAGAAACCAGGTCTGGGGCGGAGCTTGTTCACCGTATTGGCGGGCAATATGGTTCGATACATGCTGGACGGGCACCCAAAGACTCCATCAGGATGGCGACCCCTCGGGGCATATGCAACGAGTGCTTTCCACCCGAGTATAATTAAGTTAGGCTTAAGTTAAGTTAATGACAGAACGAAGCCTGTTTCTTTTCTATATGTGGCGGTGACATCTCGTTAAGCTTGCTATTGGGTAGCTGAAAATCTTCTAAAAGCCACTGAGAACAGCTGGCATCGTCGGCACCAAATGATGTCAATATCGTCGCCGTGTGATAGTTGTTGTAGATCATAGCAAAGAGGTATATAACTATAGAGTACGCATCACAGCCTAAAATGTTGTAGCTGTTTCAGACGCGGGCGGTAAGTGCGAAGGGGAATTTTCGTCGTTCGTATGCAGCGGCTATGCTGTTGCTTGATGCTGACATAGCAATGTGCACACTGGGGTATCAATATCAGTACCCCTCATAGTACATTTTCGTTGTATGAGATGCGCACTCTTGTAGTTGTATACTCTTTGATCATAGCTAATATTATCTCAAAGTATAATCTCAAAGCAATCTCGTTGTTATGACTCAGATAGATTGAGTAGATGGATATCTTGTATCCAAGTAAAATTTCAAAACTTATGAAATTAGGCTCGCTAGGCTTAGGCTTATCTCGGGAGTTATATGGATGCTGCCATATGTCATAACGAGGTAAGCATCGATTTATTATAGAAAGAGTTCAGGGGAATGATTCTTACGCAGTGTTCTCGCTTAGTAAAAAAAAGACGCTGATGAATCTGATCGTCGTTATGTCGAATTTAAATTGGCAGTTCCTTCTGTTTCATTTAATGCTGCCCCTGTTTCATCTATCTGGTCTGTCGGTGTACAAATTAAAAGATTTATCAATTTTTCAAAAAACGAGGACCGACTTAACAATCGGATCGTGACCGTATAAATGTATCAACTCCATTGGATCAGTTGTCACAATTGCGAATTTATTTTCAAAATGTTGGTGGCTTACGAACCAAAACAAATCAATTTTTCTCTTCATCATCTCAGCATGAGTACGATGTCATCGTTCTAGTTGAAACTTGGCTTAACTCAAAAATCTCATCATGCTAACTTTTCGACTCTTCTTTCTCTGTTTATCGCAAAGATAGATCATTATTATCTGAAATGAATTTGGGAGGTGGAGTTTTGATAGCAGTCAAGTCATCTTTAAATAACAGACAACACAACCTAGCTGATGATCCAGAGGAACTTGAACATCTTTGCGGTTGCGTAAGCTCAACAATGCGTGAACATTGTGGATTTCTTTTTTATTGCAATTGTACCCAAATAGTACAATTGAAATTTATTCAAACCATATTTATAATATTTCTTCGTTGGTTGGTGAATTAACGACCAATCAGTTTCCATTAATACTCGGTGATTTCAATATTGGTGACGTTGCCTGGAGTTATTTAGAAGATGATCACCCCTATCGAGGTATCAGTTCGGAAGAAAAATTTTCCCGAATTGTTCGAAATCGGAGGATTTTCTACCGAGGTATCCGTTCCGATTAGCATATCGGACATATCTTCCGATGAAATGTAACGCACTTGATCGCACATTGGCTATATGCGTTAAGTCGACAAGTTTTGAAAGCTATGCGTTGAATTTCTTCCGAAGTTGTCCGACGAAGAATTGCTGCGGAATCAAACGAACTCGATTGTATGCTTTTTTTATTTTGTTCCGCAACGGATACCTCGAAAGCAAATTGAGTTCCGATTGCAACTGACTTTCGATTCGGAGATTGTTCCGAACGGATACCTCGATAGGGGTGGATAAATCTAAATGCTTAAATGAGTTAGATCTCTCCAAAAAAAAAGCTGGATATGATTGTGTGCGTCCAATAATTCTTAAAAAAAAATGCTCTTCTTCGCTTTGTACTGCTTTAACCATCCTTTTTAATAAATCCATAGTAACTGGATATTTTGCAAGGGAGTGGAAAATATCTCTTATTGATCATATCTTTAAAAGTGATTATAGACCAATTTCAAAGTTATCCGCAGTGCCGAAACTATTTAAAAAACTGGTTACTCAACAGCTTTATTTTTCGATTCAGAATTCTCTTTCTTCTGACCAACATGGTTATATTAAAGGGAGATCGACAAACAATAATCTTTTTGTATTTTTACAAACTTCTGCATAAACAAAATTGAGCAGGGTAAACAAATCGATGTATTATATACAGATTTCGTAAAAGCCTTTGATCGAGTACACCATGGCCTTCTCTTCCAAAAATTCAAAATGCTAGGATTTAATTACAATTTTATAAAATGGTTGAGTTCCTATCTGTCAGACAGAAAGCAAGTAGTTCAAATTGATGGATACTACTCAAAATTCATAAATGTTTTATCAGGCCTCCCACAAGGAAGTCACCTGGGCCAGCTCCTTTTCATCATTTTTATTAGCGATTTGCCAGACATCCTCAAGTACTGCTGTTGTTTAATGTATGCGGATGATGTAAAAGTTTTTCTTGATATATCCTCCTTATCGGATTGTTTCAATCTGCAATTGAATTTGATTTTGATTGGTGTGCTTACAATCACTTTGAGTTAAATTTCTCCAAATGCAAATATTTGGGGCAACAAGGAAGAAATCTGTAATTACATTTATTTACAAATTTTATAGTAACGACCTTTTACGAGTTGAACTAGTAAAAGATCCCGGAGTATTTTTTGACTCAAAACTCAATTTTAGAGATCATATTGATTTTGTTTTTTCAAAAGGTAACTCTATGCTAGGTTTCTTGAAACGAAATTCTACAGTCTTTAAAGATGTATATACACTCAAGACATTGTTTATGTCTTTGGTTTTGCCTTCATTGGAATACCGTCTCCATTTTACGATAATAATGTCTCAAGGATCGAAAGGATACAAAAAAGATTACTCGGTTTGCATTGAGAAAACTCAATTGGACTGAAGACTTACCAGATTATATCTCGAGGTGTGCTCTTATTAGCTTGAAAATGCTTGTTTGCCGCAGAAAATCTCAATGTATTTTGTTTATAAAAGACATTGACAATCGATAAAATTCTAGTGAACTACTTTCTTTGATTTATTTTTATGTTCCGGAAAGACGACTTAGAAACGGAATTGATATTCTTTATATATCTTCACATAGAACAAATTATGGATCAAATGAACCTATTACACGTTCTTTGAAATTCTATAACTCAATTTGCAATGAAGTCGACCTTTGCATGCAAAGAGATTGCTTCAAATTAATAATTTTAATTTATTTTTTAGCACATATTTAATTAAATTATGTCTTATTAAACAAAACCCTAAATTATATGTAATCAGCAGATCCAAATATTATTTGATGAAATAAATAAATAAATTATTTCCCTATGGCCTGTACTCCATGATCGTGTGATTTGATACCGCAGGACTTTTTTCTGTTGGCGTACTCACAAATTTTTTTTTTTAGTTTTAGGCGGGCAAGTTTAATACTGATCTTAGCGCCACAGGCTCCTTAGAACATTGGCTCTACCTTTTTTCACAACCATTCATGTATGCGTTCGTGTATTAACTTATAGCTCTTGACATGAATTCCAACATCTCGGTTTAGAGACCCTTATCCAAAACGAACTGCGCATTTTTTTGTGTTGAAATTCCTATTACGCTCTGCAAAAAAAAAAATCACTTTCTCCTAAAACTCCTTTTTTTAACGAAACTACTCAATCCTTTATTAAATCCCAATTCCCTTAAAAATAAAACTAATCCACCATGAGCCAGGACATTATGCCACCTCCCTTAATGTTGTCAAAACAGTCTCCATGGAACATTTTATTTACATTTTAATAAAAATCAGATGAGTGCAATCTTTACCGCCATTAAATGTTGTCAACCCTCTTCCTCCAGACTTAAATCCCCCTTTAAAATTTTTGAAAAAAAATTCTAATATCATCCAAATGACTAAGGGTCTGTAAAACCAAAACAAACTGAAGTAAGGGGAATACTGCACACGTCGCCATAACAAAAATCCTCCGTCTATACGTACCCAACATTACACCAGACTATGGTAGGTATCGTAAACAAGTGAATTTTGTCCGCCCTTGCTGTCGTCATGGCATTCAATTATTAAATTTTCCAATAAGATGCATCCCAAGTCAAGCAAATAAGGGATGTTTTGAGAGCATGAAGAGAAAAAAATAGCGCTTGCTTTTCCTTATTTTTACCTCTTACAAAACAAGGACGATGCGTGATGGCGACGTGTAGATTTCATGGAAATAGGATTTTCATTCAGCCGCAGGACATGGAGCCTTAAGAGTGGGAGTGTCTGTCAAGATTCGCAGAATTACAAACATCTTTTTCCTAGAATTCCTCAGTGATGATTGAATGAGATGAAATCCGTCAAGCAACTGCGACTCAGACTCATCTTCGCAGTGGCGTTTCATTGGAAGGATTTTTTTCGCTCCTTTTTATGAAGTAAAATATTGATTTTTGTTTCCTCTCCGAAACGCTGGCTTAGACCTTTCACAGACACAAAATGTAACCCAATTGAGTTTGTAGTTAACTAGGGCGTGGGTTAACGAAGAACCAGCCAACCAGCCCTTTGATTTCAAAGAGAGTTGAGATATAAAAACTGAAGATTTCGGCTTTAGTTTTGATTTTATCACCACAATAGCAAAAGGGAATTTTCCACCCCTAAAAGTTGTAAGAAAACTTCTGCGAAAGACATTTTTGGATTTTGAAGGGTTCACTTGCTGCCACCCTATTTGTAGGTATGCATTCACATACAATCGCAAATTTTATGGATTTGGGCAATCAATAAAAATTATACGTACTAACTGCATGGATTGATAAAAGGCAAGACATAACTTTGCTTTTATTATGGTTCTTAAGAGAAAGGGGCTTGGGGTTTTACGTTTGCAAACTCATGGGTCGTTAAGTCAGATGGAATGGGCAGAATGTGTAGATTATAGAGAATGTAGCTGTATGGCAAATATAAGACTTAAGTTAACATTTTTGAATGAATTCTGGACACCAGGATATTATTAGCAATTGACCAACGATCTTATTAGCAATATCTGATATTGGCAATCGTTTCACAATTCACCCATCCAGAGGCATGTTGTTTTTTAATATGACAATTCTATGACATCTGACAGTTAATTTGACAGCTGATAGCATCTTTTTATTCAATATTGTCTGGCAAAGTCTTACACCCGAGGAACGTGTACAACTTGGGGAAGTTTTTTTTTTTTAAATTAAGCGTTTTCTGCTTTTTGCAACACAATTAAAAAAAGGACTCACCACAATAAATCATTTTGATTTTAATCTACTGACAGGTAATGCGCAGAGTCCGACAGAAGAAAAGATCGTCGGCGATGAGCTCAGTCTTAAGGAAGATTCTATATCCTCGATTTGCATTAACTTGGCCTGGATCCATCAAGTTTGTGAAAGACCTTGTGCAAGGACAATGCTTTGGAAGCTTTTGAAAATCAGTTTTTTTTATATTTGCGGGCACTTAAGGGGTTATGAATACCCTTTATATATTTAAGCACAGTGGGGGCGTTATGGAAATTCTTGAAAAAAAGAAAGGAGCTACCGATGCACATTGGTTTTAGATGACTTTAAGTTATAATGGAAAGGAAAAACAGAATTTGGTAGTACATTCCACATTCGTGTTGTTCGGTTTATGTACGAATCTCTATACCTCAGCATCCTTCCGAAGATAGGCTTGAGGGTAAACTGTTTTGCATTCATAGCGTAGCGAGTATTGCGGCTTAGTTGTCAAATGGGAGGAATGCAGTTGGCTATTTAATATAAGCATTGGTTGTTAAAAAAGGGATAAAACAAGGTAATGCGGGAGATATTTCGACGATGTTCAACCGAAACAAAAGAGTTCGCTATTCCTATGTCTCCTATAAGTATTTTCGCACGCGTTCGAACCCTATCTAGGAGATGCAAGTCGTTAGCTTCAAACTCAAGTTTTGGGGTGTATAAATGGTTTATATATTCCAGCCAGATCAGAAGGGGTGAACAATTTCTTACATTGATTCCTCCTGCGTTCTTAGCGACTAAGGATATGTGGTCGTTTCATCGTAGGTCATTATTAACACACATACCGACTTTTATTACTAGAATCCAGACAATTCACTTATCGCCGCGTGTTCGTTGCTTGAATAGTTGCAAGCCGATTACCTTGCTGTCAAATTTTGATAGAAATAAGGCTCACTTTTGTCTAAATGGATTTGCCAATAAGAGAATTTGTTGAACTATGAGCCAGGCAACTTTAAAGATGATCGATCCATTATATACCAATCCACCCGAGAGGAAATGTTTGATGCTGCTTCTGGGCTAATCGAAAGGCATCCTGTAATGGCGTTCGGTAATAATTTTAGACGGGCAAGTTTAATACTGATCTTAACGCAACAGACTTGTTGGGTCCTTGGCACTAGCTTTCTTCACAACTATTCATGTATGCTTATACGATTGCGATACCTATACCGTCTCAAGACGTCTGGGTTGAAATTGGCAATAAATGGTTTTCGCATGTTTGTCAGATCATCACAAAAGGTGTGCCAGTGCTGCTGTAAAGAATCTAACTAAGACCCTCTGCAAGGCAGTTCATTCCAATAATCGCCGCGCAACTGAGAACACTATACGGAGTATATCAACCCACTTTGGGGATCCATTCAATTAGGAATGGTACAACCCCTGATAATAACCTGCAGATAAGAAAAAAATGGAACAGAAAAATGCTCCAACTTGGGATTAACCTGGGATTCAACAAACAATACGTCAAACTGTTGACCCCGTTTTTAGGTAGTTTAGGTTAGGTTTATGGCTTGACTCGTAGGTGATTTTCGTCATTCCTTGTCGTACTTAAGACCCATTGGGATGCCCATAGAGGAACCCCATGTGCTCGTGAGTCCCTGACCATCGTGATGTCATTGTAAACCTGAAAAGTCATGGAGAATGCCATTTCTTAAGTAACTTTGTATAATTCACTGAGACTTGAGCAATGGATCATAAAGTGGATGGTTTCTCGACACTGGTTTTTCCATCACCGTTTCCTCTACAAAGGTCATGATCTATGAGAATCATTTTAAAATATAAGTCCCGCCATTGAGCAAGAAGTACACACGCACACATGAATGGATTTGAGGAAAAAGCTAAAGATAGATAGGTTGTAATGGGCCTGTTACCTCAAGATCGGTATTAAGCTTTCCCGCCTTACCGCATAAAAGAATTCAGTAGGCATTCTTGACAATCATCTTTTGGGAAGGAATTTTCCATTGTAATAAGTATCTGCAGTACCAAAGTCACATAAAATCAAAGATCAGCACCACACGTACCTATACATCAAGCGATCGTTCTGATCCCCACTTATTATAGGTCCATCCAGTAAGCAGTGGTCGTCTTTTTTAAGCAAAGGTCGAGAACATCAACCATTAATTTTCCCTCTGCTGTCTGATTTATGGTCAGAGTCCATCCCTGGTTGTATCTTCCTACTCAAAACGGGAGGCACCGTTTCATAATACCTTTCTCTTTTAAAATGCTCCGTTCTAAGACCTGCCTTAGTTTAAATTTGCATAGATGCTGCCTCATATGTGATGGAGGACGTTGTCTTTCTTCTCTTCCTATCCTTGCGGCTTTTTTAGTCACACCGCATCGAAGTGGCTTCCACAGTTGTGCCTTCTTTTGCTGCTATCCGTTCTATCGTTTACTTTTATGTCAAGGAGCCTGGATCAGTTCCCTAAAGCGCTTTAGTTGTAGCCTCTGTGCGTTGACCAATTTTTTTTTTTAGAAGATTTTCATCTTCTGATTTAGATGGAGATCCTAGGTCTCTCAGCAGCAATAGAAGTTCCCATGCTACTTTGATGCTCCCCGCGTCGGAAGCAGCTGTCTGAATCATCGTCTAGCATCGAAGTCTCACAGGCTCTTAGTGGTGTAGTTTATGACTAAACCCACATAGCCTAATGATGAGACATGATTTTGTTCTTTGGGTCGTGATCTACTCCTGCGTTCGTCGAGTCTATGTCTCCTTCTGAGGGGTCTAGAAGGATAGTAACATTTCCATCATTTGTGCCTAATATTTATGTAAGTGATTTTGAAAGACTACCTTAAGGTGGTTACCTTATTTCTTTAATCGTCATAAGCCCACATAAGCTGAACTCTTCCTTTTCATAGTTGACCGGTATTGGTAAGATTCCAATAACCGAGCCGGGTTGTAGTAAAGATTTTCTCTACATGTTCTACCCAGGGCTATTCGGCCGAATGGTTTGAGACATCAAAAGCCAATACAAGACAATGTTAAGGAATCTATTAAAACTCATAGCGCCTTGTTTAATGTAAATCTGGCAATCAATGCTGAAGTTCCATTCCATTCACCGACCAAATTTGTCTTATGAATCGATGTCAAAACCCGTATCTGTAAATTACTCGATAGGAATTCTGTTAGGTCCAGTTCGTAAAACATCATGACCGAGTGATCTTAAAATTTCATTCTAAAAAGTTGGCTATCTATCTTGGTATTACCTAACTTAAAGGCTGCATTAGTTCCTACTCTAACTCCACCGGAATCCTGTCAGGTCCATTTTCTAGCAGATTATTTCCTGAAAAGTTGGCTACCTATCTTGAGGTTAATTGACCGCCAGATTTTATCAAAGCCACCGCATTCTAAACGTGACAGGGTTGAGCCATTGAGAATCTATCTGTGTGCACTTGACATGCTCAAGTCAAGTGTGGGAACCGTGTAGTGGCTTTTTCTGATGAGAGAGATGTCAATTAGCTTAACTCCGTTCCCACACGTTGTATGTCGTAGGCGACATTTATCGACGGCTGTAGATAACCAAATTTATAAAATCAGCCAGTACGATGACAACCACGTATTCTATAAAGGTAATCATGAATCTAGACGACAAGCTCATAAAAAAAGTCATAACGGACGCGTCGTGGTGGACAATCCGCACCACGGCTTCTTTCATAAATCTGCCGTTTATAACGAATTGTCAACCAAACGTCGATATTACCACGCTTTAGCGAATCCGGATCGTAGTAAGAGACGCATCTTCCTAGAAAACAACCGCCACAGTAATTAGCCCCCCCATCCTTAATCCGCTACCAGTATGTACAGTTAAATAACTCGGAAACATAATCTCTCCTAGGTACTAACCTACATCTCAATTTAAAACTACTCCACAAGTTAGAGCACCCAACAGAAACCCTCGGAGGATACCTTCAAACTTTCAATCACTGTCAGTTCCGCAAGGACATTGTAATTGTAAAACTTTTATAATAAACGAACAAGGACTAGCAATTTTAAACTCAAATGTTTACAATCCTTTACTCAAATACAATAGTAGAACGAACAACCGCATGTGTTTGCAGAGTTCTTTTCGTTTCAATATTGTCAGATACGTTCTTGGATAAAAAAAAAAGACACAACTCCTTCAAAGCTCCACAAAAGTTCCTTTTCGTTTCCTTCTCGTCTGTCAACAAAACGAACATCATACAACAAGCAGCACAAAAAAAGGAACAATTTCGAACATGAAAAGAGGGAACAACACCTCATCCTTTAGCAATACGAACAACGGAAGGAAGACAGAAACCTGGGGCGCCTCTGAACTCATGAGCAAATCATTCGTCGTCGTCTTCGTCGCCACAAACAGCCGCGCCACGTCATGCCACACCATCAAGACATCAAGTGTTTACTAATTAAAGTGAATTGCCGTAAACAGCCCTCGCATCCGCTGAGGAACAAAAATACGAAACGAGTGTTTGCTTTGTCATTGAGACTCACGAAATTGTATACCCGAGGTATGGTGGTGTGGGTTTATATCCCTTTTTGAAGGAACCGCTCTATCAGTGGGAAGCTACACGACTATAAAACGTGTTAAATGTTTGTCTTACATTTTATAAATACAATAAGATTGTCTATCTACATTTGAGATACATCAGTCTCGAGCTAGGTTCATCTTTAACTCGTTTGCTGCCTATCAACTTGGGCTACGAAATGCATCCTTGTTAGTGTCGCATCGAATTACATCTACTAATCGCAGTACGCGCAATGGTTGAGATGCATCTCAAATGCGTGTTGGGATGGGCTTAGTGGCCCGCAGTTGGGTGCAACCTGAGGCGTTTAAACTCTGAAAGAATATTTAATTGCATTGCATGTTGACTGTTCGGGTAGGCTTGGCATAGGATTCAAAGTAACAGAGGGATTCCATGCGGGTTATTCGTTATCTGACAAAGCGTGTCTGTTTCGGGATGAGGGTATTGTACTATAAAGCGGATTAGTTCAACTTGATTGATGGGAACAATTTGGGAATTAAGGAGGAATGCAAGGAGCCTTTGTGTTGGGAAGTAATGTGTCTTGATGGGTTGGTACCAATTGAACGTCGGGTGTCCCTAAATGAAATTTAGTTGATTTTTCGGTTTGAAAGTTCTTGACTTGTGAGGTATTTGGAGTTTTGAAGGGCTACGCATATTCTTACCATATGGCACTCGAAATACCATAGTACGTCTTTTATATGTTCAATTGGGGCAATCATATTTATTGGACGTCAAGTTGTTGATATCGAAATGAAGCTCTCAAGGGCCGCTGTTATTTACTAAGCCTAGACGTTTTTAAAGTATAAGTTACATGTTACATCTGATTCTATTCCCTTAACGGAAACTGAACTGTTATTTAGAGAAGCTTACTATGCATTCAGAGCTTGGATGTATGGTATCTTTGCATTGACGTTTTACACTTTGGTAACATTTGCGAATATGATTCCTGGAGTAACACCTCTTTATATCTTCGATAGCGCGCCTTCGTTGCTTCTTTCTAAATGACCGGTGTTCTTCCTTCCTTATTTGCCTATAGAACTCAATAGCAGCTCTCGTGTTCACCTGCAGCTTAGCCTTGTAGGCCTCGTTCTTGGCTGCGAGCATCTTCCGGCATTCTTTAACAAACCAAGGGTTTCTTGCTGGTGAGCGCGAGAAACCTAGCACATCAGTTGCGGCTGATCTTGGGGCTTGTTGACATCGTTGCCATTAGATGCTGGTAAAATAGTGGTAATCGACAGGTTAAGGGATACGCGTTCTGCGAAGGATTTGGCGGTCTCTTGCGATTGCATTCTTTCGATATTTCTGATTTGTTGTTGCGTGTTGGATATCCGCTATCTTTCCTTGGCTGCGATAAGGTTAAGGAATGTTAGAACATCAAAAATACTGGATGCGTGCCTATTGTCTATCGCAATGTGATCAATTTGACAGTTCGTTGATCTGGAGACCACCATGTCCCCTTCGATATCGAGGTAAGGAAACCACGTGCTGGCTATAGTGGCATTTCGTGCCGCATTCAAGTCAATTAGCCGAAGTCCGTTGCCAGACGTGTTGTCGTGGAGGCTGTCTTCACCGAAAATACATACTACTAACGATATCTTTGCGTTAAAAGCTCATAAGTTTTGTCAAGGAGCTCATAGAAGCAGTCTTCGCCATATCATCTGTTTCCTCCGTCAGCTTATGTTGGCGAATTTGGCCTTGATGCGGATTCTTACAATGCGTTCGATAATGTCTTGAAAGCATAAGACTTCTTGCCTGAGTATGGCATTTATAGCAAATCGACATGTGAATGGTCGCTATTTCTGTTCACGGTCCTTAGCAGATGTCATAGTTTTTCATTCCTTGCCCCTCCCATCGTATTTCCGTGATGGCAGTAATGTCTGCTCTCGTTACGCATGGTCGTCAACAAGAAGACCAGTCCTTTGAGAGGCTCCTGGTTGCTTTGTTACAATGGATTTTTTTCCTGAGCGGGTAGTTAACCCCCAACCTGGAGGGCCAGTTCCAAATTATTAGATTCCTCTAGGCCACGGGGCTATCAGTATCCACTACGGAATGCGGGCTGCCGTTGGCCTTTCGGCTCATCCGCCACCATCTCTTTTAAAGGGGCCTGACTTACCCTTGAGATTCCTAAATGACCAGTTGACCGAATATGTCGGACCAGCACATCTAGGTTATTCACTTTGTCCATGCTAACTGGGACTGTAGTCGCCACACCGTTGGCTCCATCATGGGAGTTCTTCCGCTGCCGCCTGAAAATGGAATATGTGAATTATTTTGAGTACACGTCTTCCCCCGCTCTATATATGAATTCACACCCTATCTGCGGTCATGGCACTCAGTGGTCGCCATGTGAAGACTTAGAGTCTTAGTTATTAGGCATCAGCTAGGTGACAACTCAAGGTTTCATATAATCGCATTGCCTACCTTTTAGGTTTAAAGGGTACATTCACTCATTGCCATCAAAAATTCGATTATACATGGAAGTCAGATCGCTACAGCTCTATGAAGTGCTCCGAAGCCAATTGGCCCAGAAATTAATTGGTACTTGCGAGAAAAAGGCTCTAAACAACAAATAATTTGATGGATTCAAAATATCAATCTCGCAAACATTAAGATATCTGAAAAACAGTCACGAATGACATGGTGATAGCGTGGAGGTAGATAATGAAGATGAATGTCAGCCAAGCATGTATAAACCTCTATAAGAATACGCCACAGATGCAGATCTAGGGTCCCAATTGTGATTACTGAAACGAAAGAGTTCGCGACAGAAAATGTCTAACGCGTAGTTGAATTGTTTCACGGCCTGTTTGTCATGTGGCAGCATCATCTTTTAACCAAATGTCGTATACATCAATACCCTCCAATTTAGGCCAAAAGAAGTCATTTATCTGGTTGCGATATGGAGCACCAGTAACAATCACAATTTCGAATATGTACGGTCCAACGATCTCTCAGACCAAAATACCCACCAAACAATGAAATGTTGTGGATTCATTTGTTACAAAACAATCACATATGGGTTCTTTGAACCACAAATACTGCAATTTTGACGATTAACAAAGCCATCAAGGTAAAACTAAACTTAAGATGCTTTTACTCGAACTTTGGCAGCCTAATTTTTATTATTTTTTGACATTTTCTGCTCTAGCGAGGTATACGTCGGAGCGGACAATTTTCCGCAACTCATAAATGGTGTTTTTTTCAGAAGTATAGAACTTCGAATTGCAATAAAACACAAAAAAATTGTTTTAATGGCCATCAATTTGGCTTTATTGGAAGGATAATTTTATGCCATTAATGTTTAAATGTGATTTCGGGCATGTGGCTGGTTCGAATTAAGCCAAGTCTGAGTCCAATTTCCAACCACTTTTTCGAGCATTTGGCGCCGGCCGTATGTCGGCAATAACGCCACGAATGTTGGCTTCCAAGTCCCCTAACGTTTCTGGTTTGTTGGCAACTTCACATATCCCCAAAGAAAATAATCCAGTGGTGTCAAATCGCACGATCTTGGTGGCCAATTGACAGGTCCATTCCGCGAAATTATGCGCTCATCAAATGTTTCCTTCAATAAATCGATTGTGACGTGCGCTGTGTGGCATGTAGCGTCGAGGCCGTCTTGTTGGAACCACATCAAATCCACATTCATGCCATCCTATTCGGGAACAAAATAGTCGGTTATCATGGCTCTATACCGGTCTCCATTAACGGTAACTGACTCTCCAGCATCATTTCGGAAGAGGTATGGCCCAATGACTCCACCAGCCCATAGAGCACACCAAACAGTCAGTATTTGTGGATGTAATGGCGTCTCAAGGGTCTTATGTGGATTCTCTTCACTCCAAATGCCGCAATTTTGCTTGTTGACGTAGCCATTCAACCAAAAATGATCCTCATCACTGAACAACATTTTGCGATAAAAATCAGCATCGATACCAATCTCATTTTTGGCCCATACACCAAAATCACGACGCATTGCATGGTCTCGCGGCTTTAATTCTTGCACAAGCTGGATCTTGTAAGGTCGTAAGCCAATATCATTGCGCAAAATCTTCCATAAAGTTGGTGGACAAAGCTCCAATTGCTGTGATTCATTCGGGTCCTCTTCTTTTCTTGTATAAAGTTCCATTTTTACAAACCTGAACTGCCAGCGGTAAATCTTTTTTTCTTGCTAACACTTTCCTTGAATTTGGTGGCACCCTTAATTTTATGGTAAGCGTACAGTTCTGGTTTTTTTTTCCTCCCATAGACCATCAGTTCTGAAAAAAAAAATAGTTTGCATCGGATCTGCAATAACTTCGCAAAGAAGTATCTAAACTATCACTTTACGTCACATTAATCAATGATGCCATTACAATTAAAAAAAAATACCCGTGTTAATTCCACAGTAACTCCTAATACCAATTAAGTAATAATAATCCATCGACTTGATACCCCTTACTTTTACCATTTTATTATTACATAGTCCCTACTACCTACAAAGATCTTCATTTGGATTTATGAAATCCCGTCACAAACAAAAAAACGCACTAAATGACCGCATAAGCAATCAAATTCGAATAAAAGTTCCTAACCCAGCCAAGATCTCCTCCCAAGGCGTGCCTTTGTAATGGAACCCCGGCAACTGGAAACACTTTTCCGGATAAATTGCGCGTATGCCAACCCTGGGTGCACATAATGAGACAATAAATCCCATGCTAATTGATTGCCAGAGATTTGTTCTTGTATTACCTGTTAGCCTGTGCCAACAGAAGAAGAGTCCTTTGTGAGATCGTGTAGTGTATTCCTTCAATCGATTTAATGGTATTTCCCCGTTCCATGTGTTGCCCCTTTGAGCGTATATTGGCGGCAAATTAATTGCGATAATAATATCGCAGGTTTTACGATGCACTTTCAAGGCACAAGAATAGAATGACTTTTACCTTGGAAAAGGAAGCCATTAACCAAGACAACACGTTATGTATAGATGTGTGTGTGTGGATAGTAATCGGACCGCGATATGTATGAATGTATGTAGATTCAAATGACTTGCAATTAGCCGGCATGTGTAGAATCCCTTTTCCAACGTTTAATGATGTAATTTGGTTCTTTAGATGCGCGGTGTATCTGCGCATCTGCAGCAATTGTTGGGAACGAGATTACGACCGGTGTGGAATGTAATACCTTCCCCGGCACATGACCCACACTTGCTAAAATTTCCATTCTCATGTTTATAGATACATCATTGAGATTCATGTTTTTTTTTTCAAGTCATGGACTTACAACATCTGTTTACTGTTGGCTGTGCATTGAATGTTTATGTATACAACTCCTGCTTATGTGTTTTTTGTTTGAAGGCTTCCAAAACTAAACGTATAGCGATCGTCACCACAAAAAAACCGCCAAAGAGTGGTTTCTTTTGATGTGTCGAATGTTTTGAATGTGAGACACGGGGAGTCTTCAAGTCTTTTGAAGGATGAAAGAGTTTTTATATAGTGAACGACGAAGTGCCGATGAATGTTGATGTGGTTCTACTTTCCACCTTCACACAGTCAGTTGGTATTTTTAACAGCAGGAGTACAAAGAATGCCGCGTGCACTACCGCCAGCCAACACGGTGGGGAAACGTTTTAAAAAACCAAAGCCTCGTGCTGACGGCTGGAAAGAAAAATGGTTCTGTAAATGCTCCCTCAAACCGACTGACGAATTACAAATTCATCGCGAGACTAAACAATTTCCGTTGTTTGCATTCTTAAAGTCGTAAACATGGTATAGTCTGGCTAGATGTGGCTTTGGCGTTGAATCTTTTTATTTCAGTTTTCCGGTAGAGAGAATAATGTTTTTAATTAGCCCCCGGCAGGGAGAATATAAATCTGTAGGTATTTATGAAGGCATGTTCTTTTTTTTTACATCTGCATTAACATTTTTTTTAAAGGCCCAATAAATTCGATTGTTCAGAAGTCGTTCTATAATCTCATCACGACTGAATAGTAGGAAAAGTTTTAGGATGTTGTAAAAATGTTTACATGGAATAAATCTTCTCTGAGAGAGGAGTGGGCCGAAAGACATCATCGGTCTTTCACTGCATGCTGTGTATTACAATAAACTGGTCGAATCTTGGCCGAGGATCGAACATTTTCCGTAGAACAACCTAGCTCTTCAGTTACTTTTAAGACGGTTCATACTTCGCCCCTGTAGAGCAGGACTGGGATTATTAAGATCTTATATAGGATCTCCTTCGTCTTTTGTGATCACATTAGAACGATAGGAAAACAAATTTAAATAAAACAAAAAAAAACGGTATGAATCCGGCAATTGGATCTCGAGCTTGTCCTTAGTGGTTGTCTTGTTATCTTAGAAAAGGGTCCAGGAACAACAATAATAAAAAAATAAAACAAAATACGGTATGAATCCGGCAATTGTATCTCGAGCTTGTCCAAAGTGGTTGTCTTGTTATCTTAGACTAAGGGCCCAGGAACAATAATCAAGTGTTGTCAAGTCGCATGATTGCTATGGCGAATTGATAAATGCTCCCAGAATTACTCCTTCACAACTCCGAACGTTTCGTCGCTTATATGGCATGTAGCATCGTACTGGAACCATAGTTCGGAACAACACCCAACTGCTGAACGCTTGCCAAAATTCCTCCTTTACAACTTCGAGCGTTGCGTCGCTTGTATGGCTTGCGTCTTGATGGAACCACAGCTCGGATATATTGATGTTGTCGAGCTCTAACGACAGAAAGTAGGTTAACATAGCTTTAGGTTAGGTTAGGTTTACGGGTAGGTGGAGTATAGGATCCTCTATTCCGCCACACTTAGGTCCATGTGGACCCATTGTGATAACCTTGGTGGGATTTCGTACTTCCTTATCGTTACTTTGGGTTACTCCACTCTATCCAGCCATCCTGATGTTCGTCGGAAAGTTCTTGGATGTCTTGGAAGTAGTAGCTTCCAAGTATTCTGTTCCTCAGGTGACAGAGACTCGGGCAGTGACAGAGGAAATGAGGTGTATCCTCGTGTGTTTCTTCATCACCGCAGCCACTACAGATATCGTCATCCTTGAGATCTAGTTTCATTGTATGGGTTCTGAGAAAGTTGTGACCAGTGAGAGCCCCTACCAGTTTAGATAAGGAGATTCTGTCGTACCGCTAACGTTTTTTGGTCCGGTTCCCGTTGTATTCTGGCCAGAGCTTCCGAGATATTTCGCAGGTAGTCAATGACTTCCAGCTGGTATTGGCTTTCATTCGGGTCTTGTATTCCACTCGTTCTCTGAGGTTGCAGAGTGGTGGTTCGACCGTTTGCAGTGCCTGGTCATGATCTGTAGCAGATCCATTTCTTGCCAGTTCGTCGGCCATCTCGTTGCCGTCTGTGACCAGGAACTTAGCAGCGATCAGCATTATGCTGTGAGCAAAGAACCTTGAGCTCTTCGCGACAGCGGCGAACTAGCTTTGATTTAATTTCGATAGCAGATACTGCTTTTATAGCCGCTTGGCTGTCAATGAATATGATGAGCCGCTCCAGCTCAGTCTGGAACACTCTACTATGATCAGGAAGCCTGATTGATTTTTGTATTACTAATTCCTCTGAGAATATGCCAGCACCTGTTCCACAGTCCATCTTTGATCCATCTGTGAAGATGAATATCGATTTCCTTTTTGTGGGTTCATTCTTGTCCCATTCGTCTCTGCTCGGAAACGAGCAGGTGAAGGGTCGATCAAAGTTTAGATAGGGAGATAGATAGTCAGAGTTTACTACGCTCCCTACGTATTTCTTTAGGACCTGCGCAGGCCCAGCGAGGCTCGGGATCCAGCTTTTGGCAGCTGATTCCTGCATGTATAGATCTAAGGGCAGCAGATTCAGAATTACCTCCAATCCAGAGGTTGGGGTTGTTCTCATCCCACTGGTTGTACCTATACATTTTTGTCATTTGCTTCAAGTTGGTTGCTCTGTCTGTGGCTTGCCACCAGACTATACTGCCATATGTGAGTATTGGTCGCACGATAGCCGTATACATCCACAGGATTATTTTGAGGTTAGGTCCCCACTTTCGAATATTTGGTTGCATGAGTAGATAGCATAGCTCTAAATCTGAGACCATTGACGGTATCAATGTCTCCTTTTTTATTTCGAAAGAATTCAGTGTCGATATGCCGCCATGCCATAAACCGCACCAAATAGTCCATTCAGTGTCGATATGCCGCATTGATGCCTTTGTAAATGCATTGATGCCTGGTCGATCACTTGTAGATTATGTTCGCTCCAATAACGGAAATTAAGCGTGTTGATAAAGACCTAAAGCCTTACATCTCCCTTCATTTGTGTGTGCGAATTTATTATTTTTGTCATCAAGAAGAGCGCCTCCCGTTTAACGTCGAATTTGAACGGCAAGTTTGAGAAGCTTCCCATGTCTGTGTTACTCTTGGATGTTTGACAGACTTTCACATGAGGTGTAGCAGTGAAAGAAATTTTGTTGTCAATTTCGGGATTTGATCCAGGGACACCGCGCTTAGTACTCGAACGCACCAATTACTAGTCCAATGCACTGAGTTTACCTGGGCCTCGTCCGACAAGATCGTTTTTTGGGAGAAATTCGGATCTTCGGCGCCAATTTAGCGAACTCAGGACGTTATCTATGGTCGTCCGGTTTAAACTCTTGCTCCAGCACAAACTTATACACACGTAGGCCCAACTTTAACCGAAAAAAAAACTGGTTTGATTCTGACGATGCCAAATTCAGCTGATCGGCTTCGAATCGACATTTCTGGGTCGTCTTCAACACTCGCAAAGTTGCGACGTTTTGCCCAATTAATCGATGTTGTGTGACCTTCCTCCATAGCCATCCTGCCCATCCCAACCAGTTTGGGGGTATAGCAAAACTAGATTCGCCTCTGTATAGTTCATCTCTAGAAATGCTGTCATATACGTTTTTGAAATCGATAAACAAGTAGAGGGTGTCGATTAAGCCTCCTTTGAGTTTTTTTTTCAGGATCTGCAGAGATTTGATCAGTTATGGACTTTCCTTACCTAAAACCACACTGATAAGGCACGATCTGGTTGTTGGTTAAGGGTTTCAGGTGATCGCAGGCGATATTACGACTCTTGAGTATATACAGCATATAGGGTCTCCGTTTTTGTGGATCGGGGAATCAAAGCCGATGTTTCATTCTTCATGCATACTCTCATCTGACCGAATTTTACTAATAAGTCGGTGTATATTATTGCGATCTTCATGTACCTCTACAGGAAGGGCGTCTTTTCTGATAAGCTAAACTAATATTTCATATTGCTATCCTCACTTGATTTAGATCGGGTTGTGGAAGTTGGAAGTTGTCGCTCTTGTTGCCAATATTGGATGGTTTATTCTGTCTGACAGCTGACTAAAGTGATTTTTCCATATTCTCAGCACCGACTGTGACTAAACTGCGATCTTTCCTTGCTCATCGGAAAAAGATTCTATTCGGGCCTTGTTTCCCTGGCTTTGATGTTTTTCACTTCTTCTTTCTTAAAAGCCGGTGTTATTCCCTCCTTCTTTGCCTATAAATCTCAATGGCAGGTCACGTCTTCACCCACAGCTTTGGCTTTTAGAGCTCGTTTTTGGCTGCCAGCATCTGTCGGTATTCTTCATCAATCCAGGAATTTTTTGTTGATGGGCGTAAGAAACCTATTGGTCCGAGTTGGTGTTAGCCCCTCGTAATTGTCAAATATCCATAATACTGTATGTGTCTCTCTTGTCTATCACAATGGGAGTCTATAGTGGTCCGAGTCGATGTTAGCCCCTCGGAATGGTCTTGTCTATCACAATACGATCAATTTGATTGATGGTTGATCAGGAGACTGCTAGATATCGTGGTGAGGAAACCGTGTACTGGCTATAGTGGTATTTGCTTCCATAGCGAAGACAACTAGCTTAAGTCCACTGCCAGAAGTTGTGTCAAGTAGGCGGTGCCTTTCGACAAGACTGCTTAAGATGTGCTCATTTTCTACCTTTGGGTCGAAATATCCCGGCACGACCAACTTCAAAGTTGTTGATATTATTTGCCTTGGCTATAAGTGGCTACCCTATTCGCTACTCCCAAACTGTATTCCAAAAATTCTATAACGCGTGTAAAGACTTGTCATCGACCGAGTCATCCCATTAAACCCATTTAAGAGGTTGTTCCTCGAAACAGATAAACGGAAGGAAAAACAGACCTAAAGCTGTTTAAAAGTAATTAACACGATGAGACAACAAACTCCGTCCGATTGCGAGATCTAATTAGCAATTAGATTCCCCCGCATAAAATGTACCATAGGACCTGCAGCATGTATTCATACATGAGTTTCTGCTCATACTCAGAGCGTCACATAAATCCAAATCCAGTGGATGACTACGTGATTTACACACAAGAATATACCACGCTCCGGAAGGCCATTAAAAAAATTTAATGGCACCACCATGATTGCATTAAAAAAAGGGACTTCCAACGAAAGTCAAGGGAAGAGAAGTCATATGTTGTCATAAGTTGCTGTTTCTTCCACTCATTCCCTATAAGAATTGTTTTATGGGGCTTCTTCTCTACAGTGACCCTTGCTTTGGGGGCCAGTGCAACATTTATTTCTTCTGAGGAAATTTAATTTCTTTTTTTAAATAGAAATAACGATTAAAATTGTTATAGCAGGCATGCCTAGTTTGAGTCTAGACTAGACCTTATCGATGTTGAAAGTTTTAGTGCTTTACCGGGAACCACTTTATGGTTGTTTATGTCCCCAGAAAATAATAAAAAAGGTGAAGTGTGATGGAAATGAGCTTTTGTATGTTTTCAGTAAGGTACGTTGATTTCTAAAAGCGGTATTAATATATTAATTATTAATATAACCTGAACTTGGGTTTAACTCTTTAGACTGGACGACTGCAACAAGGTCATCCTGGTAAATATTTCTTGAGATTTAAACGCGTGCAAAATAACTTAAAGGAGACATAGACATAGCGCTAAGAGTTTCGCTCGAATATCGAAGAAACGTCTATTGCCTTGATTTGTTTTATATCTACTTGAACATCCTTAAGTACGGGGTGAACTTGAGGCCTAAGCCAACCAACATGCCCCTCTAAATTGCCTGGTAACTGCCTCTAGACGCGCGGCACTTATGGCGTAATCTTCTTCCACTGCGTCTGAACTTTAGCTGGGAATCAAAGAACCTGCAAGTACAGGTGTCGGTAAGCTCTAGATATCCTAGCAATCTTAACCTTCTAATCCAGAGTCTGGAGCAAATTTTGTTTATCCTTGAGCCTATCTTCGGACGTACACTGAAATATAGACATTCGTACCTAAGTCAAACAACACGAATGTGACTCAAAATGTCTATTATCCAGGCAATACCGGACCATCTCTGGTTACCAAAATATCAAAGGTCCCTCGGTTTTTTAATGTTGAAAATATCACGTGTCATTACCATCAACGGTGTCCTCATAAAACACGTGTCCAGTAGGTGTACACGCGAAAAGACTTGGCCTTTTCAGCAATGACTTCTTAAGAAGTAGTACATGAGGAGATCATTGCCCCTTTTTTCTGTTCACTCCCAGTATACATGTCTTAACCTCCTTAACGTATTCTTTGACAGCCTATATTTCATAAGTTACTTACTTCGGAATCCTATCATGATAGGATGGGATATTCAAGACCCATGTATTATAACAACAGGCCTTCCTGGTCCAAGTGTGCTCGCTCTATCATTACCTATCCTGGCATAACACATCTAGACCCGATGTATTTCCTGATTTTCCCGTTTAACCACTTTTCACTTTTTGTTGTCATCATTTTAGTAGTAAGAACTACGCTCTTGGAAAGTTTAGCGGAATGCTTTTGACTTTGACAATACTGTTCTAACTTGTGGAGATATTTTTAGTCATCCCCAAGTATGATCTTTTTTTTACAATTCACAAACACGAAAAGGTTTATGTATACCTTGGTCGTGCGAACGCCCGGTTTTTCAGTGCTCAATTAACTCTGAGTTAAAGCAGATCATTTCATCTGAATTTAACTCAACCTAGCTATTGGGTCTAAAATAAGACGAAAATCATGTTTCTCCGGTTAACTTAAAGGTTGGACTGTAACTACGATGATCTTGCACTAAAAAAAAACTGGACGTAGCTACTTTTCATGAAAATGATCGAACCAAGAGGCTCGCTTTTCGTATAAAAGTTGTTTCGTAAAAGTAGCTAAAAACTTGGTTAGCTTTTAAGCAAGCCGCCACACTTCAGTAGAATCCATTTAAGTCTGTTATTTTATTGTGTTTTTACTAACTATGTTGTGAAAAAGGATATAACGCGTAATTATCAAACGATCGTTATAAATACCAACTTTTGAAGCAACAGTTTCGTTAGGACCTATGTATGATTTTTTTTAGAACCATCCATAGGTAAGGTTGGTTGGTGGGTTGATAAGGTAGGCGGTGTAAGTTTTCCCTCAGCACACTCAGGAAAATATAGACCCATTGTGATGCCCGTTGGGGGTCCACGAGTGTGGGTGGCTGCTCCATTTGTCCCGTTATTGCCCATTGCTGTCCGTCTCTTTGCAGCAATCCAGATGTTGTTGTGAACCTAAACAAACATTAGAGAGAGCGATTTCGTATAGATCCGTGAGGTAATGGGAACAAATAAATTTTCCTCAAGTTATTTTGAGACCTGGACCGCGACACAGAAAGTGGAGGGTATCCTAGTGTACCCTCAAGTATACCCTACGACAAGAACAGATAAAACGACCTACTGAATAGAACCCACCCAGACATCGCAAGAATTACGGCGATAGTTACGGGACACAATGCCGCAGTTGCGGGAACACACATGAGAGAAAAACCGTTGTTCATTTCATCTGCAAATGTCCGGCACTAGCAAGAGCCAAGTTGCGTGTGTTCGACCAACCATTCTTCGACAACCTTAGCTACATCTCGGGTAAAAGGATACGTTTTTCTAAACTTCACGGGCTAGATCTAGAGACCGCCTGTATCACATCCACAACTATCATCATAATAAAGGTCTCACGAGTCGTGGCAACAAAAAGGCACATAAGTGCCACTTGGGTTCATGTTGAACCGCCACTTCTAACCTACCTACCTACCTAGTGTATCTCCATCAACGCAGCCTTTATAAGATGCATTTTCAGTTTGTGGCTTTTGAGTATGCTGTTTCCATTAAGAATCCCTTCTAGTGTCAAAACAGAATTCCTTTTTTTTGAAGGTGTTTGTGGGTTCAGGCTTTGTCATACTCGGGCCACATCCTCTTGGATGTTTCACAGGTTGGAAGGGAGTTCCACCTGTTTTTAGCGATATCCAGTGTTTTCTGTACCACCGTGATTTGAGGTAACACAGTGGCGGTTTGACAGACTGGCTAGTTCATTAGCAATTTCATGCCCAGTATGCCTCTGCGTCCGTTGACCCAGCAGAACTTGGACGCAAAGAACATTCAGCTCTTCACGACAACGCTTCATAAGCTTGGGCTTTATTTCGACAGCAGAGATTGGTTTAATTGCAGCCTGACTATCAATAAAGATGGTGATATCATCTGGTGGCATTGAGGTCGCTACTGCCTATTACTCAGCCTGGAAGACACTGCTAATCTCAAGGAGACGAAAAGTGCTGTTAAGCTTTGGTGTTGCAGAAAACACTCCCGCTACAACACCTGCGTCCATTTTTGAACCATCAGTATAGTTGGTTATGGTTTCAATGCCCAATTTGTTCCTCTCCCACTCCTCTCTACTTGGAAAGATGAAGGAGATGCAGGATGGTCTTTGAAAGTCAGGGTGAGCAGCATGTAGTCAGAGGACACAGCTGACACCGTTTATAAATGCACGAGTACTTCTTACAAGATATCGAGTCCTATAATTTAAGCCCGATTTTAAATGGCCAATTTGTTTGATAAGCTTTTTGAGAAAATCGGTATTTCTCGTAAGATTCCTTAGATCGCAGCGTGAGAAGTGACATTGAAAACAATAATTGGTGTTGCTATGATTGGGAATCTATTTTACATCCTTTGCGTTGCAGTTTATCGTACTAACCACTAAGCCAATGAGGCCCTCATCTCATAAGTCCTTGCACTATTTTGCTATCACCCAGGATAGCTTGGTTTCGATTAGGAGTGATACAACAAAAAACAAATTTTTGGCGCAACAGGCGCGTTAGGACCCAGGGCCGAGCTTTCTCACAACCATTCATGTGTGCGTTCGTACTTCTTGCACGATGGCGGGACCTCCTGATTTATGCCTAATCTGAACGTCTAAGTTGAGATAAGCTTTTCTTGAACAATTGATACTACTTGAATGATTTGCCAGATCATCAGGAGAGGAGAGCCAGTGAAAAATAATTTAGGTGTTGGGAATCAAACCCTCTGCGCGGCAGTTCATCGCACAAATCATAGCGCCACTGAGCCGATATGAGTGATATCCTACATAACTTTCGCAAGAAATTTTAATTGGATGCGCTTTAATTGTATAGCACAAACCGTAACTATCGTAAAATCAGGATTTATATAACATTCTGGTATTGGTTGAGCAGGGATTCGGGCTGGTTGACTTTTTTTCTGTAAGTCACGGTTAATTATCTAATCCTATGCCAATAATTCATGAACGACTAATACACCATATTGGTTGAGTTCTTCTTGAAATTAAGTTATAAACCCTCGAAAATGTGCTGCCAACGGGGGTTCACAGGATGCTGTGCTGCCAAGTCTCCGTAAGCATGGATGTGAATGAAATTATTTACCATAGTCCTAAAAGTTCGTCTAACAAAGTCTCCACTAATTGTAAAAACAACCCCATTGATGGGCCGACACAAGACCTTTCCCCACAAAAAGAAATAATGGGTTCTGCAGGACGGACTTTTGTTTTCAAAATGTAACGCAATAACCTTTCAAGTGACTTGAGAAGTATGCCCGTACCGTGACGGGACGACGTTCTTTTTTGGTTTGTTTGCAAAACAATTTCCACTCAAATAATCTTGAGCGTCTATAAAGCGCTGACCTTCGAGGTCAGATAGATATTTCATTTGATTGCTGGTCTCGTATCTATATTTAGCTTCCTTTGGAATTATGCCGAAGTGATGGGAGTGAGTGAGTAATTTATTGAAGAATTAGATTTGTTTTTTTTTTTTCACAGAGGGGGATGACTGTTGGGGTTATTTTAATTTAGGTAAACAAGAGATATCGGCGCGAAATGCCATTAAAATTATCAAAGAATTCCTTTGAGCGTTGCGATGATGATGGGAGATTGTTAAATTTAATGATGGCGCTGTTTGGCAAGTCAACATTTTAATGGATTTGAAATGACCTGTGTCAATTAGGAGTTTGTTTAAAGAAGTCATTATCATTAAAACAAGATGTTCTGTTTGTTTCACATCGAATTAATGTAATTTGGAATTTTTTGGTAAAACAAATTCAATTTTGGTTTACATGTTGCTCAAACGAGTGAAGGTTGTTATAATTTGCTCGTTGTGTTTTTTTGTCCTTGACTAGATAATTAGCTAATGCGTTTTTTGTTCTATTGGGACGAAAAAAGTGGTCAACCAATTGTGTCAATATGAGTTTTGGCAGTAAAAAGAAGATCGTAGGGTATATGTACAGCCTCACAAAGCAAAATAAAATTAGGCCCTAAAGCATAAATAAAAAAGTAAGACCTTTGCTTTGATTTCGTTGACTTCAGTCCTGGCAACTTCTTTTAGTCCTTTTTATATGCGGAGCTTACGCTTGAAAACTTGTTCCTTCAGGTATACGATACCTGGATAAGTCGAATACTTAGTTGCAATAGAAATACAAAATGGGTGGTGGTTTTAGTGAGTAAAAATCTCACACTACTTTGGGCACGTGCTCATCGTGTCTATGAAGATTTCCACCAGCCCACGGCAAAAAAAAGGTATACGATACCCATACTATAAAACGTAAACTTGAAGACAAGTCACAGAACCTAGGAAGCTTAAAAAAGCCAAAAAACTACATCATTTCGACGGAGCCTATAAAGTGTACTCCGACCTGTCGTCGCACGGACCGCTTAACCATAACAAAACATTCGCAGAAACGTGGTGCTTCATGGTAAAAATGGGCATGTTACTCACGGTTTTAAATTTGGAACTTGTCGTTTGTGTCTAATTCAGCCATTAGGAATCCGTGTTTATCAGAATAACCATCAATTTAAACAAATTTAACAGTCTCAGAAGATTTGGAAGTTAGGGTGAGGCAGCATGTAGTCAGAGGAAACAGCTTAGCTACAGTTCCAAGTATCTTTTTAGGATTTGAGTTCATTTTCCGGCAGTTGAGTTGGCTGATTGTTATTGCTACTTTGTCTGCAAGGTCTAGCATGGTTATTCGCATCCATTTAAACATGGGTAACAGTCCAGATGATGGTGGTAACACTTGATCCCTGTCGATGTTTGTTTTATAAATAACTGGCTGTAACGGTCCCTAATATCGATTTCTTGTTATTTGGGCATTCCAATATGCAATACTGCCATCTCGAGTTTCAAAACAATGCAGGGGAGAAGATGAGTTCCACCATGCCCATATATTCTGAGGAATGCTTTACGAAGCCTTAAGCAAAAGCGACTGAAGATATCCATCCAAGACACCTGGACGATACATTTCTTGATAACGGAAGCAATGGCTCCGATATCGATTGTTGAAACATATATTCTCAGGAATACTTTCTGAACAGTCTTAAGCAAAAGCGACTGGAGATATCCATCCAAGACTACTAGACAATGAAGCAATGGCTCCGGTATCGATTGTTCTTCTCCATCCGATGATCGCATCTATTTTCAGATTCTTGTTGTCTTTCTTAGTTTGGGATAGCTGGATTGTGGATTTTTGTTTCTTTTGCAATTCCCGGCTCTTGGTATTACGATCTGATATTGTGTTGTCACTGCTAGATATTCAGTATTACAGCAGTTCCCAAGTCATTTGGACTCGGAAACAGATGCAGTTTGGTGCTTGGCACGAGTAAATGCATCCTTTGCCTTCGGAATGGTAATATTTTCATCCATGTAAGGATTAGGATCTACCAGGAAATCTGTTTCTACACTAGTACTGGGCACAACATACTCAAAAGCCACAGAAGGCATCTTATAGATGATGACCTTTGTAGAGGCTGCAGTGATGACGAAATACATGAAGATACCCCTCCACTTTCTGTGCTGCTGCCCAGGCCTCAGTCAACTAAGAAAAAGAACTTTAGGAAAATATTTTGTTCATGACCTCACGGATCTATTCGAAATCCCTTTTTTCTAATCTTTTCAGGTTTGCAACAATATCTGGATGGCTGGAATGGGATTAATAATAATAGACAGTAACATGATCACAATGGGTCTATATTGACCTGAGTGTGATGAGGGAAGACGTACACCGCCTACCTTATCAAACTCTTTAGCTTTCTGAAGTCTTAGGCGATCGTTTTCTTCTAGATTTTTCGTTTTTCCTATTCTTCTGACCGTCAACTTGCAGGATTTGACTCTACTACGGATGGACGCAGTTGATGATATGGAAAGAGGGTGATCGTCGAAAGAGTTTTGAGTTAGATCAAACATAATTTGTAGACGAAATATTTGTCGAACCCAGCAGTAATTCTACTGCCACGACTTCTTTTTGGTCGTATTTGACCAAATCATGAAAAACTTGGGAACAAATCATAGGTTGGTGGCAGGACGTGTCGCTCCTCATCCCATTCAGATCAATATAGGTCCATTTGGATTTGAATTGGAAGTCCACAATCCACATGTGTGAGTAGTTACTTATTTGTTCTCGTTGATGTCCATATAGTCACTTTCTAGCTAGCTATTCAGATGCTGTTTCTAGCCTAAAAAATTGGAAATGTACTGGAAAATGTAATTTAAAATGTTAAAAAAAATTAACAGGGTCTTAAACCTAGCTTATCCCTTTATTTGTCTGTGCGGAGTTAATATTTCTGCCACAAAGAAAGTCCGAATGGCAAATTTGGTGGAGCAGTGAAAAAAACTTAGCTTTAGTCACTTTGGGGACCCCGTATTTAGTAGTCACTGCACCTACATTAATTAAAAAGTTACTTTTAACTGGCTGGGGACTGAACACTAACATGGAAGTGTATTCTCGTGCGCTACTTCATCGCTGTAAACTGCTAAGCCTAGCGCGAATAACGATGTCCATCAGGATTAAAATAAAAGTAATACGAAGGGATGTGACTTATGGGTCCAGAATCAATCTCAGTCGTATGCTTATATTTGCCGGCTTTGAAAGTAACGAAATTAATTAAATCCCGTCTGCACATAAATCGTAGCAGCCCTATAGGGTTTTTTTTACAGGCATAAAACTTTATTTTTTAATAAAACAATGGAATGACCAAATTTACTTTATTAGCTCACAAATTTCATGGCATTTAATGTTTAAAAATACAATGGCCTGCGAGACTGCGCCTTATGAATGCCATCCAGTCGGTCCAATTTTGCACCAATTTTTCAAGCATTTTTGAGTCTTATTTCGTCTATATTGCTTCGAATGTTGGCTTCTATGTGATCAATCAGCATAGTCCAGAGATTTGACGTACCCCCACAAAAAGTAGTCCAATGGTTTCAAATCACACGAACGAGGTGACCAATTCACAGTTCCATTTCTTGAGATGATTCGTTCACCAAAAGTTCGGCTCAATAATGCCATGGTTGCACACGTTGTATGGTATGTTGCGCCGTCTTGTTGAAACCACTTCTCAAATGATTTCCAATGACATGAGGAATAGAACAAAATTACGAATCATTTGCCTGTAGCCTTCACGCCATTCATGGTTATGCTGGAATGGGTTTCGGATTTATAGACAAATCTGCCGATTGCGCCTTCGGCATGTAAACCGCAACAAACAGTGAACTTTTCGGAATGCAGTCTGAAGAGACTCATGAGGATTGTGCTCACTCCAAAAACAACAATTCTGCTTGTTTACATATACCCGTCAAGCTAGAAATGAGCCTCATCACTGAAGATAAAAATCTGATCTTCCGATGGCTTTACTTCTTGCACCAGTTGGATCTCCAAAATCTATCCTCAAAATTGTCCAAGTAGTGGACGGGCAGAGACGGAGTTGTTGAGAAAGTCGTCGGATCGATAATATCGGGTCTTCTGTCAGACTCACGTCTACAGCGGCGATGTCTTCTTCTGTAAGCACGGTTCGGGCTCGATTTGGATGAATATTATCAAAAGGAGTAAATGTGGTCATAAATCGATCCATAGTATTGCGTATTAGCTGCTCATATGGACGATTATGCGCAGCGAAATCTTAACGAAGTGCTCGATAAGTTTTACAAAAAGAGCGCTAATTTCGGAAAAAAAACTGTCCAGGATTTGTAAACGTTGTTCTGGTGTAAGTCTTTCCATGGTGTTTTGCCAAAAAGTCAAAACACACTTCATTAGTATGACAGCTAGTTTGGCAGTTATCCGTATTTGAAGTTCTATACCTCTAAAGAAAAAACACCCAGATTTAAGCTCATCATGTGTCATTCGTGTAATTTGGAGACGTGGATACTCCTTTTATTATTTTGATTGATCTATCTTTAACGGCACAGTAAACTCTAATCGTCTTTAGCCTATGGGGAAGTTTTGTTACGTAAAATGTGTCGATAGCCTCACCGAAATATTAAAAACTATCTAGAAATTATTTCTCCCCTCGTCATATATTAGGAAATGTGATAGTTGTAGCCCTTTCTATATATAAGACGCTTTTCAAACAACTCCCAAATATCCCTCAGTCTCCCTCAAAACTATGGTAATACAGACATACTAATTAGCTTAGTTCCTTTCCACAAGTTTGCAAAGCGTGCATGTCCCAAAACGAAGTCCCTCATATCTCTCATCGACTTATCATTATCTAACCTCCTTTCAGTGTCCTTTTACATAGAAAAAAAAATCAAATTCCTAAAAATAGACTCCATCAGCATTACCCCATAATACAAAGGAATAAACACAAAAGTATCCTTGCATGCAAATTTCTGGTCGACTTCCCTAACATTTTATGCATACCAATGTGCTTCCTCTGTAACGGAGCAAATACATTGGTATCCTCGTGTGTATGTAGCCCACTAGCAAAGTAAGTTAATCAGAAGAATCACTGTATGCTAAAGAGGATAATGTCGGTTATAAAAATAGCACACCCAGGAGCAACACGGAAATGGTGAACTACCAAATACCCGTATAGCATGTGTCCTGAATAACAATCGAGACTTACAAGGAGGGCAAAAATAAAACACTAGAAACATTTTTTTGTTTTCTTTTTTTACTAGAAATATCCTTTTTCGAACAGAGTGTCCTATCTTGGATCAATATAACCTAGTTATGAGGATTCTAATCGCTAACACCAGGAAAATTAAGTTGAAATTCCACCAAATCCGACTGCGGTCATTTTCCTAGAAAAACACTTATCGATCATTGTCCTTAGAAGTGCTGGAATGACAAGAAAATATATCTCATCATCTATCACAAAAAAAATATACACAATCAAGCAGAAAATCAATTGTATCTGAGTATCTGTTGCTATTTTCTTTGTTCGAAATACCCATACTTGGACGGGAATATCCTTCTCGTTGACAGCCTAATGAACACCCTTCAAATTATGAAAAATAACTCCTCCTCGCTGGGGGGTACCCTCTGCTCTATTGTGGCAGAAAGCCTGCTAAACACGAAGACGTTGGAAATTTCATTCCTCAAGTCGATAATTACAAAGTGACGGAATAATTGGTACACAGCCGGTGCTTGGTTATATTTGGCATGATTCTGTATCTTGATCCCGTTCTCTGCGTGAGACCCTTTCAGGGTTTTCAGGAAAAAAAACAGACGAAAACAATTAATCTTTGTGTCGTTTGTGTAATAGCGTGTATATCGATACCCTATATAGGAAAGGTTCCCTCTGACAAATGGTCATAGTGGCGTGTTCATGGTGTGTGTATTGGCCTGAGGTGAAAGGGCGGGGATTCTACTTGAGGTATCATTTTGCCATTCGCAACTGATGCGATGATGAAAAATGATTTTGTGTGCTCAGTTTTGTTTGGTACGTGTGGGGAAAGGAAATTGTCAGATTGTTGGATAGGCTTTAAGAAATAGATGTTGAGATACATACATCTGCTCTTGGGGATTGTGTGGAGATGGGGCAATTGACCTGCTTGATTTCATGTGGTACGCGTTCCGAAATGGGCAATCAACTGAAGGGCAGTATATCACTTGAATTGGTCTTAAGGTTTAAAGTGGAGGCCGGAAGACCATTAGCATGGTAAATGGTTCGGTCAATTTGTCTTAAGCAAGAGTTAACATGTCAAAAAGAAGTGCAAAGCGAAGGTGGTTATTCAAATGGCGTGTAACTGTCTCCAAAGCCAAACAAATGTGCTACTATCTACGATCCCTTTTATTAGGCTGCTGGGGTGTTATTGGCTGCATATAAGGCGTGGTTTACTTACGGATTACTCAGAGATTTTCCTCCTTTGGTGAGATATTTTCATTCAGTAAATGAACAGTAGACTGTCTCAAATGCGGCTGAAGTAAAAAGTTCCTTAGAAATCGTTAGTACTTCAGACAACGGTTGCAAGTCGAATAGATGATGTATTTGGCGGTGAATCATAGGCCATATCAAAGGAGGATGAGGTGCAAAAATTCGTCAGAATAAGTTGGTCCCTCGGACTACGCCTTAAACGAGATTTTCGACGTTTTCGATGATGACACATGGACAGCCTAAAAAGCTGTTAGAGTGCAAACAATACTCAAAAATATTTGGTAATCGTTGGCTGCAGAAACCGTTCCCGGGATTGGTTCAATGTATCCAAAATATTTACTTTCTTACTTAAGTCCTTACTTATAGTCCGAAATGAACCTGGGCCCTCTTCCTACATGCCTCTCCAATTAGCCCGGTCGTTAGCTAACTGCCTTCAGTTGCGCACTTGGTTGAGGTGGGTTTCTACTTGTGCTCGCCACTTAATGCGATGTCTTACTCTACTGGGTCCGACGTCTGGCTGGGATCGAAGACTGCGCGCCGGAACATTGGTGTCCATTCGTTCTAAATGTCCTAGCTATCTTAAAAACTTCCAATGTGGAGTTTTTTGACTAGAGGTATGACGCTGTAAAGCCTGTATAGTTCTTGGTTAAATCTTCTTCTCCATAGCCTATGTCAACGCAAACAGGACCGAAGACTTCATGCTTCAGTGCCGTAGAGCAGGACTGGGATAATCAGGTTCTTATAATAGTCATAGTAGTTTGGGTGAGAACTTTACTGCTAAACTGCCTTTTTAGCCCGAAGAAACAGTGGTTGGCAAGAGTAATACTTCGTTTAATTTCTGCAGAGATGTTGGTGTCAGACTTAATAGTGGAGCTGATGTAGACAAAGTCCCGTACTAGCTCAAAGTTATATATTTCAATGGTGACGTTCTGTCCAATCGTCGATGTTTCCTTTCGTGTTGACAGCATATACATTGCCTTACCGTCATTTACAGCTGAATCTATTTTTCCCCCTTCCTTTTCTATATGAACCAGCAAACGTGACTATGACATCAAGTTGAGTCCGGCCAATGATGTCATTATCGTCGTCGTATACTAGTAGTTGCACCGATTTATTTTCTGATACCGAATGTGTCGGTGAGGACGTTTCCGACTTTTATGGAGCAGCGAGAATTCTCCATCGTCATCCTGCACAGGCGGACGAGTTTGGTATATCAAAACTAGACATGGCTATGTATGCTATCGTATGCGGCTTTGAAATTGATGAATAGGTGGTGGATATCGATTTGGACTTTTTGATTTTTTTTTCAGGATCTGCCGAAGTGTGAAGGTTTGATCACTTATGGACTTTCCTGGCCTAATGCACACTAAAAAGGGCCGATCAGGTTGTTGGTAAACGGTTTCAGGCGTTCACATATTACTTCAGATACGATCTTGTAGGCCATTTTAAGGAGATTTATGCCTCTGTAGTTGGAGCAGTTCAGAGGGTCGTCCTACATTTTTCAAGCATACTTTCGTCCGACCAAATTTGGATTTATAAAGCTCGGTGGGAATGCCGTCATTTCCGGCAGCCTTGTTAAGCTTGAGTTAAGATAGCGCTATCCTAACTTCATTAAGGTACGGTGGTTGGTAGTTATCGCTATCGTCGCCAATATTGAATGGTTTGTTCTGCCTGACAGGTTGATATTGTTCGTCATCGTCGTTTAACAGTATGCAGATGTGGTTCTTCCATATTCTCAGCATCGACTGTGTCTCAACTACGAAGTTTTGAAGCACTCGCATTCTTGACAAAATTATACATTTTTTGGCATGATAAATCATTCGAATAGTGCTAAGCTCCCTATGCTTGATGGTATTAATTGATTCAGTACATTGCCTTGTCATTATAAGGATCACTGCTTTTGAAGCGAAATATGTAGCTAAGTTTTGGTTTATTCGATTCAAAGTAATATTTCTAAAGCTTCTCTTCAGTTCGTTGTAATTTTAAGCAATATATAATATAAATCATAACCTAACCATATATTTATTTTCTTTTCTTCCAGGTAAGTCGTGCATCCCAAATCTATATGTAGCTTGAAAAATGGTAAGCGATGTTTGATTAAGATTCAAATTCATAGTTCCAACTTCACAAATTAAGTTGACAGCTAAAGTAAAGTCCATAATATCTCATTTGGTGCAATAATCTGCTGGACAAAGTCTTGCTACCAATCTGTTAGTTGCTGTAGCCAAAAACAAAGTTGTTGACCTTATTATTTAGCTTCTTTCAGAAGATTATCAAATCTAACGATATTGGCAGGTCTCTTAATGAAAAATTAGTATAAAAGGGCTTACAACCGTGTTAATTTCCGTCTGACTTGTCAGTCACTCAAATTTGAATGACAAACCTGAAAATATATGTAAGATCTGAAGATATCTATTGAAGCGTTCTTTAAATTCAAGTATAGTCTGTCCATGATTAAGGTGACGAATATCTCCCATCATGGTTGGTACTCATCATCTGGCCATGAAAAAATGTTCGCTGATGACAAGCACCGCCATCTACAATTTCTATCATTCAATATTCTTTCTTTACTTTTTATTAATTTTAAAGATTAAGGACTTAAGAATTCTTTAATAATGGTTTGGCATATCGCGGGCAATAAGGACATTGAAGATGAAAAAAGAGGAGATACGATTATCAGGAGACATTCCTACAGAGTTCGAGCGAGACTATATAGTTCGCTTCAATTGGGTCCCCTATCAGCTTTATCGTACCTTTGTATTCTATGTTTTTTTTTGCATCTGATCAGATGTTTGTTTTATTTCGTTGGCAAATCAGAAGCGTCTACATTATGAGCGAACTAAGCGATGTTTTACAACAGTACAGCTTCTTCTCTATAAAGCGTTAGTGCTACCAAGTATAGAGTACTCTTCTCATGTTTGCAATTTGGCCATAAAACAAACTGGACTCTATCCAAAGGCGGGCAATTCGCCTTGTTAATGATTCTTTCCTTGCTTCGAAACTGCAACCATTAGCTCAGCGAAGACATGTGGGAGATTGTCTCTTAATTGCTAGAATGCACTATAACATCAGATGTTCAGATGCTAAAATAACAGCTCATAGGTACACAGTCTTCCTAACAAAGACAAGAACAATGTAGAGTCAAATTGCAACATAACATGCAAAAAATGTAACAAACTTCCAGAAGGCGTACTGTCACCAATATATGTACAACCCACGACAATTCAACGGCAAATCCAATAAACATCTTCAGGTATAATTTCAAGGCGCTCTTTGAATATTATAGGTTCGTCTCACCTGAGAAAAGTTTGTAATGTAATGAAAAATAGAAACCCCAAGCTAGATATTTTTACTTTCTTTGTGGAATATTGATTTTTTTCCGTGAGTAGGTGAAAATCCTGCATAGACTAGGAGAGTAGTCTCAAATTCTTACTGACGAAACTTCGATATATATTGTTAGTAACTGCAACTAAGATAAATCTTATCAAGTAATTTTGCCATCACGAATTCATAGCTTTTGACAGGTTACCTTCCATTGAAAGATCCTGCATCCTGTCCAAAAATTTAATTCTTTGTAGCCGGCGCAATAAAGTGCTATCATCCAAAATTTGTAGGACAGTACTGAGTTAATATGTCCGCTGTCGGTTTTTACTTACATTTCCGATTGTAGATATTCCAAAATTCATTTGGATATCGTTGTATCTAGCACTTCATTTTAAAAATTTTGTAAGATATTAGCATTTTTTTTTTTTGGTTCAAGACCAAAGTTGTATACGGTAGAGGTCCACACCGGCTTTAGCACTTGCTTGTATAAAAGCCGTTTGTTTTCAGTACTGAGCTTGAAATGTTTTCGAGGTCGTTGCGTTTCATTTTCACGTGACATTTCAATTTTGCGTCGAGTGCCGTTCCCAAAGTTTATCTCACGATTATAAAAATTCTTAATAGCATTCTGCAACAAATTTCACAGCAAATTAAAATGAGCTTTATCTTGCGGATCATGACTATGTTTCCATTTTCCGCGCTTTCCCTTTTTCCTTGACAAATTCTTTAATATCCGGACGATATCGTAGACCATATTTGTAACGCACTTTCTTTGGCTTCAGCGTATTATTCCAGCAGGCGATCTTCACGAAGCGGTCAACTTCAACATCAAGTTCATAGGATGTTCGTTCGTTAGTGAAACACCCAGTTCAATCATTCTTCTATATCGTTCCAAAAGCCTCAACTCAACTCTAACAATTCCATCCCTCTTCTCCGATTAGGCATGTTCATAAATTAATATACCCCCACACAACGCTGCTCATCTTCCATACATCAGTCTGACGAAATAATCACAAGGCTTTGCCAAACAAACCCTCTGTATCCTACCTAATCGATTTGTGAATCATGGGCCAAAGCAAAACACTGCAATCACCCCAAGAGCAATAAACATTTTACGGCCGATATAGCAAATGGTCGATCGTAAACAAAATCTCCATCTCACGAATTTCGAATTGATTATTCCTTTTACCGTTGCCTCAGCAAATATTGAAACAAAAAAAAATCACATTCCCAAAGAACGTAAAAGAACTTTATGAGCAGCGAAATCCATAAACCGCATTTGAGGAGATACAATCCAAATTAGTTGCGTAATGGAAATCATACTCAATGACTCACAGCGAATTGGTTATCGATTCTCGAATGCAACACATTATTCGATTACTTCCGATTGATGAAACCTCAGGCAGGTTGTAGGTAGGATAAAGGGTATACCCTACATATTGTGAGGCTGCCCTTTTCCACACATTCGAGTAGGAGTGTACATTGTGTATGCAAATGAGGGTGTGTGTTGTATCCACATGCGATTGAAGTTAAATGTATCCAATCTGTCTAAGCATCATAAACAAGACGCAATTATCCCCAACCTTAAACGGCTTTAGGCGCTTTGAATGTAATCAAAACTTTTAATGAGCAATTTCAACATACTCCCGCCTTATCAAACCTAACTGTCACCAAGCTTATGAAGCAATTAAAACACCGATCAGTGTTATTAAGAGCAAATTGATCTAAGGCCAATTAAAAGTCGCATATTATCGCCGGTTTGCGTTTAAATACCTGGAATACAGCGAAAACAACTCAATTAATAATGTTCGCGACGAAATTAAATATATCAACGGCACGTTTAGGCCTTTTGGACGGATAAACAAAAAAAAAAATATCTTAATGCGCGCACAAATGATAATAATTCAGCGGAACGTCTGTGGCCTGACAAGACGACCGAAAGGCCGCAAAAAGCGATACACACAACGAGTTTTACGATTTACTAAAGCTGCATATATACACTGCCGCCTTGAGATTGGAGTGTTTAACGATTAGCCACAATCTTGTGTGTGTTTGGACTTTTTTTTTTGTATTCACTTTTGAACCCTGCTTTTGGAGTCAGCCTTATATGCTCACGTAGAGTCAAGCCAGTCTGGTAATTACTTAGGTCATTAATTATGCTTCGGTATTGGCTGTCTGAAAAACGTTAATGAAATGTGATTAGACGGCTTGTGTGCTTGTTGTTGTTGTTGTTATTATTGTCAGTATGAACCGAACCGGCTTATGTTAACTAACCAAACGTTCGGATATGATTTTTTGCTTTGAATATTAATTTGTTATCTAATTTAGGCAAATCCACATTGTTTTTAGATTTGAATAAGACTATCTGATTGGAATCTATGAAAGATGGGGTGCCGTAAGTCTTAAGCTCAGCGGGTTTACGAAAATCATTTGAAGTTAGGTCAGATTTTATTTACAATCAACGCGGGCTAAAGGGGCTTTATATAACCTTGTAGTAATTGGGCAAAGCGCGAGCTTAATGGGCTCTAAGCCTAGCATTGCTGATGAAAAGTGTGACTTCATCTTTTTTTTATGGAATTGTGTAAATTTAGTGTTCCAGAGCATAATTAGAAGATAAAGGGTCGGTCTTAGCGTCATTTTCAAAGAAATCTTGATAAAAACAATAAAAAAAAACTCAAAAGTGTGTGTGTGTAAAGTGTTAGTAATATTTTATATTGAAAAGACAGGATTTGCGAAATATTTGCAGCATAGGCCTTCATCTTCTAAGCGCTTCAATTAGTATCTGAAAGCGCTGAACGCACATGATAACACATGATTTGAATTCAATGGAAACAGAGTTTTTTGTAAGTTTAATTTCTTAAACTGAAATATTTGGCCTTCATGGCCTTAACTGGCGTTTCCTTTCCATATGTCAGAAAAGCAAACTGACATATGTCAAAATTTGGCATACAGTCCGATTTTCAAAAAAAAAAACATGAGAAGGCTACAATCCCATCCTGTCTTTAAAACTAATATCCCCAAAAAGTGGGCGTGGCTAACAACTTTATGGGGATAAAATTAGAAAATGACATTCTGACATACTGTTCACAAATTTGATCAAAATCTTTTATGTTTCGACATACAACGACGTTTTTCTATTGCATATGCTATGGGGTAGTGCATAAAAATCGTTTTGTTAAGAAACCGCCCCCAACAACTGGTAGTGGGCTAAAATGATCTATAGACTAAATATTCATGTTAATATTAGCAATGATATTGCATCAAAAGTTTTTTCAAATATGTATTTTAAAATGTGATTGAAAAAAAATTGTTTTTAATGAAAACGCCACTAAAAAGTGGGCGCGGCAAAAAACTTTGTGTAGACAAAATATAGGCATTGGGGTTGTCTACAGTTCATACACTTTTTCAAAATTTCCTCCCGTTTGGATAAAAACGATGTTTTTCTGAAAAGTGGGGGTGATATAGGGCGGTTACAAACTTAATGTCAAAACTATGGGATAGGGTATAAATACAAATTTTCGTTAAAACTATCACATCTATAGCTCTAAAACTGACAGCGTGAGGGCGTAAGTGTCGTTTGGCAGAAAACATCCCTAGTAATGAAAAACTTCAAATAGCTTTTTTGAAAATTTATGAATTTCGACATATGACTGTTTGCTTTTCAATCGACGAATATGTGCTTGCGGAGTTACATTAAGAATGGAACCTCCAACTCCAAACGGCAAATTTGAGAAGCTTCTCATAACAGTTTATACTCTTGCATATTTGGCAGACTTTCGCAAGAGGTTAGACAGTAAAAAATGTATGTGTTGTCACTTTTGGAATTTGATCCCCCGCTTAGTATTCCAACACACAAACCAATGACCACTGCATCTTCCCACTGAAATTTCTTTATTAGAACTTAAAGTATTCTACTCACTGGTTCTGTGTGCCATAGCATATCGGGCAAATGGCCTTAATGCTATATTTTGTCGAAATAAAACATTTTGCATAAACATTTTGAATTTCGTTTATGAAGCGCTGAATCTTCTTCCTAAATCTACGGGTGGTTGTAGGCTTGTAGCCATAATCCTTAGACTTCAAAAAACCGCATGTCAATTCTGGTCACCGAAAAGGATGAGTACACGAGAGGAAATGTCTCACGCAGTAGTTTCATGGGCTGTATGCGATGTGGCACCTTCGTGTCGGTGCAGTGCAATAACCTAGATTCTCTAAAAACAAAAAAGAAATAGCCCCTGCAGGACTTATTTCCTTTTCAAAATGAAAATAAGCCCCGCCACAAAAAAAGAACATTAATATCTGCGGATGCATGCAAAGGAAATAAGCTCCACAAACAAAAGGCATTAACAGCCGCAGGTCTTATTTCCAATTAGAAAAGGAAATAGTCCCCGCGGAGTCTGTTTCCTTTTTTTTGTACTGTACCTGCACGTCTTGTAGAACACACATATCGTCCACATAAATATCATCCAATCTAGGCAGAAAGAGCTCGGTGATAATGCCTTGATATCGACAACCATAGTAACATTCAGTGCTTGACCAGCCTCATATTCGAAGAAGTATGGTCCAATGATGCCTCTAGCCCAAAATACACCAAACAGTCAGTCACACGTTCTGGATGGGTTTGTTTTTTGATAAACACATGTGGCTTCTCCAAAGCCTGATTGAGCAATTTTGAGATTAACAAATCCATCTAGGTGAAAATGAGCTTCATCGCTCGTTATCACTTTGCTCGATCAGTGGCAGTCAAACTTTCATCATTTTCGAAATATGGTTGAACAATGAAGACACTGCTTTGAGCTGTTAACTTTTTCCTTTGGCAACTAAAAATCGTTAATTTTAAAACACCCTTAACAACTAAAAATACAATTTTTCAAAAAGTCTATAAGGAAACCATTAATTGATACGATGGGAGTGTTCCTAAGGTTAGCTTACGAGAGCTTATTTTGTACAGTCTAATCATTTTCTCTCGGAACATTTTAAAGCCCCAATTGAACACGGTTGGACATGTAACCAATAAGCCATTTAGTCTATTAAAATCTAATAGAGGTATCACTGCCAAGCTGTCGAAAAACCTATGCCTTCTGTTCTACATTCTCTTGTTTTTCATCTTTACAACTTCTACAGAAGCCTTGTGTGAAAACTTCTAACCTTTTAGTCATGTTTCCCATGTTGAAGTTACAAGTTAATACCCCGCAACTTACACCAGTAGTTGGCTTCATCGAAATAGACTTTGGACTGCTATATATGGTTTACAATGCCGGGCGCACAATCCCTTTAAAAGTCGTGTGTGAAGGCTCCCAACCTTTTACCCAGGTTTTCTACGATGTGGTCAGGCAATACCCCAACTTAAATCTTCATTTGTCTTCTATCTCAACAGACTCCCTTGTTGGCAGTTTCGGAACACTGAGATATACATAAATGTGCAATCACTAGAGTGGTACCATCATTCCGGGACACTGAGAGAGAGGTTAAGATTCATGTACCGGAGTGGTGCCATCTTTCCGGGACATGTTAAGGTGCAATCACTAGAGTGTGTTTTTAGTTGTTAAGGGGTTAAGATTCATTCACTGGAGTGGTACCATCTTTCCGCTCCTCTAAAGCTGACAGGTTTAGACACAATCACCAGAGTTGTACCATCTTTCCATTGCCGATCTTATCTTGACACCGTTAAAAGCTGGTAACGCCAGTCCATCCACTAGAAGTTTAGATCTGAGCCACATCTGGTCATTTCCACTAGACCTTTCTAGGAACAATGTAGAGTAGTACCACGTGTCGATTTGTACACCGTTTTATGTCCAGCTTCTATTGCTTACACGAGCAGATCTATGATTAAAAGACACTACAGTAGTCTCACTGTCGTTTAAACTATTTGGTACCAATTTGGTACCAGGAATGCAAAATTTGTTCCTTGACAGGGATTTTCTTGATTGATTGATTTTCTCACACGTTTTTTCCTTCTTCTACTGCTCGAATGTAATTGAATGTATATTCTCCTTTTTAAGAGATAAGAAAATATAGAAAAGTAAAAATACATTATCATGTTTTCAGGTGTTTCTGCAGCTGACATGTCACTTAATACTTTTTTTTTTTAATTTCCGCAGCAAAAAATATTTTGTTCTGTCTTTTCTCTGCCTTTCAATTGACAAAACATTCAACACAATGCCAATAAATTTGTTGTGTCAGTTCATGACTAAGTGACGTTTTGTTCGTCAATTTTGCTATTTCCACTTGTGATTCAAATTCGTTGCCAATTATTGACAAGGCCTGACAGTCAATTTAATGATTGTCAATTTTCGGCTATTTCCACTTGTCATTTTTCTCAATGACAGGGGCTATATGACATGTGGCACCGTCGCATCAGTGCAGGGCAACATGTCGTCCGCATAAATATCAACCAGTCTAGGCAGAACGAGCTCGGTTGTAATGCCTTGATATCGACAACCATAGTAACATTCAGTGCTTGACCAGCCTCATATTCGAAGAAGTATGGTCCAATGATGACTCAAGCCCATAATCCACACCAACCAGTCAGTCACACGTTGTGGATGGATTTGTTTTTTGACAAATGTGGTTTTTCTAAAGCCTGATTGAGCAATTTTGAGATTAACAAATCCATCTAGGTGATAATGAGCTTCATCGCTCGTCATGATTTTGCTCCAACAGTGGCAGTCAAACTTTCATTATTTTCGAAATATGGTTGAACAATAAAAACGCGGCTTTTTCTTATGTAGTGGTTCATTTTGACTGTCATCTGTTAAATTTTCATTTGGTTGGCAACACTTTACTGCACAAATGGAGGCAAATAAAAATTGTTAATTTTGGAACATCCCAAACAACTTAAAACACTATTTTTAAAAATTAAAAGGAAACCATTATTTATACAAAAGAACACTCCTAAGTTTAGCTTACGATAGCTGTACAGTCTAATAATTTTCTCTCGGAACATGACTCATGGAACTAATAAGCCGTTAAGTCTGTTAAATTCTAATAGAGGTAGATATCCCTGTCATCTTAACTTCTGCAGAAGCCTTGTGTGAAAACTCCTAACCTTTTAGTCATGTTACACATATTGAAGTAACAAGTTAATAGCCCAGTATTTGGCTTCTATCGAAATAGACTTTGGACTGCGATATATGGTTATCAATGCCGGGCGCACAATGCCTTTAAAAGTCGTGTGTGAAGGCTCCCATCCTTTTACCCATGTTTTCTACAATGTTGCCGAGAAATACCCAAACTTAACTCTTCATTTGTCTTCTGTCTCAACAGACTCTTTTGTTGGTAAACAAGGCACTGAGACAGACTGGTTAAGATTCATTCACTGGATTGGTACCATCTTTCCCGGCACTGAGACAGACAGGCTAAGATTCATTCACCGGAGTGGTACAATCTTTTCGGGACACTAAGACAGTCAGGATAAGGTGCAATCACTAGAGTGGTGTCATTTTTCCATTGCCGGTCTTATCGTGACTCCGTTAAAGGCTGGCAACGCCAGTCCATCGGTTAGAAGTTAAGATCTGAGCCGCATCTGTCCATTTCCACTCGACATTTCTAGGAATAATGTAGAGTAGTACCGCGTTTTGACTTGTACACCTGATTGCCATTAGGCATTTACAAGGTTGGGATCGATCGCATTATATGCAGCTTCTATTGCTGATAGTTCCATTGAAAGGACAAGTTGTGTTCCTTTCATAACTTAGAAGATCTTAGCTTAAAAGACACTACAGTAGTCTGACAGTCGTTAAGACTATTTCATATAAATTTCCTTCGAGAATACTCCGTCTCCTGTTCATATCTCGTGTCTTCGAACTATGGGAATGGTTGTGTAGAAATGGTTTGATATACCTTTGAGTGCTAGGAGAATCTCAGTCCCCTCCGTCACACATATTGAGAGTTCTTACAAGTTCTTGTCGTAGCCATATCTGAGAATCCCGTAATCAGTAGGTGTTCCTTTTCATAAATGATTGCAAGTTTGCTTTAGTGTACAATGGTACCTACCTGACTACCAACAATAATTGTTCCTCAAGTGAAGATTTAGTATTTAGTTTTGGTATTCAAACTGTTGTAAGGTTTCTCAATATCCAGAAAAGCAAATCAAGTACTTTTTAAGGCATAAATGAATGCCATAGCTCGCTTACAGGTTATGTACGTCATAAAACTATCGATAACTATTTCAAAATATCGGAACATATCTTAGAGATGCGATTATGTCAAAATGTTTACTTAAACCCTTTAAGCATATCAACCGTTTAGTACCACCTGCAGTTCAAAAATTAGTAAGGCCATATAAACTCATTCTAACCTATTTGGTGAATGACTATTTTCTGAATGACAACCTATAGTATCAAAACACTCTCAAACAATGGTACTTGATGGGACTCACTATAAGTATGTAACAGCACAGATTTTCTTTTAGGTTAGTGTTTCCAGGACACAATCCCAGACAGATTGTCATGGGAAAGTATCGAAACTGCACAAAATGACTCGGATCCATTTAGGCGACGGAGTGGGTGCTGGTGCCTTCTCTGACTGGCTATACCTTTCCGTCTTCCTGACGGACTTTTTTAAGTTCTATCAGATGTCAAAGAAATGTTGCAATTCGTATATAGTGCTGGCTATGGCATAGTGATACAATTATTTGACCTCATATGTTCTGATTCAAGTCTCAAAAAAGATCAGAAAATAATAGCCTCTAACGTTCAAAATTCGATTTTTATCAGCTTGGAAATTGGATTTGAACTACTGCAAAAAGCGGTCCAGTTTGAACTCGTCTCACTATACATTCATCTCAACAATTCATTCAGACTATTGCGAAGGTACCGGTGAAGGCGTCGCTCGGGTTACCTATAGGGAAATCAGACAAAACCCTTTTATTAATAGCCGCCCTCCTCCTCAAGCTCTCAGTACACTTTAAATTTCCCAAGTAGCTTGTTGTCCAGTTGTTTGATAATGCCTTGGATGAGCTGCTATGTAGGCAGATCAACGATCCACTGTATGTTCAATTTGATATACTCCAATGTAAAATAAAAAATTTAAATTAAATGAGAAGACAACCATTTACTATGCGAATCGTCTGCTTCCCTATAATATCCCGTCTTTAGGTTGGGTCTTAAAATTGTTTCTGGCTTGCCAAGATCCAACTAAGAGGATAGCTTTTATATCTAGATACATTATTTAAACAATTTAATGGAATTTCATTTAACGCTTTTTTAGTTCCAAAATTGTTAAATCTATGTTTTAAGACATAAATACTTCTACGGAAAGGCTTAATGAACCATAAACCACAATATACCTACGTTTGTCTAAAAATCCCAAACACAGAATTAATGTGGTTAAATGTAGGTTGATGTGATGTCTTTTTTAATATTCACCAAAAGAAAGTGGGCTGAACGCTTTTTATAGATAAAATCCGGAGAAAAACATTATCTTGATTTTTTTTGGTTTTCCTAAAACCAACCCAAGAATACGCCCACTGAAAATAGTGGAGCACCCCTCTTTTTAATGAGTTTTTCAATCAAAAAAATTTATCTATATATATATATATATACTTATGTTTTTCCTTAGTAGCATTTTATGTCTTTATTATCTGAATATTAACAACTCTTAATTAATGAATGCAATTTAAACTTTTTTTTTTTCGGACGTCAAGTAGCTTGGAAGTTTAATTTTTTTTGAATTCGCTTTTAATTTATTTAAGATCGTTATCTCTACGCAGATAGTGGTGTTGACATTTTTTTTCATAAAGATAACACATGAATATTTCAGTGTTTTAACATTTCTCCACAATCATCGAAATTACTTTCATTTCACTCTTAGTTTGTGGGTTTGTCAAGTGTACTCCCTAACCGCATTTTAGACCGATTGTATGGGTGTGGGTTGCATCTTCATCTGTTTCGTTGATGGTCATTTAGATTTTCTTCAACCATTTAGATGTTAATGTAAGACTGAAAAAGTGAAATAAAATTTAAATTGCTCCGGTAGAAATTTTACAAAAAAAGTGGTTGGGGATTTAAGTTGTTAGAGTTTCCCTCACTCAAAACCTGACAGCGGATCACAGTTGCCAACATTGATCAGAATCTTGGGCACACTATAAGCTACTTAAAACTGCATTCATTCAACTAACCAATGGTTAGTTTCCTACAGTTCACTAGAAATTTCCTCTGGATAGTTAAGTTTATCACTGATTTGTTGAATTACTGTGTTCGTGGAGTTCTCAGTAAGCGTTTCATTAAAAATCTAAGGTTTAGACAGGTACATCGGTTGTCGTTAGTAACTTTTACTTGGAAGCTTAAAAACAATTTGTCTGCTTTTCAGAGGGGCCTGAAATGTTTTTGAAAAGTTTGGCAATGATTTTAAAATTTCCTATACCCGTCATACATACATACCCTTCAAGCCCGAAATGAGCCTCATCGCTGAAGATGATTTGACGATAAAAATCTGTTTCAACTTTCAGTTGATTTTTAGTCCATTCACCGAACACACGACGCAATTGATGATCCGCTGGCTTTAATTCTTGCACCAATTGGATGTTATATGGATGTAGGCCAAAATCTTTCCTTTCCAAGTAGTGGACGGGCAGATATGGAGTTGCTGAGAACGGACTCGATAAATTTGTGCCCTCTGTCAGACTCACGTCTACAGCGGCGATGTCTTCTTCTTATGAAAAAGAGTAAATGTGATCATGAATCGATCCGTCGTATGTTATCCTGTAAACTTGAGGAAGTGCTCCATAAGTATGGTGAACATTGCGCGAATTTTGGAAATAGATTTTCACGATTTGAAAACGTTGTTCTGGTGTAAGTCTGTTTATGGTGATTTGCCAAAGTATACTGACAAAAAAGTCGAAACACACTTCATTAGTATGACAGTTAGTTTGATATTTATCCCTGTATAGAACTTGCGGTTCTATACCTCTAAAAAAAATACCTCTATGGATTGACTCAGAATTGCTAGCTTAGTCGATATAGGCATACCTCTATGTCCGTCCGTCTATCTGTACGTCACCGATTTTTAGGCCTTACATTTTGACAATAAAATTTGGCATATAGGCCCCTTGTCCATGCCCCATGAAAAAGTGTAAAGCATTTCAAAACTTCTCAGTAAAACGTTGTTTTTGGCCAAATGGTAAACATCTATTTTTGGTCAAGTTATACAGAAATTGGAAAAAAAACTTTTGACGCAACAACATGGGTAATATTAATATAAACATTTCATTTATGGATCATTTGAACCAATTCCACTTTTTGGGGGCTTTTTTTTGATAAAAATCAACCCCATAGCATATGCAATTGAAAAACGTTGTTTGACGAACTGTCTGAACAGGATGCGGTGACAGTACCATTTTCTATAGATCATCCTCGTTCAGTTTTTAGGCACGTCCACTTTTTAGAAATGCAGTGTTGAACCTCATCCGGTACATTATCTGTCATTTCCATTGCAGATTGCAATATTCCCATTTCGTTTTTTCAAAGTCATTCTTTTCCGGAATTTCAATATTGCTTTTGTGTTCATTTTCTTCAGCTGCATGTCATATTGCTACCAAAATTGCATCGGGACCAGGTACTTCTGTGGCTTCGAAACCTTCATCGACTTCAACATAATCCTTCCAACTCACACCTTCAATATTATAATTAGATTCTCGTGTAAATCGTCCCGTGTCTCAGCCTTAAATCCGTCCTTTTTGGAGCAATTCTCAAGTCTTCTTTTTTTGGTTTCCCAAATCCTTAAGATCTCGGTAAGTACATGGTGCTTATAGACTTATAATGTACATACTTTCAAAATTTGTGTCCCTTGGCTCAAAAGCTTTATGAACATTAATTTATCCTATACTTGCTTTGGATGAGCTGGACAGCTATCGACGATGATGTACAATACCTTGCGCTTTGATTTTTTAAAACTTGCATCAAGCTTCAAAAGGCGACTCGTAATGATCTTCCGTCATCCAAGAACATTGGTTTTCTACATAATCCACCGGCAAAGATTTAAAGATTTTTTTAAAGCAGCGAGGATTTTTGCTCATTCCGATTATTAAGAGCTTTAACTTTTCTAAGCCTGTCATTTTGTTACCCATTAGGTATATCACTCTTTCTTTACTGTCCTTGCCTCAAAAACATGTTTTCCCTTTAAAAACAAAGGTCGGCAAACATTTAAAAAAAATACTCGATTCATCGACATTTGATTTTTTTTTCGCAAAATATAAAAAAATTGACTAAGAGGGATTGAAGACAGACCAAGAATCAAAAGAATGCGTTCTAGTTAGAGGAAATTTCGGCTTAGAGGATGGTTTTTTGTATGGAAAATTAAGGGGGGATGTCTTAATATAACGAAACAATTTGAGTTAGTGGGAAATTCGACTTTGCTCCAACTTAGACGGAGGCGACTGTATTTGGATAAGAGTGACCACTATAAAATTTTAAATTCAAAATCAATTTATTTTTTGTCACATGTCACTTAAGTTTGACTTGTTGTGTCATTTCAAAACGTTGTCATATGTATTTGTCGTAACTTCTCAACAAATATCTCAACACTACCGCATAGTTTAGATAAAAATTTCACACCATTCTCGATTGATATTGTTTGTATCTCAAAGTATTAAATTTCAATTCATTATTCGCATGATGTTCAAATTTTATTTTGTATTTCCACATATCGTCCAGTTAAACTGTATTTCAAAACGACTTCCCCAAATATACTCACTCAAACCATTTAAAATTTGCATATCAAGGTTTTATGCCCGGGGTCCTATATCACGAAAACCATTTGAGGCACACGCATACCTGTTTTCTGCTTTGCGTAACTCACCAAAAACGATTATGATTTACGACAATCACTTCCAAAACGTATGCAAATTAGCTAAGAGCGGCACGAACAAAATACAACAAAAGATGCTTAGTTTAAAAAAAAAAATTAAAAATCTACTTGGAACATATATTACCGACTTGAATTGTTGTTTATAGAGTTAGATATGTGATCATGCAAATTGTGCTTTGTACATAATAACAAGGGATTACAGTTAAACCCATTTGATACGGTACATAAACCATTGTTGACTTAACTTATGACTTTTTCTATACTTAGGTTTTGAAATGAACATTTAGTGAATACTAAGCCTTTAAGTCGTTAGATTTTTAAATGTCGAAAGTCCCATCAATTCTAATTGTTTTAACGCAATTTGTTAAGACAATTTAAGAACATTTGAATTCCTGTACAGGGACAAACAAAATGGTGTTAAATTGTCTTCTTAGACCATAGAAATGGCTGTTTCCGCTAACTTTATTTCTTCGTTTGGTTAATTTCGGACGTGAGGAAGAAAGCACACCTACAGCTATTTTTTTGTTATATCCTGTATACCCTTAACAATTGAGAACTATCCCTTAAGTTGAAACGGCTTAAGGCTACTGATTTCGTAAGAGTAGCTTTAAACGTGTGACATAGTCTCGAACATAATGGTAAAATGGAAAAAATGATAAACTCAGGTGGAAAGTTCAACATAATCCTTCAAACTCACGCCTTCAACATTATAATCAGATTCTGTAATCCTGTTCTAGATCACCTCGATTTTATTGGTATCCTCGTTTAAACATCTGAGAAAGTTAGGAGGAAAATCATCTTGGTCGTCCCTACATCTGTCCTTTTTAAAACAATTTTTGGCTGTCAACTGTGGTACATCCTGTAGCCATGCCTTTGGAGCGTTTCCCTTCTGCTAATGGATCTGATACTGGTACTTTAAATATCAGATTAGCAATGTCAAAAAGTAAACGACAGCTCTTTCAATTGATTCGGTGGGTGTAAGAACATTGCAAGTACAAAGACTTATTGCCTAATTATCTCCTTTCAAAATAGAATTTTGTGAACTATTCATTCAAAGAACTTATTAGGGAACAGGGAAAATGTACATGTTCTGTTCTTCCACTCACCGATTCAATTGTTTTAGCCCTTTCAATTGTTTCAGCAGTTTTTTTTTTAAAGTGAATTTTTTGTTAGGACGCGACGGTGTAAATTGGATTTTATGAAACGATAAAGTGTAACGAAAAATTGACAACTATAAATGTATTTATAGGGTTTAGGCTGCCAGAGAATGCGGTAAATCCTTCGCCTCCTCATTGTGCTATGGTTCGTAGTCCCCACTACTCTACCGTCAAATACAGTTTCACTTCTACCGCGTGTGAACTCATACTCTGCTGGTTTAAAAGTATCTAGACTGCTCATTATGCCATTATTCTGCACATCCCAAGTCAAAGTTACTATGAATTTGGAGTATTTATTAGCCTCGTGAGCGCTACCGCACTCATTAAGAACAGATTAGTTTAGATGTAACTCCTTAAATCCTTTAATTCCTCCTGAAAATAGATAAATCACGAACTGTTTATTTTGTAGGTTAATAGATATTCTATGTACTTAAACATTTTGATAAACTAAAAGTTAACTCTTCGCAATTTTCAATAACAGTGGTTACCAGAAAATAGCAATCTAGTGAAAAGTAAAATTTGCAAATTTTTGATGTTGTCTCTAATTAAACTGTCTACAACGTCAAGGATATATTTTTTATCCTTCTTAGGAAACGGACTATGGGGCTTTTTTTCATTTCGATTCTTCATCACTGCGATATGCTTCAGCCACTTCTGATTGATCTCAAATTCCGATCACGTTACCTCTGAAAAATATCTAACATCAGTCAATGATTATGAAACATACTGTAAGCAATTTTCTTAAAATTAAGATTTTTACAGACTTGAACCTTTTCGTAAACATAAACACGAAATTTAGCGATATCTGCACAAGTTTTTAAGTAAGAATTTTCGAAGCGAAGAAAGTAATTTTAAAGCAGTGTGATCTCTTCAAAACTGTCTTACAAAATTTGTCAAATCATCATACCATCAAATGTCAATTTATCATTTAAGTTTGTTTTTCATTCATTTTGATGATGATATCGGTTTTGTGAATGTCGCCATTATTACTGAACACTTGATCTCCTTTTATTTCGAATCGCTTTGGCAACACATCGGGTGATATAAGCTCTCGAATATTCTTTTTTACAACTACTAACTACTGCGGCTTATTCCCATAGAAAATCCCATAAGAAACCTCGTGACTTAAAAAAGGGAGTCTAGAATGTTGAATTCTTGCAATCTTGTCGGCCAATGCAAATTGCCAAAACGGGACATCAGACAACTAAGAGATGGGTTTCTAATAAATAAATCCCACTGCCGCTAAAGCTAGTTGTGCGGTTGGACGTCCTTTTGGAACCACATGTTGTTCATCCCCGATTCATCAATTTTCGACTTAAAAAAATTACACCTCTCGCGTAAATGTTGGTTCGATATCAGTCTCTTCGCGATCTAAAAGTGGATTCAAGTATCCCTTCAGATGAAAATAGGCCTCATCACACATAATAAATTTCTACCACAATCGTACACTGCTTCGTTGGGGGGTTCAGGTGATCGTGAGGTAGGGAAATTTAGATGCGATTGATGATCTACGTCTTTCACTTAAATGCGCTGATGAGACGAACGTGCCTAGTCATTATCGATGGAACCTCCTCGACATCATTATTAAGAGGTATGAAGACTTCCGGCGCTTCTTCTGTCCGTTTTTTATACCCTATCCCTTAGTGGTATATTAGTTTTGATACATAGAGAAATATTTTAGATATACATAACGTAAAGAATGGATCGACTTAAAATAGCTAGCTGAGTCAATTTAGCCAAGTCTGTCCGTCAGTACGTAAGCAGTTTTTGGCCCTTAAATGTTGATCTAGAATGATGAAATTTGGCACACCAACTCTTTATTGCTCCCAGCAGAAGGAGTGTACAAATTTTTCAAATCCGCTCACTGCCACGCCCACTTTTCAGTAAAACGTAATTTTTGGTCAAACCGTGAGTTGAAAAAAATGCTGGATAAGGTTTGTTTTGACAATCTGAAAATTAATATTTCGTCTATTTATAGTTTCTAGCTACGCCCACTTTTTGAAAATGTTTAATTTAAGGATGTAATCGGAAAGGGTACAGTACGATTCGCACGGCAAAAGTTAGCTTTCTCATGTTTTCATTTGTCAGTGTTTTCGATGCAAACGGCTAAAGGCCTCAGTAGGCATAGTACGGCTGGGAATCTCGCTACGTCAGGGACAAATAATTCACCAGTATTTCGCGATCTTGAGTAGTATACCCTTGAGTAGTATACACGTTTATTGTGTTCATGTTTACTTCACAAATACCAAAATAAAACTGTCAGTTGCCACAATTTGCAAAACGAATAGCGTCTTCCGAGAGATCATCTATCATCTTACACCCTGTATAACGATCATAATTTTGATATAAGTACTCAAAATATTGCATGTTCCTATCAAAATGGCAATAAGAAGTCACTATCCAATATGTAACATCAGGATTCACATAGGGTAGCCCATAACCCTTATGCTCAGCAAAGCAATTGAATTCACACGCGGTAGAGGTGAAATGACATTCTCATTCTCTCACAGCCAAAAACCTATAAATACATTTATGTAGTTGTCTCTTTTTCGTTTCATTAAATCAATTTCACATCATCCCAAAACAAAACCACGGTCAGTACATGTAAATAAAGGTTCACCTATACATTCTACGCTTTAAAATAATAAAATTCAACAAACCAGGTTTTCACATAATCTATCTATTTAGTCGTCGAATTTGAATTTAAGCCTCTTAATGTGATTATGTTCTCGTGGGTACAATCGAAAAGAAATCGTATAAGTCGCACAGAATTCTAATCTATTAGAGCGGACATATTTAACCAGATCTTGGGTTACCTTTTATGGTTTGAATTTGCATAATTTTTAACTCTATTGTGCTCGTGGATTGTAACCATTTATCAACTTAATCGCTCAAAATTACCCCCAGCTAATAGACTACCATTCTGATTGAATATATCTCACATTCTGTATCTGATTGCAATTTTGAAAACAATGCCGTACACCACCCACATGGATTAAACTTCTCTTATCCATCAAAATCCGTCACCATTTTCGCAACCTTTATCCACCTTTAGCCACCCAGCAAGCTCTGAGGATATATTTCTCATCCATTTGTCATTTCCACCTAAAGTGCACTCAGAGCACATTCGATACTCTGCAGTTGGTAAGTACTTTAACCGCACTACCAGGACACACAGAACCCATAGACCACAAGTACACTGCATAATCAACCATCGGCAGATCTCGAGAAGTGGGGTTCGAATGGAATATTTGCTTTGTGGTATCTGAAACATACCACTGTACAACAACAACAACTGCACAAAAAAAAACTTCAAAGTAGCAAAAAGGTGCTAAGAGGTTTTAACGCCATAACCATCCAGCAAAACTGTTAAAAGGTTTCTACACTCCACACCACCAGCCTGGCAAGTGGACATAGAGATGTGTTTAATAATTATGAGCTTGGTTTATGCGGTCCTCCGATTTTGGGGGCACAGCATCGACCTAGTCTATGGTCGGTAGCGCTCATTGATAGTCCAAAGGCATGCTGGGTGATTGATTGTTGTTATTATGACAAAACTGGTTGTGCTGGGAAACGTTTGCGTTAGTTGGTTGTGGGCTTGAACAAAATGGTGGCCACATGGAAGAGTGTTAGTAATTGAGGCTTTTGCTATTCAGTAATATTATGAATATTCATTTATTTTGATTGGGGATTGCAAAAGGAAAGTTATTATGCAGAGGAATGTCTTGTCGGAGATTTTGCAGATGCGGTTTCTAACAGCAATTACATCTTTATGTTGAACCGGTATACAATCAGGTCAGTGACAGGCTGTGACTGAAGATATGTATGTCCAAGGACGATCATTAGGTCGCGGTGGTATGTTGAGCAGGCGATTTGCGTTCGATTTTAAGGAATCATCTCTTCTGAAAAGGTGGTGGTATAGTTGATGGTGGAACTGGGCCTTTCTAGTCAGCCAGTTTCCAAGTTCTAGTCGTTTGGGACTTGTTGCGGCATCGGTACTGTGAATATGGATATGATTTGCGTGGGAATTAAAGTCTGCGGGACGTAGGATTTTTATTGTCTTAGTACAGGCTGTGTTTTGAAGTTTTTGTTGAAACTTCATCTCAAAAGCCTCTTAATGAATAAAGGTCCATCGATTTCTCAAAGAATGTTACACTGGAAATAACGAATATATTAGGCATTCTCGGTCCATACAGTGCCTCCAATTTCCCTCTCTCATTTGTATATGTTTGAGGTTGTACAGTTTAACACTGGCTATAATCCGCTGTGCGGATCGTCGAATAACCTATCCCACCCTTATTCCTTAAAATTACTATCCCCAAAAATTGGGCGCGACTAAAAACTGAATTTGAATGAAATAAAGAAAATTACATTGTCACCACATCTTGTTCAGATAGTATTTCAATCTTTTGTGGTTCTACAAAAACCGCGTTTTTCTATGGCTTATGTTTTCTTGTTTTTGCAAGTTTTGAGCTGGTTTGTGTTAATAAAGCCTTTACTGATCGGAACAGCATCTGGAAATTTCCTTCCCTGATTTTTCCTCTCTACTCCGACGTGTCCAGAAACCTTGCCTTGAAATTCCGATTGATGATTTATAGCCCTTAGGCGTAATAGTCTTTAAAGCATTTCTCGGATTCATGGTTGAAGCTGATGAAATGTATAAGTGCAACATGACCATCCACGCTGATGGCTATTTCCATTACTGGTAGTACCACCGATACTACAGTCTGTGCTGCTGCCTTAGCGGCGGTAATGCAAGACTCTGCAATAGTATGCAGCTGAAAAAATCGGTTGTTTATCATTGCCGCTTATAAGACTACGTACAGCTCATGCCCTTCAACCATCTATAATTAGGTGTATAGCTTCGATGACATTGCCGGGTAAACATCACTGTCAGGTATAGGTATCGACACGTAAAAGCCCTTGCGTCATATCTGAGTTTCTAGTAGTCTGTAAGTGACAATATGTCCGCCTTGACAATAGGTTCTAAGTATTCTTGAATGTCTCAAAGAACCGGGAACACGTCTTTGACTGCCACATTCTTTGTAAAGAGCTTCCTGCGTTATAGGTTAAATATTGTCGCTAGACCTGGTTTTGGTGACCCGTTTGCATTTGATGATGGGACCCGTGGAATTGCTCAAATACGTCACCCAAAGAACAAGTTGTCCTGCGCATATACATTAGTTATTTTCAGATTTTTCGCTGAAAGGAGTTTTGTTGTAAGGGAGCTATAGGTCAACGGACTTGACATAAAGCAACGTTTAAGGTTCGTCAAGCGTTCATATAACTGAGCCGATAATTGCATATGTCAACATAGAACAACTAGTGCGAAATTAATTATTTCGCTGTTAGATGTAATAAGTTTTTGTATCGAGGACAAGCCCAGCCCTAATGAACCTGCACTTATACGATTAATAAAAATGGGATTCTTTCAAAAGAAAAGTTGCATTGCAGTAGGTCATCGTATGTCAACGTGGTATAGCATTATCGTAACCTGCTCAACGCTTGTTCAGGATCTAATGTTGATGTTGACTTTGAATTTAACCGTTCATTTTCTTTGAAGCATATGACTTCTTTCTAAAATTGATCAGCATCCAAATAGTCACTGTTTCTGCGCACTTAACCAGCCTTGTTTTGAACATCCAATCCAATCCAATCTTTCTGACTGCGAATAATCTCTGCTTCATACCAGCTAAGAAGCATTAACTTTGGTGCATGTCCAATTTATATTCCACGTACAGATCCAAACATGCGTTGTCCTTTTTTTTTTAAACTCCCGCTTGACTACCAAAAAATGTAACAGCAACTATGCACCGTGCGTGTAACTTAAATGGATTCGCTACCTTAAACGTGTCGTACGTAACCAGTACGTAACAAGTTCTCTATACCAAATGTCCAAGCGATTGTGTCTGTCTTAAGAATCACATCGAACAAGCTCTCCCGGGAATGGATGAAAAAAGGCACGCCGCAGCCTCACAGATCTATACGAGTTCCACAACCATCTAGGCTGCGACCATAGAATTAATCCATTACCTCCGAAGTCTTTAGGGGTTTCGTAAGAATTTCTAACCCATGTCCGCCCAGTAATTTAACTCTTCTTTGTTGCTCGAGACGTTATAAATGTATCTGCAGGCTTTGACTCTGTGCAAAAGGTCACAAAATTGGAAATAATGACTGAGATCCTAGTTCACTGAATCCTCACGACTGTCAATTTCAAGAAATAAAAAAAAAATAAAACACCGCTCGACAATTCTCCTTTGGATTGTGCGACAACATCTCCCGCTTGCGTGTGTCTTTACTTTATTTGCCGCCACCGCAGCTATTTCGCCTTGATGCAAATTCAAAGGACAACACAAGTATTTGGTACCCAAGTCCTCGATAACAAGATACACAAACGTACGCGCAAATTGTTAGAAGAAAAGAAGCGAAACAACCAAAATGGCGAACAAAGTATTCGCAAATATCATCGAGATTGCCGCTCACATTCGGAACGCAATCCGATGTTTGTACACGAAACGCGATGTATCTCGGAAGAACATAAAGTTTAATTGTTTGTCTTCTTTTTTTTAGTTGTTGTGTTGTGCCTTGTTGCTGTGTTGAAAAGTTTCTGCTTGCGACTCTTGTAGTTTACTGTTTCTTCCCGGATTGGTATTTCGTATTTGTGTATCTGCGGATATTTATTTTCATTGCAACATCAATATCGCCGACGACGACTCAAAGATGGCGACGACGACGAGTACGGTACGTGCGTGATTGAGTACGTATCTATTTATCTTTCAGATGCGCCTTCAATCTTTGCTGGGGTTTCTCTTTGTGAAATCGATTGTATCTGGCTTATTTTCGTGCATCAAAGCATCGAACAGATGAAGCTTTCTTTGATGAAAATTAACGATATCGTAAGTAGATGGGGGGTACACGATGTTGGATGCATCTGAAAGGTGAGGTTTGTTTCTTTGATTAGGTTGTTGGTGTCGTTAATTATAGTGTTAGTTGTTACTATTTGGTATCCAACTGTGTGTTGGTAGTATTGAAATTAATTTATTTCCGCTGATTGTATAATTGTATCGTAAACAAGTTGCCTGGCAAATTACGAGGATGGGGCTATTGGGAAGCTGTGTGTAGTTTCTCAATTAGATAAACTATACATCCATTGAGTGGCGGCGATAATTTGGTTATACGATGAAGCTGATTAGGGAACGATTTGAGTGGGGGGAATAACTATGATTGATGATTACAGGTTCTGTGTATCTTCAGGGGTTAGGTAGAGCTTATGTACTTATACAATTTGGGAGTCATTCAGGCTCGTGTGATTAGATCGAACAAAATACCTAACGAACCCATAAATAACGATGTCTGACTATGGGAAGTAGGACTGTTTGCATGAGATTAACGTATCGACAATGAAAATATCTTTAAAGCCGATTGTAAAATAAAACACAACCTTGCCGCATACTACGGAGTCTCGTTATTTCATTTGAATAATTCCGCTTTATTTTATAAGTTTGTCATAGAATCGTTCTACAGCTCTAGATATTTTTAAGATCATTGGATGTGATGAGTGAGTAGTAAGTGTGTCGTGTCGGGGATTTGATTAAGGTCGATTATGCAAAAATGACTATGGGATGAGCCGTGTACCCTTAATGCGATTTCGTCACCAAAATGCGTCTAGAACGTTAATTGTTAAACGTAATTGTTTTACCTACAATCCTACACCGTCCTGTTGTTTGCCATCTGTATGGCCCTCTATAAAATGTGCATTTAGACTATATAAAGCTCCTTTGTGACATCAATGGGGTTACTTTAGATAAACTTCTCCCCAAACCAATTTGATTTCTTAAGTATAGGGATATGCCTCGGTAGGTGGTGCTAGACTTTGGATCGTTTTTTTTTTTTTTTGGGAGAAGAAATTTGTTCAGATCAGCCATATTGATGTTGTTCATCATGCCTAGATGCTTTTGAAGTACTCACCGAGAAGTCTGTTTATACCCTACCCCATAGGGGTATATTAGTTTTGACATTAAGTTTGTAACAAAGAGAAATAATTTCGATAGATATACCTCATAGTATATGGATCGATTAAGAATCGCTAGCTGAGTCGATCTAGCCATGTCTGTCTGTCCGTCCGTCTGTGTGTCACCGATTTTCGTGCCTTAAATTTTGAGCTAGAACGTTGAAATTTGGAATATAGACTCTCTGGTCGACGAAGCAGAACAAGTGTACACATTTTTGTAATCCGCTTACTGCCACGCCCCCTTTTTTTTTTAGAAAACGTAGTTTTTAGCCAAACCGCAGCTTCTGCAGAAATCATTGCAAGCCATACACTACCGAAAAGCATGCGGCAGCCTAGGATGTCTGTTGGAACTACATAATTTCCACATCAAAATCGTGCCGAAAAAAAATCAAATACCGACGGGTTTATTTTTTTGCCACAAAGAATGGGACCCAGTTTAAAGCCATTTACGACTGAAAAATTTAAGAAGCTTACAGTATAGCTTATAGGTGGGAAGGGGAAAAAAACTTAGGAGTTGTTACATTCGAAACTTGAATTAGGGACCCCCCGACTTGTTGTCCGTAGAACTTACCACTAGGCCATTGTATATCCACACCAACAGCTTAATTCACATAAGTATTTGCTTACTTTTACACGCCGTCATAGAAGGCTTCAACCAACAGGCCGCACCAAGCATCTTGACCCCACTATGCCGCGTTAAAGGGTTTTCATCAATTTGGTTTGCGTCACTCTTAAACTAGACGCCTCATTTAAATCTCGACGTTGAATCTGCTTTTTACGCTCCATCTTCACAATATGTGTCAATAATGACATTACGAACCTATCTGTCGAATCATCAAACATTGCCCGAAAAAGCATAACTTGACTTTTGAAAACGTTCCTGTCGTTTTTTACCAACGATCTATCCAGCAGGTTGCAACACAATTTAAAATGAGAAGTATTAGTTGCTTGACTAACACCGGCCATCGTTGAAGTAGGTGAGACTAGCGAGCTTGGTGCAAAGCAGTTTGTGCAGTTTACATGGATCAACGCAAATAACATCAACGGCGTACATCCTGTTGTCAAATGTATCCACATATATAAACCAGCTAGTATTTTCCATTGTCATTCTGCACAACTAGACTTTTGAGGCTTTAAAATACCCAGCTAGGCTTGATTAAGGTGACCGGATTCGATTTGAGCTAACTTAAACACCTTATACGGCTTAGTAAAACTTGAACTGTCTAATCGCACCGCAGGCGCTGACTACATAAGTAATTCCCCAATGCTGATCATTGAATATGACTCCACTACAATTACCTTGTAAATCCCAACGGGCTTATATTCGAGTCTTGTGTCCCCAATTTTAACGTTTTACATTGTGGTAAAACTTCGAAACATTATTCCTGGAATGCCAAAATTCTATATCAACGACTGCGTCGCGCTTATTGTGTTTTTTTTTTTCAGAAAAGCTTCTGTTCTTGTTCGTCCTGGGAATGCTAAGGGTCAATTCATTTAGCAATTCTTGCCTTCGCCCTCATTCTTACGTGCGAACTTCTTTCGGTATTCGTTGTCAAACTAGAAATAGCTGGGGACTTCATGGTGTCTTGTATAGCCAATGGTCTTCAAGACCATAACCAAGAGGTGTTTAATCGAGAGGTTTATGATACTGTAAAGTCCTGAGCGACCTATTGCGGTTGCAGCCTTTTGGCATTAAACTTTCTCAGATTATTTCTTCGTTTTTATGGTTCGTTTATGGTATCTGAATTTGTACCTACGTCGACTCTTATTTTCCAAATAGTTTATTTCTTTATAGGATGACCATTTTCAAGGATTACTTTAACAAAGTTATGTAAATGGGTAGATTGACTAGTAGGTCCAGTTTTATAGTGCCTAAAAATCTGATATCTGATTGGCTGACTAGACAGATTCGGGCTCAGATTTCTTGGGAACCCGTGTTGGTTCTCTAAGGTGCTTAGGTAGCGATTCAGTCTTCAATTATTAACCTGCCCCTCAAACAACTTACCTCTCCAATAATCATGTCTCTAGCTCAATGCCTCCCATTGCGTACTTTCACTTGGTCGAGGTCGATTCCTAAGTATTCGCCTCACTGATAGCGAGGTTTTCCTCTAAATCGTCTGACGTCACGCTGGGAATCTAAGACTTGTATTGGTGTCCATTCGCTCTACATGGCCTAGCCATCTTAAACGTCTAATATTGAGTTTTTTGAGCAGGTCTATGTCGCTTGATGAAATCTTCGTCTCTATAGCCCTCCAAAAAAAAACAGGACCGAAGATTTTTCGAAGAATTCATGGTTAGTACTTGTCACACGGGTAACACTTTTTTCTAAATGCTTAATCTTTATAATACTTGTTAACCTTAACGTCTCCTGAAAAAAATATTTCCCATTATTTACAAAGTTCCCACTTGTTTGTCAACAATTCAACCTAAATGATCCTTAGATCTTAATCCTCCAGAGTTCATCTTGATTCCCATATTCGTTTAACCTGATTTTGCATTTGTACATTGCCACATTCAAATCACATAATTTGCCGCCATTCAAGTTTCGTGTTAACCAATCTATTCAGATTGTACGTCCAAGATACACATAAAGCCTGTATGGATATGATATCCCTGAGGATATGGCATTGAAGCGGCATCGCAAACATGATGTAAATGACTTTGTATATATCAACTGGTTCTACCTGATCCTGTTAATCGAAGGTGTTTGAAGCGCAATAAAGCGAGTACGAAAAATGCAAAATACGAGATACAATAAATCTTTATGTACCCTGTGTTACCACCTCCTTAACAGGTGGCAATAAATAATCTCAACTTGTTATAAGAGGTTTAAAATGAACAAGAACTTGGTACGTATTTTCATTGACCTAATTTTACACTTGCCCATATATTTTTTCATTTATGAAAATCCATAAATTCATGTTTGCGGAGGAATTTATCTACATGTGTAGTTTTGCAAGTGTAATTCGTAAATTAAAATGGTCTACATAAATCTTCAAATCGTATAATGGATTTTATGTCGTCCCAAGTGGTTGATTTATCACATCCCTGTGAATATAATTTCAATTATTTTAATGACTGTTTAAAACCTAGATAGCTCTGTAGGTCCGGGCGGGTGGTCTTGGGCAAATGTAAGTTTAGTAAAAGTTTGAGATAAATTTTACAAAAAAAATGTGATGGTATAGAATATAGGATACTCAAAATAAGTCCCAAACACAGTTTAACTAAGCAGAACGACTTTTTAGGATGAAAAAAATACATTACTCCTGTTTTTTGTTCACCAAGTGGGATACCGCTTTAAATTTAAGTAAAACGAGTTGAGCTTCTGTTTTGTTTTCTTTTAAGCTTAATAGAATTTAAGAATAACATCGTTCATATGGATTTACCCATATATGCTTGATGCCTTGATGGCCACCATACGGGAGCTCCGATTTTCGATAACTTAAACCCACAAGTCGTTTGGCCTATAGCAACGATATAAACTAGGTTTGTTACTAGGATTCGAGCTCGGGTCCCTTGTATGTCAGTATAACAGGACATCGACTAGACTGTTCTATGCAATATGTAGAGTAGTATCAGTAACAAAGCTCTTGAAACTTGTTCTGCAAAACTATTAATTTTGAGACTGTCAGATTCTATCATTTGCGCAAAAAACATTTTGACTGGGAAACGAACGCAGACCTTCTGCATGGTAGTTAATCGCATAAAAAACTTAGTAAAAACTGAGTAACAGCTTTGAACAACATTTATTAACAAATGTCCATGTAAACACATCAGCGGAAGCTATATAGAAGCCTTACAGAGTATATACCATCTCATCTTCTATAAACACTATGGATATTCCCACAAGCGTTATTACACAGGCTCTTTTTTTGCGCACAAGTACTAAAATAGTTTAATAAAGGGTGATCCATTTCGAGGTTCCCTACTTTTTTAAAGAAAAAAAAACACAGAAAATTCAAATTTAATGGAGAATGTTTATTATCATTTGAAAGAACATTCTTTGGCATTTATTTTTTGAAGATTATGTCTATCAAATGTTGGCCGTTGCTACGTCGCAGATGGTCCATCCGTTGAGTCCAATTTTCGATCACTCGTTCGAGCATTTCGACTGGTAACTGGCGAATGGCACGCGTGATGTTTTCCTCCAAGGCCTGAATCGAAGCGGGTTTGTCGGCATAAGCTTTTGACTTTACATATCCCCACAGGAAAAAGTCTAACGGTGTGATATCACACGATCTTGGTGGCCAATCGACCGGCCCAAAACGTGAAATTATGTGCTCACCGAAATGTTCTCTCAATAAGTCCATTGATTGATGCGATGTGTGGGAAGTGGCACCGTCTTGCTGACACCAAATGTCGCCGAGATCACGAGCTTCAATTTCAAGCATCAAATAGTCGGTTATCATGGCACGATAACGGTCGCCATTGACGGTTACGTTCGCACCGGCATAATTTCATAATTCTCAGCTACGGCCGCTATATTTTCTTCACAGCGTGCTGGACGTGGTCTATTCGGTCGAATATTATTCAATAATGAATGCTGGGTCTCAAAATGGGTGATGGTGTTGCGAATAGTACGCTCAGTAGGCCGATTATGTTGACCATAAGTTGAGCGAAGTGCACGAAACACATTCCTCACAGAACGTGAATTTTCATAATAAAGTTGAACAATTTGTAAACGTTGTTCACGCGTAAGTCTTTCCATTATGAAATGCCAAACAATACTAAACGAAAATAACATGACAGCATGACACGACTCACACGGGATCTGTCAAAAAAGGCTATTGAAAAAAGTATCTCTACTTGGATAACCCGTTAGAAGTAATTGCTTCTGAAAATTGTAAATTTGGACCTTATAGAAGAAAAATTGTTATTTGGGAGCGTCCTTGAAAAAGGAAATATTTGGCATTAACGGCCAATACAGGGCCTGAAACCTAGTCTTTCCCATCATTTATATGTGCGAAGTTATCATTTCTAACTTCGTACCTCTATAGCTTAACTCCTAATCCGAACGGCAAATTTGAGAAGCTTTTCATGACAGTGTTACTCTTGAATGTTTGACAGACTTTGGCAAGAGGTGGAGCAATAAAGAAACGTAGGTGCTATTAGGTAGCAACAACTAAATGTTCTTTTACGGGGCGTCCTCACTCGTTGATCTGGCAAATCATCCGAGTAGTATCATTTGTCACGAAAAGCTTATGTCAACTCAGCCGTTACAATTCAGTATAAAACAGTAGGTCCCGCCATAGTGCTAGTACACATATCTACACACATGAATGGTTGTGAGAAAAACCTTGGCTCTGAGTACTAACGAGGCTGTTACCTCAAAAATACGTATTTTTGTTTTGAACCGATTACTGAGCCTTCTGGTAACTCCGCTGAAAGATTTCGTCTCGTTAGTTTTATGTCTTTAAGCAAATTTCCGCGTATTCTTCGTAGGAAGTACTGCATGTCGAGTTGAATGCTTTTATACGTCCTGTGTTTTAACTACACAGTATTCATTGGTTCTAAAGCGCCGTCCTTCCTCCTCCTCTCAATTAATAAGGTTGAGGTGACAACTACCGTTTTAATGGCGTCTATTTTATCTTCTTTTTCGGTATGGAAGGCAGTCTCTGATGTAGATATAATTCGCTCCATAACTATTTCAATTGGGACTCAGTTTGCTTGGGAGGTATTCATTGCGGTCCAAATAAATGAAGCTTACATTCGGATTCGATGGATTCCGCAACAATTCTTTGTCGGAAAACTTCGGCAGAAATTTAACGCGTAGATGTCAACAATTGTTGACATAACGCATTTATATTTTGTCGGTAGATCTGTCCGAAATACTAATCGAAACGGATATCTAGGTGGAAAATGCTCTGATTTCAAACCAACCAGCTCATTCCGTGACTTTCAAAACGATAATCGTTTAGGATAGTAAAGTAGACTTTCTGGGTATGAATCGTGTAATTTGTTACATTTGTTACGCGCAATATAAAAATTACATTTTATGTACCTAGCAAGCCTCCTCCACTACGGGAATGTGTACCCATTCTACTAGGATCGACGGCACGTGCTCGCAGTTGATTTTTACTCACCAAAACCAACATCATTCCAAGTATATTTTCCAAGTATACGCTTATAAAGAAACTATTTTATTACGCAGTTATATAAACATTTTTTCTTTAAAAAAAACATTCCATATCCGATTGTTAAAATTTGTTACATAGTCATCATCATAACGACGCATGCAAACGCAGAACTCTAAACATGGCAGATATTTCGCACTTGTGAACGCGCCCACGATGCATGTCATCTGTCATTTGGTGTAACAAGTGCATTTTGTTGTTTCGCGGTAGCGTAGGAAATAAATCAAAATTGCAAATTCAATTATGTGCGCGCATAAATATCAATATTGTTGTTTCATTAATTCAATTAAGTGTTTGTGCATACAGTGGAATAGCTTTTGAAACGATAGAGTTTCTAAATTGAAGTTAATTGTCGATTGTAAATTTGCAATTGTCACGAACGATGAAAAATTGTTTCTCGTTTTGTTTTTTTCGAGGGTGTTTAGTGTGTTCTTCCATATGGATTTTGATGGTTTGAAATCAAATCCGTGTTTTCCATTGGTGAGTTTTTGTTTATTCATTGTGAAATTAATATTATTCATTTATTTAAGAAAATTATGAAAGCAAAACTCAATGGCACAGAAATATTGACATCAACGGGACAATTTTTGTAGGCAGGGTTTTTTTTGTAGGGTTTCTAAATCTTTTACAACATCAATATCACAGTTAGACCAATGCCTTAAATCAATGTTTATATTGATAATAAATTTTATCTCGATTATATTCAATTTTTTGAATAGATATCTTAAACATTCAGCCCTTTTAAGGCATGCCGTCGGAAAAAATTCCTAAACGAAAGTGAATTCCAATCGGATCGGAACTTAGTTTGCTTTTAAAGTCGCCCCTATCGAGGTATCCGTCGGAGCGGACAATTTTCCGCAACGCATACTTCGTCGGAGGTTTTAATTCCATTCGAGGTTATGTGTCATCGAAAAAAAAAATGTCGGAGAAATTTTCCTAACAGCTTTTCGGAAGAATGCCTCAAAGAAAAATCCTCCGAATCGAACAAAATCGGAGAATTTTCCGCTCCGACGGATACCTCGATAGGGCCGAGTATCTGTTGCGAAAGAAAATAAATGAAGCATACGATCGCGTTCGATGGATTCCGCAACAATTCTTCGTTGGACAACTTCAGAAAGAAATTCAACCACCTAGCTGTCAAAAAATGCTGCCGTGCGATAAATTTCGCCGGAGGATCTGTTCGAAATACCAATTGGAACGGAAACCTCGGATTTCGAACAAATCGGAAATTTCGTTCTCCTCCGAACGGATATTTCGATCTGCAGCTTTTTTAATGGCCATACGAACGGCTTCCGTTTTATATAGTCACCCAGTTTTAGACATGCTGAAGCTAGCCAATTCTTTATACGCATAATTTTTTCGTTGGTGGTTAGTTCTATCTGGAGAGTATGCTTCAAACACCTATATCGTCCACGAATCCCGTAGTTTAAAAACTAGATACTCGTAAGACTCCGTCATATAGAAGCTAACAGAGTACTGACGGGTTCAGTGGGGCGAGGATTAGTTCGATGAACTGCGCACGGAAGATATGGGTTTCATTTCCAGCCAATTCACCACCTAAATGTTCTTTCACTGGCCCTTGGCGTTGTTCTGACAAATCATCGGAGTACAACAATTCTCAAGAAAAGCTTTTCTCAACTCAGACGTTCGAATTCGGCACAGAACAGGTGGTCGGTAGAAGTACACACACACACATGAATTGTAGTGATCAGAAGCTGGGCCTAAGTACTCTGTTGCCCCAAAAATTTGTATTCGATTTTTGAACCGAGTATTGAGCCCTGTGGTACTCTCGCTGAAAAATTGTAGTATTTCTTCATCGTCCGTATCATATCTTAGTTTTCTGTATCTTGGTAGGTAGTACAGGGTTCCCATTCTGACCATTCTGCCTATTTGAATGATTTGTCTACCTATACCTATGTTACTGTACATCATACTCCTTGGTTCCGAAATGCCATCCATCCTCCAACCTTTGCTGCGTCAACTAACGCTTTTATGGCGTCTACTATACCTTCATTTTCTGGCATAGTAAGAGTCTTTCATGCATGATTCGCTATAGACCTTTTCGCACTTTCTTCAAAACACAGCATGGAAGATATGATTGATGATCATATGGGGGTTGTTTCATTTTGGTAATATGAAGAAGTGCTGCAATTTTCACTGCTCTGGGAAGGTATTTGGTATGCCATCCGGACCTTTCTTTCCTGTTTCTTGCTTTCTTGCCGCCGACTTTTTTTTGCTGGCTCTGAAGAGTTCTTCTTTCGTGAAATCTCATAAAATGTTGCATATTTCTATAGGCCTTTGTTAATTTCTTAATTATAGTCGGGCATGCGATTTCCGGGGACTTCGAACCTTTCAGTTAAGCTATTGCTATTCATTATGCTGTGCCCCAAAGACTTCATAATCATGTTCGAGCATAAGTTTTCCTAAGACTAAGACCCCTTCAGTTAAGTAACTGCCCCAAGATAACTAATGCCAACACAAATAAAGAAAGACGTTTGTACATTGTATCTATTTCTGATTTTAAAACCAAGAAAAAAGATCCACGGCCTTGTCTTTCTACTTACATAATAAAATCAAACCAATTCTGAGCTTGAACTCGAGCTGTTTATTTCCCTTTATACATTTGCATCTAAAGTTTGACAGTTATGAATGTTGACAGTTCATTAATTCATGTGAAATTGGCATGTGTATGGTCAATTTGCTTGTTAAATGTTGTCCCAAATTAAACCATTTCCATGCGAACCTAAAGACACACCAAGACCCATTCGACATACAAGGGAAAACATCAAAATTTGTCTTAAACTATACCTGTGAAAGAAATATTTTTGAATGGAACACGGTCCTATTAGGTTCTGCAAGCTCGACTATTCCGCCGGCATTTTCAAAGTTAAGTCCAAACTACGCTCATTCAGTCATTGCTTTCTCAATGGTGATAGGTGCCTCGATTGCATATGTAAATCTTCTACATCCCTTTCAATGCGATCTAATCCCGTCAAAGGCTCTCTAAGTCTATACATCTAAATGAATAAACTAAAACCCCATCTCCCGTCAGTTTCCCACATCCATCTTGTACAAGCCTATAAATGCCATATAAGGTGTGATCTAATGATACAAAGTATTTCGATTTACCAAGTCATTTCTCAAGATCTTATCATCTGTGGCAGTCGTATTAAACGTGCAGAAGCCTCATCGTCATCGTCACCCTCTCGAGTGTCGTCAAATTACAAGTGATATACACGAAACGTGTCTGTATCATACCATTTCATAGCCAAGAAGATGCGACGACACAAAGATAGATACCATGCTTGATATTTTGCGTCAAAATAAATTCAATTTGAATCTTCTCTACAGCATTCGTTTCGTATCCATGGTACGGGCTTAGAGCTCTCTTAAGATGAAAACATGTATGATATCATCCGTATGGCACCGGTAGTACATACGTTAACTACTGGATCTGGAGGGGAAGTAAATTCTCTCTCAGATTTTTAACAGACACTGATTTATAAGGAAATTTATCGTTTCATCTCCGTGGAATCACTCCACATCGTGTGTATTATTTTCGCCGACGGCATCTTACAACAGTCATATCCATAAATAGAGAATTTTTTTTGTACACAAAAAAATAAAATTGAAAGAAAAAAAAACCGTTGCGTTGTTGCCGATCACATGGCTGATATACTATAAGAGTCTCAGATGCAGTTGGGAATTTTATTGGTGGTGTTGGTGAACGCGCGTGTCGGCGAATCAACAAAGGCTGGCTGTACACTCGTATCATATTTTCTTTTCTTTTCTTGTCCGGAAACATAATCAACGCTTTTTTCTACAGCCCAACATTATTTTTTTCGCAAGTATAGTCTTTATGCAGATACAGCAGATACTGAGATATGTAATGTAACTACAATCTGTTTGTCGTTTGGGTGAGTCGCATACTCGTGGGCACTCGTTCGAAGTATCTGCGGGATATCTCTTGATGGAAATTTATTAGATGACAAATTTTTTCAGGTTTCAAATGATTTATGGAACTTTAGATTCTGTGTCTCAGTAACACCTACAGATTGTTGTTCGATGGTGTAACTTTTGCGAAGGTCTGGCAAACATCTAAGAGTAGAAAAGTGTGGTGAAAAACCGATAGAAATGGGTAAAAGTGTAAAAAACTGTAAATCGCTTTCATCTGTGCTACTTTGCATGCAAATTATTGGATAAGCTAATATTTAAGCAATTTAGGGGTCTCGTTGATACGAAGTATTTGTGTTCCTATCTATCTCTTCCTTTCCTATCCTATCCTATCTATCTCTTCCTATGTACCTACCTCTGGCATGAAGTCAACTATCCTCTGAAGACAATTTCCGAATTAATGCAGCAAGTGACTGGGATTCCAAACATAATCAGTTGTACAACATTCCATATCTACACTTGACGTTGACTTATCGGGCACCCACCCCGTTGGTTCCTTGTTTCAGGCAGACTTCTATCCTATTCGATACTCAGCACCACGCTGTTTCAAGTTTTTCAGTCCAAGGACTATAGCATATGTAATCTAGGTTCTTATTAAACCGAAGATTCAATCTTCCATGTTTTCCCGAACCTGAGTCCTGGAATTTTAAAATTGCATTTGCGAAGTTTAAGGTTATTGTCATTCGCTCAATGTAAAGAGCTAATTAAGTTCTTAGGTTCTTACGTATTGGACTACATCCACATATTAATAAAGCTTATCAAAGGTCGATGTTATATCTCCCTCATTCGCATTTCTGGTTTACCAGGCTGAAGCGTTTATCCTGGTCTTCAACGCCGTTAACGCTTCTACAAAGCCACGCTGGTAGCATCCAATGCTGTAAATATGATCTATCTATCTATCTATCTATATGATCCCAGCAGTTGATGTGATAGTTACTCCCGTTCAATGAAAATATGATAAGTCTAGAATGAAATTCGTTGGTCTTTTCCACGATGTGCCTTAGTGTGAACCTTTGGCCTATAGTCAATCTGTACATCCGGAACTCACATTGGTTTGAAGCGGAGTACGTTGCAGGCTTCTTCGGACGATCACATAATTTGTTTGATCGGGATATGCCTCTGTAATTAGAAAAATCGTAGGATCGCCTTACCTGTAGATGTCAACGAACATGCCTTCGTCTATTCAAACATTGTTAATGGATTGGCACATACACACTTGCAAGATAGGTTAGGTTAGGTTATGTGGGCTCTTGTCTCCCAAATGAGTTTTTAAGTTGGCAAGACAGTTGTTCCGTGTATACATGACAATCTCAGGTTTCCTAGGCGTCCAACAAAAATTAATTAGAGTCTTTCGTAGCTTTTTTTTCTTGCTTCCCTCTACGGGGGAAAGTGGTCAAAATCTACATATTTTGTACATCCAAGATCCTTGATGATTGCCTTGCAACTTATGAGTCTATTTTGGCGGTTTTACCATTCGAAGATTTTCATATTGCTTTGCGGATTCGAAGCTCAGGAAACCAAATTCAAAAAATTCATGCCACTGCAAAGTCGAAACGCAATGTATGCTGTTCTTTCATGAAGGTTGCACTTTCTAACATACTCACCTTTCCGATTTTGTCGTTGATATCCCCAAATACGAAGTCATGAAATCCCTCCTAGAAAGGGTGTTCTACTGACCCTTTCTAGGGGGGAATTAAGGCCGATATTTTTAAACGTTGGTCTGATCCGGTTCATTCACACACAGGTGATCACTTACCCACTTAAAGTCAATGACCTCTGAGCTGAGTCGGCTTCCCACCACGAATTCTCATCCTACAATGTGAAATCCCCTTGTGGTTGCAGATTTACACTACCAGAACTGTGTCATTCCGAGATCAATATAGATGTCGTAAATGCAGCACGTTTTTGTTTTCCTAATCCTATCAGTTTATGCCTTGAATAGCGGTCAATGCCCTGTACCGAGTAAAGATCAAGTCAAGTTTTTGAGAAGCACACGTGGTGTACGTTTGGGCCGAAGGGATTAAATCTGCAGTCCGTGATGAGACTTATGCCCAACTAAATGCATGTTTACGTGGCTAAAACTAGCTCGCCAACTTTCTACGGTATCGCCTGTGATGTCTTTTATTTCCTAAGTTCCAATTGTTTTGCCCCTTCGTGATCTCGTTTGAAGTTCCTACCAGCAGATCTTACATGCAATTGACAGCGAAGCGTTCAAAAATGAGTCGTAGTGGAGTTACTGTAATGCCTATTTCCAAATGCTTATTCGCAGATTCATACTTTCTGCATTCAACATCATAAGACAAATATCAGAAGTCCTGTCCTGTTGTGTTGTGTTGTGAATAATTTATATTCTCCTGCAGCGGTTAGAGCTTTCACCATCGATTTGGTGTGTGCCCCATCTTGTCTAATCTATTTCGGCGGTTTTTCTAAAGACTCTTCTATCAGAATTTTCGTCATTATTTTATAGACCATGAGAATATTACCTTTAGCTTTATGGGGGCATTAGCTCCGCTATAACAATTAATACAACCGCAAATACCGTCCAAACTCTGAGGGATCTTCAGAAGAGATTCTACCCTTCTCATGTGCGACGTGGACGTGGCCGGTGTCAATATGGGAGTTTGGACAATATGGATGGATTTTTTCACCGTTGCAAGCTGATTCCTTATTCCTTGGTCATCTTGTTCGCGCCTTGAGATTCCGGCGACTGTAGCTGGCTAACCCACCCATGAGCTGTAAGTGTTCTATGAAGTTATTTTTATGTAGTTCTCTGACTTAAATGTGTCCTGTCCCTCCTTAATTCTCAAGCGCTTAACGTTGGTACTTGTTCGCTGGTTCAAATCCCTAATTTGCAAACAAATTCAAGAGTCATGGGAAGCTCCTCAAACCTGCCCTTCACGCCTCAGAATAGCACCTTCTGTTTAACGCCGACTGGAGGTCCTATTCTTTTTGCAAAAATATAACTTCGTACACACTAAACGATGAGAGAAGCTAGGTTGAGGCCAGATAAACAGATCTTGTCTTCACGTTTTTATTTTTGTTGGCATTCTACGTCATCGGCGCTCATAAACATGCGCATAGCCATATCTGTAGTAGTTGTATCATGGGTTGAGGATCTGTATGGGCAGTTAATGCCACACATTTCTTATTTCTTTTAAACTTTAGTAAGGCTACTACCCGGCTAATCTGACATCTGAGCCATGTCTTTGGGTAATAATGGTTTTTCGTCAATTCCTCAATTATTTTGCAAATGTTGTCAGCATATTTGTTGACGATGATTAAGCCATATATTTACATGATGTCCACTCCTACTAGTGTCGATATGTTCTCTGCGATGTCGTCAGCATATCTGATTAAGTCCACTCCCCTAAGTTTCGATATGCTCAGTACTCCTTTTATGTCTATCGGCATACTCGCAACTCGTCAACTTTGGCCTCTCCCGCTTGCCATAGGAGAGGAGACGTTATTCAAGGTTTAGGTCTCTCCATGAATAGATCGGTCTCACTTAGTAAGGAAATTAACCTAACAAATCCCACAAATTGGGGTCCAGTTACTCCTAGCAAGGCGGGCCGGTGTTCTGTAGTTAGCATCTATTTCGGGATTAAGCACTCTCGTTGGACTTTTTGGCTCATCCTCCATCATATCCATTCAATACGTAATGCTAATCAGCATATAACACGGAACAGGTTGATCCACGAGGGGAAATTCGCGAAAACATGAAAACCTTATATTTTTCATCCTCTTATAGGCTTAACAAATGTTGTACAATAAAACTATTTGGTCTAAGTTGAACTTAGAACGAAACCAGCTGGGAACTTCAAGGCAATCTTCTCAGGGCCATAATATATCCATATACCCCGCTGGATTGTAGCAAATTCTCCCCTATACCTATAAAATATTCGTTTCTGACGTTGGGCGAAAAGTTATCAGACCCTGTCTACCAACCGGAACTGTATAACAGGCTACCAATTACACTTTCATATGCAATACCAGACATAAGTATATCTAGGTTCACAACTTTTATAAAACCACTTTTACCAGATAGTTGGTCAGACAAAAATAAAATAAAACCTTTACCTGTTGCGCATTTTCACTAACCCATATAACTGGCAACAGAAATCCATTCGTCAACCTATTTTTTGCGAATAAAAACTGAACAAGATTTAGCCCACCGCTTTAATATCTTTAACCGTCCTCAATACTAGTTGTAGCGCGTTTCCAAGGAAAACTTCTATAACCATTAGATACCCATTACGATATCCTCAGTGTAATCTTCTTAATGTGAGCACTGCTCATTACCACTCCCTAAGTATAGCTCTGGCTAATTCCTAGAATTATGACAAATAAATAATAAAAAAAAAATTGTATCTCAAAACTTTCCTTTTACAACTCTCTTCGAAACGGTGCTTTTCTTTTTTTTTCATCTACTTTAAGAGTAAAACGACACTGATTCCATATTTCTGCGGTGGAGAAATGATTAAATTATACCACGGTACAAACCTGTCCAACTGGAAGACCAGTCATGTGCCAACGTTTATCGTTCGCGGTATAGAAGACAGTTTACCTTTATTTTTCCAACGAATAGACTACGTTTTAATTATGTGTTCCGTTAGGGAGCATCTCTAGAGCGTCTCGAATCGAGAGCAATTTTAATAAATTTCCACGATCTCAGCCCGACACAGACTGTCAGTTGCCGTGGTAGCTAATATATCTAAATTCCATCCGTGAAAACTGGATCCGCTTATGCGCGCACACATATTCATCCTCCAAAGGCTATACAACTCGGTACCTACCTCCGCATTGATGGAGCTCCATTTTGATAGATGCCAAAGCGATCGGTTTCATTAGATGAAAAATGATTGATTCGCATTAATTGAAGTTTGTCAAGATACATTTTGTATGCTTGCACAGGGGAGTGATCGATAAAGATATCGTCGTTTGCAGGTGTAGCCTGCGGTACCCATGGATGGTATTGTTTGCACAGGCATGATGAAGCAAACGATGTGTTCAGTGCGGGATTATTAATTCAAATCGCTTTGTAGTTGAGTGCGTGATAGAGAGCATGCGTGACTCGGTTAATGGTCAATAATCGTGAGCTTTCAGTTTGTAAAAATGTATCTATCGGGTTTTCTTCGAACCCAAAAGTTCCAAATCTACTTTTTAGCCAACAAATTCATTTAAACGTCAATATTGGAACTACCCAGATACACGCCCGAGGGTACACTTTGCACCAATAAATATAGTATCGCATGTTAATCGTTAGTTATTTAGAGCCGCGTGCATGTGAAATAGCAACCACAAAGTATCCACATACATGCGGGTGGATGACACCATTCAGGCTGAGGTACCATTTCAAAAAAAAAACCCCAACCATGTAAAATTAAAAAAAAATTCAAAATCACGCTATGCCTCTACGCGTCGTCGCTGTCCCCATTCTTTTCAAACCGCCCAAAGTGTAAAGGATTTTGGTCCTGGTGGAATGGTGGAACCATGCTGATGACTTGCATAACCTTATACTCGAATGCAATTACATAATGTTGCTTACCCGATGAAATATTCATGCTGTCATGCATTCACTTGCCGGCATGTGTGCCCACGTAGCCCCATGCGGCGAAGGTATACTCCTGAGTACTTTTAATTGCTCAAGAGAGAGAGAAGTTGGAAGTTCTATGCAATAAACTGCGAAGTGGGAGACAATTTATCTCTCCTCCCAAAGTGCCACTAGTATCCGACTATCCGTATTCTATATGGCAGATGGCAATGGCCATGTTGGAATAGATGTTTTCGGTTTTGTTTGGTTTTCTATTCTCGGTGTGAATGGCGAAGGATATTTATGGTGTCAGAGTATATATATTCTAGTTGCGGTAGAATGACAGCCCATTAGCGATGTGACACTTTTGTGTACGTGTGTATAGATGCAAGCTGAGTTATTTGTTAGTTGTTACCTGGTCATGTGCGATTTCTTGCTTGAGATTGTAACAATTTTGAGGATGAAGTTGAACAGATATCCTTCTTCTGTATGCTCGTGTATCCTCATTAGAATTTTATAATGAATTGATTGCTGTCTGAGGATGCGGAAGGTATTTAATGTGAAATGTGAGCTCTCTTAGCATGGGTGCAAGTGCAAGGAGGTGTTTGTCTTTTTTATCTGATCAAAGTTGCGGATAGCACCCAGAGTTTTCGATGTGATGGAGTGCCTTTTTCGGTTGTACTTAATGTAGTGTGTTCTCTACAAACACTATAATTGTTAATCGTGTCAGTTTCAAAGATATCAGCGTCAACTGGCAAAATAGGAGTTAAGTAGTTTTTTTTTTTTGTTAACAAACAGCACAGGCATTACAGTACTGTGTACATAATCAGAATATTTCTTGCATACAAAATACTCATAGTACTCAGTATCATGCAGTTACCAACAACTATTGTGGGAAGAAAAGAAGACTTACAACATCTCAGTTGCCAGTCAAACGTCCGTCACTGGTAGCTTAACCACATGCTGCTTCTTTCCAGATTTTAATCTTTTTGGGAAAATTAAGAAATTACTACTGGCAAGGATCTGGGATAACTGACAGCAAGTACTTTACTTAAGTTCTATTCGTAGAACTTGACCTGCGAATTGCGAATGAGGGAATAATTACAAAATTTGAGATTGGCAGCTACATTTTTATCATTTTTATGCGCAGGGATTTTTTTTATAATTTACACACGCTTAATGGGTTCTGAATACGTTTATAAGGTTGTAAGCGCGAGTATTTTGAAGATAAAAGTTAGAAAAATAAATTTAATGACGATTTTGGCTGCAGTGAAGACTAACTCCATGGGTGGTGTCCTAGCTAACTTTTCAGGTATTCGCTGCTTTTCTTGCATTCGTTAAATTCGCAGAAACTTTTCGGTTGGTTTATTGTTCACCCATATCGATGTATCCGTTTGAAAGAAAATGTTCGAAATCGGTGAATTTTATACCGAGGTAAACATTCCAATAGAATCCACAGATCTTCTGACTAAATGTGAAGCATGATCATGATCGTGCATCAGCAATATGCGTTAGTTCAACAATTTTTGACAGTTTTGCGTTGAATCTCTTCCGAAGTTGTCCGACGAAGAATTTCTGCGAAATCAAACGAACGCGATTGTATGCTCAAAAGCAAATTGAGTTCCGATTGGAAGTGACTATTGTTTCGAAAATTGCTCCAAACGGATACCCCGATAGGGGTGAACTTTTTTTTTTTGAATTATGGTGAATTTTGTGCTGATAAATATTTTTGTAACTTGCAGACACCGATAGAAGTATATCAATATAAAATAAGAAAGATACGAAGTCGATTTGCTTGTTTCTGATTTCAAAACGAAAACCACCGCCCCAATTTTAAATCTCCGAAAGCCGTTAAACATTTTTAAGGTTAAACCGAAGCGAACGATTTGGTTTTGCAAATTGTGAATTAGTTTCACAATATTGTGGAATAGGCTTATAGTTTGACTGTTCAGTGAATATTTTATTTGATTTGTAAAATATGTCTCACAGCTGTCACCTCTCTAGACAAAGCTAACATGCTTCCTGCTCATGTTGCAGCCAGTTCCACATTATACCAGAGTGTACTTAGTCTCTCCTGTACTTGAGAACGTAGAACATTCTATGGGACCAATCTATTTTCGTGCTCGTATAGTCGCAAGAGGATTATTTGATTTTAACATTCACAAATCATCTAGTCCTGATGATAGACCCGTAATTCTGAAGAGGTGTTCTTCTTCCGGAAAACAGCATTTGTCCAGCCCGTCCCTAAAAAAGGCGAATCTTCTTTCTCAAACTACCGACCCATTGCATCTACCTCACTGCTCTCTAAGGTCAGGGAAACGCTGATTAACCACCAGCTAATGAAATATCATGAATCATGAAAACTCCTCAATGACCGACAGTACGATATTCATAGAAACAGTTCCACTGGTTACCTGTTGTCATATCTCACCGGAAAGTGGAACCCATCATCCACCTTGGTGGCGAAAACAAGACCGTTGCACTTCATATTGACAGCTATAGATATTGACAGATATTGACAGCTGTGCGTTGAATTTCTTCCGAAGTTGTCTGCGGGATCAAACAAATGCGAGATTGTATGCTCAAAAGAAAATTGAGTTCCGATTGGAAATGACTTTCGTTTCGAAAATTGTTCCAAACGGATACCCAGTTGGCATCAAGCCCTTTTGTCGGAAATGCGAGCTTTTGGAATCAATGGAGCTCTTCTTAGATTAGAAACTACATCTCGAAACGTTCACTCAAGTTTTTTTTACTTTCCATCTTTTGTAGATTTTTAGTAACAACCTTCGTTGGAACGACGCAACGAAATGTAAAGATTTCTTTAACTGATGCAATAACTATTTAAGCCTTTCTGTTCTGGCCTCAATATATAAAGCTTATATATGCCCCAAATTTGAGTTCAACGATCACATCTCGTCAAATCGTCAGGTGCAGCAAAAGTATTAAAAAACCTACTGGATAGGAGAGAAATGCGCGCGATAAAACTGATAGGAGACTCAACCGTAGCGAACTCTATTAATTCGTTTGAGCACGTATTGACTGACACCTGGGGTTGGTTGTACACTCGACTTTCGCAGTTTCTGAGGGGATTTCATCTTGTCCCAATAGGATTACGTCCGTTATATACATGGGGGGTCTCGTCAGATCACCCATGCCTGTGGTCCTTACTAAGTTCATCCACTAGAGGTTTATTATCTGCTTTACCGTTCTAAATTTGTTTCTTTGTCGGATGGAATCAGTTGACATTGTGGAAAATTAGGATCAGATGTACTTTAGAAGTACTCTCTTCATTTTGAAGGATATAGACCCTTCGTTTCTCTCATCCAAAAATTTAAAATCGACGGATTAAGAGAAGAATGGTTTGAAAAATCGGTGTTAATAGGGTCTGGCGGGCCCGATTTATTTGGACTGGTCACTTTTTATTTCTGTTGTCTATGTTGGACCCATGAGTAAGGGAAGAGGTGTCGTTTTTATTTTACTTTTCTAATGACTTACTTCACGCTCTTAGCCAAGTTATCTCCTGTGGTTTTATAAAGATTAGCTGGAAGGCCGTTATTTCTGACAGCCTGGTTAATTTTATGTTTAGATTTTGTTATCCGTACTTATATTTTGTGAGGTTTGTGGTAGTCCTCGCTCTTGCCGTCTTTATTAGATGATTCGGTTCGTCTTACAGGGGCAGATTGGTCGTGCCGCCAGTCTTTTAAAAGTCTACAAGTGTGAATCAACGACTCATTCTGACTTTGTTTGGTTCTGTTCGGCCATTACTTTGTTAAAACAACTTCCAACTTCCGTCACCGCCCTATATCCTCGATATCAGTTTTCTTTCGTTTTTGATTTTTTTCCCTCAAAAGCTGATGGAGAATGCAAGCTACCGATTTAGTAAAAATAGAAGACTATAGAAAATCGAGGACAAACTCCACGGCGAAACAGTAGGAATGCATATCAATTCGAAGTGCTATGATCCCTCAATCTTGATCATAAAACCGAAGACACACAAAGTAGCTAATTCCAAGGTTTATGTAAAAGCTATTAAAAAACAAAGTGGCTAATCCCTTGGTTTATGTAAAAGTCATTAAAAAAAGACGACCAAAGCCATATCTATAGGAAACTGCATAAAAACTTATCAGAATCCCATCTACCCATCGATATGGGAACCTCACAATGTGTGCCTTAATTCAATTAAATTAAGTCAAAGGAATAAGGATGCACTATACATTTCTAAAACCACTTTCGACATCATCTTAACGAGAACTCCTTTAAACGTCACTTAGTCTCGGGTATGTTAGTTCGGGTAAATCCACTTTAAATGTCATGGAAAATTCCGTCATGAGAGACATAATCCGATTGGCTCGGTCTCTCTGCCCCATCATGGAGTGACATCAAATTAGAAAGAAGCCGAGTTTCTCTCATTCCTCTTGGTACAGTCTACAGCGAAAATATACTGCTATTTAAAGAACCCGTCCGCCGACCCGAACCCCCCATCCCCCACCCTCCATCTTGACCCCCTACATTTTTTTGTTTGCTCGTGTTTTTATTTTTTGCATTTGAATTAGCTCGGTGTGCATGTGGCAGTGACGTTGCTTCCTCGGACATCAAAGCTGGAAAAATATAATCCAATAACAAATGATCTCTAGATCCAATTAGATGCCTATCGGAGGGGCTCTCATGGTTGCCTGAGATTTATTTTCAGCTGTCATAGATGGGGTTTGCTCAACATAAAGTAGTGCAATGTCCTGCAGCGCTTAAACGCAACTACCATCCGTGTGTTTGCCTTGGCAAAATGATGAATGATAACATCTTCTTGTTGGGTGCGTGCGGGTGTATGCCCTCCAGATGCATGGGCATGAGTACAGATAAGCTAACATAGTCAACTAGGCACATAGAGAGAGAGGGACTCCTCTTTTTGCTTGGTAGTTCGTTTGCGGATTATGAATTCCATTTGTGACAGTTCTCCATAATGACATGGCGTATGTGCAGTTGGTGTGCATAAGGCAAGGAGTTCACTTAATTTTACCCTTTTGCAAACACTCATCTGTGTAGTGTGTTTGTGTCTGTGCAGTGCAATGAGTGTTTGCGAACTTTCTTGGTTAATAATGTACCATTTGCAATCTGAATTGCTTGCATATGGTGTAGAGGCTGGTGTGAGACAGAGGGCTTGAAGTTTATGATTAATAAAATGACTTAAAAGTGAAGCCATGCATTTTAAATGAGTTTGTTTATCCTCATCGAACTTGACAATATATTATGACAGATGAACAGTGTAAGCCAATTAGCCTTGAGAAATTAAGTCAAAGACTCGTTTCGATGACGCGTTGTTTTGGGTTCACGTGTTTTCAAGATGTAACAACAAGGATCTACAGCATTTCGAATGCCCATTTTCGATGCTTAAAAGAAGCAGTAGAATTTTGAGGATTAATGCTCCATTGAAACATTCTCAAGCTGCTGATTTGCATCCGAGACATTCGAGAAACGTTCTGCGACCTTATGGACTATGTGATTGCAGTTCGATATTATAAGAATAAAAATTCGCACACACAATTGAACGAAAAGATTGGCTTGAGGTCCACCTTTTTTGAATTTATTTAAATGAGAGTCCACTAAGTGCCGGATTTTAGAAAATATCTCACATTTTGAGGGAGATATTTATTATTTAATAAAAGTAGTTCTAGGAGTCTTTGCGTGGAAAACAAAACCTTACTGAAGTTGTTTGTTTGCTTAGAATTTAAATGTTTAAATGTTTCGCAGTTCACAGATTTTCCTCGACCACAACTTGGCATTCTTTTTTTAAAACTTGGTTTTGGATCCATAGCATATACTATACAGTTGTTTCGAAAATGTCGGCCACAAAAAAAAAAACAAACTGAGCAAGTCTTATATTAAGAGATGGAGCTTTAATGCGATTGAAATTGAAAAAAATAAATGAAAACTAATATATCCCTATGGGATAGGGTAGAAAAAACAGCCAGACACAAGTTTATGGAGCTTTAATGTGACTTGAAATGAAATTTGATTAATTTTGTTTGTTCCATCGTTTTATTATTTTTGATCTACAATTCAATTAATATTCTTTGCATCTGGAACGGTTTATATTTACTATATATAAGTATAACTCTTACCCCCGTATTTATAATCGCTGATTAGCTAATCAACGTTTGTCAATAAGGTGGTTAGAATTTTTTGTTATATGCAAATTACTACATTTGAAAAGAATTTAATACTAAAACTTCGATCTAAAATAAACCAGCATTTAGACATGATTCGAAATCGATGACGAGAAATGTCTCTTTACGATCCAAGATCCATAAGTTTATGTATTTATAACTTTCCTGACTTTCGATTAAATAATAAGGACCAACAACATCGACGGTAACAATCTCAGCACTGTAGATGCAGTGTGTATATTAGATTTGGTGAATAGATTGTTACATAGAGAACTAATTAAGCTACATATACCTCAGAATCGCTAGCTGAGTCGACTAAGCCAAGTCTGCCCGTCCGTCCGTCAATCTGTCTGTATACTTCACCGATTTTAGGCTTTAAAGTTTGAGCTAGGATAATGAATTTGGTATATGGAATCTTTGTCAATGCCTACAGAATAAGTGTAAAAATTTTTAAAATCTGCGTACTACCACGTCCACTTTTAAGAAAAACCTGTTTTTTGGTCAAACCGTTAGGATTTTTGATAAAGTATCTGAGAAAGATATTTAGACATTCTCGATAGCTATATTTCGTTGACGGACACTTTTTGGGGGCATTTTCCGTAAAAAACATTTCCGGTACAATTTTATGTAAATTCGAAAAAAAAAACAACTTTCAGGAATACAATCCACACCTTCTCCTCCTTTGCTTCTTTCAAGAATTTCTTGTTCTCCTTGACGCTATTCAAGAAATCCTCACTGCACTTGGAGTGGTAGACGTGTTCAATGTGAACATTGATCCTCTTGGGGATGATGTTTCCGCGGACACGCTTGTTGACGATAACACCTATAGCCATTCACATTGTAGAGATATGGCTAGTTTTGTATATAGGTGGACAGTGAGATGAAACCATGCTTGCGGAACGGTCGGCAGAACATATCCCTGGTGCCACGACGATAACCCTTTTAGTTGGTCATGTTGATTTATTTTTCCCCTTTTACGAAATGACTTCTACGCGGTAAAAAAATTGGAAAAAAAATATCATGGGATGGGATAGGTTAGGTTTGATGGGCTGTTGACGTCCAAGTGAGTCGCCAAACTCGCATCAGCCTACGTGGGCCCATAGCGATACCCTTTATTGTACTTATCGGGCTCCCGACCCGTGAAGAGTCTCTGCCTGAGACACTGCAGCCTTCCATCCTCTACGATCCCTGCCTCGCTGCTTCCAGTTGTCTATACCAAGCGCTATGGCGTCCGCGATGGCTTGGTCTTTGAAACGGAGGTTCGGTCTTCCTTGCCTTCTCGAACTTGGGGGCTGGGATTCGAAGATCCTCTTAGCTGGAGCATTATTGTCCATTCGCTCGATTTGGTTGAGCCAATGTTGTCGACGTGTTTTGGCTTTTTGGACTACACCCACATCTTGGTACAGCTCATAGAGTTCGCGGTTGTATCTTCTTCTCCATTTTTCTCCTCGTGCACAGGACCAAAAAATAAAGCTGCGTTAGTGAAGGGAGTAGCACTCTCATATGTTTTTTTTAAGTCTTTTCAATTGTTCTCAAAGAACACACTATCTAGTAATTGAAATTGAAAAAAATTATTCCGTTAAGTGAATTACTAAAAATTAACATTGCATTGCTCTTGGAAATACACTTGCCACGTTAATGCATCCTTGGTGTCGGCAAACTTTTGGGGGTCATGTAAGTGAAAATAAGTCACTTCATTTTCTTGCTGCTGAACCTAACTTGTGGGACAAACTACCCTTTCAATACACACAGACAGTTTGTATTTTTAAATAGACCAAACTGGCGTCATTAACTGCATGCTTGAAGGTATGAGTATCGCACTCAAAGTATATTGGCAAGGAGTGTTTTTTTAATTTCGTTATCAACTCATTTGGATTGTTTTGAAAATGTGATGAATCCCTGTGTATCGTTGTATGACTTCTGGAAACACCGACATGTGAATGTATGACAGTTACAAATAGATGGAGAACCATTAAACAAGTAAAACGTTATCACAAAGTTCCGTTTGAAGATAAATCGTAAAATGTTGGCATTGGAAATACAATTTAAAATTCAACTGAACATCTATGTGGAAATACACGACTTGAGTTTAACACTTGCATTAAAATATCAATTTTTCCAGTCTCTGACATCGATATTTGGTAAAATTTTAAAGAAATTTGAACAAAGTTTCGATGAGCATACTTTGATAGTTTTGCTATGTACATGTCGTCTATAGATATTTTAAACCATGCCCACATTTTGAGGACTTTGTATACCCTAACCAATAGTATAATGGTATAATGGATATGGAATTCAAAGGATGAGGTTGGGAAAGGGCTCAGTCGCGCGATGGTTAGTGCGATGAACTGCCGCGCAGAAGGTATGGGTTCGTTTCCCAGCCTTAGCAACACCTAAATGATTTTTCACTGACCCTCCTCTCGTGATGATCTGACAAATCATCCGAGTAGTATTAATTGTCAAGAATTGCTTATCTCAACTTAGCCGTTCGGAATCGGCATAAAACAGGAGGTCCCGCCATCGTGCAAGAAGTACACACGCACACATGAATGGTTGTGAGAAAGCAAGGCCCTGGGTACTAACGAGCCTGTTGCGCCAAAAATTCGTATTTTTTTGGTTGGGATAGGGTATTAAACATTCGCATAGCGGGTTATATATAGCCTTCTCATATAATTTTTTTATTGTATCTTATCCTTTTTTTGAATTAATTACCTACTGTTTCCATTCTTACTCATATGGCTTCAGACCTATTAAAGGTTCCTGGCATAGACCCAGAACTCGTTTTTGGGCCGTTGTGTTAATTCAACACCTTTTATGCTAGACTCTGACAGTGTTCTATTTTTTACCTTATTTCTTCATTTTATTGAATGTTACACCGCAAACATGTAACATTCGTGCTCCTTAACCATAATGCCTCTCCAATTAGCCCTGTTCTTAGTTAACTGCCTCCAGTTCCACTGTTTAAATTGGTTTCTGATTGAGCACCTAACTTAAGCAAGGTCTTCCTTGACTACCACCTACCATCTGCATCAAAGACTTTTTGGGATGGAGTATTGCCGTCCAGTCGCTGAACATTCAATGCTAATTTGTCTTTAAAACTCTAGGTCGCTGTTAAATCTTCGTCTCAATAGTCTATCAACATAAACTGGGCCGGAGAATTTTTCGATATTTTTCTTCTTCTTCATTTGCTTTAGATACGGTCCATGCTTCAGCGCCGTAAAATAGACTTGACCAGGATCAGAGTCTTCTTATATAGAATTTCACTTGTTATTGCGAGTGAGAGCTTTAGTTAAATTGCCTCCTGAGTCTGAAGCAATAGCAAATGGCAGAATATCGTTCGATGTAGGACGAGGTGTCGGTATCAAATTCAAGAGCAGCTCCGTCGTACACAAAATCTCCTACTACCTCAAAGTTGTAGTACTCAATTGTGATGTTCTACCCAATTCGTTGATGTTGTGTGGCCATCTTTGTTGACAGAATGTACTTGGGTTTGCCCTATACAGCTTAAGCCACTTTTTAGCCATATTCTGCTCCCTGCTAAGAAATATAAGGATTTATAGTCGAAGCCCGAAATAGGTACATGTTGACAGCATGTACTTGGCTTGCCCTATACAGCTTAAGCTACTCTGCTAAGAAATAAAAGGATTTATAGTAAAAGCCCGGAATAGGGGCATGCAAGACACATCTAATTGTGTATTTTGTTGTATACCATTTTCTCATATAAAAGATACCTATGACGCCAGTGCCCCGAGAAATTTCAAGACAAGTTATAACTCTGCTCTTAAATAGCTTGCTTGACAAAGCTTGCAAACACCTGCGTCGACCTCTTTTATACTTTACGGTCGAAGGTCTTTCAAGAATCATTGTCATTTAAATTTTTGTGGTCGAATGGTTGCCTGTTTCGCTGTGACTATTTATTTATATAAACGTTAACGTTATATAAACCTCCGTGGGTCTTTTTAAATGTTCTCTTTTAAAAATTTTCGACTGGTCACCAAGTTAATTCAGAGTGACGGCGAAATCTAATAAACCACTTGGGCGTATTTTAAACCCCAACTACATCATAAAGTCTCAATGCGATGTTGCTCATCTTGACATTGACATGAAAATCCTCACCACGATTTTCTTTAGCCTAATTAATAAGGCGATGTCTATTGCAATCATCTTTATACAACTTGCATTCACAGTCCTCTCTTGTCTCTTGCTAATGGGGACACTCTGTTAAGATGATTTCTATTCAACTTCACCTCGTCTCAATAACACAATAAGAGCACACAATGCAATAATGAATAAAAAATAATTTCCAAACTATCGATTTTCCTCATTATCCAATTTCATTCCGCTTCAAGTCCTCCTCTTGTTCTGTTCAAATTCAATTCGAGAACAACAAAAGGCCCAACACACATTCACCATTCACTATACCAATTTGATAATAATAGGTACCCACATTGCCACAGAATGGTGGACAAAAAAAAACCCAAAGAACAAAAAGGTCTCTTTTTTCCCACTTAGAACGAAGGCAAGTAACAAACTTCATGAACTTAATTCAAGTATCTAAACCCACCGGGAACCGCATTACACCAAGACGAAGACGACTACAACGACGACAACGACCGGTTTGAGATGCTTGACTGAAGTCGATCCAAGATGGAGGACACGACAAAAAACTATATAATAAGAGTAACACAAAAAGAGGAAAAAAAAATAACAGCCTTCAGTGTTGCACAAAGAGTAGGGAAACTCGGAACCAACAACGGCAACAACGAGAACTTCTTTGGAAGACGTCAGTCAGTCAGCCAGTCAATTCTTCATGTCGTCCCAGCTTTGAATACCTTTTTGCCATTCCCCCATAGGCCCCATTGTATGGCGCACTCATACTCTCCAATAATGATAGTGCTTTGGCGCGGGGCATACCCATACACACAGCGTCATACAAAGTTTAAGATTAAAATGCGAGACTCCTTTGAGGCATTCGGCAACGCGACGAGTTCGCTATAGGCCCGTTTCCTTCTTCATGCAACAGCAGCCGGATTGCATTGTTACACGCTGCGAATGTGTTTTTTTTCGTCTTCATCTCTTCGATCGGAAAGTCAAAGGCTTTCATTATCCTTGAACTGACTTTGAAATCAATGGATTTCAATTAATAGCTGCTCCGCATCACAATGGGACATGAGAGGAGGCCTTTGTCATGAGCGACCAGAGCGAACAAGTATCTTGATACTTGTATCTGTATCTGTTGTAATTAGTAGTTATTATTGTAATGAATTTCACGTGAGAAAATTTGACAATGGACTAAATTCCAGCGCAACCGCGCATGGAATAGTGTGCCTTTGATCGTATGTGCAGTGTAATTGCGACGTAAATGTCATCGCAGGATGGAAGTTGGCAAGCCCATCTGATTTCTATTGGACTGGGATTTTCTAAATTACTCAGTTGTGCGCTGTCATTCAAAAGATTGATAGGCGGATTTTTTCTTGCACCTGAATTCGATTCCATGGCTAATATGGTAGATGCTAGCTATATCCTGTTTGGGCCATTAAATAATTCCATTGGGAGATGCCAAGCAACTATGTAATCATTCTTCGCTTTATTTAGACAGTTGGTGTGTATCTTATTTTTGTTAACCTACTCCTTTAGAGGAATTATTGGTTTCGGGAAAAAAACCAAACAGTACGTTGTTGGAGAAGCCTTTAAAAGTGGGTTTGACAGTACTGGTCTGTGCGCGCAGTTGGCTGGCTAAACGGCTAGACAGGTTTGATACAAATTTGATACAGGAGGTTCTTATTTTATTAGGAATTTTTTTGTAAATGGCACTATTGGTTCAAAAAAAGGACATCCTCTGTTGCATATGTCTCCCCAACATCGCCTACAAAATCCTATCTGCAGTAAAATGTCAACGCTTGAAACCGTTTACCAGCAACCTGATCTTCCAGAAAGTACGCAACTGATCAAATCTTCACACTTTAGCAGATTCCGGAAAAAAACCCAAGAAGCCCAAATCGATACCCACAACCTATTCATCAATTTCAAATCTGCATACGACAGCATTTATAGATACGAACTATACACTCTTGCTGGTATACCGTCCAAACTCGTCCGTCTGTGTAGGATGAGGTTAGAGAATTCTCGCTGCTCCATCAGGGTCAGAAACGACATCACCGAAACATTCGATACCAAAGAAGGAATTAGACACTGTCATGTGACTTCTTTCACATCATTCTTGATATGATTGTGCAAAATTCCTGAATCGGCTGGGACATGCACCAATACTCTGGCTCGAAGAGTCTTCGACTCCCAGCCAGACGTCGGACGCAGTAGAGCAGACTTCGCATAGGTAGAAACCGATGTCAACCAATCTGAAGTGCGCAACTGGAGGAACCGGGCTAATTGTAGAGGCATGTTGGTCGAGGACCAGGTTCATATTGGACTTCAGCTTTACTTAGACAAACAACAACTGTAGTTCCAAATCTGAAGGTAACTTTCACAATAACGATAACGATATGATATCAAATTGAACTTCATATGAGGTGGCTTCATCATTTGTACCCTATCCAATAGGGGTATATTAGCATTGATGCATGGTTCGTAACATAAAGAAACAATTTCGATAGATATGCCGTAACGTAAAGTATATGGATCTACTCATGAAACTAATCATAATCAATAATCATCTATGTCTGTCGGTCCGCCCGCCCGTATGTACTTCCCCGATTTTTCGGTCTTACATTTTGAGCTACAGGCCTCCAATAAAGGTTTAAAAATTTCAAAGTATACTTTTCAGAAAAACGATGTTTTTATTATAATCGTAAGGAGTTTTTAAAAAATGCCTGAACAAAATCTTTAATGTCGCAAAGTATATTGGGTAACGTTTCTCTGGGGAGAAACATGCCGACTTGTCTAGGGGGTCTCCTTGCTGGTTTCCATTTATGTCACTACGACCTGGAACTCATATTGATGTGATTTTGTATCGAATCTTAATGGAGGCCAACGTTTTAGTAATGTACCTACTACTAGTTTGCATGATATCGACGTCGAAACAAATGCAAGTATCTAATTATTAATGAGAAAAACAAGCTCCTGCAGTTTGGATATAATTTTATTGGAGGAATGGCCAACCAATCCTTTTGCCATAGAATCAAGGATGTTGCTATGTCCGTAGGGCTTAGTAATCGAACCACTTTCCTCGAGTCTGAGTCCGCTCCATATGGCAACGTCTTGTGCTTTATGGTGGTCTAAAGGGCGTAGATGAAGAAGTAGCGTGAAAGTAGATCAGTAGGGTATGATGGTGGCTCAAACACGATTAAATTAAATTAATCCCTATATTTATGAAATACGATTTCATTTATGTGACTGCCTAGGCACCTTTTGAGTAGCGTATCCTGTCAATTCAATTTTTTGTGACTCACGAAATGTGCGGATGATAAACGGTTTATGTACTTTAATCAGTTCTGAACTGCCTTTCCAACACTCTTTAAGGGCATTACAAAAAACATTCTAAAAATTCAACCCGCTTTTCGAAGAAACTTGTTAACTATTTCTGGCTTAATTAGGAATTTCTGCGGACGATAGTCGCTTGAATGTCTTGAATTATTTCTGCATTGTCCGCATAACATCGATTTTATAAATTAAATCACAATCGACCTCACTACGGCGGCTGATTACAGGATTACCGAACTCAAAGCACGCAAAGGATAATTTGTATGATGTTTCCTGCTGAAACCAAAGATCCTTCAAGTCCATATATATTTCCAAAATATTTCAATTTATAATTTAAGTTATTTCAGAAAACCACTTTTTGTTTTTAATGATCAAAATTAATTTTTCTAAAGTAATGCTTGTCATTCCATCCAAATGAATCAGAATTTTCCTTTGATTCCTATAACCAACTACCCAAGTAAAATTCCATTCCAATTCCATCATGCTTTGTCTACCAATGATGTTGTTCAATGATAACTACAGGGTGGCGCACCAATTGCACCAACAATAAGAAATTCAAATAACTTTTTTTTTAATCGATGTATTTCATTTTTTTTTTATTGGTTAGAAAATTAAATTTTATTTTAAATAGTTAGTTGTTTTTAAAGATTATAGATCGCAAATGACCTCCAGGCTCTCCCACGCATATGCGGCACCTGATCAAAAAATTATTCATTTCGGCCTGAAGAGTTGAAGTTGGGATCGCCTCAATTATTGTCGTTATGGACTGCTTTAATTCAGTTAAATTCCTGGGCTTCGTTTTATACACCTCTTGCTTGACAGAACCCCATAAAAAGAAGTCTGGTGCAGTCAGGTCAGGTGACCTTGGGGGCCAGCGAAGTGTGGAGTTCCTAGAAATTAATTTGTTTGCGAATTTTTTGTTTAGCTCCGCCATAACTGGTCTGGCTATATGTGCAGTTGCTCCATCTTGCTGAAACCAAACGCTGTTGAATGGTATACGTCTTCGGCGCAGTTCTGGGTAAAAAAAACTCCTTCAACATCTTTAGATAACGGTCCCCATTGACAGTAACGGTTACACCGTTTTCTTCAAAGAAGTACGGCCCGACAATACACCTTGATGAAACTGCGCACCACACAGTGACTCGTTCTGGGTGCAGTTCCGTCTCATGGAGCATTTCTGGATTAGACTCTTTCCATATATTGCAATTTTGCTTGTTTACATTGCCGTTAAGATCAAAATGGGCCTCATCAGACATGAACAAACAATTGATCAATGTGTTGTCTTCTTCGGCCATTGATATCATTTTTTGGCAAAATTACAGGCGAACAGGCAAATCCTGAGGGTTTAACTTGCTAGTAATTTGGACTTTGTACGGAAACAAGTTTAAATCGTCATGAAGTATCCGTTGTAATGATCGTCTACTAACTCCAATTTGCCCCGATAAGTTTCGAGTCGAAATGCTCGGATTGGCCTGTATTGCAGATGCTACTGCTGCGATTGTATCCTGAACCCGAACATTGGCATCTCGATGGTACGGCCTTCGTGCGATGCTTCCAGATTCGGCAAACATGTTTACAAACCTCATAATGGTCCATCTACTCGGGGGATTACCGCCAAACTCCCGCCTAAATTCCCTTTGGACGGAAATGACGGACTGCAAAGCATGGTACCGTTGCACTATCCAAATTCTTTTCTCCGTATCCCAAGCATCCATTTTTATAAATCTAAATAGTAACCTACAAAATAAATAAAAAATAAGCCGATTACTCACACAGAAAAAAAGTTATTACGTTTTATTTTTGTAGCACGATTCGTGCGCCACCCTGTATAACTAGACCCTAAGCCTACATACGGTGTATGTTTTAACGGTGTAAATACGTATATTGAACAAGAACTCAATTATTTAGGTCATCCCTAGTATTTGGGCAACCTGGACCAAAATAACTTTAACTTTGCGTTCGATATCAGCGTTCAAATAAAATGGTGTAATAGCGAGCATTTTTCTACTTTGCCCCACATGTCACCACAAACTAGCTTATTACATCGCCTTTTCGTTAGTCTTCTTCTGCTGCGAATTTGGTCCTTAAAAAGTTTGGTTATATTTTTATTAATTGAGGCTGATATTTTGAAAACAAGATAACAACCAGATTCCCTGTTTTTGTCTATTCCTAAATCCTAAATCGACGAATGTAATTTTGTTATTGCAATTTCTATAGGCTTAGGCAATCTTATATCCAAAATATGGCGAAATTTTGAAAAACCTTGTCTTTGCACTTAAAAGAGCGAAATTGAAATGATTTCACCAAATTTTAAATCATTCTTAAATACATTTAATATTTAATTTTAACCTAACTAATTATTTTTATTTTTCTTCTCTTTCAGGTAAGTCACCCGTTTGTAGTTAATAAAAATATACCCGGTAAGCAATCATCCATCCTTGTAAGATTTTGCATACAATGAAAGATAAAATGATATTTGTTTGACAAGAAGACAATTCCATTTGCCAAAGTTCTGAAAATTTGTTCTGAAGTCCAAAAATGCCATCAAGTTTGAGAGAGACAAGAAGATAATATCAGTTAACAGAATTCTTTAAACATTTCTGACGTTCAAATGCCATCCTACGTATAGATTCCTCCGACTTTGTCGATGTATTATCCATTTAGATTCGCAGAATTAAGGACTTGTTCTTTGTTGAGATAGCTATGGTCAGCGTTGTCCCAGAGTTGAGTAGAACTAAATATGTTTTCTCATACCTCTATTATTTTGCAGGTCTGAATTTGTTTCCATCATTTGTGTTTGTAGCAATCAGAGTAGTGTAACTAAAAGCACGGTATTTTGTTGTTACTAAAAAATCATCTATGTGAACTAGAAACTGAGTAAGTCTGAGATGTAAGCCTTGCGACACTCCAGCATTTGAATGAATTGTATCTTTATTATAATTTAATTGCTAATTGGTTTTGTTTGTGATGTCGAATTTAATACCTTCTATGTTTTGTTTTGTCCCACTAACACTCAAAATAAATGATGACCAAGGGGATGCATATGATATGCTTTGGTGAATTAGTTGTCGTAGATACATACCGCTTGTAATATATATGCCACTTGTAATAACCACGCTACGACACAAATCTAAAATTATTTGATGGGTGTATCTTAAACTGTCAAAGTTCGGAACTCCCTTTGAAAATGTTATTCAAGTTTTCCTATCACCGTATTACAAACTGCAGCTTTAACTGCTAGACCTTAGCCATTTTTTATTGTCATTTCCTGAATGATGTGCTTCCAAACTAATCCAAAAGAGATGTCTTTCGATTTTCACATTGACATTATACATTGACATTTATGTTGACATACGTTGCTTATTATTTCGAAATTTAGAATTTCAGTATTTGCAATCAACATTTGTATATTTTTGGAATTTCATGTACCCTTTAACTACGCCACATAATTAACTGAAAATGCAACCATCTCAATAGCTGCTAAAAACTGAAAAAAAAACACACGTCTGAAATCTAATGTCCTTAAGCCCGTACATTTTATTTATTAATAGAAATATTCATATTGTTTGGCACTGTTTGGAGTTTTTTTTTGTTTTGTCTCATTAAACCGCCTTAACATCTTAATTTTTTTTAATACAAAACACGATTTTGATTGTTCTTGTAAGCTGTGTTCTTGAAAAATTTCCTGATGGGTTACAAAAATTAGCTTAAGAAATTGCTTTTTGTTACAATTTAGTACATAGCCCCTTTTCTTTTCTTATTCATCATTTATCGGTCAAATGACCGTCAACTAGAGCGGTCTTTACTCGAATGCGGTCAATCCCACCCTGCGCCATTTTCTAGTGCGCCCCTTTTCTTTTCTTGTACATCCTATAATCCGTTGAGCAGGACGGTCTTTTCTAAAATGTCCTCAAAGGTATCTGGTGATACCGTTTATGAGGCGGCCAATCCCACCTTCGAAAACTCCTTCAAGATGAAGCGCGGCTTTAAAAGACTTTAAGCTTTAAAACTCTTTTTAAAGAATATCCGGATTTTCTTACAGTTTATTCCCTGAAGCCATATTCCTGATAAGTTTTGTAATAGATAAAATGGTATTTGCCTCAGTTTCACGCATCTTTCCGTTTTTCCTTATAAATCCACTTCAACAATTAGCCATCAAACAGAGCGGTCTTTGCTAAAATTGCAACAAAAATGCCTCGTCATGCCCTCTACGAGGCAGCCATTGCTACTCTTATAAGCTTCCTAATGCAGAAGCGTGTTTTTTTGACAACTGTTGAACTTCAAATTGGTTTGAAGAACCGATCTCCAAATACTTAAGCTTTTCTCCGACATTGCCTTGTTTAAGCACATTCCCTGTTTAAAGATGTAGTTGTGGGTTCGTGTTGATCAACAGCAATGTAACAAAGCCTAAGATAGCTTGGTTGCGTGGCATAGACGCTGAAGATTTAAAGAAGCTGAATAAGAAAAAAAATAACTGGTGCCTTCTTTGTCTCAGAATTTGAACAAGGCTGGAAAGTTTCCTAGTCTCCCGTCGTACCAGGAGTTGATGATGGGAAAGATCGATGAATTCAAGGTCTGTATCAAGTTAAAAATCAAAATGGTTTTATATCCGTATTTCACCGTTGGATAAGTTGGCATGAAGCCCGTTAACTTGTATAGAACAATCATTTTTCGATATTTGTTTTGCTGTTCCTCTTGAAGAAGTACTGCCAAAACGTCCACTCCATGTTTATCAAGTCATGTAATCACCTTAACGTCTATACTCACTTTCTGAAACTCTGTGTTGATTTTTATGTAAACAATATGACTCCCGTTTTTTTATTTTTGAATTTCCAAACGTAGGTATCACGGTTCATGAAAATAGATGCTGCACATGGATATATTTTTGAGTCTTATTTGAAAAACAACTTCATATTTGCCCCACGCATGGCCTCAAACCTAGCTTTTCTGTTCATTTTTGTGTGCGAAGTCATTATTTTTGTCACAAAAAAAGGACCTCGCAGAATCCGAACGGCAAGTTTGAGAAGCTTCTTATGTTAGTGTAACCCTTGCATGTTTGTCAGACTTTCGCAAGAGTTGGAGGTGTGACAAAACTATGATCTTGTAACTATCGGGAAAAGCCTAAAGGTGGCTGATCATTTTCTAATTATTAACCTTTTTCATCTGAAAAATTGGCACCTTTCAAGATTAAGCTTATACGTAAATCAGTTCAAAAAAAAACCCTGAAACTGCCTCTAATGCCAAGCATAGCATCGGATTATTCAAACACATATCGACTCTTTCCTTCTTATCACGTTTTTTACTTGCATAGTCGTAATCGCACCCAAGTTACTTATCACAAAACCCTATCATGTCACTTATCGCAAAAATTATGGCGTAATAAACCCCCATACTCAGTCATACAAATAACGCACGACAACGCAATCTTCCTGCCAAGCCTTTTGCCCTCAAAATTAGCCAAAGTCATAACAAGGATATCCTTTTTGCCGCATACAAACAGATGTGATTACCCACCACCACCCGTCCTTTAACTCATTAAAACACCCTCTGATTGATGATACGTCTGGGACTTGTGTCGTCCTCGTTTGGTTATGTCTTTCGAAATTCAGATTTCCCTGTGGTTCATGAGAGACAGACTATCTTCATGTTGCGTAATATTCCTAGCATCAACTACATCCTGTCGTTATGCCCTCATGGAATCATTTGTCAAACAGAAAACTTTTAGGAACATCTTTATTCCTTGCGCACACAAATACCAATATGGTCTCCGTCGACTTCAGTAATACCATCTGAGGATGCAATTTAAAGACTCACGAGACTCTTAAAAACACATTTCCATCAGCACCTGACTCAATTATTTAATTAAAATGTTGCTCTCCGTATCATGTATGCAGTCTCCAGAAGTGCCTTCACATACAGCCATTCAATGGAACATCGCACTCTTCTCGGAACTTGAACGATAAAAACAAAACAATTTCACAAACATTTTACGATCTAGATTTTACGACTTCCACATGCTGTTGCGCCGCCCTGACTTGCACGCTACAGTCTTTCTCGAAGTGGTTCACCTAGTGAAACTGTCAAACGACACATTGACAGGGTACATGTACATGTACAAGTTTCAGCTATAAAGGAAAACCGCCAAAGCCTTTCACAAGGAAAAGCGCTCTTTTTACGACCAACTGATAAGGGATCAAAAACAATGCATTCCGGCTGCGGTTTGACAGCCCCAAAGCTGTAGAGGAGCTCCTTATCTTGTGTTTGTTTATGTTTCACTTCACCATGTATGTGTGTGGTAATTACCCTCCAGTATCTATAAGCGAATGTGTAAGGTGCCGAAAAGTGACATCTGTTTGTAGTTCAGCAAAGGTATGGGATTATTAATGGGGACAATGTTGATGAAGCTTAAGCGATTTGATGTGGGAGCTTGACATGTGTCAGGTGGGGTTAAGCAATGTAAATCGCTTAAAGCATTGGGAGTTGGGTGTTGGTATTTTTTTGGCAATTATGTTGAAGTAAAGGGGTGTACCATGACTCTTAAGTTGTAATCGTTGTGTTGGTATAGATTAAAGCTATCAGGAGAAATGGATGAGTCCAATTAGAGAATACTAGTTGAGGTTAATATTGATCTCAACTATTTTATTCAAGCTGTGATGCTGCCAATAGCGGACCCGGCTTGGTTGCAATATTGTCAATGATGGCAATACAACTAGAATACATTTCTTTTCAGATCGAAAAACATTCCGAAATCCTATTAACTATCTTGTCTATCGATTAGATATCGTGATGGCTAGATATTCACTCCAATAGAGGTATCAGTTCAGAACAATCGGAATTCAATTTTCTTTCGTGGTATACGTTGCGGAATAAAATAGAAAATGAAACAATCGCGTTCGATTGATTCCGCAGCAATTCTTAGTCCGACAACTTCAGAGGAAATTCAACGCTGTCAAAAATTGTTGACGTTGTTGTGCGCTACATTTTGTCGGAAGATCTGTCCGAAATGCTAATCGGAACGGATACATCGGCAGAAAATTCTCCGATTTCGAACATAACTATCGAAGAAAATTTTCTTCCGAACGGAAACCTCGGTAGGGGTGATTGTTAATTGATTCACAGAGCAAAAATAAAGGCTATCACAAAAGGCCCAAAAGGATAGGCGGCGTAGAGGATATTCTACTACACCGAGTGATAGTAGGTTTTATGAACTAGGTGCCATGAAATGGTTTATATTTGTTTAGCCTACTACTTGAGGACAACGAATCCGGGGTATGCCAATCTGTATAGCCTAGCTCTAGAAAATTCAGTAGCTATGGAGCATTTCTCGGGAGTAATACGCAACGAATCCGAGGGGGTATGCCAATCTGTATTTTCTGCTCTAGAAAATTCAGTCGCTAAAGAACGTTTCTCGGGAGTAATCCACCCGTTGAGAATGCGGTGATTTGGTGACTGTAGCGCATATCAGATTTTGCAAATATTCGAGGTTTTCGCAACTGAAAATATGCGCAAGGCATACTCATTAGAAAAAGAGTCAAAAAGTTTGATGAGACTGGTAAAACATTTTAATAACCAAAATCCGATCTACAAAGATCAAAAAGAACGGAAGAAAACTTGGAGAGTGTTAATCAGTCTGTTCGTGACGATCTGAATCTTTCAATACGTAAGCCTGCAAGTGCTTTAAATTGTTACATTATTACACCGTAATATGCACGAATATCAAAAGCTGCTGCATCCTTATAAAATTCAATTGGTGCAAGAATCAAAGCCTCAGGATACCAGTCAGATGCTTAATTTCGTTTCCCAGGCAATTGAGCATTTCAACGTTTACCAACATCTCATTTTATGATGAAGCAAGTTTTCATCTTTAAGGACACCTGACTGAGTTGAACTTCTGGTACTGCTGTCCAACAAATCCGAAATGCAAGGATCAGAAATTCCTTCAGGATCAGCTTCGCAGTGGTTTAAAGGATCAGCAGCAGATTAACAACTTCAAATCTGGGTTTTAGTAGGGCTGAAAGTTGTTTACCAGTTCTTATATTACTCGTGTCTAAAAGAGTAAGTTTTTGTCAAACTAACGGTGATAAATATGAATCTTCACATATGATTATAAAATAAAAAAAAACATGAAGGAGACTAACTCATATAGGATTTGCGAGGAATCTAAAAATCGTTTGCTTTGACAGCTTTGTGCTATGCCCCTCCCTACTTAGGGTTTTTATATCTTGACCGGCCGGTGCGCGTTCAGCTTCATTTTCATAGTGCAGGAAGATCACTTGATGACATTAATTGCTTTTATCTTAAAAAGTTCTTTTTTGTTATGAATAAGAATATTTTTATGAGCTTATATACATTCATCACATATTCAACCCTTGTTTGCCAGGTGTTTATGTACATTGACATATGGGTTATATATTTCTGTAAATTAAATTCAGATGAACTCATATTTTGCGCGACTAAAAACCGAAAGAATTATAGCTGTCATGGCAATTGATGAAGCCGGTTAATAACCCCCGCGGAAATAATCCCCGTGGGGCTGAATTCCCCCCAAAAAAAGGAAATATCCCCCACAGGGCTCCCTTTCTTGGGCTCACTATTGGATTTAGGTTGCGTGCTAGGTTGGGTGCATGCTAAATTCCTTTGCTTTCATGTTAATTTTTTCTCAAAAATTTTGGGGTTTATAATTATCTAGTTTTCTTTAAGAGTTTTGAATAGAGAAATGGCAGTAACCCCCGCGGGTGTTATTGCTTTTTTGTGGCAGGCCTTATGTCCATTTCGAAAATGAAATAAGTCCCGTGGAGGCTATTTCCTTTTGTTTCGGGAATTAATCCTCACGGGGCTTATTTCCGTGGGGGTTATTACATTATACCACAATTGATACTTTGTCAAATTGCCAAAGGAATAGAACTTTGCGGCAGTTTATCGGACTAACCACAACACCACTGAGATCTCAGTACTACCTTAGGTCTATGGCAAGCTTCCGCAATTTAAGATCTTCGGCATGGATTTCGAGTACTCTCTAGTCTAGAGCAAGAGTTTTGATTTCCGGAATAGCTAGTTTTTATTAAATGATCATTAGCTGAATTGAAAGTGAAAAAACTATGATGGCAAGGACTTTTTGTCTATATTTGTTCGTATATTACGTAAGGACCGTTTCTTATTATTTGCTATGTGCATGTAGCTTCCGGCAAGTCTTTAATGATCCTTATCGTTTCGATACTCGGAGTTGGTTTTTGATTATCCCATTGGTTGCAAAATGATTGTCCATTTGCTTAATGTAGCCCGGACATACAATATGTGTCCTCTTTCAATTTATTCCCTCATATTCGGGACTAAATGTGAATAACCTATCAAAATACAAATTTTTGGTCCAACATACTTGTTAGTACCCAGAGCCTAGCTTTTTCTCGCAACCATTCATGTGAGCGTGTGTACTACTTCTTGCACGATGGCGGGATCTCCTGTTTAATGCCGAATCCAAATCTAAGTTGAGATAAGCTTTTCTTGACAATAACTACTACTCGGATGAGTTGTTAGATTATCACTAGAGGAGGGCCAGGAGAACCGAGAAGGTTGCTACGACTGGGAATCGTACCATCTGCAGTACTATCTGCAATACCATCTGCGCGGCATTTCGCTCCACTGATTGACCTATAGATCAGGAAATTTTGTAAATTTTGGTTTTGTAGGACAAGCCCAAATAAGGAATTTTCAACACATTTTCTTAACTAAATTATAGTAGGGGGTCTGAATGTTAAAATGTGGATTTGTCTTCTTCGTTTTCCTGATGCAATTTCCGTAAAGCCTTAACAATGGCTTATATCATCTAATGGTATCAATATCGTCAGCATATCAATATCGTCAGCATAACCTGAGCACTGTCCTGTTTAATCACTCAGTTAAGAAAGGCATACTCATCTCCTTGCCGATACCTCGTAAACGTTAACTTTTGAAGTAGTTTGCAGAACCGAATGTTTGTTTAACCCATATCCCTGTCAGTTTTGACAGGAACGCTTAATCAGTTATTTTTATTTACATCTTGATACCTGAAAGCTTAAGTAACTATAGCTATTAATATCCTGCCACAAAGTCTTTAAAGATGAAGTTGATGTGTGGTCAATTATTATCTCGCGGGCTGGAAGCCACAGTGGTAAGGTTGTTGCCCAAAGCTCCCAAGCTTGACATAATTCGTCGGATAGTTAGTTAGATATGTATTGATAGCCCTTGCTTTCAAAAGTAAAACTATTTGGCATATAGTCTAGCCAATGGATATGCTTTTGCACTCCCATACTTGGTGAGATATTTTAATCCATAGCATATGTCCTCTTTTCTTTGCCTTGAATTTTTTGTTTTTTCTTTTTCAGTTGGACACACATGGCAGGACGTATTTATTTTTTTTATGGTTCCCTGTAGTCTCAGATACTTATTAAATGACAGCAGCGCCGTCTTACGACATCTTCTCTAACATGGTTTCTATCTACTCTTTTAGGGTTGACGAGTGCCATTAAAATATGTGTTTATTATTGACAAGGCCACTTCGCTTGGTTGATTTGTACATTCACCAGCCTGGAGACTTCATTCTAGTTCACGAGGTCCTGCAAAGTCAGTTATCTAAGGCCGTTGCTGATTTTTCCATTGTCCTGGATCCACCTGCCGTCAGTCTCTTCGACTATACTCGATTTTCTAATACGAATCTGCCTCTTGTTATGTGCAGGCTTTGGTAGCATTAGTATATTTAGAAGCCTTTTAATTTCTGTATACCTATCCCTGTTATCTAATGTGTCTCTTGTACAACTCGATGCCATATTCTCTGCACCATTTGTGAACGTATTCCCTTATTTAAGACAAACGATTTCGTTTTAATCAACCAAAACTATCCTTGCAGCTGCTGAAATTCCCACAGCAACGCTCAGCAACCTTTCATCTTTCAAAAGCTACCAAATGCTCTTCTCAACAGGCATACCTACTTTTTCGAGAACAATCCCACATAATTCCGCCAAAGATTGTGGTCGACTGACATCTGAATGTAGTCTTAAGATATCCCCAACTCAAAGACAATACTATGGACCTGTCCTAAGCAACCTACACAACGTATCCTGTCAGCAGTTGTGTCAAATAAAAAAAAATCCTCCAATTGAAATTCGATTCCCTACAATGCTGCTACTGATGATGATGCTACCTACCAACGAACCTCAGCACGCAGGTGTTGCACAACACAGGAACCCTCTGCGATACTTTGTTTTGGCATAGCGATGGAGAATAAATTTTCAAATTGTCCTCGTAACAGCAGAGGCAAGGCTCTGCCTGAAATAACAAAAGGCACTTCACACGTGGAAAAAAAGGACACAACCAACAAAAAAATTGATCTGATTCGGTTGGGTTGCATTTAAGAACCCAAAACCTCCCTGGCATCTCCCGAACTACTTGCTATCTTGATCAGGTATCCCGTCACCAGGTCGACCACACTACCAGTCACAGTCAGGTATCCTGGTGCACAGTTGGCAGCCACACACCGGTCACAATTTTCGATTGGCAGGGACACCATCGCAACTGATCTTGTATTGCGCAAACATTTAGCTCGACTTGAATGAGATTCTCATCGAAGTCGCAAGCAAAGCTAAGCCAAGCGTTAAAGCCGTGCAAATGACCATCCCGCAAACGTTCCGCCAGATATCATTTTCAATGACACCCTGCATGTGGAGGAAGGTATTTTATTTTATTGATGAAACTAGTTCCTGCCACGAGTCATGTGTGTGTGCACCTATCGAACGACGCAGGTAATCTATGACGGCCGGTTTTACGCGCAGGTTACTTACGATCGAAGCTAGGCTCTTTTTTTCGTCCAATCAGGACTTTCGATCTTGGTGCAGAGAGTTAGTTTACGATTTCGCGATTACTTATTTATTCCTTGGGATGGATTTGAACAGGTTAGTGGAGTGGCGCATTCGATGATAAATGAGTGACTGCATTAATCGTAATGGTTACGAAATTATTTCTGCACTCGATAGATGGATAAGATGCTTTGTGGGTTTAACACTTATTACAGAGACGGTAGATTGTTCATTTCATTGTGCATGGAAGTACACTGAAATGAGTAAGGTCCACCCGGGAAGATCTATAGAACATCTCCGACCACTGTTTTTGGTTTCTTTAAAGCGATCGGGCTTTGACGAATGACGAAGATCAGGATAAGAAACACTCAATTGAGTTGTACGGTCTATACTCGTGAAGATCAATAGAATCTAGCAGAGGACTGTTTTGAACGATCAGGCACGAAGATCGACATAAGATGTACTCAATTGACATGTACGCCTGTACGGTCTAATTCACAAAAACTCTCAGTGGGCTGTGCTTAGTCTCTATTAACCCATCAGCCAGATCCATGATCGATATCATTAAGTCGATAAAAAAATTTAAAATTTGATCCTAAGGCAGCTCATGTAGAGCTATGACAGCTATTGATGGAAGTATAAGCTGAATATTGCTTTGGAATTTGGCAACACGTCAAATTCTTCAATTGAACACCTCCTTTGCCAAAGAGAAGGCAATTCGCCAACTAGATGCAACATGGCATTTTTTAGAGGCTAGGTCAAACATCTCACACAATTAGGTTGTCGTTATAAGGCCTTTTTATACACTCTTCTATGGCCCGTGAGAATAGGCATGGAGGTCTAACCAGCATTGTACTCATAATCCAAAGTTTCATTATGATCTGGGGCATGCAAAACCGCATGCAAAGTGACTTAAGGATTAGTGTGGGCTCTTAGTGCTCCGAACATTTGGGCTCGATATTTTTTTTTATTAGCCCTCCTCTTTCCATGAAAATTATTGAGAGTAATACTTTTGTCAGAAATAAGCATAACATAACTTAGCAATTCAATGCGATATGGGTATGCAGGCACACTAATACATATGGCTGTCATGGTTGTCATAGCAGTTAAGCACGAAATACCTTCCAAGATAAAGCCATCTCATTCAACAACATTGCCTTCGTGCTAAAGAAGCCTGGTATCAAAACCCATTTAGCACTTAACCAAGCAAATTGACAAACATACGCTCGCTAGGTTTCTGTCTTTAATAAGACTGGGTGGTGGCCTCTAAGAACACTATTCGTGGAAGCATGAAATCTGAAGACTGGGGGTCATTGAAGAAGTTTATGCTCACCGGGAGCTCTGATTTCAAGCCGATTGCCTTTTACTATGTGACATAAAGTCACAAAAATCCGCCATAGCTATGAGATTAGCTGAATTCCCAACAGGAATGAAACTGAACATGGAAATATTGGCCTTTAATATTTTAAGCTTAATTTGCTAGGCTTACATTTGTTATTTCAAACGGAAAATAGTTCGAAGGGAGGATTCCTCTTGCATCACAGATAACATGAGTTGACATTTTCAAAATAGCCTTTTCCAAACATGCAAACGCTGCAATCACATTTCGCTGAACTTGATGTTGCAATATTCTTAATGTATATTATGCCTTTAAGTTTGCTAAAAACACCTCAAGAATAATACTGAAAAAGTCGGAAAATACTTCAATGTGCCTTGAGTAGTTGCTTCCCAGTTGAGCGATTTGGGTAGCCTTTAATTCTTCAATCGCTCCTATCGTAGAGCAGCCATTTCTAAAGCCGTATTGTCTTTCTGACAGGTCTCCTCCTCTCTGTACGCAATAGTTAGTCGCGGTCTCAGCATCGCTTCCAAGGTGAATTAGTTGCATCGTGTCTTCAGCTTTTGTTTCCGCAGATCCCTCCACTTGGAGTACCGCACCTTTTCCTTTTTTAATCACAGAAGTGAGAAGCTCTCTATTCATGTTCCGTGTTCCGATTACGGACTCGTTGAATACCTTTTAGATCAAAGGCGATGTACTGATGGTCGTTGAGGACTTATAGTCCTCGATGCCTCTCCAGTTTTTAGTTCTTGCTGATGTCGTTTCCGTATCGAAGGTCTTTTTAAAGTCGATCCTATCGTTTGGACTGAGGTAGGTGCTGATTAATGTAGATGTCGAATTGTAAACTCTAATTGTATACTTTCGAAACACAAAACCATATTGAATGTCTTTGATCGTATCGTTGGGAAAAATGTTGGCACATTCACATTCATATTATTTCGCTGTCGGTATGAGCAATCCGTCAGGCTAGCTTATGAATTACAAGGAAGCTTATTTGCTAGATTCAGTTTCGGGAGGTGTTACTGTGTACTAAACTATGCATCTGTTCTGATGTTTGGACTTTTCTTACGTACTTTCCCAAATTGTTTGGTTAAGAGCCACTTGCCCTAACGTATCTCTTCAACCATTTGATAATTAGCCGTCTGAAATCGACCTCGTTTAAGCCGATGAAAAGCTTAAAATTGGACCCCTAAAATATCTGCATGAATTTAATATTGACGACCCGCTTTGGCTACACGTCAAACTATTTAATTAAACTTCCCTTTGCCAAAGAGGACACAATTTGCCATCCAGATTTGGAACTCTATAAATTCTGTAAGGCTAGGTAAAAAATCTGTTCAGCTTGGGTGTCATAAAGGTTTTTTTATATCATCTATATAGTTCTTATTAGCACGATGGTCTAAGCACCTTTGGATTTATAACCCAAGGAAAAGAAATTTTCAGACAAACCAAGGACCCTCTAACTATATTTTCTATTTAAATACTTTGCTTCTTAACGCGCTTCCTACTAGTGGAGGGTCTCTGCCTGAAACTAGGTTATCAGCGTGTTTTAACATTTTGGACTACATCCACATCATATTCAAACTCATAAATCTCGTGGTAGTAACTTTACTTCCATTTGCTTCCTTGCATACATGACCAAATATTCGACAAAGAATTTTTCGTCAAAGTGGCTAATATTTGCTCGGCAGAGACAGGTTAGTTTGGGATCTGGAAGAGCAACTATTTCGACGTTTGATTTAAAAGCTTTCATTCTATTTCCTCAACCAAACCAAAGGAATATCTGTTTTCAAGGGCCAACCTTTGTCGGATCTTCATTTCGGTGTAATTCAAATTAAATACTAAAATAGAGCCTTCAGCTATTGTCAACTCGGGTCAACTCAGACATAAGACAAATTGTAGGACGCAACAAATGAACCCAACTCTGGCAAAAACTGTTCTCGAACATTGAATCCAAATCAACACTCTCGCGAGTCCTGAGAATGGAGTTGATACATTTTTTTGTAACTTTATCTGACTATCAGTCTTACTTAGTTAATTCTGGAATGAACCTGGATCTCAACCAATATTACCTCTCCATTTAGCTAACTTAATCCAGTGGTGCACTTTAAGTTGGTTGAGGTCCGTTTCTAATTGATACGCCACTTAAGTCAAGGTCTTTCTCTACTGGCTGGGAATCGAAGAGCCGGGTTATTGATGTCCATTTGGTATAAATGTCCTAGCTATCACCGAATAGTTAACGCTGTATAAATCGAACACCTCATCCATTACACAAAGTACCTAAAAGGACTTCCTGCCAAACGAGGTCGCGAATGTTTTCAACACAATGGTAAGCTCTGCTGAGTCCATGTGGGCTTACAGCGTGTGCTTGCTGGTGTGCTTGCAAGAAAACGACTTACCGTTAGCTTTCAACTGGCAGTCCAGTCTGTCAATCTGCCATTACGTGACCTAATATCACGGGTGGGACACAAAATACTCAATATCGCCAAAAACAAGGTTGAATGTCGTTCCCACCTGTGAATCATCCATCAAAATATGGTTAGAGTATGAAAAAGTCAGAAGTTAGGAACCCGTTCAAACAACAGGAGATCTGTTTCCTTGCTGGTGGATATATTTCCAGGACAAATCATACTCGAAAGCCATACACCTTATGGATGATGAACTTTGTAGGGGTTTCGTTGATGAACAAACACACAAGGGCGGCCTTCACTTTTTGTGTCAATTCCCAGACCGCAGTTATTTACAAAAAAAACTCTCTGAAAATAATTTTGCATGATCTAGCAGATCTATTAGACATCTTATCATAGCAGGAGAACATCCGGATAACTAGAACGGGAAGATGATATCAAAAAGAGACATGATGGCACCTTCAATGGTCATCACAATGTTCGATGAATGATGACGAATATGAAGCAACCCACCAATCTGACTTATTCTAGCCTCTCCAATTATTTGCTTAGTTAAATTTTTAGCAAAAACGATTTAAATTTAGGGCAGACGAACATCGCCTGCTTCATCAATCCACCAACCTAACTTTCCTTACCTCTCTAAAAATTCGCTTAATATTTTTTTTTGCAAAAATGAAGGGAGATATGTCAATTCTGACTTGACAGAAAGTTGTAGAAATCTCTCATAGAAATGTGTTGAAGGATGCAAACCGACGGCATTTAAATATTCCTAGCAAGACCACATCCCGCCATCACCAATAATTGCCCAATGGCTGATTGAAATTGAAATACTTGTCCAAACCTTAAGACAGCTAAATGTGTGTGGTCTTCTCTGGTAGGTAGGTATCAATATTGACAGTCACCGTATGTGGTCGTCGTGGATGATTCTTCATTGTGGTCAGGATGTTGTTTACGCGTACCATTGCACAAGATGTCTTATGAACACCATTTTGACCGTAAGGTACCTACCACCATAGGTGTCTTCCATTTAAAATTGGTAGCTAAAAAATTCCCCAGCACCTCGGAATATCCGAACGTAAAGTGGTCTCGTTTTGATATTCATCAAACCCTTCGTACGTTTTGCTAAGCAAATGAAAACGAAACGTCTATGGAAACCTTTCATTGGAAAGCGACTTAAGTAAACACAATCCATGCAAAGCAAATTCATACCAGACCACTTCAATTACTTCTGGGTACACCAACGAACAGGAAAGAACAGAAGAAAACACTGCCATCCAGCCAGGCCCCTATATATATATTTTTTTTTTTTGAGAAGGAAACACACACATAACACAACTCTACACAACACATCCCCAACCGCCTCTTGTATCAACATTAGAATACAACATTTAATTCCATGTCCAACGAACCAAGAACAACGCTACGCTATAGCACTTCACAGCCAGAGGTAAAGGAAAATTCCAGGCACACACTTAAGCATACCACAAGTGGTTGTGTCGCTTATGTTGGGGCCCCCTCTTCATAGCGGCAGCAACAGCAGTGCCTAGTGTGTTGGCCATTGTTCCCTTTTCTGGCCGAAAACTCTTCTCGAACATTGAATGCAAATTTGCACTCTGCATACAATCACACTCTCGCCCTTCCTGAGAAGTCTTAGCGCGGATGAAACATGACTTCGTGCAGCGCAGAGAAAAATAAGTGCGCGGATCCAACAGCTAAACCCAAAGTGCTTTAGCCACAAGAACACGTCGTCATAGCCATCATCATCATAATCATCGTCGTAGTCGAAGTCTTAGTCGTCCTCCTCATAGTCGTCGTCAACCACATCGCGGTCTTCATCGTTGTGGTCTTTTGTATTCAAAGTAGTTTGAGAGAACAATTGCGCGCCTAGCACGTTGCAAGAAACCACGGAATCAGAGAAGAGAAAAAAAAATTGCTTGCCTTGGAGGCGCTCAGGAACTTCACACTCTGGAGTGGGGTTAACGAACCAACTTTGGTTGTTCTTGCAATTGTTAACGTGGATGAGTTCGCGATTCCAAAATGGTATACCACCAACTTCCCGATGCAGCGCCATATATGGGTCGTTGAGGCAAAGATGCGGGAGGCCATGCCATAGCCGACGCGACGACGTTTCAACGTTTCAACGGTTCGACTTTTATCGCATAGAAAATTGGAACCACATGCCGCCCGCTGTTGCATAGTCGATGCATACGGCACACGGCCCAAAGGAGCACTATGGCCTTTTATGGTCTGAATGATCATCATGCCATTTGATGTGTGCTGGTGGTTTCTGCCAACAATGCCAAAGGTGAAGCTGTGTGTTTTTCTTCCTCATTTTGTGGCGTGCGAGAGCTTTTTGTGGTCGGTGTCGTTGTCGTCGTCGGAGAGTCGCCGAGGACTGTAATTGAAAGACTGCGATCTTAGTTATGGTTTTGCGGATGACTGCCGCCGCAGAAATGATGAGTATTTGTGTTATATCGGGTGGTTGAGGTATTTAAGTTGAGATGGCATCCAATGGATGGTGGGTTTTCGTGAAATTTTGCGGTGAAAATTGGTTACGACACATGATGTTAGATGGAGCTGGGAGGTTGAGCGAGGTAAGCCAATTTAAAGAAAAGGTCTACCGAAAAGTTTAAAGTTGAATTGTGCTCGTATGGGGAAATGTGACGGATTGAAAGTGCTGGTATTTGGCTGCATTATCTATTATCGAATCGCAGTAAGAAATGCCTACATAATTAACTACTTGGTCTTTTTCTCAGGTCTTTAAGGCTTTAGTGACGTGAAGATCAATATACGTCTTCATATGTCATTAACGACTCATACAGGGCCTCGAACCTAGCTTCTTCATTCATTTGTGTGTGCCAATTTATATTATTGGAACAATATATTGGACCTCCATCCGATTCCGAACTGCAAATTTAAGAAGCTTCTCATGAAAATTTTATACTCCTGGAAGTTTATCTGACTTTCGCAAGAGGTGGGGTGGTGAAAATCGTAGGAGTTGTAACTTTTGGTTTATTGAATCTAGGGTCTTACGCTTTAGTCTATTTCCCACTAGCCACCCTTGCAAGACGTGTGTTTTGAGGATGGAAAATCTACATTGGTGCACAAGTTGCATCTGTCAAATGTTTAAAATAAATTGTCGGAATTATAGCAAAATTAATGAAAAATACCATCTTCACGTCCCTGACTCTAAATTTTTTTGTAAGGCTACTTTTGAGTTGGTTTTGACATCTGTCAATCCATATAAATCAGAGCATTATCAAGATAGTTTGTTTCTTTGTTTGTTAAGAGTGTTCTTTGAGGTGCATTTCGACTGTAAAAAGTTCTATTGCATAACCAATAAGGGGTCGCATGGCTTCTATCCCTAAGCTTCCTCTGGAACCTATTTGATTACTTCACAAACCTCTGACCATAATGACGTTTTTTAAATCGTTTAAGCCACTTGGTTTACTTTATTGACTTGTCAGAGGACACATGCAAAGAGAGTGTTCTAAGGCTCCTTTCTCATCATCGTGTCTGTAGGGAATACCAAGTCGAAGAGCATACCTGTCTAGGATGCATGTTGGTTGTTCTGGATGCAATCGCTTCATTTGAACAACTTAGACTGAGAGGTATATCAAATGTAAGCTTTATAATCCGAGGCGTAATGCAATAAGGAGCTGTGAACACTACCGCGGGTTGTTGTGATGAACGCTAAATTTCAGTTCTGTAGTTCAGCAAAAGTCAAAGGAGCATTGACGTAGTCAAGATGTCTGATATTAGAGTTTTGACAACCTTGTCTTGCCAGTTCATCAGTTGCGCATTTCCCTGGAATGTAGCGCCTTGTGACATCTAGGCAATCTCGTTGCAATATATGTTGCAATCTTTCACTACCGACCCTAGATTTTGATGTGTGAATACCAGACTTATCGTTGCAATATATTTGAATCACAACATCTATTCGTGATATAGGATTATTCATCAAGAAAGCGGAAGATTGATGAACAGTATCGACTTTGGCTTAATAGTTGCTGTAGTGGTTTAAAGGAACGTCTGACTTCTAAGTCTGCGAAGATGGATAGTGATATGAAATATAAAAATTCCTAGAATGCAACATTTATTATTCCAGGTTCAATTTCGTTTTTATGAGATTAGTTTTATTAAGTAGATTTTAGTGTAAGGAGCTTTTCATGTTCACATTATTCTCTTTCCCTTTGGAGAGTATCCTTTCTTCCTTTGGACAGAGTTGGTCGCTTTTCTCAAATTGATGTTTGGTGTAGATTTTCGCATTTTACTCCTTGAACTACTTGCATTCAATCAATTGTTGGAATCACTTTCTGTTAGAAGTAGCCAAATCCCAAGGTTTCGTTTAGGCAACATGTGTTTTCTGAAAATTCAGCTCTCTCCGAAATACAGCGCTTGTCGTAGTAGACAAAAAGGTCCAATACCCAATCCTTAGAAGACATAGACCAGATTTAGTCCCCTTTCATACTTTGTTGATAGTGAGGAATTTTCCTATCTATTTATTAAAATAGTCCAGACCTGCATATCAAAGCAATGAGGCCATCAATATCCATGTTGGGATACTCAAAGGGATCTTTGAAGCATGCTTCATGGTTAGGCAAGGAAACCGTGTGCTGGCTATAATGGCATTTCCTTCCGCAGCGAAACCAATTAGCCTAAGATCGTTTCCAGACGTGGTGTCGTGTAGGCTGTGTTTTCCGACAATACGGCTAAAAATGTCTCCTCTTTCGATCTTTGCGTTAAAATCTCCCAGCACGATTTTAACATCGTACTTCGGTAGTTGCTCATACAATACATTTTTTTGAACGTGAGTGCATATAAGGCGTATATTGCCAAATTTGGCATTGATGCGAATTGTTCCAATGCGTTTGCTAATGTCTCCAAAGCATAAGACTTCATAACTCCATAAGTCTGGCACTTATAACAAATCCACATCCTAATAGTTGCTGTTTCTGCTCACTATAACACGGTCAGTAGTAGATGTCGGAGTTTTCCCTCCTATTTTGGTCGACTCATCCCATCATATTTCCTAGATGGCAGTAATGTCTGCTTTGTAGCTTATGGCTTCCGTTAGGTTTTTCACCATGTCAATCCTAACTGGGAATGAATTCTTCCGCTCCCGTTTTCGAAGAGGAGCATGTGCTTTAGTGTGAAGACATATATTCGCCCGCTCATATCTGCTGCCGCCAAGATCTTACACAGGGATTGAGAACCTAAAAACGGTTGAGGGATTATGCACTCCGTGGTAGCCACGACAGGGCTGAGAGTCAGAGTTGGTAGCCAGATGAAAGTTCAAGTCAGATGAAAGTTCAAGTGGTTTCATATAATCGCATTGCCATTTGACCAGCCTATGGTAAGTCTGCCATTAGTCGAATATAACGATAAGCACAATTTTTGGAAAGGTTTGCAATAATATCCTAAACCAGCTTTGCTCTCTATGCAGTCTAAGAGCAAAATATTGTTGGGATATATTTTGCCGATTCTTTTGTCTCAAAGAGATAGTTGCAAATGCAAGATATTTTCAAGACCATACCGGTATTTTTCGTGCCTGGTCGTTCTATTTTTAGTATTAATTTGAGAGCCATAAGTTAGTTAACTGTGAGGAAACCCGACAACATTGGAGAGAAAACTCAAAATTAAATGATCTGATTTAACTCAGAGTTAACTCAGCACTGCAAGGCAGTCCTTTGTGCCTGCCAAATAGTTTATTGCGACGGCCGTTTTTTTTCGAATCTATTTATTTATTTTCCTATCTATTTATTAAAATAGTCCAGACCTGCATATCAAAGCAATGAGGCCATCAATATCCATGTTGGGATACTCAAAGGGATCTTTGAAGCATGCTTCATGGTTAGGCAAGGAAACCGTGTGCTGGCTATAATGGCATTTCCTTCCGCAGCGAAACCAATTAGCCTAAGATCGTTTCCAGACGTGGTGTCGTGTAGGCTGTGTTTTCCGACAATACGGCTAAAAATGTCTCCTCTTTCGATCTTTGCGTTAAAATCTCCCAGCACGATTTTAACATCGTACTTCGGTAGTTGCTCATACAATACATTTTTTTGAACGTGAGTGCATATAAGGCGTATATTGCCAAATTTGGCATTGATGCGAATTGTTCCAATGCGTTTGCTAATGTCTCCAAAGCATAAGACTTCATAACTCCATAAGTCTGGCACTTATAACAAATCCACATCCTAATAGTTGCTGTTTCTGCTCACTATAACACGGTCAGTAGTAGATGTCGGAGTTTTCCCTCCTATTTTGGTCGACTCATCCCATCATATTTCCTAGATGGCAGTAATGTCTGCTTTGTAGCTTATGGCTTCCGTTAGGTTTTTCACCATGTCAATCCTAACTGGGAATGAATTCTTCCGCTCCCGTTTTCGAAGAGGAGCATGTGCTTTAGTGTGAAGACATATATTCGCCCGCTCATATCTGCTGCCGCCAAGATCTTACACAGGGATTGAGAACCTAAAAACGGTTGAGGGATTATGCACTCCGTGGTAGCCACGACAGGGCTGAGAGTCAGAGTTGGTAGCCAGATGAAAGTTCAAGTCAGATGAAAGTTCAAGTGGTTTCATATAATCGCATTGCCATTTGACCAGCCTATGGTAAGTCTGCCATTAGTCGAATATAACGATAAGCACAATTTTTGGAAAGGTTTGCAATAATATCCTAAACCAGCTTTGCTCTCTATGCAGTCTAAGAGCAAAATATTGTTGGGATATATTTTGCCGATTCTTTTGTCTCAAAGAGATAGTTGCAAATGCAAGATATTTTCAAGACCATACCGGTATTTTTCGTGCCTGGTCGTTCTATTTTTAGTATTAATTTGAGAGCCATAAGTTAGTTAACTGTGAGGAAACCCGACAACATTGGAGAGAAAACTCAAAATTAAATGATCTGATTTAACTCAGAGTTAACTCAGCACTGCAAGGCAGTCCTTTGTGCCTGCCAAATAGTTTATTGCGACGGCCGTTTTTACCGCAGAAGGACAAAAATCTGTGATATATCCTCATCTTTATAGCTAGCTTGGGATCTTCTTTAGAAGGAATCGTGATAAGCCTAGTTAGCCAGAGTCGAGTGCTTGTTTATTTACTTTAATTTTGTCCTAGCATCCAGATAATGGAGATTATGTAGGTCCTCAATGGTCGGCAGAAACCAACTACAAGAGATGTTGCATGTCCGAACATTTATGGTTGACGTAAATCGAGATACGATATTTTGGAATGTCGAGAAGCGGAATGAAAACCCTAGCTATGAGTACTGGATGGATCTCTTTTTGGAAACCACTATTTTGTAGATTTCCAAAGTTTGCTATTTTGATCTATATAGTCTTTATAGCTTACTCTGATTTGCGTTTTGGTCCAAATCAGGCTTGCCAATCATGCGTCTCTGCTTGTAATTATGATTGCAACTCCCGCAACTTCTTCAGTGTAATGTTCAGAATTGATGAATCATAACCCTTTTTTTTTAAATTCTGACTTGCCTAAGCACAAAAATGCACATCGACCTAAAAGATCTATTGTGCTTGCCGTCAGATGTTTTTTAGGTTAGTAGCTCTTCTACATTCCTAATGTAGCTGATAATACTTTCAGTCGAAGATTTTCTTAGTTCTTCGGGACTTAAAAAATCCCTGAAGAAAGATTCCCTTCTCATACCGTGAAGGGCCGTGCATTCACATAATGATATGTTCGGCTGTTTCGTCTTCTTCTAGACATAGTCTGCACTCCGGTGAGTCGACTAGATGCATTTTATTTAGGTGATATCGCAGACCGTGATGACCAGTTAGGTAGCCTACTAAGTTTTTGATATCGTGCCTGCGAAGATTTAGTATCTTATTGGCATCTGCTTTGAAGGGCTGAATAGCACTTTTGGCCTGTCTTAGGCCTGGGATGTTTTCCCAGTATGAAAAACATTTGTTTTGTTCCCAGTTTTTTATAACCAGATTTATGGCTGATTTGGGGATTGCACAGAAGGGTTCGGGTCCAATGAAGGGGGTTTCCGAACCTTTTCTGGCTAGTTCATCAGCTTTTTCGCTACCTTCCATCCCCTTATGTCCGGGGACCCCCCATAGTCTGGTTTTGTTCCTGGAACTGAGTGTTTGGAGTGAATTGAAGCAGTGTAGTACCGATTTGGAGTCAATAATGTGTGAGCTAAGGGCTTTTATAGCTGCTTGACTGTCCGTGAATATATGGATGTTTGCGCCTTTAATACCTGAGTTGTGTATTAGGTTTGCGCATTCTTTTATGGCATGGAGCTCTGTTTGGAATAGACTAGGATTTTTTTCCCATAGGTATTGAGATGTTCCTATTTGGTCCATGTATGCCAGCTCCTACCCTGAGTCCATTTTACAACCATCCGTATACCACTTTAGGCAGTTTGGTGGGTTGTTGCTACACCATGCTTCTCTGGTTGTGATCTCCGTTGAGAATCTTTTGTCGAAGCATAGTGTCTTTGGTAAGCGGTCTGTACCCGCACAGTCATGTCAAGTTCTGGAAGTTTGGTTCGAATAGTAGTTCAATTAGTTTTAGGTGTTCGCTAATGTTCCGCTTGTGGCAAACTTGCTGAGCTGCGAATTGCCACTTATTTTATATAAATGTGGAGGGGCGTTAGTCCTATTAAGGTTTCTATAGCGGCTGTGGGACAGGTACGCATTGCTCCGGTAATGCCCAGACAGGCAAGCCGTTGTACCTTGTTTAATTTATTTATAGTTGTTTTTTGGATGACTTTGTTCCACCATGTTATAATGTTCCTGACCATGATCGTATAGATCCAGTGTGTGGTCTTTGGAGAGATTCCCCAGGTTTTACCATACATGTTTCGGCAAGCCCAGAAAGCTTTGGTTGCTTTTTGAATTTTGTTGTTAATGTGGGAGTTCCAGCTTAGTTTTTTGTCGAGGATCACTCCAAGATATTTTACTTCGTTGGACTACTCAATTTATGTATTATTGATTGAAATTTGGGTAAGACTTAATTTTCTCCTTTTTGTGAAAGGGGCGATGATAGCCTTGCTGGGGTTTATAGAAAGACTTTTTATCTACACCAGTCTATGACTATCTTAAGGGCGTTTTGCAAACGTTTTGCAATCTCGTTTGGTTCTTTGCCCCTAATTATGATGACTAGGTCATCGGCGTATCCAATTATATTGAAACCTGTATTACTTAGGTCTTGAAGTAGGTTATCGATGAACAGAGACCATAGTAGGGGTGAGAGTACTCCTCCCTGTTACTGATACTGAGGTCAGTGCTGATGAAGCAGTTATTTTCCGACTTTCAAGCATCGCTTTGATCAATTTGATGGTGGGGTGATCTATTATTCTATGAGTCAAAGCATTTGATATGGAGTCATATCCAGTACTGTCAAAAGCACCCTCAATGTCAAGGAAGGCACATAATGCTACTTCTTTGTTTTCGTATGCACTTTTTATTTGTGATGTTAAACTTCGAAGTGCTCCTTCCGTAGATTTACCTTTTTGGTAATCCTCAACAACATCCCTACAGGTCCGCAATTGGGGTTCGGCATTGCATTTGCGGCTTGACTTCGTTGATCGGAAAAAAGGCAAATTGAAAAATTCTGATTAGTATTTGATATCAAAATCGGAATACGGAATTTTTTGTAACACTTGTCGAATGAGGTGAACCTATAACGCTCGAAGATAACCCCGAGATGATGCTTCACATGTGTATTGACTCTGCTCTTGGTTGATATAGTTCGTATATTGATGGATATCCAGTTAGATTCTTCTAACTTAACGACTATATTCTCCATATCGATTTGGGGAACTTTCTTAAAAATCCTGTATACTGGATCTTCTGTTGAATTTAGTTGTTCTAGACTATCGTTTCCTCATTGAATAATCGTTTGTAGGTCTTCGTTTTACTATCTAGATTGCTTACTCGATAGAGTGTAAAGGCTTAAAAATGAATTTTTCCGCATCACTGCTGGTTTGTAACAACTGCGCTAATAGGCGTGTTAATTTTGTTAGTCTCTATAAGAGTACTGTCATCTACTCACTTACCTAAGTCCGGAATGAACCTGGGCCTCAACCAACATGCCTCTCCAATTAACCCGGTACTTAGCTCACTGGCTCCAGTTGCGCACTCCAAGTAGGTTAAGGTCGGTTTCCACTTGTACTTGGCACTGAAGGCGAGGTGTTCCTCTACTGCCTTCGACGCCTGGCTAGGAACCGACGGCGACGAGCCGGAGTATCGGTTTCCATTTGTTCTACATATCCTAGCCATCTTAAACGTCTAATGGGAATTTATTTTTACTAGGGGCATGTCGCTGTACAGCTCGTATAGTTCTTGGTTCAATCTTCGCCCTTCAATGCAAACGAAAGCTAAGATTTCATCAAACACTTTTGCTACGGTCCATGCTTCAGCGCCGTAGAGCAGGACTTTGATGATCACGGTCTTGTATAGGATCTCCTTACAAGTTCTAGTGGGGGGCTTTACTACTAAGTTGCCTTCATAGCTCGAAGAAACAGCGGATGGCAAGAGTGATTCTTCGATTTACTTCTGACGAGATGTTAATGGTACTGTCATCTGCGAAACTTGAAATGCGCTTGTCAATTGTCCCAAAAAGATCATTAATGTGCTTGTGCAGCACAAAAAGTGTGGGTGAAGGAATTCATCCTTGAAGCACTCCAGCGTTTGTAGAGAATTTATCTGAAGAAATGCCATACAACACGTTAAGTAAAGGTCTGCTTTTAAGCACAGTATTGAGACAGTCCGTTGGGTTAATTATGTCATATGTCATTGATATTTATTGTTAGAAGGCTAAGAGGTTTTTTCCGTTTCGAAATATTCATAGCAGTATCTTCCATTTGCAGATATACGATCCGCAAAACATACCCTTAGATTTAAGACAGTTCACTGGATTTTACCTCCACAAGATTTGTGATTTCTCTCATGTGAATCAGCTTCTATAGATTTGATCCTCCCATATCTAAGCACACACACATTTGAATACCAATTTCGTCAAAGTGGTTCAAATTCCATTTCCATGCTTTCAATCTTTAAATAATGACTACATCCTGAAAATTTAAGCAGTTTCCAGATGAATACTCCATCGATAGTAATTTTCTCAATAACATTATCATAAACCATCAAGACCTAAGCGCACTCAAGAACGTTTCTTCCCCATTGGCCAGAAGATAATTGAATCGAATCTCCAAGATGTTCTATTTACATACTATAGCTGGAAGATAATTTTATATTCATCGGATCATTAATTTCCTGACTAGCAATTTCGAGTTATTGTCGATTTTAAATCAACATTGCATGCGCCGTATAGATTCATAGTATTATCGGGATTACTTACTTTATAGATTCTAAAGACTAAAGAAGCTCGATTATCGTTAAATTCAATTGATAAACCCAACTGGTTTTTGGTCAGCTTGATTGAAAGGCCATTCAAACTCTAGCACAATATCTTCTCTCTGGGAATTAAAAAAAAACGAGGTCATGGAGGCGATAAATTGCATCTACCCAATGTGGTCGAAGTGTATACATAAATTCTAAAAGCACAGTTCCACTGTTGAAAATTAATTACATTAATTACACAAAACCCACCCGAAGGGCCCTTCAACACCATAAAAGTTTCAGAAACTATAAGCCTTCATGGAATTACAAAAAAAGGATAATAATGCAAAAAAAAAACTAGAATTTCTAACTATTTTCTACTTTTAATTTCAACGAGAATTTAATTATTCCCTGCCATCAGCGCCTGAACTTTCAACGTTCCGTTCTAGGTTTTAATGCCTTTTAGAAGGGGTGATTTACTGTAAATGCAAAAAAGCAACCATAACTGGCGAGGCCATGTAACCAAATGCTAGGACACTGTTGTTGCTCAAGTACTTAACGTTTTTTTTAAGGGACAACACAAAAGGGGTTAACTTATTCTGGTCGAAATAAATTTTCACAAGGAAGTTCGGCACTCTCTGGCAGTAAAGTTGGACAACAACACAAGACAGCAACCAACCAACAAAAAAAAAAAAACGACGTAGAGGTTGATGTATTCCATTACAAAGAACTCCCTTTAGATGGCTTCTTGAAGAGGTTTTTCCTTTTCTTTGGTTCGCTTACATAAGCCTGTTAAAACGATTAGGAATGGTGGAAACGAGAAAGAGATGGTTACTCGTATAACAAAAAGATGAAAGGCGGACTTCTGGTTAATTTAGCACTGGGAATACAAAAAGGAGATGAGATTGAGTTTAAAGGCTTTCTTTGTGGGAACTTTCTGCAATGTGGCTGATGAGGGTAGTCATGTAGTTCTGCCGAACTTAATATAGAACAAATAGTACAATAGAGGTTTTAGGGGAAGTTTTTCAAAAAACGGGTTAATGGCTTTTATTGTTTGTTGTTGTGGTAAGGCAGAGGGATGTAATTAAGGTCAGAGATAGGGGTCGAATGTGATAAATGTAGGCCAACTTGTTTAATGTGTTACCGATGTAAATCTCGTTTTGGGCGATTTAGGCTTAGTAGGAAGGGATAACATTTTTACGACCTACATGACATCACGTTTAAGTGCGGCCTTTTATAACAAACCTTGCTGCCAAAATAATTACCACTTACTTTGAAATCCATATATATGGAGTCTCTGTTAAAAATACGGCAGCAGCCACTATCGATACCAACCACTGCCGTGTAGTTAAGGCAAACATAACCAGGAGTGAATACAGTGAGAACGTCTCGATAGGCAACATCACTATCGAAGACCTTTGACAACACTTTTCGCAAGACATCAGATAGACCGCAATTACTTTCGTCCATTCTTCCTTCCTTTAACAAGAAAAACTTTGTTCAAGAAGAAATTGTAGGCTGTCATGAACGAGGGAACGTTATGAAGAAAGCCTTGACTTACTCCCTACCTATCTGCTTTAATTAAAAATAAATGGAAAAGAGGATAAAACTTTCCAAATATTCTTTGCCATATTTAAAATTGTCTTCGGGATATTTATGACAGTTTTTCAGTACTCCAGACGTTTTTCTGGGTCACCAGGATTGAACTGTTAGACCAACTAGATCTTGTGATGGTATAGATGCAGATATTTCCTTAAAATCCGATAAATCGTGCTACGCGGTATGCCTAGGTTAGGTTAGGTTGGTGGGTTGATGAGGCAGACGGTGTGTGTCTTCTCTCATCGCACTCAGGTCAATATAGACCCATTGTGATGCCCGTTGGGGGTCCACTTGTGTGGTTGGTTCATTCATTGTCCCGTTACTGTCCATTGTTGTTAGCCTCTTTCCAGCCATCCAGATGTTTTTTTTATAACACTATCAGATCTGTGTCGTAGCGAGCTTAATACAAGCAGCATCTACGAGCAGAGATTTGCCACAGCATATAATATGCATCCACAGGCTCATCATTTAGTGCATTTGTTAGTGGGACATAACAGATGTTGTTGCAAACCTGAAAAGATTAGGGAGAGGGATTTCGGATAGATCCGTGAGGTCATGGAAAAAGTATTTTCCTAAGGTTCTCATTCTTAATTGGCTGAGGCCTGGGCAGTGGCACAGAAAGTGGAGGGTATTCTCGTGTATTTCTTCATCACCGCAGCCTCTACAGAGGTCATCATCTATGAGATGCATTTTCAGTTTGTGGCTTTTTAGTAAGTTGTGTCCAGTAAGTATCCCAACTATAGTAGAGACAGATTTCCTGTTTCTACGAAGTAGTTTATGGGTTCTGGCTTTGTCATACTCAGGCCACATCCTTTTGGAAGTTTCACGCGGTATGCCTAACTGAGTTGAACACTTTCCCCAACTACCTGGCAACATTAATTCGAAAGCCTCTTTGAAGGCTGCTATTGTGCTCTATAGGAAATCCAGAAGCGGATTCCACCAGCTTTTTTTCATATAAAAACGGAAGATGAAAAAAGAGGCAACATAGAGAAGGGAGCTTCTATGCAGGCTGCAAAAAGGAAGAACACTAGCCTGATACGTTAAATCACAACACCATCATGAATAAAGGAAAGTCCCGCTCCTCTAATAAAGTTCAGAAAAGTTAATGGCATTTTGGACAATTCTTGGATAACTTACAAGTAGTGGCTTCCAAGTCAAGCGGCTCATCGGGCTTCAGTTTACCTCTCCAGATGTCGTCTTCATTGAGATTTTTTTCATTGTGTGGCACGGTGGTTTCCTAGGAGTTTATGATCATTGGGTGGACCTGCCAACTTCGTCAGCGATGTTTTGTCTTACAGTGGACGTTTGTTGGTTCGGTTGGTATCAATTTATTGGTAAAGCTTTCATGATCTTGCACATGATTTTCTATCTGATTTTGGCTTTCATTCGGATCTTGTACCCTACTTTTTCTCCTATAATGTACATAGACCGTTTTGAAGTGCCTGATCATGACTCATTTCTTGTTGATTGTCAGCTATTTTGTTACCACGATAGTGACTAGGAACCCACCATGGACCCTAATGAACCCAGCGAACTAGGCTGGGTACTCATTTCATAACTTTAAAAACAATAATCGTTGGCAATAATATTGAAACTTGGCCACACGTTTTTCCCATTATCGCTGTCCTAAACGCTTTCTGTTGCGTACTTTAAAATGGTTGGGCTGGAATTCTACATGAGCGCAGTATTTCAACTGGGTATTGCTCTAATGGTCGACCATCTGATAGGAGTATACAGAAGATTGTACCCCTGCTGTTGCTTGGGAGTTTTATACAATCTTCTCAATGAAAATGCCGTCGCCTTGTCTCAAACATTCTTGATATCGAATGGAGTATTGAGAATTCCCCATCCGTCAAGCATGGACGATTCTGTATAACTCCTTCCTATAAAAAAATCGTATTGGGCTTAAAAATCGATAAATACGTGACGGGCACCCATTTGGACATCTTGCAGTTTTTCGGGATCTGCTGGATCCCGGGATTCCGGGATTTAGGGAGGCTTATCTTTCTTCCGTTAGAAGATAAGCCCATGTAGGGTATTGGATATTTGAATTGTGAATTTGGCCTTGATGAGGACATTGACATGCGTTCGCTAATAACTTCTATTCACTTTTTTTAGCATGATCCATTCCATCAAATTTCCTGAATGTCACACTGTATTGTCACCTTTCAGGAGCTAAGGGCCTCCACAGCAAACTTTTTATCTTTATCAAGGTCCTCAACAACAAAATCAATTCTTTTCGATGCTTTGAAACATGGCTTCTAAAAAATATTCGTTGTAACATGATTGAGTTGTTACCTCAAAGCAAAAGCCCCAACCTGAAAAGGCTCTTCCCACGTTTCGCCCTAAGGCCAGCAAGCTGCATTCCGCACCAGTCATATACCAACAAGGTACTATTGGTGGTGTTGCAATTTTGTGAGTTGGAACACTCGCGGTTTTAAGTTTGGTTAATCAAATCCAGTTGTGTGAGCCCAGTTTCCAATGGTGACCATCAGGAAGTAAAATAAACCCAATTGGGGAGGTTCACGTTGCTCAATACCTAGTCTCGTTTTGAAACTTCTAGTAATCATAATATATCACATCCTCTCTATATTAAGCCACTAGCGTGATGACTGATAGACTAGTCAAAAGATCCATTTTGGTGTTACTTACTTACTTAAGTGGCGCTACTGTCCGGGATGAACCTGGGCCTCAACCAACATGCCTCTCCAATTAGCCCGGTCCTTAGCTTACTGCCTCCAGTTGCGCACTCCAAGTTGGTTGAGGTCGGTTTCTACTTGTGCGCCCCACTTAAGGCGAGGTCTTCCTCTACTGCGTCCGACGTCTGGCTGGGAATCGAAGCTTCTGCGAGCCGGAGTATTAGTGTCCATTCGTTCTACATGTCCTAGCCATCTTAAACGTCCAATGCGGAGTTTTTTTTTTACTAGGGGTACGTCACTGTACAGCTCGTATAGTTCGTGGTTGAATCTTCGTCTCCATAGCCCGTGAACGCAAGCGGGACTGAAGATTTTTCGTAGAATTTTTCTATCTAATCGGCCAATGATTTCTTTATCCGCTTTTGATACGGTCCATGCTTCAGCGCCGTAGAGCAGGACTGGGATAATCAGGGTCTTATATAGGATCTCCTTCGTAGTTCGAGTGAGGGCTTTACTACTAAAGTGCCTTCTTAGCCCGAAGAAACAGCGATTGGCAAGAGTCTTCGTTTGATTTCTGACGATATTTTGTTGTCAGATTTAATAGCGGAGCCGAGGTAGACAAAGTCCCGTACTACCTCAAAGTTATATCTGTCAATGGTGACGCTCTGTCCAATTCGTCGATGTTGTGTGTCCTTTCGTGTTGACAGCATATACTTAGTCTTACCCATTTACTGCTAAACCCATTTTTGTCGCTTCCTTCTCTATACTAGCAAACGTGGCTATGACATCACGTTGAGTCCTACCAATGATGTCAATATCGTCGGCGTATGCTAGTAGTTGCACCGATTTTTGGAAAATTTTGCCTCTGGTGTTGGCTCGGGAGTTTTGCACAATCTCTCCAGAATCAAATTGAAGAAGTCACGTGACAGCGCATCGCCTTGCCTAAATCTTTTTTTGGTATCGAATGTGTCGGTGAGGTCGTTTCCGACCCTAATGGAGCAGCAAGAATTCTCCATCGTCATCCTACACAAACGGACGAGTTTGGGCGGTATACCAAAACTAGACATGGCTCTGTATAGTTCGTCTCTATAAATGTTGTCGTATGCGGCTTTGAAATCGATAAATAGGTGGTGGGTATCGATTTGGACTTTTTGGATTTTTTTCCAGGATCTGCCGATGTGTGAAAATTTGATCGATTGTTGACTTTCCTGGCCTAAAACCACACTGATAAGGGCCGATCAGATCCATTTTGGTGTATATTTTCAAAAGTGATCCATCATCACAGCAATCTTAGTGCCAACTCCTAAGGGTTTAAAAATTCACGTGCATGACCTGTGCACTGACTACCCATTAGGATCCGGCTTTTACAATCCGCGTATATTCGTCTTTAAAAAAATTAAATAATCCCAAGTGTCAAGTGTCGTTAGCCTTGCGTGTGAAATAAATCCCCAACACAATTTATCTGTCTGTCAGAGTCACACACATTCTAAACGAACAAAATGTCGTGGGTTGATTCATTGAATTCAATCCGAGGGAATGAATTCTAAATCTGTTTGGAATATATTCTTTTGTGATGTTTTTTGTTCCGTTTTTTGTTTCTTATTTTGTATCTGGGATTTTCGCTTTTTTTGTGTGTGCACAGATTTATCTGAAATCGAGTCGTATGCTCTGTGTATGTGGGAGACGATTGGTATTAAGGATTACGGCTCACAACACGTTCTAAGTTTTTATGCCGGCAATAGTCATACATAACATGGTGCTCAAAGTGGAGGTAGTAGATATAGAAACAAAAATGCATCGATAAATATAAATAAGGTGACACAAAGGCTTGATGTCTTTTTTTCAATGTCTCACCTACGCACTCGATTTGAACTGTTTGCCCTGTGAGATGAATAAGATATTGAAATTGTCACCATATATGAGTCTTGTATCTTTTTTATATTTTTTTTTGTATATAGTTTCGTTCATTTTCGTCACGGGGCGCCTTCTGAAAGGCCTATTTTTTATATATACAACGTTTTGGTTTGGTTCTATTGATTTGTTTCGAGTTTTATCTGCGTAAGTATCTTGATAGAATAAATTAAAGATTCAGATTTGAATAAGGCTTGTTTTGGATTTTGTTTAAATGGATTTTATAAGCCAATCAAATTATGAGATGTGGTGAATGTTGAAATGATTTTAATTTTTCATAAAACCATGAAATTATTACTGTATGGACTCGACATTTATCTGTTTGGATTAAGTTACTTCTTTATGTGGTATTGTGTCCAAAACAATTTAGAGTATTATTCCGTTATATGCCAAATAAAAGAAACCTTTTTAGAACACAAAGAGATTGATTTATGTGTCCTATAAGTAGGCTTTGGTATAAGTCATTAAAATAAGCCAACGGCACCTTGGAAAATGATCTAAAAAAAACGTTTAAACCACTTCATAAGGTTAGGAAAATTTCGAGTTTTTCTTGTTTTTCCTGACCATGTGACTTCTAATCATCATGACCATTGCTCTAAGGCTAGGCTAGTAAATATATTAATCCGAAGGATGAATATCCCTCCCCCATATGATTTATCATCTTTTCTCTTAAAAAAACTTTGAAAGATTAATTGATCTGTGCAAGCTGTTCATAACGCCATTACTGTATATATTAATCTATGTTTATAAATATCTATCTAAATCGATTAATTGATCTACACCATTTCCATTGTACTGATTCTGGTAAGTTTTCCAACTTCAAAAAATACAAAGGAGAGTCACGCATTCGTGTGCACCATGGTTGCTTTTCTCGACAGAGATAGAGCCTTCAACAATTTCAGAGCAAACACAATCACTGTTCATAACTTAATCTTGATGATTCGTTGGAAGTATAATAAATCACCTAATATCAAGTCAGGATTTAACCGACCTAACAAAGTTTCGAGGTGGAACAACCAATCTCCGGAGTCGAATACCTAGTTACAGCACTCGGTTACGAATATAAATTATTGGCGCAACAGGGGCTTTTTTCTTAAAATAATTCATGTAGCGGGACCGCCTGTTTTCATGCCGAATCCGAATGGCTTAGTTGAGATAACCTATTCTCGACAATTGATACCACACGGATGATTTGTCAGATCATCGCGAGAGGACGGCCAGTAAAAAAGACTGGGAGTTGAACCCAGACCTACTGTGCAGCAGTTTATTGAACTAGCCATCGCGCCAGTTTGCTCATCTGCTTAGTAAATGTCCAGTAACATCTGTACGTTGGTCTCTAAAACTCCTGGTATTACTGGATCTCTTGGTTGTCTACCACACCTTGCTCCCTTCTTTAAGGAAGTTACAATGTTCTTCCATTGTCACCCTCATACTTTAAATTGCATCTATGGTTCATATACCTGAGGCAAACCCTCCACTGCGGGTTTGCCTCAGGTATTAGATAGCCTTAGTATATTCCTCCTTCGGCCTTCTCTGACACTCCCAACGAGGATACACCTATCACAGTTTCTCGAACAGCCCTTTTTTGTATATAGAAAGAATACAACTTTTCTGACGCCTTGGGCCTCGAATTTATTCATGCCATGGGAGAATATTAAATCCAGTCCTTTACGCTCCCTTCTCTGACTTGATGGGGCTTAGACATCATTTGGAAATAATCATTGTTAGCATTATTCCTATCCAAGCCGAAACATAATCGGCGCAAAAAGTGACTTTTAGTCGACCACCCGTACTTGCTACCCATTAAAGAATCCAATTAATGTGGTCCTCCACGGATGGCTTCAGCAGTGGTTTGATGAACATACTCTTATTTTAACACCATCAATTCTTCTAACTTTGGACGCTAAGACTCCTCAATTTCAGCTACACTTGGGGTTTTTTTTTTGTTGATGCGAAGTTGAGGTAGACGATGTGTGGCTGGCTACGAATTACTTCCCTTGATTTGTTAAGCTCGGGTTGCTATTCCATTTATATTTTAACATCTTTAGTTATCCTCTTCCCTTTTTCTGACCCAACCTGTAGATAGTTTTTGTTCTCAGACAAAAAAAAAAGTTATTGTGATGTGCCAAACCGAAATTTTCTCAACTCGAGTTAATCCGAATTGGAATCTTCGTAAACCGAGTTGGATAACTCAGCTTGAAAAAAAAACATGTTTTGAAATATTTCCCTTCTCCTGTACATTATTGAATATGTGCGATCAAGGTACTTGTATTTTCCGAAAATTTATACGAAAAAAGCATATTTTTGGTTTTTGGAAAACTTCCCACACTATAGATAATATTGTTCGAACCGGCATTATTTGAGTTATAAATGAGATTACCCAATACAGTGGGAAATTACTGAACCGAACAACTAAACATTTCCAACTGCCAACGCCATCATCAATCATATGGGAAGATAAAACGTAAACAAACATAGTATCCAACAAGTAGCTACCGGTTGGCACCAACCCTTAGCATATCAGCATCAAACCCGAGTTGGAAAATGCAAACCGAATTAGTCAAATCGGTTTAGGGATACATACGAAAGACGAATCTCAACTCGAGTTGATTTTCATGCATACACCACGCAGAAGAATCCTGCATCTACAGGAGAAAACTGCACTCAAATCCGTTAGGTAGTTTCGGAAATTTCGTAGCAGATACATATATACATCGAATCTCATTTGCCTTTTATATAAATGATTCGTTTTATCGGTTTCGGCAACTCGTGTTAGAGTAAAATCCAACTCGAGTTAATTCGGTTTAAATGTAACTCGAGTGAACTCGAGTTGACACATCACCAGTATTTATGACTCAAGCCCAAACATGTTTCAATATAAGACTTGTGTGCGTGTGTACTGCTTGCACGATGGCTGGACCTACAGTTTTATCCCTAATTCGAAATTTTCACTTTTTAATTTGCACTGTGGGTTCAGTGGTTAGGTTAGGTTAGATGGGCTGTTGACGCTAGAGTGAGTCGTCAAGCTCGCATAGGCCTACGTGGGCCCATAGCGATAACCTTCGAAGAAAGTTACCTGAAATAGAGAAAGAGGATACCTGGCGAAGTTCTATAGTGATACTTATGTGGTGCTGGTCTGTGTTGCTCCTTCAGTCTCAAAGTGGTGGTTGCTCCATCCTGATCTGCTACAAAAGCGGACTATCTGCGCTATTGGGATAGTCGTCAGGTCTCTTAGGTCGTTGAAGTATAGGCTGCCTGGTATTTTCAAACAGCTGCTACTGATCGCAGGGCAGTGACATAGTAGGTGTGAGACCTCTTTTTCGACGTCTGGGTCGCTGAATTTCCTGAAAAGTTGGTTCGCACCAGTCAGTTTTATCTTATTGGAGTGCTTACCCAGCAGGTTGTGACCTGTTATCACTCTCACCGCTATAGAAATGGATGCTATGTTCAAAGCTTGTTCGATTTGCTGCCGCTTAAGTCCGGCCAGAGAGATTTTATGTGTATTCAAGTGTTTTGCCGTCTTGTTATAGTTACTTCTTGAGTGTGCTTGGTTATTTCATGTTTTTTTAAATGCTAGCGGGGGATTAACCCTTTTATCAGATAGGGAAATGCAGCTGGACGATCCTAGTCTAGCTAGCTCGTCTGCTTTCTCTTTTCCTATAATGTCATTATGTCCTGGCACCCAGATAATTTGGACTTTGTTCTGGTTACAAAGAGCCTTCAGCTCTTCGCGGCAGTGTCCAACTACCCGTGATTTTACTATATTGGATGCCAGAGCTTTAATGTGACATGTCCAATACCCTAGCCGATTCGGCAGCTTCGAGAATAGCCAGGATCTCAGCTTGGAATACACTACACGAGTTTGCTAATCTCAGGGATGTAACTAGCCCGATCTTTTCAGAGTAGACTCCAGAACCCACTCCAAGATCCGTCGGTATAAATTGCTATTTCTATATTAGATAACACATTGTTTGAAGACCATTCGTCTCTGCTTGGTATTCTGATAGAATAATTAATATCAAAGTAGTGGTATGGGGTAATATAGTCAGGGTTCAGTGGTTAGTTTGTTGGACTTCTAAACGTGGGATCCCTGGTTTTTCCGAAATTCCGAAAGTGACAACACTTTCACTACTCCTCCTCTTGCGAAAGTCTCACAAACATCCAAGAGTAACACTGTCATGAGAAGCTTCTCAAATTTGTCATTCGGAGTCGGCATTAAACAGGAGGGAGGTCCTCTTCTTTGTGAAAAAGAATAACTTTGCACACACAAATAAGGGGAGAAGCTAGATTTGAGGCCCTGTATGGGTCGTTAATGTCAAATATTTTATTTTTGTTTCATTACAATTCATGCTATTCGGTTGATTTATCAGATTTTTTTGAAAGGTTAGCACATTAGGTGCTTATAATCTTTCAAGCCTATAAAATGTCATATTAAAAGACAATAAGACATGAACAGACCATAAAAGACCTAAAACCTTTGACTCTCCATTAATTTTTGTATGCAGAGTATTATATATAGGATAACAAATGGAACCTACAATTGAGGGTCTATTATGAACGCCAAATTCCAAAACCTCATAATGACATAGTTTCGGGAGGTAAAAGTGGGCAAAAAAACGTCTGATGTCTTACCTTTGGGATTTGATCCAGGGAATCCTTGCTTTGTGGTGACTTTACCACTGCATCCATATTTTATTGAGTGGACTTAATATGCAACCAATCTTAAGTCTTAAAAGTTCGGTTTATATGTTCTTTTCAAATAATGCTTTAAATTTCCCAAACTGCTCTTGAAACAAATTCCGCTGTGAAACATCATAAAACTATCCCGCAAGTGTGCATACAAATCCGGGGGTTACCGAAACTGATAATCACCGGTATGGTCAATCAAAGGAACAAAAAAACATACAAATGCCGAATTCAATAAAACCAAGTAAACCACAACTAATTCCTGAAATGGATCACTCGGAATGCAGTGAAAATTGAAGTTAATACCCCTCTATCCTGAGGGATAAACCCCGTCGTTAAAAAAGTATTGTCTCTTGCACCATGCTTTTTTGGTCGATCTTTTATGAGAACAATTGAAGCCAGAAACACATTGACACAGCAACATCACCTGCACAATTTTTAAACAAAGTGAATGAACATCCTTAGGGCGAATCCTTAAATAACTACGGATTTCGATTTCGATGTTGGTTGATGTGTTTCTAGCTACAGTTTACTTTTCGAAAATGTTTTTTTTCTAACTTTGCGTTTTTCAGTGAACAAATGAATTCCAACTTTGTGTCGAAATACTGCAAATTACCTCAACATTTAATGGCCGCCAAGGACAAAATCAAGAGCCTAGCCACATCAAAAAACTACTCTTCCACAAGTGTATATCTTAAATCCGTGGGTGGTCAAGAAATCAGTTTTTGAAAAGGAAATATCGTTGTCATAGAATAAGTAAACAGGCGAAGAAATAGCATAAAACTGGTACAAGTTTATAATCCCTCTAACTAGTCCATAACCTCACCGATAAGGACAGCCAAACAAAAAAAAAAATTACAACCAATAACAAGTCCACTGTCAAAAAGCATTCCAGCATATAGGTATCATACCTTCCCCACCTTATTTGCAAAACCCATTAACTAACCAATTCCATTTTTTTTTTCTATCATTTCAGGTGACATCCTCTCTGGCGTGTGTTTCGTTGGCCAGTTGGACACCCATTCACTGGGCGTCTTCCTGATACTACCACTATGCATTTATCTGTCAATCGGCGCACTATTCCTCCTCGCCGGGTTCGTATCGCTCTTCCGCATTCGTACCGTAATGAAGACCGACGGCAAACGCACCGACAAACTGGAACGATTAATGCTACGCATCGGATTCTTCAGCGGTCTCTTCATTCTGCCAGCACTTGGTTTCCTCGGTTGCTTGTTCTACGAATATTACAACTTTGACGACTGGATGATTCAATGGAATCGGGATATGTGCAAAGTTTTCTCCATACCATGCCCACTGGTACGAAACAGCTCCGAAGAAGCACGTCCCATCTTCCAAATCTACATGGTAAAGTATCTCTGCTCGATGCTGGTCGGTGTGACGTCAAGTGTGTGGCTCTATTCCGGCAAAACAATGGTCAGTTGGAGGAATTTTGTCGAACGGCTGCAGGGCAAAGAGCCGCGGTCCAGAGCTCAGGCGTATGTTTAGCCCGAGTTTAAACGAATTCAGACTAGCGTGTAGTGTAATCAATGACTAGATACGAGTACCATCATTGACGAATGGATAGCATGCAGTGCTATGAGATGAAACCAAAATTTTCGCTTTTAATTTCAATTTAAAAAAAAAATGAAACACTCTTATCGTGTGTTTTCATTTTTAATTTAGTTTTTCATTTAATTGATTTTTTTTTATTTTGTAATAAAATCGACTATACTCGTGTATTTTATAGTTTGCAAACGAACTTCCTCTAAATCTGAGCGTGCATGCCTTGAAGTGAATGACGATAGTTGTAAGTGATGTAAGAGTGAATGGAGAAGAGTGTGTGAAAGTGCTCGGATATTGTTTCATTAAAAAAAAACAAAAATTAAAAATTCTATTCTAATAAGGAAAATAACGTTGTAAAAGATTAAAACAAAATAAATTAGCGTATATAAATAAAATTACAATTTTTAGCATCTAAGTACAGAATAATATTATTGTAGTTGTAAAGCTTTACATGTGCCCTATACGATACGAAGTAAATATATTCTATACCTATACATCACTCGTTCATTATGTAAAAACAACAACAAAAAAAATTTATATATATATATTCATATGCATTATTTTTTATATTTAAGTGTTTAGTTAAATTATAAAGTGTTTGTGTTATATTCGAGATGGTAATAGTAAATTATGTGTGCCAACGTAGATACGTCTTAATTCGGATATCTTCAGAGAACTAACACGTTAATAAGCGGGTGATTTATTTGTTATAACTGACACCCTTTAGGGGGATTCTGTTCTTCTTCTTCTTATGCTATTGCAAGGATGAAGAAAATCATGAAAACTATTAGAAGTAGTGTTACTTTCGTCTAACCTTGTCCCTATGTCTCTGTGCTCGTTTCTATAATTCGCAGGACTGGTGGCAATATTTATTACTAGCTTAAGTAATCCCGGCGTTGCTCAGGTTTCAACTATGCCTAAAACATTTTATCATTTCTCCTCCCACCTTTTAACCGAAGGCTAAATACAAATCTTTGAAAACCTCTACCATTTTTATTTGTATCTTAATCCAAAGCTTTAATGAGTCTGAAGTGCAATTATTCCATACCCGTGAAGAGTGTCTGCCTGAGACAATACAGCCTTCCATCCTCTACGATCCCGGGCTCGTTGCTTCCAGCTGTCTAGACCAAGCGCTCTGGAATCCGCGATGATGGCTTGGTCTTCGGAACGGAGGTTTGGTCTTCCTTGCCTTCTCTAAACTGGGGATTGGGATTCGAAGATCCTCTTAGCTGGAGCATTATTGTCCATTCGCTCGATGTGGCCGAGCCAATGTAGTCGACGGGTTTTTGGACTACATCCACATCTTGGTACAGCTCATAGAGTTCGCGGTTGTATCTTCTCCTCCATTCGCCCTCTTCGTGCACAGGACCAAAAACCAGCCGATGTATTTTTACGAAGGAGCCCAGTATCAGCTTTCCCTTCCTGCTTATCGTCGCCATAAAGCAGAACTGCTCTACAAAACTGGCATTTCGTCCTTCGAGTTAGGAGTTTTGAACCCAGTTGTTACGCCAAACCGAAGTAGCAACGGTTTCCTAGGGCAATTCTTTGCCGGATCTCCACTAGGGTGTCATTCGTGGAGTTTATGTTAACTCCGAGGTAGGTGAACTCCTTAACTACCTCGAAATTGTTGCTATCAATAGTGACGTTTTGTCCTTGGCGGTGGACAGAAACTTGTTTGTTTGTTGATAGCATGTACTTAGTCTTGTCCTCATTTACTTCAAGGCCAACGGATTTTGCCTGTAATTCAATCTCCGTGAACGCTTTAATCACGGCATGTTGGGAGCGACCGATAATGTCAATATCGTCCGCATAGCCCAGCAGCTAGACGGGCCTGTTGAAAATAGTGCCTTCCGTGTTGACACCTGCCCTGCGCACTATCTGCTCCTGTACAACATTGAAGAAGTCGCATGATAGTGCGTCTCCTTGCCGAAATCCGGTGCATGTTTGGAACAGTTCGGAGGAGCTATTTCCAAACTGCACATTGCAGCGCGTGTTTTCCATCGTCACGCGACACAGCTGAATCGGTTTTGCCGGGATTCCGAATTCGGCCATCGCCATATAGAACTCCTGACGATGTATGCTATCATACGCGGCTTTGAAGTCGAGTTTCGACTTAAATTTCGTTAGACTTTTCTAGGATTTGTCTCAGTGTGAAAATTTGGTATATAGTCGATCTGCCGGGCCGAAAGCCACACTGGTACTTGCCGAGTAGTGTGTTGCAGAACGGTTTTAGACGTTCACACAGTACGTTGGATAGGATCTTGTATGCGACGTTAAGCAGGGATATTCCTCGATAGTTCTTGCAAGACATAGGATCGACTTTTTTGTAGGTGAGGCATATGGAGCTTATATTCCAGTCATTTCGCATGTTTTCTTCCACCCATACTTGGGTGCATGCTCCCTACCAAAACATCACCGTATTTGAAAAAGTTCCGCTGGTAAGCCGTCTGAGCCTGCGGTCTTGTTGTTCTTTAGCTTTTTTTTATAGCTAGGCTAACTTCTTCTATACTAAGTGGTGGAACTAGTTCTGAAGTGCAATACAATTCCAATTCTGAGTCTTTTTAGCATAGTCTGTCTGTACGTCTGTGTGTTACCGAGTTATGGGTGTTAAATGTTGAGCTAGGATCATGAAATTCGTAACGCATATAAATTCTCTGTGGAGCAGATCAATTTTTTAAATTCCGCCCGTTGCTAAACCCACTTATAGAAAAATCGAAATTTATAAGGCGTTTCGAAAAAAGGTCTGAATAAGATATTTAGCTAATCGAGGTATCCGTTCGAAACAAAATTTTCTACCGCGGTGTCAGTTCTGATAAGCATTTCGAACAGATCTTCCGAAAAAATGCAACTCACATGGTCGCGCATCGGCGACAATTGTGTACAGCTATGCGTTGAATTTCTTTCAAACTTGTCCGACGTTTTGCATTTTTATTTTGTTCCGCAACGGATACCGCGAAAGCAAATTGAGTTCCGATTGGAACTGACTTTTACTTTGAAATTGTTCCGGATACCTCAATAGGGGTGAATATGGTTGTCTACATTTCGTCAATTTATAATTTTGAGCCATGTCTTTATTTTGGGGCGTCTATACTTCATTTTCTTTACTTAACGGGCTCCAGACTCGTTGAAGGTCTCTGTCTGAGACAAAGTAGCCTTCTATCCTTTTCAATTCTGATCGCGTTGCTGGTAGTTATTCAATCCAAGCCCTCTGACATCCGCGATCGCTTGATCCCTAAACTGGTCTTCTTTATCGCCTAGAATCGGCTGGGATTCGAAGATTCTTTAGCTGGAGCATTATGTATTGTCGGCCACATCATGTATTAGCTTGATGTGGCCGAGCCAGCTCATAAAGTTCGCCGTTATATTTTTTCCTCCAATCGCCTTCCTCACATACAGGACCATAAAATGGAGTTCCAGAGTGCCTAATATTTATTCCGATTTCATAGTCATAGTCCAGCATTCCGCGTTGTAAAGTAGGACTGGTAGGATAAAAAGCCGGTAGAGCAAACATTTGGACTTTCGGGTTAAGAGTTTTTTTTAAACCGAAATAGCATCGATGCTCTAGGGATAGTCTTCGTCGAATTTCCACTAAAGTGTCAATCGAGGAGTTGATGTTGACTCCGAGGTAGATGAACTCTTTAACTTCTTCAACATTGTTGCTGTCAACAGTGACATTTCGTCCAAGGTTGTCGCCGACAGTACTTTTTTTTGATATCATATACATGTAGGCTGTTTTTTAGAGGCATAAAATTTAAAAACAAAAATAAAACAACAGATTCATGGAATGACCAAAAGTTTGGCTTTAATAACTCACAAACTTGATGGCATTTAATGTTTGAAAATAATTTCTGGCATATGGCCTCTATGGCCTCCGCGACTGCGCCTCAGGAAAGCCATCCTGTCGGTCCAACTCTGCACCATTTTTTCGAGCATACACGGTCTTATTTCGTTAATAGTGCGTCGAATTTTGGATACTAAGTGACTCTGGTATATCACCATAGACCATAGAATAATCCACAAAAAGTAGTCCAAAGGTGTCAAATCACACGAACGAGGTGGCCAATTCGTAGATCAATTTCTTGAGATATTTCGGTCGACAAACGTTTGGCACAACAAAGTCATGGTTGCACGCGCAGTATGTCATGTTGGAACCATTTCTCCTTCAAATGATTTCCAATGACGAGGGATTAAAAATATCACATTTGCCTGTAGCGTTTCGGATTTAAAGACAAATCGGCCGATGACGCCTTCGGCATGTAAACCACGCCAAACAGTGATATTTTCGGGATATAATGGAGTCTCAATGGAGAGCTCACTCCAAAAATGATAATTATGCTTGTTTACATACCGGTCAAGCCAGAAATGAGACTCATCGCTAATCTGGTTCAACTTCAACTTGATTCTCAGCCGATTCACCGAACACACGACGCAATTGATGGTCGGCTGCAATTCTTGCACCAGTTGGATCTTATATGGATATAGGCCAAATTCTTTCCTCAAAAATTTCCAAGCAGTGGACGGACATAGACCGAGTTTCTAGAACGGCGTCGGATCAATAAATTCTGGTCCTCTGTAGTCACACTCAAGTAGGCGATGGTTTCTTCTGTACGCACGGTACGAGCTCTATATGGATGAAGTAAAGAGAGTAAGAAAGATTAAATGTGGTCATGAATCGATCCACAGTATTGCGTATTAGCTAGACGATTATGTGCACCGTTAAGGTGACGAAGTGCTCTATAAGTTTGGCGAACAGAGTCCGAATTTTAGAAATAAATTTCCACGATTTGTAAACGATGTTCTGGTGTAAGTCTTTCCATGGAGATTTGCCAATCAGGCCTATCGCGAAAAAGCGTTCTAGGGATTTTTTTCCTTGTAAGCAATGTAAAGCAGATTGCTGAATGGGAACAGTTTCCCGGGAAAATTTATTCGCGATAGGCCTGAATGTATACTGAAAAAAAAAGTCAAAGTATGACAGCTAGTTTGACAGTTATCCCTATCGGAAGTCCTATACCTCTAAAAAAAACACCCAATACTTTGTTTTTCCCTCGTAGTTAGCAAAGAGTATAGAACTACAAAGAATCCGCATCTCAGGCAACGAAAATTTACTGTGTGGGGTACTGATATTGATACCGCAGTGTTCACATTGGTACTACAGCATCAAACAAGAGTATAGTCGACGCATACGAATGACGAAAATTCATCTTCGCACTTATCGCCCGCGTCTGAAACGGTTACACAATGTTTAGCTGTGATGCGTACTCTATGTAGTTCTATACTCTTTGCTACAAGACCAACTCGTTTCGCTTCTTCCTCAATCACTATAAAAGCTTCTAAAACGGAATGATATGAGTGACCAATGGTGTCGATGTCGTCTGCGTACCTCATTAAATGGACGGATTTGTTGAAGATAGTGTCTTCGGTATTACTTTTTCCAGGATTTGCCTTAGTGTCAAAATTTGGTCTACGGTCGATCGGCCCGGCAGAAAGCTACACTGGTACGGTTTGATAAATGTATTGCAGAAAGGCTTAAGACGTTCACACAGTACGATGGTTAGGATCTTATATGCGACATTTAGCGGTGATATACCTAGTTCATCCTTCCATACTTTATTGATGGTTTGGTGCATGCACACTGCTAAAGCAACACCTCCTTACCTATTTGAAGAGTTCTGCTGATAAACCATAAGAACAGGTTGCCTAGTTGCTTGCTCTTCAGTTATTTGATGGCTGCTCTAACTTCTTCAATACTGGGAGGGAGTTTTGCCTCTTTATTGACTGGAGGTCGGCTGGTTTCTTGCCCTATCACACTCTCAACATTATTCATATTGTACGATGTCATGGAATGTAAGAATTGCCGAATTACAAGAATCTTCTTGAATTTAAAAGATATTCCTTCGGAATTTCTTAAAGAAAATCTTTGTTCGTACTTCAACTATATTTCTTAGCTCTATGTTAAATATTTTTACTAAATACGGTTCATAAAATTTTATGATATACAATTTATCTATCTACTGCAAAATATGTTAATTTGCTTTATTTTTTGGCTCCGAATAGCCAATGCATTAGACTTTTCTGTGAGGATTAATTTTTATGTTTGCGCGTCAGTTTACTATAAAATGAAACCTTGACCTTGAGAGCGATTCACATGTTTGCATTAATGAACAACTTACAAAGCATCATTATGATCATGATGTCAGTAGTGGGTACTGTATCACGATCCAAAAACTGCCAAATTGACAATCGTCATACGATCTGCGAAACAAACCGCGTAAAAAGCACACGAGCGACCTCTGTGAATTCATAAATTTAGAGGATTTAAAAAAAAAATAACACAAACACGAGATCACTTTTATATAACATAAGCACATATAAATAAAAGTTTTTTATTTCATAGATTCATTATTTTTAATTTTTTTGTATTATGACGTTGTAGTCATGCAATTTTTTGTAAAAACAAATTAAATTTAAAAAAAATACACAAACTGAAATCTTAAAAAAAAAACTGCCACAAATATGTCAATAGATTTTACTCTCTCTTACTATCTTTTATACTCTCTATCTCTACAACACTATATCGATTTTACACTTAGAAGGTACCTTATCCATTTATTCATTTACATTTACTTCGTGCAAATGTATAAGGTATTCCCGCTCGCAAGAACCCACATAATATGCAAATACAAGTATCTACAACTCCTATTCGCCATAAAGCAACTCCATATTCATTATTCTTAAAATAAAGTAAAATACTAGTGTAGCCATAAAAAAACAAACAAAAGTGTACATATACCTTCCTTCACCCCAGCCTTCTCCACTTGGCATGTGGGGGCGGGTTTCATTCACTAAATGACAGATTTTAATACCACGCCTATGTGGGGTAGTTTAATGTATGAGCAGGAGTGTATGCTAAAGTTGTAAAGATAGACTAGACGCCTCCTTTGCGTGTCGCTTGTTATAGATACAAGAATATGGAAAAGAAATATCTCAGCAATGTGTAGATTTATTATCTCACCAGAGAAGTTTCAGTTTTTAAATTTTTTTTTCATTATATTGCAATTCATTTTATTCCTATTCCTTTATTCATTGATTGAAACATTTATGTTTACTATTCACCACTACTTTTGTAAATAAAATTGAAAAGTATCTATTGCACATTATGCAGTGAAGTGTAGACTTACTGATATTATAATCGTGTTCAAAGTGACAGATAAAATATGTATATACATGAATACATTACATACGTGCATACAAAAAGTAATTGATAAGTTGTTGCCAAATTTGTTTTTCATTAATATTAAAAAAAAGAAAATAAATATTAAATCACATATTGTGTGGAAAATTCTTTTAAATTTTAATAAACATTTTGAAATTGCATGTATTGATGGACACTTTGTATTATTTGTTCATAAATTAATCGGTTTTAATATTTTGTAAGATATTATAATATAGAAAGAGCATATGTATATTAAGAATAAAGCAAAAATGTAATTAATATTAATGATTAAGACGTGAACCACTAAAACAAGTTACATGAGAAATAATAAAAATTAAAAAAAACTATAATGTTGAAGACTGAAAAACTGACGTTTTTATTTATATGTTGAATCAGAGATATTTCAGGTTTAATGCTGTTACGACACATGCTTATTCAATGTGGAATATATAGTTAGGTTCTACGTTTCACTTTCACTCGAAATAAAATTGAAATCGGTCTAAAGTGAAATTGTAGGTTCTGCATTTCAATTTCACATTTTTCGAAGTTAAAAAAAATTTAATTTACATCTTACTTGTTCCAGAATTCGGTTTTATCGTTTTGTATGTGATTTCAATTCGATCATTTTAGTATCTGTGAAAATGTTAGCGAATAATATCTGAGTCTAAAAATGTTGTTTAGATTTTGAATAGATATAAAGGGTGATCCAAGTAGAGATACTTTTTTCAATAGCCTTTTTTGACAGATCACGTGTGAGTCGTGTGATGCTGTCATGTTATTTTTGTGTAGTATTGTTTGACATTTCATAATGGAAAGACTTACACGTGAACAACGTTTACAAATTGTTCAACTTTATTATGAAAATTCACGTTCTGTGAGGAATGTGTTTCGTGCACTTCGCTCAACTTATGGTCAACATAATCGGCCTACTGAGCATACTATTCGCAACACCATCACCCATTTTGATACCCAGAATTCATTATTCATTATGGAGAGTCGATTCGGCGCCGTTCGCAGGAACTCGGACTGACGTATGGAAAGACTTGGTGCATTTTACGTCAAGATCTTAAATTGAAAGCGTACAAAATACAGCTTGTGCAACAACTGAAGCCGCTCGACCTTCCCAAGCGACATCGCTTCGCTCTATGGGCTCTTGAAAAGTTACAAGAAGATCCGACGTTTTCGAGGCAAATTTTGTTTAGCGATGAGGCCCATTTCTGGCTCAATGGGTATGTAAACAAACAAAATTGCCGCATTTGGGACTAAAAGCAACCTGAAGAGATTGAAGAACTGCCACTTCATCCAGAAAAAACAACGGTTTGGTGTGGTTTGTGGGCCGGTGGAATCATCGGTCCATATTTCTTTAAAAATTATGCCGGTGCGAACGTAACCGTCAATGGCGACCGTTATCGTGCCATGATAACCGACTATTTGATGCCTGAAATTGAAGCTCGTGATCTCGGCGACATTTGGTTTCAGCAAGACGGCGCCACTTCCCACACATCGCATCAATCAATGGACTTATTGAGAGAACATTTCGGTGAGCACATAATTTCACGTTTTGGGCCGGTCGATTGGCCACCAAGATCGTGTGATATCACACCGTTAGACTTTTTCCTGTGGGGATATGTAAAGTCAAAAGCTTATGCCGACAAACTCGCTTCGATTCAGGCCTTGGAGGAAAAAATCACGCGTGTCATTCGCCAGTTACCAGTCGAAATGCTCGAACGAGTGATCGAAAATTGGACTCGATGGACCATCTGCGACGTAGCAACGGCCAACATTTGATAGACATAATCTTCAAAAAATAAATGCCAAAGAATGTTCTTTCAAATGATAATAAACATTCTCCATTTAATTTGAATTTTCTGTGTTTTTTTTCTTTAAAAAAGTAGGGAACCTCGAAATGGATCACCCATTACATGTCTTTATTTACTTATTTATTTAATCTACCATATTTATATATATTTACAAATTATTTCGACTAAGTACTAAAAATTGTTTAATTCTGAAAAAAAAAGAATTAAACTTAATAATTGATGAAAAAAAACTTCTAAGTCGAAGAAAAAATATAATTTTTAAAAAACTCTATAATCATAGAGAAAAGATTATTAAAAAAAATCCTTTTCTAAGAGTATAGACTTAGCGAAGGATTGTTAGTATTTGGAATGTGAAATTGTAATGTAAGTTAAATGATATGGAAAGTTCTTTTTTAAATGCTAATCTACTATTTGAAAAGTCGCACTCGTCAGAACTGCACATTTCGTTGAAGTATGTGATACACCTTGATATTGGTTCATTTTGGCAATAAGCTGTTCTGTGCCTATTTGCTATAAACATATCTTTTGGGCGAAGATGTCTCACAGGTGCATAGATGTTAAGACTGGTTAACAATTCGGATGAATTTATCCGAGAACATATAATATCCCTAATGAACATAACGCCTGCTAGCTTCCTTCGAGCAGAAAGAGTTTGCAAGCCAAGTAATAAACATCGAGCTGTATAATCGGGTAGTTTCTCAGACCAGTTTAATTTATTAAATGCGTACCTGGTGAATTTTTTCTGTACTCGCTCGATTCTATCTACATGCGTTGCTGGTAAGGAGACCAAACAATCGAAGCATATTCCATAATTGATCTAACTAAAGAACAATAAACTGATTTTAATGTATAAGGGTCCTTGAAATCAAAGGAATTTCTTTTCATGAAACCTTGTAATGAATTCGCCCTTTATATTATTACATCATAATGTGAAGTGAACGTACATTTTTTATCAAATCGAATGCCGAATTGCCGAGATCTGATATTGCATTAACTCGTTCCAAAACAGTTTCGTTGCCTGCATTAGTGAACATAATATCATCGAACTGCCGTGAAGCAGTAAATATTTTGCACTTTTCGACGTTCAAAGTTAAAGAATTTTAGTTACAACAGCGAAATAAATTTTGAAAATTCGATCGAAGATTTTCACAGTCGCCAAGAGATTTTATTTGATTGTAGAGCTTCCAATCGTCGGCGTGTCCTAAGCATTTCGAATGTTTAATGAAAGAAGGTATGTCATTAGTGAACGAAATAAAGAGAAGAGGACCCAAATGATTTCCTTGAGGTACACCACTGTTAACACTGAAGGGTAGAGATGTTGAATTACCAAGATTGACTATTTGTTTTCGATTTGCCAAATAAGAGGACAACCACTTATTGAGTCTTGAGTGAATACCTAAAGCATTCAATTTTTCCACAAGTTTTTTGTGATCCAACTTATCGAATGCTTTCGATAAATCAGTAAAAATAACATCGGTTTGTGTACCGGCCTCAAGACTCTCAAGGGTATATTTAGTAAACAGTGTTAGATTAGTGGTCGTGTGTCTACCAGTAACAAACCCGTGTTGAAGATGACTAATACCATTTTGGACGTGAAAGTAAATTTTGTCTTTAACTATTTTTTCCAGAAGTTTTGGTATAACTGAATTTTTTTCCTAGCCTTCTTAAAGGTCCAATGCGGAGTTTTTTGACCAGGGGTATGTTGCTGTACAGCTCGAATAGTTCTTGGTTGAAACTTCGTCTCCATAGCCCCTCAACGCAACTGGGATCGAAGATTTTTCGAAGAATTTTTCAATCGAATCGACCAAGAATTTCTTCATCCGCTTTTGATACGGTCCATGCTTCAGCGCCGTAGAGCAGGACTGGGATGATCAGGGTCTTATATATGATCTCATTAGTAATTCGAGTGATGGCTTTACTACTAAATTGCCTTCTTAGCCCGAAGAAACAGCATTTGGCAACAGTAATTCTTCGTTGGATTTCTGACGAGATGTTGTTGTCAGAGTTAATAGCGGAGCCGAGGTTGACAAAGTCCCGTACTACCTCAAAGTTATATCTGTCAATGGTGACGTTCTGTCCAATTCGTCGAAGTTGTGTGTCCTTTCGTGTTGACAGCATATTCTTAGTCTTACCCTCATTTAGTGCTAAACCCATTTTTGCCGCTTCCTTCTTTATACTAGCAAACGTGGCTATGACATCACGTTGAGTCCTACCAATGATGTCAATATTGTCGGCGAATGCTAGAAGTTGCACCGATTTTTGGAAAATTGTGCCTCTGGTGAAGGCTCGGGAGTTTTGCACAATCCTCTCAAGAATCAGGTCAAGGAAGTCACTTGACAGCGCATCGCATTGCCTATATCCTGTTTTTTTTTGTCGAATGTGCCGGTGAGGTCGTTTCCGACCCTGATAAAGCAGCGATAATTCTCCATCGTCACCCTACAGAGACGGGCGAGTTTGGGTGATATAACACAACTAGACATCGCTATGTATAGTTCGTCTATATAAATGCTGTCGTATTCGGCATTTAAATCGATGAATAGGTGGTGGGTATCGATTTGGGCTTCTTGGGTATTTACCAGAATCTGCCAAAGCGTAGAGATTTGATCAGTTGGATACTTTCCTGGCCTTAAACCTGACTGATAAGTGCCGGTGAGGTGTTGGTAAACGGTATCAAACGTTCACAAATTACGGCAGATAGGATATTGTAGGCGATGTTGACGAGACTTATTCCTCTGTAGTTAGCATAGTTCATAGGATCTCCTTTTTTGTGGATCGAGTGAATTATGTATGATGAGGTTTCATTCTTCATTCATACTTTCATCCTACCAAATGTTGCTTATGAGTTGGTGAATTTACTTACCAAGTTATCTCCGCCGGCTTCATAAGCTCCGCAGGAAGGCTGTCATTTTCGGCAGCCTTGTAAGCTTTAGTTTAGATATTGCTATGCCCACTTCAATTATAGGTAGGGTGGTTGGTAGTTTTTGCTATAGTCGCTAATATTGAATGGTACGTTCTGCCCGACAATATTGAATGGTTCGTCATCGCCGTTTAACATCGACTGTGTCTAAACTACGATTTTCCACATCTTCCACTGAATTCTTTTCGAGCCTTGTGAACCTGGCTTTTACGTTTTACACTTTGGTAAAACTTGCGCACAGCATTCCTATAGTGGCACCTCTTTATTTCCTCTATAGCGCGCTTTTTTTCTACTTGTGTTTTTTTCTTCTTTCTGAAAAGCCGATGTTCTTCCCTCCTTCTTAGCCTATACAGCTCAATGGCAGCTCTCGTCCTCATCTGCAGCTAAGCCTTGTAGGCTCCGTTCTTGGCTGCGAGAATTCTTGATCAAACCAAGTGTTTATTGCTGTTGGGTGCGAGAAACCTAGTACATCAGTTGCTGCTTTTTCAATGCCTGTTGACATCGTTGCCATTGTCCTTAGACTTTAAATGTTGGTGGAATGGTGTTAATTGAGAGGTTAAAGGAAACGCTTTCAGCGAAGGTCTGGTAGATCTCTTGCTGTTGAAGTCTTGCGACATTAATTTGTTTTCACAGTATTTCTGATTTGTTGTGGCGTTGTGGAAATCCGCATTCTTACCTTGGCTGCAACATGGACATCGAAAATACTGGATGCGTGCCTCTTGTCTATAGCAATGTGATGAGTTTTATTGACCATTCATTGATCTGGAGACCGCCAGGTCGCCTTATGAATATTGAGATGAGGAAACCGTCCGCAGCGAAGTCAATCAGCCTAATTCCGTTGCCAGACGTGTTGTTGTGTAGCCTTTGTTTTCCGTCTATACTGCTGAAGATGTCTTCTATTCCTACCTTTGCGTTAAAGTCTCCCAGCACGGTTTAAACATCGTTCTTCGGTAGTCGGTCATATGTTTTATCAAGGAGCTCGTAAACACGGTCTTTCGCTTGGACGGATGACCCTGCGTTCCTATTTTATATCGACTATAAATATCTTGATAAGACGTAACCATACTAGTGATTATGGTAAGCATGAGTCTAAAAGTAGGATGATTGGACTTTAGAGCAATAGTGACGAAGCTGTTGAAGCAAAGCTGTGTTAGCAAAAGTAATCTAAAGTCTCACTAAATTTATACTTATCTATCCACCGGAAAAACTCAGCTGGGTACTGATCTTGTAATAATCGCTGTGCTAAAAGTTGGGAAAGCTCAGTAATGTCTTTTTTTCATTATCCAGCTATTAAAATTCCGAGTGATGCCGTTCTTTTCCGATTTTATCGTAATCCGATATCGTAATGCTTAATAAGAGGAGCTCATGTTAATTGTAGACTTACATGTAGCGGATTAGTCGTTATTCCTACGGTTCGTGTAATACAATACCGGGATACCAATACTTTCTTAGGTCGTTCCCTGAGTTGACAGCGTATGGTGTAGTAAATTTCGTATGTAAAAAGGTGAGGTCTTCATCTAATGCTCCTAACATAACGTCTGGCTGCCAATTGAAGAATCTGCGAGCCGGAGTATTGGCGTTCGTTGTTGTTATTAAAAATTGTCATCTTAACCCGAAGAACCAGCGATTCCAAGAGCGTCAAATCAGGGATATTTTGTTGTTGGTCTTAATAATCCTATCAGATAAGTTGCAGCTGATCATATCGCTTCTTGACATCGTCGCCATTGATCCTCTACATTAGATGCTAGTGATGTGGAATTGGTCTAGGGTACTGCGTGGTGCATGCTCTGGGAGGTCTCATGCGATTGCAGTCTTTAGACATTTAATCGCTTCACAGATCACAGCATTTCGCATTTGTTATGGTGTGGTGGATAATCGCTGGCTTTGCTAGAACAAAGTCGTTTATACCAATGTGATCAAATCGATTAGCCGTTTATTGATTTGGAGGTCGATTTGTTCCCTTAGTGATATCAAGTTGAGGGAACCGTGTGCTGGCTATAGTTGCATTTATCCGTTGTCAGATGCTAGTCAGGTAGACTGTGTTTTCCAATAACACTACTACTCCTACCTTCAAGGTACAATTTCCCAGCACGATTTTAAACACGGTTCTTTGGTAGCCTCGTATAAGTTTTGTCCAGGAGCTCGTAGAAGCAATCATCAGCCTTGTCTAACTTTTACTCCGTGTGTCGGATCGTAAACTCATATAAGGCTTATGTTGGCGAATTTGAAATTTACCTAGTTGAACTTTTTCGAAAATGCCAGTTAATTTTGAAATCTTAAAATCTTAAAAACGGGTCAACATTCCTATATCAAAAAGAATACAACTACAAGAGTGCGCATCTCATGCAACGAAAATTTGTGGGGTACTGATATTGATACCTTAGTGTTCACATTGCTACCCCAGCACCAAACAACAGCATAGCCGATGCATACGAACGACGGAAATTCCCATTCGCACTTACTGCCCGCGTCTGAAACGACTACAACATGTTTAGCTGTGATGCGTACTCTTGTAGTTCTATACCTCTTTGCATATATAGAAGCTCTATGAAACTACTATACAAGTTATAGCTTCTCAAATTTATAAAATTGCACCTTTTGAAATTTAAAATGGTAGTTGAGGTTGCTGGGTTAAAAGTTATGCTTAGATATTTACTATTAAGAAAATGTAAAATGTCTTTAAAACAGCTAACAATCAAGGCCTTTGGTTTGGATAACATCCCAAACATCGTGCTTCAGCATACGCCAATTGATATCATACGGCAATACTGCGTTATCTTTAACAATCTGCTAAATAACTACTACTTCCCTAGTTGCTGGAAAATATCAAAGGTGTTTCCAATAATTAAGAAAAAGAAGGATCCTTCTGATCCTTCTAACTTTAGGCCTATAAGTCTCCTGCCTAATATCGGGAAGATTTTTGAGGTAGTTATTAATAAATCTATTTTGTTCGTTTGTAATGAAAAGGAGATTATATCGCGGAATCAATTTGGGTTCAAAATTGGAATTGGAATCTCAACGCCAAAAGATGTACAGCTGCCTGCCTAGTGGATATCGAAAAAGCCTTTGGCACGGTTTGGATTGACGGGTTAATTTACAAACTTATTCGATATGAATTTCCATCTCATCTTACAAAGATGATAGCATCCATGCTATACGAAAAGAAATTTGTTGTAACAGACAGAGAATACTCGACACCTGAAGTTTTTAATATCCATAATGGTCTACTTCAAGGCACAGTAACTGCTCCACAGCACTTCAATATCTACATTTCTAATATACTTAGGGAACTCGATAATTCATTGGCATTTGCCGACGATGCTACACTGTATGCAAGCGGCTCAAAAATTGAAGACATTCAAATCCAACTTCAAAGCAAGTTTGATAGGTTTCAAGCTTTCTGCTCCGAATGGAAGCTTAAAATAAACTATACGAAATGTGAAACCATACTGTTCCGCGCCCCAACAAGACGCGGTAATTCAGATTTGAGACGCAACTGGAGAAATCTCAAAATAACGAGTTCAAATGGTCTTCGGATCGATTCGAGGACCGTGGTAAAATATTTTGGTGTTCATTTGGACAAGTTTCTGTATTACAATGAGCACATAAATATTCAATTAGACAAGACAAGAGCGGCATTCATGTCGCTAAAAAGCCTGTTTTATTCCAACTATCTTAGATCCGATGTGAAGATCATTTGTTACCAAGCATTCGTTCGTCCAATTCTGACTTATGCGAGTCCAGTGTGGTGGAACATTAACCCATCGTATATGGAAAAACTTCGAGTGTTCAAGCGCAAATGTCTTAGAGCCTGCACACAGATGTATAGGAGTGCACATTCCGATTATAGGCATTACGTCTCAAACAAAAGACTTCTGGATGTTTCCGATGTGTCCAGAATTGACAATGTCATTCTAGATCTTGTAAGGAATCACTTTGTGAAAACGAATTAGTCTCTGGATTATTCTATCCGAATCCTGGGTATTTCAGAAATGCCTTGGAAAGTGGATACATTCCGCCAGAAACATTTCTGTTTCTGGATGCATATGGCTACCTATCGGATTCAACGAACGTTCCAATAATATACCATGCTGCAAGGAGAGCAACAGATAAAAGGATCCTTTATGAGCCTTTTGAGTCGGGGGACGGGAATACTGATCAAATTAGCATACCGACAAAAGTAACACTAACAGGTTAAATAGAGACCGATACTGGTGGCTAGACTGGGCTGAAGCCGATACTTATGTTAAGTAAAACTAGGCCCTGACATGTGATCTCTGATCTAACCATGACTTGTTAGTCGATGGAATAGAGATCACATGACAGGGCCTAGATAGGTTTAGATAGGTTAAGTTAGTCTTGTAGGTTTTAGTTTTATATAAAAAAAAAAGTTGCGACTGTCGTCTAATAGGTTTTGATTCACATTTTCCTATTTTCAAAAAAAAAAAAATAGTACATAACAATAATACAAAAATTCACAAAAAATATAAAAATTGAATTAAACAAACAAATTATATATCATGTAATGCGAACCATAATGGTCTTTTACTTTGGCAAAAGTTAAAAATGTCTAGTCTTTGAGTTTATTTAGGTTATTAATTAATATTAAAGAAATTGTGAATAAATAAACTTTAAAAAAAAACAATCAAGGCCTTAGATATAAATTTTACTTCTTAATGACTTCACTATTCATGAACATGCCACTTACGGCAACAATTCAAAAGACTCAAGTTACACTTAATAGCAATCGTAAATTGCAACGGCAGATACTTGCATATTAAACTACTTCACAACTGTCAGTCAAGATACGTCATAAAAATGAACATAAAGCCCACACTTGGGTTCAATCTCACCTACACAGCTTATTTATTATAATTCCAATTCCAATCATGTAATCATACAACAAATTCACGTGAATTTACTTTTATATTTAAATCGTAAATTTAATTAGAAACTCCTACCACAGATACGGATGCAATCCTATCTCGGATCTAGCGCATCCACGGGAGCACAGGTAATGTCATTCCATTAGTTAGGAAACAGTAACCGAGAAGATTTTTCAATTATCCTGCTGTGCTCAAAGATCACTTGTGGCTCCCGATGCAAAGACTAGTTGGATCTTCCAGAGATAGAAGACGACTTTACACGTACACCCTGACATGTGAGATATAACGTTGATTTTTTTTACCAATTATCGTATGCGTCGTGTATGCATGTAATGCCACCTGCTGGAATTTATTATCTTTTGGAATCTTTAAACTGACTCTTCTGTGAACGGGAGACACCACAAGTTGCTGCAACAGTTGGTGCAACAACTCCTCACATCCGCCGAGAAGTGGTGGAGAGTACGGGGAAAAAATCTAAAATTTTAATTGCATGGCTTGATTACGACTATTAATATTCGAATACGATTACGAAGGTAAAGTTGAGTTTATACGGCTTTGGGGTATCAGTATCTTCAGCTCAAAGTGCCAGAGAGTATTCGGATGCATTAGACTGTTCTCAATGGGCAGTAATAAATTAATGGAGGGGTTTAGTACTTTTTTTTCGTTTTTCCTTTTACACAATCTTGTTAGTTGTTGTACTGTTTATATTATGAGTGAGAATAACCAACTGTGATAAATGCCGTGTCATTTGTTTACTTAAGATGAGGCGTGCTATGAGACATTAAAACGATTTAAATGTATAATTTCATTTATTAACGCGTCAAGAAGTTGGTAAGTCACTAAGCGTGAAATTTCATGCGCTTTGGTATTGTTAACAAAAAAAAAATACAAATGTTTTCGGCAAGCCATGGTGCGTGACCATTTTAATTTGATTCATGGCAAAATCATCAGACCAAAGAGGTGTCGACAAGACTCATAAACAAACAAAATTTAATAATAAATCATTCGAGACACTTTAGGTAACATTTCGAGGTAGGCTATCTATTAGAGTCTTCAATAAGTACAAGTTAATGCAACACTTACTTTATTTTCCGAGCAGTCGAGGGCCTCATTCTAAGGAATGGCAGCCTTCCACCCTTTTCGATCCTGTGTACGTTGCTTCCATTGATTCAGCCCAAGCACTCTGGCATCCGCAATTGCTTGTTAGTTAACCGGCTTTCCTGAAGTCTCTAACCTGATACTTCTGATTGGAAGTTTCTTCTATTTTTTGACGATGTAGTCGACGTGCTTTTACCTTTTTTTCCTTATCCACATCTTTGTAAATCTCATAGCTCTCTACATGTCCACACATTGAACGAAGAATTTTTCGGTACGAAAGTGCCTAACATTTACACCGCTTTCCTGTTTATTTGCCAGCTCTTGGATTAGAGCCCTTGGACCAAGCATTTGGACTTTTCAGTTAGGAGTTACAATCACATTTTTCCAAACCAAAGTAGCATCAGTTTCCATTGGTCAATACAGCTTACTTAAGTGGCGGAATGAACCTTGGCCTCAACCAACATGACCCTCCAATAACAGGGTCCTTAGGTAACAGCCTCCAGTATACCATAATTATGATTTACTGGGCTCAGTCATAATGCCTTAAACGGCGGTGGTTTTCAGAGACTCCATTGGGTAATTCATTTGAATTACGGGTGATTTTGTAAGAGTTAAGTTTTTTTTCAGGTTGGCAGCACTGGTTAGTAATGGCGTCCAAACGTCATCTGTCAAAGTGGAAAGAGTTACAAACGAGCAACGATTGCAAATTATTGAAATTTATTATCAATATCCGTGCTCTGTGAAAAATGTGCAAATCCGCTGTTTTATCGAAAAATTGTGTTCAGCGATGAGGCTCATTTCTGGCTCAACGGATACGTAAATAAGCAAAACTGTCGCATCTGGACTGATGAGCAGCCACATGTCATACAAAAATTACCGATGCATCCCGAAAAACGACAGTTTGGTGTGGTTTATCGGCTTGTGGCATCATCGGTCCATTTTTCTTCAAAGACGACTGTGGAAGAAACGTTACCGTCAACGGCGAACGATATCGAGCCATTGCCCCAGTTGGCTGAGATGAACTTGTTGACATGTGATTTCATCAAGACGGTGCCACATGCCACACAGCTCGTGAAACAATGGAAATGTTGAAGGATGAATGTGGTGAGCAGCTTATCTCTCGCAATGGCCCTGTGAGTTGGCCGCCAAGATCATGCGATTTAACGGCTCTTGGTTATTTCTTGGTCAGATGCTCTTAGATTTGGGTTTGCCATCGGATTTGGCCTTCAACTATGACCTGTCTGCATATCTCTAAGCATCCTCACTTCTCCACTTACGACAGGCATACATTACTCAAGGCTATTCGAACCACTTCCTTGATGGGGGCAAGGAGTATTGGTGACCATTCCTTCCACATGTCCTAGTATTATGACTATAACATGTCGCTGTACAGCTCGTATAGTTCTTGGTTGAGTCCGACTAATGATGTCAATCTCGTCCACGTATGTTAGTAATGTCGATTTCTGGATGATTTTGCCTCTGGGGTTGGCTCGATAGTTTTGCACATGACAGTGCATCCTAATGCCTAAATCCTTTTTTGGTATCAAAGCTATTGAGCTATCGATTTGGACTTCTTGGGTTTTTAAGGATCGGACGAAGTGTGATGATTTGATCAGTTTCCAGACCTAAAAACACACGGCTATGGGCTGATCAGATTGTTGGTAAACGATTTCAGGCGGTCACATATTACGGCAAATAGGATCTTGTAGGCGATGCTGAGGAGAATTCTGCTTCTATAGTTAGCAGAGTTCAGAGAGTCACCTTTTTTGTGAATTGGGTAAACGATGCTTGAGGTTCCAATCTTCAGGCTTACTTTTATCCGACCAAATTGTGTTTATGACTAGCTGAATGTTATACTTACCAAATCATCTCCACCGGCTTCATAAAGCTCGACAGGGAGGCCGTCACTTCCGGCACCCTTGTAAATCTTGAGTTCAGATATTGCTATCCTCACTTCACTTAGATCGAGTGGTTGGTATAGTTTTCGCTGTTGTCGCCAATATTGAATGGTTCCTTTTGCTTGACAGCGGGATATTGTTCGTCATCGCGGCTTACCAGTCTGTAGAAGTCGATCTTCCATTTCCTCATCATCGACTGTGTCTCAACTGTGATATTTCCTTGTTCATCTCTATTCAAGCCTCCTATCCCTTGGCTATGACGTTTTGCACCTTGGTAAAACTTGTAAACCTCATTCCTGGAGTGAAACCTCTCTATATCCTTTATAGCGCTCTTTTTCTGGCCTTTTTTCTTCTTTCTACAAACCCGGTGTTTATCCCTTCTTCATTGTTTATGCAGCTCAACGGCAGCTTAGTCTAATAGGCATCGTTCTAGGCTGCGAGTATCTGTTGGGATACCTCAACAAACCAAGAGTTTCTTTCTGGTGGTCGCGAGAAACCTAGCACCATCTGTTGCGGTTGATCTAATGTCTTGTTGACATCGTTGCCCGGCCCTGCATTTTAATGTCAGTATCGGCAACTTAATAATCCCTCCTCTGTTTATCCCGGCGAATCTTATAATTCACATCACCAACCAATACTTCTCCTACTGCCCCATCATCTAGTGTAGTTCCGACAGTGACTGCATCTGCTTCATCAATTGAATCGATACCTAAACCTAAATCGATCTTTATATCACGCCTGAAACCAAGCACTTCCTCCGAAGACGTGATTAATCACTTATTTTCAAAAAATCTAGTCCCTACAGGTACTTCTATTAAATGTACAAAAATTAGTAAACAGGATAGTTTCGTTTCCTCGTTTAAAATAGTAGTACCTCCAAATGTATTTGATAAAGTATGCGACACTGACTCATGGCCTTTAAACACTATTGTCAATGAGTTTAGGCCACGTCGAGCTAAACGCGGAGTTAACTCAGCATCAAAAAACTCTACCGACTGTCCCTCTACTACCAAAATGTAAGAGGGCTCCGAACAAAAACTAAAACATTTTTTCTTAATTCCCAAGCCTTTTCTCATGATATATTCTCCTTGACAGAAACGTGGCTTAACGCCAGTATACTTGACTCGGAACTCTTTAATCATGAGTTCTCAGTATATAGGAGTGACCGCCATATAAATGACCTAAAAGCGCTTGGTGGAGGTGTTCTTACTGCAGTTCGCAGTCATCTTACCTCTGAGAAAATAGTATTTCCATTCCCTCTTAACATTGAAATAATCTGTGTTAAGATAACAATCGGAAATAAATATCTTTATGTTGCAAATGCGTACATTCCTTCATATCGTCTATGCATTCTGTATTCTGAGCTATCGAAGGCTTTACAATACATCTTTGACTTATCTTGTTGTGACAGTACTATTTTGTTGCTGGGCGATTTCAACTTACCACACATTGAATGGGTGCCTTCAGAGGGAGAACCTCATTTTATACCATCAGAAGTTTCTGCACAGCAAGAGCTATTATTACTTGATAACATTTTATCATTTGACTTACAGCAAATAAGCTGTATAAAAAAACATATGAGAAGGCTACAATCCACTGTGCGGATCGTTGAATACCCTATCCCATCCTATCTGTAAGACTAAAATCCCCAAAAAGTGGACATGGCTAAAAATACGATGTGAATAAAATAAAGAAAATGACATGGTGACAACAAATTCTTCAGACTGCTTATAAAAAACTTTTATCGTTCTACAAAAGACAAGGTTTTCTCCTGCATATGTTATGGGGAAGTGTATAAAAATGGTTTTTATATAAAAACGCCCCCAAAAAGTGGGCGTGGGTTAAAATGGTATTTAGACGAAATGTTCATATTAATAATGTTAATGATTCTGCATCAAAACTTTTTTCGAAAAATTTAAAATTTGATCGAAAACAGTTTTTAATTGAAAACGCCCCCAAAAAGTGGGCGTGGCGAAAAACTTTATATGGACGAAATATAGATATTAATATTGTCTAAATATGTTGTTCAGAAACTTTTTTAAAATTCCTTATGGTTTGGCCAAAAAATACGTTTTTCTAAAAAGGGGGCGTGGCAGTGGGCGGATTTCAAAAATGTTTACACTTGTTCTGCTGGGAGCAACAAAGAGCACGTGTACCAAATTTCATCCTTCTAGCTCAAAATTTAAGGCCCAAAAACTGGTGACGTACGGACGGACGGACGGACGGACGGACGGACGGACGGACAGACATGGCTTAATCGACTCAGCTATCGATTCTGAGTCGATCCATATACTTTGAGGTATATGTAGCTAAATTATTTCTCTATGTTACAAACTATGTATCAAAACTAATATACCCCTATGGGATAGGGTATAATCATAATAATCGAATTCTCGATTTAGTTTTTTCTTCTGACTCTGTTAGTACTGCAGTATTAGAATCTAGTACCAGCATTACTAACATAGATAAAAATCATCCTCCACTAGATATTTTCATTGACATAGGCGGACATCTGTACGAAAACGCTGACTCGTACGATCGTTCGTACTCTTTTGACTTTCGGAAAGCACACTTTCAAAGGCTATCTGAAGAAATTATTATTTCTAATATGAAGATTGACGGCTTCTCCAATTTAGAAGAAGCTGTTAAAAATTTCTATTTTATAATAAAAGATTGCATGGATAAAACTATCCCAGTCAGGCATTCTAAAAATGCCCAAGTCCAGCACCCATGGTACACGAAAGAGCTTAAATCTCTTCGAAACAGACGAAACCGGGCCTGGAATAATTTTGTTAAAAGCCAGAATCAATACGACTATGATAAGTACTTGAATTAGTTTAATGAATTCTCTGCGTTGTCTAGTAGTTTATATAATGGCTACATAGTCAATATGGAGAACGCTCTTAAAAGTGACCCAAAACGCTTTTGGGGATTTTTCAATTCGAAGAGAAAAACGGATGGATACCCAGCCAACTTCTCTTCCAATAATTCAAAAACATCGAGCTCTCTAATTGTGTCAAACTTATTCGCAGAGAGCTTCAGTAAATCATTTATTGATACCCCTCCAGTCTTAGACGAGGATTATTTCAGTTATCTCAATGACTGTCCTCAAGTTAGTTTCAGCAATGTTACATTTGACGATGAGACACTACTTAAATATATATCTTCATTAAACAATGATTATTCTGCAGGGCCCGATGGAATCCCACCAATAGTCGTAAAGCAATGCAAAGATGCTCTTTTGCCATACCTTAAGTATATGTTTGAAAGCTCCCTTGCCACAGGAGTATTCCCAACCCAATGGAAAAGTGCATTTATAACACCTGTTTTTAAAAAAGGCGAGCGAGGAGATATCTCTAATTATAGACCTATCTCTAAACTATCTTGCATTCCTTAGTTATTTGAACATATTATTTGTGATAAATTAGTATTCCTGTGTCGAAACATTATCTGTGAAGAACAGCATGGCTTTGTTAAACATCGATCCACTGTAACAAATCTATTGACTTTTATGCATCATTGTTCCAATAGTTTAGAAAATAAAAAAGAAGTCGATTGTATATACACTGACTTCTCCAAAGCATTTGACCAGTTATCACATCACACCATAATTTTTAAACTTAAGGCGTATGGATTCCCTCCAGGTTTCATAAATTGGGTTAAATCATATCTCTCATTGAGAACATACCAAGTAAAATTTAGAGGTTCCAAGTCCAACCCTTTTGTTGCTCAATCTGGAGTACCTCAAGGAAGTCATTTGGGACCAATTTTATTTATACTTGCAATTAACGATGTAAAAGCCTGTATTCGAGATAGCAAAATATTGATATATGCTGATGATATGAAAATTTTCAAATGTGTAGGAGATTTAAACGATTCGCTTTCACTACAAACTGATTTAAATAGTTTTACCATATGGTGTCTTAAAAACGGTTTGAATCTGAACCCTACAAAGTGCCAGCATATGTCATTTTCACGAAAACGCGCTCCATGTAATTTTAAATATACTCTGTCCGGGCACACTCTCTGTCGTGTAGACAGTTTTAAAGATCTTGGTGTTTATTTTGATCCCAAAATGGAGTTTAATAAACACATTAACGTTATCGTCAATAAATCCAACTCCATGTTAGGATTTATAAAAAGGTGGTCAAAAGAGTTTACTGACCCATATGTCACTCTTTCACTCTATAATTGTCTAGTTCGCCCTCACTTGGAGTATGCCTCACAAGTTTGGACACCCTTCTATGTAGTTCATTCGAATAGAATTGAATCAGTCCAACGTAAATTCATAAGATTTGCTTTGAGAGGACTTCCATGGGATGATCTACACAATTTGCCTCCGTATAGGTGTCGAATTAAACTGTTGCAACTATTGCCTTTGTCTCAACGTAGACTTAACAATGACATGGTTTTCTTACACCAATTATTATCAGGACAAATTGATGCTCCTGATCTTTTAAGTGCCATTGGTTTTAATACCCGGGGAGGTTCCTACAACCTGCGTAGATTAAATATATTACATATACCTAATCATAAACAGAACTATGGTATGCATGAGGCCATTAGTCGTATGAGTAGGGTATATAATAAAAATAATGATGTAGTTGAACTACATGTTAGTAAATGTAGTTTAAAACATATGTGGATAAATAGAAAAAATGATATAGTGACAACAAATTCTTCAGACTGCTTACAAAACACTTTAACGGTTCTACAAAAGACAAGGTTTTCTCTTGCATATGTTATGGGGTAGTGTATAAAAATGGTTTTTATATAAAAACGCACCCAAAAAGTGGGCGTGGGTTAAAATGGTATATAGACGAAATGTTCATATTAATAATGTTAATGATTCTGCATCAAAATTTTTTTCGAAAAATTTAAAATTTGGCCGAAAACAGTTTTTTATTGAAAACGCCCCCAAAAAGTGGGCGTGGCAAAAAACTTTATATGGACGAAATATAGATATTAATATTGTCTAAATATGTTGTTCAGAAACTTTTTTAAAATTCCTTACGGTTTGGTCAAAAACTGAGTTTTTCTTAAAAGGGGGCGTGGCAGTGGACGGATTTCAAAAATTTTTACACTTTTTCTGTAGGCAGAGACGAGGATCCTATATACCAAATTTCATTATCCTAGCTCAAAATTTAAGGCCTAAAAATCGGTGACGTACAGACGGACGGACGGACAGACAGACATGGCTTAATCGACTCAGCTAGCGATTCTGAGTCGATCCATATACTTTGAGGTATATGTAGCAAAATTATTTCTCTATGTTACAAACTAAGTATCAAAACTAATATACCCCTATGGGATAGGGTATAAAAATACTCTGCGAAATTGTATGCTAGAGTCATAATAAGTGTATGTAAAATTGTTATATAGCTAAATTGTAATTTCATCGTTTACTGACTTTGTTAGTGTTGTCAAACTTAATAACTTCTATGTTCTGTTATGTCCCACTAACAAATGCACTAAATGATGAGCCTGTGGATGCATATTATATGCTGTGGCAAATCTCTGATCGTAGATGCTGCTTGTATTAAGTTCGCTACGACACAGATCTGATAGTGTTAAAAAAAAAAATAATAATTTGCTATATAATTAGCACTCTTTAATTCGATTTAGTCGACTACAAATTAAGTTATTTTAATCAATTTTAATCGATTAAGAATTATTGTAATTGACTTTGATTTTTTGTTGTTTACAATATAAATGCCAACTGTCACAGCAAATTAGGGAATATAGCCAGTTGTCAAACGTAATGTGCAAACTTAGTGAGAACATCTATTTGGTAAATTGGAGACGTGCTCAGTGGCACGATGGTTAGTGCGATGAACTGCCGACCAGAAGGTCTGGGTTCGATGCCCAGCCGTAGCAACACCAAAACTAATTTTTCACTGGTCCTCTGCTCGTGATGATCTTACAAATCATCCTAGTAATATAATTTATTAAGAAAAGCTTATTTCAACTTAGCTGTTTGGATTCGGCGTAAAACAGGAGGTCCGCCATCGTGCAAGAAGTTCACACTTACACATGAATGGTTGTGAGAAAAAGCTAGGCCCTGGATACTAACGAACGTGCTCCGCCAAAAATTTGTATCTGTCTTGTTGGGTGATCAGCTCATTTGATTTCCTGGCTACATGTTAAACATTTGCAGCCGTATTTATAAATTATTTTAGAGGTTTTTAACATTAAAATACAGCTAAGTATAACTTAAATGCAAAATCGGTATCTATAATCGATTTTCACAGAGGCCACTTTATTTAAACACGATCGACCGCGTTTTGAGGTTGTTTAGATCCATTTTAAAATGAATTTTGACAGATCAGAGAATTTCCATACAAATATTTTTTTTATTTAGGTATTTTCAGTTTCTGTGTTGAAAAGGGAAAGCAAATTAATACAAATGGACTCAAGATACATTTCTTTTGTAAATGAAACGTAGTGAATGTGATACAGATACAAACAGACCAACAGCTACGAGACCAAAAATGTACAAACCGATAACTAACTCAATCGAACTTCAAGACAAATTTATTCGGCAAAAGTATCGATTTTCTAAGCCCAATATAGAAAAGAGATCGCTGTCAAAAAAGCTACCTTACCATAAAGTAGTGTAGACAATAAGCGACCATAGGACATAAACTTGTATAGAATTTAATTTGTTTGACCTAGATTTGTAAATTTTATTACGTTTTTTGAAAATTATCATCGTGTAGTAAATCAGCAATGAAAAATTGATTATAGGTAAGAATTTAAGCAACGTTGCTTAGAGACAATTTAAATATTTAAGTATGCTTACCTAAACAACCTCTGAGACACATTTTAAGAAAATCTAATAAATACGGCTGTTGGAGTCTATATTCACCACACCAAGGTCAAAGTTATCCATTAGCTTAACTTTTAACGAAATTGGCACAGGGCTTAAGAAACAAAAAAGAAATCGTACATCATATGTATTTTCTCATGAAACACCAAAAGCTGTCGTTTTCTGTTGCTTACTTGTCCGTGCTTCTCAGGCTCGTTAAACAAAAATGTTTAAAAAATCATTGAATCCACATTCTTTCCCTTTTATTTATTAAATTCCTTTTACTATCGAATAAAAAAATATTTTTTTTTATTCATTTAGTGTTGAAAAGAAAGCACAATCAACCCACACCAAAATTCCTAATTGACCACCCTGGTGCCGCCATAAGCAGCTGTCACTGTCACAGTGCGAAATTTGTCGCTGGGAAATATAAATGCCGGTGTTTTGTTGATATAATCATGCAAAAAAAAACTGAATTTTATGTTTTGTGCTGGGATTTTTGTAATATCGTAGTGGTAAAACAGTTCCGTAATATATTTAAGTAATTCGCGATCGAAAATTACATTATCTACTATGCGGGAGTGTGTGCGGGTAATCAAAATGTCGGCATTTTCGTGCAAAAATGCATTTCGCGTTTTTTTATTGATCTTATCGATCCTATTGTTTTTTTAGGACTGTAAAATCCCAAAAATAATAAAAAAATTTGTTTCCTGATGTGATATAAACAAACGTGTGCCGGTAGAAAGTGATTTCGTCGCGAGCTTTGTGTTTCAGAAATGTGTCAGTCGCCTGTCTCGATTTAATGCAAGATGGATGGCAACCATCCAAATGTTGTTTTTGGTCAAGTGCATTGCATATCTACTAATCGTTCCTTCGGAATCTCGTTTTGGACCGTGTTGGGTCCTATATCTTATAAATCACTGAAGAGTGCGTGTGTGGAAGTGCGTGTGGAGTAAATAAAACAATTAAATGGATGTGTTCATCGACAGATAACCTGCCGAATGATTCCGAATTTCGACGTTGGAAAACAATGCTGGTAGGTCTTCAGGCCCGTACGTGTTTTTGGAGGACATCTACAAAGTGAGTAAATTCTTGTTTTATTTTTATTTTATTTTTTTTTTTAATAATTAGGTTATTGTTTCAAAATATTATGTGTAATATAGGTAGGTGTCCATTAAATTTGACTGAAAGTCGAGAAAACGTATCTTAAATCATTGGCCATAATAAAAAAATTATTCATAAACAAAAACCATTTACTGGTCGATTTCTCAGTTAATTTTTATTAAATGGTCTCTTCAAAATTCTTGTACCTTGATTTTCGTATCTCGATGGTAGTACCTGTAGTCATTAATTCCATTTCACAGCTGATAATAGATTATTTAATGAGCTTTTCACCGATTGTCGATAGTATGTGTGCTTAACTCGACTAACGAGTTAGCTAATCGAGTTAGCACTTCAGTCTCTTTAAACGTAGGAATAGATAATTCATGATTTATTTATTTAGTTACTTTTTACGTAAGTAATTGTACAGTCCGGTCTGAACCTGGGCCTTGTTTGTGCTTGTGTGCACCACAATTTTCCGTAATTTTTCTGACCAGCCCTATTTTACTCTACTGCTCATAATCTTCTTGCTTAGTCAAGGGAAACTGGAAAGAATAATGTTTCTCTCAAATCGACCAAGGCACTTTTCATTTGCTTCTGATCCATTCCATTCATCAGCGGTGATCAGAGTCTTAAATTGTCTTCTTCATCTAAAGAAACGCGGTGGGTGGCAGGAGTTAATTTCTGTTTGATTTTTGATTGGAGGTACCATTGTCAGAATTAATAGAGGTTGACAACGTTCCGCATAGTTAAGCTCTCAGTTTTGACGTTCGGTGCAGCTCATTATATAGCTCTTCTTGTTGACATCATACTGGTCTTGTCTTCTATAACTTATAAGCTCATCTAAGTCGCTTCTTCGTTTTCGTTGTAAAATCGTGTGTTAGTGTTATTTGCGTATTTTTTTTCTAAATTCATTTTTGGTATTCAATGGCTTACCATTGAGATGGAGAATTTTGGATGATCCATCAAAGTAGTTAGTCATCCTGCGCTAGGATGGGATTTTTACCAAGACTATGCATTCCCATAAACCCTAAGCTTTCAATTGATGAATTGGCGATAATAAGGTTAGACATATTGTGGTTTTTCGAAGATCCGTCGAAGTGTAAAGCTTTGATCAGTAATGAGCTTTTGTGACCCACAACCACTCTGATATGATAGGAGCCAACCATGTTGTTGGTGAAGTGTTTAGGGCGTTGACATATCATTGCAGACAGGATCTTGTAAGCGATGTTAAAAAAATAACTGATTTAGTTCAAAGGATCGCATTTTTAGTGGCTAAGGGATCTCTGGTTCCATTCGGCAAACTTTTTTCCGACCAAAGTTTGGCAATCAGTTGGTGTATCACCCTTATAATCTCTCCGGTTAATATAACTCGGCAGAGAGGTGGCTTATATTTTATCAGCTCCCGTCTTCGCCTATAGTATTGCCTTGAAATTCTCATTCTTGGTTGCTATAATTGGTTGGCATTCTTTATCATAGGTTTCATCAGTTCTTCGGGCTTGTTAACAATCTCACCACTAGTCAGGCCATCGATATTTAATTCTGATGGGTTGGGTTTAATGATCACGCGTTCTGCAAAGGGGTGGTTGCAGTGGCCTAGTGGTTAGTGATTTCGACTATTAATCGCGGGGTTAATATTTCAATTGCTAAAATAGAAATACCTTCTTTTTTACTGCAAAAGTCTGACAAACGTAGAAGAGTAGGACTGTTAAAGAAGCTTCTCATATTTGCCGATTCGGTGTAAATAACATCTTTGGACACACACATGAAGAAAGAAGCTATATTTGAGGTCCTGTACATTTAATTTTTTGATCTGCAAAGGTCTGGACAGGAATATGGATATGGAATTGCAGTCTCCCGACATTCGATTTCTTCACAGTATTTCGAAGTTATTCGGCCCTATCGAGGTATCCGTCGGAGCGGAGAATTTTCCGCAACACGCATACTTCGTCGGAGGTTCAAATTCCATTCGAGGTATGTGTCATCAAAAAATACAACACCACGCGACGGCTTCACTTCACTACAATTCGTAAATAAATTCCGCGAAGAATTTGTGTCGGAGAAAAAAAGAATGGCACTTAGCTGTCAAAAATTGCACGAAAAATGCACCTGGACGCTCTTCAACTCAATTCGCCGGGATGCGTTACGAAATGTCGGAGAAGTATTCCGAACAGGTTTTTGGGAAAAATATCTCGAAGCAAAAATCATCCGAATCGTACAAAATAGGAGAATTTTCCGCTCCGACGAATACCTCGATAGGGCTGATTGTGACGTGTTGTATATGTTCGCATTTCGTCCTTAGCTGCAATAAGCAATTGGTCCAAGTCGATGATAGCTGCTTGGAGTGTTCGGACAGTCAAAATACCGATTGCGTGCAGGTCGTCTATAACAATGTGACCCGATGTGTTTGGCCGTTTGTTGGTCCGAAGACTTCCATATTTCATGGATGTTGAAGTCAGAAGCCCATGTGCTGGCTATTGTGGCATTTTCTTTTTGCTGAAATTCCATCTCAGTTTTAAAATCAAACTTTGGCTTCCACTTATAAGTCTTGTCAGGATTGTTTTTTTGATTTAACTTTAACAATGTTAATGTAGAAAGTTTTCCTCTATTTTTCAATTATGATGGCGTCTGTCTTTTTATGTTACTACCCACCGTTGCTAATATACTTTCTTCAATGTCTTCCTAGTCTTCTTTTCCTTAACGATACTAGAAACCAGAAGTTTCCTCCGCCATATTGATTTCTTGAGTTATTTGTTTGAGCTCAAGTTTTTGGTCGACTTATTCCATTTACGCTTTTTTTCAGTAGTCATGCATCTCCATACCTGACAGTTTGTATGACGTAGAATACTCCCATCGCTTCGATGGCAGCTATTGTCGATGGATGGAGAATATATTTTGCCATATTGACTAAGAGCTCTATCTGCTCTCCTAATTACAGTGGTTCAGCCAACAATGGTTCAGCCTTTTCGTTAGTTCACCATGTTGCTGGGAAGGTCGGTGACCTGTCGAATATCTCAGCATACTCCTAACTTCGTTTTGGTATGTTGGTGTCATGTTTATTTTGTTGGTCCGCATTTAAACCTTGTATCAAAGTTCGGGTGTAAGGATCACATGGTTACCCTGCAAGTAGTAAGGCTATGCGAGGCTTCACCCAATCACTAGTACAAGTGCCAAATCAGTGTTAATCAGGAATTGTACATCTAAACTTGCCAACTTCTTCGTAGCGGTACTCGGACGGTTGCATTATTTCCATGGGATTTTATACCTGGTTATTACGTCTACGTTTACGATCCCACATGTCCCTATTTCGGCTTTGTTTGGTTCCAGTCGAACATTATTTTGATTTCCTAAGTTCATTCGAATAATTTTGTGCACGGAACCACCTAGTGTCTAGTGCTATATAGTTCTATAGGTATAGGTAGATACATACAAATTGGATATTGGCTGATAAACAGTAGGCTGTGCTCACAGATTTCTGACTTGCAGGTTGATATCGCTATTTCCTTAGTTTTGTGTACCTTTTAGCAAAGATTATGAATTCTATACAGATGACGCACTCCATATAAGAACGAGTGGTGGGTGCACGACTGGGTCGTACGCAACTTTCTCTTTCACAGCGAGTTGGGCGTTAGATCAAATAGAAAGTACGCATTTTGATTATTGATGCTAAAAATGATATAAAAAATGTCGAAATGTGAACATTTACTCCGAAATTTGAAGGAATCGGTGTATATGTGAATAATAAAGTTTTTTCGTTATTAGCCAAAACTTAAAATTCCGTTTAGTGATAGTTGGGCTAAAACGAATTATGTGGAATTGTTTCAAACTATAATAGTAGTATATATATTAAATTTCATTCAATTTGACATAGCAGTTTGCGAGAAATTAACAATTTTCTTCATATGGCCTATATGACAAAATCCGTTATATGGATTTTCTCGAAAAAACTGGGTATGCACTTTTGTTGGAACTAATATGCTTATAGTATATATAAAGTTTAATCAAAATCGTTAGAGCCGTTTTCGAGAAAATTGAGGTTATGTGTAATTTTTGTATGGCAAGTACCGTTATTAACATGGCTAAAAGCAAACAAAAAAAATGGCCTAGAATTATGACCAAAACAAACTTGGATACGAAGTTTCAAGAAAATCGGTCGAGCCGTTTAGGCTGGGGAGACCATTACGGACAGACGGACCGACGGACCGACGGACCGACGGACGGAATTCCAAAAACCACTTTTTTGGGCTCCGCTATCATCGTAATGTTAGAATCAATCAAAATCTCGAGGTCGAAAATTTTCACGAAAACAATATCTTTCTCTTTGTAAGAGAAAGTTAAAAATTGTTCTATGGCGGGTCATGCTGGCACAGCCCGCCATATGTTTTTGTTTTTCATGTGTTTTCGTGCACGCCCGCCCATGAAGCTACTGAGCAAAAGTTTCTGTTTTTTTGTTCTCAATGCGTCATCTGTATAGAATTCATAATCTTTGCTTTTAGTCACCAGGGGACGAGGAAAGCTCTTACATACATGGCCGTTGTTCATCTATCGCATAAAGTTCGTATAGTTTTCTGCGACGTTTTTTAGCCACTCACTCTATTTCTGCTACTCATAGTATTGGGCATCCCCTGCCTGCCAGATGTGACCCATTGCCTTATTGGCATGCATAAAGACGATAGGGCTGCTTTTATGCATGATACTCATGGCGCCCAGCATAACTTCGATCGCGGATAAAATCAGGGAATTATTAAATGCCGTTTTCAATAAAAATATTGCCTCATTTTCTGACAAATTGTAACCTTGGTTCATAAGGAGTTGATATAAGGTTCATGTGTTCTTGAAAATTATCCCGCTTTTGCTGATTTTGAACACGGTCGGTCGTGGCATTCAGAATGAAATTATGTTATTGATAATCGCTTCCAAACTTAAGCTACAGCTAAAATTGAATTCGTGATTAATAATAAAGGTAGCATAACCCTGTATTTCCCGTTTCTTTTTCGCTTACCAATCCCTTCAACCTACTCGACAGTAGGTACATATTATAAAACGCACAATTTCTAGTAAAAAGAAAATACGTTGATGCTTTTCATCTGCTATTACCTACTTGTAATCAATAGCAGCCGGAGCTGCCCCTTGTAACATGGCAAACAAAAAAAAAAAGAAAACCTCTATCAATTGGACCCACTAACTCATTCCAAATGTTACCATTTCACTCCATATATGTATTTTCATTGTTCAATTGAAATGCCATATAAATGCCAACTGACATATCCTCCCACACAGATGGCAGTAGTTGTCAGCACAAAACAAATATCGAATAGAATTGTTTTCCTAACCTCATATATGTAGACCCATCAACTGCAGGTGTGATAAGCCAGAAAACACAACATTTTCACAAAAAGGACGACTGCTTTCATTGCCGTTGATATTAGAAAAACTAACAACACTGCAATTTCCTACAGAGCAGACCTGCATCGACCCAGCACGTTCCTATGTAGGTTATTCGTTACAAGTTTGCTGTTAAAGTGCAGCGTACATTTTACATTGTAGACCGTACATGGATTGCACACATAAATCAACTTTATTTCATAAACGAACATTTAATTAACTTGTGCGACATTTACGGTCCAGTTGTGACATTTTTATTGGTTACTCCGCTCCTTCGTCGCGTGTAATTTCATGTGCCAAAGGAGGGTCTGCGGCGGAAACGTTCGTATATTGATGATTAATGTCCCTTCCAGTGGACACTCTGGATGTAGATCAATAAATAATATTAATTGCAGACTGCACTAATGGATGAGACATGAGGTATCCACTTCCTACGGAGATGTACGTTCATCTCATTTGGGTGATCAAATTGCAAGCTCCAAGGAGTAGCCTCAAAGGTGTATCTAATGTGTAAATGGGAATGGCAGTCAGCTTGATTATTTGAGCCAATAAATCTTATCATAGTTGAATGAGTGTACATTTTAGATTACTAGACGTTTGAACTTTTAAATAAATTGATCCTTTCGTTGAGGTTATATGAGGGGGAATAGTGATCAAATAGACTGGAGGACAATACTACATACAAAAGAATGAAACATCTGGCATAACGGCCTTTATAGGGACTCAAACTTAGCTTCTCCCTTCATTTGTGCGTGCGAAGTTATTTTCTCTGCCACAAAGAAGAGGACCTCCTGCCGATTCCAAACGCAATATTTAAGCAGATTCTCATGATAGTGTTACTCTTGGATGTTTGTCAAATTTTCGCAAGAGGTGGAGCAGTGAAAATAACTTAACGTGCTGTTACTTTCGGGATTTGAACCAGGGACCTCGCGCTTAGTAGTCCAATGCACTAACCACTAGGCCACTGCACACATTACAATACTACCTGCTGAAAGAAGAAACCTGCTGAAAGTATAAACCTGCAGAAAGGTTACAGAAAAGCTTCTTACATGTCTGCTTAATCTATTACAATCGTGTGCAATTTATGCTTTTTCACTTTAATTAAGGGGCGCTACAATGCGGAATTAACCTGGGCCTCAACCAACATGCCTCTCCAATCAGCCTGGACTTTAGCTAACTGCCTCCAGTTGCGCACTCCAAGTTGGTTGAGGTCGGTTTCTACTTCGGCACGCCACTTAAAGCGAGGAATTCCTCTACTGCTTCCGACGCGACATCTGGCTGGGAATCGAAAACTGCGAGCCGGAGTATTGGTGTCCATTCGTTCTACATGTTCTAGCCATCTTTAGTCCAATGCAGAGTTTTTTGACCAAGAGTATGTCGCTGTATAGCTCGTATAGTTCTTCGTTGAATATTCGTCTCCATAGCCCGTCAACGCAAACGGGACCGAAGATTTTTCAAAAAAATTTTCTCTCGAATCGACTAAGGATTTCTTCATCCGCTTTTGATACGGCCCATGCTTCAGCGCCGTAGAGCAGGACTGGGATTATCAGGGTCTTATATAGGGTTTCCTTAGAAGTTCGATTGAAGGCTTTACTACTAAATTGCCTTTTTAGCCCGAAGAAACAGCGGTTGGCAAGAGTAATTCTTCGTTTGATTTCTGACGAGATGTTGTTGTCAGAGTTAAAAGCGGAGCCTTGGTAGACACAAGTCCCATACTACCTCAAAGTTATATCTGTCAATGGTGACGTTCTGTCCAATTCGTCGATTTGTGTGTCCTTTCGCTTGACGGCATATACTTGGTCTTGTGCCCATTTACTGCTTAACCCATTTTTGCCGTTTCCTTTCCTATGCTAGCAAACGTGGCTATGACATCACGTTGCCTCCTAGCAATGATGTCAATATAGTCGGCGTATGCTAGTAGTTGCACAGATTTTTGGAAGATTGTGCCTCTGGTGTTGGACTTTCCTGGCCTAAAAGCACACTGACGATCACCGATCATTTTGTTGGTAAACGGTTCAAGGCGTTCACAAATTATGGCAGATAGGATCTTGTAGGCGATGTTGAGGAGACTTATCCCTCTGTTGTTGGCGCAATTCAGAAGGTCTCCTTCTTTGTGGATCGGGCAAACGACGCTGAAGTTCCATTCTTCAGGCATGCTTTCATCCGATCAGATTTGGCTTATGAGTTGGTGGATGATACCAAAGATTATGAATTCTAAACAGACGCATTGCGAACAAAAAACAGAAACTTTTGCTCAATAGCTTTACGGTACGGGTGGGCGGTGTGCATGAAAACACAAGAAAAATAAAAACAAAAAACATATGGCGGGCTGTGCCAGCACGTCCCGCCATAGAACAATTTTTCTTATATGGAGTGCGTCATCTGTATAGAATTCATAATCTTTGATGATACTTACGAAATCATTTTCACCGGCTTTATAAAGCTAGTCGAGAAATCCGACATTTCCGGCACCCTTGCGGAGCTTGAGTTTAGATATTGCTCCGTTTGTATTGGTCCATTCTGCCTGACAGCGGGATACTCTTCGTCATCGCCGTTTAACTTTCTTCAGAAATGGTTATTCCATATCCTCAGCAGTCAGCATTGACTGTGTCTCAACTACGATATTTCCTTGATCATCTCGATAGGATTCTGTTCGAGCCTTGTATCCTTGGCTTTGACGTTTTACAATTTGGTAAAACTGGCGAACGTCATTAATAGAGTGGCACCTCTCTATATCCTTGATCGCGCGTTTTTTTTGCTCATTTTTATTTTTCTGAAAAGCCGGTGTTCTTCCCTCCTGCTAAGCCAATAGAGCTCAATGGCTCGTCTTCACCTGCAAATACAAATTTTTGGCGCAACAGGCTCGTTAGTAACCAGGGCCTAGCTTTCTCACAACCATTTATGTGTGCGTGTGTACTTCCTTCATGATGACTGGAGTTCCTGTTTTATGCCGACTCCGAACGGCTAAGTTGAGATAAGCTATTCTTGACAATTGATACTACTCGGATTATTTGTCGGGTCTTCACCTGCAGATTTGCTTAATAGGACTCTGTTTGGCCAATGAGCATCTGTCCGCATTCCTCATCAAACCAAGGATTTCTTGCAAGTGGGAGCGAGAAACCTAGCACATCAGTGTTGCTATTGTTTTTCGACATTCGATTCTAGTGGTGTGGTGTTAATCGAGAGGTTAAGGGATATACGATTGCAAATCCACATACGAATGGACACTGTTTCTGCTCACTATAACATGGTCTCAAGTAGATATCACAGTTTTCATTCTATTTTTGCCCGGGATAGAATCGTATTTCCTGAAAGGCAGTAATGTCTGCTTTGTATCAGCTTTGGGCTTCCGCTAGTTGTTCGTCCACACCTCTCCTGTTGAATGTTCTCGCATTCCAGATGCAGATACAAATGTCGTTGTCCTCTTCTCGTTTTGCATGGTTTTCAACAATAAGAGCAGTCCTCTCTGAGGCTCTGATTGCTTCGTAACAATGTTTTATTTTCGTGAGTATTTAACCTAAGGCACAACCCACAATGTGGAGGGCCAGTTCCAATTTATTTGTACGCGATACCCCTAGAACTCGATACCCCTAGGACACAAGGCTCTCAGTATCCACTACGGAATTGAGCTCTGCCGCTGGCCTTTCGGCTCATACGCCAACTTCTCAGTTCAAAAGGCATGACTTACCGTTCAGATTCTAAATTGACCTGAATATGAAGTGATAGCTGAAAGTCAGAGTTGTTAGTAACATTTCTAAATATTTTGTTGTAATTTTCATGTTTTCATGGTCTGAAAGTTTTTCAGAATTTTTTTTACATACCAACTTCCCCGCTCCATAAACAAGTACACCCGTTATTTCCTCCCAAGTCTCATTAGGAACGCCATAATCCCCATTTCATCCCTTCCTACATAAAAACTTTACTCTTATCAGTCTGAAAAAAAAATCACATTACCAAAAAAAACTTTACGGAGATTATCTAAAAGATCGTTAAAAAGTTATTCGGCAGAAGAATTAACGCAAGACAAGAGGAAAACAAATTTGTCCCCAATGGTGTTTGTTTACGACTTACCAGCCACAAGCTATATGAAACGAGGTTTAACCTGAACTTGACGTTAATGCGGCGACTTGGAAAAAAGTTCTGTAATTTGTTCTCTTTGGGATTTTCGGGATAGTCGGCTAACGTGTGTTTTACTCTTGAGACGAATGTTGTCTGTTCATTGACCTGCTTTTGTCAATTTGTTTTGTATCTGTGTTAGTGGTGTGATGACATATAGTCTTCAATTATGGGTTTTTAACAGGCCGCTAGGGTATTCGAAATTTCGCTTTAGTACCTTAAATAATCGAAAAGATGTGCTGATTGAGAGGAAGATTTAAGTTGAGTGTCTGTCTCTCGTCTAAGTGTTTTGAAATCATAAAATAATTTAAACCTTGAGAGAATATATAAATCCGAGGATAAAGGTGCTTTTTTAGGATACAGCATAGCGGCATAAAACAAAAGTAGTTCGTCTGCTTAAATACTAGGTGAAAAAGCAAGGACTTTGAACACTTTTACCCGTTGATATATTAAACCGTTTAATTTTTAGAAACATTGCAAGGCGAGTCCATTTAAAACCCAATTGTGTGAGGTAATATTTTATATTTAGCCAACTCTTAAACTTTCGATTTTTTTTAAATAAATGATGCGACAAAAGAATTCGAAAAAGGGCCTGAAATTTGCAGTGGATAAGGAGTAGCCCCCTCTTCCACCCAACCGAAATGCGTAAATTCACGCAGTACCACTCTCTCTCTGTACTCTATGGTCTTCACTTTTTTAAAGGGATTTTTGTTTGTGGTATCAAAATAAAATGACGACCAGAGACCATGTTAAAGGGTTCAGATAGATCTGCCACGTTTGACTATTTTGTTTTATTAAAACTCGCATTTTGGCCAAAATGAGACACTTTGGCTCAGTAGATCAGCATTTGAGAAATCGTATCGAATTCTGAATTTAGTGATTTCATCTGACTGACTCTGTTAGCACTGTTGTATTAGATTCATCATAATCGTCGTCCTATGCTAAAATGGGAGAGGCATAGAACTTTTTTCAAAAAAATAAAACACGACAGATTCATGGAATGACCAAAACTTTGGCTTTATTAGCTCACATATTTCATGCCATCTAATGCCTAAAAATAATTTCTGACATATGGCTTCCGCGACTGCGTCTGCGGGCGGTCCAATTTTGCACCACTTTTTCGAGCATGCCCGATCTTATTTAGTCAATATTGCCTCGAATATTGGATTACAATCAATAAATCGTTGTTGGTTTATCAGCATAGACCAGAGGTTTGACGTACCCCCAAAAAAGGTATTCCAAAGCTGTCAAATCACACAAACGAGATGGCCAATTCACAGGTCAATTTCTTGAGATGATTCGGTCGACAAGCGTTTGGCGCGACAAAGTCAAGGTTGCACGCGCTGTATGGCATGTAGCGCCGTCTTGTTGGAACCATTTGTCCTTCAAATGATTTCCAATATCATGAGGAATAAAAAATCACAAATCATTTGCCTGTAGCGGTCGCTGTCACGGTATTGTTGCTTGCACTTGGCAAGCTGATTTTTAAACGTGATAAGTAAAAATCAGATGACGGCCTTATGGATAAGATTCTCGACGTGATGCGGGTTCATCTTCTCAACACGAATCTCTGGCACTGGAATACTAAGTGTCAAAAAATTCAAGGAAAAAAAACGATGCCGACATTTGTCTCGATATGGAAAGCTGTTGGGCTCTAAAAATGGGGAAGAGTATCTTAAAGTAAAAATGCCACTTGAAGCTACAAGTCGAACGCAACATGGACTCGAGCAACAGTCACAATTGTACAAATGTCAGTGTTCAGGAAACCTTGTCCAGACTAAGTGATGAATTCGCAGCAATAAAAGGTGGTAAGAGGGTTCCTCACATACAACTTGGCGAAACATCGATTACATTTACAGCAACTATTCATACAGCTTAGCTGAAAGTCGCATGAACATCACATCCATGGAAGTGGTACAACAGCTAATAATTCCGGACAAGATTGTCTGGAACAATTTGTCGATAAATCTGGATTAAGAAGATGCTTGAGGATCGACTCTTACAGTAATGGCTCGCAGTTTATTGACTTGGTATCTCAGGAGATTCTCATATCTGACCAATTTTTATACTACCGAAAGTGACTCACCTAAAAACTTGATAACTAACAATAGGTCTGTTCCCGTACAAAATAATATTTACTGATTCTTACTGATTTTTACTGCGGAAAATTATTTGCATGCAAAACTTGCGTACGGGAACGGTTTAATGTAAAAATCAGTAAGAATCTGTAAATATTATTATGTACGGGAACAGACCTAATCTGCAACCTATTCCAACGGAAGTAGGCTCAGATATAGTCCAAGGTGATAAGCATATTCGCAAGCAGAACGATCAATCAAATTTCACCATTCTGCTGATCAACATACGAGTGATGGCCATCCTCGATTCGATTGAGGACGTAAAGGATTACCTCACCCAAGATGCCGATCGACCATCGGATGAGATGATGCGCATGAGAACCGCTGGTGTTTCACAGAGTTCCAGCAATGGAATTGATCCTGAACACCGGTTTCGGATTTAAAGACAAATGGGCCGATGGCCCCTTCGGCATGTAAACCGTACCAAACACTGTTTTTTCGGGATGTAATGGAGTCTCACGAGGATTGTGCTTACTCCAAAAAGGACAATAATTCTGCTCCATACATTCCCGTCGAGCCATAAATGAGCATCATCGCTGAAGATGATTCAACTGATTCAACTTCCAGTTGATTCTCAGCCGATTCAACGAACACACGACTCAATTGATGGTCCGCTGGCTTTAATTCTTGCACCAGTTGGATCTTATATGGATGTAGGCCAAGATCTTTTTTCAAAATTTCCTAAGTAGTGGACGGACAGAGACCGAGTCGCTGAGAACGGCGTCGGATCGATAAATTTAGGTCTTCTGTCAACTCACGTCAAAAGCGGCGATGGCTTCTTCTGTACGCACGGTACGGCCTTGATTTGGATGAATATTATTAAAAAGTGTAAATGTGGTCATAAATCGGTCCATCTTGCGATCAAATCGTAAACTTGACGAAGTTCTCCATAAGTTAGACGAACAGAGCTCTAATTTCCGTGTAATTTGTATACATGAGCACACGCACAATATAGAATTTGCATGATACGTACCTAGCTAGTCAACGATAATCGTTTTAAAAGTTGAGGAATGCGTAGCTAGTCTCCTACACTCTCGTCAACGATAATCGTTTTAAAGTTGAGGAATGAGTAGCTAGTCTCCTACACTATCGTCAACGATAATCGTTTTAAAAGTTGAGGGATGAGTACCCTGTACAATAATATTGATTCGTTTGATCGCTCGTCCGCTTTTGACTTTCAGAAATTAAACTTTGAAAGTCCATCACATAAATCGGTTGCAGAAACTCTGTAGTGCACGCAGTTTAAGGTCTCTGATTTTTGGACCGGGTAAACAAAGCTGATTTTTCTTTCTTCGGGCCTATTTTCATCCGACCCAATTTTTCTCATGAGTTGGTGAATCCGTTTTTCCATATCATCTCTACCGACTTACTATCAGCCCTATCTAGGTAATCGTCGGAGCGGAAAATTCTCCGATTTTATACGATTTGGAGGTTTTTTGCTTCGAGGTATTCTTCCGAAAAGCTGTTCGGAGCTGTTTTGTAACGCATCCCGACTAATTGCGTTCAAGTGCGTTTAGGTACTTTTTTCGTGCAATTTTTGCCAGCTAAGTGGCATTCTTTTTCCGATTTCCTCTTACACAAATTCATCGCGGAATTTATTTACGAATTGTAGTGAGGTGTAGTATTTTTTTTTTCGATGACACATACCTCGAATGGAAGTATGCGACGAATATGCGTGGAAAATTGTCCGCTCCGACGGATACCTCAATAGGGCTGTATAGCTTGGCGGGAAGGACTTTATTTCCGCCAGCCATGTTAAGCTTAAGTTTATATGCTGCCATCTCTTTATTTAGATCAGGTGGTTGGTAGGAATGTTTCGTTCTGTCATACAGCAGAAGGTTGTTCGTCATCGCCATCAGTATCAGTATTCAGAAGTGGTTTCTCGGTATCCGCAGCATCGACTGTGACTCTATTGCGATTATTCCGTGTTCATCTCGACAGGGTTCTGATTGTGCATTGTATCCCTTGGTTTAAAGTTTTACAATTTGGTAAATCTTGAGAATTCCCGGAGTGGAACCTCTCTATATCTTCGAGAGCGAGCTGTTCTTAACTTTTTTCTTTTTTTCTAAATAGTCTGAGCTATAAAGCCCAATGGCGGCTCTCGGCGCGAGAATCTTGGCACATCAGTTGCGCCTAATCTTTTGGTTGACATCGTCACCATTGTCCTTTGACATTCAATGATTAAGCGATACGCATTATACAATGGGCGGTATCTCCCGATTGTAGTCTTTCGACATCAATTTTTTTTCATAGTATTTCACAGCATTTGTGTGGCGTAATGTATTTCCGCATTCTTGTCGGTCATTCATAATACTGGATGCGTGCCTCTTGTCTATCGCAATGTGATCAATTTGATCGACCGTTCATTGATCTGGAGACCGCCATTTCCCCTTATGGGTATCGAGGTGAGGAAAACGTGTGCTGGCTATAGTGGCATTTCATTCCGCAGCGAAGTCAGTTAGGATCAGTCCGTTGCCAGAGTGTTTCCTTGTAGTCTGTGTTCGACAATACTGCTAAAAATCTCCCAACACGATTTTAACATCGTACTTCGGAAGACGCACATACGTTTTGTAAAGGAGCTCGTAAAAGAAGTCTTTCGCTATATCATCTATTTCATCCTTTGGTGCGTTACCGCATATAAGGTTGATGTTGGCGAGAGTGGCTTTGATGCGGATTGTGTTTGGCCTTGATGCGTTCGCTAATGTCTTGGATTCATAATACTTCTTGCGTAAGTCTGGCACTTATAACAAATCCGCATCCGAATAGTAGCTGTTTCTACTCCGGTCTTTAGTAGATGTCACAGTTTTTCATCCTCTTTTTTCCCGGCTCATCCCATCGTATTTCCTCGATGGCAGTAATGTCTGCTTTGTACCAGTTTTGGGCTTATGCAAGTTGTTCGCCTGCATATCTCCCGTTTAATGTTCTCACATTCTAGGTCCAGATACGAACGTCGTTGTCCTTTTTTCGTTTAGCAGGGTCCTCAACAATAACATCAGTCCTTTCCGAGGCTATTGGTTACTTCGTAACAATTTTTTTCTACGGGTGGGTAGTAAACCCAAAGCACAACTTGGAGGGCCAGTTCCAATTGACTAGATACACCTAGGACACGGGGCCATCAGTAGCCACAACGGGATTGAGCGCTGCCGTTGGCCCTTCGGTTCATCAGCCACCATCTCTGTTCAAGGAGCCTGACTTACCCTTGAAATTCCTAGATAACCTGTTGACCGAATATGTCGAATCAGCTCATCTTGGTTCGCCTGGGACGGAAGACCGGGTATTCCTTCTGACCAGGGTGATTATAGTGTTGCTGTTGTTCGTCCTGTTATCAACACTCGCACTTATCGTTTAGCAAGTGAAATCCGATTGGATGAGACCAGTACCCGATGGTTACCACTTGGAGGTAGAAAAAAGCAAACAACAACACCCAACTAATGCGTTTGCTAAAGTCTTGAATGAAAATATTTCGATTCCTGAATATTCAGCCCTGGTACCCCGCATGTAAACGATTACATAAGAAGCTACAAGTCTCCTATGGTTATTTAGCTCCAACTGCCTGGTTGGATCAAAACTTCTGTTTCCATAAATCCCGCTGTAGTGCAAGGGTGATGCAAGTGCAACTTACTGTACTTACCTGTGGATTCCTCCATGTTTTTTTGTCGTTTAGAGTTTCTTAATGAACCTTACGAGTCCCTAGAACGATGTATGTTTGTACCAGCAAAATAATAGTTCACCCTGCATCTACATATATTTTTGCCATTTGCAAACCCTACGTTTGATGGTCCTTATCTCCTTAGAACTATTTGTATTCCGAATTGCAATTCTAAATATATTCTCCGATTGTATGGTGCACACAAATGATCTAAACCTTCCATAATGTCACCCTATCTCTGGAAACACAATTTCCTTTCACGAGTTGTTTACCTTTTTATACACAAAGGATTTAACAATACGCCAACGGAAGGTTTCCACTATCGGCTAAGTGCTGTGCTCCTCATTCTAGGCATAATGCAAATTCTACCACTGCCTATTGTTGCATAGTTAACCCCACACTGTCAAGAGTACCTGCCTGGCATATCCTCCACATAACCACTGACCCGGTCATGTAGTTTCACAATTTCCTATTTCAGATTAAGTTAATCCTTATCTCTCCTTCGCAAGCATTGTCTCAACTCTCGTAGGGTTCATAAATTATACGTTAACTCAAAAACCTAACCTAGTATCATCGCACACAATTTGTGTGTAGGAAGATCCTACGTCCTTACGTGATTCTCCATTTTATTTTATCAGGTATCTTTACCAACTTTACCAAATATGGTTGCACTTCTCTCGTGCAGAAGTAACACAAGCATACACAAATTCTGCACAAAAGTCCTTGTACTTAGTCAAGTTTCGCACAAGGACGTATGTGCATAAATAACACACAACATGCATGCGCGTTCGACCCTTAAACTGTTGTTTCAAGTGGTGTTTGGTAATTGGCATCGGGCAACCTTACATACCATGAACTCACACTTGGTTACCTAGTAACACTTTGTAAGCGGAATTACATTCGAGAAGTGGGTATATCCAGAGTTACTTAAGGACTGCAGCAGCTCACACGGCATCGGTGTACTCATGTTATGGGAGGGGGTGGGATTTGTATGCTTAGCACTTACATTTACGTGATGTAATTAGAGAGTGGATTTGTTGACACTCTAAGCCCAGGCGCGTGATGTGCAATTCAATCGGAGGTAATGTCACGTGAGAGTTAAGTCCTTTCAAGCAATCAATTTTTTTTATTCATTAAAAGAAGCCTTACCTTCAGAAGCCACCTGCCAATAAAGCACAATTAGGCTGCAAATACTTCCTCATCTGGGAGGTTGTGATTTTGCCCGTTTCGGGGGACAGCCGTTGCAATGCATTTAACGACTTGAAAACTGATTAAACCACCGTTTGCATTCGAATGTGTTGAAGAAACTGGTCTCCTGTACTCGATTCGAGAAGGTTGCATAAAATGAATGCAATTCGTGCCTGAGGAACGGTTACTGTGACTGGTGGCAGAGTTGCGATGTGTTACCTACAAACAGCGAGCGAAGTTTTTATATAAACATGTCTAGTAGTGGAGAAAATAAACCATATACCATGACACAGAGTATCAGGATGTTAAGACCGATATATCTCTCAGGTCGTGTGCCACTGCACACAGGGGCCAAATTCATAAATTCTTGTCAGAAACATATTTTAAGGCATCTAACTGTTGGAAATGAGCTAAAAGCACATATCTAGTATTTAAATAATATTATTTTATGTTTCAATGAGGGAATTGAAGGAAACGAAAAAGCTGATGAACTAGCCAGAAAAGGTTCGGAAACCCCCTTCATTGGACCTGAACCCTTCTGTGCAATCCCCAAATCAGCCATAAATCTGGTCATAAAAAACTGGGAACAAAACAAATGTGTTTCATACTTGGGAAACATCCCAGGCCTAATACAGGCCAAAAGAGCTATTCAGCCCTTCAAATCAGATGCCAATAAGATACTAAATCTTCGCAGGCACGATATCAAAAACTTAGTAGGCTACCTAACTGGTCATCACAGTCTGCGATATCACCTAAATAAAATGCTTCTAGTCGACTCACCGGAGTGCAGACTATGTCTAGAAGAAGACGAAACAACCGAGCATATCATATGTGAATGCCCGGCCCTTTACGGTATGAGAAGGGAATCTTTCCTTAGGGAATTTTTAAGTCCCGAAGAACTGAGGAAATCTTCGGCTGAAAGTATTATCAGCTCCATTAGGAAGTAGAAGCGCTACTAACCTAAAAAACATCTGACGGCAAGCACAATAGATCTTTTAGGTCGATGTGTATATTACTGCTTAGGCAAGTCAGAATTTAAAAAAAAAATGTTTCAATGCCAAATATAGTAAATTCAAAAAAAAAAGTATCTGCTAGTATCTGAACTTATATTCGCTGATGTGCCGGAAGTATCCGAAGTAAATGGGTAGTCAGATGCCTTCAATGAATCAAAATTTTTTTTATCAATATTAATTGTCCGTTTTTGGGGCAGTTTTCAAAATTGTTATTAATGGGTCCGAAGAAATCAAGAGAAAGTTTAAAATATCTTCGTTGGTTTTGACACGCAATATCTTACGAAATTAATTTTCTTTTAATTCTTCGTTTCTCTCTTCATGCGCTTCTTCAACCCTATCGGCTGTAAAGCATGCTCTTTTATGGCTGGGCCAATTATATATAATACAAATTTTGTGGATTAAGGGTGGCATTTGGGTACCAATTATATTTTTATACAGTCTTGCAGTCTCAATAGACTACTGTAGAAACTTGTCCTCGTTAATAGCTAAGTTTGCAATAAAGTTGTAATACATCGACAGAGCTTCTCTCTTAGAAATTTTGTTTTTGTACTCCTTGGATTTTTTTGTATGCCAACCTGTATTTGGCAGCTCTTCTGGGTGAATTTGTGTTCATTTCCCTCGCAAGATGTTTCCACTTGACCTGAAGACCGTAAACTCATTTTGGCAGCAAAAATTATTTCTTTCGGTCTCAATTCTTAAGTCTATTGGCGTTTGGTCCTTTCCGAAGCTTCATCGAAACATTCTGATTCTGATTCCAGAATCCAACCAATACTAAGACTTTTGCCATTTTTTTTAATTGGACATAGATCCTCTTTGCAACATAGGCTTACAATGATTAGGGCACTTAGTACGATTTTCAATAAATTCATTCAAATTTGAAGATTGAGTTGTTGACATGACATCACCTCATATAATAAAAAAAATGTTCTCCTTGTAATAAAAATATCACTTGAACCTCAACCTACATATGTGAAGGCTACACAATCCGCTTATGCGGATCGTTTAATACCCTATCCCAATCCCATCCCATCCTTAAAATGAATATCCCCAAAATGTGGGTTTTATGAAGATGAAATATAGAAAATGACAACATATTGTTCAGACAGTTTATCAAAATCTTTTATAGTTCGACAAAAAAAAGCGTTTCTCCTGCGTATGCTATGGGGTAGGGTATACAAATGGTTTTTGTAACAAAACGCCCCTAGAAAGTGGGCGTGGGTTAAAAAATTCTAACAATGAAATGTTTATTTTATCATAACCAATGGTTCTAGATCAAAAGTTTTTTTTTCAAATATTTTAAAATTGTACCGAAAAAGGTTTTTTACTGAAAACGCCCCCAAAAAGTGGGCTTGTCAAAAAACTTTATAAAGGCGAAATATAGATATTCTGATTCTCTAAATATGTTGCTCAGCTACTTTTTTAGAATTCCATTCGGTTTGACCAAAAACTACGTTTTTTTCAAAAGGGGGCGTGGCAGTAAGCAGATTTCAAAAATGTTTACACTTGTTCTGCTGGAAGCAACAAAGAGCACGTGTACCAAATTTCATAATAGATATACCTACCTCAAAGTAAATGGATCGATTCAGAATCGATAGCTGAGTCGATCTAGCCATGTCTGTCTGTCCGTCCGTCCGCCCGTCACCGTTTTTTGGGCCTTAAATTTTGTGTGCTAGAGTGTTAAAATTTAGTATATAGACTCTTCCCAATAAAGCAGAGCAAGTGTAAACATTTTTAAAATCCGCACACTACCACGCCCCCTTTTAGAAAAACGTACTTTTGAGCGAAACCGTAAGGAATTTTAAAGAAGTGTCCACGCAACATATTTAGAGAATATCAATATCTACATTTCGCCTATATAAAGTGTTTTTGCCACGCCCACTTTTTGGAGGTGCTTTATATAAAAAACGGTTTTTAGTACATTTTTAAAATATTTGACAAAAGTTTCAATGCACGTTCATTAATTATGATAATATGAACATTTCGAACCAGAATCGAGCTGAGTCGAGTAAGCCATGTCTCTCTGTCCGTCTGTACGTCACCGATTTTTATGCCTTAAATTTTGTACTAGGATAATGAACTTTGGTATATAGGATCCTCGTCCCTGCCTTTACGTCCCCTTTTTAGAAAAACGTAGTTTTTGGTCATACCATAAGGAATTTTGAAAAAGTGTTAGAACAACATATTTAGAGAATCGCAATATCTATATTTCGTTTATATGCAGTTTTTTTGTCACGCCCACTTTTTCGGGGCGTTTTTATTAAAAAAAAAAACTTTTTTTGTACATTTTTAAAATATTTGCAAAAACTTTTGATGCAAGATCATTGGATATGATAATATGAGCATTTCGTCTATACATCATTTTAACCCACCCCCACTTTTTAGGGTCTTTTCCTACAAAAACCATTTTTATACCCTACCCAATGCATATGCAATGGAAAACGTTGTTCTTTGTCGAACCTTAAAAGATTTAAAAAAATAAATGCTCTTTGCTTTTTGTTAAGTAACCTGAATGATGTGCTATTTTCCCGGTACATATAAACATTGGTAATGACGAATAATTCACGAGTGCGCTTTCCATCTCTCTCACTCCTCAGGAGGTATACCGAATTTCAAAATTTGCCACTGGAAGAATTTTAGCGAGCTGTTGACCAGGTTAACAAATGTAAAGTCTCTTTTCACCACACTAATATCAAAAACTAACTGGCACACGGTCTTAGAATAAAACTACGGTTGGAATTAATGTTGACTTCTAAATATCCCCTGATGATTAAAAATAAAATATTATAACAAGCAGGATGTATGAGAACATATTTGGTAAAATATTAGGACAAGAACAATGAGAAACATGGTTAATAGAGTTCGGCAGCTTTCAAAAGTTCAAATCCATCCATAACCAGGTTGTCCGATTCGTCTACCTTTTTATTTATATTGACCAGCATGTCACTTAAGTGGCACAAAATAAACGAGTATTCCCACATTACATACTAGAGTGCTGTTGTATTCGTTATCCTGTATATTTTACTCTTCATGTTCATTCTGTACCAAAGAGGTTTAAACTAATAAAACATACTCCTTGATCGAAATGCTTGTAACGGGTGATTTTTTAGCTGGTTTGGTTTTGGCAACACTGGTTTTGACAGCTGACGTGTGTTTAGTACCTTGTGTCACTGTCAAACAGCTTCAGTTTGGTTTGCAATTTAACCATGGATCGTCTTACAAATGAACAACGCTTGCAAATTATTGAATTTTACTATCAAAATTCGTGCTCGGTTCGAAATGTTCATCGCGCGCTGCTTCCATTTTATGATCGGCATTCTCGACCTTCTGAGCAGTCTATTCGGAAGATTGTGACCAAATTTCGCACCAAATTTACTTTGTTGGACATTAAACCACCAACACGTTTACGTACTGTGCGTAGTGAAGAAAATATTGCGGCCGTATCAGCTAGTGTGACAGAAGACCGCGAAATGTCGATTCGGCGCCGTTCCCAGCAGTTAGGCCTTTGTTACAGCACTACGTGGAAAATTTTGCGGAAGGATTTGGGCGTAAAGCCTTTTAAGATACAGCTGGTGCAAGAACTAAAGCCAGCCGACCTACCACAACGCCGAATTTTTGGTGAATGGGCTCTTGGAAAGCTGGCCGAGGATCCGCTTTTTTATCGAAAAATTGTGTTCAGCGATGAGGCTCATTTTTGGTTGAATGGGTACGTAAATAAGCAAAATTGCCGCATTTGGAGTGAAGATCAGCCAGAAGCATTGCAACAGCTACCAATGCATCCCGAAAAAGCCACTGTTTGGTGCGGTTTATGGGCCGGCGGCATTATTGGGCCATATTTCTTCAAAGATGATGCGAATCGCAGCGTTACTGTCAATGGTGAACGCTACCGAGCGATGATAACAAACTTTTTTTTGCCCGAAATGGAAGTTCTTGACTTGCATGATATGTGGTTTCAACAAGACGGTGCCACATGCCACACAGCACGCGAAACAATGGCGCAATTGCGAGGCGAGTTTGGTGAACAGTTAATTTCACGTTTCGGGCCGGTCAATTGGCCGCCTAGATCGTGCGATTTGACACCATTAGATTATTTTTTGTGGGGGTATGTCAAGGCTAATGTCTATAGGGACAAGCCCGCTTCGATTGACGCACTGGAAGCCAACATCCATGCATTCATTCGTGAGATACCGGCCGATATGTGTGAAAGAGTATGCCAAAATTGGACTCAGCGGATGGGCTACCTGAGACGCAGCCGCGGTCAACATTTGCATGAAATTATCTTTAAACACTAAATTGCAAGGTTCAAACTATCGATTCAAATAAATATTTCATTCATTTTTTTCGAATTTTTTGTGTTTTTTTTTTTAAAAAAAGTTCTAAACCTCTTAAAAAATCACCCGTTATTTCAAAATTAAATCAGAGCGTTCTGAACAAACCCTGCCCTGAAGGAACAAAAGAAAAAACGCATTATATTTTGTATACATAATGCCCTAATGCCTTACTCATAGAAACCTTCGTCCTTTTGGGAAAGAAACTGCGGCACTCGTTTTTCACAAGCGATTTTTTTTTAACATTAACTTCCTTAATCCTCAAAAAATGGACAGAAACAAGTGGTTATCACTTGGTGTCAGGACTCTAAGGTGAATGCATAAGAACCTCCTAACCAAGCTCCCGGAGCTTCTTTCCAGTCACTATCGATATGTGTGGCCTGGCATTCCTCTACTCTTGGCCGCTTCTTAGAGCTTGATTTCTTCAGATGGTCCAATTATTGCCATTACAGTGACGAATTAAGCGTTTTTTTCGTAAAAGAGCAGATCAAAGTAGATGGTTCCCTGTCAATATTATCAAGCATACATCAAAACCTTCCAGACCATCTATACTATCATGGCCATCGTTTAAGCCGATTTCACCGAGATTCGACTACGAGCGAATTAAGAGTTATTTTAAGATGAGCAGCTCATAATATATGATTCCTTGTCAATACCACCAAACACACAGTAAAACCTCTCTGGCCGTCAATCCTGTCATGGGCATCGTTTAAGCCAGACTCACTGAGATTCCACCATGGCCCTTTTCACTTGAGGTTGTCTTAAGTGATATATTTTTCATCACCGTCCATCATCCACCACCAGAAGTCACCATCCGCTTTAGAAATGGGACGGTTTTATTGCACCGATTATCAGATAAAATGTTAGTCCATATGGTTTTTTGTGTTTACTCCTTTGGTACATATCCATCGAGATTTCTCTTGTCGCCAGTCTTATTCAAATGGTTCCAAACGTTTTTTTGTGCAATGTTAAGCTCGCAGAAAATCAAAACAGTGCTTTTATAAGTCATACTTGACTACTTCGATGATTTTATCGGCATTTTCGACAATTGGACCTCCATATATTTTGCATCGCAATTACCGGAACGGAATCGATGAAACTAAAACTGGCATGATTGGCTGTTACAGTATCTGGATCAAAAACACTATTGACATTTTAAGCCTTCTGGCTTTTGTTTTCGTCTTTGAAAATACAAGCATCTGACGAAACAGGTTCGTTATTACCCAAAGCCTTGTATTTCCTCAAAACCATTCATGTGTTTGTGTGTACTTTTTTCAAGTCTTTTATGAAGAAAAACTATAAAACTTCTATTTGTTGGTGTCCATCTTTGACGCGCAATTAAACAAAATTCAGTCAAGCAATCACAAAACGTTCTAACGGGAATTTAAACAATACGAGATACAGATTACAAAAGCCTTCTGTAATAAAATTAAGTAATTACTTTACACTGAACCTATTATAATCGGGTTGGCAAGCATTCGTTGTCATATGTCTAAAGAGGTCGCCAGCATAATTGAGTCTTTGGGTGCCCGGCCAGCATTCATGGCACATCGCCAATGTAGTGAACAAGCCCTGTCCAAGACCTCTCTCTGCGTTTTGCTTAGTTAAGCAACGACTTAAGCTCTCACTGTAAAACCGGACATAAGATGTGAACTACAAGTCCGCAAAGTCCTGAGAGAGTGCAGAAACACTTTGCTCATCTAGCCAACAAAATTCCAACAAATAAAGCGGAGGAGCTCGTGACCATTGTGGACGTACCCACGGATATAAGCTGCTTTTCTCGCACGTCACGGTGACGGTGTGGTGGTACAATACCCGGATACTGTTCCTTTATTGAATTTATCCTTACAAGTCGCTATAAATGAATGTCTCTGGTGGAATAAAGCCTGGTATAAGCGTATCTTCCATTTATTTGTCATTCTAAGCCCCAAAGATCAAGCTGTTGTTCTTAACCATCGTCCTTGCAACTTGACTTTGAATCATCTAAATAAGGACATTTTGAATTCTATTCGGCAGAGCTCCATTTTATTAGATTTTGTTGTGATATTAGTATGTGTACTTATATTCTGGCGTCCAGTACAATCCTATTAAAAATCGTAGACATCGTCTCCCAAACAGCCGTATATTTTCCATTTAGCATGGCGCTACATTGAACCACACTCAGCAGCCGTAGACGATGATTTCCTTATAAGGCCATGTAGCAAATAGCTCCTACACCCATAAGACAAGTTGACTTCTTTGAAACAGTATACAGTAACAGAACGCGAGCCGCATTGTTGATCCTAACCACACAAGCCTCCATATTTTTGTTAAAATATAGAAACTAGTGAAGGCAGCCATGCTGTCCAATAACGGTCAATTTTTTCAGTTTTCTTTTTCTGGTACCACTAGAAGCCCTTAACAATGGGATTCTGAACAGAATTGTTTCAGTTTTTTTTGAAAACTGATCATCAAATTTCAATCGTCGCAATATGTCTTTATGTGATCGAAGTCATTTTGCAAAAGTTTGTTGATGAGCTAGAATGTCGGACCTGATCTAAACCACCAAATCTTACGGAATCTACAAGATCACTTGTCTAAATGTTAAAAAGTATCGGGAAGTTCACCGCCCTCTTCTGTAAACCGTTTTATCCAAAGATGTCCATCAACTTGTGGACGGCTATGTCATATGAGTGGTTTCTTCGTTGAATACGGTACGGGGATTCTCAGATCGTCATGAATAATATTGCAATTAGGGCGAAGATGATTGTTCACCGTAAACATTGTCTCAAAAGAATCTTTTGACTTCTCTTGTGGATCGTCCATTGTGAAAAAAAAACATCTTTTGTTCTGAGCTTTTACCAATTCTTGGCTGTTGTCCGTTTTTTTCTGTGGTCTGGAAAATTTAAACGCATTGAATGTCCTTTCTCTTGAATGTTTTATTTAGGAACATATTCGGAATACTGTTTTTTGTAGCCTAAATTTTCTTTCCCCAGAGCAATATTATACAGACCTTCTGTAGTTCTCTCAGATAGGCTGTTGGAGCTTTGTGGTTATCGACTTCAGTATCCTTATCACCGAGTAGAGTCGAGTCGAGTCTTTCGATAAACTGTCTGTGCAACCTTTTAAGCTTCAGGAGCAAAATACATTTTTGTTTGTGTTTCTTTCAATTTGATTTCAGAGCTAGAATTTTTCATCAGAAGCTCTCATCTTCGCTAGGTTTCTTGTCATTTTTAAACTTCATGTACCACTCGCTATTTATATTTTATGGTAGTATGTGACCGTCTTCATAATACAGCATCAAAAAGCAATGTTTCGAGTCGACATATTGGTTGCTAGGTTTTTTTTTTTAGAAAATCGCAATTGATCCGAAAACGTCGAAGCAACAAAATGTGCCCAAGAAGCGTTTCGTCTGAAATAAAACTCTAGAACCCATCGCTGTAGTAGTAAAGAGATTTCAAAACTGCACTCCTAGTTTTGTAGAGTACTCTGTAGAGAAACGTTCTTCTAAATTCCAACGTCCTGCTATCAAACTTCCCCTATGATACAAAAAAAAATTACCTAACCCAATTAAAATGTCGCTCACTGTCCATTTTGCAATCATTTGGCGCTCGAAGAATATCGTGTGCTCTATAATCTCCTTTGAAAATGGATCACGGTCACGGTAGTGGAACGAAGTACAGATGTGCACAATGTCCGAAGTCAAGCAGTTGCCTAGATTGCCTAAGGCGTTAGCCTTCACAGAACTGTCCGATTGCCGGTGCCCACCTACCACCACCACCATCATCATCTGCATCGTCGTCATCAACATCAACGTCGTATAGTCATCGTCAACTACACTCCACGCTGGACCATTGCTGACTTCCAGTCTTACTACCACCTATTGTTATAAAGACTACTCAACTGTAAGGCTATATGCCTTCCGCATGCTGCGCCACAATGTCATGGTGTATGCCGAGCGGTGTTGGTGGTGGCGGTCGTTTAAGTCAAGTCTCCTGCAACTGCACCTCGATTTAAATACAAAAGGCAGGCAGCATCAGCGGCCACGCTTTTCGCAACGCGGTATTTTTCGGCGCTATACACCCATCGGAGAATACACTCACACTTGCATACAGCCTTTGGTATTTGCAACATACTCTTCTAATCCAAGCCGAGGAAAAGTATTTTAATGGACATGGAAATCGTGCCCGAGAGACATTTCTCGGTCTATACACGCCCGTTGGCAGTGAGGGTACTGACCCTGATGGCTTTAAATTATATACCTACGTACGAACCTTCTATATGGACGCAGCTCTGTTCCATTGTTCGTGACGATTACTTCATGGCTACACTAGAAAGATACCTAGATACCTTGTCCCTGTTGCTTCAAATTGGCTTTTCGGGTTCTAGTATATCATGCCGAGAATGCAGTGCATTCTCCGTCTCCGTCTTATATCGGCGGAGTTAATCTCTTAGGACCTATGAAAAAGGCAAACTATTGACACAAAACCTCGACCTTTTCTAAGTCGATGATGCGATTGGTATTTTTCTATCGTGTTGTGTATTGCTGGGATACATTGTGGGATGACTAACCATTGATGAGGATAATGGTGATGATGCTGATGCCATACAGCCGATGAAAAGGTGAAAATGTATCTTTTGTGTTGGATTCTCGTTTGGAAGTAACCTTTTGCCGGAGTGTTCGCAAGACTTAGCCTCAATGCAACATAAAATGTGTGTGGGCGCAGAAATGTGGTAGTGGGAAAATGGTCTTAAAGGTTAGGGAGTTCATGCTTTTTCCCCTAAACGATTTTTTCAACAATTGGACACTGGTTGGCTGGGAAAGTTACTATGACATATGTATTATCGATCAAGCATTATTGAGGTTGAAGAGACAGCGACCGGTATTTTTTAATCTTTTTGCTTACAACCTTAAAGTTTACACGGTACGTCATATTTCAACTTATGACGGGGAAGGAGATAGAGAGATAGTTAGAGTGGCTGCCAGCGATTGGTCAGCAAACCTAGACCAGTTTTTGGCCCATTGTGATAACACTTGGATCTTGTGCATTCGCCTTGTTACCTTTAAGAAAACCAATCTGAACTTTTGATGAAACGGAGGTGACTTTTCACACCCGTTTTTTGTCAAATCGCAGAGATTTCCTTTTGTTTGATAGGGCCGGGCAGTTACAAAGAAGATGAAATACTGTTTCTTAGTACATGCAGCTCCTGCAAAAGTCTTTCGAATGAAGCCTATCCTCTCTGCGTTCCTTCATATTACACAGTGTCCAGTGATGACATCTATTGTGGCGATAATGTATGGTCTATCGAGCGAGATTAGTCTCGGATCATCTTAAATCCAGCTTTGGCCAAATTTCGTTTAGTTATTTGATACGTCGTGCCAAGACTCCATTTGATATGTGATTTGCTATTAGCATGCTGCGCTAGTAAGCTTTTGCATATAGCGTAGGAATACCAAGTGCACTCGTGATGGGTACGGCTGGTAATTTAGTTCCAAATCTGGCTAACTCATCAGCCTTACAATTCCCTGGAATGTCACTATGCCCAGACACCTAGCAGGGGTGAACGTTGAAGTGCTCTGCGATCTCTTGAAGAGATGAGCGGCAATCTAGGGTTGTTTTTAAGGTGGATGGGACAGTGAATTGATGGCTGCTTGGTAGTCCGAGAAGATGCTAATATCCTTGGCAGATATTTCCGCCTGGAACACGCTACAATGGTCAGGAAGACGGAATAATATAATTAAGTTTAGCCTGTTAAAGAGTAAATCAGGAACCACTTCTTCGTTTGTGTTGGCGCCATCGGTATAATAATGAATCGAGTCATTTTGCAAGGGTTCGAGACCTGGAAACTCTTATCAATGTTTAACCTGGTAAGGCTGTAATCGGTGTTATCAGGAATATTCGTTTAGAACTGTAGAGTGACCAGTTTAAATATTTGACCACTGTTCGATGGCTTTAAGTCTGATGACTGAGTTAGCTGCCATTTGCTTGCCAAATATTAATGGGTAGAGGGGAAAAAATAATGTCTAGTGCTACTGAGGGTTTTGGGAAGGAGATAACTACGGTCAATGATTTTCTGCTTTTCATTAGTCAGCTTGTCCTATTTTATTCATTTCAGTCAGATAGTGCCCAATATCAACCTGTGGATCTTAGCTAAAAACATCTCTTTATCCCTCCTCTTATCCGTTAAGAAATTTCCATTGGATTCAGATTAAGGTGTCGTACGATTCGCGCAGCAAATCAGACTGGCTGTGGACTCAAGCGGAATACTAAGTTAGGGAGAGATAGCTCAGTAGTTCTTTGAATGGAGTGCTCCGCAGATAATATGAGTGCGATTTCTAACCATAACAAGACCAATTAGAGCTTTACTCCTATCGTAATGTTTTGACAACTCATCCAATTAATATAAACAACATTGTCGGACTATGAACTTTATTGTAGGTCCCATCATATTGCAAATATTGGCCTTGGTTCCTAACCAACCCTTTCTATCTAAAACTTGTTTTTTTTTTAACAGCAGACTGCAAATCCAAACATATGCGAACCTTCGGACATTGAATTTAGCCATACCTGTCATTTGCCTTGTAGGACCTCCATTTTCTGCTACTCATAAAATTAACCTGATTAAAAATAAAAAAAACGACACATAGATTCCTTTCTTGGAATTTTTTAAGCTTTTGGGTAAAAAAGCATCAGAGACATGCATGCTATTCAATTCCACAGTGACTTATAAACCTCAACCGTCGTACCATAAGGATTTTGTAATAAATCGCCATGCTTGCAGTTCCTGCCTAAAAACAATTTAGTAAAGCTATTGGCGAAGGGGTTTAGCAATATATTTGAACATGGATATCCTGCGTCACCAAGGAAGATACCTTGATGCATTTGTATGTTAGCTTCCAATTTACTTTTCAGGAGACAATTGTTCCATATATTTGAATCGTGTAGAGAGCCACAAGACCTTGTGACAATATCGACAATCTGGCAATTCGCATTGAATACAATTTGGACGTTGAAGGAATGATGGCCTTTAAAACACCAATATACACAAAAAAATGTATGTTCGTCCGTAGTTAATATTTTTTTACCTTTTCTATTGATGAAATGTCCAGCCATTACTGGTCCTACACTTCTGGCTGGGGTTTTACTTTGCACATAAGTGCAGTCAATTACTCCTATAACCTTAGGAAATCAAGCGATTTAATAAAATTGTTGCTTAGTTTTAGAATACTCTTCAACTGATGATGGAAACTTTATGAAATGAGGCAACAGCAAAGCAATTTGCTTTGATATGTTTTTTCTGATTTTGTCGACTGTAGCCTGTGTCATTCCATGGATAGCTCCTAAAAAGGGACACAAATTATTTTAATTTCGTATGTAATAAAGTGTTTACCAACTTACCAACATCAGTTGAAAGTTTCACACTTCAAAGGTTGACCACATTCCTTAATTGAGGGCAAATGATACAGAAACACTTACACTTAAAACAAAACAACTTGATAAACATTTCTACCGAAAAAAATGTAAAGCTACACGTACCTGCAACGCTATAGAAATAGAAAGCCCACGATTATTTACAGGAATTTACAGGTTTTGTCGAATCTATATCGGTGGTAAAACTCTCCATCATCAAGGTTGTCAAAAGGATTCGAACAGCTTTTATAAACATTAGGTTTTCTCATTAACTCAGTCATAATCCTTAAAAATATCAAAATCTTCTTCTTCCGAAAACATTTTAACGAATTTGTTTGATCGAAAATTACAGATGACATAACGCTAACTCTTCATTAAATATTTAAAGTGAAGTTTTGGTCGTTTTAACTTTAATTCAGAGCGATACAAGATTTGTATTACAACCGCACAGCCTAAATCTCGGTCTTTGAACGGATCCCTGTAGATTATTCGACATGCGTTTCTGTTTCTGTTTTGTTTTCGTGAAAAGAATCCACCTCGAGATTTGATTGATTCTAACATTACGATGATAGCGGAACCCAAAAAAGGTTGCAATTCTGCCCATCTGTCCGTAATGGTCTCTCCAGCCTAAACGGCTTGACCGATTTTCTGCAAACTTCGTATCTAAGGTTGTTTTGGTCATAATTGTAGGCAATTTTTTGTCCTTGCTTTTAGCCATGTAATTAACGGTGCCTGCTATATAAAAACTATACATAACCTGAAATTTATGGAAAACGGCTCTAACAATTTTGATTAAACTTTAAATACGCTATTATCATATTAGTTCCAACAAAACTACATACCCATGTTCTTTTCGAGAAATTCCATATAACGGATTTTTGCATTTTGGCCATATAGGCAAATTTTTAATTTTTTTCGCAAACTATTTTGTCAAATTGAATGAAATTTAATTTATATACTACTATTGCTGTTTGCAACAATTCCACATAACTCATTTAAGCTCAACTATCCCTAAACAGAATTTTCAGTTCTGTCCAATACCAGAAAATCATTATTATTCACATAGACACCGATTCCTTCAAATCCGTTCGTATAATTACATTATTTGTATCATTTTAAGCATCAATAATAAAAATGAATATTATTGTGTATTTTGGCCAAATTATGAATTCAATTTCTATCATGCTTGGGATTTGATCTAACTCCCAAATTGCTGTGAAAGAGAAAGATACGTACGACCCAGTCGTGCACCCACTACTCGTTTTTCTGAATTTCAGGTCACTTATCTCTTGTGACCTGAGAAAACAAGGGTCTTATGCTAACAGTTTCCATAGCTAGAAAATAGAAGCCAAAATCCCTCCCTTTCTTCTAAGCTAAACGTATAGTGACTTAGGGGTAGTCAACTCCAAACTAAATAACTGGATTCCCCATTAAAAATAGGTGCCGATCAGCTCTTAAAGTTAAAACAAAACGTTTAAGGTAGTAGTGAGGTAGGAGTAACAACGATTCTAACTCTAAGGGGACCGACCCCTGACAAGTTTCTGATTATCAATTGAATGATTGAAATTACAACAACAACTTGTGTACAACAACACTATCTAATTGGACTATTTCGGACATTACCAATTGTCCTCATCAGATTCCTTCTAATAGTGATGCTAGTTGAACGTTCAGTTCTCTGTATAATTATTGAAACAACTTATTCCCTAACTAAACACTTTACACCCTAAGCAAAGTGATTTTAAAAAAAAAATTAGAGCAGACGAAGTGGCCTGACATTTAATCGTAAAATCATTTTCCATTCGATAAATATAAACAAATTCTAGTGGGGATATAATTTGAAGGTCATTTTCTAATTGATTTACTAATTGAATCATGTCTGGACCTTAAACAATCTAAAGAAGCTAATCGTGCTTGGCAAGCTGCACCTGTAATTGGACGGACTTTGTGTAAAAGGCAAGCACGCAAATGATATCTGAAGGAGCAGCATAGTCTGAGAATCTCGTTCTTTAAAAAAAGGTACCTTAACCATTAAACCATGAATTTAAATGTAAGAAAGACATCTCTTATGTAATGTGATCTGTACGTGTCACGTCCTATTGAATAAAGATAACATTTGCCCTAAAGGCTATACAGCTTCTATTCCCTACGATTTACCCAACAAGCTCTTGTGCTACTCCTCTTCCGGTTCTGTTTTACGCCATGTTTTTGGCCATGTCTGGGTTCGCTTCCATAAGCTCAACAAGCTATCACATCACTTTGAGTCTGACCAAATCAATATTATCACTGTTGCTAGTATTTTTTTTTTTTTTTTTGAATGATGTTAAAGAAGAAACATGACTATGCATCACCTTGTCTAAACTTTTTTAGTAACAAATGTTTCGGCAGCGAAAATTCTCAATAGTCATCCTGCACAGACGGATGAGTTTGGGCGGTATACCATAATTCGACCAAACTGTAGACCAAGGAAGCTTTAAAATCGATGAGTCGGTGGTGGATATCGATTTCAACTTCTTAGATTTCTGCCAGTATTTCCCGAAGTATGAAGATTTAATCAGTTGTCGAAAATGAAATTAAACATTTGGCATTTACGCCCATTACAGGACCTTAAACCTAGCTCCTCGCTTCATTTATGTGTACCGAATCCATACAAAAAATTCTAGAATCTTCTCATGACATTGTTACTCTTGGATGTTTGGCAGACTTTCGCAAGAGGTGTTGTCACTTTCGGAATTTGAACCAGCGACCACGTGTGCACCGCACAAACATCTAGGGCACTGCACCCACCAGTTTTGACAACCTGATCATTTCAGATGGATCCTGACCTAAAATAACCTGGTTGTTGGTGAACGGTTTCAGCGGTTCGCATGTTACGCAGAAAGAATCCATTAGGCGAGGTTGAGGATACTTATGCTTCCGTAGTTGGCGAAGCTTAAAGGGTCACATTTTTGTGGATTGGGCAAACTATGTTGATGTTCCCATTCTGTAGGCATACATTCATCAGATCTGTCATTATTTTTTGGAGCTCCGAATAATCGTTTCCATTTTTTTCACGAAAGAGTCCAGCTGCATCGAGCTGATTTACATTCCCAAGGTTTGGAGGGAAGTGAAAGTAGTATTCACACTCAAATCTGGTAAAAGTTCTTACGTCAATCCGAAAGACCTGAGACCGATCAGCTTATCATCATTCTTTATGAAAACGCTGGAAAGATTGATTGATATTCTTCTCCGCAGCAACATTGATGTAAATCAGCTATCTATATCCCAACTGCAAGGGCAAATCTATAGAAACGGCACTACACGCATTAGAACGTATTATCAAAAAGTCGTTATGCTGCAAGGAGTATACTATGGTTGCATTCCAAGACATTGAAGGTGCTTTTAACAACATTGATTCGGGAGCGATCATTAAGTACATACATGTCGGAAAGTCGATCACTCACTTGAAATGTTGATTAATTTGCAATTAATTAGTCTGACTAGCAACACAAAACTGGGTTGTGCTTCAACCAGAAGACATGTCAGTAGTGGGACCCCGCAAGGTGGAGTCCTGTCTCTGCTTCCCCGGAAATAAGTGATAAACGAGCTTTTATTTATCCTGGAAGCAGAGGAATGCCACGTGATTGCCTACGTGGATGACGTTGATCTCACATTCTCAGGGAAGCCCCTTAATATACTCAAAGAGCTTCTCCAAAACGCACTACACAAACTTTCCAAATGGACAGTCAGTTGTGGACTGGGTGTCAACCCCCACAAGACTGAACTGGCCCTGTTCAATAGAAATATTTACTTTTTCACATTGATCCCCCGTCACTAAACGCAATCGATCTAGCCTTATCTGGGTCTTATTGTGGACAGGAAGCTTAACTTGAAGCTGAACATAACAGAAAGAGTAAAGAAAGCGACAGTCGCACTTTATTCCTGTAAGAAAGCCATAGTCATGAACTAAGAAGGGGAGGTCTCCTTTAACAAATAGTCGAACCAGTTTTGTTATCTCGATTTAGTTTTTAGGCGTAGGCGTTTAGTGGACTGTCCCCAGACCAAGTTTAATTTTTTTCAGGACTTGCGTCTCATTTTCAACGATAAAAACTCTGGACTTATGTCCCTGCGCCAATGAAACCTCGTATCACGCATTGGCTCTATATCTCGGTTATAAGACCGATACTTCTTTACGAAGTAGTAGTATGATGGATAGCGCTGGAGATAGCTATAAAGAACAAAAAACCAGCCAAGTTGCAAAGAACTGCGTGTCTGTGTATCAGTGGTTCACTCCATACAACACCCTCAGCAGCACTAGACATTCATTTCACCTACTATCCCTAGATATATTCTGCAAGCAAATGTCAGCTAACTCAGCCATACGTCTTAAAGCTATCCAAAGGTGGTCAAATATTTGTAAACGAGCATACAAATATTTCTGAAAACACCGATTACACCCTTACCAGGTTAAACTTTGATAAGAGTTTCCAGGTCACAATCCCATGAGCCTATTATAAGCCTATTATTCCGTCTTCCTGATCATTTTAGCCTGTTCCATGGCGATCAGAAAAGCCCTATCATGACTGAAAGAGAATGTAATATCTGCCAAGGGTATTAACATTTTCTCAGACAGCCAAGAGGCCATAAAATTCCTGGAATCAGTCTCAATAAATTCAAACACAACCCTAGATTGCCGCTCATCTCTACAAGACATGTCAAAGCAGTTGAACATTCACCTATGCTGGGTGCCTGCGCATAGTGACATTCTAGGGAACCGTAACTCGCCAGACATGGGACTAAATTACTAGTTGTAACCGACATGGCACATCTAAAATGGAGTCTTTTCACGAAATGTCAAATAACCAAACTTGAGAAGATACAAGGGACTGATTTCGCAGTATAGACCATACATTTGTGCCACCATAGGTGTCATCACTGGACACTGGTTAATAGGTAGGCTGGCAGAAAGATTTGGCTTCAACTGAAACGACTTCTATAGGAGCTACTTCGTCTCCTTTGTAACCACCCGGCGCTATCAAACAAAAGGAATCTCCATCTTGGAGAATGTCCAGATCCACGTGGTATCACAATGGACCAAAAACTGGTTTAGTGTACTAGTGAACTCGCTGGCAGCCACTCTAAGCTAACATAACTAAGGTACGATTCGACGATATCTATTAAATTACTATTCAGTGAGAAGTGTTTTAATTTACATTAAGGGGGCTTTATGCCACACTTTGGCCACAGAAAAATTTTGCCGAAAGCATTACTAATTAGACCAGTAGTCCAGTAGATCTGTCGAAGAACTTCTAACCCCAAATTTATGGACAGGTGCAAGCATTTTCGATCGATTACAGGGTATAAGTACCCCATCCTTTCACGACCTTGAAAAATAATTGGAAAAAGCGCAATGGGCCTATAAGACATTATTTCATGGCTTTCCCGGTTTAATAACCGGACTTCCTATTTCCTATATATGAATTCTAAGCAAATTGCGGTGCTTATCATGTAGATAAACTAAGTTAACGATTTCCAATATAACATCTTAAGTTGTTTACAACTAACCCACCCAATAATCAAGACCCCAAAACAATTTATAATACCCAACAGCATCCGAATTGCCTAACTTGCGTGTTCCATCAGTTAATAGAACTCTTACACGCCGTAATAGCTGGCAACCGCAAATGGCAAGCCATCCTTTAACCAAGAAACAAAAGAAATGAATTGGAGCACACCCTTTCGACCACGCCAAAGCGATATTCCCGCGCAGTAATTACAACAAGAACCGCGCTTTCCGTGTTCCTCTAGTCGTTCTAAGCGTGAATAATGATCTCAAGCCAGCTATCTGTATCTGCAGCGTACACATCTCCGCATACAAGATTTTTCTTACCAACACGAGCGCCACCTTTGGTTGCTTAATTATATCCGAGGGCGCAGTTTAAAATCATTCAACCGGCCGACCGCCGAGCACACATGAAGACTACAACTATCCACACAGATGCATGCTCCACAAATGATTTTGTGGCTCTGTAATGGGAGATGTTGATTAATTGTCCCTGACATTGTGAGGGGTTACCATTTGCAGGGCAGGACACCAGGAAAACACCAACCGATCTCCGCCTCATTTTAATGAGATAATTACAGCGCACTGCAGAGGTGGAATAAAACCAAAATAACAAACTGACCGAGTGGGTTTGTTGCACCACGAGTGGCAGTCCAATTGGTCCATCGGTCATCCGAGGCACTCACCGTACTGACACGAATTCAATTTTCTTCTTCACCACTCAGCGGGCCCTATTCGTTTGTGCATATAATGAGGCAACATATGTGAAACGCGCACACACCAACCAACAACGCCTTCAGAGGTAATTCGTGAAGCGAAAGATCCTGCGGCTGTCCATTCTATACCACAACTCTGGGAAACATGAAAAATTCTGGAGCGAATCGCCCTTTTATAATGTGCTGCCATTACATAGGAACCTAGCGAGCATGGGTATGGTTATAATAACCACTCATTGGAGATGCATAAGAGCATCTTCGGATCATAACCACTTATGGGCACAATAATTAGATGAAAAGGAAACAAGAGAAGATCTTCGGCTTTGAAGCCAGGAGCGACATATTGAAGAAAATTACATCATTACACGGTTGCGTCAGGCACCAAAGTAGTATCACGGATACAAGCAGACGATGGCGGTAAGGAGGAACTAGGTTGGAAAACATGTTGACTGAGGCTCTGTGCATCTATAAATGGCAATTACACGAAGGCATGTGCCGTGCAAAGTCTACACTCTGTGGTGGTGTTGTGCCAAAAAGGATACGCGGCGAGAGTGAGTATGTTATGATGTCGAGGAGTGCCTGTGTGCGAAATAAGAAAATTTCTTCATCAAAGTGGTATTACAGGTGAAAGGAAAGCGCTGGTGTGTGCATGGAAGTTGTTTTGTGGTCCTGGTGTTGCGTAATGCCTTTGAGTTCAAGCAGACTTAGGTACTTGTGGTGCTAATTTAATTATGTTTGTGCATTTAAAGCAGTTGAATCCATCGGGAGTTCACAAGAGTGTATCATCGATAAAGGATGGTGCATTTTTGTATAAAAGGCTTTAATTAAAAAAAATACAAGTTTTTGGCGCATCAGGTTCATTAGAGCATAGCTTTTCCTTCTCCTTCATGTTTGATAAGGGGGGATCTATAATTGTATACCAAATCCGAATGCGTGCTTTTTCAGACCATTGCGAGTGATTAATCAGTTTGGTGACGCTACGAATTGACCTTCTACACAGCAGTCCATTGCACTGCACCCCATTACCTTCATTACGGAAGTTTATATCTTCCTTGTCAGATTCGGGAGATTAGCCTTTTCTGGTAGTTTCAAGAATCCCGATTACACCATTTTTTTAAACATATTCTTGCAATATAGACATTTCCTTTGGAGAGATTTGATAGCAGCTTGTGAACAACCTTAACGTTGGGTGGCTTGCTTTTCCTTTTTTTACCACATAAGATGCACATCGACCTAAAAGATCTATTGTGCCTGCCGTCAGATGTTTTTTAGGTTAGTAACGCTTCTACTTTCCTAATGTAGCTGATAATACTTTCAGCCAGGGATTTTCTTAGTTCTTCGGGACTTAAAAGTTTCCTGAAGAAAGATTCCCTTCTCATACCGTAAAGGGCCGGGCATTCACATATGATATGCTCGGCTGTTTCGTCTTCTTCTAGACATAGTCTGCACTCCGGTGAGTCGACTAGATGCATTTTATTTGGGTTTTTGATATCGTGCCTGCGAAGATTTAGTATCTTAATGGCATCTGCTTTGAATGGCTGAATAGCTCTTTTGGCCTGTCTTAGGCCTGGGATGTTTTCCCAGTATGAAAAACATTTGTTTTGTTCCCACTTTTTTATAACCAGATTTATGGCTGACTTGGGGATTGCACAGAAGGGTTCAGGTCCTATGAAGGGGGTTTCCGAACCTTTTCTGGCTAGTTCATCAGCTTTTTCGTAACCTTCAATCCCCTTATTGCCGGGGACCCACCTTAGTCTGGTTTTGTTCCTGGAACTTAGTGTTTGGAGGGAATTGAAGCAGTGTAGTACCGTTTTGGAGTCAATAATTTGTGAGCTAAGGGCTTTTATAGCTGCTTGACTGTCCGTGAATATATGGATGTTTGCGCCTTTAATACCTGAGTTGTGTTTTAGGTTTGCGCATTCTTTTATGGCATGGAGCTCTGCTTGGAATATACTAGGGTTTTTTCCATAGGTATTGAGATGTTTCTATGTGGTCCACGTATGCCAGCTCCTACCCCTGAGTCCATTTTAGAACCATCCATATACCACTTTAGGCCGTTTTGGCAGTTTGGTGGGTTATAGCTACACCATGCGTCTCTGGTTGTGATCTCCGTTGAGAATCTTTTGTCGAAGCATAGTGCCTTTGGTAAGCGGTCTGTAACCGCATAGATCATGTCAAGTTCTGGAAGTTCGGATAGTAGTTCAATTAGTTTCAAGTGTTCGCTAATGTTTAACTGTTACGCTTGTGTCAAACTTGCTGAGCTGGGACAGGTATGCATAGCTCCGGTAATGCCCAGACAGGCAAGCCGTTGTACCTTGATTAATTTATTTATAGTTGTTGTTTAGTTAAACGAAGAATAACTCTTGCCAATCGCTGTTTCTTCGGGCTAAGAAGGCCATTTTGTAGTAAAGCCCTCACTCGAACTACTAAGGAGATCCTATATAAGACCCTGATCATCCCAGTCCTGCTCTACGGCGCTGAAGCACGGTCCCGTTTGCGTTGACGGACTATGGAGTCGAAGATTCAACCACGAACTATACGAGCTGTACAGCGACATACCCCTAGTCAAAAAACTCCGCATTGGACGTTTAAGATGGCTAGGACATGTAGAATGTAATGGACACCAATACTCCGGCTCGCAGAGTCTTCGATTCCCAGCCAGACGTCGGACGCAGTAGAGGAAGACCTCGCCTTAAGTGGCGCGCACAAGTAGAAACCGACCTCAACCAACTTGGAGTGCGCAACTGGAGGCAGTTAGCTAAGGACCGGGCTAATTGGAGAGGCTTGGACACCTTGACAGCGTTCTTTAGAATGTTTTCGGACTGTTTTTGGACATGATGTCAAATCTTTGGTGCATATGTTTGTTGTTGCGATTATGTTTGTTCAAGGCTGTCCGCCTAAACATCGCGGTTGCTCCTTTATTGCTATAGCGTTGGGGGAAAGAGACCGCCTTCTCTTGGCCATCGAACCTAACTTTTATAGTTGCGACTTTGTTTGAGGGGTGTCTTTTGGGCCGTCCACCCCACGCGTTGGGTGAAATATGAGAACGTCTACTCCATGCCATCGAACCTTTTGCGTCTGCGCCAATATTGCGGTGGCGGAAACAATTCGTTGGGGTTTAGGTTCCAGGGATCGTCCTCCCCCACCCGTCATCATCATGTTGGGGTCAACGAGGGATCGTCTTCCCTCGACCGTAGAACCATTCAGACCGTCCTGCCAGATTCTTCCCGTCGCGAGTCACTACAAAGGGGTATCCTTTTTCTTGGCTAAATATTATAATATGCTTTAATTAAGAAAGTTGTAACTTGTTTATTTAATTGATTTCCAGAAATGTAAAGCAATCTTTTGATATTTGCTAAACAAATTCACATCCTTTACTCGTATATACACAATACACATACATCTATCGATGCGTGTATATGCAATAAACTCTCATTTCAATTAAAAATGTACACATTCTGTCGAGTGATTCGAAATATCCTCGTTTTTGTCATTATCCGGTTGAATGACATAACCTTACACACTTCAAAACGTGTCCACTGTCCATGCAACGAATCGGATCCTAGCAATGTATCCATTTGATAATTCTGTGGTTCCGAACGAATGAATTTTCTAATTGGATTAGAAATGTCATGTCATAGCTAGGATATAGGATCCTAAATTATGCATACACACGAGTAAATTTTCAATTTTTGAATTCCCTGTTTTTTTTTTGTGTATCCCGATTTTAATTTTCATTCCTTGTGTTGAAATGTTAGTTCTATCCTTTGGGTTAAACCATCGGTAGGCAGAATAGCATGTGTTACCATAACATGTTGCTACCTCCTGATGTGATTGCTTGACAGTATATAACTAAATAAATATCTGCTCTCCAGGATATTCAAATTGAATATTCTCAAAAAGCATCCTGCGTTGCGTTGGTGGTCGAATGAGATCTCTTCCAACAGGTGAAAAACATATGGGAAGGCTTAAACTCGATGTGGGAATTATCTTATACCCTATCTCATTACTTACTTACTTACTTAAGTGATACAGTTCGGACTGAACCTGGGCCTTAACCCACATGCGCCTCTCCAATTAGACTTGTCGTTAGCTAACGTTAGCTAACGCACTAAAAGTTGGTCGAGGTTGGTTTCCACTTCTGCGCGCTACTTATGGCGAGGTCTTCCTCTACTGACTCGAAGACTATAAGCCGGAATATTGGTGTCTATTCGCCCTACAGGTCCTAGCCATCTTAAAATTCCTATCCTGTTTTTAGACTTATGGCATGTCGCTGTACGGCTCGTATATAGTTCTTGGTTGAATCTTCGTCTCCATAGCCCGTCAACGCAAACGGGACCGAAGATTTTTCGAAGAATTTTTCTCTCGAATCGACAAAGGATTTCTTCATCTGCTTATAATACGGTCCATGCTTCAGCGTCGAAGAGTAGGACTGGGATAATCGGGATCTTATATAGGATCTCCTTACTAGTTTGAGTGAGGACGGTTTTACTACTGAATGGCCGTCTTACCCCAATGAAACAGCGGTTGGCAAGAGTAATTCTTCGATTAATTTCTGACGAGATGTTGCTGTCAAAGTTAATAGCGGAGCCGAGGTAGACAAAGTCCCGTACAACCTCAAAGCTGTATCTGTCAGTGTGACGTCATTTCGTCTTGAGAGAACCCAATTTTGCTTATTCCCTCCCTAAACGTGGCTATGCCATCCCGTTGAATCCGACCAATGATGTCAATATCGTCGGCGGATACTAGTAGTTGCTCCGATTTATGGAAGATTGTGCCTGTGGTGTTTGGTTGGGAGTTTTGCACAATCCTCTCAAGAATCAAATTAAAGAAGTCACAGGACAGTGACTGATGGAACAGCGAGATTTCTCCATCGTCATCCTGCACAGACGGACGAGTTTGGGCGGTATACCAAAACTAAACATGGCTCTATGCGGCTTTGAAATCGATGAATAGCTATTCGTTATCGACTTTGACTTATTGGGATTTTACCAGGATCTGCCTAAATGTGTGATGATTTGATCAGTTGTGGACTTTCCTGGCCTAAAACCACACTGATAAGGCCCGACCACGTTGTTGGTAAACGGTTTCAGGCGTTCACATACTACGACAGGTAGGATCTTGAAGGCTATAGTTGGCGCAGTTATTTTTTGTTGGATCGGGCAAACGACGCTGAGGTTCCTTTCTTCAGGCATTCTTCATATAATATTTTTATAATTTATAATTTTCGGCGGGAAGGACGTCATTTCTAGCACCCTTGTTCGTCTTGAGTTTAGTTATCGCTATCCTCGGGGGTGGAATGGTTCCTTCTGCCTGGAAGCGGAATATTGTTCGTCATCGCCGTTTGCCAGTCTGCAGAAGTGGTTCTTCCGTATCCTTAGCATAGACTGTGTCTCAACTACGATATTTCCTTGTTCATATCGACAGGATTCTGTTCAAGCCTTGTATACTTGGCTTTCACGTTTGAAACTTGGTAAAAGTGAAAACATCATTCCTGGAGTTGCAGGTCCTCGAACGCGCGCTTTTCTTGTTTTTTTTTTTATTCTGAAAAGCCGGTGTTCTTACCTCCTTCTTTGTCTATAGCGCTCAATGGCAGCGGTCGTCTTCACCTGTAGTTTTACCTTGTAGTCCTCGTTCTTGGCTTTGAGCATCTTTCAGCATTCGTCATCACACCAAGGGTTTCTTGCTAGTGGACGCTACAAACCTAGCCCATCAGTTGCGGCTGATCAAATGGCTTGTTGGCATTGCTGCCATTGTTCTCGACATTAGATGCTGGTGGTATGGTGTAGCAGCTTATGGCTTCCGCTAGATACGGACATCAGTCCTTTCCGAGGCTCTTCATTGCTTCGTATGTGGGTATGTGGGTAGTTAAAAACTTAAAACTTCTTGCCTAAGTCTGGTACTTATAACAAATCTTCATCCGAATAGTCGCTGTTTCTGCTCGCTATATCACGGTCCATAGTAGATGTCACAGTTTTTCATCCTCTTTTTGGCCGGCCCATCCTATTTCCTGGATGGCAGTAATATCTGCTGTGTAGCAGTTTAGGGCTTCCGCTAGTTGTTTGCCTGTTTAATGTTCTCACATTCCAGGTGCAGATACGAACGTCGTTGTCCTTTTTTCGTTTAGCAGGGTCGCCAACAGTAATATCAGTCCTTTCTGAGGCTATTAGTTGCTTCATAACAATTGTTTTTTCCATGGGTGGGTACTGGGTAGTTAACCCAAAGTACAACCCGCAACCTGGAGGGCCAGTTCTAATTTGTTGGATACACCTAGGACACGAAGCCATCAGTATCCACAACGGGATTGAACGCTGCCGTTGGCCTTTCGGCTCATCAGCTACCATCTCTGCTCAAGGGCCTGACTTACCCTTGAGAATCCTAAATGACTGTTGTCGGAGTATGTCGAGGCAGCTCATTTAGGTTATTAACTTCGTCCATCCTGATTGGGACTGTAGACTCCATCTTGGAAATAGAATATGTCCATTAGCGTTAGTGCAAGTCCTTGTAATTAAGCCTATTTAAATATAACTACGGCAGGAATAGCGCAATGCCAAAATCCTGTTTGTTACAGAACAAGGTCACATCATAGGTTAGGTTGCAGTGGCTGTAGGCAAGGCGTTTACACACTAAGACCATAAATATCCCTTGTGATACCAAGTGGATCTGTTGGCTTCCCTTTATTCGTTCGCCTAATTGATCCATTCCGAGCTGACTACATAAAATATACAAAAATTCAAGAGCTGGTTCAAGAAACTTCTGCAAGCATTATCTCAGTGCCCTATTTGCGCTGGGTTCGTCTCATTTTTTTTTTCGTGGGCTGGTGGAAATCTTCATAGACACGATGAGCACGTGCCCAAAGTAGTGTGAGATTTTTACTCCTAAAACCACCACCCATTTTGTATTTCTGTTGCAACTAAGTATTCGACTTATCCAACAATTTTTTTTCACGAGTATATATCTAATATGTTTGGCAGGTAACTTTCCTTTGAGAGTTCCTGCTTTTTCCGCAATTTATAGCGCGGTTTGTTATTATCGGGCCAATTCCAAGGGTTTAGTTCTTTGAAGACGCCGCAATATATTTGTTTCGTCAAGAATTTGTAGGACTGTTGTGTTAACGTGTCCTAATAAACGTTTTTTATGTTTTCGTGCAAAATTTTTTGTTTCACCTTTAACCGCGGGAATACCCAGATCTCTGCGTAGATCTTCGTTCCTTACGTACCACGGCGCATTGACGAATGATCTTAACATTTTGTTTCAAAAGTTTGTAAAATGTTTAGATTCGTTTCACTGGTACAACCCCATTGTTGTATACCATATGTCCAAACCGGTTTTAGCACTTGCTTGTATAATAGCAGCTTGTTATCAAGGTTAAGCTTCGAATATTTTCCGAGCAACCAGTACAGTTCCCTGTATTTATTTTTAAGTTCTTCGTATTTCTTTTTTACATGCGACTTCCATTTTAATTTTGCATCGAGTGTCATACCGAGATATTTCGCTTCATTTGCAAACGGGACTCGAACCTTATTTAGAAATACAGACAAATTGTTGTCCGTTTATACGAAAAATCTACATGGATCGATTTGCTCTCATTAAGTGCAATCCGCCAGGATTTAGTCCATTCATTAACCTCGTTAAGAGCGTTTTGTAATTTGAAATTTGTTTCCTCTATTGTTGTGCCAACTGCTAGTATAGCAGTATCGTCAGCAAACGTTGCAACTATTGTATCGTTTGTTTGTGGGATATCACGAGTGAATAGGAGGTACAGGATTGGTCCAAGGACGCTTCCTTGCGGTACACCTGCCATTATTTCTTTGAACTCGGAATATTCGCTTCCAAGTTTCACACGGAAGAGTCTATGCTCAAGATACGACACGAGGATTTTATATAGTTGTTCCTGCAGAACTTGAGTTAGTTTTACGTAAGGCCTTTGTGCCACACCTTGTCAAAAGCTTGCGACACGTCAAGAAATACGGCTGAACAAATTTTCTTTTCTTCGAAAGCTTTCTCAATTACATATGTAGTTCGATGTACTTGGTCCACCATTGAATGTTTACTTCTAAGCCCAAATTGATGGTCAGGTAAAAGACGTTTCTGGTCAATTATGGTGGGTAAGCGACCGAGTAATATCCGTTCAAAAACTTTTGAAATGATTGGAAGAAGTGAAATAGGCCTTTAGGATTTTATTTCATTTGGTGATTTTCCTGGTTTTAGAACCATAATCACTTCCGCGACTTTCCACTGTCTTGGTGTGTATTCTAAACTGATTGCCGCATTTATAATAAAAAAAGAAGCTTAGTTAATGTTAGTTAATGGACGGAATCAACTGCTGATACCCTGAACCTTCTTTTAAGCACACACTTTCCGAACTGCAAAACTGTAGAGGAAAATGTCATCGTAAATACAAAAACAGACCACACAACGGACAACATGGGTGACAACTCTCTCTCTCTCTCTCTCATTAATACGATAGTGTGCAAGCACAAAATTGCATGGGCCATTAATTCATTCAAGCCCCATAAATCAGCCGGCCCTGACGGCATAACCCCTATCATGCTACAAAAAACTGCTAAGCACATAATGCCAACACTGCTCACTATCTTCCTTGCATGTCTAAAACTAAACCACATACCACAAGTGTGGCGTGAAGTTAAAGTTATATTCATACCGAAGGCAGGTAAATGCAGCCACACCGTAGCGAAAGATTTCAGACCCATAAGCCTGTCCTCCTTCCTACTGAAAACGATGGAACGATTACTCGACATCCATATACGTAGCAACCTGAATCCAGTTTACCTATCTGTAAGCCAACACGCCTATATAAAGGGTAAATCGGTGGAAACGGCTCTACACGAAGTAGTTCGCACAGTAGAAAATTCACTACACTACAAAGAATATACGTTAGCAGCCTTTCTAGATATAGAAGGAGCCTTCAACAACGTTACAACTGAAGCAATTGCTGAGGCACTTACCAAAGCTGAAATAGGTACGGTTTCTAGCAAATGGATCTTAACCATGCTAAATAACCGGATCATTTCGTCAATACTAGGCGATTGTACCAAAAGGATCACAACGTCAAGAGGTACCCCCCAGGGAGGCATACTATCCCCACTCCTCTGGCTACTAGTAGTCAACGAAGCACTTAAGAAGCTGGATATCACTGCAATAAAAACAGTGGCATACGCTGATGACGTAGTCCTCATGGCGTGCGGAAAATTCCCACCGACACTGAGTGGAAATTATGCAAAGAAGTCTCAATATACTCAGCAAGTGGACAAAGTCTTGCGGGCTGGGTGTAAACCCAAACAAAACAGAACTGGTTCTCTTTACTAACAGGAGATCGATCCCAGCATTTCCGGCACCGTCTTTGGAAGATTCGACTCTCTCATTGTCAGCAAGCGCGAAATATCTGGGGGTGATACTCGATAGTAAACTGAACTGGAATCAAAACGTTGAAGAAAGAGTAAAGAAAGCAAATATTGCCCTCTATAGCTGCAACAGAATCTGCGGCAAAAAAAGGGGGCCCATCCCCGAAGGTCACAAAATGGCTATACACAGCTATTGGTAGGCCAATCCTAACATACGGTTGCTTGGTCTGGTGGAATGCTATGAAAAAAGCAAAACATATGACCAAGCCAACGAAAGTTCAAAGGACAGCATGCATACTCACGATAGGAGCCATGCGCACTAGCCCCACAGTAGGGTTAGAAACAATCCTAAACATAACACCAATTGACTTACAAATCAATGACACAGCAGCAAAAAGCGCAGCAAGACTCAAAGAAACGGACAATCTAATCACGAAGCCTTTTGGCCATAGCTCAATATTAAACTCATATGCATATGCGGATGTAGCATCTGACTACATTATCCCATACCACGACTTTGATACTAATTACTCTATCAGAATACCAAGTAGAGACGAATGGTCTTCAAACAATGTGTTATCTAACACAGAAATAGCAATCTATACCGACGGATCCAAAATGGAAGTCGGAGTGGGCTCTGGTGTCTACTCTGAAAAGATCGGGCTAGCTACATCCTTAAGATTAGCAAACTCGTGTAGTGTATTCCAAGCTGAGATCCTGGCCATACTCGAAGCTGCCGATTCGGCTAGGTTATTGGACATATCGCATGAGGATATCTCCATCTACGTGGATAGTCAAGCGGCCATTAAAGCTCTGGCATCCAATATAGTAAAATCACGGGTAGTTGGACGCTGCCGCGGAGAGCTGAAGGCTCTTTGTAACCAGAACAAAGTCCAAATTATCTGGGTGCCAGGACATAGTGATATTACAGGAAATGAGAAAGCAGACGAACTAGCCAGACTAGGATCGTCCAGTTGCAATCCCCCGTTCGCATCTAAAAAACATGAATTAACTAATCACACTCAGAAACAACCATAACAAGATGGCAAAATACAATAACTTGTACACACACAAAATCTTTCTGGCCAGAATTAAGTGGCAGCAAATCAAACAAGCTATTAGCTTTGAATAGAGCTTCCATTTCTATAGCGGTGAGAGTGATAACTGGTCACAACCTGTTGGGTAAGCACTCTAATAAGATAAAACTGACTGGTGCGAACCAACTTTGCAGGAAATGCAGCGACCCTGACGTCGAAGAAGATGTCTCACACCTGCTATGCCACTGCCCTGCGATCAGTGGCAGTCGATTTAAAATACTAGGCAGCCTTTACTTCGATGACCTAAGTGACCTAACGACTATCCCAATAGCGCTGATAGTCCGTTTTTGTTGCAGATCAGGATGGAGCAACTACCTCTTTGAGGCTGAAGGAGCAACACAGACCAGCACCGCATAAGTATCACTAGCGAACTTAACCAGGTATCCTCTTTCTCTATTTCAGGATACTTCTTCGAAGGGTATCGCTATGGGCCCACGTAGGCCTATGCGTATTTGACGACTCACCCGAGCGTCAACAGCCCATCTAACCTAACCTAACCTTGTTAATGCTTTCCGAGGCAACATTTTAAGATGTTCTCCTGTAATCAGCATAACCCGGAGCTTTTTTAGGCTTTAGTTTCTGTATTTCCCGTTTAAGCTCGGCAATACTTGCATATCTTACTATGTTATTATCGGTTGTACTCTCGAATATATCAATGTTTTCATTTTGCGCTGGACCATCAAATGGCTTAAATGTTTCCTCAAGATGTGAAGCAAAAACCTCAGCTTTTCCTTATCGCTTTTTGCCCAAACGTCTTGAGCTGCCCTAATTGGCGGCACAGCGATTTTTGGCAGTTTTATGATTCTAATTCGATTCCTTTCCAGCGGTTAGGCTTTGCAGATAAGTTTGTACTGCATGGTTTTTAAAATTTTTAACCGAATTTGATAGCAAATTACTCAACCGATTGAGATGTGTTTTATCTTGCGGGGCGCGAGTTTGGTGCCAGCTTTTACGAGCTTTTCTTTTTTGTCTTACTAAATCTTGTATTTCTCGAGGGTACTTAATTTTACTACAGCTCACTATTTTGTTATGTTGAGGAGTATTATTCCATGCTGCTTTTTGGATGGTATCGATAAAGGAGTCAACTGCGACTTCGAGTTCCAATGGGGTTTCTAAGCGATACACCCAGTCGGATATTATTTTCAATATCGTTTTTGAAACCTTAGCAGGTGGTTTTTCATTTATAATGAGTGACTCGCTCTTTGTTAAAATAGCCAGAGAATGATCAGAGGAAAGATCAAAGCATTCTTCGACTTTGATTCGATTTGACGGCAGACCTTTTACAATGAAAAAATCGATCAAATCCGGTATTTTTCTAACATCAGTTGGCCTGTAAGTTGGTTTTCCCGTAGAATGAAATTCGGTATTGTACCTACCTACATCATAAAGCATCCTACCTTTCTGTGATATGCATCTATATCCAGATAATGTATGTTTTGCATTAAAGTCCCCTCCGATGACAAAACGTTGTCCAAAGGAATTAAGCAAGTTTTCAAAGTCAATTTTCTCAGCCTTGCAACCTTGGGTTCGTCTCATATGAAAAAAGTTTATAAATAAAAAATAGGCGCGGCAGTGAGAGGATTTCCAAAATGTTTTCACTTGTTTGAGCTGAGAGTCCATAAGCCAAATTCGTCCTAGCTCAAAATTGACGACGCGATAATTAGTGACGGAGATGACTAGACATGACTAGATCGACCCTACCGGCGATTCTAATTGGAACCACATTTCAATGTCTACCTACAATATTTCTCTATGTTCAAAACTATCCATCAAGACCAATAAACCCCTATTGGGACAGGGTGTAAATAAATTTTGGACGTTGTGTGCCGAGTCAGGTGACCTGAAGATTGCTAATTCACATGCGGTCGGTGTGCAGTTTAATTAAATAACACAATTTACCAAACTTCCATACCACCAGTACGTGGTGTTGTATAGGGAAAATCCTTCAGCATGTGTTGAGTGCCGTAAATGTTCACAGGATTTCGACCAGGATAAATATTGCATTTGATAAGTACCGCGCTTTACACGCCCTGCTTCATAAATGTACGGTTAATGGAAATGGAAGTATAAAGTACGGTTACGAGCTTTAACTGGATTACCCATCATAATGAGAAAAGTATCCCCGTCACGGCATCCATCAAAATTAGGGATTCTATATGAAATTAGCACTATTAACAAAGTTTTGGGGGTTCCCCATGCCTTTTCGGTCACATCAGGACATGACAGCCCAAACACATATGGATCATTAATGTGACCCCACACAAGCAGCCTTCAACAGGAGATACGTATTCATGGATGGACTTCATATGGTTGGACCGGTCAAAGCAATAATAACAAAGTCAACGAGTGTGCACAGATCCTTATTAACCACTTTAGCCATACGAAAATGAATGAGTCATCCCTTGACAGAGAGGTCGACCAGATATTTGCAACCCTTGAAACTAAGTGAAAATATACGAATTTTGTATTTGATTAGACCTTTGGCCATAACCGGATAGTGGAAGATGGAGGAATTGCGAATATGTTGACTGCGGAATAGGGTGCCTATGACGTTGTGGAATTATTCGCATGGCATCGGGTTGGGGTGTATAATTTTATTGACAACCAAGACAGGAACTTCATCTGTTTGCACATGATCCCAAGCAAACATGAGCATTTTCTTGATGAACTATATATTCAACTGAATGCGGGGGTGTGCGAAAGTTGTCAATAGGGTGCATAAGTCACGGCATGGGGAGAAACTGCGTTTTCCGTTAATGATGGCGAAATGCCGAATAAAAGTTAGTTTTCAATTTGTTCAATTTGTGCTCAAGTGCTTGAGATATTGGATTTGATTTCATGTTGCCATTCGATGAGACAATGAAAGTCGTTAAGGGATTGATGAGCGCATCGCCCAACTTGGAATGGGATAAGTTTGTTTTGTATTTAGTGATGTGCAAAATATTACCAAGGGTCTTCTATTACAAATGCCTCTTAATTGACAAACAGGGACGAGCGTTTGCCATTAGTCAGTGCTTTGTAGTTTTCGGAATGACATCGGAATGGTTGATTGTCGCTGCTATGATGGGAACCCTCTTTAAGAAACATCGCTCATTGACACGTTCGTATTTTGTCGAATCTGATATTTGTACCACCCTTAGGAGAAAATTTCATTTTTGATAAATAGCTTTTTGGTTTATTTGTGAGGGGAACATTTTATTTTTTGACACAAACCTCCAGTTGAACGCCCATTACCGAACGGGAAAATTGATAAGCTGCTAATGACAGTTTTATGCTCTTGGATGTTGTCAGACTATCGCACGAGTTGGGGCACTATAAAAACGCAGGTGTAATTTTTTTTAGAATATTGAACTTGATTTGTAGCTCAAGGCACTTATTCTACTTTTAAATTTATTTTTATTAAAATCTTCAAATAATAACTTAGGTGGAGCTACAGTGCTTAATGAAACTGGGCCTCTAGCTACATGCCTCTCCAATTAGCCCGTTCCCTAACTAACTGCTACCAGTTGGCACTTCAACTCGATCGAGCTTGATTTCTACAAGGTGGCGCAAAAATAACCTTCCGATGTTTTTTGGCTGTAATTTAAAAAAAAAAATGAAAAACTTTGATTCTTCTTGTGGATTATTTTTATTTGGTCTTTTAATTTTTTTTACATCAAGTCGAGAATATGATGACTATGATGTAAATGGCCGCCGCCACAGTTGATTGTCATTTGAACCCTTTTTATGACATTTTCCATCACTTTGGCCAAAACTTCCGGCCTCACATTCTTGACGGATATTGTCTTTAAGAGCTGCAAATCTGAGGCTTGTTGACATAAACCCTCGACTTCAAAAAGCCCCACAAAAAGAAGTCTGGAGCGGTCAAATCAGGCGATCTTGCTGGCCAGTGCAAATCGCCAAAACGGGAGATTAGGCGCCCGGGAAATGCATCCTTCAGCATATCGGTTGTGGCACGTGCAGTGTGTTCCGTTGCACCGTCCTGTTGGAACCACATGTTTTCCAATCCCAATTCATCAAGTTGCGGCAAAAAGAACTCGTTGATCATTGCTCTGTTGCGCTCACCATTCACAGTAACCGTTTGGCCCGCGACGTCTTCGAAGAAAAAAGGTCAAATGACTCCTGCAGCGAAAACAGCACACCATACAGTGACTTTAAGCGGGTGTAATGGTTTACACCCGGATTTTCAGTGCCCCAGAAGCGTAAATTTTGCTTATTTACGTACCCGCTAAGATGGAAATGGGCCTCATCACTCATGATTATTTTTGATGAAAAATCATCTTCCTCTTGGTGGTGATTAAGGATGGCTTGAGCGTATGTTAGACGCGATTGGCGGTCAGCAGCTAACAGCTTATGCACCGTCTGGACTTTGTACGGAAACATCTTCAAATCTTGTACCAAAATTCGCAGTAAAGACCGTCGACTGATACCCATTTGCGTGGCACGTCGCGGTCGTCTGGTCGATGTCGACGGCGCTTCCATGACATCTTCGGCTACAGCAGCAATATTCTCTGCAGAACGGCTACTCCGGGGTCTGCCACGCCTGGCAGCATCTCGTGTTGTGCCAGTCTCTTCGAGGCGAGCGGCTAAACGTCGCAGTGTTTCACCAGTAGGCGTTGGACGGCTAGGAAATCTGCGACGAAATTCACGTTGTGCCAAAGTCACCGACCGATTATTGCTCAAATAAATAGTCACCAATATTCCGCGTTCTGGAGCAGTGTTGCGTAACATTGTTTATTAACGTGTATTTCGCATGTGTTAACTACACAAATGTCAAAACAGAACTGACATTAGGGGCCAATCGCAAAATTTATAGCATTTTCTGATAGGAGGATTACTTTTGCGCCACCTTGTACTTAACTTCGTCTCCATAGACCATCAACAAAAACTGAACCAACGATTTTCGGGGCAAATTTAAGAACTAAGAACTTCTGTACGTAACTTTGACAGAGTTAATGCTTCGGCTCCGTAGAGGACAACTAGGGTGATAAGGGTCTTATATAGGTTCGCTCATGTAGTTCGATTTTATTACTAAATTCTCTCGCAGAAACAGCGGTTTGCAAGAGTAATTCTTCGTTTAATTTCTGACGAGATGTCGATGTCAGAGTTCATAGCGAAGCCGAGATAGACCCGACTACCTCAATGTTGTAGCTATAGTGAGGTTCCGTCCAACTTGTCGATTTTTATGACAAAATTTCGTTAGTCTTGCTTCCATTTACTATTAAACACTTTTTTACCGCTTCCCTCTCTATACTAGCAAACGTGGAGGTGATATCTCTTTGAATCCGACCAATTATATCAATATTGTCAGCGTATGATAATAGTTTCAACAATTTATGGAAGATTGTGCCTCTGGTGTTGAGAAAACCTCGCAATGAACGTCAGTATGGTTGAAGCCTTTTATCCCAAAATTAGTGAAATCGATGGGTTAGAAATGATCGTTCGAAACTTCCAATTCATGTTGTTTAGCACGGTCTACAACTCACCAAATAAATGCTGGTTGGTGTTCCCCAAGGCTCTGTCTTGTCTCCAACTCTCTTTCTCATTTTTAAAAAAGGTCTCCATTATCGCAACTTCTGAGCCAATTTATTCCTTCGTCGATGACAGTACTCTCAGCTTTTCATATTCGTTTTCATGTCCTCGTCCCTCATCGTCGGACGTGCACTCTAAATGACAAAATATGTTAAGCTCATTGAATTCCGACCGTGACAGCAATATCAAATGGAGTAAATCCAACAGAGTGGAATTGAAGGCTTCCAAAACACAATGCTGTCTTCTGTCTTTAAAGCGAAACCAAAATCTACCGACAATATCCATGAAGAAACCGAAAAACTTTCCATGCTCGGTATGTGTGTTTCTAACGACTTACGTTGAAACGATCAAATATTCAAAGTCGCTAAAAACGCAGCGATATGTGTAGGTTACCGTAATCAATGTGGAATATATCACCTCTTCTGATAGGCCCACAATATATAGACCTTTGATTCGCCCCAAACGTAAGTTCAACGCACACATCTGGTCAGGTGCTGCAAAAACATCATTGCACCTACTAGATAGAGTACAAAAGCGTGCGATAAAACTGTTAGGAGGATCAAACATAGCGAACTATATAGTCCCGCTAGAACATCGTAGGAAAGTCTCCTGTTTTACACTCTTTTACCGCTTTTATAACAACAAATGCTCAAACGAAATAGTCAGATGAATTCGTGCTATTTAATAGTTCAACCGCTATACTCGCTACGCAATGAATGTAAGTAAGTTTCCCAATCCTTTTTTCGGACGTACTCTGAAATATAGAGATTCATACATAAACCTAACAACACGAATGTGGATTCCTTTACCAAGCTCTGGTATTCCTTCCCATTATAGCTTACAGTCATTTGAAACCAACGTCACTCGGCCTATTTTCTTCTTATCACCTATTTCCTTAACGCATGAAGGGTATTTTTAACCGTTTCAATGCGCGGAAATTATAAAAAAAAATCCTGGCCTAAATCCTTTTTAGGTTTTGAATGTTTTGGTGGGGTCGTTGCTGATGCAGGCGGACGAGTTTTGGCGGTATACGGACAGTCTTATTAAGCTTTTTTTTAGATATTGCTAGCCTTGCTTTATTTAGGTCTGTTGGCTGCTACTTTTTTTGTCGTCAGCTATATTTATTTATTCAATCTACCCGACAGCGTGATATACCACCTTTTAGCAATCAACAGAACTGGTTCATCCATATGCATAGCATCGGTTGTGACTCAACTACAATCTCTCCTTTTTCATCTTGACAGGATTCTGTTGTATCCCTATAGTTTTGACGTTTAAGATTATGGTAAAGGATCCAACCATCATTCCTGGAGTAGCACTTCTCTAAATCCTCTCCAGTGCGCTTTCCTTGTTCACTTTTTTATTTTTGTGGTGCAGTGGCTTAGTGGTTAGTGCGTTAGACTACGAAGCGAGGGTTTCTGTTAAAATAGCGAAATTAATAACACCAAATCTACCTCAAATTTGCCGTTCTTATTCGACGTTACTTAATTTTTTATCACCTGCAGCGTTGTCTTGCAGATGAGGGTAAGACTAAGTATATGCTGTCAACACGAAATGACACACAACATCGACGAATTGGACAGAACGTTACAATTGACAGATATAACTTTGAGGTAGTACGGACCTTTGTCTACCTCGGCTCCGCTATTAACTCTGACAACATCTCGTCAGAAATCAAACGAAGAATTACTCTTGCCAACCGCTGTTTCTTCGGGCTAAGAAGGCATCATGCGAAATCAGGCGAAACTGTGACAAGCAACAACAGCAAAATAACCCCGTTTTGATAGTTTCCCTTTTCATTGCATTTCGTTGCACACATAAATGGAAAACAAACACACAATCGCAAACAGCACGAACACTATCCCTTCTCATCATCGCCGCCCGGGGAGCCATGAGCCATCCGCCACAGACAGAGCAGCTCCACCACCACCACCACCGTACGTCATTATGCATTCAAGGAGTCCACTGCAAACGAAATGAGATTCATTGCCCTGTGCTCGACATTTATACGTTATGCCACACACAGACAGTCAGTTATAACAAGAGCTAACCACCTCCTGCCTTACAAATTGTAGATACACTTTCATATTCATGACACAAGAGCCATCCATGCGTGACCCACAAAGTTTTCAATCTTTTCATGCCACGCTCCATTGTTTGGGTTATGCATCCATTAATGCATACTCATATGTATGGGATGTGTGAAAATGAAAGTTTCACTAATTTAACATCCTAGGTTGTTGATGGTGATGGAACTGCATTCGCAACAGTCTGCACGTTAGGAACGTGTTGATGATGAATAGGCATGAATTGATGGGGAAAGAATGTGTCTCATGATTATGATGTGTGACTGAAAAATAGAGGCTTGTAAACTATTTGAGGAAACTGAGTTCTTTGAACTTTTAGCTGAGTCTTGTGAGAATCCTTTTTGACATACTTACCAATGCGTGCAGTTAGGTATCTTCCAAATTCTAAAACACATCGAGCACCAACTATAGGTCTAATAAAGGGTCTGCCAAATACAAATTTCTTTTTTTATTTGAAAGTACAATCCTTCCGGTTAATAATGGCAAATAATTTCATTCAAATGGCTGCCTCGGCTGGCCATGCAGTAGCCTAAACGATCGGTCAAATTTTTAAGCACATTATTGATTGTGTGCAGCTGTACCTCACCAATGGCTTCACGAATATTGTCCTTTAAAGCGTCAATTGTCTCTGGCTTGTCGGCGTAACACTTATCTTTTACGGCACCCCACAAATAATAGTCCAACGGTGTCAAATCGCAGCTCCGAGGTGGCCAAACGACATCAGCTCTGCGGCTGATAATTCGATCTTCAAAAACAGGGTGCAAAATATCGAGTGTAGCTTCGGCTGTGTGGCACGTAGCGCCGTCCTGTTGAAACCAAATGTTGCCAATATCCTCCTCTTCAATTTTTGTGAACAAAAATTCGTTCAACATGGCCCGATAACGATCGCCATTGACTGTAACGGCCCACTCCTTGCTCATTTTCGAAGAAAAATGGACAAATTATGCCTTTGGACCAAAATCCGCACCAAACAGTGACTCGTTTTGGGTGTATCGGCTTTTCAATGTATGCGTGCGGGTTTTCTGTGCCCCAAATGCGACAATTTTGCTTGTTTACATACCCGCCAAGATCAAAATAAGCTTCATCTGAAAAGATGATTTTTTTGGCAAAATCGGCATCTTCTCTAAGTCGATCGTAGGCCCACTTAGCGAAGCGAAAACGCATTGGATGGTCAGTTGGCTTCAACTCCTGAACCAATTGTACTTTGTATGGCGTCATACCAAGGCCTTTATGCAAAATATGTCTCAATGATGTCTCTGAAATATTCAATTGTTGAGAACGACGGTGAATTGATGTTGATGGCGCTTCACGCACACTCTCTGCCACAGAAGATCATTCAGGAATTTGATTCGGTAAAGTGAACAGCATGACAAGAGTATGTCTTCCTTCAGCTGTACCAAGACCACAGGATCCAGTTTTTTTAGCTCATTCCGAGCCTCTTAAAAAAATTGATTCCATTGTCGGAATGGATTTTATTGCATAATCCACGACAAGCAACGAATCTTTCTCGTCGACAAATCCGAGTGGACCCCCAGGTGGGACGCCTTCATTGCTAATCATATAATAGCAGCCAGGTTTACTTAATGAGTGTAGTAACGTCGACGACGTCTATTAGCGCCTAGAAAAAACTATCACCGACTATAAAGGTATCCCCGATTCCCAACAGCAAATTTAAGAAGCTACTCGTGACAGTTTTATACTTTTGGATATTGACAGGCGGTCCCAGGTGTTATTACTTTCGGAATTTTAACCAGGGACCCCGCGGTTTGTAGTCCAACGTACTAGGTAAGGTTGGCTGGTGGGTTGACACTCAGGTCAATATAGACCCATTGTGATGCCCGTTTGGAATCCACGTGTGTGATTAGTTCCTTCATTTATCCCGTTACTGTCCATTGTTATTAGTCGCTTTCCAGTCATCCAGATGTTGTTGCAAACCCCAAAATATTAGGAAGGGGGATTTCGGATAGATTCGCGAAGCCATGGAAAAGTATTTTCTTAAGGTTCTCATTTTAAATTGGCTGAGGTCTGGGAAGTGGCACAGAAAGTGGAGGGTATCCTCGTGTATTTTTTTATCACCACAGCCACTATACAAAGGTCTTCATCTATACGATTTATTTTCAGTTTGTGGGTTTTAAGTATATGTTATGTCCAGTTAGAACCCCTACTAGTGTCGAAATAGATTTCCTGTTTCTTTGAAGTAGTTTGTGGGTTCTGGCTTTGTCATACTCATCCTTTTGGATGTTTCACAGGTGGGTACGGAGTTTGCCAATATTCAGTGTCTTCTGTCCCACCCGTGATTTCAGGTTACATAGTGCCAATCAATGCTGGAGCAATTCCATTGCACTGTATGCTTCTGTGTCCGGGGACCCAGCAGAACTAAACATTATGTTGGACGCCAAGAACCTTCAGCTCTTCACGACAACGCTTCATAAGCGTAGATTTTATTTCGACAGCAGAGATTGCTTTTATTTCAGCCTGACTGTCAATGAAGATGGTGATATCATCGGGTGGTATCGCCAGCATAGAGGTCGCTACTGCCAATATCTCAGCCTGGAAGACACTGCTGTGCTCAGGGGCAATCCGGCTCCAACGCCTACGTCTATTTTTAAGCCATCAGTGTAGATGGATACGGTTTCTATGCCCAGTTTGTTCCTCTCCCACACATCTCTACTTCCAATGCACTAACCACAAAGCCACTGCACCAAGGTTCCCCAAAAATCCAACCCCGAATTTTGCTGGTTACCCAGAAACGCTGTATACGATGTCAACCAGTAGCTTTTCGTTGATAGAAGGTGCGCGGGTTTTTTTGTCCTATTTTTAGCTCGATGTAAATAATTTCCATTTACTGGCATAATACATCAAGAAATAGATCTTCGTGGGTGACTTGGTCGCCGTTGCTATTTTGCAGATCCATCCTTCCCACCTAAAGCTGATTCGTTTTTTTTTTTTTTGTAGAAACACCAAATTTTTGTCTTGCCTCGGGACTCTTAGTTACTTAAAGCTGAAGGCATGCTGTCTTTTTATACCCTATCCCATAGGGAATATTAGTTTTGATACATAGTTTGTAACATAGAGAAATGTTTTAGATGCTATTCGAACAAGTGTAAACATTTTCAAAATCCGATCACTGCCACTCCCACTTTTTAGAAAAACCTTACTTTTGGTCAAACGGTTAAGAATTTTGAAAAAGTGGCTGAACAGCATATTTAGGCAATCTCAATATCTATATTACGTTTGTAAATATTTTTACCACGCCCATTTTTTGGGGGTGTTTTTAGTAAACAAACTTTTTTTCGGTCAAATTTTCAAGCATTCGGAAAAACTTTTGATGCAAAAACTTTAATTTTTGAACATTTCGTCCTTACACCATTTTAACACACGCCTACTTTTTGAGGGCATTTTCCTATAAAAAAAATGGTATACCCTAACGCATAGCTTATGCAGGAAAAAAAAAGTTTTTTGTTGAGCCATACACTGTTTAAACAATATGTTGTGACAACGTCATTTTCTATATTTCATCGCCATAAAGCGCACATTTTGGGGATATTAATTTTAAGGATGGGATGGGATAGTGTATTAAACGATCCGCACAGCGGATTGTAGCCTTCCCATATTTTTTTTTTCCACAATCTGCCGAAGTGTGAAGATTTTATCAGATGAGGACTTTCCTGACCTAGATCTTTCGCAATATCATCTTATACCTTCATCGCAGCGTTAGCGCATATAAGGATAATGTTGCCAAATTTGGCCCTGATGCGAATTTTTACAATGCCTTTGCTAATGTCTTGAAGGCATAAGAAATCAGAATAGTCGCTGTTTCTGCTCACTATAACACGGTCCGTAATAGTTGTCACTGTTTTTCATCCTCTGTTTGCTCCGTCTATCCTATCGAATTTCCTGGATGACAGTAATGTCTACTTTGTAGCAGCTTAGGACTTCCGCTAGTTGTTCGATTGCACCTCTCCTATTTAATGTTCTCACATTACAGGTGCAGATACGAAGGTTTCGCATGTTCAGATCAGTCGTTTCCCCTGTACATACATATAGACCAAATTATCCCAGCACACGTCCACCATTGGGGTTTTGAGGTCGAATGTTCATAGCATTGGAATTTTATTATCAAAATAAAATGCATTTATTACATTGAGTTCTAGAGTCTCTATAGTCAATTAGTCAACAATGTACTTATACGTAGAGAAGGTTGCTTCAGGTGTACCACACCCACTTCATTTTTAAGCAAATTGTGTGCTGTGACCGCGGATTTCCACTATTACCTTCTACTACCTCATTATTTGCCGATTACAGGAAATCCTACTCTTAAGGTGGATTAAACAGTTTGCTTCCATAGGAAACTCAAATAAATAACCGACTTATGTTCTCACTGATTATTATTTGCTTTAAGCCATTGGTGTACAGTGCGATCGAAAAGACTTATTTAGGCCTCATTGAAACCCGCTATTGGACATTTTCGTTTGTTTTTTTTCAGATTTTTAAGAGGCAATCAGTGGCAAGTCAATATTAAGCTTCTGAACTTTTGTATAAAATTAATTTTTCTTTTAAATGATCCAGGTTAGTTTTTCTGGAATATGAGTTTTTTTTTTTTTTTTTTTTTTTTTTCCGTGGGCTGGTGGAAATCTTCATAGACACGATGAGCACGTGCCCAAAGTAGTGTGAGATTTTTACTCACTAAAACCACCACCCATTTGGTATTTCTATTGCAACTAAGTATTCGACTTATCCAGCAATTTTTTTTATCACGATTATATAATATGTTTGGCAGGTAACTTTCCTTTGAGAGTTCCTGCTTTTCCGCAATTATAGCGCGGTTTGTTATTATCGGGCCAAATCTAAGGGTTTAGTTCTTTGAAGACGCCGCAATATATTTGTTTCGTCCAGAATTTGGAGGACTGTTGTGTTAACGTGTCCTAATAAACGTTTTTTATGTTTTCGTGCAAAATTTTTTGTTTCATCTTTAACCGCGGGAATACCCAGATCTCTGCGTAGATCTTCGTTCCTTATGTACCACGGCGCATTGACGAATGATCTTAACATTTTGTTTTCAAAAGTTTGTAAAATGTTTAGATTCGTTTCACTGGTACAACCCCATAGTTGTATACCATATGTCCAAACCGGTTTTAGCACTTGCTTGTATAATAGCAGCTTGTTATCAAGGTTAAGCTTCGAATATTTTCCGAGCAACCAGTACAGTTCTCTGTATTTATTCTTAAGTTCTTCGCATTTCTTTTTTACATGCGACTTCCATTTTAATTTTGCATCGAGTGTCATACCGAGATATTTCGCTTCATTTGCAAACGGGACTCGAACCGTATTTAGAAATACAGGCAAATTGTTTGTCCGTTTATACGAAAAATCTACATGGATCGATTTGCTCTCATTAAGTGCAATCCGCCAGGATTTAGTCCATTCATTAACCTCGTTAAGAGCGTTTTGTAATTTAATATTTGTTTCCTCTATTGTTGTGGCAACTGCTAGTATAGCAGTATCGTCAGCAAACGTTGCAACTATTGTATCGTTTGTTTGTGGGATATCACGAGTGAATATGAGGTACAGGATTGGTCCAAGGACGCTTCCTTGCGGTACACCTGCCATTATTTCTTTGAACTCGGAATATTCGCTTCCAAGTTTCACACGGAAGAGTCTATGCTCAAGATACGACACGAGGATTTTATATAATTGTTCTGGCAAAACTTGACTTAGTTTATAAGTAAGGCCTTTGTGCCACACCTTGTCAAAAGCTTGCGACACGTCAAGAAATACGGCTGAACAAATTTTCTTTTCTTCGAAAGCTTTCTCAATTACATCTGTAATTCGATGTACTTGGTCCACCGTTGAATGTTTACTTCTAAACCCAAATTGATGGTCAGGTAAAAGACGTTTCTGTTCAATTATGGGGTGTAAGCGACCGAGTAATATCCGTTCAAAAACTTTTGAAATGATTGGAAGAAGTGAAATAGGCCTGTAAGATTTTATTTCATTCGGTGATTTTCCTGGTTTTAGAACCATAATCACTTCCGCGACTTTCCACTGTCTTGGTATGTATTCTAATCTGATTGCTGCATTTATAATAAAAAGAAGCTTAGTTAATGCTTTCCGAGGCAACATTTTAAGAAGTTCTCCTGTAATCAGGTCATAACCCGGAGCTTTTTTAGGCTTTAGTTTCTGTATTTCCCGTTTAAGCTCGGCAATACTTGCATATCTTACTATGTTATTATCGGTTGTACTCTCGAATATATTAATGTTTTCATTTTGCGCCGGACCATCAAATGGCTTAAATGTTTCCTCAAGATGTGAGGCAAAAACGTCAGCTTTTTCCTTATCGCTCTTTGCCCAAACGTCTTGAGTTACCCTAATGGGCGGCACAGCGATTTTTGGCCGTTTTATGACTCTAATTGCTTTCCAGAGCGAATAATTCGATTCCTTTCCAGCGGTTAGGCTTTGCAGATAAGTTTCTACTGAATGGTTTTTAAAGTATTTAATCGAATTTGATAGCAAATTACTCAACCGATTGAGATGTGTTTTATCTTGCGGGGCACGAGTTTGGTGCCATCTTTTACGAGCTTTTCTTTTTTGTCTTACTAAATCTTGTATTTCACGGGGGTACTTAATTTTACTATAGCTCACTATTTTGTTCTGTTGAGGAGTATTATTCCATGCTGCTTTTTGGATGGTATTGATAAATGAGTCAACAGCGACTTCGAGTTCCAATGGGGTTCTAAGCGATACACCCAGTCGGATATTATTTTCAATATCGTTTTTGAAACCTTCCCAGTTGGTTTTCGCGTTTGTTAATCTGGGTGGTTTTTCATTTATAATCAGTGACTCGCTCATTGTTAAGATGACTGGAGAATGATCAGAGGAAAGATCAAAGCATTCTTCAACTTTGATTCGATTGGACGGCAGACCTTTTACAATGAAAAAATCGATCAAATCCGGTATTTTTCTAGCATCAGTTGGCCAGTAAGTTGGTTTTCCCGTAGAATGAAATTCGGTATTGTACTTTCTACCTATATCATAAAGCATCCTACCTTTCTGTGATATGCATCTAGATCCCCAGAATGTATGTTTTGCATTAAAGTCCCCTCCGATGACAAAACGTTGTCCAAGGGAATTAAGCAAGTTTTCAAAGTCAATTTTCTCAACCTTGCATCGTGGTGGGCAGTAAATAGACGATATCTTCAGAAAGGATTGTCTGCTTTTGACTTGTATAGAGCTAACTTGCATTGTTTCGATTTCTAGTTTAAGATCAATCGAATGTTCGATACACTCTTTTATATATAGTGAGGCTCCACCTCTAGCCTTATTCGATGGATGTAGAGCATGATAGTCGAGGTAACCTTTTATTTTTAAGTTCGAATTACTCTTTGCGTGAGTTTCGGATATTAAACAGATGTCTATATCTTTTTCCTGCATAAATAATTCAAGTTCTCCAAGTTTTTGCCAAAGGCCATTGGCATTCCACGTAAGAATTTTAAGCAATCTATTCATGTTAAAGGTGGGGTACTTCTATTGCGAATACTATTTTCGAGCTTAACGAGCCTGTCAAAAATAAGTTTATTCGTTTTGCTTTGTTCCTCAAGTTTTGAAAGAATAATCGAAAATACATTTGAAACTGGGTCAGGTGAGATATTTTTTTGGGCGTTATTGGATACTGTAGCTTGAGCATACGTTTGTACATTTGGTTTTGGATGTACAAGATCCGAACGGATATCTGATGGCCGCGTAGTTTGTGGACATTTAGGTTCTTCGATTATGGCCTGCTTTTTCTTCGACATATTTTTAATCGGAATTTTAGGCTGTTGCTTGTTTAAATTTAATTTCTGTGAATTAATACTATTAAATTTCGTCCGTCTTTTTTGCAACTCTTTAGCTACTTCGCAGCCGCGATAATTTGCCGGATGATTGCCTTTACAGTTAATGCAGATAGCAAGAGCTTTCTTATCTGACATACAATCTACCGTCAGGTGATTGCCGGCACATTTTACACACCGCGGTTCTTTTTGACAATAGCTTTGCGTATGATTGTATCCTTGGCAGCGCTTGCACTGGGGAACTAGTTTGGAATCCTTACGCATAGGCTCTATTTTTACAACAATATTAAGTATTGTTTTTATTTCATAAATTTTGTTCAAACTTTCTGTTTTATCGAAAGTGAGTATAAATAAAGGAAGGCCGCGTTTTATTACATTTCCTTCGCCATCTTTTTGCTTTTGGTCTCGTTTGACAATGTTAACGGCATCTATGACTTTATATTGCCTGTTTTTCAGATCATTTACAATGTCATCCTTTAAGCACGACGCATGTAACCCTCTAGCTACAACGCGTAAAGGCCTTTCAGATTTATTTTCAAAAGAATACCATTCTATTTTATCGATATTAAGCTTGCGAGATAATAGACGGTAACTTTCAGGGTCTTTAACGCAGACTTTCCATGTATTTTTTCTTAGCGAAGTTACTTGGTAGCCCGATAATGGCAACGATTTTAGCAAGGTATGCAACTTGTTAAAGTCGTCAATACCGATCACATTAATTGGCGGTGGGGGACGTTGTTTTAGCTGTTTCGCTTTGTTAATAATCTCTTTGTCGCGGTTTATTATTTCAGGAGAGGATACAGCTTTCCTCTTTTTAACTGGTCTTTTCTTTAAGATCCAGTCAGTTTCGCGACTGAGTTCTTCTTCATCCGTGTGGTATTCCGAATTCACGGGGCCGTTTGAACTTGTTTTTGGTATTTTAAATGAACTCTTCAGAGTCATATTTTCTTCCTTTAGATGGAGAATTTCTTTACGAAGCTCTTCGCAGAGCAGTTCGACATTGTTAAGCCTTGTTCGAAGAACGTCGTTTTCTTCCTTTAGGCTCTTATTTTTCACTGAGTCTCGTTTTTCGTGGGCTGACACTTCTGGTGTTGTCGAGCTCCTTGAGACACATATATTTTTTTGAGATCCTGATGTAGGTGACCTCGTTACCCTTGAACTTTTCCCGAAAGGGTTACACATTTGCAATAATTGGCTCTCCCCAGAATCCGTAGAGCCGACCTCCGTAGAGGGTGGATTTTCCAGTGAAACTGAATTGCCACCTGGGGTAGTAAATCTTTTCGTTGTACTCATTGCATTTTTGTTGTTTGTATACGCTTTACACTCGGTATACGGGGAGTGGATTTTAGTCGCCTTCTACGACAGGCATGCCTTACCTCGGGTATATTCTGACCCCTAACCCGAAGGGTTCATTTCTGATCTGATCAGCCATTATCTATTCCTGATATACCTTCTGATCAGCCATTATCATTCCTGATATACCTCCCATCCGTGTCTTTACGAGGTTGTTTCAAGTTCCTTAGTTTTTGTTTTCTCCGAGGGTAGACGAAAATCTTTCGTAGACCCTATGAGAGTAGTATCAGATTCTTACTGACTTAAAACACCTCCCTTCGATAATAATTGTTAGTTACTTCAACCAAAGATTATGAATTCTATACAGATGGCGCACTCCATATAAGAAAAATTGTTCTATGGCGGGTCGTGCTGGCACAGCCCGCCATATGTTTTTGTTCTTTTTTTCATGTGTTTTCATGCACACCGCCCGCCCGTACCATGAAGCTACTGAGCAAAAGTTTCTGTTTTTTTTGTACTCAATGCGTCATCTGTATAGAATTCATGATCTTTGCTACAACTAAGATAAATCTTATCAAGCAATTTTTCTATCACGAAATTAAAACTTTTGCAGGTTACTTTCCATTCAATGATCCTGCTTGATAGTTAGTCCTTAGTTTTCGTTCTTTGTAGTCGGCGCAATAAATTGCTATAATTTAAAATTTGTATTCTTGATATGTCCGGTAAGTCAGTTTCTAAGCTTTCGCTATACCATGTTGCGGCGCTTGAACAATTTCTCTAACCACTTTATTTTGAAAAAAATTGTAAAGTATTTGCATTTGATTTGTTGGTACAACTCCAAAGTTGTATATCATGTGTCCATATTGGCTTTAACACTTTTAACAATGAGCTGGGAATGTTTTCCGAGTACCAAATACGTTTTTTCTTAATTTGATTTCGAGTTCTTTAATTCTATATCAACTGTGTGTCGAGTGTCATTTCCAGTCATTTGGCTTCTTTTGCAAAAATTCCGCACTGATTTTAGGAAAATTGGAAAGTCTATATCTTTCTTATTGGTTAAATTCACGTGAATAGATTTAGTTTCGTTGAGGGCTTTAAGCCAGTCATTCGTCCATTCATTCTCTTTATTCAGTGCGCTTTGCAGTATAGCAGTCGTTTCTTCGATCGTTTTACATACTACTAGGAAAACGGTGTTAACCTCAAACGTACAAGATTTGTGCCATTTTTTTTTCGGTATATCACGAGTATAACAGTTAGGGATGTGGCCCAAGAATACTTCCTTGTGGTACGCCGTACGAGCTATTTTTAAGCTCCGAGTATTCGCTTCCATGTCTAACACGGAAGAGTCTTTCCCGAGTTATGATTCTAGGATATCATAATAGGTGATCCATTTCGATGTTCCCTACTTTTTTAAAGAAAAAAAAACAGAAAATTCAAATTTAATGGAGAATGTTTATTATCATTTGAAAGAACATTCCTTGGCATTAATTTTTTGAAGATTATGTCTATCAAATATTGGCCGTTGCTACGTCGCAGATGGTCCGTCCGTTGAGTCCAATTTTCGATCACCCGTTCGAGCATTTCGACTGGTAACTGGCGAATGACACGCGTGATGTTTTCCTCCAAGGCCTGAATCGAAGCGGGTTTGTCGGCATAAGCTTTTGACTTTACATATCCCCACAGGAAAAAGTCTAACGGTGTGGTATCACACGATCTTGGTGGCCAATCGACCGGCCCAAAACGTGAAATTATGTGCTCACCGAAATGTTCTCTCAATAAACCCATTGATTGATGCGATGTGTGGGAAGTTGCTGAAACCAAATGTCGCCGAGATCACGAGCTTCAATTTCAGGCATCAAATAGTCGGTTATCATGGCACGATAACGGTCGCCATTGACGGTTACGTTCGCACCGGCATAATTTTTAAAGAAATATGGACCGATGATTCCATCGGCCCACAAACCACACCAAACCGTTGTTTTTTCTGGATGAAGTGGCAGTTCTTCAATCTCTCCAGGTTGCTCTTCGTCCCAAATGCGGCAATTTTGTTTGTTTACATTGAGCCAGAAATGGGCCTCATCGCTAAACAAAATTTGCCTCGAAAACGTCGGATCTTCTTGGAACTTTTCAAGAGCCCGTAGAGCGAAGCGATGTCGCTTGGGAAGGTCGAGCGGCTTCAGTTGTTGCACAAGCTGTATTTTGTACGCTTTCAATTTAAGATCTTGACGTAAAATGCGCCAAGTCGTTCCATACGTAAGTCCGAGTTGCTGCGAACGGCGCCGAATCGACTCTCTACGGTCTTCGTGTACACTCTCAGCTACGGCCGCTATATTTTCTTCACAGCGTGCTGGACGTGGTCTATTCGGTCGAATATTATCCAGTAATGAATGCTGGGTCTCAGAATGGGTGATGGTGTTGCGAATAGTACGCTCAGTAGGCCGATTATGTTGACCATAAGTTGAGCGAAGTGCACGAAACACATTCCTCACAGAACGTGAATTTTCATAATAAAGTTGAACAATTTGTAAACGTTGTTCACGCGTAAGTCTTTCCATTAGAAATGCCAAACAATACTAAACAAAAATAACATGACAGCATGACACGACTCACACGTGATCCGTCAAAAAGGCTATTGAAAAAAGTATCTCTACTTGGATCACCCTTTATAAGCAACCTGGGAGGACTTATCGTAATTTGCATTTGAAGCCATCGTGCCTTACGTTATCAAAGGCTTGCCAGACGTCCAAGAATGCACTTGAGCGCTACATTTTTTCTTCGAATGCTTTCTTGATTACGTCGGTAATTCTGTGCACCTGGTCGATCATGCATCAAATGCTTACTTCTGAGCCCAAAGTCCCAAACTATTGGTTAGTAAACCTCTTAGTAATATACTCTCAAAAATTTGGGATATGATAGGAAGGTGGTTTACCTGGTTATCTATTTCCGCAACTTTCCATTAGCTCGACACTTGTTTTAATGGGAGCACAGCATTTATAAAATGGAGATGCTTAATTCATGCTCTCCTTGGTAGAGAATTGAGAAATCATAACCAGGAGCTTTCTTAAGTTTAAAATTCCCAATCTCGAGTTTTAGTTTTTAAAGTGTTGCTCTTGTGAGTGCTAAGTCGTCAAATAGTACTTCCGTCCTATTGATATTGACGTAAAACGCTTGCGTTCAACTTCAACCTGAAGTTCATAGGGTGTCGTTAGTGGAACACTCAGTTCAACATTTCCTCCTATATCGTTTCCAAAATCTTTCCAGTTAGTCTCGCTGGCTCTTATAGACTGAAGGGTATTTTTTAGAGGTATAGAACTTCGAATTGAAATAAAACACAAGAAACGTCCATCAATTTGGCTGCATTGGACGGATAATTTTATGACATTACTGTTTAAATATAATTTCGGATGTGTTGCCGCCCCCACAGTCAAGAGATCCAATTTTCAACCACTTTTTCGAGCATTTGCGGCCGTATGTCGGCAATAACGCCAGGAATGTTGGCTTCCAAGTCCCCTAACGTTTCTGGCTTGTTGCCGTAGACGAGCGGCTTCACATATCCCCAAAGAAAATAATCCAATGGTGTCAAATCACACGATCTTGGTGGGCAATTGACAGGTCCATTCCGCGAAATCATGCGCTCATCAAATGTTTCCTTCAATAAATCGATTGTGACGTGCGCTGTGTGGCATGTAGCGCCGTCTTGTTGGAACCACATATCACCCACATTCATGCCATCTAATTCGGGAACAAAATAGTCGTTTATCATGGCTCTGTACTGGTCTCCATTAACGGTAACTGACTCTCCATCATAATTTCGGAAGAAGTATGGCCCAATGACTCCACCAGCCCATAGAGCACACCAAACAGTCAGTTTTTGTGGATGTAATGGCGTCTCAAGGGTCTCATGTGGATTCTCTTCACTCCAAATGCCAACCAAAATTGAGCCTCATCACTAACCAAAAAATTTTGCGATGAAAATCAGCATCGAGATCAATCTCATTTTCGGTCCATACACCAAAATCACGACGCATTGTATGGTCTCGCGACTTTAATTCTTGCTCAAGCTGGATCTTGTAGATCGTGGATCGTGGGTTTTCTACCCTATATGCGATAATTTGAAAAATCACTGAAGATGATTTTCTTAGATATAAAAATGGATCTTGGTTTGTTCGGATGCTTAAAACTAGAAAACGACTGGACCAAATTGGATACTTCCTTCTGCGGATTTGTTCGTAATTGCTCCGCGAAGGTTTAGGAAAAAAGAAAAATTGAAAAATTCTCAACAGGTGGTGCTGTAGGCGGTCATTCCATTTGATAGCACAGTAATAATAAATAAATAAATAATTTATATGGCAAAACAACGTTTGACGGGCCAGCTTGTTTTCTTAGAAAAATCAACATCCACTTTTTGTTCTTCCAAAATCCATTCAACGAACTCTCTTCTCGCTGCATTGAGCATGAAGTTTGAAGTCGTTCGTGAGAATTCGCTGTAGAGAGCTTCTCGAAATGCCCAATTCTTGACTAAAGTGCCGAATTGGTGTTCCTGGACAGTCAGCAATACTCTCCGAACAGCTTCTATGTTTTCTGTTGAACGACTTGTGACAGGATAACCAGAGAGTCTTAGATCTCTTATTGATCTCCCTGAATTTTTCAATCATACTCTTCACAGTTGATGGTTTTAAAACAATATGGCGGCCATATTTTGTACGAACATTTCGGACCGTAGTTGACAAACCTTCATCATTTTTAAAATATTTTTTTCTAACCCCGAACTGGATTCATTCTTCAGGCATGCTTTCATCCGACCAAATTCTGCTTATGAGTTGCTGAATGTTACTCACCAAATCAAGACTTTACAAAGAGGTCGTGACGTGATGTCGTAGAGTCGGTGTTTGTGACCATCAGCTAGGTTTAATAAAATCGCATTGCCTACCATATGACCAACTTTTTATTAAAACAAATCTCCAATCCAGCGATTCAGAAACCCGATCAGAATTTTTGTACTTCTTGCCCACTGTGTGACTCCAAATGTGTAAAGTGAATTATTACGTGAGCCTGAGCACACTAGATGTACACTTTCAGCTAGAATCGGTCCACCAGCATCCAACCAGGTATTTGCAAATGGACAAGTCGTGTCCAATTTCGGAGTAATTCCTACGACTCGTTATGGTGGTAACACGTTGCGTGTATGCATCATGAAAAGATGAAGGTGGTTATGTGCTCACATTAAACTATAGATATTGGGGATATGCGTCTGCACATTGGATATCCCGCCGTGCAGACAAATTTACGGATACCAATGGAGATTCTACCGTTAAAGAACGGCTGCAAGTGCTCCTCTAATTTGAGCTGATGACAAGGCAGTGCAGTCGGTAAGCACGTATAATAACACCGACCCAATTTGTTTTTATTATCGTTGTGGAAAAATACTTCAAGAATATAAGCACGTCATGATGCAAATCACGAATCTATTATATGTTAAGTTTGCATTGCATATCTAGATAGTTCGGGATGTTGGTCATATTATGAATAATTATTGTCGGATATTAAAAATAATATGTTGGCATTTTGAATACCTAATAGGATGCACAAGTAGCAAGAACTTGTGTACCTCTAAAGTAAGTCAAGAATCTACCCCATCAACTCAACATCTGCAGCGGTAATAAAAAATAAGACAAAGTGTCCAGCCAGCTGGTGGTAGTGGTGAGATGGTTCCCTTTATTGTTGTGATCGTTTCAACTTGATACAAAATATTTAACCGCTGTCACTTGTCAGCACTTTTCGATTTATGTTTTACTGCCAGCGGTAGTAAAACCAATAGGGCTTGTAATTTCAAAATTTTATAACTCTTTATGGTTATCCTTTGAGACAAACGAGGCGTATTTTGCAATTAAACACTTGAAATGGAAATTTTATTTTCCTTCATCATGGAATTAAATATTTTTCACAAAAATTCAGTACAAGTAGGAGCACTTTAATATTAAAGGATACGTGCTGGGAAGGCATTTATGAAATATAAATCGTAAGGCTGTATATGTATAGCAGCTTCTGCAGTTCCCCTTGAATTGGGGGAGTGTCAGTTATCGAATATGTATGCATTCGTTGGCCATATTTTTATTTTTGTTTGGAAATTTTATTGGATTTTTATGAGCGAGTAAATAAATATTTGCGCGCTCAAAAATGAAATGATGTCCTGTGGCGTTGATCGAAATTGGTATTCCGCTTCATGCTGTTTTGAATATTGTGCAGTAAAAATCTGTTTCAATAAAATTTATTTATTGATGTTTTTATTTAAGCAGAGAAACTGCGCTGCCATACTTCATATGACAAATCGGTTTGAATATATTTGGTTTACATGGGTGCTCATTTGCTGATGAAGGTAAGTGGTCTTTCAAAAAGGACACTTGACTCATAAAAAACAAAATAAGTTGTGTGATTCTTCCATTTGATTCTATAGCACAAATCATCAAATAACGGATGGGTCAAATACAAGTATCTTTTTAAAAATGCAATTAAATGAACAAAATTAAATTTTGTCCATATATTATGGCTTTTTTAATAAGAGCAAATATTAATCCCATTAATTATGGAATACAACGTCGTTTAAGTGGCCGCCTCGGCTGGCTTCGCAGTAGCGCATTCTGTCACTCCAATTTTCCAAACCCTTGTTAACGGTTTCGGGCTGCTTGGATGATATTGACTTTAAGTGCTTAAATCGTTTCCGGATTGTTGGCATAACATCCACAAAAAAAGTCCAAATGGGTAAAATCGCAGCTCCTAGGCGGCCAGTTGACATCGCCAAGACGGCTGGTAAGACGATTTGGGAATTTGGTTCGCAAAAGATCGATGTGACATGGGCTGTGTGTCATGGCGCGCCAACTTGCATGAACCAGAGATTGTCCAAATTCATGTCTTAATTTTCATTTAAAAAAAAAAACCGGTTAACATGGCTCTGTAACGCCCACCGTTGACCGAAACGTTGTTCCCAGCTTAATTTTCGGAGAAAAATTGTACAATTATGCTACCACTCCATAATCCGCACCAAACTCTCACTCTCTGTGGATGCATTGTCATCTCTACAATAACGTGCTGGGTTTCCGAACCCCAGATGCATCAATTTTGTTTGTTAACGTAGAATTAACGAGATCAAAATGCGCCTCGTCAGAAAATATGATATTTCGCCTAAAATCTTTGTCTAATTCAAGCCCTAAAAGCCAAACTGCGAAGCGAAACGAAGCGGATGGTCGTGCGCCTTCAATTGCTAGTCAATTGGACCTTGTAAGCGAATAGTCCGAGATTTTTGTACAGAATTCTCCTCAGGCTAGTGCGGGAAATGTTGAGCTGTTGAGATCGATGGTGAGTTGTCTCTCACATTCTCGGCTTCAGCAGCCACATTCTCTTCTGTGCACAAAATACGACGACGGGGACCATGAGTGTTCGCCACTAGCATATTAGTCTCACAAACTTTTTGTACAAAACTTGCGTACAGCAGGCGCGGCAAGTGCTTCATTACGGCCGAAACTTCTTTTCAAATAAATAACTGTTTGAGCTACAGAGCACTCATTTTGGACTTTGGGTCCTCGATAAAGATGTTGTTGGAAACCTGAAAGATCAGAGAGATGGATTTCGAAAAGATTCGTGAGGTCATGGAAAAAATATTTTCCTAAAGTTTGTATTCTTAATTGACTGAGACCTGAGACAGAGAGTGGAGGGTATCCTCGTGTATTTCTTCATCATCGCAGCTTCTGCAAAGATCGCCATCTACAAGATGTATTTTCAGTTCGTGGCTTTTAAGTAAGAGCCCCTAATAGTGTCGAAACAGATTCCCTGTTTCTTTGAAGGAGTTGGTGGGTTCTGGCTTTGTTATACCCAAGCCACATCCTCATGGATGTTTCACAGATGGGGAGGGAGTTCCACCTGTTTTTGGCGATATTCAGAGTTTTCTGTCCCACCCGTTATTTGAAGTCACATGATCAATGTTCAATGATCAATGCCTGTGGCAGATCCTTTCCTCGCCAGTTCATAACCAATTTCATTGCCCTGTATGCCACTGTTGATGGGGACCCAGCAGACCTTAACATTATTTTGGACGACGAGAACCTTCAACTCTTCACGACAACGTTTCACAAGCCGAGATTTTATTTCGACAGCAGAGATTGCTTTTATTGAAGCCTGACTGCCAACGATGTTAGTGATATCATCTAGTGGTATCACCAGCATTGAGGGCGATTTGACTGCCTCTACTACTGCCAATATCTCAACTCAGCCTGTCTTCTGGATGATGAAAAGTGGTAGTTTGCATTAGTGTTTTTGAAATCACTCCCACTCCAACTAATACGTCCATTTTTGAACCATCAGTGTAGATGGTTATGGTTACGGTGTCCATATCGCTCCTCACCCATTCCTTTCTGCTTGGAAAGATGCCGGAAAATGCTCTTTGAAAATCAGGATGAGACAGAATGTAGTCAGAGGATACACCTGGGCCCAGGTATCTGTTTATAACTTGAGGGTGTCCTCCTGAATTTATTTTTCAGCAGTTGAGCTGGCTGATTCATAGTGCACTTTTGACTGCAGATTCTTGCATATAAAGGTTGAGGATGGTTTCCAGTAGCGCCCACACATGCTATCCTTTGTACCTTTGTCATATTTTTCAGATGGGTGACTTTATTTGTGGATTGCCACCATACAAGTCCTCCATATGTTAATATAAGTCTTACAATGGCCATGGACATCCAAAGAATAATCCTGGGGTTCGGACCCCCTTTTTTTCGAATATGTGGGTATCCGTGGTGTAGTGGTAATGTGTTCGCCTGTTGAGTGGAGGGTTGCGCGTTCAATCCCAGCCAAAATCCATTAAACTTTTATTAAAAGAAATAAAAAAGGTCGGTAGTTACTCCTAAGAGTATACACCATTTTGAAAGCTCTGCGAATTTAACAAGCACAAAAAACAGTGACTTCCCGATGTAAGTTCGGACACCACCCATGGAGTAAGTCTCCACTACATCCAAAATCTTTCCTATCACTCTCTTTCTTCCCCTTCTCTATCGCTTGTACTGTGGTAAAACATTTAAAAGAATATTCATAACCCCTTGAGTGCGAGTAAATTATAAAAAAAAATATTCGGTTACATGTATAGAAATCTAGTATGGGCTTTTTTATTCCCTCGCACACATTTAGCTTCCAGTTAAGTTTTATTTTGTCAAGGATAACACCAAATTGTTTTGCGATGTCGGATAATTTGAGGGTAGTCTTGTCGATAACCGGTAGGTTGCATAATGGTATTTTTCTCTTATTAGTAAAGAGAACTTTTTTTTTTTTTTGAAAAGGCAGGATAAGATTTTGTAGAGCACTTGTCTTTCGCACTATCGCCTCCAGTACGAGATTGAAGAAGTCTCCTTGCCGAAATGCGGTGCATGTTTGGAATAGTTCGGATTAGCTACTTCCAAACTGCACGTTGCAGCGAGTGTTTTCCAGCGTCACGCGACACAGCTGAATCAGTTTTGCCGGGATTCCGAATTCGGCCATCGCCATCGAATTCGGCCATCGCGGCTTTGAAGTCGATGAATAAGCGGTGAGTTTCGACCGGATGTTGTTATGATCGCGCGACTCTTCAATCTCCTTGAGCTGGGAGGCTGCGTAGACTCTCTTCTTTCTACGCAGGGTCTTCTTTTTCTCCCTTCTCCTGGCTCAATACTCTTCTCTCGTTGCCCTTGTTTTGCGCTGCAGCGCTAACTTCTGTGCATCTTCTTTCACCTTTTTCTTGTACACGCATTCATCATCATACCACGGGCTCTTTCTCGGCGGTGGCTGGTATCCTACAGTGGTTTCGGCTACCTCCTTGATGATGTCGCGATACTGGCACCACTGATTGTTGGCTACTGTGGTAGGTGGAGTGCACAGAGGAGAGTTTCATACTCAGGCGCTTACTGTAGGCTCTGGCTACTCCAAGTTTGCTAAGGCGTCCAACGTCGAATTTCTTCTTCAGGAAAGTAAAGTCGTTTTGAAGTGATGGTGCGACATTTTTGTATTTGTGTGCATAAAGATTGCTCAGATAATTAAGAATCGGTTATTTGATCACAAATAATTGTTTGAGGACTATTCTCATAGACTTCCAATTTATGATATCCTCAAGGAAGGAAATCAAAGACCTAATATCACAAGATCTTGATGAATGGTAACCATGCCCTAAAGTTGGTGTAGCACGCAGCGCAGTCCTGTTAGATCCATATGTGATTGGTATCCACATAATCCAGCTTATTTTTGAAGAAATTACATACTGGCGTTAACGGTTATTTTCGACCAGTTTCGTTAAAAAAACACGGGCCGATGAGTATGGCAGACCAATACTCGCACCAAACAGCAACTGTCCCGGGATGCGATTGAAGCTATTTTATCCTGTGAGGATTGGTATCTTCACAAGTACTACAATTTTGCTTATTGACACATCCAAAAATGGGGCTCGCCACATGAGCTTGACGAAATTTAGGTAAAATTCCAATTGTTTAAAATAAATTTGTTTCAAAATCGAGAATTTCATGTATTCCACTTGGTCGAAAATCCACCTCGTCTTTTTAATTTTGTTTGGTCAAATTTGGCTTCAATTCGGAAAGAACCATCTTCCTGTTGCAATTGCGGGTAGCAAACTGGTAGTAACTCACAATATATTGTTGCGGGAATTTGTTCTCTAAACTTCATTCCTCAACTAAAACACTCCAATCCCAATAACTCAGGGCAAACATCCTGATGGTTGGGTGTTGTAGAACGAGGGTAGACTCTGATTGGCGTTAACTTGGCAATGCCCAGTGTTGCAACTCTGACTACACATCAAATGTGCTTATCTTTACCTCCAAGTGGTAACCATCGGGTACTGGTCTCATCCAACCGGATTTGACTTGCTAAACGATAAGTGCGAGTGTTGATAACACGACGAAAAACAGCAACACTATAAACACCCTGGTGAGAATGGCACGGATGAATACCCGGCCTGCTGTCCCAGGCGAACCTAGATGAGCTGCTCTGACATATTCGGACAACAGGTTGTCTAGGAATTTCAAGGGTTAGTCAGGCCCCTTGAACAGAGATGGTGGCGGATGAACCGAAAGGCCAACGGCAGCGCTCAATCCCGTAGTGGATACTGATGGCCCCGTGTCCTAGGGGTATCTAATAAATTGGAACTGGCCCTCCAGGTTGGGGGTTGTGCTTTGGGTTAACTACCCACCCACAGAAAAAAATCATGGTTACGAAGCAACCAATAGCCTCGGAAAGGACTGATTTTATTGTTGACGACCCTGCTAAACGAAAAAAGGACAACGACGTTCGTATCTGCACCTGGAATGTGAGAACATTAAACAGGAGAGGTGCAGGCGAACAACTAGCGGAAGCCCTAAACTGCTACAAAGCAGACATTACTGCCATCCAGGAAATACGATGGGATGGGCCGGGCAAAAAGAGGATGAAAAACTGTGACATATACTACGGACCGTGTTATAGTGAGCAGAAACAGCGACTATTCGGATGCGGATTTGTTATAAGTGCCAGACTTCGGCAAGAAGTCTTATGTTTCCAAGACATTAGCGAACGCATAGTAACGATCCGCATCAAGGCCAAATTCGCCAACATAAGCCTTATATGCGCTCACGCTCCGACGGAAGAAAAAGATGATATAGCTAAGGATTGCTTCTACGAGCTCCTCGACAAAACCTATGAGCGACTACCGAAGTACGATGTTAAAATCGTGCTGGGAGATTTTAACGCAAAGGTAGGAAGAGAAGACATCTTTAGAAGTATTGTCGGAAAACATAGCCTACACGACAACACGTCTGGTAACGGACTTAGGCTAATTGATTTCGCTACGGAACGAAATGCCACTATAGCCAGCACACGGTTTCCTCACCTCGATATCCATAAGGGGACATGGCGGTCTCCAGATCAACGAACGGTCAACCAAATTGATCACATTGCGATAGATAAGAGGCACGCATCCAGTATTTTGGATGTCCGAACATTCCGAGGAGCTAACATCGACTCGGATCACTACCTTGTAGCAGCCAAGGTAAGAATGCGGATATCCACCACGCCACAACAATCCAGAAATACTGTGAAAAAATTTAATGTCGGAAGACTGCAATCGCAAGAGACCGCCAAGACCTTCGCACAACGCGTATCCCTTAACCTCTCGATTAACACCATACCACCAGCATCGAATGTCGAAGAGCAATGGCAACGATGCCAACAGGCCATTAGATCAGCCGCAACTGATGTGCTAGGTTACTCACGGCCACCAGCAAGAAACCCCTGGTTTGATGATGAATGCCGACAGATGCTTGCAGCCAAGAACGAGGCCTACAAGGCTAAGCTGCAGGTGAAGACGAGAGCTGCCATTGAGCTCTATAGGCAAAGAAGAAGGGAAGAACATCGGCTTTTCAGAAAGAAGAAAAAAGAGCAAGAAAAACGCACGATCGAGGATATAGAGAGATGCCACTCCAGGAACGATGTTCGCAAGTTTTTCCAAAGTGTAAAACGTCAAAGCCAAGGATACAAGGCTTGAACAGAATCCTGCCTTGATGAACAAGGAAATATCGTGGTTGAGACACAGTCGATGCTGAGGATATGGAAGAACCACTTCTGCAGACTGTTAAACGGCGATGACGAACAACATTCCGCTGTCAGGCAGAACGAACCATTCAATATTGGCAACGACAGCGAAAACTGCCAACCACCCGACTTGAGTGAAGTGAGTATAGCAATATCTAAACTCAAGCTTAATAAGGCTGCCGGAAATGACGGCCTGCCCGCTGAGCTTTATAAGGCCGGCGGAGATGACTTGGTAAGTAACATCCACCAACTCATAAGCCAAATCTGGTCGGATGAAAATATGCCTGAAGAATGGAACCTCAGCATCGTTTGCCCGATCCACAAAAAAGGAGACCCTCTGAACTGCGCCAACTACAGAGGCATAAGTCTCCTCAACATCGCCTACAAGATCCTATCTGCCGTAATATGTGAACGCCTGAAACCGTTTACCAACAACCTGATTGGCCCTTATCAGTGTGGTTTTAGGCCAGGAAAGTCCACAACCGATCAAATTTTCACACTTCGGCAGATCCTGGAAAAAACTCAAGAAGTCCAAATCGATACCCACCACCTATTCATCGATTTCAAAGCCGCATATGACAGCATTTATAGAGACGAACTGTATAGAGCCATGTCTAGTTTTGGTATACCGCCCAAACTCGTCCGTTTGTGTAGGATGACGATAGAGAATTCTCGCTGCTCCATCAGGGTCGGAAACGACCTCACCGACACATTCGATACCAAAAAAGGATTTAGGCAAGGCGATGCGCTGTCATGTGACTTCTTTAATCTGATTCTTGAGAGAATTGTGCAAAACTCCAAAGCCAACACCAGAGGCACAATTTTCCAAAAGTCGGTGCAACTACTAGCATACGCTGACGATATTGACATCATTGGTAGGACTCAACGTGATGTCATAGCCACGTTTGCTAGTATAGAGAAGGAAGCGGCGAAAATGGGTTTAGCAGTAAATGAGGGTAAGACTAAGTATATGCTGTCATCACGAAAGGACTCACAACATCGACGAATTGGACAGAACGTCACCATTGACAGATATAACTTTGAGGTAGTACGGGACTTTGTCTACCTCGGCTCCGCTATTAGCTCTGACAACAACATCTCGTCAGAAATTAAACGAAGAATTACTCTTGCCAATCGCTGTTTCTTCGGGCTAAGAAGGCCATTTAGTAGTAAAGCCCTCACTCGAACTACTAAGGAGATCCTATATAAGACCCTGATCATCCCAGTCCTGCTCTACGGCGCTGAAGCACGGTCCCGTTTGCGTTGACGGACTATGGAGTCGAAGATTCAACCACGAACTATACGAGCTGTACAGCGACATACCCCTAGTCAAAAAACTCCGCATTGGACGTTTAAGATGGCTAGGACATGTAGAACGAATGGACACCAATACTCCGGCTCGCAGAGTCTTCGATTCCCAGCCAGACGTCGGACGCAGTAGAGGAAGACCTCGCCTTAAGTGGCGCGCACAAGTGGAAACCGACCTCAACCAACTTGGAGTGCGCAACTGGAGGCAGTTAGCTAAGGACCGGGCTAATTGGAGAGGCATGTTGGTTGAGGCCCAGGTTCATTCCGGACTGTAGCGCCACTTAAGTAAGTAAGTAAACATCCTTAGTGAATAGCATTTCCAAGTATCCATTGTCGAAACAACAATGTTACCAACTATGCTCAAGATGAAATACACAATTGTTTTGCCAATTTTAATTAAAATTATACGCCCCCAGGACATCATTAGACACAGAATCCAAGTAGTTTACTCTTTTGAGATTCTGGCATGGTCTTGCACCATTGTGCGGCCCTTTGGGGAGATAACACCGGATAGTAGTTGAAACTTTTGTACGAGTGGTGGTTTACGCCCGGAAGTAGATAAATTGAATTAGTAGCGAATGCAAAGGATTTATCTGAAAATATCTCAACATTTTGTCTTACAATTGTGCATTGGAAGCGGTTTTCATTCACCAAAGCACCACAATAACGATAGCAAAGTTATTCTTAAGTTGAGAGAAGTGGTCCAAGATTAAGAAGTAGATTGCCTAAACTTTAAGGAATGCAATTATGGTTTACCAATGTTTGGAGGCGGCTTAGGAGAGCCATTCATGTTTAATTAATTTGGTTTATAAAGGATGGTCCAAAAAGAGCTTCCTGACTATTCGTTTTAATAAAACTCAAATAAGCAATGTATTAAGGAACATTTTTATTTGAGGCGTTAGTTTCGTTCATGCTATTTATTTAAAGATAATTTCCTTCAAATATTGCCAACGACTATCTCTTAAATGATCTATTCGGTGGGTCTAACTACTCTTTCAAGCATATTGGCCGGTAAACCATGAATAGGACGAGTTATGTTGACTTCGAAAGCTTCAATCGTCTTGGTTTTATCGACGTAAACAAGAGATTTCACATATCCCTATACAAAGTAGTCCAATCACAAGATCTTGGTGGCCAATTGACAGGACCATTTCCTGAGTTGATGTTTTCATCGAACGTTTCCCTTAATAAAGCGACTGATTCATTAGCTGTATGGTGAAACCACGAGTCAGTTAGACCAGTATCTTAAATTTTCAGCAACAAACATTCGTTGATCATTGCTCTGTAGCGATCTTAATTGATAGTAACACGCTCCCCTTCAACATTTTTAAAGAAATACGGTCCGATGATGCCGCCTGCCCATAAACCGCACCAAACAGTGCATTTTTGGGGTGGAATTGGTAGCTTTTGGATTGCCTCTGTCTCTTCATCGGCCAAATACGACAATTTAGCTTATTAACGTAGTTATTTAATCAAAAATGAGCTTCGTTGCTAAAAACAATTTTTCGATAAAAAAATGGATCCTAGGCCCACAAACCGAAATTAAAAAGTGAACCAAAGTCAGTCGGCTTCAATTCTTTGAATGAGCTGTTATTTATTCTCTTTTAAGTCAAGATCATGCTTCAAAATACCCAACAACTTTCCATATGAGATGTTCCCAAGCCTTGAGAACGTCCACAAATAAATTGATCACGGTCTTCACGAAGGCTCTACGCACTCTGGTTGCTGGACGAATGTCCAATAGTGTAAAATTGGTTGGGAATTTGGTGATGGTTTCATGCATAGTGCGTTCAGTTGGCCGATTATGACAACCAAAATGTGGTTGAAGAACTCTATAGCAATAACTGAGGACTGGTTTTGATAATAAGTTTCCACAATTAGGAAGCGTTTTTTTGGCGATAGTCTTTTCATGATGAAATGGCAACACCGCGTCTCCACGAGCAATATTTGATAGCTTACTATCTGTCACTTTTCATAGAAAGAAATAACGATGGAAAGCTATGAAATGTAGGGTGGGCATTTCCATTGCTTACTTTCTCATTCAAGAACACAAATGTCAAACAGAAAAGACAGCCAATAGAATACTATCCATAGAAAGCAATGGACTGAGCAATACATAGTAAGAAATTTTTCATAGAATACTATTTGAGGTCTCCATAAGCAATTTTCATAGAATGTCACATTGCATGCTATGAAATATTGCTCGTGGAGACCCCGGGTAATTTATAATGAATACAAACTTCATATAGACGAGCCAGTTGACACATAATCGGCCCTATTATGGTATCCGTTCCGAAATGAAATTTGGTATATAGACTCTCTGGCCGACGAAGCACTTTTTGGGGGCGTTTTCTTACAAAAACCATTTGTATGCCTTCCCCCAAGGCATATGCAATAGAAAAACGTTGTTTTTTGTCGAACCACAAATGGTTTTGATAAACTGTCTGAGCAATATGTTGCGACATTTTTTGTCATTTTTTGTATTTCATCGCCATAAAGCCTACATTTTGAGGATATTAATTTTAAGGATGGGATGGGATAGGGTATTCAACGATCCGCACAGCGGATTGTAGCCTTCTCATATGTTTGCATCTGTTTTTGACAGCCACACGTCGATTTCTAATTTTAAAATAATTTTATTTAAGTTAAGTTCTTGTTGAAAACTGGTGTTTTAGGCACAATTCGAATGAAAAAACAATCAGCAAACAATATGAGCGCTTGGTTGAGTTGATGCATTGATGTTCGGAATTTCATCAAGATCAAGAGGACACCAAAGAGGTTGCTGATTTTTGCTGATGTCAAATGCATGCGTTGTTGCAACTTCGGAAAACGGATACCATGAACAAAAAGTCAGTCTCCGACTTGATTTGCGTTGCGTAGAAAATTACTCTCCGAACGGATACTATGATAGGGCCGAATAGCTGTAAAAATAAACGCTATTTTTTTAGGGGGCAATCTTAAAAAGACACTTTTACCGCACTAAACCCACCTGAGAGTCAGGACCAATCTATGAAAGAATGACGAAATCGCTTTGGGGAAGATTTACAGATATAAAATTTTCCTATATCAGTAGGCCATAAGCTCATGAAGCTTGGTTTTGCTAAATCTTCTAATGTTGTTTCGTACATTTAGCACTCACTCCATCTCGGAGTTTTCATGATTTTGTAGACGCAGATTGTGTGATGTGGGTGTTTTTTAATCTCTTCTGTAAACATATTTATCGGGTCTTTCAATAAGAGCGCTACAAAAGTTTTTTTTAAATAAAACAAAAACGGTTTTGGATATCAATGAAATTCTTTATTCCTGTGAAAGTACGTTCGATGCCATTATGTATGGAACTCGATTTCTTTTGCATGGCCACCACGGGCACGCTTGCAGAAGTCCAGACACTGAACCCAATTTTCGACGGTTTTCAAGTATAAATCGGCCGATACTGCTGCAATTTCACGTTCGATATTCGTACGAAGTTCATCAATCGCTGGCTTGTTGGCATAGACCATAGACTTGACGTAGCCCCACAGGAAATAGTCTAACGGCGTCAAATCGCACGACCGAGGCGGCCAAGCGACTGGACCATTTCGTGAGATAACACGTTCTCCAAACTTTCCAATAAATTGATTGTGACAGTGGCTGTGTGGCTTGCGGCTCCGTCCTGTTGGAACCACATGTCCTCCAAGTCCATATCATCCAATCGGGGCCAAAAATATTATGTTTTCATTGAACGGTAGCGATTCCCATTCACAGTAACGTGCCGGTCTTGATCATCACGGAAGAAGTACGGCCCAATGACGGCGCCGGCGCATAAACCACACCAAACCGTCATTTTTTTGGGACGCAATGATGACTCATGGAGTACGTGTGGATTGCTGCCTGACCAATACCGCATATTTTGTTTATTGACGAAGCCATTCAGCCAGAAATGAGCCTCATCGTTGAAGATGATTTTTCGATGAAAATCCGAATCATTTTCAAGTTGTTGCTCAGCCCAATTCACGAACATAAGACGCTTCTGGTGGTCAAGAGGCTTCAGTTCTTGCGTCAATTTAATCTTGTAAGGATGTAGGCCAAGTGGCCTACACGACAACACGTCTGGTAACGGACTTAGGCTAATTGACTTCGCTACGGAACGAAATGCCACTATAGCCAGCACACGGTTTCCTCACCTCGATATCCACAAGGGGACATGGCGGTCTCCAGATCAACGAACAGTCAACCAAATTGATCAGATTGCGATAGACAAGAGGCACGCATCCAGTATTTTGGATGTCCGAACATTCCGAGGGGCCAACATCGACTCGGACCACGACCACTACCTTGTTGTAGCCAAAGTAAGGATATCCACCACGCCACAAAAAAACAGAAATACTGTGAAAAAATGTAATGTCGAAAGACTGCAATCGCCAGAGACCGCCAAGACCTTCGCGCAACGCGTATCCCTTAACCTCTCGACTCACAACATACCACCAGCATCTAATGTCGAAGAACAATTGCAACGATGCCAACAAGCTATTAGATCAGCCGCAACTGATGTGCTAGGTTACTCACGGCCACCAGCAAGAAACCCCTGGTTTGATGATGAATGCCGACAGATGCTTGCAGCCAAGAACGAGGCCTACAAGGCTAAGCTGCAGGTGAAGACGAGAGCTGCCATTGAGCTCTATAGGCAAAGAAGAAGGGAAGAACATCGGCTTTTCAGAAAGAAGAAAAAAGAGCAAGAAAAACGCACGATCGAGGATATAGAGAGATGCCACTCCAGGAACGATGTTCGCAAGTTTTTCCAAAGTGTAAAACGTCAAAGCCAAGGATACAAGGCTTGAACAGAATCCTGCCGTGATGAACAAGGAAATATCGTGGTTGAGACACAGTCGATGCTGAGGATATGGAAGAATCACTTCTGCAGACTGTTAAACGGCGATGACGAACAACATTCCGCTGGCAGGCAGAACGAACCATTTAATATTGGCAACGACAGCGAAAACTGCCAACCACCCGATCTAAGTGAAGTGAGGATAGCTATATCTAAACTCAAGCTTAATAAGGCCGCCGGAAATGACGGCCTTCCCGCTGAGCTTTTACAAGATCCTATCTGCCGTAATATGTGAACGCTTGAAACCGTTTACCAACAGCCTGATCGGCCCTTATCAGTGTGGTTTTAGGCCAGGAAAGTCCATAACCGATCAAATTTTCACACTTTGGCAGATACTGGAAAAAACCCAAGAAGTCCAAATCGATACCCACCACCTATTTATCGATTTCAAAGCCGCATACGACAGAATTTATAGAGACGAACTGTACAGAGCCATGTCTAGTTTTGGTATACCGCCCAAACTCGTCCGTTTGTGTAGGATGACGATGGAGAATTCTCGCTGCTCCATCAGGGTCGGAAACGACCTCACCGACACATTCGATACCAAAAAAGGATTTAGGCAAGGCGATGCGCTGTCATGTGACTTCTTTAATCTGATTCTTGAGAGAATTGTGCAAAACTCCAAAGCCAACACCAGAGGCACAATTTTCCAAAAGTCGGTGCAACTACTAGCATACGCTGACGATATTGACATCATTGGTAGGACTCAACGTGATGTCATAGCCACGTTTGCTAGTATAGAGAAGGAAGCGGCAAAAATGGGTTTAGCAGTAAATGAGGGTAAGACAAAGTATATGCTGGCAACACGAAAGGACACACAACATCGACGAATTGGACAGAACATCACCATTGACAGATATAACCTTGAGGTAGTACGGGACTTTGTCTACATCGGCTCCGCTATTAACTCTGACAACAACATCTCGTCAGAAATCAAACGAAGAATTACTCTTGCCAATCGCTGTTTCTTTGGGCTAAGAAGGCAATTTAGTAGTAAAGCCCTCACTCGAACTACTAAGGAGATCATATATAAGACTCTGATTATCTTAGTCTCGCTCTACGGCGTATCAAAGGCGGATGAAGAAATTCTTGAAAGTAGAAACCGACCTCAACCAACTTGGAGTGCGCAACTGGAGGCAGTTAGCTAAGGACCGGGCTAATTGGAGAGGCATGTTGGTTGAGGCCAAGGTTCATCCCGGACTGTAGCGCCACTTAAGTAAGTAAGTAAGTAGGCCAAGTCCTTTTCGCAAAATTCGCCACAACGACGTCACAGAGATGAGAACGACGTGTGAGAGACACATTTGGGTTTTCTTCAACTGAAGCCTCAGCGGCAGCAATATTCTCGACACTAAGGGCACTTCTTTGTCTCACTGGCACAGGAAAATTTTGTACTGTGCCTGTGGACTCAAATTTGTCCACTAGACGCTCAATCGTTGATCTGCTAGGACGATTATTACGACCATAAATTGAACGTAGCGCCCCTAACGTTGAGGCCATTGACTCCGAAATTCGGTAGGAAATTTTAATAATTTCGACTCGATGTTGGCTCGTATATATTTCCTTCATTAAATGGCAAACCTTACTGACGAGAAATGTCAAAAGAGCGGCAAGAAATATGGCGTCGTTTGCTGTCCCTGTCGCTCTACTTTTGTAGCGTCCCTGTTGAAAAACCCTTTATTTGTAGATCACGGTGCAAATCGCTTATTACTGTTCCACGAAGGACTATGTTTTGAAATGTTTGTATGTTTTCTGTATTTCTTTTCTTATAGTACAGGCACATAATTGGAAGCCATAAGTCCAAACAGACTTCAGTACTTGATTATATAGCATGAGTTTATCCGGGATAGAAAGGTCTGTGTTTCATCACAGTAACCAGTATTTTTTAGGTTTAGTTCTTCTCTTTTCTTTTTGATGTGCTCTTTTGATTTTAACTTCGCTTCCAAATTCATTTCAAGGTTGGTTGTTAATGGATAAAGGAACATTGTTAATCTTTTTTTAGTGAAGTTTATATGAATGGATTTTATCTCATTGAGTTTGATACGCCATTGTTCCGTCCAATCTTGAACTTTGGACGGAACATTTTTTTATTTTATGTTGATTTAAAAACGTAATTCTCAGGCACCAGAATAGCTGTATGATCTGCAAAGGTAGTCATAAAAGGATTTTTATCCACCGGAATATCCCTAGTATATAACAAATACAGGGTTGGTCATATTACACCTCCTTGCGGAACACCTGCTTCGACTTTATTAAGTTCTAAATATTCTTGTTCGTATCTAACACTAAAGAGTGGGTCTGAAATATATGTTTTCTGTACTTCATAGTACTGTTTAGGTAAATGCCAAATCTTTTCAAAGGCTTGAGAAACATCTAGAAATAGAGCCGAACAGACTTGTTTTTCCTTCAGTGCATCCTCAATAACATCGGTAATACGATGCACTTGGTCAATCGTAAAATTTTCATTCCAGAATCCAAACCGGGGATTCGGAATGAGTCACCAGTTATATGTATATAATTTTTCTTTCAGAAGCAATTTTTCGAAAACATTTGCCAGAATCGGTATTATCGATATTGGTCTCTAAGAAGGAACTTTTGTTAGAGGTTTTCCTATTTTGGGTATTACAATGACTTCATCAATTTTCCAGTGATGCGGCACGTTTAAATTTAAATAAATTGAAGTTTTTGAAAAGCTTTTGGTGGCAATTCTTTCAAAACGCTATTGAAAAAAGTATTTCCTATTGGAACACCAGTGGAAATTTGCCTTCCTCGTGTTTTTTAACTGTTTGTTCGGTAGGAAAGCTTGATCAAATCAGAAGATCATCCGATAGACGATCAGCAGCTATCCACCATAAGTTCATTTTATGACATTTAAACTATATTGGAAAATCAGAAGCTTTTAAAATTAGTTACATTTTTCAAGCTAAGAGATTTTAAACACCAGCCCTGCTTATTTTGATCAAATAATATCAGAGCACTGTACACAATTTTCTCCATTAAGAGGTGATCGTTTGACCGTATAAACGATTATTATCTTGATTCTAAACCGGAAACTCTAGCTCAGTGAAGACTTGTAAGAAATATTACTATACAACGCCGGGCAACCGGAAGAGCTTAGTGAATTCATCCCTAGACGACTCTAAATATAGTCATTTGCACCAGTTAGATACAAATTGTTAGCGCAGCAGATTCGTTAGGATCGGGGCCTAGCTTTCTCTCACCTCCCGAATCGGGAAGACTGAATTGAGATAAGCTTTTCCTAGCGTATCATACTTAATTAATTCTACTTAATAGGCTTCTGCAGAGTAGAGGGTCTCTATCCAAAACATTCCAACCTCTTTTATCCTGGACACGGTGCTTCCAGTCGTCCAGTCCATGCACCCTGGCTTTAGCTCTGTTCAGATATCTTGTGAATAACATGGTACAGTGCAATAACCCCCACGGAACTAAGTCCCATGGGGCTAAATTTCCACAAAAAAATAAAAAAGATCCGCAGGGCTTATTACCTTTTCGGAATGGAAATAAGAACCGTGGCTTATTATTTACTTTGCTGTATCCAAACTTGCACTCAACCCAAATCGAACAGTGAGCGCAAGCAGGGGTTTTGTAGGGAGCAGCATGCCTCCCCACTCATATTCAAAATTCGCATAGGTCCAAACATTAATAGAATTTCAATTTCAAATGGCAATAACAGCCGCTGGTGTCAATGCCTAATGGTGGCGCGGCTTATTTCCATTTCGAAAAAGAAATAAGCCCACGGTGGCTATTTTCTTTTTTTTTGGGGGAATTTAGGGCAAAATGACTTAATTCCACGGGGGTTATTGCACTACATCGAATAACATACGCTCCGTTGTTCTCGTTATTGTCCACCATTCACGTGGCCTGCCTTGAAACCAATTTCACTTTCCAGAATCATTTTCTTTAAATCAGTCCACTTTAACTGAGGTATATTGACAATTTTATCGAATACTTAGCTTACCTTCGTAAGAAGATTTATTGATCAAATATTAGCAGTGTTTGTTTTGTCCTTATTGTTTTTAGGAATAGGATGTATCACCGACGTTTTCCACTGCACTCAATTATGTGCATTATTCAGGAAAAATATCGACTACTTCTATTGGCATATGCCTCAATTCAAAGTATGGGTAACCATACTTTACCGCCAACTTTTAATTCTCTTTGATTCCCAGACAGCCAAGCTTGGAGTTCCGTGACTCTTTCTTCAATATCAAAATTAGGATGAACATGGTTGTTCACCGTTTACACGGTCTCGAAAAAAGCGCCTATTGAGTTTGCCTTCTCCTATGGATCTTCTTTTGTGAAAAAAATTGACGTTGAGTCCGGACTTATACCAACAGCCGAGAGAGTCTGTCTACTTTCTATCATCTTGGGAATCTTCTAAATATTTTATTTATTTTTGGGTACATATTCGCGTAACTGGTTTTTAAAATCTAAACTCTAAAACTTCTTGGCTCAATGCAAACTGACAGGATTTCAATTATTTGTGTATTTCTGGGTTATTCTGTAATAACCCATCAAAGGGGTTAAAATTTTACTAGATTTCTGCCTGAAGTCTTGTGACACAGCGCCACATTTCGACATACACCATTTTTCACCACACTCACTTATATACACTTATATAATATTCTACATACATTTCTCGTAAATTATTTAATTTTGTATAATTTAAATTTTTTATTTTTCAGTTTTCACCATATACCACAAAAACCTACCACAAAAAAGTACCTCCATGACGACCCTGCTACCTGTTGCTGTTAGCTGTCATCTGAGCTAGTTATTGTGCTGTGAAATGTGTTAAGTGCGCGGTGTAATTGCAAACTATTTGCTAAAAAAGAGGCAAATGTGTTATTTTAAGCAGGATATAATAAATAATATTGATATCCTTTCTGAAGATAGTTACTTGCGATCGGAAATTTCGTTTTATCGCGTGATTCCGTGGACGTAAACAAAATGTCGGTGATTTCACGAAACAAAAAAATCGTTTGTCGAGTTTTGTTTTTGCGTTTTTGTTTACTGTTGTGTAATAGTTTCAGCTCAAAAGCAGTCAAAATCGTTTTTATAATATAAATTGGGCATTCGAGATTGTGAATGAAGTTTTATTAGGTCAGTCATCAGTGTTTACGAATGTGCTTTGCGAGGAAGGGTGATTTCGAGTTCGGGAGTTCGCGACGAAGAATAAAATGTCGATTACGTGAAATTCTCTTAAAATTGAATCCTTAAATTAAAAAGCGAATAAAATAATAAAATACGCAAGTGATGTGCAATATAATACTTTTTTTTTTTGGATCGAGATCAACAATGGCTGTGTTCACCTAAACGGAGAGGATGAGTGATGATGGCGTATTTCGACATGGAAAGCTAAACGAAGTTGGTAGGTCATCGAGTCGGACCGAGATATTGGGAAGCTTTTAACAAAGTGAGTTGTTTACATTTAATAATTTCACACATAAATATACTTTAGTGGTGCCCCTCTTCATTTTTGCCTTGCCTAGGCGTTAAAATATCTTTGTGCCTTTCGTCGCAAATTGGCATTTAAGTTCTGTAATAAACAATTTGATAGGAATATGTTCTTACAATCATCCTAATTTCAAGATTAATCTAAAATTTTCTCTAGGAACATAAGATAAAATGTTCTTGTTAGTAAGGAAAAGATCTTTTGTTTTCATGTAACACATTGCTATTCTTTCACATGGCAAAAAGTAGTCCTTGAGATTCTTATGATGAACTGTTGTCCGATTATTTCGAAGCAGTTCATTTAGGTTATTCACCGTGTCCATCCTTACTGGAACTGTAACTGTACAATGTTGACTCCATCTTGTGAGTTCTTCCGCTGCCACTTGGAAACAAAGATATTAATAGTATCCACCCTACTGACTTTAAATACTACAAAGCCTTCTGAAGTCATATTCCTAGAGTGAATACTTACTTACTTAAGTGGCGCTTCAGTCCGGGATGAACCTGGGCCTCAATCATCATGCCTCTCCAAATAGCCCGGTCCTTAGCTAACTGCCTCCAGTTGCGCAATCCATGTTGGTTTCTACTTGTGAGCGCCACTGGCTGGGAATCGAAGACTCTGCGGAGTATTGTTGTCCATTCGTTCTACATGTCCTAGCTATCTTAAACGTCCAATTCCGAGTTATTTGACCAGGGGCTTGTCGCTGTACAGCTCGTATAGTTCTTGGTTGAATCTTCGTCTCCATAGCCCGTCAACCCAAACGGGACCGAAGATTTTTCGAAGAATTTTTCTTCATTTTTCTTCATCCGCCTTTGATACGCCGTATAGCAGGACTGGAATAATCAGGGTCTTATACAGGGTCTCCTTAGTAGTTCGAGTGAAGGCTTCACTACTAAATTGCCTTCTTAGCCCAAAGAAATAGCGATTGGCAAGAGTAATTCTTCGATTGATTTCTGACGAGATGTTGTTGTCAGAGTTAATAGCGGAGCCGAGGTAGACAAAGTCCCGTACTACCTCAAAGTTATATCTGTCAATGGTGACGTTCTGTCCAATTCGACGATGTTGTGTGTCCTTTCGTGTTGACATCATATACTTTGTCTTACCCTCATTTACTGCTAAACCCATTTTTGCCGCTTCCTTCTCTATACTAGCAAACGTGGCTATGACATCAGTCCTACCAATGATGTCAATATCGTCGGCGTATGCTAGTAGTTGCAACGATTTATGGTCGTTCTGCACAATCGGACGAGTTTGGGCAGTATACCAAAACTAGACATGGCTCTGTATAGTTCGTCTCTATAAATGCTTTCGTATGCGGCTTTGAAATCGATAAATAGGTGGTGGGTATCGATTTGGACTTCTTGGGTTTTTTTTCCAGTATCTGCCGATGTGTGAAAATTTGATCGGTTGTGGACTTTCCTGGGCCTAAAACCACACTGATAAGGGCCGATCAGGTTGTTGGTAAACGGTTTCAGGCGTTCACATATTACGGCAGATAGGATCTTGTAGGCGATGTTGAGCAGACTTATGCCTCTGTATTTGGGCAGTTCAGAGGGTCTACTTTTTTGTGGATTGGGCAAACGATGCTGAGGTTCCATTCTTCAGGCATACTTTCCTCCGACCAGATTTGGCTTATGAGTTGGTGGATGTTACTTACCAAGTCATCTCCGGCAGCTTTATAAAGCTCAGCGGGAAGGCCGTCATTTCCAGCGTCCTTTTTAAGCTTGAGTTTAGATATTGCTATCTTCACTTCACTTAGGTCGGGTGGTTGGCAGTTTTCGTTGCCGTTCCCAATATTAAATGGTTCGTTCTGCCTGCCAGCAGAATGTTGTTCGTCATCGCCGTTTAACAGTCTGCAGAAGTGATTCTTCCATATCCTCAGCATCGACTGTGTCTCAACTACGATATTTCCTTGTTTATCACGGCAGGATTCTGTTCGAGCCTTGTATCCTTGGCTTTGACGTTTTACACTTTGGAAAAACTTGCGAACATCGTTCCTGGAGTGGCATCTCTCTATATCCTCGATCGTGCGTTTTTCTTGCTCTTTTTTCTTCTTTCTGAAATGCCGATGTTCTTCCCTTCTTCTTTGCCTATGAAGCTCAATGGCAGCTCTCGTCTTCACCTGCAGCTTAGCCTTGTAGGCCTCGTTCTTGGCTGCGAGCATCTGTCGGCATTCCTCATCAAACCAGGAGTTTCTTGCTGGTGGCCGCGAGAAACCTAGCACATCAGTTGCGGCTGATCTAATAGCTTGTTGGCATCGTTGCCATTGTTCTTCGACATTAGATGCTGGTGGTGTTGTGTGAATCGAGAGGTTAAGGGAAACGCGTTGCGCGAAGGTCTTGGCGGTCTCTGGCGATCGCAGTCTTTCGACATTAAATTTTTTCACAGTATTTCTGGTTTGTTGTGGCTTGTTGGATATCCGCATCCTTACCTTGGCTACAAAAAGGTAGTGGTCCGAGTCGATGTTAGCCCCTCGGAATGTTCGGACATCAAAATACTGGATGCGTGCCTCTTGTCTATCGCAACGTGATCAATTTGGTTGACCGTTCGTTGATTTATAGACCGCCATGTCCCCTTATGGATATCAAGGTGAGGAAACCGTGTGCTGGCTATAGTGGCATTTCGTTCCGTAGCGAAGTCAATTAGCCTAAGTCCGTTACCAAACGTGTTGAAATGTAGGCTATATTTTCCGACAGTACTGCTAAAGATGTCTTCTCTTCCTACCTTTGCGTTAAAATCTCCCAGCACGATTTTAACATCGTATTTTGGTAGTCGCTCATAGGTTTTGTCGAGGAGCTCGTAGAAGCAATGCGTTCGCTAATGTCTTGAAAACATAAGACTTCTTGCCTAAGTCTTGCCTAAGTCCGCATCCGAATAGTCGCTTTTTCTGCTCACTATAACACGGTTCATAGTAGATGTCACAGTTTTTCATCCACTTTTTGCCTGGCCCATCCCGTCGTATTTACTGGATGGCAGTAATGTCTGCTTTGTAGCAGTTTAGGGCTTCCGCTAGTTGTTCGCCTGCACCTCTCCTGTTTAATGTTCTCACATTCCAGGTGCAGATACGAACGTCGTTGTCCTTTTTTCGTTATGCAGGGTCGTCAACAATAATATCAGTCCTTTCCGAGGCTATATTGGTTGCTTCGTAACATAAGCTATTTTCCATGGACGGGTACTTTACCTAAAGCACAAGAGTGCTTGAGTGAATATCATGCCATTTATGCTTCTGCCAGGTTACTCCTTGGAAAAAAGAGTCGATACCTACTCCCAGCCTTCCAAAGTACTATTCTAAGAGTGCATAGCTGGCCATTTATGCCTTCTGTCAGGTTACTCCTTGGGAAACATGTAAAAGCGACATATCTCAATAGTAGGGACAATCTCTTTTGTCAGCCTTTTTAGAAAGAGGAAAAGTCACCCCATTTTTTCAATCTCTGGGTATTTCACATAATTTCCATGCCACTCAACTAAAGAATGATTCCTCCCAGCATCCGCACATCCCGACTTCATTCATATTAACTTGCCCGCAACAAAAAGTGTAAACACAATTTACATCCCAAATTAAACCACTGAATGGCTATTCCCTGGAGCGATCTACTTCATCAGGATAAGTTTAGCCGTGCAATGGAAAGCTGTGAACCCAACCTGCAACCTGGTGATTGTGCAAACGTCTTCTTGTTTACTTAAAGGGAACAAAATGTGCACAAGAAACCCCTTTTTTGTATCCAGGGCTATTTCTCTATAACTCTGGTCTCAATACACACAAGACACATCTCGAACACTAGGCATTAACTTTAACGTTTCCATGCAGGTCTTAGCCCCAAAGCGCTGTTACCCTTTCCATTATTTGTGCGCCGTAAAACATTGCAAACGAGAAAAAAAGGAGACACCGCAGGACATTATGAACTTTTTCTTTCGCACACGGAAATAAACAAAACAGAGCAGTCTCCAACTTCAGAAGGCGCAATTCCTTCGCATTTTCTTTCGTTCAACTGCTATTGCGCCCTAGGGGGTTGTCTAAACGAACACAGCTCTTATGTGTGGAGTGGAAAAGCTTGAATTCCAGTTCCCAAGGCATGAGGATAATAAATTCAGAAAATATTTTCTACTTGGTTGTATGCTTGCATATTTTGTTTGTCAAAAAAAAAGGAGAAACATATTGTTCGTGTGTTGATGTCCTTATGGAATCCACAAATTGCGTTTCGAATGGTTATTGCTTTCGTGAGTTTTCGTTTTGTGGATAGGAAAACTCACATAATCGTGGTGTAACATGACAATATTCGTGTCGATTTGGCTTTAATTATCGCCTTGGTTTCCGACTTAGTAGGTGATAGGTTAGTTTTGTCACCATAAAGGGAACATTTATTCTTTTTTTTTGTTAATGGGTTGGGGTCTGTTGCGTCTAGACGGTGCTATCCTTCCTTCTAAAGGGTGTCCCATTATTTACGCAAGATGTCATTTTTTATTGATTCATAGAGTATACAGATTGGAGTTATGTGTGCAATAGCACATCGGATAAATGGCCGCCACGGCTTTGCTGGCAAGTACGTATTCTTTCATTGAAAATTTCCATGACTGTTTCGTATGTGGCTGAACTTCATTTAACTTACACCGCAAAATTTTCTCTTTCAAGGCGTTGTTAGTCGTGGGCTGTAAATAAAGCCCTGTAACTTTAAAAAGCCCCGAAGGAAAAATTCCAATGGCGTTAAATAGCAAAATCTGGATGGCCAATTCCGATCGCAAAAATGGCTGATTACACGATTAGGAAATGACTTATGCAGTAATTGAATTGTTTCTGGCTATGTGGCATGTTGCGACGTATTGTTGAAACCACATATTGGTCACATCCATATCTTGTAATATAAGCACTAAAAACTAAGTTATCTGACTCTATCCTATACTAGATAGGATACAAAAGCGTGCGATAAAATTGATAGGAGATCCAACCATAGCGAACTCCATAGTTTCGCTCGAACATCGTAGGAATGTCTCCTGCCTTACACTCTTTTACCGCTATTACAAAAACAAATGCTCTAACTAATGCTTTCCCAAACTCAGTTTTTCCTCTCCATTACAATTTACAGAAATCGGTATCTCCTCTTTTCTACTCCTCTATTTCCTTAATGCCCGCGCTGTGCTTAAACACCATAAGGGTATCAATAATTTAGCGCGCGCCAATTATATAAAAAAAAATCTTGTCACGATAACGAACTGCATTAATTGTTACTGCCTGACCAACCGCATTTGCGATAATGCCTCCAGCCTAAAATCCGCACCAAACAGTCACGCGCTGTGAATGCACTTGTTTTTGAATTTTTTAACCCCAAATGCGACAATTTTGACGGTTAATGAAGACATCAATCTAAAAATGAGCTTCATCACTAAAGATGATTTTGTTCGAAAAATCAGCATCCACTTGTTGTTGTTCCAAAATCCATTCAACGAACTCTCTACACGCTGAATTATTAGTCTTCAGTTCTTGAGTCAATTAAACTTTGTAAACATGAAGTTTCAAGTCCTTCGTGAGAATTCGCTGTAGAGAGCTTCTCGAAATGCCCAATTCTTGACTATGATGCCAAATTTATATTCCTGGACTGTCAACAATACTCTCGCGAATTGGTTCGATGTTTTCTGAAAACGACTTGTGACCGTGACCCAGAGTGTCTATGTTCAATAATTGATCCTCAATTTTTCAAGTATTCTCTTCATAGTTGATGGTTTTAAATCACGAAAATTGCGGACTGTAGCTGATAAACCTTCATTATTTTTAAAATATTGCTCATCAACGAAAATGCGTTGTTCTTTCGTAAAGCGCTCCATTTTTACTAACCCCGAACTGTCAGCTGTCACATTGTTATCTTTTTTCCCGTACTAATAAATGCCACAAAATTTAAATTTGCCGTGGATTATGGGGCACCTTTTATTTACTTAAAATTTATTAATCCTTTGTGAAGGATGACTTACTCATTATAAGGTGCTTCCTAACATTCTTAGTACCAGTATCTGTGACCTTTTCGTGTACCTAAAAAAAATTAAAAGATATGCGCTCTTCACGATTACACAACATTTGTAAACGTGATGCTGCATTAAAAGTGAATCTGCTGAATCGAGTCAGGCGCATTCAAATAAAGCATCTTCATTTCGCAATCACTGATTTATGAAACGTCTTACAAAATGCCAGTAGCCACAGCGAGTCTAGCGATTTGTCTTTATTCCATGAAATCGTGTTTAGCCATATCTTATGAGAGATGATGCCAAACTACATACCACTGCGCCGCAACTCAAAAGATACATTCGTGATATTTAATTGCATAAAGCGGTGCAACATTTCGTTTTGACTATTTTTTGGTTTACTTCCCCAGAATATGAAGTAACAGGAAGTATGGTCATCGTGGTGTAAAATGTCGTCTAATGCCTTACTTGCCTAAGTGGCGGAATGAACCTGGTCCCCAACCAACATGCGTCTCCAATTAGCCCGGTTCTTCTACTTGTGGGCGCCACTTAAGACGAGGTCTTCCTCTACTGCGTCCGACGCCTGGCTGGGGTATGTCGCTGTACAGCTCGTATAGTTCTTGGTTGAATTTTCGTCTGCATACTTATATACTTAGTCTTACCCTCAATTACTGCTAAACCCATTTGTGCAAGGAGTTTTGCACAATCCTCTCAATAATCAAATCGAAGAAGTCACATGACAGCGCATCGCCTTGCCTAAATCCTTTTTTGGTATCCAATGTGTCGGTGAGGTCGTTTCCGACCCTGATGGAGCAGCGAGAATTCTCCATTGTAATCCTACACAAACGGACGGGTTTGGGCGGTATACCGACACTAGACATGGCTCTGTATAGTTCGTCTCTATAAATACTGTCGCATGCTTTGAAATCGATAAATAGGTGGTGGGTATCGTTTTGGCCTTCTTGGGAGGTTCTGCCGGAGTGTGAAGATTTGATTAGATGCGGACTTTCTTGGTCTTAAACCTCACTGATAATGGCTAATCAGGTTGTTGGTAAACGGTTTTAGACGTTCACATATTACGACAGATAGGATCATGAAGATGTTGCGGAGACTTATGCTTCTTTAGTTTAGAGGGTCTACTTTTTATTGATCTTTCATCCGAACAAATTTGGGTTATGAATCGGTGAATGTTACCAAAGAGTATATAACTATATTGAGTACGCATCACAGCGAAAAGTACTGTAGCCGTTTCAGACGCGGGCAGGAAATACGAAGGGGAATTTTCATCGTTCGTATGCATCGGTTATACCTATGTTTGATGCTGGGGTAGCAATGTGAACACTGGGGTATCAGTGTGAACACTGGGGTATCATTACCTCAGTACCCCACATAGTAAATTTTCATTGTATGAGATGCGAACTCTTTGTAGTTCTATACTGTTTGATAGCACTTACCAAGTCATCTACTCCGGCTTTTTAAAGCTCGCCAGGAAGGCCATCATTTCCAGCAACCTTGTTAAGCTTATGTTTAGCTTACGCGTGGAGAACTTCACGTAGGTCGGGTGGTTAGTAGTTTTTGCTGTCTTCGCCAATATTGAATTCTGCCTGACAGCGGTATCTTGTTCGTCATCGCCTTTTGACAGTCTGCAGGAGTGGTTCCTCCATATCCTCGACTGTGTCACAACTACGACATTTTCTTTTTAATGCCGACAGGATTCTGTTCACGTCTTTTGTCCCTGTCATTGACGTTTTACACTTTGGTAAAACTTGCAAACATTATTCCTGGAGTTTCACCTCTATTAATCCTCGATCACGGAATTTGCCTGGCCCTTTATTCTTCTTTGTTAAAATCTTTCCTCCTTCTTTGCTTTGTTTTAGGCCTGTAAGCCTCGTTCTTGGCTGCGATCATTCTATTCTTTCCTCCTTCTTTGCTTATTCTTAGTCTTGTAAGCCTCGTTCTTGGCTGCGATCATCTCAACATTCCTCATCAAACCAAGTGTTTCTTGCTGATGGACGCCAGAAACCTAGCACATCACTTGTGACTGATCGTTGTCATTGTATTTCGACATTAGATGTTGGTGTCATTGAAAGTCCCTTTCGATTGTAAGGGTAGGCTTTCGACATTAAATTTTCTCACAGTATTTCTGGTTTGTTGTGACGTGGTGGATATCCGAATTCTTATCTTGGCTGCAACAACGTAGTGGTCCGAGTTGCTCTCAGCCCCTCGGAACTTTCGAACATCCAAAATGTGGATGCATCTTGTCTATCGCAATGTGGTCAATTTGATTGATCATTCGTTGATCCGGAGACCGCCATGTCCCCTTGTGCATATCGAGGTGAGGACCGTGTGAAGGCTATAGGGGCATTTGGTTCCGTAGCGAAGTGAATTAGCCTAAGTCCTTCTCCAGACATACTGTCGTGTAGGCTTTGCATTAAAATTTCTTAACACGACTTTAACATCGTACTTCGGTAGTCGTTCATTAGTTTTGTCAAGGATCTGGTGGTAACATCCTTTAGCAATATTACTTATTCCTACGTCGGAGCGAGAGTGCATATAAGGCTTATGTTGGCAAATTTCGCCTTGATGCGGATTGTTACAATGCGTTCGCTAATGTCTTGGAAATATAAGACTTTTTACCTAAGTCTGGAACTTATAACAAATCCCCATCCGATTAGTCGCTGTTTCTGCTCACTATAACACGGTCTGTAGTATATGTCACAATTTTTCATCCACCAAGTCACAACCACCAACCTGGAGGTCCAGTTTCAATTTATTCGAGCTTACCACTGGTTTGTTGAATAAATGCAACCGTAAAGGTGGACCGTAGGTGTAATCAGATGTGAGTTTAAACATAGAGAAATGCATATGAATGCGATCTTACTCAAGAGGCCCTTAAGCCTCAACCAACATCATTATCCAATTGGTACGGTCCCTACCTGACTGCCTCCACTTGCGCCCTTCAAGTTAGTGAAAGTCGGTTTCTACTTTTTCTCTCTACTTAAACAGGGGTCTTCTTTGGCTGCGTCCGACATCTGACTATAAATTGACGACTCTACAAGCCGGAGTATTGGTATGTCTCCGCTCTTCATGTTCTAGCCATCTCAAAGGTCAGTTTTAAAAAAAAAAAAAAAAAGATCTATGTCGGTGGTTAGCTCGTAAAGTCCTTGGTTGAATTTTCGTCTACCAAGCCTGTTAACACAAACATGGCCATCGATTTTTCAAAGAACTTTTCTTTATACCCTCTTGATATGGTCCATGTTGAACTAACATGATCACTGCCTTATATATGATCTCCTTTGCAGATCGAGTGAGCACTTTATTAATAAATTGTCTTCACAGCCCAAAGAAACAGCGGTTGGAGAGAGTAGTTCTTCGTTTGATTTATGACGAAATGGCGCTGTTTGAATTATTAGCGAAGCCGATGTTAAAAAAAAATCCCTTATTACCTCATAGTTGCATCTCATGATGGTGATGATCTGTCCATTTTTCGATGTTGTTTCTGGTGTGTAATTCCTTTTTGACAACATTTGGTATTAGCCTCGTTTTTTTTAAACGAAAATTTTCCTAACGAAATATTTGCTTACGGATTTTTTTCGGAAGAAATTTTACTTGAAGGAATATTTCCGCAAAGAATTTTACAACACAAATTATTTCAGGATGACAGCTGACAGCTCATATTTGGCCATGCACCGTGTCCTGCTGAATCCATTTTATCTGTAGGTATTGACGTCTTGTTGATTTGAAGTGGTTGTATAAATACCGTCGGCATTTACTATAATGGAAGATTGTGATCGGAAGTTTTACACAATCCATTCAAGAACAAATAGTTCATTGGTATATCCTGGATGACAGTAATGTCTTTTTTTAGCTTCGGGCATCTCTACTGCACAAATTCTATAAATGGTTTTTATATTCCAGGTGCATTTGGTCGTCGTTGTCCTCTACCCTCATATTTAAGTAGTGATCCAAAAATACAACCTGAGACCTAGAGAGCCAGTTCCAATTTATTACCTCTAGGATGTGGGGGCTAGTGTTTTGGTGTCAGTATCTTCTACGGGGATTGAGCTCTGTCTTTTGACTGTTCGACTCATCTGCCAGCATAATAGTTCCATGGTCTAACTAACCATGAGATTCCTAAAAAAAAATCTGTTGTCCGACCAGCCAATGTAGGCTGTTTACTTTCTTCTGCTTAACTGGGGCTGCATACACCAAAATGACAACGGTAACACACCAAGTTGCCAATTTCAGGAACAAATATCTGTTCCAAACCTTATATCAAACACCTTCCGAAATATCTGGAGAAGTTTATCCGTGTCGTTTAAATTTTTTTTTAAATCTTTACTTAGTAGGATTCTTGCTTGCTTCATGGCCATCATAGAGTAACGCGTGCATAATGCATCCATGACTTGAGATAAATGCAAACGATGTATTGTGCAATGGGTTCGGTGGTACGGCACGGGTACTTGACAGTGCCTTATCGAAAGATGGAGAATGTGAGCACCAGCACTTGCCAGATATGTACCATGGAAACATGGAAATTTATTCTTTAATTAAATGTGACACACGAAGGAGTACGATGTGGGCTGATGTGAATCACATCAATAAGTTACCCTTAGCGCCCCGAGAATGGATTTCACGACAATATACATTGTAAAGGTATCAGTAAAGCTGTACGCGAATGCAAGGTTAACTTGTGACATTTTAAATTGCACACGGCTAGTTAAGGTGCGATGGCTCAGCACAACTTATATTCAAAGCGTTCATCTAGTTTATTGTCCATGGAATATGATAGTTGGGGACCTTTTATGGAGTTCCGCTGATGGAAGTGCACTTTAGGAACATTGTAATGATGTCAAATTCCACCTTGTGTTTTTCGTTATTGTTGCTGCTTAAGAGTGAGGTATAAGTTAGCGGTTCCGTCATAAATAAGGAATCTTAAAAGAAAAGGCAAATAAGGCCTTTAAACTCTTACGTAGCTAAGAATAAATATCTCAGGAAGCACATAACTTACGGTTTTTTTTTTCTTTTCCTGTTGGGGGAGAGGAAATTCTATATGAACCATAAGGAGGCCGTTGACCAACCCTGTGTGTCCGACTTCCCGTTGTTTAAGGTATTCGTTAACTAAAAACTCTTCCTGACACTTCGGTTTCTAACCTAACCTCACGGGACCGCTCGCTTATCGTAATACTTCAGGGGGTCTTTCAGACTCACACCTTCTCGCGAGATTGGTCTTCTTCTCTTTTTTTCTTCTGAGAATATGTTGGGCGTAGGAGGAAGTTCGGTGCCAGCTCTGCTCACTGGACAGCATCTCTTCCGCTATGATATTTCTCTCTAATTCTTCTCTTTCGGTTTCCCATCTGCTGCAGGAGAAGAATGTATGGTGCGCGTCGTCTTCTTGGGAGCCCAACGTACTGGCAAGCTGTGCCTTTTGTTTTGCCGATCTTGTGGAGAAAGGCGTTGAAGTATCCGGTTTCCGCTGCCCATCGTCCTCTACCTATCGAGTTCCAGCGCTCTTGCTACTTCTGTCATGTGATATTTTTAGCCCTTTCCGTTGCTGTTTCCATTCCAACTTCCGTCTTTTTGTCGTAGACGTACTTCGTATCTGCGATAGGAGGTCTATAAGGGGCACACCTACAAAAGCAAGAGCGGCTGTTTCCGACACCGTTCGATAGGAGCGTAAAGCTCCACGTCTCTGCAAATCTGCCGTCAGCTTTCTGTACTTTTCCGGTCGGAGCGTGTCTGGCCAAATCGCACGTCTGCAGAGGATGATGGCATGATAAATCGAGCCTTCGTTCGTTCGTTATCATCTAGGTTCGTCATCATCTTACTCAGTGAAGCGGTCACTTTCGACGCACGTTCCGCTGCATTCTTTATCTGGTGCCAAAAAGTAAGTTTCGTGTTGAAAGTAACATCCAAATATTTCATCATTTAAATATCCCACTACCCTGCGGCATTTTCATTCGAAGAATCCCATCAAAGGAGATGTTCCAAAGGTCTACCCCGTTGGTGACTTGAAGTCTTCGTTGGCCGTCTGTAGTCTCATAGATCTGCTCCCGGTCCCTGAGGTAGTCCCTCACCATCCGAAAGTGATAGAGTGGATTGTTGGTTGAATGTGTTTTCGAGCGCGTTCAGCATGTTACTCTACCTGACTAAGTTAAAGGCGTTTCTGGCGTCAGAAGTTTCCAACAATACGACCCTTTGGGCGGTTTGGGTAGCCTTAACTACCTCTTCAACCGCTCCGATAGTAGAGCGGCCTTTTCTGAAGCCGTACTTTATTTCTGACAGGTCTCCCTCTCGCTGTACCCCAACAATGACTCGCGGTCTTAGCATATTTTCCAAAATATTCCCTTCAGAATTCAGTATACATAGAGGTATGTACGCTGATGAAGAGTCTGAGTCTCCTTTGAGTTTACTGATTTACACTAGAAGTATTGTCTTCTAGCTTCTGAGAAAGATTCCTTCTTCCAGGTAGCTATTATTCATATTCAGCAACAGTCGGGGGCACGACTGGGCGATGACCCTTAGCACTTCGGACGGTATCCCGTCGAGCATGGGGATCTTTTGTTTTTATTTAAAGTTTCACTGGTTTCACTGAAGAGTGGTATTTCCTCTTGGTGAACCAAAGTGGTGTCTAGGGGCTTGACAAGGTGTGACACAACGTACTCTAGGACCCCCGTTAACGTGAACCTGGGATGCAGTCAGTAAAGTTGAAGGCAGTGTGAATATTTAATCAGTTTTGACTTTTCTGGTCTAAAACCACAATCAAAAAGGCCGATCAGGTTGTTGGTAGACGGTTTGGGACTTTCACATATTACGGCAGGTAGGATCTCGTAAGCGTTGTTGAGGACTTATACCTCTGTAGTTGGTGCAGTTCAAAGGCTTTCCATATTTAGGATCAAATGATGCTTCTTCTTCAGGCATGCTCGCCTCAGACCAACTTCTGCTATTGAGTTGGTGAACGTTACTTACCAAATCATCTCCACTGACGGGAAGGCCACCTTTTCCGGCAGCCATGTTAAGGTCGAGGTGTTGGAAGTTTTGGCTGTCGTCGCCAATATTAAATGGTTCGTTCTGCCCGACAGTAGGAGATTGTTCATCATCGCCATTTAACAGTCTGCAGAAGAAGTTCTTTCTTAGTATCGTTTGTATAACTACGATCTTTCCATGTTCATCTCGAAAGGATTTTGTTCATCGCTTTTGGCACCATGGCACTTGGCACCTGTCTATATTCTCGACCACGCGCTTTTCTTACTTTTTTTCTTCCTGCTGAAAAGCCGGTGTTCTTCCTTTCCTCTTTGCCTATTAAGGTCAACGGCAGCTCTCATCATCACCTTCATCTTTGCCTTGTAGGTCTCGTTTTTGTATCTGACGGCATTCTTCGTCAAACATAGCACATAAGTTGTGGTCGACCTTATGGCTTTTTGGCATCGTCGTCATTGGCCATCGGCATTAGAAGCTGGTGGTATGGTACTAATAAAGAGAATACGAGATACGCGTTTTTCAAAGGCTTGGTGGTTCCTCTCGATTGCAGTCCTTAGACATTAAACTTTTTCGCAGTATTTTGCATTTCGCAGTATTTTGCATTTGGATGCAACAAGGCAGTGGTCCGGATATCCAAAATACTGGATGCGTGCCTCTTGTCTATCGCAATCTGGTTAATTTAATTGACTGTGCGTTTATCTGAAGTTCGCCATGCTCCTTATGTCGAGGTAATTTTTTTATGATCACCTCAAGTGGTGTGTAATGTTTAAAAAAATACTAGTTGCGCAGGCTAGTATAAGAAACTTTTCACAGACCAGAAGATTTTCGGAATGCGCGTGCATACTAATGGGCGTGTACACTTCAATTACTCTCCCGGTAGAACTACTGTTAGGTATTACCTCGCTGGTCAGCCATTTAGGCTCTTGTTTCCACACATTGTTGGCCTCCCAAAATCTCTCCAATCGTCTTAATTCCATTAAGATTATCGCTGTAACTTGTTCCACTCTGTCCCATATTGAGCCCGATGATAACATGTAGTGCACTAAGTTCTCGAGAGTAAATGTTTCTTCGATTTTTGACTTTAGTTCTCTTTGAAAACGAGGACTCTGGAAAAATACATGTTCTGTCAGGGGATTCCTTTAAACCAAATTTGTTTAAATATCCACGAAAGCAGACTACTATGCGCGGCTGGAACTTACTTACTTAAGTGGCAGTCCGGAATGAACCTGGGCCTAATAGGAACTTGCTGAGGTATAAATCTACTTCTGGGTGTTTCCGGTCCCAGTCCCTTTGAAGACTGATTCCATCTCTCCTGCCGTTTTCTACGGCTTTTCCGTTTTGCTTTCAGCTTGATATCTTTGACTGAAGCTCTGGTCTCGATTTTTGGGTCCTAGATCCGTGTCGCTGGCTAGCCATGATATCCGCTGGTAGCATTTCCGCTATGACACATACAGCATCATCTGACATCTTCCGAAAAGCACAACACACTCTCAACGCACAATGTCTGTTCACAGATTTTATCTTACTTGCTCGTCATTGATTAAGCCAATGGAATGTATGCTGAATCATACATACATTAGGATGGACTGCAACAACCTTGATATTTGTCTTATTGTCTTATTTGTTGTATGGGTCCTCCAATATTTGTCATTATCCTTAATAATACACCACTTTGCTTTGTCACTTTCAAGGTGCTCCTTGTATGTTAGCCTCTCGTCGATCGTAGATCTCGTCTAAGGTAGCTTATGGCTGTTTTTTAACGTTCTGTTACTGCCGTCTACCTTAATGGTGATTGGTTCTTTTTTCTTGTTTATTAGCCCCTGGCTCTGCTTAAGGTTTTGCGAGCTTTAACGCGACTGTTGGTATTCACCTTCTTACCTTTCGCATACATTCGTTTTCTCTATCCTCTAGTTCTTCCAGATGTTTTGGAACCTTAACGATTGCAAAATCATCAACAAACCTATAACTTTTGCCTCATTTGGGTTTCCGAGCCTTAGAATCTTATTGAGGTGAGGAAACCGTGTGCTGGCCATAGTGAGATTTCGTTGCGTCGCTAGTTTAAGTCCGTTGCCAGACGTCGTGACGTGTGTGCTGTGTTTTCCGACAACACTGCTTAAGGTGTCCTTTCTTCCTAATTTGCGTTAAAATCTCCAGCTCGATTTTAACATCATACTTCGAAAGCCAATCATAAGTTGTGTCCGGGAGCTTGTAGAAACAAAGCAATGTCATCTTTTTCCAGGTTTGGGACGTGGGCGTATATAAGGCTTATGTTGACGAATTTGACCATGACGCGGAACAAAGTGTTTGCTTATGTCATGAAAGTTTAAGATTTCCCGCAGAAGCCTGTCGCTTGTAATCCATCCGAATAGTCACTGTTTCACTATAACACGGTCCGGAGTAGGTGTTAGGTTAGGTTAGCTTAGAGTGGCCGCCGGCGTTCGCCAGCACACTTAGACCACTTTGGTCCGTTGTGATACCACATGGATTTTGTCCAATGTCCTTACTATTCGTGGGATTTTGAGCTTTTGATAAAGCGGAGGAGGCTTTTCACTTCCGTTTTTGCCAAATCACTGAGATTTTCAAAATAGTAAGCTCCAAGATGTAGCTTCCTTTTGTTTGATAGGGCCGGGCAGTTACAAAGGAGATGAAGTATTGTTTCCTCCTCCTCCTCGTCCATGCAGCTCCTACAGAAGTCGTTTGAGAAAAGGCCTAGCCTTTCTGCGTACCTACCTTTTAAGCAGTGTCCCGTGAAGGCACCTATGGTATCGCAAATATGCGGTCTATCGAGCGAAATCAGTCCCTTTGATCTTTTAAAATCTAGCTTTGGCCAAATTTGTTTGGTTGTTTGACACGTCGTGCCAAGAATCCATCTGAGGTTTGATTTGCTGTTAGCATGTTGCGCTAATAAGATTTTGCTTGTAGCGATAGGAATACCTAGTGCACCCATGTCGGGTACAATTGGCAATTTGGTTCCGTTTCTGGCGAGTTCATCAACCTTACAGTTCCCTGGAATTTCACTATGCACCCAGCATAGGTGAATGTTAAAATGCTTTAACATCTCCTGCAGAGATGATCGGCAATCTAGGGTTGTCTTTGAATTTGTTGAGACTGATTCCAGGGATTTGATTGCCGCTTGGCTATCCGAGAAAATGCTAATATCCTTGGCAGATATTACATTCTCTTTCAACCAGGATAAGGCTTATTTGATCGCAATGAGTTCCGCCTGGAACACGCTGCAATAATCAGGAAGACAGAAAGAAAGGCTGAGATTTAGCCTGTCGGAATAGACACCAGCACCCACTCCGTCATTTGTTTTGGAACCATCGGTATAAAAGTGGATCGAGTCGTTTAGCACAGGTTCGTTGCTCTCCCATGACGTAGGTGTCACGTGTCACAGTTTTTCATCCTCCTTTTGCCCGGCCCAACTCATCGTATTTCCGGATGGCAGAAATGTCTGCTTTATAGCGGCTAATGGCTTCCGCTAGTTTTTCGGCTGCTCCTCTTCTGTTTATTATTTTTACATTCCAGGTGTAGACAGGAACGTCGTTGTCCTTTTTTCGTTGATCATGGCCAGTGTAATGAGTCCTTTTCGAGGCTTTTGGTTGCCTCTGAACATTTCGGAACCGAAAGACGGTGATTGAGTTGAGTAGGCTACCTTAAAACGGATAAGTGCATGTATTTCGTCGCCAGGATATATCTATAATCCGTCGTCAGGTTTACTTGTGTTTCTATAAGGACCAGCATTAGTGGTCTTCCTCTTCTAAGAAATTGGTGTACGCAGTTGGCGTTACCTTTGGTATGTCCAAGACCTGGAATGTTGCAGAAATGGCTGCAAATTCAAATCTTGAGTGAATTTTTGGCACACCTTTTATAACGACTTACCTTTGCAAAGCCCGTTTACTTTTCTTAAATTGATTAATAATTATTTTTCAAAATAAATAACGTCGAAACAATAATAATGAAGGACACAAAACAACTTTTTCGTTATTAATATTTCTGTCATCCTACCCCTTATCGATTTGTCCTCCCTCTGCTTTTTGCTACAATTTTTGTTTACCCTTCCATTCAATTTCAGTTTATTACCCTAAAAGCATGCAGAGAGTTAATTTGCTTCCACATTCTCTGGCAACAAAACCCAGCTGTGTGTGGGTGTAAGGACTTTCATTTCGAACTTTTGGAATCAATGTCATCCAAACGGCAAAATTGGAAATGCATAGTGCACATTCTCTCTCAAGGCGTGTGTGTATGCTCGCCCATAAACGGAGGAATGCGAATAGTGGCTTTATAAAGGACACAAAGTATTTTTTCACAAAAAAAAAGGAATTCCAGCAAAAGTTCAATGAATTCTGTGTGAAGGCAAAAACATTCCCAATATGGCTGTATAGAAGGGAAAAGTTATTGAAATGTTTTCAATTGCAAAACATTCGAATCAATTTAACAGATTGAATATGTAGCTAGGTACTCTGCTGATTTAACGTAGATACTTTTTCGTTTGACTGACTGACAGCTGGGGATTTTCTGTCACACACATCCTTAACGGTTCCACTTCAGTTCCAGTTATTATTAATCCATCAGCGTACTTCAAATTGTATCTACACATTCAACAACAACTTGAACTACATAAAAAATTAATTTTTTAATAAAACCCCAAGCCCCCTTTAGTCATACAACATGACCACTATCCGCACCCACCTTCAATTGAAAACAAAAAAAATCCTTTTTTCAATTAATTATTCTCCAAGCGATTATAAAAGGACGACCCACAAAAAACGGAAACAATGCACATGTAAATACAGTAAAACTCTGCAAACAATTTACACCGATCCGCGCGGGTTCTCTGCCCCATGACCGAATAATAAAATTGGAAAATTCCCTTTTTGTTTGCTCGTTTCAACCATTTTGTGGTGAGGTTTTTGTTTCAAGGATTTGCTCCTTTTTGTGGCAACTCATATTTTTTCTCCTTCGTTCCTTCAGCATGAGAGCTTAAAACATTCTTTCATCGGTTTAGCAGCAGATAAGTTGGTGCGGCGGATAAGTTTCACAGGATTTTATCAGACTTGTTTCCTAGAGGGAAAATATAGATTACGAACGGCATATGATGGTTCAATTGAAGCTCGCACAGTTTACTAGTTCACATCATTATCGAGTAATTAACGAAGTTCATCGTTGTTGAAAGTTTGATTGGTCGGAGGAGGGGGATTTATAAGTTTTTTTTTTATTTTTCTATAACAAAACGAAGGCGAAAACTATTCAAGTGGAATTACTTAAAACTGTTCAATCAGTGCGCTGAGGATAGGATAGGAAAAAGTATAGGGGAAAGGATAGGGAAAAGTTTTTTTTTGCCTTCTGGATCAACGCATATAAAGCAATTCTTTGGATATCGTCGATATAATCATTTGCAAACTTAAACTTAGCACTTAGCCGAAATCTATGAGATTACAATAATTATTTGATTCCCTGAGACATCTAGAGATTGGTTCATTTAAGTGTGTAAGGATCTTGGAAGTCTTTAGAATTGCGTCCTATAAATCCTAGCATTGAATTACTTTTGGCTATTAAGTACTCAACATGTTTAACAACTCTGAGTTTGTGTCGAAAATAACTCCAAGATCTTTTTTTGGAGGAGATAATGGACAGTGGGAATACAGAAGTGATTACAGATCAGGTATGTAAAAGGTATTGGAGAAAGGTTACCACAAAAAGTGAGGTTTTGACATTTAGAAACATTCAGATGAAGGTCATTACTATGACACCAATTCGAAAGCCTTTCCAGGTCTTCTTGCAAAAGAGTGCAGTCTTATTTTGAATTGATAGGTCGAAATACTTTTAAATCGTTTTAAATTGGGAGTTCAAAAAAAATTCAGGAATTCAGGAGTAAATGTCCGTTTTGAAGAGATACGTTAAATACTAAACAGAGGGTGACAGAAGCGCAATAGAATGCTTTTGTAATATAATTGACGGGATGCCATCGGCATCGGCATTAAAGTTGGACTTTTATCCAACTTTAATGCGGATAGGGCTTTGACTTCAGCCACTGAACATTCAAGGTTACCATTATTTATATAGAAGAACGAGGTGTCAGATGTAACTGCTAAATTGGGGTTATTAACGGGTGATTTTTTGAGAGTTAAGATTTTCAGGTTACCAGCACTGGTTAGTAATGGCATCCAAACGACATCTGTCAATGTGAAAGGTTTTCAGTATACTCTGCCATTTAGTCATGGAAAGACTTACAAACGTGCAATGATTGCAAATTATTGAATTTTATTATCAAAATTAGTGCTCTGTGAAAAATGTGCAAATCCGCATTTTTATCGAAAAATTGTGTTCAGCGATGAGGCTCTCAATTCTGGCTCAACGGATACGTAAATAAGAAAAACTGTTGCATCTGGAGTGATGAACAGCCACATGCCATACAAAAATTGCCGATGCATCCCAAAAAAAGACAGTTTAGTGTGGTTTATAGGCTGGTAGTATAATCGGTCCATTTTTTTCTTCAAAGACGACCGTGGAAGAAACGTTACCGTCAACGGCGAACGATATCGAGCCATGATACGCGACTTTTTTTTTTGCCCCAGTTGGCTGAGTTGAACTTGGTTGACATGTGGTGCCAAATAGCTCGTGAAACAATGGAAATGTTGAAGGATGAATTTAGGGAGCAGCTTATCTCTCGAAATGGCCTTGATCATGCGATTTAACGCCTCTTGATTAATACTTGTGGGGTTATGTAAAGTCGTTAGTCTATGTGGACAAGCCGAACACGATTGAAGCCTAACAGGATAACATAACACATGTAATTCGTGGAATACAGGCCGAAGTGCTCGGTTTTTAATGGGGCCGCGGACAACATTTACATGAAGTTGTCTTTAAAACGTAAATGGTAAAGGTCTATTTAAAAAAAAACAACTACGCTTAATAAATCACCCGTTACAAGTGTAAACAGATTGAAAGTGACTAGCAAACATGTAACAAATATTAAAGAGATTAGATGATGTATTTTCAAGACGCATGGAATTAGGAATACCATTGGATTGCCTTTTGGTATTGATAAAGCTCATAAAACATTTACTATTTGACTTTAACTTAGATTCGAGAGACTGGACATATTCAGCCACTATCGAGGTATCCGTCGGAGCGGATCATTTTCCGCAACGCATACTTCGTCGGACGTTCAAATTCCATTCGAGGTATGCGTCATCTGAAAAAAAACACTACACAAATGCAACGGCTTCACTTCACTTCAATTCGTAACTAAATTCCGCGAAGGATTTCTGTCAGAGGAAATAAAAAAAAAAACGAAAAATGCACCTGAACGCACTTCAACGCAATTCGCGGGGATGCGTTACAAAATGTCGGAGAAATATTCCGAACAGCTTTTCGAAAGAATACCTCGAAGCAAAACAACACGTGGAAATGGTTTTGTCGAAATGGGTGCTCTGTTCGGGCAACGTTCCGTGCACTTGCCCCATTCAAGTTCGCCTTAATCGTCCTACCGAGTGGACTATTTGCAGTGTAGTGTAAACCAACACCCGTAAGTCGCCAAAACCAAGATCTGCCTCTGTCCGTGAGAGTGGGATGGAGAATCCAAGGCAGTCGATTTCGCGTCACTCACAAGAACTAGGCATTTTGAAGACTACAACTTGGCGAATTTTGCGTTGGGATTGGGACCTGCGTTCTTACAAAATTCAACTTACCCCGGAGCTGTAGCTAAACGACCTTAAACAACGACGTGTGTTCGCTGAATGGACTCTGCAGCAGTTGAAAACTTACCCTTTCGAAGATCATCTTCAGCAGTGAGGCCCATTTCTGGATTAATGGGTACGTCAACAGTACACATGAGATCCAAGAGCGTACAATGCATCCCAAAAAATTCAGTCTTTGGTGTGGATTTGTGCTGGGCATTACCGGCAACGGCGAGCGCTATATGTCGATGATTGCCAATTTCTTTTGGTCTGAATTGAAGGATATGGACAACAAATACATGTGGTTTCAACGGGACGGCACTACGTGCCACATAGCTGACGCCGCACATTGGAAGTCCTGCACGAGCGATTCGAGGGGCGGTCATCTCCCATGAAGTTGAGGTGAACAGTCCACCGAGATTGTGCGATTTTACCACGTTAAACTTTTTCTTGTGGGGTTTTCTGAAGTTCGACAGGTCTACATTTTGGATGCGCGCCATTCAGAGAAGCCGTGACGGACACTTGAACGATGTTATTTATATTACATACATAATGGCATCGATAGGCCTTTCAACCGATTTTCGAGGATATCTTATACACACTTTGTTTTATATGCCCTAAACCAAAGAATATGAATTCTATACAGATGACGCACTCCATATGAGAAAAATTGTTTTATGGCGGGTCGTGCTGGCATAGCCCGCCATATGTTTTTGTTCTCGTTTTTCATGTGTTTTCATGCTCACCGCCCGCCCGTACCATGAAGCTACTGAGCAAAAGTTTCTGTTTTTTGTTCTCAATGCGTCATCTGTATAGAATTCATAATCTTTGCCTAAACTTAAGTTCAACGCCCAGGTCTGATCGGGTGCACCAAAATCAACAGACAAGATTCAAACGCGTTCGAAAAAAAACTTATAGGAGACATAGGAATAGCGAACTCTTTAGTTTATATGCTCAAATGAAATAGCCAGCTGCATTTCTACCATTCAACAACAATTTAGTCGCAATACTCGTTACACTATGAATGCAAGTCGGTTTACCCTCAAGCCTATCTAAAATATGGAGATTCGTACATAAACTGAACAACCAAACTCTGTTTATACCCTATCACATAGGGGTATATTAGTTTTGACATTAAGTTTGTAACATAGAGAAATAATTTCGATAGATATACCTCGATTCATAATCGCTAGCTTAGTCGATCTAGCCATGTCTGTCTGTCCGTCCGCCCGTCCGTCTGTCTGTCACCGATTTTTGGGCCTTAAATTTTGAGGTAGAGTGTTGAAATTTGGTATATAGACTCTCTGGCCGACGAAGCAGAACAAATGTAAACATTTTTGAAATCCGCCCACTGCCACGCTCTCTTTTCAGAAAAATGTAGTTTTTAGCCAAACCGTAAGGAATTTTAGATAAGCGTCTGAGCAGCATATTTAGGGAATCTCAATATGTATATTTCGTCTTTATAAAGTTTTTTTGCCACGCCCGCTTTTTAGGGGCGTTTTCATTAAAAAAATGTTTTTCAGTCAAATTTAAAAATATTTGAAAAAAATGTTGATGAATAACCGTTGGTAATATTAACATGAATATTTTGTGTATGTAACATTTTAGCCCACGCCTACTTTTTGGGGCGTTTTCTTAACAAAACGATTTTTATGCCCTACCCCATAGCATATGCACAGACAAACTTCGATTTATGTCGAACCATAAAAGAGTTTGATCATCAGTATGTTGTCACAATGTCATTTTCTAATTTTATCCTCATAAAGTTGTTAACCACGCCTACTTTTTGGGGATATTAGTATTAAAGATGTATTAAAGATGATGGTTGGGTGTTTTAGAACGAGGGTAGACTCTGATTGGCGTTAACTTGGCAATGCCCAGTGTTACAACTTTGACTACACATCAAATGTGCTTATCTTTACCTCCAAGTGGTAACCATCGGATACTGGTCTCATCCAACCGGATTTGACTTGCTAAACGATAAGTGCGAGTGTTGATAACACGACGAAAAACAGCAACACTATAAACACCCTGGTGAGAATGGCACGGATGAATACCCGGCCTGCTGTCCCAGGCGAACCTAGATGAGCTGCTCTGACATATTCGGACAACAGGTTGTCTAGGAATTTCAAGGGTTAGTCAGGCCCCTTGAACAGAGATGGTGGCGGATGAACCGAAAGGCCAACGGCAGCGCTCAATCCCGTAGTGGATACTGATGGCCCCGTGTCCTAGGGGTATCTAATAAATTGGAACTGGCCCTCCAGGTTGGGGGTTGTGCTTTGGGTTAACTACCCACCCACAGAAAAAAAACATGGTTACGAAGCAACCAATAGCCTCGGAAAGGACTGATTTTATTGTTGACGACCCTGCTAAACGAAAAAAGGACAACGACGTTCGTATCTGCACCTGGAATGTGAGAACATTAAACAGGAGAGGTGCAGGCGAACAACTAGCGGAAGCCCTAAACTGCTACAAAGCAGACATTACTGCCATCCAGGAAATACGATGGGATGGGCCGGGCAAAAAGAGGATGAAAAACTGTGACATATACTACGGACCGTGTTATAGTGAGCAGAAACAGCGACTATTCGGATGCGGATTTGTTATAAGTGCCAGACTTAGGCAAGAAGTCTTATGTTTCCAAGACATTAGCGAACGCATAGTAACAATCCGCATTAAGGCCAAATTCGCCAACATAAGCCTTATATGCGCTCACGCTCCGACGGAAGAAAAAGATGATATAGCTAAGGATTGCTTCTACGAGCTCCTCGACAAAACCTATGAGCGACTACCGAAGTACGATGTTAAAATCGTGCTGGGAGATTTTAACGCAAAGGTAGGAAGAGAAGACATCTTTAGAAGTATTGTCGGAAAACATAGCCTACACGACAACACGTCTGGTAACGGACTTAGGCTAATTGATTTCGCTACGGAACGAAATGCCACTATAGCCAGCACACGGTTTCCTCACCTCGATATCCATAAGGGGACATGGCGGTCTCCAGATCAACGAACGGTCAACCAAATTGATCACATTGCGATAGATAAGAGGCACGCAACCAGTATTTTGGATGTCCGAACATTCCGAGGAGCTAACATCGACTCGGATCACTACCTTGTAGCAGCCAAGGTAAGAATGCGGATATCCACCACGCCACAACAATCCAGAAATACTGTGAAAAAATTTAATGTCGGAAGACTGCAATCGCAAGAGACCGCCAAGACCTTCGCACAACACGTATCCCTTAACCTCTCGATCAACACCATACCACCAGCATCGAATGTCGAAGAGCAATGGCAACGATGCCAACAGGCCATTAGATCAGCCGCAACTGATGTGCTAGGTTTCTCGCGCCCACCAGCAAGAAACCCCTGGTTTGATGAGGAATGCCGACAGATGCTCGCAGCCAAGAACGAGGCCTACAAGGCTAAGCTGCAGGTGAAGACGAGAGCTGCCATTGAGCTCTATAGGCAAAGAAGAAGGGAAGAACATCGGCTTTTCAGCAAGAAGAAAAAAGAGCAAGAAAAGCGCGCGATCGAGGATATAGAGAGGTGCCACTCCAAGAACGATGTTCGCAAGTTTTACCAAAGTGTAAAACGTCAAAGCCAAGGATACAAGGCTCGAACAGAATCCTGTCGAGATGAACAAGGAAATATTGTAGTTGAGACACAGTCGATGCTGAGGATATGGAAGAACCACTTCTGCAGACTGTTAAACGGCGATGACGAACAACATTCCGCTGTCAGGCAGAACGAACCATTCAATATTGGCAACGACAGCGAAAACTGCCAACCACCCGACCTGAGTGAAGTGAGGATAGCAATATCTAAACTCAAGCTTAATAAGGCTGCCGGAAATGACGGCCTTCCCGCTGAGCTCTATAAGGCCGGCGGAGATGACTTGGTAAGTAACATCCACCAACTCATAAGCCAAATCTGGTCGGATGAAAATATGCCTGAAGAATGGAACCTCAGCATCGTTTGCCCGATCCACAAAAAAGGAGACCCTCTGAACTGCGCCAACTACAGAGGCATAAGTCTCCTCAACATCGCCTACAAGATCCTATCTGCCGTAATATGTGAACGCCTGAAACCGTTTACCAACAACCTGATTGGCCCTTATCAGTGTGGTTTTAGGCCAGGAAAGTCCACAACCGATCAAATTTTCACACTTCGGCAGATCCTGGAAAAAACTCAAGAAGTCCAAATCGATACCCACCACCTATTCATCGATTTCAAAGCCGCATATGACAGCATTTATAGAGACGAACTGTACAGAGCCATGTCTAGTTTTGGTATACCGCCCAAACTCGTCCGTTTGTGTAGGATGACGATAGAGAATTCTCGCTGCTCCATCAGGGTCGGAAACGACCTCACCGACACATTCGATACCAAAAAAGGATTTAGGCAAGGCGATGCGCTGTCATGTGACTTCTTTAATCTGATTCTTGAGAGAATTGTGCAAAACTCCAAAGCCAACACCAGAGGCACAATTTTCCAAAAGTCGGTGCAACTACTAGCATACGCTGACGATATTGACATCATTGGTAGGACTCAACGTGATGTCATAGCCACGTTTGCTAGTATAGAGAAGGAAGCGGCGAAAATGGGTTTAGCAGTAAATGAGGGTAAGACTAAGTATATGCTGTCATCACGAAAGGACTCACAACATCGACGAATTGGACAGAACGTCACCATTGACAGATATAACTTTGAGGTAGTACGGGACTTTGTCTACCTCGGCTCCGCTATTAGCTCTGACAACAACATCTCGTCAGAAATTAAACGAAGAATTACTCTTGCCAACCGCTGTTTCTTCGGGCTAAGAAGGCAATTTAGTAGTAAAGCCCTCACTCGAACTACTAAGGAGACCCTATATAAGACCCTGATCATCCCAGTCCTGCTCTACGGCGCTGAAGCATGGACCGTATCAAAAGCGGATGAAGAAATCCTTGGTAGATTCGAGAGGAAAATTCTTCGAAAAATCTTCGGTCCCGTTTGCGTTGACGGGCTATGGAGACGAAGATTCAACCAAGAACTATACGAGCTGTACAGCGACATGCCCCTGGTCAAAAAACTCCGCATTGGACGTTTAAGATGGCTAGGACATGTAGAACGAATGGACACCAATACTCCGGCTCGCAGAGTCTTCGATTCCCAGCCAGACGTCGGACGCAGTAGAGGAAGACCTCGCCTTAAGTGGCGCGCACAAGTGGAAACCGACCTCAACCAACTTGGAGTGCGCAACTGGAGGCAGTTAGCTAAGGACCGGGCTAATTGGAGAGGCATGTTGGTTGAGGCCCAGGTTCATTCCGGACTGTAGCGCCACTTAAGAAAGAAAGAAGTATTAAAGATAGGATAGGATGGGATAGGGTATTCAACGATCCGCACAGCGGATTGTAGTCCTCTCATATGTTTTACCTGTTATTTAAAACCAATGTGCATCGGTATCTCCTTTCTTCTTATCCCGGATTATCTTAAGGCCCGCACTGTGTTAAAACACATAAAGGGTATGCCTATGCATACCTGGATTGCGCCCAAATTGGAAAAAACAAACTCAAATTTTACTAAACAGTGAGTTATGGCCGGCTAAGTCGATGCATAACACTGATATTGAGTGGAAACAAAGCTTCAAGGAGATTCGAGATTCGGAAAATCAATCATTTAAGTCGGTTCATATGAATTGGTGGGGTATTCTTTAATAAAATCCAAGGCAAAGGATGAAACAACTTATTCCACTTAGGATAAGCTGACTCTAGTATTCCTTTGTAAGTAATTACCGTCATTTTAGTACTCTGAACATTATGCTCAAGTGCTCCATAATGGGTGGTCGCATCCCAGACCATTACTATACCATCTTGGCTACGATGACGCTTGCTCATGGAAATAGAATTTAAAGCATCTGGTCAATTCTAAATTAAACTTATTTTCATGTGTGCAGACTCTGTCCCATCTATAGTCCAATCCTTTTTTTTTCTTAAATTTAAGTCGAAGCTTCTTCGCAGGTCGCGTCGAGTCGTTTAAAGGGTTTTGTCAACTGTAACCTATTCATGTTTTAAGCATCAATAATCACACTCCGTACTTTCCGACATTTACTCCAGTATCGAATTTTGATTTTTGACATGGAATGGCTGGGTTAAGAGTTTGGTTTGGTTTGTTAAACCTAAATATCATCGGTTTCTTAGGGATAGTTTTATTCTTATCTCCACTAAAGTACCATTCCTGGAGTTGATGTTGACTCCGAGGTAGATTAAATCTACATCAAAATTTGCCCAAGGTTATGCGTCGTCAGTGTTTTGTTTGTTGATAGCATATATTTTGTCTCGTCCTCGTTGACTATACAAGGCCAAAGCGTTTCGCCTCTTTCTCAATCTCCGTAAATGGTTTTACAACGACACGGTGGGAGCGACCAATGATGTCGATGTCATCTGCGTACCCCAGTAGCAAGACGTATTTTTTGAAGATAGTGCTTTGTATTTAGTCCTGCCTTCCAATAATCACACTCCGTACTTTCCGTCATTTACTCCAGTATCGAATTTTGATTTTTGACATGGAATGGCTGAAATTGAAGGCACGCCAAAGGATTTTATGCATAGCAACTTATGAAATCACGTTAGATGTTCTTCCTTTGTATTGGGTTCCACAGGAATCTTTTTTTTTAAATAACGAGCGTTACCCCGCCCGCTTAGCTAGAAGTTTATTTTATTTGTTTGCTAAATAATTTCTTTTTTTCTTTGAAATTAAATTATTGTAAGGCTCTGTGATAAACGAAAGACTTGTTTGCCTCTCAAGTTGCACACTTCAAATTGGTTAATTTCGGTTTCCACTTATTCCTCCAACTGCGATTTCCAACATCTGCTTTTATTATTTTTTAGGCGACGATGACAGATACCTATCAACTAATGTTTCTGCTTTTTCATCTCTTCTATGAGATTTTATAACTTTCCATGACTTTCATCGGCATCCAACGAAGGGAAGCTCAATTTTCCGCTTGTTTAGATTCTATGAAATCCAAATGGATTAAGTTTCTCCGATTCGTCGTATCTATATACATTCCGTCGCCGACAGTGAGTGACATTCAAGTTTCACTTGGCTTTTCCTTTGTGTTGGAAAAGCAAGTGCGAGTAATTGCGCAATTTTCCAGGTTAAAGCTCGCGTGGAAAGAACATCGGATTAACAAGCTGCCGCAGATGGTTTTGCCACCAAGGAGGGCGAGGAATGAAATTCACGCAGATAATTACTTTCGTCCTCATTTGAAATGCTACTGAACAATTATCAGACGTGTTATGATGTACGACGACCGTCAATAAAAGAGCCTTGCGCTTGAGTTGCAGTCGAGTGCTAGTAACGAGCATGTTTGCCTAATTGGACCGGTTTAACCCGTGCAACTGCAGAAAATGATTTATTACCTTGGTCTTTGCGACTGAGGAATAGCTGGCTTAAGTATGCCGCGAGGAAAGAGTTGCAAGAAGTTCTTTTGTACGTGTCCTGGTATATTCTTCGAATGATGAAATTCACTTGGAATAGGTCCATTATGTTGCCGTTAAAGTCATTTAGTACGTCTGCCTTTGAAGGTATTTTTTTTTGCAAACGTGTCCAGGTATAAGGTAATTGACTCAATTTGTCAAAAGTATGTGAGTACCTCACTGGGAAATTTGTCAGTATGGACTCAGTCTATACAGAGTGTTAAACAGAGTCCTTTTTCGCACTTCTTGAGGGAGAGTTTGGCACATTGAAAAGGGTAGTATCAGAGATTTTAGGGCACATTTTTACGCTGAAGTTGTTCAACATCAGACTAACATACGATGCTAAATCGTGGTGGCGATTTTCAAAGGCAAAGGTGAATAAGAGAATAGCTTCAACGTATATAGTCGGAAGAAACAGCGCATTCAACGACTAATCTAACGTGATTCAGTTTTTTTTTTTCGGTAGAATGATTCCAGATGCAAATCCTGAGATCCTATCCTATGCCCAGTAATTATATCAATATGCATCAGAATCCGTTGATCTGGCATGCATTCGATATCTTAAGATGTCCGAACATGCCGGACAGCCGACATCAAAATGGATCATTATCGTGTTGCAGGCAAGATACGAATGCGGAAAAGTTCAATATTGAAAAGCTTGAATCATATGAAGGAAACCAGAATCAGAATGAGTGTCATTTACAAAGTAGGCATTGTTGTTAGAACTCAAGAATGCCCAGATAAGATGAATAGGATCAAATGCTTGCAGCCAATAATGAGGAGTTCAAAACAATGCTACAGGCGAAGATACAGATATAGAAATCCTTCCGGATAAACAAAACCACAGCAAACAGCAAGAGGACTGGTATTGAGGGCATTTCCATTCAGATCAATTGGATAAAAGGTAAAGGAGAGTACCAGCATTGCAATAAGAAGGATGCAGAAAAGTGCGTGACGAAGAAGGACCTCCACAAGAATAATGCTTGGAAGTTTCACAAAAATATAAAATATTACAGCCTATACAACAACGCCCAAATAAAATCCTGTCGAGATGGCCGATATGAAATCTCGATTTGAGGTAAAACGAAGCAATAATATTCTGCCCTATCGAGGTATCAGTTCGGATAAGAAAGTCAGATCCTCCTGTTTGATTCCTCAGGAATCCTTTGTCAGACTACTTTGGAAGAAATTCGCCGCGTATTCAGCCATACATTTCGTGAAAAGATCTGTTCGAAACGCTGATAGGAAAATAGAGGAAATTTTCTTCCGAATGAATAGCTCGGTAGAGTTGATTGACGACGACAACTTTAACTATCGGTAACCTAAATGAAAAATGATTTGGAGCACAACTTGGTAAGGATCCTACACCAAATGATTTAGTTTTTGAATTTTCTTAAAGGCACATAATTTGAAGCCGCATGTGATGGTATGTAAAGGAACGATGGCGATGATGAATTCTCGAGTCGAAGCGACCTCACTCACACATTTGAAACAGAAAAAGATCAAGACACACGGTCATGGACATCAACTACTTCAGGGTTATAATCTTCGGTCCACTAATATAATATGTTAAAAATACTGAAAGCGTTCAAAAATGTTAGTAAGGTATTGTTTACTTAACAGGTTTCCGACCTGACAAGACAGCCTTCCATCCTGGGCACGCTATACAGTCCAAGCGCTCTGGCATCCGCGATCACTTAATCCTTAAACCGCGAGTTCGGTCTTCCTTGTCGCCTCGAAGGCTGGCATTCGAAGATTCTCTTGTCTGGAGCATTGTTGTTCATTCACTTGATGTGGTCGATCCAATGTAGTCTATATGTTTTCACCTTTTGTACTATATCCACATCATGGTACAGCTCATAAAATTCGCGGTTGTATCTTCTCCTCCATTCTCAGGACCAAAAATTCGGTGCCGCAAAGTACGATTGATAGGATTAGGGTCCGGTATAGCTAACTTTTGGACTTTCGGGTTAAGAGTTTGGTTTGGTTTGTTAAACCAAAATATCATCGGTTTCTTAGGGATAGTTTTCTTCTTATCTCCACTAAGGTGCCATTCGCGGGGTTGATGTTGACTCCGAGGTAGATGAAATCTACATCAAAATTTGTCCAAGGTTGTGCGTCGTCAGTACTTAGTTTGTTGATAGCATATATTTTGTCTCGTCCTCGTTGACCATACAATACCAACGCGTTTCGTCTCTTTCTCAATCGCCGTAAATGGTTCTACAACGTCACGGTGGGATCGACCAATGATGTCGATGTCGTCTGCGTACCCCAGTAGCTAGACGTATTTTTTGAAGATAGTTCCTTGTATTTACTCCTGGCTTCGTTGACTTGAGGTCGGCTGGTTTCTTGCCCTATAACCCTCTCGACATTATGTCCATTAAGCAGCTGCTAGAAATGCTACCTGAAAACATCTACAATTCCCTGCTCGTCAGTGTCTAGGTTAGGTTGGTAGGTGAATGAGGCAGACGGAGTGCGTCTTTCCTTATCGCACTTATCAGGTCAATATAGACCCATTGTGATACTCATTGGGGGTCCACGTGTGTGTTACTGTGCATTGTTGTTAGTCCCTTACCAGCCATCCATATGTTGTTGTAAACCTGAAGAGATTAGGGAGAGGGATTTCGGATAGATCCGTAAAGTCATGGAAAAAGTATTTTCCTTTTTTCTCATTCTTAGTTGGCTGAGGCCAGGGCATTGGCACAGAAAGTGGAGGGTTTCCTCGTGTATTTCTTGATCACCGCAGCCTCTACAAAGGTTATCATCTATGAGATTCATATTCAGTTTGTGGCTTTTTAGTAAGTTGTGTCCAGTAAAATCTCAACTAAAGTCGAGACAGATTTCCTGTTTCTTCGAAGTAGTTTATGGATTCTGGCTTTGTCATACTCAGGCCACATCCTTTTGGAAGTTTCACAGGTGGGAAGGGAGTTCCACCTGCTTTTGGCACTAATCATTGTTTTCTGTTCCACCCGAGATTTGAGGTCACATAGTGGTGGTTTGACAGACTGGTCTGCTTGGTCAGATCCTTTTCGCGCCAGTTCGTCAGCAGTTTTATTGCCCTGTATGCCTCTGTGTCCGGGGACCCAGAAGAGCTTAATATTATGTTGGACGCCAAGAACCTTTAGCTCTTCACGACAACGTTCTACAAGCCGAGATTTTATTTCGACAGCAGAGATAGCTTTTATTGCAGCCTGACCTTCAATAAAGATGGTGATATCATCTGGTGGTATCGCCAGGACTGAGGTCGCTTTGGCTGCCTCTGCTACTTGCAATATCTCGGCCTGGAAGACACTGCTGTGCTCAGGTAGACGAACGGTGCTAGTTAGCTAAGTGTTTCTGAAAACACTCCAGCTCCAACGCTTACATCTATTTTTGAACCATCAGTGTAGATGGATATGGTTTCGGTGCCCAATTCGTTCCCGGTCTTTGAAAGTCATGGTGAGGCAGCATGTTGAGTTGAGCAGTTGAGCAGTTGAGCCCAGATATCTGTGTAGAATTTGGGCATGTCCTCCTGAGTTCGATTTCCAGCAATTGAGTTGGCTGATTCTTAGAGCATTTTTATCTGCAGATTCTTGCATGTAAAGGTCAAGTGGTAGCAGGTTAAGGATGGTTTCCAGTCCCGCTGTTGGTGTGGTTCTCATTGCGCTAGTAGCGCCCACACATGCTATCCTTTGTACCATTGTCATATTTTTAAGATGGGTGACTTTATTTGTGGATTGCCACCAGAAAAGCCCCCCATATGTTAATATAGGTCTTTCAATGGCCGTGTACATCCATAGGTCGGACCCCATGATCTTAGGGTTCGGACCCCAGTTTTTATCTCCGAATATTCGGTTACACGTATAGAAAGCGATTCTTTCGACACTAACCATATCCTCCATTGCTGCTGTTATGGGGTTGCCATTATAGACGGTTATGTCTGGAGTCCTACCGGAGTATGAATCACATCCTGGAAAGTGGGTTTCCAGTAGATGTGTTAAAGATTCATGGGTGGACTGTGTCCAGTCCCCATTGGGCAGCTTGATGTAACTTGGCACAGCCGGTTCTTTGTCAGTGCCTAGGTTGCCATTGTTATTTCGTAGAGCTTGCGTTCCTTCTTTAAAGGCAGCTACTAGTTGTCTGGCTTTCTTGTAGAATGGACGGATCTTCTTCTTGTCGCGAGACTCTTCAATTTCCATCAGTTGGGTGCGTGTTCTCTTTTTTTCCTAAGCAGAATGTTTTTCTCTTCCCTTCTTCTGGTTCAGGACTCTTCCAGTGCGTCGCGTGTTTTGCACTGTAGGGCCTTGATATGTGCCTCTTTTGTCATCTCTTTTTGGTACTTACAAATACCACCATACCACGTACATCTTTTCGGTGGTGCCTGGTAGTTTATGGTGGTTTCTGCTACTCTTGTTGACGTTAGTGGAAATTTAGGGTGCAGCGGTGAGTCTCACACTCAGTTTTTGTTTGTAGACTCTGGCAATCTCCGGCTCACTAAGGCTGCATTCGCAGTTTCTTCTCGTTGGACAGCTAAAAATGGCATAAAATAGGGATAGGTATAAATGATTCGCTCAGCGGACTGCAACTTTCTTATACCAAACCAATCTACAGCTGATTAATGGATTTTTAGAAATTATAATCAATGTATGTAAAGCTCGGATACGTAAGGTAGGATTAACGTGTAAACCTGGCCAATACAGTTGTTATTTCACGGTGTTCATATCCATAGTTCCAGAATCATCGAAAAGTGGTGGTCAATACACAGGGTAGGTAGGTTAATCTGTACCTACCCTTGGTTATCTTCGCGATGGACGGGCCTGGTAGACGACCAATTTCATAGTTCAAACAGCAGGACAATGTCTCGCTGTTTTTACCAAGTCTCATCCACGGCCACATAATTTGGGCAGTGTTGTGCAAAAAAAATAAGATCGTGGGTGGATCTGTCGGAGCTTTAAGTTTTTTGCGGTGTATTACGGGAGTAACTCCCCGAAATATTGTGAGGATCACCAGAGTGGACAAAGAGCTCAATATCGAGCATCTGCTTCTCCGAACGGAACTTTTATGTTTCGATGGTTTGGTTATGTAGTACTCATGTGCCCAAATTGAATTCCGATACGTATCTTGAATTCTCAATTCTTTGAAAACTGGGTCGGTTTTCTCAATAAATACAAACATGCAGAACAAACAACTTCTACGGATGCTTATAGAACACCTTAAAATTAAATCAAATGGGGGGTTGTTTGCGACACCTCTTATATAAAAATGTCAATTAGATAGATATGCTGGTGTTCCGGAAAACAGAAACCACACTCACTAAAAAATAAAGGAAACCCCTATTAGCTTCACAGTGGGGTGAACTATTTCAACTTCTGGCGTGAAATGTATTCTCTTACTTCAAACACGCACTTCCGTTACACTATACAACCCTTGTCGTTTCCTCAAACCCTACCTGAAATTTAAACATAAATTCGCACGTTAAACTTAATTTAGATACATAGTAAGCAGTTTTGTCACATCAGTTCTTAAACATCGGGTGTGTAAACAGAGGGGCTAGTACGACGACCCTCCCCTCCCCACTTACTAGACACGAGTACATATGTTGTCTCTGTTCATATCAAAGCTTATCTCGACGCGTCATTAAGCAAACACTTGGCAGTCTAGTTTTGAATTTTGATACGCATGTGATGTTGATGTTGTGATTCCCGATGTTCGTCGGCTTGATAGTTAGCAGACACGCGATTGATAAATGCAATTTGACATGCTGCCAGAGGAATGGCGGTTCCTTTTATCAACTGGATGATTAGCCAGCGAATCGAGGTAATTTTGTAAATGTTTGTCCATTTCGAAATAACTATGGTGGATTAATAACTTTTTTTTAATGCTGCTGTGGGGGCAATGGGATGGGCTTGAAGGGCTGGTAAATGTTGTCAGACCTTAATTTGTTGATGTATTATTGATTGCATTTTAATTGTAAGCATATGGGATCACTATCAGAGTTTGGTGATTTTCATATAAATATATACATCTAGGTAAGCTTTAATCCATTTTTTATGGGAGCAGGTTTACTTATATGGATGGTAATTCTGAAATCGTCCCTAATAAATGATGCACTATCGTTAAGTCTAGAGGGTTGTGTCCATGGTGTAGAGGTTAACAAAAAAAACCTGTGGCCCGAAGTGTGCAAAAAACGACAAAATTCCAAATCTACGGATTTGTATATTCATTTTCTTTTTTTATAGGTTAGGTTAGGTTGGTGGGTTGATCAGGCAGACAGTGTGTGTCTTCCCTCATCGCATTCAGGTCAATATAGACCCATTGTGATGCCCATTGGGGATCCACTTGTGTGGTTGGTTCATTCATTGTCCCGTTACTGTCCATTGTTGTTAGCCTCTTTTCAGCCATCCAGATGTCGTTGCAAACCTGAAAAGATTAGGGAGAGGGATTTCGGATAGATCCGTGAGGTCATGGAAAAAGTTTTTTCCTAAGGTTCTCATTCTTAATTGGCTGAGGCCTGGGCAGTGGCACAGAAAGTGGAGGCTATCCTCGTGTATTTCTTCATCACCGCAGCCTCTACAGAGGTCATCATCTATGAGATGCATTTTCAGTTTGTGGTTTTTTAGTAAGTTGTATCCAGTAAGAATCCCAACTAAAGTAGAGACAGATTTCCCTTCGTGTTGACAGCATATACCCTCAATTACTGCTTAACCCATTTTTGCCGCTTCCTTCTCTATTCTCTAGCAAAGGTGGCTATGACATTACGTTGAGTCCTACCAATGATGTCAATATCGTCGGCGTTTCCTTATTTGCACCGATTTTTGGTGTTGGCTCTGGAGTTTTGCACAATCCTCTCAAGAATCAAATTGAAAAAGTCTAATGACAGCGCATCGCCTTGCCTAAATCCTTTTTTGGTATCGAATGTGTCGGTGAGGTCGTTTCCGACCCTGATGGTGCAGCGAAAATTCTCCATCGTCATCCTATACAAACGGACGAGTTTGGGAGGTATACCGAAACTAGACATGGCTCTGTATAGTTCGTCTCTATAAATGCTGTCGTATGTAGCTTTGAAATCGATAAATAGGTGCTGGTTATCGATTTGGACTTCTTGGGTTTTTTCCAGGATCTGCCGAAGTGTGAAAATTTGATCGGATGTGGACTTTCCTGGCCTAAAACCACACTGATAAGGGCCGATCAGGTTGTTGGTAAACAGGGTCAGGCGTTCACATATTACGATAAATAGAATCTTGTAGGCGATGTTCTGTAGTTGGCGCAGTTCGGAGGGTCTCCTCTTTTGTGGATCGGGCAAAAGATGCTGAGGTTCCATTCTTCAGGCATACTTTCATCCGACCAGATTTGGCTTATGAGTTAGTGGATGTTACTTACCAAGTCATCTCCGGCAGCTTTACAAAGCTCAGCGGGAAGGTCGTCATTTCCGGCGTCCTTATTAAGCTTGAGTTTAGATATTGCTATCCTCACTTCACTAAGGTCGGGTGGATGGCAGTTTTCGCTGTCGTTGCCAATATTAAATGGTTCGTTCTGCTTGATACGGAATGTTGTTCGTCATCGCCGTTTAACAGTCTGCAGAAGTGATTCTTCCATATCCTCAGCATCGACTGTGTCTCAACTACGATATTTCCTTGTTCATCACGGCAGGATTCTGTTCGAGCCTTGTATCCTTGGCTTTGACGTTTTACACTTTGGAAAAACTTGCGAACATCGTTCCTGGAGTGGCATCTCTATATATCCTCGAGCTCAATGGCAGCTCTCGTATCACCTGTAGCTTAGCCTTGTAGGCCTCGTTCTTGGCTGCGAGCATCTGTCGGTATTCCTCATCAAACCAGGGGTTTCTTGCTGGTGGCCGCGAGAAACCTAGCACATCAGTTGGGGCCGATCTAATGGCTTGTTGGCATCGTTGCCATTGTTCTTCGACATTAGATGCTGGTGGTGGTTAAGGGATACGCGTTGCGCGAAGGTCTTGGCGGTCTCTGGCGATTGCAGTCTTTCGACATTAAATTTTCTCACAGTATTTCTGGTATGTTGTGGCGTGTGGATATCCGCATCCTTACCTTGGCTGCAACAAGGTAGTGGTCCGAGTCGATATCACCCCTCGGAATGTTCGGACATCCTAAATACTGGATGCGTGCCTCTTGTCTATCGCAATGTGATCAATTTGGCTGTTGACTGTTCGTTGATCTGGAGACCGCCATGTCCCCTTATGGATATCGAGGTGAGGAAACCGTGCGCTGGCTATAGTTGCATTTCGGTCCGTAGCGAAGTCAATTAGCCTAAGTCCGTTACCAGACGTGTTGTCGTGTAGGCTATATTTTCCGACAATACTGCTGAAGATGTCTTCTCTTCCTACCTTTGCGTTAAAATCTCCCAGCACGATTTTAACATCGTACTTTGGTAGTCGCTCATAGGTTTTGTCGAGGAGCTCGTAGAAGCAGTAAGTGTGGGGTCCCTGGTTCAAAGCCCGACAGTAACAACTTTACATAATTTCTTTTCACTCCCAAATCTCTTCAGAAACTGTAGGTTCTATTCCCTCTTGCAAAATATGACTTCACAAATACAAATTAATACAATAGATAGTTTGAGGCCCTACGTGGACAGCAGATATTTCATAGATTTACCTCGAATGTGGTATGAAATAGTTTACGTCTTATCTGACGAGTGAGTCATACGGTATTATTAAATAATCGTCCACTCCATTGACTTGTGACTACATCTCAAGTGCTCCTTGCCACCACTTCAGCCCCCTATCATTGGTCGCCTATCAAGATTCACTTAGATTAATTAAAAATTAAAACATTCAAAATGAGTCCTTGTAAAAAAGTCCTTATCTCTACTTCGTAAAAATAATTATTTCTGTACACTTAATTAGCAAGCATAACTTTTCCCTAATAAAACTTCCATCTCTGTTAATTATGAAAAGCAAAAATAAAACTTTTCTCTGCATTGAGGATATCTGGAGCTGTGAACAAGTAAAGTTCCTTTGTGTACCAAACATCTAAGTGGTCATCCTTTTCATGTTGCTTGTTGCAAATTGAAGAAGGCAATAATGAAGGAGAATACTAATTTAGCAAGCATCCATTTTGTACGAAAGTTGAAAAAAATGTGAAATGTACGTCTATCCGAAAATGAATGGTAAAATACTCGCAAGGATATTATGCGCTTGTCATTGCCATAGATGGCCTATAATTGGAATTGAAATACACCTGGGTAAAGGTGCAATAAAAAGTAACAAATACTCAGGTGGATAGTGCTTCTGGAACGTCGCACGCATAAAAAGCGTGAACGGTACAAATTATTATTTATCCCTTGAGCCTCAAAGCTTGAGTCATATGCTCCATCGGCACCAATTCCTAATGCACTCCCAAGACTTGATCTCTGATTAGTGGGACAAAACTGATTATTTCCTTTTTAAAAGTACGCACCTTATATGAAATTTCTTCTAGTTACAGGTATCCATCTCCAGGGGCAGAAAGCTATACCAAAACCGCGCTCACTGTCAGCCACTATCGCACAGCGAAATTCCTGCATCGCATAAATACCAATGAAAGGAATACCTTGAATATGTCCGTGGCTGGTGGCTGCGGCAACCATCCAGCAATCATGTCAAGAGGCCTTACCACTTAGTTGGCGTAATTATTCGACATTGACGAAGGAAGAGGCACAAAAACACTCAAGGAAACTTGGTCGTCATCCCAACTACATCATTGTCAGAATATTAACTGCAACTATCGGAGACTCGGATGCTAAAGCTGAATGATTGATGGAAGTGTAAATTTTCTTCTGGAGTGATGTGGCAGTTACACAGATGTCGCACTAAAGGTATTCACGACTTTTTTTTACGAATTCCGTTTAAAATTATTTTTTGAAATGCATTGCAGGAGTTTTAAATGGAATGAAGACGAAGTTAACAGAACATTTTGGATGAAACGATGACAAAAAATCGAATAAAAGGTACGAGCCCATATACATTTTTTCAGCCATATTCATTGGAATTCGCTAAAAGACCTCCAATTGGTTGTTAAGCGCAGAAGTATGTATGCATCCTTATTCAAAAAACATTTTCCAACCCATAATAGCTGTACAGGCCTTGTGTCAAATAGAGTTCCAGAAAGAGAGAAATCTATTAAAATTTGCTGTTCCAACTTCTAAACACAACTCAACGAAATTGCAACCAAGATCCACTTAAATCTGAAGTTGAATCTGAATATATCGTACACGTATTTTTTTTTTTTTTTTTTTTTTTTTTTTTTTTTTTAAATTCTGACCTGCCTAAGCAGTAATATACACATCGACCTAAAAGATCTATTGTGCTTGCCGTCAGATGCTTTTTAGGTTAGTAGCGCTTCTACTTTCCTAATGTAGCTGATAATACTTTCAGCCGAAGATTTCCTCAATTCTTCGGGACTTAAGAATTCCCTGAAGAAAGATTCTCTTCTCATACCGTAAAGAGCCGGGCATTCACATATGATATGCTCGGCTGTTTCGTCTTCTTCTAGACATAGTCTGCACTCCGGTGAGTCGACTAGACGCATTTTGTTTAGGTGATATCGCAGACCGTGATGACCAGTTAGGTAGCCTACTAAGTTTTTGATATCGTGCCTGCGAAGATTTAGTATCTTGTCGGCATCTGATTTGAAGGGCTGAATAGCTCTTTTGGCCTGTCTTAGGCCTGGGATATTTCCCCAGTATGAAACACATCTGTTTTGTTCCCAGTTTTTTATGACTAGATTTATGGCTGATTTGGGGATTGCACAGAAGGGTTCAGGTCCAATGAAGGGGGTTTCGGAACCTTTTCTGGCTAGTTCATCAGCTTTTTCGTTACCTTCAACTCCCTTATGTCCGGGGACCCACCATAGTTTGGTTTTGTTCCTGGAACTGAGTGTTTGGAGGGAGTTGAAGCAGTGTAGTACTGATTTGGAGTCAATGATGTGTGAGCTTAGGCTTTTATAGCTGCTTGACTGTCCGTGAATATATGGATTTTTGCGCATTCTTTTATGGCATGGAGCTCAGCTTGGAATACACTAGGGTTTTTTCCCATAGGTATTGAGATGTTTTTATTTGGTCCATGTATGCCAGCTCCTACCCCTGAGTCCATTTTAGAACCATCCGTATACCACTTTAGGCCGTTTAGGCAGTTTGGAGGGTTGTTGCTACACCATGCTTCTCTGGTTGTGATCTCCGTTGAGAATCTTTTGTCGAAGCATAGTGTCTTTGGTAAGCGGTCTGTAACCGCACAGATCATGTCAAGTTCTGGAAGTTCGGATAGAAGTTCAATTAGTTTTAGATGTTCACTAATGTTTAATTCTTCCGCTTGTGTCAAACTTGCTGAGCTGCGAATTGCCACTTTTTTTATATAAATGTGGAGAGGTGTTAGTCCTATTATGGCTTCCATAGCCGCCGTGGGACAGGTACGCATAGCTCCGGTAATGCCCAGACAGGCAAGCCGTTGTACCTTGTTTAATTTATTTATAGTTGTTTTTTGGGTGACTTTGTTCCACCATACTATTGAAGCGTATGTTATAATGGGCCTGACCATGATCGTGTAGATCCAGTGTGTGGTCTTTGGAGAGATTCCCCAGGTTTTACCATACATGCTTCGGCAAGCCCAGAAAGCTTTGGTTGCTTTTTGAATTTTGTTGTTGATGTGGGAGTTCCAGCTTAGTTTTTTATCGAGGATCACTCCAAGATATTTTACTTCGTTGGAATACTCAATGTATGTACCATTTATTGAAATTTGGGTAAGATTTAATTTCCTCCTTTTTGTAAAAGGGACGATGATAGCCTTGCTGGGGTTTATAGAGAGACTTTCTTTATTACACCAGTCTATGACTATCTTAAGGGCGTTTTGCAAACGTGTTGTAACTTCGTTTGGTTCTTTGCCCTTTATTATGATGACTAGGTCATCGGCGTATCCAATTATATTGAAACCTGCATTACTTAGGTCTTGAAGTAGGTTATCGATAACCAGAGACCATAGTAGGGGTGAGAGTACTCCTCCCTGAGGGCAGCCTTTAACGGCTGTTACTGATACTGATGTCTGTGCTGATGAAGCAGTTATTTTCCGACTTTCAAGCATCGCTTTGATCCATTTGATGGTGGGATGATCTATTCTTCTATGAGTCAAAGCATTTGATATCCAGTCATATCCAGTGTTGTCAAAAGCGCCCTCTATGTCTAGGAAGGCACATAAAGCTACTTCTTTGTTTTCGTATGCACTTTTTATTTGTGATGTTAAACTTAGAAGTGCTCCTTCCGTGGATTTACCTTTTTGGTAGGCGAATTGACATGGGTGCAGAGGAGTGCTTTCATTTAAGCACTCTCTAATGGGTACGTCAAGTATTCTTTCCATTGTTTTCAGGAAAAACGATGGTAAGCTTATTGGACGGTATGATTTAGGTAGTTCTATTGGTTTGCCTGGTTTGGGGATAAATACCACGTTTACCTCCCTCCAGGTTTGTGGTATGTAGCCCCAATTGAAACTAAACCTAAATAAGGCTACCATAGTGGGTAGGAAAAAGTCCAAGCCCTTTTGTATAAGAGCAGGAAAGATTCGGTCTGTCCCTGGTGCCTTGTATGGTTTAAATGAGTTGATCGCCCATTTGACCTTATCCGGAGTGAAAAGTTTGCCGGATAAACTATTAGTCCTTTTCAGGTTTATAGGAGGTGAGTCATCTATCATGTGTTCATGAAACTCACTTGTGATTGTAGAGCCGGGAAAGTGTACCTGAAGAAGTGTGGTCAACGTTTCTTCCCGGTCGCATGTGATTTTACCGTCAGCTTTGACTAGTAAACTCATGCAGTTTGTTTTATCTTTCGAGAGTGCCCTCTGTAGACGCGCCACCGCCGGAAGCTCTTCGAGTTCCTCACAGTATTTGCGCCAGGACGCTCTTTTTGATTTTCGCAACTCTATGTTGTATTGGGTAAGCAGAGATTTATATTGGTCCCACTTTCCGGTGCGTTTGGCTTTATTGAAAAGTTTTCTTACTCTTTTACGGAAAATTTCTAGGTTATCGTTCCACCATGGTGTGCACCTCTTTGCCACAGTGCGTTTAACCTTACAGCTATTTGTAAAAGATGAGATGATAATGTCATTTAGTTGACATTGTGCGACTTCCGCTTCACTTACACATGAAGGTTTTTCTGGAAGTATGTCACATTTAATCGATAGATTTTCTCGATACGTTCTCCAATTTGTGAGTTTGTTGTCGTATTTAATCGGCGCATCCTCGGTGTTGCATCTTAATTGGAAACTTATGTGCATGTGATCCGATAAAGATGCCTCACCAGAAACGTGCCAATTTTCGACGGTGTTTTGGACAAACGGAGAAGAGATGGTAAGGTCTAAAACTTCTTCTCTTAAAACGTTTCTAAACGTGGGTTTATTACCCTTATTTAGTATAACTATATTGTTGCTATATAGGTATTCTAATAAGGACTCACCTCTTTTGTTTGTATCTCGACTGCCCCATATTGTGTTATGCGCGTTGGCGTCGCAGCCGAAGATAAGATGTAGTTGCTGGGTCTGGCAGTACTGGACAAGTTCCTGTACTGGGCGAGGTGGTATTTCGTCATCTCCAGCAAAGTACGCCGATGCGCATACAATTTTTTGTAGCTCTCGGCCGTTGCGTCTTTCTAAAAGGACAGCCACCAGATCTTTGGTAATGAAACCTGGAATGGGAGAGAATTTTATATCTTTTGCAACTAAAAGAGCTGCCCTTGGTCTAAAATTTCCCCGGGCGAAGATGAGCTCTCTGGTTTTACTTTGTAAACCAAAAATCTTACCCTCTGTTGCCCATGGCTCCTGGATTAAACCTAGAGCGATGTTCCCTTCGGCACATCTTTGGTTGTAGGTGTCCGAGGCACCTATAGCTCGGTGCAGGTTTGCCTGCAGCACATTTAGTAGGGTGGTCATCGCTTCCTACCGTGCTCAGGGTTTCGTACCCTATAAGGCTTGTTATCGCCTCTTCTGCGTACGATACCCTGTTGAGAAAGACCTTCGTGTCTATCTCTCGGACCGTTTTTACGCTGTCCGTGTTTTTGCCGTTCACGCGCCCGTTCCGCAGCTAGCTTTGGTCTAAACTGTTGCTGGCTGATGTTAACGTTGCTCGTACTAGGGGCGTTTGGCGATAAAGTCGTAGGCAGTGAACCAGTCTTCTTTATATCGCTTCCGGCGGCAGTACTAATACTGGCTGCTGGTTGCGACGAGCTGGCGCTTGTTTTTTCTGGCGACTTTTTCTTTTTATCAGTGTCATTTACACTATTTTTTCGGGTCTGAATTGCAGACTTGTCGGATCCTTTAAGGATGATCTTGATTTGGCCAAATCTGTATGATACCATCCCCTTTAGCTCCGCAAGCCTACGCATCGCACTCTCGTTTATTGCAAAGACCATGTGGGCGACGTCTTTCTCGTCCGATCTTTGCAGAACTCTCCACGTTCTCGTATTTAGGTCTCTGTTTTGACCGTCTAGTATTGCCAGTATTCTCTCATTTGTGACTCCGGTACTCTGCGGGAAGAAAGCTCTGACAATATGTGGTTTCGGAAAGTCATCCTCTCCCACAAGCATTACTTCCAACTCGCATTTCTCCTTTAGTCTGAGGAAGTTTGTTTTCATCCACTCTGAAGTGGTGATGTCCGCACATACTAACAAGAGCCATCCGGCTTTGAAAGTTTTCCCGCGGAAAGCTGGCTTTGCATCCCCGTCGCGCAGTTCGATCGTGATGTCCATAATCCTCTCTTGTATCTGAACCATTTGTTCATTCGTGAGAGGATTGCGATCGATATCGACTGGTACGACACCCAATCTGACATAGCTCGCTATATTTTAGTTATTTAGTTCCTAAAATTTTAACAAAATTTGACTAGGGGTATGTCGCTGTGCAGCTCTTATAGTTCTTGGTTGAATCTTCTTCTCCATAGGACCGAAGTTTTTCGAAGAATTTTTCTTTCGAAACGACCAAGGATTTCTTCATCCACTTTCGATACGGTCCATGCTTCAGCGTCGTAGATCAGGACTGGGCTGATCAGGGTCTTATTTAGGATCTCCTTAGTAGTTCGAGTGAGGGCTTTACTACTAAATTGCCCAAAAAAACAGTGGTTAACAAGAGTAATTCTTCGTTTTAATTTCTGACGAGATGCTGTTATCAGAGTTAATATCGGAGCCGAGAAAGTCTCGTACTACCTCAAAGTTATATATCTGTCAGTGATGACGTTCTGTCGAATTCGTCGATGTTGTGTGTCTTTTCGAGTTGACAGCAAATATTTGATCGTACCGTCATTTACTTGCCGCTTCCTTCTCTACACTTGCAAACGTGGCTATAACATTACGTTCAGTCCGACCAATGATGTCAATATCGTCGGCGTATGCTAGTAGTTGCACCGATATATGGAAGATTCTGCCTCTGGTGTTGGTTCTGTGTATGACAGTGCATCGCCTTGCCTAAATCCTTTTTTGGTATCGAAGAATGTGTCGGTGAGGTCGTTTCCGACCCTGATGGAGCAGCGAGAAATCTCCATCGGCATCTTACACAAACGGATAAGTTTGGGCGGTAAACCAAAACTAGACATCTCTCTGTATAGTTCGTCTGTATAAATGCTGTCTATGCGGCGTTGAATTCGATGGATAGGTGTTTTGTATCGATTTGGACTTCTTTGGTTTTTTTTTCCATTAGATGCCGAAGTGTCAAGATTTGATCAGTTGGGGGCTTTTCTGGCCTAAAACCACACTGATAAGGTGTTGCGATCAGGTTGTATGTAAATTGGTTCAGGCGTTCACATATTACGGCAGAGACTCGATGTTGAGGAGACTAATGCCTCTGTTGTTGGCGCAGTTCAGAGGGTTTCATTTTTTGTTGATCGGGCAAACGATGCTGATGTTGCATTCTTCAGAAATATTTTCATCCGACCAGATTTGGCTTATGAGTTGGTGGAAGTTACTTACCAAGCGGGAATGCCGTCATATCCGGAAGCCTTGTTTAGCTTATGTTTAGATATTAATATTCTCACTTCAATTAGGTCGGGTGGTTGGTAGTTTTCGCTGTCGTCGTTCTGAATGGTGTGAATGGTTCGTTCTACCTGACAACGGAGTAGTGTTCGTCATCGCCGTTAAACAGTTGCGCGCCTATCTTGCTATTGTTTCTTCTTTCTGAAAAGCCGGTGTTCTTTCCTCCTTCTTTGTCTATAAAGTTCAACGGCAGCTCTCGTCTAAACCTGCAGCTTAGCCTTGTAGGTCTCGTTCTTTGCTTCGAGCATCTGTCGGCATTCCTCATCAAACCAAGGGTTTCTTGCTGCTGGTGGGCGCGAGTAACCCAGTTAATGGTTTGTTTACATCGTTCCTATTGCTGGTGGTATGGTATTAACAAAGATTATGAATTCTATACAGATGACGCACTCCATATAAGAAAAATTGATCTATGGCGGGTCGTGCTAGCACAGCCCGCCATATGTTTTTGTTCTTGTTTTTCCTGTGTTTTCATGCACACCGCCCGCCCGTACCTTAAAGCTACTGAGCAAAAGTTTCTTTTTTTGTTCTCAATGTGTCATCTGTATAGAATTCATAATCTTTGGTATTAATCAAGAGGTTGAGGAATACGCCTTCTTCGAAGGCCTTGGCTTTGGCAATCTTTTGCGATTGCAGTCTTGTGACATTTATTTTTTTTTTTCACAGTATTTCAGATTTCTGGTGGCATGCTGGATATCCACATTCTTACCTTGGCTGCAACGAGGTAGTGGTCCGAGTCAATGTAAGCCCCATGGAATGTTCGGACATCCAATTTACTGGATGCGTGCTTCCTGTCTATCGCAATGTGATCAATTTGGTTGACCGTCCGTTAATCTGGAGACCGCCATGTCCCCTTATGTATATCGAGGTGAGAAAACCTTGTGCTGGCTATAGTTTCATTTTGTTCCGTAGCGAAGTCAATTAGCCAAAGTCCTTTGACAGACGTGTTGTCGTGTTGGCTGTGTTTCTGACAATACTGCTAAAGATGTCTTCTCTTCCTACCTTTACGTTAAAATCCCTCAGGACGATTTTAACATCGTACTTCGGTAGTTGCTCATAAGATTTTTCAAGTAGCTAGTAGAAGCCGTCTTGTCCTATAGCACCTCTTTTTGACGAAGTTGTGCTCTTGATGCACAAGAAACACAAGACTTCTTGCCTAAGTTTGGCAATTTTAACAATTCCACATCCGAATAGGCGCTGTTTCTGCTCATTATAACACGGTTCGTAGTAGATGTCGCAGTTTTGTATCCTCTTTTTGCTCGATTCATTCCATCGTATTTCCTGGATGGCAGTAATGTCTGTCTTGTAGCAGCTTAAGGCTTCCGGTAGTTGTTCGCCTGCACCTATCCTGTTTGATGTTATCACATTGCAGGTGCAGAGTCTCTTGGTTGCTTCAAAACAGGAGTTCATTTCCGTGGGTGTGTATTTAAAATTCAGCACAATGACAAATGCGATATTTTTAATTCCTGTAAATGCAAATGAGTGCACTGATTTGGTTGATTTTGCGATGACATCGACGACGGCAGCGTTATCTCACTGAAACACAAACGCGTTGGTTACATTTCGTTAAGACGATAATCTCCAAACGACATAATGCCAAAGAAAAATGCATCTGCACAAAAACTCCCATTCCAGTGTCTCTTAAAGAAATATGTCAGACCTACCGCTCCCACAGGAACATCCAATCGAATTTCACTACAATTGCGTACACAACTTGGTGAGGCGAATATTTCCACCGACAATTTGAGTTAGTACTCTTAGTTGCGATCAAACGTGTCCAAACATTATTCATCTGTGAACATCTCCAAGATAAAAATGTAAACCTGGACGAACGTTTGACATTCAAAGATCAAAAAAAATGTTTTAGGGTGTATTTATACTAAAACACAAAATTGTTATGTTCCTATAGATAAATCCATACTTCATACATTTTTTCAACGTAAAGGATATCACTAAAGGAATTTTCTTATCCTTATAGGGAAATCATCATTTATGGTCTGGATATGACAGTGTCAGTGCATCTTCATCGATTGCAGCATCCATTTGACTGATTTAAGGATTCAATTGAGGGAGCATACAGAGCTACAGTCGCCCTTATATAAAATGGATGCGTGAGCAAACGTCAGTGGGTGTCTGTCTTTCTATCCTGGCTGATGGGAACCCAAGAGTTATTTCTCCGACCAGTTAGCCGGTATAGCTAAGTGGCATACACTATCGCTTTATGATAACGAATTGGAGGCTACGGATGTTGATGACAAATGGTTAAAACAGGATGTGATACGCTTAAGGTAAGTAATACCCATAGTTTTCAAATACTCCTTCTTAATTTATTGATTTCTGAGATAGGTATTCTAGGTTTTTGAACAAAAATTCACTTAACATTTTAAAAGTTACCTTAAACCAAAATACCCTATCCCATAGGGGTATTTTAATTTTGCTACATAGTTTGTAACATAGAGAAATAATTTAGCAAGATAAATCTTATAGTATAAGGGTCGACTCAGAATCACTAGCTGGGTGGGCTTGGCAGTGAGCAGTCTTCCGATGTATAGAGCATTTGTAGAAAGATCTTACTGATGTCTAAAAAAATTGAAAATCAGATTCTATGAATGATGTCGACAGTGTCAATAGATTTTAAAAATAGTCTGCAAATTATGTAGGGAAGGTTCAAGTTAAGTCTTGAGATTTAGTAGATTACGTCTTGTGAATTTAGGACATAATCTTTAAATTGTTCGGAGATCGTGAAGAGTAGGGTATATCTCTGTATTTATTCATGAGGGCAGTGTCTGAAGCTTGTAAGCTTTTCAAGTTCAGGTTTTTGAAAATATTGCGCATTATCTGAAAAATGTGGGGGCTCAGTGGTGCGATGGTTAGTGCGAAGAACCGCCGCGCAGAAGGTCTGGGTTCGATTCCCAGCCGTATCAACACCTAAATGATTTTCACTGGCCCTCCTCTCGTGATGAACTGACAAATCGTCCGAGTAGTATCAATTGTCAAGAATAGCTTATCTCAACTTAGCCGTTCGGAGTCGGCATAAAACAGGAGGTCCCGCCATCGTGCAAGAAGTACACACGCACACATGAATGGTTGTGAGAAAGCTAGGCCCTGGGTACTAACGAGCCTGTTGCGCCAAAAATTTGTATTTGTATTTTTTGTATCTGAAAAATGTAAGCATTGCTTGGAGATCGGATAGTTTATGGTTGAGGGGATTTAGGAAATTATTTGAAACGGTCTCGATGGCGTTAGCGCATGGTACTACTAAGGGCGAAAATACGTAAGGTTAGATATAATAAGGCTTAGGCGAATCGTCAAACTGGCATTGGCCTGTGTGGTCCCAAAGTGATACCCTCTGTTAAAGAGTTGTGTATCTGAAAAGTAATGTTGAAATAGAGTAAGGGGTGATACTTATGTGATGATTTGTGTTCTTCCATTTGCTTCAAAAATGTAGTTGCTTCATCCTGATATGCAGCAGATCTGACAATCTGTGCTATAGGGATAATTGCTAGCTCCCGCCATCTCCTCGTATTAGAAGCTACCAAGGAGCTTATTACGGCTGTTGCTGACCGCGGTGCAGTGACACATTAAGTGTGGGATCTCCTCCTCGACGTATGAATCACCAAGGTTGTGACCTGTTATTACTCTCCCCGCTATAGAAATGTAATCTCTATTCAGAGCTTTGAGCTTGTTTCATTTGCTACAGCTTAATTCCGGCCATAGCTCTTTGGTGTGTTTAGAAGATTTTATGTTTTATCACCTAGTTATTGTTTATTTTATGTGTGTCTAGTTATTTTGTGTGTGTTTTTTTAAGCAAGTAGTGGTCTAACTTTATTATCAGATAGGGAGGTGCAACTAGACCATCCTAGTCTTTCCTGGAATGTGATTATGTCCTGGCGCCAAGGTAATTTTGACTTTATTTTGGTTACAAAGAACCTTTGGGTCTGTGCGGCGACGTCCAACTATGTTCTTGTGATTTTAATACATTGGATACCAGAACTTTTATGACCGCTTGATCATCTATCTACTTGATCATCTATCTACATCTATATCCTCTTGTGATATGTCCAATACTCTAGCCGATTCGGCAGCTTCGAGTATAGCTAGGATCTCTTCTTGGAATACACTGCACGAGTTTGGTAGTCGAAGGGGTGTAGTTAACCCGATTTCATCGGAATAGGCTCCAGAGCCCACTCCTATTTCCATTTTAGACTATCGTTATAGATTGCTATTTCAGTGTTTGTTACCACATTGATTGACGACCATTCCTATCTTATACCAAAATCGTGATATGGGATGGTGTAGTCAGATGCCCCATCCTCGTATGAAACTAATTTCAGTATTGGGCTATGACCAGAAGGTTTGTTCATAGGTTACCCCCTTCTTTGAGTCGTGCTGCGCTTTTCGCTGCTGTGTCATTAATCTGTAGGTCAATTGGCGGAAGGTTTGTTTGTTAGTGCAATCATAATATGCTTCGACTTTTCATGGCATTTCACCAGACTAGATAACCATAAGTATGGCTTGGTCTGCCAACACCTGTTTATTGCTATTTCGTGAACTTCGGGGAGGGGTCCCATTTCTTACCGCAGGTCCTATTCCAGCTGTGTAGTGCATTGCTTGCTTTCTTTATCCCTTCTTTGATAATGTAATTACAGTTTTACTTGCTATCAACTATCACCCCCAAGTATTTGGCACTTGCTGATGACAGTGAGAGGGTAGACCCTCCCAGAGTCGGTGCCGCAAACTCTGTAATCGATCTCTTGTTAGTAAAGACTTTACACCCAAGTCGCAGGATTCTGATCATCTACTCAGTATGTGTAGGCTTGTTTGGATGATTACGCTTAGAGTCGATGGGATTCTAGTGATTCTAGTCTCCTCAATGCTTTGTTGGCTATTAGTAGCCACAGAAGTAAAGGTAGAACCACCCATGAGGAGTATCTACTTTTTGGTGCAATCGCCAAGTGAAGATAAAATGATACGCTTTTAAAGCATGGCTATGATCCAGTTACTAATGACCATTTGTATATCTGCTTTTTTAAGTGATTTCTCGATAGGTTCCGTTTATTACGTTGTTGATGGCTCCTTCGATTCCCAGGCGTAGCAAAACCTTAATGATTTTTCACTGGCAATCCCCTCGTGATGTCTGACAAATCATCCAAGTAGTATAAAGAAAAGCTTATTTCAACTTACCCGTTCGGAGTCGGCATAAAACAGGAAGTTCCGCCATCGTGCAAGAAGTATACACGCCCACATGAATGCTTGTGAGAAAGCTTTGCCCTGAGTACTATAGAGCCTGTTGCTCCAAAAATTTGTTTTTGTTTTTGAAGGCTCCTTCGATGTTTAGGAAGGCGGCTAGCGTTTATTCGCGAAGATAACAACTACTAAGTTTTTTTAGCTCCCGTTCCTCTTGCGCTAAAGTCTAGCTAGGTTTAAGGCCCGGAATTGCCCGTTGATGCCAGATATTTTGAATAAATAAGTCACACAAATTTATTAAGTCTCTATATAAAGATTATTTTTGATGTCCTTTCAAACACGGACCTTTTATTCTCCCCAGCAGTCTTAGTGTAAACATTTCCGAAATCTGCTCACTGGCACTTTTTGGAGTATATTTCTTTAAAAAATTAGTTTTGCTAAAAGTTTTAAGAAATTGGAAAAAAAAGGTGTCGAAATAAATATTTAGACAAATGTGTGGCATTCATTTCGTCTGTAGTTAATTTTAAACAACGTCCACATTTTCCGGTATTTTCCTAAAAAAGAAAAACTTTTTTTAATTCTATTACATATGGTAGGATTTCCAGAACACATATAATGAAATAGAAAATGTCTTCATTTTTGGTCGCGATCGTTTTTGCCCCATCCTTTTTTGTTCATATATTTTGTTGTTCTCATTTTTGTATGTGTCCTCTTTTTATCCTCTTTTTCGACATCATAAAACTCTTCGATGTACTTATGTGATCCTGTCAAACTGTCAATCACATTCACAACGTTCGTCGCAGTACTCAACCTATTTGTTTTTTTTTTGAAATTTTACTGGGACACTCCCAATTGAATTTTGGCCTCTGTTGTCGTAGAGTTTTATGTTTTATCCCAACATGTTGACTAGGTATGTTGTTTTTTAAATGTCCTCTTTTTTGTCGGAGGTTAATGGACACCCTACCATGAGGGTATATTTGATTGCCCATATATTTTCAGCTAGGGTGATGAAATTTTCATTACAAAGTATTGGTTGATTCCAGCATCAATTGTTAAAATGTGTGCCAAAAGTATCTGAACAAAATATTTAGTCGTTTAATCCATATCCACTATTTGAGGGCGTTTTTTATGAAATCAAATAAGGTGTTAAACCACAGCGGATTGGAGCCTTGTGGTACATATTTTTTTAAAGCATTCAAAAATAATAATTAAAGTAAATCATACGAATCTCTCAAATTTTCCATAAATCCATTCAGTTTTTGAAATATTCCTACAATGCGATTTGTATATATTATGAGACTGTATAAATATTCACCCTGTATTTTAATCAACTCCCAAGCATATGCAATATATTTTTTTATAAAATTTATAAAGTCTAATTCCGCCAGCATTGCATTTGATTCGTCTCTATTTTCAGAGTATACCTTTAGGATTGAAAACTAATCATGAAAATTGTAATTGTTATACTGTATCAAATCTATTATAAAGGGTGATCAATCAAGAGATATTTGTATTTGAAATGCGAAATAACACAAAAAATTGAAATGTATCGTGCAAATCTAATCTAACGAACCATTCTTGGTTTTTCATTTTTAAAGATAATCTCATTCAAATGTTGGCCGCAACTGCGCCATAGCTCGTCCATGCGAACGATACAATTTTCGTTGACGCGTTCTCGCGAATAACAAGGGTAATGTTGGCCTCCAATGCTTCACTCATAGCTGGCTTATCACCTAAGACCTAACGTAGCCCCAAAGGATAAATTATATATGGTCCGAAGATTCAAATTAATGGTTCACCCAAGCGGTCTGTCAATACTTCCATTGTTTCACTGGCTGTGTGGCAAGTAGCGCAGTCTTGTTGGAACCAAATGTTGTCGAGATATCGGGCTTCAATTTTAGGTAAAAAAATCATTGTGCGATATCGAGCCCCATTTACATTAACGTTGGTGCCAGCTTAATAAATACGGACCGATGATTCCACCGCTAACTGTAGCTTTTGTTGTTATTCGGCCTTTTATATTTAAAATTTAGTTATTGACGTATCGTTTAAGCTAGAAATGGGCTCATCGCTTAACGAAATGTTGGTCGAAAACAGTGGATCTTCAGCAAGTCTCTCGAGATCCCATTCACTGAAATGATGATGGTGTTCGGGTGTAAGTCAAAAATAGACTTAAAATGTCAATGACTACTGAATAAAACATATGAGAATGCTACAATTCGCTGTGCGAATCGTTTAATACCCATCCCATCCCATCTAAAAACTAATATCCCTAAAGTGTGGACATGAAATAAAAAAGAATGGGGATTTAATATAGGAAATGACATTGTGACAACTAATTATACAGACAATTTGTAAAACACTTTTATGGTTCTACAAAAGGCAAGTAGGCTATGTTTGTTTATATAAAAACAACCCCAGAAAGTGGGCGTGGTTAAAAATGGTCTATAGACGAAATGTAATTTTTATGAAGATGAAATACAGAAAATGAAAACATATTGTTCAGACGCAACATATTGTTCAGACAGTTAATCAAAAACTTTTATAGTTCGACAAAAAAACAACGCGTTTCTAGTGCATATCCTATGGGTAGGGTATACAAATGGTTTTTGTAAGAAAACGCCCCTAAAAAGTGGGCGTGGGTTTAAATGGCATAACAACGAAATGTTTTATCATAACCAATGTTTTATCATAATTCATAGCCAATGGTTTTTTTCAAATATTTTAAAATTGTACCGAATAAGGTTTTGTACTGAAAACGCCCCCAAATAGTGGGCGTGACAAAAAACTGTATAAAGACGAAATATAGATATTCTGATTCTCTAAATATGTTGCTCAGATACTTTTTTAAATTCCTTACGGTTTGGCCAAAAACTTCTTTTATTTAAAAAACGCATCGTGGTAGTGGGCGAATTTAAAAAAATGTTACAATTTTTCTGCTGGGAGCAACAAAATTTAAGGCCCAAAAACTGGTGACGTACGGACGGACAGACATGGTACATCTAGCTAAATTATTTCTCTATGTTACAAACTATGTATCAAAACTAATATACCCCTATGGGAAGAGTATAAACACATGATAACTTAATACGACTCACGTGCGCGCGCCCGAAAGTTTAGAATCTTCGACTAATTGATAGATTCCACAAGTTCCACAAAATCCCAAGGGGTTTTTTTTATTTAAAACCTCAAACAAAACATAGTTAATTATTGGCGTCAAAGAGTCAGTTTTTTGAAAATTATTTGAGGAAAACTTAGTTTCTGGTTTGTTATGAAAAAAGTATTTTTTCGCCCAAAAAATGTTTTTCACTCAAAAATTCGTTTTACTCAAACAGTCATTTTCACTCAAAACAACATTTTCACTCAAAAAATGATTGTCACTCAAAAAAGTATTTTCACTCAAAAATTCATTTTCAATAAAAAAAATATTTTCATGAAAAAAATGTTTTTCACTCAAACAGTCATTTACACTCAAAAATTCATTTTCAAAAATTATTTTTGTGTGGAAAACATTTTTTGAGTGAAAATGACTTTTTGAGTGAAAATCATTTTTGAGCAAAAATGACTTTTTGAGTGAAAATCAATTTTTGAGCAAAAATGACTTTTTGAGTGAAAATCATTTTTTGAGTGAAAATGTTTTTGACTTTTCTGAGTGAAATGACTTTTTGAGTGGAAAACATTTTTTGAGCGAAAAAGGATTTTCGAGTGAAAAAAATTTTTGATTGAAAATGTTTTTTTGACTTTTTTGAGTGAAAAAGAGTTTTTGACTTTTTTGAGTGAAAAAGAGTTTTTGAGTGAAAATGACTGTTTGAGTGAAAACGAATTATTGAGTGAAAATCATTTTTTGAGTGTAAATGTTTTTTTTGACTTTTTGAGTGAAAATAATTTTTTGGGAGAACATTTTGTTTTAACTTTTTTGAGTGAAAATTACTTTATGAGTGAAAATGATTTTTTGAGTGAAAATCATTTTTTGAGTGAAAGTGTTTTTGACTTTTCTGAGTGAAAATGACTTTTTGAGTGAAAAACATTTTTTGAAAATGTTTTTATGACTTTTTGGAGTGAAAATGACGATATGAGTAAAAACGAAATTTTGAGTGGAAAACATTTTTTGAGCGAAAATATTTTTTTGAGTGAAATTGTTTTTTTGACTTTTTTGAGTGAAACATTTTAAGTTTACTTTTTTGAGTGAAAATTATTGTTTGAGTGAAAAACATTTTTTGAGCGAAAATATTTTTTTGAGTAAAAATGTTTTTTTGACTTTTTAGAGTGTGTTTTTCACTCAAAAATTCGTTTCACTCAAACAGTCATATTCACTCAAAAAAGTCAAAAAAAACATTTTCACTCTAAAAATTATTTTCGCTCAAAAAAAGGTTTTTCACTCAAAAATTCGTTTTCACTCAAAAAGTCATTTTCACTCAAAAAATATTTTCACTCAAACAATGATTTTCACTCAAAAATTAATTTTCACTCAAAAAGTCATTTTCACTCGAAAATTCATTTTCACTCAAAAAGTCATTTTCGCTTAAAAAGAAAAAAAACCTTCACTAAAAAAGTCATTTTCACTCAAAAAGTCATTTTCACTCGAAAAATCATTTTCACTCAAAAAGTCATTTTCACTCAAAAAAGTAAAAAAAAATGTTCTCTCAAAAAATTATTTTCACTCAAAAAGTCATTTTCACTTAAAAAAGTCAAATAAACATTTTCACTCAAAAAAATATTTTTTTTGTTAAAACCTCAAACAAAACTAATTAATTATTGGCGTCAAAAAGTCAGTTTTTTGAAAATTTTTTGAGGAAAACTTAGTTTCTGGTTTGTTATGAAAAGAGTATTTGATTCGTTCATTACAGACCTACCAATTTATTTTTATATAAAATGTAAAGAAGCAATTATTTTTCTTGTTGCAGGTACTGTGTGATGAATCAAATGTATGCCTAAGCCTAAAAGACTTCAAAGAATACAACTAGTCAATCATGGCATAAACCGAACATTGTAACACAAAACGCAATCCACACATCAAAAGTTCTTCGCAATGGACATCCACATGAAAAATAATGTTAAACTAAATTTTAACGAGAAATAAAATATAACAAAAAATAAATTCGTAAAACGACCGTTTCTTTTATTATGGACTTTTACTTTGCAATTATTAATTTGTTATTTGAGGGGATACCATGCTAAGATTTTGTAGGTAAATATATCAAAATAATTCAAATTTAGTCTCTTATAAATTAAAAAAAAATTTGTCGATAAAATCGAATTATTTTGAATCGATTTTATGAACGCTTGCATTCATCTTTTGAAAATTCTAAAATTTCTGTCGATAAAATCGAATTTTTATAAATCGATTTTATGAACGCTCGCATTCGTCTATTTGACTTTTTGAGTGAAAATAATTTTTCGAGTGAAAATGACGTTTTGAGTGAAAATTACTTTTTGAGTGAAAATCATTTTTTGAGTGAAAATATTTTTTTTGAGTTAAAAAGACTTTTTGAGTGAAAATTACATTTGAGTGAACGTTTTTTTTACTTTTTTAAGTGAAAATGACTTTTTGAGTGAAAATGACGTTTTGAGTGAAAATTACTCATTGTTTGAGTGAAAAAACACACTCAAAAAAGTCAAAAGAACATTTTTGCTCAAAAAAATATTTTCGCTCAAAAAATGTTTTTCACTCAAACAATAATTTTCACTCAAAAAAGTAAAACAAAAATGTTTCACCAAAAAATGATTTTCACTCAAAAAAGTCAAACAAACAATTTTACTCAAAAAAAATTTTTCGCTAAAATGAGTGAACAAGCTTTTTTGAGTGAAATTGCTTTTTTGAGTGAAAATGTTTTTTTGAGTGAAAACGCTTTTTTCAGTGAAACTGTTTTTTTGAGGGAAAATGTTTTTTTGAGTGAAATTGTGTTCTTGAGTGAAAATGAGCGAAATTGCTTTTTTGAGTGAAAACGCCTTTTTGAGTGAAATTGCGTTTTTGAGTGAAAATGAGTGAAATGAAAATGCTTGAAAAAGCTTTTTTGAGTGAAATTGCTTGTTTGAGTGAAAATTGTTGGAAAAGCTTTTTTGAGTGATATTGCTTTTTTGAGTCAAAATGTGAAAAAAGCTTTTTTGAGTGAAATTGCTTTTTTGAGTGAAAATGCTTTTTTGAGTGAAAATGCTTTTTTGGGTGAAATTGCGTTTTTGAGTGAAAATGAGTGAAATTGCTTTTTTGTGTGAAAAAGCTTTTTTGAGTGAAATTGCTTTTTTCAGTGAAAATGGGAGCAAAAGCTTTTTTGCGTGAAAGTTTGTTTTTGAGTGAACAAGCTTTTTTGAGTGAAAATGTTTTTTTGAGTGAAATTGCGTTTTGAGTGAAAATGAGCGAAATAGCTTTTTTGAGTGAAATTGCGTTTTTTAATGAAAATGAGTGAAATTGCTTTTTTGAGTGAAAAAGCTTTTTTGAGTAAAAATGTTTTTTTGAGTGAAAATGAGTGAAAAAGCTTTTTTGAGTGAAATTGCGTTTTTGAGTGAAAATTAGTGAAATTGTTTTTTTGAGTGAAATTGCATTTTTGAGTGAAAATTATTGAAAAAGCTTTTTTGAGTAAAAAAGCTTTTTTGAGTTAAAATTATTGAAAAAGCTTTTTTGAGTAAAATTGCTATTTTCAGTAAAAAAGCTTTTTTGAGTGAAAATTATTGAAAAAGCTTTTTTGAGTGCAATTGCTATTTTGAGTAAAAAAGCTTTTTTGAGTGAAAATGATTGAAAAAGCTTTTTTGAGTGCTGGTAAAAAAGCTTTTTTGAGTGTAATTGCTTTTTTGAGTGAAAATGATTGAAAAAGCTTTTTTGAATGCAATTGCTATTTTGAGTGAAATTGCTTTTTTGAGTGAAAATTATTGTAAAAGCTTTTTTGAGTGAAAATTATTGAAAAAGCTTTTTTGAGTGAATTTGCTATTGCGAGTATAAAAGCTTTTTACCGTCGATAAAATCGAATTTTTTTAAATCCGTTCTATGAAAGCTCGAAGTCGTCTCTTAGAAATTATAAAATTTTTGTCGATAAAATCGAATTTTCATAAATCGTTTTTATGAACGTTCGAAGTCGTCTCTTATAAATTATAAAATTTTTGTCGATAAAATCGAATTATTTTCAATCGATTTAATGAACGCTCGCATATATTATAAAATTTTTGTCGATAAAATCGAATTATTTTGAATCGATTTTATGAACGCTCGCATTCATCTTTTGAAAATTCTAAAATTTCGAATTTTTATAAATCGATTTTATGAACGCTCGCATTCGTCTATTATAAATTATAAAATTTTTGTCGATAAAATCGAATTATTTTGAATCTTTTGATTCTTGAAAATTATAAATTTTTTGTCGATAAAATCGAATTATTTTGAATCGATTTAATGAACGCTCGCATAAATTATAAAATTTTTATCGATAAAATCGAATTATTTTGAATCGATTTTATGAACGCTCGCATTCATCTTTTGAAAACTAAAATCTCTGTCGATAAAATCGATTTTTTATAAATCGATTTTATGAACGCTCGAATTAATCTCTTGAAAATTATAAAATTACCGTCGATAAAATCGAATTTTTATAAATCGATTTTATGAACGCTCGCATTCGTCTATTATAAATTATAAAATTTTTGTCGATAAAATCGAATTATTTTGAATCGATTTTATGAATGCTCGCATTCATCTCTTGAAAATTATAAAATTTCTGTCGATAAAATCGATTTTATGAACGCAAGCATTCATCTCTTGAAGATTATAAAATGTTTTTCGATAAAACCGAATTATTTTGAATCTATTTTATGAACGCTCGCATAAATTATAAAATTTTTGTCGATAAAATCGAATTATTTTGAATCGATTATATGAACGCTCGCATTCATCTTTTCATAATTTTAAAATTTCTGTCGATAAAATCGAATTTTTATAAATCGATTTTATGAACGCTCGAATTTATCTCTTGAAATTTATAAAATTACCGTCGATATAATCGAATTTTTATAAATCGATTTTATGAACGCTCGCTTTCATCTTTTGAAAATTCTAAAATTTCTGTCGATTAAATCGAATTTTTATAAATCGATTTTATGAACGCTCGAAGTCGTCTCTTATAAATTATAAAATTTTTGTCGATAAAACCGAATTATTTTGAATCGATTTTATGAACGCTCGCATAAATTATAAAATTTTTGTCGATAAAATCGAATTATTTTGAATCGATTCTATGAACGCTCGCATTCATCTTTTGATAATTTTAAAATTTCTGTTGATAAAATCGAATTTTTATAAATGGATTTTATGAACGCTCGCATTCATCTCTTGAAAATTATAAAATTTCCGTCGATAAAATCAAATTTTTATAAATCGATTTTATGAACGCTCGCATTCGTCTCTTATAAATTATAAAATTTTTGTCGTTAAAATCGAATTTTATAAATCGATTTTATGAACGCTCGAATTAATCTCTTGAAAATTATAAAATTACCGTCGATAAAATCGAATTTTTATAAATCGATTTTATGAACGCTCGAAGTCGTCTCTTATAAATTATAAATTTTTTGTCGATAAAATCGAATTATTTTGAATCGATTTTATGAACGCTCGCATAAATTATAAAATTTTTGTCGATAAAATCGAATTATTTTAAATCGATTTTATGAACGCTCGCATTCATCTTTTAAAAATTCTAAAATTTCTGTCGATAAAATCGAATTATTTAAAGTCAATTTTATGAACGCTCGCATTCATCTTTTGAAAACTAAAATCTCTGTCGATAAAATCGATTTTTTATAAATCGAATTTTTATAAATCGATTTTATGAACGCTCGAAGTCGTCTCTTATAAATTATAAAATTTTTGTCGATAAAATCGAATTATTTTGAATCGATTTTATGAACGCCCGCATTCATCTTTTGAAAATTCTAAAATTTCTAAAAAAAATCGAATTTTTATAAATCGATTTTATGAACGCTCGAAGTCGTCTCTTATAAATTATAAAATTTTTGTCGATAAAATCGAATTATTTTGAATCGATTTTATGAACGCTCACATAAATTATAAAATTTTTGTCGATAAAATCGAATTATTTTGAATCGATTTTATGAACGCTCGCATAAATTATAAAATTTTTGTCGATAAATCGAATTATTTTGAATCGATTTTATGAACGCACATCTCTTGAAAATTATAAAATTTCCGTCGATAAAATCGAATTTTTATAAATCGATTGTATGAACGCTCGAAGTCGTCTCTTATAAACTATAAAATTTTTGTCGATAAAATCGATTTATTTTGAATCGATTTTATGAACGTTCGCATAAATTATAAAATTTTTGTCGATAAAATCAAATTATTTTGAATCGATTTTATGAACGCTCGCATTCATCTTTTGAAAATTCTAAAATTTCTGTCGATAAAATCGAATTTTTATAAATCGATTTTATGAACGCTCGAAGTCGTCTTATAAATTATAAAATTTTTGTCGATAAAATCGATTTATTTTGAATCGATTTTATGAACGCTCGCATTAATTATAAAATTTTTGTCGATAAAATCGAATTATTTTGAATCGATTTTATGAACGCTCGCATTCATCTTTTGATAATTTTAAAATTTCTGTCGATAAAATCGAATTTTTATAAATGGATTTTATGAACGCTCGCATTCATCTCTTGAAAATTATAAAATTTCCGTCGATAAAATCGAATTTTTATAAATCGATTTTATGAACGCTCGCATTCGTCTCTTATAAATTATAAAATTTTTGTCGATAAAATCGAATTTTTATAAATCGATTTTATGAACGCTCGAAGTCGTCTCTTATAAATTATAAATTTTTTGACGATAAAATCGATTTATTTTGAATCGATTTTATGAACGCTCGCATAAATTACAAAATTTTTGTCGATAAAATCGAATTATTTTGAATCGATTTTATGAACGCTCGCATTCATCTTTTGAAAATTCTAAAATTTCTGTCGATAAAATCGAATTTTTATAAATCGATTTTATGAACGCTCGCATTCGTCTATTATAAATTATAAAATTTTTGTCGATAAAATCGAATTATTTTGAATCGATTTTATGAATGCTCGCATTCATCTCTTGAAAATTATAAAATTTTTGTCGATAAAATCGAATTATTTTGAATTGATTTAATGAACGCTCGCATAAATTATAAAATTTTTGTCGATGAAATCGAATTATTTTGAATCGATTTTATGAACGCACATCTCTTGAAAATTATAAAATTTCCGTCGATGAAATCGAATTTTTATAAATCGATTTTATGAACGCTCGAAGTCGTCTCTTATAAACTATAAAATTTTTGTCGATAAAATCGATTTATTTTGAATCGATTTTATGAACGTTCGCATAAATTATAAAATTTTTGTCGATAAAATCAAATTATTTTGAATCGATTTTATGAACGCTCGCATTCATCTTTTGAAAATTCTAAAATTTCTGTCGATAAAATCGAATTTTTATAAATCGATTTTATGAACGCTCGAAGTCGTCTTATAAATTATAAAATTTTTGTCGATAAAATCGATTTATTTTGAATCGATTTTATGAACGTTCGCATAAATTATAAAATTTTTGTCGATAAAATCAAATTATTTTGAATCGATTTTATGAACGCTCGCATTCATCTTTTGAAAATTCTAAAATTTTTGTCGCTAAAATCGAATTATATTGAATCGATTTTATGAATGCTCGCATTCATCTCTTGAAAATTATAAATTTTTTGTCGATAAAATCGAATTATTTTGAATCGATTTAATGAACGCTCGCATAAATTATAAAATTTTTGTCGATAAAATCGAATTATTTTGAATCGATTTAATGAACGCTCGCATAAATTATAGAATTTTTGTCGATAAAATCGAATTATTTTGAATCGATTTTATGAATGCTCGCATTCATCTCTTGAAAATTATAAATTTTTTGTCGATAAAATCGAATTATTTTGAATCGATTAAATGAACGCTCGCATCAATTATAAAATTTTTGTCGATAAAATCGAATTTTTATAAATCGATTTTATGAACGCTCGAAGTCGTCTCTTATAAATTATAAAAATTTTGTCGATAAAATCGAATTATTTTGAATCGAATTTATGAACGCTCGCATAAATTATAAAATTTTTGTCGATAAAATCGAATTATTTTGAATCAATTTTATGAACGTTCGCATTCATCTTTTGAAAGTTCTAAAATTTCTGACGATAAAATCGAATTTTTATAAATCGATTTTATGAACGCTCGCATTCGTCTATTATAAATAATAAAATTTTTGTCGATAAAATCGAATTATTTTGAATCGATTTTATGAATGCTCGCATTCATCTCTTGAAAATTATAAAATTTTTGTCGATAAAATCGAATTATTTTGAATCGATTTAATGAACGCTCGCATAAATTATAAAATTTTTGTCGATAAAATCGAATTATTTTGAATCGATTTTATGAACGCTCGCATTCATCTTTTGAAAGTTCTAAAATTTCTGTCGATAAAATCGAATTTTTATAAATCGAATTTTCATAAATCGATTTTATGAACGCTCGAATTAATCTCTTGAAAATTATAAAATTACCGTCGATAAAATCGAATTTTTATAAATCGATTTTATGAACGCTCGAAGTCGTCTCTTATAAATTATAAAATTTTTGTCGACAAAATCGAATTATTTTGAATCGATTTTATGAACGCTCGCATAAATTATAAAATTTTTGTCGATAAAATCGAATTATTTTGAATCGATTTTATGAACGTTCGCATTCATCTTTTGAAAATTCTAAAATTTCTGTCGATAAAATCGAATTTTTATAAATCGATTTTATGAACGCTCGCATTCGTCTATTATAAATAATAAAATTTTTGTCGATAAAATCGAATTATTTTGAATCGATTTTATGAATGCTCGCATTCATCTCTTGAAAATTATAAAATTTTTGTCGATAAAATCGAATTATTTTGAATCGATTTAAAGAACGCTCGCATAAATTATAAAATTTTTGTCGATAAAATCGAATTATTTTGAATCGATTTTATGAACGCTCGCATTCATCTTTTGAAAATTCTAAAATTTCTGTCGATAAAATCGAATTTTTATAAATCGATTTTATGAACGCTCGAAGTCGTCTCTTATAAATTATAAAATTTTTGTCGATAAAATCGAATTATTTTGAATCGATTTTATGAACGCTCCCATAAATTATAAAATTTTTGTCGATAAAATCGAATTATTTTGAATCGATTTTATGAACGCCCGCATTCATCTTTTGAAAATTCTAAAATTTCTGTCGATAAAATCGAATTATTTAAAGTCAATTTTATGAACGCTCGCATTCATCTTTTGAAAACTAAAATCTCTGTCGATAAAATCGATTTTTTATAAATTTTTTATAAATCGATTTGATGAACGCTCGAATTAATCTCTTGAAAATTATAAAATCACCGTCGATAAAATCGAATTTTTAAAAATCGATTTTATGAACGCTCGAAGTCGTCTCTTATAAATTATAAAATTTTTGTCGATAAAATCGAATTATTTTGAATCGATTTTATGAACGCTCACATAAATTATAAAATTTTTGTCGATAAAATTGAATTTTTATAAATCGATTTTATGAACGCTCGCATTCGTCTATTATAAATTATAAAATTTTTGTCGATAAAATCGAATTATTTTGAATCGATGTAATGAACGCTCGCATAAATTATAAAATTTCTGTCGATAAAATCGAATTATTTTGAATCGACTTTATGAACGCTCGCATTCATCTTTTGAAAATTCTAAAATTTCTGTCGATAAAATCGAATTATTTAAAATCAATTTTATGAACGCTCGCATTCGTCTATTATAAATAATAAAATTTTTGTCGATAAAATCGAATTATTTTGAATCGATTTTATGAATGCTCGCATTCATCTCTTGAAAATTATAAAATTTTTGTCGATAAAATCGAATTATTTTGAATCGATTTAATGAACGCTCGCATAAATTATAAAATTTTTGTCGATAAAATCGAATTATTTTGAATCGATTTTATGAACGCTCGCATTCATCTTTTGAAAATTCTAAAATTTCTGTCGATAAAATCGAATTTTTATAAATCGATTTTATGAACGCTCGAAGTCATCTCTTATAAATTATAAAATTTTTGTCGATAAAATCGAATTATTTTGAATCGATTTTATGAACGCTCGCATAAATTATAAAATGTTTGTCGATAAAATCGAATTATTTTGAATCGACTTTATGAACGCTCGCATTCATCTTTTGAAAACTAAAATCTCTGTCGATAAAATCGAATTTTTATAAATCGATTTTATGAACGCTCGAATTAATCTCTTGAAAATTATAAAATTACCGTCGATAAAATATAATTTTTATAAATCGATTTAATGAACGCTAGAAGTCGTCTCTTATAAATTATAAAATTTTTGTCGATAAAATCGAATTATTTTGAATCGATTTTATGAACGCTCACATAAATTATAAAATTTTTGTCGATAAAATCGAATTATTTTGAATCGATTTTATGAACGTTCGCATTCATCTTTTGAAAATTCTAAAATTTCTGTCGATAAAATCGAATTTTTATAAATCGATTTTATGAACGCTCGCATTCGTCTATTATAAATAATAAAATTTTTGTCGATAAAATCGAATTATTTTGAATCGATTTTATGAATGCTCGCATTCATCTCTTGAAAATTATAAAATTTTTGTCGATAAAATCGAATTATTTTGAATCGATTTAATGAACGCTCGCATAAATTATAAAATTTTTGTCGATAAAATCGAATTATTTTGAATCGATTTTATGAACGCTCGCATTCATCTTTTGAAAATTCTAAAATTTCTGTCGATAAAATCGAATTTTTATAAATCGATTTTATGAACGCTCGAAGTCATCTCTTATAAATTATAAAATTTTTGTCGATAAAATCGAATTATTTTGAATCGATTTTATGAACGCTCGCATAAATTATAAAATGTTTGTCGATAAAATCGAATTATTTTGAATCGATTTTATGAACGCCCGCATTCATCTTTTTAAAATTCTAAAATTATTATGAATTATTTTGAATCGATTTTATGAACGCTCGCATAAATTATAAAATTTTTGTCGATAAAATCGAATTATTTTGAATCGATTTTATGAACGCTCGCATTCATCTCTTGAAAATTATAAAATTTTTGTCGATAAAATCGAATTATTTTGAATCGATTTAATGAACGCTCGCATAAATTATAAAATTTTTGTCGATAAAATCGAATTATTTTGAATCGATTTTATGAACGCTCGCATTCATCTTTTGAAAATTCTAAAATTTCTGTCGATAAAATCGAATTTTTATAAATCGATTTTATGAACGCTCGCATTCGTCTATTATAAATTATAAAATTTTTGTCGATAAAATCGAATTATTTTGAATCGATTTTATGAATGCTCGCATTCATCTCTTGAAAATTATAAATTTTTTGTCGATAAAATCAAATTTTTATAAATCGATTTTATGAACGCTCGCATTCGTCTCTTATAAATTATAAAATTTTTGTCGTTAAAATCGAATTTTATAAATCGATTTTATGAACGCTCGAATTAATCTCTTGAAAATTATAAAATTTCCGTCGATAAAATCAAATTTTTATAAATCGATTTTATGAACGCTCGCATTCGTCTCTTATAAATTATAAAATTTTTGTCGTTAAAATCGAATTTTATAAATCGATTTTATGAACGCTCGAATTAATCTCTTGAAAATTATAAAATTACCGTCGATAAAATCGAATTTTTATAAATCGATTTTATGAACGCTCGAAGTCGTCTCTTATAAATTATAAATTTTTTGTCGATAAAATCGAATTATTTTGAATCGATTTTATGAACGCTCGCATAAATTATAAAATTTTTGTCGATAAAATCGAATTATTTTAAATCGATTTTATGAACGCTCGCATTCATCTTTTAAAAATTCTAAAATTTCTGTCGATAAAATCGAATTATTTAAAGTCAATTTTATGAACGCTCGCATTCATCTTTTGAAAACTAAAATCTCTGTCGATAAAATCGATTTTTTTTAAATCGAATTTTCATATATCGATTTTATGAACGCTCGAATTAATCTCTTGAAAATTATAAAATTACCGTCGATAAAATCGAATTTTTATAAATCGATTTTATGAACGCTCGAAGTCGTCTCTTATAAATTATAAAATTTTTGTCGATAAAATCGAATTATTTTGAATCGATTTTATGAACGCCCGCATTCATCTTTTGAAAATTCTAAAATTTCTAAAAAAAATCGAATTTTTATAAATCGATTTTATGAACGCTCGATGTCGTCTCTTATAAATTATAAAATTTTTGTCGATAAAATCGAATTATTTTGAATCGATTTTATGAACGCTCACATAAATTATAAAATTTTTGTCGATAAAATCGAATTATTTTGAATCGATTTTATGAACGCTCGCATAAATTATAAAATTTTTGTCGATAAATCGAATTATTTTGAATCGATTTTATGAACGCACATCTCTTGAAAATTATAAAATTTCCGTCGATAAAATCGAATTTTTATAAATCGATTTTATGAACGCTCAAAGTCGTCTCTTATAAACTATAAAATTTTTGTCGATAAAATCGATTTATTTTGAATCGATTTTATGAACGTTCGCATAAATTATAAAATTTTTGTCGATAAAATCAAATAATTTTGAATCGATTTTATGAACGCTCGCATTCATCTTTTGAAAATTCTAAAATTTCTGTCGATAAAATCGAATTTTTATAAATCGATTTTATGAACGCTCGAAGTCGTCTTATAAATTATAAAATTTTTGTCGATAAAATCGATTTATTTTGAATCGATTTTATGAACGCTCGCATTAATTATAAAATTTTTGTCGATAAAATCGAATTATTTTGAATCGATTTTATGAACGCTCGCATTCATCTTTTGATAATTTTAAAATTTCTGTCGATAAAATCGAATTTTTATAAATGGATTTTATGAACGCTCGCATTCATCTCTTGAAAATTATAAAATTTCCGTCGATAAAATCGAATTTTTATAAATCGATTTTATGAACGCTCGCATTCGTCTCTTATAAATTATAAAATTTTTGTCGATAAAATCGAATTTTTATAAATCGATTTTATGAACGCTCGAAGTCGTCTCTTATAAATTATAAATTTTTTGACGATAAAATCGATTTATTTTGAATCGATTTTATGAACGCTCGCATAAATTACAAATTTTTTGTCGATAAAATCGAATTATTTTGAATCGATTTTATGAACGCTCGCATTCATCTTTTGAAAATTCTAAAATTTCTGTCGATAAAATCGAATTTTTATAAATCGATTTTATGAACGCTCGCATTCGTCTATTATAAATTATAAAATTTTTGTCGATAAAATCGAATTATTTTGAATCGATTTTATGAATGCTCGCATTCATCTCTTGAAAATTATAAAATTTTTGTCGATAAAATCGAATTATTTTGAATTGATTTAATGAACGCTCGCATAAATTATAAAATTTTTGTCGATGAAATCGAATTATTTTGAATCGATTTTATGAACGCACATCTCTTGAAAATTATAAAATTTCCGTCGATGAAATCGAATTTTTATAAATCGATTTTATGAACGCTCGAAGTCGTCTCTTATAAACTATAAAATTTTTGTCGATAAAATCGATTTATTTTGAATCGATAAAATCGATTTATTTTGAATCGATTTTATGAACGCTCGCATTAATTATAAAATTTTTGTCGATAAAATCGAATTATTTTGAATCGATTTTATGAACGCTCGCATTCATCTTTTGATAATTTTAAAATTTCTGTCGATAAAATCGAATTTTTATAAATGGATTTTATGAACGCTCGCATTCATCTCTTGAAAATTATAAAATTTCCGTCGATAAAATCGAATTTTTATAAATCGATTTTATGAACGCTCGATGTCGTCTCTTATAAATTATAAAATTTTTGTCGATAAAATCGAATTATTTTGAATCGATTTTATGAACGCTCACATAAATTATAAAATTTTTGTCGATAAAATCGAATTATTTTGAATCGATTTAATGAACGCTCGCATAAATTATAAAATTTTTGTCGATAAATCGAATTATTTTGAATCGATTTTATGAACGCACATCTCTTGAAAATTATAAAATTTCCGTCGATAAAATCGAATTTTTATAAATCGATTTTATGAACGCTCAAAGTCGTCTCTTATAAACTATAAAATTTTTGTCGATAAAATCGATTTATTTTGAATCGATTTTATGAACGTTCGCATAAATTATAAAATTTTTGTCGATAAAATCAAATTATTTTGAATCGATTTTATGAACGCTCGCATTCATCTTTTGAAAATTCTAAAATTTCTGTCGATAAAATCGAATTTTTATAAATCGATTTTATGAACGCTCGAAGTCGTCTTATAAATTATAAAATTTTTGTCGATAAAATCGATTTATTTTGATTTTATGAACGCTCGCATTCATCTTTTGATAATTTTAAAATTTCTGTCGATAAAATCGAATTTTTATAAATGGATTTTATGAACGCTCGCATTCATCTCTTGAAAATTATAAAATTTCCGTCGATAAAATCGAATTTTTATAAATCGATTTTATGAACGCTCGCATTCGTCTCTTATAAATTATAAAATTTTTGTCGATAAAATCGAATTTTTATAAATCGATTTTATGAACGCTCGAAGTCGTCTCTTATAAATTATAAATTTTTTGACGATAAAATCGATTTATTTTGAATCGATTTTATGAACGCTCGCATAAATTACAAATTTTTTGTCGATAAAATCGAATTATTTTGAATCGATTTTATGAACGCTCGCATTCATCTTTTGAAAATTCTAAAATTTCTGTCGATAAAATCGAATTTTTATAAATCGATTTTATGAACGCTCGCATTCGTCTATTATAAATTATAAAATTTTTGTCGATAAAATCGAATTATTTTGAATCGATTTTATGAATGCTCGCATTCATCTCTTGAAAATTATAAAATTTTTGTCGATAAAATCGAATTATTTTGCATTGATTTAATGAACGCTCGCATAAATTATAAAATTTTTGTCGATGAAATCGAATTATTTTGAATCGATTTTATGAACGCACATCTCTTGAAAATTATAAAATTTCCGTCGATGAAATCGAATTTTTATAAATCGATTTTATGAACGCTCGAAGTCGTCTCTTATAAACTATAAAATTTTTGTCGATAAAATCGATTTATTTTGAATCGATTTTATGAACGTTCGCGTAAATTATAAAATTTTTGTCGATAAAATCAAATTATTTTGAATCGATTTTATGAACGCTCGCATTCATCTTTTGAAAATTCTAAAATTTCTGTCGATAAAATCGAATTTTTATAAATCGATTTTATGAACGCTCGAAGTCGTCTTATAAATTATAAAATTTTTGTCGATAAAATCGATTTATTTTGAATCGATTTTATGAACGCTCGCATTAATTATAAAATTTTTGTCGATAAAATCGAATTATTTTGAATCGATTTTATGAACGCTCGCATTCGTCTATTATAAATTATAAAATTTTTGTCGCTAAAATCGAATTATTTTGAATCGATTTTATGAATGCTCGCATTCATCTCTTGAAAATTATAAATTTTTTGTCGATAAAATCGAATTATTTTGAATCGATTTAATGAACGCTCGCATAAATTATAAAATTTTTGTCGATAAAATCGAATTATTTTGAATCGATTTTATGAACGCACATCTCTTGAAAATTATAAAATTTCCGTCGATGAAATCGAATTTTTATAAATCGATTTTATGAACGCTCGAAGTCGTCTCTTATAAACTATAAAATTTTTTGTCGATAAAATCGAATTATTTTGAATCGATTTAATGAACGCTCGCATAAATTATAAATTTTTTGTCGATAAAATCGATTTATTTTGAATCGATTTTATGAACGCTCGCATTCATCTTTTGAAAATTCTAAAATTTCTGTCGATAAAATCGAATTTTTATAAATCGATTTTATGAACGCTCGCATTCGTCTATTATAAATTATAAAATTTTTGTCGATAAAATCGAATTATTTTGAATCGATTTTATGAATGCTCGCATTCATCTCTTGAAAATTATAAATTTTTTGTCGATAAAATCGAATTATTTTGAATCGATTAAATGAACGCTCGCATCAATTATAAAATTTTTGTCGATAAAATCAAATTATTTTGAATAGATTTTATGAACGCTCGCATTCATCTCTTGAAAATTATAAAATTTCCGTCGATAAAATCAATTTTTTATAAATCGATTTTATGAACGCTCGCATTCGTCTCTTATAAATTATAAAATTTTTGTCGATAAAATCGAATTTTTATAAATCGATTTTATGAACGCTCGAATTAATCTCTTGAAAATTATAAAATTACCGTCGATAAAATCGAATTTTTATAAATCGATTTTATGAACGCTCGAAGTCGTCTCTTATAAATTATAAAAATTTTGTCGATAAAATCGAATTATTTTGAATCGAATTTATGAACGCTCGCATAAATTATAAAATTTTTGTCGATAAAATCGAATTATTTTGAATCGATTTTATGAACGTTCGCATTCATCTTTTGAAAGTTCTAAAATTTCTGACGATAAAATCGAATTTTTATAAATCGATTTTATGAACGCTCGCATTCGTCTATTATAAATAATAAAATTTTTGTCCATAAAATCGAATTATTTTGAATCGATTTTATGAATGCTCGCATTCATCTCTTGAAAATTATAAAATTTTTGTCGATAAAATCGAATTATTTTGAATCGATTTAATGAACGCTCGCATAAATTATAAAATTTTTGTCGATAAAATCGAATTATTTTGAATCGATTTTATGAACGCTCGCATTCATCTTTTGAAAGTTCTAAAATTTCTGTCGATAAAATCGAATTTTTATAAATCGAATTTTCATAAATCGATTTTATGAACGCTCGAATTAATCTCTTGAAAATTATAAAATTACCGTCGATAAAATCGAATTTTTATAAATCGATTTTATGAACGCTCGAAGTCGTCTCTTATAAATTATAAAATTTTTGTCGACAAAATCGAATTATTTTGAATCGATTTTATGAACGCTCGCATAAATTATAAAATTTTTGTCGATAAAATCGAATTATTTTGAATCGATTTTATGAACGTTCGCATTCATCTTTTGAAAATTCTAAAATTTCTGTCGATAAAATCGAATTTTTATAAATCGATTTTATGAACGCTCGCATTCGTCTATTATAAATAATAAATTTTTTGTCGATAAAATCGAATTATTTTGAATCGATTAAATGAACGCTCGCATCAATTATAAAATTTTTGTCGATAAAATCAAATTATTTTGAATAGATTTTATGAACGCTCGCATTCATCTCTTGAAAATTATAAAATTTCCGTCGATAAAATCAAATTTTTATAAATCGATTTTATGAACGCTCGCATTCGTCTCTTATAAATTATAAAATTTTTGTCGATAAAATCGAATTTTTATAAATCGGTTTTATGAACGCTCGAATTAATCTCTTGAAAATTATAAAATTACCGTCGATAAAATCGAATTTTTATAAATCGATTTTATGAACGCTCGAAGTCGTCTCTTATAAATTATAAAAATTTTGTCGATAAAATCGAATTATTTTGAATCGAATTTATGAACGCTCGCATAAATTATAAAATTTTTGTCGATAAAATCGAATTATTTTGAATCGATTTTATGAACGTTCGCATTCATCTTTTGAAAGTTCTAAAATTTCTGACGATAAAATCGAATTTTTATAAATCGATTTTATGAACGCTCGCATTCGTCTATTATAAATAATAAAATTTTTGTCGATAAAATCGAATTATTTTGAATCGATTTTATGAACGCTCGCATAAATTATAAAATTTTTGTCGATAAAATCGAATTATTTTGAATCGATTTTATGAACGCCCGCATTCATCTTTTGAAAATTCTAAAATTTCTGTCGATAAAATCGAATTATTTAAAGTCAATTTTATGAACGCTCGCATTCATCTTTTGAAAACTAAAATCTCTGTCGATAAAATCGATTTTTTATAAATTTTTTATAAATCGATTTGATGAACGCTCGAATTAATCTCTTGAAAATTATAAAATCACCGTCGATAAAATCGAATTTTTAAAAATCGATTTTATGAACGCTCGAAGTCGTCTCTTATAAATTATAAAATTTTTGTCGATAAAATCGAATTATTTTGAATCGATTTTATGAACGCTCACATAAATTATAAAATTTTTGTCGATAAAATTGAATTTTTATAAATCGATTTTATGAACGCTCGCTTTCGTCTATTATAAATTATAAAATTTTTGTCGATAAAATCGAATTATTTTGAATCGATGTAATGAACGCTCGCATAAATTATAAAATTTCTGTCGATAAAATCGAATTATTTTGAATCGACTTTATGAACGCTCGCATTCATCTTTTGAAAATTCTAAAATTTCTGTCGATAAAATCGAATTATTTAAAATCAATTTTATGAACGCTCGCATTCATCTTTTGAAAACTAAAATCTCTGTCGATAAAATCGAATTTTTATAAATCGATTTTATGAACGCTCGAATTAATCTCTTGAAAATTATAAAATTACAGTCGATAAAATATAATTTTTATAAATCGATTTTATGAACGCTAGAAGTCGTCTCTTATAAATTATAAAATTTTTGTCGATAAAATCGAATTATTTTGAATCGATTTTATGAACGCTCACATAAATTATAAAATTTTTGTCGATAAAATCGAATTATTTTGAATCGATTTTATGAACGTTCGCATTCATCTTTTGAAAATTCTAAAATTTCTGTCGATAAAATCGAATTTTTATAAATCGATTTTATGAACGCTCGCATTCGTCTATTATAAATAATAAAATTTTTGTCGATAAAATCGAATTATTTTGAATCGATTTTATGAATGCTCGCATTCATCTCTTGAAAATTATAAAATTTTTGTCGATAAAATCGAATTATTTTGAATCGATTTAATGAACGCTCGCATAAATTATAAAATTTTTGTCGATAAAATCGAATTATTTTGAATCGATTTTATGAACGCTCGCATTCATCTTTTGAAAATTCTAAAATTTCTGTCGATAAAATCGAATTTTTATAAATCGATTTTATGAACGCTCGAAGTCATCTCTTATAAATTATAAAATTTTTGTCGATAAAATCAAATTATTTTGAATCGATTTTATGAACGCTCGCATAAATTATAAAATGTTTGTCGATAAAATCGAATTATTTTGAATCGATTTTATGAACGCCCGCATTCATCTTTTTAAAATTCTAAAATTTCTGTCGATAAAATCGAATTATTTAAAGTCAATTTTATGAACGCTCGCATTCATCTTTTGAAAACTAAAATCTCTGTCGATAAAATCGATTTTTTATAAATTTTTTATAAATCGATTTTATGAACGCTCGAATTAATCTCTTGAAAATTATAAAATCACCGTCGATAAAATCGAATTTTTATAAATCGATTTTATGAACGCTCGAAGTCGTCTCTTATAAATTATAAAATTTTTGTCGATAAAATCGAATTATTTTGAATCGATTTTATGAACGCTCACATAAATTATAAAATTTTTGTCGATAAAATTGAATTTTTATAAATCGATTTTATGAACGCTCGCATTCGTCTATTATAAATTATAAAATTTTTGTCGATAAAATCGAATTATTTTGAATCGATTTTATGAATGCTCGCATTCATCTCTTGAAAATTATAAAATTTTTGTCGATAAAATCGAATTATTTTGAATCGATTTAATGAACGCTCGCATAAATTATAAAATTTTTGTCGATAAAATCGAATTATTTTGAATCGATTTTATGAACGCTCGCATTCATCTTTTGAAAATTCTAAAATTTCTGTCGATAAAATCGAATTTTTATAAATCGATTTTATGAACGCTCGCATTCGTCTATTATAAATTATAAAATTTTTGTCGATAAAATCGAATTATTTTGAATCGATTTTATGAATGCTCGCATTCATCTCTTGAAAATTATAAATTTTTTGTCGATAAAATCGAATTATTTTGAATCGATTTAATGAACGCTCGCATAAATTATAAAATTTTTGTCGATAAAATCGAATTATTTTGAATCGATTTTATGAACGCTCGCATTCATCTTTTGAAAATTCTAAAATTTCTGTCGATAAAATCGAATTTTTATAAATCGATTTTATGAACGCTCGCATTCGTCTATTATAAATTATAAAATTTTTGTCGATAAAATCGAATTATTTTGAATCGATTTTATGAATGCTCGCATTCATCTCTTGAAAATTATAAAATTTTTGTCGATAAAATCGAATTATTTTGAATCGATTTAATGAACGCTCGCATAAATTATAAAATTTTTGTCGATAAAATCGAATTATTTTGAATCGATTTTATGAACGCACATCTCTTGAAAATTATAAAATTACCGTCGATAAAATATAATTTTTATAAATCGATTTAATGAACGCTCGAAGTCGTCTATTATAAATTATAAAATTTTTGTCGATAAAATCGAATTATTTTGAATCGATTTTATGAATGCTCGCATTCATCTCTTGAAAATTATAAATTTTTTGTCGATAAAATCGAATTATTTTGAATCGATTTAATGAACGCTCGCATAAATTATAAAATTTTTGTCGATAAAATCGAATTATTTTGACTCGATTTTATGAACGCTCGCATTCATCTTTTGAAAATTCTAAAATTTCTGTCGATAAAATCGAATTTTTATAAATCGATTTTATGAACGCTCGCATTCGTCTATTATAAATTATAAAATTTTTGTCGATAAAATCGAATTATTTTGAATCGATTTTATGAATGCTCGCATTCATCTCTTGAAAATTATAAAATTTTTGTCGATAAAATCGAATTATTTTGAATCGATTTAATGAACGCTCGCATAAATTATAAAATTTTTGTCGATAAAATCGAATTATTTTGAATCGATTTTATGAACGCACATCTCTTGAAAATTATAAAATCACCGTCGATAAAATCGAATCGATTAAATGAACGCTCGCATCAATTATAAAATTTTTGTCGATAAAATCAAATTATTTTGAATAGATTTTATGAACGCTCGCATTCATCTCTTGAAAATTATAAAATTTCCGTCGATAAAATCAATTTTTTATAAATCGATTTTATGAACGCTCGCATTCGTCTCTTATAAATTATAAAATTTTTGTCGATAAAATCGAATTTTTATAAATCGATTTTATGAACGCTCGAATTAATCTCTTGAAAATTATAAAATTACCGTCGATAAAATCGAATTTTTATAAATCGATTTTATGAACGCTCGAAGTCGTCTCTTATAAATTATAAAAATTTTGTCGATAAAATCGAATTATTTTGAATCGAATTTATGAACGCTCGCATAAATTATAAAATTTTTGTCGATAAAATCGAATTATTTTGAATCGATTTTATGAACGTTCGCATTCATCTTTTGAAAGTTCTAAAATTTCTGACGATAAAATCGAATTTTTATAAATCGATTTTATGAACGCTCGCATTCGTCTATTATAAATAATAAAATTTTTGTCCATAAAATCGAATTATTTTGAATCGATTTTATGAATGCTCGCATTCATCTCTTGAAAATTATAAAATTTTTGTCGATAAAATCGAATTATTTTGAATCGATTTAATGAACGCTCGCATAAATTATAAAATTTTTGTCGATAAAATCGAATTATTTTGAATCGATTTTATGAACGCTCGCATTCATCTTTTGAAAGTTCTAAAATTTCTGTCGATAAAATCGAATTTTTATAAATCGAATTTTCATAAATCGATTTTATGAACGCTCGAATTAATCTCTTGAAAATTATAAAATTACCGTCGATAAAATCGAATTTTTATAAATCGATTTTATGAACGCTCGAAGTCGTCTCTTATAAATTATAAAATTTTTGTCGACAAAATCGAATTATTTTGAATCGATTTTATGAACGCTCGCATAAATTATAAAATTTTTGTCGATAAAATCGAATTATTTTGAATCGATTTTATGAACGTTCGCATTCATCTTTTGAAAATTCTAAAATTTCTGTCGATAAAATCGAATTTTTATAAATCGATTTTATGAACGCTCGCATTCGTCTATTATAAATAATAAATTTTTTGTCGATAAAATCGAATTATTTTGAATCGATTAAATGAACGCTCGCATCAATTATAAAATTTTTGTCGATAAAATCAAATTATTTTGAATAGATTTTATGAACGCTCGCATTCATCTCTTGAAAATTATAAAATTTCCGTCGATAAAATCAAATTTTTATAAATCGATTTTATGAACGCTCGCATTCGTCTCTTATAAATTATAAAATTTTTGTCGATAAAATCGAATTTTTATAAATCGGTTTTATGAACGCTCGAATTAATCTCTTGAAAATTATAAAATTACCGTCGATAAAATCGAATTTTTATAAATCGATTTTATGAACGCTCGAAGTCGTCTCTTATAAATTATAAAAATTTTGTCGATAAAATCGAATTATTTTGAATCGAATTTATGAACGCTCGCATAAATTATAAAATTTTTGTCGATAAAATCGAATTATTTTGAATCGATTTTATGAACGTTCGCATTCATCTTTTGAAAGTTCTAAAATTTCTGACGATAAAATCGAATTTTTATAAATCGATTTTATGAACGCTCGCATTCGTCTATTATAAATAATAAAATTTTTGTCGATAAAATCGAATTATTTTGAATCGATTTTATGAACGCTCGCATAAATTATAAAATTTTTGTCGATAAAATCGAATTATTTTGAATCGATTTTATGAACGCCCGCATTCATCTTTTGAAAATTCTAAAATTTCTGTCGATAAAATCGAATTATTTAAAGTCAATTTTATGAACGCTCGCATTCATCTTTTGAAAACTAAAATCTCTGTCGATAAAATCGATTTTTTATAAATTTTTTATAAATCGATTTGATGAACGCTCGAATTAATCTCTTGAAAATTATAAAATCACCGTCGATAAAATCGAATTTTTAAAAATCGATTTTATGAACGCTCGAAGTCGTCTCTTATAAATTATAAAATTTTTGTCGATAAAATCGAATTATTTTGAATCGATTTTATGAACGCTCACATAAATTATAAAATTTTTGTCGATAAAATTGAATTTTTATAAATCGATTTTATGAACGCTCGCTTTCGTCTATTATAAATTATAAAATTTTTGTCGATAAAATCGAATTATTTTGAATCGATGTAATGAACGCTCGCATAAATTATAAAATTTCTGTCGATAAAATCGAATTATTTTGAATCGACTTTATGAACGCTCGCATTCATCTTTTGAAAATTCTAAAATTTCTGTCGATAAAATCGAATTTTTATAAATCGATTTTATGAACGCTCGAAGTCATCTCTTATAAATTATAAAATTTTTGTCGATAAAATCAAATTATTTTGAATCGATTTTATGAACGTTCGCATTCATCTTTTGAAAATTCTAAAATTTCTGTCGATAAAATCGAATTTTTATAAATCGATTTTATGAACGCTCGCATTCGTCTATTATAAATAATAAAATTTTTGTCGATAAAATCGAATTATTTTGAATCGATTTTATGAATGCTCGCATTCATCTCTTGAAAATTATAAAATTTTTGTCGATAAAATCGAATTATTTTGAATCGATTTAATGAACGCTCGCATAAATTATAAAATTTTTGTCGATAAAATCGAATTATTTTGAATCGATTTTATGAACGCTCGCATTCATCTTTTGAAAATTCTAAAATTTCTGTCGATAAAATCGAATTTTTATAAATCGATTTTATGAACGCTCGAAGTCATCTCTTATAAATTATAAAATTTTTGTCGATAAAATCAAATTATTTTGAATCGATTTTATGAACGCTCGCATAAATTATAAAATGTTTGTCGATAAAATCGAATTATTTTGAATCGATTTTATGAACGCCCGCATTCATCTTTTTAAAATTCTAAAATTTCTGTCGATAAAATCGAATTATTTAAAGTCAATTTTATGAACGCTCGCATTCATCTTTTGAAAACTAAAATCTCTGTCGATAAAATCGATTTTTTATAAATTTTTTATAAATCGATTTTATGAACGCTCGAATTAATCTCTTGAAAATTATAAAATCACCGTCGATAAAATCGAATTTTTATAAATCGATTTTATGAACGCTCGAAGTCGTCTCTTATAAATTATAAAATTTTTGTCGATAAAATCGAATTATTTTGAATCGATTTTATGAACGCTCACATAAATTATAAAATTTTTGTCGATAAAATTGAATTTTTATAAATCGATTTTATGAACGCTCGCATTCGTCTATTATAAATTATAAAATTTTTGTCGATAAAATCGAATTATTTTGAATCGATTTTATGAATGCTCGCATTCATCTCTTGAAAATTATAAAATTTTTGTCGATAAAATCGAATTATTTTGAATCGATTTAATGAACGCTCGCATAAATTATAAAATTTTTGTCGATAAAATCGAATTATTTTGAATCGATTTTATGAACGCTCGCATTCATCTTTTGAAAATTCTAAAATTTCTGTCGATAAAATCGAATTTTTATAAATCGATTTTATGAACGCTCGCATTCGTCTATTATAAATTATAAAATTTTTGTCGATAAAATCGAATTATTTTGAATCGATTTTATGAATGCTCGCATTCATCTCTTGAAAATTATAAAATTTTTGTCGATAAAATCGAATTATTTTGAATCGATTTAATGAACGCTCGCATAAATTATAAAATTTTTGTCGATAAAATCGAATTATTTTGAATCGATTTTATGAACGCACATCTCTTGAAAATTATAAAATCACCGTCGATAAAATCGAATTTTTATAAATCGATTTTATGAACGCTCGCATTCGTCTATTATAAATTATAAAATTTTTGTCGATAAAATCGAATTATTTTGAATCGATTTTATGAATGCTCGCATTCATCTCTTGAAAATTATAAATTTTTTGTCGATAAAATCGAATTATTTTGAATCGATTTAATGAACGCTCGCATAAATTATAAAATTTTTGTCGATAAAATCGAATTATTTTGAATCGATTTTATGAACGCTCGCATTCATCTTTTGAAAATTCTAAAATTTCTGTCGATAAAATCGAATTTTTATAAATCGATTTTATGAACGCTCGCATTCGTCTATTATAAATTATAAAATTTTTGTCGATAAAATCGAATTATTTTGAATCGATTTTATGAATGCTCGCATTCATCTCTTGAAAATTATAAAATTTTTGTCGATAAAATCGAATTATTTTGAATCGATTTAATGAACGCTCGCATAAATTATAAAATTTTTGTCGATAAAATCGAATTATTTTGAATCGATTTTATGAACGCACATCTCTTGAAAATTATAAAATTACCGTCGATAAAATATAATTTTTATAAATCGATTTAATGAACGCTCGAAGTCGTCTATTATAAATTATAAAATTTTTGTCGATAAAATCGAATTATTTTGAATCGATTTTATGAATGCTCGCATTCATCTCTTGAAAATTATAAATTTTTTGTCGATAAAATCGAATTATTTTGAATCGATTTAATGAACGCTCGCATAAATTATAAAATTTTTGTCGATAAAATCGAATTATTTTGAATCGATTTTATGAACGCTCGCATTCATCTTTTGAAAATTCTAAAATTTCTGTCGATAAAATCGAATTTTTATAAATCGATTTTATGAACGCTCGCATTCGTCTATTATAAATTATAAAATTTTTGTCGATAAAATCGAATTATTTTGAATCGATTTTATGAATGCTCGCATTCATCTCTTGAAAATTATAAAATTTTTGTCGATAAAATCGAATTATTTTGAATCGATTTAATGAACGCTCGCATAAATTATAAAATTTTTGTCGATAAAATCGAATTATTTTGAATCGATTTTATGAACGCACATCTCTTGAAAATTATAAAATCACCGTCGATAAAATCGAATTTTTATAAATCGATTTTATGAACGCTCGAAGTCGTCTCTTATAAACTATAAAATTTTTGTGGATAAAATCGATTTATTTTGAATCGATTTTATGAACGTTCGCATAAATTATAAAATTTTTGTCGATAAAATCAAATTATTTTGAATCGATTTTATGAACGCTCGCATTCATCTTTTGAAAATTCTAAAATTTCTGTCGATAAAATCGAATTTTTATAAATCGATTTTATGAACGCTCGAAGTCGTCTTATAAATTATAAAATTTTTGTCGATAAAATCGATTTATTTTGAATCGATTTTATGAACGCTCGCATTAATTATAAAATTTTTGTCGATAAAATCGAATTATTTTGAATCGATTTTATGAACGCTCGCATTCATCTTTTGATAATTATAAAATTTCTGTCGATAAAATCGAATTTTTATAAATGGATTTTATGAACGCTCGCATTCATCTCTTGAAAATTATAAAATTTCCGTCGATAAAATCGAATTTTTATAAATCGATTTTAAGAACGCTCGCATTCGTCTCTTATAAATTATAAAATTTTTGTCGATAAAATCGAATTTTTATAAATCGATTTTATGAACGCTCGAATTAATCTCTTGAAAATTATAAAATTACCGTCGATAAAATCGAATTTTTATAAATCGATTTTATGAACGCTCGAAGTCGTCTCTTATAAATTATAAAATTTTTGTCGATAAAATCGAATTATTTTGAATCGATTTTATGAACGCTCGCATTCGTCTATTATAAATTATAAAATTTTTGCCGCTAAAATCGAATTATTTTGAATCGATTTTATGAATGCTCGCATTCATCTCTTGAAAATTATAAATTTTTTGTCGATAAAATCGAATTATTTTGAATCGATTTAATGAACGCTCGCATAAATTATAAAATTTTTGTCGATAAAATCGAATTATTTTGAATCGATTTAATGAACGCTCGCATAAATTATAAAATTTTTGTCGATAAAATCGAATTATTTTGAATCGATTTTATGAACGCACATCTCTTGAAAATTATAAAATTTCCGTCGATAAAATCGAATTTTTATAAATCGATTTTATGAACGCTCGCATTCGTCTATTATAAATTATAAAATTTTTGTCGATAAAATCGAATTATTTTGAATCGATTTTATGAATGCTCGCATTCATCTCTTGAAAATTATAAATTTTTTGTCGATAAAATCGAATTATTTTGAATCGATTTAATGAACGCTCGCATAAATTATAAAATTTTTGTCGATAAAATCGAATTATTTTTAATCGATTTTATGAACGCTCGCATTCATCTTTTGAAAATTCTAAAATTTCTGTCGATAAAATCGAATTTTTATAAATCGATTTTATGAACGCTCGCATTCGTCTATTATAAATTATAAAATTTTTGTCGATAAAATCGAATTATTTTGAATCGATTTTATGAATGCTCGCATTCATCTCTTGAAAATTATAAATTTTTTGTCGATAAAATCGAATTATTTTGAATCGATTTAATGAACGCTCGCATAAATTATAAAATTTTTGTCGATAAAATCGAATTATTTTGAATCGATTTTATGAACGCTCGCATTCATCTTTTGAAAATTCTAAAATTTCTGTCGATGAAATCGAATTTTTATAAATCGATTTTATGAACGCTCGAAGTCGTCTCTTATAAATTATAAATTTTTTGTCGATAAAATCGATTTATTTTGAATCGATTTTATAAACGCTCGCATAAATTACAAAATTTTTGTCGATAAAATCGAATTATTTTGAATCGATTTTATGAACGCTCGCATTCGTCTATTATAAATTATAAAATTTTTGTCGATAAAATCGAATTATTTTGAATCGATTTTATGAATGCTCGCATACATCTCTTGAAAATTATAAATTTTTTGTCGATAAAATCGAATTATTTTGAATCGATTTAATGAACGCTCGCATAAATTATAAAATGTTTGTCGATAAAATCGAATTATTTTGAATCGATTTTATGAACGCTCGCATTCATCTTTTGAAAATTCTAAAATTTATGTCGATAAAATCGAATTTTTATAAATCGATTTTATGAACGCTCGAAGTCGTCTCTTATAAATTATAAAATTTTTGTCGATAAAATCGAATTATTTTGAATCGATTTTATGAACGCTCGCATAAATTATAAAATTTTTGTCGATAAAATCGAATTATTTTGAATCGATTTTATGAACGCCCGCATTCATCTTTTTAAAATTCTAAAATTTCTGTCGATAAAATCGAATTATTTAAAGTCAATTTTATGAACGCTCGCATTCATCTTTTGAAAACTAAAATCTCTGTCGATAAAATCGATTTTTTATAAATTTTTTATAAATCGATTTTATGAACGCTCGAATTAATCTCTTGAAAATTATAAAATCACCGCCGATAAAATCGAATTTTTATAAATCGATTTTATGAACGCTCGAAGTCGTCTCTTATAAATTATAAAATTTTTGTCGATAAATTCGAATTATTTTGAATCGATTTTATGAACGCTCACATAAATTATAAAATTTTTGTCGATAAAATTGAATTTTTATAAATCGATTTTATGAACGCTCGCAATCGTCTATTATAAATTATAAAATTTTTGTCGATAAAATCGAATTATTTTGAATCGATTTTATGGATGCTCGCATTCATCTCTTGAAAATTATAAAATTTTTGTCGATAAAATCGAATTATTTTGAATCGATTTAATGAACGCTCGCATAAATTATAAAATTTTTGTCGATAAAATCGAATTATTTTGAATCGATTTTATGAACGCACATCTCTTGAAAATTATAAAATTTCCGTCGATGAAATCGAATTTTTATAAATCGATTTTATGAACGCTCGAAGTCGTCTCTTATAAATTATAAATTTTTAGACGATAAAATCGATTTATTTTGAATCGATTTTATGAACGCTCGCATAAATTACAAAATTTTTGTCGATAAAATCGAATTATTTTGAATCGATTTTATAAACGCTCGCATTCATCTTTTGAAAATTCTAAAATTTCTGTCGATAAAATCGAATTTTTATAAATCGATTTTATGAACGCTCGAATTAATCTCTTGAAAGTTATAAAATCACCGTCGATAAAATCGAATTTTTATAAATCGATTTTATGAACGCTCGAAGTCGTCTCTTATAAATTATAAAATTTTTGTCGATAAATTCGAATTATTTTGAATCGATTTTATGAACGCTCACATAAATTATAAAATTTTTGTCGATAAAATTGAATTTTTATAAATCGATTTTATGAACGCTCGCAATCGTCTATTATAACATATAAAATTTTTGTCGATAAAATCGAATTATTTTGAATCGATTTTATGGATGCTCGCATTCATCTCTTGAAAATTATAAAATTTTTGTCGATAAAATCGAATTATTTTGAATCGATTTAATGAACGCTCGCATAAATTATAAAATTTTTGTCGATAAAATCGAATTATTTTGAATCGATTTTATGAACGCACATCTCTTGAAAATTATAAAATTTCCGTCGATGAAATCGAATTTTTATAAATCGATTTTATGAACGCTCGAAGTCGTCTCTTATAAATTATAAATTTTTAGACGATAAAATCGATTTATTTTGAATCGATTTTATGAACGCTCGCATAAATTACAAAATTTTTGTCGATAAAATCGAATTATTTTGAATCGATTTTATAAACGCTCGCATTCATCTTTTGAAAATTCTAAAATTTCTGTCGATAAAATCGAATTTTTATAAATCGATTTTATGAACGCTCGCAATCGTCTATTATAAATTATAAAATTTTTGTCGATAAAATCGAATTATTTTGAATCGATTTTATGAATGCTCGCATTCATCTCTTGAAAATTATAAAATTTTTGTCGATAAAATCGAATTATTTTGAATCGATTTAATGAACGCTCGCATAAATTATAAAATTTTTGTCGATAAAATCGAATTATTTTGAATCGATTTTATGAACGCACATCTCTTGAAAATTATAAAATTTCCGTCGATAAAATCGAATTTTTATAAATCGATTTTATGAACGCTCGAAGTCGTCTCTTATAAACTATAAAATTTTTGTCGATAAAATCGATTTATTTTGAATCGATTTTATGAACGTTCGCATAAATTATAAAATTTTTGTCGATAAAATCAAATTATTTTGAATCGATTTTATGAACGCTCGCATTCATCTTTTGAAAATTCTAAAATTTCTGTCGATAAAATCGAATTTTTATAAATCGATTTTATGAACGCTCGAAGTCGTCTTATAAATTATAAATTTTTTGTCGATAAAATCGATTTATTTTGAATCGATTTTATGAACGCTCGCATTAATTATAAAATTTTTGTCGATAAAATCGAATTATTTTGAATCGATTTTATGAATGCTCGCATTCATCTCTTGAAAATTATAAAATTTTTGTCGATAAAATCGAATTACTTTGAATCGATTTAATGAACGCTCGCATAAATTATAAAATTTTTGTCGATAAAATCGAATTATTTTGAATCGATTTTATGAACGCACATCTCTTGAAAATTATAAAATTTCCGTCGATAAAATCGAATTTTTATAAATCGATTTGATGAACGCTCGCATTCGTCTCTTATAAATTATAAAATTTTTGTCGATAAAATCGAATTTTTATAAATCGATTTTATGAACGCTCGAAGTCGTCTCTTATAAATTATAAATTTTTTGACGATAAAATCGATTTATTTTGAATCGATTTTATGAACGCTCGCATAAATTACAAAATTTTTGTCGATAAAATCGAATTATTTTGAATCGATTTTATGAACGCTCGCATTCATCTTTTGAAAATTCTAAAATTTCTGTCGATAAAATCGAATTTTTATAAATCGATTTTATGAACGCTCGAAGTCGTCTCTTATAAACTATAAAATTTTTGTCGATAAAATCGATTTATTTTGAATCGATTTTATGAACGTTCGCATAAATTATAAAATTTTTGTCGATAAAATCAAATTATTTTGAATCGATTTTATGAACGCTCGCATTCATCTTTTGAAAATTCTAAAATTTCTGTCGATAAAATCGAATTTTTATAAATCGATTTTATGAACGCTCGAAGTCGTCTTATAAATTATAAAATTTTTGTCGATAAAATCGATTTATTTTGAATCGATTTTATGGACGCTCGCTCGCATTAATTATAAAATTTTTGTCGATAAAATCGAATTATTTTGAATCGATTTTATGAATGCTCGCATTCATCTCTTGAAAATTATAAAATTTTTGTCGATAAAATCGAATTACTTTGAATCGATTTAATGAACGCTCGCATAAATTATAAAATTTTTGTCGATAAAATCGAATTATTTTGAATCGATTTTATGAACGCACATCTCTTGAAAATTATAAAATTTCCGTCGATAAAATCGAATTTTTATAAATCGATTTGATGAACGCTCGCATTCGTCTCTTATAAATTATAAAATTTTTGTCGATAAAATCGAATTTTTATAAATCGATTTTATGAACGCTCGCATTCGTCTATTATAAATTATAAAATTTTTGTCGATAAAATCGAATTATTTTGAATCGATTTTATGAATGCTCGCATTCATCTCTTGAAAATTATAAAATTTTTGTCGATAAAATCGAATTATTTTGAATCGATTTAATGAACGCTCGCATAAATTATAAAATTTTTGTCGATAAAATCGAATTATTTTGAATCGATTTTATGAACGCACATCTCTTGAAAATTATAAAATTTCCGTCGATAAAATCGAATTTTTATAAATCGATTTTATGAACGCTCGAAGTCGTCTCTTATCAACTATAAAATTTTTGTCGATAAAATCGATTTATTTTGAATCGATTTTATGAACGCTCGCATTAATTATAAAATTTTTGTCGATAAAATCGAATTATTTTGAATCGATTTTATGAACGCTCGCATTCATCTTTTGATAATTTTAAAATTTCTGTCGATAAAATCGAATTTTTATAAATGGGTTTTATGAACGCTCGCATTCATGTCTTGAAAATTATAAAATTTCCGTCGATAAAATCGAATTTTTATAAATCGATTTTATGAACGCTCGCATTCGTCTCTTATAAATTATAAAATTTTTGTCGATAAAATCGAATTTTTATAAATCGATTTTATGAACGCTCGAAGTCGTCTCTTATAAATTATAAAATTTTTGTCGATAAAATCAATTTATTTTGAATCGATTTTATGAACGCTCGCATTCGTCTATTATAAATTATAAAATTTTTGTCGCTAAAATCGAATTATTTTGAATCGATTTTATGAATGCTCGCATTCATCTCTTAAAAATTATAAATTTTTTGTCGATAAAATCGAATTATTTTGAATCGATTTAATGAACGCTCGCATAAATTATAAAACGTTTATCGATAAAATCGAATTATTTTGAATCGATTTAATGAACGCTCGCATAAATTATAAAATTTTTGCAGATAAATTCGAATTATTTTGAATCGATTTTATGAACGCACATCTCTTGAAAATTATAAAATTTCCGTCGATGAAATCGAATTTTTATAAATCGATTTTATGAACGCTCGAAGTCGTCTCTTATAAATAATAAATTTTTTGTCGATAAAATCGATTTATTTTGAATCGATTTTATGAACGCTCGCATAAATTACAAAATTTTTGTCGATAAAATCGAATTATTTTGAATCGATTTTATGAACGCTCGCATTCATCTTTTGAAAATTCTAAAATTTCTGTCGATAAAATCGAATTTTTATAAATCGATTTTATGAACGCTCGCATTCGTCTATTATAAATTATAAAATTTTTGTCGATAAAATCGAATTATTTTGAATCGATTTTATGAATGCTCGCATTCATCTCTTGAAAATTATAAATTTTTTGTCGATAACATCGAATTATTTTGAATCGATTTAATGAACGCTCGCATAAATTATAAAATTTTTGTCGATAAAATCAAATTATTTTGAATCGATTTTATGAACGCTCGCATTCATCTCTTGAAAATTATAAAATTTCCGTCGATAAAATCAAATTTTTATAAATCGAGTTTATGAACGCTCGCATTCGTCTCTTATAAATTATAAAATTTTTGTCGATAAAACCGAATTTTTATAAATCGATTTTATGAACGCTCGAATTAATCTCTTGAAAATTATAAAATTACCGTCGATAAAATCGAATTTTTATAAATCGATTTTATGAACGCTCGAATTAATCTCTTGAAAATTATAAAATTACCGTCGATAAAATCGAATTTTTATAAATCGATTTTATGAACGCTCGAAGTCGTCTCTTATAAATTATAAAATTTTTGTCGATAAAATCGAATTATTTTGAATCGAATTTATGAACGCTCGCATAAATTATAAAATTTTTGTCGATAAAATCGAATTATTTTGAATCGATTTTATGAACGTTCGCATTCATCTTTTGAAAATTCTAAAATTTCTGTCGATAAAATCGAATTTTTATAAATCGATTTTATGAACGCTCGCATTCGTCTATTATAAATAATAAAATTTTTGTCGATAAAATCGAATTATTTTGAATCGATTTTATGAATGCTCGCATTCATCTCTTGAAAATTATAAAATTTTTGTCGATAAAATCGAATTATTTTGAATCGATTTAATGAACGCTCGCATAAATTATAAAATTTTTGTCGATAAAATCGAATTATTTTGAATCGATTTTATGAACGCTCGCATTCATCTTTTGAAAGTTCTAAAATTTCTGTCGATAAAATCGAATTTTTATAAATCGAATTTTCATAAATCGATTTTATGAACGCTCGAATTAATCTCTTGAAAATTATAAAATTACCGTCGATAAAATCGAATTTTTATAAATCGATTTTATGAACGCTCGAAGTCGTCTCTTATAAATTATAAAATTTTTGTCGACAAAATCGAATTATTTTGAATCGATTTTATGAACGTTCGCATTCATCTTTTGAAAATTCTAAAATTTCTGTCGATAAAATCGAATTTTTATAAATCGATTTTATGAACGCTCGAATTCGTCTATTATAAATAATAAAATTTTTGTCGATAAAATCGAATTATTTTGAATCGATTTTATGAATGCTCGCATTCATCTCTTGAAAATTATAAAATTTTTGTCGATAAAATCGAATTATTTTGAATCGATTTAATGAACGCTCGCATAAATTATAAAATTTTTGTCGATAAAATCGAATTATTTTGAATCGCATTCATCTTTTGAAAATTCTAAAATTTCTGTCGATAAAATCGAATTTTTATAAATCGATTTTATGAACGCTCGAAGTCGTCTCTTATAAATTATAAAATTTTTGTCGATAAAATCGAATTATTTTGAATCGATTTTATGAACGCTCGCATAAATTATAAAATTTTTGTCGATAAAATCAAATTATTTTGAATCGATTTTATGAACGCTCGCATTCATCTCTTGAAAATTATAAAATTTCCGTCGATAAAATCAAATTTTTATAAATCGATTTTATGAACGCTCGCATTCGTCTATTATAAATTATAAAATTTTTGTCGATAAAATCGAATTATTTAAAATCAATTTTATGAACGTTCGCATTCATCTTTTGAAAACTAAAATCTCTGTCGATAAAATCGAATTTTTATAAATTTTTTATAAATCGATTTTATGAACGCTCGAATTAATCTCTTGAAAATTATAAAATTACCCTCGATAAAATATAATTTTTATAAATCGATTTTATGAACGCTAGAAGTCGTCTCTTATAAATTATAAAATTTTTGTCGATAAAATCGAATTATTTTGAATCGATTTTATGAACGCTCACATAAATTATAAAATTTTTGTCGATAAAATCGAATTATTTTGAATCGATTTTATGAACGTTCGCATTCATCTTTTGAAAATTCTAAAATTTCTGTCGATAAAATCGAATTTTTATAAATCGATTTTATGAACGCTCGCATTCGTCTATTATAAATAATAAAATTTTTGTCGATAAAATCGAATTATTTTGAATCGATTTTATGAATGCTCGCATTCATCTCTTGAAAATTATAAAATTTTTGTCGATAAAATCGAATTATTTTGAATCGATGTAATGAACGCTCGCATAAATTATAAAATTTCTGTCGATAAAATCGAATTATTTTGAATCGACTTTATGAACGCTCGCATTCATCTTTTGAAAATTCTAAAATTTCTGTCGATAAAATCGAATTATTTAAAATCAATTTTATGAACGCTCGCATTCATCTTTTGAAAACTAAAATCTCTGTCGATAAAATCGAATTTTTATAAATCGATTTTATGAACGCTCGAATTAATCTCTTGAAAATTATAAAATTACCGTCGATAAAATATAATTTTTATAAATCGATTTTATGAACGCTAGAAGTCGTCTCTTATAAATTATAAAATTTTTGTCGATAAAATCGAATTATTTTGAATCGATTTTATGAACGCTCACATAAATTATAAAATTTTTGTCGATAAAATCGAATTATTTTGAATCGATTTTATGAACGTTCGCATTCATCTTTTGAAAATTCTAAAATTTCTGTCGATAAAATCGAATTTTTATAAATCGATTTTATGAACGCTCGCATTCGTCTATTATAAATAATAAAATTTTTGTCGATAAAATCGAATTATTTTGAATCGATTTTATGAATGCTCGCATTCATCTCTTGAAAATTATAAAATTTTTGTCGATAAAATCGAATTATTTTGAATCGATTTAATGAACGCTCGCATAAATTATAAAATTTTTGTCGATAAAATCGAATTATTTTGAATCGATTTTATGAACGCTCGCATTCATCTTTTGAAAATTCTAAAATTTCTGTCGATAAAATCGAATTTTTATAAATCGATTTTATGAACGCTCGAAGTCGTCTCTTATAAATTATAAAATTTTTGTCGATAAAATCGAATTATTTTGAATCGATTTTATGAACGCTCGCATAAATTATAAATTTTTTGTCGATAAAATCGAATTATTTTGAATCGATTTTATGAACGCCCGCATTCATCTTTTAAAAATTCTAAAATTTCTGTCGATAAAATCGAATTATTTTAAGTCAATTTTATGAACGCTCGCATTCATCTTTTGAAAACTAAAATCTCTGTCGATAAAATCGATTTTTTATAAATTTTTTATAAATCGATTTTATGAACGCTCGAATTAATCTCTTGAAAATTATAAAATCACCGTCGATAAAATCGAATTTTTATAAATCGATTTTATGAACGCTCGAAGTCGTCTCTTATAAATTATAAAATTTTTGTCGATAAAATCGAATTATTTTGAATCGATTTTATGAACGCTCACATAAATTATAAAATTTTTGTCGATAAAATTGAATTTTTATAAATCGATTTTACGAACGCTCGCATTCGTTTATTATAAATTATAAAATTTTTGTCGATAAAATCGAATTATTTTGAATCGATTTTATGAATGCTCGCATTCATCTCTTGAAAATTATAAAATTTCTGTCGATAAAATCGAATTATTTTGAATCGATTTAATGAACGCTCGCATAAATTATAAAATTTTTGACGATAAAATCGAATTATTTTGAATCGATTTTATAAACGCACATCTCTTGAAAATTATAAAATTTCCGTCGATGAAATCGAATTTTTATAAATCGATTTTATGAACGCTCGAAGTCGTCTCTTATAAATTATAATTTTTTTGACGATAAAATCGATTTATTTTGAATCGATATTATGAACGCTCGCATAAATTACAAAATTTTTGTCGATAAAATCGAATTATTTTGAATCGAATTTATGAACGCTCGCATTCATCTTTTGAAAATTCTAAAATTTCTGTCGATAAAATCGAATTTTTATAAATCGATTTTATGAACGCTCGCATTCGTCTATTATAAATTATAAAATTTTTGTCGATAAAATCGAATTATTTTGAATCGATTTTATGAATGCTCGCATTCACATCTTGAAAATTATAAAATTTTTGTCGATAAAATCGAATTATTTTGAATCAATTTAATGAACAATCGCATAAATTATAAAATTTTTGTCGATAAAATCGAATTATTTTGAATCGATTTTATGAACGCACATCTCTTGAAAATTATAAAATTTCCGTCGATAAAATCGAATTTTTTTAAATCGATTTTATGAACGCTCGAAGTCGTCTCTTATAAATTATAAAATTTTTGTCGATAAAATCGATTTGTTTTGAATCGATTTTATGAACGCTCACATAAACTATAAAATTTTTGTCGATAAAATCGATTTTTTATAAATCGATTTAATGAACGCTCGCATTCGCCTATTATAAATTATAAAATTTTTGTCGATAAAATCGAATTATTTTGAATCGATTTTATGAACGCTCGCATTCATCTCTTGAAAATTATAAAATTTTTGTCGATAAAATCGAATTATTTTGAATCGATTTAATGAACGCTCGCATAAATTATAAAATTTTTGTCGAAAAAATCGAATTATTTTGAATCGATTTTATGAACGCACATTTCTTGAAAATTATAAAATTTCCGTCGATGAAATCGAATTTTTATAAATAGATTTTATGAACGCTCGAAGTCGTCTCTTATATATTATAAAATTTTTGTCGAAAAAATCGAATTATTTTGAATCGAATTTATGAACGCTCGCTTAAATTATAAAATTTTTGTCGATAAAATCGAATTATTTTGAATCGATTTTATGAACGTTCGCATTCATCTTTTGAAAATTCTAAAATTTCTGTCGATAAAATCGAATTATTTTGAATCGATTTAATGAACGCTCGCATAAATTATAAAATTTTTGTCGATAAAATCGAATTATTTTGAATCGATTTTATGAACGCTCGCATTCATCTTTTGAAAATTCTAAAATTTCTGTCGATAAAATCGAATTTTTATAAATCGATTTTATGAACGCTCGCATTCGTCTATTATAAATTATAAAATTTTTGTCGATAAAATCGAATTATTTTGAATCGATTTTATGAATGCTCGCATTCATCTCTTGAAAATTATAAATTTTTTGTCGATAACATCGAATTATTTTGAATCGATTTAATGAACGCTCGCATAAATTATAAAATTTTTGTCGATAAAATCAAATTATTTTGAATCGATTTTATGAACGCTCGCATTCATCTCTTGAAAATTATAAAATTTCCGTCGATAAAATCAAATTTTTATAAATCGAGTTTATGAACGCTCGCATTCGTCTCTTATAAATTATAAAATTTTTGTCGATAAAACCGAATTTTTATAAATCGATTTTATGAACGCTCGAATTAATCTCTTGAAAATTATAAAATTACCGTCGATAAAATCGAATTTTTATAAATCGATTTTATGAACGCTCGAATTAATCTCTTGAAAATTATAAAATTACCGTCGATAAAATCGAATTTTTATAAATCGATTTTATGAACGCTCGAAGTCGTCTCTTATAAATTATAAAATTTTTGTCGATAAAATCGAATTATTTTGAATCGAATTTATGAACGCTCGCATAAATTATAAAATTTTTGTCGATAAAATCGAATTATTTTGAATCGATTTTATGAACGTTCGCATTCATCTTTTGAAAATTCTAAAATTTCTGTCGATAAAATCGAATTTTTATAAATCGATTTTATGAACGCTCGCATTCGTCTATTATAAATAATAAAATTTTTGTCGATAAAATCGAATTATTTTGAATCGATTTTATGAATGCTCGCATTCATCTCTTGAAAATTATAAAATTTTTGTCGATAAAATCGAATTATTTTGAATCGATTTAATGAACGCTCGCATAAATTATAAAATTTTTGTCGATAAAATCGAATTATTTTGAATCGATTTTATGAACGCTCGCATTCATCTTTTGAAAGTTCTAAAATTTCTGTCGATAAAATCGAATTTTTATAAATCGAATTTTCATAAATCGATTTTATGAACGCTCGAATTAATCTCTTGAAAATTATAAAATTACCGTCGATAAAATCGAATTTTTATAAATCGATTTTATGAACGCTCGAAGTCGTCTCTTATAAATTATAAAATTTTTGTCGACAAAATCGAATTATTTTGAATCGATTTTATGAACGTTCGCATTCATCTTTTGAAAATTCTAAAATTTCTGTCGATAAAATCGAATTTTTATAAATCGATTTTATGAACGCTCGAATTCGTCTATTATAAATAATAAAATTTTTGTCGATAAAATCGAATTATTTTGAATCGATTTTATGAATGCTCGCATTCATCTCTTGAAAATTATAAAATTTTTGTCGATAAAATCGAATTATTTTGAATCGATTTAATGAACGCTCGCATAAATTATAAAATTTTTGTCGATAAAATCGAATTATTTTGAATCGCATTCATCTTTTGAAAATTCTAAAATTTCTGTCGATAAAATCGAATTTTTATAAATCGATTTTATGAACGCTCGAAGTCGTCTCTTATAAATTATAAAATTTTTGTCGATAAAATCGAATTATTTTGAATCGATTTTATGAACGCTCGCATAAATTATAAAATTTTTGTCGATAAAATCAAATTATTTTGAATCGATTTTATGAACGCTCGCATTCATCTCTTGAAAATTATAAAATTTCCGTCGATAAAATCAAATTTTTATAAATCGATTTTATGAACGCTCGCATTCGTCTATTATAAATTATAAAATTTTTGTCGATAAAATCGAATTATTTAAAATCAATTTTATGAACGTTCGCATTCATCTTTTGAAAACTAAAATCTCTGTCGATAAAATCGAATTTTTATAAATTTTTTATAAATCGATTTTATGAACGCTCGAATTAATCTCTTGAAAATTATAAAATTACCCTCGATAAAATATAATTTTTATAAATCGATTTTATGAACGCTAGAAGTCGTCTCTTATAAATTATAAAATTTTTGTCGATAAAATCGAATTATTTTGAATCGATTTTATGAACGCTCACATAAATTATAAAATTTTTGTCGATAAAATCGAATTATTTTGAATCGATTTTATGAACGTTCGCATTCATCTTTTGAAAATTCTAAAATTTCTGTCGATAAAATCGAATTTTTATAAATCGATTTTATGAACGCTCGCATTCGTCTATTATAAATAATAAAATTTTTGTCGATAAAATCGAATTATTTTGAATCGATTTTATGAATGCTCGCATTCATCTCTTGAAAATTATAAAATTTTTGTCGATAAAATCGAATTATTTTGAATCGATGTAATGAACGCTCGCATAAATTATAAAATTTCTGTCGATAAAATCGAATTATTTTGAATCGACTTTATGAACGCTCGCATTCATCTTTTGAAAATTCTAAAATTTCTGTCGATAAAATCGAATTATTTAAAATCAATTTTATGAACGCTCGCATTCATCTTTTGAAAACTAAAATCTCTGTCGATAAAATCGAATTTTTATAAATCGATTTTATGAACGCTCGAATTAATCTCTTGAAAATTATAAAATTACCGTCGATAAAATATAATTTTTATAAATCGATTTTATGAACGCTAGAAGTCGTCTCTTATAAATTATAAAATTTTTGTCGATAAAATCGAATTATTTTGAATCGATTTTATGAACGCTCACATAAATTATAAAATTTTTGTCGATAAAATCGAATTATTTTGAATCGATTTTATGAACGTTCGCATTCATCTTTTGAAAATTCTAAAATTTCTGTCGATAAAATCGAATTTTTATAAATCGATTTTATGAACGCTCGCATTCGTCTATTATAAATAATAAAATTTTTGTCGATAAAATCGAATTATTTTGAATCGATTTTATGAATGCTCGCATTCATCTCTTGAAAATTATAAAATTTTTGTCGATAAAATCGAATTATTTTGAATCGATTTAATGAACGCTCGCATAAATTATAAAATTTTTGTCGATAAAATCGAATTATTTTGAATCGATTTTATGAACGCTCGCATTCATCTTTTGAAAATTCTAAAATTTCTGTCGATAAAATCGAATTTTTATAAATCGATTTTATGAACGCTCGAAGTCGTCTCTTATAAATTATAAAATTTTTGTCGATAAAATCGAATTATTTTGAATCGATTTTATGAACGCTCGCATAAATTATAAATTTTTTGTCGATAAAATCGAATTATTTTGAATCGATTTTATGAACGCCCGCATTCATCTTTTAAAAATTCTAAAATTTCTGTCGATAAAATCGAATTATTTTAAGTCAATTTTATGAACGCTCGCATTCATCTTTTGAAAACTAAAATCTCTGTCGATAAAATCGATTTTTTATAAATTTTTTATAAATCGATTTTATGAACGCTCGAATTAATCTCTTGAAAATTATAAAATCACCGTCGATAAAATCGAATTTTTATAAATCGATTTTATGAACGCTCGAAGTCGTCTCTTATAAATTATAAAATTTTTGTCGATAAAATCGAATTATTTTGAATCGATTTTATGAACGCTCACATAAATTATAAAATTTTTGTCGATAAAATTGAATTTTTATAAATCGATTTTACGAACGCTCGCATTCGTTTATTATAAATTATAAAATTTTTGTCGATAAAATCGAATTATTTTGAATCGATTTTATGAATGCTCGCATTCATCTCTTGAAAATTATAAAATTTCTGTCGATAAAATCGAATTATTTTGAATCGATTTAATGAACGCTCGCATAAATTATAAAATTTTTGACGATAAAATCGAATTATTTTGAATCGATTTTATAAACGCACATCTCTTGAAAATTATAAAATTTCCGTCGATGAAATCGAATTTTTATAAATCGATTTTATGAACGCTCGAAGTCGTCTCTTATAAATTATAATTTTTTTGACGATAAAATCGATTTATTTTGAATCGATATTATGAACGCTCGCATAAATTACAAAATTTTTGTCGATAAAATCGAATTATTTTGAATCGAATTTATGAACGCTCGCATTCATCTTTTGAAAATTCTAAAATTTCTGTCGATAAAATCGAATTTTTATAAATCGATTTTATGAACGCTCGCATTCGTCTATTATAAATTATAAAATTTTTGTCGATAAAATCGAATTATTTTGAATCGATTTTATGAATGCTCGCATTCACATCTTGAAAATTATAAAATTTTTGTCGATAAAATCGAATTATTTTGAATCAATTTAATGAACAATCGCATAAATTATAAAATTTTTGTCGATAAAATCGAATTATTTTGAATCGATTTTATGAACGCACATCTCTTGAAAATTATAAAATTTCCGTCGATAAAATCGAATTTTTTTAAATCGATTTTATGAACGCTCGAAGTCGTCTCTTATAAATTATAAAATTTTTGTCGATAAAATCGATTTGTTTTGAATCGATTTTATGAACGCTCACATAAACTATAAAATTTTTGTCGATAAAATCGATTTTTTATAAATCGATTTAATGAACGCTCGCATTCGCCTATTATAAATTATAAAATTTTTGTCGATAAAATCGAATTATTTTGAATCGATTTTATGAACGCTCGCATTCATCTCTTGAAAATTATAAAATTTTTGTCGATAAAATCGAATTATTTTGAATCGATTTAATGAACGCTCGCATAAATTATAAAATTTTTGTCGATAAAATCGAATTATTTTGAATCGATTTTATGAACGTTCGCATTCATCTTTTGAAAATTCTAAAATTTCTGTCGATAAAATCGAATTTTTATAAATCGATTTTATGAACGCTCGCATTCGTCTATTATAAATAATAAAATTTTTGTCGATAAAATCGAATTATTTTGAATCGATTTTATGAATGCTCGCATTCATCTCTTGAAAATTATAAAATTTTGTCGATAAAATCGAATTATTTTGAATCGATTTAATGAACGCTCGCATAAATTATAAAATTTTTGTCGATAAAATCGAATTATTTTGAATCGATTTTATGAACGCTCGCATTCATCTTTTGAAAATTCTAAAATTTATGTCGATAAAATCGAATTTTTATAAATCGATTTTATGAACGCTCGAAGTCGTCTCTTATAAATTATAAAATTTTTGTCGATAAAATCGAATTATTTTGAATCGATTTTATGAACGCTCGCATAAATTATAAAATTTTTGTCGATAAAATCGCATTATTTTGAATCGATTTTATGAACGCTCGCATTCATCTTTTGAAAATTCTAAAATTTCTGTCGATAAAATCGAATTATTTAAAGTCAATTTTATGAACGCTCGCATTCATCTTTTGAAAACTAAAATCTCTGTCGATAAACTCGATTTTTTATAAATCGAATTTTCATAAATCGATTTTATGAACGCTCGAATTAATCTCTTGAAAATTATAAAATTACCGTCGATAAAATCGAATTTTTATAAATCGATTTTATGAACGCTTGAAGTCGTCTCTTATAAATTATAAAATTTTTGTCGATAAAATCGAATTATTTTGAATCGATTTTATGAACGCTCGCATAAATTATAAAATTTTTGTCGATAAAATCGAATTATTTTGAATCGATTTTATGAACGTTCGCATTCATCTTTTGAAAATTCTAAAATTTCTGTCGATAAAATCGAATTTTTATAAATCGATTTTATGAACGCTCGCATTCGTCTATTATAAATAATAACATTTTTGTCGATAAAATCGAATTATTTTGAATCGATTTTATGAATGCTCGCATTCATCTCGTGAAAATTATAAAATTTTTGTCATAAAATCGAATTATTTTGAATCGATTTAATGAACGCTCGCATAAATTATAAAATATTTGTCGATAAAATCGAATTATTTTGAATCGATTTTATGAACGCTCGCATTCATCTTTTGAAAATTCTAAAATTTCTGTCGATAAAATCGAATTTTTATAAATCGATTTTATGAACGCTCGAAGTCGTCTCTTAGAAATTATAAAATTTTTGTCGATAAAATCGAATTATTTTGACTCGATTTTATGAACGCTTGCATAAATTATAAAATTTTTGTCGATAAAATCGAATTATTTTGAATCGATTTTATGAACGCCCGCATTCATCTTTTGAAAATTCTAAAATTTCTGTCGATAAAATCGAATTATTTAAAGTCAATTTTATGAACGCTCGCATTCATCTTTTGAAAACTAAAATCTCTGTCGATAAACTCGATTTTTTATAAATCGAATTTTCATAAATCGATTTTATGAACGCTCGAATTAATCTCTTGAAAATTATAAAATCACCGTCGATAAAATCGAATTTTTATAAATCGATTTTATGAACGCTCGAATTCGTCTCTTATAAATTATAAAATTTTTGTCGATAAAATCGAATTATTTTGAATCGATTTTATGAATGCTCGCATTCATCTCTTGAAAATTATAAAATTTCTGTCGATAAAATCGAATTATTTTGAATCGATTTAATGAACGCTCTCATAAATTATAAAATTTTTGACGATAAAATCAAATTATTTTGAATCGATTTTATGAACGCTCGCATTCATCTTTTGAAAATTCTAAAATTTCTGTCGATAAAATCGAATTTTTATAAATCGATTTTATGAACGCTCGAAGTCGTCTCTTATAAATTATAAAATTTTTGTCGATAAAATCGAATTATTTTGAATCGATTTTATGAACGCTCACATAAATTATAAAATTTTTGTCGATAAAATCGAATTTTTATAAATCGATTTTATGAACGCTCGCATTCGTCTATTATAAATTATAAAATTTTTGTCGATAAAATCGAATTATTTTGAATCGATTTTATGAATGCTCGCATTCATCTCTTGAAAATTATAAAATTTTTGTCGATAAAATCGAATTATTTTGAATCGATTTAATGAACGCTCGCATAAATTATAAAATTTTTGTCGATAAAATCGAATTATTTTGAATCGATTTTATGAACGCACATCTCTTGAAAATTATAAAATTTCCGTCGATGAAATCGAATTTTTATAAATCGATTTTATGAACGCTCGCATTCATCTTTTGAAAATTCTAAAATTTCTGTCGATAAAATCGAATTTTTATAAATCGATTTTATGAACGCTCGCATTCGTCTATTATAAATTATAAAATTTTTGTCGATAAAATCGAATTATTTTGAATCGATTTAATGAACGCTCGCATAAATTATAAATTTTTTGTCGATAAAATCGAATTATTTTGAATCGATTTTATGAACGCACATCTTTTGAAAATTATAAAATTTCCGTCGATAAAATCGAATTTTTATAAATCGATTTTATGAACGCTCGAAGTCGTCTCTTATAAATTATAAAATTTTTGTCGATAAAATCGATTTATTTTGAATCGATTTTATGAACGTTCGCATAAATTATAAAATTTTTGTCGATAAAATCAAATTATTTTGAATCGATTTTATGAACGCTCGCATTCATCTTTTGAAAATTCTAAAATTTCTGTCGATAAAATCGAATTTTTATAAATCGATTTTATGAACGCTCGAAGTCTTCTTATAAATTATAAAATTTTTGTCGATAAAATCGATTTATTTTGAATCGATTTTATGAACGCTCGCATTAATTATAAAATTTTTGTCGATAAAATCGAATTATTTTGAATCGATTTTATGAACGCACATCTCTTGAAAATTATAAAATTTCCGTCGACGAAATCGAATTTTTATAAATCGATTTTATAAAATTACCCTCGATAAAATATAATTTTTATAAATCGATTTTATGAACGCTAGAAGTCGTCTCTTATAAATTATAAAATTTTTGTCGATAAAATCGAATTATTTTGAATCGATTTTATGAACGCTCACATAAATTATAAAATTTTTGTCGATAAAATCGAATTATTTTGAATCGATTTTATGAACGTTCGCATTCATCTTTTGAAAATTCTAAAATTTCTGTCGATAAAATCGAATTTTTATAAATCGATTTTATGAACGCTCGCATTCGTCTATTATAAATAATAAAATTTTTGTCGATAAAATCGAATTATTTTGAATCGATTTTATGAATGCTCGCATTCATCTCTTGAAAATTATAAAATTTTTGTCGATAAAATCGAATTATTTTGAATCGATGTAATGAACGCTCGCATAAATTATAAAATTTCTGTCGATAAAATCGAATTATTTTGAATCGACTTTATGAACGCTCGCATTCATCTTTTGAAAATTCTAAAATTTCTGTCGATAAAATCGAATTATTTAAAATCAATTTTATGAACGCTCGCATTCATCTTTTGAAAACTAAAATCTCTGTCGATAAAATCGAATTTTTATAAATCGATTTTATGAACGCTCGAATTAATCTCTTGAAAATTATAAAATTACCGTCGATAAAATATAATTTTTATAAATCGATTTTATGAACGCTAGAAGTCGTCTCTTATAAATTATAAAATTTTTGTCGTTAAAATCGAATTATTTTGAATCGATTTTATGAACGCTCACATAAATTATAAAATTTTTGTCGATAAAATCGAATTATTTTGAATCGATTTTATGAACGTTCGCATTCATCTTTTGAAAATTCTAAAATTTCTGTCGATAAAATCGAATTTTTATAAATCGATTTTATGAACGCTCGCATTCGTCTATTATAAATAATAAAATTTTTGTCGATAAAATCGAATTATTTTGAATCGATTTTATGAATGCTCGCATTCATCTCTTGAAAATTATAAAATTTTTGTCGATAAAATCGAATTATTTTGAATCGATTTAATGAACGCTCGCATAAATTATAAAATTTTTGTCGATAAAATCGAATTATTTTGAATCGATTTTATGAACGCTCGCATCCATCTTTTGAAAATTCTAAAATTTCTGTCGATAAAATCGAATTTTTATAAATCGATTTTATGAACGCTCGAAGTCGTCTCTTATAAATTATAAAATTTTTGTCGATAAAATCGAATTATTTTGAATCGATTTTATGAACGCTCGCATAAATTATAAATTTTTTGTCGATAAAATCGAATTATTTTGAATCGATTTTATGAACGCCCGCATTCATCTTTTAAAAATTCTAAAATTTCTGTCGATAAAATCGAATTATTTTAAGTCAATTTTATGAACGCTCGCATTCATCTTTTGAAAACTAAAATCTCTGTCGATAAAATCGATTTTTTATAAATTTTTTATAAATCGATTTTATGAACGCTCGAATTAATCTCTTGAAAATTATAAAATCACCGTCGATAAAATCGAATTTTTATAAATCGATTTTATGAACGCTCGAAGTCGTCTCTTATAAATTATAAAATTTTTGTCGATAAAATCGATTTATTTTGAATCGATTTTATGAACGTTCGCATAAATTATAAAATTTTTGTCGATAAAATCAAATTATTTTGAATCGATTTTATGAACGCTCGCATTCATCTTTTGAAAATTCTAAAATTTCTGTCGATAAAATCGAATTTTTATAAATCGATTTTATGAACGCTCGAAGTCGTCTCTTATAAATTATAAAATTTTTGTCGATAAAATCGAATTATTTTGAATCGATTTTATGAACGCTCACATAAATTATAAAATTTTTGTCGATAAAATTGAATTTTTATAAATCGATTTTATGAACGCTCGCATTCGTCTATTATAAATTATAAAATTTTTGTCGATAAAATCGAATTATTTTGAATCGATGTAATGAACGCTCGCATAAATTATAAAATTTCTGTCGATAAAATCGAATTATTTTGAATCGATTTAATGAACGCTAGCATAAATTATAAAATTTTTGTCGATAAAATCGAATTATTTTGAATCGATTTTATGAACGCACATCTCTTGAAAATTATAAAATTTCCGTCGATGAAATCGAATTTTTATAAATCGATTTTATGAACGCTCGAAGTCGTCTCTTATAAATTATAATTTTTTTGACGATAAAATCGATTTATTTTGAATCGATATTATGAACGCTCGCATAAATTACAAAATTTTTGTCGATAAAATCGAATTATTTTGAATCGATTTTATGAACGCTCGCATTCATCTTTTGAAAATTCTAAAATTTCTGTCGATAAAATCGAATTTTTATAAATCGATTTTATGAACGCTCGCATTCGTCTATTATAAATTATAAAATTTTTGTCGATAAAATCGAATTATTTTGAATCGATTTTATGAATGCTCGCATTCACATCTTGAAAATTATAAAATTTTTGTCGATAAAATCGAATTATTTTGAATCAATTTAATGAACAATCGCATAAATTATAAAATTTTTGTCGATAAAATCGAACTATTTTGAATCGATTTTATGAACGCACATCTCTTGAAAATTATAAAATTTCCGTCGATAAAATCGAATTTTTTTAAATCGATTTTATGAACGCTCGAAGTCGTCTCTTATAAATTATAAAATTTTTGTCGATAAAATCGATTTATTTTGAATCGATTTTATGAACGCTCACATAAACTATAAAATTTTTGTCGATAAAATCGATTTTTTATAAATCGATTTAATGAACGCTCGCATTCGCCTATTATAAATTATAAAATTTTTGTCGATAAAATCGAATTATTTTGAATCGATTTTATGAACGCTCGCATTCATCTCTTGAAAATTATAAAATTTTTGTCGATAAAATCGAATTATTTTGAATCGATTTAATGAACGCTCGCATAAATTATAAAATTTTTGTCGAAAAAATCGAATTATTTTGAATCGATTTTATGAACGCACATTTCTTGAAAATTATAAAATTTCCGTCGATGAAATCGAATTTTTATAAATCGATTTTATGAACGCTCGAAGTCGTCTCTTATAAATTATAAAATTTTTGTCGAAAAAATCGAATTATTTTGAATCGAATTTATGAACGCTCGCTTAAATTATAAAATTTTTGTCGATAAAATCGAATTATTTTGAATCGATTTTATGAACGTTCGCATTCATCTTTTGAAAATTCTAAAATTTCTGTCGATAAAATCGAATTATTTTGAATCGATTTAATGAACGCTCGCATAAATTATAAAATTTTTGTCGATAAAATCGAATTATTTTGAATCGATTTTATGAACGTTCGCATTCATCTTTTGAAAATTCTAAAATTTCTGTCGATAAAATCGAATTTTTATAAATCGATTTTATGAACGCTCGCATTCGTCTATTATAAATAATAAAATTTTTGTCGATAAAATCGAATTATTTTGAATCGATTTTATGAATGCTCGCATTCATCTCTTGAAAATTATAAAATTTTTTCGATAAAATCGAATTATTTTGAATCGATTTAATGAACGCTCGCATAAATTATAAAATTTTTGTCGATAAAATCGAATTATTTTGAATCGATTTTATGAACGCTCGCATTCATCTTTTGAAAATTCTAAAATTTATGTCGATAAAATCGAATTTTTATAAATCGATTTTATGAACGCTCGAAGTCGTCTCTTATAAATTATAAAAATTTTGTCGATAAAATCGAATTATTTTGAATCGATTTTATGAACGCTCGCATAAATTATAAAATTTTTGTCGATAAAATCGCATTATTTTGAATCGATTTTATGAACGCTCGCATTCATCTTTTGAAAATTCTAAAATTTCTGTCGATAAAATCGAATTATTTAAAGTCAATTTTATGAACGCTCGCATTCATCTTTTGAAAACTAAAATCTCTGTCGATAAACTCGATTTTTTATAAATCGAATTTTCATAAATCGATTTTATGAACGCTCGAATTAATCTCTTGAAAATTATAAAATTACCGTCGATAAAATCGAATTTTTATAAATCGATTTTATGAACGCTTGGAGTCGTCTCTTATAAATTATAAAATTTTTGTCGATAAAATCGAATTATTTTGAATCGATTTTATGAACGCTCGCATAAATTATAAAATTTTTGTCGATAAAATCGAATTATTTTGAATCGATTTTATGAACGTTCGCATTCATCTTTTGAAAATTCTAAAATTTCTGTCGATAAAATCGAATTTTTATAAATCGATTTTATGAACGCTCGCATTCGTCTATTATAAATAATAACATTTTTGTCGATAAAATCGAATTATTTTGAATCGATTTTATGAATGCTCGCATTCATCTCGTGAAAATTATAAAATTTTTGTCGATAAAATCGAATTATTTTGAATCGATTTAATGAACGCTCGCATAAATTATAAAATATTTGTCGATAAAATCGAATTATTTTGAATCGATTTTATGAACGCTCGCATTCATCTTTTGAAAATTCTAAAATTTCTGTCGATAAAATCGAATTTTTATAAATCGATTTTATGAACGCTCGAAGTCGTCTCTTATAAATTATAAAATTTTTGTCGATAAAATCGAATTATTTTGACTCGATTTTATGAACGCTTGCATAAATTATAAAATTTTTGTCGATAAAATCGAATTATTTTGAATCGATTTTATGAACGCCCGCATTCATCTTTTGAAAATTCTAAAATTTCTGTCGATAAAATCGAATTATTTAAAGTCAATTTTATGAACGCTCGCATTCATCTTTTGAAAACTAAAATCTCTGTCGATAAACTCAATTTTTTATAAATCGAATTTTCATAAATCGATTTTATGAACGCTCGAATTAATCTCTTGAAAATTATAAAATCACCGTCGATAAAATCGAATTTTTATAAATCGATTTTATGAACGCTCGAATTCGTCTCTTATAAATTATAAAATTTTTGTCGATAAAATCGAATTATTTTGAATCGATTTTATGAATGCTCGCATTCATCTCTTGAAAATTATAAAATTTCTGTCGATAAAATCGAATTATTTTGAATCGATTTAATGAACGCTCTCATAAATTATAAAATTTTTGACGATAAAATCAAATTATTTTGAATCGATTTTATGAACGCTCGCATTCATCTTTTGAAAATTCTAAAATTTCTGTCGATAAAATCGAATTTTTATAAATCGATTTTATGAACGCTCGAAGTCGTCTCTTATAAATTATAAAATTTTTGTCGATAAAATCGAATTATTTTGAATCGATTTTATGAACGCTCACATAAATTATAAAATTTTTGTCGATAAAATCGAATTTTTATAAATCGATTTTATGAACGCTCGCATTCGTCTATTATAAATTATAAAATTTTTGTCGATAAAATCGAATTATTTTGAATCGATTTTATGAATGCTCGCATTCATCTCTTGAAAATTATAAAATTTTTGTCGATAAAATCGAATTATTTTGAATCGATTTAATGAACGCTCGCATAAATTATAAAATTTTTGTCGATAAAATCGAATTATTTTGAATCGATTTTATGAACGCACATCTCTTGAAAATTATAAAATTTCCGTCGATGAAATCGAATTTTTATAAATCGATTTTATGAACGCTCGCATTCATCTTTTGAAAATTCTAAAATTTCTGTCGATAAAATCGAATTTTTATAAATCGATTTTATGAACGCTCGCATTCGTCTATTATAAATTATAAAATTTTTGTCGATAAAATCGAATTATTTTGAATCGATTTAATGAACGCTCGCATAAATTATAAATTTTTTGTCGATAAAATCGAATTATTTTGAATCGATTTTATGAACGCACATCTTTTGAAAATTATAAAATTTCCGTCGATAAAATCGAATTTTTATAAATCGATTTTATGAACGCTCGAAGTCGTCTCTTATAAATTATAAAATTTTTGTCGATAAAATCGATTTATTTTGAATCGATTTTATGAACGTTCGCATAAATTATAAAATTTTTGTCGATAAAATCAAATTATTTTGAATCGATTTTATGAACGCTCGCATTCATCTTTTGAAAATTCTAAAATTTCTGTCGATAAAATCGAATTTTTATAAATCGATTTTATGAACGCTCGAAGTCGTCTTATAAATTATAAATTTTTTGTCGATAAAATCGATTTATTTTGAATCGATTTTATGAACGCTCGCATTAATTATAAAATTTTTGTCGATAAAATCGAATTATTTTGAATCGATTTTATGAACGCACATCTCTTGAAAATTATAAAATTTCCGTCGACGAAATCGAATTTTTATAAATCGATTTTATGAACGCTCGCATTCATCTCTTGAAAATTATAAAATTACCGTTGATAAAATCGAATTTTTATAAATCGATTTTATGAACGCTCGAAGTCGTCTCTTATAAATTATAAATTTTTTGTCGATAAAATCGATTTATTTTGAATCGATTTTATGAACGCTCGCATAAATTACAAAATTTTTGTCGATAAAATCGAATTATTTTGAATCGATTTTATGAACGCTCGCATTCATCTTTTGAAAATTCTAAAATTTCTGTCGATAAAATCGAATTTTTATAAATCGATTTTATGAACGCTCGCATTCGTCTATTATAAATTATAAAATTTTTCTCGATAAAATCGAATTATTTTGAATCGATTTTATGAATGCTCGCATTCATCTCTTGAAAATTATAAATTTTTTGTCGATAAAATCGAATTATTTTGAATCGATTTAATGAACGCTCGCATAAATTATAAATTTTTTGTCGATAAAATCGAATTATTTTGAATCGATTTTATGAACGCACATCTTTTGAAAATTATAAAATTCCGTCGATAAAATCGAATTTTTATAAATCGATTTTATGAACGCTCGAAGTCGTCTCTTATAAATTATAAAATTTTTGTCGATAAAATCGATTTATTTTGAATCGATTTTATGAACGTTCGTATAAATTATAAAATTTTTGTCGATAAAATCAAATTATTTTGAATCGATTTTATGAACGCTCGCATTCATCTTTTGAAAATTCTAAAATTTCTGTCGATAAAATCGAATTTTTATAAATCGATTTTATGAACGCTCGAAGTCGTCTTATAAATTATAAAATTTTTGTCGATAAAATCGATTTATTTTGAATCGATTTTATGAACGCTCGCATTAATTATAAAATTTTTGTCGATAAAATCGAATTATTTTGAATCGATTTTATGAACGCTCGAAGTCGTCTCTTATAAATTATAAATTTTTTGTCGATAAAATCGATTTATTTTGAATCGATTTTATGAACGCTCGCATAAATTACAAAATTTGTGTCGATAAAATCGAATTATTTTGAATCGATTTTATGAACGCTCGCATTCATCTTTTGAAAATTCTAAAATTTCTGTCGATAAAATCGAATTTTTATAAATCGATTTTATTAACGCTCGCATTCGTCTATTATAAATTATAAAATTTTTGTCGATAAAATCGAATTATTTTGAATCGATTTTATGAATGCTCGCATTCATCTCTTGAAAATTATAAATTTTTGTCGATAAAATGGAATTATTTTGAATCGATTTTATGAACGCACATCTCTTGAAAATTATAAAATTTCCGTCGATAAAATCTAATTTTTATAAATCGATTTTATGAACGCTCGAAGTCGTCTCTTATAAATTATAAAATTTTTGTCGATAAAATCGATTTATTTTGAATCGATTTTATGAACGTTCGCATAAATTATAAAATTTTTGTCGATAAAATCAAATTATTTTGAATCGATTTTATGAACGCTCGCATTCATCTTTTGAAAATTCTAAAATTTCTGTCGATAAAATCGAATATTTATAAGTCGATTTTATGAACGCTCGAAGTCGTCTTATAAATTATAAAATTTTTGTCGATAAAATCGATTTATTTTGAATCGATTTTATGAACGCTCGCATTAATTACAAAATTTTTGTCGATAAAATCGAATTATTTTGAATCGATTTTATGAACGCTCGCATTCATCTTTTGATAATTTTAAAATTTCTGTCGATAAAATCGCATTTTTATAAATCGATTTTATGAACGCTCGCATTCGTCTCTTATAAATTATAAAATTTTTGTCTATAAAATGAATTTTTATAAATCGATTTTATGAACGCTCGAATTAATCTCTTGAAAATTATAAAATTACCGTCGATAAAATCGAATTTTTATAAATCGATTTTATGAACGCTTGAAGTCGTCTCTTATAAATTATAAAATTTTTGTCGATAAAATCGAATTATTTTGAATCGATTTTATGAACGCTCGCATAAATTATAAAATTTTTGTCGATAAAATCGAATTATTTTGAATCGATTTTATGAACGTTCGCATTCATCTTTTGAAAATTCTAAAATTTCTGTCGATAAAATCGAATTTTTATAAATCGATTTTATGAACGCTCGCATTCGTCTATTATAAATAATAACATTTTTGTCGATAAAATCGAATTATTTTGAATCGATTTTATGAATGCTCGCATTCATCTCGTGAAAATGATAAAATTTTTGTCGATAAAATCGAATTATTTTGAATCGATTTAATGAACGCTCGCATAAATTATAAAATATTTGTCGATAAAATCGAATTATTTTGAATCGATTTTATGAACGCTCGCATTCATCTTTTGAAAATTCTAAAATTTCTGTCGATAAAATCGAATTTTTATAAATCGATTTTATGAACGCTCGAAGTCGTCTCTTATAAATTATAAAATTTTTGTCGATAAAATCGAATTATTTTGACTCGATTTTATGAACGCTTGCATAAATTATAAAATTTTTGTCGATAAAATCGAATTATTTTGAATCGATTTTATGAACGCCCGCATTCATCTTTTGAAAATTCTAAAATTTCTGTCGATAAAATCGAATTATTTAAAGTCAATTTTATGAACGCTCGCATTCATCTTTTGAAAACTAAAATCTCTGTCGATAAAATCGATTTTTTATAAATTTTTTATAAATCGATTTTATGAACGCTCGAATTAATCTCTTGAAAATTATAAAATCACCGTCGATAAAATCGAATTTTTATAAATCGATTTTATGAACGCTCGAATTCGTCTCTTATAAATTATAAAATTTTTGTCGATAAAATCGAATTATTTTGAATCGATTTTATGAATGCTCGCATTCATCTCTTGAAAATTATAAAATTTCTGTCGATAAAATCGAATTATTTTGAATCGATTTAATGAACGCTCTCATAAATTATAAAATTTTTGACGATAAAATCAAATTATTTTGAATCGATTTTATGAACGCTCGCATTCATCTTTTGAAAATTCTAAAATTTCTGTCGATAAAATCGAATTTTTATAAATCGATTTTATGAACGCTCGAAGTCGTCTCTTATAAATTATAAAATTTTTGTCGATAAAATCGAATTATTTTGAATCGATTTTATGAACGCTCACATAAATTATAAAATTTTTGTCGATAAAATCGAATTTTTATAAATCGATTTTATGAACGCTCGCATTCGTCTATTATAAATTATAAAATTTTTGTCGATAAAATCGAATTATTTTGAATCGATTTTATGAATGCTCGCATTCATCTCTTGAAAATTATAAAATTTTTGTCGATAAAATCGAATTATTTTGAATCGATTTAATGAACGCTCGCATAAATTATAAAATTTTTGTCGATAAAATCGAATTATTTTGAATCGATTTTATGAACGCACATCTCTTGAAAATTATAAAATTTCCGTCGATGAAATCGAATTTTTATAAATCGATTTTATGAACGCTCGCATTCATCTTTTGAAAATTCTAAAATTTCTGTCGATAAAATCGAATTTTTATAAATCGATTTTATGAACGCTCGCATTCGTCTATTATAAATTATAAAATTTTTGTCGATAAAATCGAATTATTTTGAATCGATTTAATGAACGCTCGCATAAATTATAAATTTTTTGTCGATAAAATCGAATTATTTTGAATCGATTTTATGAACGCACATCTTTTGAAAATTATAAAATTTCCGTCGATAAAATCGAATTTTTATAAATCGATTTTATGAACGCTCGAAGTCGTCTCTTATAAATTATAAAATTTTTGTCGATAAAATCGATTTATTTTGAATCGATTTTATGAACGTTCGCATAAATTATAAAATTTTTGTCGATAAAATCAAATTATTTTGAATCGATTTTATGAACGCTCGCATTCATCTTTTGAAAATTCTAAAATTTCTGTCGATAAAATCGAATTTTTATAAATCGATTTTATGAACGCTCGAAGTCGTCTTATAAATTATAAAATTTTTGTCGATAAAATCGATTTATTTTGAATCGATTTTATGAACGCTCGCATTAATTATAAAATTTTTGTCGATAAAATCGAATTATTTTGAATCGATTTAATGAACGCACATCTCTTGAAAATTATAAAATTTCCGTCGACGAAATCGAATTTTTATAAATCGATTTTATGAACGCTCGCATTCATCTCTTGAAAATTATAAAATTACCGTTGATAAAATCGAATTTTTATAAATCGATTTTATGAACGCTCGAAGTCGTCTCTTATAAATTATAAATTTTTTGTCGATAAAATCGATTTATTTTGAATCGATTTTATGAACGCTCGCATAAATTACAAAATTTTTGTCGATAAAATCGAATTATTTTGAATCGATTTTATGAACGCTCGCATTCATCTTTTGAAAATTCTAAAATTTCTGTCGATAAAATCGAATTTTTATAAATCGATTTTATGAACGCTCGCATTCGTCTATTATAAATTATAAAATTTTTCTCGATAAAATCGAATTATTTTGAATCGATTTTATGAATGCTCGCATTCATCTCTTGAAAATTATAAATTTTTTGTCGATAAAATCGAATTATTTTGAATCGATTTAATGAACGCTCGCATAAATTATAAATTTTTTGTCGATAAAATCGAATTATTTTGAATCGATTTTATGAACGCACATCTTTTGAAAATTATAAAATTCCGTCGATAAAATTGAATTTTTATAAATCGATTTTATGAACGCTCGAAGTCGTCTCTTATAAATTATAAAATTTTTGTCGATAAAATCGATTTATTTTGAATCGATTTTATGAACGTTCGCATAAATTATAAAATTTTTGTCGATAAAATCAAATTATTTTGAATCGATTTTATGAACGCTCGCATTCATCTTTTGAAAATTCTAAAATTTCTGTCGATAAAATCGAATTTTTATAAATCGATTTTATGAACGCTCGAAGTCGTCTTATAAATTATAAAATTTTTGTCGATAAAATCGATTTATTTTGAATCGATTTTATGAACGCTCGCATTAATTATAAAATTTTTGTCGATAAAATCGAATTATTTTGAATCGATTTTATGAACGCTCGAAGTCGTCTCTTATAAATTATAAATTTTTTGTCGATAAAATCGATTTATTTTGAATCGATTTTATGAACGCTCGCATAAATTACAAAATTTGTGTCGATAAAATCGAATTATTTTGAATCGATTTTATGAACGCTCGCATTCATCTTTTGAAAATTCTAAAATTTCTGTCGATAAAATCGAATTTTTATAAATCGATTTTATTAACGCTCGCATTCGTCTATTATAAATTATAAAATTTTTGTCGATAAAATCGAATTATTTTGAATCGATTTTATGAATGCTCGCATTCATCTCTTGAAAATTATAAATTTTTTGTCGATAAAATGGAATTATTTTGAATCGATTTTATGAACGCACATCTCTTGAAAATTATAAAATTTCCGTCGATAAAATCTAATTTTTATAAATCGATTTTATGAACGCTCGAAGTCGTCTCTTATAAATTATAAAATTTTTGTCGATAAAATCGATTTATTTTGAATCGATTTTATGAACGTTCGCATAAATTATAAAATTTTTGTCGATAAAATCAAATTATTTTGAATCGATTTTATGAACGCTCGCATTCATCTTTTGAAAATTCTAAAATTTCTGTCGATAAAATCGAATATTTATAAGTCGATTTTATGAACGCTCGAAGTCGTCTTATAAATTATAAAATTTTTGTCGATAAAATCGATTTATTTTGAATCGATTTTATGAACGTTCGCATTAATTACAAAATTTTTGTCGATAAAATCGAATTATTTTGAATCGATTTTATGAACGCTCGCATTCATCTTTTGATAATTTTAAAATTTCTGTCGATAAAATCGAATTTTTATAAATCGATTTTATGAACGCTCGCATTCGTCTCTTATAAATTATAAAATTTTTGTCTATAAAATCGAATTTTTATAAATCGATTTTATGAACGCTCGAATTAATCTCTTGAAAATTATAAAATTACCGTCGATAAAATCGAATTTTTATAAATCGATTTTATGAACGCTCGAAGTCGTCTCTTATAAATTATAAATTTTTTGTCGATAAAATCGATTTATTTTGAATCGATTTTATGAACGCTCGCATAAATTACAAAATTTTTGTCGATAAAATCGAATTATTTTGAATCGATTTTATGAACGCTCGCATTCAACTTTTGAAAATTCTAAAATTTCTGTCGATAAAATCGAATTTTTATAAATCGATTTTATGAACGCTCGCATTCGTCTATTATAAATTATAATATTTTTGTCGATAAAATCGAATTATTTTGAATCGATTTTATGAATGCTCGCATTCATCTCTTGAAAATTATAAAATTTTTGTCGATAAAATCGAATTATTTTGAATCGATTTAATGAACGCTCGCATAAATTATAAAATTTTTGTCGATAAAATCGAATTTTTATAAATCGATTTTATGAACGCTCGAATTAATCTCTTGAAAATTATAAAATTACCGTCGATAAAATCGAATTTTTATAAATCGATTTTATGAACGCTCGAATTAATCTCTTGAAAATTATAAAATCACCGTCGATAAAATCGAATTTTTATAAATCGATTTTATGAACGCTCGAATTCGTCTCTTATAAATTATAAAATTTTTGTCGATAAAATCGAATTATTTTGAATCGATTTTATGAATGCTCGCATTCATCTCTTGAAAATTATAAAATTTCTGTCGATAAAATCGAATTATTTTGAATCGATTTAATGAACGCTCTCATAAATTATAAAATTTTTGACGATAAAATCAAATTATTTTGAATCGATTTTATGAACGCTCGCATTCATCTTTTGAAAATTCTAAAATTTCTGTCGATAAAATCGAATTTTTATAAATCGATTTTATGAACGCTCGAAGTCGTCTCTTATAAATTATAAAATTTTTGTCGATAAAATCGAATTATTTTGAATCGATTTTATGAACGCTCACATAAATTATAAAATTTTTGTCGATAAAATCGAATTTTTATAAATCGATTTTATGAACGCTCGCATTCGTCTATTATAAATTATAAAATTTTTGTCGATAAAATCGAATTATTTTGAATCGATTTTATGAATGCTCGCATTCATCTCTTGAAAATTATAAAATTTTTGTCGATAAAATCGAATTATTTTGAATCGATTTAATGAACGCTCGCATAAATTATAAAATTTTTGTCGATAAAATCGAATTATTTTGAATCGATTTTATGAACGCACATCTCTTGAAAATTATAAAATTTCCGTCGATGAAATCGAATTTTTATAAATCGATTTTATGAACGCTCGCATTCATCTTTTGAAAATTCTAAAATTTCTGTCGATAAAATCGAATTTTTATAAATCGATTTTATGAACGCTCGCATTCGTCTATTATAAATTATAAAATTTTTGTCGATAAAATCGAATTATTTTGAATCGATTTAATGAACGCTCGCATAAATTATAAATTTTTTGTCGATAAAATCGAATTATTTTGAATCGATTTTATGAACGCACATCTTTTGAAAATTATAAAATTTCCGTCGATAAAATCGAATTTTTATAAATCGATTTTATGAACGCTCGAAGTCGTCTCTTATAAATTATAAAATTTTTGTCGATAAAATCGATTTATTTTGAATCGATTTTATGAACGTTCGCATAAATTATAAAATTTTTGTCGATAAAATCAAATTATTTTGAATCGATTTTATGAACGCTCGCATTCATCTTTTGAAAATTCTAAAATTTCTGTCGATAAAATCGAATTTTTATAAATCGATTTTATGAACGCTCGAAGTCGTCTTATAAATTATAAAATTTTTGTCGATAAAATCGATTTATTTTGAATCGATTTTATGAACGCTCGCATTAATTATAAAATTTTTGTCGATAAAATCGAATTATTTTGAATCGATTTAATGAACGCACATCTCTTGAAAATTATAAAATTTCCGTCGACGAAATCGAATTTTTATAAATCGATTTTATGAACGCTCGCATTCATCTCTTGAAAATTATAAAATTACCGTTGATAAAATCGAATTTTTATAAATCGATTTTATGAACGCTCGAAGTCGTCTCTTATAAATTATAAATTTTTTGTCGATAAAATCGATTTATTTTGAATCGATTTTATGAACGCTCGCATAAATTACAAAATTTTTGTCGATAAAATCGAATTATTTTGAATCGATTTTATGAACGCTCGCATTCATCTTTTGAAAATTCTAAAATTTCTGTCGATAAAATCGAATTTTTATAAATCGATTTTATGAACGCTCGCATTCGTCTATTATAAATTATAAAATTTTTCTCGATAAAATCGAATTATTTTGAATCGATTTTATGAATGCTCGCATTCATCTCTTGAAAATTATAAATTTTTTGTCGATAAAATCGAATTATTTTGAATCGATTTAATGAACGCTCGCATAAATTATAAATTTTTTGTCGATAAAATCGAATTATTTTGAATCGATTTTATGAACGCACATCTTTTGAAAATTATAAAATTCCGTCGATAAAATTGAATTTTTATAAATCGATTTTATGAACGCTCGAAGTCGTCTCTTATAAATTATAAAATTTTTGTCGATAAAATCGATTTATTTTGAATCGATTTTATGAACGTTCGCATAAATTATAAAATTTTTGTCGATAAAATCAAATTATTTTGAATCGATTTTATGAACGCTCGCATTCATCTTTTGAAAATTCTAAAATTTCTGTCGATAAAATCGAATTTTTATAAATCGATTTTATGAACGCTCGAAGTCGTCTTATAAATTATAAAATTTTTGTCGATAAAATCGATTTATTTTGAATCGATTTTATGAACGCTCGCATTAATTATAAAATTTTTGTCGATAAAATCGAATTATTTTGAATCGATTTTATGAACGCTCGAAGTCGTCTCTTATAAATTATAAATTTTTTGTCGATAAAATCGATTTATTTTGAATCGATTTTATGAACGCTCGCATAAATTACAAAATTTGTGTCGATAAAATCGAATTATTTTGAATCGATTTTATGAACGCTCGCATTCATCTTTTGAAAATTCTAAAATTTCTGTCGATAAAATCGAATTTTTATAAATCGATTTTATTAACGCTCGCATTCGTCTATTATAAATTATAAAATTTTTGTCGATAAAATCGAATTATTTTGAATCGATTTTATGAATGCTCGCATTCATCTCTTGAAAATTATAAATTTTTTGTCGATAAAATGGAATTATTTTGAATCGATTTTATGAACGCACATCTCTTGAAAATTATAAAATTTCCGTCGATAAAATCTAATTTTTATAAATCGATTTTATGAACGCTCGAAGTCGTCTCTTATAAATTATAAAATTTTTGTCGATAAAATCGATTTATTTTGAATCGATTTTATGAACGTTCGCATAAATTATAAAATTTTTGTCGATAAAATCAAATTATTTTGAATCGATTTTATGAACGCTCGCATTCATCTTTTGAAAATTCTAAAATTTCTGTCGATAAAATCGAATATTTATAAGTCGATTTTATGAACGCTCGAAGTCGTCTTATAAATTATAAAATTTTTGTCGATAAAATCGATTTATTTTGAATCGATTTTATGAACGTTCGCATTAATTACAAAATTTTTGTCGATAAAATCGAATTATTTTGAATCGATTTTATGAACGCTCGCATTCATCTTTTGATAATTTTAAAATTTCTGTCGATAAAATCGAATTTTTATAAATCGATTTTATGAACGCTCGCATTCGTCTCTTATAAATTATAAAATTTTTGTCTATAAAATCGAATTTTTATAAATCGATTTTATGAACGCTCGAATTAATCTCTTGAAAATTATAAAATTACCGTCGATAAAATCGAATTTTTATAAATCGATTTTATGAACGCTCGAAGTCGTCTCTTATAAATTATAAATTTTTTGTCGATAAAATCGATTTATTTTGAATCGATTTTATGAACGCTCGCATAAATTACAAAATTTTTGTCGATAAAATCGAATTATTTTGAATCGATTTTATGAACGCTCGCATTCAACTTTTGAAAATTCTAAAATTTCTGTCGATAAAATCGAATTTTTATAAATCGATTTTATGAACGCTCGCATTCGTCTATTATAAATTATAATATTTTTGTCGATAAAATCGAATTATTTTGAATCGATTTTATGAATGCTCGCATTCATCTCTTGAAAATTATAAAATTTTTGTCGATAAAATCGAATTATTTTGAATCGATTTAATGAACGCTCGCATAAATTATAAAATTTTTGTCGATAAAATCGAATTTTTATAAATCGATTTTATGAACGCTCGAATTAATCTCTTGAAAATTATAAAATTACCGTCGATAAAATCGAATTTTTATAAATCGATTTTATGAACGCTCGAATTAATCTCTTGAAAATTATAAAATTACCGTCGATAAAATCGAATTTTTATAAATCGATTTTATGAACGCTCGAAGTCGTCTCTTATAAATTATAAAATTTTTGTCGATAAAATCGAATTATTTTGAATCGATTTTATGAACGCTCGCATTCGTCTATTATAAATTATAAAATTTTTGTCGCTAAAATCGAATTATTTTGAATCGATTTTATGAATGCTCGCATTCATCTCTTGAAAATTATAAATTTTTTGTCGATAAAATCGAATTATTTTGAATCGATTTAATGAACGCTCGCATAAATTATAAAAATTTTGTCGATAAAATCGAATTATTTTGAATCGATTTAATGAACGCTCGCATAAATTATAAAATTTTTGTCGATAAAATCGAATTATTTTGAATCGATTTTATGAACGCTCGCATTCATCTTTTGAAAATTCTAAAATTTCTGTCGATAAAATCGAATTATTTAAAATCAATTTTATGAACGCTCGCATTCATCTTTTGAAAACTAAAATCTCATTCGATAAAATCGATTTTTTATAAATCGATTTTATGAACGCTCGAATTAATCTCTTGAAAATTATAAAATTACCGTCTATAAAATCGAATTTTTATAAATCGATTTAATGAACGCTCGAAGTCGTCTCTTATAAATTATAAAATGTTTGTCGATAAAATCGAATTATTTTGAATCGATTTTATGAACGCTCACATAAATTATAAAATTTTTGTCGATAAAATCGAATTATTTTGAATCGATTTAATGAACGCTCGCATAAATTATAAAATTTTTGTCGATAAAATCGATTTATTTTGAATCGATTTTATGAACGCTCGCATAAATTACAAAATTTTTGTCGATAAAATCGAATTATTTTGAATCGATTTTATGAACGCTCGCATTCATCTTTTGAAAATTCTAAAATTTCTGTCGATAAAATCGAATTTTTATAAATCGATTATGAATCGATTCGTCTATTATAAATTATAAAATTTTTGTCGATAAAATCGAATTATTTTGAATCGATTTTATGAATGCTCGCATTCATCTCTTGAAAATTATAAATTTTTTGTCGATAAAATCGAATTATTTTGAATCGATTTAATGAACGCTCGCATAAATTATAAAATTTTTGTCGATAAAATCGAATTATTTTGAATCGATTTAATGAACGCTCGCATAAATTATAAAATTTTTGTCGATAAAATCGAATTATTTTGAATCGTTTTATGAACGCTCGCATTCATCTTTTGAAAATTCTAAAATTTCTGTCGATAAAATCGAATTTTTATAAATCGATTTTATGAACGCTCGAAGTCGTCTCTTATAAATTATAAAATTTTTGTCGATAAAATCGAATTATTTTGAATCGATTTTATGAATGCTCGCATTCATCTCTTGAAAATTATAAAATTTTTGTCGATAAAATCGAATTATTTTGAATCGATTTAATGAACGCTCGCATAAATTATAAAATTTTTGTCGATAAAATCGAATTATTTTGAATCGATTTAATGAACGCTCGCATAAATTATAAAATTTTTGTCGATAAAATCGAATTATTTTGAATCGTTTTATGAACGCTCGCATTCATCTTTTGAAAATTCTAAAATTTCTGTCGATAAAATCGAATTTTTATAAATCGATTTTATGAACGCTCGAAGTCGTCTCTTATAAATTATAAAATTTTTGTCGATAAAATCGAATTATTTTGAATCTATTTTATGAATGCTCGCATTCATCTCTTGAAAATTATAAAATTTCTGTCGATAAAATCGAATTTTTATAAATCCATTTCATGAACGCTCGAAGTCGTCTCTTATAAATTATAAAATTTTTGTCGATAAAATCGAATTATTTTGAATCGATTTTATGAATGCTCGCATTCATCTCTTGAAAATTATAAAATTTCTGTCGATAAAATCGATTTTATGAACGCTCGCATTCATCTTCTGAAAATTGTAAAATGTCTGTCGATAAATAAATCCAGTAAAGCAGCTTATTGGTTGCTTTTGAAAATATATAAATGGCTTTAACTACTCCTTTAGTGGGCGGGGCAGGGCGAGTGTTTACAATTGCATTTCATTTTCTTTCTTCCTAAACATAAGTTACGGTGATCATATCATATGTTTAGGAAGCATGTAACAAATAACAAAACAATTTAACAAGTGTACAATATTGATTATATCTTTATTTTAATATATATATACTCCTCATTATAAGTATAAAAATAATTAATGCATACAACATAAAGATTTTATGGATTAAATTGAATTTTACAAAATACCTAAACTAAAATTTTGTGATTAAATTTTTATGGCATAGGTACACATGTACCTACATTACAAAAAAATATAAATCGTTCACTTAAAAAAAAGTATATTGTTCAGGGTTTGAATATCCAAATAAGTACACACAATTCTATGCATTTTCAACCTTTCGTGTATTTTAAAAAAATGTTTCCCTAAAATAAGTCAACAAACCCGAACAGAATTCTTTTTTTTTTCTCGTCCGCCCTTACTCATTATTCATCCGATTTTTAGTTGAGGCAAATATCTTCAATCACTTAATTGCCTATCATTGCAATAATTTGTTGCAAAAAAAAAACTTTAATAAAAAAATCCAAATTGATAATATTTTACAAAAATCATTTAAAAAAAAAAATAAAACAAATAATAACAATAAATAATAAATAATAATAATTGAAGCAAACAAATTAAAAAAATAAAAATTAAATTTTGACAAAATTGCACAAACCAATAAATATTCAACATTTCTCGTAGATTTCTTTAAAAAGCGTATAATAATTGTTTTTTTTGTTAAATTTAAGAAATTGCAGGAATTTTACAAATGACAATCGCTGGCCATTATTATAAAAAACAAAAAAAAAGTTAATGGCAAGATTTTTGAAGAAAAATACGCATATATATGAAAAAGAAATTACATATAGTTATATAAGGAAAAGTATTCTAAAAAATGTATATATATATAAATTAATAACTAAGTAAGGATAATTGTTACTCATTGTTTATATATGTATAGAAAACATTTATATAATAATTAGCAATTGAATTATATTAGTTATATTAATATATAAAATAAATTCCAAAATTTAAATAATAATTATGTATGTAAGAAAACAAAACATTAACATTAAGCGATATTTATATTTATAAATTTAATTTAAGACAATCTTGACTGGTCCCATTGGGAGTTGCTTCATATAATTCCAGGCATCGACACGAGTCATCTTCGCTGTGGACGTACCATTGATGAAGAGGATCTCATCGCCATATTTAACCAATCCAGATTTTTGTGCAGCACCACCTAATATAATTGAAAAAATTTTAGTGTCGTTTTAATATTTTAAAAAAAGTAGTATTTATTTTACCCAAGAAAACTTTTTTAATAATTAATGGGCGATTGCCCAATGGCGAATCGAAGCCACCCTCGATAGAGAAGCCAAGACCACAACTGTCTTTGACTATTTCTATGGACCTAGCACCGGTGCTTGTGTTTTCTTCTGAAAGAAAAGAAAAAATATATAAAAATTATATGAGAATATGTAGATACATTATACATAACTATAGGTCAACCGTTTCCAATCGTTTTTTCCGCTTTACTCAAATGCAAACGACCATGGGCTTAGGTTAACCGACAGCGAAAAAAACGGACCTCAATGTTTTTAAAATGTTAGATTTGAAAGAGTTAAGACGTCACATCACAATTTTGCAACACATTAGGGAGCAATTAATTGAATTATTCACGAACATAAAAATTCTACACACCATGCTAAATATTATATAGCGAAAGACTACTTTGCGAACTCCTTAACAAAACATATGAGCGACTACCGAAGTACGATGTTAAAATCGTGCTGGGAGATTTTAACGCAAAGGTGGCATCTTTAGGAGTATTGTGGAAAAACAAAGCCTACAGGAAAATCTGGCAATGGACTTAGGCTAATTGACTTATACCAACGGTTTACTCACTTCGATATCCATAAGGGGACAGGTCTCCAGATCAATGAACGGTCAATCAAATTGATCACATTGCGACAGACGAGAGGCACGCATACAGTTTTTTGGATATCTGAACATTCCGAGGGGCTAAAATCGACTGCAGCATGCCACAGTTGAGAATGCGGGCATCCACCACGCCACAACAAATCAGAAATACTGTGAATAAAAATGTCGAAAGACTGCAATAGCAAGAGACCACCAAGGCCTTCGCAGAACGTATACCTCTCGATTAACACCATACCACCAGCATCTAATATAGAAGAACACTGGCAACGATGCCAAAAAGCCATTACATCAGCTGAAACTGATATGCTGTTACACGCGCCCACCAGCAAGAAAGATGAGGAATGCCGACAGACGCTCGCAGCAAAGAACGTGGCCTATAAGGCTAAGCTGCAGGTAAAGAGAGTTGCCATTTTTTGGCAGTTGCAAATTTGTTTTTCAGAAAAAGAGCCATCAAGGGTAAAGAGAGGTGCCACTGCAGTAATGATGTTCTCAAGTTTTACCAAAATGTAAAACGTAAAAGCTATTCTTGGCCCGAACAGAATCCTATCGAGATGAACAAAAAAATATCGTAGTTGAGACACAGTCGATGATGAGCATATGGAAGAACCATTTCTGTAGACTGTTAAACGGCGATGGAGAACAATATACCGTTGTGAAGCAGAACGAACCGTTCAATCCATTCAGAACTACTACAGCGAAAACTACTACCAATCACCCGACCTAAGTGAAGTGAGGATAGTAACAAGGCTTAACAAGGCTGCCGGAAATGACGGCCTTCCCGCCGATCTTTATAAAGCTGGCGGAGATGACTTGGTATGTAACATTCAGCAACTCATAAGCCAAATTTGGAAGAAAGTATGCCTGACGAATGGAACCTCAGTATTGTTTGTCCGACCCACAAAAAGTTGACCTTCTGAACTGCGCCAACTACAGAGGGATAAGTTTCCTTTCCATCGCCTAAAAGATCCTATGTGCCGTAATATGTGAACGCCTGAAACAGTTTAAAGAAAACCTGATCGGCCTTATCAGTGTGATTTAAGGCCAATAAAGTCCACAACTGATCAAACATTCACACTTCGGCAGATGCTGAAAAAAAACCAAGAAATCCAAATCGATACCCACCACCTATTCATCGATTTGAAAGCCGCATTCGAAAGCATTTATAGAGATGAACTATACAGAGCCATGTCTAGTTTTGGTATACTGCCCAAACACGTCCGATTGTGCAGGATGACGATGGAGAATTTTCGCTACTTCATCAGAGTCGGAAACGACCTTACCGACACATTCGCTACCAAAAAAGGATTAAGGCAAGACGATGTATTGTCATGTGACTTTGAGAGGGTTGTGCAGAACTTCCGAGTCAACACCAGAGGCACAATATTCCATAAATCATTGCAACTACTAGAATACGGCAACGATATACACATCATTGGTCGGACTCAACGGAATGTCATAGCCACGTTTGCTATTATAGCGAAGGAAGCGGCAAAAATTGGTTTAGCAGTAAATGAGGGTAAGACTAAGTATATGTTGTCAATATGAAGGACACACAGCATCGACGAATTGGAAGAACGTCGCAGAGTCTTCGATTCCCAGCCAGAAGTCGGACGCAGTAGAGGAAGACATTGCATTTAGTGGCTCCCACAAGTGGAAGCCGACCTCAACCAACTTGTAGTGCGCAACTGGAGGCAGTTAGCTAAGGACCGGGCTAATTGGAGAGGGCGCAGTTACAAATTAACGTCAAAACTGTGCAGGAAGAAGTTTTAAAGGGACTTTTGCAAAACCCCCCATTCAAAGCCAGGGCCAAGATATTGGTCCATCTCCTAGCATATGGACGATATTGGCTTCGACGAACAACATCGAAGGATCGGATTGAAAATCAGAATCGACTGCTTTCCGTAAAGCCTGTACCAATAAAGAGTAGAGAGGACGATGACTTTACTGAAGGTAACGCACACAGTTGGAGAGAAATCGAAAACCAAATGGGTGTGCGAAACTGGCTACAGTTGGGTAGGGATTGAGAGGGTTAGAAGGACATTTTTCTTTAAACCAAGGTCCACACTGGTTCGTTAACAACATGGCCTGCGGAATTTCAGAGGTGCATTTAAGGACATGACTAGAAATTGGTTTTATTTTGATGTGAACCTCGTGTTCTTGTGCAGTCACCATAGTCCAAAGACATTACTATATAATTTCGTTACTTAGTTGGTAAGCTCAGCATGTTTAGCAGCGCAGTGCCTAATGCGTAGGGCTTCTATGTTCTATTCAATTCCCAGGCGTCACAAATCCGATCAAACTCCATCCTGAATAAACCAGAATATAAACTCACCTTGTGAACGAATTTCCGCTGCCAACATGTTCCGCGTTTCGGCGGCACGTTCTAGCAATTCACTGGTGCTCAACTTGGAGGCATCGCCACGTGACTGTTGTCTCCTTGTGCGTATCAATGATGTCGACGACGACGACGTGGATGACGCCGTTGATGACGTAGTCTTAGTTGTGGTCGCTGTCGTTATTTCCCCACTGACAGCCATTGTTGGTTGTGGACTGGTCGATGTACTCTGTTTCGGACTTACACCCTCATTCGACACAATATCCAAGTCGAGGTCAAGTGATCGTGACGCTTTGTGATAATTGCGTTTCCTTTCCAGCTCAGCACTGTCCACCGCTGGCTTTTCCGTCAGTGAGGACAACGATCCAAGGGAGGATCGTTTTTTGGACAACGGTTTGACAATCACCGACTCAGATCGGGTAACAACCAGCACAACTTCAAGTCGGGGTGTCTGTTAGAAGATACGAAATTAACTTATATTGTCAACCGTCGAAGTGAAGATCGCTTACCTTGAGAACAGAGATCGATTCGCGATGCGTCAGACCGCGCATGCTCATACCGTTGACGGCCAAAATACGATCACCCTTCTTTAGACGGCCATCCTTGGCTGCCGGTGTGTTGGCCAGAATTTTGTGTATCTAAATGCAGATCGGTTAGGAATTGCTAATGAAAGGTTGTTAGGCATGTAACTTACGGTAATCTCCTTAGCTTCGTAGTCTGATCCACCGGCTAAGGGGATACCAAAACCACTCTCGGGGGTCTCCCTTTGGAGGACAACAATAAACGCCTCAGGTGTTTTTAGTGGGGGGTCGGCCTCCTCGATGAACAATTGGATGTCTTGTGCAGTGATCAAGCTCTGATTGCTGCCAAGTGAGGAAAAGCTGCCAAATTCAGTCGGGGTCTCCTGGTTGGAAGAGGTGAAGTTCTGCGTGCTGGACGATACTCCAGACGATGAGGAGGCAACGGAATCTAGCGATGAGAATCTCTCGTGATAGTTGCTCTTCTCTTTTGGCGATGAGGTCTTTCCATATGACAAAGTTGCCGACGATCGCTGTTCGAACTTTTCTCGAATCTCGGCTGTGGATGTCTTACTTTTGATTGAGGAGAGTGGTGTACTTCTGGGCGTGTCCAGAGTATTCCCGGCTGTTTCGGATTTTTTCGAAATCTCCACCTTAGCCTTGGCGGCCTCGACCTTCACCCAATTGGCCATATCTGTGGTGTCATGCGACTTTTTAGCTGCGCTGACTGGTGTCGCCACTGGAGTAGGCTGCTTTTTGGTGGTAGCCTTTTGATTTGGATCTCCCTTAAAGCTCGCCTTACGTTCTTCATCGATAAACATGGCACTGACCTTCGACGGGGAGGAATCCGACTTTCGGCTACTGTCGTCAGTGTCTGATGTCACTTCGACGTACGCTGCTACGTTGATCACTTTGTCGACCAAACTGTCGTCTTTGGAGGAGACCAACTTGTAGTTAATCGGTGCCGAAGCGGGGATCACCTTGTTGGGTAGAATCAACGAGGAACGCGGCTTGGATTTAGGTGCCCGTCTTACTTCATCCTCATCATACCCATCGGTACTGTCCTCGTCTTCATAGCGGCGGTTTCGGACCAGCGCTGAGGAGTCATCGCGTCCACTGCGGCACTTAGCCGAAGCGAGTATGTTCTTTCGATTTGTTGCAGAGTCCCCTGATCCGGATTTCAGCAGACGACGTGACATATCCACAGTTGGGGTGCTGCCCACCGAACTGCAACTGGCTTGTGATCCAGATCCGGAAGTCAGCGTAGATGCGGTCGAGCTTGCAATCGAAGTGTTGGTCTCTGAACTGAGGGTTCTGGTGAGGGCGAACTTTTCGGGAACGACCGGAACACAGGGGGACATCGGCGGTGAGGACACCTTAGAGCTGAACACCGAGTCACTATCACTTTCTTCTGGTTGCGCCGGTTTGCTAATCGACAACGATGTCCTTGGCGGTTTTACTGGCGGTAGTACAGGACTTTCAACTTTCCGCGAATGACTGCTGCTAGACAACCGATGATTGCCGTTGCTGGAGATGCTCTTGTAGTTGCTGTTGGCCACAATGTTGGCGGCATTATTGCTCGTGGTAACAGTTAGCGGTCTTAAAGCGGTACTGCTTAGTTCGGTTCGCTTTGCTGGTTTTGGTGCTCCACCTGAAGATGGAGAAGACAAGGCAGCCCCGTTTAGTTTTACTTTTTCACTGTCTCTACTCTTAATCTCGGGCAAATCAAGGATCGGTTCAAGGTGGGAATGTGGAATCTGGGGTCTTTCAGGTATGACGAGGCCTCGCAACTTGGACATTGAGCGACGACGTTGCTCTAGAATATTTGTTATAGCTGCCTTGCGAGTGGCCTCATCAGGTGCGTATGGCTGGCCCGAGAAACTAATGCGTCTCTCTAGGTGTGGCGCATGACGACGTGGAAGGGAGGCGTAGTTTTGATTGTAATCTGTGGTACTAGTGTTAAGGGAATACATGGAGTCGGATAGATTGTGTGTGTTTGAGCGTGTGTAGTTTCGGCTGTAGTCGTTGAGGTTCTCTACACTCATGGCCCGCTTTGTCAACGGCATTGTTTGACTGTATCGACTGCCAGAGTCCAGAAGATTTTCTGTGCTAAGGTTAAGTGGTTTCGATGATCTCGTGAATGTCGAGTGAGACGAACTACGTTCCTGATCATCGTTAGAGAACATGGCGATCTTATCACGGACGCTCTTCTCTGACTTTTCATCCTTGCGCCAGTCGCTTAGTTTGCGGCCGGTACTGAACGCTCGTTTGTAGTCCACGTTATCAATTGCTGGTGTTGAGGGGGTTGTCGGAGTCTTCTGAGAACGCGTCTCAAAGACGGACTTTGCTGACACCGCTGGACTGGGTGGCAAGGCGTCGATGTGAATGTATTTCTTGTCCGCCTTCTCGGACCGGGTGTCATCCACATTGATGACCAAGTCCTGACGATAGACTTTTCTAGGAACTGTTGGCGGAGGAACTGACTTCGGCAATGGTGGTCGTTGATCATCTGCACCACCACCGCAAATCATCTTTTTCTGATCCTCCAGCACTGGTGGTGACGACGACAAGGATGACGATGTCGATGAGGTTTGTGTTCGTGTTATGAGTTTCTCTGTGTATACTGTGCTGCTGCTGTTTGTGCCCGTCATTGTGGTAGTCGTTGTCATCGACGAAAGGATTGTGGCTTTCAATAGGTTTGCCGCTGGCATGATCAATGGCTCTGAGAAATTTGGTGGAAACTCATGACCATCGGGTGGCAGGCGGGAGTAGGTTGGTGGTGAACTCAGCGTTAGATAGTCGTTCACAATTAGTGGTGAAGGAACGATCTGTATACTGTTGCTGTCCATTTTCATAATTTGTGGGGTGATGGGTTTATCAAGATCTGGAAAGGGAAAACAGAAGAAAACACACATGAACAAATGGTTAGTTACATGACACTGGGAGAGGCTTAGAGAATGGATTGTAGGTGAGTAAGATTGTATCATTGCACACTTGGACAACACAAATATGGGATTGAACAGTTAGTTGTGTTACATATGCGTTGTGTTGCGATAATGTAACATTGATCACTGGATTGACTAGTAACGCTTAAAAAGTTGGTAAGCTAAGAAATCAAAGAAATTTTAGCATTCTAAGGCACCTATAGACATATAAAGATTGTAAAACTATCCAACAAATCTGCAGATCCATGGGGTACCAAAACTTGAGATCACCGATGACAGAAAAAGGATAGCGTCTTTTTTTAGAGACATAGAACTTTTTTTTTAAAATACAAAACAACAAATTCAATGGAATAGCCACAATGTTGGCTTTATTAACTCACAAATTGGCATTCTTATGAACGCCACCCTGTTGGTCCAATTTTGCACCACTTTTTCGAGCATACCCGGTCTTATTTCTTCAATAGTGCGTCGAATGTTGGATTCCAAGTGATCAATCGCTGCTGGTTTATCAGCATAGACCAGAGATTTGACGTACCCCCACAAGAAGTAGTCCAAAGCAATGGTTGCACGCCATACAGCATGTTGCGCCGTCTCATTGGAACTATTTTCCCTCCAAACTATTTCCCTATAACATGAAGAATAAAATAAATCACAAATCATTTGCCTGTAGCGTTCGTCATTCACGGTAATGTTGCTTCCACTTGGCGAGCGAAAAACATGTGATAAGTAAAAATCAGATGACACTCTAATGGATTAGTTTCTTGACGTGATGCAGGTTCATCTTGTCAACACGAATCTCTTCACTAACGATCGAATATCCAAGTGCCAAGAAATTCAACGAAATGAAAACGATCTCGACATTGGAAGCTATTGGGCTCTAAAGGCGGGGAAGAGTATCTTTAAAGAAAAATGACATTTTCAGCTACAAGTCGAACGCAACATGGACTCTAGCAACTGCCATAATTGTCCTGATGTCAATGTTCAGTGACCCTTGTCCCGACTAAGTTGCGTGCTGCATTTGCAGCAGTACAAGCTGGTAAGAGGGTTAATCGCATACAACTTGGGCGAAAACATCGATGACATCTACAGAAACTATTCATTCAGCTTAGCAGAGTCGCGTGAGCATCACATCCATGGAAGCGGTGCAACAACTAACGATACCGGACAAGATTTTCTGGAACAATTTGTCGATAAATTTGGATTTCGAGGATGTATCTGTGCTAATGAACTTTAAGTCGCACGATAGGAGAAGAGATGACCAATCGCTGGCGTGCGTACATTTTATCAAATCGTCCTACAAGATCGACTTATACAGTGATGGCTCGCAGGATATTGACTTGGCATCGCAGGAGATTCACATAACCGACTCACGTTTCCATAATACCGAAAGTGAGGCACCTAAAAATGTGTAAAGTATGTCCAAATATTATAGTACAAGCTGAGGTGCATAGTCGCAAGGAGAACGATCACTCAATGCTCACCATTCTGCTGAACAACATACGAGTGATGGCCATCCTCGATTGGATTGATAACGTAAAGGATTACCTCAGCCAAGATGCGCATCATCCGAAGAGATGATGCGCATGAGAACCGCTGGTATTTCACATAGTTCTAGCAATTTTGACGAGCGTACTCCAATGGAAGGGATTCTGAACACCGGTTTCGAATTTAAATACAAATGAGCCGATGACGCTTCGGCATGTAAAACGCACCAAACAGTCATTTTTTTCCCTTTCGGAAGTTTTATACCTCTAAAAAATTCTGTAGATCTCACTACCCAGTAGCAGGGAAGGATCACGCTTTCGTTTAGGACCAATAAGGATAAAGCGTCGAGTATGAGTTACGATCCTAAATCATAAGGAAAGAAGAAAAAATTAGATCGATCAACCTACAGTTGAAGATGCTAGTGATGTAAAGCTCACCCCAAACCTAACCGACTTCAATCAAGAGATCCACAGTTATGTAGATACAACTTAATTAGAAACAATGGGATCATCACCTCGGGCAATAAATTGCAGGATTAATCAGCTTTGCTTCACAACATCAAGACTGATGTATCTACATAAACTTGGATAGATATTCTCGTACTTGGCTTAAGCCGACTATTTTGAAAAATGAAAGACCACTCTTCACGCAAAATCTGATCGAGGCCATTTGTCTGATCGCAATTATATTTCTTGTTCAGTGTATGACCCTTCTATGATGAAAAATAGGTAAAAAAACAAAAAAAGAGTCTAATTTCCGCAATCGAAGCATAAGCAAACAAATAAGATACATCACTCCTCCAAAGTACACTAAGCATCAATCATACCCATGCTTGAGCGTCTTCGTCATTTTTTGATGATTTTTCGTTTTGTCGATCTTGATAATGATATATCACGGTTTGGTATTCTTAAAAGTTAACTTTGTTGGCATACCGCTGTGTGAAGACGATGGTATTATTCCTCATTATGTAAGGTTTATAAATTGGTGTTGTTTAATTGTTCGGCTGGACCCATCGATTGATTATCGGGGTTCAAAAATCTCTGCGGGCCACACAAAAGGCCCCCAAATTAAAGCGCTACACTCACTCTGGTCAAGAGAAATGTAATTGCAAAGTATTACGCAAAAAGCTGATTTTAATTGGCAGAACGAAGTCGAAGAGAATACCAAAAAATAATCAAAACACGTGCAGATACAATGATTGGAACTTAAAGATGGACCACAGGTGAGGTGTGTGTCTGTTGTCTTTTGGTAAGCATTTGGTAAGCATTTGGTAAGCCTAATGGTTGGGTGAGTTAATCGAAATAAGCCCGATTTCATTATTTATCGACCGTCAATTAGTTGAGGGTCTATATAGATGAACTAATCTTCTTGAAATCTCAAGAATACTTACTTACTGAAGTTGTCCGGAATAAACCTGGGCCTCACCCAACATGCCTCTCAAATTAGCCTGGTCCTTAGCTAACTGCCTCCAGTTACGCACTTTAAGTTAGTTGATATTGGTTTCTACTTATTTCCCCCACTGATGTCATATTCGGAACGTTTGATTAGAAATCGAAGACCTTGGTAGCCCGAGTATTGGTGTCCGTTTCCTCTAGATATCCTAGCCATCTTAAACGTCAAATGTGGAGTTTTTCGAACATGCCTATGTCGCTATACAGCTTTTCAAGTTCTTGGTAAAATCTACGTCTCCATAGCCCGTCAACCAAAATCGGGCGATTTTTCGAAGAATTTTTCGCTCAAATCGACCAACGAGTTCTTAATCCGCTTTTGATACGTCCATGCTTCAGCGCCAAAGAGCAGGAATGGGACGTTCAGGGTATTATATAGGATTTCCCTAGTAGTTCGGAAGAAACACCGATTGACTCGAGTAATTCTTCGTTTTATTTCTGACGAGATGGTGTTGTTAGTGTTAATAGCCGATGTAGACAAAACCTAATTTGACCTCAAAGTAATATCTGTCAATGGCCACGTTCTGTCCCATTTATCGATGTTGTGTGTCTTCTCGTGCTCACAGCATATTTTTGCCGCTTCCTTCTGTATACTAGCAAACATGGCACATTGAGTCCGAGCAACGATGCCAATATCGTTGGTGTATGCTAGAAGTTGCACCGATTTATGGAAGATTTCGCCTCTGGTGTTCGCTCGGGAGTTCTGCACAATCCTCTCAAGAATGAGATTGAAGAATTCACATGAAAGTCACTAAATCCTTTTTCGGTGTCGAATGTTTCCGACCTTGATGGTGCAGCGAGAATTCTCCACTGTCATCCTGTGTGAATGGACAAGTTTGGGCGGTATACCAAAACCAGACATTGCTCTGTATATAGTTCATCTCTATAAATGCTTTCGTATGCGGCTTTGAAGTCGGTGGTGGGTAGCGATTTTGACTTCTTGCGTTTTTTCCAGAATCTGACAAAGTGTGCAAATTTAATCAACTGTGACCTTTCCTGAATTAAATTCACCATGAGGTTATCTGTAAACGGTTTCAGGCATTCACATATTGCGGCAGAAAGGATCTTGTAGGTGAGGTTGAGAAGCCTTACGTCTCTGTAGCTGGCGCAGTTCAGAGGGTCTTCAGGCAAACGATGCTGAGGTTTCATTCATCCGGAATACATTCATCCGAGCAAATTTTACTAATGGGTTGGTGAATGTTACTTACCAAGTCATATCCACCGGCTTTATAAAGCTCGGCGTAAAGGCCGTCATTTACGGCAGGCAGCCATGTTAAGTTTATGTTTGGATTTTGCTATCCTCACTTCACTTAGGTCTGGTGATTGGTAGCAGTTTTCGCTGTCGTTGTTCTGAATGATTTGAATGTTTCATTCTGCCTGACAGCGGAATATTGTTCGTCATCGCCGTTTAATAGTCTGCAGAAGTGGTGCTTCCATATTCTCATCATCGAATGTGTCTCAACTACGATATTTCCTTGTTTATCTCGACAGGATTCTGTTAGAGCCTTGTTGCCTGTCTTTAACACTTTCGACTTTGGTAAAACTTGTGAACATATTTCCAGGAGTGAAAACCTCTCTATATCCTCGATCTCGCACTTTCCTTACTCTTGATTCTTCTTTCTGAAAAGCAAGTATTCTTCCCTCCATCATAGCCTGTAGAGCCCTCGTCATCACCTGTAGCTGAGCCTCGCTCTTATATACGAGAATCTGTCGGCATTCCACATCAAACCATGGATTTGAGACATCAGTTGCGGGTTATTTTGTTCTGGGACCAAGCTACTTTGGACATTATTCTGGTAAAAGATCTTTTATGGCTTACTTTCCACATAAATGATATATCTTCCTGTGGTATTCCAAATTCATTAGCCGATTCGGCAGCTTCAAGAGTCTCAGCTTGGAATACATTGCACGAATTTGCTAATCTTAGGAAAGGCATGAGATTAACACCACACATGACCCACTAAATGCAAGGAACGTTCCTTTGAAGTAAATAATCCGTTTTAGAAAAACGACGCGAAATCTGAAGAACAGACTCCAATGCTTAGGCGGGAGTTAAACCCCAAAAAGTCTAATCAGTGGATAGGGGCTTACATTTTGCCTAAAAGCACAATCAAAACTAAATACCAGCCACTAATTTACTTTTGGCAAAACCCATTTACAGTTGCACAAACAAATTTTGATCTGATTCCGTCTGGTAATAAATAATCCAGCAATCAAGTGTCCCACTCACAATCCAACCAATTATGTGTCTCGAAAAAAAAATTAACTTACCCAAGGCACCCTAACCAGGTCCAAAACGAGGCCCGAAAATCAACACCCTCGGACCGAAATAAATCAGTGCACCAACCCGGTAGTAGTTAGTAGTGGTTGTGTGCTGTGCCCACTGTAATGGATTTTAACAATTTAATCGGTTGGACACTCCGTGCGATACATGAACGTGGTGGACATGCTCGTTTCCAAATTCCTCATGCCGACCACGCGTCACGTATTTGTCACTTGGAAATTTCTTCGAAAACAAATCCGAAACCGCCAGAACATGACTCAGGGTGCAAAAAGTTTGCCGTTATTGCAAAATCATGTGCGACAATTGACCAGATGACAAATGCCATCAACTCGGCAAGATCTTGGAACTATGGCACAGCACATGTGGAATCAGTGAATCACTTTTGTATTTCGGTAGCTCCAGACAATAAGACACCGTTGGGCAATCATTTGGTTTACTCATAACAATTGCTGCATGCGATTTCATTTCTATTGGTGTGGAGCATATCAGCGCTATCTCAGTGTTGATTTTATGTGGGTAATAGGTGCTCCACCCATTTAATGTGATATTTTACCGCATTGGGTCACAGGAAGTGGGTGGTGATTGATTGGACAATATACTTAGGGGTAGATAAACATTTGCTTAAGTAGATACAAATTGTGGTTTGGATGTCGTATTTTGTTTGCTTAAAAGTCGTAGTAAGAGCTTGCGACATGGATTTGGGGGCATTCTTTGGTGAAGTGGGGTTTTTATGACTCGAAAAATGTTCATGTGGGGTTTACCCCGAAAAGATCGGTGTAGCCATATTCATAAGACTAGCAGACACGTGTAGTGTATTCCAAACAGAGATGCTAGGCATACTCGAAGCTGCCGAATGGACTAGGCTACTGCCATATAAGAAAAGGATATCTTTATCTACGTAGATAGTCAAGCGCCCGTAAAAGGTTAAAGGTTTCAAATGTCGTGATGTTAGACGCGCAGAGCTGTATACAATCAGAATGAGGTTTAAATAACCTGGGTGGCAGGACATGAGGACATTATATGAAATGAAAAGCATTTCCCTAGCAGGGTTATCTTAATCCCATTTAAGTATCGTTAATCCGCTTTACCAACGTTTATTCTTTTTATTCATTTCATGAACGGGTATCACTAAGGCCTGATGCAGGCTATGAGAGTTTGACGCATAATTGAAAGTAAAGAACGCATAAAACCGAACCTTGCTGTATATTTTGTATACAATTCGATACTGCTACATTGTATTGAAATCATTGGAAGATATAGCCTAGAGTCCTAGATCGTTTAAGAATACATGTTAGGTTTGATGGATCCTAGGTATACTCTAGGTGGGTACAGTGGCTCAGTAGTTAGTGCCTGAAAGTAACAACATCTACGATTTTTAACTGACTAACCTTCTTCGAAAAATGTTCTCGATTGTGGTGACGGGATATGGAGAGGGGCGAAAGGTTTAGTAAAAAGGTTTCAACTCCTCCTCGGTGGAAAAAAATTCTTCAATCTCAACAAAGTTATCCACTCACGTTGATCATAGACGTGTGCTAATAACATTGCATTATGGAATCTACATAATCACAACTTGCTATCTACATATCTATAGTTAGCCACCGAACCCTAGCAATATAAGGTTCCGAAATGGGTTCCTCAGAAATTGAAACATTCCCACCAATTTTTTTTTTTTGCCAAAGCACAAAAACCTAGGTATCATGCAAGATTGCGAGAAACTCAGGTTTGACTTCAACAAGAATTTAAAAGTCTCGACACCAGAAAGGCAAAACTGAGATTCAACCTGAACTGTCATCAAATGTACACACATCTGAACAGATTGTTGGAGGACAGAGCTGGAGTTTTCTCGGAAGCACTAGGTACCAACGATACATTTCAACTTTCAGACTTATTCAGTATCACAGTAATGCCCTAAAAATTTACGTGGACGACCAAGCAGTGCCAAAAGCGATTACATTCAACCTGATAAATGTGATATACGTCACAGATTGCCCTTGTTTATGAGACTATGCCATAGATGGAACTGCCAGCAATGCAACTAACCGTTCGTGTGGAGTGGACAGCCAAAGGAACGCTTAAATCACATCTCTCTTGTAAAAGAGCGTCGAAATTGACCGCCTCACTGAGTAGGCTAATGGCGAACATAGACAGCCTAACGTCCAGCAAGCGAAGGCTCCTAATGTCGATGACGCATGTTATCCACCGTCCTCTATGGATGTAAGATTTGGGCAGACCCGCTTCGACAGGAAAAGTACAGAAGGCCGATGACGTAGAAACCTCCTATCGAACGGGTGTCGCAAACAGCCGTCCTTGTTGTTGCAGGAGTGATCACAATAGACCTCCTACAGGCAGAATGTAAGTACGTTTATGAAAAAAAGGACGGAAACGGAAAAGGGCTAAAGAGCTTACAACAGAGAAGTGACGATAGCGCTGGAACTCATAGGTATAGGACGATGTACAGCGAGGCTGATCAGAAAGTTGGCAGAATGGAAGGTACGAAAACTCGGTTTAGTACTAAGTCATCCAGTTACTCGCCGGACACGGATACTGCAACGCCTTTCGTCACAAGATCTGCAAACGAACAGCCCAGCCTGCAAGTACGGGTATTTCCAAGAAGAAGACGTGGACCATACCTTGTTCGCCTGCAACTGATGGGTAATCGAAATAGGAGAACTAGAAAGTAAAATCGGTATCATATCAAATCGAAGGGTCAGAAGAGTTTAAGTTGACCTTATACCTTATAAAGGGGAGTCGGACACACGGGGAGTGCTATAAGTTTTACTAAGAAAAGAGTCTTTCAGTAGCGACTTGACAACTTCAAACTTTCAGTGTGAACGCACCCTTAAACCGATTACCGGTAAATTGAGTAAAATCAACATTTTTTCATGGGAAGTACAAAAAGGAACAACGTTTACAAATAACTAAAATTTACACTTCCACACCGATGGTTCCAAAACAAATGACGGAGTGGGTGCTGGTGTCTTCTCCGACAGGCTAAATCTCAGCCTTTATTTCCGTCTTCCTGATCATTGCAGCGTGTTCCAGGCGGAACTCATGGCGATCAAAGAAGCCTTATCCTGGTTGAAAGATAATGTAATATCTTGTAAGGATATTAGCATTTTCTCGGACAGCCAAGCGGCAATCAAATCCCTGGAATCAGTCTCAACAAATTTAAAGACAACCCTAGATTGCCGATCATCTCTGCAGGAGATGTCAAAGCATTTTAACATTCACCTATGCTGGGTGCATAGTGAAATTCCAGGGAACTGTAAAGCTGATAAACTCGCCAGAAACGGAATCAAATTACCAATTGTACCCGACACGGGTGCACTAGGTATTCCTATCGCTACATGCAAAAGCTTATTAGCGCAACATGCTAACAGCAAATCAAACCTCAGATGGAGTTTTGGCACGACTGGCCAAAGCTAGATTTGAGAAGATCAATGGGACTGATTTCGCTCGATAGACCGCATATTTGCGATACCATAGGTGTCATCACGGGACACTGCTTAATAGGTAGGCACGCAGAAAGGCTAGGCCTCTTCTCAAACGACTTCTGTAGGAGCTGCATGGATGAGGAGAAGGAGGAAACAATACTCCATCTTCTTTGTAACTGCCCGGCCCTATCAAACAAAAGGAAGCTACATCTCGGAGCTTACTATTTCCAAAGTCTCAGTGATTTGGCAAAAACGGAAGTGAAAAGCCTCCTCCGCTTCATCAAAAGCTCAAAATGGTTTTCCCATGGTTTTCACGTGGTATCACAACGGACCAAAGTGGTCTAAGTGTGCTGGCGAACGCCGGCAGCCACTCTAACCTAACCTAACCTAAGATGATGAAGCAAAGTACGTTCTCGAATTGGGCTCCGGCCATGATGGAAGAAATGAAGAATATCATCGCAAAATCATCCTTGGCGAAGAAGTGCATTTTTTGTTAAACGGATTCGTCAATTAGAAAAAATATGCGTTACTGGACAGGTCCTCATGTGCTTCATGAAACAGCACTTCATCCGCAAAAAGTCTGTTTGTTTGGTGCGGTTTTTATGCCGGTGACGTCATTGGGCCTTTTATTTTGTCGATGAAAATGACTGTCACGTTACGGTAAATGGTATTCGCTACTGAGACATGTTAGAACGTTATTTCTTTGAGCAATTGCATGAACTGGACATCAGTGATATGTGGTTCCATCAAGATAGTGCCACAAGCCATACAGCGGGTTCAACAATCGAGTTATTGAAGTCTCAGGTCGGTGAACGTGTTTTCTCGAGAAACAGACCGGTCGATTTTCGCCGAGATCGTGTGAACTAACATCTCTAGACTCTTTTTATGGGGGCTCCATTGAATCATTGTTCTATGCTAACAAGACGACGACGTTAGAGGAACTCCGAGCCAGTATTTAAGGAGAAATAGCGGGCGTATCGGTCGAAATGTGCGGCCGAGTCATCGAAAATTTTGTTCAATGTATCGACCGTTGAATACGTTCCCGTGGTGTACATATGAACGTAGTCGAATTCCATTCATAAATGTTTTGATTCAAGCAAATACATTTTTTTTTTCTTGAACTATCTGAAGTAGTTTGCATTTTATTTAAAAAATAAGTTATCAAGTCCTTAATGAAAGACCCTTTACTACTTTCCTGGAACTAAAATGCGGATAAACTGGTCAGAACTGGCTAATACCTGAACCTACTACTAGCGGACGTATATGTGCTATTTGAATTCAACGCAGCCAAGAACTTTGGTGGGTTCACGAAAAGAATCGCTGAGTAGTGGTTGCATCTTAACCCGTATTCTGTGGCCCGACCTTGACAACAAAATATCAAAGTTTCTGGTCTCTTTCGTTAGAAGCCAAATCCAGTTTGTTGTCGGTTTATTAACCAGGCAATGCATCATATGAATCATGATAAAAAGGCTAGTAGTCTTCACAAATGACTCCCGACTATCCATGATTAACACATTTTCATGCTTCAGCTATAACTCAGTTATATTAATGACAAATACACATTTTCGTGTACCCCACCGCACAAACACCACATTCGTTGAGAAAAATGATTAATACTAGAGCTGACAGATCAGATGTATCTGTATTCTGTACATCTCACAACATTCGTATGCATATTCGTTGTGGCAGTCAAACCTCCCACAGATACTAACTTCTCATCATATATCAATTCCAACCATTTCCGCTCGGTGAACAGGTAATTTTCTTTATAAAAAAAAAACCGAAGAACTTAAGTCCTACGACCGGAAGAAATTAGCAAAAGGGTATCATCTTCCACCTATGTACGCAAGGTTTAGCTTGCTCGCTTTGCAACTTGTTGGCTTTTGCGTACCTATGCCTATACAACTCGACGTTATATAGTTCATCATGGCTACATCAACTCGCCCCACGTTATAACGAACAAAGAACGAATGAGTATGAGATTGGATTAATGAAAAATGATTACGAATGTGTTAGTGAGTATATAGTTTATTATCCCTCATGCAACTATAAACAACGAATAAAAAAAAAAACAAGTTATTGCGCTGCAAATATTTTTTTTTTTTTTTGGTTTGTTAAATAATTTTATTAATGTTGGGTGATTACCCTCATTTATGGGGGTGATTAACCTTATCTCCTCCCAAGCTGCGAAAGTCGATTACTTCCAAAATAACATGCCCTTGAAGTAGGTTGTTTTTTTTTATTTGAAGATATTTTCGCAAAAAATGTATTTCAGGTCGCAAAATTGTTGTCTTGCATTTACATTATCTTTTACTGACTGCATCTTCAAGTAGACTGTAATACAAAAAATATTTGCAAGTATGTATTTCAAAAATGATAACCCATCGGTACTCGTTTGACTAAACGCTTATCTGTGACATTTTGACATAACCTACCCTCTATAGATACAGGACATATTGTCTAGTAAACAAATACCCCAGTTAAATCAATTAGAATGCAATGATTGCTTTTGATGAAAGTGCCGCCACTATCTAAATGTCAAAATTGGAAAACAAAAAATAAAATAAATGTCAAGGTCAAAACCAACTGACGATCCCGCACATGTATCTTTGCTTGTTTTGATTCCAACAATCGCTTTCGAAAGCAAATGAAAGTTTGGCCCATTCTCTATTTGTTCACACAATATCTGGATACCAGTGGAAGACTGATGGTATTCCAAAAATGTAAAGCAGCCTTAATATTGCTGGATTGGTTTTTTTTTTCTCATTTCACGCATAATGAATAATTTATAAATTTTGTAACGACAATAAATAGGAATCATGATGACAACATGCTATACAGTTATGTCGTAGATACTGGTGCTAGATAAATATGATTAAATTTTTAAGATTTATATAAAACTGAACGAATTTCGTTTCTGGGAGGTTGTTTGTCTGAAAGGTGTCAATAGTGTCCACCTTCATGGAAGTGATTAATCGATAATTTCTAAACCATCATCCGAATGGGCGATTTCAAAAATGTATCTGAAGGTATGAATAATTTATTAGATGAATTTCGAAATTCTAAAGGTAGAGATACTGAGACAGAGATCAATCATTGTGAAATTGATTATTTTATATCTCGAAGAAGTTTTTAAAAATACGCAAATTGAAATAAAATGTTTTGTTTGTTTTACATGACATTTTTGACATTGACGGTCTATACGGCGTGGGACATTCTGCATAACACCTATGCCGAAAGGCAAATTTAAGAATATTCTAATGGTAGTTTTATTCTTTTGAATGTTTTTCAGACTTTCGGGAGAGGTGGAACAGTGATGACAACGAAGATCTAGTTACTTCGGGGTTGGAACCAGGATATCGGTGCTTGGTAGTCCCACTTACCACTATGTCATTGCAATAATATTTATTTATGTTGAGGTAATTTTTAAAGGCTTTCATTTGTAAAGCTTAACTTGCAGTTATACGGCCCATATTGTATATGTTTTAAACCATTTTACACTGACCATACCAGAGCGGAAAGGCTTAAAAAGGCAAGTATTTTAAAAGTCTGTTATGATACCAAGTGAGGAATATAACCAAATGGTTAAGACATTTGTGACTTTAACCCAAAAAAAAACTGTTAATCCATCGCAATGTTTTAGAGAGATGTCAGTCACTCTACACAGCTAATGTACAATTTCTGGATGACCTGTAGTAAGCCTCCTACAATGTGAACAACCATGTAACTAAAAGCACGCTTTTAGTCTTGTCGATCATAGCTTATGCTCGAATTCTAGAAGCTCTAAAATACCCTTTCATGGTAACAACTATGTAACTAAAGGCACGCTTATAGGACACGTGAAAATTCGAATGACTAATTTAGCCTACGATCTTTCAAAATTCTTTGAAAACCTAATTGCTAAACTGGAAACTCTGATTCTCAGACTATCGTATTAGACAGTGTGACTTAAGGTACGACTTGAATAGCGGTTATTATAGGCTAATATATGGCTAACTTGCATGAACATCAGACGTTTTAAGAGAAGAAAAAGAAGGATCGCTAGAATCGTACATTACTTCTCGGCCAGCTTTAGAGGTTATGGACATTATTTGATGGTGGTCCTCGTCAGACTCAGTGAGTGGTAAAAATCAGAAGACACTGCCCAAAGATTAACGTTCGACCTTTGTCTTTTGCATATTCCTTATAAGAACTGCCTCCAGAGCTACACGTAAAGAGAAACATCTTTTTTCGCTAAACTACGGACTGTTAGATAAATTATTTGACGACCGGAACACTTTGATGATTTTCTATAGAAGTCATGAGGGATAGCTCAATGGTGCAATGATAAGTGAAATGAACTGATGCGCATCCAAACATTTCACCGGCCCTTCTTGTAAATATCTTACAAATAACTCGAATTGTGTCGATAGTCACGAAAAGCTGAAATATTAATTCAACCGTTTGGATTTTGCATAAAATATTGCAGGTCACGTAATCAAGAAGTATACATCCACACATGAATGGTCAAAACGCTAAGCCTTGGGTCTTAACGGACCTGTTTCGAAAAAATTGTGCTTGATAGTAGCCATGAATAAATTCAGAATCTAAAATCTTGCAAGGACCAGAAAATTCCTAAATATTTTTTTTTGTAGTTTATGGTACCTAATACACTACCGAACTGTTCCAAATAATTATGCCTGGTCTTAAAGACTATTTACAGGTTTGTTAGACCAAGAGTTGAAGGAGGTTAAACCACACTTAATATGCTGCGGTCCTATCCTATTTTTCAAGTTAGATGTTTTTTTTTTAAATTCTGACTTGCCTAAGCAGTAAGATGCACATCGACCTAAAAGATCTATTGTGCTTGCCGTCAGATGTTTTTTAGGTTAGTAGCGCTTCTCCTTTCCTAATGTAGCTGATAATACTTTCAGCCGAATATTTTCTTAGTTCATCGGGACTTAAAAATTCCCTGAAGAAAGATTCCCTTCTCATACCGTAAAGGGCCGGGCATTCACATATCATATGTTCGGCTGTTTCGTCTTCTTCTAGACATAGTCTGCACGAATCGACTAGATGCATTTTATTTAGGTGATATCGATTTGCTTTGAAGGGCTGAATAGCTCTTTTGGCCTGTCTTAGGCCTGGGATGTTTTCTCAGTATGAAAAACATTTGTTTTGTTCATAGTTTTTTATAACCAGATTTATGGATGATTTGGGGATGGCACAGAAGGGTTCCGGTCCAATGAAGGGGGTTTCCAAACCTTTTCTGGCTAGTTCATCAGCTTCTTCGTTACCTTCAATCCCCTTATATCCGGGGAGCCACCATAGTCTGGATTTGTTCCTGGACTTGAGTGTTTGAAGGGAATCAGCTGTAACTGAACAACAAAGCTTCTGGAGGTGTCAATACCACATGTTAAGTCTAATATATATAAATCCACCATTGACAGGCTATATCTTTTAAAATGTTAACATATTCAAGCTTTGTTTTGTCACAATGGCATGTGTATAAGGGTTGCTTAAAATAGATCGATTGAGTTATCTCTGAACGAACGTCAAGATACAAGTTGTTTTTGTATCTTTTTTTTTTATTCAATTTTTTACAAAGTGTGTTCTTCATTTCTTGGAAAAGTTTGCCTTTCACATGGTCTATAATTCATAAAATTTGGATTTGAAATAACACCGTAATTGGAACCACAAAAATCGTGTAGCCTATTATTGTAATCAGATCTAGCTATACGTACAGTAAATACAAAAAAAATGATTCGTGCTACTGGGGCTTAGAATGGGTTAACCAGATTTTTTTAAAAAGCAGTTGGCTGGCCACTAATACCATTTTGATTTCCACTCCAGATACCTATTTCCAAACGCTGGTAATAAATATCTGGCACTAATGGCTCATATAGTATCTCAAACCTAGCTTTTCTCTTCATTAGTGTGTGCGAATTTATTATTTTTGCGACAATGATGAGGAGTGACATCCTGTTTAATGTCGAATCCGAAGCTTCTAATGACAGTGTACTCTTGGATGTTGGTCAGATTTTCGACAGAGGTGGAACAGGGAAAAACGTAAGTATTGATAATTGATTTGAACCAGGTTACTGCACCCTTGCTGGCTTGCAAATATCTTAACAGAAATTATTAAAAGCATGCTTTTATAATGCATGCATATTAAAAGTTAATGGCTTTATAAATTCACTTTTAAGACCTCATTTTCCTATTTAGAATTTCTTAGATAATACCGCTCTTTAATTAGCTTACTAAGCTGCAACCACATTTTTTAGAAAACAAAATGGTAGATATTTTTGTAATGTTACAACAAAATTAACAACTTCCCCACTTAATCTCACTAACAATCCACTGTAAAAAGCTTCACAATTTTTAATACATTGTAACGCTTAACAAATGACTCTCATTCTATGAAAAATACTTTCCAACTATCCTCCGCAATGGTGCACAATTTGTATTATCCCACAATTAGCTAGATTAAAAAATTCAACGCCTTGGTTAATCCAGTTGCATAGTATCATTGCATTTCATCACGCATCTTGAACTATGGCACCATACATATATCCACGGCTTGTTCACTTCTAACCAAATATTATGTATCTCATCATCAGCTAAACCTAGTCTTAACACGTAAGGCGTGAAAGTTAACCCCATGACTTAATGCAGTTTCTCATGAAACAAGACAACAACAACAAAAAAAAAGACGACAACAACAAAAATACGAAATGCATCAAATTACATCCAAGAGGTGAACGAATTTAATGTCAACCAACAAACAAAAAATAAATACCTATGTCTGCTCAACAAAAAAAAAAAAAGCTTATAGATACATTTTCCATGATTTGTTACATTTTTGTTTTTATTTTTTTTACCTGCATCAGCCATTCCATCGAAATATTTCGAAAAATTACTTTTTGGCTTTAGAAATATAATTCTTGGTTCCATAGCCATTCGGACGGCTATCTGTTGGATTTCCTCCGTCGGCGTTGATGATGATGATGATGATGGTGGTGATGGAGAACTGATGACGCTCCAAATTAAAAGTTAAATCTGAGCGCACAAGATACGATCGCGGTATACGAATTTATTGCTTTTTCTCTTGGTCTTATTATTTTTTAATTGTTTATCACTTTTGGCGGTTTCATCACATAAAACTGCTTTTCAGATACTTTTTTGGTGTTCCTATAAAAATAAAAGTTTTATAAAATTTGTTTCTTTTTGGCGGCGGTTTCACACATTTTTTTTCTTCGCTTTTCTTGTTTTTCTTATTCTCGAGGAGAGGGGGGTGAAAATAACTGCAACTAGTTTTAGAAAAAATAAGTTCAAATTTCGTCACCAGATAAACTGTAGATGGTGGATTCAGATTTAGATTATGTCGGTGGGATTCTTTGATCTATCTCTGTCTTTCTCATTTCTTAAGGAAAACCGCAAAGAAAAAGGGGGTAAAGGGTGAACGAGGAAAATGAATTTAAAACTGTAACAACAGACCACAAACGCAATTGCAAAGCATCACGGAACAGAGAACACACGTTAAGCTTAAGCCAGCGCGGGGACCTCTCGAAGGAGACTGAATTAAGTGGATATTCCAGTCACACACATATGCCCGACACTGCACCCTGAAGTGAAACGAGAGTTTCCTGACTTTAAATTTAATGAATTTCAAGCAAAAAAAAAAACAACACGGAATCAACAAAGAAATTACAAAGAACAATTCCTCCACCACCTGTTGGGATACCATTACCACTTGCTGACCAGGTGAGTCGAGTTAAGGTATCTGCTTATGCTGGGAGCTCTCTTTTCAGAAAAGTGGTGGTGGTTGTGGTGAAATGGGAACGTTCATCGGAGTGGAATTTATCCAACTGTGGATAGGGTTTTCTCTGTTAATTCGGTAAGGCTGGAGCGGAGGAAATAACTTTGGCTTTGAAAAGGTTTTTTTTTGACAATTATGCACTAATGCAGGGGTTAGGGCATAATTTGACATTTTTGTTTTAATGACTTGCGATGAAAATAAAGACAAGGCGAAAGGTCCATTCTTTTTCATGGTACCTTTCATGACAAGTGTTGGCTAAGTATCGAAAATTGGGGTGCACTGGGTTGCAACAACAAGTACATACCATTCGTTAGGGTACATCGACACTTTCTAGGAACCTAATGCAATCAGCAATAGGGGAACAAAGTATACAGGAATATCGTTCAAACCTCTGCACGATATAGAGCTGGTCAAAAAACCCCGCAGAGCGAATGAACAGCAACACTCCGGATCGCAGGGGCTTTGATTAACAGCCAGTGGTCGGACGCAATAGAGCAAAACATCGACTTAAGTGGCGCGAAGTTATAACCGACCAACTTGAAGTGCGCAACTGAAGGCAGTTAGCTAAGGACCCGGCTAATTAGAAGGCAATGTTGGTTGAGGCCCAGATTCCTTACGCATTGTAGCACCACTGAAGTATGTAAGTGAACTTGCCAGAGTTTGTATAATTTGCAAGCGCAGGCAGAATTATACGGAATATCGAAGGCTCGGTAGAGGTGACTATTTAATGGGCATAAATATTGCAACTCTATGGAACCTTAATAAGGCCACAAGATTCGACAAATGCTATCATTTTTTCAGCTTTACCAAAGTCTTTTAAAGGCTTCAAGAAATTCAAAAAATAGGGTTGGTAACGTTTGCCCCAAAACACAATCCCCAAACGAAAATCCCCAAACTCGAAATCCCCAAACGAAAATCCCCAACTCCCAAAATCCCCAATGAGAGAATCTACAAACCTAATATCCCCAAAACAAATATATTCAAGTAGTGAATCATGCGATCAAATCGCGCCGCGCGATTTGATCGCATGATTCACTACTTGAATATATTTGTTTTGGGGATATTAGGTTTATGTATTACAGCAAATGTAATCCAAAAAATCAAAATGATAATGCTTGTAACGTTTATTAAAATAAAAATACATTTTCGAAATCATTAACAAAATAAATATTCATATACAGATAACATAACAGTAATGGTAACAAAATGAAATTTCTTTGAAAGTCTTTAATGAAACAACAACAAAAAAAATGAAAAAAAGTTTTTAAAATTGTCAATCCAATAAAAAGGGTTCCTAACTTTTAACAGTTATATATTATAATTTAACAAAGACATATGTTTTTCTGAAAACTAAATGCACATAATTTATATGTACACAGACTCTGGGGATTTGGAGATTTCGTGGGGATTTTGACAAAAAATATTGTTTAGGTGTGGATTTAATCAATGTGCATTATCTCAATGGGGATATTAGCTAGGTGGATGAAAATTTTTGGGGATTTTGATCAATGGGGATTTTTTTTTTGGAGATTCTGTACGACACCCCAAAAAATATCCTGTGCAAAGAATGAAAAAATGCAATGCAAGTGTTGGGATACCATCCATTGGACACTTAATAAAGATTTCTTTTGGTGAAGTTGTATTGAAAAGTAATTTTCTTCAACAGATTTATTTTACGATACTGAAAAGAGGAATATTATCTTTTTGTATTTAGAAACACGATAAAGTACGGCTAATCCACAAATAAGACCGGCTAAAAAGTGTTTTCCATGAGAAGGATCAGTAATTGAAAATCCAGAAACCAATCAATATAGCTAATTCACAAAAAAAGACCGAAACAGACAGGGAAACAAGTGTTTCCTGTGAGAAGAATCAGTAATTCAAAATCAATCATCCCTTATCACATCTCGTAGAGCATTGCAAGATCAGCGATCATAGTCTGCAGCAATGAATCAATACCCCAAATTTCATGGCCAACTTATCAAATCCTTTTAAAGGCATCAATAATGAATATATTAGAGGTTTAAAATGCCTTTACGTACCAGAACTTAAGGTCGTTTAATTGTCTATATCTGATGGTACTGATCTATCGACAAGATTTGGTAAAGTATCTTCAGATATAAGAAGGACCGAATTCATGCAACGTAGAAATAACAGTTTTTTAATGAATCGACTTGCGATCGGTTGAATTTTGCGAGATCAGATTCGTCAAACTCGATCAAATTAAGGCAAAAGATAAATATTCCAAGATCAGTAACTTCAGGTGAATATACTGCCATTTTGTTGGATATAAAATGATAGAGCTTCGCATGACCTTCCCGGTATTTGAAAAAACATTGAACAAAAACAGGAATATCTTCATTGACAATAAAACTAACGATTATTTAAATAATAGCTCTAAATATGCTTCTGATGCCGATGTTATTAATGTGCCTTTCACCATACGAAATACAAAACCTATAACAGTTGTTATGTTAATGTCATGTGGATGTTGATCTGTTAATATATTTCTGACATAACCCTCGATGAAAAACGTTTTCGCATCCGTATTCTTGTGTGATCATCACCTGATTGCATCTCAATTTGATGTTACCAGATCAGTACTGCATTGCATGATCACTATCATCGGATGGATGACATATTATTAAAAAGCTTTTATAGGAGGAGATTCTTTAAAAAAAAAATAACCATTTCTCAAGACATTGATCCAAAATTGATCAAAAGTATGGTACAATGATTCCCCCGCCACAAAAATCATTAACACCCGCGGCTGTTATCGCCATTTAAAATTGACATTCTGCTCAAAACTCTCAAAGAAAACTAATTTCAAGCCCAAAATGTTGGGGTAAAAGTAATAATACAAAGAAATTCAACAGTAAGTCCAAGCAGGGGGTCTCAGGGGGGGCAACATATTCAAAGTTTGCATACTTCCAATTTCGAACCCCCATCCCAAATCGCACAGTGAGCCCAAGCATAGAGGATTTATACTTTGCATACCTACATTCGGGTGCGAGTTTTGTAGTACGCAAAGTTTCAATATGTGTGCAACCCCCCTTCTTGGGCTCACTATTGGATTTGGATTCCATGCTAGGTTGGATGTATGTAAAGAAAATAAGCCCCACAAGTAATATGCATTATCAGCCGTGGGGATGATTTCCATTTCGAAAAAGAAATAAACCTCAGGGGGTTATATCCTTGTATATGGGGGGTTATTGCACTGCACTATTGGTACTACTCAGTTAATTTATCAGATCATGAGAAGCGAACCAGGTTTAAGCCTTGGATCGACGAGATAAAACGAAGTTTTTTTCATGGAAGATTAATAGTAAGGACGACAACTATTTAAATGCTACCGCAACTGAATGGTGTTTGGTCATACGGAAGTGCATATATTACAGAATTCAAATTCAAGATGTTTGCAAAAGAGCTAAGAGGAGATGAGCACAGGATTCACCATCACGTGCAACCATGTGAACCACAATTTCAAGGTTATAGAGCAATTCTGGTGTGCATATGCTCCGACCTTCATGTGGTATACACCATTGCTATAAAAAAAAAGCTCCCCCTCTAAAATATCTGAAGCGTATAGTTAACACATAAAGTAAATGCCTTTATTTTCCATCTAATACCAAAATAAACGTGTTCAAACAAAAGATATAAAAAAATATTTAAATAAATATTTATTAAAAGCTTTACCACTTTAACTCTTATCACAACCATATACCCAACAGATACCACATTTCGCAAATATTTACGTTGACATCTTTTCCATCAATTTGACAGAAAAACTACAAAAGCAGAGAAACAGACGCATCTAAGTGCGAGTACTTCACAGTACAATACCATTATAAAATCAGCTCTCATTGAACTTTGTATTTTTTTGAAATGAGCAATTATCTGCACTTTTAGATAAGAAAAACCACTCAGCACGTAACCGCTCATTCGGAGTATCTATATACTCATTGGCAAGTGGCTTTTTGCACCACTACCTTGCTACTACTGAGTCATAATATTTCTTGTATTTTTATTACAAAATAAGCACACACATGGGTGTAGATTGATGATATCTACCAAACAAAGTTGTCAATTATTACCTATTTCCTTCTAGGGTTATGATTGGGGTGATAACGAGTTATCTAAGAGCTTTTTAGAGGCTATTTCCGAGCATTACACCATGACATTGAATGAGTGGTGTTTTTGACACTTTGTGCGTCCGATATGGTTGTGCGATTTTTGTTTATGTTCGCAATGGAATATTGACGAATTTAAATTTTAAAATCAATCATCTTGTTCCTGACATATCTAGGCTGACTAAATACTTGAAATCATATAAACACATTATCAGTTCTTGTTGTCGGAATTCGCAACATGTCGAAAACGGTGTATAGATACCTTTCTGTAAAGTGTTTATTTTGTTTTACTTAGGTAAACACGTAAAAAGGTTTGTTTTAGTAAAATGTCTACTTGTCGTATCTGCAAGGTATGGTATTTTTAAACGTATCTTAACTAAGGTATCCATTGAATAAGTACATATAGAGAATACCGAAAACGTGTATATGTACATTTTTTTAAAGACTTCTAAGTTAAATGTCTTAAATGACTCAACTCATACCAAACATGAATGAGTGTTCCACTTCTGATGCAAACATGGAACTCTATGAAATCATCGAGTGACGAAATGGACTTGTATGTTTAGTGATCCATCAATGTAATTAGACCTTATCGTGTACACATCGGTTCAAAGATACCTACGAGGCATTAAATTTCTTCAAGCTACCATGCCGTAAAGATAAATTCAATTTTCATTCCAAAAGATAGGTTCAATACTTTCGGTGATGATTAATTTTTGGAACCACAGGTTGTTTTATTTGTAAATGGACTCCGGATATTTTTAAGAACGTATTTATAACTATGACAAACTTAAGATGAAATTGCACTAGTATGGTGGGAATAGATTGAGGAAAATCTCTGCTACAGCGACTATACAAAAGCTCATCTCTCCAACCGTAGCTGTCAAAGTGCCTAGTTCCGCAGAACTGGATGTGAAAATTGGATATCCTCTCGAAAATCCCCAATTCAGCTCATATACTGATTCAATGAAAATCGTAATAACTGTCTCCCCAAATACCTTACCGGTTTTACGAAATAAATTTTATACAGTAGAACCCTTCAAAAGTGAATGCAAAGGAGATCCCTTCGAAGATCAATGATTAGCATCTACTCAAAAATTTAGAGTTCAATCAAAGGACTTAAATCCAATTGGAATTTTCTAAAACTGGCAGATGATAAATTATGAGACTGTGAAAGCATATCATATGCAACGGCACATTTCTGCTCATAGATGCTGCTTGCATTAAGCACGCTGTGACACAGGTCTGATAGTGCTAAGAAGCTAACATGATCTTAACATGATCAATACTTCTGGATTCCTGAGAATAAAGGAGTTAAAAGCAACTTCAGTGGTCACTTTTTGTAGTCCACCCAACAGTCTCATCAATATAGAAGTGAACTTTTCAGACACAGGCGATATGAAGGAGAACTTTTGTTAGTCTTCGGTTTTGTAATTTCTAAGAATGGGAAGGGTTGGGATTAGTATTACCAGTTTTACTATATTTATAAAATTTTATATGGCAATATAAAAGTTCAATCCACATACAAAATCCAAGTGGGATGAGCAGCTGGATTATAAGAAGCTACCAGATTGGGAAGGATGCGGGAAGGTTCTGAACAAAAGATGTCAGTATCTGGAAGCGCGAGACAGCAAGCAGATACGATCATTGTAGCCTAGCAATCCACATACGAAATCCAAGTGGGATGACCAGCTGGATTATAAGAAGCTACCAGATTGGGAAGGATGCGGGAAGGTTCTCAACAAAAGATGTCAGTATCTGGAAGCACGAGATAGCAAGCAGATACGATCATTGGAGCCTAGCAATCCACATACAAAATCCAAGTGGGATGAGCAGCTGGATTATAAGAAGCTACCAGTTTGAGAAGGATGCGGGAAGGTTCTGAACAAAAGATGTCAGTATCGGGAAGCGCGAGACAGGAAGCAGATACGATCATTGGAGCCTAGCAATCCACATACAAAATCCAAGTAGGATGAGCAGCTGGATTATAAGAAGCTACCAGATTGAGAAGGATGCGGGAAGGTTCTGAACAAAAGATGTCAGTATCTGGAAGCGCGAGACAGCAAGCAGATACGATCATTGGAGCCTAGCAATCCACATACAAAATCCAAGTGGGATGAGCAGCTGGATTATAAGAAGCTACCAGATTGGGAAGGATGCGGGAAGGTTCTGAACAAAAGATGTCAGTATCTGGAAGCGCGAGACAGCAAGCAGATACGATAATTGGAGCCTAGCAATATATGGTCCAATAAACCGAAGTCAGAAGCGTCTTTTGATCAAAGTACTCAATCGTTCCTTACTGCTTGTTCATGTCTTCAGTCAAGACAGCAACCATTTTATCTTAAGCTGTTCAAAGTTTACTAGGTTGCAAGTTTTAGATCGATTTTCAAATGCCAAGAAATTAGTACTTTGCTTGAATTGTCTTAGATTGGGCCATGGTGTTGCAAAGTGCACATTAACCTATAGATGCAAACATTGCAAACAATCATATCAACGATTTTTGGAAAAGTCCACATCACAAGAGAACAAGCTTAAAGGCCTAGAAGAACTGGCATCTACAGAAAGAGGATTGAGATCAGGATGACTGTATTTACCAACTGTTGTAATAAAAACCAATCTACATATGCACAAAATAAAACGATGACCAGAAACCTGTCTGTGCGCGTAATATTCCAAAAATTACTGGATCGACTTTTTGGCACAATTGGATAGCTTACACTCTGAGTCAGCATTTACGGTATTTTTTATGACAAAAAAGTGCAAATCCAGAAACACAGCAACAACCATGTTCACATCGAAATAGACAGTGCAAGACACCACTATTTTTATAGGCCGTGTATTTTATATGGCAAATGACACATTAACCAAATCGGTATCAACTGCAAATTTGGAGCATTCGGGATATATATCTTTCTTTCGATTTGCACATCGCTGAGTCATTGTTTTCAAGGCTAAAAAATGGTGGCACTGTACTGTATCTAAGCGCGTATCATGAGAAAACTTTTGAATGGAATTTTAGGATAAGCTGTTAGCTTTACATCCTGGGTCACCGATTTTATAAAAAAACGATCATTGTAAGAAATGTACTACTATTACGTATAACAGATGATAGAAGGCCCAGGAAGCACTGACACAGTACTCCTTGATATGCAAATCAAGAAAAACTGTTGAACGAATTTTAGTAAAATATGCCCTGACCATTAATGATCACTTTTATCTAGGGAAATGTAAGCATTCCTACAAAATATAGAGACAACCGTGGCTTAGTAAAAACACAAGCTGGCTAATTTTTATTGCATGTAATCTCCTAAGAGCCGGTTAATCGACCTGAGTTAAACCATATCAATAAGTCTAGAGTTAACGAACCAATATTGTTAGGTAAACTCTATGTTAACTCATGTTTCTCTAGGATCATCCTTAAACTAGGATGATCACGCAATAAAAACCCGGCCCTACGAATCACACAAAGAAAACCATGAAAGAAAATATCTGTAGCGGCAGCGGTGGCGAAGAGATGCATAATGACACATCCCAACTTCTTTGCCACTGTCCAAGTTTTTGTCACTTTAAGAACGAATCACATGGAGGCTCACTATATAGGTTTGAGAATTTAGTTCTAGCAAAGGAAATGATTCTTGATCTAAGATTATTAAAATTTGATGCTTTGCCTTTGTCAATACTATCAGCTTTGGGTACGATAAAAACCTCGATGTAAGAACATCAAAATGTAAGAAACTTGTCAACACAAACGCAAGGCATTGACATTTGATAGTTCCCCTGTGTCAATCTATCATTAGCTCTTGGGTAGGACTTGAACCTAGATCTAAGAAATACAAAATTTAAGAAACTTTGTATGTCAGCAGAAACTCAACCTTGATCTTAGTTTAATAGTTCCCTTCTGTCAATGTAACATTAAATTTTGGGTAGGACATGAACCTAGATCTATGAACATTGAAATTTTAGAAATTACGTATCTCTATAGCGAACTTTGATCTAAAAATACTGAAATTTGAGTGTTATCATGCGTTAATGTACCATTAGCTGTTTTGGGTGGGATATGATCCAAGAATATTGACATTTAACAGCATTTGTATGTCAAGATAAATTGTACTTTGATCTAAATAGAATGCATTTTGATAGTTTACCTCAGAATTTATCATTATCTTTAGGTAGGATATGAACCTAAAACTAGAAATGTTAAATTTAGAAACCACTAGCATCGGGTAGGACATGTACCTGCACTTTCGGTCGAATACACCTCATCAAATTGTTGCACAACTTGATACCGTTCAGTTTAACAGTTTTCCACACAAATCAAATGGGAAGTAACTGTAGAGTTATATAAGTTTAGTAGCTCCAATAAATCCACCTTCCTACGCTCCCTCTCGCTTTTTATTCGAATTAACCATTTGAAGTAGACATCGCATTGGTTTATAACCAAACAAAAATCATTCACTTCCAAAAATACTCATACATTTGATCAACCAAACAACTTCAAAATGACGTAAGACTACCGTCTTGATTTTATGCAGTTGTTCAGCCATAAACAAATAAACAACAAATTAAACCAAGAAGTAGACTCAGACAGAAATATAAAACAAAAACCTTCCCCTCCCCCCAAACGCCGACATCATTTCAATACGATAAAACAGAGTTAAAGAAAAAAAACGCAAAAAAAATCTAATAAACTATCCACATTCCACATATGTAACTATCCTCCAGCAAAGTATCTATCCATCCATATCCATATGTAAATGTATTCGTTTTGTGCAAAAACTTTTTTTTTGCAGACATTTTTAGTTTCATTCACGCGAAAAAAAAATATAAAACAATTCCACACATTCACATCTTACCAACCATTTGGTAGGTAACTACAGTGCCTGCCTATTTGCTTCTAAGGTAGCTGCAGAGATTTGTGACCCCCATGAGAATAGAATGAAAATCGAAAAAAAATGGGTAAAAGAAAAATTCCTATCCACATACCAAAACTAGAAGTGTAAGAATAAGTATATTGCGATTGCCTTCGTTGTCTTCGTTTATGGCCAATGGAATACCAAATTGCATTTTCCTTCTTCAAATGTGCAGCGCGAATTTGAGGTGACAAATTTAGCTCACATTTACATTTCAGAACACGATTATACCACCGATAGATACACGAAAACCCCGCATAGATACATTTTATTTTTTGCAATAAAATTTTAATTCAAAATTTGGGTTACACTTTTATGCTGGAAAAGCTCGATATTTGCATTTTTGCTCTCGTATTGAGGGTGCACACTTCACAGAAATATCAAATTCACAATCTCGATCCAAAAACTAATAACAAAAAGCCCACCATAACAAAGAAGAAGAAAAACAAGAAATCCACGATAGAGCTGGCTATACCGAGTGCTTATTTTCCGATCGCAACACCCAGCGCGATGGAGTGTAAATGTTCAACTGAATCAAAGTTGAATTGGCCCGTCTCATAAGCCGGGTAGAAGTAAGAGTAGAGCGGTAGGTAGGTAGGTATATGTAACAGCTGTTTTGTCAGAAATGTTGCTACTAACACCAGTAACCCGGTATATACACGTTTGGCAGCAGTAAACGTTTTGCGTCACAATAACAATATCGGTACGATCCGTCTTTTTAGATGGTTGAGGTCTGAGGAGTATCCGTACATACACCCGAATACCGATACGGATCAAACAAGTGAATTTTATTCGGGCTACGTCTTGTGTCTTGATGAATTTATTTCCACCAGCAGAATAATGACAGCGCGCCGCTGCCGCCGTTAGACAAGAAGGCCAGAGGTTGTTGCATAGAATAACAGTCAGTCGGCTCAAAAGACTTGGAGCTAATGATCATTTTTATTCATTTTATCCACTTTATTCGCATTTTAATGTCTCTGGTGAGCGCGCATGATAACGACACTGATGGTGCGATCATCATGATCGTTATGATCGCGTTGATGAGGTCGTTCTGCCACATAAGAGTGGTTACTGCGCCACACTGCATATCAATATCAAATTGAGTTTGATTGAGTGATTTATGAGTGGTTTCGTAGGGGTTTTCCTAATCAAATTCTGTCTATCCATGGGTTTTTGGTTTTAAGTGCGTTTTTTACACTGGCAATTCCAGAACCATAAAATTGATTTTTATTGTCAGATTTTTGTTGCAATTGATTTTTAATCAAAATGATCGTCGTTCAGCACACGGAAGAGAGAGAGACGAGACAAATTTCGCTGATTTTTTGCGTATAAATGGGAGAAAGTGCGATAAGTGGGGAAGTGGAGCAGTGCTGAGAACCTTTTTATGCGCTCGTATCTGCTTGTCGAAGTTTGCTTTGTTTTATTCAATTCGCATTTGAGGTCGAATGGAAATTGAAATCAATTGTTTTGCAGATAAAGAGACGGAAGGAATATGTTTGTTTTTTGGATTATTTACAAGTGCGACAGAGTATCTTTTTGATAAGATGACGCCCTGCGTCATAGAAGTCAATTGGTAGTTGATAGTTGTATCTGTGCAGTAAATGGGGTTGTAGTAAAACGTTGGAAGGTCCCCTCTTTCGATATCAGTGGATGAAAATAAAAAAATAAAAATAAATGAGGCATGATAAGGTATCTATGCATTTACTTTGATAGGGCTAGATATTTAGGGCCACTTGCACGAAGGCATATAATAAACGACTCAGTCATTTTCTGGTTGGTTATTTAAGGCAACGAATGTATAGTTGAATACGTTGCTACAAGTGGACATTAGTGAATTTAATCGGGCTTATCGTTTATATTTTAGATTCATTCAAATCGTTGGGTTTTTACAAAATTATGCGGCTTGAGCGTGAGAGTATACAAATGAATGAGGCATATGAAAAGCCCTTACTGCGACATCAACCTTTCCGATGTATTTTTCAGATACATCCTTCAAACTAAAAACGAATTAAGTAGATCATTGCTTCCCAGCTTTTTGTGATGCAGAACTGCTATGGAGACGGATACGTTAAATAAAAGGTATCTCACGTTCAAAATTTATTAGGTTATATCGCCCATTTTTGTTATTGTAACATTAGTAAAATTACCATAAAAGAACCATGAAAGGTTAAACCTTTAACAACGTGTGCAAATCATGAAATTTTTTTTTCAGTGATCCGTTCCGCGTATTATATGATTTTTAACCTCGCTATATCTAACCTTTTGGCAAATCGACTATTCGACACTTGTTGGCCAAATTAGAGACAACTGGTTCGATAAATAATCAGCTAATATCCGTATATCACAGAAATTCAAGGTCTTCTGAACGGAAAAACCCATGCCAGTCAATTTCTTGTCGTTTATAAAAAGCGACCTTACTGCGGCATCAATGAATTTTGTATCTGCAAACAAAAAACATTGTGGAGCAACATGTTCGTCAGTACCCAGGACTTTTCTTCACAACCATTCATGTGTGCATGTACATTTCTGCACGATGGTTAGACCTCCTGTTTTATGACGAATCCGAACGGTTAAGTTGGGATAACTTTTTCTTGACAATTGATACTACTCGGGTGATTTGTCAGATTATCGCGAGAGGAGGGCCAGTTGAAAATCATTCAGATGCTACTACGGCTGAGGATCAAACCTAGAATCCTTCTGCGCGGAAGTTCATACCACTAGCCATCGTATCACTAAGATCGACTTGTATCTCCGTAATCCAACGTATCAACTGAACTTAAGGTCAATGACAACAACCATCGCCATATGATAGCTAGTGGGCTCTGATGCAGTTGAAGTTGATCCACATTTTAGTCAAAAAAATAATTTTTAGCGAAGAGGTTTATTTATAGAACATTATTCCTCAAGAAATAAACCTCTGTGCTAAAAAATTAACAAGCAAAATTGTCGGATTTAGAAGCATTCTAATACATATGATATCCACCAGAATTTAATTCGAGAAGATCACTGTTTGGTTTGAATTTTGGTCTTAAACAGATCAATGATAAGAAATATCTTTTGAATTGATTGTAATAGATACAGACGATGCGACATGTGGTTTCAAGAGGACCCCTTACAGCAATGAACAATCTGAGGGCATGGTTATCTCGTGGGGTGGCAACTTGAACTGCCCACCAAGCTCGTGCAATTTAGCACCTATATACTTCTTCCTTATTGGCTATCCTTAATAGCATGTATTTTTGCTAATTAATGCCATGAAAGTCAATTTGACGAATGTCATCCACCAAATCCAGTCAGATTTATGAGACAAAGCCATCGGAGTGTGAACAAGAAAATCCTGAACTACGATATATTGCATTTCAATATAAAAATTAAAAATTAAATGCATATCTCACGCACAACTTGATATTTCAATAACCTTTCTTTCAAAAACACCGAAATAGGCGGTTCAGGTTTATTGGAGGGTACGAACTATTTTTAGGAAATAATTAGCTGTCCCTTCTGGATTCACTCGAAGAATATGGTTTTTCAAACATATCTAGGTATTGGGGTGTTTGTATTCAACTCCTTAGGGATGGTTTTTAAAAATCTTTTCTCAGGGCCGCATAAACCAACGCATTTTTTCAACTAACTATACTGCTTTGCTGTCTGAAATCCATCAGAAAATGCCTGGATAGTGGTGCTTATAACATATCCATCTCACTTTGAGGATAAAATGTCAAATTTCAGCACTTTATGTCCTGCAGGGAAGTCATTAGTCTGTGGATTGTAAGTCTGCCAGTAACAGAACAATTTTATCTATATATCTACTATGGCAAACAAATTATGTAGCTGTTTCTTACAACTGTTGATGTTTGCGAGGACCTACCCAGGATCTACACTTTTATGCCAAATCGGAATGCCTGAGTTAAGCTTTTCATGATTGATGTCCTATTAGGATCGCCCATTTTAAATTTAGAACCATTTTTGCTGTATCGTTTGTACAGCGTTGATATTTTAAAGTTGTCTGTTTAGTGAAGAAGGATAGGGGAGCACATAGTAGCAGTTAGTCAGAATCTTTAAACTTCGATTAGCAATTGAGCCTTTCACAAAACAGTTTGCATAGAATTGTGACTAAAGATCCGCATTTGCATGCTTACAAGGTTCAGTTGACACAACATTTGAAGATTGTATCTTATAGCAATAACAAGTGGATGGTGAGGTTTGAATAAAATGCGCCCATTTCGAACTTGATGACAAGCTGAATTTTCGCATTTGGGTAGATGACAATCCAAAAGTGATAACCAAGAGTCCCATGCGATTTTTGTTTGTTAGCTAAGTGTTGGGGCATTCGTTACGGTAACATGGCTTTAAATTGCTTAAATGGATCTCGAAGACTTCTGCTTTCAACCATCCACACAGCAACAGTTGAATTGTTGAAAGAGATTTTTTTGTTTTTTTTTTTCGAAGGAAATAATTTTTTGACAAAATTGAGCCTCCAAAATGATAAAAAAAAATTTCGTCAAGAGGACCAATGAGTGTTGTCAGTAACAAGACAGGTATTTAACGGATATTCACCCCTATATCGAGGAAAGTGAGTTCCAAATCTCAATTTGCTTTCGAGGTATCCGTTATGGAACAAAATAAAAAAGCATTCAATCGCGTTTGTTTGATTTCGCAGCAATTCTTCGTTGGACAACTGCAGCTGGTGCGCGATCACGTGTGTTACAATTCGGAAGATCTGTTTTAAATGCTAATCGGAACGGATACCTCTATAGGGATGATTGTGTTCCAAAAGTTGTCCCACGATATTCTTTGAATAAAACAACCTCGTTAATCACACGAGTTAACGCAAACCTGATGGACCGAATTTCTATCTGCGAATCGCTGCTGAATCGCAATTAAATCGAATCATTTCTGAAGCGGATGGTGACTGGTGATGTTGCATGTTGGATGGTGATAAAAACATGATCACTTACGACAACCCCAAGCAAAAACAGCCGTGGTCGAATATCGGTGACCTGGCGGACACGGTGACCAAACCAGGATTGCAGACAGATTGGTTATGCTGTGTGTTTGGTGGGATCGGCAGGGAATCGTCTAAAGTAAAACTCTTATTTCGGAAGGACGAAGAAGCGACAAGCTTTGACCAATAGGTGAGGAATTGTGTTTCATCAGGACAAAGACAATCCACACACATCGAAAGTGACTCGCCAGAAGCTGGGTTGGGAGATATGTATGCATACTTCTGATAATCCGGACCTGGTATCAAGTGATTACCACCTGTTTCTGTCCATGGCAAGCAATTTAGCTGGTAAAAGTTTGTCCAGAAGCGACCAGCTTTGACCAATAAGAGAGGAATTCGGTTCCATCAGGACAGAGACAATCCACACACATCGAAAGTGACTCGCCAGAAGCTGGGTTAGGAGATTTGTATGCATCCTTCTGATAGTCCGGACCTGGTATCAAGTGATTACCACCTGTTTCTGTCCATGGCAAGCGATTTTGCTGGTAAAAAGTTTGTCCAGAAGCGACCAGCTTTGACCAATAGGAGAGGAATTGTGTTTCATCAGGACAACGACAATCCACACACATCGAAAGTGACTCCCCAGAAGCGCCGGGGAATTGGTTGGGAGATTTTTATGCATTTTTCTTAGGTCTGTCCACGGCAAGCGATTTTGCTGGTGAAAATCTCACCTCAAAAATAAGAAGAAGACTGTCACAAAACTTTGTCAATAGGAAAAAGGGTTTCTACGAAAGATATTAATGAAATTATCTTAAAAATTGCAAGAAGTAATCAAACAAAACGGATCGTTCTAACTACGCTAAAAACAGCCTTCAATTTCACCCAAAAAAAGGGTTTCTTATGAATACACCCTTTATTTGGTTTCATAGTTCGACAGATACAAAAATACTCCTGATACATCTATTCCAAAAATAAACTTTAGTCCTACCTCTCCAAAAGTTCAAACCAATTAAATAGTAAAAGCTTTCTCCAGTCAAAACAATCACTCCACCTCCAGATCCAATCAACAATTTTAGTTAACCCACGACAGCTCATATCGGAAAATTTAATTTGCAGATGCAAATCATCATCTGACAAGTGGCCTTTTACAAACACCAAACTAGCTCAAGGATATTCGACTAAAAATCTTCAAACGTCCACTCACTGTCAGAAACGTAGACCAAACCACGTTGACAAACTATCATTCATAGCCAACCACCTGTTGTACAAGATACAATCAAAGCGCAGCCCGTACACCCTGTGCTGACTACCAAGGAAAAGCATTTATTTGCCTAATAAGAGGTGTGGTTATGACAAGACACGAAACCACTATTTCTTTTTTCTACATCGAATATAACTGTATCACTGCTAATCGAAGTAAATGTCAGGATCAAATTACCAAAAAAAAAAGTTGCAGTGTTGATAGCAACAAGGTTCGGTTGGGTCTGCATATCTAATTAGGCTTTTCCCTAAGGTGGAGTGGTATACCCGGCCGAATAAAACCACACAACACGATGTCAAATTAATGTCTCGACAACTTGGCGAATTGAAAGACTGTTATACTTGTATTACTTTACGTTGTCGGCTACAAAGGTCACGTTTACTTTGGCAGTTGGTAAATCAAGGTGGGGCCTCCCATACCACACCAATTTGTGTAACCCCTCCCCCATTGTCGAACAAAACTACAGGTTAACTTCTCTCTAACAAGGGCTAATTTATTTAGATACCAATTGCGCGTACATATATACCGTAAAACAGTGAAAATCAATTCACACCTTAACACCTCCAAAATGCGGTGCATAGTATAGTATAGGCGTGGTGCGACTCTACATCCAATTTGTGGCCAATATTGTTGGCACCTAATTTTCAAATGCAAGCTTGGTTCCTGTATGCGAACAGAGAGCCGGTATTGGTATTCAATTGAAATGCCTTTCCAATTGCAACGTATCTGTAGCTATGTTCAGTATCACCATCAGAGATTTAGTTACATTGAAAGGTCAATTGAAATGCGCGATTGTCGACAATGTATGCGGTGACGAAGTGCAGTGCATAGTTTGGGATCTAATTTGACGATTGTCACAAAACAGAAATTAATTACGATCGAATGTTTGATAAAGTCAAACGAGCTCTAAATACACGATTTCATTAAGGTGACGATGAATCTAATCTATATCCGACGAAAGAACATGATTTATAATTATTTTTGATTGTTTTATCATTTTTTTTTCGAACTTCGATTTAGAACGTCGTCGGTCGCTTCGGTCATGTTGTAAGTTAATGACAAATGATGTCATTTCCTAACTCACACTTTAGGTGTAATCGGGTTAAAGTGTTTGCAACACAAGATACCTAGTGATAAGTGTTGATAGCACTCCAAAAAATGCGATTTTATTCCACTCGAGTCAGGCACTTTTCCTAACAAATACTGCTAAACTCCGCTGTTTGAAGTAATGGACTTAAAATCAAGGAAGCGCATACTTTTGATTTACTAAAACAATTTCAATCTATTTTCCTTCGTTTGCTGTAGGTATATGTATAGCTCGGTTGTAGTCTATCTGCAAAAGATACTTGTACAACGAATGCTTTCTGCTCATTTAATCGAGCGATTAAAGTGGCGGATGGATAAGAAAGATACAAAAAGACCACTCGAAACCGGGAAGAAGATTCACTTGTACTCGTATATAGATGGTTTTTGTGCAAACATCTGTTATGTGCAGGCGAACCGTTTAACGTGTATTACTGCGTTAACAGAAAGAGGAAAAACCAACAACAACAACCAGAGCGAAAGATAATAGAAAGAGTGGTTGAGGTATAGCGGAGCTTCAACGTTATTGTTAAATTATAGTTTATTGTGTGGGTATTTCGATCGCATTGTAGATACTTAACGTATACGGAACGTTTTAAATCTCTGTTGGGATACAGTGGAAGACGATAAAAGTGAACCTTTATAGAGTTTGCAAGGTGGTTACTATTTTCGAGCAAAATGACACATGTATCTAAATATACAAGGTGGCGCTACTTTTGCGCCTTATCCTCCTATCAGAAAATGCAATAAAGTTTGAGATTGGCCCCTAATGTCAGTTCTGTTTTGACATTTGTGTAGTAAACACATGCGAAATACACGTTAATAAACAATGTTACGCTACACTGCTCCAGAACGCGGAATATTGGTGACTATTTATTTGAGCAATAATCGGTCGGTGACTTTGGCACAACGTGAATTTCGTCGCAGATTTCCTAGCCGTCCAACACTGCGACGTTTAGCCGCTCGCCTCGAAGAGACTGGCACAACACGAGATGCTGCCAGGCGTGGCAGACCCAGGAATAGCCGTTCTGCAGAGAATATTGCTGCTGTTGCCGAAGATGTCATGGAAGCGCCGTCGACATCGACCAGACGACGTGCCACGCAAATGGGTATCAGTCGACGGTCTTTACAGCGAATTTTGGTACAAGATTTGAAGATGTTTCCGTACAAAGTCCAGACGGTGCATCAGCTGTTAGCTGCTGACCGCCAATCGCGTCTAACATACGCTCAAGCCATCCTTAATCACCACCAAGAGGAAGATGATTTTTCATCAAAAATAATCATGAGTGATGAGGCCCATTTCCATCTTAGCGGGTACGTAAATAAGCAAAATTTACGCTTCTGGGGCACTGAAAATCCGCGTGTAACCCACAAAGAGCCATTACACCCGCTCAAAGTCACTGTATGGTGTGCTGTTTTCGCTGGAGGAGTCATCGGACCTTTTTTCTTCGAAGACGTCGCGGGCCAAACGGTTACGAGTTCTTTTTGCCGCAACTTGATGAATTGGGAATGGAAAACATGTGGTTCCAACAGGACGGTGCAACGGCACACACTGCACGTGCCACAACCGATATGCTGAAGGATGCATTTCCCGGGCGCCTAATCTCCCGTTTTGGCGATTTGCACTGGCCAGCAAGATCGCCTGATTTGACCGCTCCAGACTTTTTTTTGTGGGGCTTTTTGAAGTCGCGGGTTTATGTCAAGAAGCCTCAGACTCTTGCAGCTCTTAAAGACAATATCCGCCGGAAGTTTTGGCCAAAGTGATGGAAAATGCCATAAAAAGGGCTCAAATGACAATCAACTGTGGCGGCGGCCATTTACATGACATCATATTCTCGACTTGATGTAAAAAAAATTAAAAGACCAAATAAAAATAATCCACAAGAAGAATCAAAGTTTTTCATTTTTTTTAAATTACAGCCAAAAAACATCGGAAGGCGCCACCTTGTAGTAAATGGAGAATTTCTGCCTTAAAATTTGCTTTCATAACTTGCTGTGCATTTGCTATGTCCCTACTTGGAAGGTAATATCAAAGAGTATAGAACTACATAGAGTACGCATCACAGCTAAAAATGTTGTAGCCGCATCGACTATTTTGTTGTTTGATGCCGGGGTAGCAATGTGAACACTGGGGTATCAATATAAGTAACCCACATAGTGAATTATCGTTGTATGAGATTCGAACTCTATCTAGTTCTATACTCTTTGGTAATATGCATTAAAAAATCATCCAAAACTCACAATCGTCTGAAAATGTTTGTGAGATTCATCACAAAGTTCGATGGTTCGGAAAACAGTAACCACACGTCAAAAAAAAAAACACTTTTCTCAAGACTCCGACGGGAATATTCACGGTGTTTTGATTTATTTGAATTTAAATTTTAGTGTCCCAAGGCACAAAAATCCTTCTTCTTCTGAAGTGTTAAATTGCAACTTTATAGAAAACTCAGGTGCACTCTTGCAGTTTTTACCTTATTTTGGTCAATCCTTCTGGTCGCTCATTTTAGGGAATTTTAGTTCACTTTTTGACATTACGATTTTGGCAAACTGTTAATGGAATGATTAATCTCCTATAGGTACTTTGAAAAATACCACTTAAGAGCTCCTTTAAACGTTTTAGAATTGTATTCGAGTTTTGTTTGGCGGAGAAAAGCCTAACCGACCAAAAATTTACTCAAAAGTGCTGAAGGTGTGAAAAGTCTGGACTTTTAAGCAGCTTTAAGCCTTTTAGAATTTTATTTGAGTTTAGTTTGGAAGAAGTCTAACCGACCAAAGAGTGATAAAAGTGTGGAGTTTCAAGAGGAATCCTCTGCAAATAGGTGGGGTAAGTGGGATATAAGAAATTATCTAGATGTATGGTCCCCTAACATCTAGCTAACTTTGGTCCACGAGTGATATTTTATTTGAAAAAAAAACCTCCACAGCGGAAGAATTCCCAAGGTGGAGTCAACTTTGTCCATCCTAACTGAGCTTGTATACGCCAGTCTCAGTTAGGACAACAACCTGTTTGAGCTGTTCCGACATATGTATTCAGATTACAGGTCATCTAGGAATCTCAAGGTTTATTTAGGCACCTGGAACATAGATGGTGGTGAAAGAGATGAGAGGGCAACGACGCGCTTAATCCCATAGTGGATACTGATGGCCTCGCTTCATAGGGGTATATAATAAGTTGGATCTGCCCCTCCAGGCTGGTGTCTGTGCTTTGGGTTAACTACCCTTTTACGGAAAAAATTATTGTTACGAAGTAACTAAGAGCCTCGGAAAATGAAAAACTGACAACGACCGGTCGTATCTGCACCTGGAATGTGAGAACATTAAACAGGAGAGGTGCAGGCGAAAGCGGAAGCCCTAAGCTGGTACAAAGCAGATATTACTGCCATCCAAGGAAATTTAATGGGATGGACCGGGCAAAAACGAGGATGAACAACTGTAAAATCTACTATGGTCGTGTTTATTGAGCAGAAACAACGACTTATCAGATGTGGATTCGTTATAAATTTCAGACTAAGGACTAAGGAATCTTTTCAAGACATTAGTGAACGCATTGTATAACAATCCGCAACAAGGCGCTCCGACACAAGGAGAAAAACGATGCTATAGCTAAAGACTGAAACTGCTTCTAAGAGCACCTAGAGAAAAGTTATGAGTGACTACCGAAGTACGATGTTAAAACCGTGCTGGGGAAATTGTAACTCAAAGGTAGGAAGAGAATACATCTTTAGCAGCAGTGTCGAAAAACACAGCCTACAAGACAACTCGTCTGGCAACGGAATCAGGCTAATTGACTTTTGCCGTAATATGTGAACTCCAGAAAACGTTTACCAACAACCTGATCGCCCCCTATCAGTATGGTTTTGCTCCATTAAAGACCACAAGTTATTAAATCTTAACACTTTGGCAGATCCTGGAAAAAAACCCAAGAAGTCAAAGTCGATACCCACCCATTATTCATCAATTTCAAAGCAGCATATGACAGCACTTATAGAGTCCAACTATACAGACCCATGTCTAGTTTTGGTATACTGCCCAAACTCGTCCGTCTGTGCAGGAAGACGATGGAGAATTAACGGTACGTACTTCACCAGGGACGGCAATGACCTAACCGATACATTCGATACCAAATAAAAAGGATTCTGGCAAGGCGACGCACTGTAATGTGAATTCTTTAACGTCATTCTTCAGAGGGTGCAGATGAATCCAAGGCAGTCGATTTCGCGTCGCTCGGCTTATCGCAGACCACAACCATCCGAATTTTGAGCCTGCACCCGTAAAAAGTTCAACTGACCCAGAAGCTGAAGGTAAACGTCCATCGACAACATTATGCGCTTGCTGAATGGGCTCTGGAGCAGTTGAAACTAACCCCAATTTTTATCGAAAAATCATCTTCAGCCCAATTTCGGATGAATGGGTACGTCAACAAACAAAATGTTCGAATTTAGATACTAATCCACATGTGATCCAAGAGCGTCCAATGCATCCCGAAAAAGTCACTGTTTTGGTCTGGATTTTGGGCTGGCGACTTCATCAGCCAACGACATGTGATTTTAAAGAGGACGGCGCTACGTGCCACACAGCTTACGCCACATTGGAAATTCCGCACGCACGATTCGTGGGTATGGGTATGTGAACTGGCAACCGAGATCGTGCGATTTTACCCCGATAGACTTTTCTTGTGCGGTTTTTTGAAGTCGCAGGTCCATGCGAATAATCCACAAATCACAGCAGCCTTCAAAGCCAACATGGCATCGGCCAAATTCAACCTGATTAATGCCCCAGAGTCATGGAAAATTGGGAATTTTGGATGCGCACCTCCCAGAAAAGCCGCGGCGGATATTGGAACGATGTTATCTTATCATTCCAATCCTGACACACGGGCTGGGTCGGGGCTGTAGCATCGTTCGCACATAAAGCAGATGAAGAAATTCTTGGCCGTTTTGAGCGAAAATTTCTTCGGGAAATCTTCGGTACCTTTTGCGTTGACGGACTATGAAGAAGATTCACCAAGAACTTGACGAAATGTGCTCCGACACAGACCAGGTTAAAAAAACTCCACAATGGACAGACGACTGACGCAGTAGAGGAAGACCTTGCCTTAAGTGTTGCGCACAAGTAGAAGGCCACCCCAACTAACTTGAGAAACTTGGTTTTAGTTGAAGCCTAGATACTCATTTCGGACTGTTGGGACTATGGGACTGTATCGCCACTGTGGGTAAGTAAATATAGATTGCGAGAAAATTTCCCTTATTTGGCAATGTATAAAAGTCAGAAGCTAAAATTTAGTCCGACTTTTAACGCCGCCACCTAGCCTAACAGCTCATTCCCTTCCCATTCAATTGCCGAAGCGCATTTCCAATATTGAAGCTGAATAATGTTCTCAATCTATCTTTAGATACTCTTCCATTCCTAAGAAGAATTTAAAAATATAATCAAAAAAAATGGAAACAAAATTAAAGGCGAGGAAACTCCGCATCCTTTTGTATCAGCAGGCTTGAATTAGGATCTGTTTGCTTTTATTGCAAGTTTTTCCCTTCAGCGCGCAGCCCTATAAATAGATCTTTTAGTTCGATCAATTGAAAATGAGAGAAAAACAGAATAAGATACAAAAAAACGGCGCATTTCACTGTGTGCTCCTGCGCTGCATGCTGCATCATCCCAATCTTTGATTGTACGTTCATGTTGCGTGTCTGGCACGAGTTGACCACGTCTCTCTCTACGTATACGAAGGTCTGTGTCGTCGTGGTCGTTGTTGTCCCTTTTATGATTACTCTGGAGAATTTTTATTGATTCTTACGCTTATATAGGAGAGCCAACGACGACGACGCGACGGCTCCAAGAACATTGTGTAAATCTCACCTACGTGGATTTTTATATAAGAGGATATCTCTCTAATAGGATGTGCTGTGTGCCTATGCCTTTCGCTTGTCGTTTGAGATTCTCCCGTGTGTACGAGTAGTATTCGCGCTTCACTAGCTTCGTGATGCTTAAAAATAGCCGGATTCTAAATGAAATTGTAATGCAATGCAAGCTATTCCAAAAAGGGGCAGAAGCAAACAACAACAAAAAAGTACCCAGGACACGGCTTGCATATCTGTTGAATACTTTTTGTTTGTTTTTATGGATCCAGATGCTGTTGTAATGGTGGTGTGCTACGCGGCGCACCGCGCTCTGCGAATACTTGAAGTTCGTTCGCCTGCTATTATGGCGATGTAAATTATATCGAAGCTTGAGACATGTTTTGCGATACATTTGTAATGGCTTTAGAGGTATGGGCTAGGTTGGATTTTCTAGTTTTCAAGGTGAACGAGATAAAAAGCGATTTGCTCCTTTTTTGGTATAGTGCTGGTGTGTGTGTTGTAGCAATAGATTGACGTTTACTTCACGCACATTTGGGTTCTCTGCAACACCTTTTCCCAAGATGTACCCACCATTGTTTCTCACAGAGTACAAGTGTTGGTATCTCTAGGGAAAACTCTGCAGTGCGTGAAAATGATCGCAATTAAAATGTTTCACGACCGGTGAAGAAAATCGTTTCAGAGAAAACAAAATCAAAAAACTATGCACCATCCGTAAAGAGGGTAGGGTCCGACGTCAAACGTGATTCGGAAAAGCTCAATCCGAAACACCGAACCTCCTATAGATACGTGTAGACTATCGTAGATACACGGTTTACGTTATTCGTGGGTGTGGTTTGTCGCTCTTTTTTCTTTCTTATTATTTTCGTCGACACATTTTGCCGGTATTTGATATTCTGCAGTGCAAATTCGACTTGACGAATCGAACCAAGTCAATGCACTTCATGTCGTCTCACATGTTCCAGATTTTCTTGTGTCACACAAAATGTATCCCAGATTTGTTTCACATTCCACAAGTGCACCCGCACTATGGACAGTCGGTATATATCTATAGCGACATTTTCTTGCAGCCCGATATTTTTTTTTGAATATCGGTGTGTGCACATTCCGTTGATGGAAATGCAAAAAAAAAATATCAAGTCTAACAAGCGACGACGATTTACAGTGGTAGTGGGTACCTATTCGAGCGTATAATATGCCAAAAGTGTCATGGCACGGACACACACCGTGGTGCAAGTGGGGGTACGATGGAAGGCGGTATACCATTACAGCTCATTATCGATCTCTTGATGAGATCACTGTGCATTGTGAATTTCACCTGGACCGTGAGATGCCCGTGGGCACTTAGTTAGGACCAATTATGTTTTATTCATTCACTTTTCCCCCACCAAATAGAGTGGAATCAGCGGATGTGTTCATGTGTGTGAGAGAGTTTGACACATTATGCGAGTACTTTCCGAAATAGGGAGAGCGCGCACAAGAATATTGTGGTCATGCAATGAAAGTTAACCTATTTCTTGTTTGTATGTGCAAACTTATCATTATCTTGTCAATTTGAATTCGAAGACATCATTACATTTGGCACGACACATACATAAACGAAATCGGAACAGAGTCGTGGATTTTGAGATTTCCTTCTGAATACTAAAATCCCAATGGGGTTTGTGTGTGCCAAGCAGAAAAAGTGAACGTGAAGATCTTGTTTTAGGTGGTTCTGTGTGGTTGACCACATTGCGTGACGATTTTGCAAGTCTAAAGATATACCGATTGAGATACAAATAAAAAAAAATCATTTGCATTCTTGTTTTGTGATAGATAGACATTTGGTGATTAGGAAAGGAGGTAGATGCATATATTTGGTTGTCACATTGCTGCCTTAATGAAAGATCACGATAAATCCTTATTTTGCATTAATGCCTGTCAATTGACTGTCATGCTAAAGATACTATTACCGGTGTTATTCAATTATACTGTGAGAAAAAAATCGATTTAACTAAAGTGATGAAGTCAGTATAATAATCAAACGATTTTAAAATGACAATCACATTTCAAAATGCTAATCAAAATGACATTTAAATATTCTGAAGGTGATACATCAATAACGAGTTTCTGGTGTTTGCGTGAAATATTTCAAATAGTGAGTAATTAATTTAACATTTAATTTAGTTTAAAATATTATAATCGAAGCGGGTCATGTGAAGAAATCCTTTTAGTTTGAGCGATTGTCAGCAGTTTGCCTGTCATATGTCATAGACCTAGATATTTTCGCCATTAGAAATATTTGACTTCTATTTCTGCATCATTTAAGAAAAACTGAAAGATTAGACTATTTTTCCCTACCTACTCTAGTAGACAGTCTAGACGATCGTCAAAGAATTACCCAAGAGCTGAAAATCAATCAGGCAACTTACGTTGAAATATTTCCATCTGGGGTTATTTTTCAAAGAAGTATAAGAATTCGCACGAAATCACTATTTTTCTCATGAGTAAAATATAGGACCACTTCAGAAATATATGTACCCTAACCTTTTAATCGAGCGTTTCATCCATGAAACGTCTTAGTTCGATTCCCAGTCGTAGCAACACTGGCCTTTTTCTTGCGATGATTTGGCAAATCTTCAGAGTAGTATACGCATTTCGGATTCTGCATACAACACGTGCTCCAGCCATCGTGAAAGAAGTATACCCTCACACAAATGATTGTGAGAAATAGCTAGGCCCTGATCCTAACCAGCCTGTTCCGCCACAAATACTTTTTTTATTTTATCACCTTACATTCGCAGACGATAAGAAGACTTAAAACTCTTCCGTCATTCGGCTTAAAGCACATGCACACATGAACTGAAATACAAAAAAATATCGGATATTATCGGCCCATACAGGGCATTAAACCTAGTTTTTCATTTATTTCTGTGTCCGAAGATATATTTTTGTCACAAAGAATGGGACCTCCGGTTTAAAGCCGACTACGAACGGAAAATTTGAGAAGCTTCGCATGACAGTTTTGTACTCTTGGATGTTTGTCAGACTTTCGCAAAACTTAGGTGTTGTTACTTTACGTATTTGAAGCTAAGTAGTTCAATGCATAACCACTAGGCCACTGGACCCACATGAATAGTTGTGAGAAAAATCTAGACCTGGTCCCAATGAGCCTTTTCCGCTAAAAATGTATTTTTTGGACTTCATCACCTTTTTCGCTAAAAACGTATTTTTTGAACTTAATCATTTGCAGACGATAAGTAGGCTTAACACTTTCTCACTATTTGGCATACTGGAGGAACTGGGTTGGGCAAGAAGTACACTCACACATGAATGGTTGTGAGAAAAAGCTAGGTCCTGGTCCTAACGAAGCTTGAGGGTTGACCCCTCTAAGGATAGTGCTTCAAGTTGTTGACGTCTGGGCATTTCTACCAATTGTTCCCATGGAATGGCTGGAACTGATATGAAATACATGCTCTTTAAGAGTATATGGGAGCTTATTAATATTCAGCAACATAACGTATGCCAAAAACTCCTTTATCAAAAGTGAAACACAACTAGAAAGTTAGGCGAAGTTTGATGAACTGACAGGATATCCATTTCCTTATCACACATAGATCAATTTAAGTCCTTAAGGTGCGTGAATCCCATTATGAGAACATAACCTCAGGTTTACTGAACTACTTACAGGCATTAATGAAGCCGGACTTGCTGGAAAGTGCTTCTAATCTCCTAGGGTATCAAATTTAAATACGCCAGACAAGATTAATGTCACAGGAAATGTAGTGCATCCTCATATCACACTTGGTCGTCAGAGCCTCTGCAGGGGTCATTTGAATTCAGTTTCATAGTGTGCTAACCGAGCATATTGTGACGAATGATTATACCAAAAAGGTTCGTTAGCTATCTTCTACTCATTTGTAAGATTTTTATGGACTTAGTCCTACTACGAAGTTGCCACTGCGGCCTAAGAAAGTGATCGGAAGTCAAGAGGCCCTCCTATACTTATTTGATGTTGAACAGTGGAACAGTGGATATCTAGAAGGACGGTTACGTTCCCTCTTATCGAGATTAAAACCTCATCGAGAGAAAGAAAAAGAATAGCCTTTTGGTCATTAGTCTCTTATTTAATAGCCTGACGAAATCTGACAAATAGCTGGGAATAGGATGAATAATCGTTGCTAGTAGAATTATTTACTTAATATCTCGAAAAGACGCGTCCGGAGGCTCGAACTTTGCTATCTTTTAGCGTCCATGTTGTAAAAAACAAGACCTGTCTATTTTTTTGTGAATTATTTTAAGAAGTTTGCAAATCACCCTGTAAGGCTTTAAAGTTAATCAACGTGTGCATATCATCAAATTTTATTGTTAAAATCCGAGCATCATTCCGAGGTTCCGCACATTCGTGCTTTAAACCGTCCTACCCGCATCGAGTACTTGAAGTTTGGTGTCCAAATTCATTCGATGAATAATTTGACAACACTCGTGCTTCACCAAAACTCAAGGTCCTCAAAAAAATATCTGCTGAGCCTGAGCTAATATGGATAACCCCAATGCAGGTAAGCTCTCTCCGTACACAAGAAATAAAAATATCTATCTATCTATAAGCTTAACCCTCGCGGTGATCCCATGACCCCATCTATAAAATATAAGGGTGCCAACAAATTAAATTTAAAGTTATAATACAACATTTCGACCACCCTCACTAACTCATTCTCAGAAATATCCCGTTTCTGTTACATTTTCTACATAACTGCATAGACACACCCTTCTACTAACTGCATCAATAAATCAAACCACGCAAAACATGCTTCCGAAAGGCCCATATTGAGATGTAAATGCTGCCACACACTTGTTGGTGCTTAGTCGTCCGACTTCTAAATAAAAACAGCTCCTGACCACAGGCGGACTTGGACATGCGTATCTTTTTTCTACATTTCTCAACTCACTGAGAGAGTTTATTAATGAATATTTCTCACAACACCAGAGAAAGAAAAATCTGTATCTAGATACATACATGCCTACATAAACAAAACCATATTCCGTTATGATAATGTTCCCTTATATGTCAGTGTATTCATTTTCACATTAATCATTTGTTTCACACTGCAAACGCCAGAACCAGCCCAACTACTTGACCATTAGACTGTCAATGGTTGTATCTATGGTCACCAATCTCTTCCATACACACTGGCACACACACGATTACACGGCACGATACCAGGTTAAGCTATGTCGCGATCCTAGAACTGTCGTAACAATCCATAAATGCAAGTAGGAACTAATAAATCTTAGAACAAAAAAAAAAGAACTGAAACATATTCAGATTCGAAACACTCAAAAGCCGGTTTTTTGGCTTAAAGTCTTAAACTTGATCTCAGCGATACTATGGTAAGGTGCGAGGACTATCGTACACACATATTTAAGTAGAATGTCGTATGTAAATTTATCATTTGTCAATAAAGATACAAAAATAGTGCGTATGAAAAAGTTTATCGATAGTTGCCTCCAGCAGTAGTGGGCCAATTGAAGAAGATTTTCTCGAAAGATAGATTCGCACATGGTAATGAAGTGGACACACTCTTTGAGGTGTAATTACGTTTAATCAGTTAATCAAATCCTAGGAAAACCATGCTGTCCCGATTGTGTCAAAATAGCATTAATCAGAATATTGCTTCCGTGTTGGGTCTTGAAAGTTGAGTTGAAGTGAGTGTCTTGTGGGTCGTTGGTTAATAGAATGAAAGGCTACTATTTTGACATAGAGATGGGGATATCTGATACGTTTGACATACATGTATCTACTTCACGTTGATACTTTGGGGTCCGGTGACATTGCTTATAAGTCATAATACCGAAGAATTAAGCAAAGCATCCCTAAGGCGGCTCTCCCACTGAGGCAACAAGAAATACGCAACTTTTATTTTAACCTACTCTCACATTGAAGGAACAGTGTTGCCAGAAATATCTAGCTGTCATGTCATATTTTTCCAATTTTTCTACAAACTTTGTATTGTAAACTGGATCGTCCGACACATTACCAAAATTAAATAAAAGCCTCTATCGACCTGTCATTACGCGCAAATATTGATACTACGACGCGATATATATCGCTTTTCAACATGCGTTGTGTATCGCCAGCAATAGTGTTGCCGCAACATAATAATCAGCAACATTTTTAGTTTGACCGAAACTGATTCAATGTCAAAATAATAATTGTTAACGATAATATCGCATGCCAGCTGCTTGTTGCCTCAGTGGGAGAGCAGCCTAAAGGTTTAAACGAAGGTTCGCCTAGATCTTGAAAGAAAAGAGTTTAAGGCAAAGACTGCAAAGAGTTTAAGGCAAAGTGATGAATCTTTATGAAGAAAACTAGCAGAGACAGCCAAAGCGACCTCAATGCTCGCGATACCAACGGATATCACCATTTTTATTGACAGTCAGGCTGCAATTAAAGCAATCTCTGCTGTCGAAATAAAATCCAAGCGAAGAACTGAAGGTTCTTGGTGTCCATCAAAATGAACATTTTTGCTAGGTACCTGGACAATGACATTGCTGATGAACCAAAGTATTGTTCAGGCGGACCATTCTATCGAACAGGCATTAATACAAATACAATTTTTTGGCGCAACAGGCTCGTTAGTACCCAGGGCCTAGCTTTCTTACAACCATTCATGTGTGCGTGTGTACTTCTTGCACGATGGCGGGACCTCCTGTTTTATGCCGACTCCGAACGGCTAAGTTAAGATAAGCTATTCTTGACAGTTGATACTACTCGGATGATTTGTCAGTTCATCACGAGAGGAGGGCCAGTGAAAAATCATTCAGGTGTTGCTACGGCTGGGAATCGAACCCAGACCTTCTGCGCGGCAGTTCATCGCACTAACCATCGCGCCACTGAGCCCTCACACAAACATCGAACAGGCATGATGTGCAATTAAATCACGGATTGGACTGAAAATACTGAAAATCATTTGAAACATCCAAGAAGATGTATACCGAGTATGACAAAGCCAGGCCAGAACCCACAAACTCCTTCGAAAAAAATAGGAAATCTGTTTCGATGCTGGTGGGTATACTTACTGACACAACATACTCAAAAACCATAAATTGGAAAAGCATCTTGTAGATCATTGCTCGCACTTTAACCTTTAAAAGCAAATACAACTTAGTTACCAAGCCCCCTACGCAGTAGATTCCGCTTACCCTGTCGGGCAAGAGAGCTTTATTGAGGTTGCAGTGACGAAGCTCCACTACTTTCTGTGCCACTGCCGAGGCCTTAGTCAAATTAAAAAAAAGAACTTTAGGAAAGTAGTTGTTGTGTCCTTACGAAATTTCCCTATCTAATCTTTTCAGGTTTGCACCAAAATTCGGATGTGACAAAAACAACGGGCATGGATCAACACCCTGCCTCGTCAACCCATCAACCTATCCTAAGGTCTATTGTAGTACCAACACAGCACAATGTGACTCTAATTTAATGGAGTGGTATAAATAATTGGAGTGGCATAAATAGATGCAGTGAGGTGAGTTTCGAATTGGAAAATCGTTGTCAAGTAACTGCTGGCACAATTCAGATATCATACAGATTATCTGTGTAACAAAAAAATGGATAGATGCACTGAACTTCACCTCAGGGATTTCGAATTCGAATGTCGTTACGAAGTATTTTGGAATAATCAACCTAACGAACGTGTGGTAACAATAAAACAAGTAACGTGAACTCTGGAGAATTCGAATTTGAAGTTGTTTCGAAGTGTTTTAAAAATATCTAGAAACTGCTGAAGCAATAAATGGCGGCCACTTCGTCAGCTGTCAAGTGATTTATTTTTAGTTTGGTTTGGCATTTCAACATGAATAGACTGACGCATGAACAACGCTTCCAAATGGTCTAAATTTATTTAGAAAATCATGGGTCTGTTCGAAATAAGCATCCCCAACTAACAATTTTTCTTCTATAAGACACAAAAATGTAATTTCCACAAGCAATTATTTCTATAGGCCTTTTATAGTACTTGTGCACGGAGGTTAATCATTTTGGCAGTCGATTATTTGGGTAGAAGCTTGTTTAAGACATTATGCAGGAAAATTAACAAGCATAACCAAAATTGTGATAGCGAAACTTCTTTAAAGTTGTTTTTAAGCTTCCGGAGATGTGTACATGTACCATAAGTTAAGATCTTTCGGTAGAACTTCGCACAAGTTAATCCGAAGCATAGCACGTATTGAGCTTACGAAAAAAGGCTTAAAAAATCTAAGGTTCAAAGATCGGAAAAAAGGTGAAAAGATCGGGGACCAACCGGAGAATGAGTCAACACGATGCAACTACTTCGTTGTACTTACAAAAACTGACTGTTTGGTGTATTTTATTGGTTGGTGGAATAATTGGTCCGTACTGATTTAAAAAATATGCTGGCCAGAACATTTCAGTCAATGGTGACCACTATAGAGCCATGATTACTGACTTTTTCGTTCATCAATTGAACAACCATGATGTACAGGAGCTGTGGTTTCCACAAGACCGCGCAACATGTCACACAGCTCGTGCCACAATTAAATTGTTGAAGGGAACGTTCGTGAGCGCTGAATTTTGTGAATTGGCCTCCAAGATCCTGCGACTTAACGCTGCTTGACTATTTTCTGTGGGGATATGTCGGTAGTCTACGCCGATAAGCTCGAAACGATTGACCACTTGGACGACAGCATTCGTCGCGTAATTGCCGATATATGGCCACAATTGTTGGAAAAAGTCAGCCGTGGCGGTCATATGCCAGAAATCATATTTCGAATAAAGTAAATTTCATGTCAAAATAAAAAAAAAAGCATTTTTGTTTTATTCCATTTCAAAGTTCTATACCCCTAAAGAAAACACCCTCTAGATGTAGTGGGGTGAAGTTTCGATGATTTCGAATTTGGAAACTGTTACGAAGTGTTTTGGAATAGCATTGATTGGGGAATTATTTTTTATTGGAGGTTTTTTAAACGCCAAACGACGTACAAGGAGTTATGTGTCCTACAAATTAGGTGAACAGTTATAGTCCTCTTCACCTAATTTGAATTTAACTTTTTAATCTACCTTCTGTTAGATGTTTTTTTTTTTTGCCTGTGCTGCCCCGGAGTCACGGCATACATCGCTTTTAACTGGGCTGATATTAGCTACGTTAACACCAAAGATTCCCAATGAAGTATTGATGTCGTTAGTTCTGCACTTAGTCCTATACGGCGTAAACAGTAAAGCCTGAGACTGTAATAATTGGTGATATCCCAAATGTAATACTTTTAGGTCAAAGTAGTGCTTACGGTTATAAAAAAAAGTTTTAAGACCAATGACCAGAAATATTCGATTCTCTTGATGAACATGTGGTATTTTCATTCAAGAATTGAATTTATTTGGATTGTATGGATTTGTATGCTGGTAGATTGACAGGCAAATTTTCCAAGTTATTACTACATCAAGGCCATACACCAACGAAGACAGGAGTTTTAAGGACTGTTGATGTGGACCCAGTGATTTTGTTGAATACATTGTAACGTGTAAAGTAAGATCAGTATCAGTATGATGTATTCTCATTTTTAAAATGACCAGAAAACCTTGCTAGGTTCCTAATTCAGCCTAAGACTTGGCGCTTTCAATTTCACAGGTCCCAAAATTATTGTCACCGATAATATTATAAGAGTGCACCCAAATTGTAACACCTATGCCCGGTTTCACAGTGGGAGCTTAATCCGTTGCTTAGCTAAGCAAAAAGCAGATCTTAAATTTGGTCTTAAGTTTTTTCGTTTTCACAGTCATCAAAAAATTGTGGTTTAGCTAAGCCAAGTATAACAAGTCATTGTGAATGGTTCGTAGGTAATTTATTAGTTACGCGCCTAAAACTATACACCAAACGGGAATATTCTGCGAATTTGACACAGTTACTACCCGAATTTAGTATGGACATCACCCATTGAGTAATTCTCTACTACATCCAACAACCAATCAAAATTTCCTACGACAGAAGTTAATCCAACTCTTAAGCCACCAACATCGGGGGCTTAAGTTTTATCAACATTTAAGTGTGGTTACCTCTTAAGCCGGCACTGTGAAATACAAAGTTATGTTAAACCGCAGGTTAAGCTCCACGTGAGGCTTAAGCTCTCATTGTGAAACTGGGCACTAGAGTTTTTCAACTATCAACTAAGAGCCCAAAGTTTTGAAAAGTCTGACAAACGTTCAAAAGAATAAAACTGTTCTTAGACGTTCTCAATTTTAGTGTTCGGAATCGATAGAAACTGAAGGTCCCTTTGATGTTGCCTTCCTAGCTTTGGGGACAGAAATCATTGGAGAAGTTAGTTTCAAAACCTTATACAAACAGCTACTTTCGAGTAGATACTTCGTATACTATTTATTCTAGGGACATAACTTTATCCCTCCTCTTTAAGAAGCTGAAAAATAGTTGAATACCTCTTATTGCCCATTACTGTTACTCTCTCTAAACTAAAAAGTTCAACTTAAACTGCTCAGTGACACATTTTTGGTTAGCAGTAGGTAGGTGTTTAAGTTCAACTTAACTGTTTAAGGAGAGTATCAGTAAACGGACATTAATTAAATTCAAACTCAAAAGTCATGACATAAATTGGCTGAATGCTATATCATCCACCTGCCAGTTCTTTTAATAAATGTTCGACACTCAACGTGATTTAAACACCAAAACAGCTATCATAATTTTATATCACACTTGCGTCAAAAATGTTTTTACAAGAAAACACAAGACGAACCTGAAACAATTGAAAATATCTTAAAGGATGATATGGCAGATACCTATATCATACAAGGACTTAATATTTTATTATGTATACCATTCGGCATCTTTAATACAAACAACTTCTTAAAAAAACAGTAGCTACATACGCACATGAGCACCTGCCAGAATTGATCACTCGAGTACGTCCTCGAAATCCCAATTTCGAACATTGTCAAACTCTCATAATAAAAACAAATTGAAACTCCTTGAGAACACAAAATCCAAGACCGCATCCCAAATAAAGCCAATACCACCAGTGTAACACGAGCACTCACCTATGTCTATGACTGAACCGAGCTCTATTTTTTTTGATACAAATTTGTATGCCAGTGCATTCTTCGAATTCAATTATCTCCGATGACGATGGGGTAAATGTTCGGATCGCTCCTGTCCACCCATCGGGACGTGTGAATTCTGTGCCTTGTAATCGTACGTACTATCGGAATTCTTGTTCGAACCCAGCATTCTGCATTCAAAACATTTATCGTACCGAACAGAAATTAACCGTAACCCCATATTCTATTAAAAAAAATCAGAATAAAAGAGAGTATGCGCAACATTCAAATTTACCGTAAGGTTCCATCAAATCAATTTTTTTGATTGATCTTTCCACCAGACACCCCAGCATTTCCCTAACGATAAAGACTTAACGTCATTCCAAATCATTGACGACAGATAAATGAACGCATAGTTGATAGATACATCGTTTCGATTGAATCTCACTCCGAACGAAGGAGGGGGGTTTAGGGAAATTTCTTGAACTCTTTTACACCGGCAAACAATGCGCCCAAGTGACCTTTCAATAGAATTTCCTCTTTTGAAATTCTTCATTCCTAATGACTGCAGAATGAGATAGGAAGACAGCAACGGGGCAACGAGCAACTAGGCACATGCACATCTATCCAAGTGCATTCAACTAAAGAGACGAGGGGCCTGAATTATTTCATTTATCTCAACGGATGACAAAAGGCTGAAAGGTAAATTGAAGTTCAAACGTTCGCGGTGGGTGAACTCGTGGATATTTTTGGACTTGGATTTGAATTTTTTTTTCTCAGTTCGTTATTGTCAAAGGGTAACGGAGGTCAGTTTAAAATTGACGAACGATTTTATGCCCGCATGTGGGGATCGGTATAAATTGATGACTTTTCGAAATTGGTAATCAATTGATTTTATTGCCGACAATTTGTATAAGCCCAACGTGATGATTTCGCTGATTCCAAAATTTATTGGTTGCAAGATTTCAAAGCTATCTTCCTCTTATTAAACATGAATCCTTTTTTCAAATAACAAACGCATCATCTTAATCGATTTTTCATTTTCCTTAATCTGACTTCAATAAGTTGAGAGTTTTAGTTGCGATCGACAATGATCAAAGGGATCTCCCAGTTGCGACTCCTTTCAGCGAAAGATTTACACAACTCGATTTCGGATAAATCAAAATTGATTAAAGTCCTATCAACCGGTGACGCAAACCTACAAGGCGTACCAAAATCCCAAGGCGGTAGCAGCAATACCAGCACCGAAATCATTAAATCAAAATTTAGGTCGAATTTCTTCAACAAACTAAAGAAGTATCTACACATCTATCTGTGGTGGATACATCCATCTTTTGTTGGTATGTACGAATAAAATATTTATAAACAAAATAGACGTAGGAGATTTGTGAGAGCGCTAAACAACTAAAGAACTCGCACTAGCCCAAAGGGCATGGACCGCATTGACGATTGGGTTTTATTGAAGAAAATTATTCAAATGATTTCTAATGATCATGATTAATGACGAAAATGATGATGAAGTTTATGGCGAAGAGATGACCACATGGACTGTGTGGCAGATGTATTTATGGTCTTTGTTGTCATGACGGAACGATTAAATAATGACGAGTGACGATTGTCCACTTAATCGACTGACTCTTGGACTATAATTATGGGTAGATACATTTTTTTAATTGGGAATCTAGGTTGAGGCGATTTCGGATGGACACTGTGGAGGACAAAAATTGCGAAAGTGATGAAAAACTGTTAAGAACAGATCAACGCCACTAAAAACCGAGCTGAAAGATATGTCAGATCTTCGAAAAACAAAAATAATCTGAAAATGAATGAATTGCAAATATCGGAGAGCTTGAAAGTCTGTAATTCAAATCTGTTTCTGGTTAGGATGTAATATCCGGATATTAAGAGACATAACAACCCTTTTGGATGTGCTATTATTGATCAATAAGGATGTGCCGACAGATGCTCTCAATAGCTCAACAGCTTTATAGGCAGAGAATGAGCAGCTCTCGTCTTCACCTGCAGCTTTACCTTACAGGCCTCATTTTTGGTTGAGAGCATCAAAACTATTGAGCTTTCTAGATAGAGAAGAACCAGCTCTCGTCTTTACCTGCAGCATTTCCATACAAGCCGCATTTTTGACTAAGAGCATCTGTCGGAAGGGAAGAAAACCGGCTTTTCAGAAAGAAAAAAATATGGCAAGAAAGCACGTGATCATAGGCACAGAGAGGTACCGCTCCAGGAATGATGTTCACAAGTTTAACCAAAGTGTAAAACGTCAAAAGTAGGCATACAAGGTGCGAACAGTCGAGATGAACAAGAAAAATTCGTAACTTAGACGCACAGTCGATGTTGAGGATATGGAAAAACCACTTCTGCAGACTTTTAAACGAAGATGACGAACAATATCCCGCTGTCAGGCAGAACGAACAATTCCAGCGAAAACTACCATCCACTCGACCTTAGTGAAGTGAGGATAGCAATATCTAAACTCAAGCTTCACTAGGCTGCCGCAAATGACGGCCTTCTCGCCGAGCTTCATAAAGCCGGCGATATTACTTGGTAAGTAACATTCATAAACTCAAAAGCAAAATTTGCATAAAAGTATGCCTGAAGAATGGAACCTAAGCATCGTTTGCCCGATCCACAAAAAAGTACACCCTCTGTATTGCGCCAAACTACAGACAGAGGCATAAGTCTCCTCAACATCGCCTACAAGATCCTATCTGCCGTAATATGTGAACACCTGAAACCGTTTACCAACAACCTGATCGGCCCTTATCAGTGTGGTTTTAGGCCAGGAAAGTCCAAAATTGATCAAATCTTCACACTTCGGCAAATCCTGGAAAAAAAAACCAAGAACTCCAAACTGATACCCACCACCTATTCATCGATTTCAAAGCCTCATACGACTGCATTTATAGAGACCAACTATGCAGAGCCATGTCTAGTTTTGGAATACCGCCGATACTCGTCCGACTGTGAAGGATGACGATCGGTGTCAGAAACGACCTCATCGACACAATCGATACCAAAAAAGGCAAGGAGATGCACTGTCATGTGAGCTCTTTAATCTGATTCTTGAGAGGATTGTGAAAAACTTCCGAGCCAACACTAGAGGCAAAATCATTCATAAAACGGTAGAACTACTAGCACACTATGAAAATATTAACATCATTGGTCAGACTTGTCATAGTGATGTCATAGCCACGTTTGCCAGTGTAGAGAAGGGAGCGCTAAAGTATAGACCAAAGTATATGCTGTCAACACGAAAGGACACACAACATCAACGAATTGGACAGAACGTAGCCATTGACAGATATAACATTGAGGTAGTACGGGACTGTCAACCTCGGCTCCGCTATAACCTCTGACAACAACATGCCAGAAATGAAACGAAGAATTACTCTTGCCAAACGCTGTGCTGGTTCTTCGGGCTGAGAGGCAATTTATCTAGAAAGCCATTAAACGAACTATTAAGAGGATCCTATACAAGAGCCTGTTCATTCCAGTCCTACTCTACGGAACTAAAGCATGGACCGAATCAAAAGTGAATGAAGAGATCCTAGGTCGTTGTGAGAGAAAAATTCGTTGAAAAAACTTCAGTCCCGTTTGCGTTGACGGGCTATTGAAAAGAAGATTCAACCAAGAACTATGCGAGTTGAACAGCGACATAGACCTGGATAAAAATAAGCATCATTGGCCGGACTCAAAGTGATGTCACTACCACGTTTGCTAATATAGAGAAGGAAGCGGCAAAAATGGGATTAGCAGTAAATTACGACAATAACAAATTTAAGCTGTCAATACGAAAGGATACACAACATTGACGAATTGGACAGAACTTCACCATTGACAGGTATAACTTTGAAGTAGTGCGGAACTTTTTCTACCTCGGCTCCGCTATTAACTCCGACAAAAACGTCTCGTCAGAAAGTAAACGAAGAATTTCTGTTTTTTTTGGGCCAAGAAGCCAATTTATTAGTAAAGGCCTCACTCGAACTGCTAAGCAGAACCTATACACGACCCTGAAGCTCTTCGGCGCTGAAGCATTATACGTATTAAAAGCGGATGAAGAAATCCTTGATCGTTTTGAGAGACAAATTCTTCAAAAAATCTTTGGTCCTTACTTAGCATACGAATACATGAACAACGTATTGCCAAGTTCCGACTTCTGCCGTCTGATTAATGTACAAGGTGTCCAATCCACCGAATTTATTTGCCTCTCCCTAATCTTTTTCAATTGGAAATAAAATGAAGTCCACTGAGTTTGTAGTTCACTTTAAACAAAAAAAATATGTTGCATATGTCCTGGCGTATTGGGCCATGTAGAGCGAATGAACACCAATACTACGGCTAGCAAAGTTTTTGATTCCCAGCCAGACTTCGGACGCAGTTGGGGAAGACATCGCCTTAAGTGGCGAGCACAAGTAGATACCAACCTCGCAACTGGAGGCTGTTAGCTAAGGACTGGGCTAATTAGAAAAGCATGTTGGTTGAAGGCTGCAGATTTGTTTTGGAAAAGAGGTACCAGAAGGAACGCCCAGCAATACCAGCTTAAGTTTACGTTTGCCAGGTTTGCATTGAAAAAGGAGGATTGCAAAAAAATACATAGATAGACAGAAATGCTCACTTATCTTTTTCTATATCTTCAAAGGAGTAAAAAGAGAACTAAAAAGTGACATAAAAGTTGTCACCCGATTGAAACAATTTTTTCTCCATTCATATAAGGTGCGCCACCTATACTAATTGTTTCAATTTGTTGGTGAAAAAATTAAAAAAATTGATGTCAACGATCATCGGGTGAGGTGAGAACTTTTACTAGATCTAAAAAAAAAGATCACAGTTTGAGTAAATTAAGCACATGCATCGCTCTTTTTTGTAAACACCTTTGGAAAATCGTATACGCACAGAAGTAATTTCCTACATAACCTTACATTACTGAAATACTCCATTACTCAACTGACAAAAACAACAAACGGTTGCATAAAATCAGATTCACTTTCAAGAGTCGATGCTTGCTTCATCCCGATTATATACTAAAAAAGATTTAATGAACCAAAACAACTTCCATAATAAAAAATTTTATCTCTCGTCGAAAGTAAAAGTTGAAACATCTCTTCATCAACAAAAACAAAGAGCCCAACTGTCTGGCCATAAAACTTCTTTAATCCCAATCTGTCCACTATAAGTATTATTACCTATTTCCGTTCTCCGAAATAAATGCGAAGGCGTCAGCGCGTAGGCCGTTTACCCTCCTCGCATTGTAACACACGTTCCACAGGCCGACACAAGACAAATGGACACGCTTTTTGTTGTTGTTGGTCACCCTTTTTTTTTTTTAAGTGAAAAATTACTATGCACACCAGATTAGAGGTACATATACGTATACGTACACGTAACGTACTAAATCTACGAATCAATTTATCAGCGATGCACTTTCCACACCAAAGCCCCAAAAACCAGATTAAGATCGAACAATTTTGCGTAGGAAGCTGAATACAGCTGTTAACATAGTTTTGCTCTTTGGAGTGGTATTTCACTGCTTCCACGCATGATATTGTATGGGGTATCCTCCAGAGTGTGTGCCCGCGCGTCTTTGTCAATGCCCTACTTCAATTGTAAAAATAGATTCCCCAACAGGGTGTATCGCTCCCGTGTGTGTGAAAATAGATATCCTTTTTAAAAATAGCTCCATATAACCACCAGTTCGGTATGTGATGGAGAGAAAAAGGAAATAATCGTAAAAAAAAAAAAATAAACGATCCCCGATGGAAAGGAAGTGTATTTCGATTAGGAGGAGAGCACGAAGATTGCAACACATATTGCGACCACCACACGCATACATGTTTAACTAGACGGCAAAGTGACATGGAGATTGTTACTTCCTTTGGACACGACTATGCATCGAAATTCCTTAAGGGAGAAACAAGAAAACCGTAATGAAGCAACAACAACAATAAAAATAAAAACTAATCAGAAACAGCTGCAGACGAAGGATATGTACGCATACCATACACGTGGGGAATGGATGGATTAATATGGTACGATGCATCGAAATGGGCACCATGTGCCAAGGATGTCGTATACGGGTGTACAAATTGAGTAAAACGAATGCGAAGTGGGTAATACAAGTCGGTGGTTAATTAAGGGTTTGCTTTGGAAGGTATTCACGTTTTAGTAGCATTGGCGTATTTATGGACGAATTTTAACGAAAGACCACCGAGAGTTTTTGGTGAGGCGAACCATTTAAATGTTAGAGCTTGAAGTAGCTTTGAAACTTAGTTACATTTGGTCTAAGCCTTAGGACTTAATTTGTTGATAAACCATTGGCTTTAATTGGGCTTTAACAGCCAATGCAGGCTTCAAATCTAGCTTCTCCATTCATTTGTGTATGTGAACTTATAAGTTTTTGGACAGAGAATGGGGCCTCCCGTTTAACGCCGATTGCGAAAGACAAATTTGAGAAACTCTCATGACAGTTTTATACTCTTGGATGTTTGTCAGACTTTCGCCAGATTTGGGCCGGTGTAAAGCAGTTAACTTTTGGAATTTGAACCAGGGACCATAGGAGTCTAACGCATTTACCACTTGAACACTAAACCTATCATGAAAAGGTAGAACTACACATAACGAAGAATCGTAAAATATTAGGCAAGATCATACCAGGAGGCTAAGGGATCCTTGGAAGAGCCCACCATTTCTGAAGCAAGACGCAATGAATATGATAAATTCAACAATCACCAGCATAAGACATAGTCAGGAGTACAACCCAACTTACAATTATTCTTCTATAAGGCACAAAAATGTAATTTCCACAATTATTTCTATAGGCCTTATATACAAGGTGGCGCAAAAATAACCGTCCGATGTTTTTTTGGCTGTAATTTAAAAAAAAAATGCAAAATAAAAAATAGTCACCAATATTCCGCGTTCTGGAGCAGTGTAGCGTAACATTGTTTATTAACGTGTATTTCGCATGTGTTTACTACACAAATGTCAAAACAGAACTGACATTAGGGGCCAATCGCGAAATTTATAGCATTTTCTGATAGGAGGATTACTTTTGCGCCACCTTGTAGTAATTGTGCACGGAGGTAAAGCATTTTGGCAGTCGATTGTTTGGGTAGCAGCTTGTTTAAGACATTATGCAGGAAAATTCACAAGCATAACCGAAATTGTGATAGCGAAACTTCTGTAAGGTTGTTTTTAAGCTTCCGGAGATGTGTGTACATATACCATAAGTTAAGATGTTTCGTTAGAACTTCGCACAAGTTAATCCGAAGCATAGCACGTATAGAGCTTACGAAAGATTTTTCTTTAAGGCTATTAAAAGTATGTAAAGCAGTCTTATAGAAGTAAATAGCTTCCAAAAGTGCGCCAAATGTTTTTCCATAAGACTTCCAACAAGTAATATTGCTGGAGGGGAAATAGTACTTTATCGAAGCGAAATTGTTAGTTAAGAAGTAGTTCCTGAAGTAGGACAGCTTTTGCTTCTCAAATGTTTCTTCGTTTAGCAACCCCTTTTACAAAAAAAAAAAGCTTCTCCCAAAAATATTTGACCTAAATTGAAGGACCCCATTATTCTTATGGGAGGAACATACACATACGTAAAGGTTGGACACTACCATCTACAGAACATCGTGCGTCTTGGGAGGACTAAAATCAGTAATACCATCAGACTCAAACCCAAACCATATTTGCATGTGGAATCGCATTTAGAAAAGAAATCAAGAATTCATTACAAAACCAAATTTGACCAGTTTGGCAATTCAAAAGCATCAATGCATGTGCGGCCAGAAAGTTCAGCGTACGTGACAGGTGACACCACCGTCTGGAGAGGTTAATCGGTTGACTAGAGGTCGGGAATGATCTGCTACGATATATATGGGGTAGCTTAGAACACGTTCTGCGCTTGAATAATTCATCATTTGGTCAAAATTATGTTTTTGAAAATCAAACCAAAAAGTACATGTGCAGATACAAATTCAACAAAATTTCTCAAAATATTGTTTTGAAGTGTTGGTTCCAGTCGATTTTAACGTCATATCCAGAGTACTTACATTTTATTGACGCTATATTAGTCCAGAGACCACTAGCTCCATTTATGGATGTCAAGATGGGGGAACCTTTCCACATCGAAGTCAATTAGCCAAAGGCCGTTCCCAGACAAGGTATTGTGTAAGAAGTGTTTTCCGACAATATTACTAAAGACGTTTTCTCGTCCTACCTTGCCGTTAAAATTATCCAGCACCATTTTAACATTATAAAAGGTGCCCTATAATTCACGCAAAATGAAATTTTGATAGAAAATACAGATTTTTAATTAGAAAGCCTAAATTTTGTATTGATTCATAGAGTACACAAATTGGAGTTATAACGGGTGATTTTTTAAGCGTAGTGTTTTAAAAAAATCGAATAAAACACTCAAATTTGCATCAAATATTCAAAAAATATTGTAATCGATAAATAGGCCTTTGCCATTTACGTTTTAAAGACAACTTCATATAAATGTTGTCCGCGGCTCAGTTTCAAATGGTTCATTCGGAAGGTCCAACTTTGCGTCACTTTTTCGAGCATTTCGGCATTTCGAATTACGCGTGTTATGTTATCCTGTAAGGCTTCAATCGTGTTCGGCTTGTTCACATAGACGAACGACTTTACATAACCCCACAAGAAATAATCAAGAGGCGTTAAATCGCATGATCTTGGTGGCCAACTAACAGGGCCATTTCGAGAGATAAGCTGCTCACCAAATTCATCCGTCAACATTTCACCGTCTTGATGAAACCACATGTCAACCAAGTTCAACTCAGCCAACTGGGGCAAAAAGAAAAAAAAGTCGCGTATCATGGTTTATCGTTCGCCGTTGACGGTAACGTTTCTTGCACGGTCGTCTTTGAAGAAAAATGGACCGATGATGCCACCAGCCCATAAACCACACCAAACTGTCGTTTTTTTCGGGATGCATCGGTAATTCTTGTATGGCATGTGACTGTTCATTACTCCAGATGCGACAGTTTTGCTTATTTACGTATCCGTTGAGCCAGAAATGAGATTCATCGCTGAACACAATTTTTCGATAAAACAGCGGATTTTCACATTTTTCACAGAGCACGAATTTTGATAATAAATTTCAATAATTTGCAATCGTTGCTCGTTTGTAGGTCTTTCCATGATTAAATGGCTGAGTGTACTGAAAACTTTTCACTTTGACAGATGACATTTAGACGCCATTACTAACCAGCCCTGCCAACCTGAAAAACTTAACTCTTAAAAAATCACCCTTTAGATGGAACAGCACTTTGGATATATGGCCAACACGGCTTTGCTGGCAAGTACGTACTCTTTTATTGAATTGTCTATGACCGTTTCGTACAAATGTTGATGAATTTCAGTAATACACCGGCAAATTTTTATTATTGGTGGTCGTAGACTTGCTCGGACCTTTGACTGCAAAAAAAAAAAAACAAAGAAAAAGTACAAAGCCATTAAATCGCAAGATCTTGTGGTCTAATTCCGATCGCTAAAACGGCCGATTACACGATTCGGAAATTACTCGTGAAGTAATTGAATTTTTTCTCTGGCTGTATGGCATGTGGCACCGTCTTGTTGAAACCACATGTTGGTCACATCAATATCTAGTAATTTAGACACTCAAAACTGGGTCATGTCACTATAACGAACGCCATTAATTGTTACTGCCTGACCACCCGCATTTTCGAAGAAGAATGGTCCGATAATGTCTCCAGCACAAAATCCGCACCAAACAGTCACGATTTATGAATGCATTTGTTTTTCAACAATTACTCGTGGGTTTTCTGAACCCCATATGCAACTATTTTGACGATTAACAAAGCCATCAAGATCAAACTGAGGTTCATCACTGAAGGTAATTTTGTTCATAAAATAAGCATCCACTTGTTGTTCCAAAATCCATTCAAAGAACTCTTTTTGCTCGCATGGTCAGTAGGCTTCAGTAGTTGAGTTAATTAAACTTTGTAAGCATGAAGTTTCAAACCTTTCGTGAGAATTCGCTGTAGAGAGGTTCACGAAATGCCCAATTCTTGACTACGCTTCGAACTGCTGTTCCTGTCTGTCAGCAATACTCTCGCGAACTGCTTCGATATTATCTGTTGAACAGGACAGGACATCCAGAGTGTCTAATATCACTAATTGATCCAGTCTCCATGAATTTTTCAATTATACTCTTCACAGTTAATGGTTTGAAAGCACTATGACGGCCATATTTTTTTACGAAAATAGCGGACTTCAGCTGACAAACCATTATTATTTTTTAAAAATATTCCTCAACAATGAAAATGCGTTGGTCTTTTGTACAGGGCTTTATTTTTACTATCCCCGAACTGTCAGCTGTCAAATTGTTACCTTTTTCCCGTTGGAGACGCAGTACTATTAAATGGCCCAAAATTCAAATTTTGTGTTCATTCTGGGACACCCTTTAAAAAAATAAAGTGACAGCACGGCTAAGAAAACATCTTTTTGATTTAAAATCAAAGGAAAGAAGAAAGGAAGCAGTTACAGATTTTAATACTGGACGCTAAATATGCTTTGGATCTCAGCGACATCTACTCAAAATCTAGTTCGACTCTTTCAAGGTTGTTAGTGTTCTACAGAAGTTTTAAAAATTGCAGCTTATTCACATGAGGCCAGTAACCCAGAAATCACGCTCTAGTGGATGACACTCTCTACCTTTACGCAAGGCAATATTAAGGGTGATAGCAGTAAATTATCAATCAAAGTTGCAAGCTTTGAGTTTCGTGCAAAACAAAACTTTGTCTCAATCTCAATATCAGTCAGATGGGATTGACCATCAACCTTTGCACAGAATTTATGTTGAAACCATCTATGTTATCACGCAGGCCTTCTTCGAATCACCTGTTTTTATGAATCTGTGAAAGAATAGAGTAGCCCTGAAAACCCTATCTTGCAACTGCAAGGCGGCGACAAAAAGAAACTGCTCAAACTAGACATGAAGCTTCATTTTCATACACGCTTGCTGTAGGGGAATACAATTCAAATAGCATCTCAGCCAAAATATCATGAATTAGATGCAAGTTTTTGAAAGATTGGTATTACTACTTCCAGGCTTAAGTTTTGAATAAAAGCATTCGTGCCATAAAAACTTTAACAGAATTTTCGTGACAAAACAAAACTCTCAATCAGTTGGAAAGCTTACTACGTTTAAGTTTTACAAGGTATATAATTTATTTCCTGTCTCAGCAACATAATGACTGTCATCTATATATATATAAAACTAAGTATTTTGTACGTTCACGTATAACTCAAATAATCTCCAACCAATTTACTATTCAGAAAAAACAATGAGAAGGACATAGGGCCTATTTTTTGAAAATACGCCCACTGACACGACCACTTTTCAAAAAAACGCTGTCTTTGGTTAAACCTCAGGGAATTTTGAAAAAGTGTCTGAGCAAGATATTCAGCCATTCTAAATGTCTACATTTCGTCAACACAAAGTTCTTTTGCCAAGCCCACTTTTTGAGGGCGTTTTTTCGTAAAAAAAACTGTTTTCGTTACAATTTTGGGTAAATTTGAAAAAAAAACTTACGATGGAAATTTCTGAGTTACTATGAACATTTCGTCTATAGATTATTTTAACCCACAAACATTTTGTTTGCTGGCAGTTTCGGCTGGACATGTGGAACTGGCAAAATATTTCTCATTTGGTTAGTTTTCGCCGAAACACGATAAAATAAAGGGATCGCAACGGCCATTGCATTATCTGACATTGTAGCAACTTGATTGGATGGAGGCAGAACAGTTCATTCAATATTTGAGTTGCCTCTCAATATTCGAAGTAACCCTGACGAAGTGTCCAACATAAAAAAAAACAATCGTCGAGGGCTAAAGTGCTGAAATAATGCAAAATTATCATCTGGGATGAATGATGAATGTAAAGATCAAAACAAGGAAAAACTATTCGGGGGCGGGCACTTTGTTACTCCTTTCAGGTAATTTCAGACAAACAATTTCCGTCATTCCAAATTCAATGTTGTCGAAAAAGTCAAAATGCTACAAGATCCAGCCCCTGACACATTCTTGAAACATATGGCACGCGATTGATCATTACAAATTTTTTGAAATACATCATCGAAACCACCATTTTAAATGGATAAATTCCGAGGCGAAAATGTTCTGCTGACAAGAATTCCAATGATTCCCATAGAGCTGCCAATTAAATTCAAACGCATATATTTTATGTTAATATTTATAGGGACAAACGAGGTCCTTAAATTTAGCTAGATATACTGTACCAAATATTCAACAAATCCTACAATTCAGCTCTGGCTAAAAAGCGTTGGGATAAATTACGTTTGTCCATCAAATAAAAAACCCTACTAGTCCAATAGATAAGTTAAAATGAAGAAAAGCCTGCTCAGGTCGATTGCATAATTGCATATCCTAAAAGGTCTACACCATGGGTGAATCAATTTATGCTTATAAAGCAAGGTCATTGGTAGATTACTTTATTTTCTAAAGAGAATTCATCATTACTTCAGAACGATCATCCAGCTATCCTATAGATAAGCTTTAGGAAGAAAATAGATTCGTAAACCGTCTTAAAAATCCGTTTATATCGACGTTGTGAAACAAAAATGTTTAACTACCTTTGGAATGCACTCCGATATAATGTGAAACATAACAAAAACTACCTCTCCGATTGGACCCTTCAAAAACAAGCTGAATTTGCTTAAAGCAAACCAAAGTTTGGGAATTCCAAAACATATTTTCCAAATTGTACACCCCTTTCCTTCAGATATCATCATTCCTAACCACAGACAACCGCAACCAAATTAGTATGTACGAAGGGTAAACAAACCAGAATAACCTACACTGCGTTCCAATCTTGGAGAAGGTCACCCAACGCACAAAGAAGGTCGCTGCTCTTATCTTCATACGTGAACAATTCAACGCACGACTGCATCACAACCAAGCGGCAAATGTAGCCGGCCGGCGTCTATCAGAAATCTTTGGAACGCCATAACAACAACAACAACAACAACGACGACAGGAAAACCAAAAGTGATGAAAGAAATAAAAATGTGAAGAGCCACGTTTGGAGAGGACATTCACAACGACGATGATGATGACGACAACACAGTCGACTACTCCATGGTGACCAACCTGCAGCAACCGTTTCTAGAGTAAACAATCTTTCTGTACTTGACATTCTTAATTGCAAGGTTTGCAGTTGCACACTTCAAGCTAACCATGTTTAAAAACGTTTGGAATGTTATCTGTGTATGGTTTTCATAAGATCGACACTTGTCCAGGCGACACAATACCGTCAAGTCAAGACCTCCTATATATGGACTTGTCATATCGAAAAGTGGTATATAATGGGCTGGCGCACCGCAAAATAGAGACTAGAGTGCGCACATCCAACGAACCATAACCAACACAACTATACCCTAGCTTGAGAGGGGCATCTGGTAGGGGAGTCGGTCGGGGAGGCTCTCATAAAAATACATTCTCCATCCCATATTACGAAGAACTATTAAATCAAAATCATATCATCACATACGGTTTACAGACATTGTGGTGCACAGTTTGGAAGCTATTTTTAGCGAAAAAAAAATTATTCTTCTCCCGTCTGTATTTACGCTACAAAGCTATATGGAATGGCTCTGGTTCTGGCTCTGGGGCTACTGGTCATTAACTTTTTGTTGTTGGATTATAGTGGTAGAAGAGCGTGTACGCATCGCGACTATCAAAACGACGCTTTATTGCAATGCGTACACATGAGTGTATTGTGTACACGCACTTTGGAGTCACGACTTGCTGGCAGCACAATGCGGGCCAATATAAAAAGAGCGGTTTATATGTGAATGTCGGCTTGCTGCTGCTGTTGCTTGTTGGATTAATAATGCTCTCGTAGATAATAATAATTGCAATTATTTTGCATCACCAACTTTAAATTTTTTAATGGCACTTTATATGCGAATGCATATTGAGAGATGCAAACAGTATCTGCGGCAAGTTGGGGGCATGCAAATACACAGGTTTGGGAATAGGTTTTTGCGTACGATTATATAGATTAGGAGTTTTCAAAATTAGAAGCTTTTAGGGACATTATTCATTGAATGGCTTTCAGGAAATGTTTGCGTATCTCATGTTTACTAGTTAGGTTAAGTCATAGTAACTGCACGCGATACGAGGGCACACATAGACCAGAAAAAAATCGTTTTCGTAACACGTGGATCTGTCAACTTTTTCTAAGTTTGCATAAGTGAGCCATTCCGAGATAACTATAAAGCGGAGAATGTTTTTGACATTATAGCCAGTTTACCTAGATTGTAAAAAAAAGTCTCCTAGATGGAGTCTACTTTTATTAAAGAGAGAGCTGGCCAAGAGCAGAGAAGGTGAGGAATACACTCCTCCTCCTCCTCCTCGTTCAAGAACCTTCTGCAGAAGTCATTGCTATAGAGGGCTAGTCTTTTTGCATGTAGGCCTAAGAGTGTCTTGTAAGGACGCTGATAATGGTACTATTGTTTGATCTGTTCAGCATTATCAAGCAGAGAGAGAGCGTTTCTGGTTATAATTTGGCCAGAGTTGCCGGGATATTAGGCACGTTGTTCCGTTTATCTATCTGCGGTTTGCTTTCTTGATCGCACCCACTTTGATTAACGATTTACATGTAACACTTCTACTGGCGGTAGAATATCAAGGATAGTGCCCCATCTGGCAAACTCATCCACCTTACAGTTCCTGGTAATAACTCTATGAACCGGTACCCAGAAGAGGTGAATGTAAAAGTGCTCTGCCATCTCATTAAGAGATGGTCGGCAATCGTGGGCTGATTTCGATGTAAGTAAGATGGATCCCAGGGATTTGATTGCCGTTTAGCTGTCAATCAAAGCCGTACTACTACAATGGAAATATGATCAGGATTGAAATATCATTACCCATTGTAACAATCTCTGATTGTTTGATCTTTAATTTTATAACGAGACCTGGAGCTTCAACTTGGTAAATTACCCAGGGGTAGATTTGAACTAATCTTAGCTCAAGCACGTGCACAATTTTTAGGAGCTTGGCTATTCTACTAAGAGTACCTAAAATAAAAAAAAGTTGACTTGGAAGAAGTTCTATCTAAGCAATATCCATTTAAGCTATATTAACTGCATAAGGTCTGATGCTATTTAACCTGTACAAAATCAATATATGTCGGAACAGGCCTGTTAATAACCTAGGGCCTAGCTTTTTCACACAAACATTCATGTGTGCGTGTGTACTATTTGCTGCTATATGTCGAACTCGAACGTATAAGTTTTTTGACAATTAATTCTACTCGGAAAATTTGTCAGACCAGGAAAGGATGACCTGTGAAAAATGTTGTAAGTGTTGCTACGGCTGAACTGCAGCAGTTCATTCGCACATACCATGGCGCCACTCGCCCGTCCTATTTTTTAACCATACTTAGGCTATTTACCTGATGAAACACGCTACCAAAATGTAATATAAAACCCATATTTTACAGATAGCTATTTAGATTTGAAAAGAAAAAATGGACAATTGGGATGATGGGACACGAATTTAGGGTTTATGTCTAGGGTTTATAACGCTATTGCTACCATACTGGAGTCGGTAATTTCCACCTAAAGAGAGTTTCGGTGCACTTTTGAAGAAACACCTGCAATCAATTAGACTATAATGAGCATGGTAAGTCCTATTGTCGATCGTCGGACAATTGCTCGAAGCCCTTACCACTGTTATCTCAAAGTTTGGATGCAGGAAATAGTTGCTGTTGTAGCTGCTTCCATACAGGCTACTCCAGGTATTTCGATATGGAGTTTAAAAACTCAAGTGGGTATCAACAGAAGGTTACATTAGACAGAGATTAAAATTTGTTTTCTCAAAAGGATCAAGTTGCAACCGAAATCATGCAGACTTCCGAAGGATCATTTGAATGGCGGACTAAACGAAACCATTTTTATGTCAGACAAAGGCCACTTCGATCTAATTGGCAATATAAATAAGAAAAATTCTCCATGAGAAGGAACCACAGTGGAAAATACCAAAGAATTTCAAATCGGGGAACATCATCCCTTGATCGACTTTTAGTCCTCGTATGCTATTATCCAAACTCTTGGCGCAAAGCTTAATAAGCAAAATTCTCCATGAGAAGGAACCACAGTGGAAAAGACCAAAGAGTTTCAAATCGGGGAACATCATCCCTTGATCGACTTTTAGTCCTCGTATGCTATCATCCAAGCTCTAGGCGCAAAGCTTAATAGGACGATGACGGAATTCGTGAAATTGATACAGCTGTGCCGCCTAACATTGGAAGAAGTCGCGCAATACAACATTCAGTTTGGAACAGCTCATTTGAACTTTTCGAAACATGTACCGGATTCCGAAAAAGAGTCACGCTATCATACATTTTCTTCAATCTCGTGCTGGAACAGATAGTGGGTAGGGCAGGCGTAAATACCGAAGGCACTACATTCAACAAATCCGACGAGCTACTGGAATGTGAAGAAGATATCGATAGTATTCGTCACTCCCACCGAGCCATTGTTGAAGCATTAGGAAGACAAAGAACCGAACAATTTCAAGGTAGTAGGAGAGTTCATCTATCTCGGAGTGAACGTCAATTCCACAATTGAAACCCAAGTAGGATACGACGAAGACTGACCCTAGTAAACCGATGTTACTCAAAATTCCCAACTCGACAGTCCAAATGTTTGTTCCAATCCCCCAGAGTATTCCAACTTAAAGGCGCCGAGTGCTAGACAAGAAGCATGATTGCTGAGCAAATTTTAAGCACTTTTGAACGAAAAATTCTTCGTCAAATGAGAAGAAGATTCAACGATAAATTTTATGAGCTGCACGAAGGCGTGATTATTGTTTAACAAGTAAAACCACCTCGACTACATTGGTTCGGCCATATCTAGCTAAACCGATCGCCGATGCCATGGTGCTTTGACAAAATGACTAAACGCAACATACCCATGATCTAAGAAGGAACCCATGCTAGTAGATTGCGTAAAAACACAGTAGCTGTAGATTCTACAAGCCTTCATCCGGAAGCTTTACCGATACTTGTTAAAAGGCAATAGTTCTGGAAGATTAATAGAAACTTTACTGAAGTAGCACACGTCAATAAAGCCTGTGGATTTACCTACAAAATGTCATAAACAGGACACTACCGTAAGTACGTTATAATGGCGGTAAAGAAGTGTAATATATAGAAGACATTCATCCAATGTTCAAGCGAGACTATGGAGTTCGCTACGTTTGAGATTGAAAAAATACTCAAATTCTGCAAGGGAGTACTCTAATCACCCCTATCAAGGTATTCGTTCAGAAGAAAATGATAACGGATTTGTTCGAAATTTTCTACCGATGAAATGTAACGCATCGGCAATATGCGTTAAGTGCACAGTTTTTGACAGCTGCATGTTGAATTTCCTCCGAAGTTCTATGACAAAGAATTGCTGCGAAATCCATCGAACGCGTTTATATGCTTTTTTATTTTATTTAGCAACTGATACCTTGAAAGCAATTGAGTTCCGGTTTTAACTGACTTTAGATTCGTTAGATGTAATCGGTTCAAGAAATTTAGAATTTAAACCTTATCGAGGCAAATTTGTGAATTTGTGAATTGTGTGAATTTTTGTTGGTTAATTAAAACTTACGAAAAGTAAACATTAAGGAAGGCTTAGACTTTTAGATATCGGGTTTGGAAACAAATCTTTTAAATGACCTACATGTGTTAAACAATTTTGGATACTACTAGTCCTATCAAAAATGAAAAGGTTTATTTTTTAAAATCTGAAATAATTGGCGTTCGACCAAGCAAACAAATAATTAAACTCAACTACATTAGCAACTGACCTAAGATCAAATTTAATGCGGATAGAAGCAACTGGAAAGGTTGACCTACACTTACTCAACTCTGATTTAAGAAGATTCATGGGGAAGGAAAAGCAAAAACCAATTTTGTAAATCCAAAATGTGTATGCTCTCCACTATTGTGAACATGATTGCTTATCACGACACCCATCTCTATGTTATAACCAGCACAACAAAAATTCTGCAAAAACCCATGTCGCTATGAAAAGTTCTACCAATTCAGTATTCGAATGATAACAGAGGGTAACCTGATGGACGCACCTATCCCCATCGATCATAGATTTTACTAGATGTCATGCACCGGGTGTTCTATGATAATACCTTGTGTTCCATCTCGTGCTGGAATCACTATTAGACCTTGCTGACCTTACGAAAGTTGATAGCCAGGTTGACAACAAGCTATCAACTCAATCGAGGTAATTGTACGATTCCCAGTTTTAGATGGATTACGCTCAGATCCTCCTTGGATACGAGGAGCTACTTGAATAGTTACGTCATGTTGAGAATTCAATAGATCAAATGTGTCACCTTAAGGAATTTATTGCTAAGATGCTAATCTGGGAGATGGTACAGCATTATGTCATCCAGCAAGTCTTAAATCACCTAAAGAGTTTTGAATGTGGTTTCGTATCCATATGTCCATATAGGCTTCCACGTTATTCCAAAGGACTTTGATTGTATCAATAATCTCAAAGCTGAAGGGAGATTATTTGATTGCAACTGCCGTATGACAGTTATGTGGGTCTTAAGAAGTGTGTTACGAAAACAAGTCCCTCTGCATAACGCTTTTAGCGCATAAATTCATAGGCGATTACGAAATGTTAGGCTAAATGATTGATCTTTCATTAAAAGTAATTAACGCAGAGGTCGCTGGGTTCGTTAACTGGGTGCATATTCAGGTTTGGTATGAACAATATCTGGGTTAGCGCATATCCCGTAACATGGGTTTGGGCATTTCTCGATATGCACATTTTTAATAAAAGTCATTTCGACTCTGAAAATAAGCATCTAGGTAATCCTTTATATCCCTCACACAGGGAAGACCAACTGGGGTGCCATTCCTCAAAGAGAGGCACCGGATATACAGACATATTACCATTTTCTTTGAAAATGTATCAAGAGAGCATAGAACATTTGTCAGACTTTCGCAAAAGGTAAGGCAGTGCAATAACTTCAGGTGTGACTGAGAGAATTTGATATCCTGTCCACATTCAGTAAGAATGTTATAATGGCGGATAAAGAGTGCAAGAGAGTAGATATTCCTATGATGTTCAAGCGAAATTATGGAGTTCGCTACGGTTGAGTCTCCTATTTCTGTTACCGCACGATTTTTTTTATCCCATACAGTAGGTGCAAGGATATCTTTGCCTGACCAGAGTATATATTGAGCCCAGATTAGAAGGAGTGAACTATTTCTAAGGAAACCTTGGCATTGCACAGTGTTTCAAACATGCGGTCGGTCCAACGAAGTTCGTTACTATCACACCTAAAGAGCATGACAACATTTCGTTTTCTACAAAATTCAAGTGTAAATTTTAGTTTCACTTTAACGACAGAAGAAGTATTGTACCTATCTGTTAAAAAATTCTGTCAAAGTCGAAATTCAATGAGCTTAGCATAACTTGCGCCGGAAGATAAATAACGTGAACTTGAAAAAGAAGATGAAAACCTAAGGGTACTGTCATTAGCTAACTAATGGGTTGGATTTAGAAGTTGCAGATAAAGAGATAATTTAAAAAAAAATAGAGTTGGAGACAAAACAAAGCCTTGGGGAATCCCAGCATTTCTTTGGTGAGCATCAGACTCGAAACTTTCCAAAACAACTTGAATTGAACGTTTCGAAAAGTGTTTTCAGAGTCTATAGGTATAAGCAAAGAGGTATAGAACTACAAGAGTACGCATCACAGCTAAAAATGTCGTTCCAGACGCGGGCGGTAAGTGCGAAGGGGAATTTCCGTCATTCGTATGCATAGGCTTTGTTGTTGTTTGGTTATGGGGTATCAACATCAGTACCCCACATATTAAATTTTCGTTGTATGAGATGCGCACTCTTGTAGTTGTATACTCTTTGATATAAGCGTTTGCTAACAAATGGTTAAGCAAGAAATAGACAGCTAACTGGTTATAAATGTTGCGCAAGTGTCTAATGGTATGGCTCTGTGCGATATAAGACAACTTGACCATAGCAAAATAAAAAATAAAAAAATGAAGACCAACGCCTTAAACGCTTCAGGTCCACTTGCATTAACTTATTTATTTAACTATTCACGCATTTTCTGGTAGGTTTCACGTAGCTTACCGCTAGATATTTCAATAAATGCGTTGGAGCAATGGGTTCTTAACGTATTGCATTAGAATGCAGCTATCCAAGCTTGTTCTGGCTTGAAAACTTAATTGCTTCAGCCTATATACGCATCTGGTAAGGACTATTAAGTAAACGGTTTCGAAGAGTTTTTCAAAGGTCCTAAACGCTACAACGATTCCGAGTAGGTGTAGATTTGTGTATCTAGCGATTTCTTATTGTTGCTGTACAAATAAAATAAATGAATACAAATACAGATTCAAATGTAAAATACTCTGATATAGATTTTTAAAGTATCTATATCCAGTCTAAAAAAATTAACTTTGTGTAACCGGGTTAGTAAAAATTACTGCCAAGTATCAATTACAGCGATTCCTATTATTTTGAAGGCTTGTTCGTGAAGGCTTCGTGCCATGTTGTGAAGATGTTTCGATGTATAAGGTTAGATAGTCATTTAGCCATTTTGTTAGCTTACTTTTTGAGATCAGTTCTTAATCGGTATCATTCTGAGGAATAGCGTTGAAGACTTTAACTTTAGAAACATTAAGCTTCAAACTACATCATGGAGCACTCAACCTAACCTTAGATACATCTACTTTGTGGATTTCTAGAATTTTGTATGAACGTTTTCAAGTGAACTTATAGGAATCCTTTTTTAGGCTGTTCAGATTTTACTTATTGTAAATCCAAAAAGGTGACAAAACGTGTATTTGTTGGAAGCTGAACGTAGTATTTTTTTCTTGCTTCATTGATTGAAAACTTGTACAGGACACTGATAGACATAAATGCACAAAACCAAAAAAAAAAACTAAAAGACTGCAATAAAGCTTGGAAATGGATCAAGCATATACATATACACATAAACAAATCGACATATCAAGTATTTAAAAGACATAGATGGTGATAGATGTCAAAGAACAGAATAAACTATGATTTAGGTGGTTTAAGACTTTTCACTATCAGGACTCCAAAAGGACAACGGTATCTGGTTAAAAAATATTGGAATAGACGGTTTATGCAAGACACTGAGTTTATAAGTGCACATATTCAACGATTTAAATTTGTCTTAAAGATTTCACAATGCCTGAAGTCGCGATTGGACATATTCGGTTGACCCTGACGTCCTAACTTATACCCACAATACTGGACCTTCTGGTTTACGGAAAGATTCGTCATATATGATCCGACGCAAATAGTTTTTTTTATACTACTTGAGGTATGGAATCAGGAAATTAAGAACGACTCCTGACATTCATTTAATGTATAAATAAGTGTACACCACTGAATTATTTAACATCTGCACAAAAAAGTGCAGGGCCTATGTAAAAGGTTTGCCTTCAGTTGGTTTTCAAGCCTGATCGTCAAATGGTTTCCGCATAGAGATGAGGAGAACATTTTCTATTTGATTACATGACTTATGGTCGCTGGCAGATTTATTAAATGACCCACACCTAGGCCCTTTGCAGAGTTTAAAGATACTAGATTAAATGCTACGCAGAAAATCTGGGTTCGATTCCCAGCCGTAGCATGTAGAAACACCTAAATGATTTTTCATTGACCCTCCTCTGGTGATAACCTGACAAATCAATAGAGGAAGTATCTCAACTTAGAGGTCTAGCCATCGTGCAAGTACGAAGAGAAAATGCTAGGCCCTGGTTACTAACGAGCATCTTGCTCTTTTGACACTTTTATTGTCAGTCTAGTAGTGTAGTCTATTAAGACGAGTTTCGCTTCTATCTACATTTATCCGAGATCTGCAAGGTAAGGTACATCCAAACCAGTTGGTCTTGAAGTTTTCAAACAACCAACATTTTGCTTGGTAACTTAAAGGATATTGACACAGATACCAGAGAGCTTAGTCTTGAGAACGCTACACTTGTGAGTCTTCACCGTTCGTGATTTCTTTTAGTAAGTCAGTACTTTTAGGGCAACAATATGTTTTTGGCGTACAAATATGTGCTTTCATGATTGAAAATGCGGATCTTAAACCAAAAATTGTTTAGAAAAGTGTCAGTAACTTCCATAAGTGTGTCTGATGGTAAATCAGACATTTCCAACTGTTGAGGATGACCTAAAGAAGAAGATAGCATGTAGGAATGCAGTATTCTATTAAAAAAATATTCTCAGCTTGCAAGAGCGAGGAACCGAGTAAAAAAGTGCTTTTTCGACGAAGAAAAAGGAACCTACAGTGTTATGTCGTTTCCGAAGGATTGAGTTGACGTAAGAATTTTATTATGATTCAATGATTTGTCAGATCATTGCCAATCAAAAACAACACTGCAACCGTCAACATTCTACTACCAACATTCGATGGCCTGTCACGATTTCTTTGTTTATAAAGATAACACAATGCTTATAGCTAGCATAAGCCACTCACCAAGCTAATCAGTCCCCATCCCACACATCAGTCACTCTTAAGTTCTGATATCTTCATCAAAGCTAGCTGCCTTTGCTTTCCATTTCCTTCTTTAGTCAACTCGCAATAAATCTCCAGTTGTGGTATCCCCTAGACAATCAAAAGCATATATCTCATCACATCATTCACACACCTCTGCTTATCATCAGTGTCAGATTGTTTGGAGCTCTAATACCCCCAGCCTACGCAAAAGCAAGCAAACAAAAAAAAGAACGAAAATTCCAACATGATCACAAATCTTCTCATGACCTATGTCAACATGAGCATATCAAAATGTAATCTAATTTTCCCTCAAACATTCTTTGTGCTGATACCACACGATAACACCAAGAACCACCTATACTAAACCCTATACGGATACAGATACTTCGTGCCTAATGATTCAGTAGCTCATCCGCAAATGACAACAAAAATTCTGATTCATCAACGTTAACAATGGAACGCATTGTTGCTTTGTATGGGACATGCCGGCCCGAGTCGGAGGCCTGGAAACGATCGTGTTCCTTATTTTGTTCTTCTCTCTCCTTCTGGGATCCGCTTGAGAGGAAATGAGTGTTTTCTGGCTTCCCTATGGAATATCGAGTTGTTTTGCTTTTTTTTTGGTTTGTTGCCCCCAAATCCTTTTTTAGATCAGGAAACAAAGAGTTAACATAGTAGCAGAGCAAATGGTTGTTATTGGAATTCCTTTTTTGTTTTTCTGGTGCAGTGTGTACGGTGACGGCTGGAAATGTATATTTGTGTTGGTGTAGGAAACGAGTGGATTTTTTTCTCTTTGAGATAGCATTTCAAATTCGCAATTTAGGAAGAGGGATATGCTATCTTAGTAAATTCACACAAATTTTAAGGACCTTCTAATGTCACAATAACTTCGTGACGCTATATGTTTATTAAGGCTCTATCGACCATCTGTTTATATTATTCGCAGTCTTTTAAAGAAGAATCTATAAATAGAAATAGCCATCTTAGTGACGGTTCGTTATTTCCAATCGGAGATATGCAACTCGAACTGGACGTTAATTTTTATGAATGTTGATCTCTGTATCTTCAAACTTAACATTCTTCTAAAACAGGGCTGGACCCTGTGTTGATCTGATTTTGGGAACAGAATTAACAGTCAACTTAACCATCCATTACTATATGCTCTGAACCTCTCAGTATAGCGATATATTTAGGATTCTTTATTCGTTGCAAAAAAAAAAAAAACAAAGTCTCACACTGTAAAAAACCGTTTGGCTTTATAGCCTTAACTTGAGTTCAACGCTCATATTTATATGGTGAGAGGCAGCAAAAAATTCATTGTGCCTAGATATGAAGCAAAAGCGCACGACAAAAAAATATATGGGAGACATAAACGTAGCGAACGTCAGTCTCTCTTTTTTTGTTTTTTTTGTAACTTCTGCAATAAATTAACTAATTTATTGGCGCCATAGGGTGATACGAATTGAGGGTCTATTTTCTTGTCCTACACGAACTTCGTGTTTGTGCATCGGTGGTGAACTTCGTACAACTAGCAGCACTAGACATTCTTTTTCACCGTCTATAACTTGATATTTTTGGCAAGCAAATGACAGCTAACTTAGCCATCCAACTTGAAGTCATCCAACAGTGGTTAAATATTTAAACTGGCCACTCAACAGTTCTAAAAGTTAACTGCGTAAACGACCTACACAACAATCCTTAATTTTTCTACAGAAAATGATTAGATTAGTTGCTATTAGTGGCTATAAATACCTATCGGTTTAAAATCGAGCCTTTCTGGGAAATATAGCAATTCCTTTATTAGCCTAATTAAGACGAATGCGAAATACTTTACCAGACAAAGCTTTACCTTGGCATTACAACCTACAGATATTCAAAACCAATAAAAATTGGTATTATCTAAATTCTAGCCCCAATTTCACTTTACCAATAAAAAATTCTCTCAAAAACCACTTATGACAGCCGGCTTTTCAAATTTAGCTAGTACTTGTACAAAAGTCAATATCGTGTGCCAATCCAGAACGTCGACTTTAGCAAGAGGTGACGGAATTTCTAGAACGATTTTTTGATTTTTGAATATGACATAACATTTTCGCAAACACTTCAGAATGGCAACACAGTAGAGGATCACCCCACTTTATAGAGCCTAAAACTTATAAAAAATATTACTAAAAGAGGGCTAAGTAGTCTAGACTATTCGACTACCAGTAGAACTACCTCAGTAGGTATTACAAAAAAAATCAACAAAGTTCGTTTGAAATGGCGCCCAACATCATGTTTGTGGCGCCTTTACTATTTGCCAAGCAATCTACTGAAGCAATTTAAGAGAATTTTCGAAAACAATTTAAACGGTATTCCTTAGCTCAGCTGCAACTTTTTTTTATTAAGAAAGCTTATATTAAAATTCTGGAGTACGTGGCGCCCAATCTTGGATCCACGTTGAAAATAGGCACATCCTTAGCAAGCGTTTTGCACAGCACTTATACCAAACTGAGATAAAAAGTACAGTCTTAGAGAGCTTGTAGAGATTCATCAACATTTAGTTAACAAACAATATAAAACGTTACCAAGTAGGTATTGTAAACAAACGATTTTCGACACCAATTGGACGATCTAACAAGGATGGCAATAATGGTAGGAGCAATCTGACTTGCAGCAATATTATGGCGCGAATATCCGTTGGCTTTATGTGAAGCAACAACTAAACGTCAAGTCGAAAAAAATGTAAATACGTCCTTAAAATACCGGAGCTTGAGATGACAAGCTATTTATGAGCAACCATTAATTTAAAGCGGCAAAAATCGGCACAATGTTTTGTGTTAATACATAAAGGTACCTATGACGTGCTTATATTCCTGATATACGATAGAAAATGACAACAAATTCTGAACTCATAAAGAAAACGAACTGCCAAGCCAAAGAGTCTCTATATAGTTCATGAAAAGGTCTAAGAGATCCAGATTCAACGAACAGAGTCTTTCCACAAAACCTAAGTAGTGATTTGCTCAAGCCCACAAGAGCATATTGATGTACCCAAAGCGTTTTAATGTACCCCGGAACAAACATAGGTCACGGTCAATCGAATGTGTCTTCAAATTTAAACAGTAGATACCCTGCTTCAAAACGAATACCTCATTCACAATGTAGGTTCACAACACATCTACCTACTCCCACATCAATTTATTTGCACTCATAAACTTCCGCTCCTTATCAGCAAATCTTTCAATTTCAGATCTCTCGAAATCCAGCATCTTTGGTTATTTTTACCTACCGACGGTATTTCTCAATGAAACCGAAATCAAAATCAAACTAAAATCCCAAAAACAACATAAAAAGATACAACATCCGGCAAGTGATTTCAACACTCTTATGCAATATGCGCACTCCAAAGAAGAAAGTAAACACCAGCAAAATTGAAAGCAATTAAAATACCACCAGCAGACAGAATCAAGCGTAGGTACCTTTGATAAGGAACGGATACAGACCAACATCATCCCAAAAAAAATATAAGGGAAAAGAAAACAGGGATTTCACCAATAAATTCCTAGTTGGGCACCTTTGAAGACTTCCCCCAGGTAGCTGCTACACACATTCCGAAATATCTGCTGATGAGAGGTATACTTATAGATCGAATGCGCGCACTCGCGATGACCAGCGATCTCTTTTATCCGTAGGTGTTGTAGCCAGTTAATGAGCTCTTTAATTTCCTTGTGGTTTGTTGAAACATGTTTATAACACAATTTGTTGGCGGTTATAATGCTCTTTTGACATAATCCCCGCCCCAACAAAAAAAAATGGGGAAGACATAAACTTATCACTGAACGAACAAGATTAAGATACGAGTTGATCGGCTTTTCAGATCGGATACGAGTATTTTTTTAGGGGTAACCGAAACTGATAAATGGAAGTCATAATACTAATTGTCTTTTTGATTTTATTACTCCTCGTTAAAAAAAAAATGTGTGAAGGGGATTAAATATACAAAAAACTGGAGGGACTTACAATTTGGTTGTAAAAAAAATAATAATGCCGGCCTTATCCAAGATCTGCGATAACAATTCCACTTGACAAGATCAATTTGATACAATTTTCTGTCAATGCACTTGAACACACTCTTCAAACACTTTACGACACTCTCGTAGATACAAAAATTCCTTCGAACTGATACCGAAACAAAAACTTTTACTCAAGACCTTGCCAGCACCGACCGCGATCGCATGTTGAAACGGAAAAGAACTAAACGATCGATGAAAATTTTACCACCATCTACCCAGTACGAGAATGAGTACGATGTCGAAAAGCAGAACAAAGAATAATAAGCCGAAAAAGAAACGATAACTGAACACAAATACACAGGCAGAGCACAATTTTTTTTGTTAAAACGCACTCAATCCGAACACGAACGATCGACGTTTAGATCAACGAAATGCTATTCAACGAGCAGCAACAGAGGCAAACGAATGCATTTTCCGACTGAAAGGGGCCTAAAAGATACGAGATACTCTTGGTCGGGGCGCACACGATACAAAAGATTCTATTAGATATCAAAAGTGCAATAGACTCTAGAGCAGGGCGAGCACGACTACACGCATACGATTGGACGAAGTTTTATGTGGCGACTGTGTGACAGTTTCGGTGTGACTGAAAATTGTTGCAGTATCTAGATACTGGCTGGGAAATTTGAGGGTTTTCCATCATCAGATGTTTTCACTTTTTATTTGAGTGAGACAAATTGGTCAATATGTGGCTGTAGAGCTACGCATGCGGGTGTAGGAGGATGCATCATGTTGCGTGCAACATTAATGAGTATCAACATTTTTATTTTTTTTTGTTTTATTCGGATGCAACACTAATTAGAGAGGTTTTTGTGAAACTTTTCCAAAACGTAAATGTGATTTTTTTTTCACCGGTCTTTTGGTTTTTGATTTATGATATAGCGGTTCGGAGTAGATGAAATTAGTATCTTTGAATGTTTAATGAGGGAAGATTTTGAAAAGAAAAGTGATGAAGGGGTCGAGATATCATGCGGTGTAATTTAGTGGTTTGTAGATACAGATGTAATGGGGAAAGGTGAAAAAGGGTGATGTTTATTGGTGGGAGTTGGATAAAGTGTGCTAAAGGTTATTAATGGAGTTGGGTAGTTGTTTTGTAATTGAGTGATTGCCCATTAGAGATGTACAGTTTTGAAAGTAGACAATGGATGCGCACATACATAAGGTTTTATAACTTCAAGATGGCTTAAGAGGTGAGGAGAATGGTATTGCTGAGATAAAAATGGGGAAAAAATGTAACTATCGGAAGCGCTGTGATAGGTACTGCATTTGTAGTAGCAAATCAAGGGGAAATAAGGCTTAAGAGGAACTTCCGTTTCAACATTGGGCTAGATTTTTCAAACTAAATTCGTTGTCATTGGGGAGTCTGAACAGCGAATTTTTAGAGGCATGATTTATCTTCCATACCTAAACAATAGGTATAGAAGATTCAAAGATTTGTTATATGAACGGCTTGGAGTCGACTGATGTGGCTTATTTTAAAAGGAAGCGCTTCTAGCAGAGATATTTTCAGTACCGCGACCAATGCGTTCGCTCACTTGGACAAGACCAGATAAAAGTGAATACGTTGACTCTGATTAATCCTCAGGCTATCTGATCATATTTAGTAAAAAATTCAAAATCTGGAGCGTTGTCTAAATAAAATTGCAATCCCACACCTACGATGATGATGGAAGACAAGACAAAAGTTTCACCTCATTGGTCTATGCCAACAAGCCAGAGACGTTGTAAGCCGAAATCTGAGCACGAGAGGGTAAAAATTAGCTCGATCACTGTCACCTTACAACCCGCTACAAGTTTTAGCCATTTATGGGCAGAGTTAAAAAATATCTACAATCGTCAGCATGAACCCAAGTAGCACTGAAGTGCCCTTTTGTTACCACGACTCGTGTGACCTTTTTTATGATCCAGTGGAGTTTCTTGTATCCTTTTACCCGAGATTTCGCTAAGATCGTCGAAGAGTGGTTGGTTTAACTCACGCAATATGGCTCTTGCTAGTAGAGGGCATTTGCAGATGAAATGGGAGGTTGTATGGGATCCCAGTTTGGTCGCATAGTCTCCAATTTTCCAGTGCCCCGTGACTTTCGCCGTAATTCTTGCGACATCTGAGCGGGTTCTATTGAGTAGATCGTTTGTTCTGTTCTTACGTAAGTAGGCAATATCTTCCTCGATATGACACAATTTGTTTGCCTTTTTCATTTGGAGTCGGCCTTCTTCAGAAAGTATTTGGACCCTTGCCGCAAGTGAGGCGTGTAGAGCTGAGCCTTGTTTGGCCAGTTCGTCTGCGCGCTCGTTTCCTTCAATGTCACTTGGCCTGGGACCCAGAGAAGTGTCATCCTGAAGCGTTGGCTCAGGCAGTCAAGTTCGTTACGTCATTCCCAGCTTGGAGGTATGGTAGCCGAGTTCAAGGCCTTAATGGCAGTTTGACTATCTATGAGGATAGCAATATTTTGCTTTTGTGTATCTAGTGTCACATCCCAGTTGCGCGCAAGCCTCGCGGAAAGGCAGTAGTTCCCCTGGAATACGCTGGCAAAATCCGGTAGGCGGTATGATACTGATATTTTCGGTGAATCCGAGTAGACACCGGACCCCACACCTCAGTTCATCTTAGATCCGTCGGCGTGGACAACTGTGTCGAAATCCCTTACTACTTTGTTTCTCTTCCACTGAGCGCTGGCTATCGTTTTATAATTTATTGGCACTCGCTTACGAATTCCGTTTAGGGTTGTGAATTGCCTTGTAGGTTTTCAACAAGCGGGTGTATTAAGAAATGGAGGATGCAAAAAGAGGTGATACGGAAGCGCGTTGCTTTTAAATTTCTGGAATTTATCAGACTTATCTATGAAATTGATTAGAACTTATGGAATGGTGAGTCTTGAATGGGCAGAATTGTAACATGCTATATCAATTCAGTATTCGTTATGTAATTAGCGATAAAAAAGTGTTCCAGAAAGACTGTAAATTCCGCCATGGTTATGTCTTCTATTAATTTTATCGCACGGTTTTGTATCAAATCTAGTAGCAAGTAGGTGCAATGCCAATTTTACTTAGAGCACAATGATTAGCGTTGATGGTTAATGATGATCAAGGAATGGAAGAAACGTGCGAGGAAGATGTACCAATTCGACCGGTTACGTCTAAAGAACTTGCCAAAGAAATAAAAGAAGGTATAAACATAAAAAAGCCCAGGGTTTGATTTAATAACAGGGGAAATTTTAAAACAATTCTCAAAAAAAATACTGAAACATCTAGCACAGATCATAAACGCTGCATTTAGATTAAGATATGTGCCAAGCATATGGAAGGTCGTGGAGGTTATAATGATTCCAAAACCAGGTAAACCACTTAGCGAAGTAACCACATATAGGCCAATATCGATACTACCAATATTGTCCAAGCTATTCGAAAAGATGCTGGTATAACGCCTGCAAGATATTATTGTAGAAAAATCGCTAGTAACGTGACATCAATTTGGGTTCAGGAATAAACACTCAACAATTGACCAAGTGCACAGAATAACTGATAAAATTGAAAATGCTTTTGAAGAGAAAAAAGTATGCTCTACAGTATTTCATATGATATATCACAAGCTTTCGACAAAGTATGGCACAAAGGATTGATCCATAAATTACAAAAGCAACTGCCGAAGCAGTATTCAAAAATACTGGAGTTTTTTCAGAATTAAACAAGAAACAACGTACTCAACATTAAGAGAAATTAATGCTGGTGTACCTCAAGGCAGTGTTCTAGGTCCAGTACTATATGTCCTATTTACTAGTGATCTACCAGAAAATGACGAAACCACTCTAGTTTTGCAGATGGTACTCCTATACTTTCTGTAGGAAAGTATAGGAGTATCAAAAAACCTACAAAAGGCAGTAAACAATTAGCCCTATCGAGGTATCCGTCGGAGCGGACAATTTTCCGCAACGCATACTTCGTCGGAGGTTAAAATTCCATTCGAGGTATGTGTCATCGGAAAAAAAAAAAATCTTCCCAAATGCGGCGGGTTCACTTCACTACAATTCGTAAATAAATTCCGCGAAGAATTTGTGTCGGAGGAAATCGGAGAAAGAATGGCACTTAGCTGTCAAAAATCGCATGAAAAATGCACCTAAACGCAATTCGCCGGGGTGCGTTACAAAATGTCGGAGAAATATTACGAACAGCTTTTCGGAGGAATACCTCGAAGCAAAAATCCTCCGAATCGTACGAAATCGGAGAATTTTCCGCTCCGACGGATACCTCGATAGGGCCGAATATCTCAGAATGGACTAAAAATTGGCAGATCAGATTTAATGACCTGAAGCCAGTTCGTATACATTTTACGTTAAGATATGTACCACACATTCCAGTATACATAATTAGAAATGTAGTGGAATATTCAAATACAGCTAAATATTTAGGGATGACTCTAGGCGCCAAACTGCGCTGGAAAGCACATGTAAAGAAAAAAAGAGATGAGTTTAACATCCGCTACAGTAAAATGTATTGGCTTATTGGGAGATACTCATCCTTATCCAATTACAATAAATTATTGCTATATAAGCAAATTCTTAAACCAGTATGGACCTATGGGCTCCAGCTGTGGGCATGTACATGCAAGACAAACTTACTAAGAATACAAACCTTCCAAACCAAAGTACTACGGAGCATAGTTAACGCACCATGGTACATACGTAACACCGATCTACATAGAGATCTACAGGGTGGCGCACGAATCGTGCTACAAAAATAAAACGTAATAACTTTTTTTCTGTGTGAGTAATCGGCTTATTTTTTTTTTATTTTGTAGGTTAGTATTTAGATTTATAAAAATGGATGCTTGGGATACGAAGAAAAGAATTTGGATAGTGCAACGGTACCATGCTTTGCAGTCCGTCATTTCCGTCCAAAGGGAATTTAGGCGGGAGTTTGGCGGTAATCCCCCGAGTAGATGGACCATTATGAGGTTTGTAAACATGTTTGCCGAATCTGGAAGCATCGCACGAGGGCCGTACCATCGAGATGCCAATGTTCGGGTTCAGGATACAATCGCAGCAGTAGCATCTGCAATACAGGCCAATCCGAGCGTTTCGACCCGAAACTTATCGGGGCAAATTGGAGTTAGTAGACGGTCATTACAACGGATACTTGATGACGATTTAAACTTGTTTCCGTACAAAGTCCAAATTACTAGCAAGTTAAACCCTCAGGATTTGCCTGTTCGCCTGGAATTTTGCCAAAAAATGATATCAATGGCCGAAGAAGACAACACATTGATCAATTGTTTGTTCATGTCTGATGAGGCCCATTTTGATCTTAACGGCAATGTAAACAAGCAAAATTGCCGTATATGGAAAGAGTCTAATCCAGAAATGCTCCATGAGACGGAACTGCACCCAGAACGAGTCACTGTGTGGTGCGCAGTTTCATCAAGGTGTATTGTCGGGCCGTACTTCTTTGAAGAAAACGGTGTAACCGTTACTGTCAATGGGGACCGTTATTTAAAGATGTTGAAGGAGTTTTTTTTACCCAGAACTGCGCCGAAGACGTATACCATTCAACAGCGTTTGGTTTCAGCAAGATGGAGCAACTGCACATATAGCCAGACCAGCTATGGCGGAGCTAAACAAAAAATTCGCAAACAAATTAATTTCTAGGAACTCCACTCTTCGCTGGCCCCCAAGGTCACCTGACCTGACTGCACAAGACTTCTTTTTATGGGGTTATGACAAGCAAGAGGTGTATAAAACGAAGCCCAGGAATTTAACTGAATTAAAGCAGTACATAACGACAATAATTGAGGCGATCCCAACTTCAACTCTTCAGGCCGCAATGAATAATTTTTTGATCAGGTGCCGCATATGCGTGGGAGAGCGTGGAGGTCATTTGCGATCTATAATCTTTAAAAACAACTAACTATTTAAAATAAAATTTAATTTTCTAACCAATAAAAAAAAATAAATGAAATACATCGATTAAAAGAAAAGTTATTTGAATTTCTTATTGTAGCACAATTGGTGCGCCACCCTTTTATTGAAATGGTTGAAGATGAAGCTAAAAAAGTAGCTCCAAGGCACAGAGATACGCTTCTCAGACATGTTAATTTAGAAATAGCACAGCTTTTATGAACCGACAATATAGTCAGGATAAACCCCTGGATCTATGTAGCTAAAGATATGTATATAAAAAAATACGGAAACTAAAGTACATTTTCAAACAAAACACATAGAAATCCGACCAATGTTGGAATCTCTTTTAAATTTTATATATTAAATATATTATATATAAAATATAATGCATATGAAAAATAAATTGCTGATAAGTCTAACGACTAGGTGCGATTCATTGAAGACATACAAAAGTCAGTCTTCGGGAGGTTTTTTAGATCGGGATAAAGTCCCTCCCTATTACAGAAGATTCCCTCGCGATAAAACCTCTGCAATGCCTTTCGATGATTTTTCCTACCAGCGAAAAAAAAGGGTTGATGTACGCTTAATAAACTGAGTCATATTAGCCTATAAACTATTTCCCCTAAAGCAATATTAAGTGTATGAAGATTTATAGAAAAACATTTCGCGCGCTCTACAAGACTTCCATAAGACTTCCTTACCGCAAAAATAATGAAAAAACGATTGTTTACAACAATTTTATTGTTAAAAGTGTTTATTTGAAGCAGGATGATATATAATATTTGATCAAATTAATTGAGTTCTTACTGGGATTCGAAACAATGTACCTTACACCCCCAATATGCTAGAGAGGAACAAGCGGCTCAAAAATTGAAGACATTCAAATCCAACTTCAAAGCAAGTTTGATAGGTTCCAAGCTTTCTGCTCCAAATGGAAGCTTGAAATAAACTATACGAAATGTGAAACCATACTGTTCCGCACCCCATTAAGACGCGGTAATTCAGATTTAAGACGCAACTGGAGAAATCTCAAAATAACGAGTTCAAATGGTCTTCGGATCGAGTCGAGGACCGTGGTAAAATATTTAGATGTTCATTTGGACAAGTTTCTGTATTACAATGAGCACATAAATATTCAATTAGACAAGGCAAGAGCGGCATTTATGTCGCTAAAAAGCCTGTTTTATTCCAACTATCTAAGATCCGATGTGAAGATCATTTGTTACCAAGCATTCGTTCGTCCAATTCTGACTTATGCGAGTCCAGTGTGGTGGAACATTAACCCATCGTATATTGAAAAACTTCGAGTGTTCGAGCGCAAATGTCTTAGAGCTTGCACACAGATGTATAGGAGTGCACATTCCGATTATAGGCATTACGTCTCAAACAAAAGACTTCTGGATGCTTCCGGTGTGTCCAGAATTGACAATGTCATTCTAGATCTAGTAAGGAATCACTTTGTTCGTTCGGCAAGTGTTAGTGAAAACGAATTAATCTCTGGATTATTCTATCCGAATCCTGGGTATTTCAGAAATGCCTTGGAAAGTGGATACATTCCGCCAGAAACATTTCTGTTTCTGGATGCATATGGCTACCTATCGGATTCAACGAACGTTCCAATAATATACCATGCTGCAAGGAGAGCAACAGATAAAAGGATCCTTTATGAGTCGGGGGACGGGAATACTGATCAAATTAGATACTGCATTAGCATACCTCAAAGCGACAAAAGTAACACTAACAGGTTAAATAGAGACCGATACTGGTGGCTAGACTGGGCTGAAGCCGATACTTAGGTTAAGTAAAACTAGGCCCTGACATGTGATCTCTGATCTAACGATGACTTGTAAGTCGATGGAATAGAGATCACATGACAGGGCCTAGATAGGTTTAGATAGGTTAAGTTAGTCATGTAGGTTTTAGTTTTATATAAAAAAAAATGAGACTGTCTTCTAATAGGTTTTGATTCACATTTTCCTATTTCCAAAAAAAAAAAATAGTACATAACAATAATACAAAAATTCACAAAAAATATAAAAATTGAATTAAACAAACAAATTATATATCATGTAATGCGAACCATAATGGTCTTTTACTTTGGCAAAAGTTAAAAATGTCTAGTCTTTAAGTTTCTTTAGGCTATTAATTAATATTAAAGAAATTGTGAATAAATAAACGTTAAAAAAAAGAGGGATCAGTTATAAAGCCCTTGATACATATTCTGCAAAATAATGAATTGAAAGCCGAAGCGATGTGCTCCCAGATTATATTATTAGCGCACTACATAATTGTTTTTTATAGCTATAAATCGTAGGCATCAATTATAGTAATCAGTAAAGTGATCACGAAAAATTGGAAATATTTCATTTGTAATGTGAATTTGATAAAATTATACTGAGAAATGGACGATGGAATTTTTTCACAAGGAAAAGATATAAAAAAAAACATATGAGAAGGCTACAATTCCCTGTTCGAATCGTTGAATACCCTATCCCATTTCATCCTTAATTTAAACATCCCCCAAAACGTGGGAGTGGCATGTTCACAAAACTCTGCTCAGATAGTTTATCAAAATATTTTATGGTTCGTCAAAAGAACGTTTTTTTTTAATGCATATGGGGTAGAATATACCTACAAATGTTTTTTTTTAATAAAACGCCCCCAAGAACTGGGCGTCAGTAAATTGATATGTGGACGAAATGCATCCTTTATTATTTTCGAACTATTTGCATCAAAACTTTTTTCGAATTTTTAAACGCCCACAAAAAGTGGGGGTGGCTAAAAAAATTATATTAATCAAATGTAGACAATGACATGGTCTTAATATCTTGCTCAGAAACTTGTTTTTAAATTTCTTATGATTTGGTCAGAAAAGACGTTTTTAAAAAAGCGGGCGGATTTTTAAAATGTTTACACTTGTGTTCTGCTTCGTCGGTCAGAGAGTCTATATTTCAACGAATTTCAACACTATCTCAAAATTTAAGGCCCCGAATTCGATGGACGGACGGACATACAGACATGGCTGGATCGACTCAGCTAGAGAATTTGAGGCAATCCATTTACTTTGATGTATATATATATATATCGAAATTATTTCTCTATGTTACAAACTTAATGTCAAAACTAATATATCTACCCTTATGAGATAGGGTATAAAAACATGTATATTCTGCCACGAATGCGTATCAAGCCCAGACATTCTGCATGATAGTTCATAGCACTACGAAGCTGCTATAGATAAGCCTTCCGCCAGAAGTTCTAAATCGGGTATGCCTCTTTTATTACTTCGGCGGAAGCTTTACAAATGTCAAATGTACAAACATCGTTTATAGAAGCCTTACAGAGGATATAGCATGATATCTTCTATAAATCATTTGGATTTATTTACAAGAGTTCTTAAACAGGCTTAACTTCTTCGCACAAATACCGAAAAAGCGTTATAGAAGTAATTGCTGCTGCAAATTTGAATCTTATAGAATCCGCTGTGCGGATCATTTAATACCCTATCCCATCCCATCCTTAAAATTAATATCACCAAAATATGATCTTTATGGTCATAAAGTATTGAAAATGACGTTGTTACAACATATTGTTCCGAAGGTTTATCAAATTCTTTTATGGTTCGACAAAAAACAACGTTTTTCTTTGCATATGCCTTGGGGTAGGGCATACAAATCGTTTTTATAAAAACGCCCCCAAAAGTGGGCGTGGCAAAAAACTTTATATTGACGAAATATGCTGCTCAGACACTTTTTTAAAATTCTTTACGGTTTGGCCAAAAAATACGTTTTCCTAAAAAGGAGGCGTGGCAGTGGGCGGATTTCAAAATTGTTTACACTTGTTCTGGTGGCACGGACAAGGATCCTATATACCAAAATTTCATTATCCTAGCTCAAAATTTAAGGCCTAAAAATCGGTGACGAAAAGACAGACGGACGGACGGACGGACAGACAGACATGCCTTAATCGACTCAGCTAGCGATTCTGAGTCGATCCATATACTTTGAGATATATGTAGCTAAATTATTTCTCAATGTTACAAACTAAGTATCAAAACTAATATACCCCTATGGGATAGGGTATAAAAATTGTTAGTTAGGAGATGAGGTAAAATATTTTAAACATCGATTAAGTATGCGAAGACATTTTTCTACATAGGTATATACCAGGCATGGGTAGGCTTTAAGTTTCAATAGTCGAAGTCCTATTCATAGTTGCCTACATATTTCTAAAGCAATTATCTAAAACTTTATACACCGAATCATAAAAAATATTTACCTGACTCTGACTTGTAACATTCTAACCAAAACTTGCATTTTTTTGTATAAACAAAACATTCACCGTAGGCATATCTATGAGCAAAATGTTGGTATTTTCCTAATCCCCTCACTGCGCAACTGCAGCGCAGCAGAGTAGGTACCTACTGACATTCTAAGAAACTCCATATACTATTTATATTAATATGTCCAACATTCTGACAGCTGTCCACTTTCTACTCCATGGACATATGCTATAGGCACTGTCCACGGAATGTCATAATCATTCGTCATTGTAACATTTATTATGGCTATGATCGTGGGCAATGCACACATAAAGTTATCTTAGATCTAAAAAAAAAAATAACGAAATAAAAACCTCGTCATACATATAAATACTAACGCCCTCGTCGTCCTTGCATACTATAACCCATTTGTATGCATCAACACTTAATGGTAGTGTTGTCTTCGCGTTTTATTTTCTTTTTTATTGTTAATTTTTTTTTCTAAATTCTTTTATACCATAATGACGTGGTCGTCCAACTGACAGTCGCGTTACCAACCAAGTCGCTTGTTTTAGACTAATTCGTGTCACTGAGGCTGACATTTCGACTGCATAGTGCGCCAGTATTGCCGCCGCCACTATAGTCCAGTTGATTTAATTCTTCTGCGTGCGGTGTATTATTAATCACAATTAGCAAACAACAGGGGAAAAAAGTGAAAAAAGAATAAAAAAAAAGTGAATTTTTGCATGTGGGATTTTTGCTATTTTTTTCTCATATGTCTCGGTGAAGTTGATGTTTTTTTTTCCAGAATGACAATGGAATGTATCTATTGGTTTTCTGTTCTCGTGGGTTGGTGGACAAATTACCGAGAAAAACTTGCGGATTTTGTAAATTTATTCAAATTTTCGAAGATATCCATACTAGGGATCGATGGAGACCGTTAGAATTGTGTAATGCAGTGATTTTTAATTCAAAATCGCATGGGGGCATGACGTGATCGATATCGGTGTCGGTTTCGGTAGAAGCCAATGCCAGTGGCACCCAATCTCTGCAGTAGGGTAATTTATCACATTGGGAGGGGGGAAATAATGTCAGAAATGACAAGTGAATGACGACACTGAATGACAACAGAAATGGTGATGTTGGCATACTGACTGGGATCTTTACAGATTGGAAGTGCAGCAAAGAGAATGCTTTTACATTCGTGGACTTATTTAATCAAAGTAATCCGAGGAGACGTACGTGAAGGACTAGACAAGGATGTGGTGAGAATGGTTGAAGTTGTGGATTTTGTTAAGGCATTTTATTTATTCAAAACAAAGTTAAATAATTAATTTTTCAAAACACTTTTAAATTAGCTTTGATATCTCAGATCTTATGCCTTACTTTTGAAAAGCCAATAGAGACCTGTGCTAGCTGGATTACATTTGTTTCTATACCATCAAATCGACAAGCATGTTCATACATCATTTTCAGCCACTACCAAGAGTCCTGGCCACGATTTTTCAAACATTTCCGTGTCTTCAGCTACCCTTTCCCAAGCTCGAAATAAAAATAGAAAATGAAGATGAAAATCGAAGATTCATTCTTTGAAAATCATCCGCAATTAAGATAGTAAACCCTCAGTTGCTCATGGAAGTATCAAAACTTTGGAAGATAGAGTTGCAGTCCTAGTGAGCAGGCTTTTGCTTGGTGTACCTGTTATCCTGGGGAGCAGATGGCTGAACTAAGTGTTTAAGAATTGGGCCATGTGACATATGAGATATGAAAAGAATTAAATATTTGTGCATGCGAAGTTATTATTTTTGCAACACAGAAGGTGATCTCCTTTTTAAAGCCGAATCCGAAGGGACATTCGAGAAGCTTCTCATGACAAAGAGGTCATGTGACGATAAAGTTAGATATTAAAACGGGGAATCATACATTCGCCCCTTTTGGCATTGAACGAATATTCAATAATTTAAAAACATGCCTTGTGATAAGGGTATTGCGGAATTTTTAAGTTGAACAACGATTCACTTACTTGATTGTTGGTTCATTAAAAGAATAGCAGGGCTTAACTTGGCGGCAATGGAATAGTTGTTGCTGCATCAGGAATTAAGAGGCACGCCACAGGCAGGGGTACCTCTGAGTTCTTGACGTGAATAAATTGGAATTAAAAAAAAACATATGAGAAGGCAACAATTCGCAGTGCGAATCGTTTAATACCATACCCCATCCCATCCTTAAAATAAGTTTCCCCAAAGTTCTACGGAAAACGCCCCCAAAATGTAGGCATGACAAAAAAAACTTTATATTGACGAAATATATATATTTAGAATGTCTAAGATATTTACCCCTTTTTCAAAATTCCTTACGGTTTGATGGTTAAAGTAGGCGTGGTAGTGGGTACTTATTCTATGGTTCGTCAAACGGAGAGTCTATATACCAAATTTCATCATTCTTGCTCAAAATTTAAAGCCCAAAAAATCGGGGACACACAGACGGACAGGCATGACTCAATCAGCATGACTCAGCTAGCAATTCTGAGTCAATCCATATAGTTTAAGGTTTAACCATCAAAATTATGTTACAACCTTAATGCCTATACCCTATGGGATAGGGTAATAGATGGAGGTTAAGAAAAGTGCATACGAAGTCAATCTAATATTGCTTCTTACCTACACACTACTAACACTTAGTAATGTGGTCTTGGGGTTAACCTCAGAAGACCGAACTCGAGCTATTCAGAAATAAAGAGGGTATGCCACAGTTCCAAGCAAGTAATGGAGAGATTCACCCTGACCGAGATATCCGTTCGGAGAATTTTGTACCGAGGTATCGTTCCGATTAGCATTTCGAAGCGATCTTCCGACAAAATGTATCGCACATGACTGCGCATCGGCAATATGCGTTATGTCAACAATTTTTGACAGCTATGCGTTGAATTTCTTCCGAAATTGTCAGACAATGAACTGCTGCGGAATCACACGAATGCGATTGTATGCTTTTTTGATTGGGTTCCGCAACGGATACCTCGAAAGCAAATTGAATTACGATTGGAACTGACTTTCGTTTCGGAAATTGTTCCGAACATATACGAAATATCACAACATAGTTGCATACAGAAAGTGCAATTGGAAACTGAATGTCTATGATCGTGTAGAGAAGGCAACACACGACTTTCATGGGTTGCGTGAAACTAAATACTCGAAAAAAATATGTATATGAACCCAAATAAACCTAAAATAATTCTGAGGATATATACGACAATATGTGGTAGCAATATTCACATAGGATAGTATAATCTCGTTGCAAGTCAAACCCTAGGTAACTAATTTAAAGTGAATGACGAAAATACACAGACTAGCCGACTAGCGTATATTTAGAGAACCAGTGCGATAAGAATGATCCAATTGCAGGACTTTGATCAACCATTCTATTGCTCTTTTCAAAGCAGAGATGAATCGGACAGGAATGACTCTACAAAAAGTAAATCTTATTTCAATCTACTTAGATTGAACCAAATGGAGTGTGGAATATATGCTGAAATATCAGAGGTGATAATACACTGTTCAACCAGGCTTCCTGATCATAGTAAAGTGTTCCAAGCTAAGGTGCAGCAAATCGTTAGATATCCTAGATATCCCATTACGCAAGTTTTACAGGATGGCTTGACTGAGTTAAGGATTCCAAAAAAAATGAAGAATAAAAGAAATGAGCTCACTCACACGCCTAACCTAAGTCGTATTGCAATAATTCCCGAAGGACCTAAGTGTCGTAGAGTAGAGGATACCCAAGCTGTCCGACCTTGAAACCTAATCTTAACAAAGGGCTTGGTTTTCTTTACACAACCATAACTTTTATACAAGGAATAGACCTGCAGGTAGTCGGCTGAGAATTCGATCTTTGTGCTGAAATAGCAATACGCTTTGAAAGACCAAATGTCGAAAAAATTAATAAAATCTTGGAAATCGTTGGGTCTGAACCGTCAGCTAAGCTCTAAGGAGGAGCTAAACATTTTACAAAAACCGTTTGAATAAGACTGGATACAATTAGAAGCTTAATGGATAGATTTTACACGAGTTAACCCAAAACAAAACGCGTGGATCAAATTTCCATCTCCAGGCATCCTTTCCCCTAAAGAAATCGCTGTCGAACCGCAACAAAATCGAACCATTCCTGACGCGGATAGTGACTGGTGATGATAAGTCGACAATTACGAAAACCTCGAGCAAAAACGGTCGTGGTCGTGGTCGAATCGCGGTGAGCAAACGGGTGTGTTTGGTGTATTGACAGGGATTTTTTTACTACGAGTTGGTAACCTACGACAATACTACTAAATTACAAGTAGCAGACAGCTTTGAGAAATATGAGAGGTATTCAGCCCTATCGAGGTATCCGTCGGAGCGGACAATTTTCAGCAACGCATACTTCGTCGGAGGTTAAAATTCCATTCGAGGTATGTGTCATCGAAAAAAAATACTACACAGACGCGACGACTTCACTTCACTACAATTCGTAAATAAATTCCGCGAAGAATTTGTGTCGGAGGAAATCGCTAAAAGAATGGCACTTAGCTGTCAAAAATTGCACGAAAATCGCACCTGAACGCACTTCAATGCAATTCGCCGGGATGCGTTACAACATGTCGGAGAAATATTGCGAACAGCTTTTCGGAAGAATACCTCGAAGCAAAAATTCTCCGAATCGTACAAAATCGGAGAATTTTCCGCTCCGACGGATACCTCGATAGGGCCGATTGTGCTTGTTCAGAACAACAATAGGCCCCACACATATATATATAGTGACTCCCCAGAAGCTCCGGACCTGCTAGGGGGTGATTACCACCTGTTCTTATGCATAGCGAACGATTTTGCTGGTGAAAAATTGCTTATAATTACGCTCAAAATGTCAAAAAAAAATGAAGCATATTTGACCTTAATCAGATCATTCTAACATTGCTTTAGCATTCAATTCTATGGATAAATAATAATGGGCTTCATTTTCTAAACCTTTATTCGTGTTTCTCACTCCAGACCTAGTAATATCGTGATATTCAGTTCCGTTTGCATATCAAGCAAAATATCTTAGAATTATCCTTGTGGATAAGTTGAGCTTAGCGTAGCCGCGAAGTGGCCGAACGGAAAATCAAATAATAGCTCGAATATTTTTAGTTCTATGAATAACAATTGTTTTATGGATTTTTCTTGGAATTCAGACACAACTTACTTGCCACCGACCATATTTACAGTAAGCAGATAGTTCGAACGTACCTTGTAGACGTAAAGGTTAAAGAGGTTAAGGTGAGACAATGAAAAATCTTCAAGTGTTGTTACTTTCGGGACTTAAACCAAGGGCCCTGCCCTTAACTGATCGAGGTACTAACCACTAGACCTCTGCATCCACTTAAGTGGTAGATTAATCTTAACCACCGATTATTGTGGTTTGTGTAACGGAGGTCCTGTGCAGAAATGGGCTAAAAATAAAATATAGAGAGTCTAGTGACACATTTTAACATCTTAAAACTGTCCCGCAACTGTGCATGCAAATGCATGAAACTATATGACAGACTTGAGTCATAGGGAGTAAACAAAAAAAATGCAAGTGTCGAAAAGAGATAAGAGAAGGACAACTTTGGAGAACGCTTTGGTACCATTATTGTTGTAACCTATAAATCCATTAGAAAATACGCACATTGGCACAAAAACATAGACAAATGCTGAATTTTTCTTCCCGATTGACTGAATTGAAATTAACGTGTGGATTTACTGCATATTTCTAGGCGGTACATCTTTTCATATTGCAACCCAATGGCGATCAATAATTGGCGTAACAAAAGCGACCCTTCAGTATTGACAGAAGAGGACATTTGCATAAGAAACTATTAGATCGCTTCGCTAAACCACGACCGGCACTGTCAAAACTGACAAAAAAAAACTCAAATAACATGAGTAAGAGTTATGATCACGACAGAATGCATGAGAGAGCATCTTACCTAATCAAAATAGAATGACAACTCATATTGTCAAAAATTAGCCCCATTACGAAACTAAAGCATTTTTTTTATGGTCATTATTTCAAAGGTGCTGACAATAGTATATTAAGTACCTATCATGGAATGCCCATAAAATACCGTCTTGATGGATAGATCAACCGTCAAACCGCCATTACCTAACTTAAGATTCAATAAGAGTTTTCATTAAATAAAAAACCCACCTACCATCAACTAACTAAAGAATGTAATTGTATCGTAAAATGATCTTATTACCGTTAACGAGCACAGATAAATATACAAAGAATTTCATGTCCTATAATGTGTCATCTTCAAAAGCTCATTTTGTATTCAGATTGCGATAGAGTCGTATTATTGTCTTTCGCTATTTTTGATTTAGTTTTCTTTATGAGAAATTTACATCTTAAGTTATTTCGATTAATACATAAAAAAATGTCCAATGCGAGGCACGTACATTATTTACAGATTAAGAACTGTCATTGACAGCTATCAGAGTCAATATCTTTTTGACACTGACGCGTTCACATCAATATTTGGGGTTAGGAATCTTTATGGCTTGGTCTACAAACTGTGTGCAATGATACATTTGTACTTACTAATGAAAGGTTTTAGTCAAAAACATTATTGGAATGGAGACTTACCTGTAAAGAAAAAGAAAACAAGATTTTTATTAATAATTGGTTTTATGTTGGGGTGTGAGTAGTGTGTATTTAAAAAAAAAGTCTTAAAAATAATTAAATTTATGCATTCGATCAAAACGGTTTTCTTAGTAAGGCTTATTAGACATGGTTTTCAACAGAAATGTGCTTCGAAAACTGGGGATATTTGGGTAGGACATACAAATTACGATTATTGTAACTTGACTATATGTCGATTGTTAGGCCGTGTGCCAATTGCGTTAAAATTTTAGCCAGTGGATAATTTTTGACATTAGTGTGGTGAAAAGAGACTTCAAAATTTTAACCTGCTCAACAGCTCGCTAAAATTAAACCAGTGGCTAATTTTTGACATTTGGTATACCTACTGAGGAGTGAGAGTGATGGAAAGCACACCAGTGTTCACATGTGTGGGAAAATAGCACATCATTCAGATTTTAATAAAAAGCAAAGAATGTGTGTTTCATATCAGAAAATGTTAACAAAGTTGTAACATAAACTAAAATTGGGTTTTTGAAAAAGGATGGTTACTAAAATGACATGACTACATTTATTTCGGTATATTTTGTATGCGAAATTATGTTTAACTTGAAGAAAGTAAAATGGATATCCTTAACCATGAACACAAATTGTACAACAATTATGTTTTAATGTCAATAATAAATAATTAAGGGTTTTTGTACGATTCCTCTGAATTCTATTCGGTATTATTGTATTCCAAGAAAATATATAGAAAGGAAATTTGTTCCAATTCTTTTGGGGAATTATTGAAAATAGTATTAAAATAATATCCCATTTAATCTAACTGACACAGCTAAAGCTCAATTTTGTTTAGCCCCGCAGAAATGTCAAAAATGGTGGATAAAATTTAACCCCTTTTTTAACGCAATTGGCACACGGTCTTATTATTAAATTTTGCTGTGATAACCATCGGCTACTGGTCTCAACAAACCTCGAAGAAAAAACTAATAACAGCATTATAATGAATGACTTGGAAGTATAACTGGAATAGAGTATCCAGCTTGTGGTTCTGGCATCAAATCAAAAATCTGGCTATCAATATTGGGGCTGGGCTAAGAATTTTTATGATGGAATGGTAAAACCCTTAAAAAAGAGTGCCTCCGAAAAACTAGCGAAGACATTACTGCTATCCAAGAAATACGATATAATCAGACGAAGAAAATGCGATGAAATACTGTGACATGTACAGTACCTAGGTCCATGTCACTGGGACTAGAAACCTGACTTAGGCAATAAGTCTTATGTCTCGACGATGTCAGCACTAATTTATGCGAAAATCCAACATCAAGGCATTATTCACCAATATTCACCTTATATGACCTCACTCTCCGCAAGTAAATGGTTTTTCAATAGTGACGCTACAAAAGTAGAGCGACAGGGACAGCAAACGACGCCATATTTCTTGCCGCTCTTTTGACATTTTTTCTTCAGTAAGGTTTGCCATTTCATGATGGAAAGATATACGAGCCAACAACGAGTCGAAATTATTAAAATTTACTACCGAAATTCGGAGTCAGTGGCCTCAACGTTAAGAGCGCTACGTCCAATTTATGGTCGTCGTAATCGTCCTAGCAGATCAACAATTGAGCGTCTAGTGGAAACATTTGAATCCGCAGGCACAGTACAAAATGTTCCCGTGCCAGTGAGACAAAGAAGTTCCCGTAGTGTCGAGAATATTGCTGCCGCTGAGGCTTCAGTTGAAGAAAGCCCAAATGTGTCTCTCACACGTCGTTCAAAAGCGTTGGGCATCTCTGTGACGTCGTTGTGGCGAATTTTGCGAAAAGATCTTGGCCTACATCCTTACAAGATTGACGCAAGAACTGAAGCGAATTGGGCTGAGCAACAACTTGAAAATAATTCGGATTTTCATCGAAAAATCATCTTCAGCGATGAGGCTCATTTCTGGCTAAATGGCTTCGTCAATAAAAAAAATATGCGGTATTGGTCCGGCAGCAATCCACACGTACTCCATAAGTCATCATTGCATCCCGAAAAAATTACGGTTTGGTGTGGCTTATGGGCCGGCCGGCGGCGTCATTGGGCCGTACTTCTTCCGTGATGATCAAGACCGCCACGTTACTGTGAATGGGAATCGCTACCGTTCAATGATAACCGAATATTTTTGACAACAATTGGATGATATGGACATGGAGGACATGTGGTTCCAACAGGACGGCGCCACAAGCCACACAGCGAATGTCACAATCAATTTATTGGAAACCAAGTTTGGAGAACGTGTTATCTCATGAAATGGTCCAGGCGCTTGGACGCCTCGGTCGTGCGATTTGACGCCGTTAGACTATTTCCTGTGGGGCTACGTCAAGTCTATGGTCTATGCCAACAAGCCAGCGACGATTGATGAACTTCGTACGAATATCGAACGTGAAATTTCAGCAGTATCGGCCGATTTATGCTTGAAAACCGTCGAAAATTGGGTTCAGCGCCTGGACTTCTGCAAGCCTGCCCGTGGCATCGAACGTACTTTCACAGGAATAAAGAATTTCATTGATATCCAAAACCGTTTTTGTTTTATTTAAAAAAAACTTTTGTAGCGTTCTTATTGAAAAACCCGATATATGATGCCAAGCACTGTTTTTTCAAGCTCCTCTACAAAGCTTATGTTCTTTTGTCGAAGTAGAATGTAAAATTAAAATCGATTTTGTACTAATCGGATAATTTTGCTTCATGGTAATCGTTCTGATCAGTTATTCGGAACATTTCTCCGAAAAAGCGTAACGCAGATCGGCAGTCTACGCGTCATTGCGATGGGTTGCATATTTTGCGTCTGTTTTTGACAGCCACACGTAACGTAAATTTCTCTCCGAGGGTCTCCGATATCTGGTTGTCGATGAAATATTTTTAAGTGAACAGAATGTAAACCATTTTTATTTAAGTTTTTGTTGATTTCTTGTTAAAAACTGGAGTTTTAGACAAATTTCGAATGAAAAAACAAGCACCAAACAATATGAGCGCTAGGTTGAGTTGATGAATGAGAAACCCGACGTTTCACCAAGAGGACACCAAAGTGTTAAATGAATGCGTTGATGCACTTTCGGAAAACGGATATGCGAACCTAAATTCAGACTCCGACGAAGAAGAACGCGATTGTATGCTTTTTTATTTTGTTCCGAACGGATACCTCGAAAGCTAGTTGAGTTACGATTGGAATTGACTTTCGTTTCGGAAATTGTTCCGAACGGATACCTCGATAGGGGTGAATATCAGTAAATTCAGCACACGGCTTCGACACCTTTAAATCGATATCGGAAATAGGCAGTGTCTGGATCAAAATATGACAAACTTTACGTATCCAATAATATTGATGTTGGGAAAAATGAAGAAAATGAATATAACGCCGTTCTAGAGGCTACTGAAAAGTCCTATTGCATAGAAACAAACAAAGACCCGATAGAGCACAGAATTTATGACCCAAACCGCTGCTGCTTGCCATTATAAATCTATGACTGCCTATATACGTATGGATAGATAATTTTTTTTTTTATAAATCCTACTCCAGATACCAACATATAAATCCAAAGCCATTACCTACTTACATTTCTAAAAAAAATAAACCTGACCTTTCCACCAACCTGACCCATTAAATCCATTCACCTTCGTTCGCCTCGATTCATTATCACGAATTTACAGCGTTTACTTAAAATTCTTACCACCTCTCAGGGCCACACGATTTTTGTTCCACAGCCTGCCCAAAGTGCATCTTAAATTGTTCGCGAACAAATTTATTGTCTTAATTTCCTTTGAGAAATGACACAGCGACATGCTCTTCCACCAGCACCATCACAACCATACCATTTGCCGCCGCCACTGCCACATCCAACCGAGAGATAAGCTCGCGCCAACAGGCAATTTATCTTAAAACGGCACCAGAGGTGACTCGGTTTCTTTAACGCTCACCATGCCGCCTCGCCATCCCGCGCCAGCCGTGATTTTCCATGGAGTTCACCTCAGATTCGGGAATTTAATCCGCAAAAGCAAATTGAATTCATGCAGCGCACGCTGACCATGTCATTCGGATGTCGGTGGTAGGCTGCTCCTCTTATCTTTGTTTACAGTGGGATAAGAGTGAAACGGTCAAAACAACAGCAACTCAGAAAAAAAAATCGGAGACACAGATCCTGTTTTAGAAACCTTACCGTCACCAAGCGAATGAACCACCTACACACTCTGGACGAGGACCGGTGAAAGCAGGTTAAATGCAAATCTCACAAAAAATGTTGGATGCTGAATGAATTGTTGCGGCTGCGAGCGCGCGTCGCTGTTGCCTGCTGCTCCATCTGTTGAATTAAAAACCAAACAACAAAAGACGGTACAACAACTTTTAAGGTCGTTCGGTTTTTGTTGTTGTTGCTGCGCGCGGCAGTCGGTTGATTTCGCGTGTCGCGTTTTCATTTACCATCGTCATCCTTACAACAAAGCGTGTATCTTTTCCTTTTCACTTTGCAGGGACAGGGGAGTAACAAATCGAACATTCGAATCCGCATCTCCTTGCATGCGCACCACAGCACATGCCGAGAGTTTAAAAATTTGATCGAGTGACCTCCTTTTGTCTTGGGCGCTCTGACCGATTTTCAGTTTTGGCGCGAACGGGGGGCGCTACGCGACGCAATCTCAACACACAAAGACGAAAATCGACCGATGGCTATAGCCGATGGGCCACTACAAGAGTCGTCGCATCGATGCCGATGGAGCGATCAATTGAAACCAACAAAAGCGCAAGCGGAACATAGAGACCGATGCGACGACCAACCAGCGCAGCAGTGAAGTGGATCGTGCTGACTTGTTGCCAGGCAACATCCTTCAGATGGTGATAAATGGATTCGATTTCGGTTTCAGTGCTTTCTTTTGAGGTGAGCTTCTTATAGGTTTTCATTTTGATGGTTGTTGTTGTGATATTGGATACCTGCTATCGATCGTCGAACGAACAATCGAAATGCGGAACTTCCAAAAAAAAAAATGATTTAGTCCATCAGTGGAGGGATTTTTAATTATTTCCCCCATTTGGCTGTGGAGAGCACATCATGGCTGCGCATGCGAATGATTCTTTTTTTGTTGGATGGAAAGGACCTATTTTCTGGCGGAGAAAGATAACTTTTCGTTTGTTCGTCACAGTGGGCTACTTCATTGGAGATAATGTCACCTACCGTGTTAAGCCAACAAAGCGGTGGCGCTCTTTACTTTGATGGTGGGTGCAGGAGAGGTGAAATTAAGCGACCGCATTTAAGGCCTTCGTGTGCATGTTTTCTGGCGCGACGTAAAAAATAAACTTCAGGCCTTGTTGGCAAAAGGAGGTCGTTTGGTGGATTTTCTAAATTTTTGTTTACGATTAATTAGGTCCCTCATTTGTGTTTGAGGATTATAGGCATGGAAGTGCAAATAAGCCGGAAACACATTTCTTATGAGACACCCAAGATATGTTTGGTGTGGAGTTGCTATTCTCTGAACGAACGCGTTCTCGGGTGGCAAATCCTCTGCAGGTATGCGGTGTAGGTGGGAAATAAAATACAACTTTTGGGCCAAAACTAGTCAGGGTTGTAAGATCCCCTATCAAAATTCCTCAGACTGCAACGGAAGAATTTCAAAGATGGAGTAAAGGTGGCGTCTACAATCCCAGTTTTAGGAAGGACAGAGTAAATAACCTATGCACCGAAATATTCGGACAAGAGGTCATTTAACAATCTCAAGTAGTCAGGTAAATTGAGCAGAGATGATGGCGGAAAGCCTAAGAGGCCAACGGCAGCGCTCAATCCCGTAGTGGATACAGATGACCACGTGTCGTAAGGGTATCTAATAAGTAGGAATTGGCCCTTCAGGTTGGGGGTTGTGCTTTGGGTTTCCTACCCACTTTTTGAAAAAAGATATGTTGTTACGAAGCAGCCAATAGCCTCAGAATAGACTGATTTTATTTTTGACGACCATGCTAAATGAAAAACCTACACGAAGTTCGTATCTGCACCTGGAATGTTAAGACAAAAAAGGAGAAGACGTGCAGCCGAACAACTAGCCGAAGCCCTAAGCTGCTTAAAAGTAGAGATCTCTGCCATTTAAGAAATACGATGGGATGGACCGGGTAAAATGAGGATGAAACACGGTGACATCTCCTACGGGCCGTGTTATAGTGAGCAGGAGTAGCGACTATTCCGCTGTGGATTTGTTATAAGTGCCAGACTTCGGATGTGCGTTTGTATAAGTGCCAGAAGTCTTAGGTTCTTAAGACATTAGCGGCCGCAAAGTAACAATCAGCATGAAGGCTTCTTGACAAAACTTATGACCAACTACGAAGTACGATGTTAAACCACTTCTGGGAGATTTTAATACAAAGGTAGGAAGAGAAGATGTATTTAGCAGTATTATCGGAATACACAGTCTGACTTAATTGGCCCTGCTGCAGAACGAAATACCACTATAGCGAGCCAGCACACGGTTTCCTCATCTCGATGTCCATAAGGATAAACGGCGGGTCTACAGATCAACAAATGGTCAATAAATTTGATCACATTGCGATAGACAAGAGGCACGCATCCAGTATTTTGGATGTCCGGACATTCCGAGGGGCTAACATCAAAGCTTTCGCAGAACACGTATCTTTTAACCTCTCTATTTACACCCTATAACGAGCGTATAATGTCCTAGAACAATGGCAACGATGTCAAAAAGTCATAAGAACTGCTGAAAGTTTCTCGACTGATGCTCGCAGCTAAGAACGAGGCCTACAATAATAAGCTGCAGGTGAAGACGAAAGCTACCATTGAGCTCTACAGGCAAAGAAGGAGGGAAGAACACTGGCTTTTCAGAAAGAAGAAACTAGTACAAAACGTCAAAGCCAGATTTACAGGGCCCAAGCAGAATCCTGTCGAGATGAACAAGGAAATATCGTAGTTCAGACACAGTTGATGCTGAGGCTATAGAAGAATCACTGTTGCAGACTGTTAACCGCCAATGACGAACAATATTCCGCTGTCAGGCAGAACAAATCATTCAATAAATGAACTGAGCTGAGGATAGCAATATCTTAACTTAAGCTTAACAAGGCTGCCGGAAATAAGGGCAAAATTTGGTCGGATGAAAGTAAATAAGCCTGAAGAACGGCACCTCAGCAGAGGCATAGGTCTCCTCAATATCCCTTACATGATCCTATTTGCCGCAATATGTAAACGACTGAAACCGTTTACCAACAACCTGATCGACCCTTGTCAGTGTGGGTTGAGACCCGGAAAGTTCACATCTGATCACTTCGCCAGATCCAGGAAAAAATCAAAATAGCCGAAATCGATACCCACCACCTATACATCGATTTCCGTCTGTGTAGGATACGATATAGAACACCCGCTGCCTTATCAGGGTCGAAAACGACCTCACCGAAACCTTCGACCAAAAAAAAGATTGGGCAAGGCGACGCAACGCACTGTCGTGTGACTTCTTCAATTTCATTCTTGAGAAGAATGTGCAAACCTCCACAAGCACAATCTTCCAGAAATCGGTACAACTACTAGCATACACCAACGATATTGACATCTTTCGTAGGGGCTAGGAGTCAACGTGATTTCATAACCACGTTTGCTAGTATAGAGAAGGAAGCGAAAAAAATGGGTTTAGCAGGAAATAATCAAGCATATGCTGTCAAAAAGAAAGGACACACAACATTAAAGAATTCGACAGAAGGTCACCATTGACAGATATAACTATGAGGTAGTACGGGACTTTGTCGACCTCGGCTCGTCAGAAATTAAACGAAGACTCTGCTGTTTTTTTCGGAATAAGAAGGCAATTTAGTGTTAAAGATCCTGATCATCACAGTGCTGCTCTACGGCGCTGAAGCATAGACCATATCAACTGTGGATGAAAAAATCCTTGTCCGGTTTGAAAGAAAAATTCTTCGAAAAATGTTCGGTCCCGTTTACGTTGACGGGCTATGGAGACCGGGCTAATTGGAGAGGCATGTTGGTTAAGAAGTTAATGACGGATTATTGCCAAAGTACACGCGATTTAAAGATATTAATATGTTCGACAAAGATCGAGCTTTTACAGACTTAAGATGCAAGTTTACAGATATTATAGATAAAGATCGAATTGCAAATAAAGCCTAATATTGTCAAACTCAACAGGCTTCATAGGATTGAGAGCCTAGGTTTTTCTCTCAACCATTTATGCCTGCGTGTGTAGGCGTTTTTGTACCCGCCCTAATAAAGAAAATCCTTTTTACAACATCCAGATGAATGCAAATCACTAACAGATGCACACGTGATTCAACATTCCCATAGTCCTTCAGAGTCCTTTTCATATCGGGACATTCCGTTATCTCCATGTGCACAGCAAAGCAGCCACAGAAAATTTGAAAATAATTACCACTACGTGACTATCCCAACAGAAATGACTCACAAGGCCCACATTGAACAAAGAATGGGATATTCCACATTGTCGCATTGTACGAGTATTAAATAGCGATCCCTACGACAATTTATTGGATCGATGTCCCAATAAGAGCCATGGCTCTCATAGCGGACCACCTCAAAACAATGGACAAACTATGGTAGGCTACCTACAACAGTGCGCCCATACAACATAATAATGTTTCTGTGCGCCCTATTCTCTGTTCCATTGGTTTTATGGTCGCTTTTCAGCACCAGTGTTTATAGCTGGGCGCTGCTGGTAGGTGTATCCGTTTTTTGTGTTTGGACTGTTGCTGTTCTTTGGTTCCAAAAGTCACGTTCGAACATTTTACGAGCAGGTAATTACCTGTTATCACTGCTGGAACAAGGTAACTCACTCCCTCGAATAAATCGATCTCGATGTGCAACATGTGTGCATATGCATGCATGCCGCGGATACCGGCACCGGTTGCATATGCGGCGGGAAGGAGCCTGCTTAATTGTTGTTGTGTTTGGGAATCAAAGGAGTTGAATAGAACATGCATCGTGATATCCGGATGATTTGGGAAATTTGTTTTTTTTTTTTATGTCGGGATAATACGTCTGTGCACAAAATCCATTTCATGGCTGAGGGAGTTTATGGTGCTTTTAGATATGTATGCCCTTTTTGAAGGCGGACCTGATGATGGGCATTTTTACGGTTTAGAAAATGACACCATGGATGATTGTTTTGAAAGCGGGATAGGAGTGTGATGGCGGTGCAATTGAAGGGTTTGTTGGGAGGATTGAATGCAAATCTTATGACTGCATAGTGGGTGAATGTTGGTACAAATTTAACGGACATTGGAGATAACTGTCATAGGTGTTTTTTATATGTTGCTTCCAAATGGGGTATTACTCAAAGTATAACCTTGTTTGGTATGAATAGATGGCTTACAATCAGGCTTGAGGTAATACAATTCTAAAGAGCCGATGACTTCTGCTTTAAATTTATCCGAAAGGACATTTTTCTTTGGCTTAACTCATGCGGACTCTAGGCTATAACTAAAAAACAGAGAACATACGGGCAACTGTGTGCTGGAATTCGAGTAGATACGATAGTGACCAGTTCGGATTAAGTGCCATATTCACAATCCCGAACAAGCGAACTCTGTTGGAGGCATTCGACCAAGGGACGACTTTGTAATGACCAGACTAAGAAGTATCGAACGCCAACAATCGATGAAGTGTACAAACACAGAAGTACACTGCTCCGGAAGCTTAAACGTCTACACAGGCAATGACAGACACGATCCTGAGGTTAAGACATTGTAGTCCCATAAATAAATCTCGGTGGAACTCAACCGAACTCAACTAACATGAAGTGCGCAACTAAAAGCAGTCAGCTAAGGACCGGGCTAATTAGAGAGGCACTTAAAAAAATGCACTATGGTAAGAAGATTCAGGCTATCAAAACGAATACATATTCCAAATATGTTCTCGCAAATAAATAAAATATTCAGGAGAGAGGATCATAACGACATTCCATGTGCCCGAACATCAAAGACATAAAAACAGACAGACTATCTAGCCTGTTGGTTTACCAGAAATTGTCGCGTCGAAGGACAGTTTTTCACGATGGAAAATCTTTAGAAGGCCAAATCAAAAGACACTTTTTTCGAGACGTCAACAATACTGTTCAACTATCATATTTTAAAAATATTGAGGAAACAGCCTTTCTGAAAAATATAGGAACACTAGACAAGGCTTATCGATCCAGGTTAGGTTAGGTTGGTGGGTTGATGAGGCAGATGGTGTGTGTCTTCCCTCATCGCACTCAGGTCAATATAAACCCATTGTGATGCCCATTGGTGGTCCACTTGTGTGGTTGGTTCATTCATTGTCCCGTTACTGTCCATTGTTGTTAGCCTCTTTCCAGCCTTCCAGATGTTGTTGCAAACCTGAAAAGATTAGGGAGAGGGATTTCGGATAGATCCGTGAGGTCATGGAAAAAGTATTTTCCTAAGGTTCTCATTCTTAATTGGCTGAGGCCTGAGCAGTGGCACAGAAAGTGGAGGGTATCCTCGTGTATTTCTTCATCACCGCAGCCTCTACAGAGGTCATCATCTATGAGATGCATTTTCAGTTTGTGGCTTTTTAGTAAGTTGTGTCCAGTAAGAATCCCAACTAAAGTAGAGACAGATTTCCTGTTTCTACGAAGCAGTTTATGGGTTCTGGCTTTGTCATACTCAGGCCAAATCCTTTTGGAAGTTTCACAGGTGGGAAGGGAGTTCCACCTGTTTTTGGCAGCGATCAGTGTTTTCTGTCCCACCTGAGATTTGAGGTCGCATAGTGGTGGTTTGACAGACTGGTCTGCTTGGTCAGTGCTGGAGGCAGATCCTTTCCTTGCCAGTTCGTCAGCAATTTCATTGCCCTGTATGCCTCTGTGTCCGGGTACCCAGCAGAGCTTTACATTATGTTAGACGCCAAGAACCTTTAGCTCTTCACGACAACGTTTCACAAGCCGAGATTTTATTTCGACAGCAGAGATAGCTTTTATTGCAGCCTGACTGTCAATAAAGATGGTGATATCATCTGGTGGTATCGCCAGCATTGAGGTCGCTTTGGCTGCCTCTGCTACTGCCAATATTTCGGCTTGGAAGACACTGCTGTGCTCAGGGAGACGAAAGGTGCTGTTTAGCTAAAGTGTTTCTGAAAACACTCCAGCTCCAACGCCTACATCCATTTTTGAACCATCAGTGTAGATGGATATGGTTTCGGGGCCCAATTCGTTCCTCTCCCACTCCTCTCTGCTTGGGAGGATGCAGGAGAATGGTCTTTGAAAGTCATGGTGAGGCAGCATGTAGTCGGAGGATACAGCTGAGCCCAGATATCTGTGTAGAATTTGGGCATGTCCTCCTGAGTTCGATTTCCAGCAGTTGAGCTGGCTGATTCTTAGAGCACTTTTGGCTGCAGATTCTTGCATGTAAAGGTCTAGCGGTAGCAGGTTAAGGATGGTTTCCAGTCCCGCTGTTGGTGTGAAATGAAATTGGCCGACGTCTACTTAAGATAACCGAGGTCATTCAAAGGTCAATGGAACGTACTATCCCTAGGGTACAACATTCTAATGACCAGTGAGGGGGTTCAACGGCAACAATCAATGCAGACACCGTAGTACAATGATCTCGTAGCTAAAAGCGCTGCACAGCCAGTTAAATAACAGACACGACCCGGAAATAAGGATATTGAAGTTGCTGGCTAATAATCCCTTACGTTAATATCGGAGGATTACAGAAATTCTGTAAGGAGACCTCACCTTAAGTAGAACGCACAAGAAGAAACCGAACTCAACCAATATCAAGTGCGCAACTGGATGTAGTTAGCTAAGGACCAGGCTATTTGGAGAGGCACTTAAAAAAGAAATGCATTGGCTATAACAACCAGTGCTCCAAACATGCTTCCGCAAATAAATTTAATATTCAGGAGAAAGGATAACAACGACATTCCATATGTTCGAATATCAAAAACCTTAAAAAACAGAGAGACTATCTACACTGTTGGTAGAAGTCCAGAAATTGTCGAGTCGAAAGACGGTTTTTCACGATAGAATATGGATAAATCGAAAGAGACTTTTTTCTAGAAAGTGTATATCATCAGCAACGTTGTTCAACCATTACGATATCAGGGAACAGCCTTTCCGAATCACTTATTCCTACAACTGAACAAGACTTGGTAATCTGAAAATCATGGTTTTACCATATTCAATGGAGAAAACAACTCAAATGGTATAGTCGCCGAAAGGTTGATACTGGTCTTGCAAAAAGATGAACTTTGAGAGGGAGCGGTTGGTATCCCAAACGTCGTATTGAGACACCTCCTAATAGAAGCAGTCGGTATTTTCACAAATAAGGGCAAAACAAACCAAACTTCGGTCAATAAGTCTTTCACGGAATATAACCAAGGTATTCGAGAATATAGTCAACCTAACTCTGTTAAAGTGAGCCAAGAAAAAAAGAATGATTCCGGAAAATTAGTTTGGTTTTCGAGCCACTCACGGCTCCATTCTACCCGTCAAAACTGGTGCCCGACATTTAGTGGAATAAAAAGAAAAAAACAATGCATGGGCGTCTGTCTGGTTGACTTTGAAAAGGCCTTTGACACCATAAGGTTAGAGCGACCACGAAACACACACTGTATAGAACTTATGAAACGCTTTTGGGAAGGAAGTTCGTTGTAATATGTGGTCAATGTTGTGCGATCTGGATCATGGATAAGGTACGGCTGTGGAAACGATGTCTCCATCCACCTGTATATAATTGTTCCGAACACCAGAATTCGGATATAGAAAATACCACCGCAACAAGGTCTTATACGATGGGGCTCACCTGAATAGAATTGACAATTACCTTGTTAAGGTGATTCGAAGGCACGTTGCAAGGACGATGGCTATCGACAACTGTCTGATCTTCGAGGCTTACTGCATGGAGGGTATGCTATTGTCGAGCTCTATCCCACCCGAAGCATTCATTCACATGACTCTTTAGGGTTAGTTCAAGAAATGGATGGTATCCCTGTATCCACCGCTGCCATGGTGGTGTAGTAGCTGACAGGTATGTCGACAATGTTCATGAGCTCCTCCGTTTTACAACGACGATATCGGATACTGATAAAGAAGGGAAGCACATCAAATTTTGGTGGCTGAAAGTGGTGAGGAAAGTTGCTTAACGCTTTGTACGGTCTTTGCCGACCAGTAGTCTATAGTTTTTGGGCGAAAGGCTGGTCTGATACTGTCAGAGAATATAATTTAAAAGTCCCCCGTAAATTAAATTAAGAAAATTCCAAATGGTAACACAGATTTAAGCATTTTTGTAATGTAGTAACAGAATTTGTTCGATTCCACTTGATATAAAACGTGGATTCCGCCATCGTTCAAGAAGTACATATTACGAGAAAAAGCTAGGACCTCAGTTCTAATCAACCCGTTGCCCTAAAAAACATATATTTTTGGCATAAAGGGTTACTCATATGGACGGGTCGATGTTGAAATGGAATAAAACAAGCTGCGTTTGAGGCATTAACGAAATTCTTTTTGTTACTTGAAGGGACCATGTTAGCCATCATGTGTGGACTGTATGGACATCGTTCAAATATCCGCCGCGGCTTCGCAAGGTGGTACGGATTCGAGAGGTCAAATTTTCAACTACTCTACTGATTAGATCGAGCTAAATTTGACCAATGTACTGGGTTATGTTGATTTTGAGGACATCGATCGATTGCGGCTTATTGAGATCTGCGACTTCAGAAAACCCAAAAACAAAAATGTCTAACGGTCATATCGCACGATCTTGGTGGCTTATTCACGTCACCTTCGCAGATAACCTAATCCTAAAATCGTTCATGCGGAGTATCCATGGTGGCGTTCGCTGTGTGGCACGTAGCGCTGCGCTGCTGGTACTACATGTCGTTCACGTCCATACCGTTCAAATCGCGCTAAAATAAATCGGTGATCGTTGGTCTGTAGCGCTTACCGTTGAAGGTGATACAACGTTATTTTCGATGAAGTGGGCAAAAGAACGCAGTTTATAGTACTGCCAGCCATACACAAACATATTTGGCTTGACAAGACAACGGACACCATATTTGAAGAGCTTGACGTTTTCTAGTGGTTCTAGGTTGACCGCCTATTCAACGCGCTCACACATCAAATCAATTGAGAGAAACCGTTCTGGAACTGGAAAAACATTTCTAATCACCTCTATCAAGGTATCCGTTTGAATGAAATTTTTTCTCCGATTTGTTCGAAATCAGAGATATTCGTTCCGATTAGCATTTCAAACAGATCTTCAGACGAAATGTAACGCATGCATGATCGCCCATCGGCAATATTCGTGATGTAAAGAATTTTTGACAGCTGTGCATTGAATTCCTTCCGAAGTTGTCCGACGGAACCAATCGAACGCGATTGTATCTTTTTGTTTTTATTTTGTTCCGCGAATTGGTCGAAAGCAAATAGAGTTCCGATTGGAATTGACTTGTGTTTCGGAAATCGTTCCGAACGGATACTTCGATAGTTGTGAATATCATTGATATTGGCAAAGACTCGATCGCAAAATGAAATTGCACTTGCACTTGATTCATCAGACATTGCAGCTACGTTCTTAGAAGGCGGTCGGACTAATAAAATTCGAACTTACAATCTTTCGAGGAATTCAGCGATGGCCAAAGTGTTGCAGCCAAAGCAACTTGATTGTTTGGGATGAATGAACTATGACACCCAAAAAATCTTTGGATGCATTAAAACGCACTATGCAAGATTTAAAAATAAACAACCAAAATCGGTTTGGTGGTGCGATGATTCTATTGGCAGGTGATTTTCGACAAAGATTATAAGTGATTCCACATCAACGCCAGCCGACGAAGTTAATGCATGTTTGAAGTCGTCAATTTTGTGGAAATACGTCAAAAAACTTAAATTAAATATGAAAATGCGAGTCGAATTGCGAAACGTTTGATCTGGAGAAGTTTTTTTAATGCTCGACGTTGGTTGACACATGTCTTTATACATTTCATTCCCTGCCAATTTTTCTCACGTTACTGAATCAAAGACCGAACTTATCGAGATGGTGTTCCCAAATATTCCCCAATATTACAAAAATAATGTTTGGTTGAGCGAACGTGTTAAATTGGCTGCAAAAAACGTTTATGTCGATGAAATAGTTTTTTTCAGATTCAAAATTAGATAGCTGGTGAATTGAAGACATAAAAATCGGTTGTATTCGTTACTAACCAAGATGATGTTAACAACTATCCAACGAAATTTTTAAATTCTTTGGAATCGCCCGGACTACCACCTCATCATCTGCAATCGGTAATTATTATGTTGCGGAATATAAAAGTGCCACGTCTTTCTAATGGCACCCGGCATGCGGTGAAGAAATTAATGAAAAACGTCATGGAAGCCACAATTTTGAAAGGGAAGTACAAAGTATTTAATCCGAGGCGTGTTATAACGGGTCCGCCATCTAACTTTTTTTTTTTCAACTAGTGCTTATTTCGTGAATGGTAACACTTAGCTCATGTCTGATTTGACAGATAATTAGTTTTAAACTTCCGCTGAACGAATATGGTTGAAAATATTGCGACATTACTTTGAAAATCATGGTAATGTTGCAGAATGTGTGCGAAAATTGCGTACGGATTATGGAAGAAGAGAAGCACCGTCAGCTCCGTATGTTCGTTTTCTTGTGAAAAAAGTGAAGGAAACTGGCATCCTCATCGATAAACCAAAGCGTGAAAAGCCAAAAACAGTGCGTACACCCGAGAATATTGCTGCTGTGGCAGAAAGTGTTCGTGAAGCGCCATCAACATCAATTCACCGTCGTTCGCAACAATTGAACATTTCGGAGACATCATTGAGACGAATTTTGCATAAAGACCTTGGTATGACGCCATACAAAGTCCAATTGGTTCAGGAGTTGAAGCCAACTGACCATCCAATGCGTTTTCGCTTCGCTAAGTGGGCCTGCGATCGACTTAGAGAAGATGCCGATTTTGCCAAAAATTCATCTTTTCAGATGAAGCTCATTTCGATCTTGGCGGGTATGTAAACAAGCAAAATTGTCGCATTTGCGGCACAGAAAACCCGAACGCATACATTGAAAACCCGATACACCCAAAACGAGTCACTGTTTGGTGCGGATTTTGGTCCAGAGGCGTAGTTGGACCATTTTTCTTCGAAAATGAGCAAGGAGTGGCCGTTACAGTCAATGGCGATCGTTATCGGGCCATGTTGAACGAATTTTTGTTCACAAAAATTGAAGAGGATATTGGCAAAATTTGGTTTCAACAGGACGGCGCTACGTGCCACACAGCCGAAGCTACACTCGATGTTTTGCGCCCTGTTTTTGAAGATCGCATTATCAGCCGCAGAGCTGATGTCGTTTGGCCACCTTGAAGCTGCGATTTGACACCGTTGGACTATTATTTTTGGGGTGCCGTAAAAGATAAGTGTTACGCCGACAAGCCAGAGACAATTGACGCTTTAAAGGACAATATTCGTGAAGCCATTAGTGAAATACAGCTGCACACAATCGATAATGTACTTAAAAATTGGACCGATCGTGTAGGCTACTGCATGGCCAGCCGAGGCAGCCATTTGAATGAAATTATTTTCCATTATTAACCGGAAGGATTGTACTTTCAAATAAAAAAAAGAATTTTGAGAAAATATTCAGCAGTTTTTTTTATAGCATTTTCCAAAGGAAAAAAATAGTTATTTGGCGGACCCTTTATTTTTGTTTGGGCCAACATATTCGGTCCTATGATAGTATCCGTTCGGAGAGTAATTTTTTACGCAACGCAAATCCAGTCGGACACTGAATTTTGGTTCACAGTATCCGTTTACCGAAGTTGCAACAACGCATTCATTTGACATCAGCAAATATCAGCAAAGTCTTTGGTTTCCTTTGCTCTTGGTGAAATTCCGAACATCAACATCAATGCATCAACTCAACCAAGCGCTCGTATTGTTTGCTGCTTGTTTTTTATTTGAATTTTGCCTAAAACACCAGTTTTCAACTAGAAAACTTAAACAAAATTATTTTATTGTTCACATTTTGTGCACTTACAAATATTTCCGCGACAAATAAAGGTAGGAGACCATCGGAGAGAAATTGACGTGTGGCTGTCAAAAGCAGATGCAAAAAATGCAACCCATCGCAATGAAACGTAGACTGTCGATGTGCGTTGCGATTTGTCGGAGAAAAGTTCCAAACAACAGATCGGAACGATTACCATGAAGCAAAATTCTCCGATTCGTACAAAATTGGAGAATTTTTCTTTCGGAACGGATACCATGATAGGGCCGATTAAGGTGAATAGGGCTGACAACACTAAGATACCAAAGAGTCCTTCCCTCTCTTGGCCGTGGGGCGTGAGAAATTTGCACAACACGTTTCCAGCAGGAACAAGGATGAAGGTTAGGCTAGGCACGTCTATGATTTTCCGGGCTATTCCTTTTTAGGAGAATAGCCAACCTTTGAGTTATGGTCTCGAGGGTCTTGGTCTATCATACAAAAAGAGTCATAGTTACTACCGCCCATGATTCCCTACAATTCCGAACGACATGCCATTCGACTTTAAATGGTTCAAATTCAAGTGTGGATTACATTTTCAATGTCGGCATATAAATAGCAAGGGCAGCTGTTGAATTTCGTGGCATTAATCTTGAAAACCAATGCTATTAACGATATTTGTTTACGCGCCAGAAAAGAAAACTAACAATGTTGTGTATCAAAAATCATTACAATAAACAGTACTTTTTGAAATAATTTTTGTTTATTATTTCATATCCAAGACAGGACAGCGTCTGTCGGGTCAGCTAGTAGTCATTTCTAACATCTAAAGAACATACATAGCTATTTTTTCCAGCGGTCAAAGCAAAAAGCCCACTTCAGTCCTCAACAAAATTATACGTCTTTCATGCCATCACCTTGATACAATCATCCACTTTGTCAAAATTTGAAATCCACTCTCTGCCAGAATTCCAATAAATCATAATAACACTTCACACACATGCGAGTACGCCTCCCAATTTGAGAGAAATTGATCTCGCCCTCAGCAATAACCATCATTCCGCTTTAATTTTTTTTAGACAATTTTAAATGTCATGACCATAACCACCGTAGATTTACGCTCCGAATCACGATCCGAATCGAACGCTGCCAACAATTTCCATTCCGATAACCATCTGCTCCAATTTGGCCATCTCTTGATTTTGTGTTTGGGGCTTTTTTTTGTATGTTCTCCTCCTCAAGACAATTCCCGATGCCATCGTATCGCATCGACGCAAATGGTCATTCAACTTTCACAAAGGTCACAGCGTGTGCGACATTGCACGAAATTTTCAGCAAAAATCTACCATCACACTCGTATACGAGTACTTTCCCATTAACACTGGCAGCACTCGCGCGCAATGAACACCACATGGCACATGGTGCTCCATAGCCAAGGATATACTCGTACTTGGACTATTGCTCCATTTTCTCGATGAAGAAAAATAACCGTTAAAAAAGGAAAAACCGAAAGCACAAGACCAACTCGAGTATAGTAGCTGCCAATTTAATCATCTTAACTCCCCTGCTACACTTTTCATTTTGCAGAAGGCGACCATAAGATACTAAGATACGAATTTTTTGTTGGTGAACAAAATTCTACCTTTCTCCCAGTTGGTCGAAAGAAAAAAAAAATGTGCTACACAAAATGTATTAAGAACTTGAGAAAGAAAAAGATCACAAAGCAATATATGGGTCAGCCTATAAAGACTCAGGGGGGAGAGACGATGATGGATACGAGACGTGAAAACAGTGAATGGAGGGCCGAACTTAAATGAAAATCTGGGCCAGAATTGTTATATTTTGTACGTTTGTTATGAATCGCAATTTATTTTAGTGCATTCGTATGGGTCAATTTGTATCGAGATGGACAGGGCACATCAAAACAAAAAACCCATCGTAAAAACATTGCTGGTTTGAGTCTTGCACGCGAATCTTCTTCTATAATCTTGGCTGCAAAGAGTCGTGCTTCTTCATAGAGCGCGACATAGGGAAGATGGTGCTTTTAACTTTTGGGCTAGTGGTATCACGTACATGGTTCAGCTTCATAGCGTGTAGGGGAGGATACATGTAGTCTAGGTGGTCATTTCGTTTAACGATGATTGACAACTGACTTGGAAAAGATACAATTGTATTTGTAAATTAAAAACAGGAGCTTTGGCGTTGAAGTATTTCTCTTAGAACTTCAAGGCTTCTTAGAAGACAATTGCTTGATGAATTTTAAAAAAATATTTTACAACATAAAAGACTTGTAACTGGCTAACTTAGATGTTAACAGTGGAATCAAGTTTGAATAGCCTTTGACTAACCTCTAGTGAGCATGGCGATCTGAGAATCGCGGTTTTACCGTATTCAATGACGAAAACCCTTCAAATGGCATAGTCGCCAATAGCCTGATGCTGTTCTGAACTCCTGGACATCTTTGTATCACTGAAGAATAAAAAGTCGGCGGGAGAGGACAGTGGCCCAAACGACGTATTGAGACACTTGGTTAGGTGGCTGCACGCGGAACGCGTGCACACTTAGACCAAGAAGGTCCGTTGTGGTACCACATTGATCAAACATCTTTTCCTATGAGTCGTCGCCCTAGTTGAACCAACCCGAGCTGCAAATAAAACGGCGGAGGTTTCTGATGTCAATGTTAATCAGTCAGGTCACCTAGGTTGTCGAAAAAGTAGTCTCCCAGGTGGAGTCTTCTTTTGTTGGAGATCGCTGGACATGAACAAAGAAGATGAGTGATACTTTCCTCCTCCCCCTCGTCCATGAAACTTCTGTAGAAGTCGTTGCTATAAAGGCCAAGTCTTTTAGCATGTACGCCTATGGGGCAGTGTCCTGTAAGGACACCAATGATGGTGCTGATGTTGGATCTGTTCAGCATTATTTGCTAGATTTGCTGGGATATAAGACATGTTGAGCCGTTTGTCCATCTACAATTAGCTTTTTTGAGCGCATCTAGTTTAAGTGTTGATTTTCAAGTAGCGAGGGGTATGCCTAACGTTTCTACATGTGGTAGAATATCAAGCGTGGTACCCCTTCTGGCAAACTCGTCCGCCCTACAATTCCCTGGGATATCAATGCCCCGGCACCCACAATAGGTGAATGGTAAATAGCTCTGCCATCTTGTTAAGAGACAGTCGGCATTCGTGGGCTGATTTTAAAGTGAATGCGGTAGATGTCAAGGATTTGATTACCGCTTGCCTGTCACTGAAGATGCTAATATTCTTCGCGGATATTACATTACACCTCAGCCAGGACAGGGCTTCTTTGATTGCCATGATTTCCGCCTGGAAAACGCAACAATGATTGGGAAGGTGAAAGGATATGCTCAGGTTGAGCATCTCGGAGAAGACACCTCCACCTACCCCCGCTTCAGTTTTAGACCCAAATAGAGGCAGTCGATATTTTCACCACCCTTTTCAACAATGCACTGAATAATGTACATTATCCGGTGCACTGGAAAACGGCGCGCGGTGGTACATCCTATCCCCAAAAAGGACAAGGACAGAACAAACCCTGCAAATCTTCGATCAATAAGACTTCTGCCGTATGTAAGGTATTCGAGAAGATAGTCAATAGATCTCTGCTTAAGTGGGTCGAAGAAAACAAAATTAGTCTGTAAAATCAGTTTGGTTTTCGAGCGAGGCATTCATGCCGCGTCGAAACTAGTCTCCGACATCCAATATAATAAATACAAAGGACAATGCACAGGGGCCTGCCTGGTTGACTTTGAGAAGGCCTTCGACACCGTATGGTTAGAAGGGCTTTTCTACAAGCTAACCAGACTGGGCATGCGTAAACCCGTGCTTTATATGATTTATGAAATGCTTATGGGAAAGAAGTTCGTTGTCAAATGTGGCAACGTTATTCCGAGTAAAGTCTTTGAAATTAAAAACGGTTTACAACAGGGGGCGGTGAACTCCTCGATATTGTTTAACATTTATACAAGTGATCTTGTAGGTTCCCTCAGTCACGCTATAGCGTAAGCAGATGATCTAGTGGCGTACAGATCAAGTCCAAAAATCGAGGGTATCAACATACTTTTGCAACTTGACTTTGATCACATTAAGGGATATTGCGATGATTGGAAATTGAGGATATTAACTGATCCAAAAAACCTAAACAATTCTGTTTAGGACCCCATTGCGTAGGGCTTCTGGCGATACCAGAAAAAACTGGAAAATATTGTGTATCATTGGACAGCATGGACGGACGTTGGCGGTGAGAAGTGAAGTCAAATACCTTGGCATCTGGCTTGACAAGTTTCTGTATTTTAACAAAAAATGTGGATGCTTGTCTGGCCAGGGTTAGGGGGGCTTATGCTCTGACATGAAGATTGTTTCAAGCAGTCAACTTGATTCAAGGGTGGAAGTTATTTTTTTTTCATGGCCCTTATAAGGTCGATCATCGCCTACGGTTGTCCTGTGTGGTTCAATGTATCACCAGCCTACATGGAAAGGATACGGCTGTTTGAGAGGCGTTGTCTCCGATCTTGATTAGGATTGTACGGAACGCCAGACTCCGAGTACATAAATTATATCGCAACGAGGTTCTTTACAATGGTGCTCAGCTGAACAGAATCGACAATTTCCTAATTAAGGTGATTCGAAGGCACGCTGAAAGGGCGATGGCTAGCGACAACAGCCTGATCTTCACGGCTTATTACCCCAATGAAACATACATGGAGAGTACGCTTATATCTGGCTTTATTCCACTAGAGGCATTCATTTATATAGACTCGTTAGGGTTAGTACAGGAGAGGAACGGTATCCCGGTTTTATACCACCGATTCCGTGACGGTCGTTACAAGCGGCTAATCCGTGACGGGTATGTCGACAATGCTCCGGAGCTCCTCCGCTTTAGCAATTCGGTATCGGATCGCGATAGGACCAGTGCTGAAAAGCAGCGAACGGAATTCTGGTGGCTACATGAGGAGGGTGATTCTGCACTTCCTCAGGACTTTGCGGACTTTTAGTCCACTACTTAGCTTTTTTAGAAAATTAAATTAAGAAACAAGGTTTGGGTGGGGACAATAGGTACAATATGGTTGATTGCATGCTGCCTGGTGACCGAAAGACTCGATCAGGATGGCGACCCCTGTAGGTTGTAGATTAATTTGTTTTGGAATGACAGAATTCGGGCCGTAAATTCCAGCAACCCGAGTATGTTTCCAGAAATAAAAAAAATCTTTAGGAGGAAAGATCAAAACGAGCTTCCCTGCTTATTTAGCTTTATGAAACACCAGACAATACAACCATCAATTTGACACTAAGAATCGATCCTGGGGATGCCGTCTTTGACCACGATTTCTTTGTAATTAAAATTCCCCAGGAGAAAGTTCAGGATGTGGGGCTGTTTTACAGGAAGTGTTTAAGGTGAATGAAAGCATTCGCCTGAACCTGGAAAACAATGTCCTGTTCCACAATTTCTATATCAGAAATGGAATTACGCAATGGCGATCTGAGAACCGCGGTTTCACCCGGTTCAATGTCGAAAACTTGGGAAACGCCATCACCGCCGAGCGAAGTGGGTCCATTCACCTGTCAATCTCAAAGGAGATACTCCAGATCATCTTCGAATCCATTAAGAAAAAAAAGGATCATTGTACTGCGACATTTATTCCCTGAAGGTGTGGACATTTATGCCACGCTGTTCAACAACGCGCTGAATAATTCATATTATTCAGTGCGGTGAAAGACGGCGGTGGTTCACCTCTCCCGAAAAAGCGAAAGGACAACTCCAATTCGGCAAATTTCTGGTCGGTAAGTCTCCTAGCGAGTATCAGCAAGGTGTTCGAAAAGATTTTCAATAGGGCTCTGTCCAAGTGGACAGAGGATAATAAGATAATACCAGTTTGGTTTTCAAGGCTCCAAACTGGTCTCTGATATATAATGAAACAAAGCCAAAATACAGTGCACGGGTGCATGTCTGCTTGATTTAAAAATTGCTTTCGACACAATATTGTTAGAGGGCTTCTATCTAAAGCTGATCAGACATATCATAAGTAAACCACTGCTATATATGGTTCATGAAATTCTGAGTGGTCGTTTGTTGTCAAAAGTGGCAATGCAACTTCGATCTCAGAATATTTCATTAAAATTGGCCTACAACAGGGAGCGGTAAACTCGCCGATTCTCTTTAGGAAGTCTTACTCAGGCAATTGCATATGCGGACGATCTTATCGCATACAATATTTGACCTTCCGAATATCGACGGGACTACGCTCAAACTATCCGATAGCGCAAAAAATTTGGGTGTTATTCTTGACAGAAAACTCAACTGGAACCTTAATGTGTGCGAACGCTTTAAAAGGCCCCAATAGCTTTCTATACGTGCGACCAAATATTCGGAAAGAAACACTGGGTTCCAAACTGCAATTGAATAGCATGTCAAATGTACAGAGGATAACATGCGTGGGTGCTATACTTGTGCAATAAGAACCACACCACCTGAACGGTGGGACTAGAAAACATCCTCAACCTGCTACCGGTGGACTTTTACAGGCAAGAATCTGCAGCCAAAAGTGCACTAAAAATCAGCGACCTCAACTGCTGGAAAATTATCTCAGAAGGACACGCGCAAACCTACGCCAGCAATATTCTCCACACTTCGGGCAAAACGTAGTCTGCGAAAATTACGGCCGAAAATTGGCCTTAACGCTCTTAAAGTTGCGATAACCGACTTCAAGTTGCCATCGCCGATTTTGCTGTTATGGAATAGGAAGCGGCTAAATTGTGTTTAGAAGTTAACGAGGGCAATACCAAGTACAATAAGGGATATACAACAATAAAAAGGGCAAAGCATTACAATCGATATTTAAAACTTTGAGGTTGTAAGGAACTTTGTCTACCTCAGCTCCGTTATACGCTTTCACATAGACATCTCTTCAGCCAACCGCTGTTTCTTCTGGCTAAAATCGCAATTTAGTAGTAAAGCCCTCACTCGAAGTACTAAGGATATCCTATACAAGACCCTCTTCATCCCAATCCTACTCTACGGCGATGAAGCATCGAGCGTATCAAAAGTGGGTGAAGAAATCCTTGGTAGTTTTGAGAGACAAATTCTTGGAAAATTTTTCTGACAACAGATTAGTTTATGAAAATGAGAAAAAGTATCGGATACAGAGCAGTACCTTGGGGTACGCCATTATTCATTTGGTGAGTATCTGATTTAAAAACGTCCAAAAGGGCTGGAATAAAATTCGAGAAGGAATTTTGAATCCACTGGAGTCTAGTTTTAACAAAAGGGCTTCCCGACAAGGTATCTTAATAATAAGTTCTTCTAGGAAATATTTTTTTAAAGTAAGCCGCCAACAGCTGACATGAACTTTTTTTTGGAATTGTTTGGCATATAATCATGCATCATTGTGGACATCGAAGTCAGTGGTCATGCAGTGACTCCAAACCATTTGACAAAATTAGGCATATAATCATGCATCATTGTGGACATCTATTTCGAAAGTCAGTGGCCATGCAGTGACTCCAAATCACTTGACAAAATTAGGCAAAGTGAGCACAGCTGGAAGCATTTAAAAAAAGGAATAAAATACCTTTATAGAAGGAGCAAAAGTGGGCCCGGCAATCCTTTCTAGGTTAAACAAATTCAAATCCAAAAAAATTTGACCAATAGGAAGATTCCTCAAACCTCGGTGAAAATGTCGATAATTTCCAAATGAATCCATTAAGTCCAAATTCAAAAGAAAAATTATCCTTTAACAAGTTCCCATCACAAACTCGAACAGTTATTTAAACAGTTACGCCCATTCTCCGAACACAACACTGCCAGCACACACTCTTACCCATCCACCATGGAGACCCTACAAGATCGATGAAGAAATCATTCAAAATGTTTCCATCTCCGTCGGCACTCCATTCACCTGGTGGGACTCCTTTTTTAACAACTGCTAAGCCTTAACCCGTCTCCTGTCCGGCCCAAACGTAAAGTGGCAGTTAATCTACTTCCAGAACACACCTACCGTTTTGCGAAAGCATCGCTCCAACCAGCCCATTGGAGATAAGACAATGTATGCAGTGTACACAGCTCCCGAAAGAACACGAACGGATGAGTAAGAAAAACAAAAACAACAAAGGGGTGCCCCTATCACCACAAAAGAGTACGGGTCTGTCAAAAACCAATCTCTCCTTAAACAGTTATTAATTAAATCGCCTCGAAAAGGAGCCCAAGACTTGTCGACAGCACTCCTAACTGCATCATCTCCTCGTCATCATCATCATCATCAGCCGCAGCAGCATCAGCATGATCAATATGCAACGTGTACCTGGACATATTCGATGGCAATGTGATGGGTCCACGATGCGATCGCCATCAGCCATACATCGAAGAGAGAGGCAAATTCGTCCCGTCCGTCCCGATCGTGTTGGTTTGGTCGTCGTCATCTTGTCTCAGCGTTAGAGGCTCTCATATATAGACATGAACATGGACAGATAATCCTGTATCTGTATGAGTGTGGGACCTTATTTTAAGTACGCTGCGCATGCGCACAGCATAATAAAACATCTGTGCACCCAATTCAAGCGGGAAGATATGATGAAGACGATCTAGCGGAACACACCTTTGTAAGTGATGTGAGGAGAACCCTCAAAGCCATTTAGGAATTTCCTTTTTCCTGATTTGATTGCTGGCGGATGAAACAGCTGTGGAACGCCGTTTTTTTTTACACTGCTGCGCATCTTATATTGGAGCTAACGGTTCCCCCCATTGAGGAAGCAACCGTAGGCTAGAGGTTCGCATCATTGCCAAACCTCCATATTGAACAAGAGATAGGTCGCCGGCGCGGTACACTCGGAGCGGTGAAAGAGATGAAGACGGTTTTGAATTTCCTCGATTCAAAGTCAAGATCATTGTCAAGTTGTGCGACCACGGATAGCGCACCAACCCGGAATGTTTCGAGTGGAGGAAAAGCCGTACGGCGAAAATTTCTCGCCTCGAAGCATTCAAAATCAATTGACGCGCTTCATCATCATCGAAATGATCGTTGTGACGCTCATGATGATCGCATTCGTGGTGGTGTTAGATAGACTACACGCAATGCCAAGCTTCGGTTAACAATTCTTTTGACACGAAACGAAGAGCGAAGTGGCGGCGCGGTGACGGCAGCGGACCATTCCGACAATGGGGGGTCGGGGCGCGATAATTATTATTATTGATACCGCCTGAGTGGTGTTTGCGTTTAATTTGGATTCACAGCAAGCCAACGAGCGCGATATGCGATCCATGACATAATGCTTTCAAAATTGATTTCACTTAACGTTTCCTCATTTGTGCCTTGGAGGCTATGTGCGGCGCAGTGATTAAAAGATTGAAGCTTTGGGGCTATTGAGTTTTTTTTTTTTTTTGCGTTACTGGCTAACTATACCCATCTGAGATGCTTTGAATGGAATAGTGATTTATAAGACGCCTTAGAGCGCAGTAGCTGCAGTTTGCACACAAATTCCTTCGACAGAAAGTGGGAAAAATCGTGATTGGCCATTCCCATGGCAAGAACTGAACATGGATGCATGGGAAGACATGTGGGCAGTAGACGAATAATTTTTTTAGCAAACGTATAATAAATATGAAACAATTAGATATGTGTGCCAGTTTGATGTTGAGGTATTTTTTTTGGAAGGTATTGGGTAAAAAGGCACCTACACTGGGAAATGTTCCCGTTGGAAGGAAAAAAAATCTTGGCTTTGATTGATGCAGGTATTATCATAATCCTCCTAAGGAACATTTGTCCGACATGTTGTGGTGATGGTGTGGGAATTACATTTTCTTTTCAATAAGTTTTGGTAGGACCATTCATTAAAAATCTGTAAAGACAGTTCACTACTTCATCCTAGTGGTGAAAACATACCTATAGCTCTACAGCTGCCCCCAGGGCCTTGATCACAAGTAAATGTAAAAAAACTCCCTTTTACAAACCATACAGGGTTTCAAACCAAGCTTCTCCTTCATTTGTGACAATGTGCTTAACGCCTTATCCGAATGGCAAATTTTAGAAGCTTCTGAAGACAGAAAGAGGTAGAGCAGTGAAAAAAAAAACTCAAGTGTTGTCACTTTCTATTTAAACTATTTAAGACAGCGACCCCGCGCTTAGTAGGCCACTACATCCAAGCCTTCCTATTTTAAAATCATATAGCATCATTTCGGACATACATTGCGACGATCCTTATTAAGTCCCCCTTCGACGGATGACAAAAATGGCATCATTTAGGACGAGCCTTGTAGAATTGGTAAAAAAAAAATTGATCTGCAAAAGATCATGATTCGGGATTCAAATGATCCATCCACCAATCTGCAATCTCAGATAATGAGTGAACTATTAGATTCAAATGTAAGGTAACATCAGGTTAAAGTAATGTTTGACCTGTGACATTAAGGGCAGACTATCACAAGAACCAAGCCAACAAACTTCTATGGTATAAAAAACCGGAAATTTGCAACCTCTTAAGAAACCATACAATTGATCGATTTTTTCATCGTAAAAGGTCTGCCGACCAATCCAATCAAAGGTAAAGAATGTCTTGATCTTTTCTCTGACCATTCTCCGGTCATTTTAACAACGAGCGAGTCACTGCCCAGAAAAATAAACGGGAAAATCAACTGGTGTATCGCTTAGATCCCCATTGGAACTCGAAGTGGCGGCGGTTGACATCTTTATCGATGGGGTTTGATTTCCATCCGTAGCAACACCTAAATGATTTTTCACAGGCCCTCCTCTCTTGATGATCTGACAAATCATTCGAGTCGGACTAAAACAGGAAATCCCGCCATCTTGCAAGAAGTACACACGCACACATGAATGGTTGTGAGAAAAAAGCTAGGCTCTGGGTACTAACGAGCCTGTTGCTACAAAAATGTTTATTTGTACAAGACAGTGGAAAGTCGCAGTCCTATAACCAGGAAAATCACCGAATGAAATAAAATCATGCATAACTTTGTCACTTCTTATGATAATTTCAAAAGTGTTTGAAAGGTCGCTTACACCCCATTTATAATCAGAAACACCTTTTACCTGACCATCAATTTAGGTTTAGAAGTAAACATTCGACTGTGGACGAAGTCCATCGAAGTACTGATGTAATTGAAAAAGCTTTCGAAGAAAAGAAAATTTGCTCAGCCGTATTTCTTGAAGTGTCGCAAGCTTTTGACAAGGTGTGGCATTAAGGCCACACTAAGATACGTTCTGCTTGAAAAAATTATATAGAATCCTCGTGTCGTATCTTGATATAGACTCTTTCGTTTGAACTTGGAGACAAATATTCAGGGTTCAAAGAAATAATGGCAGGTTTACCGCAAGGAAGCGTCCTTGGACCAGATTTGTACCTGCTATTTGCAAGTGATATACCGCAAACAAACGAACCCATAGTTTCCACGTTTGCTGACGATACGATATAATAGTAGTTGGGACAACAATAGAGGTTGCAAACATGAAATTACAAAACGATCTTAAGGAGGTTAATGAATGGCCAAAATCCTAGCGCATTACACCTAACGAAAGCAAATCGATTCACGTAGATTTGTCGTAAAGGGTGATCCAAGTAGAGATACTTTTTTCAATAGCCTTTTTTGACAGATCACGTGTGAGTCGTGTCATGCTGTCATGTTATTTTTGTTTAGTATTGTTTGGCATTTCATAATGGAAAGACTTACGCGTGAACAACGTTTACAACTTGTTCAACTTTATTATAAAAATTCACGTTCTGTGAGGAATGTGTTTCGTGCACTTGGCTCAACTTATGGTCAACATAATCGGCGTACTATTCGCAACACCATCACCCATTTTGAGACCCAGCATTCATTATTGGATAATATTCGACCGAATAGACCACGTCCAGCACGCTGTGAAGAAAATATAGCGGCCGTAGCTGAGAGTGTACACGAAGACCGTAGAGAGTCGATTCGGCGAACGTAACCGTCAATGGCGACCGTTATCGTGCCATGATAACCGACTATTTGATGCCTGAAATTGAAGCTCGTGATCTTGGCGACATTTGGTTTCAGCAAGACGGCGCCACTTCCCACACATCGCATCAATCAATGGACTTATTGAGAGAACATTTCGGTGAGCACATAATTTCACGTTTTGGGCCGGTCGATTGGCCACCAAGATCGTGTGATATCACACCGTTAGACTTTTTCCAGTGGGGATATGTAAAGTCAAAAGCTTATGCCGACAAACCCGCTTCGATTCAGGCCTTGGAGGAAAACATCACGCGTGTCATTCGCCAGTTACCAGTCGAAATGCTCGAACGAGTGATCGAAAATTGGACTCAACGGATGGACCATCTGCGACGTAGCAACGGCCAACATTTGATAGACATAATCTTCAAAAAAATAAATGCCAAAGAATGTTCTTTCAAACGATAATAAACATTCTCCATTAAATTGAATTTTCTGTGTTTTTTTTTTCTTTAAAAAAGTAGGGAACCTCGAAATGGATCACCCATTATAAACGAACAAACAACCTACTGGTTGCTCGGAGAATATATTCGAAGCGTCAACTAACGAGTGATTTTTAAAGAGTTTAGCTTTTCAGGTTGGCAGCAATGGTTAATAATGGCGTCCAAACGTCACCTGCCAAAGTGAAAAGATTTCAGAAGACTCTGCCATTTAATCATTTAAAAACTTACAAACGAGAAACGATTGCAAATTATTGAAATTTATTATCAAAATTTGAGGCAAAAGATGAGGCTCATTTCTGGCTCAACGGATACGTAAATAAGCAAAACTGTCGCATCTGGAGTGATGAACAGCCACATGCCATACAAGAATTATCGATGCATCCCGAAAAAACGATAGTTTGGTGTGGTTTATGCGATGGTGGCATCATCGGTACATTTTTCCTCAAAGAGGACCGTTGAAAAAACGTTACCGTCAACAGCGAACGATATCGAGCCATGATGCGCGACTTTTTTTTGCCCCAGTTGGCTGAGTTGAACTTGGTTGACGTGTGGTTTCATCAAGACGGTGCCACATGCCACACAGCTCGTGAAACAATGGAAATGTTGAAGGATGAATTTGGTGAGCAGCTTATCTCTCAAAATGGCCCTATGAGTTGAGCCCCAAGATCAAGATGCGATTTAACGCCTCTTGATTATTTCTTGTGGGGTCATCTAAAAAGCCTTACAGGATAACAACACAAGCGTTATTCGTGGAATTGGACCTTCCGAATGGACCATTTGAAACGGAGCCGCGGTCAAAATTTACATGAAGTTGTCTTTAAAACGTAAATGGCAAAGGCCTTTTTATCGATTACAATAAAAAATTTTGAATACTTGATGCAAATTTTAGTTTTTCAATTGATTTAAAAAAAAAAAACTACGCTTAGAAAATAATCGTTATTATACAAGCAAGTGTTACATCCGGCTTTTGCATATGGTTTACATTAGAACTATGGTTTTATGGTAAAAATGAAACGAATTTAAACATTTTACAAACATGTGACAGCAGAAAAAAAATATTAAGATCATTTGCCAATGCGCCGTAGTACATAAGGAACGAAGATCTACGCAGAGATCTGTGTTAAAGTTGAAACGAAAAATATTGCACGAAAATATAAAAAAAAGTTTATTAGGACACGTTGTCACAACAGTCCTCCAAATTCTTGACAAAACAAACTTAATAAACCCTTGGATTTAGCCCGATAATCAGAAACCGCACAAGAAATTGCAAAAAAAAATATTAGAAGGCTACAATCCGCTGTGCGAATCGTTGAATGCCCTATCCCATCCCATCCTTAAAATTAATAAAATCAAAATACAGACTTTGTGGCAATGAAATACAGAAAATGACATTGTCGCAACATAGCTATTGTTCAGACAGTTTATAAAAACTTTGTGGTTCGACGACGTATTTCTATTACTTATGCCTTGCGATGGGGTATACAAATGGTTTTTGATAAGAAAAAGGCTCCCAAAATGTGGGCTTAGGTGAAAATTATCTATAGACAAAATGTTTATTATATCATTATGGAAGTATTTGCATCAAACGTTTTTTTCGAACTTTTAAAAATTTGGACAAAACGCGTTTTTTACTAAAAACGCCCCCAAAAAGTGGCAAAAAACTTGGTATGGATGAAATATAGATATTAGGATTGTCTAAATATGCTGCTCAGATACTTTTTTGAAATTATTTACTGTTTGGCTTAAAACTACGTTATTCTAAAAAGGGGGCGTGGCAGTAGGCGAATTTCAAAAATGTTTACACTTGTTCTGCTTCGTCGGCCAGAGAGTCTTATACCAAATTTGAACATTCTAGTGGGTTGAAATAAATATTAATACCAATATTCGAAGTATTTGCATCAAAAGTTTTTTTTTCGAGTTTCATAAATTTGACCAAGTAGCCGTGGCAAAATACTTTTGGTAAAATAGATATTGAGTATGTCTCAATATATTGTACAGATACTTCCAAATTCTTTACCGTTTGACCAAAAGCAACGTTTTTCCTGAAAAGTGGGCATGCAAGTCGAACAGAAAGTCTTAACACCAAATTTATCATTTTAGCTAAAAATGTAAGGTCCAAAAATCGGGGATAGAAATGGGATGGCGGACAATCGATCCATTTACTTTAAGGTATATCCATCAAAAGTATTTCTCTATGAGCCATAAAAAGGCCAACAAATAACAAACTCAACGTCAAAACTAATACATAGGGTATAAAAAGGGCGGTGGTTTTAGTGAGTATAAGACTAAAGAAGATTTCCACCAGCATGATGACAAAATTATCTATCGATAAATCTATCCTCGTTTTATTATTTTTGTTTTTTATGAGTTTAGAGTTTTATAAAATACACGATCTTCTATTAAGATTTTTAAAATAAGTTTATGAATAAATTTAAGACTAAATAATAATGAAATGTACTAACCACTACTGCCTGGATATCTTATAGTTTATGATCACAGTTACATACCTGCAAGAAAAGAAAAAGCAAAATATTAAAATCAACATTGCAAATGCAAAGTAAATATTTAATTAAATTTAAGTAGTAAATAAATTATGTTTTATAGATAAAAGCCACTTGGATCGTTTTAATTCATTAGCGAAGGAGTTCATTGTGTGGTTCGCGTGATTCTAGCCATCAGCAGAAATCCATTTGGCTATTTGTTGCGGGAAACTCTGCAATCATTAAGGTGAAACATGCAAAGCCATTTAGGTGATCGAAAACGCACCGGCAAACAATTTCGTTAAGCCCCATGCGCACCCGCTTACATAATTATTCGCTTTCGCTTTTTTTTGCGCAAAACTCATAGCGATTTCGAGAAGATTTCCCTTGAGACAACCTAAATGATTGGATTTGTGTTTTTTTTTTTAACAAATTGCACAAATCATGTCTAAAAATATCGCATTGCGGTGGTCGCAAATTTTAAACCTCTTAAGATGTTAAATGCAGCTCATAACTCATTTGAAGCCATCGCGTTTTCGGTTCATGTTATTATGTGTTAATGCCTCTTCTTTGGGTTCGATGATGTAAGATGGTTGTAGGACCTTCATCGGTTACGGAGGGGACAGTTTTTGAAAAATCATCGCTCATTATAAATCAATTTGGATCGAGGAGAATAACAATTCTGGGAACGGAAGATGGCGTTTTAAACAGGAACGGAAAATGGTGGAAAAGTGTAGTAATTTGGAGTGGTTTCTTTGTGGAAAGTCAACAATGGGTATGGTTAAATTGATTATGTCAAATTATTGTAAGTCGAAAGATAGAGTAACTAACACACAACCTCGTTATTGCAAAGTCGACAAATTTGATTTCCTCAAAGGGCATTTGTACAAGAGTACATCTCAACCAGTTGAAGACTATGTTTGGTAATAGGACCGGTGAGATGAAATTAGATTTTGAGAACCTTTAAGTCTTATATGCGCCTACGCCCCAACGGAGGAAAAAGATGATATAGCTTAAGACTGCTTCTAAGAGCTCCTTGACAAAACCTATGAGCGACTTTAGAAGTACGGTATTAAAATCGGGAGATTTTAACGCAAAGGTAGGAAGAGAAGACATATTAAGCAGTATTGTAGAAAAGCATAGCCTACCCGACAACACATCTGGCATCGGACTAATTGATTTCGCTGCGGAGCGATATGCCACTATAGCCAGCACAAGGTTTTCTCACCTCGATATGCATAAGGGGACATAGAGGTCTCCAGATCAAAGAAAGGTCAATCAAATTGAAAATATAGAGATAGACAAGAGGAACACAACCAGAAATTTGGATGTCCGAACATTCCGAGGGTCTAATATCGACTCGGACCACTACTTTGTTGCAGCTAAGGTAAGAATGCGGATATCTACCATGCCACCAACAAATCGGATATACTGCCAACAAAATTTACGTCGAAAGTCGAAAGACTGCAATCGATGAAACCGCCAAGGCCATGGCCAATGGCAACGATGTCAACAAGGCATTAGATCAGCCACAACTGATGTGTTAGGTTTCTCGCGCCTACCAGCAAGAAACCCTTGCGTTGATGAAAAAAGCTCGCAGCCAAGAACAAGGCCTACAAGGCTAAGCTGCAGGTGATGACGAGAGCTACCAATGAGCTCTATAGCGAAAGAAAGTAGGAAGAACACCGGCTTTTCAGAAAGAAGAGCAAGACAAGCGCGCTATAGAGGATATAGAGACGTGCCATTCCAGAAATCATGTTTCACCATAGTGTGAAACGTTATAGCCAGGAATACAAGGCTCGAATAGAAATCTTTCGAGATGAATAAGGAAATATCGTAGTTGAGACACAGTCGATGCTGAGGATATGAAAGAACAACTTCTGCAGACTGTTAAACGGCGATGACGTACAATGCCCCACGCCAGACAGAACGAATTAGCAAAAACTACCAACCAGCCGATCTAAATGAAGTGAGGATAGCAAATCCAAACTTAGGCTTAATAAGAATGGCGGAAATGACGGCCTCCGGATGAATGTATGCCTAAACAATGGAACTTTAGCATCGGTTGCTCAATCCACAAAAAGGAGACTGCGCCAACTACAAGGGCATAAGTCTCTCAACATCGCCTACAAGATCCTATCTGCCGTAATATGTAACCACCTGAAACCGTTCACCAACAAGTTGATTGGCCCTTGTCAGTGTGGTCTTAGGCCAGGAAAGTCCGCAACTGATCAAATCTTCACACTTCGGCAGATCCTGGAAAAAACCCCTGAAGTCCAAATTGATAACCACCACCTATTCATCGATTTCAAAGCCGCATACGACAGCATTTATAGAGCCGAGCTATACGGAGCCATGTCTAGTTTTGGTATACCACCCAAACTCGTCTGCCTGTGCAGGATGACGTTGGAGAACTCTCGCTGCTCTATTAGGGTCGGAAAAAACCTCACCGACACATTCGATATCAAAATAGGATTTAGGCAAGGCGATGCACTGCATCTGACTGATTTAATCTCATTCTTGAGAGGATTGTGTAAAACTCATGAGGCAACACCAGAGGCACAATCTTCCATAAACCGGTGCAACTATTAGCATAGGCCGACGATATTGACATCATTGGTCGGACTCAACGTGATGTCATAGCCATGTTTGCTATTATAGAGGAGAAAGCGGCAATATGGGTTTAGCGGTAAATGAAGATAAGACCAAGTATATGCTGTCAACAATAAAGGACACACATTATCGACGAATTGGACAGAACGTCACCATTGACATATTTAACTTTGAGATAGTACGGGACACTTTGTCTACTGACAACAACATCTCGTCAGAAATAAAACGAATAATTACTCTTGCTTACCGCTGTTTCTTCGGTCTAAGAACGCAATTCAGTAGTAAAGCCCTCACTCGAACTACCAAGGAGACCCTATATAAGAACTTGATGAACCAGTCCTGTTCTACGGCGCTGAAGCATGGACCATATCAAAAGCGGATGAAGAAATCCTTTGTCGAATCGAGAGGAAAATCGGACTTTGACGGGCTTTGCAGACGAAGATTAAGCCAAGAACTATACGAGCTGTTTAGCGACATATCCCTGGTCAAAAAAACTCCGCATTTGACTGTTAAGATGACTAGGACATATAGAGCGAATGGAAACCAATACTCAGGCTCACAGAGCTCGAAGTTAGTTCGGAACAAAATCTTTCTTATCACTCTCTTTCTTTGAGGCAGTTAGCTAAGGACCGGGCTAATTGGAGAGGCATTTTGGTTGAGGCTCAGGTTCATTCCGGACTATAGCGTCACTTACTACTTGTAAATGTAACTTTAGAAGGGAGCTCTTACTCGCAACCTTAATGTCAAACGTTTTTTGTCAACGAGTAGGTCGACAACTGCTATGAAAGGAAATTTGATTTTTGGTTTGCTTTCTCTAAGGCACTGCGATAATCGTATATCTATCACTTTTCAGTGAATTACAATCGCAATACACTAACAAAACTAACACCTTGATACAAATTCAAATGTGCATACGCTTCAGTATAAACCCCAATTTATATCGAAAAGTGGTATTATTTAGTCAGTAAAAATCTGACACTACCATGAGCACGCGCTTGCTGTTCTCAGAGTACCTATGGACGATTTTCACCTGCCCTCGGGGGGAAAAACAGTTCTGACATCAGTCGTTAATATACAACAACGTGCGTGGGAGAGAGAGAGAGTGTGAAAATTAACCAGTTAGGTAGAAGCTCGTGTAGTTGGAAAGTGGTATTCCGAATCGCAGTTGAACAAGATTGAAGCATACTTGGGCCAAAGAACTTCCTTATGTAACTATCCCTCAACGTCGAGACAAGATGAATTGCCTTTAAGCTTATTGATACCAGGCGAGCAGAAGAAAATGCTCGATACCATCCTGCGGCGCAAATAATTTCCCCGAAGAACATTCGCTGTGATGAACTCAAACCGGTATAATGTCAAAATTTCAATTTCAGATACACGTACACATTCGACTTGTGCTACGCATTTGATATAGATGCGTGGTGCATTCTTCTCAGCTAAGCCCCCAGCAATGTAGCAGGTATCACTATACCACCAAATTCCATCACGGGAACCCCTACTTTTATATCGCTTACACTTTCCTTCAAAAGAGTACATAAGAGCATATCGAATCCCCCTTTCAAAAGATAGCAATAAGCTGAGACATAAAAATCCAACAAAACACAATGAAACAAGGGGTGTTTGAGCTATAAAACTGTCGACAGGAATGAGCTCATAAAACCATCAAACGAGTCAAAATACCAGGCGTTCAGGCGTTTATGAAAGAAACTGTTTGGGTAAGTCGTTGTAGCATATTACAACCCGGATGGAGTAGGATAAAATAATATTGTTTGGCAAAAGTTATGACACTCTGTATGTGGATGGCGCTTCTTGGGTCGTAAATGCCTATCACTCTTACGCGTCGATACAAGCATTTGGATTTGTTATCTTTTATGGGCCTTTCTGTTATTAATTTTGAATGTACAAGGTTGGTTCAGTTGGTGCAGTCGGAACTGACAATGCGTTTTTGACATCATCAATGAAGGTGGGAATAAAGATTACAGATCATAAAATAAAGGCTGTCCGATAATTCAAGCAAAATTTGAATATTGCGCCATTTATTAGCACTGTGTTGCCAACGGAAAAAAAGATGATAATGTGACAGCTGTAAAGTTCGGAGTTAGTAAAAATGGAGCGCTATACGAACAACGCATTTTCATTGTTGAGCAATAATTTAAAAATATAGGGAAGGTTTTCCAGCTACATTCCGCAATTTTCGTACAAAATATGGCCGTCATAGTGATTTAAAACTATCAACTGTGAAGAGAAAAACTGAAATAATTCATGGACTCTGGATCAATTAGTGATCTTAGACACTCTCGGTGTCCTGTTACAAGTGGTTCCATAGAAAATATCGAAGCAGTTTGCGAGAGTATTGTTGATAGTCCTGGAACATCAATTCGGGACCGTAGTAAAAAATTGGGAATTTCGAGGAGACCCTTTACAGCGATTTCTCATGCTTACAAAGTTCAATTGAGTTGAATGGATTTTGGAGCAACAGCAAGTGGATGCTGATTTTTCGAACAAAATCATCTTCAGTGCTGAAGCTCATTTTCATTTTGATGGCTTCGGTAGACGTCAATATTGTCGCATTTAAGGTTCAGAAAACCCACGAGTAATTCTTGAAAAACAAATGAATCCACAACGCGTGACTGCTTAGTGCGAATTTTGCAGGTTTCAATATAATTGGATACGCCGATGACCTAGTCATCATAATAAGGCGCAAAGAACCAAACGAGGTTACAACACGTTTGCAAAACGCCCTTAAGATAGACATAGACTGGTGTAGTAAAGAAAGTCTTTCTATAAACCCCAGCAAGGCTATCATCATCCCTTTTACAAACATATGAGAAGGCTACAATCCGCTGTGCGGATCGTTGAATGCCCTATCCCATCCCATCCTTAAAATTATTAATGGGAATATAATATAGAAAATGACATTGTCACACTTTTGTTGTTTGACAAAAAACATCGTTTGTCTCCTGCATATGCTATGGGGTAGGGTATACAAACAGTTTTTGTAAGAAAACGCCCCCAAAAAGTGGGCGTGGGTTAAAATGGTCTATAGACGAAATGTTCATATTAATATTACTAATGATTCTGCATCAATTTTTTTTTCGAAATATTTAAAATTTGACCGAAAAACGTTTTTTTATTAAAAACGCCCCCAAAGAGTGGGCGTGGCAAAAAACTTTATATGAACGAAATATAGATATAACGATTCTCTAAATATGCTGCTCAGGCATTTATTTAAAATTCTTTACGGTTTTTCTAAAAAGGGGGCGTGGCAGTGGGCGGATTTCAAAAATGTTTACACTTGTTCTGCTGGGAGCAAAAAAGAGCACGTGTACCAAATTTCATCCTTCTAGCTCAAAATTTAAGGCCCAAAAAATGGTGACGTACGGACGGGCGGACGGACAGACGCATGGACAGACATGGCTAAATCGACTCAGCTAGCGATTCTGAGTCGATCCATATACTTTGAGGTATATGTAGCTAAATTAGTTCTCTGTGTTACAAACTATGTATCAAAACTAATATACCCCAATGGGATAGGGTATAAAAAGGAGAAAATTAAGTCTTACCCAAATTTCAATCGATGATACATACATTGAGTATTCCAACGAAGTAAAATATCTTGGAGTGATCCTCGACAAAAAAAAATAAGCTGGAACTCCCACATTAACAACAAAATTCAAAAAACAACCAAAGCTTTCTGGGCTTGCCGAAACATGTATGGTAAAACCTGGGGAATCTCTCCAAAGACCACACACTGGATCTACACGATCATGGTCAGACCCATTATAATATACGCTTCAATAGTATGGTGGAACAAAGTCACCCAAAAAACAACCATAAATAAATTGAACAAGGTACAACGGCTTGCCTGTCTGGGCATTACCGGAGCTATGCGTACCTGTCCCACAGCGGCTATAGAAGCCTTAATAGGACCAACGCCCCTCCACATTTATATAAAAATAGTGGCAATTCGCAGCTCAGCAAGTTTGACACAAGCGGAAGAGTTAAACATTAGCGAATACCTAAAACCAATTGAACTTCTATCCGAACTTCCAGAACTTGACATGATCTGTGCAGTTATAAACCGCTTACCAAAGACACTATACTTCGACAAAAGATTCTCAACGGAGATCACAACCAGTGTAGCTATAACCCACCAAACTGCCAAAACGGCCTAAAGTGGTATACGGATGGTTCTAAAATGGACTCAGGGGTAGGAGCTGGCATACATGGACCAAATAGAAACATCTCAATACCTATGGCAGAAAACCCTAGAGTATTCCAAGCTGAGCTCCATGCCATCAAAGAATGCGCAGACCTAATTCACAACTCAGGTATTAAAGGCGCAAACATCCATATATTCACGGACAGTCAAGCAGATATAAAAGCCCTTAGCTCACACATTACTGACTCCAAATCAGTACTACACTGCTTCAATTCCCTCCAAACACTCAGTTCCAGGAACAAAACCAAACTAAGGTGGGTCCCCGGGCATAAGGGGATTGAAGGTAGCGAAAAAGCTGATGAACTAGCTAGAAAAGGTTCGGAAACCCCCTTCATTGGACCTGAACCCTTCTGTGCAATCCCCAAATCAGCCCTAAATCTGGTTATAAAAAACTGGGAACAAAAGAAATGTTTTTCATACTGGGAAAACATCCCAGGCCTAAGACAGGCCAAAAGAGCTATTCAGTCCTTCAAAGCAGATGCCAATAAGTTACTAAATCTTCGCAGGCACGATATCAAAAACTTAGTAGGCTACCTAACTGGTCATCACGGTCTGCGATATCACCTAAATAAAATGCATCTAGTTGACTCACCGGAGTCAGTCACCATATCTTATTCAGGCAGTTTATCTATTTAATATATGGACCAAACAGAAACATCCCATTACCTATGGCAGAAAACCCTAGAGTATTCCAAGCTGAGCTCCATGCCATCAAAGAATGCGCAAACCTAATTCACAACTCAGGTATTAAAGGCGCAAACATCCATATATTCACGGACAGTCAAGCAGATATAAAAGCCCTTAGCTCACACATTACTGACTCCAAATCAGTACTACACTGCTTCAATTCCCTCCAAACACTCAGTTCCAGGAACAAAACCAGACTAAGGTGGGTCCCCGGGCATAAGGGGATTGAAGGTAGCGAAAAAGCTGATGAACTAGCTAGAAGAGGTTCGGAACCCCCTTCAATCTGGTTATAAAAAACTGGGAACAAAAGAAATGTTTTTCATACTGGGAAAACATCCCAGGCCTAAGACAGGCCAAAAGAGCTATTCAGTCCTTCAAAGCAGATGCCAATAAGTTACTAAATCTTCGCAGGCACGATATCAAAGACTTAGTAGGCTACCTAACTGGTCATCACTGTCTGCGATAGTCGACGCACCGGAGTGCAGACTATGTCTAGAAGAAGACGAAACAGCCGAGCATATCATATGTGAATGCCCGGCCCTTTACGGTATGAGAAGGGCATCTTTCTTCAGGGAACTTTTAAGTCCCGAAGAACTAAGAAAATCTTCGGCTGAAAGTATTATCAGCTACATTAGGAAAGTAGAAGCGTTACTAACCTAAAAAACATCTGACGGCAAGCACAATAGATCTGTTAGGTCGATGTGCATCTTACTGCTTATAGGCAAGTCAGAATTTAAAAATAAAGTGCTGTTTAGGGCTGGAGTCATTATCGGACCATTCTTCTTCGAAAATGCGGCTGGTCAGGCAGTAACAATTGATTGTGTTCGTTATCGTGACACAAAAATGCAGTTTTTAGTGCCTGAATTACAATATATGTGAACTACATGAAGCTTCTACAAGACGGTGCCACATGCCAGAGAAACCAGAAAGCCAGAGAAAAAATCCAATTACTGCATGAGGAATTTTCTAATCATGTAACGGGCCGTTTTTGCGATCAGAATTGATCATCAAGATCTTGCGATTTACCGCCACTGGATTTTTTTCTGTGGGGTTTTTGAAGTCAAAGGTAAGCCCACGAACAGCAACGCCTTGAAAGAGGAAATTGGGTGTATTAATGAAATTCAGATACATTTATACGAAAACGTCATTGAGTATTTCAATAAAAGAGTACGTATTTGACAGCAAAGCTGTGGCGGCCATTTATCCGATGTGCTATTCCAAACATAACCCCAATCGGTATACAGGGTGGGCCATCTAGCGGTTTTGTTTCTCTCTCGAAATATTGACAGAAATCATATTGACAGTAGTTGCCTTACGCCTGAAAAACATTGGGAAATATTGAAAAGTTATTTCCAAAGCGAGTGCTGTTTAGCCCAAACAGTGAAGTTTCTGCCGAAATGAAGCACTGGGCCTTCTGCACACAAGGTTGTAAGAAAAGTTCGTGAGACTGGCATAATAGTGGACAACACTCATGGTCCCCGTCGTTGCGTCGTACGGTGCGCACAGACGAGAATGTCGCTGCTGTAGTCGAGAATGTGAGGCCAATTCACGAACATCAACTCGCCATCGATCTCAACAGTTCAACATTTCACGCAATAGCCTGAGGAAAATTCTGCACAAAGATCTCGGATTTTTCTGTTACAAGGTTTAATTGACTCAGCAATTGAAGGCACACGACCATCCACTTCGTTATCATTTCCCAGCTTGGGCCTTAGAGCAGCTGGAATTGGACAACGATTTTGGACGGCTACGTTAACAATCAAAATTTCCGCATTTGGGTTTCAAAAAACCCGCACGTTATTGTCGAGAAGTCGATGCATCTACAGAGAGTGACAGTTTGGTGCGAATTTGGAGTGATGGCATCATTGGACAATTTTTCTTCGAAAATGAGCCCAACGTTTTGGTTGGGCGTAACAGAGCCATGTTATCCGACATTTTGTTTACTGAAATTGAAGACATGAATTTAGACGACTTCTGGTTCATTGAAGATGGCGCGTCATGCCCAATCGATCTTTTGTGCACCAAACTCCCAAATCGTGTTATCAACCGTCTTGGCGATGTCAATCGGCCGCCTCGGATCTGCAATTTGACCCCTTTGGACTTTTGTTATGTGGGGAATCGTAAAGGACCGATGTTATGCTAACAATCCGAAAACGATTCAAGCATTTAAGGCCAATATCATCCAAGCAAACCGTGAGCTACAGCCTGAAACCATCAACAAAGTTTTGGAAAATATGAGTGACAGAACGCGCTACTGCTAAGCCAGTAATAAGAAACTCGTATCTGACCCACATGTTGCTCCATAAATTAGTAAAAATCTGTATTTTCTATCAAAATTACACTTTGCGTGAATTATGGGACACCCTTATATAGTAGTCATACTTTGAGAGAACTAATTCTCGCACTGGCCAATTTTTACTCATGATGATTTGCTTTTAATTCAATAGTTGTTTCTCTCTTTCTTAGATAGATAGATAGATAGTTTATTTTGTATATAATTTTACATTAGGTTTGTTACCGCACTATTTAGCGAATAAACAGACAGACAGCACGACAAGTTAAGATATAAATTGCTGTTTATTTGTTCGAAAATGAAGAAACCCTGTTGTATCATGCATATTGATATTGAGATGGTATTACGAAATTAAATCAATTATTCAAATAAAAACACATTTTATTGCGAAACGTTAAAATTTGTTTAATCTTATTTTTGCAATCAACATATTTTCAGGAATAATAATGTTAATTGTTGTTTTTGAATTTTGAATTGACTGGTCATAGACATTAATATTTCAAAGTATCTTTTATTTATTATGAGCCATCGGTGAACACCGGCAAATAGATACTAAAGAGGAAGTAAAATAAACTGTATAAATAAGACACACTGCTATCATAAAGAAGGAGAAAGAGATTCCAAGCTTGATAGTTGGCTAATAAAATCGCATTTCTTAAGGTATAATTGAAAATTTAATGTAAAAAACATTGGAATCAAACTACTTTTACTTTCGCTAAATTAAGCTAATTAGTCGAAAGTTAATTATTCTAATGGCATTTCAAAAACTACTACTACGACGAAACAAATTATAAATAAAAAAAAGTCATTTTATGGCATAATAGTGATAGATTCTTATTGAAAAGTGAAAATAAAGCGATAATAGTGCCTTTATAAATACATTATTCGTATTAGCTTATGAGAGCCATAGACCACACATGGCAGCATGTACAATAAAGCTTCCCCAACACGCTTTAAATGCAAACTGTGCGGTCCTCATGCATGTTAATGTAAAAACAATCTTTTGATCGATTTTTTTTTCGTAACTGTATACATTGATGCATGAAAAAACAAAAATATAATCGTTTTTAATCACTCATGCCGAATTCACAAAAACACAGTCAACCCCATAAAACACGAACCGATTCCCATTTATGAGGTTTTCATACCCAATCCCATTGGGCCTGCGCACACGAGTATGCTTCAACCGGTTGAACTTCATGTTTGTTGGTGGGACGGGTGAGGAGGGAGCACAGTTTGAGAGGCATTGGAGAGCAATTTTTCACCCAAAATTAAGAGGTGAATCTACCAACACATGCATGCGTTTCTGACAGTTGTGGTATTAAAAAAAATACGGCGGCTAGTTCGGTGTTAATCGAATTACACATCCATATAAAGTTTGGTATATTACACAAAATTCAACCGGTTGAACATATTCCCGTGTGTTTGGAAAGTAACCATAATGACTACGGTTGAAGCATACTCGTGAGCGCAGGCCCATTGAGATGTATGTTACTTAATTTGTAACATAGAGAAGTAATATAGGTAGATATACTTTTAAGTATATGGATCGACTCAGAATCGAATGGAGCCATGTCTGTCTGCCCGTCCGTCTTCCAGTACGTCACCGATTTTTAGGCCTTAAATTTTGAGCTGAGATAATACTACAGAATAAGTGTAAATATTTTCAAAATTTTTCAGAAAAACGTGTTTGAACAAGATATTCAGACATTCTCAACATCTTCGCCCATATAAAGTTTTTTGACACACCAACATTTTGGAGTCGTTTTTAGTAAAAATCCTTTTTTGGTAAAAAATGTAAGGTAATTCGAAAAACATCCAGTTTGGGCTCACTATTCGGTTCGGGTTGCGTGCGAGGTTGGGTGCTGCTAAATTTATTTGTATTCATGCTTATTTTTCCCCAATTTTATGAGGTTTATAATTAGTTTTCTTTGAGAGTTTTGACTAGAATGCCAATTTTTTTTAACTTGCTCCCACTCAAGGGGCTTTGAATATCCTTAAATGTTTTACCACAGTGCGAGCGTTAGAGAAGGGGAAGAAAGAGAGTGATAGGAAAGAATTTGGATGTTGTGGAGACTTACTCCATGGGTGGTGGCCCAACTAACTTCGGGAGCCACTGTTTCTTGTTTTTATTAAATTCGCAGTACTTTCAAGATGGTGTATACTTTTAGGAGAAAATACCGAACTTTTTTTTATTTCTCTAAATAAAAGTTTAATAGATTTTGTCTGGGATTGAACGCGCCATCTTCCACTCAACAGGTGGACAAATTACCACTTAAATGTCAATAACAGTCGCGGGTGTTAATGCTTTTTTTTTTTTTTTTGCTACAGGGCTTCTTTCCCTTTCGAAAAAGAAATAAGACACGCAGGGGTTATTGTACTGCACTCACTATCCCATAGCATATGCAATAGAAAATCTATTCGCACAGCGGATTGTAGCCTTCTCATTTAAATTTATTTAACTTGGTTCCTCGCATTCTATTTGGACTAGTTTTCGAATGCAACATCACTTAAGTAGCCGCCTCTATTGATCAAAGCAGCCTTCTCCATCACATTTCTGAGCATCTCGGGTGGTATAGCGATGATTTCGGCACTTGAGCTCGTTAATGGTCGGAGGCTTGCTGGGGTATACTTCGCTTTGAAAATAACTTCACAAAAAAAGTTCGGAGCGGTCAAATCTAGAGATATGGGCTGCCAGTCAATATCACAATTTTTGACATCACACGTCTAGCTTAAATAATCGTTGCAGAAACTGCATTGTTTGATTTGCAGGGTGGAATTGACTGTCAATTGACTGTCAATTGACTGAATTGACCCATTGACATTGTTTCTTGTCTGAAAAAAACTGTCCCACTAATAGTTTTGGTAGAAATGCCGACCCATACAGTCACTTTTTTGTCATTCAAAGGTGTTTCATGGTTGTCAAACGGTAGCTGATGCCTACTATCAGCCTTCACGTTGCGACCGCTGAGCGCGTAGTACCCTGACGCATAGATAGAGTCGCAATCATTATGTAAAATCTTGGCAGCAGCAGATGAGGGCGGGTTGAAAACCACGTATTCACACTTATGCACATGTTCTATTTCCAGGCGGCAGCGGAAGTACTCCCAAGATGTAGTCAACGGTGGCGTCTACAGTCCCAGTTGACAAGGATGGACAAAGTGAAAAACTCGATGAGCTGCTTTGACACATTCAGACAACAAGTCATCTATGAATCTTAAGGGTAAGTCAGGCCCATTGAACAGAGATCGGGCGGATGTGGCCGAAAGGACAACTGCAGCGCTCAATTACGTGGTGGATAATGGCCCCGAGTCCTAGCGATATATAAAAATAATTGAACTAACCCTCCTGGTTGGGGGTTATGCTTTGGGTTAATTACCCACAATGGTAAACAACTATTGTTAGGCAGCAACCAAGATCGTCGGAAAGGCCTGATTTTATTGTTGACGACTATACTTAACCGAAAAAAGGACAATGGCGTTCGTATCTTTACCTGGAATCTGTAAATAGGAGAGGTACAGGGAACAACTAACAGAAGTCTCAGAAGTCCAGAAAATACACTGAGATGGACCGGGGAAAAGGTCAGAAATTAAACAAAAAATTACTATTTCCAACCGCTGGCTGTCTTTTCGGGCTAGGAAGACAATTTAGTAGAGCCCTCACTCGAACTACAAAGGAGATCCTATACAAGACCCTGATGATCCTGTACTGTATCATAAGTAGATGAAGAAATTCTTGGTCGATTTGAGAGAAAAATTCTTCAATCCTGTTTGCGTTGACGGGCTTTGGAGACGAAGATTCAATCAAGAACTATACGAGTTGTACAGTAACATAGCCTTAGCCAAAAAAATCCACATTTAATGTTTAAAATGGCTAAGTCATGTAGAGCGAATGGACACAAAAACTCCGGCTCGCAGAGTCTTCGATTCGTCGGACACAGTAGAGGACGAACTCGCCTTAAGTGGCGCGCTTAAGTAGAAACCGACCTCAACCAACTTGAAGTGCGCAACTGGCAGTTAGCTTAGGACCGGGCTAATTGGACAGGCATGTTAGTTTAGGCCCAGGTTCATTCCGGACTAAAGCGCCACTTAAACAAAAAAATGAAGGTGTTTCATGGATCTCTTGTGGATTCTCTGTTCCATAAATGCAGCAATTTGGATTGTTATTGGCGCCGGAAAGTGTAAAATGGGCCTCGTCGGTCATTCAAAATTGCCACCAAAAATTAGGTTTAGTGTAAGCCATTCGAGCGACTGGTTGGCCGTATTGAAAGCGACAATTTTCACACATTTGTCGGCAGACATAATGAACGAACGTCCACCGATATCGATTCGCATCGACTGTTTCTCCTTCTCTAAAGTGAAAAAGCCGATGATGGAAATTTGTGCGTAAAAATGCGTTTATTTTGATTTTTAACGGATCCAGAGAGTGTGGAATCAAAACTGAAAATTTGCTTTCAAAAATCAGGTTTAAGCGACGCGACTTGGACGGTCCACTGTCCACTGACGCCAAAATCCAATGACGATACGACACATAAGGGGTATCGGCTACTCTCTATGTTGCCACTTCAATTCATGGGTGTTGATGAACGGCATCTCGATGATCTCTCACTGTCCCGTGTCTAACAAAATTCGACACCAAACGACGAATAGTGTTGTCTGACATTGCTTGTTGGCAACGATATAGATACAACTAAACGCTTTTTTGCAATGTACAGCGTCACTTTTCAGCGCAAGGTTTCGGTGTAAAGCGATTCATGGTTGTACTAAATGTACGTTTCAAAAACATGTCTACTCAAGTGATTCATTTGATAAATGTCCACGTTATTCAATGTTCAAACGGCGAAAAGATGGCGCATCCTGTACTTTCGCATGACATCCAATTCACTTAACTCCTCTTATTGCGGATTTTCTGGCCATTGGACAGCGAATATTTTCGATTAAAGACTCTAGATGAAACGTGATTTTCATCTTATCATCAGCAGTGACTTATTGGTTAGTGGGTTGGACTATCCTAAAGTAGCAACACGTACAATTTTTAACCAACGCACCTATTGCGAAAGCCTTACAAACTGTCCAAGAGCAGCCAACTATCATGAGAAGTTTCGCAAATTTTCCGTTCTTAACGAAATCGGCATTCAACTGCAGGTTGTGTCAAAAATATAATTTCGCAACAAAAATGAATGGAAAAGCTAAGTTGGGGGTCCTATATGGCCAGATATTAAATTTTTCCTTCTGATCACCAAAGCATCTTAAAATTCCCAAAAATCATTGTTTGGCGCGTTAACAATTGACGTTCTACCTGATCTGGGTGTGACTTTCTCTTATCTATAATGTGCGTGTTAAGACTGAGTGTCTTACATCCCCTCACCAAAAAAATAAGTAACTTAGCTCATTGGCGTTGAAAATCACATGACAACAACTCCAAGCTTCGTATCAATTCGCCATATTTTAATAAACAACACGATGGAACGTTATCCTAGCGTACCCATCATATTGACTGCGTCCATAAAAAAAAGTCATCTCGACAACAACGCATTCCAAACACATGTATACAATCTGAAACTCCCCAAAGTCAATAGCATGTCAATCAGTAGTTATTCATTGTACCTACAACCGTTATTATGAAATTAATTATACCTGACCGACGGACATAATGGAGCGCGCTTAAGCAGCTCCAAGTAACTCCAAGTGTACGCATTTGTCTAAAAAAAAAATAAGAAAACCTGAATAATGGAACAAAAGTATGGTTTCTTTCGAAACTCTGGCTTGTTCAAGATGTAAGTCATTAAAAATTCGCCAATGCGTCTCATTCCCATGGAAAGGAATTGCCCACACGATAAAGGCTCACTCACACACTCACAGAAATCATAAATCAAATGAAAGAAGAAAATAATGATTGATTAGTGAAAGATGTTTTCTAATTAATGCGCTACTGTGCAACTGGGTTTCGTTTACTTGAAACGAAATGCGCCTTAAACTTGTTAATGGAAGTTTGCTAAGAATCTGTCTGTCGGTTGTCGGGTATGGGCTGTGTCCGTCTGCTCGTTAATAACTGGGCGTTTGCGTATTTTGACTGAGGCGGTCAATGTCCTGCTAATAATGACTTTAATATGCTGAACAACACAAACCAGCAGAGCTGTAGCAAATGAACAAAAGAAGCAAAAACTGGTAGCCGTGTTAGGCTTCTGACCCCCGAGGCCAGTAATCGATTTTTAGTGGTGACCTAGTTACCTACAGAGTGTTGAGCAATGATGATTTAATGGTCATTAAGAGCTAACACTGATGAGGGCATGTGGTTTTTACCATAGTTCCTGGGTTTACAAAAAGTCTAAAAAAAAAAATGTTTACGATTGTGAACGGTCTTGGAATCATATGGCACAACCTGGAAAACCTAGTGTGAGAACAACTTCAGTTTTATAGTGTTACACATGCAGAAAAGCTTGCAGCAGAAGATGGTACCATCACTTGCTGCAAGGTCACTTGGTTGTCATTTTCGCAAGCAAATGGCATCCAACTAATATCCAATTAATCGCGCGTATAGTTAACGAATTTAATGACCATATGTACCAAGTGTTATTGGGTAAGATATCGGAGTACAATTGGGGGCAAGGTCGAATACATTGCGACTAGCAGTAGCAGCCCTACCAAAAGTTGGCTCATTGCCTTGTGAAATATGGCGGATTGGTACGCGGTACTACTAGCTAGGCTGCACTATTGTCACTGATGTTTCCTGCTACTTGCTTATGTGCAAAGAGGTGTGTGTACATATATTATATTCAAACGATTCGAATAGTTGAAGCTTTCAACTTCAGGAAGACAAACAGTCTGCGTTTAACACTCTGAATTCAGAGAGAATGAGTACCGGGATAGGGCGATCATACTTACCTATCATACTAAAAAAAAATGGTTGGAGACCAGCGTTTTACAAATCGAACGCGGGTTAGCTCTGATGAGATCTTGCTACAATGGCTACTAACCATCATGACCAGCTGTCTACGGTTAGCACAAATTCCCAAGACATGGACGGAAGTACAAGCAGGAAAGAGATCTCACATTAATCCGAAAGATCTCCGTCCGATCTTGATTGATATTCTATGCTGCTTAAAACCCTGAAAAGATTAAATTATCTTCACCTCGGTACTGTAATAGAACCGACTACAATCTCCAGCTCGCAACATGCATATTGCAAGGGTAAGTCGGTTGAAACAGCGCTTCACTCACTTGTACTTGTATCATTGAAAACTTACTAAAGGGCCGCCCAGAATGCGTATCTGTTGCTGATGGTTGCGGCTGAAAACAAGGCAACCCGTAAGCGCTTACACAATGTGTATCTTCGTGAATCTGTAGCTTAAAGTGGAATAGAGGGCAACTTCATGCAAGAAATGTATATCTCTTTTGACAGCGATGCAAGATACAAGCTACAAGCTACAAATATGCATTCTGAGAAGGCCTTAAGCGTAAATGAGTATACCATGGTTGGCTTTCTTGATATAGAAGGAGCTTTAACAATATCAAAGCAGACTCCCTAGGAATGCCAAAAAATCAGTTACTCATAGGCAGAATTATTAACAGAAATCTTGGCATCTCATCAGCAAGTAGATCTGTTAGCTGTGGAATCCTACAATGGGACCACTACTAGTAAATCTAGAAAGAGAGGGATACAAAGTGATTTCCTACGCTGATGACGTGGCAATGGCTGTATGAGAGAAATACCTTAATACCCTTAGAAATCTATTACGAAATGGCTTATCTGTACCCTCCAATTGGGCCGCCAAGTGTGGACCCGGTGTGAACCCTCAAAAAACCTAATTGGTCCTTTTCAACAGGAAATACAAAGTCCCGCTCATTGATTCTTCCAAATTTAATGCCGTCAGTCTCAAGTTCGCAGAATCTGCCAAATACCTGGGTATAAGAAACTGAACTGGAAAGCCAACAACCAAGAACGCGGAAAGGCACCGTAGCCTTAAAACAGCTATTGGAAAGAAATGTTGTATGCAATCCACATATTTCTTTGTGGCTTTACGTGTCTATCATTAGACCCACTCCTGTATGGTGTCTTAGTCTGGTGGACGGCTTTAGAAAAAGTCTCCAATCGCAATCTACTAGGTAAAGTTTAAAGATCAGCTTGCATATGCATAAGCGGAGATTTTAGAACAACCCTGTTCTACAACCCTGTACAATCCTGCATCTAGTGCACCTAGTCCAGCTGTAAGACGTAAAGCCTCGTCACAATGATTCTGAATCACCTTAACATTACAGAAAACACCGACCACACCATTCATTCATTCATCATTCCCAGTCGCCTTGAATGGGAGTCGGATTCGATCGAAACCAATAACTCGATTCACATCTTCAAGGATGGGGCTAAAACAGAATCTGGAGTGGGTGGAGGTGTTTTCTCCGAGATGCCTTACCTAAGCATATCCTTTCGCCTTCCCGATCATTGTAGCGTTTTCTAGGCGGAAATCTTGGCAATCAAAGAAGCCTTGTCTTGGCTGAAAAGGAATGTAATATCCACGAAGCATATAAGCATCTTCAACGACAGCCAAGCGGCAATCAAATCCCTCTTAACGAGATGGCGGAGCATTTTACCAATCACCTATTTTGGGTGCCTGGCCACAGAGTTAAAACAGGGAATCGCAAGGCAGATGAGCTTACCAGTCTACCCTTGACATTATACCGCTAGTAGATATGCCAGGTATACCCCTGCTACATGTAAATTGCTGATCAAACAGGTTGCGATCAAGAAAGAAAACCGCAGATGGATAAACGGTACAACGTGCTAAGTATCCAAGCAACTCTGGCCTAGCTTTAACCAGAAGCGCTCCATCTGCTTAACAATGCTGTACAGATCAAACATCAGCACTATAATCGGTGTCCTAACAGGACACGCAAAAAGACTAGGCCTTTTCAGCAATGACTTCTGTAGAAGCTGCTTGTCCAGAAAGAAAAAGGAAACTTTATCTGGGAACCACTTCTTCGATTATTTAGGTGTGCTGGCTAGTATCAGTGTCAGAAACCTCCTACGCTACATAATTAGCACTTAATGGTTCCATTAGGCGAACGAATATAGGCAAGTCGATGGATCCACGTGGTACCACAACAGATCTCTATGGGATAAGTGTGCACGTGCATTGCGTGTAGCCACTTCAACCTATCATAACCAAGCTCGGATGACACGAAAGCCCCATGGTATAATGCAGACCTTCGTATCGTCGAAAAGAAAGAGCTTCTTAACCTTATTAGACCCAAACATTGCATCCTTATCGCAGGGCCATGTATTCCGAAGGATAGGATTGATTCTCAACACAGAATTCCGAAGTAAAAACTGGGAGGTTATAGAGGCAGGAGAACACACGAAAACCGGTACGGAAGTCAAGGTGCTACTCAGCCAGAAATCAATGTCACTGTAAAGCAACAAGGGGTTTAAAGTAAGTGTCGGGATTACTAGATATAAAGTACGACCTTAAGTAACGGTAAGACGTAACAATTACAGGAAAACTGACTGAGGATAGTGCAAATAAATCTTTATCACAGTAAGGCCGCAAGCGCCAATCTTGTGTTCCTAATGAAGAGGAATGTTATAGACATTGCCCTAATACAAGCACTTTGGCTAGTCCGAGGCAGTATAAAAAGGCTCAACAGTAAAGATCTAGTACTGTATCATACCTCTCCAGTGTCCATACGACAAAAACAGGATCATGCATTGTAGCTAAGAAACAAACCAACAACTATCCTCAGTAACAATGACCAGACCGTGGTAAAATATGAGCGGCAAAGGAAATTCCCACTTGCAATCGCAGTCATCTACATGCCATAGAAGGGCCTCCGTCTGTCCGAACAGACTCTCTGGTGGAAAAGGTTAAACGGGAGAAGTTGTACCTCATAATGGGATGTGATGGTAACACTCATCACACACAATGGAGCAGCTCTGATACCAACACACGAGGTGAGTCTGTTTGAATTCATAATAATCTGTTAGTCGTGAATAGGGGTAATGACCTCACCTTCGTCATTAAAACAGACAAGAGGTTCTTGATATCAGCCGCTTCAACAACTCTGAGAAATTTGCAATGTGTCACTTGAAAGTTTCATCAGAAACTTCATACTTTATACAAAACTCTCTCTTCAGCACCGAAACCCCAAAAAAGCCAACTGAGATAAGTTCATTGTAGAAATACAATGGAAATGTATCTGCAGCGGATTTAATAGGTATCACTTTACTCAAAGCCAAAAATGTCTGTCCCCTAAGGATATTCAAACCACAAAGATCACCAACATGGTGGATTAAAGAGCTTCAAAGCATTAGAAAGGAAAAAAAAGGAAACTTAACAACGCTGCAAGAAGCTCAAATTCAGAAACCGACTGATGGCTATATAAGATTAATCAGCGTAAATTAAACGTGCTAAACGCACCTTCTGGCGTAACTCTTATAGTAGCGCTACTGCATCCGTCATGTTTAGAAAAATAATCGAGGTCCCCCATGGAGACTGGACACAGTCGACTGAAACCTATTTTCATACTCCAGTCGGAATCTAAACACAACCACCTACAATGGCAACCCAATATTAGCGACAATGGAAGAAAGAAAGAAAGAAACAAGAAAGAATCAATTGGGGAATCGAGGGTATTTTCCCGAGGTATAAAGCCGACAAGAAAGTCATTTGACTGCGAAGGATTTTAGGCCCATGCGTTTTGGCGCTAAAACTGCAATGCGAACAACACCAACAGCAAGACTGCAAACCATCCTCAACCTCAAGACCATTGCATGACAAAATTCTGCAGCCAAAAGTGCACTGAGAATCAGCCAGCGAACAGTTAGAAAATTAACTCAGGAAGACACGCTCAAATTCTAAACAGATACTTGGACACAGCTGTATCCTCTCGGTACATGCTGCCATTCTTTTTTCAAAGACCATTCTTCTGCATATTTCCAAGTACCTAGGTAGGGGAGGGGAACGACATGGACACCATATCCATCTACACCGATGGTTTAAAAAATGGACGTAGACGTTAAAGCGGAGCTGTATAGCACTTTTCATCTCCCTGAGATATTGGTTGTAGCAGAGGTAGCCAAAGCGACGTCAATGCTTGAGATACCACCAGATGATATCACCATCTTTATTGACAGTCAGGCTGCAATAAAAGCAATCTCTGCTGTCGAAATAAAATTTAAGCTTGTGAAGCGTTGAAGAGCTGAAGGTTCTATGCGTTCGACATAATTCAAGAGGATGTTGCCCGAGTATGACAAAGCCAGAACCCACAAACGTTTACAAAGAAACAGGAAATCTGTTGTGACACTAGTAGGGATTTTAACTGGACACAACCTACTCAAAAGCCACAGACCGAAAATGCATCTTACAGATGATGAACTTTGTAGAGGCTGCTGTGATGAAAAAATACACGATAATAAGCTCCATTTTCTGTGCCACTACTCAAGCCTTAGTAAATAAAAAATAAAAATTTTTCCATGACCTCACGGATCTATCCAAAATCTCTCTCTCTAATATTTTTAGGTTTACAACAATATCTGGATGGCTGGAAAGGGACTAACAACAATGTACAGAAGGAACCAACCACACACGTGGACCCCCCACGGGCATCACAATGGGATTGCCCTGAGTGTGATGAGGGAAGGCGTACACCGCCTTACCAACCTAACCTAACTCTGCTGATAATGTTAGCAATATGACAGAAAACATTTAGTTCACTTTAACAGACAAAATCCAAAGATCCAAAATCCCGCGAAATAGGCCTTAAACCAAACAAACAACTCTTCAAACCCTCCCCTCACCACTTATCAAATTCTGATAAACATCCAGCAGCATGAAACTGTCATGAGAAGCTTCTCAAACTTGACATTCAAAATCGGCGTTGAATTGTATGTCCAATTCGCGCCAAAAACATGAATCAGAATTTTAAGCTTAATGAGCACGTACGTGCACCCACCACTCGTTTAATGTCACATTGAAGCTCCAAGCCCTGATTTAGGTTTCAAAGCAAGTCAGCCATATATCTTGTGATGTGAAATCATTTTTCCCAACTTTATTGATGATATCAAAGAGGTAATGTTAGCCCTGATTAGCTAACCTATACATGAAAAATTAATAACGGCAACGTCCATAAAAAAATAATATACCCAAATGCTTCTATCCGTATAGGGAGTGATATGTCATTTACGAGCATACCCAAGAAGTGTCATCTCAAAACGAGTGCCAAACAAAATTTATCATCCTCCACCATCCGGGTTGCATATATGCTATAACGACTTACAGAATCTTACAAAAACGCCTGAACGCCTGGTATTTTGACTCGTTTGATGGTTTTATGGGCTCATTTCTGTCGACAGTTTTATAGCTCAAACACCCCTTGTTTTTTTTTTAGTTTTATGCCTCAGATTATGGCTGTCTTTTGAAAGGGGGATTCGATTTGGTCTAGTGTACTTCTTCAATGGAATGTGTGAGGGATACAAAAATAAGGAGTTTTGCGACTGATTTGGTGGCATAGTAATACCTGCTACATTGCTGGTGGCTTAGTGGAAAAAAATGCACCACGCATATATTGATGGCGTAGCACGAGTCGAATGTGCAAATGAAATACAAACGTTATATGGTATGGTGTATGGTATGGTCATTATAATAATGACAGATAACGGATGAGTCTTGTCAAAATGCCATGGTATTTTAGTTTAGCATTGTTTGATATTTTTGCATGAAACAGGCACAGGGTCTACAGATCATTGGATTACAAAAATCAGCACCAAGAGAAAATGAAAATTTCCTAAACCCGGGGCCATATAGCTGCTGTTGATTAAAAAGACTGTTGATATAGGATCTGAAAGACGACTGAACATACCCTAAGTGAAATTACGAAATTACGTGAGAGGAAATTGAAATGCTTTGAAACCGCCAATCGAGCCACCTAGATGCTTTAGATCAAGATGTCTGTTGACAGAGGCACTGGGTATATTAGCGGAGCAACGAAGTTCCGTGAGCGGCACTGACGACGAAAGGCAGTTAAAATTGTTTGAACCGCCGGAGCAATACTGTTGATAAACAAAACTGATGAAATCTTTTTTTTTTTCAGATGACTGGATACACCCTAAGCGAATCAACGAAGCTATATAAGTGACACTTACTACGGAGATTGAACTGAAATTCGACTTAATTCACATTTTCGTTGCTTCCACCTTGTATGCCTTATTTATTGAACCTTCCGTTCCCAGTTTGAATAAAGCCTTCAAACATATGGATGTTTTATATTTACAAGTGAAGATAAGAGAAATGAAATAAATAGGTGCAATAAAAGATGAACAGGTAGTTCTACGCAGTAATAGCGATTTCAACAGCGATTTGTTTCCAGATAATGACAACATCACAGTCTCTGCTGCATTAGGAAACTCAAGTCAAACTTTAATAAAAGCGATCCACACACATTCACAATATCGATGCCAAGGATACAAAATCATCAACAGATTTTATGGAACTACCACGCAACTTACTGGGATGTGCGGATGTTCGGCTGTCTTTCTAGGAGAAGACCTCTGTCCTAGGCAAGGTGAGGTCAATATTTGTACAAAGGAAGTAACAGAGATCATTCTACTGGGTATGGAACTATTCGTTCCTCACTCTATAAAAACAAACAGTTTCCAACAAACTATGGTTCAATACCAAAGCGAGCAAGCTGTAGCCGCAATAAAGAAAGAGAGAGCAGATCCAACTGAAGGGAAAAGATACGTTTCTATCAACTAGCGAAACATAGCCAACCAAAAAATAGAATCCACAAAGAATACCTTCAACGAGAAAGTAACTAACAAACTTCTGGCAAGTCCCAGAGGCTCACTGACATTTTGGTCAATGGCAGAAGTGGTCAGTAATAATTTTACCAACTCTTCATTAACTTCATTCATCAGAACTGATGGATCGCCAAAGTGCTAGAATGTTTCAGGAAATTCAACATTAAACTCGGAACAAGCGGTTTCACCAACGATAGAGCACGTATCCTTAAGGATAGGTTAGGTTAGAGTGGAAACGGAGGAGACATTTCGCTTCCGTTCTTGTCAAATCGCTGTGATTTTGAAAATAGTAAGATCCAGGATGGAGCTTCCTTTTGTTTAATAGGGCCGAGCAGTTACAAATGAGATGCAGTATTGTTTGAGTGGAAGCCTAGCCTTTCTTCGTACCTGCCTATTAAACAGCGTCCAGTGATGACACCTGGTGGCGCTAATGTATGATATATCGATAGAAATCAGTCCCTTGGATCTCCTCCAATCCAGTTTTGGTCAAAATTGTTTGGTTATTTGACACACCGTGCCAAGACTCCAACTGAGATTTGATTTGCTTTTAGCATGTTAAAATAGAAAGTTTTGTATGTAGCGAAAGGAAGACCTAATGCACCCGAGTCGGGTACAACTGTTAATTTAGTCCCACGTCTGGCGAGTTCATCAGTCTTACAGTTCCCTGGAATGTCACTATGTCCAGCATACGCTACTTTTACGTCTCTTGCAGTTGCAGAAATGATTGCCAATCTAGGGTTGTCTTTAAATTTGTTGAGACTAATTCTTTTCTACGTTTAACCTTTAACCCTTAAGGATGGTTGAAGTGAAATTTCGATCTCAAAACATAAGGCACATCCTGAAAAATTTGGACTGTAAAAAAACCACAGGACGTGACGGAATTCCACCTTTTGTAGTTGAAAAAATTCCCACCTGAACTTGCCGAGTTCTTTGCAAAGTATTTTCAATGTCAGTTGGATTTGAGCAACTGGGGAAAATGTGTTGATCATGTTATGATCCACATGATCAACAGATTTTCCCCAGTTGCGCAAATCTAACCATTTCCCAAAAAATGAAGAAAATGCATGCCTGAAAACTACAGACCCATTGCTTTGCTATCCATTCTTTCCAAGGTAATAGAAAAAAACGAGATTATCGATTATTTAAAAGGAAATTATTTAATAAGCAATCGGCAGTATGTCGAAAGAAACGCTCAACTGGAGACCTGCTAAATCTATGGTCATCTATGGACATCTACGATGAAAAAGCATGGATAATCAAGAGCTGTTGCCTAGACATTTCCAAGAGTTTGGTACAGGGCTTTGGCAGTATGCGGACCACCTCTAATACTGTGCGGTAGTATGGAAAACTTTAAAAAGACAGATCTAGAAGTGGTGGATGGATATCTTGAGATAGATTCACTTTAAGCGCTTCAAGGATCAATTCTCTCAATTTTGCTGATGAGAGTTCTCTGATAGCGACTAATACAAATGACACGTCAACGCTTCTAATGCACTCCAGCAAATTCAATAAACGAAGACCTACAAAACATTTTATAATGGGGAATGAGAGAACAATTCCGCAGTTCAACAAAAGGGGATACAGAGATACAGTCGTCAAATCAGAAGAATTCATGCATCTTTATCATGGCAACAACAATATTAACGTTTAAACTACAATATTTGTTAGAGCTAAGCGATATTGCACAAAAGCAAAGCTTTTCTTCTCTTAAAAGCCCAATTATGACCAGGTCTTGAAAAAAAGAAGCAATATCTGGTATTACCGCCCCAATAAGGGCCTTAAACCTATCACCTCCCTTCATTTCTGTGTGCGAAGTTATAATTTTTGCCAAAAGGAGGAGGAAATTCCGTTAAACGCCGAATCAGAATGAGAAATGGCAAAGAATGGTCTTTAAAAAAAGAAGCAATATCTGGTATAAACAGCCCACTAAGGGTCTTAAACCTATCATCTCCCTTCATTTCTGTTTGCGAAGTTATAATTTTTGCCACAAAGAGGAAATTCTGTTTAACACCGAATCAGAATGGCAAATGGCAAAGAATGGTCTTCAAAAAAAAAAAAAGAAGCAATATCTGGTATAAACAGCCCAATAAGGGCCTTAAACCTATCAAATGGCAAAGAATGGTCTTGAAAAAAAGAAGCAATATCTGGTATAAAAGGCCCACTAAGGGCCTTAAACCTATACCTTCTCCCTTCATTTCTGTTTGCGAAGTTATAATTTTTGCCACAAAGAAGAGGAAATTCTGTTTAACGCCGAATCAGAATGGCAAATTTGGGCAGCTTCTCATGACAGTGTTACTCTTGGACCTTATCAACTTTCGCAAGATGTGGAAGAACTTAGGTGTTGTGACTTTGAACAATTTGAACCAGTCAAACGCATTTACCACTAGACAATTACACCAACTTCTTGAATACTGTTCTCACAATTGGAGTTCGGCCCCAAAACATACAGTCATACATCTGGACACAAGCGATTCTTTCCTAACTTCAAATCTCTAGCCACTGGCTCAGCGGAAACTTGTAGATCCGCCTCTTTATTGCAGGAACTGCAAGAGCAAATGTTCAGAGGAATTTAAAGAAATCATCCCTAGACTTGTTACATTTGAACGATCTACAAGACACACAGTTGCAGCTCAATGGCAGTAATTATAACAACAAAAAGCATACAATGGAATGAACTTCGAGAAGGGGTATTTCCAACCCAATAAATCTTGAAAAATCCAATAGCAGGGTTAACAAATCTGTTCAAGCATCATCTCAGGACGCGATTTGAAAGTTATAGACTCGCCTGATAAAACTTTTTAAACAAAATCGCCATACAAAGTGCACTGCCTATAAGAATTGTGCTAGATGTCGACATTGATGTGACATTATGTTTGTCAGAAGTCTTTGAAATAAATGCAAAATAGTAATTGTACAATGGACAAACAAAAACTCACCAATGGAAAACACAATTTTGGGTTCACAGCATCAAAATCCATAACAGAAAACAAAGTAAATACTTTCGGAACAAAAACCAACCGCGCAAACAAATCTCATCGTTTGTGACACTTGCAAATTTACAATCGGCCATTCTTTTCAATTTAGAAACACTACCGCTTCAAATAATATTCCACTATATGCTAAAACACTTATTTCAATAAATTAAACAATAAAACATTGATATTTATAGGCGCACATAATTGTATTTGCAATCCTGATTTTTTTTCTTATTCGATCGCGAACTAAAAAAATGCACTTGTTACACCAAATGACAGATGACATGCATCGTGGGCGCGTTCACAAATGCGAATTATTTGGCATGTTTGGAATTCCGCGTTGGCATGAGACGTCATGATCAGGAATTCATGACTATTTAATAAATTTGATAACAATCACAATCGGATAGTGATAGTTTTTAAAATGAAAAATTTATTAAAGTTTCGAAAAAATATTTTGCTGCCAAATTTATGCAAATAGCATAAATAATGTATGTACGTTAGAAAGAGAAAGGTATTTGTTTTGTACAGTCGAGTGTTAAGGAAATTGGGAATAAGAAGACGGGATGGTAGAGTTTTAAATTACTGTAAGCTATCCCTATTCATGAATAGTGAACAACTCGTATGTGACTTATGTAGGAATCTCTACATATGCATAGTCCGAAGATAGGCTTCGGGGTAAACTGATTAAAAGCGTAGCGAGTATTGCGGCTGAATTGTTGAAGGAGAGGAAAGTAACTGGATAATTTAAGCATTGGTTGTTAAAGTAACGATAAAAACATATGAGAAGGCTACAATCCGCTGTGCGAATCGTTTATTACCCTATCCCATCCCATCCTTAAAAATTAATATCCACAAAATGTGGTCTTTATGGTCATAAAGTATTGAAAATGACGTTGTCACAACATATTGTTCAGAAGGTTTATCAAATTCTTTTATGGTTCGACAAAAAACAACGTTTTTCTATTGCATTGAGGTAGGGCATACAAATGGTTTTTGTAAGAAAACGCCCCCAAAAAGTAAGCGTGGGTTAAAATGGTCTAAATGGACGGTATAATTCGACTCAGCTAGCGATTCTGAGTCGATCCATATACTTTGAAGTTTATCTAGCTAAATTATTTCTCTATGTTACAAACTATGTATCAAAACTAATATACCCCTATGGGATAGGGTATAGCAAGTTAGGGCATAAAACATTTTTGACGATGTTCGAGCGAAACTAACGATTTCGCGTTTCCTTTGTCTCCTATCAGTTTCCTTCGCATGTGTTTGAATTCTATCTAGGAGGCCCATAGATTATGGCGTATAAACGCTTTAGATATTGTGGCCAGATCAGAAGGGCTGAAATATTTCTTACATCGATTACGGAGGCCTAGACATTTCCCTGCGTTTTAAGTGACTTCAAATATGCGGTCGTTTTAATGTAAGTCATTACTACCACACAAACCGAGAATGGGACGGTTTGCGGTTTCTTCAACGCAAGTTCCATTCATGGATAATTGCTCTAGATTTTGGTTTCTCTTTAATGGCAGACATCATGGTGTGGTGCCGTGAAATAACGCCGAACATGGCCTGTGAAATAAAACCGAATTTAGAGAGAGGGGGTGTTCATACTTTGCACACACCCGAATGCGAGTTTGGGAGTATGCAAAGTTTTTAGAAAAGTAAAATAAAATCGACCAGAGAAATTCGTGGTTATTTACGGCGCCGCATTGTCTTTTTGAAAGCACTGAATTTCAATCTTTTTTATTTTCCCCCATTTGATAAGGCTGTTAAGGTCGGAGTTTAATATTTATATGTTAACATATATCAAAGAGGTATATAACTATAGAGTACACATCACAACTAAAAATCACAACTAAAAATGTTGTAGCCGCTTCAGACGCGGGCGGTAAGTGCAAAGGGGAATTTCCGTCGCTAGTATGCATCGGCTATGCTGTTGCTTGATGCTGGCATGGCAATTTGAACAATGGGGTATCAACATCAGTACCTCACATAGTAAATTTTCGTTGTATGAGATGCGCACTCTATGTAGTTTTATACTCTTTGCACATATTGTCGGATATAGTCCAAGTTGAAAAAAGGTGACGTGGTCCTGAAAACGAATATGAGAAGTTGAGAGTTCCTAGGGTCACGATAAATTTTCATTTTTCATCAAAATTTTTCAGATTTTTAAATTTTTACACGACCCTAGAATCACGATAAATTTCATTTTTCATCAAAAGTTTTCAGATTTTGAAATTTTTACACGACCCTAGGGTCACGATAAATTTTCATTTTTCATCAAAATTATTCAGATTTTGAAATTTTTACACGACCCTAGGGTCACGATCAGCGAAGGAAAGAATTGGATTAGAAGTTGCTGATAGGAGACTAAGATGCAGACAATATATTGAGCATTGGGGAACTCCACTATTTATTTGGTGAGGTGCAGAGATAGAAAGATATTTTCTAAGAAGTTCTTCGTCAATTTCAAATGCACGCATCTTAACAAAAGGCCTTAATGCCAAACAATGTGAAATGTGATAAATATCGAGTACAACATTTCATTAAAGTAAATTGATTGGTTGCAATATACGGAGATGTCATCAAATCACCAGTGGACCAGTGAGAAGTTTCCGCGTTTCGAGATATTTCATAAGCTGATGATTTATCAGCGCTTGGGCATAAGGGACGAATAGAACCCAAACCTTCTGCGCGGCAGTTCATCGCACTAACCTTCGCACCTAAAGTATATGCTGTCAACACGAAATGACACAAAACATCGACTAATTCGACAAAACGTCACCATTCACAGATATAATTGAGGTAATTCGGGAATTTGTCTAAATCGGCTCCGCGAAGAATTACTTCAGCCATCAGCTGTTCCTTCGTGCTAAGAAGGCAATTCAGTAGTAAAGCCCTCACACGAACTACTGTGGAGATCCTATATAAGACCCTAATCATCCAGTCCTGCTTTACACCGCTGAAGCATGGATCGTGTCAAAAGTGGATGAAGAAATCCTTGTGCGATAAGAGACAAAAATTCTTCGGAAAATCTTCGCCCCCCTTTGCATTGTCGGGCTATGGAGACGATGATGCGTCGGAGCAATAGAGGAAGACCCTGCCTGGGGGCAGTAAGCTAAGGACCGGGCTGATTGGAGAGGCATGTTCATTCCGGATTGATGCGCCACTTAAGTGTCTTCCCCAATAATGGGCGGATGAGAACCCTAATTACAAATCATGTACCAAATAAGCAACTTGCACTTTTAAATGGAAATGGTTTAAAGGGTTATGCTTTGTAAGGACACCTATTGAATAAAAGGTTGGCGTCAATATTTGCACAAACTATAAGCAGAAGTTATAGCAAGCATGGCCTACAAAAACTATAAACCTCCCTTCTTACCAATTATTTGCTTTACATTCATTGTCAACATTTCAAAACCCATTTCGCTGACAGCCCTCCCTCGCCTCACACCCCCTCAAGGAAGTACAGAAACCCATCCTCCATCAGGACACCTATTTGACATCGAATTAATGGTTTCAACTTTACAAACGTTTCCTTTTATTCGAGGTAAATACTGAAACTGGTACTTTCATCTGGCAGGTGCTGGCCTGCTGCTTGCTTCTTCTGTGGCTTTAGTGTTTCTCTACCGTATGTTCGTTGCGGCTACACTTGAGGTCGTTCATCGTCGACATAGTAGTCGTTGGCATCCTCATCGATTCCATTGCACGATATGCGTCTTCACCTGGGTAATGGATACCAATGTACCTACTCTGTGGTTATGGCCACTTCATGGTCCATGACTTTTTCTCCTTCATTCGATGATTTTCCATGGTGTCGTTGCATTCATTTTTTCTCTCTTTCTGTTTACCTTGGTCGCCTCATCCTCTGTACTCCCGGTACACTGTGCGCTGTTAGTGGTGCGAGCGCGCGCGTTTCCATTTCACGTTAATTTATTTTATTCCAAGAGTTCTTTGCCGTGCTGTTCTTTTCCTTCAGGTAACACTGTATCGCTAGCTCAGCTTGTCTATGTATACTTTATGATTCGATTTGCGAAGTGGCCGGCCAAGCCAATCCAATTCAATCCAATGCAGCTCTCCAAGACGGAAGAACAACACACCAAAGAGGAGAAAAAGTCTCTTCCTTATGGTCAATCTACCTCTAGAAATAAAGTATTAGCCATATGGAGGAGCAGCTGCATAGGGACAGACCTCGAATGATGCTGCTAGCTAGCTCCTCATCGACGACTGCATAGACTGGTGTAGGGTACTGGTTACTTAAACTGATAATTTCCCTCGTTTTTGCTACCCGCTGCCGGAGCTGGTGCTGATGCTGATGCTGTTGAGTTTTTCCTCTTCGTTATGTTTTCCTGTTTTCCAATCAGAAGTGGTGGAGAATGGTGGATCCTTCGTATTCTCCACAGCCGGCATGGGTTTGTGTGTTGTTCTTGCTGCTGCTGCTGTTATTATTATTTTTATTGGCGACGATGCCCCATCATCGTTCGTTCTTGAATCAAATGCCTCCCTGGTCGCACTTTAGCCAGAGATCGACTCTCTACTCCCGAGTCAACCAAGTTCATTTCCCTCTGCCGATTTACATATTGGCCAGTGTTTCCGTCTACGCCGCCACCTTCTCTTCCCAGATCGATATTATGCCTAGTTAAGGGCCATTTTCCAGGTTTCCTTATAGATTTGAATATATGGTGCAAGGGGTTTCAGGGCTTCCTCCCTCCTTTCGGTTCGAGGGAAACTAAATAAATTCCTTTCAGCTAAATGGAGATATTTATGGATCAGAGTTAGCAAAAAAAGAACAACAACAACAGCGGCACAAAAATTGTGAATATATTGGTTCTTGCAGGTTTCCTTACAACTACCACAAAAAAAAAAAAAAAAAAAAAAACGAATGAAAGAAGGAATGGACATCGGATATTGGTCCGGTTCTCTATGTGCTGAGGGAAGAATACCAGTTCTGTCCAGTTCGCTAACATTCAGAGAATTGTAGGAGTAGTTTTAAGTTTACAGTTTTTTGTCCATATTCCTTTTTTTGTTCTTGTTGTTGTTGTTGTTGGTGCTCTGCAAATACACAGAGGCTACTGGTGTGTACTTAAAGATCTAAACGTAGTTATTTATGGCCTCGGTACCTTAACTTGGGTGATTACGGGTTCTATGCTCATGCGGTAATAAATCAAGTTCATTTCGTTTTACAGTTTTATGCTGATAAATAACATGTTTCGACTTGGCTCATAAAAGGCGAGTATTTTCGAAATGCTCTCATCCTAGGTTTGCATGGCAAGATGTGGATTCGTGTGCTGTAAAATGAGAGGAAATTGGACAAGTCGAATATTGCAGGTAATATAGGCTGACGAGAGTCAAGTCGTTATTGGTATTCAGTTGCACGCATTTAAGTGTTTTAGTGCGAGTTGGGACATCCTGTGGATGAAGAATTGTCGTGGGGGGGCGGATTTTGCAATATAAATGATGGCGGTGAGGTGTTAAGGCTCAAGCGTTGAGTCATATTGAGAAGGTAATAACAATTCTTGGGAGTTCGGGAATTTGGATATTCGACATGACTACATGATTATTGCTGACTCTGGTAGTAGGCCATCAGAAAGGTCATGAAGCCATCAAGTTTTAGTGGTACCACCCAACAACAGGAAACTTTTAGTCCGACGAGGAATAGCGGAAGGTCAATGTAGCCATCTTTTTTAGGTGCAAGAATATGTTGTGAACTAGCAAGTGAACGATCTTGCTTTCACAACTAAGGTGAATTGATTGGTTTCTCTTTCGGGATCAACACTTGGGTAGGAGAGACGAATCGAAGCCAAACCATTGCGCCGCTGAGCCCGACTTTCATCTCTCTATCTCACTATTTAAGTCCCAAAACTGATTACGTTAACAAAAACGACAAGCACGCGTGCCTTGAGAGATCTGGCAGACACCAATTTTTGGAAAAAAAACGAGAAAATGGCTTAAAAATGTCGCGATCAGGTAAATAGATGCATGCAACCAATACTACTACTCCTGGAATTTTTTTCTGTGATTTTACCAAAAGGGAAAACATAGAAAAACAAATCAGTTAAAAAACATAAATAAAGGGTTTTACAGGGACGCTACAAAAGTAGAGCGACAGGGACATCAAACGACGCCATATTTATTGCCGCTCTTTTGATATTTCTCTTCAATAAGGTTTGCCATTCCATGATGGAAAGATATACGAGTCGAAATTATTAAAATTTACTACCGAAATTCGGAGTCAGGGGCCTCAACGTTAAGAGCGCTACGTCCAATTTATGGTCGCCATAATCGTCCTAGCAGATCAACAATTTAGCGTCTAGTGGAAAAATTTTAATCCACAGGCACAGTTACAAAATGTACCCGTAGTGTCGAGAATATTGCTGCCGCTGAGGCTTCAGTTGAAGAAAGCCCAAATGTGTCTCTCACACGTCGGGCATCTCTGTGACGTCGTTGTGGCGAATTTTGCGAAAAGATCTTGGCCTACATCCTTACAAGATTAAATTGACGCAAGAACTGAAGCCCCTTGACTACCAGAAGCGTCGTATGTGCGTGAATTGGGCTGAGCAATAACTTGAAAATGATTCGGATTTTCATCGAAAAATCATCTTCAGCGATGAGGCGGCTCATTTCTGGCTGAATGGCTTCGTCAATAAACAAAATATGCGGTATTGGTCAGGCAGCAGTCCACACGTCCATGAGTCATCATTTCATCTCGAAAAAAATACGGTTTGGTGTGGTTTATGGGCCGGCAACGTCATTGGGCCGTACTTCTTCCGTGATGATCAAGACCGGCACGTTACTGTGAATGGGAATCGCTACCGTTCAATGATAGCCGAATATTTTTGGCCCCAATTGGACTTGGAGGACATATGGTTCCAACAGGACGGCGCCACAAGCCATACAGCGAATGTCAAAATCAATTTATTGGAAACCAAGTTTGGAGAACGTGTTATCTCACGAAATGGTCAAGTCGCTTGGCCGCCTCGGTCGTGCGATTTGACGCCGTTAGACTATTTTCTGTGGGGCTACGTCAAGTCTATGATCTATGCCAACAATCCAGCGACGGTTGATGAACTTCGTACGAATATCGAACGTGAAATTGCAGCAGTATCGGCCGATTTATGCTTGAAAACCGTCGAAAATTGGGTTCAGCGTCTGGACTTCTGCAAGCGTGCCCGTGGTGGCCATGCAAAAGAAATCGAGTTCTATACATAATGGCATCGAACGTACTTTGACAGGAATAAAGAATTTCATTGATATCCAAAACCGTTGTTGTTTTATTTAAAAAAAAACCTTTGTAGCGCTCTTATTGAAAAACCCGATATATGGCTTTAACGACCCATACAGTTCCTCAAACCTAGCTGCTCCATTGATTTGTGTGTGCCAAGCTATTTTTTTCCCACAAATATGAGATCCACTATCATGCGAATTCTTCAATTTCGTGATAGCGTATAGAGCAGGAGTAATCGTGGCATTATCCTTAACAGGCTCCAGCCATTGGAATACCTACAGGACGTTGACATCTTTAGTCGCTCCTACCGTGTCTTTTGATTCAATTTTTCCTCAAAAATCTCATCATCACTGCTGACCCACAAGTTTGACGAAAACGTCACTGCTAATAACAACAACTTTGAGACGGCAAGGATAACGAAACTTGTGGTAAAAACTTGGACGAATGACTCAAAGCTGCGTATCCAGGATCGTTAAAAAACGATAGACGACTGTTTTATCTAAATGTTTGTGAGTTGTGAAAGCATTTTCTTATCGAAAAATTTATCAAAGTCGGCAAAAACGTTGAGTAGATAAGTAAAAATATGTGGAGGCTTTTCGCAGTCTAACAAGTTATCAAAGTCCGCAAAAACGCAGCGAAGGTTTCACTAACCGATGCAGAAAAATATGTCACCCCTTTAATATATCCTTTTCCTATTAGAGTCCTTATAGTCCGTCTATGGTCAATATAAAGTAACATTCTTCTCCTTTCTTTGTGTTTTTCTTCTATTCCAGTACGAGAAAAAAGGTTGCTGAGAGGGCAAGAACTACCCCCGTCCGACGAGTTAAACTGAGTAATCGCAAGCTTCATTCTAGTATCAGAGATGCCCCCTTGCCCTACCGTGACTCCCAAAAATTGAATATAAAGCAAATAAACACCCCTAAGATAGATGAAAAATACAAAAGTGTGCTATAAAACTGATAGGAGACTCAACCATAGCAAACTCTATAGTCTCGCCTGAACATGGTAGGAAAGTCTCCTGCTTTACACCGTTTAACCTCTTTAATTTCAACACATAGCCAGACGCATTCCACCCCTATAAAAATTCAACCGTAATACTCGCCAAGACCTGAACGCTAATCAATTCACCCTCAAGCCTATATATTCGGACGAAATATGAAATATAGAGATTCATTCCTAAGCCGAACAAAACGAATGTGGAATGCTTTACCAAACTCAGTCTTTCCTCTCCATTCACAGAAATTTAAAACCAACGAATATAAGTACCCCCTCTTCTATTCTCCTTAATTTCCTTACTGAGCGTGTGTATAAAAACACTATAAGGATATTCATAATCCTTTTAGCGCGTGTCAAGTCCCCTTAAGTTCAATTTTGTCACTCTTTGAGAACTTATCAGGTAACATTTTGATAAATAAAAAACTTTGATAATAAACCCCTTATTGCTCAGTCTGAAGTACCACAGGAAAGTAATCAGGGTCCTATTATATTTATACTTACAAGATGGCGCAAAAGGTGTCACACAAGTTTTTGACATACGGCGCATATCTACACGAATAAATGTACTATGGCACACCTTATCAAAAATCGGTGGCTATATAGCCAACATACTGCTACATCTGAATTCAAACAGGGCACTCATTCCGTAACTTTTGAAATGATTATCGTTGACGATAGTGTAGGAGAAGTTTGCTATGTACGTAGAGTGGAATTTTTATATAATTCACACGGTAGGTACCCTGAAAGTCTCCATTACTATCGTCAACGATTATCATTTTGAAAGTTACGGAATGAGTCCCCAGGACTATTTACAGACCCAAAGTTCTAATTCAAAAAACAAAAGGAAAAGGAGCAACCCTAAAACAATTCATACTGTCATGTCACCTGAAAGCAAGTCTTGCTAAACTTAAAAAAATATGCCCTCAGTCTTATAAGTGTAGAGACCTATGACCTGAACAAGTGCACACATTCATAGCAAAAAAAAAAAAACACATTCTTGTTCAATAGCTACAAGCCAAAGAGTTAACTCCCTTAACACCAATTGCACCTGCCATCACGGAATCTGCAAACAAAAATATTTCCTTCCGCAATGTGTGTGTATGTGGATGAAAAATAAACAGATGAAGATGAATGAATGCCTCGTACTGTTATCCAAGATACATCCATTGCTTCGTCGCCCTTCCTTCACACCCTCTAACCAGAACACCATCTAACACCATCTGCTTCTTTCACCTTAACATATCTCAGGGTGACTCCTTCCTGTCGCGTCTGTGACTGTACGCTGCACATCTTTGCACGAGTATCTTCCAGCAGCCCGACCTGTTAGGAGTGATAATGAAATCCAAAAATTGTCACAAAAAATTATGCAAACAATTTAGAACTTCTGCTTCAAAGATTTTTGCAACTTTTTTGGTTTTTTTTTTTTTTTTTGCTAAAAAGAAGATGAAATTCGCGTCCAGCTTTAAGAAGATGCAAGAGCCACGACACAAGCCAAGAATATGTCAGGAAGTGCTAATTAAATAAAACAGTTAACCGCCTTCTATCCTGATGGGTGAAGATACACATCGTACATAATACAGTTACACAGAGGATTTCAATTGCAATCCTGTTTTGGAATGCGGATTTGACTTTGCCGCATGTTACAGGGCTTTTCGTTTGGAAATCATCGAGGTTAGAGTATAGGTATTTGATGGATGATTACACGTGGAGATGGCAACTCGTGAGAGTGGGATATACTGAAGGAATACCTTCGAAAGTGGGGACGGTTATTGATGGAATGGAGTGCCTAGGGTACATGAGAAAAAAATACCTCGGTTTATATTAATTTGTTTAAGGGAAAACTAAACTTAGTTGGCACTTGGACTACACGACCAGAAACTTAGTCTGTTTTGGAGTTGTGATTGATGGATTTTGAGCTGAAGTCAAGGTGGGAATGCGGAAATCCAACACAATTTGGCAATAACGATATACTGTGAGCAAATTTTATGTCAAAGGGTGTAATCACAAGAGGCTGCATTCCCAGGCCTTGCAAGAGGCGTACGTATTCGTCAGGAATTCAATCCATAAGGCGTAGATATCTATTCGTCAGGAAATGAATCCATAAGGCAGAAAATTATGTCCAGGGTTAATCCCAATAATGGAAGGGAAGAGGCCTAGAAGGTAAAGTGGCAGAAGGAGAAGCCGACAATTGCTGACTACTTTAGAAAAGTTCCAGCCAGTTTTTCAGAAAGAACATGAAAAGCGCACGATAAACGATTTTTATAGATGTCACTCCTGAAATGATGTTCAGAAGTTTGAACCAAATACAGGACGTCAAAGCATTGCTATGCCAGATAAGTATCCTGTCGAAATAAACAATGGTTGTTGAGTTTTAATTAAATACACGACTGTGGAAACTAAGATCTCCCGATTTAAATGAAGTGAGGACAGCAATATCTTAAGGCAAGGCTACCGAATGTGATGGCTTTTCAGCCGAACTTATAAGTAAAGTTTGAGAAAAAAACGGCCAAAGTAAGAAACTTCAACATAATTTGACTGAAGGAATGAAAACCTTCTAAAAACCAATAACAGATGCACAAGACTTTTCATTTTGGCCTACAAGATCCTGTCTGCGGTATTATGTGAACGCCTGAAACCGTCCACCAATAACCTGATCGGAGATTCAGGTCCTAAAAGTGCACAACTGATCTTCACACATCGTTCGGTGAAACCTGATAACCACAAGATGTCCAAATTGATACATTTAACCATATCGTCGATTTTAAAACAGCATTTATAGAAATAAATATACAGATCCATGCCTCCTTTTTGGTATACCGCCCAAAGTCTTCTTTGTGGAGGAAAACGATGTGAAATTCTTGCTCGTCTTTATCATGCTTAATGACTTAACCGACCTATTCGATACCAACAAAGGATGTTGACAAAGTGATTTCCTGCTTTTTTCAAAGCTGTTCTTGAAAAGATTCTGCAAAACCCCTTAGCCTATACCAGGACACAATTCTCTGTTTATCTGTGCACCTACCAGTATTCGATATTACCGTCATTGATCAAACGGAATGAGATGGCATCGACAGAGTTGTGTAAAACTTAATGGCCTTGTTCGTAAACGAGGGTCAGAGAAAATGAGAAAGGACTGACAATATAGATTGGATTGAAAATTACAAATGACAAACTATAGCCTGCCGGTGCTTAAGGATAGTGATGCGATTATATGAGGACACAAGCGTTCTCACTCTAGCCTCTCACTATCAACTCCTACTCTCACCTCCACGCTGGTGACTGGTGGGTGCCTAGTACCTCGACTGGAGATGGGGTATTAAACCCTCGTGGAAGGTCGTTGGTGGCAGCAAACGAGAGAGGGGGAGAGGAGTGTAATCTCACTAAGGCACTCACTCTCAGGCGGAAGCGTAGGAATTCCCTAGATGGAGTCAACGGTGGCGCCTACAGCTCCAGTTTGATCGAACTGGTAGTGAAATCCCTATGTGAGCTGCTTCGACATATTTGAACACCAGGTCTATAGGGATTTCCAATACTGAGCCAGGGTATTGGAAGAGTTGGTGGCGGAGGAGCCCAAAATGGTTCAACGGCAGCGCTCATATCCCAAAATGGGCTACTGACATCGGTATTTTTTCCGGCCCGCTGTCCTAGGGTCAAAACAAGGGCCTGGCCCTCCAGGTTGGGGGTTGTGCTTTGGGTTAACTACCCACCCATGGAAAAAAGCTTATTTTACGAAGCAACCAATAGCCTCGGATGGACTGATATTATTGTTGACGACCCTGCTAAACGAAAAAGGACAACGACGTTCGTATCTGCACCTGGGATGTGAGAACATTAAACAGGAGAAGTGCAGGCGAACAACTAGCGGAAGCCCTAAACTGCTACAAAGCAGACATTACTGCCATCCAGGAAATACGATGGGATGGGCCGGGCAAAAAGAGGATGGAAAAATGTGACATCTACTATGGACCGTGTTATAGTGAGCAGAAACAGCGACTATTTGGATGCGGATTTGTTATAAGTGCCAGACTTAGGCAAGAAGTTCCACCACGCCACAAAAAACCAGAAATACTGTGAAAAAATTTAATGTCGAAAGACTGCAATCGCCAGAGACCGCCAAGACCTTCGCGCAACGCGTATCCCTTAACCTCTCGACTCACAACACACCACCAGCATCTAATGTCGAAGAACAATGGCAACGATGTGGGAAAGTGGGACCAATATAAATCTCTACTTACCCAATACAACATAGAGTTGCGAAAATCAAAAAGAGCGTCCTGGCGCAAATACTGTGAGGAACTCGAAGAGCTTCCGGCGGTGGCGCGTCTCCAGAGGGCACTCTCGAAAGATAAAACAAACTGCATGGGATTACTAGTCAAAGCTGACGGTAAAATCACATGCGACCGGGAAGAAACGTTGACCACACTTCTTCAGGTACACTTTCCCGGCTCTACAATCACAACTGAGTTTCATGAACACATGATAGATGACTCACCACCTATAAACCTGAAAAGGATTAATAGTTTATCCGGCAAACTTTTTACTCCGGATAAGGTCAAATGGGCGATCAACTCATTTAAACCATACAAGGCACCAGGGACAGACGGAATCTTTCCTGCTCTTATACAAAAGGGCTTGGACTTTTTCCTACCCACTATGGTAGCCTTATTTAGGTTTAGTTTCAATTGGGGCTACATACCACAAACCTGGAGGGAGGTAAACGTGGTATTTATCCCCAAACCAGGCAAACCAATAGAACTACCTAAATCATACCGTCCAATAAGCTTAACATCGTTTTTCCTGAAAACAATGGAAAGAATACTTGACGTACACATTAGAGAGTGCTTAAATGAAAGCACTCCTCTGCACCCATGTCAATTCGCCTACCAAAAAGGTAAATCCACGGAAGGAGCACTTCTAAGTTTAACATCACAAATAAAAAGTGCATACGAAAACAAAGAAGTAGCTTTATGTGCCTTCCTAGACATAGAGGGCGCTTTTGACAACACTGGATATGACTCCATATCAAATGCTTTGACTCATAGAAGAATAGATCATCCCACCATCAAATGGATCAAAGCGATGCTTGAAAGTCGGAAAATAACTGCTTCATCAGCACAGACCTCAGTATCAGTAACAGCCGTTAAAGGCTGCCCTCAGGGAGGAGTACTCTCACCCCTACTATGGTCTCTGGTTATCGATAACCTACTTCAAGACCTAAGTAATGCAGGTTTCAATATAATTGGATACGCCGATGACCTAGTCATCATAATAAAGGGCAAAGAACCAAACGAAGTTACAACACGTTTGCAAAACGCCCTTAAGATAGTCATAGACTGGTGTAATAAAGAAAGTCTCTCTATAAACCCCAGCAAGGCTATCATCGTCCCTTTTACAAAAAGGAGGAAATTAAATCTTACCCAAATTTCAATAAATGGTACATACATTGAGTATTCCAACGAAGTAAAATATCTTGGAGTGATCCTCGATAAAAAACTAAGCTGGAACTCCCACATCAACAACAAAATTCAAAAAGCAACCAAAGCTTTCTGGGCTTGCCGAAGAATGTATGGTAAAACCTGGGGAATCTCTCCAAAGACCACACACTGGATCTACACGATCATGGTCAGGCCCATTATAACATACGCTTCAATAGTATGGTGGAACAAAGTCACCCAAAAAACAACTATAAATAAATTAAACAAGGTACAACGGCTTGCCTGTCTGGGCATTACCGGAGCTATGCGTACCTGTCCCACGGCGGCTATGGAAGCCATAATAGGACTAACACCTCTCCACATTTACATAAAAAAAGTGGCAATTCGCAGCTCAGCAAGTTTGACACAAGCGGAAGAATTAAACATTAGTGAACATCTAAAACTAATTGAACTTCTATCCGAACTTCCAGAACTTGACATGATCTGTGCGGTTACAGACCGCTTACCAAAGACACTATGCTTCGACAAAAGATTCTCAACGGAGATCACAACCAGAGAAGCATGGTGTAGCAACAACCCTCCAAACTGCCTAAACGGCCTAAAGTGGTATACGGATGGTTCTAAAATGGACTCAGGGGTAGGAGCTGGCATACATGGACCAAATAGAAACATCTCAATACCTATGGGAAAAAACCCTAGTGTATTCCAAGCTGAGCTCCATGCCATAAAAGAATGCGCAAACCTAATACACAACTCAGGTATTAAAGGCGCAAACATCCATATATTCACGGACAGTCAAGCAGCTATAAAAGCCCTTAGCTCACATATCATTGACTCCAAATCAGTACTACACTGCTTCAACTCCCTCCAAACACTCAGTTCCAGGAACAAGACCAAACTATGGTGGGTCCCCGGACATAAGGGAGTTGAAGGTAACGAAAAAGCTGATGAACTAGCCAGAAAAGGTTCCGAAACCCCCTTCATTGGACCTGAACCCTTCTGTGCAATCCCCAAATCAGCCATAAATCTAGTCATAAAAAACTGGGAACAAAACAGATGTGTTTCATACTGGGGAAACATCCCAGGCCTAAGACAGGCCAAAAGAGCTATTCAGCCCTTCAAATCAGATGCCGACAAGATACTAAATCTTCGCGCAATACTGTGAGGAACTCGAAGAGCTTCCGGCGGTGGCGCGTCTCCAGAGGGCACTCTCGAAAGATAAAACAAACTGCATGGGATTACTAGTCAAAGCTGACGGTAAAATCACATGCGACCGGGAAGAAACGTTGACCACACTTCTTCAGGTACACTTTCCCGGCTCTACAATCACAACTGAGTTTCATGAACACATGATAGATGACTCACCACCTATAAACCTGAAAAGGATTAATAGTTTATCCGGCAAACTTTTTACTCCGGATAAGGTCAAATGGGCGATCAACTCATTTAAACCATACAAGGCACCAGGGACAGACGGAATCTTTCCTGCTCTTATACAAAAGGGCTTGGACTTTTTCCTACCCACTATGGTAGCCTTATTTAGGTTTAGTTTCAATTGGGGCTACATACCACAAACCTGGAGGGAGGTAAACGTGGTATTTATCCCCAAACCAGGCAAACCAATAGAACTACCTAAATCATACCGTCCAATAAGCTTAACATCGTTTTTCAAACTTAGTAGGCTACCTAACTGGTCATCACGGTCTGCGATATCACCTAAATAAAATGCGTCTAGTCGACTCACCGGAGTGCAGACTATGTCTAGAAGAAGACGAAACAGCCGAGCATATCATATGTGAATGCCCGGCTCTTTACGGTATGAGAAGAGAATCTTTCTTCAGGGAATTCTTAAGTCCCGAAGAATTGAGGAAATCTTCGGCTGAAAGTATTATCAGCTACATTAGGAAAGTAGAAGCGCTACTAACCTAAAAAACATCTGACGGCAAGCACAATAGATCTTTTAGGTCGATGTGTATATTACTGCTTAGGCAGGTCAGAATTTAAAAAAAAAAAAAAAAAAAAAATGGCAACGATGCCAACAAGCCATTAGATCAGCCGCAACTGATGTGCTAGGTTTCTCGCGGCCACCAGCAAGAAACCCCTGGTTTGATGAGGAATGCCGACAGATGCTCGCAGCCAAGAACGAGGCCTACAAGACTAAGCTGCAGGTGAAGACGAGAGCTGCCATTGAGCGCTATAGGCAAAGAAGAAGGGAAAAACATCGGCTTTCCAGCAAGAAGAAAAAATAGCAAGAAAAGCGCGCGATCGAGGATATAGAGAGGTGCTACTCCGCAGGAACGATGTTCGCAAGTTTTAACAAATTGTAAAACGTCAAAGCCAAGGATACAAGGCTCGAACTAAATCCTGTCGAGATGAACAAGGAAACATCGTAGCTGAGACACAGTCGATGCTAAGGATATGGAAGAACCACTTCTGCAGACTGTTAAACGGCGATGACGAACAACATTCCGCTGTCAGGCAGAACGAACCATTTAATATTGGCAACGACAGCGAAAACTGCGAACCACCCGACCAAAGTGAAGTGAGGATAGAAATATCTAAACTCAAACTTAATAAGGCCGCCGGAAATGACGGCCTTCCCGCTGAGCTTTATAAGCTGGCGGAGATGATTTGGTAAGCAGCATCCACCAACTTGTAAGCCAAATCTGGTCGGTTGAAAGCATGCCTGAAGAATGGAACCTCAGCATCGATCCCGATCCACAAAAAAGGAGACCCTCTGAACTGCGCCAACTACAGAGGCATAAGTCTACTCAACATCGCCTACAAGATCCTATCTGCCGAAATATGTGAACGCCTGAAACCGTTTACCAACAACCTGATCGGCCCTTATCAGTGAGGTTTTAGGCCAGGAAAGTCCACATTTGTTAAATTTTCACACTTCGGCGGATCCTGGAAAAAAAACCCAAGAAGTCCAAATCGATACCCACCACCTATTTATCGATTTCAAAGCCGCATTCGACAGCATTTATAGAGACGAACTACACAGAGCCATGTCTAGTTTTGGTATACCGTCCAAACTCGTCCGTTTGTGTAGGATGACGACCTCAACGACACATTCGATACCAAAAAAGGATTTAGGCAAGGCGATGCGCTGTCATGTGACTTTTTCAATTTGATTCTTGAGAGGATTGTGCAAAACTCCCGAACCAACACCACAGGCACAATTTTCCAAAAATCGGTGCAACTACTAGAATACGCCGACGATATTGACATCATTGGTAGGACTCAACGTGATGTCATAGCCACCTTTGCTAGTATAGAGAAGGAAGCGGCAAAAATGGGTTTAGAAGTAAATGAGGGTAAGACTAAGTATATGCTGTCAACACGAAAGGACACACAACATCGACGAATTGGACAGAACGTCACCATTGACAGATATAACTTTGAGGTAGTAAGGGACTTTGTCTACCTCGGCTCCGCTATTAACTCTGACAACAACATCTCGTCAAAAATCAAACGAAGAATTACTCTTGCCAATCGCTGTTTCTTCGGGCTAAGAAGGCAATTTAGTAGTAAAGCCCTCACTCGAACTACTAAGGAGATCCTATATAAGACCCTTATCATCCCAGTCCTGCTCTACGGCGCTGAAGCATGGACCGTATCAAAAGCGGATGAAGAACTCCTTGGTCGATTCGAGAGAAAAATTCTTCGGAAAACCTTCGGTCCCGTTTGCGTTGACGGGGTGTGGAGACGAAGATTCAACCAAGAACTATACGAGCTGTACAGCGACATGCCCCTGGTCAAAAAACTCCGCATTGGACGTTTAAGATGGCTAGGACATGTAGAACGAATGGACACCAATACTCCGGCTCGCAGAGTCTTCGATTCCCAGCCAGACCTCGGACGCAGTAGAGGAAGACCTCGCCTTAAGTGGCGCGCACAAGTAGAAACCGACCTCAACCAACTTGGAGTGCGCAACTGGAGGCTTTAGTCTTAAAAAAAAGTATTTGCACAAAATGTTTGTATACCTTATCCCATAATGTTAAAAATTCAATGTGAAAACTAATATACCCCAGTCTTCATATTAGGTTTTTTACATTATATACCTTAAAATATAACAGCTAGTCATTCTTAGTCGATTTAGCCATGTCTGTCGGACGGAAGTTCGTTTGTGTGTCACCGATTTCTGGGCCCTACATACACTGAATTTTGAGGTAGAGTGTGGAAATTAAGTATATAGACTCTCTTTGCGACGAAGCAGAATAAACGTCTTTTCTGACAAAATCATTAGAAATATTTAAAAAGAAAAGTGACTAAGCATGAAATGTAGACTATTAGTCACTTTTTGCCGGTGTTTTATTAAAAACATAAGATTTTCGCCAAAAAAAAGCATTTAGTCACCGTATATCATTTTGATTCAATTTTTCGGGGCGTTTTCCAACAAAAACCATTTGCATATCCTACCCCATAGCATATGCCATAGAAAAACTTCTTTTTTGTCAAACCATAAACGATTTATATAAATTGTCTGTTCAACCATTTTTAAAATAAAAAAGTGGGCGTGCCTGAAACTGAATGGAGATGTAGTATAGAAAATATGTCACATCTAGTTAAGAAAGTTTATCTTAAGTTCTTATGGTTAGGCAAAACAGACCTTTTTCAATGGGATCGTTTTTACAAATAGTTTGTTTTACGAAAACGCCCCCAAATATTGGGCGTAGGTTAAAAGGATGTATAGACGAAATGTTCATAGAATTACTCGAAATATTTTCATCATCATTTTTTCGAACTTTTTTTTAAATTGTACCTAAATCCGTTTTTTTTTATTAAAAACTTTAAACTTTATATGTATACAAAGTATTGGTATTGAGATTTTCTAAATATGTTTTACAAACACTTTTTTTTAAAGTTCTTTACTGTTTGGAAAAAAACAACGTTTAACTGAAAAGCAGTCGTGATTTTTAAGGCCTAAAAATCAGTGACGTACAGACGGACAGGACATGGATAATTCGACACAGCAAGCGATTCTGAGTCGAATCATATACTTTATATTGTAAGACGAAAATGATTAATATACATAGACGGGTTGGGTACGATTGATCGCTTTTCAAAATATCGATTGGAAAAAATCGACCAAAAAAATACCGACAAAAAAAATAACGATTGGTTAAAATGTCGACTGATCAAAAAATCGATTGCGAAAATATCGATTTTAAAATGTCGACATTTTTGGTAGTCGACATTTTTTTTGTCGGCAAAATGTTAGTTTCCCTACATAGACCCTTAAGATTATATTGCGAAAACACCTTAATTTGCACGTGTCATATTTTTGAAACGAGACGGCAGTTGAACGATGTACGATGAACGATGAACGAACATTTGGTTTTGAAATAAAAAGCGATCACAAGTGAATTTGAGTTTTATTAAATAAACGAGTGGTGGGTGCACGACTGGGTCGTACGCAACTTTCTCTTTCACAGCGAGTTGGGCGTTAGATCAAATAGAAAGTACGCATATTGATTATTGATGCTAAAAATCATATAAAAAATGTCAAAATGTGAACGTTTACTCCGAAATTTGAAGGAATCGGTGTCTATGTGAATAATAATGATTTTCCGTTATTAGCCAAAACTTAAAATTCCGTTTGGTGATAGTTGGGCTAAAACGAACTATGTGGAACTGTTTCAAACTATAATAGTAGTATATACATTAAATTTCATTCAATTTGACATAGCAGTTTGCGAGAAATTAACAATTTTCTTTATATGGCTTAAATGACAAAATCCGTTATATGGATTTTCTCGCAAAAACTGGGTATGCAGTTTTGTTGGAACTAATATGCTTATAGTATATATAAAGTTTAATCAAAATCGTTAGAGCCGTTTTCGAGAAAATTGAGGTTATGTGTAATTTTTGTATGGCAGGTACCGTTATTAACATGGCTAAAAGCAAACAAAAACGAGTGGTGGGTGCACGACTGGGTCGTACGCAACTTTCTCTTTCACAGCGAGTTGGGGTAATTAATGCTAAAAATTATAAAAAATTTCGAAATGTGATTATACGAACGTTTACTCCGAAATTTGAAGGAATCGGTGTCTATGTGAAAAATAATTAATTTTCGTTATTGGCCAAATCTGAAAATTCCGTTAAGTGATAGTTGGGCTAAAACTAATTATGAGGAATTGTTTAAAACTATTATAGTAGTATATATATTAAATTTCATTCAATTTGACATAATAGTTTGCGAGAAATTAACAATTTTCTTTATATGGCCTATATGACAAAATCCGTTATATGGATTTTCTCGCAAAAACTGGGTATGCAGTTTTGTTGAAACTAATATGCTTATAGTATATATAAAGTTTAATCAAAATCGTTAGAGCCGTTTTCGAGAAAATTGAGGTTATGTGTAATTTTTGTATGGCAGGTACCGTTATTAACATGGCTAAAAGCAAACAAAAAAAATGGCCTAGAATTATGACCAAAACAAACTTGGATACGAAGTTTGAAGAAAATCGGTCAAGCCGTTTAGGCTGGGGAGACCATTACGGACAGACGGACCGACGGACCGACGGACCGACGGACGGAATTCCAAAAACCACTTTTTTGGGCTCCGCTATCATCGTAATGTTGGAATCAATCAAAATCTCGAGGTCGAAAATTTTCACGAAAACAATATCTTTCTCTTTGTAAGAGAAAGTTAAAAAGTTAATATAGTTCGACAATTAGTTCTCTATGTTACAAATATATCAAAATAAATATACCGCTATAGGATATAGTATAAACACACAAGAAAGAATGAAAATCCCTTTTTGACGACAGTTTGAAATTTTAAGTGAATTAAATTTGTTTAGGTTGAATGCAAGTGTATGATATTTTAGGTCTTTAAAAAATGGGAGTACGAATGTGAAAGGAGGAGTACGGGAGTACGGAGGTGTTGCAAGGAGTACTTTCGGCAACACTGATATTTTTTTGTACTTTATTCAAATAGCTTTAGACACTATTTCCAATGCAGGGATAAATAATTACTCTGTTAATTGTCCAGAAAATTGCTTTAATGAAGGTTTCCAATCTAGTAGTTTTTTTTTAGTCTTCTTCGATACTTAGATAATCGTATTCTTCTACGTCAAATGGTTTCTCCAACAACCTTATCCAAATATAACTCTAAATGTAGTTGATATCTTAACATTTCTATTAAACAAAAGCTTTATTCACGGAAAATTCACGCAAAATCTTAAAATAGCTGAAGTTATTCCTATCTTTAAAAAAGGTGATGAGAAATCTATTAGCAATTATAGGCCTATATCTTTATTACCAGTTTTTCAAAAAATTTTGAAAAACTCATAATAGGTAGAGTAGTAAGCTATCTTTTGGGGACGCTCAAATTTTCAAATATTCGAAAAAACTTTTGATGCAAAAACTTTAATGAAATTAATATGAACATTTCGTCCTTAGACCATTTTCACCCACGGCCACTTTTTGGGGGCGTTTTCCTACAAAACACATTTGTATGCCCTACCCCAAGGCATATGCAATAGAAATTGTTTTTTATCGAACCATAAAAAGATTTTGATAAACTGTCTGAAAAATATGTTGTGACAACGTCATTTTGAATACTTTATGGCCATAAAGACCACATTTTGGGTATATTAATTTTAAGGATGGGATGGGATAGGGTAGGGTATGAAACGATCCGCACAGCGGATTTTTTTTTTGGCAGATTCTGTTTGTTTATGTCATGACATGATCAGGGAATACAAAAACCCTAATGAATAAAAACAATAAAAAAAAAAATGAACCCTTTCAGAACTTTGACCACAACCCTATAAGTCCTACGTCTGGGAAATCACCTTTAAAACAAAATATTTCAATCGATACTATAGCTGATTGAATTTTTTTTACCACTACAAACTGTAATAAAGCGTGAAGTATACACAATTGACAGTGGCACAGTGCATCTTTATAAAATGTATATTTACATGGTTGCATAGACTCTATATTATGAGATATCAACTGTCAACATTTTGTAGCTTATAATTGGATAATCAGCCCTATAGAGTACTTTGCGACAACGGCAATATGGTCTTTTGAAAATACCACCGACCTCCGCCAATGACAAAAATCGGGTTCAATAAATTTCGCAACAATTTTTCGTCAAACTGCTTCGGAAGAAATTCAACTCGTTGCTGTAAAACAATTTATGAATTAACGCATTATGCCGGTGCGCGATCATGAGCTATAACTTTCGTCGCAAGATCTCTTTGAAAAGCTAATCAGAAAGGAAACCTCGATTTCGAATAAATCTGAGAAAATTTTCATCCGAACCGATACCTCGGTAGGGCTGAATGTGTATCGTATGCTTAGGGGTATATGTGTATTCTAGTACTCACTTGCTACTCCACCGGTGTCATCCAGTTAAGAAATGGTAAACAAAACAGTACGAACGAAAAAAAAATACCGTAGCACCAGTAAACAATAACAAAATACCACTACACGAACTAACAAAAAAAAAAAAAAAAAAAACACTCTTGGAAAACATTATCAAGATCGATCTTTTAAGATCAATAAAACCTTTTGTTCTGTAGGCCACTTCACTTCACTCACACTTTTAACTTATTTGACATTATTTTCCACTTGCTAATTTTATTTTTTTGGTGCTTTTACATTAATTTATTTTTTTTTTCGATCGCGAACCGATTTGCACAAACCCGCGCAGTACTAATCTTCACTAAACTGACCATCGACTGATTTCGGGAGGGGAGAGTCAATTTTGTTATTCGCAAAACATGTTGTTACACGATTTGGCAGCTCTTCGTATGCTTTGGTTAAGATGAGAACACATTGGAAAAGGAGCTTGCATGTACACATGCACTTGTTGCTCCAGCTTAGCACTCACTAAGGGGCAACAGCTTGGTGAGAACTAAAAGCTAGAAAAGACAGTTTACGTCAGAGCAGAGCTCCAAATCCGGTGAACTCTCCTTGACAGCTCTTATTTTGTATGTTTTGCAAAATTGTACAATTTTTTTGGTAAGAGATCGTGACGACAGATGGGAGAGTATCAGTATTTGGGATGGAAGAGCTAGAGATTCACTTTGCAAAATGTGTACAACCATCATGAGCACATTTATACATGTTGGGTGGGATCGGTGTTGCTGAGGCAAAGTTTTTTTCATATTCTCTACATGTATAGGGTGTTCCATCTTTTATGTCGGTAAATGTAAATATTCAATAACTCTGACATTTATCAACCGATTGACTTGGGAAGAAATGTTTTTGAAACGTCATTTCAGTACGATTTTTGTAAATGAAACATGAACCGCTTCACACCGAAATAAAACTATTTTTCGTATAAAAATGGCACGCGCTATATGGATTTTGAATACCCCTATATTGTTTTTAGACAGCGTGGGCAGAAAATTGAGGAGAAGAAAAGCGGGGTTACCGATGTGCGTTGGTTTTAAATTTCTGTCAATTTTAATGGAGAGGAAAAAACGGCTTTGGTAAACCATTCCACATTTCATAGTACGTTCAATGAAAGGCTTGAGGTTGAATTTATAAACATTCATGGGATATTTTTTTTTTGTAAATATTTTGCAACACTTAGGACTTAGTCCTTGAAGGTTATAAAACCCAGTGATGGAAGGAAGGAAAATGGTTTGTAGATAGTTAGAGATTGGGAGTAGGTGGGAAAAGAGTAAGGTGACGATGCGTGTTAATTTTGAATCTTTGTAGATTGTAGTCATCTGGAAAAATTGAAGAAGGCAAGCTGTTCCATTATCGTGAAGTGTGGTTAAGAAATGATCTTCTAAATTTTACTGTGCGCCCGAAAAAGGCTCTATGCAATATGGATGTGCGGAAGAAGCCGCACGAGTATTTCTATTAAACAGACGGACAGGCGGGATACAACTATATATTTCGTCGGAACATTTATGGTGAAAGTAACGGCAAAGAAGCGCAAGACATCCAACATTCCGCCGGTGTTCGAGCGAATGAATTTCGCTACAAACTGATTGGTTGTCAATAAGTTTGATAGCATAACGTTGCAGGAGCACCCGCCCAGATGTGCGAGTTATACTCGAGTTTTAGACGAATGTAGGATTTATAGATATTAGCTAAATCCGATGGAGTGAAAAACCGTTTGCATCGTTTAAGAAATCTAGCACCACCTTTTGCAGCATCTATAGCTTGCTGGTTCCAACGAAGGTCTGGGCTAATGTACATGCCAAGCATAGACAAGCCATTGGATTCCTCAACTTCAACTCCTTCCATTTTAAGTTTAGCTACATTTGTATCCTGTTTCAGAGATAGGAGACAGCACTGAGTTTTTGACGCATTAAATTCAACCCGGTTGTTGGTACCCCAATTGATAATTGTATCAATGTCGGAGTTGAGTTCAGTTGACATTCGCTAGCGTTATGACTCGACGACGTGGGGTTCTTGTCGCGGATTCGGTAGAGAGTAAACGAAGTCAAGAGTACTGTCATCCGCGAACGAATGAATAGGATTACAAGTCAGAGAGAGAAGGTCGTCCTGCGACTTCAGAAAACCCCGCAAGGAAATGTTTTAAGGGGTCAAATCGCACGATCTCAATGGCCAGTTCACATCATGTCCACGTGAGATGATCATGCCCTTGAATTGCTAGAGCAGAATTTCCAATGAGCCGTGAGCTATGTGGCATGTAGCGCCGTCCTGTTGAAACCACCATGTCGATGGTGTCCATATCATCCAATTGAGGCCAAAAAAAGTTGAAATTCATCCACCTATGGCGCTCGCTGTTGACGGTGATGGCCTGGAACGATAACTTCACCAGCCCAAAATCCATGGATGGTGTCCATATCATCCAATTCGGGACAACATAAGTTGGTATTCATCGACCTATACCGCTCAAAGTTGACGGTGATGACCTGGCCAACGTCATTCTTAAAGAAATATGGACCGATGGCTTCACAAGCCCAAAATCCAAAATAGAGTGACTATTTCGGAATGCATTGGACGCTCATGGATCTCATGGATGGTGTCCATATCATCCAATTCAGGCCAAAATAAGTTGGTATTCATCGACATATACCGCTCACCGTTGACGGTGATGACCTGGCCAACGTCTTTCTCGAAGAAATGTGGACCGATGACGTCACCAGCCCAAAATACATTGAAATTTCGGAATACATTGGACGCTCATGGATCTCATGTAGATTGGTATCGTCCCAAATGCGACAATTTTGTTTGTGGACGTACCCATTCATCCAAAATTGGGCTTCATCACTGAAGATAATTTTTCGATAAAATTGGGTCAGTTTCCAACCCATTAGGCGAACACACGTCGTTGGTTAAGATCGTATATCTTCAGCCCCTGGGTCATTGGAATTTTGTACGGGTGCAGGCTCAAGTTACGAAGCGAAATTTGTCAAGTTGTGGTCCGCGAAAGGCCGAGTTTTTGTGAGCGATGCGATATTGACTGCCTCGGATTCTCCTGCACACTCTCACGGAAAGCGGCGATGTTTTCGACAGATCTTGCATTTCGTCGACGAATTTTGATCCACCACACGACAAATTAAAATTCAAAATTCCTTCTAGTTTGACCGGTGTTTTCTAAAACTTGGCTAGGCGGTGGACAAATTCAATTTATTTTACACTGAACTATGTTATCGGGTATATTGATGGATTAGAAGTTTGCAAGGAGATAGGTATACAGGAAATGGACACCAAAACCACCTCGGTCTTCGATTCACGGGCAGGTGTTAGAACCTCTCTTAAAGTGGCACGCGCCATACAAACTAGAGGCATTTATCCAACGACTGGACGAACTGGAGTGGCATATTCAGTTGATGCCCAAGTTTACCCCGGGGTATAGCGCCACTTAAGCAAGTTCTTTGCTGACCCATGGGCCATACTCCGCTGCCCCTCATACACGAAACAATTTACAAAAGCCCCTGAGAAAAGATTTCGAAATTGAACTGTCAGCTTCATAATGAGTCCTAAATGTAGATGAAGAATGACCATGTACACTCCTATTGCAAGTCTGAACTGAAGCCACTTATTTGAATATGCTTGCATCTAAAACATCATTTACATCTTCGATTAGTTTAAGATACTCTACACATTGTCGTTGGAAAGCAAAAGATACACGAAAACCTAAAGAAACATCTTGCTAGGCTATTAAAACCAAAATGGAATTCCAATGCAGTTGTGCATGCAAAAATTCCACAAACAAGGAAGTTCAAAGTCGTGCCAAGTCGATTTGGCTGCGCAAAAAAAAAAAGGTCATGGACATATTTATGGGTATCTTTCGTTGGAGTTTTTTTTTGTTGTTGTTGGTGTATGTTCATTTCTCTCGGTTTTTCTTCATCTTCCACTGCAGCTGATTTGCATTTCATTCTTCTACACCTAGTAGGTATGCAAAATTGGGTATCTTTTTGATTGATAGGGAATTTAAATGCGCCTTAGAATGCATGCGGTTGGTAATTGGATTTCAATCTTGATATTTTTGCATGTTAAATATCGGAACGTGATCTTTCGAAGACATCTTGTCGAATGGATTATGTCGATGTTGTAAAATTGTTGCTACTCCATTTTCGGTGTCAAATGTATAACTCTGTGAAATTGAACGCCTTTGACCGGATATGAAACATTCCAGGTGATTATGCAAGATGATGTTCTTTTTCTGTTTTGTTCATTTTTTATCGCTTTTTTTAAATGCAGGTAGCAGGTGCGAAAAGTGAGAACATAAAACGTTCTGAAAAAGTACTTTTTATCGCTGGTGTGTGTGGGGATTTTTTTTTTACACAGTCTACTTGACTATTTTGTGTCATATTGCCGTATAGAATGATGAGGGCATTTGCTTACGATAACAAAAAAGTTCTGATGAATGAGGTGTTTATAATCGCAGCTTTGTTTTTTTTTTTTTTTCGTTTTGACAAAATGAATGAATTATTGTCATTTTCGTGTCGTTCTTTTTGCGGTTCCGCAATTATCTACTTTTGGGTAGAACCGTACCACAATGTTGTCATCCACAGAAGTATCTATACGCAGTCAACAGCACTTTTGTAGGAACAAATTGAGTGACATGATGTAGCGTATATTAACAACTGCTTTTTGGTAACCCGCTATGGACTTGCAATTCGACACTTTGATATTGGACTTTAATTATAAAACAGCTGTCTCAGGTTTTTAAACCTTGCTAGATAGGGTAAGGTGTTCATGGTATTTATACCCTATTCCATAATGGTTTACTAGTTTTGATACATAATTTGTTACTAAGAGAAATAATTTAGCTAGATATGCATTAGAGTATATGGAACGACTTAGAACCGTCAGCTAGATTGATTTAGCCATGTCTGTCCGCCCTTCGTCAGTTTTTCAGGCCTTAAATTTGGAGGACGATACACGTACTCGTGCTCCAAGCAGATATGGAAACATTTTTGAAATCCGGGTGATCAATCAAGGGTTATTTATTTCAAAATGTGTTTTTCGACACATGGCGCGTGAGTTGTGTCAAGTTGCCATGTGTTATTTACTCAAAATTCATTGGCATTTCATCATGGATAGGCTTATACTCGAACAACGTTTGCAAATTCAGTGAATGGGCTCTCGAGAGACTTGCTGAAGATCCACTGTCTTCCGCCACCATTTTGTTCAGCGATGAGGCCTATTTCTGGCACAACGGATACGTCAATAAGCAAAATTGACGTATATGGGCCGAAGAACAACCGGAAGAGGTTCAAGAGCTGCAGTTACATCCACTCAATACAACCGTGTGGTGTGGTTTATGGGCCGAGCGAATCATCCCATTCTGGCTCAATGGATACTTCAAAAAGCAAAATGACCGTATATAGGCCGAAGAAAAACCGGAAGAGGTTCAAAAGCTGCATTTACAACCACTCAAAACAACCGTGTGGTGTGGTTTACGGATAATGAAATCATTGGTTCTAGCCCCAGGATAATTTTTTTCAATTTTACCTGAAATTGAATCCCGAGATCTCGACAACATATGGTTCCAATAAGACGGCACTCTATTAACCGCACAGCCCGTGAAACAATGGACATATTGAGAGACCGTTTCGGTGAATAATAAATTTCAAGCTTCGGGCCAGTGAATTAGCCAGCAAGATCATGCGATATCACACCGTTAGACTTTTTTCTAAAATTAAGGCTACATAAAGTCTAGGGAGTTGTTTTTGGATAAGCTAGTTACCATTGAAGCATTGGAGCCTAACATTACCCGTGTTATTCGCGAGATACCGACAAATAGTCTCGAACGCGTCATCGAAAATTAGAACGTTCTCATGGGTGAGCTACGGCGGAGTTGCGGCCAACATTTGACAAGGATTATCCTTAAAAAGTGAATGTCAACAATGTTTCTTTAGAACTATATAAATAAAAATCAAATGTCGTTAGTTGGGAACCGCATACCTTGAGAATGGCTCCACCAATTTGGTTACTTTTTTATAACAATGTTTGTCAACACCCAACAAATGTTTTTACGGAAAGTGACCACGCCCATTTTTTTTGATTTATCTATAATCAGAGAACTGATGCATCGATTTGGTTAATTTTTTTTTTAATATTCTTCATTACCCAACTTAGGTTTTTATGGAAAGAATAATTGACCACACCCAATCGTTTTGATTCATATAAAATCGGAGAACGGCTGGATCGATTTTTTTATAAATGTTCGTACTAAACCAATTTAAATTTTTAGAGAAAAGAAATTGACTTCGCCCTTGTATCTGGGCCCACTACTTGACTGATTTGGCAAATTTTTTTAATAGTCCACAAGAAACGACGAGTGCTTCTATTTGCGTTAAATATTAGTCAACGCGATTGTTGGAGAATGACACTTATTGGGATTACACCATCTGAGATGCAGTGCTTTCGTCAAATACTCATCAAACTAATTTGTAAAGCAAATACAAATATGCTATGTGATGATATTTTGCATCAGATACCTATTACAACATTAAATCCAAATTTACAACAAATCGAGGAAATTTAAAACTAGGCTTTGATATTAATTGAGGACATGTACTTGATGATGTCGAGCAAGGTATTATCTGACTTAAGGCCTATCCACAATGCATATCTGTAGCTTGTATCTTGTATCGCTGTCAAAAGAGAGATACATTTCTTGAAGTTGCACCCTATTCAACTTTAAGCGATAGATTCACGAGGATACACATTGTCTAAGCGCTTACTGGTTGCCTTGTTTTAAACTTCTCACTCAGATACAAGCTTCAGCCACAGATACGCATTTTGGGTTGCCCTTTAGGGAAGACAGCTCCCAATCGTCCGATGCACGACGCATTTAATAAGAGTTGCGGTGCGAAAAGTAATATGATTGCGATGCTTAGAGAAAATCAGTTCGAACGAACGTTGCACTGTTGAACCAACAACAACAATATGCGTACGACACTCTTAGGAAAGTTGTAAGCGGGGGAACTGGATGGATGTTTTTTTGGACGCTCCCGATGGAAATGAAAAAACTTTTTGATCGAATTGATTTTGGAAACACTATGCTCGCACTTGCACTTGCTTCATCAGGAATTACATCTACATTGTTGGAATGCCGTCGAATCGCTCATTCAGCACTCAATTAACCATTGATGATTGACTTCATCAGTGCGATGACCAAAGGTTTGGTAGAAAAGCAAACTGATATTTTGGGACGAGTGTACAATGGCGCATAAAGTCTTTGGAGGCATTAGACAAAACGAAACAATGCTAGACGGTTTGGTTATGCAAAAATTCTGTTGGCAGGTGATTTTCGGCAAAAATTTGCCAGTGATTCCACGGTCAACGCCAGACGATGAACTTAATGCATGTTTGAGGTGGTCGTCCTTTCTGTGGGAACACTTCAAAAAAACTCAAACTGACTACTAACATGCGTGTCTATCTTCAAAACGACCAATCTGGAGAAGTATTTTCAAAGCAATTGCTGGACATTGGCACCGGCAAAATCCCTGTTGACATTTGTAACGGCTGTATTCAATTTCCTGTCGCTTTCTGTCAAAATCCGAACAATTTACAAGTCTCAAGGGCAGTCAATGCGTGTTTGCGGCATTAGGGTCAAGTTATTATAGCTATCATTCAATAGCCTCATTGGAAATTTTCTTTAACTTCTTTCAACTTTTTTTAAAAATTAAATCATTGGCGAGTTAATGTCAAAACAAAGCTTACACGATTATCCAAAAAATATTTAATTTTTGATTTTAAGTTTTCGCATGAAACAGAATTTTCCAATGATTCCTATTACCAGCCACCTAAGAAATATATAAATTCTGTCATGTTCTGTGTTTCAATGAGATTGTTCAATGATGGCTACAACTGGACCCTTAACCTTGAAAATCCATGCTTCTCGCACGGTCAATTGTATCTTGCCTGTTCCCGTATCGGAACACCATTAGAATTATTTATTGTCAGATAACAAAATAAAAAATGCGTGTATCATTGAGCATTGCAAGGAACGAAATTATATCTCAGCAATCGAAAAGAACTATTTATTTAATTTAATTTGTATTTATATATAGATTGGTTACCTGAATATCGATCAATAAATCAGAATGTAAATAAAACCCCTTAAGATTCATTGTAATTTCAAATTCATACCCCTAACCTATAAAAATACAAATGATCGCTCAAAATACGTTTTAAAATTTAAAGGGAAAAAATGTTGCCGTGCCAGCTAGCTAATAATAAAGATTTCACGACAGGGTTTCAAAAGTCGATACAGTTGTATTGTTTTCGATACAATCGACCTTGCTTCAGGACACAAATACACTTTTATAAAATACGACACAATTTACTCAGCAGCTATTTGAATAGATTTTTTTTCATCAGAATATCTTTTAAAAAACCAAAACATTTGCTTAGCTACCAAAAATCCGTTCGAATTTATATCGATTTCAGTGAACAATCACTCTTTTTCTATATTCCAAACATTTTTTTTTGCCCGTATTAAGTTAATGAGCTGTCTGATGGTTCTTTTTTAATTTTCTTAAGCCACGTACACACGAGCAATATATTTGCAGCAAATGTTTGCCTGTGTCAAGAGTAGAAAAAACAGTTGGATGCAGCCAAAAATGTTTTACAGCAAAAATTTGTGCAAATAATTATAATATGTCATGTGAACCTGAACACGTAAGTTTTGTTTGCATGTTTGCAGCTGCAGCTGCTTGAGATACAAAACAAAAATTGATCGTTAAATATGAAAATTTTTCCGAATTATGGGATGGGGTGGGTGAAATTGAAGAACGGTTCTTACCAGGGTTAATAAAGCTTCAAAGCCACTCTTGGGCACTCGTAAAAAAATTAAATAGCCCTCTTCATCATCATTTTTCAGCTCATTTAAAAGTTGCAGATGAAATCGCAGCTCGGTTCTCTATACCCTATCCTATAGGGGTATCTAAGTTTTGATACATAGTTTGTAACATAGATAAATTATTTAGCTAGGTGTACTAGATGTAGATTTGAATAAAAAAAATATACGTTTTGCTTATTGACAATAACAGCACAGATAATTTAACTTGATAAATGCATAAATCTGGCGTACGCTCCCTTTCAAGTAAACATCAACGGAATAAATTACTTGTTGGTGAATGTGGCGGCGCGCTTCTCAACAAATGCAGTCATGCCTTCCTTGCGGTCCTCAGTAGAGAAAGTAGCATGGAAATGTCTAATCTCAAACTTCAAACCCTCTTGCAAGGTGGTCTCATATGCAGTATTCACAGCTTCCTTAGCCAATTGGACAATCAAACCAGAGTGGGTTCCGATTTTCTCACCCAATTTGATAGCCTCACCGACCAGTTGATCGGCTGGAAGGACCTTGCTGACCAATCCCATTTTCTCAGCCTCAACAGCGTTAATCATATTGCCAGTCAAACACATTTCCATGGCCTTTGACTTTTGACTTTCCGACAACTCGGGTCAAACGCTGGGTGCCACCAGCTCCGGGAATGGTTCCCAAAGCGATCTCTGGCTGTCCAAATTTGGCCTTATCTCCGGCATAGATATCGCACATCATGGCCAATTCACAGCCACCTCCCAAGGCGTAACCATTAACGGCCGCAATGATTGGCTTCTGGCATTTGGCCACAGCGGTCCAATCATTGAGGAAATTTCCCATAATGCAGTCGGCGTAGGTGTTTGGTTGCATTTCCTTAATATCAGCACCAGCAGCGAAAGACTTTTCACTACCAGTAATAACGATTTCAGCACTACTGCAGTGGCTCTCGTACGACGCAAGTGCTTGACTGATTTCAGTCATCAGACCCTTGCAAAGGGCATTCAATATCTTTGGCCGGTTAAGGGTAATGACAGCGACATTTTTCTTCTCACCAGAAATTTCAGTTTTGATGAATTCCTGGGTGCCAGCAACTGCAGAGTACAAACGTGGTACTTGATTTTTGGGTGGCTGCTTGAATAAGATTGTGGGCACGACAGGCGAAAACTTTTGCAATGTTGGCCATTGTTTTTAAAATTAATTTGCTCTTCCAACCTATCGACAGGAACTGTGAAATTATACTGTATGTATACCTTAAAGTATATGGATCGACTCAGAATTGATAGCCGAGTCGATTTAGCCATGTCTGTCCTTCCGCCTGTCCGTCGGTCCGTACGTCACCAGTTTTTGGGCGATACATTTTGAGATAGAATGATTAAATCTTCACAAGTGCTCTTTGTTGCTCCCACCAGAACAAGTGTAAAATCCGCTTACTGCCACGCCCCCTTTTTAGAAAAACGTAGTTTTTGGCCAAACCGTAAAAAAAATTAAAAAAGTAGCTGAGTAACATATTTAGACAATCTTAATATCTATATTTCATCTATATAAAGTTTTTTTTACCTTTTTCGGTCAAATTTTCAAATATTCGAAAAAAAAACTTTTGATGCAAAAACTATAATAAAACGAACATGTCGTCCTTAGACTATTTAAACCCACGCATACTTTTTGGGGGCGTTTTCCTACAAAAACCATCTGTATGCCCTACCCCAAGGCATATTCAATAGATAAAAGTTATTTTTTGTCGAACCATAAAAGATTTTGATAAACCGTTTGAACAATATGGCCGGTGCTTAAGGATAGTGATGCGATTACATGAGGACACAAGCGTTCTCACTCTAGCCTCTCACTATCAACTCCTACTCTCACCTCCACGCTGGTGAGTGGTGACCACCAGCTTAGTACCTCGACTGAAGTAAGTAACATCATTTTGGGAATATTAATTCTAAGGATGGGATGGGCTAAGGTATTAAACGATCCGCATAGCAGATTGTAGTCTAATCATATATTTTTGCTATCTATTCTCTTTTTTCTTATGCTTATTTTGCTTTATAAACTTTTTCACGTTTCGGTGAAATTATTATTAAATTAGCTGCTGCTATTTTTTTTTTGGCAACACATTTCGTTTTATGCCGATTTTAATCACACATTTCCAAACAAACAGTTTTAATGTGGTGTTGAACTTCTTTGCAACATCCTGAGGCAAATAGTCGTGAAAACAAGTAGCTTGAGCCTGACAAAAAATACACTTGCCGCAATTGTTTGCTCCTGTGTACGTAGCTTAAGTTTCGCACTGAAAACACATGGAACTTCCCAATTGTCTTAAATGTTTTAGAATGTACCTCCATTTTTTCAAGGATATTAAAGTAGAAAATGGATAAGCAAGTCTGTTTTTTAGCTATGGAAAATTTCTTCGTACAAGTGGACATTTTAAAATCGTATAAAATAATGATGGAAATCAACCAGTGCAGATTCAATACAATTTTTTTTAACTGTCAATTCATCCCTGAAAAGGCATTTTTGATCACTATTTCAGGATATATTTAAAATTTTTGTGTTATTTCCCATTTTAAAGAAATACCTCTTGATTGATCACCCTTTAAAAAAGTTTTATTTTTTTCGCCACGCCTACATTTAGTTAAAATGTCAAAAGGAATTATACGACTGCACCGAAAGAGAATTTTATCAAAAAAAAATCCACTTTAAGGCTGCCATATCTAATGCAAAGGCTTTGCAGAGCTCGAAAGTATCATTTCAAGTATGCCATCATATAAGTTAAAAACGGATATTAGATTTGCAGTTTTTTTTATGGCACCAATACCTTATCCGAGTTGATATAGAAACCTCCTTTTAAGTCACTCATAGACAAGTAAAATAATTAGCATTCATACCAACTGATTACAAATTCAAAACGTGAACTTCGTCCACCTCATATTCGCTTTAGTCATAAAGCAAAAGTTATGTCATTTTACACACTCATCGCCAAAATCCATCATTGACCGCAAAACTATTTAATTTTCTTTTAACAAAAACCAATAATTAACTTATTACTCATTGCTTGCATAATGATTAACTCAAGTTGACAAAATAAAATATGAATTTGTGTAAAAAAAAAATAAATCATACCTGGCTTGATATTTAATGATGAAATCCTCATTCGAAACATTTATGCAATGGAAAGCTCCCACAAAAAAAAACAACAAAAAAACGAAATCCTTTCACGTACTTAGGTAGTCCACAAAAATGTAAAAAAAAAATCAATCAGACGAGATGTTGTAGTCCGGCAAAAGGTATATCATATATCCAATGTCCAGTTCTTTTCTTTGCTCTTGAAGAACAACGCAAGCGCACACGGATAACAAAAGAAACCAATTTGGCACAAGAACGCGCGAGTACACACAAAACCGAAACGCAAAGGAAGGCGAAATGTGCAATAAACCAGAGTTCTTAGTTCTGAATCATCAGGTTAGGCTGTCAGTCGGAGAGGTTAATACAGTTTGTAGTTAATTTTACCTATAGATACACATTTTCTGATGGGATTTTGAAATATTAAATTTTAGATACTTTTGTATCTTTTTAATGATTTTAGTTGGAATCCTTTTAAAAAACACTTTTTCATAGATCACCGATTGCAGACAGAACGATTATGCGCATTTTCACGGTTGTCAAGGGCGTTTGTGCATAAAATTTCAGATGCTCTTTGTATCTTTTAACGGTTTTATTGGCCCTTTTAGAAAAATTTAAATTTTTTTATAGATCACCGATCGCAGAAACCACGATCATGCATTTTTTTTTATTGGTTCAAAACATCACCACCGACGCGAAACGACTGCGATTATCTTCTTCAACACTTTTCGATGTGACTTTGATTTAAGGCATGTAGCACCCAATTCACATGTTTCACGAAATCACCACCCAATGCTCAGTGTCCTCCACTTGATTTTGTGACAAACATCGCTTAATTGACCACCATCAGCGTTCGCGTAACAAGAACCACAAAAAAAACAAAAACGAACAAAACTCAAGCTAAGAATGTACAAAAAGCCGGGTCAAGCTGCACAATTTTCTACCACACAAAATTCACTACCACTGAGAGAGAGCGGAGAATTTTTGTTGTCGAGAACGATACACGAAATGGGCAACCTACATAAGTGACGATCGCTTTTTTACTGAAAACCATTTGGCGGAGGAGTCCGAGCTGTAGTCGCGTTTTGCCTCTGCTGCCTTAGTGCCCCGATCACCGGCTGTTATGATGTCGTCTTTGTCGTCGTCGTAGTCGTCGATCGTCTCGTTTTCTGTACGATCGTGGTTTAATGAAATAAAAAAAAATTAAACACCAGCGTACTTACATCCAAAAGAGATCCAACATGAGGACTGAGGAGACGATCGACCGACCAACCAATGTTGTTGTGTTGGTGTTGGCTTGGTGCGGCGTGTGTCTTTTGGTTTGAACTTTATGTTTGCGAACATCACCAGCACCACAAGATCCCAAAAGACCCCCAAAGGCAGATTGCGGGTTGTTTTCCTCTCGCTCTTTCTGTCTCAACATCTGCTTGTTATTTATTTTTGCAGTTCGACGTTGTTGAGTTCTAGAATCCGTGGATGCGCTTTCTTCCTTCTTCTTTTCGAACTTCAGTGACTCCTTCGCTGAGGAATTGAACATTTTTGTGTATCTTTTGCATTTTGTTAGGTTTCTCACTCGACGCCCCATCGGTTGGATGTTTGAACATGGACATCAACAGACCCCCAGCTCTTGCCCCAGCACCCTCAGTAGGCCCGATGACGATGATGATGATGATGATTCAACAAAGCAGAGGGTAAACAAAAATACAAAAACAAAACTAAAACAATCTGCAAGAGAAAAGGTGACTTGGTGTTGATGTTGACGGTCAGAACCTGGGGGATCAAAGAGTTTGTTTTCCAGTAAAGAGACTGCTTTTAGCATCTCTGGCCTAAAGTGCCATGGTTGATGATGATCGTGTATAAATATTGGACGTGGTTTATGTTGTTGTTGTGTTTTTTTTCACGTCTTAGTTGTACAAACACAATGTTAGTCATTGCGTTTACAAAAAGTGGTATGTAAGGTAACATACGAACGAGTGAACAAAGATGAACTGCAGAACATGATCTCTTGATCTTGCGACAACGATCGCTTGTTCTCTTTACGTTTTACTTGTTCTCCAGATAAAAGCTTTTTCCTGTGTGTAGAGCTTCTGTTTCGGAGTTATCGGAGATTTTATTTCGGAATGATTGACTAGAACTAGAGCTGATGGAATGATCAGTTCCTTAGAAGTTCATAATGCTCTGATTCATATATATTATTCTAGTAACTGTCTATTATTACTCACATTCGCATGATGTAGATAGAGATACAGATATAAAGATATGAATGAATTTAAATTTTAACTCAGCAAAATTGCCTTCTGTTGATGGAGATCTGTGACAAATAATTTCGTATCTGGAGGATAGACGTTAATTGGTAAAACGCTCAGAAATAAAACCACATGGCTATCTACAGATACATAAACGCGGATCGACAAGCGAATATCCATCCATCAGGAGGTGGATTAGGCGCTTTCATTTTATCATGTTATACGCTTTGGGAAGAAGTTGTTACTACGTTTTGGTGTTTAGGAGATGGGCCACTTCAAAAAGTGTGAAAACCAAAAGAATAAAGTATCAGCGGAACCATTCGGGACTCAGTAGAATTTAAAACAAGCGCGGGACAAGCGCGGAGCAGTAAAACCAAACATCGACATCTTACGCCAAAAAGGGTAACATCAAACAAACTTTTGACTGATTTTTACAATAAACGGTGTCTAGGCTAAAACAAAGTTAAAATCAACTATATACATGAACATCTCCAAAGAGAAAGATTAAATATTCTAGCAGTACAGACGCACAAGACAACGTAATGAATGATCCAAGATATTGACGCTGTCCGGATTACGAAGTGGATGCATTTCTCTGTTTTGTGACATTGCAAGACCAGACTTTGCACGCCAGAGAAAGGCATCAATGGTATCATTCTGTTTATCTTAATGTTTTATGGGTTGCCGATCATCTCTGCAGGAGATGTCAACGCATTTGTACCATGATATGGATGTAGCCCTAATGGTAAAGAGAATGATTAGTAATGCTTTAGCCCAGCAAATATTCGAATCCCAGCCAACAAATTTGATACTAAAAGAAACGTCGAATCGCCGGTTTAAGCATCAAGCGATATCACGGATGTCAAGGTGTTTGGATTGAATGGCTCAGACCAGTGTGTAGAGACGTATCTAATGGAATGCTGCGTAAGAAGACATTTGTTCCATTCTTTATTAAAAAAGCAGCTTCCAACAAGCAATGATTCAATAAACAATGCGAACAGCTAATAGCAGCTAAAAAAAGTTTTAAAATTGGCACACCTAAGGAAAATGAATGATCCAACAATAAAAACTACAAATAATGCTTCCAACAGTAGAGTAACTAAAATATCCGGATATCCGGAAGGTTCCCAGATACTTAGGTCAACGGCAAAGTTAGTCTGTAACTATTTAAGCCACTCTTTAGCCACTCGACTTCCTCAGGACTGATGGATTGTTAGCTACGACACAAGAGTACTTATCCCTAAATGTTTTCAGAAAATTGAACACTAAATCTGGAAGAAGCGGAGCCACCGAAACACAAACTCATTATCAAAACTTGATCAGATAAAAGTCTGCCTGAAGAACGGAACCTCAGCATCGTTTGACAAAAGAGGAGACCATCGAACTGCGACATCTATACAGAGGCATAAATCTCCTCAATATCGCCAACAAGATTCTAACTGACGCAATTCGTGAACCGTTTACAACAACCTGATCGGTCCCGATCGCCGCGCCGTCGATAATAACATCAGAGCGACGTTTGCTAGTATACAGAAGAAATATAGGGTTTACTTGGCAAGGCCACGTAAATTCCGTCAAAAGAACACACAATATTGACGAATGGGACAAAATGTTACGACAGCTACCACTTTGACTTTGTCTACCTCGGGGCCGCTATTAACACTGGCCATCTGACATCTGGTCAGAAATCATACAACCGCTGTTTCTTCGGGCTAAGAAGCCAATTTAGTAAAAAAAAGTCCTAAATCGAATTACTTAGTAGATCTTATAAAGGACCCTGGCCTGCCTTGTCCTGCTCTACGGGGCTGACAAGGTGTCAAAAGCGCACAAGGTTAGGTTAGGACCAGAAAAGGTCCGTTGTGATACCACGTGGATCCGTCGACTTTCCTGATATTCGTTTGCCCATTTTAACCATTCCGAGCTAAATATAAGGCAGAGGTGGTTTCTGACATTAATATTAGCCAGCTCACCTAGATTGTCAATAAAGTAGTACCTGAAGTAGCCGGAGTTTTCTGTTGTTGGGGAGAGCTGGACAATATCAGAAAAGGTGAGCAATACACTCCTCTTTCTCTTCGCCCAAGCTCTGCAGAAGTTATTGCTACAGGGGACTAGCCTTTTCGCATGTAGGCCTAGTGGTCATTTAAGATGGCTAGGAAATGTAGAGCGAATGGAAGCCAATACTCCGGGCAACATAGTCTGCGTCGTTATACATAGGTAGGAACCGACCTTAAACAACTTAAAATGCGGAGTTAGAGGCAGTTAGCTAAGTAGCGGGATAATTTCAGATTCAAACTGGTGAAGGATGAGGTAAACCTCGGATGGTAGCACTACTTAAGTAGAAGAAATTTCACGCTTGTCGACAGGAATTGTTCTGTCCCTGAGGGCCTTGTGCACGTGGCACGCATTTATTCAACTAACCACTGATATATCAAAATCATAATAGAATGAACTTCTAGTATCAAGGTTTACAAACAGAGTAAATATCTACAAGTATCTCAGGGCGGTGTTTCTTTTTTTATGTCGCAGCGTGCTTAATACAAGCAACATCTACGAGCAGAGATGTGACTTTGCATATTATTATGCTCATTGGGTGCAAGGGCTCATCATTTAGTTCAAGCGTTAGTGAAATAAAAAATATATATACATCACTTACTATAGCTTATACCTTAGTAATGAGAATCTAAGCCTCGGTTAGGTTAGGTTAGGAAACGGAAGAGATAAGATAAGATAAGATTGATAAATTCAATTTGTGAGTCCATCAATTGTTGATCAATAGTCACAACTTTCGCCACCATCGACCTTTGCTTTGTAGATACATTTTTCGATATATAGCGTACACCTACTTCACCAAATCCCTTATAAAAAAGATATCTCGAACAATAAACCTTTCACCAATGGCATCCACTCACATCCGCCTATGACATAAATCGTCAAATCATTTATAAATCAAACTAAATTCGAGCGCGCGCAAACATGTCAAATTTGATTCCAATTCTCAGTAAACAACAAGACCAAAGTAATAAATTTCAATTAAAGTACCCCCAGATGACATCTTAAATTCGTCCGATCCACCAATTCTTGCCGGTGTCCGAAAAAGTAAAAAAAAATTGTTCATGTCTTAGTCCGCCTGTCCGTCCGACGAGTGTTCTTAAACAATCCGACCTTCATGGTTCGATTGAAACAAAAAAAAAATCGACGTCGCCGCCGCCGCCATATGATCCGATTTCCACTTCTGGTCCATGCTCAAATTGAATTCTGCATTTCGTGGTTTAGACCCGAGAACATTGGTCCATCGTTAATAAATTTTGCATGCGAACAAGACTCCAGACGTTATATCATACAATTTACGTAATAAAAGATAATTTATCTGAATGTTTGCGGATCATTCGCTTTCATTGGCGCATTAAAACAAGCGCTCACACTCGAGAACAAAAATCAAAATGTTTGCATTTGAATTAATAAACCCCCAGACAAAGGCCAGCGATAAAGTGAAAGAGACTATGATGACGAAGAAAACCGCCCGTCCGCCAGAAGATCATGATCATGGCGAGTAGGAGAAGAAAAATGATGCGAGGACAACGAACAACTACTACCACAGATACACCGTCAAGACAATGTTATTGTTATTAATTTCGTACAAGGCCAAAGTGACATTTTTCGGTTTATTGTACGTTTCCCTTCTTGTTACGAGCTTGTCGCTGGTGCTCGATGTCCAATCGCCGTTGCATGTTACTTTCGGAGTTTACAACTTGCCAACAATGAGAGTGGAAGAAAGCAGCGCGGCACTTTAGAAAGCCCCCACAGAGGGTACTTTCAACTGGTCGTGGTATTCCATATTCCATTCCACCAGCAGCAGCACCATCAAGTGACCCAAGACACGAGCTGTATCTTTGGGATACATCTCGCCTAATGATTGTTCTGTCCGATTATTTGCTTGATCATTTTCTTAATGGGGAGAATTTCCTATTAGAGATATGATACGTAGATACAATTGTGCGGGAGGGAGCAACCGCCAGATACCCACTTGAAGGTAGCACCAATGCTTATGTAATAATTCGATTGAAAGTATTTGAAAGGTAAGAACATCGTAAGAGATACTCTGCCAAGAGCCGAAAAAAAAAACAAAAAAACAGTTCAATGATCTTGTGATCTGATTTTTTTTTCGAGGATCAATTGTATGATCGTGTGTGCGATTTTTTTGGTATTATTTGCTAAAGTGGAATGTACAGCTTGTATCATTTAATGGTTGTCATGTACTCCTTTGTGGTTGGATGTTGTTTTTTTGGGGGGATTCAGTATCAGTACGCATGTCATCGAATGACACACATTGAGAGATACTTTTTCTTGCGTTTTTTATTTTTTAGCGAGATGTTAATCGATGGACATTTCATACAAAAATAAAGAGTTGATGTAATGGCATGGCTGTACTTGCATACGAAATGCAAACATGACTTGTCAAGTATCTGCACGTTTGCTAACGTAACATATTTGTTGGCGAAAGAATTAAGGACTTGACCTCAATTTATACAACATTTTGTATCCTCGTTTATTGAAGGATGATTTTTTTTTGGAAATAACAAGCACATAGGATAAGGCTTGTCAGCTTTATGAAGAACCTGTGCAAAACTTGAAAAAAAGGTTTTTTAGACAAAAAATGCAAAAATAAAGATAACGAAGGGAATTTGTCGTTTGACTGGGAAAATCTTAGGTTCCGGATGGACTATGGAGACGAAGATTCAATCGAAGACTTCTTGAGCTGTACAGTGAATGTGTCCAGGTTAAAAAAAAACTCCACTTTGGATCTTTGATATGGCTAGCGAATGTAAACGCCAATACCAAAGAATTTTAGATACCTAGCCAGTTGGTAGGGGCAGTAGAGATGCACATATGTTGAAACTGATCTCGACCCACATGAACCCATGATGAGATTAGAACAGATCCAATATTTTATGCAACCATCTATACCTATCTCCACCCTGAATATGACTACTCAATATTTTATGGACCATCTTGGTGATTGGAATTAAGTAGGTAGTACAGGGTGGCCCACAAGTCTATTCCATATGCAAAAAATTGAAACCTCGTTTGTTTATAAATATTTTTGATTTTTTTTTGTTTCACACATTAGGCTTGTGAGATTTAGGATGGAGAACTACTACACGATCACACAGCGAACAAAAATTTTTAAATTATTTTTTGAAAATAGCCAGTCAATTATTTTTACGCAACGTGCCTACCGACAGTTTTATGGGGTTAGAAATGTTCCAACATCACCCACTATTCGTGCTGTGGTGGTCAAATAATTCGAGCAACATGGGAACGTTGGAGAGGTGAGGCGTTCGATCAGGCCTCGTTTTGGACATTCGATTGAAAACATCCATATCGATAGGGAAAGTATTGCAACCGATCCTGAAACATCGACACGACGACAGTCAACATAGTTAGGCATATCGAGTAGCACGATTCATCGGATTTTGAGAAATGATCTGCACCTATACGCTTACAATATCCAGATCATTCTGGGTGACCCAGAAAAACCCCTGGAGAACTGCATAAATGTCCTAATTATCGCCGAAAATGGAAGAATTTTTGGAAAATTTTATGATGACCGACGAGGCGCATTTTCATCTGAGCGGATTCGTGAACAAGCAAAATTGCAGATTTTGGGGCACACGGAATTAAAAAATTCGGTGAATTTGAATGGCCGTCGCGATCGACTGATCTGTCTTTTGTTATGGGGTTACAAATACAAATTTTTGGCGTAAGAGGCTTGTTAGTACCCAGGGCCTAGCTTTCTCACAATCATTTATGTGTGTGTGAACTTCTTGCTCGATGGTGAGACCTCCTGTTTTATGCAGAATCCGAACAGGTAAGTTGAGAAAAGCTATACTTGACAATTGATACTACTCGCAAGATTTATCAGATCATCACGGGAGGAGGGCCAGTGAATTATTTTGGTGTTGCTACGGCTGGGAATCAAACCCAGACCTTCTACGCGGCAGTTAATCGCACTTAGCATCGCGCCACTGAGTCCCCTTTTTTATCGGGTTACCTGAAGGAAATGGTTTAAATTTACAATCCACAGGAGCTGAAAGGAAACACAACATTCGCCGAGAAATCGCTCAAATCATGCCGGTAACACTTTAATTTAGGAAAACAGGGGAACAGACCACAATGAACTCTTCTCATAATATCTTGCTCCATAGCCTATATCGGCGAATTACTTTAGAAATATACCAAAGAAGGACCAATCCTACAGGATAATCTAGCATTCCTACTTTCATTAGTCTTGAACAAGGCAGGAACTCTCTAAATCAAAATTCATTTACCCGTGTAGCCTAATACTGGAGGATACGCTTCAGTTCAGTTTCGAGGGAGCTCATCGGAATTTTACCATTTGGACAATGATGAGTGCTATTTTCATGTTCATCTTCATCTTTATTCTCGATCGAAATTCATCCTGAATTGTGATATTCGAATACAGCTTAGTGGTAATGATACTCGAAAACAGCTCTGTAGTACTAAAAAAAACGAAATATCTAACAGGGCATACAGGAGCTCAAACCTAGCTTCAGTTGTGTGCTAAGTTATTAAATTTGCTACAAAGGAGAGGACCTCCTGTTTAATGCCAAATCCGGATGTTAAATTTGAGAAGATTTTCGTGAAAGCGGTAATCATATGGGTTCGTCAGACTTACGCAAGGAGCGGAGCAGTGAAAAAACTTTGTAACTTTCGGGATTTGAACCCGCGCTTAGTAGTCCAAGGCACTAACCACTAGACCACTGTACCCACCAACCGTAATGAACAGTCCTCAGGAAAGAGTCCTCAATGCCATACATTTCCGCACTCTCAAACCTACTTTAATGCCACTCTTCGAGCAAAAAGCAGATCAGACTGCCCTTTGAAAACAACTTAGATCGTCCTTAACCTGGATTCGACTACTTTTATTGAACGCGTATCCAGTACCTTGACTTTTTGTCCAGGTACTGCATGAGATATTCCCCTGAAATGGACAGAAATGAAAATAAGGGGGTAGTGTTAACCTGTGCTCGCCTTAAGCCTAAGATATCGAAACTGATATATTCCCAACTTCGTATTGCCAGAACGAATGCATCTTCGGTAGATAACCCTGAATTCCGCACTTAACTTGATTGGTTCCCAATCATATTCCTTTCCAAAAACAACTATAGAATGATCATAGAGTGAGCTTAACGGGGTTGAAATTCTGCCAGGTCGAAAACCACACTGCTCATCTCCCAACCTGAATTCGACCACATATCTTGAACGTGCTTTCAATAAACTGAAGCCTATGAAATGTGGGTGTTGTTGGGTCTGTGAGGATCAGGTATGCTTTTGGGCATATCTTTAATCCGCGATTGGATGGGAGTTTTTAGTGATAATGTTTTTTTGGGGTCCGAAGGAACTACTCTTGAACATGACCAGACAAATTTAGTCGGTCTTACTCAATTCATCTCAAGATGACTACTTTAAGGTAAAGGCATTCTCGTATCACGCTTTTATTTTACTCCACAGATATTAGATAAGGTCAACTTAGAGACGTCAATCGAGCAGCTATTTACCTAACCTAACCTAATTCGTAAATGTTAATTTCGAAGCTGATTTCTTGGCCATCCAAAGGCAACTGTTCAAACACTGAGCGTTATTCCCTTCGCCTCAAAGAGACTGAAACAACACGTGAGAGATGAGGCCCTGTACCTCTAGTTTGGTAGACGATTTCGCTGGCGTAGCTCCATCTACAGGTGTCGTCGTACTTATTTATTGTGACTGATGAACGATGCAAAGCCATTATCGAATTTTTTTTCTGTCACAAATTTGTGAATTTGAACTGGACGACATATAGTTCCAACAGGACGGTGCAGTCGCAGGTACAGCTTACGCGACAATGAACATTTTAAAGGATCCGTTTCCCGATCGTCTAATATCTCATCATGACAAAATGACGCCCGATTTGACCGGTTAAGACTTCTAGCTTTGCGTTTTTTAAGCCTCGAGTTTATGAGACTCTAGAAACTCTAGAGAGAGAGAGAGGGAGAATATACTACAAGAGTGAGAGAACTATATTGCCCTCAAATGGTCATCAGTAATGGAGACTTCATCTTGAGCGATATAAAATCAAAGTCCACGTAAACATGAACAAATTTTATGTCGTTTAATTTTGGAGATACAGCAAAACAACATCCTCTGAGCATTTTTGGGTCACCCTGTATACTCATGTAGCGTTTTCTTTTTATTGGCAAAATATTTTGCAAAACAAGTTGTTTGCAGAAGCTACCTAACATTCTATCATTACAAGATGCTTAATTTGTCAACCCTGTGAAACGAATAGCTACGATGGTCTCTTAGCATTCAGGATCAATTTTTTTTCTTTTTTTTTTCAAAAACATCTCTACATAAGCCAGGGATAAAAGACTCGAACAATCCTAAGTTGTATTTTGTACAGCCAATGGTTTCGTTGTGTTAGGAGAAAAGTGAATGAAAGTTGACGAAACTCAGCAAGAAGTTATTGGCTACACAACTATTGTATCTGTGTCATAGCGAGCTTAGTACAAGCAACATCCGCCATAACAATCTATAAAGGGTGTTTTGTTTAGAGGTATAAAACTTTACAATGGAATACAACAAACATGATTTTTTTTAAATTGACATGAAATTTACTTCATTCGAAAGATAATCGGACGTAGTCTAATCTGGAGGTCCAATTTTCGATTACTTTTTCCAACATTTGTGGTCGTAAATCGGCAATATCGCGGCGAATGTTTTCCTCTAAGTGGTCAATCGTTTCGGGCTAATCGGCGTAGACTACCGACTGCACATATCCCCACAGAAAATAGTCAAGCGGCGTTGAATCGCACGATCTTGGCCAATTCACAGGACCAAAACGAATTTATGCTCTCACGGAACGTTTCCTTCGACAAATCAATTGTGGTACGAGCTGTGTGACATGTTGCGCCGTCTTGTTGAAACCACAACTCCTGTTCATCATGGTTGTTCAATTGATGAATGAAAAAGTCAGTAATCATGGCTCTATATCGGTCACCATTGATTGTAACGTTCTGGCCACAGTGTTTTTGAAGAAGTACGGACCAATTATTCCACCTGACATCTGTACGACGCGACGTCTCTGTGGATGCGTATTATCATTTAGAGTAAACGTGGTGCGAAAACGTTCCATACTTAATCGAATTAATTGCTCTGATGGATAGTGCGCGATACGTATTTCGAAAAGAACCATGATTTTCAAAATAAATTTGCACAATTTGAAAGAGCTGTTCAGACGTCAGTCTATTCATGTTGGAATGCCAAACTAAGCTAAAAATAAATCACTTGACAGCTGACAAAATGGCCGCCAGTTAAAATAGTGTTCCCAACTTAAAGTTATATACCTCTAAGAAACACACCCTTTACTACTCGGTGGATTAATCAGACCTATGTGAGAGGAAGTCTATTGAAAAACAATATTCGTCTTGCTAGGGTTGGGAAACGAACCCAAAGTACTGACCCACCGGTCTCTAAAGCCAAAGGTTATACATACAAAAAAGCATTCTACTAAATTTTGACCGTTCACAAAGCACGTATCTGCAATGTGATATCTGACGTGATGAGGCGCAACAAAAATCATTCGAACTAAAGCTTCAATGCCTCTTCAGTCTTCATGTTTCATTCTGCACACAGTTCTGTTAAATTCACAAAAAATAGGCCTTAATTAAATGCAAACACAGGTGATGTGAAGAGTCTAAAAAAAGTCGCAATTTTGTAAGCAAATAAGGAAATATCGACAGATGAACTGATGAAGTCGAGTGTATGTTAATTTATCGACATTGACAAGCCTGCAATGGATGGCTCTGTTCACAACACGACCAAAACCCAAACGAATGCAATGAAAAAGGCAAAAAAAATAACAGTTTTAGCCTGAATAAGCACTGGGCCAGTGGGTCAGATAAGGTTTGATACCATCGCTTAAAGGTTATAATTTACAAAATACTCACAAACACACGCACAAATTTTTAATTGACAAACAAAAATTAAAAGACTCAGCAAAGTGATTGACATTTATTAACAGCCAAGTGGTTGTGGTGGCTGACCATCGATTAATCAGAAAAAAAATTTAAAGCGAAAGTGTGCACGGAAAATAAATATTCCAAAAGGCTTAATCCAACGACTTTTTATATTTATCTTTCAGATTGTTATCTGTCACTTGAGCGTGACATGTACGATTTTTATAGATTTCGGAACTTGAATTCCTTTTATGCCAATTAGACCGGTGAAGATGCTCGCAAGCATAAAACTCTTGATGCGGTAGTGCTACTTTGATTTTTTTTTGGGTAAATATTGTGCTCCTGCAGCCGGTATTTGTTTGAAACTGAAAGTTAAGAAGGTTAAGTAATATGATACTTAAATTGTTGCCGCTGATATATGTACATGTGGGTATATGCGGTTCCAGGAAGTGAGCAAAATTTTGAGATTTGGAACTGTGTGTGACTGAAGTTGATGAAGACTACGAACTTTAGAGGTTATAAAAATTATTTTTTGCCAAATTGATTGACCTGTAGATAGTATAGATACGTTTGGCAAAATAAATACCATTAGACATTTCAACTTTTGTTATAAAACGAACACAGAATCGTGTTTCATTCATATCTCGCATCTTGTAAAACAATTAAGCAAGGTTCGGTGGTGTCTTGAGCCTTAGTGAAGGCACTTTTCAAGCACATCTGTATGGTTTGGACGATAATATAGTAAACAGAAATCCATGCTTTTTGCAACAGGTAGCTATAGTAATCTGTATCTCGTGTTATATACGTTCCATGCACATTATCCGGAGCATTGCAAAACAACATTGGAATGTCATATCCCCAAAAAGGATCAGGACAAAACAAATTCTGCTAAGCTTATCTTTGGTCATCTGCCAAATGTAAGCATGCTATTCGAAAAATTGTAAAGAAAACAAAATGATTTCAAAAATCACGACGCATGATAAATTTCATGCTTCGTCGAAACTGGTGTCCGGCATTCAATAAAAAAAAACAGTGCTCTCTCGGTTGAGTTCTAGAAGGCTTTCTACAAGCTAACCATAGTGGGTATGCGAAAACATGCTGTTTATGATTTATGAAATAAATTATGAAAAAAACGGCCCCAAAAATTGGGAGGAACAGACAAATGTATACAGACGAAATGTATATATTGGGAATGTCGAAATATCTTGTTCAGATACTTTTTCGAAATTCTTTACGGTTTGACCAAAAACATCGTTTTTCTGAAAAGTGTCCTTGAACTTATATTAAAGGCATCGACAAAGAGCTCATAAAAAAAATGCATTATTTTCGATCAGAATTTTAGGACGGACTTTCAAACGTCTTGTGTATGACATATGGTATAGGAAAGGGCACAACCACCATAGCCCACAAAAAGTCGGTGGGAGTTCAAGTGATTTATTGACGAAATGTATATACGAGCATTAGCGAAAATGTATATATATAAGCATTAGCGAACTATTCCCATCAAAACTTCATTCGAATTTGATTAATTTTGTAGTGAAAATCGGTTTCTTAAGAAAACGCCTCCAAAAAGGTGGCTAAATACTTTATTGCCCGTTTTCACAGTACGAGCTTAAGTGTTGATCCAGGGTTGTCTTTCTAGGGTTAAGCATGCAAAAACTTCTAAATATTAGAAAGCCTTTAAATTTATCGTTTCGCCAAATACATCCTTTTCTTATGTTTAGGAATAGTGCTGCATCTCCAGAATGTATGCTACTATTGCCATTGATATTCTATGCAAGTGGAGGGATGCTGATATCGGCTGGAGACTTTAGCATGCAAAATTATAAAAAGAAAAGGCGTCACACTATATAGCATTATTGCTAAGTCGGTACATTAAATTTACTTCAACAGTCGAGGAAATAAAGAAAAATATAAAAAAATAATGCACACTAGCAGTTTTAGATTGCACGCACATTCGGATAGAGTCACCAGGTTTGTATATTACAAAATCTGCGGTGTTTTTTTTTAATCTTAGCTGTGTGACGTTTAAAGGCAGCTTGAATGGAAAAATATTCTGGAAGGGAAATGTATTTTTTTTTTCTTAAAAATCTGTGTGACAGAGACTTAAAAATAACGGACATAGTTGCAAGCTGTCCGGGATCATCACATGATTCAAAAATGTTTAGCTATACTCTAGAATAAGAGCATGTTTTGAAAGCGGTGAATTCGGTAATAACATTATAGATATGGCGGATATCAATGCAGAAGCTATATCATGGCACCTTTTTTAATGATTCAGAATGACACTCAATCCATGGCTTAGTTAAACCACCCTTAAATTTTGATCCTGCAATCCTACGCATGCTTAGCTAAACCCACACTTAAGCTCGCACTGTGAAAACGGGCATATTGCTATGTATCTGATGCTGAGACACTTTTTCTATATTCCTGACAGTTTGACGAAAAACTACGATTGTTTAAAACGTGGCAGCGGGCAGATTTTAAAAATATTTGCACTTGTCCTGCTTTATCAAACAGAGTCTATATATCAATTATCGAACAGAGTCTATATATCAAATTTCTTTATTCTAACTCAAAATTTAAGGCACGAAAATCGGTGGGGCATACAGTCCGGCAGACGGACGGACAGACATGGCACAATCGACTCAGCTAGCTATTCTAAATCGATCCATATACTTTAATATCGAAATTATTTGTCTGTGCTACATACTTAATGTCGATATTGATTAACCTATGGGATGGGGTATAAACAGGGGGCAGTGCACTACCCGATATTGTTTAAAATTTATACATCTGATCTGGTAGGTTCTCTTAGACACGCTGTAGCGTACGCAGCTGATCTGTTGGTGTACAGATCAGGTCCGTCAACCAGGGTCATTAACATACCTTAGCAGCATGACTTCAATCACAAATCGGATCTAGCATACGGCTTGATCAATTTCTACATTTCAATACGCCAAGATGCCAAGGAGACTTACGCTCTGTCAAGAAGATTGTTTCAAAGAAGTAAACTTGATTCAGGGGTGAATGTCATATGCTACACCTTCCTTTTAAGGTCAATCATCGCTTACGGTTGCCTCGTGTGGTTCAATGTACCAACGCAACTGGAGAGCGCGAGACAAATGGCTGATCCGTGATGGGAACTTCGACTATGTTTAGGAAATCCCACGCTTTAGCACGGCGATATCGGATAGCGATCAAATCGAAACTGAAAGACAGTACACCGATTTCGGTGGCTAAATAATTGGGAAAGTGACTTAGCGCTTTCCCAAGTCCTCCTTAAGTTTAGTTTTGAGTTCGACTAGATAGATTATGTCATTTAGAGTGTCTTGAGGTGTGGCTGGGACAGTCATAATAGAAAACTGCCGAGCTGTCTGATGCTTAAGCATAGTCAGCGTAATGGATCTCCATGATGACTGGAGGGACCCCCAAAGACGTGACGTGATTATAATTCTGATAAAGTGAATTACTTAAGACAACTTAAAGCGAAATAGGTCGTAATCGAATCGCGATGAGCCGGCCAAATCGGTGGCAAAGTCAGGAAAGAATTCGAACCAGTACATTACAACTGGGCCGTCTGAAGAAAACAATCACAATGATGGGACCAGCTTCGGCCAATAGAATTCAATCGGTAATAATAGAATAGAATCGGTAATTTACCGAAACAAAGCTCAATCTCATATTTTTCATACCCATTTGTTCCCTCTCTTCTTCGTGGTCGAGAATTTGAAGGAAGTGTTGTTGAACCATTGTCCCATCAATCACTGTGAGTAAGTTCAATAGGCGGTACACGGGATAACACCGTCATCGCATTCCGCGGACAGTACGACGGGCAGAATGGATCGAATAGTAATGCAGGACGATGCCTTGGAACCTGTACCCCAACGAAGCGTTTGCGCTATCGTATTATAGCCGCAAACCCAAATGGTTTCATGGAAAAGAGTAGACGTCCTCCGCCATTGCTTTGGGTCGGACAGCAAAAACGACAACCCTACAACAAAGCCCCAACCCTGATATCCAAATTCGATGGTTAAGAGAAGATTGTCTCTTTCTCCCAACGCTAAAGCAACGGATGAGCATCCGAGGTGTTTAAGTGGACGGCTACGTATAAACACTCTCGCCACAACAAAAACACGGTCACGGACACCAAACACACATCATGTCCGTAACATGAAAGACAGTCCAAAGACTAATGTCAATGTGACCAATGTGTCAATGTGTCATACTGTCCGACAGCTGTCAAACCAGCCAACAGCGGTCCAAAAGGACAATGACACATATCAGAAACATCCGAGTCACGAACAGCAAAGACTCGGGGACTCCCAACTTAAAAATTTATTTATTTGTTAATTCTTGTCGGTTTGAAGGTCCGGAATTTTCGTTTATTTATCCAAAGAAAAATTACGTAGCGTCCAAAAAAAAAACAAGTCCTAAGTTTCGAAACCATTCCGCAAGGTGACAAGGTCCAGCCTCTCGTAGCCTACCTATGTTGCAAATCTTTGTGTAAGTGATCTGTGTTTTACACTTTGCTGGGAATTTTTTTGTAGCAATTTGGAACACCGTCAACAGCATCATTCCCAAAGTAATGCAAATCTGCAATGAAATAAACAAATGAAAGCAGAAGGAGCTGGAAATCCTGGTTTATAAGAGGTTTGATGACACAATCTGAACTTACAAACGAATGCCCTAAAAAAGATGGTACCATTCGGGATTCTCACCCTTCCAAGGCTTTAACAAAACGTATTCTATGTGTCTTGGAGAAATCATCGGCTTTTACTTCTGGGGAAAAGGTCATGGCGTTACGGTAACAGTTACTAGTAAAGGTTTCCGCAGCATGATTGATAAAACATGTTCAACCCACAATTGGATGATTTGGGCTTCGTAGGATGAGGTCGTTCTGAACAATGTCGCTCCTAATACAGATACCAAGCATGGAGAGTTTTTCGGTTTCGACTATGTCGAGTGTCATCCATGGTTCAGCACAAATTATCTCAAAAAATAAGGTAAGGGGATCACTTTACAATGCCAATTCCTTCTTTAAATCTTTGACCGCCTAGGTGCGTAAAGAGCACTCAATAAAAAATCGATTGCCAACGTCCAGTTCTCCGTTGCGTTACAAATTGTTGAACTACATTCGTTTACCCTATTTTCCATTCCAATACAAATTCGTACACAACAAACAATGAGTTCAAGCCATCAAAAAAAAAAATGCGTTGCCAGCGAGATGCATAAAAATACTACGGCGTACATTCAACTTGGTTTCAAGCCTAGTAGATACCTATCGTCGAATCGACGAAAAAAATGCGAAAATAAATATAAAACAAAATAAACGTGTGCACAAGTGCAATGTGCATATACGAACGAATTAAAAATTGGAAACTTCCATATTGCACACTTGATTGCATCCCAGCGTGCACCTATAGATACTTTGTTCTGCGAATCGAAAAAGGAAGATATTTCCAATGGAACAGGTGTATTTGTTTCCATTTTTTGCTCGCTACAGTAGACCGCCATCGTGCCTGAATGCTGCATTAAGCAAATTCCCTGAGTAGAAATACACAAGGATATGATATCCAATACTAGCGATATAGTCATTGGTGGATGACCAAGACCGTCTATGGTATCTGGGTGATTAGTTACTTAATGGATACGATTAATAGTGTTATTACGTTGATCTACGTCATTAGATTGTATACGAATTAAGATAAAATAAGGAAGTAACTTAAGCAAAGGTATCTAATGAATTTGTACTTACTGAGAGAGGTGTATAAAAAAAAGGAGCATTGTGTTGTGAGACTCACCTGTAAAGAGAAAAAGGAAGAAGAACGTTGGTAATTAATGATGATAGGAATATTGTATTTTTGTTTGCTTAATAAAAATAAACCCTCAATTAAGAAGCACTACACTATAGTGACATTAGATATGGATAGATTGAATGTACTTACAGACAGACAGCATGCAAGTAGCACCTATATTTCAATGCAGATGCAATCCATTATAAGCTGAGAAAAAAGACCACCAGGGATGGTAGTTGATGTGTCTTATACAAGCGGAATTGTGTACATCATGGTACAGAAGTCAACAGAAATTGTAATTCCGAGGATAGTACTGATTTTAGGAGACGCATTTCAACAAAAGATATTTTTATTTATGGAGACATGAAATGTGAAAAGGAACCAATTCTAGGTAATGGTGGTCTAAGTAACTGACTAACCGCAGGTAATATAGACAGATCTGGAAGCTTTGCTACAACGAAACAGACTGGTATGGTCATGGTATGTTATAGAAACGTAAGAAAAAAGGTCTTCCAATAGGGACTACCGAAGTTAATGACGGTCATATTGTTAAAACTACATCTGTCAAATTGGCTGACATTTATTCAGTCTGTAATGCCAAATCACAATGGATGGACAACAACACGCACAAATGATAAAATTGTTCCATCAACATTGGTGTTCTACCCGGCCAACGTTCCGCTCGCTTCTCCCATTTAACGGTCGTCCTACCTAGAGGAGGTTCAGTAAACAATAAACCAACACCCGTACGTCGACGAAACGCAAGATCTGCCTAAAACATCGCCGATATCCGTGAGAGTGTACAAAAGGCCGTCCGATGTAGTCGATTTCGCGTCGCTCACAAGAACTCAGCCTTTTGCAGAACACAACTTGGTTATAACTTGAGCCTGCACCCGTACGAAATTCAATTGACCAAGAAGCTGAAGGTTAACGACTATAGACAACGACGTGTATTCGCTCAATGGGTTCTGTAGAACTTGGGAGCTGACGATAACTTTCATCGAAAAATCATCTTCAGCGGTGAGGCCTATTTTTGGATGAATGGGTACACCAGCAAACAAATTATCCAAGAGCGTCCAATGTATCGCAAAAGTGTCACTGCTTGGTGATGATTTTGGGCTGGCGGCGTCATCTGTCCATATTTCTTTGAGAACGACGTTGGCCGGGCCATGTCCACCAACGGCGAGCGCTATAGGTCGTTGATTACAAACTTCTTTTGGCCTGAATTGGATTATATGGACACCAACCACATGTGGTTTCAACAGGACGGCGTTACTTGCCACACAGCTCACGCCACATTCGAAATTTTGCACGAACGATTTGAGCGAATGGTCATCTCACGTGGAGGCGATGTGAACTGGCCACTGAGATCGAGCGATTTGCTCCGTTAGACTTTCTCTTGTGGGGTTTTTCAAAGTCGGAGGTCTATGTGAATAAGCCACAAACCGCGGCCATTGGTCAAATTCAGCCTGATTTATGCGCCAGAATCATGGAAAATTGGACATTTCACATGCGAGCCACCGAGAGATGCCGCAGCGGACATTTGAACAGGAAGTTAAATTTTCAGTTTACACAATGGCAAACGTTAAGGGACCACTCAATATGGCCTTTGAGAACATCGATTGACGCGACCAGCGTCCTGCAGCAGTAAGCACCCTACCTCCCTCAGAGGCAATCAACTGAACTACCAATATCCAATCACAGATGATCTTGCAGGAGGTTTACCGATGCATCAACAGTCTGGACACCTCCAAGGCTGCCTACATCAAATCAAGCTGGCAAGTAGATTAGGGTCTTGCCAGTCAAGGAATAAAAATCGAAGACATCCTTGTTAAAACTGGTGGTATTCTGCAAGAAGACAATAACCGTGTTGATACTTCAACGACTATGCTGACAAGAAGAAGGAATGCATTAGGGTTCCCTTGTTGAACCTGCAGATTCGTCATGATGGCTTTATTGTCAATATGTTATCGCGAATTCTCCCAAAATTGGACAGCTTGAGACTGCTGGAACAGGGAATAGATGCCAAAATTAATTTTGAACTTCTAATTGAAATTCCTTAAGGACCTGCTGAACGAAAGCAGGAGCAATGAATACTACTAGGTGGGACGTTCTCTGCTGATGATGCTGCGTTACGATGCGTATCGCTTTTCGTCTGTGTCTATCGATGGAGACTTAGCATTAGCATTCTTTTGTCGACAGTTAATTTCTAGGTGCAATAACATCTGCTTGATTATGGGTCATAATATTCAACCCATTGAGCTATCTATGGAGACTACGGAGTTCGCTATGGTTTAGTCTCCCAAAAGTTTTATCGCACGCTTTTTTATTCTATTCCCTAGGTGGAATGATATTTTTGCTGGACCTTACCAGATGAAGGCGTGGAAGTCAAGTCTAAGACGATTATTTGGACGGGCTCATTAGCGCGATGGTTAGTAATTTGATCGAAAAGCCCGAGAAGTCCCAAGTCGCTCAAGTTCCTGACCCAAGATGGAGGCATTTATGGAACAAGTCATACTCTTGGCAGAGGACAACATTTCGTGATAAGTGGATTTTTGTCACGGTTGAACCTGCAGCTATTTGTCAGATCATTGAGACGGAAGGGCCATTAAGACATCATATTGGTGTGGAATCGAATAATCGCTTTAACCACTGCGCCCTATATCTATGGCTGACCTTAATAAATTTTTTAACAAAAATCCAAGTGGGGTTATAAGTTACATATCCTACCATGTAGAGTTTAGGGTACACACATATATGTAAATCAGGGTAAATGCTGGGTTTACACACATTATCAGATCGATTACGTTGCTGGTCAAGAATACAGAGTAGGAACGCATTCCCCTAGCAACGCGTCCTTGCTAGGGTCAGTCAAAGGTATCAAGCTGAAAGAAAATTGGCGAAGCTATAGAGTATGCTAGGAGAGATGAAACCGGTCTTCGAGGGGAAGACTCATGCCAGGTATTAAAAAATGAAAGCATCAGAAACACGGAGAAGTACATTTCCTCCTTAGTCAGTTCCTAACTGGGACCGACTGCTTCTGGGAATATTTTCGAGGAAACCTCTGACTGTTTAAACTGCAGAGAGATCCGAGAATATGAACAACGCGTATTATTTCCAGTGCCCTCGTTTCCGTATGGAGCAAATGGAACTACAGTCAAAAATCGGAGAAACATCAACCCCCGAGAACATTGTGCACCACATGTTATTATCGAGGTAGGTATAGGTAGGTAGGTAGAGGTGGCGGTTAAGCATGAAACCAAGTAGCACTGATGCACGGCATTGGGAGTTGTATGGGATCCCTAGTATAGCCGCATGGTCTCCAATTGGCCAGTGTCCAGTGATATCTGAGCGGGTTCTATTCAGGAGTTCGTTTGTTTTGTTCTTGTGGTAGGTAGGCTATATCTTCCTCGATATGAGACAATTTGTTAACCTTCTCCATTTGGAGGCGGCTTTAGCTTTATATGGGACACAGTTAAACAAGTTACAATCATAACATTGATGGAACTTAGACGACTGGGAAGAGTCCGAGAGAGTAACCAAGCACCCTCGGCATCCACTTCGCAAAAAAGTTTGAAAAAAAATCGCCTAAATGGGTAACTACCTCCCCAAAGTAATACCTTACGACTCGGGTAGAGTGGTTGAAGTGTGCAGGTGCATTTCCGAAATCGAACACTCATGTCTGTGAACCCTGCATGCACATAGCCCAGGGCTGCTAGTATCTTTTGAAGATTACACACCCCTTGCCGCAACCATGCAAAAAGAAAACTACTCCAGGGTATTATAAGACATGACCACGACTCTTGTTGAGGACAGAGGTCAATTCTGACACCTAATATACACCACCACCCTTTTAGACTGCCACATGTTCCTAAGATTTTGGGTAACCAAAACCACCACCAGGTGGCTGACCTCTTTAACAAACTGAGTCAAGCTGTCCACAAACAAGTCATGTCTCTTGGGCTTCTGCTTGCCGATCCTGAAGCTTCGCAACCAAATAAGAACACTCCCAAATGTCCCGCGCTTGTTAAAAAATGTCTAATTTTATGAAAATCCATACCTATGCTATGCTATTGGGATGATACCGGGTTCTACTGAAGATCAATTTATGAAATTAGTCATTTGGGTTTCTTAGCGATGAGTTTTTACAGCTATAACCACATTCACAGAGGATAAAAATTACACAATTTTTCGACTCATTGCAATGCCGTGGCATCTTCAATCCATCACCCGAGGACTGGTCTCCCAGGTTAGGGTACAAATGGGTTTTTATGGAGGGAAATACACATAGAGCTCCTTCAAACCTAACCTAGGTCAGCTAAAAAGACTATTATTTCATCAGACAACCGTCTGTACCTCTTGGCACCAGCCCTAAATCAAAAATATTTGCAAAATCCGTCAAAGATTAAAGTACCCGGTCGGTACCTTTAACCTTTTGATCCAAAGTTCATCGTTTAAGCTCGATGTAATCTTACTTATAATCTACTTGTCCAGCTTATACACTTTGAATATCCAAATTCCTTCTCCGTTTGTCATTTTGAAAAATCGACAGCTCAACAACCTCCATAATGCCTCAACCCAAATGCATTTCCTTACCAAATCGTAATCCCCCAATACATTCCCATTGGGCAACAGAGTTCACTTGGCCAAACATTTCTCAACTCTCGTTAATTATTAGGCAATTTGCAGTGGGTCCCAATACCGCTAAAAATAAACCTTATCTCCAGCTTATTGGCAGTAGCGAAATGCCAAATTAATTTCGCAAAAGAAAACTCCATACAAATGGTGCCGCTGTACAAGCTCAAACCCTCACCGCAAACATATCTATTTGACATCACGAAACATGATGACAACGGTGCACATAGGTAGCCCGCTATAACCTTCCGCGACCTAAGCGGGTGGAGCCAGCCAACCATACTAATTGGCATTTTAAGTATCATAGCATCGCCACAACCACTTTATTAATTACAAATTCGAGACATTTTATCATCGAAGTTGTGAAGATAAACACAACAAGGTAGGCTAGGGTGTAGGCAATCATGCACGCGTAGACTGTTCACGTTTAGCGCAGCAGTGGAGAGAGGTAGAAAAAAAAAGACCGTGTTCAGTCTTCGAGAATCAGCAGGTTCTTCATGAGCACCACTCAACATCAACATCCGTCGTGATGTCGAAAAAAAAAGATAGACCAACACAAACCGGTTCCATCCAAATGGATGCTGTGTCTCGTCTTAGGAGCATCATCATCATCATCATCAGCATCGAGCATGGTGCACATTGAACTTGTGCGATTCTGAATCGATCATGCACCTCCAGCTAAACCACACTGCGCGGTGGAGTGGTGCATCAGCACCAAAGTGTAGAGACACGATAGAGGTTCATAGATCCCTAAATGCCACAAAGACGAAATCGAAAACCATATCACCTGCTTCGTAGTCATCGCTGCTCTGGCACTGGTTAGATGAAAGTTGGTACAAGTGGATGGATGGTGGATTTCTGCGCGCTGGAGGAAGATGCACTTTTATCACCACAAGTGGAAAATAAATAAAACACAAAATGGAGACGAATCTTCTTCATAAGAACGATCTATGAGCGACATGATCTCATATTCATTTATGCAAAGATCCATTCGTAGTCGCATTTATGTGCGCTGAGGTTGAGATTGGGTTTAATCGTGGTTGTGGTTTCCTGTGAAATGGGATTTAAGCTAGAATCTGATCTCGTAAGAGTATAGGGATGAGACCTTGTTATTTGCGACTTTTTGAAAGGTGTTTAGGTTTAAGTGTCTCGGTTGAGTTTGCGATGTGGGTAATTTACTTTCATACTTTCGATGGCGATAGATACAGTAAGGGGAGAAGTTAGGGTCTAATCAGACGAAGCCCGTCGCTTTGACTAGGTTTTGCTATAAATTAACCTGAGTATTGATGATTCATTAGGATTGCTAATAGTACCTATCTGATTGCTCACGGGTAGTATTATTGACATATGTCTCAACATTTCATTGGCACAAAGATTTATCAGACACCGCCAATGGGGTCCTATTTCCTTCACTGTGGAATCTGGTAGTAAGCAAGCTCCTTTCTACAATTAAAATGGTAGGTTGCAAAGTGATTGCTGATGCTGATGGGGTGTCAATACCTGTAACAGGAAAGTACGTAGACACCCTTTAAGAGCTACTCCACAATGCAAATTTGGACTTGGCGCGGACCCCTTAAAAAACCGAACTCGTGGTTTTTAGCGGGCAGAAACTACAAAGTATCTGAGTATTGCCATGAACAAGATACAGAAATGGAATAGCAATTATAAGAAACGCGTTAAAAAATCGATCGTATCACTTTAGTAAAGGACAGTTGGGCAAAATCAACAAAGGACCTGCGTCTTGACTTCGACAAAAAAAGGAAGAAAGTGCATACTTGAAAACTACAGGCTCATTGCTCTACTATTCATTCGTTCAAAAAAAAAAAACAATTAAAACAGAGAAGGTTGGAGAGTCGAGAGCTGTTGTCATACGTACTCATTCCGTAAGTTTCAAAACGATAATCGTTGACGATAGTGAAGGGGACTTTCTTGGTACCTGCTGTGTAATTTATATAACGGGTGGTTAAATTTTAAGGGCCGATGTTGAATGTGAACCACACCTAAACGTCAAGTTTTTTTCTGCATTTCATTTGACATTTCTCAATTTCAGACTAACTCAATTTGACCCATGAAAAGATACACAATCGAGCAATGCGTTAAAGTTATTCAGGCTTGTTCTGAAAATGGGCGTTCAAATCAAAATGCATATCATGCACTTCGTGATTTTTTCGGCCAATTTAATTGGATGATTATGCGTACAATCGAAAAATCGTGCAAAATGTAAGCAAACCGGGTCTTTAGGAGATGTGAAAACACTAGTGCATGCTAGTACAGCTCGACGCTCGTACTGCAGAAAATATTGCTGCTGTTCGCGATAGTGTGGCTGAAGAGCCGTACAACAATTGCACCTCTCAATCTCGTCGTTGATGAACATTATGCATAAAAACTTACTAAACTTACTAAAGCCTCTTGACCATTTCAAGCGTCTTCAATGGTCAGAATGGTGCCAAGAAATGTCAACAGTGGATGATCAATTTTCGAAGAAAACCATCTTCAGTGATGAGGCACATTTTCTGAGGTATTGGATTCGTCAATAAGCAGAATTGTCGCATTTGAATCTGCGAATGTTAATCCAAGACCGAGCGAAGTAGGTCTAGTCCCCTGTTAATTTCGAAGGTGGAACTCCAGACCATCTTCGATTCCATAAAGAAAAAGAAGTCAGCGGGAGTCGATGGTATATCCAACATTGTACTGCGACACTTACCCCCTGACACTTACCCCCTTTCGACACCGTATGGTTAAAGGGCCTCTATCTAAAGCTGACCAGACTTGGCATAAGTAAACCTCTACTATATATGCTTCATGACATGTTGACTGGTAGAACGTTTGTTGTCAAAAGTGGCAATGTAACTTCTACCACCGAATTTTTCATTAGAAATGGTCTGCAACAGGGAGCGGTGAACTCACCGATTCTCTTCAGCATTTACACCAGCGATATGATAGGTAGTCTTACTCAGGCAATTGCGTATGCGGACGATCTTATCGCGTACAGAACAGCACCTACTGTCGAGGTCATCCGAACTCTTTTGCAGCGGGACTTCGATAAGATCCAGAGATATTGTGATTCCAGTCATCCAGTTGAAAATCAACTTTCAGAAATCGGAAACTATCCTGTTTAGGACACCGTTGTCTAAGGCCTCTAGGGATACAAGAAAGCTGGTGATCGTTGGACCAAACGAACATCCACTGGCGAGTAAAAGTGTAGTAAAGTACCTTGGCATCTGGCTGGATCAGTATCTATATTTCGGAAGACATGTAGATGCTGGTCTGGCGAGAGCTAGGGGAGCATTTGCGCTGACAAGACGATTGTTTTAAGTAGTTCTTTGGGGCCTCTACCCCAATGATGAATATTTTGAAAGTGCGCGTTTAAGCGGCTTTATTCCGCCTGAAGCTTTCCTATTTTTGGATAGTCGAGGGCTGATACAGGACAGATCGGCGGTTCCGCTAATCTACCACGTCTTCCGACGAACTGTCGATAGGCGGCTCCTGTACGACCGAGACGTAGTCGCTCAGGGCGGAGGAGAGCTCCTGCGGTTCAGCAGGAGTGTGTCCGATTGGGACCGTCGGAGTAGATGGCAACAGGAAAGCCTGTTGTGGTGGCTGCAAGTTTAGTTAAAGATAGTTGACTTTAATTTTGAAATATGGCCGACTTGCATAGTTCTAAGGTTTAAGTTAAGGCTAAGTTAGGGAAAACAGTAGTGGTGGCACAAAAAAAAATACAAAAAAAAAATATATATATATACAAAATATACAAAAAAAAAAATATAAAAAAAATGCTTGCTGTGGCTGTTCTAGTTTTTAAGTTATTTTTAAGTAGCTTTAATTAATTCTAAGTAGTTTTAGTTAGTTCATAAGTAGTTTTAATTAGTAAGTAAGTTTAAAAAAAAAATAAAAAAATATGAAACCAAGTTTTTTTTTTAATGTTTCTGGGTAAACAAAAAGATAAATTTATAATAAATAATTTAATTAGATTTTAGGCCGAAAGGCATTAGTTTTTAAGTTGTTATTATTTAATTTAGGGTATCCGCAGAGGACAAGTAAGTTAGTTAAGTTAGTAGATAAGTAGGATAGTTTTTCAGTAATTTTTGTCGAGCATGTAAGTTAGTTCTAAGTTGAAGAAAAATAAAAATGAATTAAAAAAAAAAAAGTTAATCCAAGAGTGATTGTCGAAACACCAATGTACCCACAAAGAGTGACTGTTTGTTGCGGCTTATGCCATGGGCTGGCGACATTATCGGCCCGTATTTTTCCAAAATGAGGCCGGTCAGGCAGTTACTGTGAATGGTGTCCGCTGTCGTGAGGTGATAACGAACTTTTTATGGCCCGATTTGGAAGATATGGATGTGGACAATATGTGGTTTCAAAAGGACGATGCCACTTGCCACACAGCTAACGAAACAATGGCTCTTTTGCGCGACAAATTCAATGGCCGTGTTATCTCACGTGGTGGAGATGGCAATTGGCCGCCAAGATCATGTGACGTGACGCCGTTGGACTTCTTTCTTTGGAGTTATTTGAAAGAAAAGGTGTACATCGATAAGACATATAACAAATCAAGAGCTAAAGTATGAAATGATTCGGCACATTAACGGCAAAAAACCTCAATTATGCCTCAGCGTTATTGAAAATTTGGACCATCGGATGGAGGTGTGCCGCCGAGGTCGCGGTGGCTATTTGGCCGATATTTTGTTCCGTACATAATTGAACTATACCAATATTATCATAATAAAAATAAATGACAGTAATTTCCTAAATAATTAGTGTTTTATTCAAATTTAACATCGGCCCTTAAAATTTAGCCACCCTTTACATGTGCACACACGCAATATAACAATCACACGTTACATGCCTAGCAAGTCATCTACTCTATCGTCAACGATAATCGTTTTAAAATTTAAGGAATGAGTACCCTGAATATTTCCAAGGTTTTCGATTGAGTTTGGGACGTAGCTTTGCTAGAACAATTGACAGCATACGGACTGTGCGGCTGGATGGAAAACGTTCTAAAAGACAGATATTTTCAAGTAGTGGTAGATGGTAGATTTTCTCAGACGGATTCACTATAACGCTGGGGTACCTCAAGGTTAAATCTTCTCATCAACTCTATTTCTTCTGTACATTAATGATCTTTTGAGGACAACTAATAATCAGTTTTGCAGATAATAGTACTCGTATAGCGACTAACTTAAACTTCGATTCGATTATTGCCGCTATTGCTGCGAAACGAAAACCGACAATTTTTTATACAATCGGGAAAGGAAACCAACGGGCTCAGTGGCGCGATGAACTGTCGCGCAGAATGTCTGAGTTCTTTTCGCTGACGGCAGCAGGGAAGGCAGGAAAGGAAACCTCAGTTCAATCCAACTCAAAGAAAACGCAGTCTACAACATTTACAAGAAAGAACATATCCCCAGTTCCGCAAATCAAAATGGAGAATACAGTCGTCAAATCAGAAGTATTCATGCATCTACTCTGCTAGGCATCACTATTGGGTCAGGTATATCATGGCAACAACATGAAACCTCTTTTGTGAAAACCGAAGCATCCAAAGTTGCTTTCTAAGAGCTAAGAGATATTTTACACCAGCCTAGCTTCTTCTTCTGTATAAAGCCCAAGTACGACCAGGTCGTGAATACTCTTCTTATATTGGGAGTTTTGTCACGAAACATATCCTGAATTTACTGCACTCTTTCCAAAGACGTGCAATAGACGATCCTTCCCTTACGTCAAAGCTGCAACCTTTGGCATAGCGAAGACTGGTAGGAGATCTGTCTTATTATTACAAATATTCAGCCCTATCGAGGTATCCGTCGGAACGGAAAATTCTCCGATTTTATACGATTCTACTCAAAAGCTGCTCGGAATATTTCTCCGATTTTGTAACGCATCCCCGCGAATTTCGTTGAAGTGGCGCGATGAACTGTCGCGCAGAATGTCTGAGTTCTTTTCGCTGACGGCAGCAGGGAAGGCAGGAAAGGAAACCTCAGTTCAATCCAACTCAAAGAAAACGCAGTCTACAACATTTACAAGAAAGAACATATCCCCAGTTCCGCAAATCAAAATGGAGAATACAGTCGTCAAATCAGAAGTATTCATGCATCTACTCTGCTAGGCATCACTATTGGGTCAGGTATATCATGGCAACAACATGAAACCTCTTTTGTGAAAACCGAAGCATCCAAAGTTGCTTTCTAAGAGCTAAGAGATATTTTACACCAGCCTAGCTTCTTCTTCTGTATAAAGCCCAAGTACGACCAGGTCGTGAATACTCTTCTTATATTGGGAGTTTTGTCACGAAACATATCCTGAATTTACTGCACTCTTTCCAAAGACGTGCAATAGACGATCCTTCCCTTACGTCAAAGCTGCAACCTTTGGCATAGCGAAGATATTCAGCCCTATCGAGGTATCCGTCGGAACGGAAAATTCTCCGATTTTATACGATTCTACTCAAAAGCTGCTCGGAATATTTCTCCGATTTTGTAACGCATCCCCGCGAATTTCGTTGAAGTGCGTTCGGGAGTATTTTCTGTTCAATTTTTGACAGCTAAGTGAAATTCTTTTTTCGATTTGTTCAGACACAAATACTTCGTAGAATTTATTTACGAATTGTGGTGAAGTCAAGCCGTCGCATTTGTGTAGTATTTTTTCCCTGATGACAAATACCTCGAATGAAATTTGAACCTCCGATGAAGTATGCGTTGCGGAAATTTGTCCGTTCCGAATAATACCTCGATAGGTCTGATTATAACGGCAGATGTTAGAAGAAGCTTAGGGAAATCATCCCTAGACTCATTGCATTTCAGCGACAGACAAGATCAGGAGTTTCATCTTACAGGCACACTGTGCATCTAACAACGACACGAACATCGCAATACCAAAATTCTTTTTGCTATAGAACACTTGAACGAACTTCCCGAAGGCTTATTGCCATCAATAAATAATCTACAACAGCAAACACCATGACCACATGGTCTTTTTAGTGAAAAGGCTAGGCTTGTTATAGCTTAGTGGAAAACTATTTTCTAACAACCATGCAAAGGAAGGGTTTAATATCTTAATATAATTTTTTTTAGAACTGTGCGTCAGTCTTTCACTACCTTAGATACAAGGAAGTCTGATCGCAGCTTGACAGTTGATTAAAAAGTCGATATCTGTCAAACGACAACCTTGGAAGACGCTGCAGTGGTTAAAGGCAGATTGATGAAGCTGGGATGTGGAGCTGCGAAAGCCTTCGCTTTTTAAGATCTCTTTTAAGATCTCTGCTAAAGACATTCGCCGTTTAGAAACCCTGTTTACACATAGAATGCAGAGTTTGTATTTCAGGTTGATGTCTGTTTCGGTAAGTGAAAGATCGGGTTATCTGGAATATACAACTCTTTTCTTAAGATTTATATTAAGGTTCGTATGCGCTGCAGCATTAAAGCTCAGGGCTGCGTTAAGGCTTCAGTCCGACCATCGATGAATAAATGCATTGATTCCAATATCCAATTGAAAACTCATTTTCTGGGATTAGAGAGTGGCACCAGATGTCAATAATCTTTGTAGAATATGTATAGAAATTTTGCCCACAACTTATAGGACTAATCGTTTTACCTGGGATCCTCGATTGATACTTGGTAAAAGATGCTAGCCTATTCCAAGACCCAGAAATAATCAATTAGGGGCCTATGCATCCTTTAATGTAAATAAAATCGAAAAATGCCACTAAAAAATGAACATGAAAAATACACGTCTACAAAGTAAGCCGTGACGATAATTCGTTTCAGGCACGATAACGGGATCAAAGGGTTTTATTAAAAAAAATAAAAACATTCATTCACAAGAATATGCGTTTAGTTTGGGATAAAAAAATTCCCAATGCCCTTTTTCACAAGCGTGAGTTTTCTGCCCGTGTACTTACTTTACAAAACTCACATTCACTACCTGTGTACACCTATAGCGGTTTATGCGATACCGCATCATACTGTGAGTTTGAGTTTGCTAAATAAAATATTGTTGTCAGCAGAGTGAACCGAATTTATTTTCATAACAGTGAACAATATTTTCGGTTTTTTTTTTATTCTAGTTCACAGATGAAAAGAGCGTGAATACATTTTCTCACTTGTGTACACGACAACTGTCAAAAAACATTCATTTTCACGCTTGCAGAATCGGAAGAAGAAAGTGTAGGTACACATTTTTTCGTGTACGCAGCAAAACTCACCATTTCGGACTTCGGCCCTGGATGCCCGATTCCCTCACCACAATGCTCCCACTTTGCACAAAGGCACATAAGCCTATTACACAACTCCACGAACATCTTAAATTTCTTTGAACGTTTTACTTTCGATACTTAAATACGAGTTGCATGCGCATGGCCTAGGGGCATTTTAGGGCTTCACTTGAATCTCCTAAGCGCAATCGGCTTACCCTATTCCGTCACTCTATCTGTGGAGTAAAAATCGTTAAAGTATCCCTCTACCGGTCTCCTAAGAAATCTATTATTGTCTCTCCCACTATAGCTAGGTATAACATGGCAGAGGCAACTGCCAAAGGATGAAATACCAGAGTTAAGTGCTGCCGTCGTTTAGCTGTAATTATTATAATTCTTACATAAGATGCCTGATGCTGAAAAAAGGAAAAGTATTGAAGGTTACAAATGCGCAAATGTACTTAAGGTACTTCTCAGACGAGCGTTGTGCTGTGGACGACCGACAACCACATCTTCACTAGCTCTGATATCGGTTTAAGAAACTTGAGAACGGAAGTAAAGGATTTAATTATGAAAAGTTTAAGGTTAAGTGCTGCCATCATAAAAATCATGTGGATTTTCTCTTGGAGCACTCACACTTAACTACTGAAACTTCCTCTTGCTCTGTTTCTTTATGAAAATAAGAAAGCGCTGGACAGATGCGGAGGGTGTGATGTTAGCAATGACCATGAACGCACCGCGGATCTCCAGCTTGGTTCGAGAGAAGTGAACAGCTTTCCAGAGAAAGTGTTTCGCTGTGTCATATCACTCTTTTTACATGCATTACTTATTTTAGTAGCGGTATAGCCTAACACAGTTTGCAGTTCATTTGCTCATTGATGCCAAGAACGCCACTGACTTCCTTAAGGTATCCGGGAATATTTTTTTCCACAGCCTTGTAAGTCATAATTGTCACGCAGTGTCATCAAGCTTTACTTAGGATCGAGGTCGATTTGTTTAAACGAAAGAACGATTTGAGTGGGCATCCATGAAGAATTCAGGGGGTGTTTGTTGACTGGTTATAGGACTACCTAACGAATCGATCCTTTCGTGTTCAGATAAGAGAACCATAAAGCAATGATAAAGCAGTCAAATATGGTATCCCACAAGGATCAAAGCTTGGACCAATTCTTTTCATTCTTAATACAAATAGTTTGCTTCGGATGTTCAACAATTGTATACCATTTGCTTACGCTGATATCACGACGAAAATTGTTCAACAAAGATGTCTGCATACTGCAACATGCATGCCGACTATATAAGTTAAAGGATTCTACGTCAGCCGGCTGATAATAAACCCTTTCAAAGCAAAAAAGATGTATATTCGTGGACGTCATCATAAAATTATTCAGCAAGGTGTAAGCATTAAGATCTTCCGCTGTACTGAAGGATATCAGGACAATCGGCTGGAGATAGTTGAAAGCTATCAGTACCTGGGTATAACCATCGATAGATATTTTTAACGGAATGTACATATCGGCAAACTCGGCTTAGTCCTTAAAAATGCCTTTTTCGCGTTATACCTTAAGAACCATCCAACTTTATAGATACAGAAGCAGGTTTAATACGCATTTGTGGAGTCAATACCGAAGTAGGATGTGCTTGACTGGGGCAATGCCTGGAGAAGTTGTAAAAGCTTTAAAACAGTTCACTTAAACTGAATGGTGCAACTCGATAGGGTACATCTAAGGGAAAGTTACTCTAAAGCTCTTGGTGTCAAAACAAATTTCAACATGACTCTAACTCTGAGGTAGTATGATGATTCGTGTTTTAATAAGGCTGTTGATCACAACGTCAATACAAGAAGGCGTTCTTAAGTTATGCTGCAAGTACAGAATTTTACTGATAGCCCGGATCCAATTAAAGCGATCTTTGCTGTGAAAGGCAAGAGTCATCAGATTTTTACGACAGTATTTCATGACCTTAAAAACGCCGTTTTAAAGAGCTTAAAAGTAAAACTCCTGAAAATAAGGTCACAAAAGGTAATGAAACCGTTGATGAACTGACAAGATCTGCTACTAGCATTCAACAAACAGGCCGATCTGCCAAAAATCTGTTATATAACATTAAACCACGGTTGGTTAAGAAAACCAATCTGAACTATTAGTGAAAAGGATGAGACTCTTCGAAAAACGAAAAAGAATAACGACTTTCGTATCTACACCTGGAATGTGAGAACATTAAACAGGAGAGCTGCAGGCGAACAACTAGCGGAACCCCTAAACTGCTACAAAGCAGACATTACTGCCAACCAGGAAATACGATGGGATGGGCCTGGCAAAAAGAGGATGAAAAACTGTGACATCTACTATGGATCGTATTATAGTGAGCAGAAACAGAAAAGTCTTATGTTTCCAAGACATTAGAGAGGTGCCACTCCTGGAACGATGTTAGCAAGTTTTACCAAAGTGTAAAACGTCAAAGCCAAGGATACAAGGCTCGAACAGAATCCTGTCGAGATGAACAAGGAAAAATCGTAGTTGAGACACAATCGATGCTGAGGATTTGGAAGAACCACTTCTTTGACTCTTAAACGGCGACGACGAACAATATTCCGCTGTCAGGCAGAACGAAGCATTCAATATTGGCAACGACAGCGAAAAATGCCAACCACCCGACCTAGGTGAAGTGAGGATGGCAATATCTAAACTCAAGCTTAATAAGGCTGCCGGAAATGACGCTGAGCTTTATAAATCCGGCGGAGCCAAATCTCGTCGGATGAAAGTATGACAGAAGAATGGAACCTCAACCTCGTTTGCCCGATCCACAAAAAAGGAGGCCCTCTAAGCAGAGGTAAAGTCTCCTCAACATCGCCTACAAGATCTTATCTGCCGTAATATGTGAATGCCAGAAAGCGTTTACCAACAACCTGATCGGCCCTTATCAGTGTGGTTTTAGGCCAGGAAAGTCCACAACTGATCAAATTTTCTCAATTTGTCAGATCATAGAAAAAAAACAAAGAGGTCCTAATCGATACCCACCACCTATTTATCGATTTCAAAGCCGCATACGACAGCATTTATAGAGACGAACTATACATAGCATTCTAGTTTTGGTATACCGCCCAAACTCGTCGGTCTATGTATAGGATGACAATGGAAAATTCTCGCTGCTCCATCTAGGTCGGAAACGACCTCACTGATTCATACGATACCATAAAAGAATTAAGGCACGGCGATGCGCTGTCATGTGACTTTTTTTCTTTGATTCTTGAGAGGATTGTACAAAACCCCCGAGCCAACACCAGAGGCACAATCTTCCAAAAATCGGTGCAACTACTAGCATATGCCGACGATATTGACATCATTGGTCGGACTCAACGTGATGTCATAGCCAAATCCTTGGTCGATTCGAGAGAATAAATTTTTTTAAAAATCTTCTGTCCCGTTTGCGTTGACGGGCTATGGACACAAAAACACAACCAAGAACTATACGAGCTGTACAGTTACATGTCCCTAGTCAAAAAACTACGCATTGGACGTTTAGGATGGCTAGGACATGTAGAACGAATGGACACCAATACTCCGGCTCGCAGAGTGTTCGATTCCCAGCCAGACGTCGGACGCAGTAGAGGAAGACCTTGCCTTAAGTGGAGCGCACAAGTAGAAACCGACCCCAACTAACTTTGTGTGTGCAACTGAAGGCAGTTAACTGCTAATTGGAGATTCATGTTGGTTGAGGTCCAGGTTCATTCCGGACTGTAGCGCCACTTAAGTAAGTAAGTAAGGAGACTCTTCGCTTCCGTGTTTGTCAAATCGCAGAAGTTTTGCAAGAAATTTGTTTTATAGGGTCAGGCAGTTACTTCTTCATCGTCCATGCATCTCCTGCAGAAGTCGTTCGAATAAGGGCCTAGCCTTTCTGCGTGCCTACGTTTTATACAGTGTCCAGTGATGACACCTATGTTAGCGCTAATGTATGGTCTAGCGAGCAAGACCAGTCCTTTGGATCTTCTAAATCCAGCTTCGGGCAAATTTGTTTGGTTATTTGACCGGTCGTGTCAAAACTCCGTCTGAGATTTGATTTGCTATTAGCATGCTGCGCTAGTAAGCTTTTGCATGTAGCGATAGGAATACCAAGTGTACCCTTGGCGGATACGACTGGTATTTTTGTTCCATATCTAGCGAGTTCATCAGCCAGTTTCCTAGAATGTCACTATGCCCCAGCAGATGTGAATTTTGAACTGCTCTGTCATCTCTTAAATATGGGCGGCACTCTAGGGTTGTGTTTGGGTTAGATGATACTGGTTCCAGGGATTGGCTGTCCGGGAAGATAATTATATCCTTGGCAGTTCTTACATTCTCTTTCAAAACACCAAGATAGACGATGCAATTTTTTTCCAACCCGTGCTTCCTTAAAATAACCTTGAGTTGGGCGTATCTTTTATGTGAAGAGTACAATAATAGCAGCATTTAATGATGCAAGTGAAGTAATCATCACATAATGGTGCCATCAGCGATTTGCTTCTTAGCCTTGTAAAGATGTCTTACTAATATTTGGGAAATCGATATTGAACCTTTTTTTGATTACAAAAGTTAAGGCCGTTGAACATCAACTCAAAGATAATATAAACACAACACTGCCAATGAAGGTTTGTCTTCCGATTGATAAATCAAAGTTGACAACACACAAAAACATTCCCCTTGCAGATATGTAGGTCCGCATCAAAACAAAGGTGATTCACGGAAGCGAATAGCAATGTCATTCCCAAGTTTTAATTAGCTTTTGAACACGTCAAGATAAGCCCGATGCTAAAAGAACAAAAAAACGACCTCTCCTCTTAACGAATTGATTCCATGCGACTGATTACATGTGTCACTCAATTTGCTATACACACAAGGAAGCTAAATGTCAGAACGAATAAACACGCGCTCCATTGTCCCAGACCTAAAAATCCTCTAGACACGTCCTCTTAGCAAATCCATAATTTCAGACTTCCACTTATACACGAAAAACAAAAAAAAAAAAAACATACGCACACAGAGAAAAAATAGCAAAGAACTGTCGTCGCGATCATAACTCAAAGCTACAAGCTCTAAACTTGTGTCGCGACTTCCGAGATTAAATCTTTCGATGTGTGTGCTATGATCAGCGAGCTCACGAAAAAGGGATTACCCACACACCGAGGACCGGACCTGAGAGGTGTATAACACTTAGAGTGGTGTGTGCGCCCGGCCATCACGCTCCATTGAAGGTGTGTAGAGTAGGAGGATGCTTAAGCCAACATCATAGATTTTAAAATCATATGCCTAAGTCCAACAACAACAGCGTCCTCATCATGTAAACACATGGCTATATCCTCGGCGTCTCTAACATCCGAAGAGTCTGCTTACACATGTGTGTGTGTAGAATGTAAGTGCCTCCTTAATGCAATTGTTCGCGCTGCAATGAGAGAATAAATCGCGACCCCAAGTCACAATTCACGAAATGTGGTGCTTGGTCTAAGGTAAATATTTGAACAGATCTTCTGGGCACTTGGGAGTGAATTGCTACAACAGCAGCAGGAAAGTGGTAGTCACCATAAAAGACTCGGGACTAAAGAATGCACGTCTATGCGAGAACACAGTTCACAGGCAGACCAGGAGTTGAGACTTTGTTGTACTAGCGGGATACATTGTTCAGCTGGGATGGGGGCTCACACCTTCACATCAAACAAATGCAACTTTTATTGACTTTTCATTCCATAAGAGTGCAGATAGATAGATGCGAGTTCATTTGGGTGTAATTTGAATTTTCCGTATCCTTTATGGATTCAGGGAAACTTTTTTTTTTTCTCAAATCGATTCGTGGAGAGAATAGCTCTGGAGGTATATTTACGCCCACTTAGAATGTGAATGTTGTGGGGATTATGTGTAAGAATTTGTTGGCTTTGAGAATAGGTTTGTTGGAAGGTATACCTAAACCCTGGTATACCTGTAGCTATATGGGATTTCTGGATTACCAATTGCTCACACTTAAGTGGAATTCCTAGCTTGAAGCAGCGCTTTGCATATAACTGACGCATTGACTAGTCCGTTTTTAAATTGATGAATCGCGTTTAAGATAAAGGGGTGCAAGTTGGGTTACCGGTATTACAATAGGCCCGATGTGTTCAACTTTAACCAATTTCTTAAAGTTAACCGTAAGTGAACAAACCAGACCGTAGGTAAACCATGAAAGATTCTTTGTGATACTTCATGGCGATAATGTTGTTTCTCTCTGGGAGGGCCAATCTAAGGCACTTAGAAAGGAAAAAGGTTCCAAAATGCCAATAATCTACATAAGTTGGCCGATGATTTCCTTTTTCCTTACGTTTCATTATTTTTTTTTTTTTAAGTTTCATATTGAGAAGAGTTAGTTTTTAGGAGAGTTATGGACTTGGTAGTGGCACAACCTCTCAACCCAAGTTGAAAGAATATTTCGGCTGGTTTGGAGTTCTGTTGTACTGAAGTGACTGAATCGTAGCTGGATGACAGGATACATGTCACCAAATCCTAGAAAAAAAAAACTCACATATTGTCATTTCACAACTTCGCGGAGCGACGAGATTATGCATGGATGGATGCAGGCCTATTTCTATTTCGATGTAGCAGAAGAACTCCCAAGATATAGTCAACAGTGGCGTCTAAAGTCATTTTTAGGATGGACAAAGTCAATCTGAATTGCGAGAATATTTAACAGGAGAGGTCCAGTGGTAGTGGTAGCCCTAAGATTCTACAAAGCAGACATTACTGCCATCGAGGAAATACAATGGGATGGACAGGGCTAAAAGAGAATGAAAAACTGTGACATCTACTACGGACAGTGTTATAGTCAGCAGAACCAGCGACTATTTTGATGCGGATTTGCTATAAGTGCCAGACTTAAGAGACATTAGCGAACGCATTGTAACAATTCGCATCAAGGCTGAATTTGCCAACATAAGCCTTATATGCGCTCACTCCGCGACGACTGAAAAGACTGCTTATACTAGCTTCTGTACAAAACTTATGAGCGATTACCGATGCTCAAATTTAAAAATCGTGTTGGGAGGTAGGAAGAAACGAACTCTTTAGCAGTATTGTCGTAAAATACAGCCTACACATCTGCAATGACTTGACTTTGCTGACCAAAGAGCCACTATAGTCTGCGCTCGATTTCCTCACATCGTTATCCATAAGAGGACACGGCGATCTCCAGATCAACGAAAGGTCAATCCAATTGATCACATTGCGATAGACAAAAGGAATGCATCCAGTTTTTGGGTGTCCGAACATTCCGAGGGTCTAACATTGACTCGGACCACTAACTAGTTGCAGCTAAGGTTAGAATGTGGATATCCACCACGCCACACCAATTCAGAATTACGCTGAGAACATTGACTATCAAAAGACTGCAATCGCAAGAGACCGCCAAGGCCTTCGTAGAACGCGTATCCCTTAACCTCTCAATTTACACCATGCCACCAGCATCTAATGTCGAAAAAAAAATGGCAACGATGTCAGAAAGCCAATAGATCAGCAGCAACTGAAGTGCTAGGTTTCTGGCACCCACCAGCAAGAAACCCTTGGTTTGATGAAAAATGCCGAAATGAAAGATGCCTGCAGCCAAGAACGAGACCTACAAGGCTAAGCTAAGACCAGAGCTGCCATTAAGCTTTATAGGCACAGAAGGAGAGGAGAACATCGGCTTTTGAGATAAAAAGTAAAAATACCATGAAAAGCCCGCGATCGAATATATATAGAGGTGCCACTCCAGGAATGATGTTCGAAAGTTTTACCTGTCGATGCTGAAAATATGGAAGAATTACTTCTGCAGAATATTAAGAGGCGATGGAACGATCTCCCGCCGTCAGGCAGAACGAACCATTCAACATTGGCGAAGACGGCGAAAACTACCAACCACCCCACCTAAGTGCAATGAGGATATCAATATATTAACCCAAGCTAAGCAAGGCTACCGGAAATGACGAATTTCCTGCCGAGCTTTAAAAATCCGGTGGAGATGACTTGGTAACATTTACCAACTCATAAGCTAAATTTCGACGGCTGAAAGTATGCCTGAAGAAAGGAACAAACTATCGTTTGCCTGATCCAAAAATGGAGACCCCCTGAACTGTGGAGGCATAAGTCTCCTCAATATCGCCTACAAGATTCATCTGCCGTAATATGTGAACGCCTGAAATCATTTACCAACAATCTGATCGGCCTTTTTCAGTGTGGTTTCAGGCCGGAAAGTCCACAACTGATCAAATCTGCTCAGTAAGGAAGATCCTGAAAAAAAACCCAAGAAGTCAAATCGTTACCCACCATCTATTCATCGATTTCAAAAATCGTGCAAAACTTCCGAGTCAACACCAGAGGCACAGTTTTCCAAAAATTGGTTCAACTACTAGCTTACGCTGATGATACTGACATCATTGGTAGGACTCAACGTGATGTCTTAGCCACCTTTGCTAGTATAGGGAAGGAAGCGGCAAAAATGGCTTTAGCGGTATATGAGGGTAAGACTAAGTATATGCTATCAACACGAAAAGACACACAACATCGACAAATCGGACAGAACGTCACCATTGACAGATATAACTTTGAGGTAGTATGGGACTTTGTCTACCTAGGCTCTGCTATTAACTCTGACAACAACATCTCGTCAGAAATCAAACGAAGAATTACTCTTGCCAACCGCTGTTTCTTCGGGCTAAGAAGGCAATTTTGTAGTAAAGCCCTCACTCGAACTACTAAGAAGCTCCTATATAAGACCCTGATCATCCCAGTCCTGTTCTACGGCGCTGAAGCATGGACCGTATCCAAAGCGGATAGAGATATCCTTGTTGGATTCGAGATAAAAATTCTTCGAAAAATCTTTGGTCCCGTTTGCTATGGAGACGAAGATTCGACCACGAACTATACGAGCTGTACAGCGACATACCCCTAGTCATTGGACGCATTGGACGTTTAAGATGGCTAGGACATGTAGAACGAATGGACACCAATACTCCGGCTTGCAGAGTCTTCGATTCCCAGCCAGACGTCGCGTCGGACTCAGTAGAGGAACACCTTGCCTTAAGTGGCGCGCATAAGTAGAAACCGACCTCAACCAACTTGGAGTGCGCAACTGGAGGCAGTTAGCTAAGGACCGGGCTAATTGGAGAGGCATGTTTGTTGAGGACTGTAGCGCCACTTAAGTAAGCTTCTTACAAACATATGGAAATGTTAAAGAGCGCTCACCTTCTTGTCGCATGATGAGATTATTCATCTTCAAGCTATAGGTTCCGTGAAGTACTAAGCATTACTTTCAGTATTATGAAAGGAAAATGGGCCGATCTAATAAGGTTGGAAATAAAAAGTCATGATTCAAGAGACTCTAAACTGAGTCTTGGGTTTTGTACACTCAAAGTACATGCAGCACTACCCTGACTATCATAGACCATTTTACTGGATCGCTCAGCACAGAGGAACGAAAAATGCCGGCGGCTGCGAGCAACCAAAAGTGTGGTTTACAATTCAACGCTCCAGGCGAAGATGAGACCTCCTCAAAAAGTTGCCATTGACCTCAATAGGCAGAGAAGAATATAGCAGCAGCTTGCAGAAAAAATATTAAAGCACGTAGTTGTCCTTATGATGGGATGCCACTTTAGGCATGACACATAACCAAAATGTAAGAATCAAAGCCAGAACTACAAGGTCTAGAATCCTCCCGAGATGATTGAGTCACTCAGAACCACTTCTGTAGACTGTTATACGGGAATGGCAGGCAATCTTTAGCTGACAGGTAGAACAAACCATTTAATATTGGAGACGGCAGCGAGGACTGACATCCTCGAATTAAATTAACTAAGGATAGCAATATCTAAACATAAGCTTTATCAATGCTATTGAAATTCACGACCTCCCTGTCGAGCTGGTGATGACAAGGAAAGAAGCATTGACAGACTCAAAAGCAGAATGAAAAATGGAATCTCAGGTTCGATTACCCGATCAACAAACAAATAAGACACTTACAGCTTTGCCAATTGTAGAGGCAAACGTATCCCCAACTTCGATTAGAAGATCCCTTCTGCCTTAATATGTGGATGCATGAAACCATTTACAAACGACCAAATCGGTCTAATATACCAGTGTGTCTGTCAAAAGTTGATCCAACTCTTCGCTGTCTGAAAAATCCTGCAAAAAAGGAAGAAATCGAAATCTATATCCACCACCTATTCATCTTTTTCAAACCCAAAATCCTAGGGGATCAAGCTCCATAAATCTGTCCAACTAATAGGATACACCAACGATATTGATATCATTGACATATTGATATCATTTTGACAATATGGAGAAGAAAGCTTCTTTGTCTACCTCTGCTCTTCTATTACTCTGACTGCTCGCCAGACTCAAACGAAGGAGTACTCTTGCCAGCCGCTCTTTCTTGGGCCTGAAAGGGAATTTCGTCATAAAGACTTTGATCATACCAGTTCAGCTTTGCCTCGCCGAAGCATTGAATTTATCCGAAGCCTATGGAGATGAAGATTTAATGACGAACTTTTCCGAGCTGCATAGCAACGAAGAAAAAATATAAAAAAAATTATATTTAGCATTAACGGCCCATTCAGGTCCTTAACCCTATCCAAAAATGTCATTGTCAAAAAAAAAAAATCCCCATTGGACATTTAAATTGGCCAGGACGTGTAGAGAAAACGTTCAGCGATAGTTCGCCCTTCAAACTACTTATGGCCACTTTTACCAACTAAACCTACGGTTTGCTGCCAGAAAATATTTAGATAGCTGGAAATAACGGGTCCGCCATCTAACGTTTTTTTTTTCAACTAGTGGAGTAACTTCGGGTATTGTGATATGGTCGGGAAATGTGATATAGTAGCTTATTTTCCGAAATAAACAATTCTCGACAAGAATTTTCTTGTCAACATGACGGCAATGGAGAAGAACACGTGCTGCAGCTTTTGGTGCGCTCGCGCTCATTGTGTTGTATGTCAGTGCATCGATATTGTCTAAGGTGTACAGACAACATTTTTTTGTGTGTGAGCTTTTTGTGGTATTTCAGCAAAAATTTTAGCAGAATTAGAAACTGAAGCGATAAATTTTGTTTGTGTGTGAAGAGAGCTGACAGTATATTGGGTGAGTTTTTAATTTGATGAAGTATATATTTAAAAAAAAACTCTCGATTGTTGCAAAAACCAAATGCGGCTAATGTGATATAGTTAAAATTGGGTAAAGTGATATACTATATCACATTACCCACCAAATTATTAATTAGTAAAATTATGTTTATAATTCATTTCAGATCATGCCAAAAAAAAGGGGAGATACGTAAATGGGATGCGGAAGAAATGAGAAAGGCTATTCTAGCAGTCCGAGAAGGAAAAATGGGTATACGTAAGCCTATTTTTAGCGAGGAAATGGAATTGGAGCTGGTAAGATACATCCAGGAAATGGAATCACGCTTTTGGGGCTTAACTCGCGGGGACATTCGATCACTAGCATTCCAAGTCGCAAAAAGAAACAACATAGCTTGCCCATTTTCGGTACTGAAAGAATGTGCAGGAAAAGATTGGTTGTATGGATTTCTTAAAAGGCACAAATCCGAAATAAGTATCAGGAGTCCAACCGGAACCTCAATAGATAGGGCAAAAGGCTTTAATGCTGAAAATGTGGGTACCTTTTATAGCTTACTGGAGCAAGAGTACGAAAAACACAAATTTTCTCCAACTCGTATTTGGAACGTAGATGAGACAGGAGTGTCCATTGTACAAAGTAGGCAGCCCAAAATTTTGGCAGCTAAAGGAAAAAAGCAAAAAGGTTGTATGACTTCTGCAGAGAGAGGCTCTCTTATAACGGTGGTCAGCTGCATGAGCGGGCGGTTCTTTTGTTCCGCCTTATTTCATTTTTCCGAGAAAGAACCATTCTCCGGTTTTAATGAAACATGCTCCTCCTGGTTCGGATTCTGCTTGCCACATTTCGGGTTGGATACAAATTCCTATATTCACAAAGTGGTTTGACCATTTCTTGCGCTTCACAAACCCATCAAAAGAGAACACTTTGCTACTCATTTTAGACGGACATTACAGTCATACCCGTAATATTGAGGTTCTGGAAAAGGCTCGCAATAATGGTGTTATTATTATATCTTTGCCACCGCACTGTACTCACAAAATGCAACCGCTGGATAGAGCTTTCATGGGCCCACTGAAGACGTATTATAACGACGAAATTAGGCGATTTATGCGAGAGCAGGGCCGGAAAATAACACAGTTTGATGTTATTGAACTTTTTTCGAAGGCCTACCTTAAAGTACAAACGGCACAAATCGCAATAAATGGATTTAAATGCACTGGCATTTATCCATTCGACAAAAATATATTTCAGGAGGTCGATTTTATCGCTCAAACATTTGAAGATCATCCGGGTGAGGAATCTGCTGTTTCAGGACGAGAAGTAGAGGAAATAGTTGCCAGTACAAGTAGTGCAGCTGAAGAACCAGTTGCCAGTACTAGCAGGGCAGCTTTTGAAAAGATAATAACTCCTTGGGATATCTCACCACCGCCCAAACTTAAACGGGTTATCAGCTGCAGAGGTAAAAAATCTGTGGCAACTGTACTAACAACATCACCGTACAAAACATCGTTAGAAGAAAGCATTAAGAACATCGAAACACGCAAGAATAAGGCGAAAAGACCCATGATCGTAAAAACCAAGCGGGCAAAGAAACCAAAAGAAAGTTCTTCCAGCGACTCAGATGAAAGTTTGCATTTACCGAGCTCAGACGACGATCCTTGGGCCGAAACACCACATAACAAAGATAGTGTCTGTGTATTTTGTAACACATCTTTCCAAATGGATAAGAAGACAAAGGCATGGGTACCATGCTTGCAGTGCGATTTAGTTTGGGCTCACAACGAATGTCTTCCAAAGCGACAAGCAGTTTTTGTATGTGAGTCATGTAAATTGCTTTAAATAGAAAGTAAAGAAAGTACTAAATAGATATTGAAGTTTTTAATTCTTTAATTTATGTTTTCTCTTGTTTTTTTATTGTTATCTAATGTTCTTACTTTTGCTAAAATAATAAATGAATTTGAATTGAATTTTAAATTAACTTTAATTTTAGTTTAATTTCTTAATTTAAGTTTTTTCTTGATTTTCTTTTGTACTAGGTAATTGCTAATGTTCCTACTTTTGTAAAAAAATAAAAAATGAATGCATAATCCATAGTATTTCATGTGTCTTTCTTCGGTTGAAAACTATTCGGGTAATGTGATATGGTATACCACATTATCCGAAGGTAGTGTTTCACATTACCCGCCAATTTTATTAAGGGGAGTTACAGAGATTTTTTCATTATTTTGTAAATAGCTGCAGATTGACTTACGCTGCAGAGTTCTGAAGACAAAATATAATGCGCAATGTATCAAAGAGCTATAATGAATAGTGCGGCAAAAGCTATGACATAAAAGTTTCGAATAATTGTTAGAAAACAAATACCTATATCACATTACCCGAAGTTACTCTGCTTATTTCGTGAATGGTAACACTTAGCTCATGTCTGATTTGACAGATAATTAGTTTTATCCTTCCGCTGAACGAATATGGTTGTGTATACGCTTGAGCAACGCTGGGAAATATTGCGACATTACTTTGAAAATCATGGTAATGTTGCAGAATGTGTGCGAAAATTGCGTACGGATTTTGGAAGAAGAGAAGCACCGTCAGCTCCGTATGTTCGTTATCTTGTGAAAAAAGTGAAAGAAACTGGCATCCTCATCGATAAACCAAAGCGTCAAAAGCCAAAAACAGTGCGTACACCCGAGAATATTGCTGCTGTGGCAGAAAGTGTGCGTGAAGCGCCATCAACATCAATCCATCGTCGTTCTCAACAATTGAACATTTCGGAGACATCATTGAGACGGTATGACGCCATACAAAGTCAATTGGTTCAGGAGTTGAAGCCAACTGACCATCCAATGCGTTTTCTCTTCGCGAAGTGGGTCTGCGATAGACTTAGAGAAGATGCCGATTTTGCCAAAAAAAATCATCTTTTCAGATGAAGCTCATTTTGATCTTGGCGGGTATGTAAACAAGCAAAATTGTCGCATTTGGGGCAAAGAAAACCCGAACGCATACATTGAAAAGCCGATACACCCAAAACGAGTCACTGTTTGGTGCGGATTTTGGTCCAGAGGCATAATTGGGCCATTTTTATTCGAAAATGAGCAAGGAGTGGCCGTTACAGTCAATGGCGATCGTTATCGGGCCATGTTGAACGAATTTTTGTTCACAAAAATTGAAGAGGAGGATATTGGCAACATTTGGTTTCAACAGGACGGCGCTATGTGCCACACAGTCGAAGCTACACTCGATGTTTTGCGCCCTGTTTTTGAAGATCGCATTATCAGCCGCAGAGCTGATGTCGTTTGGCCACCTCGGAGCTGCGATTTGACACCGTTGGACTATTATTTGTGTGGTGCCGTAAAAGATAAGTGTTACGCCGACAAGCCAGAGACAATTGACGCTTTAAAGGAGAATATTCGTGAAGCCATTGGTGAAATACAGCTGCCCACAATCGATAATGTGCTTAAAAATTGGACCGATCGTGTAGGCTACTGCATGGCCAGCCGAGGCAACCATTTGAATGAAATTATTTTCCATTATTAACCGGAAGGATTGTACTTTCAAATAAAAAAAGAAATTTGAGAAAATATTCAGTTGTTTTTTTTTTATAGCATTTTCAAAAAAAAAAGTTATTTGGCGGACTCTTTATAAGTAAACCTCGACGGGCGTAACTGGATGCAGTTAGCTTAGGACGGAGTATGCTATGTTAGTTGATCTCGGTCAGCAGCGTCATTTCAGTAAGTAAAATACCCCAGATTACTTCGTTGAAGCTCCAACGTTGCATCTATAAGTGAGAAAAACCTTATCATGGACTTTACATCTAGAGCAACGAATTCCCCTTCTCCTTCATTACGCATTCCGAGGATTCTAGTCTATCCGAGAAGTTCTGACTAAACAATGATCAGTCTCTCGAAGGTGATGGAATATCTTCTCTAAAATGCGAATCGAAGCTCTTCCCTTAATAATCCGCACTCATTCAACCGCAAGAGAAATGCCTCAAACTGGTTGACAAGTCATTAACAAATTCTGTTCACCATTCCATCGTGACATGGGTTCTGTGGCAACATAACTTTCCCTACGACTGCCCCTCAGTTATTACGTTGGTATTGTTATTAGGCTACCTACACACGTGCAGAGATATCTTCTTTTTCAGCGCATACTTTCCCATTAAAGAGGTCCCTACTGATGAAAGAAAAATTGTCAAACACAAGAACCAAACGATGCCATTCAAACCCTATATGTGGCTGTTCCTGAGATCCTTTGAGCACCCTCGGGCCGCATAGTGAACAAAAAAAAATTCTATTCCATCAATTGGCTCCTGTGGTGTGCACGGCCATTCTGAGATCTATTGAACCTGTAAAATAGATTCCAATATAACGATGATTATCATCAGAGGCACGATGACGAGTCTTGCGATTCTCGTACCTTAACAAAAAAAAAAAAACTGCAGGCGCATTGCGCGGTGACATTACTTGTGACGGACTGTTTGGCGAGTGGAATCAAGCCAACCTTAGGCGACTCTCATCTTCCTCTTCCCTCTTGGCTGTAGGTTTATAGATGCGAGGTACCACTTGCAAAAGCGGAATGTATCCTCCGTGTCTTGTCATCGTACATCGTTCAACGAAGACGTAACGTTGTCATTTCATTGAAGCTCCAATGTCACAACATTTTTATCTGGAAATGGGAAAACTTCATCTTTAATTACCCCGCGAGAGGGAGAGCGGCTTGGATAGGAACAACGATTCCCAATGCCTATTCGCTTGTGTTGCTTCTTAATTTTCTTCCCCTTTTCGGCTGGGGTTCGAGGGGATTCAAGGAATTGTGTGAAAACGATTACAACTGTTTCTATACTGAATAGGAAGGGCGAGGTGGGATGAAGACACGGAGAGAAAACTGCACAACATGAAATGACATCACGACATGCACCCTATACGCCTGATAATCCCGGGGATTGATAAAATTCTGCTAGCACTCGTACCTGATACCTTTTTAGGTGTGCTTTGGTGTTAGGTTTGGGCGAAATGAACAAAACCAGGATTAAGACACTCACATACACAAATGCATGGGGTTGCATCACATTCACTTGACTTTTGTGGTCCATGGAGCCTGCAAAGTGAGATAAATGTTACCATTGGCGAGGCTACAAGCACTTCTTCGAGTTTTTTTTTTTTAACTTAACAGTGTCTCTCATCACCCATGAGTGAAGAAGGAATAGGCACAGGAATCCCTGGACAAGTTGTTGTTCGTTGGTCGGTTTCCAAACGACTTATCGACGGGGGTTTCGCGAGCAAGAAATACAACGGAGTATAGTGGCGCCTTACCTGTCGCGTTCCTAAGGCCATTTAAGGCTTGTACTGGCCGACTGCCATTGCCATTGACATTGCCAAGGCATGGGTTACTTCATGTCGTTTGCTGGTTGGTGTTCATTGGCCCTAACGCTACATAATGTTCGGTTTTACTTGAAATAGTGGTACTCAGAGACAGGTGAGCAATCAGCAGAAAGGGTGTTAGGACAATCGCATAGCTAATCGCCAAATTGGTGGGGAGTCTATATTAAGTGGAACAGGAGGGAGCTTGATTTAAACGATAGCAGATTTGTACTTCATGATTTGAAATTCTTTTTTTTTATGACGTTTTTTTATGAGTATCCTGATTTATTACGCAGATGGGTATGTCAACTATCCTTGTGTCTTTCGATGGCTTCAGTACTTTCGATGTCCAAGCATCCTCGGATCCATTATCGACTAACGGAACTATTTGGTTTATCAGGATGTATTTGGCAATAGTATTATGCTGGCACATCAAAACCCGCTCAAGCAATGACACACATTACGACTTTTAGTAAATTAGATGACCAAGCGTTTTGGGTAGTTAACAACGATCGAGACCAATATCGTGTTGTAGGGAGGTGTATCTCAAACCCTACAACAACGGAGAAACGTCTTTGGAAGATTGTACGGTAAACAGACACGCAAAAGTACTAATTTTGGCGAAACAGGGTCGTTAGTTCCCAGGGTCTAGCGTTCTCACAATCATTCATGTGTGCGTGTGTACTTCTTTCACGGTGGTGGGACCTCCTTTTTTATGCCGACTCCGAACGGCTAAGTAAGCAGACATAACATTATGAATTTGTCAACGAGATTAAAGATTAAAACAAAAAGGTTGACTTCGAGTGAAATCTGCGTTAAGTTAGGCTTAAGATCTTAGGCATAAAATGTTCCTTGTAAGACTACAGGGTTAACACTTTAAGATTTCGTCATTCCTTGTTAAGTTAGTTTATATCCAAAGGCTACCTTTTTATCGCAACCATTCATGTGTGCGTTTGTACTTTGTTCACTGTAAAAGTCGGTTTATCCTACTACTGGTCGGTTCCTAAATCTTCAAAGTTATAAGCCAACGAAGTGGTCGGATGCGCGTCGCATGCATGAGTGCAGTTATAAAAGTATAAAACATGAAATATTGGTTGAACAGCAAGTCCAGCTTCAATCCTTTGGCTTACTTTAAGTCAGTTAGACTTTATAAATATTCTAATAAAAGGTGTGGCAAATAGATCAATAGATATAGTTTGTGCCGCTATAGGTCAATGGCGCGGTCTTAACTTCGCAAACATAGGAAACACGCCCGGTTTCGGGAGCAGCATCCCGGACGTGACTTTCGTCACGGAATCCACATCCGCATGAACTCGAAACTCGTCTTCTTTGATCTAGAAGGTAGCTAACGAGCCCATGCCCCTAATCGGAACCAAAAGCGGACCATTACGTGGAACGTGAATAGGCTCAACGAAGAGCTTCTGGCTTTTGCGATTGAAGATGGAAGTGATACCATACTCCTAGTGAAGGGATCCGCGGATATAAAAGCTGAAGCCACGATGCAACTAATACGGCTCGCATGTGACGACTCGATGCCACGAAAGAACGACAGCAATCGAAACAGGAACCTAGTGTTTTGGTGGACGGAGGATATAGCGGCGCTTTGCAGGAGATGGTTATATCATAGATGCGAAGTCACCAGCAGAAGGAGAAGACACACTGAGTCTGTGGAGGAAGCCCTAGCGAAATCCAGAACCAAAAGATCAAAAAGGCCAAAAATTCGAGCAAAAAACACTTGGTCCAGCAAATGGAAATAAAACCCTTCGACAGGATACCGTCAGTATCCATGGTTATGGTAATAGAACACTCATGCCCCCAACTGTTGCCGAATATTTAGTAAAGGCAATGAAGACCCAGATTCTGTATCAGAGTACGGATGTTTGTGTATGCTGGATACTGCAGGGAAACTCTTGGAAAAGATGCCTGTCAGAAAGACAGCACGGCTTCAGAAAAGCCGGCTCTACAATCGAAGTGATTGAAGAAGTAATAAAAAGTACACAAAATGCCCAACCGGAAACAAACTACTCAAGGCAGATCGTTTTGTTGGCTATTCTGGATGTCAGAAACGCCCTTCGCTCAAAAACACATTCAACATCCCAGTTTATGAATGGGGAAGGACAACCTCAAGGACCGGGAACTGATACTTAAGACTACAGTGGGCCAACAAAGAATGCAAATTACCTACGGATCAGCACAGATTTGATTTTGGGGCTTGACCTTTGGGACATCTCCTATGATGGCATTCTTCGCATGGAAATTTCGCCGGATACCTTCCTGGTGAGGTAAGTAGATAATATTGACGCGGTGATAACGGAAAATATACCTTAAGTACGAAAAGAAAGCTAAACCAGGTTATAACGACGAGTAAGCTAAAAAAAAAAAAAACAAATTTTTGGCGCAACAGGCTCGTTAGTACCCAGGGCCTAGCTTTCTCACAACCATTCATGTGTGCGTGTGTACTTCTTGCACGATGGCGGGACCTCCTGTTTTATGCCGACTCCGAACGGCTAAGTTGAGATAAGCTATTCTTGACAATTGATACTACTCGGATGATTTGTCAGATCATCACGAGAGGAGGGCCAGTGAAAAATCATTTAGGTGTTGCTACGGCTGGGAATCGAACCCAGACCTCCTGCGCGGCAGTAAGCTAATGTGGTAATAAACACGGTCTCAGCCTGCCTTCAGAAAAAACCGAGATAATCCTTCTGACTAAGGAAAGGACCCCAACTCTACTCGACTTCCAATTCTGGCAGAAGGTAATAAGAAGCAAAGACGCCGTGAAGCTATTAACTCTGACAGCAACATTTCGTCAGGAATTAAACGTAGAATTACTCTTGCCAACTGATAATTTTTCCAGTTAAGAAGGCAATTCAGTAGTAAAGCCCTCACTGGAACTACTAAGGAGATCCTACACAAGACGCTGATTGTCCCAGTCCTGCTCTACGGCGCTAAAGCAATGCCAGTATCAAAAGTGGATATAAATCCTTGGTCATGGTGAGAGACAATTTTTTTGAAAAAATCGTCTGACCCGTTTGCGTTGACAAAAACAAATTTTTGGCGAAACAGACTCGATAGTACCCAGGGCCTAGCTTTCTCACATCCATTCATGCATGCGTGTGTACTTCTTGCACGATGGCGGGACCTCATGTTTTATGCCCACTATGAACGGCTAAGTTGATACAAGCTGTTCTTGACAATTGATACTACTCTGATGTTTTGTCAGATCATCACGAGTGGAGGGCCAGTGAAAAATCATTTAGGTGTTGCTACGGCTGGGAATCGAAACCAGACCTTCTGCGCGGCAGTTCATCGCGCCACTGAGCCCTCTTGCGTTGACGGGCTATGGAAATAAAAAAAAACAGCTACACAAATGTGACGGCATCAATTCACTACAATTCGTCAAAAAATACGCGCATAATTTGTGTAGGAGGAAATCGACAATTCGGCGGGATGCGTTACAAAATGTCGAAGAAACATTCCGAATCGGAAGAAGCAAAATACCTCCGAATCGTACAATATCGGAAATATTCCGCTCTGACGAATACCTCGTCTTTTTATGAATCTTTGTCAATTGGCGATTATTTCGGGGATATGGAGGCAAGGTTTCTTGGTTTATTTTTTTTTTCTTTAAATTATGAGACCCCACTTCAGCATCCAAAATAGGGTCATTGGAGAATCAAAAGAGCATTATATTTTGTTTGTAAGATTATTGGGAATTCACTGGGTTTGAAAGTTAAGGCTGTTTGCTTTCAAGCCCCAAGAAGAACTCCATCATAGGCGTACTGCCTGCGATTGCACTTGACCAAGATTTCGTGTACCAACGTAAAGAGTTCCTTGATTGATGATCACTGATTGGTTATGATAGCCATGATCATGCACAGGATTAAGCTAAAAACTCGTTGAAGAGTAGAATTCAAACTTAATGTCTTAAAAGACAGCTAGATTATATCCTTTTCTTAATTCTTGCGTTGTGACGACTATACCGTGAAACTGTTTCGATAACTATTCGGGCTACAAAAAATGATATCCAACATCCCGAGAAATGGATCAGACTTCTGGACCTGCAATTCGAAGGCCTTAACGACAAGATTTTGGTAAAGATCTCTTTTTCTTAATTCTTGCGTTGTGACGACTAAACCGTGAAGTACTGTTTCGATAACTGTTCGGGTTACAAAAAATGATATACAACATCCAAAGAAATGGATCAGACTCCTGGGCCTGCAATTCGAAGCGATAGTGTGGCTAGATTAGTCTTATGAAGGAATAAACTATTAAGGCCCTAACGACAAGATTTTGGATACTAGTTTTAAGGATACTAGTTTGCCAATCACAGACTTAGAAAGCATTGTAGCAAATATCCCATCTCCACCTGTTTAACCCACCTCTTATCTTATGTGACCCCAAATAGTCTGCAAAGTACGTTAACACCTTTGGAAACGTCCCCTTTTGATGAACCCTTCAATTTTAGTTTAACCAACAACTCCATCTTTCCCTTTCGAACTTTGTGCGAAAATAGCACCATCGCCACACAACATTTACTAACGCCATCACCATAAATCAAACCAAATGCTTATCAATCAAACGTTCCATACCCTTGAGCATGCAAACACACTTTTATAGCCCAATTAAGACCAAGCCCGTCCATCACAATAAATCATCTCGAAGAATTCACTTTCGATTACCTGCATTCAGGTCTACAGCCTCCTGCCGGGCAGTAATGCACTCATTTACCAAATTTCCATATATGTGTCCGTCTGTCTGCACACTGCTACAACAATTAATTGCACATCGAGTTGCACTCGCAACAATTTAAGTGTCCGAGGCAGTTCCAAGGACCACGCAAGCCATGTACCAATAATTAAAGCGGTCAGCTCCTCAAAAATGTCTTTAATGGAGCGAGAAACATGTTTCGCTTTAACCCCATACTCGGTGCGGTTCTGTGCTTCGACACAGTGAGTGCACACCAGCACACATCAGTCTCCAGCGAAGGAACTTCCTTCCACGCTTTTCGGTTCTCTGGATGGTATGTCAGATCAACGTTGGTGGCTGCTTCCATTGCTTCGATCATAAAATGATGTGACAAGGTATGAGATCTATACCGACTACCAATTTTTCTCTGGACCGGGATGGATGTACTCCTCCATCGAAATGACAATCGCCTTGAAGTAAAGGACTTGATTAGGCCGGATTTTGGGATGAGATACAACGCTATCCCTTGGACTCTTTTTTTTGTTGTGTTGATCTGTTATGCGTCAAGTTGGTGGCAAAAAATCCAAAGAAGCGATCTTGGTGGTCGTTGAGGGTTCGAATTTCGCAAATTAATGGGGATGGCCACCGGATTCCAGGTAACGAAGAACCCACACAGTGCGGAGATGCCTCTGCTTGTGCAATATTGAAATGTTAATTGGCCAGAATGAATTAGTAGGTGTGAGGTGAATATAAAATACCGTATATCGGGTGTACCTATACTCATGAAGGTTTTTGCTTGTTTCGTATTGTGTGTTGCCTGTTCACGCGCCACAATTTATTTGAATTATTGGTCGGACGAACGTCTAGACAGTGGGAGAGTCATTGGGATATGGCGCCAATTTAAAAAAAAAAAAGTTTTTATGTGCAATATTGCGGCACATTTTTGTGGTCTTTTAATAGCTCGGTACGAGGATTATGCCAACGCATAGGTGTTATTTAATTGGATAAGAGAATGCCTGATAAATGGAACACCATTTTGTCTAATTAACTCAATGCCCGCTAGTTACAGAATCAAACATCAGCTTGTTAGTTCACACCTGAAGGCTTAGTATAAAAGTTAAATCATCAAACAGCTCTAAAAGCTTAAGAATACATTTTTGAAACCTCATGTTGGTAAGTCGAAGTACCGATTTGGGTAATATTATAAGAGGCAACCTCACATTCAAATATCTAAAGGTGTCCACAGACAAAGTATGAAATTAGAATCAGGAAACTGCTCAAAAAGCTAGATGAAAGGTTTTAGTTTTCCCTTTGTTAAGCCGAAAATATGCCTAAAGTTCTTTGCCAAAAACAGATCACCGCCAATCACTGTCTTTACCTGAAGTAGTCTCCACACTTTTTAAAATCCAGCAAAAATCTAAAAAGGCCAGAAAGTTCTGCATAGCTCATCTCTATAAATACTGTTATGGAGATGAGTTACGCAGAGCTTGTTTTGGTATCTCACTGGTACGTGTACATGTTTAGTGTAACGATAGGGAATTCTCGCTGATCTAGGAATTTCGGTTCTGAACGTAACCGATGAACCCGTCGAAAAAAGGTAGTAAGGGGCGTTATATGATACAAAAGCTTGAAGCCCCTTTGACTCTCAAATCAGAAGATTGATTGGCTTTAGCCTCTGGGAGTTAATTAAATATCTGGATTGACAAGTTTCTATCTTTTTACAACAATGTGGATGTCCTAGGGGGCCTATATCTCCGATCTGTTTAGGATTGTACCGAACGCCAAAATCCGATTGCATACAAAATGTTCGCAAGAAGGTCCTAGATATGATGGGGCACTGCTGAATTAATTACGGTGAATCGAAAACGCTTTTCAAGGGCGATGACTAGGGGCAACCTTACTACCCCCCAGTGACATAAACATATGTCGAAAATATGTCGGACATAACTTTTGGTTCAGGCAAATCATAGACAAACTGAAACATCCCAGATCTGTTCCACAGAGCCTTCAAACCCTACTCTAGAAGAGTTAGACTTAGCTAAAGACCTGGCTCAACCATGATGGAGCACATTATATGCCTTTCTGAAGCCAAGAACCAGGTTATGGTATTTAACTCTAAACTTGAAATGTAATACTTAGAAAATAATGAGGAAAGATCTTAATGCTTACGTATTAAAGAGAAGGTAGGGCTAGTTAAAACCGTAAAGTAAAAAAATACAAATTTTTGGAGCGACCGAAGTGCTCGTTGGTACCCAGAGCCTAGCTTTCTCATAACCATACATGTGTGCGTGTATACTTCTTGCACGATAGCGGGATCGCCTGTTTTATGCCTACTCCGAACGGCTTAAGCTTTTCTTGACAATCAATACGACTCGCATGATTTGTCAGATCATCACGAGAGCAGGGCCAGTAAAAAATCATACGTGTGGGATTCGAACCCAGACCTTCTGCGCAGCAATTCATCACAGTAACCATCGCACCACTAATCCCGTCCGTAAACTGCCGTTCAGTTATTTAATGGCTGGCCGTTAACACCAAAACATATTTCTGGGGCTTGTAAGAATTGCTTGGCTTGGTATAAACAGTTCAATACATCGAAGTGAGGTCTTGAAACACCATTAACCCTACAACCCATTGAGGTCTGTACAAAGAAATTGGCAGCCAAAGGCAATCTCAGACTAAGAGAGAACGTATTTTTAAAATCCGTTCTTTTGGACACTTAAGAACTTCTAGTTAATAATAATGAACGCACGAACACTGATATATAGTTCATGTTATCCATTAAGAAACCTGGGTGCAGCTCCTAATGGTAAGGGCGTTGGACTGCGTCCCTGGTTCTAAACCCGAAAGTAACAACGTTCTTCACAGTCTCCCCTTTTGCAAACGTCTGACAAACATCGATGAGTATAAAAACGTCATGAGAGGCTTCACAAATTTATCGTATGGAGTCGGCGTTAAACAGGGGGTCCCATTCGCACACACAAATGAATGGAGAAGCTAGGTCTGTGGCCCTTTATGGGTCGTTAAAGCCAGATAATTCATTTCATTTCATCCTGGGCCACCTATGATATCATCATTGTCAATGGCAAGACTTAAGCGGGAAGACCAAACGAATGGACAAGCGTTCGGAAGCCCTAGACTATTAGATACATTGGATACTCCTGCTACAGAGTATCCACAAAGGATTTCCCTTTTCTAGCGCAACAACAAATTATCTGTTTTATCAAAAAGGAGGTATGTCATCTAATGATTAAGACAAACCAGGGTATGTGATTGACAAGACATTTCTGACTGAAATGACTGGAATTCCCGGACCTTTTTTTCAGATGGTTCAAAGACAGAGAAAATAACACGAACTGTCTTGTTGAAAATACTTAGATAATACCAACCAGCGTTTTCCTTTGTCAGTCTACTGCAGTGGCTTCTAAGATGAGATCTACATTTAAGAAAGCAATACAGACTGACATATTGATGAAGTTGCCAATAATGATAATAACCTTTTAAACACTGGCGTCTCCTGGCACACAGAGGTTGAAATAATGACTTAGTACCACACTGCTGGGTTTCCGGACACTTGGAAGTGGAAGTTATTGAAAAACCAAATAAACTTGACAAATCCAGTTCAGATATGAAACCAAATCCAGTGCTCGTCGGAGTATAAGCGGATATGGGGAAAACTAAAGCCTACTCGAAAAGCTATTTTAGAACTTGTAGAGATATCGAGGAGATAGATTCTTTAGAATATCTACTATGTCCAACTTTACAGTAACGACATTTATTTTCGACACCTTATGCCAAGTCCAACCATATACCGTTGACGGAACTATAAATGGGCCTTTCTGGTTTAATAGCGACTAGTTGAGCTCTGCATAAATACCGCCCTTCCTTATATCGTACCTGAGTGAAAATTCGCACGTAACAAAAGAACATAGCACACCCTGTAGTCGAAAATAGCAATAGCAGATCAACCAAGATATATTTCTGGAAAAAAATGTAAGGATTTCTTAATAGCTCTGAGAGCTATTAACCTGTTATCAGAGGTCAATACTCTACGAATATGGATGACAAGGCAATACGATCATGGGACTGGTTTCATGGAACTACAAAACAACCAACTGGAAAGGACATTTTTTCGATCAGAATGCTTTATATTAACCTGTGGGGTTTACACTCTGCTCCTATGTTGATAGCTGCTTCCTCAGTCTTTCAAATCGTAGCAATGCCTTTCAAGCTAAAGTTTTTGATCTCTGATATCATGCTGGTTTTCAAAATGAGTCAACACTCGAGTCTTCTGTAGTGGCCTTGATGATAGTTGCTTACAAATACAACATTTTTGGCGCAGCAGGCTCGTTGGTATCCAGAGCCCAGCTTTCTTCACAACCATTCATCCATGCGTGTGTACTCCTAGCACAATGGCGGGACTTTCTATTTTATGCCGACTCCGAACGGCGAGGTTGAGATAAGCTTATCTTGACAATTGAAACTACTCAGATGATTTGTCAGATCATCACGAGAGGTGGGCCAGTGAAAAAGCATTTAGGTGTTGCTACGGCTGGTAGTCGAAACCAAAACTTCTGCGCGCCAGTTCATCGCACTAATCATCTGCAGTCTTTTTAATCGTAGCAAAGACTTTCAAGACAAATTTGTTGATCTCTGATATCACCTTCGTTTTCCAAATGAGTCAACACTCGGGTCTACTCAAGTGGCCTTGGTGATAGGTGCTTCTGCAGTCTTTGGAATCCTAGCAATGCCTTTCAAGACAAAATTCTTGATCGGACATAACATACGCTTTCTGTTTTTTTTTTTTTGAGTCAAGTTTCGATGAGATATCTGGCAGCTGACTTCAAAGAAGGGACGCTCAAGGAAATAAAAATGGCAACGGTCACCAACGCGAAGGAAACTTAATTCAGGCAGCATTTCCAGCAGCTGCTAAATGAGCTTAATGTCGAGGGAGTGATTGAGAAAGAAACCACCTCCGGTCAACGAAGAGTTAATGTCCCCTCCCAGTATTAAAAAAGTTAGTACAGCCACAAAAAAACTGAACAGTTGAATCTGATGGATTACCAACAGAACGGAGGCGTTGCTATAAAAGTATGCATGCACCAAAGTAGCAACCAATTTTGGATGTACGAGAGCATCCCCGATGACTGGAATATCAGCTCCATATGTCCCTTATGCAAAAAAGGCGATCCAATATCATGCACAAACTAAATATCTAAATATCTTGCACCCGCTTAATGTCGCATATAAGATCGATCCTATCCAACGTACTGTGTTAACGTCTTAAGCCTTTCAGCAACATACATATCGGCAAGTGCCAGTGTGGCTTTCGGCCCATCAGATCGACCATAGACCAAATTGTCACACAAAGTCAAATCCTGGAAAATATAAACGTACTTCAAGTCGAGAGACATAAACGGTTTCAAGGTCGCATCCATCGCCTAGAGCTTTATAAAGCGATGGTGGAATTCGGGAAACATCAAACTTGATACAGCTGTGTCGTCCAACACTGGAGGACACGCGATGCAATGTTCAGTTTAGGAACAGCTCATATGAACTTTTCCAAACATGTACCGGATTCCGACAAGGAGACGCGTTATCATGCGATTTCTTCAATCTCATGCTGGAACACATAGTCCGAAGAACAGGAGTAAGTACCGGAGGCACTATCTTCAACAAATCCGTCCAGCTACTAGGATACGCAGACGATATCGACATCATTGGTCGCTTCCATCATCCCATTTTAGAAGCATTTACGTCGTCAATTGAGAAGGAGCTGAAACGCAACGGTCTTACTACAAGACCGTCGCAATTCAGCTTTTCCTCAAGAGAATGTATAATCTATCAACAAACAAAGCACAGTCGACGCACAACCTTGGACAAAATGTCACTGTTGATAGCAACAATGAGTCAACTCATCTCAAAGGTGATCACACCTTACCTAGCTGCAAACAGCCGGCCCCATTTGGTCAGTTACTCTAATCCAAAGGAAGCCAGTGAACATCAATTATCATTCTGGGGAACCATCATCCACTAAAACTGGGCATTCCCCCAACTATTTCTAAAGAAGCTCTTGAGAAGCAAAAGTGTATAACTTGGTCTTGGTCACTTCGTATTCCGCACTCTCTTGATTTATAAAAGATAGCCTAGGTCATAAATGCCAGCATGACAGATGACAAAAGATTTGTGAGGAAGACAATTTCTTTGTTAACCACACTGGCTTGGTCCCTTCATTCCTATGTCAGAGCTGATAAAATTGAACCTGACAATACAAATGTCCATCGGGCCAACATAAAAGCTCAATCCTACCATTTTAATAAAAAAAAAGAACCAAAAGACTTCTCCAACACAAACAGTGGTGTCATCTCATTTGACATTTTGTCAAATAATAATGTCGTCCATCTTCATCTCATCTATTGAAATCCAGACTTCAACAGAAAATTCGAACCAACAAAAGACGCCTCACCACGACATCTGATATCGATCGACATGGACATGGACATGAACATGAACATTCCTCTGGACATAGGTACATCATTTTTGTTTTCTTCTCAGATTGGTTTCTGCTTGACCCAAACATGACCAAAATGTCAGGTTATCGAAAATCAAATGATTCATGATAGAGTTCCACGGTATTAATAAATAATACCGGTGTCAGTTCCAGATGACCACAAAAAAAGATCTCCAAACAGAAAAAAAACAAACACACACACACGCAAGATCTCTTGACGGCCTGAAGGGAAGCGACTTCGATCGATCCCACGAGAAGGAACATATCGACAGAACTACACGGCCATGCCCACATATCTCCTGCGAGGGTTATAACTTAATAAATTCTTAAAAATGGAAAAAAAGGAACAAATGTCGATAAAAATGTTGCCATTGCATTCCAAACAGTTAATAATTCTAAGACATCGATTTTAATGCCATCTAAGTGCGGGTTGAACTGTCATCGTGTTCTGGCCGCCACAGACGACCAAGACGACCGAGAGGCCCAAACGACAGACAGACAACAACGAAGCTAAGCAGAACCACCATTCTGGCCAAATCAGTTGAATCGGTATGCTTCTTGTTGGCTCGGGCCGCTCCGAAGCTGCACCACTGCGCTCGTACTGTGTGATGCTGACGGTTAGTGACACAGTTGGCTTTCTGTGTTTGAGATACGGAATAACAACGACAACGACACGGCATTACGACGGGGCTCCGCTCCGAGACAGAACACGAGATCGCGCAACAGGAACAGAAGCGACGACAAACACAGCAGCGTACCAAAGTTATCGAACCGATCAGACAGGATTGTTGTTTGTCTGTATGTAGTCGACTTGGGATTGGGATTGGGATAGGTGGTGGCTGTTTTTATTTTTTTGAATTTTTTTCTCCAATAGCCAAGAGCAGGCTGCACAATCGAACATAACAACATATTGAAACATTGGAACACATACCGCATCTTCATCTAGCACTGGAATCAGGGATTCAAGCAAAAGGAAGCAACAAAAAATGTCATTCTTGCTTCCAGCAGTTTTCTGCTGCGCTGGGCTACTTATTGCGCGCTGGTGCTGATTCAGATGCTGATGATGTTCGCCTGTTGCATGCCGCTTCTGTTGTTTGGAGGATGTTTGCTCGGAGGCTGAATGGCGAATGCATTGCTTGTTCGCTGAGGTGACATTTTTCTAATAGTCTGCTTAAGTGGTAGGTGTATCGTTTGTTGTGCTGCTTGTTATAGGTGATGGAGGGTTACGATGTGGGGAAGGTTCAGCCTGACTGTCCCATTGATGTGGGTAGGCACGAGAATTGTTCGAACGAGTGTTCTGGTGTGTGGTTTTCTGTTAAGGATATGTTTGCAGTTGAAGTAGATTTTGGACTTTTTTGGTAACTTGGTACTTCGAATGGCTCATTTGAATGGATTTTCCAAATTCTAATAAAAGTGTACAATGGTAGGCAATGCGATTTTAGAAAAACAAAAGCGTTTTCACTTATCTTATGCATACTGGCTGCGTCTCTCAGCCGCAATGGCTGAGAGACACATTGACCGTAGATTGGGGTTGAATCCCTATTTATGAGAGCGGGAGAATGTGGTCTTTCACAAAGGTACGCCTTCGTTTTAGAAAAAAAATTAAAAATCTGGCACTGACTGGCGATAGAGGACCTCCAACCTAGCTTCTCTTTTATTTTGAAAAGAATGGGATCTCCTGGTTTACGCCGAATCCCAATCGCAAGGCATTCCATGACAGGTTTATACTTTTGTATGCTTGACAGACTTTTGCCAGAGGTGGATCAGTGAATCAAAGGTACGGGTTGGTACTCTCCCTCAGTAGTTCAAGGCAATAACCACTAGGCTACCGTTGATCAGAAGCAAGGGGAAGAATTTTCAAGATGGAATTAATTCTGGGGTCTACAGTTTCAGTTTAGTTGGACGAAGTGGACATGAGCTGCTATGACATATTCGGACTAAAGCTCATATAGGAATTTCAAGGGTTAGTCAGGCTCCTCGAACAGATATGGTGGCGTATGAGCCAGAATGCTCTCCATCACCTATAGCTTATACTGACGAACCCGTGTCCTTATCTTATCAATTCGTTGGGCGTTGTAAAATCCTGTTATACAGAAACTAATGGCCGCGAAAATGAATGATCTCACCATTGACGACCAGCTCTAAAAAGGACAACGACGTGAATATCTGCACCTTAAATGTTAGAACGCTTAAAAGGATATGTGATGCCAAACAACAAGGCGATTAGGGGAAGTCCAAATCTGTAATGAAGCTGACGAAATACGATGGCCCAGGCAAATGAAGTGTGAAAATGAAGAATATTTACTGAAATCCTTATTTAAGGGAGCAGAATCAGCGACTATTTGGGTGCGAATTTGTCATAAGCGATAGACTTAACCAAGCGAATTGTAAAATCCGCATCTAGTTCAAATTCGTAACCATAACCATTATATGTCCATATGCTACGATAAGGGAAAACAATGTCAATGCTAAGGACGAGCTTGTAGACAAAACTTATGAGCGGCTATGGAAGTTGGATCTTAAAAAAAATGTTGGAGGCCATGACAGGAAAGAGATGACGGCCTTATAAGTAAAAGTTGTATAATACAGGCCACACTGCACTCAGGATAATTGACTTCGCTGTGGAATGAGATCCAATAATATTGCTTCTTCAACCACGGCTTCTCAACCTTGACCTTCATAATGCGATGTTAAATAATATTGATCACGATGCGTTTCATTTTGGATGTCCGCAAAATTATGAGGGGATAATACCGACTCAGCTTATTTCATTGCAGAAGCGAAGGTAAGAATGCAGATATTCAACAAGCTACAATATCAAGACCCCAATCATGTCGAGATGAACAAGCAAACATCGCTGTAACAGTCGATACTAACAATATGGAAGAACTACTCCAGCAGACTGTTAAACGGCTTTAGCGAACAATCTCCAGCTGTCAGGCCGAAACAATTATTCAATTTTGACGAGGAAAGCAAAAACTACCAACCAACCCACCTAAGTGTCGTGCGACCAATACTCACATATGGCTGTATAGTCTGGTGGCAAGCCACAGACAGAGCAACCAACTTGAAGCAAATGACAAAAATACAAAGACTAGCATGTATAGGGACAACCAGTGGGATGAGAACAACCCCAAACTCTTGATTGGAGGTGTTTTGAATCTGCTGCCCTTAGATCTATACATGTAGGAATCAGCTGCCAAAAGCTTCTCGAGGATCAGCCAAACGAACAGCTGGATCCCGAGCCTCGCTGGGCATGCGCAGGTCCTAAAGAAATACGTAGGGAGCGTAGTAAACTCTGACTATCTATCTCCCTATCTAGACTTCGATCGACCCTTCACCTGCTCGTTTCCGAGCAGAGACGAATGGGACAAGAATGAACCCACAAAAAGGAAATCGATATTCATCTTCACAGATGGATCAAAGATGGACTGTGGAACAGGTGCTGGCATATTCTCAGAGAAATTAGTAATACACAAATCAATCAGGCTTCCTGATCATAGTAGTGTGTTCCAGGCTGAGGTGCTAGCAATCGCTGAAGCGGCTCATTTGGTGTCAATAATGGAAATACCACACAGTGATACCACCATATTCATTGACAGCCAAGCAGCTATAAAAGCAGTATCTGCTATCGAAATTAAATCAAAGCTGATTCGCCGCTGTCGCGAAGAGCTCAAGGTTCTCTGCTCACAGCATATTGCTGATCTGTGCTGGGTTCCTGGTCACAGGGACAAAGATGGCAACGAGATGGCCGACGAACTGACAAGAAATGGATCTGCTTCAGATCATGACCAGGCACTACAAACGGTCGAACCACCACTCTGTAACCTCAGAGAACGAGTGGAATACAAGACCCGAATGAAAGCCAATACCAGGTGGAAGTCATTGACTACCTGCGAAGCTCTGGCCAGAATACAACGGAAACCGGACCAAAAAACTTACGGTACGACAGAATCTCCTTATCTAAACTTGTAGGGGCTCTCACTGGTCACAACTTTCTCAGAACCCACACAATGAAACTAAACCTCAAGGATGACCTTATCTGTAGAGGCTGCAGTGATGAATAAACGCACGAGGATACACCTCATTTCCTCTGTCACTGCCCGAGTCTCTGTCACCTGAAGAACAGCACACTTGGAAGCTACTACTTCCAAGAAATCCAAGAACTTTCCGATATTCCATTACCCTATCTTCACAGGTTCCTACGAACATCAGGATGGCTGGATAGAGTGGAGTAACCCAAAGTAACGATAAGGAAGGATGAAATCCCACCAAGGTTATCACAATGGGTCCACATGGACACAAGTGTGGCGGAATAGGGGATCTTCTACTCCACCAACCCGTTAACCTAACCTAACCCACCTAAGTGTAGTGAGGTGTAGTAAGCCTAATAAGGCTGGCGGAAATGACCGCCTCCGAATGAAATTATGCCTGAAGAGTGACCTGAACTAATCAAATCTCCACACTTCGGCAGGTCCTAGAAAAATCCCAAGAAGTCCAAATAGATATCTACCCACCTCGTCCGTCTGTGCAGAATTACGATGGAGAATTCTCGCTGCTCCATTAGCCTCTGCAACTACCTCACCGAATCATTCGATAATGATAATGAATGTTAGTCGCAAGGCGACTAACATTCATGTGCCTTCTTTAACATAATTATTGAAAGGGTTTGGTAAAACTCCCGAGTTAACAGCTATTCACAGTCTTCCATAAATCGGTGGAGATAGTAGATTTTGACATCTTTGGTTGAAACAAACGAGATGTTATCCCTGCGTTTGCGAAGTAGCGGCTCGATTGGGTTTAATAACAAACGCGGTTAGACCAAGTACATGCCGGCAACAAAAAGGGACACATAATGTAGACGAATTGGACAAAACTTTAGAATCCATAGCAAGAACAACCTTGAAGAAGTAATGGACTTTGTCTATCTCGACTCTCTATGAAATCTGACAACGACATCTCATCATAAATCAATCGAAAATTTACTGCAGTCAAACGCTGTTTCTTCGGGCTAGTAAGGCCCTTACTCGAACTACTAAGGAGAGGCTATATAGACCGATGATCATCCTAATCCTACTTGTAATCCGGAATCTTGGAGCTCAGACAGCCAATCCTACCCTCAAGGACGACAAGATGAGCTGCATTGTGGACACACACCCCGTCAGGCCTCCAGATACTACTTTGGTGCAGCAAGATGAAATAATACCCTTCAGTGAAGAAGAGTTTTCATTAGCAGGGAAAACTCTTAAGACAAAAGAGCCCCTGGGCTTGACGGGATACGCCCACTCATGTCCCTAACTATTGATGAATAGAACAAGGAGTTATTCTCAGAAGCTGGAAGACAACGTCTAGTGCTGATCAGTAAAGCCAAAGCATCTGCATCAGCAAAAGATACTGCAGGAAAACTCTTGGAAAAGATGCTGAGACCGAGACTCACCATTGAAGTAAAGAGAGGAAGATAGTTCGGCTTCAGAAAGGGCCGCTCTACGATCGGAGCGATTGAAGTAGTAAATGCTACCTAAATCCACGGGGAAGCAACTACTCAAGGCGGATCGTATTGTTGCCAACTCTGGACAACAGAAACACCTTTAAATCAGCCAAGTGTAGTGGCATCCTTATCATGTTCGAAAGCACGGTTAACATCCCAGTCTATCTCTTGTGAATGGTGAAGGACTACCTTAAGGACCGGGAGTTGATCTGTAAAACTAAAGTGAGCCAACAAAGAACGCAAGTCAACTACGGCCCACGCAAGGTTCGATTTTAGGGTCTGACCTTTGGAACATCTCCTATGATGGAATTCTTCGCATGGGGATGCCAAGAGAAACCCTCCTTGTGGGACATGCAGATGATATCGCCACAGTGATAACGGGAAAAGATACCGAAAGTGCACAAAAGAAAGCTAAACAAGGTTATGCGACAAGTAAGCTACTGGATGGATGAACACGGTCTCAACCACCTGGCTATAGAAGAAAGATAGTCCTTCTGACGAAGAAAAAGATCCCGACCAATCGACTTCCAAATCGGCTAGGAGGAAATAAGAAGCAACAACCCCGTGAAGTATTTGGGTGTGACAATCAACACCAAACTTACTTTCTGGCACCAGGTAAAGAATACGGCTTAACGAGCGTCGAAAGTGACCGTGTCACTGAGTAGGGGTCCAACGACCAGTAAGCGAATGCTCCTTTTGTCGATGAGGCATGACATCCTCCTGTACGGATGTCAGTTTTGGGTAGACGCGGTGCGACAGGAAAATTACAGAAAGTCGATGTGAAGAAACGCGGAGCTCTATGTGTAACAAGTTTCTATCAAACGGTGTCGGAACCAGTCGTCCTTGATTTTGTAGGATTGACCCCAATAGACCTCTAAGCGGCAGAAAGGAAGTATGTCTACAAATAAAAGACGGAAGTTCGAGTGGAAACAACAACGGAACAGCTAAAGAGCTCACTCGAAAAGAAGAGGACTATGGATTCCGAGGCTCATCAGGAAAGTGGCTAAATGGAATGACCTATCCCATTTACTCACCGGACACTGATACTTTAACGCCTTTCTCAAGATCGGCATAATGAACAGCCCAGTTCGCCAGCACGGGGATACGAAGACTCTTCAATATGAATACCCTTTGAATGTTTTACCACAGTACGAGCGTTAGAGATGAGAAGAAAGAGAAAGATAGAAAAGATTTAGGATATAGTGGAGACTTACTCCATGGGTGGTGTTCGAACTAACTTCGGGGAGATGGTGTATACTTTAAGGAGTAACTACCGAACGTTTGTTATTTCTTTGAATATTAATTTCATGGATTTTGGCTGGGATCGAACGTGCAACCTTCCACTCAACATGCGAACACATTACCATTACCTACACCACGTCCACCCACCCAGGTTACCACAGACAATGAATTGTGAACGCAGATTAGGTCAACTAACATACTTTTGCAGCTTCATTGAGCCTATTAGGCCAATCATTGCTAATTCCTGTCACGTGTTGTTCTTTGTAGCACCATCCATGAATAAAAAAAATTGTGTAACCCTTTTATGGAATTATATCGTACTCCAGAATACGCGTCTCTACATTAAATATCTGATACGACGGCCCTAACAGGTTATTCGAAGGTACGTTGGAAAATCGATGGCAAGGGTTAACAGCCTGATTTAGGTTTTATGCCACCAGAGGTTTCTTTAAATCGACTCTTTAAGTCAAGTGCAATAGAGGGGTGGGATTCAGGTAATGTACCTCCGCGGGACAACCTAAAGCTAAGGATTACCTGCTGAAACACCGTGATAACTGCGATTGCGATATAATGAAGAGCAGTACACTGACTTTTGAAAGTGGAAATTTATACCTTTACAAGCTTCTAATTGCCTCTTAATTTTTCTAAATTCTAGTAGGTATGATAAATCCAGCTATGGGATATCTAAGAGGAGCTGGGCCAGTGAAAACGCCACCGAGATGTGCATCATATTGTGCTCATTGGGTAGCTTAACATTATTTACGACTTAGGTCTTCATGTTGGTTTGATAAGATGCCCGTGCCAGTCGTATGCCAAAAAAGTTTTATATGATGTCAACATTTGTCCAACACCTTGTCACATTTCTAACCACATTGCCTGACTGTCTTACAAATTATTTTCTTGCTAATCGAGTCTTACCTTATGCTACTGAAAGATTGTACTTGACTTGAGGGCACATACCTGAAACGAATAGAGAAACAAAATTAGCGAAAAAGCTTAATTAGAAAATTTGTTTAATTAACAATAAAAATAAATGTTAAAAACTACTGGTTATAACAACATCCCTTGATGTATATCGAAAGCAAACGCTCTTAGATACATTCAAGATGAATTACTAACATAATTGAAAGACTGTATTCCATAAATAAGAGTGAAGACCAATGTTATGCTTATTTAATCTTCAATCCTTCTTAATCATCAGTCCTATACCATGTTACCTATAAACACCCAACCACTTCGACTTAACAAATTTCATTCACATTCCTGAGCAAATCGCTAATTACTCACCGCCAATCAGCGCCAATCACTATACACAGCACTACTGCTCGGTCTTATCGCGAATGCAATTAAAACCCTTTTTTCCCAATTTATCTACTCAAAACCTCTATCTAAAGGCTGTCAAAAGTTTATCTTCAACCATTCACCAAAGCGGCCATATCCAATCCGCAAGACCATTATCTTCGATTCGAATCCGCACAACCTTTCAGCACTAATTATTCCATTCAGAGAGTCCAAGCACACGAATGCCCTCATTGGAGCGCGAGTACCAATCAATTGCAAACACAAGCACACACACATACCCATACTCATAGCGTACCAGATTTGAGGAGCATCGCGCGCCTCTGACTGTACACAGTAATTAAAGGGATCCACGTTCGTCCGTTCTGTAAAGGCAATCTAGACAAACACTATCTACCTCAAGTCCCTATTGGAAATCAATTAAAACCCCAGATCTCGCCGAACAAGGATCATTCACCCAATCAAGTGCTGCGCCTAACCGCGCCACCACACCATCACACAAACAACAGATTCATGAATAATAATCGAACATGGGCGATAATTAAGAAGGATTTCGCGCGCTCGTCCGTTTTTTAGTCCGCTTCGATGTACCGAGTCTGATTCTTTGTCTTCGTCTGTCCATCTACGAGTGCAGCCCCGTTGGCCAAAGGATGTCTAAAGCTGATTGTCGATTTGTTGCGGCTTTGCGGCTGGCATTCTTCCAGGCCGGCCACAACTGTCATTTACAGCAAAATACTACTCCTGCTGCTGGTGGTGGTGATTGTGGTGATGGTGCGGCTGCCACATGTGGCCAATCAACAAATCATGTTAAAAAGTTTTGTTAACAATTGTTCGTTCTAGTCCTCGGTCCCTTCGGATGTCTTTCACTCCCATCGATGGGACAGTATCAATCCATTAGCAACATTCGAATCCAAGACAAGCCTAAATGAATCGAAGGACTCAAATAATAACTCGACGGGAAGAAAAAAAAAGAAGAAAATCCTTGTCACGAAGAAGGGAAACGAGATAAGGAAACATTTGGCGAATATGTGAGGTGTTGTGATGTACCCTATGGAGGCTTTACACAATAAATTCTATGAGAACACCTTTTTAAAATACTTGAGCATGGTATTTCCGTTACTCAGTTTGTAGAATGTTCAAGATGGCCAAATGTTGATTAATTTTGGTTAGTAATCAAAGGGCTCAGTGGAGCGATGGTTAGTGAGAGGAACTGCAGAAAGTCTGGGTTCGATTCCCAGGCGCAGTAACACGTAAATGAATTTTTTACTATCCCCCCTCTCGAGATCATCCGAGTAATATCAAATGTCAAGAAAGGCTTATCTCAACCCAGTCGATCGGATTCCGCATAAAACAGGAGGACCCGCCATTATGCTAGAAGTATACACGCATAAATAAACGGTTACGAGAAAAAGCTAGCATAACAGAAGAGATGAGGAGTGCCGACAGCCATATATAAGGTCAACATGGCTAAGCTGCAGATGCAGACGAGAGCTGCCATTGAGCTCTATAGGCTAAGGACGACTTTTCTTAATAAGAATAGCGCGTGATCGAGGATATAGAGACGTGCCACTCCAGGAATGACGTTTGCAAGTTGTACAAAAGTGTAAAACGTCAAAGCCAGGGATACAAGGCGGAAGATCGGAAAAGCCTGTCGAGATGAACAAGGAAAGATCGTAGTTGAGACACAGTCTATGCTGAGAATGTGGCAGAACTACTTCTGCAGACTGTTAAACGGCGACGACAGCAAAAACTACCAAACAGCCGACCTAAGTGAAGTGAGGATATCGATAACTAAACTTAATCCTTATAAGACTGGCGTTAATGACGGTCTCCGGAAAAAAGTATGCCTGAAGAATGGAACCTCAGAATCGTTTAGCCGATTCACAAAAAAGGAGACCCACTGAGCTGCGCCAACTACAGAGGCATAATTCTCATCCAAATCGCCTTCAAGATCCTATCTGCCGTAACTTGTGAACGCTTGAAACCGTTTACCAACAACCTGATCGGCCATTATCAGTGTGGTATTAGGGCACGAAAGTCCACAACTGATCAAATCTTCACACTTCGACAGATCCTGGAAAAACCCAAGAAGTCCAAATCGATAACCACCACCTATTTATCGATTTCAAAGCCGCATACGACAGCATTTATAGAGACGAACTTTACAGATCTATGTCTACCTTTAGTATACCGCCCAAACTCGTCCGTCTGTGCAGGATGACGATGGAGAACTCTCGCTGTTTCATCAAGGTCGAAAACGACCTCACCGAAACATTTGATGCCAAAAAAGGATTTAGGCAAGGCGTTAAACTTTGACTTCTTTAAGATCATTCTTGAAAGGTTTTTGTAAAACTCCCGAGCCAACACCAGACTACTAGCATACGCCGACGATATTGACATCATTGGTCGGACTCAATAAGATGTCAAAGCTACGTTTGCTAGTAAAGAGAAGGAAGCGGCAAAAGTGGGTTTAGCAGTAAATGAAGGTAAGACCAATATATGCTGTCAACACGAAAGGAAACACAACATAGGTGGTTGTAGGCTTATTGGCGGCATAGACCTTTGACTTCAAATATTCCCATAAAAAGACATCCAGCGGTGTTAGACCACAAGATTTAGGGGGCAATTCTGATCACCGAAATGAGAGTGTTCACGACTGGAAAATGTCTCAGGCAGTGATTGAAATTGAAACCGTCTCCTCCTCCTTGTCAATATCATACAATTTAGGCGCAAACAACTCGGTTATCATGTCGCACCAGTAACAATCATTGCTTGACCAGCCTCATTTTCGAAGAAGCATGGTCCAATGATGCCTCAAGGCCCTAAGCCGACTAAGAGAGTGAAACGTGATTGCGATTCTTTTTCTTCAGTCACATCTGAAATCTCTGAACCTCAAGTGGTGCAATTTTGACGATCAAGGAAGCCAGCAAGCAAGATGAAAATTAAATTCTTCGCTTGGATGGTCAGGAACTTATTGATCGTTAGTCCAACAATGCACTCAACTCTCTTCGTTGGTTACTCAATTCTTTGTAACAATGGAGACGGAGATCTTATGCTCGCTGTAGAAAGCTTCTTTAAATTGCAGTTCTTGTCCACGACGCCGAATTGATTGGATTCCGTGTATAAAGCATCACGAATTGATCCAGGCTCCCTGAATTGTTCAATTACTCCCTTCACAGTTGACGAAGTTAAATCAATATTCAGATCATCTTTTGTACAAAATTTGCGAACAGTGGCAGCCAAACTTTTACTACTTTTTAAATATTCTTCAACATGGAAAACGCGTGCGGTGTTTTATTTTTTACTAACCCAAAACAGCCAGGGAGCTCAGTGGTGTGATGGTTAGTGCGCTGAACTGCCGCGCAGAAGGTATGGATTCGATTCCCAGCAGTAGCAACATCAAAATTATTTTTCACTGGCCCTCCTCTCCTCTCGTCATGATCTGACAAATAATCCGAGTAGTATCAATTGTCAAGAATAGCTTATCTCAACTTAGCCGTTCGGATTCGGTAAAAAACAGGAAGTCCCGCCATCGTGTAAGAAGTACATGCACACATGATTGGTTGTGAGAAAGCTAGTCCCTGGGTACTAACAAGCCTGTTGCGCCAATATTTTTTTTTTGAAAATTGTCAGCTGTCAAAGTGTTTTTTTTTTTTTTTTGCCAAAACTTTACCGAACTAATGGCGAAAAATTCAAATCATACAAACTTCTGTCCGATTTTCATCTGACGAAACCATTTTTCCAATTATTATGAACGACATGTTGGGTTACATTCGTCGCCATTCGCCATTCGTCTCCTGCAGTGGAATATCGCATGCATGCATGGTCTATATTTTCTTTTTGTGAGCTTGAGGCCTTATCGGCTCATATTTCTTCAGCAATAAGTTGATCGAGAAACTATCATAAAAGGCGCATGCTACATAGTTCTTTGTTTCCAAAAATGTGGTTACATGGGGTTCCACATGGTTGGGTTACATTCGTTGCCATTTTGCACCATGGAATATCGCATGCATGCATCGGCTCATATATCTTCAGCAATGAGGAGATCGAGAAACTATCATAAAAGGCACCCGCTACATAGTTCTTTGTTTCCAAAAATGTGCTTACATGGGGTTCCACATTGCTGAGTTGGGTTGCATTCATCGCCATTTTACACCGTGGAATATTGCATTAATGCATGATCCTTTTTGTTTTATTGTGAGCTGGAGGCGTACTTCTTCAACAATGAGGGAAATCGAAACACCATAATAAATGGCCACGTTACATAGTCTTTTGTTTTTAAAAATATGGTTACATGCGAAAAGAAAAATGTGATAACTATATCTCCAAAAATGGACCTGAGAACTCTCCTTTAAGATAATATGACTTGATGCTGCTTTTCTCTGAAGATGTATTTTTGAAGATATATTTGTTCATAGCATTCGAAAGAAACGAGTCAAATGTAACAAAAAGTGATAGATAATTGGAACCCCACAATGCATTTTCAAAGACACTGTCCTGGGTCCTGGACCTTTTATACAAAATTAGGCCAGAATATTATCTGTCGCATATAAAAGCGTGTCTTGTTTGCTTTACATCTGGGTGTTATATTTTAATTTCAAATCTAATAGTTCTTACAAAATCCAAGATTTAAGTCGTTCACTTAAGAGCTGCAGTTTCTAGAGCTACATGTAGAATGGAATTCACTCCATAACAAGTTTTCTAAATTGTTCCGACACCGTTCGCAGAGGTATGATCTGATGACCACACCATACAGAGTGACTTGTGGGTGCATGAGTTTTGAAGATTTTCAGTACAATTTAGCTTGTTAGACGTAAAGTAGTTTTTTATCTTTTTAGGAAAATTGGCACCAATCGGTCAGTAGGGTTAAGCCATTGTATAAATTGAACTTGTAGGTGTGAGATGAAATATGATTTGAAAAAAAAAGAAATTAAGTGAGTGTGCGCAAGAATGGTTCTCATGCTTCTTATGACAATTAACCGAGATTATTTATGCATGAAGTATACTAACATGGATTGCAACAATATTTTTAATCGAAATGCCTCACCAAACCCTTACTTTTACATAAGTGGTGCAACAGTTCGGGATGAATGCCATAACTTGCCATTGCAGTTAGCTGTCGTCGAAGGTCCTGCGACTGTTAAGCTTTGGATTCGTTGTCTATCGACAAAAGTCTTAGAAACGACAAAATTACATTAAACAAATAAAAAGGTTACTGGAGCAGGTCTTATCACAAAAACCTCTCTGGACACAGAAATTAATTGCATTTTGCATGCGCAAATGAGTCCTACGCCAGCTTTTGCCTTGGCCCAAGTTATGTCTATGACGGTCGATGGTCTGCTCCTATTTGAATTTAAATTATTATCACTGGAACTCTGGTAAACCTCAAGTTACAAAATAAATGACGAAACCAAGAGATACACGGAACATATTAACCATACACTATACCGGCACAATTTTACTTTCCCCCCAACAAGGTATATCAATGCATGCACTGTAGATCCATACATATACATACATATTTGTCCTGAAATGTGATTGCTCACTGAAGAAGACAGAAAATTGTTGCGGCTGTCATCGCTGACCACAAAGAGATAATAAGTGCCCTAGCGCGCGCGTCGCGCCGCTGCGCTGCAACAAGTCTGAGCCCTTGCAATGGTTTTTTAATGCCAAGCGCACTCTCAAGCCAGGAATGATGCGATGCGGCATGTTGAGTGAGATAGATCCAATGGAATATGTTAGACTATGACTTGCCGGCAGGTAGACAAACGGCCGACAAACGTAAACGGAATGCCATTTCTGATGGGGGGATATGTTTTTGGTTCGGTCAATGTCCTTTTGTCGGCGCTACTGTGTCATCTGTGTTAAATGATGTTGCAAATACAAATTTTTCTTTATTAGGGATGTTTTTAGCTGTTTCGGGGTTAATAAATATTGTTGTTGGCAATATACAATCATACCTAGAGAGTAATTTTTTACGCACCATCTATGTCGAGTTAAGACAAGTATCTGCCCTGTGAGTATGGGACGACTATTTTTATTTTTGCAACCCTTTCTTCGTAATTCTATATAATCGAGCTTGTGAATTGATGAAAAACAGACTATTTGATTGAAGGTTTACATGTGCGGAAAACAACATGTATTAATAATTTGATAGGCACCCCCAACTAACAATTTCACTTCGATAAAACACTATCGAAGCTATTTCCCCCCAGAAATATTACTTGTAGGAAGTCTTATGGAAAAACATTTGCCGCATTTTTAGGAAGCTATTTACTTCTATAAGACTTCTTTAAATACTTCTAATAAGACTTACAGAAAAAACTTTGCTTGCTTATAAAAGGCTTTACAGAAACAAATTATAGGCTTCACAGAAAGTCTTTCCGAAAATATTTGCAAGACTTCTCGAAGTAGAAAAATAACAATTTTTATTATTTTCTTTTTGTTGTTATATTTTCTTTTATTATTTACTTTTATTTATTTAAATCTCTTATAAAAACTCTTATCTTACTGGGATTCGAAGTCGCGTTCTCTCGCACGGTAGTCCAACACGCTATCCACTAGGCTGTACTCTGGAACATGAAAGACGAATAAGTACAACGAAGTACTTGAATCGTGTTGACTCATTCTCCGGTAGGTTCCCGATCTCTTCACCTCTTCTCCGATCTTTTCACCTAGTCCCGATCTTTTCACCTTTTTCCCGATCTTTTAACCTTAGCTTTTTTAAGCCTTCATTCGTAAGCTCTATACATGTTATGCTTCGGATTAACTTCGTGCGAAGTTCTACCGAAACATCTTAACGTATGGCACATGTACACACATCTCCGGAAGCTTAAAAACAACCTTACACAAGTCGCGTCATCATAATTTCAGTTATGCTTGTGAATTTTCCTGCATAACGTCTTAAACAAGCTTCTACCCAAACAATCGACTAACAAAATACTCAGCTTCCACGCACAAGTACTATGTAAGGCCTATGGAAATAATTGCTTGCGGAAATTAAATTTTTGTGCCTTATGGAAGAATAATTGTTAGTTGGCCCTGTAGGCTGATGAATCGTGCTGCCATAAAAAAGCTTAATAACTTTTTTTACTTCCTCAGAATATTGTGATGGTGCGAAAATTCGAAGTTGAAATTTTCGAAAATTCTTATGTGTTGAGGTTTACTGAGTTAAAAAAAGTAGTACGTCTGGAGTCTGGAGCCTGTTATTGACATTAAAACCCGAAATATTTGATCGGTTTGACTGAAATTTTTGCTATTTGTGTTATTGGTGATCATACAAAGGGATTTTTGGAATTGGAACTGTACTTCCCATATAACGGTGTTCTTAAAATATGATTTATCTCGATAACGACTCGAACGATGTTGATAAAAATGAATAACTAAGCAACTATCTAATATCAACTATCTAGAACTAGCAACCTAGCCCGAATTTGCCCGGGTACAATTCGATTTGTACAACGATATACTTATAAATAAATTGCGAGAAGAGATATTTGTAATAATATACTATTCAGATAGAAATTCGTTTTTTATACATATCTGTAACGGAGCTAGTTAAGACACAGTCTTTGGTGAGGATGTGGAATCCTGTTAAACGGCGATGACGAACAACATTCCGCTGTCGGGCAGATCGAACCATTTAATATTGACAACGACAGCGAAGACTGCCAACCACCCGACCTAAGTGAAGTGAGGATAGCAGTATCTAAACTCAAGCTTAACAAGGCCGCCGGAAATAACAGCCTTCCCGCTAAGCTTTATTAAGCCGGCGGAAATGACTTGGTAAGTAACATCAACTAACTCATAAGCCAAATCTGGTCGGATGAAAATATGCCTCAAGAATGGAACCTCTGCATCGTTTCCCCGATCCACAAAAAAAGGAGACCCTCTGAACTGCACCAACTCCAACTATACAGAAGCATAAGTCTGCTCAACATCGCCTACAAGATCCCATCTGCCGTAATATGTGAACACCTGAAACCGTTTACCAACAACTTCTTCGGTCCTTATCAGTGTGGTTTTAGGCCAGGAAAGTCAACAATCGATCAAATTTTCACACTTCGGCAGATCCTGGAAAAAACCCAAGAAATCCAAATCGATAACCACCACCTATTATCGATTTTAAAGCCGCAGACGACAGCATTTATAGAGACGAACTGTACAGAGCCATGTCTAGTTTTGGTATACCGCCCAAACTCGTCCGTTTGTGTAGGATGACGATGGAGAATTCTCGCTGCTCCATCACGGTCGGAAACGACCTCACCGACACATTCGATACCAAAAAAGGATTTAGGCAAGGCGATGCGCTGTCATGTGACTTTTTCAATTTGATTCTTGAGAGGATTGTGCAAAACTCCCGAGCCAACGCCAAAAATTGGTGCAAATAAGGAAACGCCGACGATATTGACATCATTGGTAGGACTCAACGTGATGTTATAGCCACCTTTGCTAGAGAATAGAGAAGGAAGCGGCAAAAATGGGTTTAATTGAGGGTATATGCTGTCAACACGAAAAGACACACAATATCGACGAATTGGACAGAACGTCACCATTGATAGATATAACCTTGAGGTAGTACGGGACTTTGTTTACCTCGGCTCCGCTACTAACTCTGACAACAACTTCTCGTCAGAAATCAGACGAAGAATTACTCTTGCCAACCGCTGTTACTTCGGGCTAAGAAGGCAATTTAGTAGTAAAGCCCTGACTCGAACTACAAAGAAGATCCTATATAAGACCCTGATCATCGCAGTCCTGCTCTACGGCGCTGAAGCATGGCCCATATCAAAAGCGGATGAAGAAATCCTCGGTCGATTCGAGAGGAAAATTCTTCGAATGGAGACGAAGATTCAACCAAGACCTATACGACATGCCCCTGGCCAAAAACCTCCGCATTAGACGTCTAAGATGGCTAGGACATGTATAGCGAATAGACACCAATACTCAGGCTCGCATTCTTCGATTTCCAGCCAGACGTCGGACGCAGTAGAGCAAGACCTCGCCTTAAGTGGCGCGCACAAGTAGAAACCGACCTCAACCGACTAACTTGGAGGGAGCAACTGGAGGCAGTTATCTAAGGACCGGGCTAATTGGAGAGGCATGTTGGTAAGTAAACAAAGTAAACAATGGAGCCGTCGTGGGACGGTCGAAAAAAACGAAGCTTTTACGTATTGGCCCGTGTAACGTTAACGGTACGGGGACGGTCACGATTTAACTTTTTCTCAGTTCACTCCCTATCTTCCAAGTGCGCAATGGAGGGGTAAGTTAGCGGTACTAGGACGATTCCACTTTTTTCGGTTCACTCCCCATCTTTTTGAATAAGTTTTATACGTCACCCACCGACCGTCCGTCAAAAAGCTACCTTCGCTTAAAAGAAAAGTTTCCACCTGCAGAAAAAAATGTTCTTTCTAAATGCCCGTCACTCTCTAACAAAAGGAAGTCCCCTGGAGGCAACCCCTTTAAAAATCTCTGCAACATGTCCAATACGGAAGTGAAAAATGAAAACCCTTTTCCGTTTTATTAGAAGCTCAGGATGGCTTTAAAATGAGTTGATTAAGAAAATTTCTTTCATCCACGTGATAACACGATGGACCCAATTTGGGCTATGTCTGGTAGTGCACCACTGAAAGGAGCTCTAACCTTACCAAACCTAACCTTGTCTGTCTTTATATTTCCTGAGAGATAGGGTATATACCTACATAAACTGTAAGGGCAACTAATTGAAAATGAGCTTTTTAAATGTTGTGATGTAAATGAATAATAAAAGAGTCCTCTCCATTTTTTGGCACCATCTTCGCCCCAGTCCTTTTACAAGAATAACTTTATTAAAGGATTTCCCTCTAAAAATCATTGCATCTACACTTTAGATACCTCATAACGTCATAAAGCTGCTCAATGTATGCCTTTCCAACCCCAAAATACCAGAAGCATAACTGCACCTCCATACCATGCCTTTCAGGATTTAATAAAATCCAAAAAAAAAGATACATCCTCCACCTTCACTCCAATTCAAACAAAAACACACCACTTGAGAGATACCAGCAGCACCATACATCCAAGCCATGTCGGCACTTCACTTTTCCTAGCCAAACTACAAGCGAAAATGAGCTAAAAAGCGCCCATAACAAAGGATAACCGCAACATTACTCCTCGTTCCTTGTGCAAATCCTAACTGATGTCCGTGCTGACAAGGAAAACCCCAAGAAGAGCTGCAGACACAAAAAGGCTTTGGCTTTTCAAAGGCGCCCAGCCTGCCAACAGGCACAATGGACAAAAGTGTATGACGATGGCACTTACCACTAATTACGCTCATCAAGGCAATTAAAATGAAGATAAATATGTATGTCCGCCGGACCTGTGTTTCGCACTTTTATAAATTGTACAAGTTATAGAATTAAGACCGGTGGCTGTTCGGCGTGGATCCTGGTGGCGTTTTGTTGTGTCGCATTGTGTGCGCGAGATTTCAATTCAGGTGAAGACGAATTGTGGCCACCTACCTACCCCCTGGTTATGGTAGGAACTAGCTAGTGCAAAAATTCCTTTCAATCGATTAAGAGAGTTTGGCTTGGATACTTTTTTTCTTACAAGGAGGCAGGCATTCAGGCATCCTTATGGATAGTTGGTGTATGAGTATGCTGTACGGAAGGGGGGTGCTCTCGTCTATTCCCGTTTCATGGAAACATGTTCTAGTGAGTTGGAATCCTGCACAGCAATTTCAATTGCTTCCAAGTCATTACACAACAATTTGGAATGCATTTCTTGATCCATTAAACTAATTTCATGACAGCACAGGAGGTTTCCACTCTGATGGCTGAGGGAGAACGAAACGAGTGAACAAACTATGAAAAGAGGAAGACAGAGTGGTAGGTAATCATTCTGGAGGGAGAAATTTAAAATGTGCAAAGGAAATGATTCCCTACCGGATATATGGACTCTTGGGCTATTTCAGGAGCGATTTGTATAAGGAAGCTGGGAAGGACGAATTTTAGCTGAAAGGAACTACTTCGACTCAGAAGGATGTCATTGGGAAGATCGGAGTAAAAAGAATGGTAAATTTCTTATGCGCCACCTTAGCCCTACCAAGCACTTATGCGGCACCTAGTACTAAGCCAGGCAGAGTGATGGTAAAGTATTGCAGGAAGAGGGTAGATTAACGTTAACTTTACAATCTCAATGTTGTGAAACGTTGACTATACATGTCAATTGTGCTAATTTCTCTGCCCTGTGGTAATTGGTCTCATCCAGAAGGATATGGCTTGGGAAACATAACATATAAGCGCATGAGTCGACAAACAAAAATTAAATAAGCCACACATGTCTTCTCCCAATGACTAGCACAGGATACCCATATTCAGGACAAATGGCCGCCCTTTAAGGTTTTGATCTGCATTAACTGCTTAGTAACGTGACAAACTATTGCAGAAAGCCACCTAGCACAGGATACCCAGCCTGTTTTCCCATATTCAGGACAAAGGGCCGCCCTTTACGGTTTTGCTCTGCATAAACTGCTTAGTAACGTGACAAACTATTGCAGCAAGCCACCTAGCACAGCATATCCAGCCTGTTGTCCCATATTCAGGACAAAGGGCCGCCCTTTACGGTTTTGCTCTGCATTAACTGTTTAGTAACGTGACAAACTATTGCAGAAAGCCACCTAGCACAGCATATCCAGTCTGTTTTCCCATATTCAGGACAAAGGGCCGCCCTTTACGGTTTTGCTCTGCAAAAAGTGCTTCGTAACGTGGCAAACTATTACAACAAGCTTCCAGAAGCCTCAGAAAAAAAAAGGTTAAGGACGGAGGGACAACGCCGTTAGTGTTTGCAACTGGAATGTAAGACGCCTTATCAGTTGTTGACCGATTATATAACTTATGAACAACTGATACAAAGAAGACATTACTGCCATTTAGGAAATACAATAAACCAGGCGTGCGAGGTGGTTGCAAAACTGTGTCATTTACCAAGGCCCGTGCTGATTTCCATTAGTGCCTGATTACGTTGATCCAAATGACGATGAATCCCATGACCTCAGGCCACAAAAATGCGTCTTTGGAATGAAGGAGGTTTTTTGACAGATAGAACACTCACATTGACTCCGGTAGCTCTATTGACGTCTTCACACTGTGAAGCCTTGATCCTAGGGCGGGTTGGTCACCTACTAGGCGGGTTCTCATGTGGTGGATGGAGAAAGCCGCAGTAAAGCTAAGTCTCCTGTCGTTCGGTTCTAAGACGATCTGCGGCGAATAGTATTACAGGAGGTGACCTGTGAAGACCTATCGTGAACCATCCAAAACCAGCTTCATGAAGGACCGTGCCCATATGGTAAATGACTTCTAAAAATTGACGTTAGAATAAGGTTTTGTGGCAGGGTATGACTTTTGGCTTTATTTGAACGCATGACCAATACTCGCGTGGAAACTCCAAAGTAGGCTGACTCCAGTTGGAGAAGGTGGGGAATGTTAAGAGATCATAACCGAAAGCATGACTTTAAATATTCGATATATATGCGTACTTTACATTATCTGTGAAGCCTGTGCCTACATAAGGATGGTGTCCAAAATAAAATGAATGCTTTAATTTTTCATATAATCTTAATGGAATTTTGGTGCAATCTTCTCTTCTCTTTTTCTTATCTGACTCGTTGGAGACGACTTTTAATATAATGAACGTCTGGCCAAGCAGTTAGGCAGCATAATTAGAAAAGAAATTGTATGTCTCGCAGCCGTCAGCGAACGAATTGTGACAATCCGCATCAATTCTGAGTTCACCAACAGGTTGGAGGTTAGGTTGGAGCTTATGCTCGAACGAAGGAAAATATGACTAAGTTGGATGAGGATTTCCTCGAAAAAACTCATAAATGACTGGCAAAAGACGAGACCAAAGTAGAAAAAAGGACATTTTAAGCAGTCTTGGCATAAAACAGTGTACAATCCATCATGTCTGAAAACGTGTGCATAGGGTATTTAACCTTACTGCGCAACGAAATCCTACTACAGCCTACACGCGGTTTCGTAATCCTAGAACAATATCCTTGGCGGTCTTTGAAACACATTGCGTTAGGCCAACGGGATGCATACGATTCTCAAACATTCCAAGGAGCCAATATCGGCTCGAACCACGTGTGGCAGCCAAATTTTAGGAAAAATGTCAAAAAAATTGATGTCAAAGATGACGTCAGCAAATAAAAAATAAATCCCTGGTTTGATGAAAAATGCAGACGGATAATCCCAACAAACAATGAAAGGTTCTCGATTGAGAATATAAAGAGTTGCCACTACAGAAATCGTGCTTGAAGCCATGCCTAAGGTTTGGAATCTCAGCATCATTTGACAAGAAATGAGGACCTTTGAACTGCATACGTCTCAAGATGATCCTGTCAGCCGCAATATGTGAACACCTTCAACCGTTTAATAGCAACCTTCGATGCGATAGCAAAGGGTTTCCAACAGGGACTGGTCAATATTGACAGTATGTGGGAAGTAATGATGATTTGGCGATGATTTGTCAAATCACCATGGGAAGTTACAAGATTGAGTGTAAACGTTGGGCCCATTTTACAGGAGGCGCGGTGGCCCTTCAAAGTCGACTTTGCGGCGATTGGTAGCCAAATTGGAGATGACCTGTTCGGTAAGCAATCAGCTAGCACTCGTGCGTCAAATGAACGAAAGATCGGTCGAATACAATACCGCTGTCTGTGAAAGAGTGCAGGAGAACCCGAGGCAGTCGATTCTTCGCCGTTCACAAGAACTCAGCCTTTCGTTTATATCTACTTGTCGAATTTTGCGTTGGGTTCCGTTTGTTTGCTGACTGGCATCGGAGCATTTAGAAGAGGACCCCAATTTTGATCCCATCTTAAGCGACGAAACCATTTTTGGGTGAATGGGACGACGGCAACCCACATGAGGTTCACCATGTGACAATGCATCCACAAAAATTTACTTTTTGCTGCGAATTGTGAGCAGTCGGCGTTATTGGTCCGTACTTCTTCGAAAACGACGTTTTTAAGGCCATCAGCGTTAACGGTGAGTGGTTTTCAACTTCTTTTGACCGCCATTAAACGATATGGGAGTGAATGACTTGTGGTTCCAGCAGAATGGCGATACAAATTAAACAGGGAACGCCATAATGGACATTCTGCATGAACAATTTGAGGTTAGGGTTTTCATTGGCGGAGATGGCGTGTATTGGCCACTAAGATTGTGCGGATTGACGCCGTTAGATTTTTTTTTTCTGTTTTTATTTTGGAGTCGCACCTTGCCAATGAAGGCAATAAACCGATGCCTTCAAAACCAACATAACCCAGGCCATTGCCCAAATTCTACCGGATCTATGCAAAAAGAGTTGTTGAAAATTGGACCTTTGGACATTAGAAAGATTTCATATTCCATAAATAATGGCATACATACAACAAAAATGCAATGAGTACAACGAAAAGATTTACTACCCCAGGTGGCAATTCAGTTTCACTGGAAAATCCACCCTCTACGGAGGTCGGCTCTACGGATTCTGGGGAGAGCCAATTATTGCAAATGTGTAACCCTTTCGGGAAAAGTTCAAGGGTAACGAGGTCACCTACATCAGGATCTCAAAAAAATATATGTGTCTCAAAGAGCTCGACAACACCAGAAGTGTCAGCCCACGAAAAACGAGACTCAGTGAAAAATAAGAGCCTAAAGGAAGAAAACGACGTTCTTCGAACAAGGCTTAACAATGTCGAACTGCTCTGCGAAGAGCTTCGTAAAGAAATTCTCCATCTAAAGGAAGAAAATATGACTCTGAAGAGTTCATTTAAAATACCAAAAACAAGTTCAAACGGCCCCGTGAATTCGGAATACCACACGGATGAAGAAGAACTCAGTCGCGAAACTGACTGGATCTTAAAGAAAAGACCAGTTAAAAAGAGGAAAGCTGTATCCTCTCCTGAAATAATAAACCGCGACAAAGAGATTATTAACAAAGCGAAACAGCTAAAACAACGTCCCCCACCGCCAATTAATGTGATCGGTATTGACGACTTTAACAAGTTGCATACCTTGCTAAAATCGTTGCCATTATCGGGCTACCAAGTAACTTCGCTAAGAAAAAATACATGGAAAGTCTGCGTTAAAGACCCTGAAAGTTACCGTCTATTATCTCGCAAGCTTAATATCGATAAAATAGAATGGTATTCTTTTGAAAATAAATCTGAAAGGCCTTTACGCGTTGTAGCTAGAGGGTTACATGCGTCGTGCTTAAAGGATGACATTGTAAATGATCTGAAAAACAGGCAATATAAAGTCATAGATGCCGTTAACATTGTCAAACGAGACCAAAAGCAAAAAGATGGCGAAGGAAATGTAATAAAACGCGGCCTTCCTTTATTTGTACTCACTTTCGATAGAACAGAAAGTTTGAACAAAATTTATGAAATAAAAACAATACTTAATATTGTTGTAAAAATAGAGCCTATGCGTAAGGATTCCAAACTAGTTCCCCAGTGCAAGCGCTGCCAAGGATACAATCATACGCAAAGCTATTGTCAAAAAGAACCGCGGTGTGTAAAATGTGCCGGCAATCACCTGACGGTAGATTGTATGTCAGATAAGAAAACTCTTGCTATCTGCATTAACTGTAAAGGCAATCATCCGGCAAATTATCGCGGCTGCGAAGTAGCTAAAGAGTTGCAAAAAAGACGGACGAAATTTAATAGTATTAATTCACAGAAATTAAATTTAAACAAGCAAAAGCCTAAAATTCCGATTAAAAATATGTCGAAGACAAAGCAGGCCATAATCGAAAAACCTAAATGTCCACAAACTACGCGGCCATCAGATATCCGTTCGGATCTTGTACATCCAAAACCAAATGTACAAACGTATGCTCAAGCTACAGTATCCAATAACGCCCAAAAAAATATCTCACCTGACCCAGTTTCAAATGTATTTTCGATTATTCTTTCAAAACTTGAGGAACAAAGCAAAACGAATAAACTTATTTTTGACAGGCTCGTTAAGCTCGAAAATAGTATTCGCAATAGAAGTACTCCACCTTTAACATGAATAGATTGCTTAAAATTCTTACTTGGAATGCCAATGGACTTTGGCAAAAACTTGGAGAACTTGAATTATTTATGCAGGAAAAAGACATAGACATCTGTTTAATATCCGAAACTCACGCAAAGAGTAATTCGAACTTAAAAATTAAAGGTTACCTCGACTATCATGCTCTACATCCATCTAATAAGGCTAGAGGTGGAGCCTCACTATATATAAAAGAGTGTATCGAACATTCGATTGATCTTAAACTAGAAATCGAAACAATGCAAGTTAGCTCTATACAAGTCAAAAGCAGACAATCCTTTCTGAAGATATCGTCTATTTACTGCCCACCACGATGCAAGGTTGAGAAAATTGACTTTGAAAACTTGCTTAATTCCCTTGGACAACGTTTTGTCATCGGAGGGGACTTTAATGCAAAACATACATTCTGGGGATCTAGATGCATATCACAGAAAGGTAGGATGCTTTATGATATAGGTAGAAAGTACAATACCGAATTTCATTCTACGGGAAAACCAACTTACTGGCCAACTGATGCTAGAAAAATACCGGATTTGATCGATTTTTTCATTGTAAAAGGTCTGCCGTCCAATCGAATCAAAGTTGAAGAATGCTTTGATCTTTCCTCTGATCATTCTCCAGTCATTTTAACAATGAGCGAGTCACTGATTATAAATGAAAAACCACCCAGATTAACAAACGCGAAAACCAACTGGGAAGGTTTCAAAAACGATATTGAAAATAACATCCGACTGGGTGTATCGCTTAGAACCCCATTGGAACTCGAAGTCGCTGTTGACTCATTTATCAATACCATCCAAAAAGCAGCATGGAATAATACTCCTCAACAGAACAAAATAGTTAGCTATAGTAAAATTAAGTACCCCCGTGAAATACAAGATTTAGTAAGACAAAAAAGAAAAGCTCGTAAAAGATGGCACCAAACTCGTGCCCCGCAAGATAAAACACATCTCAATCGGTTGAGTAATTTGCTATCAAATTCGATTAAATATTTTAAAAACCATTCAGTAGAAACTTATCTGCAAAGCCTAACCGCTGGAAAGGAATCGAATTATTCGCTCTGGAAAGCAATTAGAGTCATAAAACGGCCAAAAATCGCTGTGCCGCCCATTAGGGTAACTCAAGACGTTTGGGCAAAGAGCGATAAGGAAAAAGCTGACGTTTTTGCCTCACATCTTGAGGAAACATTTAAGCCATTTGATGGTCCGGCGCAAAATGAAAACATTAATATATTCGAGAGTACAACCGATAATAACATAGTAAGATATGCAAGTATTGCCGAGCTTAAACGGGAAATACAGAAACTAAAGCCTAAAAAAGCTCCGGGTTATGACCTGATTACAGGAGAACTACTTAAAATGTTGCCTCGGAAAGCATTAACTAAGCTTCTTTTTATTATAAATGCAGCAATCAGATTAGAATACATACCAAGACAGTGGAAAGTCGCGGAAGTGATTATGGTTCTAAAACCAGGGAAATCACCGAATGAAATAAAATCTTACAGGCCTATTTCACTTCTTCCAATCATTTCAAAAGTTTTTGAACGGATATTACTCGGTCGCTTACACCCCATAATTGAACAGAAATGTCTTTTACCTGACCATCAATTTGGGTTCAGAAGTAAACATTCGACGGTGGACCAAGTACATCGAACTACAGATGTAATCGAGAAAGCTTTCGAAGAAAAGAAAATTTGTTCAGCCGTATTTCTTGACGTGTCGCAAGCTTTTGACAAGGTGTGGCACAAAGGCCTTACTTATAAACTAAGTCAAGTTTTGCCAGAACAATTATATAAAATCCTCGTGTCGTATCTTGAGCATAGACTCTTCCGTGTGAAACTTGGAAGCGAATATTCCGAGTTCAAAGAAATAATGGCAGGTGTACCGCAAGGAAGCGTCCTTGGACCAATCCTGTACCTCATATTCACTCGTGATATCCCACAAACAAACGATACAATAGTTGCACCGTTTGCTGACGATACTGCTATACTAGCAGTTGCCACAACAATAGAGGAAACAAATATTAAATTACAAAACGCTCTTAACGAGGTTAATGAATGGACTAAATCCTGGCGGATTGCACTTAATGAGAGCAAATCGATCCATGTAGATTTTTCGTATAAACGGACAAACAATTTGCCTGTATTTCTAAATACGGTTCGAGTCCCGTTTGCAAATGAAGCGAAATATCTCGGTATGACACTCGATGCAAAATTAAAATGGAAGTCGCATGTAAAAAAGAAATGCGAAGAACTTAAGAATAAATACAGAGAACTGTACTGGTTGCTCGGAAAATATTCGAAGCTTAACCTTGATAACAAGCTGCTATTATACAAGCAAGTGCTAAAACCGGTTTGGACATATGGTATACAACTATGGGGTTGTACCAGTGAAACGAATCTAAACATTTTACAAACCAGTGAAACGAATCTAAACATTTTACAAACTTTTGAAAACAAAATGTTAAGATCATTCGTCAATGCGCCGTGGTACATAAGGAACGAAGATCTACGCAGAGATCTGGGTATTCCCGCGGTTAAAGATGAAACAAAAAATTTTGCACGAAAACATAAAAAACGTTTATTAGGACACGTTAACACAACAGTCCTCCAAATTCTGGACGAAACAAATATATTGCGGCGTCTTCAAAGAACTAAACCCTAAGATTTGGCCCGATAATAACAAACCGCGCTATAATTGCGGAAAAGCAGGAACTCTCAAAGGAAAGTTACCTGCCAAACATATTATATAATCGTGATAAAAAAAATTGCTGGATAAGTCGAATACTTAGTTGCAATAGAAATACCAAATGGGTGGTGGTTTTAGTGAGTAAAAATCTCACACTACTTTGGGCACGTGCTCATCGTGTCTATGAAGATTTCCACCAGCCCACGGAAAAAAAAAAAAAAAAAAAAAAAATAATGGCATACACCGGACTTTCAAATAATCACCCCTATCGAGGTATCCGATCGGAAGCGAATTTTCTACCAAGGTATTCGTTCCGATTAGTATTTCGAACAGATCTTCCGACGAAGAGAAACCCACATGATCGGCAATTGGCGATATGCATTAAGTCAACAATTTTTGACAGCTACGCTTCGAATTTCTTCTGAAGTTGTTCGACGAAGAATTGCTCCACGAACGCGATTGTATCATTTTTTCCATTTTTCCCAACGGATGCATAGATAGCAAATTGAATTTCGATTGGAACTGACTTTCATTTTGGAAATACATCGGATACATCGATAGGAATAACACCTCACGCACAACTTGTTTTATTCCATCTCAACATCGGCCCGCCCTTATTGGAAAACCCTTTACATGCTAAGCTTGCAATTCCATGATCTCTCTGCTGTAGACGTGGTGAGGGCTTAAACGCTGAATTGCTTAATCGACAGACTTCGTTTCGACCACAATGGAAAAGGAGTAAATCTAAAATTCATCCCAACAGTAAAGGGTTCTTGTACATGCGTCTTTTTAAGGACAGATGCGTGTTTTATTTTTAATTTTAGCTAGAGATTATCCCCTTCATCCTAGATTAATTTAACACCGTTCCTTATGACCTTATACACATCTCTAAAAGTAATTACAAAGCTTGACAAAAAAGACGTACAACAAACGTTCTTAAGCCTTAGAGTTGTGTATTTAAAATGCCATTTATGTCACGGACGCTGGTCCCACATAAAAGATTACACAATCACTTTTCCAATGGTTGTTGTTGTTGCAGCTCTTAATAACATCCCACACAGAGGCATGCATCTAGGAGTAAAAATGCGCATAATTCCACGAAGTACCTCACATAAAAGTTAACAAAATTTTAATTACATTGTCACAGCGATTAAAGCACTTCACACAAGACTCGTTCTCGTCGCTGCCCACCAGAATAGAATGACTCTGTGCAAAGGAGCAGCTCAACTATACAGCACAATGGGCCCCTACTGCCCCAAATGGTCTTCCAGAACGGCTGTCGCCAGCTGTACACATACGCTGATATCTGCTGTCCAGTGGTAACCTTGCATTTTTTTTTTGTCTCAAGCAGTTTGCTCTACGTGCGGTAGTGGGCTTTTCTTTCAACGTCCAGAACTTGAAACCAAGTCCAGCCAAACTCTCACACATGCCGAACAAACAAAAATGGTTCACACTTTTCGGTAAGGGGATGGGGATGGCTACAATGTTGCGCGTGTAAATCGCCAAAGTGGCAGACAATTTGATCCGAATAAAAACCGCAGCATTGCATCACGTCATCATCAGATGGCGGCAGCTGCCGCGTCATTCCTCAGTAAAACTTCGAAGATCGTCAGTTGAGTGAGAAAAATGTTCGACAGTGACCATAAAATTAAAGTTTTCCTTCTTTTTTTGCCCGGCGACGGTGCTACCCAGACTCTGGATAGTTCCTTTGGTGTAGTTCTCATGCGACGCACCGTCGAAAGTTTATTCTGAATTTTCGCAGCTCCTCTTGCAAAGGGTATCCATTGCCTGGATCTAGACATTGGCTTTGGGTTTTGTTTTTTACCCATAAGTAGGTGATTAGATACATTCGTGTATGGTGTATCTATAAATTACTCAAACGAAACGTGTGCAGAAATAAATAAAAAAGATTCTCTTAATGGAATCGAATTGAATGTTGCAACAATGTTGCGGAGCGTGCTATCTCGATGACCAGAACATGGGGAATGACTGTATGACCAACACACACTCTGAGAGCAGGTTCCTTACAATGTTTATTCTCGTATGAGGAAATCTTTTACATGGTGATGGGAGTTTCACGGTCGAAGGTATCATGTTCTGAGTCTTATTGATAATCTTAGCCTTAGGACAGTATGTGGTACAGGAATGGGATTGTCTTAGGCTGCTTTACTTAAACTTATGATCCCTTGTGATACCACTTGTGATGCCATCACAACGAAGGAGACTCCCAAGCAAGGTGGATACCTTTGATTTAGGCATAGTTATGTCAATTCTAGAAGGACCCAGCAAACTAAGCCTCAATAAGCAATGCCAGCCCAGAACGCAGTGAAGTGAAAAGATTAGTTTTCATCAACCAGAGAACCATAGCCAACCAAAAAATAGAAGCCAATAAGAATGCATAGACCGAAAGAATAACTAAAAAGCTTCTGGCATGTTCCGGAGGCCCATGGACAATTAGGTCAATGGCAAAAGTAGTCAGTATTGACTGATCTCAGCCGCTCTTCACTCCGTTAATCAAAACTGATGGATCTGAACACTGACAACACCGATGGAAAAGACCGTCCTATTGGCAATGTTGCAGAAAATTCAACAGAAAACTCGGAACAAGCAGTGCCACCAACGATAAAGGATAGTTTAAGGGACTAAGGGTGTTATCGACCTCGAAAAATAGCACGCGTCCTGAAGTTTTTAAAGTTTTGAGCTCAGTTTTTACCATAACTTCAAGTCAACCATTTTCAGTCGCCTCGAATGCGAGTCGGATATGATCGGAGTCAATCTGCCCTATCGAGTTATCCATCGGAGCGGAAAATTCTCCGATTTTGTACAATTCAGAGGATTTTTGCTTCGAGGTATTCTTCCGAAAAGCTGTTCGGAAAATTTCTCCGACATTTTGTAACGCATCCAGGCGAATTGCGTTTAAGTGCGTTTAGGTGCATTTTCCGTGCAATTTTTGACAGCTAAGTGCCTTTCTTTTTCCGATTTCCTGCGACACGAATTCTTCGCGGATTTTTTTTTACGAATTGTAGTGAAGTGAAGCCGTCGCATTTGTGTAGAATTTTTTTTCCGATGACACATACCTCGAATAGTATTTAAACCTCCGACGAAGTACGCGTTGCGGAAAATTGTCCGGTCCGACGGATACCTCGATAGGGCTAAATAACTCGGTTCACATCTACACGGATGGATCTAAAACAGAATCTGAACATAACATGATCGCCTCCTGGCTGAGGAGTAATGTAATCCGCGAAATATATTAACATCTTCAGTGAGAACCAAGCGGCATTCTAATCCCTGGATCTCGTTTTAATCGAAATCAGCCCACGAATGACGACTATTTCTTAATAAAATGGCAGAACACTTTACCATTCACCTCTTCTGGGTACCGGACCACAGAAATATACCAGGGAACTGTATTTCGGATGAGTTTACCAGACAGGGATGATGATATTCTACCGCCAGTAGAATTGTAAGGTATGCCCTTCGCTGCATGTAAATCACTGATAAGACTGAATGCGACCAAGAAAGCAAACCACAGATGGATTAATGACACAACGTGTCAAATATCCAGGCAACTCTGGCCAAACTATAATCAGAAGCGCTCCACTTGCTTGACAATGCTGAACAGATCAAACATCAGTCCTTACAGGACACAAAAAGACTAGGCCTCTTCAGCAATAATTTTGTAGAAGCTGCTTGGAAGAAGAAGAGGAGGAATGTATTTCTTACCTTCTCTGCTCTTGTACATTTCTCTCCAACCAAAGAAAACTCCATTTAGGAGACTAATTCTTTGATCTAGGTGAGCTGGCTTATTTATGTAAGAAACCTCCTACGCTATATAGTCAGCTCTGATAGGGCCGAATAGGCAAACGAATATAGGAAAAGCCGACAGATCCACTTGGTACCATAACGGGCCTTAGTCTAACCTAACCTATTGCTTCAATATCCATACGTGCAAGGGTAATAGTGAAAACAATTACCACCTAGATTCTCGATTATATAGAAGGGAAATGTTTAATAAGCGGTAGGCAATAAGGGTTCCGCAAAAAAACGCTCAACTAGGGACCTGCTAAGTTATGTTCCCCCATATGGACATTTGCGAAGGAAAGTAATGGAGAATCTAGTGCTGTTGCGCTGCATATATTTCCAAGGCTTTCGATCGATTTCGGCACTGGGCTTTGCTAGCCCAGTTGATTGACAGCATAGGAACTTCTTTCTTTTTTAGAGAGAGAGAGAGAGAGATGTTTACAAGAAGTGTTGGATAGCTTTTCTCAGACATGTTTTCTATTAAAGTCGGGGTGCCACAAGGATCAACTCTATTACCCACTCTATTTCTTCTGAACATTAATGATATTTTGTGAACAACGCATCTTTAGTTTTGCAGATGAAAGTGCTCTGATAGCGACTAACACACATAACACACCTGTTACCACTATCGCTGCACTGCCAAAGATTATACAATGGGGAAAGGAAAATCTAGTTCAATTCAAATAAAAGAAAACGCATTTACAAGAACAATTCCGCAAATCGAAATTGAGAATACAGGCTAAAATTTGTATCAAATGTATCATGGCAACATGTAACCTCCATTACCAAATCAGCGGCGCGCATCTAAGCTTAGCTAAGACCTATAAGCTTATCATCATTCTTACTGAAAACCCTGGAAAGACTGGTTGATATTCATCTTCGCAGTAGCATTGATGAAAATCACCTATCTGCATCCCAACATGCGTACTGTAAGGGGAAATCTGTAGAAACACTCCTGCACACATTAGGGCGTATTATTGAAAAGTCGTTATGCTGCAAGGAGTATACTATGGTTGCATTCCTGGACATCGAAGGCGCTTTTAACAAGGTTAATTCGGGAGCGATCATTAGGGCGCTAACATGTCTGAAAGTCGATCACTCACTTGGAATGCTGATTAATTTGCTATTAAATAGCCGGATTATCAACACAACACTGGGTGGTGCTTCGACCAGAAGACATGTCAGTAGAGGGACCCCGCAAGGTAGGGTCCTGTCCCCTCTTCTCAGGAACCTAGTGGTAAACGAGCTTTTACTTATCCTGGAAGCAGAGGGATGCCACGTGATTGCCTACGCGGATGACGTCCCTATCGCTGTCTCAGGGAAACACCCTTCTCCAAAACGCACTACATAAACTTTCCAAATGGGCGGTCAGCTGTGGACTGGGTGTCAACCACACTGAACTGGTCCTATTCACTAGGAAATATAAAAATTCCTCACATTGACCCCCGTCACTAAACGGAACCGAACTAGTCTTCTCAGACAAAGCAAAATATCTGGGACTTATTATGGATACGAAGCTTAACTGGAAGCTAAACATAACAGAAAGAGTAAAGAAAGCGACGGTAGCACTTTATTCCTGCAAGAAAGCCATAGGCTTGAAATGGGGAATGAAACCTCGTATCACGCATTGGCTCTATATATCGGTTATAAGACCGATACTTCTTTATGGGGTAGTAGAATGGTGGATAGCACCAGGTGAAATAGCTTTAAACAGCAAAAAACTAGCCAAAGTGCAGAGAACTGCGTGTCTGTGCATTGGTGGAGCACTCCGTACGACACCCTCAGCGGCATTAGACATTCTTTTTCACCTACTACCCCTAGATATCTTCGGCAAACAAATGGCAGCTAACTTAGCCATACGTCTAAAAGCCATCCAACAGTGGTCAAATATTAAATATGGCCACTCAAAAATTCTAAACGAATATGCAAATGTTCCTGAAAACACCGATTACACCCTCACCAGAATTAACTTTGATAAGAGTTTCCGCGTCACAATCCCAAACAGAACGTCATGGGAGAGCACGAACCTGTGCTAAACGACTCGATCCACTTTTATACCGATGGTTCCAAAACAAATGACGGAGTGGGTGCTTGTTTCTTCTCCGATAGGCTAAATCTCAGCCTATCTTTCCGTCTTCCTGATCATTGCAGCATGTTCCAGGCGGAACTCATGGCGATCAAAGAAGCCTTATCCTGGTTGAAAGAGAATGTAATATCTGCCAAGGATATTAGCATTCTCTCGGACAACCAAGCGGCAATCAAATCCTTGGAATCAGTCTCAACAAATTCAAAGACAACCACAGATTGCCGATCATCTCTGCAGGAGATGTCAAAGCATTTTAACATTCACCTATGCTGGGTGCCTGGAAGTAGTGACATTCAGGGGAACTGTAAGGCTGATGAACTCGCCAGAAATGGAACCAAATTACCAGTTGTACCCGACACGGGTGCACTAGGTATTCCTATCGCTACATGCAAAAGTTTATTAGCGCAACATGCTAACAGCAAATCAAACCTCTTGGCACGTCATGTCAAACAACCAAACAAATTTGGCCAAAACTAGATTTGAGAAGATCAAAGGACTAATTTCGCTCGATAGACCTCATATTTGCGATACCATAGGTGTCATCACCGGACCTGTTTAATAGGTAGGCACGCAGAACGGCCAGGTCTCTTCTAAAACGACTTCTGTAGGAGCTGCATGGACGAGAAGGAGGAGGAAACAATACTTCATCTCCTTTGTAACTGCCCGGCCCTATCAAACAAAAGGAAGCTTCATCTCGGAGCTTACTATTTTCAAAATCTCAGTGATTTGGCAAAAACGGAAGTGAAAAGCCTCCTCCGCTTCATCAAAAGCTCAAAATGGTTTTCCCACGGGTAGTAAGGAGATTGGACAAGATCCATGTGGTATCACAACTCTAACCTAACTTAACCTATCTAAGCTTAGCTAAGAGATATTTAACACTAGCACAGCTTCTACTTCTCTATATAGCCCAAGTACGACCAGGTCTTGAATACTGTTCTCATATTTGCAGTTTGGCCCGAAAACATTGAAATTACAGGACTCCCTTACTTGAAATCTCTAACCGGTGACTCAGCGGAAACTTGTAGATCCGTCTCCTTATTAGTGGTACAGCAGATGTTCAGAGGAGCTTAAAAAAATCAGTCCTAGACTTGTTACATTTCAACGACAAACAGTTGCTGCTCAGATGGATAACAAAAACATGGGAAACGTTTATAGCGGAAATTGAAAATGTTTTATGCTATGAAGATATATGAAGATATAATGAAATTAATATACCTTAGAATAAAACTAATTTCTATTATATTGATGGATTTAAATCTGAATTTATTAATCGTGATACAATGAAGGGAGGAGGCGTCGCAAATTAGATTAAAAATAATATAACTTACAAAATATTACCAGCGAAGCCAATTAATTATGAAGGCATTCATCTAGAAATCACTCATAATGGTGAACAAAAACATGTGCATGCTATTTATAGACGACTAAGTCTAAGTGTTGCAAGGTTCATGGACGAATTAAACGGAATCATCAATGAAATATAAATACTCAAGACGAGAACAACTCCATTGTCTTAAAATACATGGAGATGATGGCTTCCAAAGGACTGACAAATGTTATAAAGCGACCATCGCGTGTAGATATAGCAAATAAAACTGCAACGCTTATAGACCATATCTATGTTAGTGTCACAAAACTTTATATTTTTTCAGCAGTAATTGAAACCGATCTATCTGATCATTACGCCGTTTTGTATGCAACAAAAAGCATAAATAAAAGAGCAACGTCTGAAGAGGTCAAGGTTAGACATATTAACCTACAAAAAGTTTATGAGCTAATAGAGCAAATAAACTGGCAAAATTTGCTAGAAGAAAATAATGGTGAAAAACTTTATAATAACTTCGTACAAGAAATTAATAATTTGTATGCTGAAGCAAGCAAAACCGAAACATCCAAAAGTACACGCAAACATAAACCATGGATAACAACCGAAATCTTACCAATGTGTAAAAAGAGAGATGAGCTTTATAGGAGGTGGAAAAATAGCCCCGTTTAAGAAATATTGTTGATAAAAACATACAACACATAAAGCTAATTTCTATAAACAACAATTTGTAAGCGCTAACAATGATCCAAGAAAAACATGGAACATTGTAAATGAATTTCTCGTAAGAAAGAGACGCTCAATAGATGAAACTATTAAAAACAACTTTCCAGGTACTGACGGTTTAAACGATATTGTAGAAAAATTTGCGGAGCAATTTTCCAACCAAGCTTCAACTATTATACATATTTGTAAAACCAACACGTCAAACCATGAGAACAGGCAAATTGGACAAAGAAGAAGCAACGGAGCAAGAGGTTTATAAGATATTGCATCAATTGAATACCAATAAAGGTCCTGGAGCAGACAACATTAGACCAGTTGATCTTAAAATAAATGCTGTGTATCTGGCTCCAGGCATTACAAAAATAATAAATCGTAGTATGCATCTGAGCTATGTTCCAAAGTCGATGAAAACGTCGATTATTCGCCCGATCTAAAAGGGAGGAAATAAAAAAAACACGGAAAATTACAGGCCAATCGCAATTTTATCAGCTGTTGAAAAATGAATGGAGGAAGTAATTGTCAGTCGAATAAATAGTTTCATAGCCAAACACAATTTAATTCATACAAACCAATACGGGTTTCAAAAAAGTAAGAGTACTGGATTGCTTTTGGGAGAGTTCGCCAATATAGTTAACGCTGGATGAAACAGAAACCATCATATCCTTGTGCTATTTATCGATTTTAGCAAAGCGTTCGATACTCTAATGCACGAAAATTAGTGCAAAATGTTTGTAGAATAGGTTTGAGAGGAGTATTGGCAAGCTGGCTTAGGAGCTATCTGACTGATAGAACCATTAAAGTCAAGGTGTCTGATAGAATAAGCAAAGAAAAACCATGCAAATATGGTGTTCCTCAAGGGTCTAAATTAAGCCCCATTTTATTTATTCTTTTTACCAACGAACTTATGCGATTATTGTAAATATCTACACCCTATGCTTATGCAGATGATATTACAATCGTGGTAAAACACAAAAGCCTGAATTCTGCTGTAGAAACATTGCAATACGAGTTCAATGCCGTATCGAAATGGTGTCATGATAATGGGCTGGTAATAAATACAGCCAAACAAATGTGATGCACATTCGAACCCCATCTAAGCGAGAGGAAACGGCACAAATATACCATCAAAACGAGTTCTGTCCACTATCAGCCAACAACAAAGTTATTGAGATACAAAAAAATATAACGTATCTCGGAGTAACCATTGAAGCATATAAATGTCCTGCGTCTTCAACTAAAGAGCACTATCTTTGCAATTGTGTATACATTAAGAGGCACTCAAATCTAGAAGTGCAAAAACAGGTGTATTACTCACTAGCTGAATCGTGTATTGGATACGGAATTCTCGCATGGGGAAACGCAGCAAAAACTCATTTGGATAAAATATCAAACCTACAACATCGTCTTGTTAAAATTGTTCGAACCAGTAATTCAAATTTCAAATTTCTAGATGTGAATGCAATCTTCCACACGACAACACTTCTTCTGAATAAAATCTCTCAATTGAAAATCATAGGCAGTAATTTCACGAAAATAAAACCCATAAGTATTCAATAGCAGGGTCAATTTCTGCATAAAGCATCATCTCAGGACGACAGTTAAGAGTTATAGGCCTGAGAATAGTTTATAGAAAAAACACCACACAAAGTGTACTACATATAAGAACTGTACTAGATGTCGATATTGATGTGACATTGCGTGTCAAAATTCTTTTAAATAAATGTAAAATAGTAATTGCACAATAAACAAACAAAAACTCACCAATGGTAAGCACAAATTTGGGTTCAAAGCATCAAAACCCATAACGGAAAAGAAACCAAACACTATCCGAACAAAAAACCAAAACAAAAATGTTCATCGTTTGCGACACTTGCAAATTTACAATCGACATTTCACTTCAATTTTGAAACTCTTTAGCTTCAAATAACATTCCAGTGTATGCTAAAACACTTAATTCAATAAATTAAACAACAAAACATTGATATTTGTTCGTGCACATAACTAATTTGCAATTTTTATTTTTTTTTTCTATTTGATCGCGAACCAACAAAATACACTTGCTACACCAACTGACAGATGGCATGCATCGTGGGCGCGTTCAAAAATGCGCAATATTTGCAATGTTTGGAGTTCTGCGTTTACACATTCGACAAATTGTGATTTGAAGTTTCGGTAAAAGATCTTGCAATAGACCCACAGTGGACACCAAATTCATGCAAATGAAAAAAATGTATGCAGGCAGGTACGTTACAAATATTGGTGTTTGGACACTTTGGGGTCGTAGATTCACAGCGTTTCATGATTTTTTTAAATAATGAAGTGGACTTTCAGAAGAGGTTTTTCTCTAAAAATACAATCTACAACAATTTAAGAGCATAGTCAATAAACATCAGCATCATCTCGGGTAGCTCCTTGCGCGTTTTCACTTCGACTCACTAGAGAAAAGTTTTAAAAAAAAAAATTATAAAAACTTTCTTTTTTTCATGGAATTCGGCCTAACATTCTATTAAGCTGACATTACAGCCATCCAGGAAATTCAATAAACACTCAAAGGATGAACTACTGAAAGATTTGCTACGCTGGGTGTTATAACGGGTGATCCAAGTAGAGATACTTTTTTCAATAGCCTTTTTTGACAGATCACGTGTGAGTCGTGTCATGCTGTCATGTTATTTTTGTTAGTATTGTTTGGAATTTCATAATGGAAAAACTTACGCGTGAACAACGTTTACAAATTGTTCAACTTTATTATGAAAATTCACGTTCTGTGAGAATGTGTTTCGTGCACTTCGCTCAACTTATGGTCAACATAATCAGCCTACTGAGCGTACTATTCGCAACACCATCACCCATTTTGAGACCCAGCATTCATTATTGGATAATATTCGACCGAATAGACCACGTCCAGCACGCTGTGAAGAAAATATAGCGGCCGTAGCTGAGAGTGTACACGAAGACCGTGGAGAGTCGATTCGGCGCCGTTCGCAGCAACTCGGGCCATGATAACCGACTATTTGATGCCTGAAATTGAAGCTCGTGATCTCGGCGACATTTGGTTTCAGCAAGACGGCGCCACTTCCCACACATCGCATCAATCAATGGACTTATTGAGTGAACATTTCGGTGAGCACATAATTTCACGTTTTGGGCCGGTCGATTGGCCACCAAGATCGTGTGCTATCACACCGTTAGACTTTTTCCTGTGGGGATATGTAAAGTCAAAAGCTTATGCCGACAAACCCGCTTCGATTCAGGCCTTGGAGGAAAACATCACGCGTGTCATTCGCCAGTTACCAGTCGAAATGCTCGAACGAGTGATCGAAAATTGGACTCAACGGATGGACCATCTGCGACGTAGCAACGGCCAACATTTGATAGACATAATCTTCAAAAAATAAATGCCAAAGGATGTTCTTTCAAATGATAAAAAACATTCTCCATTAAATTTGAATTTTCTGTGTTTTTTTCTTTAAAAAAGTAGGGAACCTCGAAATGGATCACCCTTTATGTTGTGAGCAGAATCAGGCACTGTTTGAAACCAGGGTACTCATTCCGTAACTTTCAAAATGATAATCGTTGACGATAGTGTAGGAGACTTGCTAGGTACCTAGAATGAAATTTTTAAATTGTGTGTGTGCACATTTATATTAATCTCACGGTAGGTACCCAAAAAGTCTCCTTCACTTACGTCAACGATTATCATTTTGAAAGTTACGGAAGGAGTACCCAGGCTATTAATGCAACGTCGTAATTTTACAACGTGCGAAAAATTGTAAGTATACAACGACTTTTCATGAACGCCCTTAAAACTGCACCACAAAATAATGCCATATAACACTGAATTCAATCTGAGTTTAGTAAATCTTGTATAATTCGATTTTTTTCTAGTTTAGCGCATATGTTTGATATGTGAAAGTGACTGATTTAATGTCAAAATTTCGTTTAAAAAGTTGACAAATTTTACGATAACTTTCCGACATACTCGGCCCTATCGAGGTATATGTCGGAGCGGAAAATTCTCCGATTTCGTACGATTCGGAGGATTTTTGCTTCGAGGTGCATTTTTCATGCGATTTTTGACAGCTAAGTGCCATTCTTTCTCCGATTTCCTCCGACACAAATTCTTCGCGGAATTTATTTACGAATTGTAGTGAAGTGAACCCGATGACACATACCTCGAATGGAATCTTAACCTCCGACGAAGTATGCGTTGCGGAAAATTGTCCGCTCCGACGAATACCTCGATGGGGCTGACTATGAATACCCTAACAACCAAAATACTTAGCAATACGTCTTAGGGCTTGGTTACGCAGTGAGCGATGAACAGACGAGCGCTAGAGTGAAAAAAAACTCTAATCTCAGAAATGTCGCTTAGCAGAAACACATCATTCAAAAGTCTATTGTCACGCAATTTGTATGCCCTACAACACCTCCAGGATAAATGGCACACCGTGTAGTGACTTCGATTGGCTCTTTTTGAATGACACGTCAATATCAACATAATTTCATCTGTTTACGTTTCCGTTCATATGGAAATGGTCCACGTAATTCATGATGAATTTTAAACGAAAATCCTCTTCTGCGTCATTGATGTTCAGAAGATCTTGTGCGTACATTAGGCACGATTAAGCGGCAAGCTGCCAATAGCTGATGGGCTGATATGAGTAGAGCGTCCCTTGGCTTTTTGGCGTGTATTCTGCACCTATTTACTTCACAAATCTCAGAACAAAACTGACATTTGTCGCCACTTACAAAATTTATAGCGTGATACATTTTGGACAACCCTCTATGTATCTTGATAGTTCGTTCATTGTCAGCTTATTGTGTCCCGGAAAGACTTTTGGTATTGAGTTGTTCGTGTCGTTGTAAGTTAACCTGTATTTTCGCTGTGCTATGTATCTTGATAGTTTGTTCATTGTCCGCTTATTGTGTCCCGGAAAGAGTTTTGGTATTGAGTTGTTCGTGTCGCTGTAAGTTAGACTGTATTTCGTTGTGCTGCATTAATAAACAAACGACAAGGAGTGATTTTGCTGACCTCTTTTGAGCATCTGCGGTAATAGATTAGACAATAAAGATCAGTTGTAGATCTGATGTAAGAGAGAAATCGGCTGCAAGTTGGATCGGTCTTCCTTAAATAGACTGAAGAAGGCATGTTGTGAGTAAGATCTCCAAACATGTGGGACATTACTTCTGACATGTAAAGAGCTGACTTGTGTAGAGGAAGGAGCTAGGCTGGTATTAAATCTTAGGGAACTGAGTTCAGAATTGAATGATTTCCATGTTGTCATTATACATCAGAACCAATTGTAATGCCCAGCAGATGCATGGTGTCACACCTTTTAAAGCATATGCTCCTGATTTGTGGGACTTTGGACTTGTTCTACAGCGCTTTGTCTCTGTTAAATATCGATACGATTTTCTTATACCCAGCTAAAACGTTTGCAAATCTTCAATTATGGAATATATCGCATCTTTGCTAATATGATGTAGTGCCCCTAAAAGTGAAGCATTCAGACTTCTTGCATGGACATCGGACAGATAATGGAAACTACATTTCGGGTATTGAAATATCTGGAATTAAATTCCCATACAGGTGCTCAAACCTAGCTTCCCTAGTCATTTGCATGTTCGAAGTTATTTGATTGCCACACAGAATGGAACCACCTGCTTAAACCCGAATCCGAATGGCAAATTTGAGAAGCTTTTCATGACAGTTTTATACTATTGGAAGTTTGTCAACTTTTGCAAGAGTAGTAGGGCAGTGACAAAACATAGGTGATGACACTTTTTCCGTTTCCATTAACGGACTATCTAGACGAAGAGTTATACAGCGACATCGACCTTGTCAAAAACCCGCATTGGACGTTTAAGGTGGCTAAACCATGTAGAGCGTATGAAGACCAATACTCCGGCTCGCAGAGTCTTCGATTCTAAGTGGCGAACTAAGGTAGAAACTGACCGCACAGAGCGTTATTCCGGACTCATTCCGTTCGAGGCCCACGTTTAATGGGGACTATTGCGCTACTTCATAAGTAAGTATGTTACTTTCAGGATCTGAGCCCATATTTAGTAGCCCAACATACTAACCACTAGGACTACTACTAGGACCACTACTACGCCCAAGTCTCCTCAACTACATACATGTGATGAAAGGAGTTGTCACAGTTCTTAAAGCGTCCCACTTCGGGTGTTCTAATACACCAATTCAAACAAATCGCTCCTATGATAGTAGCACCCTAAGCCTTGAATACCATCTTAATTATAATTTAAAAAATCCACAACAGGTTGCACCTCACATAGTCCCTCCCAAGGTTGTACACCTCCTCCATGCGCCTGATCTCTTAATTAATCATCGATCTTGCTGATATTCCTCTCCTGTATATTTCAATCGATCGCAATCAGCAATCATTTACCGTTCGCCTTCAACTCCAAACCGTAACCCTATTAAGACATAAGCTCAGACAAAGGTTCATGACCACCAAGTGCACGACATTCATCCAACTCGCTTGCTCACTCCTTGTCTGGCCAATAGAACGCCATAATTCTGTCGAATGTATTATGACAGTTTGGGCTACTTGAAGTACGCCCAGAGCACACCTAAGACTTATCGTTAGTATTTCATCTGGCTCACATATCATCTTTCTCGTCGTTTCTATCTTCACTACCACAGCTGTGAGTGTGTGTGTTTGTATCTGTGTGTCCACAATCAACAACTGCAACTACTGTGGGCCGTGACAAAATGAATTGTGGTAATTGAAAAATCTCCGTTCTGGCCACGGTTCGGGGTTGCTGCAAGTTGAAACGTCTCCTGTCCAAGTCAAATGGTGCTACTGCATTTCTGCACAAAACAGGGCTATTGATGCAATTTGCACAGAGCATCACTACCAGCAGTCTAGCTGGTCATGTGTGCTACCTAGCTTTACTAGGAAAACATTATCATCATGACAACAATGATGTACCCAGTGCAGTGCAGTCGGATCTGTTGTGGGGCTGCTTTAGGTTTCGCAAGTCAGCAGTGAGATGACTTCCTTAGAATTTCGCGATGAGAATCTTATGCATATGCACGAGAAATGAGGAGAAGTCATGCAAGGTGATTTGGAGTTTTCATTGCCATCATCGGACAGCGATGGACCTGTGTTTGGAGTTTAAGGTTGCAATGAGGTTATTTACATTGAAGTTGGTATGTGACGCTGTTAAATCCTAGAAATAGCTGACGTTTTGAGATCAAATTCGTGAGCATTTGTACTTATTAGTAAAAAAATGTTAGGAACGTGTTGGAATTTATTTTTCTTTGAACGAAGTCTGGTTTTCAGTGGGCCCAATGGAGGTTTTAAGAAAGAAATCATTTTGGAACACAAATTTCAATGTTGCCATTTAGATTTAACTCAGATTAGCTCACCCTCCTGACTACTTCCAACGGGTCTTTGTAGAATAGATACTCACTATGAGGAGTTCATAAATATTTTGGTTATCATGAGCAACCTGTAGCATTAATTTTGGCAAAAGTATGTCGCAATTTATGAAGCCCTTACGTCGACTGAATGAAAGCAAAGTTGTTGTCCTGAGTCCAATTTATTTCGCATTCTGTCGAAATGAGGTTGATGGACTATTTTTAACATTTAATAGTACGACAGTAACGTTTTCAGCTGATCTTCTCGTTCGTTATGCCATACTATTACATGCATTCTGTGTTTTCGAAATCATCAATGTTCGACAGATGAATAAAAAGAGGATTATGATAGCCCAGCCAAATTTATCAAAAAGGATATCTTTCCAAAAGAAGACCAGAAATCCAATCAGAAAAAAAGTCAATGTCGCTCTATAACTTTATAAAACATATAGTTTATGAATTTCTGACGCTCAGATGAGGCGTCAATCTTGCATAGGGCCCATACGAACCCTTAGCGATATACTTTAAGTTATTGTTGAACCAGAAAGGAACAAAACCAAATAGGAGAAGTTAGGTAAGCGTAACTTGCGATGGTCCATCTATCTAGGTGCTCCATCCCTATCTTTTGCGGACGGATATTTAGCGGATGGTCTGAGCTAAAGGAATATTGGCAGGATCCTGTATGTCAGTCATAGTAGCAGTGTCTGCTAGGAATTTTCTTTGTCTGTTGTTGATCGGTAGGCAATTTTATTACATAAAACACAACCGTTTCCACCCACCTGATGACTATCAGTTTCGCGACCCTAGGTACCTAGTACCTTATACAAGTTGGGCCAAAAGAGATCACCCTATTGGAAGATGCTCTTATTTTTGCAAATAGCGGCCAATGTCAAATCTGTTTTGACATTTGATGACTAGGCAGATGTAGAATACAAGTGAACAAGCCATGGAGCGATACACTCCCCGAGAATGCGGAATAATCGTGTCTATTTATTTTTTTGTAACAATTCGTCTATAGTGTTGGCGCAGCGCGAATTCCGTCGCCGATTCCCCGGCCGTGCGACACCGACTGCACAAACACTGTGCCGTTTGACCACTAACCTTGAAGAGTATGGGACCACACGTGACGTTGTCAAGAGTGGTCGGCCTCGAAGCGCCCGTTGTGCCGAGAATATTGCCGCTGTTGCCGAGGATGTCGAGCTGTCGCCGGAAACATCGACCAGACGCCGTGCCTCGCAATTAGCCATTAGCCGGTCGTCCCTAAGGCGAATTTTCGTCAAAGACTTGCGCATGTTCCCGTACAAAGTCCAGTCCGTGCATCAGCTACTGCCAAACGCATGTTACCTACGCCCAAGCAATCCTCAATCTCGCGGACGAAGTGGAAGATTTTTCGACCAAAATCATAATGAGCGATGGGGCTCATTTCCACCTCAGCGGGTACGTTTAACAAGCAAAACCACTGCTTCTGGGGCACCGAAGATCCATGAGGAACCATTACACCCGCTCAATGTTACTGCATGGTGCGCTGTTCACGCTGGAGTAGTCGTCGGGCCATTTTTGTCGAGAACGCCGCTGGTCAAACGACAGCAGTGGACGGTGCGCGCTATAGGGACATGTTAACCGAGTTTTTTCTGCCCCAATTGGACGAATTAGGACTGGAGGACATGTGGTTCCAACAGGGCGGAGCAACGGCACACACTGCGCGAGCACCAGCCGCATTCCAGCGGATGACTTCTTTTGGCCCACCTTGTGTGTAAATAGAAACTGGAGACATGTTAAGTCTTTGCATCTCGAATCTCGAGGGTTGGTCACGACTATTAAACAGAAATTATGGGGGACGAATGTGCTCAATCCAGTAGGGGTTACTGATGGCTTCGTGTCGTAGGGGTATCTTAAAAATTGGAACTGGGTTGCGTTATCTACTTAATTACGGTAAAATCTTACTAACACGAAGCAACCAAAAGCTTTGAAAATTAATGCTTATGCTGTCGAAGGTCATGCTAAAGGAAAAAGGGACAACGACATTCCTACATGCACATGGAATGTTAGAACGCTTAACAGAAAAGGTGCCGAACAACTTGCGGAATCCCTCCCTTAGCTGAAGGAATGCAGACATTACTGCCATCGATGAAATACTATCCATATTGAGCAGAAACAGCGACTATTCCAAAGCGGAATTGATATAAGCGACAGACTCAGCCAAGAAGTCGTATGCTTTGAAGATATTACCAAACGCATTATAATAATCCGCATCAATGCCAAACTCGCCAACATAAGCATTATATGATCCCATGCTCCGGGAGAGGAAAAAGACTGATTCTACGAAGTTCTTGACAAAACTTATGACTAGCGAAATACAATGTCAAAATCGTGCTGGGCGATTTTAACGTAAAGGTAGGTAGAGCGGACATCTTTAGTAGTATTGTCAGAAAACACGCCTACACGACAACCACGTCTTAGGCTAATTAGCTTTGCTGCGGAACGAAATGCTACTAATGTCGCAAGAAACCACCAAATCATTTGCGCCCATCAGCAAGAAGCCCGTGGTTTGATGAAGAATGCCGACAGATGATCGAAGTCAAGAACGAGGTCTACATGGCTAAGCTGCAGGTGACGACGAGAGCTTCCATTGAGCTATTTTTAGAAAAAAGAAAAGAAAAAAAGAACAAGAAAGCGCATGATCGAGGATATAGAAGTCGCACTCCAGGAAAGATGTTCGCAACTTTTCCTAAAGTATAAGACGTCACAGCTAGGGAAGGCGCGTAAAGAATATTGTCGAGATAAAAAAGGAAATATCAAAGTTAAGACACAGTCGGGGCTTAGGATATTTAAGAACCACTTCTGCTGACTGTTAAACGGTGATGACGAACAATATCCCAATGTTAGGCAATATCTCAACTTAAGCTTAACAAGGCTGCCTGAAATGACAGCCTTCCCATCGAGCTTTATTAAGCCGGCGGAGATGACTTGGTAAGTAAACAACGTAACGCAAAATTTGCTCGGATGAAGGTATGTCTGAAGAATGTAACCTCAGCATCGTTTGCCTGATCAACAAAAAAGGAGAGTCTCTGAATTGCGCCAACTACAGAGGCATAAGTCTCCTCAACCTTACAAGATCCTATCTGGCGTAATATGTGAACCCCTGAAACTGTTTACCAGCAACCTGATCGGTGTGGTTTTAGGCCAGGAGGCTGATCAAATCTTCACACTTCGGCAGATACTGAAAAAAACACAAGTAGTCCAAATCGATAACCACCACCTATTTATCGATTTCAAAGCCGCATACGATATGATTGATAGAGACGATATCTATAAACCTATAAACCTCTGTGCAGGTTGACGATGGAGAATTGTAGCTGCTCCATCAGGTTCGAAACGACCTCACAAACACATTCGATACCAAAAACGGATTTAGGCAAGGCGATGAACTCTCATGTGACTTCTTTAATCTCATTCTTGAAAGAGGCACAATCTTCCATAAATCAGTGCAACTACTAGCATACGATGACGATATTGACATCATTGGTAGGACTCAAGGTGATGTCATAGCCACGTTTGCTAGTATAGAGAAGGAAGCGGCAAACATGGGTTTAGCAGTAAATGAGGCTAAGAAAAGGTATATGTGGTCAGCACCAAAGGACACACACCATCGAAGACTTAGACAGAACATCTCCATTGACAGATATGACATTTAGGAAGTACTGGACTTTGTTTACCTTGGCTATTTACTCTGACAACAACATCTCATCAGAAATTAAGCAAAGAATTACAACCAACCGCTGTTTCTTCGGGCTAAGAAGACAATATTAAGGAAATCCTATACAAGACCATGGTCATCCCAGCCTGCTCGATGGCGCATCAAAAGAGGATGAAGGACTAAGGATTTGGTCGATTTGCGTTGACGGGCTATGGAGACTAAGTTTCAACCACGAACTATACGGCTTACACAACGTCCACATGGCTAGGACATGCACAACGAATGGAAATCAATACTCCTGCTCGCAGAGTCTTTGATTTTCAGCCGCAGATGTCATACGCTGTAGACATCGCCTTAAGTTGTAGAAACCTACCTCAACCAACTTAAAGTGCGCAACTGGATGTAGTTAGGTAAGGACCGGGCTAATTGGAGAGGTATGTTGGTTCAGGGTTATTCTGAACTTTGGTGCCACTTTTAAGTAAGGAAGTAAATTTCGTAAATTCTAAAGCTGTTCTGATTCTGCAAGTTTGTTTTGGATAGCTTGATGGTTGCTGCGTTATTAAATGCCATACATGCCAAAGCGTTTATGTTCTGTCCTTAAGGGTAATATCGACTTTTTGTGGAATAAGGAAAGCCTCAGCTTGGATAATGATAGCTTCGCAATGGCAATCGCAATAGGGGCCTCATTGAAAGTTGTTTTTGTTCATTAGTCCCTGTCATCATGTGCACTCGTAATACAAGGTGGGCCAAAAGAAGTAATCCGATGTTGTTTGGCACTTCAGAATATTGGTTGTGGCTCGCGCAGTGTGTGTCGTTGCTCCGTCCTGATGGAACCACATGTCCTCTAGCCCTAATTCGTCCAATTGCGGCAGAAAAAAATCGGTTAACATGGCCCTATAGCGCGCAACGTCCACTGTTGTCGTTTGACCAAAAAATGGCCCGAAAAAATGGCCCGATGACTCCTACAGCGTGAACAGCGCATCATGCAGTAACTTTGAGCGGGTGTAATGGGGCTCCTCGTATATTACTTGAGGATTTCCAGTGCCCCAGAAGCGATAGTTTTGCTTGTTCACCTAACCGCTGAGGTGGAAATGAGCCTCATCGCTCATTATGATTTTGGTCGAAAAATCGTCCACTTCGTCCTCGAGATTGAGGATGGCTTGGGCGTAGGTTACACGCGTTTGGCGGTCGACAGGCAGCAGCTGATGCACGGACTGGACTTTTTACGGGAAAATGCGTGAGTCTTTGACCTTAATTCGCCTTAGGGACGACCGGCTGATGGCTTATTGCTAGGCACGGGTCGATGTTTCCGGCAACAGCTCGACATCCTCGGCAACAGCGGGGATATTCTCGGCACAACGGGCGCTCCGGGGCCGGCCACTCTTGGCAAGGTCTCGTGTGGTCCCATACTCCGAGAAATCGGCGACGGAATTCGCATACGCCAACACTACAGACGAATTGTTACGCAAAAAAACAGACACGATTATTCTTGGGGAGTGTATCGCTCCCCTTGTTGACTTGTACTATACATCTGTCCAGTGCACAAATGTCAAAATGACATAGGCGGCCATTTGCAAAAATAAGAGCATCTTCCAACAGGGTGATCTCTTTTGGCCCACCTTGTACATTACCTACACCAGGATTTACAAAAAAACAAACTTATAGCGGATTCAATTTAGTTTTAAAGGTCAGGATCAGTGTGCCTCAGGCGTAACTGCCTCATTTCATGTACGGGCATATAAATCGCAACATTGTTGCAGTGCCAATACATACGGCACTATCAACGTGAATCCAAAGACCACTCGAGCGTGGAATACCTAAACATTCAAGGAAGCTCATGCTGTGCAAAGAGTTTCCTTGTGTATAGAAGACCCGTCTTTCATTAGCTAGTATCCTTTGCGCAAGACCATCGATTAAGGTATGGCCACCAATTGAACGCATGCTTTAAGATTTTTGTTTGCTTTGCCAGTGCGAGGGCGATATAATCAATTAAAATGCGCCTCCTACAACGACCGACCAGTCTTTGGGGCCGAAAGGAATTGCAATGATGACGACAAACTGCAACATTGTTGTAAAGTAGATTGCATGACTACGATTCATAATTCGGATGCTTAGATGGGGCAAAGCGAATGTAAGATACGATTTGGGTTGCAATTAGTATTGAGTTGCGGTATCTGTAAGCATTTAGTAAGAAAACTGCGCTTACAACACCGTTCCTTGCTCAATTTTTTCTGGCCATACAAATCCATTAATCAAAGCAAGAGGTGTCAATTAAGGAAAAGGCGTGGCTCGCCCCATGCATTCAAAAACCACAAAAGGCCACCATCGCCACACACTCCGACTACAATCGACTTCAGTTTGCGAAAACAAAATTGATTGACATTGAAGCGCGCACATTGATTGTGCGGGATTTCCAAGAAAAGTGTCCTTGCGCCGCGTGTAATTTATTATCCCAGGTGGATTTTTTTTTGTTTTGTTTTGCAACCGCCCGCCGTTCATATCAACATATACTCCCCCTCTACCCGAATGGGTGTTATGTAAAAGAGAATAAAAACCACATAAACCCGAACTAAAGTTGCGCCGTGAATATTAAACCGCAATGGTGAACAAATGCGGGCGTCACATAGTCTCAGGTGGGTACTTTGCTAAGTGGTATTGTATCAGATTATCCGCATGTGATATAGTAGACACTCGTCATCATCACCCAGAGAGAGGAAAAACTACACCCAAAGGACATTGAAACGCCGATCCGGGGTTCATGCTTCATGAAATCGAATTGCATTCATAAATTAAACGATTACCTACGTTGTTTCTGTGCTGTCGATATCCTTTAATAAATCACATAGCAGTAATTAATGAAGGTGAAGCCTTGGTATTTAATAAGCAATTATTGCCTAATAGATTTCAATTAAATTATAACATGCGGATGGTGGGTAGATGCAATTATTTATTCGCGTGGACATTGTTATCAAACATGTTTTCATCATTATTGTTTATTAATGTAACACCCTTTGCTTTACATTATAACTGCTTAATTTAGCAGATAATTAAATTGCTATTCAACGAATTTGTCAGCACGGGTACTTTCCAAAGTGGAGAGTACATGAGCAGCTGCAGGTATTTACGGAGTTTTATTTTATTGCACTGAGAACAATGTAATTCACATTTTGAAAAACACTTATTAATCTTTTTTTTATTGTTGATCTGCAAATACTTTAATTTGACCAATAAACTCATTCCATAGCCCGAGATAAGCTTTAACCCACATGCATAGACCTGTGAATACCCGCAGAGCAGTGGTAATATCGGTTGTCCCATAATTCACGTAAAATTTGAATTTTGCGCCATTTAATAGTACCGTATTGCCAACAGAAAAAAAAAATGTGACAGCTGACAGTTCGGGGTTAGTAAAAATGGAGCGCTATACGAAAGAACAACGCATTTTCATTGTTGAGCAAATTTCAAAAAATAATGAAGGTTTGTCAGCTACAGTCCACAATTTTCGTACAAAATATGGCCGCCATAGTAATTTAAAACCATTAACAGTGAAGAGAACAGTTGAAAACCTCAGGGCGACTAGTGATCTTAGACACTCTGGGTGTCTTCGCGAGGGAAAAAGGCTTATGTTACGAAGCAACCAATGGCCTCGGAAAGGACTGATATTATTGTTGGCGACCATGCTAAACGAAAAAAGGACAACGACGTTCGTATCTGCACCTGGAATGAGAGCAAATTAAACAGGAGAGGTGCAGGCGAATAATTAAAGGAAGCCCTAGACTGCTACAAAGCAGATATAACTGCCATCCAGGAAATACGATGGGATCGGCCGGGCAAAAAGAGGATGAAAAATGTGACATCTACTATGGACCGTGTTATAGTGAGCAGAAACAGTGACTATACGGATGCGGATTTGTTATAAGTGCCAGATTTAGGCAAGAAGTCTTATGTTTCCAAGACATTAGCGAACGCATTGTAACAATCCGCATCAAGGCCAAATTTGCCAACATAAGCCTTTTATGCGCCCCGCCCCGACGGAAAAAAAAGATGATATAGCGAAGGATTGCTTCTACGAGCTCCTTGACAAAACCTATGAGCAACTACCAAAGTACGATGTTAAAATCGTGTTGGGCGATTTTAACGCAAAGGTATGAAGAGAAGACATCTTTAGCAGTATTGTCGGAAAATATAGCCTACACGCCAACACGTCTGGTAACGGACTTAGGCTAATTGACTTCTCTACGGAACGAAATGCCACTAAAGCCAGCACACGGTTTCCTCACCGCGATATCCATAAGGGGACATGGTGGTCTCCAGATCAGCGAACAGTCAACCAAACTGATCACATTGCGATAGACAAGAGACACTCATCCAGTATTTTGGATGTCCGAACATTCCGAGGGGCTCACATCGACTCGGACCACTAACTTGTTGCAGCCAAGGTAAGGATGCGGATATGCCACAACAAACCAGAAAAACTGGAAAACGTGTCATGACGAAACACTGCAATTGGAAGAGACCGCCAAGGCCTTCGCGCAACGCGCATCCCTTTACCCCTCGATTCACACCATACCACCAGCATCTAATGTCGAAGAACAATGGCAACGATGCCAACAAGCCATTAGATCAGTCGCAACTGATGTGCAAGGTTTCTCGCGGCCACCAGCAAGAAACCCCTGGTTTGATGAGAAATGCCGACAGATGCTCGCAGCCAAAAACGAGGCCTACAAGGCTAAGCTGCAGGTGAAGAAGAGAGCTGACATTGAGCTCTATAGGCAAAGAAGAAGAGAAGAAAACCGGCTTTTCAGAAAGAAGAAAAAAGAGCAAACAAGCGCGCGATCGAGGATATAGAGAGATGTCACTCCAGGAACGATGTTCGCAAGTTTTACCAAAGTGTAAAACGTCAAAGCTAAGGATACAACGCTCGAACAGAATCCTGTCGAGATGAACAAGGAAATATCGTAGTTGCGACACAGTCGATGCTGAGGATATGGAAGAACCACTTCTGCAGACTGTTAAACGGCGATGACGAACAACATTCCGCTGTCAGGGAGAACGAACCATTTAATATTGGCAGCGGCTGCGAGAACTGTCAACCATCCGACCTAAGTGAAGTGAGGATAGCAATATCTAAATTCAAGCTTAATAAGGCGGCCGGAAATGACGGCCTTCCCGCTGAGCTTTATAAAGCTGTCGGAGATGACTTGGTAAGTAACATCCACCAAGTCATAAGCCAAATCTGGTCGGATGAAAGTATGCCTGATGAATGGAACCTCAGCATCGTTTGCCCGATCCACAAAAAAAGAGACCCTCTGAACTGCGCCAACTACAGAGGCATAAGTCTCCTCAACATCGCCTACAAGATCCTATCTGCCGTAATATGTGAACGCCTGCGACCGTTTACCAACAGCCTGATCGTCCCTTATCAGTGTTGTTTTAGGCCAGGAAAGTCCACAACCGATCAAATTTTCACACTTCGGCAGATCCTGGAAAAAACCCAAGAAGTCCAAATCGATAACCACCACGTATTTATCGATTTCAAGGCCGCATACGGCAGCATTTATAGATACGAACTATACAGAGCCATGTCTAGTTTTGGTATACCGCCCAAACTCGTCCGTTTGTGTAGGATGACGATGGAGAATTCTCGCTGCTCAGGGTCGGGAACGACCTCACCGACACATTCGATGCCAAAAAAGGATTTAGGCAAGGCGATGCGCTGTCATGTGACTTTTTCAATTTGATTCTTGAGAGGATTGTGCAAAACTCCCGAGCCAACACCAGAGGCACAGTTTTCCAAAAATCGGTGCAAAACTACTAGCATACGCCGACGATATTGACATCATTGGTAGGACTCAACGTGATGTCATAGCCACGTTTGCTAGTATAGAGAAGGAAGCGGCATAAATGGGTTTAGCTGAGGATAAGACCAAATATATGCTGTCAACTCGAAAGGACAAACAACATCAATGAATTGCACAAAACGTGACCATTGATAGATATAACTTTGAAGTAGTGCGGGACTTTGTCTACCTCGGCTCCGCTGTTAACTCTGACAAAGAATTCCTCTTGCCAAAAACCTAGCCAAAGTGCAGAGAACTGCGTGTCTGTGCATTGGTGTAGCACTCCATACAACACCCTCAGCGGTATTCGACATTCTTTTTCACCTACTTCCCCTAGATATTTTCGGCAAACAAGTGGCAGCTAACTCAGCCATACGTCTCAAAGCCATCCAACAGTGGTCAAATACTAAATATGGCCACTCAAAAATTCTAAACGAATATACAAATATTCCTGAAAACACCGATTACACCCTCACCAGATTAAAATTTGGTAAGAGTTTCCGGGTCACAATCCCAGACAGAACGTCATGGGAGAGCACCCAACCTGTGCTAAACGACTCGATCCACTTTTATACCGATGGTTCCAAAACGAATGACGGAGTGGGTGCTGGTGTCTTCTCCGACAGGCTAAATCTCAGCCTATCTTTCCGTCTTCCTGATCATTGCAGCGTGTTCCAGGCGGAACTCATGGCGATCAAGAAGCCTTATCCTGGTTGAAAGAGAATGTAATATCTGCCAACGATATAAGCATTTTCTCGGACAGCCAAGCGGCAATCAAATCCCTGGAATCAGTATCAACAAATTCAAAGACAACCCTAGATTGCCGATCATCTCTGCAGGAGATGTCAAAGCATTTTAACATTCACCTATGCTGGGTGCCTGGGCATAGTGACATTCCAGGGAACTGTAAGGCTGATGAACTCGCCAGAAATGGAACCAAATTACCAGTTGTACCCAACACGGGTGCACTAGGTATTCCTATCGCTACATGCAAAAGTTTATTAGCGCAACATGCTAACAGCAAATCAAACCTCAGATGGAGTCTTAACACGACATGTCAAACAACCAAACAAATTTGGCCAAAGCTAGATTTGAGAAGATCAAAGGGACTGATTTCGCTTGATGGACCGCATATTTGCGATACCATAGGTGTCATCACGGGACACTGCTTAATAGGTAGGCACGCAGAAAGGCTTCTGTAGGAGCTGCATGGATGTGGAGGAGGAGGAAACAATACTTCATCTCCTTCGTAACTGCCCGGCCCTATAAAACAAAAGGAAGCTACATCTCGGAGCTTACTATTTTCAAAATCCCAGTGATTTGGCAAAAACGGAAGTGAATAGCCTCCTCCGCTTCATCAAAAGCTCAAAATGGGTTTCCCACGTAATGAGCATACACTCTAACCTAACCTAACCTAACCTACTCTTGCCAACGGTTGTTTCTTCGGGCTAAAAAGGCAATTCAGTATTAAAGCCCTCACACGAACTACTAAGGAAGATCCTATATAAGACCCTGATCATTGCATAAAAAAAGTTTTCTTTCATGGATTAAAAACTTCCTATCGAAACTGTAAATTCATGTTTTTATGGATGGTTTTAAGTCTTCTACACATTGTATAGATCCAGGTGTCCCCCAAGGCACTATATTACCTCTGACACTATTAACTCCTTAATGGAGAACCGTGTTCTTTTTTATATACTTCTCTCTGATGAGGTTAACTTATAAAGCTGACACAGCCCCGGGATGATGCTTGCAGATATTTAGTGACTATGTTTTCGAATCGCTGAAGGTTTGTTTGACAAATCGACTTTAAAGACGTGATATACAAATCCAAATACAAATACTTGGTGCAACATGCTCGCTAGAATACAGGGTCTAGTCTCATTCAACAATGTTTGTTACTGTTCTTCCTACACGAAACCAGCTGGAATATTTGATATCCTTTTTCGGGGTAGACCTAGGTTTAGAAAGCATTATCTGCATTAATCTCAGTATAAACCCTGATATTTTGTCACCTGCATAATCATGCCACTTAAATCCCCCGTAGCTGTCTTGGGCAAACATCAAAACCTCAGCACATCAATCAAAAAGTTATCAACAGGCACACATGAATATTATATGCGGTCACCCTCCTGGGGATAGTAGGAGCAGCCTAATCAGCATGATTCCTATACAAAGGATTCTACTCCCGATGAATATTAATGATGATTCCATTAAATCCCTATTTGTATGTAGTTGTGGATCTGAATTTGCGCTTAATTGCGGAATTCTCCATCGACTTGTGTGAGGCACAAAAGAAACATCATCCGCCCATCATGTGCCACACCTCAAAGTGCCAAACTCAAATGCAAATGTGCGTATACCCGAGTATCTCTGATTGACGGATTGGAAACTGTTCAACTCAAATCGTAGAACGGACTGCTGCCATCGAAGGCACACCATACGCAACCGGCGACGCAAAGGACTTATTGGTCCTATCGCTGTTTGCGCGCGCATTACTTTACTCGTGTTGCATGCATTCGTAATGGCGTTGTTGTGTATACACCTACTATGTGCGAAGGGTTTCATAAATAATGGGTCAGTGGAACGGAGGGATAATTATGCCCAATGAATTTGAATGAACATCGATTGGATATATTCAAAAGAGGAGTCTATTTCTATAATGCAAGAGCGGAGGTGGTAACAGCAGCGGAAGGCAGAAGGATGCGCCAGCACTGCGCTATTGAAGAGCAAACTTTTTTAATGAATTGAAAGTGCGATTCCATGTTCACTATACTCTGTTGCAAGGTTGCACATCCTCTTTCATCAGGAATCAAGGCGAATGATGGAAATCCAAAATGGATTCGATACAATGTAGGATCTGAGGATGAAAGTATTGCTTCTCGAGTGTAGAAGCTGGTGAATTGGTAATGACTCTTGGGGTGATTCGTTTCTTTTTTCGTAACCCAGTCGGCTTAGAGTGGATGAGGAAGTTTTTGGGGTACTCAACAGTCATTGTATTTAAGAGGGATTTACCATGGCTCACGAGAGTAATAATGGTTCAATTTTCAAATGAAGGATTACCATCTGCATTTGAAAGAATGTTAAGAACTTCTTAGTTGACTTTTTTAGGCCAGGGCTATTGGTTGATGAAGTTCGACTTAATAGCTGAAATAGTTAAATAGAAGGGAAAAACTGTCTTGGATACCCTTCCTTAACGCCCCCGTTGGTAAAACAATTAAAGGGGTTATGGATAACCTTGTAACCTTGCGCAAATTATAAAAAAAAATTACTGGTGCTGTAGTACCAATTACGAATGTTAGCTCAACTCTTTTATAACGAGTTTCCATAATTTTAACCTTTGGAGATGCAATAAGACCTACAAGACCAGCATCTCTTTTAATCCAACACATTCTAAACAACTAATTCTACCAAGGGTAGGTAAGATAAAACAGTTTATTTGGTAGTAGTTGGTAAGAGGAACCTAGGAATTACTTTGATTTAGTCACTGATAGCTTTAAGGTCCATATCGTCGATTTTGGTAACCTATAGGCTACTGTAAGTAATTGGATGACGCGCATCAATGGGAGGTCTTTACAGATAATTTACTTTAAGACTGAAGATTTACGCTTGCAAAGTGTAGACAATGCATCAGCTGACGGCAAGCCCATACTGAATCTCTATCACGAAGCAGACAACTTCTCATCGAATATGATCATGAGCGAGGAGGCCCGTTTCCATCCCAGTGAATATGTGAATAAGCAAAATGATCGCTTCTGGGGCACGGAAAATCCGCATATAACCCACAAAGTTCCATACACCCGCTGAAAGTTACTGGTATGCTGTTTATTCTGGAGACGTCAGCGAACCTCATTTTTTCTCGAAAACGCAGAGTATCATACGACTACGATGGATATCGAGCGCTATGACTTTGTCCTTCCTCAATTGAATGCATTTGGATTGAAGACCACGCGGTTCCAACAGATTGGAGCAACCGCGCATACTGCACGAGCCATAACCGAAATTCTGAGGGCTGCATTTCGGGGCCGCCAATATCTTGTTTTGCACTAGTCTCCTATCAAGGAGGAATTTTACGACCTCCTGGACGAAGCTTACGGAGTCTGTCCGGAATACGATCTTAAAATCCTACAAGGGGACTCCAATATGAAAATCGATAAGGAAAACATCTTTGGCTGATTAGTTGGAAAGCAAGGCCTCCACGAAACGACAGCAGATAATGGCTTCAAATTGACTATGCGCTCATAGATGCGAGGTACGCATCCAAGATCCTGGATGTACACACAGTTAGAGGGACACACGTACACACATTCTCGGCGCAACCAAATTCGTAGCCCGATTGTCCAACTAGAAGGAGCTGCGAATGGTGAAAAAAGAGATTTCACATTGGACGCCTTAGTTAGCCGGAGATTGTCTGAGTCTACGAACAAAAGCACCCAGTATCGCAATATCATCAAAGTAGCAGCAGCTAGTTCTGATGGTTTACCAGTAGAACTCTTCAAATACTGAGGTATTGCTTTAGAAGTGTGCATGCACAAAACCATAATTAAAGTGTGGATGGATGAGAGCATGCCCGATGACTGGAATATCAGATCTACGAATCTACGAACAAATGCGATCCCATATCCTGTACAAACTACCGAGGTCGCACAAAAGATCCTATCCAACCTACAGTGTGAAGTGTGAAAGTCTTAAGCCTTTTTGCAGCTACCATACTTCCGACTTCCGACCCGACAGATCGACCGTAGACTAAATTGTCACACTAAGCCAAATCCTGGAAAAGACCAACGAATTTCAAGTCATAACACACCATCTTTTCTTTGACTTCAAGGGCGCGTATGCCGTAATGTCGGAATCGAGGATAACATGAACTGATAGACATGTGTCGCCTAACATTGGAGGACAAGCGGTGCAACGTTCAGTTTGGAAATAGCACATCTGAACTTTTCCAAACGTGTACCGGATTCCGACAAGGCAGCGCGCTATCATGCGGTTTCTTCAATCTCGTGCTCGAACAAATCGTGCGTCAGGAGTTAATACGGAAGGCAATATCTTCAACAAATCCGCCCAACTACTACGCAGACAACATCGATATCATTGGCCGCTCCCACCATGCCATTGAAGAAGCATTTACATCGATTGAGGAAGAGGTGAAACGCGTTGGTCGTGTACTTAACGAGGGAAAGACAAAGCATATGCTGTCAACAAACAAAGTACTGTCGACGCACAACTATGGACAAAATGTCACTGTTGAAAGCAATTTTGAGACATCTACATCGGAGTCAACATCGACCCCATGAATGACACCTTAGTGGAGATACAACGAATACTATCCCTTGGAAACGGATAAACGACCTTGATTCCGGTTTTAGCAAAACAAATGAAGTCTAAACTCTTTACCCGAAAGTCCAAATGTTTGCACTTCTGAGCCCTAATCCTACTAGTCCTACTTTACGGCCCCGAGTGCTGGATAAGCAGGACAGCTGAGCAAACCTTCGAAAGAAAAATTCTTCGTCGAATTTTAGGTCCTGTATGGGAGACAGCGAATGGAGAAAGAGATACAAAGCTGCCACTGTTGCAGAGAAAACTGCCAAGGGCAAGATTGAGAAGAAGGCCAAAGCGAAACCCGCTACCGCTAAGACCGTACAAAAGATCCCAGAGGCTGCCGGGGATGTGAAGGCAGAAGCTCCTGCTACCAACACAGCAGCAGAGCCCGCCAAGAAGAACGCAAAGAAGGCTCAAGCAACAAAGGAGGCCAAAAAGCTTGCCGCTTAAAAGCCAGCCATCAAAGCTGCTGCTGCTGCCGGTGCTCCTGCCAAGAATGCAACAGACACTGCTCCAAAAACCGAGAAGCCACACAAGGCTGCCGCTGCCAAGCCGTTGCCGCTAAGCTAGAAACAGATGCGTCACCCTGAAGCAAGCCCTAAGCGAAAAATAAGGGTAACATCATGGATGTGGCCGACATTCAAAAATACCTCAAGGCTCGCCTAAAGGTTTACGGCAAAGTGAACAACTTGGGCAACAATGTCTCATTCGGGCGCCTCAAGAGGAAGGTATTTGTCAACTCCCACGTGTACTTCGCCAAGCGTTACCTCAAGTACTTGACTAAGAAGTACTTAAGGAAGCATAGTCTGCGTGATTGTATCCGAGTGGTGGCCAACGAGAAAAGAAAAACACCTCAAAAAGACCAAAAATAAGTTTTTTTTTTTTTTAAAAAAAAAGTGGGCGTGGCAGTGGACGGATTTTGAAAATGTTTACCATTGCTCTGTAGGCATGGACAAGGAGTGCAACCTCAATAAAATCAACCCTCGATACGTGCAACTCCTCGATAAAAGCAGCACTTTAAATCGTATCATTGTTGACTTAGTAAGCGTTCTTAAGCTTTATACAGTGCTCTTCACTTGATTAGACGCACCGATTTTTTGTTTACATAAACTTAATTTGTTTGTAAGTATGTGTAGCAATAATCAAATAATTACATTTATTAGAAAGATCAATAAGTTCTGAATACAAAAACACAAACAAATGGTAGGTGAGAGAATTTAACGGTTATTTTTTCTCTTTCTTGCATATGCTCTAAGAAAAAGTGCAGTTTTTTGTTGTTCACCTGATTAGACGCACACGTTAAATTAACTAATTGGTCGTGATATGTTACGTGGGATGGTCCTTATTTGTTAAGTGAAATTGAGTGCTAGAAAGTTTAAGCAGTGAAGAGTGATCTTAATCCAAAATGGGTAAAAAAAAAGTGTTAACAGCGGAAGAAAAAGGCAAAATTGAAGCGTTAAATTCCGAAGGCTTCTCCATGAGAAGTATTGCCAAAAAAATAGGAAGAAGCGACCATGTGGTAAGAAATTATTTAAGAAACAGTGCCACATACTGTAAAAATTACAAAGGAGGGACAAAAACAGCTTTAACAGCTCATGATAAGAGACAAATTTTTAGAATCGCTTCAAATTCAGCTCTTTCGACAAGAAAAATAAAAGAAAAAGCCGGGATAACTGCCAGCACATCAACTGTTCGGCGAGCTATTTTAAGTGCTGAACACCTTAAATTAAAAAAACTAAAAAAAAAAGCCCCCATTGAACGCCGTAAGAAAACAACAGCGGTTGGAATTCGCACGCGTTCACATGACGTGGGATGCCAAACATGGAAGTGCGGGAAATTGGCAAAATGTGGTTTTTTCTGATGAAAAAAAAAATTAACTTGGATGGGCCTGATTGTTATAACTACTACTTCCATGATCTCCGAAAAGAAGAACAGTTTTTAACACGTCACCATTCGAGGCAAGGAGGAGTAATGGTTTGGGGCGCCATTTCGTACTATGGGGCGTTCGATTTGGTTTTCGTTTCGAACAGAATGACGGGAGTTTCATATAAAGCTCTGTTGCAGTCAGCCTTTCCTGCTATAAAAGAACTGTTCGGGCCTCTACAGTGGATTTTTCAACAGGACAATGCCCCAATTCACAACGCTCGTGTCATCAAAGGCTTTCTTGACGACGAAAATGTAGAATTATTGCCGTGGCCACCTTATTCCCCTGACCTCAATATTATTGAAAATGTTTGGGGATGGCTTACGCGTAAAATTTACGAAGGAGGTAAGCAGTACGAGACCTGTGAAGAACTTATTGAAGCAATAAAACAAGCCTGGGAGACGATTTCCCTGGATTTTTTAAAAAAAATTGTACGATTCACTACGAAATCGAATTTTTGAAGTAATTTTAAAACATGGTGGTTGTACAAAGTACTAAAATATAAAAAATAAACTGAAAAAACAAAAATAAAAGAGAAAAAAGTAAATTAAAAAGTTTATGTTTCATTTTTACGGTCATTTTACAGGTGCGTCTAATCAGGTGAAGCTTAGTACGCTGCTCGAGCTTAATTTTAGCTCCCATACAAAATTCTCTCCAAAAATTAGCTGAGCTAAATTTAAGCGAATCCATTTAGCCGAGCGGTACGCTGCTTCAGCTAAAAAATCAAACTTTCATTTCAGACTGTACTGGATGTATCTGTCACAATTTAGCGCGCCCATTAATTGTTCGGGACATTTTCTCAAGCTAAATTTTGACACATCGTATTGTTTTTTTCTGGTGTGCTATTGAGTTGTTGAAATAAATTTATTTTTCAAAGAACAGCTGTTTGTTGTAACACCTATCCACAAAGCACTCTGTGTCAAAGTTTAGCGAGGATTTTAGCTAGTGTTTGGAGAGAAATAGTGGAGAGCAGCTAAAATTTAGTTTCGCTCGAGCAGCGTACTAAGCTTGAACAACAAAAAACTGCACTTTTTCTTAGAGCATATGCAAGAAAGAGAAAAAATAACCGTTAACTTCTCTCACCTACCATTTGTTTGTGTTTTTGTATTCAGAACTTAATGATCTTTCTAATAAATGTAATTATTTGATTATTGCTACACATACTTACAAACAAATTAAGTTTATGTAAAAAAAATCGGTGCGTCTAAGAGCGTGAAGAGCACTGTATAAAGCAAAAAAGTAAATTTATAGATCAAAGTGCTAAATCGCTTTCTGAGAAATATAAGGTGAACAAGTCCAGCATAAGTAGAATTAGGAGTAGAGAAACAGCGCTGACAAAATTTGTTGCAAATTCTGAATATAAATCGGGAACGAGTAATTTAAAGACCTTGTGAGTTTCCACTAATGGAGGAAGCCTCGTTCAAATGGTTTCTGAAAAATCGACATCGAAGCACGGGCTTGTAAACTACACAACAGGATCAAGGAAAACCATGATCCTTTAATTTCAAAAATGGCTGATTTTCCAATTGAAAAAAAAATCAAATGGAACTCGCAACCATCAAATTTGTGGAGAAAAGCTGTCAAATAAGCCGAAACTGAACCTTTGAACCTTTTTTGGTGAAGTTCAAAACTAAAATTAAATACCTCTGTCTGTCACCAGATCAAATTTACAAACCGGACGAGTCCGGCTTATTTTTTTCAGCTTATGCCAAGACCCTTTTAAGTTTTAAAGAAGCAACCGCTTCAGGTCGGAAGACAAGCAAAGATAGAATAACATTTCTTGCTTGCACGAATGCATCTGAGATTCACAAAATAAAATTGTTTGTAATCGGGAAAGCTCTAAATCCTTAAGCATTTAAAAACTTCGAAAATAAATAAGGGCAACAAAAATGCATGGATGACATTCTTGTTTTTTGAAGAACGGTTTTACTCAACGTTTGTGTTAGAGCCTTAGAGGTATCATGTTAAATAAAGTAGATGGACTTTTAAAACCTTTCCTTTATTATTTATTTGTTTCTTTTTCAAAAATCTTCCGAAGAGGGCTCTGTTGTCATAAAAAGGACGGCGAGCTGAAAAGTGATTATGGAATGATAGACACCATTTTGTGTTTAGCAAACTTCACCGCTATTCTACTACAAACAAAGTTAAAATAAAAAATAAATAAATACTTGAGACACGCCGTAAGTCTCTTGGTTAATGCATGGGACAAGGTGCAGTCTACTGCAATACAGAAGTCTGGAACAGTTTGATGAACCTAAATAATGATTACGATGCAGATGATGATCTACCTCATAAGGGACCAAATAATATCAACGATTAAGGATTTGTTTCATGAGCTGTTCCCTGTTCCGAGGGCATAAACAATTAAATTGCCGAAAATGAAACCGATCTGGAACCGACTTGCAGCAATCCGGGAGCAGAAAAAATCGAAAGTGATGACGAAAATGCAGTTGATGAATCCCCACTGCCAAAAGTTAAAGCAGGGGCTGTAATTCAAGCATTAAAGATTTGCCTTTCATGGACTGAAGAAAATGATGCTCCACTGAGTAAAATTTTAGCTCTGCAAAACTTACAAGTGTCAGCTGTGGAAAAAAGTTATGCGTCCAAAAAGACAATCAAAAATTTCTCAATTTTCTAAAAACAATTAAATTTTTGTCTCATTTTAACGCCTACAATTTTTTGACTCGATAATTGCAAAAAACTCAATAAAAGCAAGTGCCCATAAGTTGCTTTTATTGAGGTCGCATTGTACCAAATCAAAATTTAAGGCCTAAAAATCGGTGACGTACAGACGGACGGACGGGATTCTTCAAGTGGCAACTAGATCTGGAATGTCCACGGACAACTATCTATGAGGTAGCACAAACAGAGTACATCTCAGATTCGAACTGTCACAGGGTTGCCTAATGGACATTGTCAAAAAACACCTCATGACTAGGGGAATAACTCAAGATAACACTTGCAGACTATGCAACGAGGACGAAGAATCGACAGAACACATCCTGTGTCACTGTAACTGCCTAATCATACTACGTCAACACCATCTAGGTAAACACTACCTTGAGGCACAGTATATATGTCCTCAGCCAACTCGAAGTTCCGGTATCATGAGTGAGCTCCAATTGGAGTAAATCACAATAGGCCCAACTGTGTCCGCAGGAAACATGTACTAAAACCAGATAGATTTTACCGCGATGTAGGATATTCACAGGATAGAATACAGGATCGGCATCTGACAGCCGTCTGATGTTGAATTACTGCAAGATCAGTTGCCAGCGAAACCAAATTATTTTAGCAAATAGTATCGCAGGTCTTAGGTAGCTGTTGTAAATTAGTCTTAGGTTTGGAAATAATATGAAAACGAAGATCTGATTTCAAAGAAGGAACGATAAAAGTACCAAAAAATGGGCTTCGATTTTCAAGGAATTCGACAACAGGGTCAATGTTACCCAAATCCAGTTTTTTTTATGTTTTATGAATATCGAAAACGCGTCCGTTTGAATACATAGAATCATAGGTACAGATCAACGCAGCTGTCGCATAAGAGCAGTGGGTTATGTATCTGATTAAACACCTCCCAAACCAAGACCCAATATGTAGTTTGGAAGACTCCAAAACAAAAACACAACTCATCACCGTCGTATATAGACCAAAAATAATCAGCTAACGCGGCGTCCAGTTATCATGCTAGAAAAAAACCTCAAGCATTTGAAATTTTAAGACACTTAAGCTGTCAAATGATGTATTACCCTGAATGTTTTTGTCAGCTAATTCTGTCTTTATGCCCATCAAGGTGATCAAATACGACAACCATAAATAAAAGCCTGCAAGTAGTATCTCTCAAATTGATAACATTTCCATAACTTTTACCAAAAATTAATCATCGCACTATTGCCTGTCAAAGTTTGCACTTGACAAGTACAAAATGGAAATCGTTTAGCACTATCTTTGCTGAAGATGGCAACACAGAAGTTGTAGAAGCGTCACCCTATTTTACACGAGCCTCTTCTGTAACGTAGAAATGCGCAATTTGATTAATCCCATCTGTAGATTGTCATTGAGTAAATTTGTCGTTCTTATCTCCAATTGCAAAGTTACTCATGGCAATGATATGCATTATAGCTCATCTACCAGCCCGCGGGAACTGTCATTCAACTGGTATTTCCACCTACAAGATTGAAACCCCATTGACAATGATAAAAGTAAAAACACTTCCCCGATAGATACTCGATTTCGAATCAAAGATACATCACTACCTCTGCACCGAAAAAGTATATAAAACCCGTGGTCCCACACACTGGCCCGCATTTACCAACAAATCATTTCGAGTCAGAGTCACTTAAATATATCCACTAACCTTGTTTGTCCTCGTTCCTTTCAGCGGGATCAGTTGGGGTTCCAGACGACGACGATGATGGTGATAGTTTTGCTGGTGGTGATGCCGATGTTGCTAATAATGATCCAGTTGACTTTGATGCCTTTGACGCCTCTGGAGCAGTCGCAGCAGCGGTGGTATTTAGTAAACTTTCACTGGACGTTTTCACTTTTGATTGAAGTTCACTGGACGTGGACTTTGCATGTCCATCTGGATTGTGTTCAACACCTAAGATAATACGTTCCATTGGCTTGGGCTGTGCTGACACGGTGTTGGCAACAGCTGTGGGCACTGTATTGGATTCTAATCCGTTGGGCTCCATACGGACTTCTGTTGGTGGAGGTGGAGATGCCTTGACAATTGGCGTCTTCTTCATGACGTCGATCACTTTGGCGGTGAACTCACGAGCTTTTGCTTCGGGTTTTGATTTTTTAGAGTCCAACGGAGGTTGGTCCTTTGATTTTGTTTCATCTTTAGAAGTGTTGGTTGTTATTGAGGAGAGAGTTTCCACTTCAGTTTTTGCAGACGCCTTGACAATCAGAGGCTCGTTATTGGCGATACCCTTTTTATGAACGTCTTTTAGTGGCAATGTAACTGTTTCAGAGTTAACCTTTTCCACTCTGAGAACCACTTTAGGGGGTGTTGCAGAGCGTACAGCTTCTGTGACAGTTTCGACAACAATGTCTTTCTTCTTCGCAGGTTCGTCCGATGAAGGTGAAGTTACTTCAACTTTAGAGGGCGATCCAGAACGTATTGTTTCTGTAATCGTTTCCACAACAATGTCTTTCATCTTCGTAGGTTCATCCGATGAAGGCACGTTCATTTTTGATTCATCTTCAGTAGTCGAAGAACTCACTGTCTTTCTCACTGTCTTACTCTCATTAGAAAGTTTTGTAGAAGTAGTAGTTTCAATGATTGCTTCGTTTGACCCTTTGTTTGACGTGACACTAGTAGACTCTACGACAATGGTATCCTTTGAAGGCGAAGATGTAATTACCTCTTTCTTAAACGTGGCACTAGAAACCTTTTCAACTTTCGGCGAATTAGGTGTTGGAACTTTTTCAGCCGGCACATTTGCCATGTTGCTCCAATCGACCGGATCACTAGCGGACTTTGGCGGATCACAATGGATGATATTCTTCCGCAGGACGTACATAGGAGCTGAGTCGTTGAAGATTTTCTCTATACCCTTCAATTCCTCCTTAGGATATTCCGTTTTAGAGGGTGCGTCCTCGACTTTTCGAATTTCGCCAATTAAAGTGGGTGTCTGTGGCAAGGTTATGACTCCAGAAAAGGCCACAATCAGAGGTTTCTCTTCTTCGGTAGATTCCCTTTCTTCCTCAGGTTTTTCATTCTTGTCAATGTTTGTTTTAAAGGTTGCCTTAATATCTTCTTCCTGGTGACAGGATTTACTATGTTGAAGCTGCTTTACAAGTCCCTTTACCTCATCTGTAAATTGAGCCATATTAAGATCAACAATCCTCGGCTTGTGGTCTTCCGAATCCATCAAATCTTCATTCTTTGGTTCAGACTTCACGGGCTTCCAATCGTCCTTGAAAATCTCATTCGGTCCACTTGCTACATTGCCTGTCAAAATCGTGTCAACCTCAACGATTTCAACACCCAAATCACTTGGCTTCTCTTTCACCTCCATCTCGACATCTTTCAGATCAATCTTTCCACCCTCCAATGACTTCCTAACCTCATACCGAACTCCCACACTCTCGTCGGCCATCTTCAAATCCCTCACAACTTTCATTTCGGTAAAACCCGTTCGCTTCTCATGTGCACACTCTACCACTTCAGTTGCGTTTTGCGTTTGTCGTGTCTTGAGACCGCTCTCAGATAAACTCAAAATACCCGTTACAATACTTTGCCTATCCGCTGGATCCTTGGACTTTGTTTCGTCGTCGCCATCATTGATTTCGATAAGACGCGTCTCAGTCGACACTGTGACGGTTATCCCCTCTTTACTCGGCTTCTCAGTAACGTTTTCCTTGAGGACCGCCCTGACAGCGGCACGTTCGGATTCACACTGAACCGACTGATGGACGAGTTCCTTATCATCTTGTCGCAATATGGTTTGTGTACTGGCTTTCTGGTCACTCTGATAGGTCTCTTGCAGCTTGGACACTTTGGTGTCTGTAAATGGTTTAGGACTCGTGCTTGGTGGACTCTTAATCTTCTCCTCTTCTACAAGCTGCGTGGAGCTACTGGACTCTATGTTTTCACTCTTCTGGACCACACTGACCTCCGAATTGTTCGAGCTATTCCAATCGATCTGTTCGAAGCTTTCGATCCGCTGACTAGATTTCAATGTCTTGCGGGTTGTAGTGGTCTTTGTTGTTTTTGTAATGGTTCGGTTTACTGTGCCACGGTTGGCATCAGTATCAGCGTTATCCCTTTGGTTCATCTCAATGGGTTTGGTTTCCGGCGCGTCGGCAATACGATCACCTGTACGGTCGGGACTATCACGAATACTAATTTCGCTTTCTTCGATGTTTGCGTCGCTCACCTGGTTTTGTGCGATTAGGCCGGGTGCTGCGTCAATGTCATTTGTGGTGATTTCGACGTTGGCGTTGTTATTATCATCACTTGCGCTACATTCTTTTGCTGGCGCAGGCAAATCGATATCTTTCAGCGGCGGCGTTATCTTATCGGGTGCATTTTCACTGTCGTCGATAGGAGTAGATGGGGGAGTTCTGTTTGCTTCGCTATCAGTGCTCGTGATGTGGCTCGATGTGGGGACTTCAATGGATGTGGCAGTTGTGGGGTCTGAGGAAATGGAATTTTCTTTATTGTCGTTTGCGGCATTTGAGGTGGTGGTGGGAACTGTTTTTGATACAATCTCGGTAGTTGACTCAGGGACAGATGGGGGTTCCGTTTGTTTACTTAAACTCTCTACAGATGGTTTTGATTGCTGCTCCGGGTGGTGTTGTTGACGCTGTTGTTGACTTACATCATTGACAATGACAATTGGTCTGAAAATGGAAAAAGGAATAAAAGAATCCATTAGTTTCAAGCTTGTTTGTAAGATGTGTCATGAAAAGTTTATTGAAAGGATGTGCTTGCAATTGTGTAGGTCAGAGAGGAAATCTTGAAAATTGACATTATTTCTACAGCTTAGGATGGTACACTCGTTTTTTGGAAGAACTTTGTTAATTTGCCGTTAGGATACCTGGCAAATACTGTGTCGAATAACTTTCGGAAGTAAGAAATTCTCATGTTTGTTAGAGACTACAGGTTGAGGCGGCTATAAGACTGCATTTTGTATACGACTGGATAATGATTTAATCGCGATCCATGAACGGTGCAAAGAGTCTATTTCCCCAAAAACTTTTAGCACCAATCAATTTCTAGTGGCTACTTTCCTTGCGTTGTCGAAAATGTACCGGCTAAGGTATGTTTGCTTCTATTCCTTTGCATCATACATAGCACAGTATGATTGTGATGTTTTCCGAAATATTGGGGTTTTAAATAAGGACACGGCATTTTTAAATCATAGACAACCATGTCCTTAAATCGCTGGTGCAGAATGCCGGTCGTGGCATGCACTTTGTAGTCATTTTGAAAGCATATGTTGTCCGCATCTATATCATCTAACTTAGCCTTGAGATTTTGCTTATCATCAATATATAGCGCTCACCGTTGACGATTTTGACAATACCAGTTTCGTTAAGAATGAAATACCGGACCGATGATTCGGCCAGACCATAACCCACAACAAACAGAAACTTTGGCGTGGGTCATGTATTGTTCACAACCATGCTACACGAAAAAAAGGTCAACGATCATCGTATCTGCACCTGGAATGCGGTACAGCCATACAACTAGCTGAAGTCCTAACCTGATACAAAGTAGTCAGCAATGTCTACTTTGTATCAGGTTAGGACTTCAGCTAGTTGTATGGCTGTACCGCATTCCATCCAGGAAATACGATTGGATGGGCCGGAAGATTGAAAGGACGATGATGTACTCTAACTGTGACATTTAATACGGCCCGTGTTATAGTGACCAGATTCAGTGACTATTTGGGAGCCGATTTGTAATTGGCAACAGACTAAGGCTTCAAATACATCCGTCCACACATTGCAAAAGTCTACGTTTAGGTCAAATATAGAAAAAATTCACACATGCACCTCTGGAGAAATAAAGATGATAAAACTAAGACTGTTTCTTCGAGCTAATGTGCTGGGTTTCACCCGCTCTTCGTGACTAAGGTTTGAAAGACAGATGCTTCCATCCAAAAATAATGCCTACAAGGCAACGCGAAGCAACTAATAGCCTCGGAAAGGACTGATATTACTGTTGACTACCCTGCTAAACGAAAAAAGGCCAACGACGTTCGTATCTGCACCTGGAATGTGAGAACATTAAACAGGAGAGGTGCAGACGAACAACTAGCGGAAGCCCTAAGCTGCTACAAAGCAGACATTACTGCCATTCAAGAAATACGATGGGATGGGATGGGCAAAAAAGAGGATGAAAAACTGTGACATCTGCTATGGATCATGTTAAAGTGAGCAGAAACAGCGACTATTCGGATGCGGATTTGTTATAAGTGACAGACTTAGGCAAGAAGTCTTATGTCTCATAGACATTAGCGAACGCATGGTAACAATCCGCATCAAGGCCAAAATCGCCAACATAAGCCTTAAATGCGCCCCGAACGACGGAGGAAAAAGATGATATAGCGAAGGATTGCTTCTACGAGCTCCTTGACAAAGCCTATGATCAAATACCGAAGTACGACTGTGATAGACAAGAGGCATGCATCCAGTATTGTTGATGTCAGAACCACTACCTTGTTGCAGCGAAGGTAGGAATGCGGATATATACCACGCCACAACAAACCAGAAATACTGTGAAAAAAAATGAAATGTCGAAAGACTGCAACCGCAAGAGACCGCCAAGGCCTTCGCGGAACGCGTATCCCTTAAAATTTCGATTACCACCAGCATGAATGTCGAAGACCAATGGCAACGATGCCAGCAAGCCATTAGATCAGCCGCTACTGATGTGCTAGGTTTCTAGCGGCCACCAGCAAGAAACTCATGGTTTGATGGGATATATCGACAAAAGGTCGCAGCCAAGAATGAGGCCTAAAAGGCTAAGCTGCCGGTGAAGACGTGAGCTGCCATTGACCTCTATGGGACGAAAGAACACCGGCTTTTTAGAAGGAAGAAAAAAGAGCAAGAAAAGCGCGCGATCGAGGACATAGAGAGGTCACACTCCAGGAATGATGTTCGCCAGTTCTACCAAAGTGTAAAACGTCAAAGCCAGTTATACAAGGCTTGAATAGAATCCTGTCGACATGAACAAGGAAATATCGTGGTTGAAACACAGTCGATGCTGAGGATATGGAAGAAACAATTCTACAGACTGTTAAACGGCGATGAGGAATGATCTTCCGCTGTCAGACAGAACGAACCATTCAATATAGGTAACGACAGCGAAAACTGCCAATCACCCGACCTAATTGAAGTGAGGATAGCAATATCCTCCGGGAATGACGGCCTTCCCTCTGAGCTTCATAAAGTCAGCGGCTATGACTTCGTAAGTAACATCCACCAACTCATAAGCCAGATCTGGTCGGATGGAAGTATGCCTGTAGAATGGAACCTCAGCATCGTTTGGCTGATCCACAATAAAGGAGACCCTCTGAACTGCTGCAACTACAAAAGCATAAGTCTCCTCAACATCGCCTACATGATCCTATCTGCCGTAATGTGTGAATGCCCGAAAATGGTTAACAACAACCTGATCGGCCCTTATGAGTGTGGTTTTAGGCCAGGAAAGTACACAACTGATCAAATTTTCACACTTTGGCAGATCCTGGAAAAAAGGCCAAGAAGTCCAAATCGATACCCACCACCCATTCATCGAATTCAAATACGCGTACGACAGCATTTATAGAGACCAACTATACATGCTGTTGTTGTTATACAGCCCAAATTAGTCCCTCTGTGCAGGATGACGATGGAGAATTCTCGCTGCTCCATCAGGGTCGGAAATGACCTCTAAAGAAACATTCAATACCAGAAAGGAGTTAAAGGCAGGGCGATGTGCTGTCATGTGACTTCTTCAATCTTATTCTTGAGAGGATTGTGAAATTCCCAGCCAGACATCGGACGCAGCAGAGGAACCCCTAGAACTCCTAGTAAAAACCGACCTCAACCAACTTTAACTGTGCAACTAGAGGCCGTCAGCTAAGAACCGGGCTAATTGGAGAGGCATGTTGGATGAGGGACAGGTCCATTCCGGACTGTAGCGCCACTGAAGTAAGTAAGTTCCATAATGATACAAATATGTATTTCTTATAGTACAATAATATGGCAAAATATTTACCAAAACGTAATAGAAAAATGTACTAAACACTCCTATTATTGAATCTCACAGCAAGTATATTAAAACATTGTAAATATATGGAAGTTGTTTAATATAGGTAAGTTTATTATATAATGGAATTCTCAAACACATTAACCAACAAATTTTGGTTTTAATTTGGACCGGGTCAGAGATTGAATAAAACCAATTAACCTCAATATTTGTGTAACAGAGTTACTATTCTGAATGCAATTCGTTTACCACAATAAATATCCAAAGTTAATTAAAAATGATTGCTTCAAACGCGAAAAAAGAATAAAAATACCTCGAATATTCGGAATTGTTTTCTGTCAATATAAAAAGAGGTAGGTACCTCACCTATACGCATTTTCAGTATCTCATTCAGATTGTGGTTGAAAACAGTTTGCGTTATCGTTCCCACCGATAACAACACAACGTGATTAATTCATCACCTGTGGTGTTAAATTTCTGCAAACCTTGTTAGTGTTGCCTATATAGATAGATAACCATGGCAGTGCAGACAAAATAAAAAGTCCAATACGACTTGTACAAACTTCCCTAGATATTTCGAAACGTTTTTTGTGTTTGATGATGAGTTTTGAAAAAATCTTCTTTCTCGAAAAAAGAGATTTTTCATTTAGAATGATTTAATTACAAGTTGCTAACGTTTGTAAAGTGAGATTTAAAACGTTGAGCTCCATGTATCCACCGGTAGTAGATTTTTAAGTGTTCCCACGGACAGAAGTTTCAAGCAGTGGTACCCGTGTTTATAAAGGGTGATACATTTCGAGGTTCCCTACTTTTTTAAAGAAAAAAAACACAGAAAATTCAAATTTAATGGAGAATGTTTATTATCGTTTGAAAGAACATTCTTTGGCATTTATTTTTTGAAGATTATGTCTATCAAATGTTGGCCGTTGCTACGTCGCAGATGGTCCATCCGTTGAGTCCAATTTTCGATCACTCGTTCGAGCATTTCGACTGGTAACTGGCGAATGACACGCGTGATGTTTTCCTCCAAGGCCTGAATCGAAGCGGGTTGGTCGGCATAAGCTTTTGACTTTACATATCCCCACAGGAAAAAGTCTAACGGTGTGATATCACACGATCTTGGTGGCCAATCGACCGGCCCAAAACGTGAAATTATGTGCTCACCGAAATGTTCTCTCAATAAGTCCATTGATTGATGCGATGTGTGGGAAGTGGCGCCGTCTTGCTGAAACCAAATGTCGCCGAGATCACGAGCTTCAATTTCAGGCATCAAACAGTCGGTTATCATGGCACGATAACGGTCGCCATTGACGGTTACGTTCGCACCGGCATAATTTTTAAAGAAAAGCTACGGCCGCTATATTTTCTTCACAGCGTGCTGGACGTGGTCTATTCGGTCGAATATTATCCAATAATGAATGCTGGTTCTCAAAATGGGTGATGGTGTTGCGAATAGTACGCTCAGTACGCCGATTATGTTGACCATAAGTTGAGCGAAGTGCACGAAACACATTCCTCACAGAACGTGAATTTTCATAATAAAGTTGAACAATTTGTAAACGTTGTTCACGCGTAAGTCTTTCCATTATGAAATGCCAAACAATACTAAACAAAAATAACATGACAGCATGACACGACTCACACGTGATCTGTCAAAAAAGGCTATTGAAAAAAGTATCTCTACTTGGATCACCCGTTATGACTTCCGCCCTATGTGTCCCCTAGATGTTATAACGAGTGATACAATAGGAGGTTTTTTTTTTTTCAATAGCGTTGTTTTAACAGTTATTATTTGTCAACTAGCATGTCTATATGACGATTGTGTTCAGTATGCATTGCCATTTCATCATGATAGACATACGCCGCGCCGGAACAGCGCTCACTAATTGTGGAAACTTATTTCCAAAATCAGTGATCAGTTAAAAAAATTTATAGAATTCTACGATCACATTTTGGTCGTCGTCATAATCGTCCAATTGAACGCACTATTCTTAAACCAGAAACCAGAGTGCGAAGAGCCCGTAATAATGCGAATTCGTGAAGACCGTGATCAGTCAATTTGTCGCCGTTCTCAAGGTTTGGGTATCTCTTATGGAACGTTGTGACGTATTTTGAAGCGTGATCTTGGTTTAAAGCGTTTATAAAATACATCTCGTTCAAGAATTGAAGCCGATTGACTTTGGTTTACGTTTTAATTTCGGTTTGTGGGCCTTGGAAGGGCTTCAAATTCATAGATTCCTTTATCGAAAAATTGTTTGAAGCAACGAAGTTTATTTTTTTTAATAGCTACGTTAATCAGCAAAATTTCCGTATTTGGTACGATAAACACCCAGAGGCAATCCAACAGCTACCCAAAAATGCACTGTTTGGTGCGGTTTATGGGCTGGCGGCATCAGCGGACCGTATTTCTTTTAAAAATGCGGAAGGAGCGCATGTTACTGTCAATCGAGGTCACAACAGAGCAACAATTAATGAATTTTTGTATCAGAAAATTTAAGATATTGGTGTAGCTGCCTTGTGGTTTCAATAGGATGGCGTTACATGTCATACAGCTAACGAATCAATCGCTTTATTGAGGCAAATGTTCGATGAAAACATCATCTCAAAAAATGATCCTGTCAATTGGCCCCCAAGATCTTGTGATTTGACACCATTGGATTACTTTTCTTGGGGATATGTGCAATTTCTTATTTGCGTCAATAAACCCCAAAACTATTAACGCTTTGGAAGCCAATAAAGCTTTTGTTATTCATGGAATATGCCTGAAAAAAAAATGGTCGAAAATTGTACCCACATAATGGACCACTAGAGTTATTCTTCTGCAACATTTGAAGGAAATTATCTTTAAACAAAAATGTCATAAACCATACTAACACCTCAAATAAGGATTTGCCACAATATATTGATTTTTTGTTGTAATCTGTATCACGCGTTTTTTACATCATCACGGACTAAATGAGGCTAGGGAGGTGAAATTTCGTACTGGGCGGCAGCAAGAAGGAAATAGGCCATATTTAGCAGTTTTTCTTCAATGAAGGCGAAACCTCAAGCCATGCGGTTCGTCAAAAGTTATACTGAAACAGCCAATTCGTAGATTTCGTTCCGGTAATTTCGATATCAAAGATGCACCACGCTCGGTGAGACCAATTGTCGAAAATGTCGATAAAACATAAAAATTGTCCAGTCTGACCGTCAGAACCATTTGGAACCATTTAAATAAGGTTGGATACAAAAAGAACCTCGGTATATGGGTGCCACGCATCGAAGTATTCGGACAACAGGTCTTCTAGGAATGTCAAGAGTAAGTCAGGTGCCTTGAAAAGGGATGGGCCCGTGTTCTATGGGTACCTTATCAATTGGAACTGGCCCCCTCCTGGTGGGGGTTATTCCGTCAGGGTAACTTCCTTAGCACGCAAAAGATGCTAGTTACAAGAGAGACAACAGCGGGATAGTAGATCCCCTAGAATACTCAAAACCATGAATCTGGCCTCGCGCGGTACATGGCAGACATTACAGCAATCAACGAAATACGTTGGAGAGGATCAGGAATACATAAACGAAAAACATGCGACATTTATTACAGCTGCATCCAGGGCTGCACATGAGGACTTAGCCGACTTAGGTCAATAATAATCGACTTTAAGCCGGTTAATGATAGCCTGACTGTAATCCGCATCAGAGCAACGTTATTCAACGTCAGCCATATATGTGCACACTGCACACGCTCCTACCAAAGAGACTGAAGAACATATCAAGGAGGAATTTTACCCTACGGAGCCTTTCCGATATACAATGTGAAAATCGTACAAGGGGACTTTAATGCGAAAACCGGTAAAGGAAATATCTTCAGTGGGTAAGTTGGAAAGCATAGCATTCAGGAAACGACAATAGATAATGGCTTCCGACTAACAGTCTTCGCGGCAACATGTAATACTGTTATTAGCAGCACTAGGTACTACGGCATCGAGTTCACAAAGCAATCTGTCGATTTCAGGATGGACTAACCGCCAACCAAATCTACCATGTGCTCATAGATGCAAGGCACGCATCCAGAATGTACACACATTCAGAGGGGCAAACGTCGACTCTAAACATTTTCTAGTAGCAGCAAAATTCAGAGCTCGACTGTCCGACGAGATTAAGCTACAAATGGTGCAAAAAAAGAGAATTCACGTTCTATAATCAAATTCAAGGCTATAATCGAAAACTGCGCTTATCCTCCGCCAATGGCAACACCCAGTGGGTATAGTATCGCAATATCATCAAAGAAGTAGCCGAAACGACCATAGGCTACCCCCACCCGCGAAAAGATGTCCGTGGTATGATGATATCTGCAAGTACCAAAAAGGGATGACATCAAGGCGCTGCAACACAAAAAACGTGCCGCACGGGAAGAGTACCCAACCAAGATAAGCACAAGATAAGCAGATCCTGCATAGGAGAAAAATTGAACACGCAACCTCCCAGCTCCTGGAAATCGAAGAGTATCACAAAAAGAAGAACATCCGTCAATTCTACAAGAAAACCAAACAATTGGAAGCTGGCTTCAAAGTAGGAAGGCAACCTATTCACTGGAGCGCATGAAATTGTAGATGTATTCCAGCACCATTTCCAGCAGTTATTTAATGGACATAATATCGAGAGAGTGATAGGACTGGAAACCAGCCCACCTCTACTCAACGGGGAGGTAACGCTCCCTCCCAGTATTGAAAAAGGCAGTCGATTCTGATAGATTACCAGCAGAACTCTTCAAATACGGTATTACTTGAGAAGTGTGTATGCACCAAACCATCAATAAAGTCCGGATGGATGAGAGCAAGCCCGATGAATGGAATATCAGCACCATATGTGCCATTCCATATAAGAACCTATCTAACCTATTGTGTGAACGTCTTAAGCCTTTCTGCAACTCACCTATCGTCACGTACCAGTGTGGCTTTCAGGCCCGGTAGATCGACCATAGACCAAATTTGCACACTAAGGCAAATCCTAGAAAAGACTGACGAATTTAAAGTCGAAACACACCATCTTTTCTTTGACTTCAAGGCCGTGTTCGATAGCGTCCATTGCCTAGAGCTTTATAAAGCTATGGTGGAGTTCGGGATACCATCAAAACTTATCCAGCTTTGTCGCCTAACATTAGAGGACACGCGGCCCAACATTCAGTTTGGAAACAGCTCAGCTAAACCTTTTTAAACTTGTACCAGATTACAACAAGGAGGTGCGCTATCATGCTATTTCTTCAATCCTGTCCTGGAACTGCTGTATTAGGACTATCCCTAGGAAACCTATGATATTTCAGTTAAAGAAACAAAACTCTTAACCCGAAAGCCTAAATGTTTGCTCTACCGGACCCTAATCCTACCAGTGCAACCTTACGGTGCCGAGTGCTGGACAATAGCAGTAAAACTCAGCAAATGTTAGGCACTTACGAAAGAAAAATGTTTGTCGAATGTTTGGTCCTGTATGCGAGGAAGGCGAGTGGTGGAAAAGATGCAACCACGAACTTTATGAGGTTTACCAAGAGGTGGATGTAGTATAAAAGCTAATAACAGGTAGACTGCATTGCCTCGGCCTCATCGAGCCAATGAACAATAATGCACCAGCCAAAAAAATCTTCAAATCCTTGTCTTCAGTTTCGAGGTGAAAGGAAGACCGAACATCCGGTTTAAGGTTCAACTGATCGCGGATGTCAGAGCGCATGGACTGAATAACGCCAGCAATGTGCCCAGGATCGAAGAAGATGGAAAGCTGCCTTGGCTCAGACAGGACCCTCAACGGGAGCCCCTTACGTAAAGTGAGTATATATTATTTGGCCCGTATAAGCTGTTCCCTTATGGCAAAACTTCTAATTTTGACCTGTACTGTCAACAAAGAAGCGGCAAGCGTTGGTCAATTACAGAGAGTTGTGTTCTAAAGGACAACGCCATCCCACATACATCGATAGTGACTCGCCAGTAGCTCTGAAAGCTTGGCTGTGACGCTCTTATGTATCCATCATGTAGTCCGGATATGGCACCAAGAGTTTATCACCTATTTCTGTCAATAGCGAACTATTTTGCTGGTTAAAAAATCGTTTCAAGAAAGCCCTAGTAAAAAACGATTGTCGCCGTTTTGTTGCCAATATGAAATAGGCTGTCTATGAGTCCAGATCATACAATTTTTTTGGCGCAACAGACACAATGACACAATGGCCTAAAGTTTTCTAACAAATCCGAATGTTGAGTTGAGATAAGCTATTCTTAACACTTGAGACTACTCGGATGATTTTTAAAATCATCAATAAGCCCTCCCGACTGCACACATTTTTAAAAAAACTTCCAGTTGAGATAAGCTATTCTTAACACTTGAGACTACTCGGATGATTTTTAAAATCATCACTAAGCCCTCCCGACTGCACACACTTTTAAAAACTTCCATTTTGGACTCAAAACATCCAATTTTTTCAAAATCTGAAATTTAAATTTTTTTGCAATCACAAAACCACCCCTTTACTTCGCATGATGGGGAAGTATAAAAAAGTCATCAATACCACAAACAAACTGAATTCTGCCGAAAAGTAATATGAATCAGACTCAAACCGGCAGACCCTCAAAACCAATCCCTCCGATACCGAATCGCATATCTGATTTTAACGAAATGGTTGTGCGATGTTCCGCAAACAGGCATTCCCCAGTGTAAACGAATACAAGTTGAACCAGAAAACAATTTCAATTAACCGATGTTGTATTTTATCTGGCGATAGTGTACTCTACGCACAATTGTAGCGAAACCACTATCGGATTACGCAGTTAAAGTGACGCCTGGAATACTCGCCTGCAAATGGCAACGGCAAGGTGTGTGTTGGTTTCATAGACGCCGGGGCCGGCCGACCACCTACATGTACGAAGACCGTCAATGGGTGCCAGCCAAAAAAAAACCCTCACCGATTAAGTTCGAATGATTATGTGTTATCGTAATGCGCTAAATTTAATTAAATTAGCAAGCTGCGGTAAAGTGTGGTTCAGTAATGTTGGGCGGTATAGGGGAGTGGAATGGATTGGGTTTGGGAATTTAGACAGCCAATATGATTTTGTTGAAAAGGAAATTCAAGTTTTTTTGGGGTCTTGTAAGGTGTGAAATTGTTCAAAAATGACTTTGAGAACTGACTAAACCCAGACTAACATTTCATAGACACTTGGGAAAATATAAAGGGTGTCCCATAATACAAGCAAAATTCAAATGGCGAATGCAGTAATTGAATTGTTTCTCTGGCTGTAACGCATTCATATCTTGCACATAATTGAGACACTAAAGTTAGGTTATCATGTCAAGATACACCATTAATTGTTACTGCCTGACCAGTAGCATTTTCGAAGAAGAATGTTCCATTGTTTTGAAAATATTGCTCAACAATGAAAATGCGTCGTTCTTTCGTATATCGCTCCATTTTTACTAACCCCGAACTGTCAGCTGTCACATTGTTAAAAAAAAAACTTATACCGAGCAACCGACGTTCCTAGCAGTCTAGACGGTCTTTGCAGATGATTTTATAGAAGTTGGAACCATCAGTTCCCTAGATGATGCGATTGGTACACGAGTTAAAACAGAATGTTTGTGGCTCATTCTAGGCTTCTCGCAAGAAACTCTTCATCAAGAGTCCCGACTGATGCTCGCACTCAAGAACGAGGCCTACAAGGCTGCTGTAGGTAAAGAAGAGCTGCCACTGAGCTCTATAGGCAACAAAGAAAGACAAATGCGAGTCGGACGAAAGAACACTGGCTTTTCAGAAGGAAGAAAAAAGAGCAAGAATAGCGTGCGATCGAGGATATGGAAAGGTGGCACTCCAGGAATGACGTTCGCAAGTTCTACCAAAGTGTAAAACATCCAACCCAGTAATACAGGGCTTGAACAGAATCCTGTCAAAATGAACAAGGAAATATCGAAGCTGAGGAAATGGAAAAACCACTTCTGCAGGTTATTAAATGGTGATGACGAACAATCTTCCGCTGTCTGGCAGAACGAACCATTCAATATTGGCAACTACAGCTTAAACTACCAATCACCCGACCTAAGTGAAGTGAAGATAGCAATATCCAGACCTAAGCTTAACAAGGCTGCCGGAAATGACCACCTTCCTGTCGAGCTTTATAAAGCCGGCAGAGATGACTTGGTAAGTAACATTCACCAACTCATAAACAAAATTTGGTCGGATGAAAGTATGAAAAGAAGATCATCTGAACTGTGCCAACTACAGAGGCATAAATCTCCTCAACATAACCTACAAGATCCTATTTGTCATAATATGTTAACGCTAAAACCGTTTGCCAACAACCTGTTCGGCCATTATCAGTGTGGTTTTAGGTCAGGAAAGTCCACTGATCAAATCTTCACACTTCGGCAGATCCTGAAAAAAAGCAAGAACTCCAAATCCACCTATTTATCGATTTCAAAGCCGCATTCGACAGCATTTATAGAGACCAACTATACATGCTGTTGTGGTTATATCGCCTAAATAAGTCCGTCTGTGCAGGATGTCGATGGAGAATTCTCGCTGCTCCATCAGGGTCGTACAGCGACATGCCCCTAGTCAAAAAACTCCGCATTGGACGCGGAAGATAGGTAGGACATGTAGAACGAATCGACACCAATACTCCAGCTCGCAGAATCTTCGATTCCCAGCCAGACGTTGGATGCAGTAGTGGCGTGCACAAGTAGAAACAGTAATCAACCAACTTTAGGCAGTAAGGTAAGGACCGGGATAATTGGAGAGGCATGTGAGTTGAGGCCCAGTTTCATTCCGGACTGTAGCGCCACTTAAGAAGATTCAATTTGAAGCACAGAGTTTGTTATATACTAACACCCCGCATTACCCCTTAAAGTTTTAGTTATCAGCGATCTTTCGTCTTCAAATTGTATGCCTGGCTCAAAAGCCTTTCCTGATTGCGATTCCAATACATTTTCAATTAATTAATTAGGTTCAGGGCAGTACGGGGTCATTCTAGCAAGGTACACTTTTGGATCCAATGTGTTCATTTATGACCTGCGCAGTGTGGGCATGCTGATCATGCTGATAAATTCATGGAATTGGTCAAAGATATTCAAAATGTTTGGAAACGCATTTTCCAGGACGCCTTTGTAAGAGTTCGCGTTCATTTTTGGTGTGAGAAATTGTAGTTCACAAGTTCCGCAGAGGGAAATTGATCCCCACACCATTACATCACATGTGATGTTCTTCGTTTCAGACTTTAGCCTCTCGGAATGTTTGGAAATCCAAAATAGTGGATTCCTGCCTCGACTGGCTCAGTGGCGCTATATAGTTAGTACGTTGAACTGCCGCGCTGAAGGTCTGGGTTCGATTCCCAGCCGTAGCAACACCTGAAAGATTTTTCACTGGCCCTCAACTTGGGATGATTTGACAAATCACCGAGTAGTATCAATTGTGAAGAAAAAAAAATTATTTCAACTTAGCCGTACGGATTCGGCATAAAACAGGAGGTCCCACCATCGTGCAAGAAGTACACACGCACAAATGATTGGTTATGAGAAAAAAGCCAGGCCCTGTTGATCAGGAGACCGCCATGTCCCCCTATGGATATAATGGTGATGAAACCGTGTGCTGCGTATAGTGGCTGCTCGTTAAGCAGCGAAGTCAATTGGCCTAAGACCGTTGATAGACCTCTTGTGAAGGTCTGACAAAAATCCTTGAGTATAAAACTCTCAAATTTGCTGTTCGAAGTCGGCGTTAAATAGGGGGTCCAACTTTTTGTAGGAAAATAGGAAAGAACACATGCAGCGTTTTGAATGATTACGTTTTTGGTGGCTTTTAAGAGCAAGACTATCAGACGAAAGGAGCTATGAAAGGCACAGAGAAAAGTGTCCCTTAAAGATATCGAGATAGCCAGATACTACAAACAGCAACTGAGAACCAGAAGAGCAGCATTATCAAAGAGGTAGCCGATGAATGAATCCAGGTTACAGCTCCAAAGATTCCTGCGGTAAACGTCATTATATCGCAGGAATTTTTGCAGCTGTAACCTGGATTCATTCATCGGCACCTCTTGCAGATACCGGATAGAGTTGGGAGAACAAGCGGATGCAAAAAAAACCAGGGAAGTATGGAAAATGTACCAAGCCATAATATAGGAGAAGAAGAGAAAGCTGCGGCCTCAAAGAGCTCGCGAAAAGAAAAAAAGCTGCCCATTCTATAAGAAATTCAAGCAACTGAATCTGGCTCATAGCTGAAACAAAGGCTATACCGAAACGAAGCGAATAGTAAATGTTCCTTAGAAACACGTCTAACGAATGTGATCCTTTGGCTGTGTATATATTAACAAAGTTTGGATGGACTGAAATAGGATCAATGACTGAAATATCATCTCCATGTCTCAAATTCTCAAATTGTTTTACTACAATAAATATCGAAGCATATCTGCGAAATGTTGTACATCACGCCTGATCTACCGCACCTTTCTAAACCTCTTATCGTCAAGAAAAAACAACTTTCCACTAACCAAAAAGGACTTTATACTTCAGACTTTTGTATTCCAGAAAGAAGCCACTGGAAACAGTCCTTTACACCAAATCTCCATCCATCTTCACAGACGATCTAAAGCAGACGAATTAGTTAGGCGCTAGGGTTTACGGCAGCGACCTATAAGTTGGCCGTTTTTGGTGGCTATTTATCGGGCTGCAGCTTGGCTGAAAAAATTATCAGATATATTGGATATTGTGACTAATAATGGCAGCTACGATCAGACCCCCCTAGTATACAACACCCTAAAATATTAAGTAGTAAAAAAAATCTAGGTTACCCAGCAGCACGATTGGTTTTTTTGGACACGGATATACCAGGGAACTGCGTGGCCGATAAAGTGACAAACCAATGCTTTCAAAACATAAGTCCCAGACATCTTGACAACGTCAATTCCCCCAAAACCACAACACCGCAATCTAGCGTTGTCAACAGGTAATCACAATTCGATTTCTGAAGTACGTCCCGTCTCATTTGGCTAGCACTCGACGCCAACAGTTTTAACTGGTTTATTAAATAAGGAGCATTCCCTCCAAACTAACATCTTTAAGGGACACTGCTCCTAGGCTGGATATTGCCTACAAAGATTTCTGTAGAAGAGGAGGAGGAAGAAACCATTGGGCGCCTGACTTTACCGTCGCTCTCTCTCTCTTGAAAATCTGAAAGACCAACCTAGCTGAATATAGAAATCTTAACAGCGTGAGTATGGCTGACCTAAACAAACATATTAAAAAATCAGAAGTAGCTTAAGGAAAGTAACCCTGCGACGCACGTCTAGTGAAATCCACAACCTATATCCTCGAATCGACCTGCATAACCCATCTATGAAAAATACCTGTCGCACCTCTTCCAAATGAAGATATGCAAGAAGCAAGTCTGAAGCCTAACTGCCTTAAGACCCCCTTAACTACATCAAACTATATAACAAAAAAAATCGACTCACCCATTAGAAACTGGCTGCAACTCGAGCGACGAAAACTCCTCCTCAACCTCGCCAATGGTCGGCAGCATATTCGAATGCCAGTACATGTTAAAGTACGCCTCTGATGGACCCGGGCCATTTATAACCTCCGGCGGTCCCAACTTTTCGCCATCCTCGATCTCGTACTCCTTTTCGTCGCCACAGCCGTCCTCATCATCATCACTTCCACTCGAACTTGACGAATAGTACGTGTCAGCTTCCACCTGTTCCTCGGACAACTTTATACACTTCTTCACCACAACCGGTGACTGTGGTTTATTTTCCCCTTTCGTCGCATCAGAAGCATGTCCTTCCTCAAATTTCACTTCCTCCTTGCGAACACTTGGCGGACTGTTCTTCCTTACCAAATCAAACAGGCTTGGCATTTCCTCGTTGCCATTCACATCAGTGAACGGATTCTTCTCCCGCTCCTTTTCCTTTTCGAGTTTACTGCTTTCGTAGGTTTGTATCTTGAAACGTATCTCACGGTTTTGGGGTGGCGTTATAGCTTGCTTGAACGTTTGCATTGTTGGCGTTGGCGGCGTCACCGGAATCAGCGTTGGCTCAACAACATTGTTGACTATAACCTGTGTCGTGCTACTCGGGCTAGTGCTGAGATTCAGCTTAGGTATTTGTGTCTTGCCGAGAGATTGAACCCGCTCTGGGGGCTTAGGCTTTGGACCCTTGCTTTTTGTCGGAGTTCCCGAGTCTGTGGGTGAGTTGAATACCGGAATCAGCGTTCTTTCGGGTGTTTTGGGTGATTCCTTTGCCTTTGAGTCTGCTGAATTCGATCGATGAAGCGGGGTTTTTGTGGGACTACTAGGTTTCAGAATTGGCAGGTTGGTGGGACGTTGGTCCTTGGGACGGTATGATGTTAGTTTGAGGTCAGTTTCGGACTTTTGCTTTTGCACCATGGCGCGTGGCTTGATAGCTATGGTTTCAATTTTGGGTGGTTCAACTTCTAATGGCTTTTTGGGCATTAGAACGACAGGGATCTTGGACTTGACAGCTTTAGAGTCGTCAGTTTGTTTGTCTGCGGATAGATTCTCCAAGGAATTCTTTACTTCCGATTCTAGGAACAGTTCACACTGCTTTCTTAGGTCGGTGGTGCTTCTTGAGTGGTGACTGAGTTTAAGTTCACTTTCGGTTTTGGATCGTTCCATAATTTTTGGTGACGATGAGCCAAAAACTGCGGCAATAGCTTTTGGGATTTTCGTTATCAATTTGGTGTCCTCGGACTTTGGAGACTCCATCGGTTCCTGAATCTCTGCCTTTACCCCGTTGATCTTGCGCGGAGTTGGTATAATCGAACGCTTCTTTGGTTCAATTATGGATGTCTGTCTGGGCTTTGGCTTAGGCGTTGGAGCTGGTGCAACCCCACCTTCATCTTTAGGTTTTAGTTCTACATTTTCATAGACATTCAGCTTCTCTATCTTCAGCTCTACGTTTTCATAATTGTTGCTCGGTGGGGGTGGCGCAACCTTTTTCACAACTTCTTCAGTTTTAGACGGAGCTTCTGGAACCTTAAACTCTTTCTCCAACATTGTGAAGGGCTTCAGGACCTTTGCTAATTCTGTTTTATTCATAACCGACATTCCATTCATGGCGGCGTAGTTGGTTAGATCCGTATCTGATGAATAATTCGATCCGATAGATAGTTTGTCGACAACCGTTGATATCGTCGAAATTGTACTCGCTGTGTCATCACTCTCTGAACCGGTGGCCCTGAGCGAATTCTCATCCGAAAAGAGATTTATGTAGTACTCCGCATCTGGCGGTGGTGTGAAAGGCTTATCATCCACTATCGCCTTTTTGCCGTCTTTCAACTGTTTCCGTTTGACCAGCTTCCTTGGTGGAACTGGGGGTGGTGGTGGTGGACTATGTTTTGTACTCCTAGATTCTTCCTCACTGCTACCATCACTAGCCGGCAGTTGACCGTAGCCATTGCGCACCACCAACTGGATGGCAACGTTATCCTTTAAACATCTCACGCAATCGATGCGTGTCATCTCACAAACTTCCCTTCCATCGATAGACACGATCTCATCGCCTTCACGCAAGTAACCCCAACTGGCTTGCACTCGAGACGCAGGACTGTCTTTGGCGCATGACTGTATGAATAGTCGTTGGACTTTCTCACTGCTACGAGTGCCACCTTGAAATTTCAGTCCGAATCCTAATCGCTCACCGGGCAAACGGTATACATGAACCGTTTCGACTTCGGCCGGGCCCGATTGGTGGTTGTCTGTGGCGGCATTGGTGTGAATCACGGATGTGGTTGATGGCATTGGTGGAACATCGTTTATCGACAAAACTGTTATAAACGACGAGTCTTGGATGGAGTTGCTGCGTTTCACTGCTTGGTGGCGATCGCTTAGGTTTGTGTCGGTGGAAGTCGGATCGTCGACTTCAACCACTGTGATGTAGTCGTCCATTTTGTGCGGTTAATATCTGTGATGTTGGAAAATTTTGCTTGTGGTTGTTGAATGAGATAGAGAGTACTGTTTGTGTCTTTGCTCACAACATTGATGATAGGTGGCGCTGAAAGAGTAAGAGAGGAAAATGGTATCAGTTGAGGGGTAAATTTGAATATTTTTATATGGAAAGGGAGATCGTTGCCTAACTGAAGACTTTTGACTTTTTTTGATAATAAAACTCTAAGAGCAAGGAGCAAGAATAAGTTCAGAATATTGTTTTACTATTTGATTGTGATTTTCAGGAGGTAGTAACAATATGCATCGCACTGCGATCAGTTTACGGTAGCTGGAGATTGAAGGATATTTTTAAATTGAGTTGCGAAATAAGAAGATTTTTTTACGATCTGCAGATTGCGTTGTATGCGGAGGATCAATTGGAGACTATGGATTATTTTGAACCCTTGTACATTTATGCTGACAGTTGAATATATCATTGGATAGGAATTATACAAGAATTTGGAACCGTACGTCACTTTTGACAGACATAACTTTGAGGTAGTACGGGACTTTCTCTAGCTCGGCTCTTCTACTACCTCTGACACCAACATCTCGTCAGAAATAAAATGAACTCTTGCCAAACATTGATTCTTCGGGCTATAAAGGCAATTTAGTATTAAATCCATCACTCGAAACTACTAAGGAGATCATATGCAAGACCCTGATCATCCCAGTCCTGCTGTACGGAGCTGAAGCATTGTCCGTGTCAAAAGAATGAAGAAATCCTTGGTCGTTTCTTCGAAAAACCTTCGGTCCCGTTTGCGTTGACGGGTTATGGAGACGAAGATTCAGCCATGATCTAAACGAGCTGTACAGCTACATAGACCTGGTCAATGAACGCCGAATTTGACGTTTAAGATGGCTATGACGTGTAGAGCGAATGGACACCAATACTCCGGCTTCGATTTCAGGTCGGAGGCAGTAAAGGAAGGCCTCGCCTTAAGCGGCGCGCACAAGTAGTGACCAACCTCAACCAAATTGAAGTGCGCAACTAGAGACAGTTTGCTAAGGACCGGGAGAGGCATGTTGGTTGAACCCCAAGTTTATTTCGGACTGTAGCCCCACTTAAGAAATATAAAATAAGGTCCAGGAGGAGATCACCTCACGAAGGGTGTAATTTTGTTCTTTAGTGTGAGTATGCTAATTGAAATCTTGCGTGGACAGCTCGAGCTTTGAAAATGGAGCTGCGATCAAACTGGGGCAGGTTGAACATCTAAAGGATGACCGCAGTATCATCCTTTGCAGATAAGAGGCGGAAGTGATGAGCCCTGGACCGGGAGCAACATTGGACAGCTCAACCAGTGTCAAAACGGAGCTCCGCGGCTTACCTATGCATTTATACGTCATGAGCTTGCTAGGTAGAAAACACGGCCATAAGATTATATGGAGCTGATGGTTGAATGACATGCGGTTAACTCCTTTCAATCTTGAGCGATATTTTGCAAGCTAACCTAAATATAATCAGTTAACGAGCAGAACGTAAATCCTAGGTTAGGCTAGAGTGACTGCCAGTGATTCGCAAGCACACTAGGACCCAGTTTGGACCCATTGTGATACCGCGTGAGTTATTAATCAAACGGAGAAGACTTCTCACTTCGTAGTGACAAATGCTTGACAAATCTTAGAGATTTTGAAAGAAGTAAACTCCAAGATGAAGCTTCATTTTGTTTGATAGGGTCGGGCAGTTACAAAGAAGATGAAGAATTGTTTCTTCTTCCTCTTCGTCCATGCAGCTCCTACAAAAGCTGTATGAACGAAGGCGTAGCTTCGAATGAAGGCCCAACCTTTCTGCGTGCCTCCCTTTTAGACAGTGTCCAGTAATGACACCTATGGTGGCGCCAATATATGGTCTACCGAGCGAGATCAGCATTGCTCAAATTTGTTTGGTTATTTGGCACGTCGAGTCGTGCCAAGACTCCATCTGAGATTTGATTCGCCGTTAGCATCCTGCGCTAGTAGGCTTTTGCATGCAGCGATTGGTACACGGGTGCACCCGTGTTGGGTACGACTTATTTAGTTCCATGTCTGGCGAATTCATCAGCCTTACGATTCCCTGGAATGTTAAGCTGCTCTGACATCACATCTTTTGAAGAGATGAGCGGCAGTTGGGTTGTCTTTGAGTTTGTTGAGACTGATTCCAGTGATTTGATGGTCGCTTGGCTGTCTAATATCCTTTGCAGATATTACATTCTCTTTCAGCCAATATAAGGCTTCTTTAATCGCCATGAGTTCCGCCGGACCACGCTGCAATGATCAGGAAGGCGGAAAGATAGGCTGAAATTTAGCCAGTCGGAGGAGACCCACTCCGTCATTTGGTTTGGAGCAATCGGTGTAGAAACGGATCGAGTCGTTTGCGCAGGTTCTTTACTTTCCCATGACGATCTGCCTAGGATTGTGACCTGAAAACTCTTATCGAAGTTTAACCTGGTAAGGGTGTAATCGTTATTTACAGGAATATGTGTCTGTTGTATAGCTGCATAGCTGAGCTAACTGCCATTTGCTTGGCAAAAATATCAAGGGGTAGAAGGTGAAAAAGAATGTCCAGTGCCGCTGGGGGTGTTGTGAGAAGTGCACCACCGATGGACAGACACGCAGTTCTAAGCACTTTGGCTAGTTTTCTTTTTTTTTTTGCTGTTTATAGCTATCCCTAGCGCTGTCCACCAAACTACTACTCCATAGAAAGGTATCGGTCTTATAACCGAGACATAGAGCCAATGCGTGATACGGGGTTGCATTGACCATTTTATGCCTATATGGCGTTTTTGCAAGAATAAAGTGGACTGTATGTAGCTTCCTTTACTCTTTCTAACGTAAATCTTAAGAAAACAGGGCTCCCTCTCTTCACTGGAAGATATGAATGCCTAGTCTGGTGAAATGCTATAAAAAAGGATAACATGCTTACTTACTAGAGGATCCATGCGTACCAGGTCTGCAACAGTCCTAAACCTACCCAAACCTATCCCCTAATGACCCAGCAGCTAAAACTATTGCACGACTCAAAGGTTGCCTCCTATACCTTTGTATATGTTTTGGTCGTAGAACAATTGTTCGCTTTGGCAGGAAATCGGGATGAACCAAATACCTCTTTGAGACAGACAATTAGAGTATGCTAACGTGAACACCTGGCCATTAAAGCTCTTATTACCCTCATGTCAGAACCATAGAAAAGTGTTGGTTAACACCCCAATATAGGACACCTTATATCAGTGCATTTCGAAAATCCTGTTGCTAAGCACGAACTTTATCCTTGGTAAGGACCGAGGTCTATCTGCACCTCTTGTATTCTAAAGCCTCCACAACTTTAGAATACCATACGCTTCCGCCTTTGGATAACCACCAGCCACCACGATACTCTCACACAAAATCATGCTAAAACAAGTCTTAGGGGCTTCTGATTCCGTGGTACCATACTATAGTCTATTGTGAGACTCCGCACTTATTCCTTTTGGGTTCTATAGCAAACCCAGTCCGGAATCCAAGTTACTATGTCACTACTAACCAAGGTAAGTAATTAGCAGCAACACCAAGTAAATCTCCCACTTCATGCGCCATCTAGCAGCAATTGCTTATAGAACGCATTGTCTATAAGACTTGTTCATCTAACAAAAGCCTAATGGACAAGGACCTACATGAAGTCGGCTGGATTGGTTCACGATGGGCTACAGTAAACTGCTATAGCCTCATGCCTTCAAGATCCTATCTGCAGTAATATGTGAACGCCTGAGACCGTTTACCAACAACCTGATCGGCCCTTATCAGTGTGGTTTTAGGCCAGGAAAGTCCACAACCGATCAAATTTTCACACTTCGGCAGATCCTGGAAAAAAACCCAAGATATCCAAATCGATACCCATCACCTATTTATCGATTTCAAAGCCGCATACGACAGCATTTATAGAGAAGAGCCATGTCAAGTTTTGGTATACCGCCGTCCTCGTTTGTGTAGAATGACGATGGAGAATTCTCACTGCACCTTCAGGGTCGGAAACGACCTCACCGACACATTCGATACCGAAAAAAGGATTTAGGCAAGGCGATGCGCTGTCATGTGACTTTTTCAATTTGATTCTTGAGAGGATTGTGCAAAACTCCCGAGCCAACACCAGAGGCAGAATTTTCCAAAAATAGGTGCAACTACCAGCATACCCCGACGATATTGACATCATTGGTAGGACTCAACGTAATGTCATAGCCACGTTTGCTATTATAGAGAAGGAAGCGGCAGAAATGGGTTTAGCAGTAAATGAGCGTAAGACTAAGTATATGCTGTCAACACGAAAGGACACACAACATCGACGAATTGGACAGAACGTCACCATGGACAGAAATAAATTTGGAAAATCTTCGTTCCCGTTTTCGTTGACGGGCTATGAAAACGAAGATTGAACCACGAACTATACGAGCTGTACAGTGACATACCCCTACTCAAAAAAAACTCCGCATTGTACGTTTAAGATGGCTAGGACATGAAAAACGAATGGACACCAATACTCCGGCTCGCAGAGTCTTCGATTCCCAGCCAGACGTCGGACGCAGTAGAGGAAGACCTCGCCTTTAGTGGCGCGCACAAGTAGAAACCGACATCAACCAACTTGGAGCGCAATTGAATGCAGTTAGCTAATGAACGGGCTAATTGGAGAGGCATGTTGGTTGAGGCCCAGGTTCATCCCGGATTGTAGCGCCACTTAAGTAAGTAAGTAAGAAAGCTATAACCTCATCCGCCGCAGATCGCTTAGTAAGGAATGAACGAAACTTCGCTATACTACGGCTCCCTCTATATCGACAACCCGAGGACGCGCCCAGTAGGGGCCCAATCCCAAACTGAGACCTCTTTGAGACAGAAGGAGCTACACAAACTAAAAGCTCTTAAGCTCCTATTTGGTAAGGTATTTTCCAGGTATGTGAAAATGTACCGGTGTAGGCCCATGTAGGCCTGTGCATGCTGGACAACTCACCGTTGCTCAGGTATAACCTAACTTAACCTAACCTCATATAACCTAACCTATCCTTCCAGTCAGGTTAGTTTGCATCCATATAGTGACGAATGCATTCCCAAAGTCAGCCAAATAACGAAAGGAGCCTATTTCCAAAATAAATTTTATTTTCATCCGCCCCTTAAACAAACCTCCAATCGGTAGAGGAACCAACCTCTGGACATATTTCTAATGTCTTGAGATTGAGACTTCCCGACATTTAATCCAGGTTCTATTCCCCAATCATAATTACGTCCAGAAAAAACCACAAGAGTCCGAAAATTCACTCGGGATTCCGCATCGAATTAAACTAATTTCAGTGGTCCATCTTCTGAGAGACGGCATTTAGACGGGCCACCTGTCCAATTATGGCGCACATGCACAAGATTCGTGGCTATCTAAACGATGGACAGTGTATGTAATTGCATTTGCCACCGCACAGTTGTTGTTGTTGTTGGTTTTGTTCCTGCCACTATACATCAGCCACCAATTGCTAATTGTCTTTCCGGCATCAAAGGTACAACCTAAGGGTACCTCCAGGAGCATTTAACGAGACAATTGCTTCTTTATCTCGAGCTCGCGGTAGCAATCTTTCGTGTGACGGCATGACACACCGAAAGAGTGAGAGAGATGAACAGAGTGAGAGAGAGAAGGAATTCCCATTAAATTCAAGATGACGACGGTGTGGCTGGGTTTGCCATTGAATTTCTCGCGCGCCTTTTGTCGAGAGATGTGTTATTCTCTCCGCAATGGGAAATGGGAATCGCGTTGTCCTGGATTTTCAGTACAAAAACAATGGCGCAAAATACCATCTAAATGATGATTATGTTAACATGGGTTGGTATGTGTTGGTTATTATTATTTTTTTTTTTTCATTTAGACATTTATGATAATTTTATTAAGTGCATTGTACCACAGTCCCATGGGAACAAAAGGGTCGGAGCCTTTTGTTTTCGCATTTAAATGTTGTGCAGATTAATTAACACTATTTACACCCATACAACTATTAAGATTTCCATATGCAGACCTGGTGGCAATGTAGCGTGACCTACCTAGCGTGGCTTGATGTGACTTTTGAAATGCAGTCGTAGTCGATTTGAATTGTTTGTTGGAAAATTTCTGAAAGTTTTAAAGATGGAGACAGCTTATCAGCTTTATGGAAGGGGAGAATCCTGTCTTCAAAAAGAAAATGGAAGAATGCTTCCACTCCATGGTGGTGTGGCTTTATGCACGTGAAGCATCTCAACAAACAGAAGAGCTCGAGAAATCTTTCCTTCCCTTCTGCTTCAATCGGCTGAAAATTATTCCTTTTTGGCTGGAGATCTAAGCAGCCGGCTTGGGGTAATTCTATTTCGAACACTAAGGTCGATTGATTTAAATTTGAAGGTAGCAAAATATGAGGGATATCCCGTCTTATTGGAGAGAAAATTCTTTTCTGTACTTCACTGGAACCGACGAATAACGAGCACGCGCGAAACTGTGTGCGTGCATTTGAGTACGATAACGACCACCTCAGACTTCCTTCCGTATTCAGGATCCCAAACGAGCAAACTCAGCTGAAGGAAGGAGTTCGACCAAATACGTTCTTTCTTCTATCGGAGGATGAGCTGACAGCTCTCGTCAGAGTTGCACAGCGAGAATTTCGTTTAAGCGAAATAATTACACCGAGAAACAGAAGCCTTTCGACGAAATTGACCAACATTAACTCCAAATGAATGAGGTCATAACAAGGTCAATGGATTGAACAATGCTCAGGGTAGCTATTTCCGAAGACCAGACGGAGAAATATCGAACGCCAACAATCGATGCACTCCGCAGACACAAAAGCACACTGGTCTCGGGGCTGCACAGACAGTTTACTGACAGAAAATATCCGGAGATTCACTGATCAAAAGTCTACAACAGACAGGAGAATTACAGAAAATCTGTAAGTTTGTACTGGGGCAAGAAAATAAGAAATAGTAGCCCGAAAATGTTCCCACAAATAAATTAAATATTCAGGAGAGAGGATCATTACGACATTCCACGTGTCTGAATTTCCCAAACGAAAGAGAACAGGCAGACACTCTCGGCTGTTGGTATAAGTCCGGAAGGTGTAAACTCAAACGACGTTTTTTTTCGCGATGGAAGATCCTCAGGAGAAGGCGTATTCAAGAGGCGCTATTCCCGACCTAATCGCGAGTCTTTCCTAATCATCATTATTAAGGTAAGCTTGGCGATCTGAGAATCACGGTTTTATCGAATTCAAATGGCCCAATCCCTAATAGTTTGATACTTTTCGTGCAAAAATATGAACTCGTATCTACTTCCTTACTTAGGCCGCTACAGTCCTGGGACTCAACCAACATGCATCTCCCATTAGCCCGGTCCTTAGCTAACTGCCTCCAGTTGCGCACTCCAAGTTGGTTGAGCTCGGTTTCTACTTGTGCGCGCCACTTAAGTTCTCGTATAGTTCTTGATTGAATCTTCGTCTCCAAAGCCGGGACCGAATATTTTCGAAAAATTTTCCTCTCGAATCGACCAAGGATTTCTTTATCCACTTTAGATACGGTCCATGCTTCAGCGTCGTAGAGCAGGACTGGGATGATCTTATATACGATCTCCTTAGTAGCTCTAGTGAGGACTTCACTACTGAATTGCCTTCATAGCCCGAAGAAACAGCGGTTGGCAAGGGTAATTCTTCGTTTAATTTCTGACGAAGAGTAAGAATTAATAGCGGAGCCGTGGTAGGCAAAGTCCCGTGCTACCAGTCACCATTTGTCAATGATGACGTTCTGTAGAATTTTTTGATGTTGTGTGTCCTTTCGTACTTAGTTTTACCCTCTCAAACGTGGCTATGAGATGACGTTAAGTCCTACTACTGATATCAATATCGTCAAAGTATGCTAGTAGTTGCACCGATTTTTGGAAAATTGTGCTTCTGGTGTTGGTTTGCGAGTTTTGCACAATCCTCTTAAGAATCAAATTGAATAAATCACATGACAACGCATCGCCTTGCCTAACTACTTTTTTGGTATCGAATGTGTCGGTGAGGTCGTTTCCGACCCAACAAGAATTCTCCATCGTCATCCTGGACAGACGGACGAGTTGGGGCGGTATACCAAAACTAGACATCTGTATAGTTCGTCTCTATAAATACTGTAGTATGCGGCTTTGAAATTGATGAATAGGTGGTGGGTATCGATTCGGACGTCTTGGGTTTTTTTCGGAGTGTGAATATTTGATCAGTTGTGGACTTTCCTGGCCTAAAAACACACTGCTGAGGGCCGATCAGGTTGTTGATAAACGGTTTCAAGCGATGTTGAGGAGTTGGGGCAGTTCAAAGAGTCCCCTTTTTTGTGGATCGGCCAAACGATGCTGAGGTTCCATTCTTCACGCATGTTTTCATCCGACCAAATTTTGCTTATGAGTTGGTGAATGTTACTTACCAAGTCATCTTGGCCGGATTTTTAAAGCTTGGTTTGAATCTATCCTCACTTCACTAAGGTCGGGTGATTGGCAGTTTTCACTGTCGTCGCCGATATTGAAAGGTTTGTTCTGACTGACAGCGGGAGATTGTTCGACATCGCCGTTTAACAGTTCTGCAGTGCTGGTTCATCCATATTCTCAGCATCGACTGTGTCTCAAGTACCATATTTCCTTGTTCATTTTGAGAAGATTCTTTTCGAGCCTTGTATCCCTGACTTTGACATTTTGAGTGGCACCTCTCTATATCCTCGATAGCGCCCGTTTCTTGCTCCCTTTTATTCTTTCTGAAAAGCTGGTGTTCTTTCCTCCTTTTTTGCTTACAGAGCTTCACCTGCAGCTAAGCATTGTAGGCCTCGTTCTTGGCTGTGAGCATTTGTCGGTATTTATCATCAGACCAAGGGTTTCTTGCTGATGGTCGCGAGAAATCTAGCACATCAGTTGCGTGATCTAACGGCTTGTTGGCATCGTTGCCATTGTTCTTCGACATAAGATGCTGGTGGTATGGTGTTAATCGAGTGTTTAAGGGATATGCGTTCTGCAAAGGCCTTGGCGGTCTCTTGCAATTGCAGTCGTTCGACATTATTAAGTTTTCCACAGTATTTCTGATTCGTTATGGCATGGTGGATATCCGCCTTCAAAGCTTGTATTCAACAAGATAGTAGTCCGGTCGATGTTATTCCCTGGGAATGTGCTGGAATCCAAAATACTGGATGCGTGCCTTTTGTCTATCGCAATGTGATCAATTTGGTTGACCGTTCGTTGATCTCGAGACCTCCATGTCCTCTTATATCAAGGTGAGGAAAACCGCAGACGAGTTCTGTGCTGATACTGCTGATGTCTTCTCTTCCTACGTTTGCGTTAAAATCTCCCAGAACGATTTTAACATCGTACTTTGGTAGTCGCACATGAGTTTTGTCAAGGAACTCGTAGAAGCAGTCTTTCGCCGTATCATTTTCTTCCTCCGTGCGTCGGAGCGTGAGCGCATAAAAGGCTATGTTGGCGAATTACGCCTTGATGAGTATTGTTACAATGTGTTCCCTAATGTCTTGAAAACATAAGACTTCTCGCCTAAGTCTAGCACTTATAACAAATCCACATCCTGTTTCTGCTAACGATAACACGGGACGTAGTAGATGTCACAGTTTTTCATTCTCTTGTTGTCCGGCCCATCCCATCGTATTTCCTGGATGGCAGTTATGTCTACTTTGTAGCAGCTTAGGGTTTCCGCTAGTTGTTCGCCTGCACCCCGCCTGTTTAATGTTCTCACATTCCACGTGCATATCCTTACGTCGTTGTCAGTTTGTCAATTTCGGTTAGCAGGGTCGTCAACAATAAAATCAGTCACTTCCGAGGCTATTATGGCTGCTTCGTAACAACAGACAGATAGACAGTATTTTCTGTTGTTACGAAGCAACCATAATAGCCTCGGAAGTGACTGATTTTATTGTTGCAAAGCTGATTATCTATGGTAGGTCTACTTATTAAGTTGCAAATTTTCTAACTTAAATTCCTCCTAAAGCTATCACTGAGGTAATTATTAACCAAATGAAGTCTCTTAACTTCCCCAACGATACCCCAACTACCATTTCATAAAGCAGGAATCCAGCCTAACAAATAATTCGATTTAAATCAATTTCTCCTCCAAGTGTCGATACATGGTGTGCTCGTTCTTTTGAGTCTAACCAGCTGAAAAACCACTTATCGATGGAATTCGAAACACTCGTCAAATACCAGCGATCTTACACTTTTTTAAATACCATTCCGGTAACCAGCCACACTCTGTGAAGCACTTCCAAAGGTGATATAAAGAACCGTCCCGCCTCGAATTCAACGCACCGTTGTTCACAACGCGTATCGGTGCACCGCCACACCGACAACTGCAATCAGAATCGACACGTCAGATGATTCCTTCCCCCTTGAGTCTGTATGTGTTTTCCTTTTCTTTTTTTTTTATTTTGGTCAGTGAAACATTGCTTATACAAGTACCCGTTCATCCTCAGACTCACCCCCACTATCACTCAACAACTGGTCCAAGTGCAAAAAGATACAAGAACCATAGAACGACACCAGCCAAACTACAGTAACAGGTTTGTTTTGTTCGTAAAGCTTGCATTTTGCACACCATGGGGCATGGTGTGTGCGCGCACTCCCAGATGCCGATGACAGACCGACGTAAACCGAAACATGTTAGCCTTTAAGCGGAATCACTCGGTTGAGATACAGCTCACCGCACGAGAAACGGACTAGACATTCCGGTTTGCCGCACACAACTTCATCAATACCCCGGTTAAACTTTGTCATTCAAAATCGTTACACCAGCCCCGCGGTCAGCCCAGGCCAATATCGTATGACGACCACAGATTAATAATCGAAACGCTAAGGTCTCATATTGATGGAGCTGCGAGCCATTTTCAAAAGCTACAGCAAATAGCTCGTGGTGATGAGAGACAGGGTTTCTATGGAAACACAACATTTGTCATAGCCAAACATAGAGATGGCTCGTGGTAGGTACCCACTTAAAAAAAAAAACTAAAAGTGGCGACAAAAAACTCATCAAAACGATTTTGAAAAGCAAACGTCGATTTAATTGCTCGACGTTGGTTATTTATTCGCTCATTGTGAGTCGCAACAACGGCGGACTGTGGCGCGTCGTCGATGTTGGTAACAAAAAAAAAAAACTCTGCACTGACCTAGTTAGATACAAGTGGAACGGAGTTTTTGTTGTTGAAATCAAATGGAAACAAAACTCAATGGAACGGTTTAAGCTGCACCTCAAGGCATTGTGACGGCTCCGATAATGCCAATGGATAGGGAATTCTTACTCAAATTACTCAGCTTTGTGTGAGAAAATAAAAGAAATTCCAGATATTTGTTGGTTTGGTATTTCACCAGATACATGGGCAAATGGAGTTGGGAATAGTTTAACGCGATTGAAAGTGCCAAATTGCCGCGAAAAGTGACGACAATGGAGTAAAAGTTGGAGAGAATTAGGTTCATGTGACAGGGTATTCAAAGGGGGTATACTCTTCACTTTGTAACACAGTGAAACCAAAGATATCACGACTTGCAAGATGAACACAGCCTAATACTGGAATTGAAAAACGCCTTCGAAACGTAAATGGTGTTTTTTTTAGAGGTATATAACTTCGAAACGTAAATGGTGTTTTTTTAGGGGTATATAACTTCAATATGTATGATATGACTAAATAGATAATTTTGAGCAATTAGTGTTTAAATACGATTTCGGGCACAAGCTCGCCACAGATAGCTCGAATAAAGCGCACTCGTGAAGTCCAATTTTCGACAACTTTATCGAGCAACTTGGGCCGAAAATCAGCAATATCACGCGAATGTTGACTTCCACATTGTCCAACGTCACTGGTTTATCGGCATTGACTAGTGACTTCACATACCCCCAAAGAAAGAAATCTACAGGGTGGTTCATCTAGTGGTTTCTTTTCAGAACATAGGTTATTTTGACACTGACAGCTGTTTTCCGCTCGAAATCTTGACAGAAAGTCAGTATCATTCCTCCGCGGAATGAAATGAGTTGCTTTACGCATGAACAAAGTTGGGAAATTTTGAAAACTTATTTCCAAAGTGAGTGCTGTGTAGCCCAAACAGTGCGTTATTTGACCAGAAATTTTGGCCGAAATGAAGCACCCACCGCACCTGCTGTACGCAAGTTTGTGCAAAAAGTTCGTGAGACTGGTATGCTAGTAGACAACACTCATGGTCCCCGTCGTCGTATGATGCGCACAGACGAGATTGGAAGCCGATAATGTGAGACTCAATTCACGAACATCAACTCGTCATCGATCTCAACCGCTCAACATTTCACGCATTAGTCTGAGGAAAATTCTGCACAAAGATCTCGGATTATTCACTAACAAGGTCCAATTGACTCAGAAATTGAAGGCGCAAGACCATTCGCTTCATTATCGCTTCGCAGTTTGGGCCTTGAAGCAGCTTGAATGGGGCAACGATTTTGGGCGAAAAATCCATCTTTTCTGACGACGCGCATTTTCATCTCGGCGGCTACGTTAAACAAAACTGCCGCATCTGGGGCTCGGAAAACTCGCACGTTATTGTCGAGAAGCCGATGCATCCACAGAGAGTGACAGTTTGGTGCGGATTGTGAGTGGTGGCATCATTGGACCAATTTTCTTCCTAAATGATGCTGGGAACAACGTTTCGATCAACGGTGTGCGCTACAGAGTCATGTCACCCGACTTTTTTTTACCGAAATTGAAGACATGATTTTGGACAACCTTTGGTCGATGCAGGACGGCGCGCCATGCCACCAAGCAGTTATACAACAATCGATCTTTTGAGCACCAAGTTCCCAAATCGTGTTATCAACCATCTTGGCGATGTCAATTGGAATCCTCGGAGATGCAATTTGACTTTTTTTGAGGGGAACAGTGAAGGACCGATGTGATTCCAACAATCGAAACGATTCAAGCACTTAAGGCCAATATGCCAAGCAATCTGTGAGCTACAGCCCAGACCCATCAACAAGGTCTTGGAAAATTATAGTGACAGTAGCACTATTGCGAAGCCATCCGAGGCAGCCACCTGAACGACATTGTTTTCCATAATTAATGGGAATGTTTGCTCTTCGCTAATCAAGTTTAAATACATAGAACAAATTTAATTTTATTCCTTTTATTGCATTTGGCCCACCCTTTAAAAGTGTGAGATCACAGGATCTTGGAGGCCAGTTCACAGATACATTACACAAAATTATGCGCTCAGCCAATCTTTTCCGCAATAAATTGAAGTATCCCTGTCCGAGCTTCGAATGACAATAAGAAACTTGAAAAATAACAAAGCTCCGGAATATGACTTAATCAATGGGGAAATTCTGAAGGAGACTTTTATATGTTCCAAGACAATGGAAAGTCGCCGAAGTCGGTTCCGAAGCCGGGGAAAATTGCAATCGACTAGAAGTCATATATACCCATTTCGCTCATGTAGATAATATCGAAGGTTTTCGAGAAAATTATGCCAAAACGATTCCAACCAGTAATTGAAGAAAGAAGCTGGATCCCAGATCGTCAATTTTGCTTTCAAGTCAAACATTCCACAATCGATCGATCTAGAATGGAAAAAGATTTGCTCAATGTATCACAAGCTTTCGACGATCCAAGGAAGGGGTCTCTCTCAAACACTGAAAGGCAATGTCAGAGGTTTAAATTCCTAAAGACCGCTTAGACTTTGACAATCGAAAAACACTATACATTCTCGATTTACCCTATAATCACATACCAGCATTTGGTGTCAAAAACATTTGGTCAGCTTTTCAAAAAGTCATAAGAACATCTGCAACCGATACGCAGAAATTCTGCAGCGAAGGCAGCGCTTTAGATAAAGAAACTCTGCTGACAAAGTTGACGTTGAGGTTTCTAAGAAAAGAAGAAGAAAAAAACACGAACATGGATACAATGTCCAAATAGAAACCTGTCGAGATAAAAAGAAAAATTAATACTTGGGTCAAGGTGGGTGCAGAGAATATGGAAAAAACACTTTTCCGATGGCGAGCAAAATTCCACTGTTATACAGAATGAAACATTTTATGTTGATGACAGTAACATTTTTGCGACCAATAAAGTGAGAATGTACGAACACTCTACAACCCGGGTGATACTCAAAACGTTGAATCTGTCCTCACGCGGTACAAGTCAGATATAATCGCAATAGAGGAGATACAATGGATAGCATCAGGTATAATGCAGAAAAAACATTGCGACATTTATTACAGCTGAAACAAAAGATTGCATGTATTAGGATGCGGATTCGTCGGAGGAAATCGGCTTAGGACAAAAGTCATTGACTTCAAGCCGATACGTGATCGCCTTTCTGTGATCCGCATCAAAGCTACGTTCTAAAACATAAACCATGTGCTTACGCCCCTACCGACGAGGCTGAAGATCCCATCAAGGAGGAGTTTTATGACCTCCTGGATGGAGACTACGGAGCCTGTCCGGAGTATAATGTAAAAGTTGTACTCGGGGATTTCAATGCTAAAGTCGGAAAGGAAAACATCTTTGGCGGTTTAGTTGGTAAGCACAGAATCCACGAAACGACAACAGACAACGGCTACCGACTAATCGAGTTTGCAGCAGTTCGTAATACGTTGATAAGTGCACTAGGTTCCCAAGGCTAAGGATCCACACAGCAACCTGGCGCTCTGCAGACGGTCAAACCGCCAACCAAATCGACCATGTGCTAATCACGTATCCAACATCCTCGACGTACATACATTCCGAGGGCAAACGTCGACTCTGACCATTTTCTTGTCGCGGCTAAATCGACTGTCCAACGAGAAGAAGTTGCGAACTGCTCAGAAGAAGAAATTTGACGTTGGACGCCTTAGCACACCTGGAGTAGCCAGAGCCTACAGTGAGCGCCTGAGTATGAAACTCTCCTCTGTGCACTCACCTATCACAGACGCCAACAATCAGTGGTGCCAGTATAGCGACATCATCAAGGAGGTAGCCGAAACCACTGTAGGGTGCCAGCCACCCCCGAGAAAGAGCTTGTGGTATGATGATGAATGCGTGTACAAGAAAAAGGTGACAGAAGATGCACACAAGAAGGCGCTCCAGCGCAAAACAAGGGCAGCGAGAAGGGAGGAAAAGAAGACCCTGCGTAGAAAGAATAGAGCCTACCCAGCTCAAGGAGATCGAAGAGTCGCGCGATCATAACAGCATCCAGAGGTTTTATAAAAAAAAGCCAAGCAACTGGCTGCTGGCTACAAAACCGGAACGCAGGCTCTTCGAGACAGCGAAGGAAACCTAGTCACCGAAGCGCAGGGAATAGTAGATGTGTTTAAGCAGCATTTCCAACAGCTGCTTAATGGGCATCATGTAGAGAGAGTGATAGGGCAAGAATAGAAGCCACGTCCAGCCAATGAAGAACTAGTTCCACCACATAGTATAAAAGAAGTTGGCCTAGCTATAAAAAAGCTTAAGAACAACAAGCCCGCAGGTTCTGATGGCTTACCAACGAAGCTTTTTAAATACGGTGGTGATGTTTTAGTAGGGAGCATGACCGAATCATCAACCAAGTATGAGTGGAAGAAAACATGCCCGATGACTGGACTATCAGCTCCATATGCCCCATCTACAAAAAAGGCGATCCTATGTCTTGCAAGAACTATCGAGGCATATCCCTGCTTAATGTCACATACAAGATCCTATCCAACGTAATGTGTGAACGTCTAAAACCGTTCTGCAACACACTAATCGGCACGTACCAGTGTGGCTTCCGGCCCGGCAGATCGACTATAGACCAAATTTTCACGCTGAGGCAAATCCTGGAAAAGACCAACGAATTTCAAGTCGAAACTCATCTACTATTCATCGACTTCAAAGCCGCGTATGACAGCATACATCGTCAGGAGCTCTATATGGCGATGGCCGAATTCGTAATCCCGGCAAAACTGATTCAGTTGTGTCTAGTGACGCTGGAAAACACACGCTGCAATGCAGTTTGGAAGTAGCTCCTCCGAACTATTCCAAACGTGCACCGGATTTCGGCAAGGAGACGCGCTATCATGTGACTTCTTCAATCTCGTACTGGAGCAGATCGTGCACAGGGCAGGTGTTAACACGGAAGGCACTATCTTCAACAGGTACGTCCAGCTGCTGGGTTATGCGGACGATATTGACATTATCGGTCGCTCCCAACATGCCGTGATAAAAGCGTTTGCGGCGATTGAAGAACAGGCAAAATCAGTTGGCCTTGAAGTAAATGAGGACGAGACTAAGTACATGCTATCAACAAACAAACAAGCATCTGTCCACCGCCTAAGACGAAACGTCACTATTGATAGCAGCAATTTCGAAATAGTTCACCTGCCTCGGAGTTAACATAAACTCCACGAATGACACCCTAGTGGAGATCCGTCGAAGAATTACCCTAGGAAACCGTTGCTACTTCGGTTTGGCGAAACAACTGGGTTCAAAACTCCTAACTCGAAGGACGAAATGTGTGATCCACAAAACCTTTATGGTGCCGAGTAGTGGACGATATGCAAGAAAGGAGAGCTGATACTGGGATTCTTCGAAAGATAAATACTTCGGCGGATTTTTGGTCCTGTGCACGAGGAGGGCGAATGGAGGAGAAGATACAACCGCGAACTCTATGAGCTAGCTGTACCAAGATGTGGATGTAGTCCAAAAAGCTAAAACACGTCGACTACATTGGCTCGGCAACATCGAGCGAATGGACAAATATGCTCCAGCTAAGAGGATCTTCGAATCCCAGCCCCCAGGTTCGAGAAGGCAAGGAAGACCGAACCTCCGTTTCAAAGACCAAGCCATCGCGGATGCCAGAGCGCTTGGTCTAGACAACTGGAAGCAGCGAGCCAGGGATCGTAGAGTATAGAAAGCTGCAGTGTCTCAGGCAGAGACTCTTCACGGGTCGGGAGCCCGATGAGTAAGTAAGTAAAGTGAGAATAGCAAAATCCAAACTTAACTGTCGATCAAATCAGCTGAATAATATCAACCTCAACATTAACGAATCGGACTGATTGTAGCAGTGAGAAGATTTAAGGTATCAAGGAACTTTGTCACGTTGGATATTACTGAAGAACTACTTTTGTAAATCGGTGTTTTTTAGGCTATGGCTAAGGAAATACACTTTCACAGTCCTTACTTGAATTTCTAAGGAGATATCCAAGATCTTGTTAGAAATTCAAGTAAGGGCTGTGATACTGAGTTTCCCTGCACTCAATATTCCAGACCAACTTTTTGGTCAGATTCTACTGTTTGGAAACCTCAAGAATTTCCTATATATCTATCCCCAGTAGCGTAAAGTCCGGTTATGCAAATTTCGAAATTTATCAAACCCCCATCTGACAACTTTCAGTGCAAGAAGACAGTGAGTTAGGCCATAGTTCATGCAGTTGCCCATGAGTACTCCTACCCAGTAATAATATTCAAATAACACATCACTCCATGAAGGTCGACTGCAAAAGAAAAAAAAACGTTCATACTCGCATTTGTACCTGTAACGTCGCATTCCAGTGCAACGGCAAAAATTTCTCACTTTCCATTCCACAATAACCAGCATCTAGAGTGTTTTTCACAAGCACGAGTAAATATCGCAGATAAAAAGTAAACATTTCCCAACATATAGATACTTGCCATCTCTTGGCGTATTCGGTTACACCGGCTAACCTCTGTGCGCAAGCGCAACAGACGGTGAAAACTACGTCTATATACACACGGACCAGCGTTATCCAGCTAGCCAAGATCTGTGGGGTGCAGTGCAAAACGTGACACGGCTGGTTGCAGCGCAAGCTTACATAAGAAAGCCTTAATCGTATAAAAAATAATTATTGCCCGATACAACTTAATTAGAAAAAAGACAAAAGCCAAACATGGCCACCGGTCAGATTGGTTTGTCAGACGTTGTTGGTGGCAAATACCGTGAACCTATAGCATGACAACCGTAATTACCAGTTGGTCGCATTTCATTTGAAAATCATTTCAATCGCTACACAGATACTTTTAATTAGCAGTGTGGTTCGTTTCCTTGTGGTAGGTCCGAACGGTGCGCAACATCTACGGCCCTTTGGTCCGTTTCTACTTCAAAAAGGGGTCCATACCTGAACAAAAAGTGAATGTCAACCAGTTTGGTGTATTGGTTAGGTAAATCTGTCAAATGCCTGTCAAAGGAAATAAATAACCAACCACTCGATGATGTCATAAAGGTGGGGGTTATTCTTAGCCACTCGGTGGTAAGTTGATTGCAACAGCATAGCCAAAGCCCACGAAGAAAGAATTTACTCGTATCTTGTGGATCTATCAATCTAAAAACGATGAAGGACAGGTGAGAAGCGGAATGTTGAACTGAATGCAGTCGATGGGGCACAGCAGCACTGGTCAGACATTAGCTTCGATTTGTGTGCTGGTCACGAGTGCTGAAAATGAGCGTTAAGGCGTTTTTGTTGAATAATAAGTAAGATACGAGCACTATAATGTCGAGCTGATAGGCTGCATTTGTTTATGGCGGATTTAATCAGTCGGGACATTGCAGTCAATCATAGATTCGTGTTTATTGCAAAAGGAAATGTGTGTTGTTTATGCAAGTGATTCGTCGAGTTTTGGGCGTTGAAAGGGGCTGGTAATTTGTGAAGTATTGTGGAACACATGTACACTCTTTGAATCGTGGCTTTGCACGCATGGCCGTGATGCATTAGTTTTGATGGCGGACATTCAATTTGACTGTGGACATGCTGTTGGGGCAAGGTTGTGATGAATCTATTTTTCTCCATCAGCCCCTAGACCAAAAGGAGCATTGCTACCATCCTGACATTACGGAATTATTTGCTGTGACCCAAGATCTACAATGTTGTGATGAATCGATGTTTCTCCATCAGCCCCTAGACCAAACCGAGCATTGCTACCATACGTACAACATAAAGGGAAGCGAAAGTCATTGATGAACTGCGATACATCTCTGAATTGCAGTAAAACAAGTTTATTTGAGGTGAAGCGGATCTTTTTATTGAAAGTTCCAGAGCATTTTAAATTACCTAACTTTTTTGAAAGTGGTATCGTTCATATGGCCTCCACATTCATTGACGTCGCGGCGGTCATCCGAAAGGTCTTATTGTTGATAACTCAGGCAAATAAATTGACCTCAGTCTCTCAAATGGTGTAAGCAACGGTGTCATCTAGGTCGGCAATTATTGCCGCCATATTGACATAGACTACAGAAAAAGTCTAAGGCCGTCAACTCGCATGATATTGGCGGCCGATTGATATCAGCTCCAAGATATTTTCTTAAATGTCGCCCTTAATCAAACGTGACGAGCGGTACACTTGGATTAACTGATGACGGTGATGTCTTCTGCTTATCAGTGCAACTGGAAAGATCCTTTTCCCCAAACAGCTTTCTTCCGCAGCCATATGAAAGTCAAAAAATGTTGAAAATCTATCAAAATATCATCAGGCATAGATGGGTAATGTGAGGTAGGAGAGGATACTGATTTTGCAGGATATTCGAATATCCAGTGTGCTTTGGGTTAACTATCCACACACGAAAATAAAACTCTTGTTACGAAGTAACCAAGAGCCTCGGAAAGGACTGATTTTGACAACCATAATAAACGAAAAAGGACAACGACGTTCATATCTGCAACTGGAATTTGAGAACATTAAACATGTGAGCTGAAGGGAACAACTAGCGGAAGCCAAAACTGCTAAAAAGCAGACATTACTGCTACCCAGGAAATACGATGTGATGGACCAGGCAAAAACAGGATGAAAAACTGTCACATCTACTACGGACCGTGTTATAGTAAGCACAACGACTATTCGGATGTGGATTCGGAATAAGTGCCCGACTTAGGCATGAAGTCTTACGTTTTCAAGGCATAAGCGAACCCATTGTAACAATACGCATCATGGCCAAATTCGCCAACATAAGCCTTATATGCGCTCATGCTCCGACAGAGGAAAAAGATGATTTAACTAAGGATTGCTTCTACGAACTCCTTGAAAAAACCTATCAGCTACTACCAAAGTACGATGTTAAAATCGTGCTGGGAGATTTTAACACATAAGAAGAAGATCAACGAACGGTACATCAATTTGATCACATTGCGATAGATAATAGACACGCATCCAGTATTTTGGATTTCCGTACATTCTACCCTTGGTGTGATGACAAATGCCGACAGATGCTAGCAGCCTAGAACGAGGCCTACAAGGCTAAGTTGCAGGTGAAGACGAGAGCTGCCAGAAAGAAGAAAAAGAGCAAGAAAAGCGCGCTAACGAGGCTATACGAAGGTGCCACTCCGGGGATGATGTTCGAAAGTTTCACAAAAGTGTAAAACGCCAATACGAGGAATACAAGACTCGCAAAGAATTCTGTCCAGATGAACAAGGAAATATCGTAGTTGAGACACAGTAGATGCTGAGGATATGGAAGTGTTCCTGAAGAATCGAACCTCAGCATCGTTTGCCCGATCCACAAAAAAGGAGACCCTCTGACCTGCGCCAACTACAGAGGCATAAGTCTCCTCAACATCGCCAACAAGATCCTATCTGCCGCCATATGTGAACGCCTAAGACCGTTTACCAACAACCTGATCGGCTGTGATCAGTGTGGTTTTAGTCCAGGAAAGTCCACAGCCGATCAAATTTTCACACTTCGGCAGATCCTGGAAAAAACCCAAGAAGTCCAAATCGATACCCACCACCTATTTATCGATTTCAAAGACGCATACGACAGCATTTATAGAGACGAACTATACAGAGCCATGTCTAGTTTTGGTATACCGCCCAAACTCGTCCGTTTGTGTAGGATGACGAAGGAGAATTCTCGCTGCACCATCAGGGTCGGAAACGACCTCACCGACCCATTCGATACCAAAAACGGATTTAGGCAAGGCGATGCGCTGTCATGTGACTTCTTCAATTTGATTCTTGAGAGGATTGTGCAAAACTCCCGAGCCAACACCAGAGGCACAATTTTTCAAAAATCGGTGCAACTACTAGCATACGCAGACGATGTTGACATCATTGGTAGAAGTCAACGTGATGTCATAGCCACGTTTGCTAGTATAGAGAAGGAAGCGGCAAAAATGGGTTTAGCCGTAAATGAGGGTAAGACTAAGTAACGGGTGATTTTTTAAGAGGTTTAGAACTTTTTTTAAAAAAAAAAAACACAAAAAATTCGAAAAAATGAATGAAATATTTATTTGAATCGATAGTTTGAACCTTGCAATTTAATGTTTAAAGATAATTTCATGCAAATGTTGACCGCGGCTGCGTCTCAGGTAGCCCATCCGCTGAGTCCAATTTTGGCATACTCTTTCACACATATCGGCCGGTATCTCACGAATGAATGCATGGATGTTGGCTTCCAGTGCGTCAATCGAAGCGGGCTTGTCCCTATAGACATTAGCCTTGACATACCCCCACAAAAAATAATCTAATGGTGTCAAATCGCACGATCTAGGCGGCCAATTGACCGGCCCGAAACGTGAAATTAACTGTTCACCAAACTCGCCTCGCAATTGCGCCATTGTTTCGCGTGCTGTGTGGCATGTGGCACCGTCTTGTTGAAACCACATATCATGCAAGTCAAGAACTTCCATTTCGGGCAAAAAAAAAGTTTGTTATCATCGCTCGGTAGCGTTCACCATTGACAGTAACGCTGCGATTCGCATCATCTTTGAAGAAATATGGCCCAATAATGCCGCTGGCCCATAAACCGCACCAAACAGTGGCTTTTTCGGGATGCATTGGTAGCTGTTGCAATGCTTCTGGCTGATCTTCACTCCAAATGCGGCAATTTTGCTTATTTACGTACCCATTCAACCAAAAATGAGCCTCATCGCTGAACACAATTTGGAAAGCTCGGCCAGCTTTCCAAGAGCCCATTCACCAAAAATTCGGCGTTGTGGTAGGTCGGCTGGCTTTAGTTCTTGCACCAGCTGTATCTTAAAAGGCTTTACGCCCAAATCCTTCCGCAAAATTTTCCACGTAGTGCTGTAACAAAGGCCTAACTGCTGGGAACGGCGCCGAATCGACATTTCGCGGTCTTCTGTCACACTAGCTGATACGGCCGCAATATTTTCTTCACTACGCACAGTACGTAAACGTGTTGGTGGTTTAATGTCCATCAAAGTAAATTTGGTGCGAAATTTGGTCACAATCTTCCGAATAGACTGCTCAGAAGGTCGAGAATGCCGATCATAAAATGGAAGCAGCGCGCGATGAACATTTCGAACCGAGCACGAATTTTGACAGTAAAATTCAATAATTTGCAAGCGTTGTTCATTTGTAAGACGATCCATGGTTAAATTGCAAACCAAACTGAAGCTGTTTGACAGTGACACAAGGTACTAAACACACGTCAGCTGTCAAAACCAGTGTTGCCAAAACCAAACCAGCTAAAAAATCACCCGTTATATGCTGTCAACACGAAAGTACACACAACATCGACGAATTGGACAGAACGTCACCATTGACAGATATAACTTTGAAATAGTACGGGACTTTGTCTACCTCGGCTCCGCTATTAACTCTGACAACATCTCGTCAGAAATTAAACGAAGAATTACTCTTGCCAATCGCTGTTTCTTCGGGCTAAGAAGGCAATTTAGTAGTAAAGCCCTCACTCGAACTACTAAGGAGATCCTATATAAGACCCTGATCATCATAGTCCTGCTCTACGGCGCTGAAGCATGGACCGTATCAAAAGCGGATGAAGAAATCCTTGTAGGATTCGTAGTCCCGTTTGCGTTGACGGGCTATGGAGACGAAGATTCAACGAAGAACTATACGAGCTGCACAGCGACATACCCCGCATTGGACGTTTAAGATGGCAAGGACATGTAGAACGAATGGACACCAATACTCCGGCTCGCCAGACGTCGGACTCAGTAGAGGAAGACCTCGACCGACCTCAACCAACTTGGAGTGCTCAACTGGAGGCAGTTAGCTAAGGACCGGGCTAATTGGAGTGACATGTTGGTTGAGTCCCAGGTTCATCTAGGACTGTATCGCCACTTAAGTAAGTAAATAATCAGACCTGGGTTTAAGACCAATTCTACAAATTGTTAGTTGTCGCAAATTACTACTACTTCCAGGTCAAGTAACACAAAGGGTATTTTGTAGAAATCCGAATGAGGACAATTGCGCCTCTTAGTCCATTGGTTACTTTCCCCTTAATTTGCCCCGTTGATAGTAATTTACAGCTCTTGGTAAGGCTATGACAACCAATTGTACCAAACCCATTCAAAATATAAGCATGTACTAATCAAGTGAGTTAAGTTTCACCACTTTATTACAGGCTCCATTTGAAAGCACGTGTATCTCTCTCTCTACTCATATTAGTCATGAATCTCCTAATCATGATCATGCATCTTGTAGTAAAAATGTAAAAAAAAAAGATGAACGAACAAAATAAAAGAGAAATTTTCGAGACTGAAATTCAATTAAAACTCCAACAGGCATTTCCTTCAGTGGTCACTTCCATTTTGTCTACGTAGTAAGCACACTTAGTCCGATTAACTCCGCCATTAATAACTTGTTCACTTTGTCCGCAGCATCTTAACTGCTCAGCTAACCGTAGACAAACAACTAGAAACATTACCTCCATCAAAACATAATTGACTGCAATCATGCATTCATCAAGTGGGCGATGCGATCCGCCCACTTGAGTTGTACGTTTAGATTCTGGAGCACTTTTTCTCGTTCGACGGCAAGAAAATGCAGTTTTGTCATTATCACACACCGACCCAGAAAAAAAAAATAATTGCCGACACGTCGAAGGTGATTCGAGAGAAAAAAAAAACAGAATCTACACAGGTGACCTTCTTTTATGATCACTTGCCCTCTATATCTCAGAGACGACAAAAACAGTCGACTCAAGCTGATCTGTGAGGTTATACAATCCTCTTATGCGGCAACAAAAACCGAGAAGACCTACCTACCTACCTTCATTCGGACCTTACGAGTATCCATCGCACATTTATGCAGGCAAACAGGTTTTTGGTGCGGGTCCTCTTTTATTGCGACCACTATGGAGATTGTATCTAGATACATGTGAGTTCTTCTTGTTTTCCTCTCAGAGGAAGCGACCCACGAAAACAAATTTTATTTTCAACATTCCGAATTATTGTTGTTTTATGGAAATGACGATGAGATATCAACTTGGTTCGGATACCGGTACACATGGAGTAGATACGATTCAAATGTATTCTCTTGGATTTAGGTCACGAGATCATTAGAACTTTCCGTGGTCATGCCGAAGCCACTGCTGATAGTCGTCTGGAGGTACTCTGGAGTTGTGCGTCTTTTATCGGCACAGGTGGTTTGGTGGAAGAAGAATGGGAATGACACGAAGTCGGTGGGTTTTTATCTCGTTATGTTGTATTTGATTTTTTTTTGTTATGATGATTAATTAAAAATTTAATGACTTAAGCATTAACTCCAGAGTTCCGTAGAACCACTTGAGCGAAATGTACTTTCTGGCTTGACTTCCCAAGGTATGCTCAGAGCGGGACATATTGTTGGGAGGAGATTCAATTCTTTTCTGGCAATAAACGGTGATATGCTAATGAGATTTTGTTATTCTTAGTTTTATGATTATGTGCACAAGAATTATAGGTGCGGTTTTAGTTTCGACTCTATTGGGTTTCTATGTAGAAGGGAAAGGAAATTTATTCAAGGGCTGACATTTTTGTGTCAAACAAAACGGTGAATGTTATGGGTCAACTTACAATTTACGGGACAATCTAGGTCAATTATAATGTTAAAATTGGATTTTGTTTTTAAATTGCTTTACAAACTCGTTAAGAAGCATGTGGGTTTTTTTATGAAAAATAATCATCTGAAGTTTGGAAATCAAAAATTTGCTTACCAGTAACAAATTGCCAAAGTGTAAACACCTGGAAAAGAGAAAAAGTCTATTAAAAATTTGTTTTTAATAAATAATGCTTTAGATTTTAAAATTAGATGCTTTTTAACCTGCTAAAATCGAGGGTCTACGCTGGATAAAAATAAATAAAAGGTCCGACTCGACTGGGACAATTTTCCCCAGAAATGTAGAAAAGTATTGTGTCCGATATGAAGTTTATAATTTTAAGTGAAACACTAAAATTTACAAAAGTTCCGACGCTTAAGTTGTTTTGAGAAAATTTAGGTATTTTACATCAAATATACACCAAACATTCCATAGTGATAATTTTAAAGAACGAATTTAAGTAAGCAGATTTATTAAATGTTCAGTATAAAATTTAATAAAATTTATTCGAGGAGTTTTTTTGTAATGTTGTAAACGTAATAGGATTATAGTTTATATTAAAAAGAAATAATAAATAGTAAACATTTTTGAAATTCGCCCACTACCACGCCCTCTTTTAAGTAAAACGTAGTTTTTGGCCAAACCGTAAGGAATTTTAAAAAAAAGTATCTGAGCAACATATGTAGAGAATCAGAATATTTATATTTTGCCTTTATAAAGTTTTTTGCCACTCCCAGCTTTTTGGGGAATTTCCAGTAAAAAAAAAACCTTTTCCGGTACAATTTTAAAATATTTGAAAAACTTTTGATGCAGTTGGTTATGATTTCCTTCTTAGATCAATTTAGCCCACGCCCACTTTTTATGGGCGTTTTCTTACAAAAACCATTTGTATACCCTACTCCATAGCATATGCAGGAGAAACGCATTGTTTTTTGTCAAACTATAAAAGATTTTGATAAACTGTCTGAACAATATGTTGCATCCATGTTCATCTTCATAAAACCTACATTTTGGGGATATTCATTTTAAGGATGGGATGGGATAGGGTATTAAACGATCCGCACAGCGGTTTGTAGCCTGCTCATATGTTTTTTTTTTGTGTTAAATAACAGCAGCCACAGCCACAGACAATCAATGCGCAGTCAGATGTGCGCTGAGTAAGACGTAAATCCGTCGAATGCAATAGGAGTTCTCTGGCGTACATAAGATATTGTAAAAATTTCAACTTCGCATTTTTCACAATACTTCCCTCCCCGAACCATTAATATAATCCTAAGGGATAGAGTGTAAGTAGGAAGCGGTACAAGACCAACCGATGCAAACCGTTCACGAAAGTACAAAAATCTGGACGAAACAGTCTGGGTAGCGGCAGAGGATGACTCAAAAAGAGCTGCTTCAGGGGCTTGTAGAGACTATGCATTTTAAGAAAGTAAAGGGTGTTTTATTTAGAGGTATAGAACTTTGAAATGGAATAAAAAAAAATGCTTTTTTATATTGACTCAACTTTACTTTACTTTAGTCGAAAGATTGTGGAGGTCCAATTTTCGGTGACTTTTTCCAACATGTGTGGCCATATATAAGCCAGAACGCGTCGAATGTTGTCCTCCAATCGGTTAATCGTTTCGGGCTGATCGACGTAAACTACCGACTTCACATATCCCCCACAGAAAATAGTCAAGCGGCGTTAAATCGCACGATCTTGGAGGCCAATTCACAGGACCAAAACGCAAAATTATGCGTTCACCGAACGTTTCCATCAACAAATCAACTGTGGCACGAGCTGTGTGACACGTTGCGCCATCTTGTTAAAACCACAGCTGCTGCACATCATGGATGTTCAATTGATGAACGTAAAAATCAGTAATCGTGGCTCTATAGCGGTCACCATTGACTGTAACGTTCTGGCCAGCATCGTTTTTAAAGAAGTACGGAGTACGGCGAAGCACACCAAACAGTTTTTGTGGATGTAACGGTGTCTCAACATACCCTTGAGAATTATCATCACTCCAAGTATGGCGGTTTTGTTTATTTACCAATCTATTCAACCAAAAGTGAGATTCATCGCTAAACAAAATTAGCTTATGAAAATTGTGATCAACGGCAATCTTGCATGAGTTGGATTTTGTAAGCACGCAAACCAAGATCTTTCCGCAAAATCCAATTCCTGTGCACGATGGCGGATAAACTGATTCGGGTCTTCCTCTACGCTACGCTCCACAGAAGCAATGACTTTTCTGTACGCACTGTACGACGTCTCTGTGGATGCGTATTATCATTTAGGGTGTCCGAACATTCCGAGGGGCTAACATCGACTCGGACCACTACCTTGTTGTAGCCAAGGTAAGGATGCGGATATCCACGACGCCACAACAAACCAGAAATACTGTGAAAAAATTTAATGTCGAAAGACTGCAATCGCCAAAGACCGCCAAGACCTTCGCGCAACGCGTATCCCGTAACCTCTCGACTCACAACACACCACCAGCATCTAATGTCGAAGAACAATGGCAACGATGCCAACAAACCATCAGATCAGCCGCAACTGATGAGCTAGGTTTCTCGCGGCCACCAGCAAGAAACCCCTGGTTTGATGAGGAATACCGACAGATGCAGATGGTGAAGACGAGAGCTGCCATTGAGCTCTATAGGCAAAGGAGAAGGGAAGAACATCGGGTTTTCAGAAAGAAGAAAAAAGAGCAAGAAAAGCGCGCGATCGAGGATATAGAGAGGTGCCACTCCAGGAACGATGTTCGCAAGTTTTACCAAAGTGTAAAACGTCAAAGCCAAGGATACAAGGCTCGAACAGAATCCTGACGAGATAAGCAAGGAAATATCGTAGTTGAGACACAGTCGATGCTGAGGATATGGAAGAACCACTTCTGCAGACTGTTAAACGGCGATGACGAACAACATTCCGCTGTCAGGGAGAACGAACCATTTAATATTGGCAGCGGCAGCGAGAACTGTCAACCACCCAACCAAAGTGAAGTGAGGATAGCAATATCTAAACTCAAGCTTAATAAGGCGGCCGGAAATGACGGCCTTCCCGCTGAGCTTTATAAAGCTGGCGGAGATGATTTGGTAGGCCAAATCTGGTCGGATGAAAGCATGCCTGAAGAATGGAACCTCAGCATCGTTTGCCCGATCCACAGAAAAGGAGACCCTCTGAACTCCGCCAACTACAGAAACATAAGTCTACTCAACATCGCCAACAAGATCCTATCTGCCGTAATATGGTAACGCCTGAAACCGTTTACCAACAACCTGATCGGCCTTATCAGTGTGGTTTTGTTTTAGGCCAGGAAAGTCCACAATCGATCAAATTTTCACACTTCGGCAGATCCTGGAAAAAACCCAAGAAGTCCAAATCGATAACCGCCACCTATTATCGATTTCAAAGCCGCATACGACAGCATTTATAGAGACGAACTATACAGAGCCATGTCTAGTTTTGGTATAACGCCCAAACTCGTCCGTTTGTGTAGGATGACGAAGGAGAATTCTCACTGATCCATCAGGGTCGGAAACGACCTCACCGACACATTCGATACCCAAAAAGGATTTAGGCAAGGCGATGCGCTGTCATGTGACTTCTTCAATTTGGTTCTAGAGAGGATTGTGCAAAACTCCCAAGCCAACACCAGAGGCACAATTTTCCAAAAATCGTCGCAACTACTAGCATACGCAGACGATATTGACATCATTGGTAGAACTCAACGTGATGTCATAGCGACGTTTGCTAGTATAGCGAAGGAAGCGGCAAAAATGGGTTTAGCAGTAAATGAGGCTAAGACTAGGTTTATGCTGTCAACACGAAAGGACACACAACATCGACGAATTGGACAGAACGTCACCATTGACAGATATAACTTTGAGGTAGTACGGGACTTTGTCTACCTCGGCTCCGCTATTAACTCTGACAACATCTCGTCAGAAATTAAACGAAGAATTACTCTTGCCAACCGCTGTTTCTGCGGGCTAAGAAAGCAATTTAGTAGTAAAGCCCTCACTCCAATTACTAAGGAGATCCTATATAAGACCCTGATCATCCCAGTCCTGCTCTACGGCGCTGAAGCATGGACCGTATAAAAAGCGGATGAAGAAATCCTTGTTCGATTCGAGAGAAAAACTTTTCGAAAAATCTTCGGTCCCGTTTGCGTTGACGGGCTATGGAGACGAAGATTCAACGAAGAACTATACGAGCTGTACAGCGACATACCCCTGGTCATAAAAAAAACTCCGCATTGGACGTTTAAGATGGCTAGGACATGTAGAACGAATGGACACCAATACTCCGGCTCGCCAGACGTCGGACTCAGTAGAGGAAGACCTCGCCTTAAGTGGCGCGCACAAGTAGAAACCGACCTCAACCAAATTGGAGTGCTCAACTGGAGACAGTTAGCTAAGGACCGGGCTAATTGGAGTGGCATGTTGGTTGAGTTCCAGGTTCATCCAGGACTGAAGAGATGTCAAAGGCTTATTTGCTAGAACAGAGGAGGAAGAACAAATGGGTTTACCAGTAAATACATGAAAGAAACCACACCATAGACGAATTTTACAGAACATCACCATTGACACCATTGATATAGTAAGGTATCGGCTCTGACAAAGACGCCTCGTCAGAATTAAAACGAAGACAACCGCAGTTTCTTGTACTGCGACATAGACCGTATTCGACGTTTAAGATGACTAGGACATAGACGCCAATACTCCGGCTCGCAGTCTTCGATTCCCAGCCAGATTTCGGACGCAGTAAAAAAAATAGAACTCACCTTAAGTGACAAGCAAAGGTAGAGTAGAATGCCTTTTGCATCTTTCGAGAAACTCAAAGTGTAGATTGAACAGTTTCCCGACATTCCCATGTAATAGAAATTAATGGCAAAAAAAGTGATACCTTCCTGTGTTTTTCCATCTAATACTCATGACTAGGAAACTTATTATTAAATGCGATTGCGCTGCTCCACTTAAATAATTCATAATCAATACCCCGGTACTTTACTCATCAATGCATCATTCAACCTCAAGACGACGTCAATGGAATACAAGACACCGCCACATACTGCAAAGAATTATTACTCGGTGACAATCGAACCGCTACAGCGTTTCAGAAACCAATCAAATCCCAATAAATTGCTCCATATACGTGCTTGCAGATATCGCGTAAAAAATATCCACCATCCGCCAGAGATAGAGCGTTCCATTTGTTGCCGAGCGAACACAAGACCACGGAGTCATCTTTTTTTTATATTCCATCCAGATTCAGATTCAGATGGCATCGGTATGGGTATCCATCCCATCATCGCATGAACAAATTGCTTGACTCGCGCGTTCGCGCTTTCCCACCGCCAGACGCTTGCGAGGGTGGGGTGGTGGTAAGGTACCTCTCTATCTTCGGCAATCACAGACTGATCGGGATAGCTAAGCATTGCAAGTGGATGTCGATGCCGTTGGTATGTGGTTGGTTATGTCTGCACATAGTTGTTGCAGCGGTTTTTCATCGTCTCTGTCTCTGGTTTGTTCCCTCTTATTTCGATGTTAGTCTTCCAGCATTGGCGACATGCGGGAAAATACAGGTCAATAGGGATTTACGGTTATTTCTTCTGGTTATACCTTCTTGTTGGATGAGTTGTTTTGCACTCGCCTGTCTACTCCTCCTCGAGTGGAGACCATTTATGGCCCAGATATGCAAGAGATGCCTGCCAATGATGATGATAGGTTGTACACATTGCGCGCATTCACTGCTTTGTAGGAAGAAGACTGGATTTGGTCAAAATGGGTTACCCATGTATGTGAAGTCTCATGTTTAATGCATTTTTAATGTAAGCTACCAAAAACGTTAAGCCGGTTCGTCTTTTTTTCAAAACCATATTTTGTTCGTTGAGGCATTTAATTAAAATTTTGTTTTATACTTGCTAACGAGCGAACGTAATAAACGCGGTTAATGACCCGTTTCGTCTGGGCGGTTTTGATGTGATGTGTATCTCGGGCAATGCGAAACAGCTTTGGTTATGTTGTATGTGCATCGTTATGTGTCCAGACGAAGTCAGCTTCGTAACTTGAGGTGAGAAATGTAATAAATGTGCAAAAAGGTGTTTTTATTTCTGTTGCACAACATGGCTTAAATAAGAAGATGAGGTGTTGGATTGGATATTTTGCTGTTTTGCAAGATGTAGATTAATATCGCTATAGCACATGTTCACCACTAGCAGAATAACTTCCAAATTCGCAGTGGTTGTTATAGCCCAAGGTAAACGGAGAGAAGATGACTCCTGTTGTTGTTTTTTTTCACGCACCACGTCACCGGAATTAAAACCGTCGGATGGCTACAGTAAAACTACTCATCTCATAGATTTTATTGGCGAGTGTGGGAAGACAAGTTGTTATAATAAAAAGTTAAACAAAAGCATGGACTTCCTGCTGGGCTACGGTCAATTAGATTGCGATTGACAAAATACACACGGATGTGAAAACATTCCAAGCAGCAAACATGGACTAGGACCACTTCCTTGTTGTAGTCACAGTTCACATGCAGATTGACCACTACAAGGTGGCGCAAAAGTAATCCTCCTATCAGAAAATGCTATAAATTTTGCGATTGGCCCCAAATCAGTTCTGTTTTGACATTTGTGTAGTAAACACATGCGAAATACACGTTAATAACAATGTTACGCTACACTGCTTTTTACTGGTGACTTTATTTTAAATTACAGCCAAAAAACATCGGAATGTTATTTTTGCGCCACCTTGTACAACCAACAAAATTATGAAAACGTTCAATGTCGAAGGACTGCTATCACAACAGTGGAACCAATCAATATACACTATGGTGGAGAAAGAGAGCTTGTTGCACTTTCGCTTTCATATTTCAAAGGCATTTGACAGGGTTGGGCATCAAGTCCTTTTGTCGAAAACTTCTTTTATAGATTTGAAATCGTATTTTATCGTATTTCAGAACGTTCAATTCAAGTTGTTGTGAACGGTTTTAAGTCTGCAGCTCACCACATACATTTTTGCTTTTTTCGCAAGCCTCTGTTTTGTCTCCGACTATCTTCCTCAGTTTTATAAATTATCGCCTTCTACCCCTTGAAATTTTTGTCAAGCAAATGGCAGCTAACTCATCCATCCAGCAATAGTCAAATATACCAATTGGCCACTCAAAAATTCTAAACGAACACACAAATATTACTGAAAACACCGATTACATCCTTATCAGGTAAAACTTTGATAAGAGTTTCCAGGTCACTTTCCCAGACAGATTGTCATGGGAAGGTAACGAACCTGCACAAACGACTGTATCCATTTTTACATCGATGGCTACTCCTTATCCTTATCAGGTAAAACTTTGATAAGAGTTTCCAGGTCACTTTCCCAGACAGATTGTCATGGGAAGGTAACGAACCTGCACAAACGACTGTATCCATTTTTACATCGATGGCTACTCCGTTTCAAAGGCAATATTTTAGTCAAAGCCTTTGAAAGGATCTGCCCTCTAAAGACTATAAAACCACAAAGATCACCGACATTGTGGACGAAAGAGCTTCAAATCATTAGAAGGAAAACCAGGAAAACCTATAACGCAGCAAGAAGCTCAAATTCGGAAACCGACTGGGATCTTTATAAGAATAATCAGCGCAAAATCAAAGATGCGGTCAACAGTGCTAAACGCACCTCCTGGCGTAACTTCTGTTGCAGTGTAGAAAGCACTACTGAATCAGCCAGGCTTAGAAAAATAATCACTGAAGAACCGGCTGTGCCAGGTTACCTCAAGCTCCCCAATGGGGACTGGACAGAGTCCGCCCATGAATCTTTAACACATCTACTGGAAACCCACTTTCCAGGATGTGATTCATACTCCGGTAGGACTTCAGACATAACTGTCTATAATAGCAACCCCATAACAGCAGCAATGGAGGATATGGGGTCGACGGTATTATCCCGATCATGCTACAAAAATCGAAACACCTCGTAACAGCATTCCTAAACAAATTGTTTGTTGGTATGTAGTCTAAAATGCGGTTACATCCCTAGGTGCTGGCGGGAAGTAAAGGTAGTCTTTATCCCAAAAGCCGGCAAGCCCAGCCACACGATGGCGAAGAACTTTAGACCAAAAAGTCTTACATCCTTCATACTTAAAACCTATGAAAACCTAATGGATATCTACATTCGTGACAAACTCGACCCCCAATACATATCCTCGGCACAGCATGCTTACACGAAAGGTAAGGGAGTCGAAACTGCCCTACATGATATCGTTAGTACAATAGAAAAACCTCTTCACGAGAAGGAATATACACTCGCTGCATTTCTCGACATTGAAGGAGCCTTCAATAATGTGAACACAAACGCAGTCGAAAGAAACCTCGTGAAGAACAACGTGGACCAACCTCTAATAAATATGATTGGAAGTATGCTCAACCACAGAAATATAAATGCGAATCTGGGAGACACCCATCTCAAAGTAATAGCATCAAGAGGCACACCACAAGGAAGCGTTATCTCATCTCTGTTGTGGATCATAGTCATCAATGAGATACTCATCAAGTTACAGCGAAATGGGGTAAAAGTCATAGCCTACGCAGACGATGTAGCGATACTAGTTAAAGGGAAATTCCTACCCACTATTAATGAACTACTCGAGCGGGCATTGAACACTCTCAACGAGTGGACAAAACAATGTGGGCTTGGCATCAACCCCCAGAAAACGGAACTCGTTCTCTTTACGAATAAGAGGAAGATACCAATATTCCACCTACCGGCTATCGATGGGACTACCCTCAAACTAGCCGATAGTGCAAAGTATCTGGGTGCCATTCTTTATAGAAAACTCAACTGGAACCTAAATGTGCGCGAGCGCATTAAAAAGGCCACAGTCGCTTTCTATACGCGTAACCGAATATTCGGAAAAAACTGGGGTCCGAACGCCAAGATTATCCTATGGATGTACACGACCACTGTAAGACTTGTCTGGTGGCAATCCACAAATAAAGTCACCCATCTGAAAAATATGACATAGGTACAAAGTAACAAAGGTAACATATGTGGGCGCTACTGGCGCAATGAGAACCACACCAACAGCGGGACTGGAAACCATCCTCAACCTGCTACCGCTAGACCTTTACATGCAAGAATCTGCAGCCAAAAGTGCTCTAAGAATCAGCCAGCTCAACTGCTGGAAATCGGACTCAGGAGGACATGCCCAAATTCTACACAGATATCTGGGCTCAGCTGTATCCTCTGACTACATGCTGCCTCACCATGACTTTCAAAGACCATTCTCCTGCATCTTTCCAAGCAGAGAGGAGTGGGAGAGGAACGAATTGGGATCCGAAACCATATCCATCTACACTGATGGTTCAAAAATGGATGTAGGCGTTGGAGGTTTTCAGAAACACTAAAGCTAAACATAACCTTTCGTCTCCCTGAGCACAGCAGTATCTTCCATGCCGAAATATTGGCAGTAGCATAGGCAGCCAAAGCGACCTCAATGCTGGCGATACCACCCATGATATCACCATCTTCATTGACAGTCAGGCTGCAATAAAAGCTATATCTGCTGTCGAAAAAAAATCTCGGCTTCTGAAACGTTGTCGTGAAGAGCTAAAGGTTCTTGGCGTCCAATATAATGTTAAACTCAGCTGGGTCCCTGGACATAGAGGCATACAGGGCAATGAAATTGCTGACGAACTGGCGAGAAAAGGATCTGCCTCCAGCATTGACCAAGCAGAGCAGTCTGTCAAACCACCACTATGTGACCTCAAATCTCGGGTGGGACAGAAAACATTGATTACTGCCAAAAACAGGTGGAACTCCCTTCCCACCTGTGAAACTTCCAAAAGGACGTGGCCCGAGTATGACAAAGCCAGAAACCATAAACTGCTTCGAAGAAACAGGAAATCTGTCTCGACTTTAGTTGGGATTCTTTCTGGACACAACTTACTAAAAAGCCAAAAACTGAAAATGCATCTCATAGATGATGACCTCTGTAGAGGCTGCGATTATGAAGAAATACACGAGGATACCCTCCACTTTCTGTGCCACTGCCTAGGCCTCAGCCAATTAAGAATGAGAACCTTAGGAAAATACACTTTCCATGACCTCACGGATTTATCCGAAATCCCTCTCCCTAATATTTTCAGGTTTACAACAACATCTGGATGGCTGGAAAGAGGCTAACAACAATGGACAGTAACGGGACAATGAATGAACCAACTACACAAGTGAACCCCCAACGGGCATCACAATTGGTCTATATTGACCTGAATGCGATGAGGGAAGACGCACACCGTCTGCCTCATCAACCCACCAACCTAACCTAACCTAACTCATGGCGATCAAAGAAGCCTTATCTTGGCTGAAAGAGAATGCAATATCTGCCAAGAATATAAGACAGCCTGGGGGCCATCAAATCCCTGGAATCAGTCTCAACAAACTCAAAGACTGAAGCTCATCTCTTCAAAAGATGTCAGTTTAACATTCACCTAAGACTGATGAACTTAATTTGCAACTAAATTGCCAGTCATAACCGATACGAGTGCATTAGGTATTCCTATCGCTACCTGCAAAAGCTAACTAGCGCAATATGCTAACAGCAAATCAAATCTCAGATGGAGTCTTTGCACGACGAAGCGACGTGACAAAAAACCACACAAATTTTGCCAAACCTGAATTTAAGAAGATTCAATGACGTGATCTCGCTCACCAGGCCATATATAAGCGCCACCATAGGTGTTATCACATTACATTGTCTAATAGGCACGCAGAACGGATAGGCCTTGCATGGACGAAGAGGAAAAAAAACAATATTTCATCTTCTTTGTAACTGTCCGGCCCTATCAAACAAATGGAAGCTTCAACTTGAAGCTTAATTATTTCAAAATCTCTACGATTTGTCAAACACGGAAGTGAGAGGTCTCCTCCGTTTCATTACAAGCAAACCCAGTCTGGGAAATCATGTTTCTAAGTCACTACTAACCAAGGTAAGTACTTAGTACCAACACCAAGTAACTCTCCCACTTCATGCGCCATCTTGAAGCATTTGATTATTGAACACGCTGCGTCTATAAGACTTGTTCATCTTACAAAAGCCTGATGGACGCGGACCTACATGAAGTCGGCTTGGATTGGTTTGGTTCACGATGGGCTTTTACAGTAAACTGCTATGGCCTCATTCGCCGCAGATCGATTAGTAACGAATGAACGAAACTTTGCGGTTCCCTCTATCCACCACCCGAGGACGCGCCTAGTAGGGGCCCAACCTCAAACTGGGTCTAAACCTACAATTGGATTGGTACGTATGGGTCCTGTTTTTAGCAAACATGTCCTCTTTTGTGCTTTTTAAACAGCATTTCACAATACCAAGCAACCAAATGTGAGTATTGGCTGAATATAGCCGTTTCATAACCTTTGGAGAAGGAAAATAACTACCGTTTGGACTATTTACTGTTTTTTCGGGAATTTAGTCCCGCGGGGGTTAATGCACTTCACCGTCAAGAGCGGATCATACAATATTTCCATCATTATACCCTATCCCATAGGGGTATATTAGTTTTGATACATAGTTTGTAACATAGAGAAATAATTTAGCTACATATACCTCAAAGTATATGGATCGACTCAGAATCGATAGCTGAGTCGATTTAGCCATGTCTGTCCGTCCGTCCGTCCGTCCGTCCGTACGTCACCAGTTTTTGGGCCTTAAATTTTGAGCTAGAAGGATGAAATTTGGTACACGTGCTCTTTGTTGCTCCCAGCAGAACAAGTGTAAAAATTTTTGAAATCCGCCCACTGCCACGCCCCCTTTTTAGAAAAACGTATTTTTTGGCCAAACCATAAGGAATTTTGAAAAACTTTCTGAACAACATATTTAGATAATCTGAATATCCGTATTTCGTTCATATAAAGTTTTTTGCCACGCCCACTTTTTGGGGGCGTTTTTAATAAAAAAACGTTTTTCGGTCAAATTTTAAAATTTTCGAAAAAAATTTTGATGCAGCATCATTAGTAATATAAATATGAACATTTCGTTCATAGACCATTTTACCCCACCCCCACTTTTTGGGGGCGTTTTTATATAAAAACCATTTTTATACCCTACCCCATAACATATGCAGGAGAAAACCTTGTCTTTTGTAGAACCGTAAAAGTTTTTTATAAGCGGTCTGAAGAATTTGTTGTCACCATGTCATATTCTTTATTTTATCCACATCGTATTTTTAGCCATGTCCACTTTTTGGGAATTTTAGTTTTACAGATAGGATGGGATAGGGTATTCAACGATCCGCACAGTGGATTGTAGCCTTCTCATATGTTTTTAGTAACTATTTCGCCACCATTCCCCAAGAAAATGTCATGGAAATGGAAATGTCACCGGTGACACCGAAAATTTGACAGTTCGATTGGTAAAAATTGCTTCAAGCATTGCGTCACCGGCGACGGAAGGTGCAATCTCGTATTCATACATTCATTATTCAAATTCGCTTCATAGTTCCGTGAATATAATCGTTTTCACAAACAAACTACAATCACAATAAAATTTCAATCAAAGTCACCAGGTATGCTAACAACCTGCCATATTCATATCAAACAACCGACACCAATCAACTTACTACCGTTCTCCCAATTTGCCGCACCAAAGCAATTTAAATCAACTTTTCCTTTTTTATGTTTATAGGTCCACAAACAGACATCACACCTGCTGTCGCATATTTGCGAAGCAAAAATTCGCAAAATGATTGCCAAATTTTATTCGCAACCGAAAAAAAATATTTACAATGCGCATGAGCTCACTTAATGTCAAATTTCGACGTAAACAAAGTAAATCACTTTTTTTTCAAGTTTGTAACAACAATCACGATCGACATTCAGTCTCTGATTGCAAACCAAGAATTCCAATTTGAATATAAAATGAATAATTACCCGTGAGCAATCTGAAGAGTGCGGTTACGTATGACGTAACTATCTGTAAAGTTCTCCTTCTGTTCTCAATAATTGCAATTACTCTGCAAATTAAAATGGAAAACAGAGAAAAAAGTGAGGAAATCGTAAATTTATGTAAAATTGTAAAATTTCCCACTGGAAATATGACATACCTAAGCCTGTCGCTATTTATGACACAATACCCGCGCAATGCAAACGCAGAACAAAAACAAACCAAAATGGCGCGGTTTCAGAAGAATACAATCGCGGATTGTAATCGTTTTTACAAAAAAAAACATTCCTTAGCACCGCAATTGCGGTAGGGGTAAATATTTGATTTTGATTGTAGTATCCATTGTCTGTGCCTGTGGGATGCACATCGATGAGCAGTTCTGAGTCACACACTTCGACAGCTTAGTGGCATTACGTCAATGTCAAGGTCGCTTAAACACACAAAACAACAAACATGTACAGATGAGTGCTGGTGTGGAATTTGTATAAAAAAAAGTTTCAAATGACAGTGACAGGTGTTTTGAAGTGAAAAACTACTCTTAAGCAATAGATGCACGTCAAGATAGTGTTCAAGTAGATATAATGTGGGCAGAGTATCGGAGGTGGAAAAGTCAAGTGCTTATGCGTTTATTGATCTTCGGGTACGGTCGGATATGCAACCACGTAAATTGATGCAAGTTACTCGTAACAGATGCAGATATTCGCTTTTGATTGATCTAATTGGGCTATGGCCGGACAGCAGGTTTTGATTTTGTATAACGAATTCCTTTAATGGCGTTTTCCATTTGTAAAACAAATATTTTATCGAAAGGCCTTGTGCTTCCTCTGAAGTGCAATCCTGCACAGAAATTCCCTTCCTAAACCGTCAACACGTTTATGATGCTTCCAAAAAAATTTCATCAATGAAAATTCTGAACAAATTTACTTTAGCGCGCACTCACTTTTTTCGCTTCTATTTTTTATTCCACTCATTAAATTATGCTAAAAATTTTGATGTTTTTTTAAAATCTTCGCTCTCAATTATTTTCAAAGTTATTAAACAATAAAAATTCCAAAAATCCCCAAACAAATCAACATAAGGAGTGATAAATAAGAAGAATGGAGCATGGCCAGATTATAAATTAAATTTTACTTAACTTCAAATCCAAACTTCAAGCAAACGAGAGAGGGGGGAGGAGTGTCCTCTCACTAAGGCACTCACTCTTAGGCGGCAGCGGACGAATTCCCTAGATGGAGTCAAAGGTGGCGCCTACAGCTCCAGTTTGATCGAACTGGTAGCGTAATCCCTATAGGAGCTGCTTCGACTTATTTGAACACCAGGTCTATATGGATTTCCAATACTGAGCCAGGGTGTTGGAAAAGAGTTGGCGGCGCAGGAGCCCTTAATGGGTCAACGGCAGCGCTCATATCCCAAAATGGGCTACCGCAATCTGTATTTTTCCGGCCCGCTGGGTCAAAACAAGGGCCTGGCCCTCCAGGTTGGGGGCTGTGATTTGGGTTAACTACCCATCCACGGAAAAAAGCTTATCTTACGAAGCAACCAATAGCCTCGGAAAGGACTGATATGATTGTTGACGACCATGCTAAACGAAAAAAGGACAACGACGTTCGTATCTACACCTGGAATGTGAGAACATGCGGAAGCCCTAAACTGCCATCCAGGAAATACGATGGGATGGATATGGACTGTGTTATAGTGAGCAGAAACAGCGACTATTTGGATGCGGATTTGTTATTAGTGCCAGATTTAGGCAAGAAGTCTTTATTTCCAAGACATTAGCGAACGCATCGTAACAATCCGCATCAAGGCCAAATTCGCCAACATAAGCCTCATATGCGCTCATTCTCCGACGGAGGAAAAAGATGATACAACTAAGGATTGCTTCTACGAGCTCCTTGACAAAACCTATGAGCGACTACCAAAGTACGATGTTAAAATCGTGCTGGGAGATTTTAACGCAAAGGTGGGAAGAGAAGACATCTTTAGCAGTATTGTCGGAAAATATAGCCTACACGACAACACGTCTGGTAACGGACTTAGGCTAATTGACTTCGCTTCGGAACGAAATGCCACTATAGCCAGCACACGCTTTCCTCACCTCGATATCCATAAGGGGACATGGCGGTCTCCAGATCAACGAACAGTCAACCAAATTGATCACTTTGCGATAGACAAGAGGCACGCATCCAGTATTTTGGATGTCCGAACATTCCGAGGGGCTAACATCGACTGGGACCACTACCTTGTTGTAGCCAAGATTTATCCACCACGCCACAAAAAAAAACAGAAATACTGTGAAAAAATTTGATGTCGAAAGACTGCAATCGCCGGAGACCGCCAAGACCTTCACGCAACGCGTATCCCTTAACCTCTCGACTCACAACACACCACCAGCATCTAATGTCGAAGAACAATGGCAACGATGCCAACAATCCATTAGATCAGCCGCAACAGATGTGCTAGGTTTATCGCGGCCACCAGCAAGAAACCCCTGGTTTGATGAGGAATGCCGACAGATGCTCGCAGCCAAGAACGAGGCCTACAAGGCTAAGCTGCAGGTGAAGACGAGAGCTGCCATTGAGCTCTATAGGCAAAGAAGAAGGGAAGAACATCGGCTTTTCAGAATGAAAAAAAAGAGCAAGAAAAGCGCGCGATCGAGGATGTAGAGAGGTGCCACTCCAGGAACGATGTTCGCAAGTTTTACCAAAGTGTAAAACGTCAAAGCTAAGGATACAAGGCTCGAACAGAATCCTGTCGAGATGAACAAGGAAATATCGTAGTTGAGGCATAGTCGATGCTGAGGATATGGAAGAACCACATCTGCAGACTGTTAAACAGTGCTGCTGTCAGGCAGAACGAACCATTTAATATTGGCAACGACAGCGAAAACTGCCAACCACCCGACTTAAGTGAAATGAGGATACCAATATCTAAACTCAAGCTTAATAAGGCCGCCGGAAATGATGGCCTTCCCGCGACCCCGCTGAGCTTTATAAAGCCCGTTTGCGTTGACGGGCTATGCAGACGAAGATTCAACCACGAACTATACGAGCTGTACAGCGACATACCCCTAGTCAAAAAAAAACTCCGCATTGGACGTTTAAGATGGCTACGACATGTAGAACGAATGGACACCAATACTCCGGGTCGCAGGGTCTTCGATTCCCAGCCAGACGTCGGACGCAGTAGAGGAAGACCTCGCCTTAAGTGGCGCGCACAAGTAGAAACCGACCTCAACCAACTTGATGTGCGCAACTGGAGACAGTTAGCTAAGCACTAATTGGAGAGGCATGTTGGTTGAGGCCCCGGTTCATCCCGGACTTTAGGCCACTTAAGTAAGTAAGAGTTGCGTGTAAATGACTAATAGCTCGTATCTGCACCCGAAATGTTAGAACGCTTAACTAAAAAGGTAACAACTTGCGAAATTCCATAGCTGCTACAATTCAGACATTACTGCCACTCAGGAAATACGACTATTCGGATGCTTATTTTTTTCACGTCATAGACTTGTAAATCCTTCTATCCAAAGAAGTTTTTTTTTTGTATTTCAATCGGTGATTTTCCTGGTTTAAAAACCATCAAAGATATCTGGCATATTTGCGCTCGCGCTCTAAAGAAGAAAGACGCAAAGGTAGGAAATAATCCAAAGAGGATTATGGATTTCATTGATAGCTGAATTATAGGAAGAAATGGTAGATCCATGCGTGGTACTACCACTTTTTCCTAATTCATCTACCTATGTATATGAACCATAGTAAGCGTTCTGTGAAACGGATTAAGTTATCACATTAACTAAGTTTTTAGCTTGCCAAAGATGAATTTACCGAGATGTCGTGTTATCGCGTATAGACCGATGATATAGTGGACTAGTGGTTGGTACGTTAGAATGCTAAGGGCGGGGTCCTTTATTTAAATTCAGAAAGTAACCACAACTGCTTTTTTTCACTGCCCCACCTCTTTAGAAAGTCTTACAAAATGATAACCCCCGTATTCATAAACGCTGATTAGTTAATCAGTGACTAACTTTTAAAATTTGCGAGAGTACTTCTTATAAGAAAAGCTGTGAAAATAGTCATTGATTAGCTAATCAGCGTTTATTAATACGGGGCCGGGGGTAAGATTAAAAAACTGTCAAAAGATGGTTCTCAAAATTGGCTTTTGGAATCGGCGTTAAACTGAAGGTCTTTGTGGCAACATTTATAGCTTCTCACCCACAAATGAATGGAGGAGCTTAGTTTGAGAACCAATATGGGCCGTTAAAGCCATTTTTTTTGTTATTTCAAGCCTATGGGACAAATAGACTAATTGGAAGGTAATACTTAAATATGTAAGACTTTGCCAGTTTCTAGTTTCTACTTTGGTCCAGGTCTTAGGGATTTGTGCTAGCTTCAGACAGCTAGTAATACAAGTAGTACAACAAAAAAAAAACACTACTACCTCATTCACTCGGCCACATTAAGCGAATGAACAGAGAATCTTCGAATCCCAGCAGATCGGAGACTTTGTCCTTGTAATTGCTGCAGTTTGGGGGCCTTTTTTTAATGGGGCAAATTAATCTGGAGAAGTAGATCTCCCATATTTTAAGCATCAATTGTAACTCATCTATGAATTTTCCATGTTCATATCGACTGAATTCTGGCTTTGAGTTTTAAATTTCGGTAAAAACTTCTAAACACCATTCCTGCAGTAGCAATTCTCAATGTCATCGATCGTCCGTTTTTCTTGTTCTGGGGCTCTTCTCCTGTTGTTCATCAGAGCACTGTGTTATGATGTTTTAACAGTTTGTTACCAGCCTGACATGTTGGATTTGCAGTATCGAACTATCTGCCAAAATGGATGGTCTGCTCGGTTTTGACAGTTTTGACATTTTAAGAGTGACAACGTCAGTCTGGCGTTTTTCTAAGCCTTGTAATCAATGCAGTCTCGATGAAACCAGTATTATCTGGTTATTATTCTTAAGGCTTTTTGCTCCATCATCCCGATCGGGAATATAATCGGACTTCCTGTGCTTTTGGAATGTAAGTCTTCTCATGGCAATGACTATCATACCATACGAACTGTCTATGGATTTGACTAACCATGGATCAGTGATACATTAAGGCAACTTGCTAAAACCTACATCGGATTAGAACTGCATTCCATCCTGGCCGATTTTTTTGACCCATTTTCCCACCACTTATGTTAGCAAGGACGATGGTAATATCGCGCATTCAATGTTGGTCCTCGAAAGGAATTTACTTGTTGGCATAAACCAGCAATATGACTTAAACCTATAAAAATATATTCAACGGTGTTAAATCGCTTAAGCGATCAATTGTTTGACCACCAGTTTTGATGAAATTCAGGATTTTCTTCAAACTTTTGTAGAGTCCATGGGAGAAGTTTCATAACTTCAAAAAGGCCAAGATCTTTACGCAAAATTCGTCTGAATGTGGACTGAGAAATTCCAAATTCCTGCCACCGACGTGGATTTGACTGATTAGTCACTTTTTAAACTAAAACACTTACGGTCCTATATTTTCGGAATTTCGATCGGTGCATTGTCTCACTGGCGGCTTTAAATAGTAGGTCAGAATTTTACCACTATAGCATGCACTACCAGGAGAATGGGCTCTTAAATTTGCGAACACCAACTCACCGTTCCTAGCTATTGAACTTTACCACGAAAAAAAAACCTAACCTTCACGGATGTTTTGACATTGAAAGATCATAAAAAAATGTTTATTTATTAAATTCAAAATTGTTATATCCCTACTGAAAAATCCGACTACAGAGAGTAAAGGACATTCCAAAACCCATCTAAGAGATTTCGAAAGATATTCATTGAGAGCTTACATAAAATCTTAAACCGTATTGCTACTAGACTTGCATAATTTTTGTAAAAGGAAAACATACACCCAATCGACAGATACTCGTATTATTTCCCCTTTTCACCTTAAATTGTGTCGAATGAATCAAACGAAGAACAGGATACAACCAGTGAAGCACCCATCCAAATGCCGTGCACAAAAATACACGAATAACATCTTTCATGTAAAGACCCGTGCATGGAATGCAGAAATCCAGTAGCACAAGGCTTTGAGAAGGTCTCCGTTCGATAGCAACTTTTCAGCAGCAAGCATCTCATTTCAAGTGTAGGGTGTTCTCGGATACTTTTTTTTCGTTTTATTTGCGAGCCTCACAAAAACGGACCAACACTCTCATTCCGCTGGTGAGCTGTGGCAATTTATGAAACAGGTTGATCATGATTATGTCCCAGAAACAGAAACATACGCATGAGATGTGTGTATGTGTTGAAGAGGAAGTTGCAATTGCGACCGGGTGTAAGGTGAATTTAAAATGGAAGCCTCAATTCACTTGATTCATGACTCGTTTATCGATCGCTTGGCCTACACTTTATACGTCCTAGAAAGTTTTATTGAAAAAAGGATATTTTGTGCTTGTCATTTGTAATTGGAGAACACGTTTGTTGGTGTCAGGCAAACTGAAAGAGCTGCTTGTAGGTAGATAGTTAGGATGTGGTTTGACAAATATATACAAAACGACAGGGTGAAGATAACATCTTTTTCGGTTATTGGTAGGTCTGTGCGGGATAGCATAAATACGGGGTGGGTTATATTGCATGATCCTTTTGACGCCTTTTCGGCAATATATGCCAGTCTCGGATATTTTTTTCAATAACTTTTGCATGAAATACATTTCATAAATATTTATTGATTTGTTATATGGTCTTTAAAATTATGGATGGAGTGTGATGTCGGTCAAGTGGGCGCCTTTGGTCGTCGTGCAAGAGCTTTTAAGAACATTTTGCACAACAATTTCGAATGAATACACAAAATAAAAAATTCGTCTGGTGTAACTTCAGGAATTTTGTCCTTAACCATATTGGACATATGACCGAAGTAGAATTACATTCATAAATTTTTTTAATTCAATTTTTGAGATAATGTTGCATTTTATTAAAAAAAAATTGCCAGCCCTTTATGAAAGACCCTTTTCTTTATCTTGCCCTCGTTAGCTACAAGACCCGTGGGTATCGCCTTTACCTCAATTCCCGTGAATGCTTCTGAATGATGTCGATGTCGTAAGCCTACCCCAGTAGTTGGACGGATTTATTTAATATAGTGCATTCCATAATAAGTCCTTCCCTGTCCAAGCGCATCTCCGTTTCGGAATCCCGCACTATAGTTTGGAAAAGTTCAGATGAGTGAGGTCTTTCCAAACTGAACGTTGCATCGTTTCTTCTCTAATATTAGGCGAAAAGCTTTATTAGTTTTGATGGCATCCCGAATTCCACCATCGCTATATAAAGCTCAAGGAGTCAAGGTAGTGGATGGTATCATTCGCGTCCTTGAAGTCGATGAAAAGATGGTGTGTTTCGACTCGAAATTCGTTGGATTTGCCTTAGTATGACGATTTGGTCGATATTCCGGGCCAAAAGCCAAGCTCGTACGTGCCATTAAGTGTGTTGCAAAAAAAAAAGCTTAAGACGTTCACACAGTAATTTGGATAGGAACTTCCATGCGACATTTAGCGGGTAGTGTCTCGGTAATTGGTGCAAGACATGGGATATGGACATATGGAGCTAAAATTCCAGTCATCGGACATGTTCTCATCCTTCCAGACTTTACTGATGGCTTGGTGCATGCACGCTTCTAAAGCAACGCCTCCGTAATTGAAAAGTTCTGCTGATAACCCATTAGAACTGGCGACTGTCTTGTTGTTTTACAGCTTTAAGATGGCAGCTTTAACTTCTTCATTGACTGGAGGTGGGCTGATTTCTTGCCCTATATCACCCTCATTACATTATGCCCATTAAGCAGTTACTAGAGATGCTGCTTGACGACATCTACAATCCTCTGCGCGTCACTGACTAGGTTACCACTGTTATATCGTAGAGCCTATGTTCCTACTTGGAAACCAGCTGCCAATTGTTTGGCTTTCTTGTAGAATTGGCGGATGTTCTTCCTGTCGCGAGGCAATTCGATTTCCTTGAGCTGGGAGAATGGCTCTTCCTTTTTCTTTCTCCTGGTTCGGTAGTTTTCCCGTGTGTCGCGTGTTTTGCGTTGTATGCCTTGATAAGTGCCTTATCTGTCATCTATTTTTGGTACTTGCATATATGAATCATCATACTTGCATATATGAATCATCATACCATTTTTTTATGAGTGGATGCTAGCCTATGTTGGTTTCGGCTGCTTATTTGATGATATTGCGATACTGTATCCACTGGGTGTTGATTGGTGCAGGATGAGGGCACAGAGATGGGAGTCTCTCACTCGGTTTTTGTTTGTTGACTCTGGCAATCTCCGGCTCATTAAGGCGTCTAACGTGAGGTCTCTTTTTTTGCACCATTTGCAACTTCTTCATTTTGGACAGTCGGGCTCTAAATTTGGTTGCGACGAGGAAATGGTCAGAGTCTACCTATGTCCGTCTAAGTGTGTGTTCATCCAAGATGTTGGATGCGTGCCCCGCATCTATGAGCACATGGCCGATTTGATTGACGGTTCTATCATCTGGAGCCGTACTAACACCTAAATTTTTTTCACTGGACCTCCTCTTACGATTATCTGCTTAATCATCCCAGAAGTATCACTTGTTAAGAAAATACTATTTCAACTCAGCCAGTCGAATTCAACATAAAACAGGAGGTCCCGGCATCATGCAAAAAATACACGCTCACATATTAACTGTTGTGAGAAAAAGCTAAACACTGACTACTAACGAGCCTTGTTGCACCAAAAATGTAATATTTTGTATTTTTTCTAAAGTATATTCAAAGAAAACAGACCTCACCTGCTAAAACTAACCAGCCCTGGTTTTCCCCACTAACATATCTTCCCCTCGGAAGATATGTTCGAAATGATAAGCGACACGGAGAAATTTTTCTTCCGAACGGATACCACGATAGGGGTGATTATCTTTTAAATAAAAAATAAAGTTTCTTAATGTAGCAAAATTCATCAGTATATCAATCTTATTTTAGAGCCAAATATCAAAAGATTTGTCTTAAAATATTTAATCGTTCGTATATGCATTCCAAGGATTTGTTTTGTAGTGATCCGACTGGGAATCGAGCTCAGGAGCAGTTAGTTAGTCGGAGTAACCACTGCTCCACTGTACCCTTTGCAAATACTCAGATGACTTATTCCCAGCCAAACAAACTCGGTTATCATGGTCCCGTATCACTCTCAGCCCACGCTCATCATAAAAAAAAATAAGGCCGTTGACCCCTAATGCACACCAGATATGTAGCGAATTATGCAAAGGTGAGGTATTATAAGATCTTAATCATTTTAATTTATTGGCTGAACCTACTTTAATTGAAAAGTCAAATAGGGTCATCTTCGGTATGACTAAGTTAAATGCGTGGGCAGCGGTTTATGATAAAACATACCCAGCATGATTCAAGATTTGTTCGCAGATTTAAAAAATAAAACATTGTGATTTATCATTTATTAAAATGTGACTCACAAATTTTTATAAATTTCCAGTAACTAGTATGTCTGTCGTCGACTCTCAATGGGAAGTTTTTCTGCGTAATATGGATGCAATTTTAGTATGTTTTATACAAACTGTATTAGAGTATACAAACTTCGTAAAACTATAGCCCAGTTCCTATAAGGAACTCATTCCAAAGACTTGCACAAACGAAAGAAATGAATTGTTTCCGTAAATCATCGCATTTTGAACCATACATTTGATATAGAAAACTTTATAGGTTAATAGGATACTAGCTGACATCAGCCGCAACTGATGTGCTAGGTTTCTCGCGGCCACCAGCAAGAAACCCCTGGTTTGATGAGGAATGCCGACAGATACTCGCAGTTAAGAACGAGGCCTACAAGGCTAAGTTGCAGGTGAAGACGAGAGCTGCCATTGAGCTCTATAGGCAAAGAAGAAGGGAAGAACATCGGCTTTTCAGAAAGAAGAAAAAAGAGCAAGAAATGCGCGCGATCGAGGATATAGAGAGGTGCCACTCCAGAAACGATGTTCGCAAAATTTTCCAAAGTGTAAAACGTCAAAGCCAAGGATACAAGGCTCTAACAGAATCCTGTCGAGATGAACAAGGAAATATCGTTATTGAGACAGAGTCGATGCTGAGGACATGGGAGAACCACTTCTGCAGACTGTTAAACGGCGATGACGAACAACATTCCGCTGTCAGGCAGAACGAACCATTTAATATTCGCAACGACAGCGAAAACTGCCAACCACCCGACTTAAGTGAAGTGAGGATAGCAATGTCTAAACTCAAGCTTAATAAGGCCGCCGGAAATGACGGTCTTCCCGCTGAGCTTTATAAAGCTGGCGGAGATGACTTGGTAAGTAACATTCACCAACTCATAAGCCAAATCTGGTCGGAAGAAAGCATGCCTGAAGAATGGAACCTCAGCATCGTTTGCCCGATCCACTAAAAAGGAGACCCGCTGAACTGCGCCAACTACAGGGGCATAAGTCTGTTCAACATCGCCTACAAGATCCTATCTGCCGTAATATGTGAACGCTTGAAACCGTTTACCAACAACCTGATCGGCCCTTATCAGTGTGGTTTTAGGCCAGGAAAGTTCACAATCGATCAAATTTTCACACTTCGGCAGATCCTGGAAAAAAAACCCAAGAAGTCAAAATCGATACCCACCACCTATTTATCGATTTCAAAGCCGCATACGACAGCATTTATAGAGACGAACTATACAGAGCCATGTCTAGTATTGGTATACCGCCCAAACTCGTCCGTTTGTGTAGGATGATGATGGAGAATTTTCGCTGTACCATCAGGGTCGGAAAGACCTCACCGACACATTCGATACCAAAAAAGGATTTACGCAAGGCGATGCGCTGTCATGTGACTTCTTCAATTTGATTCTTGAGAGGATTGTGCAAAACTCCCGAGCCAACATCAGAGGCACAATTTTCCAAAAATCGATGCAACTACTAGCCTACGCCGACGATATTGACATCATTGGTAGGACTCAACGTGATGTCACAGCCACGTTTGCTAGAATAGAGAAGGAAGCGGCAAAAATGGGTTTAGCAGTAAATGAGGGTACATCGACGAATTGGACAGAACGTCACCATTGACAGATATAACTTTGAGGTAGTACCGGACTTTGTCTACCTCGGCTCCGCTATTAACTCTGACAACATCTCGCCAGAAATCAAACGAAGAATTACTCTTGCCAATCGCTGTTTCTTCGGGCTAAGAAGGCAATTTAGTAGTAAAGCCCTCACTCGAACTAGTAAGGAGATCCTATATAAGACCCTGATCATCCCAGTCCTGCTCTACGGCGCTGAAGCATGGACTGTATCAAAAGCGAATGAAGAAATAGAAAACTTTGATCTAGTTTGCGCAATTGGTCATGGAGGCAAGATTCAACCAACAAAAATATGAACTGTACAGCGATAGCTAAGCACCGGGCTAATTGGAGAGGCATGTGGTGTTGGTTGATGCCCAGGTTCATTCCGGACTATAGCGCCACTTAAGTAAGTAAGTAAGTATTCCGCTTAGAGCAGTTTTAAGCTATGTCAACTTTTTCGGTGCATTTTACAAAAACAATAATTTTGTATATCATGTTTCAACAGATTCGACGAAAATGAATGAATTAAATCATTAGACGCCAAATTTTTGAGGATATTCGCGTTAAAGATTAGATGCGATGGGATAGGGTACTAAATGTTAAACCCAAATAATCAAAGCATGTATTTGTCATTGGAGTAGAGAGGCCCGAAGATCAGGATGTCGTCGCTATCCATCGCGCTTACAAAGTGCCTTCGAATCACCTTTATAAGAAATGGTCAATTCCATTCAGCTACGCCCTATCGTATAGGACCGTCTTGGGATAGTATTTCACATACTCGCTTGGTACAATCTTGTCTTTCAAAAAGGCATATCTTTTTCATGTATGCTACGAATGCATTGAACCACACGGGGGAGCCATACGAAATGATTGACCTTATAAGGGGCATGTAACAACTGACTTTCACCCTTGAGTCAAGTTAACTGCTTTAAAACAATCTTCTTGTCAGAGCTTTAGCCCCCTTGCACTAGCCAAACGCTCTTTTACATTTTTTAAATATAGAACCTGGTCAAGCTAGAAATGTAACTACAACTTCTCACAGCTATGCTCTCATCATACTGTCCAATGATTGCCATTTTTCCAGTTTTGTTTTCTAGTAATCACTAAAAGCCCTAAGTCATGTGCTTCTAAATAGAATTGTTTAAGTTTTTTTTAGAGATTTATTTTCAACTTCATAACATTTCCTAATATCACTCTCCAAAAGTATATTGATGACCTCGAAGTTCGGAACTGATTTGTACTCCAAAAGATAATCTATGCGTACGATATAGTGGGCCTGAGGAAACCTACAAGATCACTTGTATAAATATTAAACAATATCGGTCAGTTCACCGCCCCCTGTGAAACTGTTTTAAGACTTTGCTAGAATTTGCAACATGAATATCTTTGTCATTGTTTTTGTTGAGTTTATAGATCGAATAAGAAACGAAAACTGAGTCGAGCTATGCCTGTCTGTCCGTCCGTCCATCCGTCTGCCTGTGTCACTGATTTTTGTCCTATAATTGTGGAGCATGTTTTTTTTATAAATTTGTTCGGGAAAAGTAGGATAAGTTTGGCGCCCAAAATTGATAACAGTTTTTAGTAGGGTGGTCGAAAACAAGCATTTTTTTAGTATGGGAGGGGGTTTATCTCGCCCCGTTTAGGAGGTAGTGTCAATTTTAGAAAAAAAAAAAAATTTAAAACACAACGACAATACTTACAATGAAGTACTATCCCGTTTTTAAAAGCCAGAAACAAGTTCTTTAATCCTCAATTAAAATGTAATTATTTTTGTCAATAGTTTTTGAAAAATTCGCATGCAAACTCAAAATTATGATAAAAAAAATGCAAAAAAAAGTTTAGACGATTTTTTTTTCAAAATTGTGAAATGAAGTGCATAATTGGCTTTTTGTGATCAATGCTTATATCAACGAGACTTTCTACCTTGTCGTGGTGTAGGAGCTTAGTAAGATCAAAGATACTCGGGTATACCCTCAGTTGAGATCCGAAGCAAAGAGTAAGTCATCCTCTCCTACCCCTCCACCTTCCTTACCCACTCCCTCCTCCACGACCAGTGCCGATAATCAGCCTGACTGGGGACCCACTCAAAAAGCTCAGCCGCGAACGGAGTATCCGAATACCTGGCGACCTTCGGATTAACTAGCCTTACCTGCGCACAGCGGATCTCTGTGCAGGTGGACCTCTTTTCTCCGCCACTCGTGGGACTCAACATGAATTCAAATAAAAACAAACAAATTAAACAAAAAAATGAGACCGGTTCTCCTTCCAAACCGGCCAGCAGCAGGGGTCTGGAATCTTCTGTTTCGGTAGCTCCTGAAGAGCTGGAAGGGAAGTTGAACTGTAAAGCTTCAAGCTCGCAGTCCCTCATCCCAACCAATAGCCGCGTGGAGCTAAGGGGATCCAAACCCCAGCCACCGTCCCTTGAGGACTTCTCGGAGAAGTACCGTAAAGCCTCGAGCTCGCGGCCACTCTCTCCACTTAAGTCAGTAAGAGTCATGGAAACTAAGGACTGCAAAGAAACAAGCTCGCGGTCTAACCCCTCCAAGATTCTTTACAGAAAACGCCGCGCAGCCGCTAGACAAATGGAATTTATCCAAAGGATTCCGGAAGGAACCAGAACGGAGAAATATAAAGCTAAATTAGCCTGGGCTAATGCCAATGGAGTGCCCGCTGAAGAGAGCAAGGGCACTACGTCCAAGCGACAGAGATCTTTGGAGGAGACCCCTTAGGTTTCCAAAAGGGGCCAAAGTGACAAGCAAAGCTAATCACTCGAAGCCCGCCAACACCGCATCCAAGTCCTTCAGTGAGGTGCTTAAATGCAACATCACGATAGCTGTGATTGACCGCAGCGACATCGATGGTACAATTTCACCTGAACGGTGGAAGTTAATACCTCCCAAGATGGTCACATTATTCCTGGGTATAATAAGGGAAAACCCGGGGCCTCCACCCTGCTGTCATGATGCTGGCTGGCATCAGGGCCACATCAAACTAATCGCTTGTACGGATTAGAGATCGCATGATCTCTACCGCATAGCCATAGCTAGAATCGGCGAGGTGTGGCCTGGTTCAAGGTTAGAGGTGGTTGCGAAAGAGGACATACCAAGTCATCCACGCTCGCGCACCTGGATCTCGGCTGAACCTTCGAACGCAGATGAAATTTTGCAAATAATTTCTTACTGCAACTCCACTCTTCCGACACATAATTGGAAGGTGGTGAAGTTGGACCCAGTTAAGGGACTCTATAGATGCGCGCTTATCGTGATAAATAAGGAATCCCTTGCTCCCCCCAAAGAGCGAAATGGATTTATCAGCTGTGGTTTTTGCAATGGATCCTGGACCGTAGTCCTCAACAACACCTACATGTCAAACCATACAACACATTGTCACAAGCCAAGTGACATCCCCGGCACGAGAAATTCATTAAAACCGAGCTGTCAGATCCTTTTCGGAATCCCGCTCTTTTTCACATATATAAAAAAAATGTACGAATACTCTAAACACGTTCAATAAATCCATTTGAATTATTACAACATTCTGGTTATTATTTACAGTTTTGAGTCTATCAAGCTCAAGGTCTACAAAAAGGATGAGTTGGAAGCTGAAGCAGTTCCTCCTCATCCAATATGTACGACTACAGGCGCCTCAGATCATGGTGCTGGAGTGAGCTTTCCTTTTTCAAAAACTATGCATAGTTTATTTAAAAAATAGCTAATAGAACAAAGTATTGGCTTTAAAAAAGGTGTTCTACTTAATTGTAAGTATGTATTACCGTTATTTTTTTTAATATTTTTTTGTTTTCATTTTTAAGTCAATTCCCCCTACCTCCTAAACGGGGCGAGATATACCCCCTCCCATACTAAAAAATGCTTGGTTTCGACCCCCTACTATCAATTTCTGGCGACAAATTTATCGTACTCGTGCCATTTGTTCCATAATTCATAAGCTACACTTACAGATGAGTAGTTGGATGAACTACATAGCTCAAGGATATTTTGAATGTACACATTTTTTGTGTCGCTATAACTTTGGGCTTGGAGAAATTCGACAGTAGTTACTTTATTGTAACTTGTTCAATTTCAGTAAATAATATTTTCAGGTGTATCTATACCCAAAGCACTCACTGTAAAATCACTCACCTTATATCATTCAATACTGCTGTTATCTTCCGCCTTTGACTGTATACTTGTCTTTTGTGTCCAGCTGATTGATGATCTTTAAGTCGTTGATGGTTGATTTTCCTTGAGCGCTTTCTCCACCAATTGCACAAAAAATATCGACGCAGCAGCAACTTTTATTCCAACTTGTATCTTCACTTTTTATTCTGTTATTCTTCAAAATTCACTTAAAATTCACTTCAAGCTTTTTCAAAACTTCAATTTACTTGTCACAATTTTTTCTTGTGCAACTTCTCTCACTTCAAACTGAAAATAAAATAAAAAAAAACTCTTTAAAAGGGTAATCCCACTAACGGATCGCGATCGATTGAGGAGGATCACCTCTCTAGGGCGCACTATCGATACACTTCAGATATCAATAACCACTAGGTAGGTACGTGAGCTCGTATCTTATCGAAGAGCATATTCACTACACGATCCTCAACATCACAATAAAAGGAACCGAAACACAAGAATCTCTACAATCACGCGAATTCTGTTGGCCACGGCGAATTCTAAATTCAAGGATGTCAGTGATCCAAGATCACTGCCTCACCGATGGAAATAAACCAAACGAACAAAAAATTACACAATCCGACGCATTCATCGAGCTTCTTTGGATTCTTCGCGTGTGTGTGTTTTTTACCGCGCTATTTTGTTTGCATTTTTAAATTTTTTTTTTGCGCAATTCCAATTCGAAAATAACATGTTCCGGGTGCTATTCCTGCGAGCGCAATCGATTCCGTTTCTTATAATAGGAGGACCTGCCACTCGATGTTGGGGGATAATGATCGCCAACGAGTAGTGTGTAGGTATTCGATGTTTATATCTAGCTCTACCTATGCAGCAGTGAAATGTCACTGGCGAATTTCACTATTTTTAGGTTATCCATGATTATTTATTTTTGTTTACACAATTCAGGGAATTATTTGTTATGGGGGGCTATGGGCTGAGGGAACACGGTTGTTTTTTTTTTATTTCGCCGATAGCGATTGCTTGGGTACGCGCACTGCACTTTGATGACGATCGTTCATTAATTAATTGGGGCAATTGAATGCAAATAATAAAATCGTCGACGCGAAGAACGGTAGGTAGCGTGGTTGTGACGGCGGCGCGAGCACACGATACAACGGCAACGGCGATCCACAAGTTATTGTTTACGTTCATGGATTTACTTTTCTCTCTGGTTGTTGTTCTCTCGCTCTGGATGTAGCTTCGTCGTTGTTGACGTCGTGTCGTGTCGGTGTTTCTCTATGGTAACCCCTTCTACGGACGGACCACTCACGTATCGGTCTAAACTCTAACTGAGCGGATGGCTTATTGGAGAACCACGTCTTGGCTTGGATCGATCTCGATTGCAAAGCCATGCGGGAGAACAGTACACGGGTATCATACCACTACGAACGAGTTTGGAGAGTTTGCTTTGGAGACGGGCCTCTGTGGCAGTGTGGCTATGTCTCTGACTAAATCTGGCTTTGCTCTGGTGGTGGTTCGGCTCTTTGCTTTTCTTATTGTTTTTGTTGTTGTTTATTTGATGTTGTGTTTGCTCTTGTGGCGTTTGATTCTACTGCTTCGCTGTACCGTAGGTCCGTTGCGCAGTGGCTCAGTATTTTTATTTATCTTGTTGGGATAAAAGTTAGCTGACGGGAATTTAATTTAATAATTTAGTTGGCGGCTGTACTTTAGTTTGATTAAGGTACGACTTCAGGAAACATAACTTACCTAACAGAAACTGAAAGATTTACAAACTTTTAGGTGGTATCACAAAGAGAGGACAGCCCAAGAATTAATAATTTATTGACAAAATGAAGAATAGAGAGCTGTTGCCTTGAATATTTCCAAAGCCTTCCATCGAGTTTGACAAGCAGCATTGTTAGGCAAATTAATAGCATTTGGACAGCCTCACATGTGAATTATTTGATTTTTTCTAGAAGGATCTTTTTAACTGGTGGTGCCGAAAAAAACAGGAACTCGCAACGGAAAAACGGATGTAAATAAATAAATAAAATGATTTGCCAAATATTTATGAAAAAAATTTCTACATAAATCGCATACTTAGTCTCAATAAAAATATTAAAAGGGTGGTGGTTCTATTGTGTAAAAATCTCATACTGCTGTGGGCACACGACGATGGTACTTATAGTGTCTATAGAAGATTTCCACCAGCCCGCGGAAAAAAAACTAGTGGTAGCTAATGTGTCTTCAGATAGATTGTACTGAAACCTTCTGAGAGTATAAGCTCGGTCAATAGAATACAATAAAATGAAGTGGCTTCTGTAAAGCAGCAATTAATTATCCCCTTAATCTCTCTAGACATACAAGGTTGAAAGGCTTAGTACATAGATCTCAAGAGAAAAAGGTAAAATTCTACAGTCAGAGGGATGAATTCGACCGGAAATTACTCTTAAAAGAAAAGGTACAAGTCCTTGTGGTTACTATTTCAACAAACAATTGAGCTTAAGTCAACGGTTAGAAACAATTTCCTTAAGGACATTTTTATAAAGTTGAAAATAAAAAACATGTTGGTACACAATTTGCATGGTTTAACGCACCAAGGCTTTACTAAATCGACTGCTGCCGCTTTGACTCCAAATTCAAGGAGTTCGATGCAACAATAATTAGCTGAAATTGATACGCAAATAAAGTGGACGGTTATGGAGAACTAAAAAGACTGGACGGAGTCCAAACTTATTTTAAGCATTTTCAGATCGCCAAAAAACACCCCGAATTATGCCAGTCTTGTTGATTTAAAACTTTTTTGAGGAATTTAAAAGATAACGCTGATTTTATCATCAGTGATGCAACCATCAAACAGGACAGGCAGAAGAATCTTACTCGTGTCTTAGGATAAAAGACTAATTAAGGTGTGACATGAGCCGGCATATAATTCCCATTTGACTATTATTTTAGATAAAGTTGAGTCTTGGAAAATATTCTTTACGGCATAATTAAGTAGTCCGGAATGAAACTGGACCTCAACCAACGTGTTTTTCCAATTTTAGCTCGAGCCTTAGCAAAAAGCATCAAGTTCCCAAATTCAAATCGGTTGAGTTCAGTTTCTACTAGTGCGCGCCTCTTAAGGTGAGGTCTTCCTCTACTGAGTCTGGCGTCTAACTAGGAAAACACTGCGGATCCAATGCAGAGTTCCATGATGCTGTACAGCTCGTAAAGTTAATTGTTTAATCTTTGTACAAGGTGGCGCAAAAATAACCTTCCGATGTTTTTTGGCTGTAATTTAAAAAAAAAATGAAAAACTTTGATTCTTCTTGTGGATTATTTTTATTTGGTCTTTTAATTTTTTTTAACATCAAGTCGAGAATATGATGTCATGTAAATGGCCGCCGCCACAGTTGATTGTCATTTGAGCCCTTTTTATGGCATTTTCCATCACTTTGGCCAAAACTTCCGGCGATAGGTCCTCACATTCTTGACGGATATTGTCTTTAAGAGCCTCAAGAGTCTGAGGCTTGTTGACATAAACCCGCGACTTCAAAAAGCCCCACAAAAAGAAGTTTGGAGCGGTCAAATCAGGCGATCTTGCTGGCCAGGGCAAATCGTCAAAACGGGAAATGCATCCTTCAGCATATCGGTTGTGGCCCTTGCAGTGTGTGCCGGTGCACCGTCCTGTTGGAACCACATGTTTTCCAATCCCAATTCATCAAGTTGCGGCAAAAAGAACTCGTTGATCATTGCTCTGTAGCGCTCACCATTCACAGTAACCGTTTGGCCCGCGACGTCTTCGAAGAAAAAAGGTCCGATGACTATTCCAGCGAAAACAGCACACCGTACAGTGACTTTGAGCGGGTGTAATGGCTCTTCGTGGGTTACACGCGGATTTTCAGTGCCCCAGAAGCGTAAATTTTGCTTATTTACGTACCCGCTAAGATGGAAATGGGCCTCATCAATCATGATTATTTTTGATGAAAAATCTTCCTCTTGGTGGTGATTAAGGATGGCTTGAGCGTATGTTAGACGCGATTGGCGGTCAGCAGCTAACAGCTGATGCACCGTCTGGACTTTGTACGGAAACATCTTCAAATCTAGTACCAAAATTCGCTGTAAAGACCGTCGACTGATACCCATTTGCGTGGCACGTCGTCTGGTCGATGTCGACGGCGCTTCCATGACATCTTCGGCTACAGCAGCAATATTCTCTGCAGAACGGCTACTCCGGGGTCTGCCACGCCTGGCAGCATCTCGTGTTGTGCCAGTCTCTTCGAGGCGAGCGGCTAAACGTCGCAGTGTTTCACCAGTAAGCGTTGGACGGCTAGGAAATCTGCGACGAAATTCACGTTGTGCCAAAGTCACCGACCGATTATTGCTCAAATAAATAGTCACCAATATTCCGCGTTCTGGAGCAGTGTAGCGTAACATTGTTTATTAACGTGTATTTCGCATGTGTTTACTACACAAATGTCAAAACAGAACTGACATTAGGGGCCAATCGCAAAATTTATAGCATTTTCTGATAGGCGGATTACTTTTGCGCCACCTTGTATTACTGTCTGTCAAATAATTGTTCATTCAAACCACTTTTGATACGGTCCGTGCCTAAGGAACAGAGCAGGACTAGGACGATCAGGGACTTATATTGGGTCTTCTTAATAGTTTGAGTGAGGGCTTTATTGATGAATTGCCTCCTTAGGCTGAAGAAACAGTGGTTGGCTGTTATTCATTGATTTCTGACGAGATCTGGATGTCTAAGGTTGACCCTCATGCCTCTGTAGTTGGAGCAGCTCCTATGGTTTTTTTTTCTATTGGATCGGGCAATCTATGCTGGCGTTCCATTCTTCTGACATAATGTCTTCCATTTGACCAGCTCGTCAGGAAAATCTTCTGCTTAAGTAAGATTGCTATTGCTGCTATTTTCGCTGTCGCCAATATTAAATGTCTTTTTGTGTGTACAGAATATTCTTCATGGTCGCAGTTTAACTGTCTACAAAATTGGGTCTTCCATTCCGTTTCGTATCGAAATCAATTAGCGTATGTCCGTTGATAGGCGTGGTGTTGTGTAGGTGGCTAGGGGCTGTGTTTTTCGCAATACTCGTCAAGGCCCTCTTTCTACCATTGCGATAAAATGATCCAGCATGGTTTAAATATCGTAGTTGAGACACAGTCGATGCTGAGGATATGGAAGAACCACTTATGCAGACTGTTGAACGGCGATGACGAACAACATTCCGCTGTCAGGCAGAACGAACCATTTAATATTGGTAACGACAGCGAAAACTGCCAACCACCCGACCTAAGTGAAGTGAGGATACCGATATCTAAACTCAAGCTTAATAAGGCCGCCGGAAATGACGGCTTGGTAAGTAACATCCACCAACTCATAAGCCAAATCTGGTCGGTTGAAAGCATGCCTTAAGAATGTAACCTCAGCATCGTTTGCCCGATCCACTAAAAAGGAGACCCTCTGAACTGCGCCAACTACAGAAGCATAAGTCTGCTCAACATCGCCTACGACATTCTATCTGCCGTAATATGTGAACGCCTGAAACCGTTTACCAACAACCTGATCGGCCCTAATCAGTGTGGTTTTAGGCCAGGAAAGTCCACAATCGATCAAATTTTCACACTTCGGCAGATCCTGGAAAAACCCCAACAAGTCCAAACCAATACCCACCACCAAACTCGTCAGTCTATGTAGGATGACGATGGAGAATTCTCGCTGCTCCATCACGGTCGAAAACGACCTCACCGCCACATTCGATACCAAAAAAGGATTTAGGCAAAGCGATGCGCTGTCATGTGACTTTTTCAATTTGATTCTTGAGAGGATTGTGCAAAACTCCCGAGCCAACACCAGAGGCACAGTTTTTCAAAAATCGGTGCAACTACTAGCATACGCCGACGATATTGACATCATTGGTAGGACTCAACGTGATGTCATAGCCACGTTTGCTAGTATAGAGAAGGAAGCTGCAAAAATGGGTTTAGCAGTAAATGAGGGTACATCGACGAATTGGACAGAACGTCACCATTGACTTTGTCTACCTCGGCTCCGCTATTAACTCTGACAACAACATCTCGTCAGAAATCAAACGAAGAATTACTCTTGCCAACTGCTGTTTTTTCGGGCTAAGAAGGCAATTTAGTAGTGAAGCCCTCACTCGAACTACTAAGGAGATACTATATAAGACCCTGATCATCCCAGTCCTGCTCTACGGCGCTGAAGCATGGACCGTATCAAAAGCGGATGAAGAAATCCGATTCGAGAGAAAAATTCTTCGGAAAATCTTCGGTCCCGTTTGCGTTGACGGGCTATGGAGACGAAGATTCACCCACGAACTATACGAGCTGTACAGCGATATACCCCTTGTCAAAAAACTCCGCATTGGACGTTTAAGATGGCTAGGACGATGTAGAACGAATGGACACCAATACTCCAGCTCGCAGAGTCTTCGATTCCCAGCCAGACGTCGGACGCAGTAGAGAAAGACCTCGTCTTAAGTGGCGCGCACAAGTAGAAACCGACCTCAACCAACTTGGAGTGCGCAAGTGGAGGCAGTTAGCCAAGGACCGGGCTAATTGGAGAGGCCCAGGTTCATCCCGGACTGTAGCGCCACTTAAGTAAGTAAGTAAGTAGATCCCATCTCATTTCTTGGAAGACAGTAATGTCTGCCTTATAGCTGCACAGAGCTTCTGCTGGCTGTTAGGGTGTACCATTTCTGTTAAACGTTCTAACATTACAGGTGCAGATGGTGTAGCAGGGTCATCAACAATAAAATGAGGCCTTTGCAAATCTGTCAATTGCTTCGCAACAAAGTTATTATGCCGTGAGTAAGAAGTTAACGCAAAGCAACTTGGGGCACAGAATCATGTTTTCACGTGAAGATAGCAGGCCAGATGGCCAGTGGAATGCAGAACCCGAATGAAAGCCAATACCAGGTGGAAGTCATTGACTACCTGCGAAATATCTCGGAAGCTCTGGCCAAAATACAACGGAAACCGAACCAATAAACTTTTTCGGTACGACAGAAGCTCCTTATCTAAACTGGTAGGGGCACTAACTGGTCACAACTTTCTCAGAACCCATACAATGAAATTAAATCTCAAGGATGACGATATCTGTAAAGGCTGCGGCGATGAGGAAACACACGAGGATACACCTCACTTCCTCTGTCACTGCCCGAGTATCTGTCACCTGAGGAACAGAACACTTGGAAGCTACTACTTCCAAGACATCCAAGAGCTTTCCGATATTCCATTACCCTATCTTTACAGGTTCCTACGAACATCAGGATGACTGGAAAGAGTGGAGTAACCCATAGTAACGATAAGGAAGGACGTAATCCCACCAAGGGTATCACAATGGGTCCACATGGACCTAAGTGTGGCGGAAAAGAGAATCCTCTACTCCACCAACCCGTAAACCTAACCTAACCTATGGGATAGGGTATACTAAAAAAAAATTGCGTAAAAGTGTAGAATGTTTTTCATAATTTTTAACTTTTAACTGTTAAAATGCTGGCCGCTCTGCTTTTCTATTTTTTAAGTGATACTTCTTTTGGGACGTTGTGACCGGGATTTTATGAAACGAAAAAGTGTAACGAAAAGATACCAATCTCTCTCTCACACTTTCTATCTCTCTGTTTACCATCTCTATCGTGTATTCATTCATTCTCTTACAAATTAACCAGAATCTACAGTTTCACTTCTACCGCGTGTGAACGTTGTCATTTATTTTATGTCAAGTGTATCGAAAAAATGAATTTGAAGTAAAATGACCTCTTATATACTGATATAATAAAGGCTAAAGCTATTATATTGATTCTCCCCACTCTTTGGTTTATCGCAAACAATATCCCTCCCGTAAAGATAAAGTTTATTTATGTTGTGAGTATCTAGATCATAAAATAATGGTTTATGGGTTACCAGTATCAAGAAATAAATAAAAATAATGATAAGAAACATTCTTTCAATTCGAAAATATGTATAAGTCTCTACTTCGAAGGTATATGCAGCAGCCATATGCCTTCATAGATGCATCTGCGAAGCCATGTATTTGGTAGTCTATTTTTTCTTTAATAAACACATATCGAGGAATGGTTAGATTTTGAAGTGAGTTGAGGTCAGTCATAAACTGACGCCACTCCATTTCGATAGTTTGTGGGATCGATGAATCCCAATCCAATTTCTCAATCCACAATTTTTGTAGGATTATTTTCGCCTGTATTATAATGGGACTCAGCAAGCCCATTGGATCAAAGAGCTACGAAGAGAGAGAGAGAATGGATCTCTTGGTGTATTTGGAGTAAATCTGATTGGGTTTATAGGAAAAACTAAGTTCATCAGATATAGGACTCCAAGCAATTCCTAAAGTGCTAGTTAGATTAGATTCTGACAATCTAATCTCTTTTTGGTTGGCTTTCTCGACGAAAGAAGGATGATTACTGTTCCACTTTGACAGTTCGAATCCAGCAGAATTTAAAATTGCAACGACTTCGTTTCGTTTCTGGGTCAACGTTTCCAAGTCATCCGCTACAGTCAACATGTCGTCGACGTAAAAGTCCGAAGTCAGAACTGAAGCCCCTAAACTCAAATGTTCTTGATTTTTCTCAGCCAAGTACTGAAGACGCGGATCGCCAAAAATGTCGCAGATGATGTGCCGTATGTTACGGTGTTTAGTTCATATGTTTGAACGGGGGTTTGTGCATTTTCCCTCCATAAGATGAACTGCAGCTTCCTATGCGATGGGTGCCCCAAGACTTGTCGATACATCGTGATGATGTCCGCGGTAAGAGCATAACGAAAAAGACGAAAGCGAAGTAAAATTATTAAAAGTTCGTCCTGGATTGTGGGACCGACCATGAGAATGCCGTTTAGTGAAATCTGTGACGATGTTCGACAAGATGCATCGAAAACGACACGTAATTTGGTAGATACACTATCTGGCCTAACCACGCATTGATGCGGCAAATAATAATGGGGTTTTTCCAAATTTGGATTGGGGACTATTGACATATGACCTATCAATTCATATTCCTTCAAAAAGTCAACGTACTGTTTTTTCAAAGCTGGATTTTTAGATAATCTACGCTCGAGCGATAAAAATCGTCTAAACCCGATATCGTAGGACGATCCAAGGCAACTGGGATCCTTTTTAAGGGGTAGTTGAATCATCAATCGCCCACTAGGTAGACATTCGATGGTTTCTTTGAAATGTACCTCGCAGTTCTGCTGTTCCTCCGACCACTTTGAACGATGTTCTTGAATTTCTTTCAATTCCCAGAACCTCTCTACGTAGCTATCCAGCGAATCCTCTTTTGCGTTAACGCACAGTATACAGTAATACAAGACCAGCCGAGAGATAGATATTAATGCTACAAGACTGATTATATTGTATCGCGATTAATTATCTGCTTTTACTTTAAATTGGCCTAAAATAGATATTTTTAAATAATTTAATAATTGTAAGTGAACATGAGCTGATCTCTGAACAGTTTGCTAGTTGGACCCAATAAAACACCTCTTACTCACAGCAAAACCAGCAAGTGAATGCCCAATTTCAGCTGTCATTACGGGCCAACATACAAAATACACAACCAAAACAGAAACAAAAACAAATCGTGCCTCTTTTTCTCCAAACTCAAAAGAAAACGACGAGAGAAACAAACATTTAAATACCGGTCTCGTCGTGTGGTTATTATCTGAAAGTTTTTGTAAGCTGAGGAATTCATTCCAAAAAACCACACCGTGGCTGTGGGGATACAGATACAAATACATTCCGCTGCCACAAGTTTGTCTAATGCTCAGTGGTGGCGCGGGCTCCACTATATCGTATCTCTTACCACTTTGGTGAATGAAAGCCCGCTGTGGGTCTCTGTGGTGTCTTACCAAAGTATGCGTGTTTTGGGGCCAACTCAGTTCTGTCATGACTAACTATGATCATAGCCTTTGTTGTTTACCTTCTATATATCAAAGGTACACTAACAGCGATTAGCATATTAAAATGTTGCCGACTTGTCGTTTTTTGCGTTGCCAGAGTGTCACAAAGGTATGAACTTAACGGCTTAATTATAGACATTAGACGAGGCATATAAACTGGGGAAAGCAATGGCAAATGGGACCTATTCGGTTGAGATTTGTGGTTTAGTACACGATAAAATTGCAGGAAATAAGAGAAAATTTGCACAAGTACCAAGCTTATCATTACATTGTCTCTAATGATAGGAACTTTGTTTGGAGGATGGTACAGAGGTTGAACTCAATATAAGGAAAGGTAGATTTCTGGAATTCCTTTGGCCACAAAGAAGAAAACCTCCAGTTTGACGCTGAATCCAAAAGTCAAATTTGGAAGCTTCTCATGACAGTGTTACTCTCTTACCAGTTTGGTGATGTTTGACAGACTTTTGCAAGAGTGAAAAAAATTATGTGATGTCAATTTCAAGATTTAAATCAGGAACCCCGCGCTTAGTGATGGTTGGATTTTAGATAAACTTGGCGATGCCAAGAGGTTGTAACTCTGACTACACATCAAATGTGCTTATTTTTACCTCCAAGTGGTAACCAATGGGGACTGGTCTCATCCAACCGGATTTGACCTGATAAACGATAAGCACGAGTGTTGACGAAAAACAGCAACACTATAATCACCCTGGTCAGAATGGCACGGAATGAATACCCGGGCTGCCGTCCAAGGCGTACCTAGATGAGCTGCTTCGACATATTCGGACAATAGGTTATATAGGAATCTAAATCAGGCCCCTTGAACAAAGATGGTGGCGGATAAAACGAAATATCAACGGCAGCGCTCATTCCCGTGGTGGATACTGATGGCCCCCGTGTCCTAGGGGTATCTAATAAACTGGAACTGGCCCCCAGGTTAGGGGTTGTGCTTTAGGTTGACTACAACCAATAGCCTCGGAAAGGACTGATATTATTGTTGACAACCCTGCTAAACGAAAAACGGACAACGACGTTCGTATCTGCACCTGGAATGTGAGAACATTAAACAGGAGAGGTGCAGGCGAACAACTAGCGGAAGACCTAAGCTGCTACAAAGTAGACATTACTGACATCTCGGACATACTATGACAAAACTGTGACATCTACTATGTACCGTGTTATAGTGAGCAGAAACATCGACTATTCGGATGCGGATTTGTTATAAGTGCCAGATATAGGCAAGAAGTCTCATGTTTCCAAGACATTAGCGAACGCATTGTAACAATCCGCATCAAGGCCAAATTCGCAAGCATAAGCCTTATATGCGCTCACGCTCCGACGGAGGAAAAAGATGATATAACTAAGGATTGCTTCTTCGAGCCCCTAGACAAAACCTATGAGCGTACGATGTTAAAATCGCGTGATGGGAGATTTTAAGGTAGGAAGAGAATACATCTTTAGCAGTATTGTCGGAAAATATAGCCTACACGTCTGGTAATGGTAACGGACTTAGGCTAATCGACTTCGCTACGGAACGAAATGCCACACGGTTTTCCTCACATCGATATCCGTAAGGGGACATGGCGGTCTCCAGATCACCGAACAGTCAACCAAATTGATCACATTGTGATAGACAAGAGGCACGCATCCAGTATTTTGGAAGTCCGAACATTCCGAGGGGCTAACATCGACTCGAACCACTACCTTGTTACAAGGTAAGGATGCGGATATCCACCACGCCACAACATTAAACTGTGAAAAAGTTTAATGTCGAAAAACTGCAATTGCAAGAGACCGTCAAGGCCTTCGCGCAACGTGTATCCCTTAACCTCTCGATTCACACCATACCACCAGCATCTAATGTCGAAGAACAATGGCAACGATGCCAACAAGCTGTTGTGCTAGGATTCTCGTGCCCACCAGCAAGAAACCCAGGTTTGGTGAGGAATGGCGATGCTCGCAGATAGGAATTATGCCTACAAGGCTAAGCTGCAGGAAGAACACCGGCTTTTCAGAAAGAAGAAAAAAGAGCAAGAAAAGCGCGCGATCGAGGATATAGAGAGGTGCCACTCCAGGAACGATGTTCGCAAGTTTTACCAAAGTGTAAAACGTCAAAGCCAAGGATATAAAGCTCGAACAGAACAAGACAATATCGTAGTTCAGACACAGTCGATGCTGAGGATATGGATGAACCACTTCTGCAGACTGTTAAACGGCGATGACGAACAACATTCCGCTGTCAGGCAGAACGAACTTTCAATACTGGCGACAAAAGTGAAAACTACCAACCACCCGACCTAAGTGAAGTGAGGATAGCAATATCTAAACATAAGCTTAACAAGGCTGCTGGAAATGACGGCCTTCCCGCGGAGCTTCATAAAGCCGGCGGAGATGACATGGTAAGTAGCTTTCACCACTATGCCTGAAGAATGGAACCTCAGCATCGTTTGCCCGATTCACAAAAAAGGAGACCCTCTGAACTGCGCCAACTACACAGGCATAAGTCTATTCAACATCGCCTACAAGATCCTATCTTCCGTAATATGTGAACGCTTGAAACCGTTTACCAACAACCTGATCGGCCCTTATCAGTGTGGTTTTAGGCCAGGAAAGTCCACAATCGATCAAATTATCACACTTCGGCAGATCCTGGAAAAAACCCAAGAAGTTCAAATCGATTCCCACCACCTATTTATCGACTTCAAAGCCGCATACGACAGCATTTATAGAGACCAACTATAGAGAGCCATGTCAAGTTTTGTAAACCGTCCAAACTCGTCCGTTTGTGTAGGATGACGATGGAGAATTCTCGCTGCACCATCAGGGTCGGAAACGACCTCACCGACACATTCGATACCAAAAAAGGATTTAGGCAAGGCGATGCGCTGTCATGTGACTTCTTCAACTTGGTTCTTGAGACGATTGTGCTTAACTCCCGAGCCAACATCAAAGGCACAATCTTCCAAAAATCGTTGCAACTACTAGTATACGCCGACGATATTGACATCATTAATCGGACTCAACGTGATGTCATAGCCATGTTTGCTGGTATAGAGAAGGATGCGGCAAAAATGGACATAATATATCGACGAATTGGACAGAACATCACCATTGACAGGTATAACTTTGAGGTATTACGGGGCTTTGTCTACCTTGGCTCCGCTAGTAACTCTGACAGCAACGTATCGTCAAAAATTAAACGAAGAATTACTCTTGCCAATCGCTGTTTCTTCGGGCTAAGAAAGCAATTTAGTAGTAAAGCCCTCACTCAAACTACTAAGGAAATCCTATATAAGACCCTGATCATCCCAGTCCTGCTCTACGGCGCTGAAGCACGGACCGTATCAAAAGTGGATGAAGAAATCCTTGGTAGATTTGAGATTAAAATTCTTCGAAAAATCTTCGGTCCTGTTTGGGTTGACGGGCTATAGAGACGAAGACGAAACCAAGAACTATACGAGCTGTACAGCGACATGCCCTTAGTCAAAAATTTCCGCATTGGACGTTAAAAATGGCTAGGACATGGAGAATGAATTGACACCAATACTCCGTCTCGCAGTCCTCGATTCTAAGCCAGACGTCGGACGCTATAGAGGAAGATATAGAGGAAGACTTCGCCTGAAGTGGCGCACACAAGTAGAAACCGACCTCAGCCAACTTGGAGTGCGCAACTGGAGGCATTTAGCTAAGGACCGGACTAGTTGGAGAGGCATGTTGGTTGAGGTTTACTTCAGACTGTAGCGCTACATCAGTAAGTAGGTAAGAATAAGTCCCGCCCTTAGTATTTTAGAACATTAGAGGTTCAATACCACGTAGTCCTGCCGACTTGTATTGTTCAAAGGATTTCAGTGTCCGTGCTATTCTTGTTTGTTAGTACATTCTCTAGTGGTAGCTAGTTCTTCATCCGATGGAAAGAGGGGTTTCAAACAGAGAATTTCAGCTGACCAAAACTTCGCCAATCAGGAACGAAGAATAAGAATTAACTAAGATATCCAATCGAACAACAACTGTCCCTGATTCAATTAGGGACATCGTTTCACCTCTATTTTGACATTGAAAGTGTCTAGGTAGAAATATCTTTCTGTTACAGGGTGATTCATTATAAAATAAAATAATTTGCGATCATAGCACATTAAAGCAAACTAGGTGCCAGAACTTACTTTACCTCAGAGACAACTTTTAACTGGGGTACTTTTTAAAATCTCAATTTTTTACAACCACCGCATATACCCTTAAATACCCACCTTTCCGTTCCACATTAAAACTCCAATTCTGTGTTAAATTTAAAAGCGAATCATTCCACTCGACATGTGATCATGATTTCAGTCTTCAATTACACTTGCACTTCCATTTAGGGCGTACCTACTTATATGGTTTTTGGAACCTCGTTATATGGTTATGGGGTCTTGATTTCGATTTTCCACAATCGGTTTTTTCACTTTCTTTTGCCGCCATGGATTTCAAGAGCAGGTACTTGTACAATATATTGCATAAGGTGACACCGCACGGATTTGTTTTATCGTTTCTCTATGCCGCTCTATAAGTACCACAATTGCCGCGCATGCGCTGAATATTTGAACGAGCTATGTAATTTAATGAATGGCCAGACACTCTTAATTTTATTTTGATGGTATGTGACATGAAAATTAAATTAAGAAAGTAGCAGAAGTTCTTCTTGTGAAAGGGTGTCTTAAAGGCCTCCAACAGGCTAGTTAGGGTTGAAGAAAAGTTAAATAATTGGGAAACCAAATACCAGTTAGCTAAAGTTGCCCAAAACCATGGGCAAATATCAACAACTGATCTCAGATAACTGACCACTACTACTGGTAGATCAGTGATCAGGGTCAGCACAATTACGTAATCCGTGCTATTGAGTTGGAAACGGTGTTCTTTCCCTCATGTGGGTGTTAGTTAAAACACTATTATGGGAATTATTCTCTTGTGAGTCATGTTATTCAATTTTTATTTTAATGATCGAATGGGTGCCCAAAGTGGTTATTTTTACACTCGTCTGTATTACCTCACTAGGGGGTCATTGATCTTGCACGAAAATTTGAGTCTGAGATACTTAATGTCGAAATGAGTGGCATTCATTATATTAAGATGCTCAAACTGAGATAGTTTTGCGAAATAGTTTTCCCATTGTAAATCATTGCCAACAAGTTAGGATGAAACACCTTTCATTACGGTTGTCGTTTTCAAAAGATATTCGCAAGAGGAGGCTGAGAATTTTTTTTCGAATTATACTGTGTGAATCGAGCATGTTCGAGGAATTTTATAGTAATTGTACGCAATCGTTGAATCAGACGTGTACCATGCTCATTAGAATTCATGTCACTCTTTGATTTAAAATTCTCTAAATGGGTCTGAAAAAAAAAAACAGAGATTGCAGTAGATTGGTGGTGTTCAACATTTAAACGGAATGGAATGGAGTAAACGATTTATTGTCTCCAGATATCTGTACAGTTATTTGCTTTTGAAATTTTACTGAATGGGGTGTGATATGATAACCAGGTTTGCTAAGCATCATCTTACTATGAAAAAGGCACAGGCCGCGTCTAATTTTTTGAAATTTTTTAAATATTTTTTTTCTTTCAAAAACAATTTCAATTGAGTACTTCGTATCTGGACATTAGGCCGATTCTCTTCAGCATTTACGGGTGATTTTTTAAGAGTTAAGTTTTTCAGGTTGGCAGCACTGGTTAGTAATGGCGTCCAAACGTCATCTGTCAAAGTGAAAAGTGTTCAGTATACTCTGCCATTTAATCATGGAAAGACTTACAAACGAGCAACGATTGCAAATTATTGAAATTTATTATCAAAATTCGTGCTCTGTGAAAAATGTGCACCGTTTGTTACGACCATATTATGGTCGTCATAATCGACCTGGTGAATCAACAATTCGTACTGTTGGACATTAAATCATCGACTCGCATGCGTTGGTTGACATGTGGTTTCATCAAGACGGTGCCACATGTCACACAGCTCGTGAAACAATGGAAATGTTGAGGGATGAATTTGGTGAGCAGCTTATCTCTCGAAATGGCCTTTGATTTGGCCGCCAAGATCATGTGATTTAACGCCTCTTGATTATTTCTTGTGGGGTTATGTAAAGTAGTTAGTCTATGTGGAAAAGCCGAACACGATTGAAGCCTTACATGATAACATAACACGCGTAAGCTTTTTTTGGATTTTTTTTTTTTTTGGAATACAGACCGAATGCTCGAAAAAGTGACGCAAAATTGGAACTTTCGAATGGACCATTTCAAACGGAGCCGCGGACAGCATTTACATGAAGTTGTCTTTGGCCTATTTATCGATTACAATAAAAAATTTGAATATTTGATGCAAATTAAAAAAAAACTACGCTTAAAAAATCACCCGTTAAGAAAGGTAGTCTTGCTCAGGCAATTGCGTATGCGATTTGCAGTGGGACTTCGACAAAATCCAGAGACATTGTGATGACTGGAAGTTGAAAATCAACTTTGAGAAATCGGAAACTATCCTGTTCAGGACACCCTTTTCTAGCGCCTCTAGGGCCTTTCTACTAGAAAGAACTGGCGCAAGCTGGTGATCGTTGGACCGAACGGACAACCACTGGCTGGATCAGTATCTATATTTCGGAAGACATGTAAATGCTGATCTGGCGAAAGCAAGTAGAGCGTTTGCCCTGCCAAGTTAGTTTTAAGTTTTTGAATTGCCGAAGCAATAAAATGAACGTCGACCTAAGAGATCTATTGTGCTTGCCGTCAGATGTCTGTTTAGGTTAGTTGAACATTTCGGAGACATCATTGAGACGAATTTTGCATAAAGACCTTGGTATGACGCCATACAATGTCCAATTGGTTCAGGAGTTGAAGCCAACTGACCACCCAATGCGTTTTCGCTTCGCTAAGTGGGCCTGCGATCGACTTAGAGAAGATGCCGATTTTGCCGAAAAAATCATCTTTTCAGATGAAGCTCATTTTGATCTTGGCGGGTATGTAAGCAAGCAAAATTGTCGCATTTGGGGCACAGAAAACCCGCACGCATACATTGAAAAGCCGATACACCCAAAACGAGTCACTGTTTGGTGCGGATTTTGGTCCAGAGGCATAATTGGGCCATTTTTCTTCGAAAATGAGCAAGGAGTGGCCGTTACAGTCAATGGCGATCGTTATCGGGCCATGTTGAACGAATTTTTGTTCACAAAAATTTAAGAGGAGGATATTGGCAACATTTGGTTTCAACAGGACGGCGCTACGTGCCACACAGCCGAAGCTACACTCGATGTTTTGCGCCCTGTTTTTGAAGATCGCATTATCCGCCGCAGAGATGATGTCGTTTGGCCACCTCGGAGCTGCGATTTGACACCGTTGGACTATTATTTGTGGGGTGCCGTAAAAGATAAGTGTTACGCCGACAAGCCAGAGACAATTGACGCTTTAAAGGACAATATTCGTGAAGCCATTGGTGAAATACAGCTGCACACAATCGATAATGTGCTTACAAATTGGACCGATCGTGTAGGCTACTGCATGGCCAGCCGAGGCAGCCATTTGAATGAAATTATTTTCCATTATTAACCGGAAGGATTGTACTTTCAAATAAAAAAAGAAATTTGAGAAAATATTCAGTAGTTTTTTTAATAGCGTTTTCAAAACCCTTTACATAGTCTATCCGTGATACTTGCTCGTTCAGTTATGTTTGGAACTGGTCGATCTTTGTTTTCGGTGACCTCAGCAACCACTTCTTTAGATCAGCTTCAGGTATTTGTTTCAGCAACCTTTGGCATATTTTTTGTTTGGGGTTCACCCGGTGTTAAGCTGCCATTTGAGCAAGAGACACGTTGGGTGCAACCCAGTAGTTTTCTCGCAGCAGTTGCAACCATTGCTTCTTGGTCCAGTGCTAAATTAACTCTGAGTCAAACCATGAGTCAACATTAAAATCGGCTACAAAAAAGTATCTTCTCTAAAATAAATGTAAATATCTAATCCAGACTTAAGTCAAAAGACTTGTTGAATTAACTTAATTTAAAATGTAAATATACTGAAACACATGCTTCTTTAATTAACTTGCAAATCACTACCTGCCCACGATCAATGAATATGAAAAAGAATTATAAATCCACGTTCGAAAACTACTTCACAATCCAACGAATAAATTGAATGCATAATGTTATCAATCCGAACAATGACGACCAACACGATAACAGACATCGTCAATCTTCGACAAAACATTTCCACTTTCTAAATCAATTTAAATGTCAAGGACTTGAAAATCTCAGTAGGTCATTCCAAGAAGGTGTCATTCCGGACATGAAATGTAGACCAACAGCACAGAAATTATGACACAATTCCATATTCAACAGCGCCACAAAGATTCTCCAGCTCGAAGTCAAATCCGGTGATGGCAAAACCGCTTACCAACACCAGTTATATAGTCTCCCAAACAGTAATTAACATAATGAATCTTTAATGAATCCTCCGGCAGTGGTGGTTCCTCTCTCCAGAACCAGATTCATCTGACCCACATCTCAGTGGTGGTATTCGAAATGATGGAGCACATGGAATTCTTCAATCTTCCACTTCTGATTCTTCATCTATGACCATCAGACGATCTCTGCGCAACAGATTTGAGGTCTTTTGTTAAAGCCAAGACTCAGAGGTGACCCCATTCTCTCTCATTCTTGTTCTTATCCAACAATGTTAATCGATGCGTTTTGGTTCTCGTTTTCTAAACCCTTATTTATTATGAGGAATTAATTAGCATCCGTTCTCGTGTGTGTAGATATGGTATGGGTGTATGTATCTACTTCCAGTATTTCTTGCGTCATACACTGAGGGCAATAACACTCAAAGCACACACAAGGCACACACCATGAGTGCTGATGGTGTAGCAGAGAATGATATACGATTTCATAATGCGCAAAGGCTTGAGGTGCTGTTATAGGTTTAAGAATGGTTAAGACGGTGCTGCTTAGCGGGTCTGTCGTGCGACTTCTAGGTGGGCCAGTGTCATTACTCTTCGCTAATTGGAGTGAATATTTGTTGGTACCGTGTAATGGCCGTGCAGCATAAGCGTTTAGACGCTCGGACAGGTCTTTGAACAGATTTCGTTGATTTCAAACGGAAGTGGCAACAACAAGTAATAAGCACCACTTGGTCAGAAGGTTTAATTAGGGTGCATGTCATGTTATGATTTGTAGCATGGCCATTGTGGATTCGTGTTTTCAAAATCATTTTGCTCTTCATGGGGAAATGGTCAATGTATGCATTCCTGAGTTATGGTAACAAAGTAACAGAATGTTAACAATCTCAGCATTTACATACAGATCCATAGGTTCATTGTGAAGTTATATTTGACAAAAGGTATTTAAATGGGACCTACAATTTAACGCCGATTATGAGCGTCACATTTGAAAAGTTTGTTATGACAGTTTTATCGGAGAGATGTTTGTCAAATATTCGCAAAAGACCATAACCTGGCGGCTGGGTAAGAAGATGATGAAAAACAGAATTAAGCGTTTAGAATACCTGTTCACGCATTGTGACAATCCGCATCAAGGTTATATTTGAGAACATAGGCCTTTCATGAACTCACGTTCCGACGAAAGAAAATCATCATGCATCATGTTACATTAGCAGAGTTGCAATGACCTCCTTGACAAAACGTGAGCCGAATTGCGATGTCGTGCTAGGTGATCGCATTGTCAAGATTAAAACAAAGTACATATTTTTGGTGCAACAGGCTCGTTTGGACCCAGGGCCTAGGTTTTGCTATGTATATCTTGAACGATACCGGAACATTTAGTTTTCTGTCGAATTTAAACGGCTGAATTGGGATAACCTTTTAGTGACAACTATTACTACGCCAATGATTTGTCAGATTATTCCGAGATCAGGACAAGTGAAAACCATTTTGCTACGAAATCAGACCTTCTGCGCCACAGTTCATCGCACTAACTATCAACCTACTAAGCCCCACCGAGTGAGAAAGGACATCCAGTAGTATTATCGTAAGGTAAAGACTACACGACAGCAAGTTTTAGAAAGGGCTCAGGCTAATTGACTTCGCAACAGAACGAAATGCCACTTTAACCAGCACACGGTGTCTCGACCTTGTTATCTAAGAGTTAACATGATGGTTTCTGGACTAACAAGCGGTCATAAAATAGGTCAAAAAAACCAAATGGTATAACCGAAAATTCTGAGCCTTCATGAGTCTTAATGCCTTATATTAGAAAAAAAGCTCCACAACTGCAAAGTAATTTTGTGGTCATCGTTCAACCTATTCTCACTTATAGGAGTACAGTCTGGTGGCAAGCCACATACAGAGTAACCGATATGAAGCAAATGACATAAACACAAAGCCTATCATGCAAAACTATCCCAACCGCAGGACTGCAAGCACTTCTAAATCTGCTATTTTTTTATCGATACATGCTGGAATCTACTGCCAAAAGTGCTTTGAGAATCAGCCAAAAACTTGGATCTCGTATCACTCCGGACATGCATGGATTCTAAGAAAATACGAAGGGAACCGCGTAAACTCCGATTATGTATCCTCCTTGGACGTTGGACATCCAGTTACCTACTATTTTCCGAGCAGAGACGAAAAGGACAAGAATGAAGCCGCAAATATAAATGTACACACAGATGCGGATCAAAGATTCTCATAGAAACATATAATAAAAAGATCCGTCATGCTCCATGATCACAGCAGTGAATTCCAAGCTGTGGTGCTAGGAACACGAAAGCTACTTGCATAGCGCCAAACATGTCAATACCACACTATGAAATTGCTAAGCGGCCATTAGAGAGGAATCCGCAAATGAAATAAAATCCAATCTAGTTCGTCGTGAGACCTCTGAGCTCATGGCTCACAGTATAATGCCAAACTCTGCTTGGTTCCTGGTCACAGGGATATAGCCGACAACGATGTGGCTGACAAACTGACAAGAAACGGTTCCGAAAAAGATCAAGATCGGTCACTTTAAACGGGCTTCTCATCGCTGACCAATTTCGGAGAAAGAGTGGAGCATACGATCCAGATAAAAGTCAATATATGTGGAAGTATCTTATCACCTGTGCCATACCACGGACAGAATAAGACAAGAACCAAATTAAAAAACTTCTATGAAGGAACATCACTGTCTACGGCCATATGAACGCTCATTGGCCATAAACATCCTAGAAACCACAGAATAAGGCCTATCGAGGTATCCCATCAGAAGAATTTGATTTTGAAGAAATCGGAAGATTCTCTGCTGTGGTTTCCGTTCTGATTATCATTTCGAAAAGATCTTTCGATGGAATTTATCGTACATTTTCGCGCAGTGGCACAATGCATTAAGTCAACAGTTCGCATTGAATTTCTTCCAAGGTTGTCCGACGAAGAATTTTTGCAGAAGCCTTCGAACGCGATTTTAACCCAACTCTCTCTCCCTCTCTGTCCCTACTATTTTCAAGATATAGAAAGTTTTTGAGTATATCGACATGGCTGGATATATCGAGGAAGCGGAAATTATGTGAACTAATAACCACTAAATGAGGGCTCAGTGGCGCGATGGTTAGTGCGATGAACTGCCGCGCGGAAGGTCTCGGTTCGATTCACAGCCGTGGCAACTCCAAAATGATTTTTCACTGGCCCTCCTCTCGTGATGATCTGACAAATCATCCGAGTAGTATCAATTGTCAAGAATAGCTTATCTCAACTTAGCCGTTCAGAGTCGGCATAAAAACAGGAGGTCCCGCCATCGTGCAAGAAGTACACACGCACACATGAACGGTTGTGAGAAAGCTAGGCCCTGAGTACTAACGAGCCTGTTGCGCCAAAAATTTGTATCTGTAATAACAACTAAATACTATCACTATGGAACCACAAGAACCTGATTGTGACGGCGGGTAGATGACACTGTAATTCACCGACCCATTATCCTTATATAACGTAAAATCAAAAAGGCCTGGCCCTCCAGGTTGGGGGTTGTGCTTTGGGTTAACTACCCATCCATATAAAAAAAGCCTATGTTACGAAGCAACCAATAGCCTCGGAAAGGACTGAATTTATTTTTAACGAACCTGCTAAACGAAAATGAAAATGGAATGTGAGAACATTAAACAGGAGAGGTGCAGGCGAACAACTAGCGGAAGACCTAAGCTGCTACAAAGTAGACATTACTGCCATCCCGGACATACTGTGACAAAACTGTGACATCTACTACGGACCATGTTATATTGAGCAGAAACAGCGACTATTCGGATGCGGATTTGTTATAAGTGCCAGACTTAGGCAAGAAGTCTTATGTTTCCAAGGCATTAGCGAATGCATTGTAAAGATCCGCATCAAGGCTAAATTCGCCAACATAAGTCTTATATGCGTTTAGTCGGAGGAAAAATATGACATTGCTAGAGATTGCTTCTACGACCTCATTGACAAAGCTTGTGAGCGACTACAGAAGTGCGATGATAAAATCGTGCTAGGATATTTCAACGAAAAGGTATAAGGAGAAGATATCCTAAGCAGTATGGTCGGAATATACAGTCTACAGAAAAACACGTTTGGCAACAGGCTTAGGCTAATTGACTTCGCTGCGGAACGAAATCCCACTAGAGCCAGCACAAAGTTTCGTCACCTCGATATCCACAATGGGACACGGCGGTCTCCAAATCAACGAACGGTCAATCAAATTGATCACATTGCGATTGGCAAGAGATCAATCTGAGGGGCTAACATCGACTCGGACCACTACCTTGTTACAGCCAAGGTAAGAATGCGGATATCCACTACGCCACAACAAATCAGAAATACTGTAAGAAAATTTAATGTCGAAAGACTAAAATCGCAAGATACCACCAAGGCCTTCGTGAACTCTCTCACCATGACAAAGATGTCAACAAGCCATTACAGCAGCAGCAACTGATGTGCTAGGTTTATCGCGCCGACCAGCAATAAACCATTGGCCTTCAAGGCTAAGCTGCAGGTATAGACAAGAGCTACCATTGAGCTCTTTAGGCAATGAAGAAGGGAAGAACACCAGCTTTTCAGGAAGAAGAAAAACGCAATAAAAGCGCGCTATCGAGAATATAGAGAGGGGTCATTGCAGGAATAATGTTCGCAAGTTTTACCAACGTATAAAACGTCAAAGCCAGGGATACAAGGCGCAAACAGAATTCCATCGAGATAAACAAGGAAATATCGTAGCTGAGACAAAGGACAATCTACTGCTGTCAAGCAGAACGCACCATTCAATATTGGCGACGACAGTAAAAACTACCAACCACCCGACCTAAGTGAACTGAGGATAGCAACATAAGCTTTATAAAGCCGGTGGATATGATTGGTAAGTAAAATTGACCAACTCATAAGCAACGTTTGGTCGGATGAAAGTATGCCTAACGAATGGAACCTTAGCATTGTTTGCCCGATCCATAAAAAAAGAGACCCTCTGAACTCCGCCAAATGCAGAGAGATAGGTCTACTCAACATCGCCTATAAGATCCCATCTGACGTAATATGTGAACGCCTTAAACCGTTAACCAACAACCTGATCGGCCCTTATCAGTGTGGTTTTAGGCCAGGAAAGTCCACAATCGATCAAATTTTCACACTTCGGCAGATCCTGGAAAAAAACCCAAGAAGTCCAAATCGATACCCACCACCTATTTATCGATTTCAAAGCCGCATACGACAGCATTTATAGAGACTTACTATACAGAGCCATGTCTAGAATGGAGAATTCTCGGGGCGGAAACGACCTCACCGGCACATTCGATACCAAAAAAGGATTTAGACAAGGCGATGCGCTGTCATGTGACTTCTTCAACATGATTCTTGAGAGGATTGTGCAAAACTCCCGAGCCAACACCAAAGGCACAATCTTCCAAAAATCGATGCAACTACTAGTATACGCCGACGATATTGACATCATTGGTGGGACTCAAGGTGATGTCATTGCCAAGTTTTCTAGTATAGAGAAGGAAGCGGCAAAAATGGGTTTAGGACACATAACATCGACGAATTGGACAAAACATCACTATTGACAGATATAACTCTGAGGTAGTACTGGACTTAACTGGACTCTACCTCGGCTCAACTATTAACTTCTACAACAACAACACGTCCGAAATTGAACGAAGAAAAGGTATTACCAACAGCTGTTTCTTAGTGCTAAGGCAATTTAGTAGCAGAGCCGTAACTAGAACTACTAAGGAGATCTTATATAAGACCCTGAACATCCCAGTCCTGCTCTACGGCGCTGAAGCATGGACCTTATCAAAAGCGGATGAAGAAATCCTTTTTGCCCGGCCCATCCCATCGTATTTCCTTGATGGCAGTAATGTCTGCTTTGTAGCAGCTTAGGGCTTCCGCTAGTCGTTCGCCTGCACCTCTCCTGTTTAATGTTCTCACATTCCAGGTCCAGATACGAACGCCGTTGTCCTTTTTTCGTTTAGCAGGGTCGTCAACAGCAATATCAGTCCTTCCCGAGGCTATTGGTTGTAGTTAACCCAAAGCAAAACCCCCAACCTGGAGGGCCAGTTCCAATTTATTAGATACCCCTAGTACACGGGGCCAATATCCACTACGGAATTTAGCGCTGCCGTTGACCTTCCGGTTCATCCGCCACCATCTCTGTTCAAGGGGACTGACTTACCCTTGATATTCCTAGACATCCTGTTGTCCGAATATGTCGAAGCAGCTCATCTCACAGCAGCTCACCGGGTATTAATTCCGCGCCATTCTGATCAGGGTGATTAAAGTGTTGCTGTTTTACGCCATGTTATCAACACTCACACTTATCGTTTAGCAAGTCAAATCCGGTTGGATGAGACCAGTACCCGATGGTTACCACTTGGAGGTTAAAAATAAGCACATTTGATGTGTAGTCAGAGTTGCAACCACTGGACATTGCCAAGTTAAAGCAAATCAGAGTCTACCCTCGTTCTACAACACCCAACCACTGCCGTACGTAACCTTTCATCTGTTTGCTCACTGATTTTGCTTCTGCTTCAAACGAACAACTTCTCGAAAAGAACCCAAACCTATAAATATCGAATCACAATTCTGGATAATGCCTACAATAAGCAAGCTGGTTATATCGTTCAAAATTTGTTGGTGTTAAAACTGTAGATGTCTGTCTATTTTAGATTCTAGCTTTCCTGGCTTATAAGCTCATTCTTAGCATATAGCTAGTAGCAGAACTACAACTTTGGGATCTACGAAGACCGTCGTCAGTTGGCAACAAAAAAAGGTTTAGATAACACCACCCCATTGATATTGAAAAACAAAATTACAACTACAAACTAAACACTCACGCTCCCACCGTTATTTCCACTAATCAATTGTAACCCAGGTTTGCATTACGCTTTAAACATCAACAACGCCCCGTACTCCTCGCACAAACCGAAAGGTTAACAACTTCTCTTGCACGTGTTGTAGCTAATTACGAATTTTAACGGTTTTTCACGATTTTTTCAAAGCAACTGATGCCATAATTAGTAACAATTACAAGCTACAGGTACACCTCCCATATAGATATCATAAATACCACAACAACAACATAATCACTCAGGCCATCAAAATCCCTCTACAATGACTCAAAGCCATCATCTTTCATTTGACAGGCAGATCAGTGGAAAACAATTACACAGACATTCTCCAAACAGATATATCGGAGAAAAGCGTGTCAACGGCCAAAGATAAACGATCCCCGAGCCAAATCGAATGTCAAGCAATCACAAATACAAAAGAGTTGTGCTACGAACTGCAAATCCAAAACCATTACCAATGTTCAAATAAAAACCGCAGACTCCTAGCGAAAAGGTACAAAAAATGGCTAAATAGTCTGGCATTCATTCACCAAATGGCGGAGGAATTTCTGCGTCCACTGAGAAAGGCAAAAATGGTAATAAAACACCGAGGATCGTTGATCGTTGATGGGTGAGATCGTCGTGGTTTACCACTCGAAAGTCCCTTCTCCTTCGTCATCATCCCCGTTGTAGGTAACACTCCATTCATGAGGCATGCTCGTTCTTCGTTTACCTTCGGTTTTGAGGTCAGTAGTGTGCTGATGATGTGGCGCGGTACATTGCGGTCTATGACCGTTGATGATCATTGCAAGGTTTCGCTGCGCTACGTACACTGTTACCACCATGATAACCATCATCACATCCATCGACGTAGTAGTCGTGTAGCTGTATATATTGCAATTCGTGATCCGTAGGTGATGAAGTGGTCGCTATTCCATGCAATGTTGCGTTTTCTTTTTCGTTTTGCCATTATGCAGGTGTGCGATAGTCCAGTACCTGTTTTTTTTTTTTTTTTTTTGTAGAAAGACACTGCAAGGTGACTGCGTTGGTATCTACGAGTCTATCTTGCAGATATTTTCTCTCCTCTTTGGCGATGTTTCCTTTTATTTTGTTGTTGTTGTTTGTGGTGAGATTTGCTTTTTCGTACATTCTAACGGGAAGTTGAAAGTTAAGTTTGTACATCGAGTAGGTAATGGTATACTGGGTGTACACAGGTTCGTGTATCTAATGGTGGATCTGGCAAAGCGCAACAATTTGTTCGCCGTTTTGGCGTTACATGTAGAAGAAGGTAGAAAAATGCGTCGGCCTGTAGGTTGAAGTTAACATGAAGTGTGTAACAGCAGGTCTCTAGAGTATAATTACCATAATTAGAAAGATTTACAATCGCGCAAATATAATTTGAAGATAGTCACGCCAATTGGTAACCAAATGTCGGGTGCGGTAAATTGAGGAATATTTCAGGCACTCGAAATTGTGCCACTCGACAACTTGATTCTATCCTCGCGCGGTACGATTCAGGAAGTACGATGGATATGATCACATATTAGAATGCGACTTTGTTGTGGGCATTCGACTCACTGAAAGTCGGTTAATGATTGTTGGACTGTAATCCGCATCCGAGCAACGTTTTGCAACATCAGCCTTTCATGTATTCACTCCCCTTCCGATGAGACTGAAGACCCTATCAGAGGGACATTTTAGAATATATTAGACAGAACTTAAGGACCCTGTCCAGTATACGTTGTAAAATCGTACTTGGGGTCTTCAATGCAAAAATCTGTAAGGAAAACATCTTCAGCGGGTTAGTTGCAAAGCACACCCTCCATGAAACGACAATAGATAGTCAACCCAATCGAGGTATCCGTTCGGAACAGTTTTCGAAACGAAAGTCAGTTCTAATCGGAATTCGGGACTTAATTTTCTTTCGAGGTATCTGTTGCAGAATAAAATAGAAAAGCATACAATCGCGTTTGATTGATTCTGCAGTTATTCTTCGTCGGACAACTTCGGAGGAAATTCAACGCATAGCTGTCATAGAATTGTTGACTTAACGCATAACACCAATACGCGATTATGTGCACATTTTCTCGAAGATCTGTCCCAAAATCCTAATCGGAACTAGTACCTCGGCAGAAAATTCTCCGATTTCGAACATATAGGAGAAAATTTTCTTCCGATCGGATACCTCGATAGGGGTGAATGGCTTCCGATGATCTTATTTGTAGCAGCTTGTAATTACAATGATCAGCAAAACTAGGTTCCCTCTGCTTGGAATCCACAGGGCTACCTGGCGATCTCCGATCGAACCACAAACTAAATTTTCTCATAGACCATTTGACCATTTTCTTTTCGGAGTTTAATTCAGAGCTCGACTAACCAACAAGATCCAAAGATACCTCACGTTGGTCGCCTTTGTGAACCGGAAACAGACAGAGTCTACAAGATACAACTGAGACAGAGACTCCCTTTGTGCCCTCACCATCTACTAATATAAACACCCAGTGGATGCAGTACCAAAATATCATGAAAGAGGTAGCCGAATCCACCATAAGCTACCAGATACCCCGAAAAGACCACAGTGGTACCAAGTACCAAAAAGTAGTGACAAAAGAAGCACTTCAAGACGTTACAATACAAATCCTGGGCAACCAGGAGCCAGGCGAAGAAATGAGAAGAAATCCTGCGCAGGGGAAAAAAACGCACAGCCTCCTAGCTAGAGCAGATTCTTGCAACAAGAGAAAAACCCCTCCATTATACAAAAAAGACAAACAACTGGTAGCTGACTTTACGCAACGACAAAGGCAACGGAGAGGCAACGCTCCCTCCCAGTATTCAAGATGTTATAATAGTCCTCAAAAAATTTAAGAACACTAAGGCAGCCGGTTCTGATGGAATACCAGTAGAACTCTTCAAATACTGAGGTGTTGCCATAGAAGTGTACATCACCAAACAATGTACAATGTCTGGATGGATGAGAACATGCCCGATGACTGGAATATCAACTCCATATGTTCTACAATACCGAGGGATATTCCTGCCAAATGTCGAATAGACCCTATAAAACGTTTTGTGTGAACGTCTTAAGTCTTTCTGGCACAAACTTATCGGTGTACCAGTGTGGTTTAGGCAGATCAATCGTAGCTTTCAATTTTCAAACCAAGGGAAATCCTGGGCACATCCTCTTCGCATCTACTTGAGGCCGACTATGAAAGCATCCATCGCGTTGAGTACTATAGAGTGGTGACGGAATTCGGGATTCCATGAAAATTAATACAGGAAGGCGCACTAACTTTAACAAAGCTGTCCAGGTACTGGGATACGAAGACGATATTGGTATCAATGGTCGTTTCCATTGTGTTGTTTCAGAAGAATATCACATTATTGCTGAACATGCGAATCGCGTGTCGGGAAAATACAGTCGAAGCACAACCTTAGACAAAATGTCACATGTCCCTTCGTCGAATTTCGTCCTTTATGCGAAGAAGGCGGGCTTCATGTGTACATAGTACCAAGATGTGAATGTAGTACAAAGTTTAAAACGCGTAGACTACATTAGCTCGGCCATATCGGGCAAATGAACATTTATCAACCAGTGAAGAAAATCTTTGAATCTCTGCGACAAGAAAGACCGAAACTCTGGTTTGGGGATAAAGTGATTGCGGATGCCAGGGCACTTGACCTCAACGGATCGGGAGCCCATTAAAAGGCCATGAAGAACCTGCAACAACATGTGACAGAAGAGGCGCTGGAAGACCCGAGAACTGCCTTAGCAAAATCTCCATCAACATCATTTAGAAGAGGCGTTTAGGAGTTCTCATCGAAGAGACTGTAACAACACGTTACAGAAGTGGCGTCGGAAGACCCCGAACCTCTCGTTTAGCAATGGCCATTACACCATAGATATGGCCAAGCTTATCAGAGTTTTAACCCTCGTATCATAAAACAGAGATTCTCCTGTTGTAAGTTAAGGTCGGAGTGCCTCTCGACTAAAGAACACAATTGTTGGCAGTCCCTCAAGTTTGAAGGAACATAATGAAAATAACGAGTAATGATTTAAAAAATTGGATGGAAGTACATCGGCTATTTGAGTGATCGATGTATATATAGAGAGGTGTCACTCCAGGGGCCAAATTGCTTTCTGCCTGTTTACACACTTTAGAAAACTCACAATCACTACCTGTGTACACCCATAGCAGTTTGTGCGATTCCGCAACATGCTGTGAGTTTCAGTGTGCTAAATAAATAAATTTTGTCAGCCGGGTGAACTGAATTCATTTTCCTTACACCCTGCTGACCAATATTTTCGAATCGCCTATTCTTTTGCGCTGCCTTATTCAGAGCCGAATAGAGAGTGAACGACAACTGTCAAAAAAACTCAATTGCACGCTTGCGGAATCGGAACAAGACAGTGTACACATTTTTTCGCGTACACAGCAAACTTTAACGTCCCGGATTTCGGCCACAGGAATGATGTTCGACAAATACAAGGTCCGAACAGAATCGGGTTGAGATGAACAAGGAAAAATCGTTGATTCAACGGCAGCCCTCTATTAATGTGGTTTAGTATTTCGTTTATAGGAAGGAACTATACAGAGACAATTGCCATGGATGCAGGGTCACGATAGAGCTACTGCTTCATTGCTTCGCTTTTTAGTTAGGCAACTTTAAACAAGATAGGACAAACCATATCGACAAGTTGGACAGAACGTCACAATCTTTTTTTTTTATAATTTGCGCGCACTCAAGGGGTTATGAATACCCTTTATATACACAATGCGGGCGTTAAGGAAAATGGTGATAAAAAGAAAGGAGATACCGATGCACATTGGTTTTAAATGTCTGTAAGTTATAATGGAAAGGTTTGGTAGAGCATTCCATATTCGTGTTGTTCGGTTTATGAACGAATCATTGTATTTCAGCGTACGTCCGCAGATAGTCAAGAGGGTAAACTGATTTGCATTCATTGCGTAACGAGTATTGCGGCTGAATCGTTGAATGGGAGGAATGCAGCTGGCTATTTCATTTGAACATTGGTTGTTAAAATAGCGATAAAACAAGGGAAGGCAGGAGATATTTCGACGGTGTTCGAGCGAAACTAAGGAGTTCGCTATTCTTATGTCTCCTATAAGTTTTTTCGCACGAGTTTGAATCCTATCTAGTAGGTGCAATGTTGATTTTGGTGCACCTGACCAGACGTGGGCGTTGAATTCAAGTTTTGGGCGTATAAACGCTTTATATATTGTGGCCAGATCAGAGGGGGTGAAATATTTCTTACATCGATTTAGGAAACCTTTGCGTTTTAAGCGACTTCGAATATGTGGTCGTTCCAACGTAAGTCGTTACTAACACACATACCTAGCATGGAAAGTTTTTCGGTTTCTTCGATGTAAGTGCCATTCATGGATAATGGCTCTAGATTTTGGTTTCGCTTTAACGACAGAAGACAGCATTGTGTTTTGGAAGCATCGAATTCCACTCTGTTGGATAATCCCCATTGATAATCCTGTCAAGGTCGGAATTCAATGAGCTAAACATATTTTTGGCGTTTAGAGTCCACGTTCGAAGGTGAGGGACGAGGACCTGAAAACGAATATGAGAAGCTGAGGGTACTGTCATCAGCGAGGAATGAATTGGATTAGAAGTTGCAGACAGGAGATCATTTATAAAAATGAGAAAGAAAGTCGGAGGAGTTGCAGACTTGAAACCATCGAAAACAACTTGAATTGAACGTTTCGAAAGATAATGTCTAATCCATAGAAGATGTTTTTCGTCGATTCCAAATGCACGCATTTTCGACAAAAGGGCTTGATGCCAAACCCTGTCAAATGCCTTTGAAATATCAAGCGAAATAATCTTGCTTACCGCCACAAAGGTGGATTGATTGGTTCCACTTTTCGGTGAGATATGTCATCAAATCACCAGTAGACCTGTTGCTGCGAAAACCATACTGCCGGTCATAGAGAAGTTTTCGTGTTTCGAGATATTTCACAAGCCGACGATTTATCAGTGTTTCCATGACCTTGGAGAGAAGGGACGTAAGTGCAATTGGTCGGTAGTTGGAGAGAGAAGAAGATTCGCCTTTTTTGGTACAGGCTGTACAAATGCTGTTTTCCATCTACTCGGGAAGAGTCCTGATGAGTAGGATAGATAGAAAAGCTTACGCAGTGGTTTTGCTAGCGTAGAAGAACACCTCTTCAGAATGATGGGGGATATACTATCTGGACCAGCGGATTTGTGTATGTCCAGATCAAATCTACAAATATAACTTTGAGTTAGTAAAAGACTCGGCTGCGATATTAAATCTGACATTGATATCTCGTCAGAAATCTATCCACAGCAATAAACGAACTCCACAGCAATAAACAAAAACTGGTCAACAAAAACTCCGCATTGGTCGATTAGGATAGTTGGAACATGTAGAGGGAATTTTGTTTTCATTGAGATGTCGAAAACATCCAAAAGCTAAGTAAGCTGGTAGAAACGTCTTAGAAAACAATGAAGGCAGTGCAGTAACACCACGAAGACTTATATATTTCAACCACACGAAGCTTGTAAAACTGCCAAAAGCGTCATTGACAATATAGCACTGGTTCTGAGACGAGAAAACCACACAAGAGTGATTCAAAAAACCTACTCCTCACAAGGAATGCGTATTCCGACCATCATCGTAGGAGATAGCACTATCAGATCTGTGCCGCAGCGCGCTTAATACCATAATCATCCATAAGCAGAGATTTGCATTATGATATCAAGTGCATGCACAGACTTTTCTTTTAGGGCTAGTGGTGATGTTCGACATCACTAACAAATCTAATGTACTTGCGTAAAACTACTTCGATTCTATTTTGATTAAGTATGGCCTAAATCACTTCCTTGGGTATTCCAGATTGGGTAATCTGAAGCATGAAACCTCCAAATTTTAGTTGATATGTTTTCATGGATACATATAAAAAAAAACAAATAAATACAAATTTTTGGCGCAACAGGCTCGTTAGTACCCAGGGCCTAGCTTTCTCACAACCAGTCATGTGTGCGTGTGTACTTCTTGCATGATGGCGGGACCTCCTTGTTTTATGCCGACTCCGAACGGCTAAGTTGAGATAAGCTATTCTTGACAATTGATACTACTCGGACGATTTGTCAGATCATCACGAGAGGAGGGCCAGTGAAAAATCATTTAGGTGTTGCTACGGCTGGGAATCGAACCCAGACAGAGCGCGGCAGTTCATCGCACTAACCATCGCGCCACTGAGCCCTGCATACATATAATTCAAATTAAATCCTGGTCGGAAACCATATGTCTTATGTAATGTGATAACTGGTCAAAGGCTTTAGCGAAGTCAGTGCATCTTCAGTCAACTTCTTTCCTATTTTCAAATGTTAAAATATTAGTAACAGTCCAACAAAGCTGCAACTCCAAAAGTTTTCCCTGAACGCTGGATCAAAGGAAAAACAACCGAGATGTTTTGGCCATGTACAAGCACCCTCGCCACAAGAAAAACAGAAACATTGACAACAATCACACAGGGTCCACACGGTATAACATTTAAGACAGACCAGAGACAACTGTCAAGGTGTTCAAAGGCAGCTGTCATATTGTGTCCCAAACATCAGAGGCACCAACAGCAAAGACCTCATGAGCAATCTTAAAATAATTTACAGATGACACTTGAATGGAAATTCCTCACCCCAAAATCTGCACCCGAAATCAACAACACAGTTCGTGAAAATTTCGTTTTTTTACAGGTCATCCTCTCCTTCGTCCTCAAAGCTCACTGCTGTCCTTCCTTCCTACTGGTATTTGCTTTAGTCGCGGTCAATCAAACATAGGCATCCCGGACAAATGTTTGATTGACAGAAAATATATGTCCAGGGTTGACGTGGCTACGAAAAAGCCGGTGGGCAGAAATAATAGTGAATTCGCAGTAGGCTAAGGAGCAGTTAGCTTACTAAATGTAAATGTATGTGTGAATGGGAAACGGGATCGATTCTGGACAACAGAATCGTTTTAACAAAGAAATTCCACTTCTTGGATATCGATCAAATCAGTTAGACGTGCGTTTTTTTTGTAGCGTGGAAAAAGTTTGATTTTTTTGGTTTTGAGGAAAATCCTTTCGTGAGAAAAAGAAATAAGAGAAGCGGATAATAAACTATCAAGAAAGGGGACAAGAAACGAGCAACAATAGCATAGGATAAACAGAAGATCGGAGGAAATAGGAGAAGAGAACAAAACACCCTATGCCATCTACAAAAAGTGAGCGTGACATTGTAACATACCGCTTATGAAAATCTTTTATAGTTCGACAAAAAATAACGTTTTTATATTGAAAATATATTTTACAAATAGTTTCTATTTTTGGCCCCAAACAGTGAGCGTGGGTATAAATGATGTAAGGACGAAGTACATCTTACATTATTTTCGAAGTATTTGCATCAAAAATTTTTATTTTTTTTTTATTTAAAGAAAATCGAAAATCGATTTTTAATAACACGCCCACAAAAAGTAGGCGTTGAATAAAACTTATAAAATAATGATATGAAGATTTATAAAATTATTAAGTTATTCAGACACTTTTTCAAAATGCTTCACAGTTTGGCCAAAAACTAGGTTTTACTGAAAAATGGGCGTGGCAGTGGGCGGATTTTGAAAATTTTTACACTTGTTCTGTTTCGTCGGAAAGAGCGAGTCTATATATACTAAATTTCATCACTCTATCTCAAAATTTAAGGCCCAAAAATCGCTGAACTTACAAAATTATTTTTCTATGTTCCAAACTTTATGTCAAAACTGATATACCCCTATGGGATAGAGTAATAAAAATAAGTAGAGTTTTGTTTCGCCACCGAAAAATCCCGAGAAAATATGGGGCAAATGACCCCATTTCAATTATTATACCCTATCCCGTAAGGGTATATTAGTTTTGACATTTGAAACATAGAGAAATAATGTCGATAGATATACCTCAATGTATATGAATCGATTCAGAATCGCTAATTGAGTCGATTAAGCCATGTCTGTCTGTCCGCCCGTCAATGTGTCACCGATTTTTGGCCTAAAATTTTGAGCTAGAGTGTTGAAATTTGGTATATAGACTCTCTGGCCGACGAAGGAGAACAAGTGTAAACATTTTTAAAATCCGCCCACTGCAACGCTTCCTTTTTAGAAAAACGTACTTTTGAGCCAAACCGTAAGGAATTTTAATGAAGTGTTTAAGCAACATGTTTAGAGAATTACAATATCTACATTTCGTTTTTATAAAGTTTTTTGCCACGCCCACTTTTTGGGGGCGTTTTATATATATAAAAAAACGGTTTTTGGTACATTTTTAAAATATTTGAAAAAAACTTTCAATGCAAGATCATTTATTATGATAATATGAACATTTCATCTCTAGATCATTTTAACCCACGCCCACTTTTTGGGTGCATTTTACAACCCTTCCCCAAGGCATGTGCAATAGAAAAACGTCGTTATTTGTCGAACCATAAAAGATTTTTATAAACTGTCTGAACAATATGTTGGGAAAACGTCATTTTCTATCTTTTATCGCCATAAAGCCCACATTTCGGGGATATTTTAAGGATGGGATGGGATAGGGTATTCAACGATCCGCATATCGGATTGTAGTCTGTTAGTAGAAAATTTATTTAATGACCATCTTTGTGGTTCGCCATTTTGGTACATTTGGGTGCAAAAGGAAATGAAATTCGTTAGAATGAAAATTCAACTGGGCACGCCATTTCGATTTTATATATAAAGATATCGATTCCATGGCTACTCTGTTCCGCCCAAACAATACTTCAGATTTGGGGTTTCATCAATTTGTTTCGAGATGTCTACTCCCCTTCTAACCATCCATTGAATGTTTCGATCATTTCTGTTCCAAGATCATTGTCATGCAGACCACAAGTGAACGCTTTTCAAGGATTCATTGTTGCTAAGAATAATATGAATCTATTAGCAACTGTATGCTGCCGTAATTAGTTGTCCCTTTGTATGATTGGTGATTTGCAATTTTATTTTATGAAAGCCAGTTGTAGCTAGTCCCACCTAGCTACTAAAAATGACCTTAATGGGTTGCCTCACAAGTGCAATTTAATTTAACGCTATACGTCATAAGAACACCACAGGTTCCAAAGAATTGATTCCACAGAGAAGAGTATTCTTGAGGGCTGGGTCTTTCCAATGGGAAAACTAAAGCTCACTAACGGCCCCTTTGTGACCCCAAAACAAGATGTGTACATTCATTTAAATTTTCATGTTAAATCTCAATAGATTCAATCACACATGTTTCCCGGATGAAGGGCCACATAAAAAGATACATACTCCGCAGATACAATCAAAGCCAACACCCCCTATAGAGCAAGACTTGCTCCGAGGTCGCATACTTCTGCCACAACCTACAATACCAAATCCGGCCTTGATGCATGATGTACGCCTAATACATTGTTGCACCCAACGAGACCTCTGCATGCCGAGTAATTACAGACCACAAGAACTGCTCCTTAATTTGCAACGTCTATTCGTCTATTTTGGTTTTTAATTTGATAGCCCGACGAAGATTGCACCGCTCAGTTGGGTTGGCTAGCAATGATTGCAATGCAATGTGGTTAGATACTCTTCATTTGCAGCGAGACGCAATCTGCTGATGATGCACACGATTACACCGCAGAGATAAGCGCTGATTCGATGAGGCAGATATCCGTTTTGCGGGCTGCATATATGATGAAGCGCCGCATTGCATGGTTTTGCATTTCATACACCACCAGTGAAAGTCTTCTCTCTGATTGCGGTTATTAAGTGTAATTGCCTACGGCCCAATCAGTGGAATCGGTGGTACCGGTAAATCCTAACAGGGTTTCAAAGTTTCCGAGTTTCTATGTGTACTTTCCGCATGCTAATTATAGGATGTTGCATGTGAGTGTGGCAGTTAACAAATTGCTGATTTATGGGGTGATACTAGTTAGATAGAGTGGTTTGCAACATAGGTGGTAATTGTTAAGTCAATGGAGGTAATTAAATTCAAGAAGGTCGTCAGAGTGTACAGAAGTATGACAGATGATCTGATTTATATTAATGGCGACTATGGTAACTATGACACAAATTTGACAGCCGACTTCGGCCATTTTTAATAGCAAGTTGATCTCACTATTTTACTATGGATTGCTACTTTTTAAATACGTATCCCAATGGTAAAAACGTATTATGAGCGAAACGATTCGAGCATATACGATTTTTTATATCCTATCCCATATAGGGGTATATAAGTTTTGATACACAGTTTGTAACATAAAGAAATAATTTAGCTACAGAAAGTACAATCCTTCCGGTTAATAATGGAAAATAATTTCATTCAAATGCCTCGGCTGGCCATGCAGTAGCCTACACGATCGGTCCAATTTTTAAGCACATTATCGATTGTGTGCAGCTGTATTTCACCAATGGCTTCAAATCGCAGCTCCGAGGTGGCAAAATGACATCAGCTCTGCGGCTGATAATGCCATCTTCAAAAACAGGGCGCAAAACATCGAGTGTAGCTTCGGCTGTGTGGCACGTAGCGCCGTCCTGGAAGAAAAATGGTCTTATTATGCCTCTGGACCAAAATCCGCACCAAACAGTGACTCGTTTTGGGTGTATCGGCTTTTCAATGTATGCGTGCGGGTTTTCTGTGTCCCAAATGCGACAATTTTGCTTGTTTACATACCCGCCAAGATCAAAATGAGCTTCGTCTGAAAAGATGATTTTTTTGGCAAATCGCGGCCCACTTAGCGAAGCGAAAACGCATTGGATGGTCAGTTGGCTTCAACTCCTGAACCAGTTGGACTTTGTATGGCGTCATACCAAGGTCTTTATGCAAAAATCATCTCAGTGATGTCTCCGAAATGTTCAATTGTTGAGAACGACGGTGAATTGATGTTGATAGCGCTTCACGCACACTTTCTGCCACAGCAGCAATATTCTCGGGTGTACGCACTGTTTTTGGCTTTTCACGCTTTGGTTTATCGATGAGGATGCCAGTTTCTTTCACTTTTTTCTCTTCTTCCAAAATCCGTACGCAATTTTCGCACACATTCTGCAACATTACCATGATTTTCAAAGTAATGTCGCAATATTTCCCAGCGTTATTCAAGCGTATTCGTTCAGCGGAAGGATATAACCAATTATCTGTCAAATCAAACATGAGCTAAGTGTTACCATTCACGAAATAAGCACTAGTTTAAAAAAAAAAACCTTAGATGGCGGACCCGTTATATGGATCGACTCAGAATCGCTAGCGATTAAGCCATGTCTGTCTGTCCTTCCGTCCGTCCTTCCGTCTGTACGTAATTTGTAAGGCCTTACATTTTGAACTATGAGAATAAAATTTGGTATATAGGATCCTTATCCGTGCCTACAGAACAAGTGAAAACATTTTAAAAATCCGCCCACTGCCACGACCCCTTTTAAGAAAAAAATTAGTTTTTGTCCAAACCGTAAGGAATTTTGAAAAAGTTTATGAACAACATATTTAGATAATCTTAATATACATATAAAGTTTTCTGCCACGTCCACTTTTTGGGGGCGTTTTCAGTTAAAAACTTTTTCCGGTCAAATTTTAAAATTATCGAAAAAAAATGTCGATGCAGAATCATTGGTAATATTAATATGCACATTTCGTCTATAGACCATTGTAACCCACGCCCATTTTTTGGGGGCGTTTTTATATAAAAACCATTTTATATACTACCCCATAACATATGCAGGAGAAAAACCTTGTTTTTTGTAGAACCGTAGTTTTTTATAAATAGTCTGAACAATTTGTTGTCACAACGTCATTTTCTATATTTAATCCACATCGTGTTGTTTTAAGCCATGTCCACTTTTTGGGGATTTTAGTTTTACAGATAGGATGGGATAGGGTATTCAACGATTCACACAGCGGATTGTAGCCTTCCCATATGTCTTAGAGTTCGAATCCTTCCCTAAGCACTATTTAGCGATTTTATGATAAACTTCAAGAAAAGTGATTCATTGGCTTAGCATGTAGTTTCAGAACTTTAAGAAGCATATTTGATCAAAAATATTGATGCGGTAGCAACAATTATGACCGAGAACCATAACGTCTCATTTTTCGTTTCGGTTCTGGCAATTTTGCGAAATGGCTTGTTCAAGTAGTTTTTAAGCCTAACTTTGATTGCAAGAGTCGGACAATCGTAGATTAGGCTAAAAATCAATAGCAATTTAGTGCATGAAATCATCTCCAGCCTCGATTCGAATTTTGGCTGACAAATAAAATTTTCGATCTTGTGGCAATAAAAATCCAAAGGAGGTTTTGCCAACACCTCAACAACAACCAGTTGAACGTCATAAATAGTCGTATTTTTTGCTCTACCGTAATATGTGAACCCTTGAAACCCTTTATCAACAACCTGATCGCCTCTTACCAGTGTGGTTTTAGACCAGGAAAGTCCAGATCCTGGAAAAAAGGCCATGCAGTCCAAATCGGTAGGTACCCGCCACCTATTCATCGATTTCAAAACCGCATACGTCAGCATTTATAAAAACGACCTACACAGAGCTAATTCTTGTTTCGGTATACCGCCCAAAATCGTCCGTCGGTGTTACTCCATCAGAGTTGGAAACGACCTCACCGACACATTCGATACCAAAAAGGGATTTAGGCAAGGCGATGCATTGTCAAGTGACTTCTTCAATCTGACTCTTGATAGGATTGTGCAAATCTCCCGAGCCAACACCAGATTCACAACCGATATTGCCCTCATTTGTGGGACTCGACGTGATGCCATATCCACGTTTGCTGGTACAGAGAAGGAAGCCCCAAAAATGGATTTAGCAGTAAATGAGGGTAAGACCAAGTATATGCTGTCAACACATAAGGACACAACACCGATTAATTGAAAACGTCACCCATAACAGATATAATTTTGAGGTAGTACGTGACTTTGTCTAACTTAAACAAAATAATCTAAAATGTGGTAAGCGCACTTGGTGCAATCATGAGGAAAGGGGAGATATAAAGACAGGTAAAATGTGTTTGACTGTAATTGCAATTTCTGTGCAAAAAAAAGTCCAAACAGTTATTTCGCGATTCATGTCGTGTGGAACAACCCAAAATAATTAGTTTGATTTTTTTGAGGAAGAATACAAAAAAAGTGCATCAGATGACAACTTTGACGCACATGTGTTGAATAAGGGAGTAGGTATTATAGTACTTTTCCACCGAGTCGAAATGCGTCATTTCACCGAAACCGAAATTCGTGATTTCAGCCGAAATGGGAAGCATTCTGCAATTCAATTTCACATTCTGAAATTCGGCATTCCACTGAAATGCTATTTCAAATGACGTCCAACCGAGTTATGTCAAAGCAAACATTACTTTTTTACCCTACAAAAACAATAGGGTTAGGGGTATTCATGTAACGTCGGAAAGTCGTCTTAAGCGTTGTAAACGTGGGAAATTTTTTCCAACAATATCGAAATTTTCTCACAGGAATTGGGTGCGTAAACTGCGATGGTAAACGTTGTCAATTTTTGAAATCCTATTTTGACATTTAATCAGTCACTTTCGCATATCAAACGTATGCGCTAACTGAAAAAAAATCGAGAACGGTGTTCTCTATCTCTTTCCGCTCTCTATTTTTTTTTTCATTTTAGCGCATACTTTTGATATGCGAAAGTGACTGATTAAATGTCAAAATAGGATTTCAAAATTCTATCAATAATTAAATTACTAAAATGAGACTGAATTCAGTGGATTACCGAATTATTTAGTGGTGCAGTTTTAGGGCCTTTCATAAAACTTCGTCGTAAATTTACAATCTTTCGCACGTAATAGAATTATGACGTTGCATGAATACCCTTATTTTTTTCCCTAGAATGTCAAATTGCTGTGTAATTTGTTTTAGAAAAATCGTTCAGAAAACAAATTTGAATTTATCAAAAAAATGCATAAACTGTAATAATTAGGTAATGAATAATCTTCTGATGTCCTATTGTTTTTTCTATGCAAAAAGCTTCTGCAAATGTCATAGGTATCTTCGGAATAACAACACATGCAATTCTTGAAAATGGACCAGATTTGCACTGGGTTCCTGCAAAGATTATGAATCCTATACAGATGACGCACTCCATATGAGAAAAATTGTTCTATGGCGGGTAGTGCTGGCACAGCCCGCCATATGTTTTTGTTCTTGTTTTTCATGTGTTTTCATGCACACCGCCCGCCTCTACCATGAAGCTACTGAGCAGAAGTTTCTGTTTTTTGTTCTCAATGCGTCATCTGAATAGAATTCATAATCTTTAATTCCTGGTATTTGCTTTATTGATTCCATACAAAATAATAACAAATACAATTTTTTAGGTGTAACACGAACGTTCAAATTGACTTACCAATTTAATTTGATCAAATAACTTCTGAGCCAAAGACATCTTTTTGTCGAATAAACCCAATAAGATAACACACGGACAACGGGACAACCCCTTTTTCGTTTCGCGAACTAGACAAAAACAATAAATACCGACGACCGAATGAACAAAAAAACAACTATTCGCGCACAAAACACTCACTTTTTTACCGAACACACGAAAATGCAATTATTCTTATTTTGCATTGTTCTCATCTCACTTGACACCAAAACGAATTAGAATTCGCGAAAAAAAGAACCTTCTCGAATGGGTTCTCAAAAAAACCGTAAGCACCACACCTAAATTGCACAAATTTTCTAAGGCGAAAAAACGTACTTTCCCGACATAAATCATACAAAAGTGCACTTGAATTTAAGCATTCACTTGCTATTTCATTAAATAATTTCCATTTTTTGACGGAAATATGTGAAATTTGCAGTATTTTCTTATTTTTTCCCGGACTAAAAGATCGCGAAAACAACCGAACTAACCGAGCAAAAACATATCATAGAATGCATTTCAGGGTTGCCGGGTGCGATTTTAAAGAGTATCATAAATAGGATTTTTGTTAGTACTATTTTAATACGGAGAGTATCAGAGCCGTTGACTTATTATAAATGGACTGCTACAGAAATGTCATTTTCATACGCTTCTGCTAGAAAATATGGTTGAAAAAAAGCACAGGCGCCACTGCTTCACAGCGGATTAGCAAAGAAAGAAATGCCGCCGTCAAGCTTTAGCTCGCGCTAAATTTTATCTACTACTCCACTTGTTTTCTACAATCCAAAGATAACTGCTCGCTAAATTCGTACACGGCATATAGATGAGTCAGGGAAATGTCATACATTCGCAGATATCAGTAAATGTCAGATAATCTCAGTCGCGTCACCAAATTTTTTTTACCATTTGAGGCAAAATAAAATTCTTCCATCAAATATTCTTCTTCATTTTCTTCAATTTTGTTTTTATTTTGTATTAAAATTTCGCCGATTTAAATGCCTCGCACATTGATAGGTCAGTTCCTGTACTTTTTCAGTAAAAATTAGTAAATTCTCAAATTTCTTGGAGTAGGGGTAGATTATCTCAGAAAGAGACAAAATTACCAAAAAGTACGGGAACGCGTATAAGTAAAAATCAGTATAATTATATATTTTGTATGCCTTTTAAAGAACAAATGACACAAATAACCTGTCAAAACAAGCGAGTTGTCACTTTTAGATACCAACTGACAGTTTACTGATTTTTACTAACAGACTTTCTGCAGTACATTTTTTTACAAATTTTTATGGAGGGGTAGTTTTTTGCCTTCTCGTGAGCTGTCTCTTTTACTTATTTTTGCGTAAGGGAACGTCAATAAGTAAAAATCAGTAAGAATCAGTAAATATTCGGCCCTAGCGAGGTATCCGTCGGAGCGGAAAATTCTCCGATTTTGTACGATTCCGATGATTTTTGCTTCGAGGTATTCTTCCGAAAAGCTGTTCGGAATATTTCTCCGACATTTCGTAACGCATACCAGCGAATTGCGTTGAAGTACGTTCAGGAGCATTTTTTGTTCAATTTTTGACAGCTAAGTGCAATTCTTTTTCCGATTTCCTCCGACACAAATTCGTCGCGGAATTTGTTTACGAAGTGAAGTGGAGTAATAGAAAAATGTATGTAATTATATAAAACTATTTATTTAAGTAAATTTCGTACTAATCGTTTGAATTTGTGTTTCCAGGGCGAGCTCAATGGAAAAAACCACCCCTAAACAGCACGAGCTTCGTCGTCGCATTTGTGTAGTATTTCTCTCCGATGGCAAATACCTCGAATGGAATTTGAATCTCCGACGAATTATGCGTTGCGGAAAATTTTCCGCTCCGACGAATACCTCGCTAGGGCAGATTATTTTGTACGGGAAGAGACCTAATATGTGGAGACCTGTCATCCTCCGTGTATAAAACTTTTCGTATAACACACAATACTGTTAAACCCTACCTACATTTTGTGTGTCACATCTTAATGAAGTTAACAGCCCGATTCTACCCTTTGTGAGGAATCAAAAGTCACAAGCTCTTGTGACTATTCTTTGTGAGGATTATTGTGATTCGATAACATTTGTCGAATTCTCCGATAATCCTCACAAGAAAGGTCACAACGAAACTCACCACAGCAAAGGTGAATATATAAGCAACGTTTCTGCAAATAGTGGCTTGGCTGAGAGGTATTGTGTAATTATTTCCTATACACTTCTGATAAGAGCCAAGTGCAAGGAAATACAGCAGTGAAATAAACTATTTAAAACGAATTTAATAGAACTGCAATGAGAAGGCAAGGAAGATGGTTAATTGTCATGAGGCTTCAAGCTCTGCATGAAATCCCTGCACAATGTTTTTGGAAATCGAAAAACTTTACAAACGTGCTGTTCTGTAAAGCTATTGGGTCATTGGTACGTCTCAAGGTTCTTAAAACCCATCTTCGCTGCAATCTTATCAATATTATTAGTTTGTTACAAATGGTGTGCTTTTGTAAAATTCTAACTTTTCATTTATGGAGGAAACTTCGTCAATAATAAGCGCCATATTAATTTCAACTTTCATTTTTACACTATGTACTCATCAATCAAAATATCAAATCTCAAATAATTTGCTAGTTGTGACCTGCTCTGAAGGATATCACAATTTCGATTGTTGTCGTGACTCTCACAAGTTGTGACTGTGGGGGAGAATACGAAAAAGTCACAAAATCAATTTCACCTCTTCTTGTGACTTGTGAGGATACTCTTTATCAGAGATCAGAGATCGTTACTTGATCTCTGCTCTTTATTAGAAAATTGTGCAATAGTACTTTTTATGTGATACTTTTGATAATCGGACAACGACAACACTTAAAGTGTCATGTTTTGCGCCAAGACCCAAGAGTACAGCAGAGCACCTGCCAGAGCTAAAGAAGTATTTCCTTAGTTCCTTCATCTCTGGCACCTGCGATAAAAACTAAATATGTACAAACATGTACAAAATTACAAATCGTTAAATTTCACTTCATAGCATCCGTTGGTTGCACAAGTGCTCCGAAAAAGTAACAAGAAAGTCTGAAAGCATCGACGAAAACCGTGGGCAATAGTAAGTCGATTATTTAGGGGTGTATACATAGGCACCTTATGAGGCACCTTACGCACAACAGCGAGAAAGAGCCTCACCACCCATGTTTTCCCATCTTATCATTAAGAAGGTATGTACCTACCACTAACCACAGATATGATTTCTGCTACCACATGACACTCAGCGGAACCTTCAACATAAACTTCCCAGTCCAAAATATCAACTTTCCACATCCCTTTTGTTTGTTATCCCTGTTTACGGTCAGAATTTCCAACTTGAATTAAGATTTTAATTCAACACAATACCTAGACCCTTCCATCTTATTAGGGCTTTGTAGCTATTCGAAGACTAACATTCCGAGCCTCGGTAGTTCTTTTAAATGAACAGTGAGTTTGTCGGATATATTTCTCACCACACACTTAAGTGGGTTGAACCAGGGCCTCAACCGACATGCCTTTCCAATTAGACGAGTGCTTGGATAACAGTCTGTTGCTCACTTCAATTTGGTTGTGGTCGGTTTCTACTTGTACTCGTCAATTAAGGCAGTTTCCTCTTTATCGTCAACGTCTGCCAGGAAATCGAAGATTCTGTGGGAAGGATTATTAAAGGCCGATCAGAATGCGTTTCTGTAGCTGAGTGAAAAGTTCAAAACAGGGCAACCCGTAAGCGCTTACACAATGTGTATCTTCGTGAATCTGTAGCTTGAAGTTGAATAGAGGGCAACTTCATGCAAGAAATGTATCTCTCTTTTGACAGCGATGCAAGATACTAGCTACAGATATGCATTCTGAGCAGGCCTTTAGTGTCTAAAGGTGTTTGCAATCTTAAACGTCCAATGGGGAATATATGCTGTCAACAATTAAGGTCTTGTCATCGTGCATTCGAACGCCGTTTAATTGTATATTCCACATCGCTTCTTTCGAAGAATTTAAGAGCAGCAATCCTGCAGCATGACTAACTTAATGAGACCAGAGTTGGCTCGAACACAGCGAGATTTTTACTCCCTGGGGATTCTTTCCAGGAATTCAAGAACAGTGCAAACAAACATCTGCAGGTGTCTCGGGGCTCTGCTTCAGCGTTATAGAAGTGTAATGTTGGGAATCCTGCAACATGCTAGAGTCTTCTCCATCGTTCATTCGAACACTGGCGCTTCTTTCGATGAAGTTAAGAGCAGTGTGGATAAACATCTGCAGGCGTCTTGGGGCGCTGTTTTGCGTTCAAAGTTTGCGTCATATAAACGAAGCGTTAACAGTATTCCCAATCCTGTGACTTGATCTACTTTATCGAGTAAATCGGTCACAAGAACACCAAAGGAATTTACCGATATCGTCTGCTCTTCTTCTTCACATCCAAATTGTATAAGACGTGTAGAATGATGAAGATTAGTTATTTACCACACTACACGAAATTTACTAAATTTACTAGACGTAGTAGCATCCACTTCGGTATTGAGCACTTCCGTCGATCTCTCGGCTCATCCGTCACCATCTCTTTTCAATAGATTTGACTAATTCTGGGATATTCTACATAAACTGTTGTCCGAACATATCAGACCATCTCACGTAGTTAATTTAGTCTCCGCTAACTGATAATATATAGGTACGCCACAGTTGACTCCATCTTGGAAATTCTTCGACTGTCGCCTGAGAGAAGGAAGAAGTAAAAGGAAACGATCCCCCTCACTCTCCTCTGTCAACAAGATCGACACTCAAGCCTTGCACGAACTAATTTATTTAACTTACAACACGAATAACTGCCTAAGAAGCTAAACTTGCCACTGGTTAGTTGAATAAAAATGGTAAGTTTGTGCAAATGGCCCTAAGGGGAACAACCCAATCTACCGCTTAGGTATAGTCCGTACCAAATCAGTTGGCCAACGGTCGATTGCGCAGAGAGAGGATTTAAGAGAAATTTAAGATATTTTGAAATACATACAAGAGACCTGCGTAGTAGAATGGCCAACTGATTTGGTACGGACTATACATCCCGTATTCGCCACAAGACTGCTGTGAGTAGTAGTTGGTAGTCACCAGATAGATGAAAACGCTTGCATAGGGTTATTTTTAGAGGCCTAGAACATTTTTTTTAAAAGATAAAATAACAAATTCAATGGAATGACCAGAATCTTGGCTTTTTTAGCTCACAAATTTCATGACATTCAATGTTTAAAAATAATTTCTGGCATATGGCCTCCGCGACTGTGCCTTAAAAACGCCAATTTTGCACCACTTCGAGCATGCCCGGTCTTATTTCGTCAAAAGTACGTCGAATGTTGGATTCTAAGTGATCAATCGATGCTGGTTTATCTGCATAGACTAGAGATTTGAAGTACCCACACAAAAAAGTATTCCAAAGGTGTTAAATCGCACGAACGAGGTGGCCAATTCACAGGTCAATTTCTTGAGATGATTAGGTCACCAAACGTTTGGATTAACAAAGTCAGGGTTGCACGCGCTGTATGGCATGTTGCGCCGTCTTGTTGGAACCGTTTCTCATCCAAATAATATCCAATGACATGAAGAATAAAAAAATCAGGAATCATTTGCCTGTAGCCTTTGCGCCATTCACGGTAATGTTAGCACCGGTTTCGGATTTAAAGACAAATGGACCGATGACGCCATGTAAACCACACCAAACAGTGATTTTTTCGCAATGTAATGTGGTCTCAAGAGACTCACGAGGATTGTGCTCACTCCAGAAACGACAATTCAGTTTGTTCACATACCCATCAAGCCAGCAATGAGCTTCATAGCTGAAGATGACTCGACGACGAAAATCTGGTTCAACTTCCAGTTGAAACGACGTAATTGTTGCTCCGCTGGCTTTAATGCTTGCTCCAGTTGGATCTTATATGGATGTAGGCGAAGATCTTTCCTCAAAATTTTCCAAGTAGTGGACGGGCAGATACCGAGTTGCAGGGAAAGGTGTCGGATCGATAAATTCGGGTAGTCTGTCACACTCACTTCTACAGCGGCGATGGCTTCTTCTGTGCACACTGTATCGGCTCGATTTGGATGAATATTATCAAAAAGAGTAAACGTGATCATGAATCGGAATGGAATAGCTTGCTCTGTTCAGTAATTCCGCGTAACTATAATATAATGAGATCAGAAGTGATTGAGCTCCATCTTCTCACTCTTTTCCCAGTCCCAATCTCTAACGTAAACGTACTATTTGAAAAGCAGAATCAATCAAACTTCAGCCATTTTAGTCGTTCAATCGACCACCTCAAGCTCCCAAACGTCAACGCCTGGATTACCCGCGATACCTAATTGCAAAACAACTCGACTAAAATTGTACAAAATTGTAGATTTTATTTTCTCTTTTACTTTCGCTTTAGTTTCACCATTTGATCACAAAAGTCCTTCTTCTTCTTAAATATATTTTAACAGTTATATATTATTATCTTCACGAAAAACAAAATGTCGCTTCTTATTGTGTATCTACATACTTTAATTAAGTACTACAAATAAAATTAATAAAAAAAATATACAATTGCTTCGCCCTAAGTACTCTATATCCGACTCCCAAACTCAACGGTATAACAATTTACAATCAGGCACTTGTTTCAACTCTTATCTGATAAGGTTTTGGATAACATAAACATTTTGAAGTCCATTTTCGTCACTCGGCTGGACAAAGAGTTAGTTTTCGATTCGTAGGTAGGTTAGTTGCCATTGCTAGTTGTTGAAGTTGGTGTCTTAATCACGCTATCCGGCATGCATTTGCATAGATGACAGCGTCATGCAAGGTGGGGAATATTTCGAAGGGACCTTCTCCTAGCGCCATGCCGTGCACAATTGTACTGTAGACACGATCCGATGGCGCTGCGATGAATATTCTCGCTCCAAGGATACACATTTCCTTTTTGATATCGTTGAGTGTTCGACACCCGGCAATATCAATATGGGCGAGAGATGAAAAGTCCAGAATGAGGACACGGAATGAATTCAGGCCGTTGGTGTCGCCATTCACTGAGGCGGAGATAAGGGAAGCTCTACGAATTTTTTGACAGTCAACATTGATGGCTTCGTACATGGACTTTTTATAAAAGTTCCTTGTTGCGAAATTCAGCGACCCGGCGTAACGGAAGATCTTTGTTTCGGGCACTTCCACGGCGTTGTTGTGATGACGAATATCGACATAGACACCGTCACTGCCGGAAATTGTTCCTAGAAGTGAACTGTAGGGTTTGAGACCTTTCACATAGAGTGTCATCAAGGAGGTACAGATTCCGATGAGGAGACTGAAAAGAAAGGAAAAATAAACAATATATGCAGGACAATTCAAGTATGTTATGTCCGATCACGAGAGGATCAATAAGTCAGAAAATGAGCATGTTATGGGTTAAGACTGGTTAAGATGGTGTCCAACGCGATTTCACCGACTAAGGGGATGATTGTGTAAAAGTCAAAGACAGGTATACAAGGCGCCAGCAGACTTCTGTCTTGATGAACAAGGAAATATCGTTTTTGAGACAAAGTCGATGCTGGAGATATGGAAGAAACTCTTCTGCAGACTGTTAAACGGCAATGACAAACAATATCCCGCTGTCAGGCAGAACGAACTTTCAATACTGGCGACAAAAGCGAAAACTACCAACCACCCGACCTAAGTGAAGTGAGTATAGCAATATCTAAACATAAGCTTAACAAGGCTGCTGGAAATCGCGGCCTAAAGCCGGCGAAGATGACATTGTAAGTAACTTTCACCACTATGCATGAAGAATGGAACCTCAGTATCGTTTGCCCGATGCACAACAAAGGAGACCCTCTGAACTTCGCCAACTACAGAGGCATAAGTCTCCTCAACATCGCCTACAAGATTCTATCTTCCGTAATATGTGACCGCTTGAAACCGTTTACCAACAACCTGATCGGCCATTATCAGTGTGGTTTTAGGTCAACTGATCAAATCTCCACACTTGGGCAGGGGGTGGGAAAAACTCAAGAAGTCCAAATAGGTACCAACGGTTTATAGAGCCTATACTAGCCATGACTAGCATTTTTATACCGCCCAAACTCCTCCGTATGTGCAGGATTACAATGGAGAACCCTCGCTGCTCAAATAGGGTAGGAAACGACCACACCGACACATTCGATACCAAAAAAGAATTTAGGAATGGCGATGCACTGTCATATGACTACTTTAATCTGATTCTTGAGAGGATTGTGGGAAAACTCGTAAGCCAACACCAGAGGCACAATCTTCCATAAATCGGTACAACGCCGACGAAATTGACATAATTTGTCGTACTCAACGTGAGTTCATAGCCACGTTTGCTAGTATAGAGAAGGAAGCGCCAAAAATGGGTTTAGCAGTGAATGTGGGTAAGACTAAGTTTATGCTGTCAACACGAAAGGACACACAACATCGACGAGTTGGACATAGCGTCACCATTGACAGATATAACTTTGAGGTAGTACGGGACTTTGTCTACCTCGGCTCTGCTATTAACTCCCACAACAACATCTCCTCAGAAATGAAGCTGTTTCTTCGGGCTAAGAAGTCAATTCTGTAGTAAAGCCCTCACTCGAACTACTAAGGAGATCCCATATAAGACCCTGATCATCCCAGTCTTGCTTTACAGCTCTGAAACATGAAAAATGAATGAAGGAATGCTTGGTCGTTTTGAGGGAAAAATTCTTTGAAAAAATCTTCGTTCCCGTTTGCGTTGACGTACTATGGAGAAGAAGATTTAAACAAGAACTATACGAGCTTTACAACATTGTCCTTATTGGACGTTGAAGATGACTAGGACATCTAGAGCTAATGGACATTTATACTCCGGCAGGCAGTCTTCGATTCCTAGCGAGACTCGGTACTTGGACGCAGTAGAGGAAGACCTTGCCTTAAGTGAAGCGTAAAGTAGAAACCGACCTCCTGATACTTAAACTGCGCAACTGGAGTCAGTTCACTAATGACTGGGCTCATTGGAGAGGCATGTTGAAGGTCAGGTTCATTCTAGCTTGATAATCTAACGACTGACAAAGTCATCGACTATTACCTTTGGAAGTTGAAAACAACTGGTGGGAAATGGATCGACAATCAAAGCATTCTCGAAAGTTTTCAAACCTTTTCTACCTAGCGGAGCAAACGAAAACCTTGACTTCTAGAAGAGAGTAGATACAAAGGAAAGTCCTTATGTTTCGTTAAGAGAGATCAAGACAAGTATTCGTAAACTGTTTAATAGAAAGTCACCAGGTTTTGATCCTACTAGTGCTCAAATCTTGATAGAACTTTACTGCATAGTTGAAACTCAAGTTTAAAGTTAATGCTTGCAAAGATATGTTGCACACCACTGGAAGATAGCAGAAATTATGTTCATACCCAAACAAGGTAAGCCTATATCAGAAGTAACATCACATAGACCAATCTGGCTTTTATATCAAAACTCTTCGAGAAACTCTTTAAACCACTAGACCACTAGACCTACCAATTCGGGCTTTGAATTAAACACTCGATAGACCAAGTAGATCGTATAACTAGGTTAGGTTAGAGTGGCTGCTAGCGATTCGCCAGCACACCTAGACCAGTTGCTGGTCCATTGCGATACCACGTGGATCAAATGCATTCTCCTTGTTACGTTAGAAAACCAATAAAAGCCAAATAAATCTGAGGAACGGAGGAGACTTCGCACTCCCGTGTTTTTCAAATCGCAGAAGTTTTGCAAGAAGTAAGCTCCAAGATGAAGCTTCATTTTGTTTGATAGGGTCGGGCAGATGAAGTATTGTTTCTTCTTCGTCTATACAGCTCCTGCAGAAGTCGTTCGAATGAAGACCCAGCCTTTCTGCGTGCCTACATATGAGACAGTGTCGAATGATGACACCTATAATGAATGGTTTAGCGAGCGAGATCAGTTCCTCTTCTCAAATCCAGGTTTGGCCAAATTTGTTTGGTTATTTGACACGTCGTGCCAAGACTCCATCTGAGATTTGATTTGCTGTTAGCATGCTGCGGTAGTAATGCTATTGCACTTTTGTAGTGATAGGAATACTAAGTTCACCCGTGTCGGGTACGATTGGTAATTTAGTTTCATGTCTGGCGAATTCTTGATCCGTACAGTTTCCTGGAATGTCACTATTCCCGGGCACCCAGCAGAGATGAATGTTTAACTGCTCTGTCAGTCATCTTTTGAAGAGATGAGCGACAATCTAAGGTTTGTGGAGACTGATTCCAGAGATTAGATGGCCGCTTGGCTGTCCGAGAAAATGCTAACATTCTTTGCAGATATTACATTCTCTTTCAGCCAAGATAAAGCTTCTTTGATCGCCATGAGTTTCGCCTGAAAAACGCCGCAATGGACAGGAAGACGGAAAGGGAGGCTGATGTTTAGCCTGTCGGAGTAGACACCAGCACCCACTCCGTCATTTGTTTGGGAGAAATCGGTGTAAAAATGGATCGAGTCATTTTGTGCACTTTCCCATAAAAATCTGTCTGGAATTGTGACCCGAAAACTCTAATCAAAGTTTAACCTGGTGTTATCGGTATTTTCAGGAATATTTGTGTGTTCGTTAAGAATTGTTGAGTAGCCAGTTTGAATGTTTGACCGCTGTTGGATGGCTTTAAGTCGGCTGAGTTAGCTATAAGGTGAAAAAGAAGGTCTAGTGCTGCTGAGGGTGTTGTATGAAGTTCACCAACGATGCAGAGACACGCAGTTCTATGCACTTTGGCTAGTTTATTTCTGTTTATAGCTATCTCTAGCGCTGTCCACCATACTACTACTCCATAGAGAAGTATCGGTCTTGTAACCGAGATAAAGAGGCAGTGTGTGACCGAGGTTTCATTCTATACCGATGGATCTAAAATGGTAATAGGAGTAGAAATCGATTGGCAAACTCGTGCAGTGTTTTCCAAGCAGTGATCCTAATAACATTCCAGGAAACGAAAAGCAGACGAGCAAGCCAGACTAGGTTCGTCCAGCTGCATCTCCTTATACGACAATAGGGTAAGACCCCCACTTCATTCAAAAAACAGAAAATAACCAGATTCACGCAAAGTGAAACAAAATTTAGGTGGCACAACATTAACACTTGCAGACACACTAAAGACCTTTGGCCGGAATTAAGCGGTAGAAAATCTTACAAGTTTATAGCTCTGAACAGAGATATAACAGGTCACAATCTGCTGGGTAAACATTCTCATAGGATTAACCTAAATGACTCGCACCAACTTTGCAGGAAGTGCGGAGACCCAGACGAGGAGGACATCGTCCACCTAATGTGTCACTGCGATCAGCAACAAACGTAACAAACTCCTCGGCGGTTTTTACTACGAGAACTTGACAGAGCTAGCTAGAACACCTATAGCACAGATCGTCAGCAAGTACTAACAAACTCCTCGGCAGCTTCTACTACGAGGACTTGACAGAGCTAGCTACAACACCTATAGCACAGATCGTCTGCTTATGTTGCAAGTCGGGTTGGAGCAACTACCTCATTGAAGCTAATGGAGCAGCATAAAGTATCACGCTTTTCATTGACGCAGCTTTCTTTTCAGGTACAATAAAGGGTATCGCTAGGGGCCCACGTAGGCCTATGAGAGTTTGACGACTCACTTGGGCGCCAACAACCCATCAAACCTAACCTAACCAACGAGATTGCATTTGCCACTGCATGCCTATGGCTTTCTTGCAAGAATAAGGTACGACTCTCACTTTCTTTACTCTTTCTGTTACGATCAGCTTCCAGCTCTAAGCTTCCGGTCCAGAATAAGTCCCAGGAATTTTGTTTTGCTTGAGAAGGTTAGTCCGATTCCGTTTAGGGGGGTCAATGTGAGGAATTTTATATTTCCTAGTGAACAGGACCAGTTCAGTCTTGTGTGGGTTGACTACCACACCACAGATGACTGCCCATTTGAACGTTTGTGCAGTGCGTTTTGGAGACGTTTCTTGAGCATATTCAAATGCTTCCCTGTGTCTGCGATAGCAACGTCATCCGCGTAGGCAATCACGTGGCATTCCTCCGCTATTCCCAGGATGAGTAAAAGCTCATTTGCTGCTAAGTTCCTTAGAAGAGGTGATAGGAATCCACCTTGTGACGTCCTCTACAGACATGTCTTCTGTCCGAAGACACCCAGCTTTGGGTAGATAGTCCGACTGTTTAATAGCAAATTAAACGAAATTCCAAGTTAGTGACCGACTTTCAGACATGTTAGCGCCATCATGAGGCTCCCGAATTCACGTTGTTAAAAGCACCATCAATGTCTAGGAATGCAACCATAGCAACGACTTTTCGAGAACACGTAGATGTACTAATGTGTGTACGGCTGTTTCTACAGATTTTACATAAGCTGACCGGTCTCCGGTCGTTCGTATTGACTTTGAACTTTTACCAGATTTGGGTATGAATACTACTTTCACTTCCCCCCATACCTTGGGAGTGTAAACCAGCTCGATACAACTATCGAGGATAGCTTCCACCCATGGTAGAGTGAGATCCGAAGTGTGGTGTAGGTCGGCTGGTAAAATGCCATTAGGTCCCACGGATTTCAAGGGATTGAAACTGTGTACTGCCAACAGTTTTTATCTTTTGTGATAGGACAGTGGGAGTTACTGGCCAATAGATGAATTTTATTGATATCGTCTTGGAAAGCTTTCTGGGAGCTACCTGGGAAATGGATGTCCATTAGTAGCTCTAGTGATTCTTTGCTTGAAGTCGTCCAACTGCCATCCGTTTCTTTTTTAGAGCAGTTGGACTAGTGGAGAGGATTTTTCGGAGTCTGGATGCCTCGGAAGTTTCTTCTATTTTATCACAGAAAAGTCTCCAGGATTTGCGCCGGGACTTTCTCATTTCCTTTTAGATCCAGTAAGTGGCTTTGTTTAAGCTTTTAGGTTTATTGACGAGTTTTCGGCACTTCTGCCTAAGCATTCCTAGATTTTTAGACCACCATGGAGGTTTTTGTTTCCCTATAGGTTTCCGTAAAGGACACAAGGATGGCAGGGATTCGTTGAAAGCGGATGTTGGATCATCAACCATTTGCCATGGAAAGACTTACACTAGAACAAGGTTTACAAATCGTGGAAATTTATTCCCGAAATGAGCGCTCTGTTCGCCAAACTTATAGAGCACTTCGTCCAGTTTACGGTGCGCATAATCTTCCATGTGAGCAGCTAATACGCAGTACTATGGTATCGATTCATGAGCACATTTACTCTTTTTGATAATATTCATCCAAATCGAGCCCGTACAATGTGCAGAGAAGAAGCCATCGCCGCTGTAGACGTGAGTGTGACAGACGACCCAAATTTATCGATCCGAAGCCGTTCTCAACAACTCATCTCTGCCCGTCCACTACTTGAAAAAATTTGAGGAAATATCTTGGCCTACATCCATATAAGATCTAACTGGTGCAAGAATGAAAGCCAGCAGACCATCAATTGCGTCGTGTGTTCGGTTAATGGGCTAAGAATCAATTGGAAGTTGAACCAGATATTTATCGTCAAATCATCTTCAGCGATGAGGCTCATTTCTGTTTTGACGGGTATCTAGACAGAATTGACATTTTCGGAGTGAGCACAATCCTCATGAGACTCTTGAGACTCCAAATCACTGTTTGGTGCTGTTTACATGCCGAAGTCGTCATCGGCCCAGTTGTATTTACATCCGAAACCGGTGCCAACATTACCGTGAATGGCGAACGCTACAGGCAAATGATTCCTGATTTTGTTATTCCTCATGTCATTGGAAATCATTTGGAGGAGAAATGGTTCCAACAAGACAGCGCAACATACAGCGCGTGCAACCCTGACTTTGTTGAGCCAAACGTTTGTTGACCGAATCATCTCATGAAATAAACCTGTGAATTGGCCACCTCGTTCGTGTGATTTGACACCTTTGGACTACTTTTTGTGGGGGTACGTCAAATCCCTGGTTTATGCTGATAAACCAGTAACAATTGATCAATTTGAATCCAACATTCAACGCATTATGGACGAAGCCGGAGATGCTCGGGATGCGTTCATAATGCGCAGTCAGGGAGGCAAGGGTTTGAACAATATTAGCACATTACCTGTGACTGTATCCGGAAGTAAAAGGTCAGTAAGCTGTCCAAAGAGGGCTATTCGATGAGATTTTAATTCGTTGTTTTCCGGCAATAGCGAGGACTATTCTATCGATGACAGAACGTCCCTTAGTTTTTCACATAAACACCTTGAGGTCTTTATAAACGATTACATCCAGCAGATGTATCAGCATCATATGCTACTCGTCGACTTCTAGAAAGCCTTCCCTTGTGTGTGAGCAAATTTCAATGCAACGCTTGCTTTACTCACCCAATATCAATATCGACGAACACGACGCACGTAAAAGTAAGGAACCACGTAAGAAGCTCCAGCTTTCCTTGTTGGGCAAACTTCTTCAACTCAGCCGCCTGCATAAACATCGGCTTTAGTGCGACAATAATCACGCCAGCCAAAACGCACTGAAATATGAAAAAATAAATTTAAAAAAATAAGAAAACCCCCAGAAACAACCCCTTCAACTCACCCTCGGTAAGGTGCTGAAAAACGGTCCAATCCACAGAACTGTCGCCAAGAGTATCATCGCCGAAAAAAACGAAGCAATCTGTGACTTACCACCCGTATGGTCCTGTATCACAGATCGTGATAGCGAACATGCCATTGGAATGCACGAAAAGCATCCGCCGACAATATTTCCCACGCTCAGGGCGAACAACTCCTGATTGGCGCGGACATCATACGAATGCTTCTTGGCAAAAGTCAACCCCATCGACATGACAATGGAGTAGCTGACAATGGCGATCGCTATCGAATCGACGGCAACCATCGGCAACAGTTCAAGTGGCGGGAATTTAGGCTGTGGCAATCCCAGTGGAATGTCGCCAAGCAGCAGAACATTATAGTTGCCATTTAGGTCCAGCCACTTGGATATCAAAGTTCCACCGATGACGGCCATCAGCTCACCGGGAATGGGAAAGCGAGTGCGTTTAGCCACCCATGGCTTGAGGAACTCATTCATTATAATCATGAACACGATGATGCAGGTGCACACTATTAGAGCGGCCACATTGGTAGAGGGTATCGATTTGCCCAAATCAATGAATGTGTAGACGATTTTGAAGGCACCTTTGTGACGGGGGACGGACACCCCTAGCACGTCTTTCAACTGGCTTGTGATCACATGAATTGCGGCGGCTGTGGTGAAACCATTGACGAGAGGTTCACTTAGAAGCGCAGACAGCGTACCCAACCTCATGAGGGCCATACAGAACTGTGGAAGAGAAGTGTCATAACTTTGTAGTCGTATGTGTGTGTGTACGGCAAACTTACATGAATAATTCCCGTCATTATAGCCGTCGCAGTGACAACGTCAAGCGGTGTGTAACCCACTTCGCCTTCCTGTAGATCTTCGGTCGCATAAGTCTGCACCACCTTAAACGTCATGATACTAATGACGGCAAACGTGCCGATAGATATGTGTTTCGATGTACCTAGGAACATGTATACTAATACTGGAAAGATTGCCATGTACAGTCCATTGCTGGCCGTTACGCCGGCCAGAATACCATACGCCATGCCATGGGGAATATTCATGATGGCCACTGTAATGCCGGCGATAAGGTCCCCCACGAGATCTCGCCGCAGCGAATACTTTGGCAGCCATTGGAATATCGGAACAATGCCTTGGAACAGGCTAAGGAAGTTCCAGTTGCTCCAGTACTGCCGCATTCCATACACAATACTCTTATCACGCGCTGTGTAGCGCGTCTGTTTGATGACCGCCTCCTGGTTGAGCACATCGCGATGGATGTCTAGCTTGGGTTTGCCTTTGGGCTTCTGTTCCAGAAAGGATTTTGTTAAAGCTTCGCTTCTACAGGTGTCCACCAAGAATAAAAAGGGGAAAGAGGGAGAATTTAATAATTTCAAATGGAACTGTACTCCAAGATGGTTTATACATTGCCTACTCTGTGTTTAGGTCTTTGGTCATATTGTTCATCTCCACTTGATGGACATCGGTTAGTTGGCGGGAATTGGACGACTGGCGAGGTTGGCTACAGTGGTGGTCGGTACGGCGTTGCTGGTCAGTGATGGACGGTGGTTTAATGGATGAGGTGCTGCTACTGATGGAGGGTCCTTGTTGAATTTTCTTGAAGTGTTCTACAGCAAACTTGCGCACATGTTTAAAGTCGAACGGTGGAGGTTTCTGTTAGAAAAATGGGAAAATATTAGAATGATGCAAAAGTGAGGATGAGTATAGTTAGCTTATGATGAGTTATGGTGCTGGTTTGTACATGGTAAAGGCTTAAAAACAAATCTATGGTTATCTACCTACGCGAGCTGAAGTTTTGTGAAATCAGTTAAGCAGTTTTGAATGACAACATAGTTCTACACATAGCGATACTTCCTTGGAGAAGTATTTACCAGTGCCTGGATGGGGGACTTGTCCATCATGGTGTTGTTTTTTTTCGGGTAAAACGAATAGTTTATGGGGTGACCTGGGCTTCCTAGAGCAAATGTTTCGTTTAGTGTATAATACAAAGTCAATAGGTTGTTAGTGCAATCTCTATAATTGTGGCCTCACAATCAATTCTCACCACTGAATGTGTACGAACCCTAAAAGAAATCAGAGATTAGAGAGTTTAGCTATTGTTGAATGATATAGCAAACTACTGAATGAAATAGCGTAACTAGATTTAAGAGTTATCTGGCTCTGGCGCAGTGATGATGCAGTTTGTTTCGGGAAAAAAACTCAGCTATGGACAAATTTCAAATACAAAATTCGGGTAACAATTTTGTTGCGATACCAAACACACTCACTCTGGATGTATAACATGTACCCATACTTCAAACTCTACGATAGGTGGCTGATAACTTTATTACCGAGCAGATTATCGATTGTTAAATGGACTGTGTGGCATGGCGCCTCATCCTGATGAATCTAGAGATCGCTCAATTTCATGTCTTCTATCTAAGCTCACAAATATTCGATCGATTGAACTGGCGTTTCCAGAAGCATACACCTTTGCGAAGTTCCCCCCAAATTGTCACCGTCTGCGGCTACGTGGCGATTCCCTGGTGCGGGTATTTTGCTTGTTAGCAATCTGAAAACATGAGTTTTCAGACAAATTCGAAGTCGAATTAGTCGAATGCTGTAAGGCCGCATCTAAGGAGCAAAAACCAAGCGGATGATCGATTGTCTTCAATGTCTGTCTCAATTGGACTTTGTAAAGGAATAAACCGAGAAGTTTCTGCAAAATGTTCATCGGGCTGGTGCGTAAAATTAGGAGTTGTTGAGGTTGATGGCGAATCTATATTCCTGGATTGAGTTATACACTCTCAGCAATAGCAGCCACATTCTAGTTCAATACGCATGAAACTGCAAGGGGGATTGTAAGTGTTGTCTATAAGCAGAAAAGCCTTTCTTGTCAATTGATACTACTCAGGTCATCACAAGAGGAGGGCTAGTGTAGAAGATTCAAAATTATGGAACGGAATTGAATATCTGGCAAGAACGGCCCATATAGGTCCTTAAACCTAGCTTCTCTCTTCATTTGTGTGTACGAAGTTATATGTTTTCCCCAAAGAAGAGGACCTCCTGTTAAGCATAGAATCCGAACCGCAAATTGAAGAAGCTTCTCATGATAGCTTGGATGTTTGTTAGACTTTCGCAAAATGTGGAGCAGTAAAAACATCTTAGGTGTTGTAACCTTCAGGATTTGAACCAGGGATAATTGTTGTACTCTCCGACCGAGGGTACAACTGTACAATTTTGAACAAACACCGCACATTCATTTTTTCTGAAATCACCTACGCCGCATGCACAATTACACAGTCAGTTTGCTCGTGCAATCTATACAGCTCATGCAAGCATGTGTAATGTGTGGACCATACAAAGAAGTCTTAGAAAGGTGAATCTATTTCCCACAAAAAAATATTTCCATCTTGATGTTCTTTGCCTGAAATGGAGGTGGATCACATTGATCTTTCCATCTCATGATTCTCCTTGGGTATTTTAAACGTAAAAAATTAGCCACAGGATAACATCTGATGCTCTTAATTTCTTAAAGGCTTGTGTGAAGGAACGATTTGTTCCCTTCTAGAAATGCATTCCTCACACCCTGCTGTCCAATTTACGCATGAAAAAATGAACGAGATTACAAGGTCTGCTGAAACCATAGCTGCTGTGCTAGGTAATGTATACGAAAAAACCCGATGAAGTCGATTTGCCCTCGTTCATAATAACTTACTTCTTAGTAGGACCTTTCTACGACTTTAATGTGGCAAAATTCGTCCATCTGAGCAGTTAATATGCAATGACCACATTTACTCTTTTTGGTAATATTCATCCAAATCGACCCCGTAATGTGCACAGAAGAATCCATCGCCGCTGTAGAGACGTGGGTGTTACAGAGGACACGAATTTATCGATCTAACGCCGTTCTCTGCAACTCTGCCTCTGTACGTCCACTTCTTTGAAAATTTTGAAGAATGAAGTTGGATCTTATATGGCCTACATCCATATAAGATCCAACTGGTGCAAGAACCATCGGACCATCAATTGCGTCATGTGTTCGGTGAATGGGCTGAGAATCAACTGGAAGTTGAACCAGATTTGTATCGTCAAATCATCTTCAGCGATGAGGATCATTTCTGGTTGGACTGGTATGTAAACAAGCAGAATTTTCGTTTTTGGAGTGAGCATAATCCTCAAAAAAATTACTGTTTCGTTTGGTTTACATGCCGAAGTCAACATCGGCCCAGTCTAATGACCGACAGAATGGCGTTCATAGGACACAGAGGCGTAGACCATATGCCAGAAAACACACAGATTTATGCGATAGTCATCGCAAAAAAAATCCCCGAATTCTTGCCACCAAATAAAAGCCTGCACGTTAATTTGGACGAAGTGTGATTCCATGCATAAGGACATTTTTTTTTTTTTTTTTTTTTTTTTTTTTTTTTTTTTTTTTAACACTATCAGATCTGTGTCGTAGCGAGCTTAATACAAGCAGCATCTACGAGCAGAGATTTGCCACAGCATATAATATGCATCCACAGGCTCATCATTTAGTGCATTTGTTAGTGGGACAAAACAGAACATAAATGAAACTAAGTTTGAAATCACTAGCAAAATCAATAAACGATTAAATTACAATGAAGCTATATATGTTATTAAACAAAGGACAATTTTAAATATACTTATTACGGCTCTAGAATACAATTTCGCAGAGTGTTTTTCAAACTACTTTTACTAACATGCAGTTCAACTACGTCGTTATTTTTATTGTAAACTCTACTCATGCGACTAATAGCTTCATGCATGCCATAGTTGTGTTTATGGCTAGGTATATGTAATATATTGAATCTACGCAGGTTGTAGGAACCTCCCCGAGTATTAAAACCAATAGCACTTAAAAGATCAGGAGCATCAATTTGTCCTGATAATAATTGGTGTAAGAAAACCATGTCATTGTTAAGTCTACGTTGAGACAAAGGCAATAGTTGCAGCAGTTTAATTCTGCACCTATACGGAGGCAAATTGTGCAGATCATCCCATGGAAGTCCTCTCAAAGCAAATCTTATGAATTTACGTTGGACTGATTCAATTCTATTCGAATGAACTACATAGAAGGGTGTCCAAACTTGTGAAGCATACTCCAAGTGAGGCCGAACTAGACAGTTATAGAGCGAAAGAGTGACGTAAGGGTCATTAAACTCTTTTGACCATCTTTTAATAAATCCTAACATAGAGTTTGATTTATTGACGATAACGTTAATGTGTTTATTAAACTCCATTTTGGGATCAAAATATACACCAAGATCTTTAAAACTGTCTGCACGACAGAGAGTGTGCCCGGACAGAGTATATTTAAAATTACATGGAGCGCGTTTTCGTGAAAATGACATATGCTGGCACTTTGTAGGGTTCAGATTCAAACCGTTTTTAAGACACCATATGGTAAAACTATTTAAATCGGTTTGTAGTGAAAGCGAATCGTTTAGATCTTCTACACATTTGAAAATTTTCATATCATCAGCATATATCAATATTTTGCTATCTCGAATACAAGCTTTTACATCGTTAATTGCAAGTATAAATAATATTGGTCCTAAATGACTTCCTTGAGGTACTCCAGAGTGAGCAACAAAAGGGTCTGACTTGGAACCTCTAAATTTTACTTGGTATGTTCTCAATGAGAGGTATGATTTAACCCAATTTATGAAACCTGGAGGGAATCCATACGCCTTAAGTTTAAAAATTATGATGTTATGTGATAACTGGTCAAAGGCTTTGGAGAAGTCGGTGTATATACAATCGACTTCTTTTTTATTTTCCAAACTATTGGAGCAATGATGCATGAAAGTTAATAGATTTGTTACAGTGGATCGATGTTTAACAAAGCCATGTTGTTCATCACAGATGATGTTTCGACAAAGGAAGACCAATTTATCACAAATAATATGTTCGAATAACTTGGGAATGCAAGATAGTTTTGAGATAGGTCTATAATTAGAAATATCTCCACGCTCACCTTTTTTAAAAACAGGTGTAATAAATGCATTTTTCCATTGAGTTGGGAATACTCCAGTGGCAAAGGAGCTTTCAAACATATACTTAAGGTATGGCAAAAGAGCATCTTTGCATTGCTTTACGACTACTGGTGGGATTCCATCGGGCCCCGCTGAATAGTCATTATTTAATAAAGAGATATATTTAAGTAGTGTCTCATCGTCAAATATAACGTTGCTGAAACTAACTTGAGGACAGCCATTAAGATAACTGAAATAATGTTCGTCTAAGACAAGAGGGGTGTCAATAAATGATTTACTGAAATTCTCTGCGAATAAGTTAGATAAAATTAGAGAGTCCGATGTTTTTGAATTATTATAAGAGAAATTGGCTGGATATCCATCCGTTTTTCTCTTCGAATTGACAAAGCCCCAAAAGCGTTTAGGGTCATTTTTAAGAGCGTTCTCCATATTGACTATATAGCCATTATATAAACTACTTGACATCGTAGAGAATTCATTAAAATAATTCAGGTATTTATCATAGTCGTGATGATTCTGGCTTTTTACAAAATTATTCCAGGCCCGGTTACGTCTATTTCGAAGAGATTTAAGCTCTTTCGTGTACCAAGGATGCTGGGTTTGAGCATTTCTTGAATATTTGACTGGGATTGTTCTATCCATGCAATCTTTTATTAGAAAATACACACAGTATGATTTCAAATACTAACTGGTGGATATCACATAATGGGTATCCTCACAAACCACTGTCCTACATGCTAAAAGACTAAGAGGAATGTATTCCTCACCTTCTCTGCTCCTGTCCAGCTCTCTCCAACAAAAAAAAACTCCACCCAGGAAACTACTTCTTTGAAAATCTAGTTGAGCTGGCTAAAATTAATGTCAGAAACCTCCTTCGCTTAATAATCAGGTCTGAATGGTTCAGTTAGGCAAACGAATATAGGGAAAATCGACAGATCCATGTGGTACCGCAACGGTCCCTTCCTTCTGTAACCTAACCTTACCTATGCTTAATGAAAGACCCTTTGGTACATCCGAAAAGTATTTGGTGCCTAAAATGAACTCTTACTTTTAAGGTACATGACACACAGCCTTGCCGGTGCTTAAGGATAGTGATGCGATTACATGAGGACACAAGCGTTCTCACTCTAGCCTCTCACTATCAACTCCTACTCTCAGTTCCACGCTGGTGACTGGTGGATGCCTAGTACCTCGACTGGAGATGGGGTATTAAACCCCTGTGGAAGGTCGTTGGTGGCAGCAAACGAGAGAGGGGGGAGGAGTGTCCTCTCACTAAGGCACCCACTCTCAGGCGGCAGCGGAGGCAGCTCCAGTTTGATCGAACTGGTAGTGAAATCCCTATATGAGCTGCTTCGACATATTTGAACACCAGGTCTATAGGGATTTCCAATACTGGGCCAGGGTGTTGGAAAAGAGTTGGTTGCCGAGGATCCCTCAATGGGTCAACGGCAGCGCTCATATCCCAAAATGGGCTACTGACATCGGTATTTTTCCGGCCCGCTGTCCTAGGGTCAAAACAAGGGCCTGGCCCTCCTGGTTGGAGGTTATGCTTTGGGTTAACTACCCATCCACGGGAAAAAGCTTGTGTTACGAAGCAACCAATAGCCTCGGAAAGGACTGATATTATTGTTGACGACCATGCTTAACGAAAAAAGGACAACGACGTTCGTATCTGCACCTGGAATGTGAGAATATTAAACAGGAGAGGTGCAGGCGAACAACTAGCGGAAGCCCTAAACTGCTACAAAGCAGACATTACTGCCATCCAGGAAATACGATGGGATGGGCCGGGCAAAAAGAGGATGAAAAACTGTGACATCTACTATGGACCGTGTTATAGTGAGCTGAAACAGCGACTATTCGGATGCGGATTTGTTATAAGTGGCAGACTTAGGTAAGAGGTCTTATGTCTTATGACATTAGCGAACGCATTGTTACAATCCGCATCAAAGCCAAATTCGCCAGCATAAGCCTTATATGCGCTCAAGCTCCGACGGAGGAAAAAGATGATATAACTATGGATTGCTTCTATGAGCTCCTCGACAAAACCTATGAGCTACTACCAGAGTACGATGTTAAAATCGTGCTGGGAGATTATAACGCAAAGGTAGGAAGAAAACCCATCTTTAGCAGTACTGTCGGAAAATATAGCCTACATGACAACACGTCTGGTAACGGACTTAGGCTAATTGACTTCCCTACGGAACGAAATGCCACTATAGCCAGCACACGGTTTCCTCACCTCGATATCCATAAGGGGACATGGCGGTCTCCAGATCAGCGAACAGTCAACCAAATTGATCACATTGCGATAGACAAGAGGCACGCATCCAGTATTTCGGATGTCCGAACATTCCGAGGGGCTAACATCGACTCGGATCACTACCTTGTTGTAGACAAGGTAAGGATGCGGATATCCACCACGCCACAAAAAAAAAACAGAAATACTGTGAAAAAGTTTAATGTCGAAAGACTTCAATCGAGACAGCAACAGAGATCGCCAAGACCTTCGCGCAACGCGTATCCCTTAACCGCCCGACTCACAACACACCATTAGCATCTAATGAGTCATGTAGCCTTTTTTGCAATCAAAATTGACCATTCAGATCCTGCGACTTTTTTCTTTGGAGTATTTTTTTTAAGTCAAAGGTCTATGCAAACAAGCCCACCAACGTCTTGAAAGAGGAAATTGGGCGGTGCATTAATGCAATTCAGCCGCGTTTATACGAAACGGTCATAGACAATTTCAATAAAAAAGTACCTCCCAGCGAAGCAGTGGCGGCCATTTATCCAATGTACCTACTATTCCATACATAACCCCAATCTGAATACTCTATGAATCAATAAAAAAATTAAGATTTCTAATTAAAAATCTGTACTTTTGCAGTAAAAATTAGTAAATTCTCAAATTTCTTGGAGAAGAACGGGAACACGTTTCAGATATAATTATTCGTTTTGCCACTTTCAGAAACCAACTGACAGTTTACTGATTTTACCAACAGACATATCTGCAGAATATTTACTGATTCTTGTTGCGGGGTATTTTTTCCTCTTTGACAAGCTCTATCTTTTACTAAAGGTCCGTTTGGGTACTCTAATATCTTGACAGAATTCTCTCATTTCAACAAAAAGTAAATACCCTCACGCTTTTGCGCAAAGAAAAATGAAAAATGTTAAATTTTAATGAACGACCGACTTCAGACTGAATTTTGAAAGGCACAACAGACATTAACAGACATTAATTCTCAAATTTCTTGGAGTGGGGGTAAATTATCTCAGAAAGAGACAAAATTACCAAAAAGTACGGGAACGTGTTTAAGTAAAAAACAGTAAAATTATATATTTTGTATGCCTTTTAAAGAACAAATTTATGGAGGGGTAGTTTTTTGCTCTCTCGTGAGCTGTCTCTTTTACATATTTTTGCGTACGGGAACGGCAATAAGTAAAAATCAGTAAGAATCAGTAAATATTATTTTGTACGGGAACAGACCTATTTTGTTGGTTTCTGTCAAAAACCTGGACTGTCATCCTTTGGCAGTTTTCATTACGGGTATTCATGCAACGTCGTAATTTTATTACACGTGCGAAAGATTACAATCTTACGACGAAGTTTCATGAACGACCCTAAAACTGCACCACTAAATAATGCGGAAACCCACTGAATTCAATCTCATTTTAGTAATTTATTTATTGATAGAATTTTGTTCTTATTGTTCTCTTTCCATTCTCGATTATTTTTTTCAGTTTAGCGCATACGTTTGATGTGTGAAAGTGACTGAATAAATGTAAAAATAGCATTTCAAAAGTTTACAACGTTTACCACCTCAGTTTACGCACCCAAATTCAGTGAGAAAATTCCGATATTGTTAGAAAAGATTCCCCATACAAATTTTGACAGTTCATTTATCACGTCGTAATTTTATCACGTTTACAACGTTTACGACGACTTTTCGAAGTTGCATGAATACCCCTATTATCTAACCAGCAGAAATTAATAGCGTTTTCGATTGGGATATTCAGATTTGCTCTCAGATTTCAGATTTTACCCGTCCCAATCAAACATAAAAGAAGTTGATCTGTGTTGTGGGTGTGTGTTAGTATGCCATTTGACAGAATATTGTTTATCTTTAGGCCGCAGTTTAGCTATCATTGAAAACCATAATTTAAAATTTTCTTTTACTCATTGCGTCTTTTTTATAAATACAACAATTGGCGAGTTGATGCAAAACAAAGCTTATGAATTTTAGAACATGATTATCTAAAATTATTTTAATTTTTAATTATATTTTTCGCAGAAAATCACTTTTTAGTTTTCACTGATCACAAAAAACACAAATCAAGCTACGAAATGCAAACTTCAAACTGCCATGAGTCAGATGTCAAATGTTTTTGTGTTGGTGCAAGTAGGTGTAAGTCTCACATGGAATAAAAGGTCTGTTCCCGTACAAAATAATATTAACTGATTCATACTGATTTTTACTTAAAACCCTTCCCGTACGCAAGTTTTGCATGAAAATAATTTTCTGCAGTAAAAATCAGCAAGAATCAGTAAATATTTTTTGTACGGGAACAGACCTAAAGATTCATCAAAAGTGCTCTGGGGTAAAAAAAAGAGAGCTATTCGTATCCCAATCGAAAACGCTATTAGAAAAAAAACTAATTTTCTTCCTCGTTTATCTTTTTACAATTTTCTCAGTACTCGTACGGCTTTTTGAAGTTTCACATCAAAGTTTATTCAAATTTACTCTTGCATGTGAGTACCAGAATGGATCATGCATTTTGCGAACCGTGAAGGCAAAAAGTAAAGATTAGAACACATTTGTAGAAAGATTCAGTAAAAAAATTTCTACGAGAACAGATCTAACGGGTGATCCAAGTAGAGATACTTTTTTTTAGCCTTTTTTGACAGATCACGTGTGAGTCGTGTCATGCTGTCATGTTATTTTTGTTTAGTATTGTTTGGCATTTCATAATGGAAAGACTTACGCGTGAACAACGTTTACAAATTGTTCAACTTTATTATGAAAATTCACGTTCTGTGAGGAATGTGTTTCGCGCACTTCGCTCAAGTTATGGTCAACATAATCGGCCTACTGAGCGTACTATTCGCAACACCATCACCCATTTTGAGACCCAGCATTCATTATTGGATAATATTCGACCGAATAGACCACGTCCAGCACGCTGTGAAGAAAATATAGCGGCCGTAGCTGAGAGTGTACACGAAGACCGTGGAGAGTCGATTCGGCGCCGTTCGCAGCAACTCGGACCATGATAACCGACTATTTGATGCCTGAAATTGAAGCTCGTGATCTCGGCGACATTTGGTTTCAGCAAGACGGCGCCACTTCCCACACATCGCATCAATCAATGGACTTATTGAGAGAACATTTCGGTGAGCACATAATTTCACGTTTTGGGACGGTCGATTGGCCACCAAGATCGTGTGATATCACACCGTTAGACTTTTTCCTGTGGGGATATGTAAAGTCAAAAGCTTATGCCGACAAACCCGCTTCGATTCAGGCCTTGGAGGAAAACATCACGCGTGTCATTCGCCAGTTACCAGTCGAAATGCTCGAACGAGTGATCGAAAATTGGACTCAACGGATGGACCATCTGCGACGTAGCAACGGCCAACATTTGATAGACATAATCTTCAAAAAATAAATGCCAAAGAATGTTCCTTCAAACGATAATAAACATTCTCCATTAAATTTGAATTTTCTGTGTTTTTTTTCTTTAAAAAAGTAGGGAACCTCGAAATGGATCACCCTTTATTATTATCAACGTGACAAAGAAGGACTCATCCATTCATCTGTACATGTTACAGTCACCCCTATAGGCCTTCATTGACCAGTCTGTGATCTATTACCCCATTTGGCGGCAAAAATACCCACCACCAATTTTTTTTAAACGTCAATTAATCGCTTTTTGTCAAACTAAATATAATTCTATGGTTGACAAGTAATAAGAAAATATTCCACCAAACAAGCTGTCGTTATCCGCTCTATTAGAATTATTTCACCATGATTCAGCTTGATGATAAAGTAAATGTTATCAGCACCCGAACTATTTAAAAAAAAACTTTGCTAAGCATTCCAATTACGAAAATAAAGCGCCGACTTAAAAATGTTCACTATAGCGTCACAAATCTCGAAAAACAAATAAATCATGTAAAAAACACATTTGCTCACTTTTCTGAAATAGTTCACCGACAAAAAGCCCTTGAGCGGATAAATCGCGACGACATTGCCCGTACTCGACCTTCATTCAAAAAAAAACATAAAATTTCTCAAAAACACTTTAAAAAAAGAAAATTGCAAAAAAATATTTTTTTTCGATTCTAAAACATATGAATGAATTTATTGGATTACGCGGGACGTGAGTGAGCACGAAAAAACTACTCACCCTGAACAACGACCGACTTCAGACTGAAAACAATAAACAGTTGTTGGCGGTCTAACGCTAACCTAGCCTAGCCTCCTATGCTACCCCGGCCCGTATAATTTTACAATATTTCGCTAAAAAGCAAACGTATCGCTAGGCAAGCCCAACATTTGAATCGATGATTATTGATGTTGTTGTTGTTGTTTCTAACACCCAAGAAGACACTTGTCACCCATATTGTTTTGAAAGGCGTAAGGTTGCCCCTGTTATCAGGCGTTTTAACAAATCGATCATATTATGTTATTGAAGTTTTGAATTGAGGGATATGGATGATTAAATTGGGCGATTAGATTTTTTTATCTTTTTGTCAGCGGGTCTGTTTTATTTTGCTCTCTTTCTTGGCCTTGGACTCGATGAAAGCTTGGGGCTGTGTGTTTTTTTTTTTTTTTGTTAAATGAGTAGTTTGGGAAAATGCATTGTTTATTGGAGCATGGTAACAGTTGAAAGTGGAAAAAATTATGTTTGTATATAAATCTGTTATATAAGCAGACGCGCTATAAACGAAAGTGAAATGATTAATATTCCTTCCGCTTAGGAGTTTAATCAGCCACTATACCTTTTCTTTGGGTAACAAGCTAAAGGTGCAGCATGGATCAAAAGTAATGACATAATGTGAATGGGCAATAATTTTGTTGGAAATGTGATTGTGGTTTCAAGAATGAACATTGACATTTTGTTTATGTATTAAGGGCCTTGGTTAAGTTGACCAAAAGCGAAACCTGAAGAACCCATGATTATTGTTACCTTTTGTCACAACAAACCACTCATTTTGCAAGTCTGCAAGTCTGAAAGCCACTAAATCAAGTTGAGATTGCAACAAGCACTAATGTTCATCAGAATAGAACTACCTAAATCGTACCGTCCAATAAGCTTAACATCGTTTTTCCTGAAAACAATGGAAAGAATACTTGACGTTCACATTAGAGAGTGCTTAAATTAAAACACTCCTCTGCACCCATGTCAATTCGCCTACCAAAAAGGTAAGTCCACGGAAGGAGCACTTCTAAGTTTAACATCACAAATAAAAAGTGCATACGAAAACAAAGAAGTAGCTTTATGTGCCTTCCTAGACATAGAGGGTGCTTTTGACAACACTGGATATGACTCCATATCAAATGCTTTGACTCATAGAAGAATAGATCATCCCACCATCAAATTGATCAAAGCGATGCTTGAAAGTCGGAAAATAACTGCTTCATCAGCACAGACCTCAGTATCAGTAACAGCCGTTAAAGGCTGCCCTCACCTCAGGGAGGAGTACTCTCACCCCTACTATGGTCTCTGGTTATCGATAACCTACGTCAAGACCTAAGTAATGCAGGTTTCAATATAATTGGATACGCCGATGACCTAGTCATCATAATAAAGGGCAAAGAACCAAAAGAAGTTACAACACGTTTGCAAAACGCCCTTAAGATAGTCATAGACTGGTGTAATAAAGAAAGTCTCTCTATAAACCCCAGCAAGGCTATCATCGTCCCTTTTACAAAAAGGAGGAAATTAAATTTCAATTAATGGTACATACATTGAGTATTCCAACAAAGTAAAATATCTTGGAGTGATCCTCGACAAAAAACTAAGCTGGAACTCCCACATTAACAACAAAATTCAAAAAGCAACCAAAGCTTTCGGGGCTTGTCGAAACATGTATGGTAAAACCTGGGGAATCTCTCCAAAAACCACACACTGGATCTACACGATCATGGTCAGGCCCATTATAACATACGCTTTAATAGTATGGTGGAACACAGTCACCCAAAAAAAACAACTATAAATAAATTAAAGAAGGTACAACGGCTTGCCTGTCTGGGCATTACCGGAGCTATGCGTACCTGCCCCACAGCGGCTACAGAAGCCTTAATAGGACTAACACCCCTCCACATTTATATAAAATAGTGGCAATTCGCAGCTCAGCATGTTTGACACAAGCGGAAGAATTAAACATTAGTGAACACCTTAAACTAATTGAACTTCTATCCGAAATTCTAGAACTTGACATGATCTGTACGGTTACAGACCGCTTACCAAAGACACTATGCTTCGACAAAAGATTCTCAACGGAGATCACAACCAGAGAAGCATGGTGTAGCAACAACCCACCAAACTGCCTAAACGGCCTAAAGTGGTATACGTATGGTTCTAAAATGGACTCAGGGGTAGGAGCTGGCATACATGTACCAAATAGAAACATCTCAATACCTATGGGAAAAAAACCCTAGTGTATTCCAAGCTGAGCTCCATGCCATAAAAGAATGCGCAAACCTAATACACAACTCAGGTATTAAAGGCGCAAACATCCATATATTCACGGACAGTCAAGCAGCTATAAAAGCCCTTAGCTCACACATTATTGACTCCAAATCAGTACTACACTGCTTCAATCCCCTCCAAACATTCAGTTCCAGGAAGAAAACCAGACTGTGGTGGGTCCCCGGACCTAAGGGGATTGAAGGTAACGAACAAGTTGATGAACTAGCCAGAAAAGGTTCGGAAACCCCCTTCATTGGACCTGAACCCTTCTGTGCAATCCCCAAATCAGCCATAAATCTGGTTATAAAAAACTGGGAACAAAACAAATGTTTTTCATACTGGGAAAACATCCCAGGCCTAAGACAGGCCAAAAGAGCTATTCAGCCCTTCAAATCAGATGCCACTAAGATACTAAATCTTCGCAGGCACAATATCAAAAATTTAGTAGGCTACCTAACTGGTCATCACGGTCTGCGATATCACCTAAATAAAATGCATCTAGTCGACTCACCGGAGTGCAGACTATGTGTAGAAGAAGACGAAACAGCCGAGCATATCATATGTGAATGCCCGGCCCTTTACGGTATGAGAAGGGAATCTTTCTTCATGGAATTTTTAAGTCCCGAAGAACTGAGGAAATCTTCGGCTGAAAGTATTATCAGCTACATTAGGAAAGTAGAAGCGCTACTAATCTAAAAAAACATCTGACGGCAAGCACAATAGATCTTTTAGGTCGATGTGTATATTACTGCTTAGGCAGGTCAGAATTTAAAAAAAAAAATGTTCATCAACTCAGAAGGTGTTTCCTAAAAAATAAAGTCCATTTGTTTTATAACAAAATGGCAGCAAATTTACATTTGTAAAGGGTTTTTCAACAGGGACGCTACAAAAGTAGAGCGACAGCGACAGAAAACGACGCCATATTTCTTGCCGCTCTTTTGACATTTCTCTTCAGTAAGTTTTGCCATTTCATGATGGAAAGATATACGAGCTAACAACGAGTCGAAATTTACCACCGAAATTCGGAGTCAGTGGCCTCAACGTTAAGAGCGCTACGTCCAATTTATGGTCGTCATAATCGTCCTAGCAGATCAACAATTGTGTCGAGTCAAGTGTCAAGTGTCGAGAATTTTGCTGCCGCTGAGGCTTCAATTGAAGAAAGCCCAAATGTGTCTGTCACACGTCATTCTCAAGCGTTGGGCATCTCTGTGACGTCGTTGTGGCGAATTTTGCGAAAATATCTTGGCCTACATCCTTACAAGATTGACTCAAGAACTGAAGCGAATTGGGCTGAGCAACAACATGAAAATGATTCGGATTTTCATCGAAAAATCATCTTCAGCGATGAGGCTCATTTCTGGCTGAATGGCTTCGTCAATAAACAAAATATGCGGTATTGGTCAGGCAGCAATTCACACGTACTCCATGAGTCATCATTGCATCCCGAAAAAATTACGGTTTGGTGTGGTTCCGTGACGATCAAGACCGGCACGTTACTGTGAATGGGAATCGCTACCGTTCAATGATAACCGAATATTTTTGTCCCCAATTGGATGATATGGACTTGGAGGACATGTGGTTCCAACAGGACGGCGCCACAAGCCACACAGCGAATGTCACAATCAATTTATTGGAAACAAGTTTGGAGAACGTGTTATCTCACGAAATGGTCCAGTCGCTTGGCCGCCTCGGTCGTGCGATTTGACGCCGTTAGACTATTTTCTGTGGGGCTATGTCAAGTCTATGGTCTATGCCAACAAGCCAGCGACGATTGATGAACTTCGTACGAATATCGAACGTGAAATTGCAGCAGTTTCGGCCGATTTATGCTTGAAAACCGTCGAAAATTGGGTTCAGCGTCTGGACTTCTGCAAGCGTGTCCGTGGTGGCCATGCAAAAGAAAACGAACGTACTTTAACAGGAATAAAGAATTTCATTGATATCCAAAACCGTTTTTGTTTTATTTAAAAAAAAACTTTTGTAGCGCTCTTATTGAAAAACCCGATAGATGCCATTACTTTTGCATAACTTGTAAACCAGGGTGGGCCAATTTACTTACTTATTTAGGTGGCGCTACATTCTGGAATGAACCTGGGCCTTAACCAACATGCGTCTCCAAATGGCCTGGTCCTAACAAAACTGCCTCCAGGTGCGCAACTCCAAGTTGGTTGAGGTCGGTTTCTACTTGTGGGCGCCACTTAAGGCTAGGTCTTCTTCTATTGCATCCGACGTCAGGCTGGGCAATGAAGACTCTCCAAGCCGGAGTATTGGTGTCCATTCGCTCTACATGTGCTAGCCATCTTAAACGTCCAATGTAAAGTTTTCTGACTAGGGGTATAGGGCTGTACTGATCGTTTTTTGGTTTTGATAGTTTTTGGTTGAATCTTCGTCTCCACAGCCCGTCAACGCAAACGGGACCGAAGGATTTCTTCATCCGCTTTTGATACGGTCCATGCCCCAGCGCTGTAGAGCAGGACTGGGATGATCAGGGTCTTGTATAGGATCTCCTTAGCAGTTCGAGTGATAGCTTTACTACTAAATTAAACCGAAAAAACAGCGGTTGGCAAGAGTAATTCTTCGTTTAATTTCTGACGATATGTCTTTGTCAGAGGTTATAGCGGAGCCGAAGTAGACAAAGCCCCGAGCTACCAATGGTGACGTTCTGTCCAATTCGTCTATTCGAAAGGACACGTGTTGATAGCATATAGTAGGTCTTACCTTCATTGACAGCTAGACCCATTTTTCCCGCTTCCTTCTCTATACTAGCAAACGTGTCTATGACATCACTAAAAAATCGATGAATAGGTGGTAGGTATCGATTTGGACTTCTTGTTTTTTTTTCAGGATCTGCCGAAGTATTACAATTTGATTAGTTGTGGACATTCGTGGCCAAAAACCACGGCATATATTTTAGCAGATAGGAACATGTAAGCCATATTAATGAAACTTAGCCCAGCAATTGGAACAGTCCAGCGAATCGCCTTTGCTAGCCAAATTGACAACAAACGGACTTCCTCAAATACTGTGCGGATCGATGAAAAACTTTTTAGAAGACTCATCATTGCAAGTAGTGGTGGATGGCGTTTCCTCAGATAAATTCTTTATAACGCTGGGGTACCTCAAGGATCAATTCTCTCACCCACTCTATTTCTATTGCACATTAATGAACCTTTGAAGAAAACTAATAATCGCATTTTTAAGATGATAGTACTCTAATAGGGTCTAACTCAAACGACACGTATATTACCGATATTGCTGCACACCAGCTGAGATGCAAACAAATCTGCTCTATAAAAGAAGACTTTCAAAAGAGTTTTACGGGTGATCAATCAAGAGGTATTTTTTCAAAAGGGGTTTTTGACAGATGGCGCGTGAGTTGTGTCAAGTTGCCATGAGTTTTTTATTCAGTATTCATTGACATTTCATCATGGATAGACTTACACCCGAACAACGTTTGCAAATCGTTCAATTATATTACGAAAATTCACGTTCCGTGAAGAATGTTTTTCGTGCGCTTCGCCGAACTTATGGTGTCCATAATCGACCTACTGAGGCCACTATTTGCCATGCCTTACCATCAAGAAATCGGAGACCAAATATTCACTATTTGATGACACTCGACCGAATAGAACTCCCCCAGTGCGTAGTATTGAAAATATAGCGACTGTAGCTGAGAGTGTAGGCGAAAATCGCGATGAATTGACTCGGCGCCGTTCTCAACAACTTAGCCTGTCATATGCAACGACATGGGCGATGCTAAGCATATATCATGGTTTGAAGGCTATCAAAATTCAGCTGATGCAAGTATTGAAGGGACCAGTGGCGCGATGGTTAGTGCGATGAACAGCTGCGCAGAAGCCGTAGCAACACCTAAATGATTTTTCACTTGCCCTCTTCTCGTGATGATCTGACAAATCAACCGAGTAGTACCAATTGTCAAGAAAAGCTTATCTCAACTTAGCCATTCGCATTTGGCATAAAACAGGAGGTCCCGCCATCGTGCAAGAAGTACACACGCATACATGATGGTTGTGAGAAAGCTCGGCCCTGGGTACTAACGAGCCTGTTGCGCCAAAAATTTGTATTTTCAAGTATTAAGGCCGGCTAAACTTCCGTTGCGTCATCGTTTCAATGAATGGGCTCTCGAGAGACTTTCTAAAGATCCACTGTTTTCGACCAACATTTTGTTCAGCGATGAGGCCCATTTCTGGCTCAATGGATACGTCAATAAGCAAAATTGCTGTATATGGACCAAAGAACAACCGGAAGAGGTTTAAGAACGGCTGTTACATCCACGCAAAACAACCGTGTGGTGTGCTTTATGGGCCGAGAGAAACTATCGGAATCTACGTAGTTCTTCAAAAATGAGGCTGGCACCAACGTTACTGTAAATGGGACTCGTTATCGCGCTATTAAAACGGACTATTTTTTGCCTGAAATTGAAGCCCGGGATCTCGGGTCCAACAAGAAGGCGCGCGCTACTTGCCTCACAGCCCGTGAAACAATGGACTTATTGAGAGACCGCTTTAGTGAGCAATTAAATTCAAACCAGTGAATTGGCTAGCAAGATCATGCGATATAACACCGTCAGACTTTTTCCTTTTGGTCTACGTAAAGTCTAAGGTGTTTGTGGATAAGCCAGGTACGATTGAAGTATTGGAGGCCACATTACCCGTGTTATTCACGAGATACCGTAGAATATGATCGAACACGTCATTTTCTTGATTGATCACCCTTTACAAAGGGGAAAGGAAAAACTAGTTCAATAAAACTAAAAAAAAAACAGTATACAACGTTTACAAGAAAGAACAAGCCCACAGTTCCTGCAAATCGAAATGGAGAATACAGTCCTTAAATCAAAAGAATCCATGCATCTGGTAGGCATCACAATTGGCTCAGATGTATCATGGCAACAACATGTAACCTCTAATGCAACATCAGCAGCGTACAAACGAAGTAAGCTTTCCAACAGCCAAGCTTCTTCTTCTCATTCCGTAACTTTAAAAAGCTTTATGTCGTTGAAGTAAATGTAGGAGACTTGCTAGGTAGGTTGGATGTATTTTGGTATTGTGTGTGCGCGATCGCATCTATACAAATTACACGGTACGTATTCGGAAAGTCTTCTTCACTATCGTCGCAACGATTATCGTTTTCAAAGTTACGGAATGAGTACCGAGGTCTTGAATAATGTTTTCATGTTTGGAGTTCGGTCCCGAAATATACACTGAACTTAATGGACTCTATCAAGAGACGTGCAATCCGCCTTATAGACGATTCTTCCCTCATTTCAAAGCTGCAACTTTTGACAAAGCTAAAACTTGTAGGAGATCTGCCTCTTTATGATAGATATTATAACGGCAGATGTTCGAAGAAGCTTAGAAAAATTATCTCAAGACTCGTTGCATTTTATCGACTGATAAGGCACGTGGTTTCAGCTTACAAACACAATGTCCATCTAACAGTGACACGAACAACGTTATACCAAAATTCTTTATGTTGCAGAACAAACAAACAACGGAACGAACTTTCAAAAGACGTATTTCCAACAATATACAATCTACAACAATTCAAGGGGAGAGTCAATAGATACAAATATGCAAGCTGAAGATCTATTTTTTAAAAATGTTGTCATCCGCACAAACTTAATATCTTAATGTACGATTATTTGTATCAGCTGGTTTAGGAACATGAATTGTTATAGTTTGTTGGCGAAGACTGTCCTATTCAAATAACTTAATAAAAAGGAACCTGAAGGAACTAATGACCAATAGTCAGACCGATAGGGGATCCAGTTATTATCTGTCTCCTCAGCAGATAAAGCAAGGAAGGTGTTAATGCGTAACATTTTTTTTTTCCAATTGGCTTAAATATCCCAGGAAGATCCACTCAGAGAAGTTTTTAGCAATTAAGTCAAACCCCTTAGACATACAAATCGTCAAGAGTAACACGGGTTGTGCACTTATCAGGCGGTATAAACAAAATTATGTGCGCTTAACTGGAAAACCCCAATAAACTAATCTCGTTGTCATAATCGTTATCCAGAGGCAAACACAGTCAAACTGTAGATATACATATTCAGGGAAACAATCACAACAATTAAGTTTACTGCCCAATTAGTTGTCTAAATCTCACGCAAACATTGTAGTTGAAGAGTCTAATTATAGCAGAGGTGTATATGGCTTTCTATATCAAGGGATTCTTTTTTAACACAAAATCTAACCATGGTTGTTAAAGCAATTAAAAAAAATATTCAATTTGTGTATGTCTGCAAGACATACTGTAATATCACCGACAAACAATCTCCCTTGTCATAAATTACCCCTTTTTATGACAATTCAATACCATTGCCAATGGAGGGTTAATCCGCCCTCGATTGAACCGATAATTATCCACTAATCACTTTAAACGTGACTTTCATTTTGGCATTCGTTGGCTAATAAAGTGTTGCCAGCTATAGGCGCTTACTTAACCCACTTAAGAAGGGATTACCACCACCTACCCCCGTATCTCATGTTACAAAAATTGATTTTTAATTTCGCTTCGTGTTTTTTCCGACGACTTTTAAGCTTATCGATTATCCTTAACACTTGCAACGACATAACCGTCGATAAGATATTCAATTTAATATTTTTCCACTGATTAAAAATGTATCCGATTAAGTGGCGTTGAGATACAATCACGTTTTACTGGTAAACACAATAATTTTGAAAAAAATAAACATACGCACATTGGATTTTTGGTCCGACAGTTTTTTGTACTTGTGTTTCATTTTTAAATTTTTCTTAGACAAAACACCGAACAACAATTGTAGATACGTTGGCTGATGATACTGAAATAGAAATAACATTCAGGTCCGAGATGTCTTAGCAATGCGTTCCACATCACATCTTATCTGATGCTGTAAATCAAACGTTCTTAAGGTGGATCAAAGGTATGTTGAAAGTTTATCTTCACGGAGATGCTGATATACTATCAAGTATCTAATGATGCACCAAGGCATAATTAGGTGATGATAGATACGATTTAGGAGGGCTGATACAGGGTGGCTAATTTAAAGAGCTCTTAAAAAATAAATCAATTTAAATTTTTCAAACACGTGATTTTGACATGCCGATTAAAGCGGAATTCAGAAACTGATGACAAATTTTTAAAATTTTTAAAATTTTTAAAATTTGGATCCACATCAAGGACAAATTCGACATCATAAGCATTATATGGGTTCACGGTCCGACAAAGGAAAATAATGAAATTTCTAAGAATTGTTTCATCGAGCTCCTGGACAAAACATATAAGCGACTACCTAAGTGCAATGATTCAATCGTACTGGGAGTTGATTAACGGCAAAGATAGGAAAGGAGGACAATAGGACATTTTTAGCAGTATTGTCAGAAAACACAGCCCACATGAAACCACGTCTGGCAACGGACTAAGGATTATTGACTTCGCTGTGGAACGAAACGCCAGCACACAGTTTCCTCACCTCGATATCCATAAGGGGAGATGTCGGTGTCCAGATCAACGATCGGCCAATCAAATGGATTACATTGCGATAGACAGGAGCCATGAGGGGCTCAGTGGCGCGATGGTTAGTGCGATGAACTGCCGCGCAGGAGGTCTGGGTTCGATTCCCAGCCGTAGCAACACCTAAAATGATTTTTCACTGGCCCTCCTCTCGTGATGATCTGACAAATCATCCGAGTAGTATCAATTGTCAAGAATAGCTTATCTCAACTTAGCCGTTCGGAGTCGGCATAAAACAGGAGGTCCCGCCATCGTGCAAGAAGTACACACGCACACATGAATGGTTGTGAGAAAGCTAGGCCCTGGGTACTAACGAGCCTGTTGCGCCAAAAATTTGTTTTTTTTAGACAGTAGCCATGAAGTTCGGATCAAAAATCAAAAGTGCGTACTTTGTATGTCCCAACATTCCAAAGGATTAACATCGTCTCGGACTACTAATAATGTCAGAATGCGGATATACACGACGCCACAACAAATGCGAAATACTGGGAAAAGACTGTCTAGACCTTTGCAGAACACTTATCCCTTAATCTCTTTATTAGTACCATACCACCAGCATACAATTTGGAATACTAATGGGGAAGATGTCAACAAGATCGGCTGATGTTCTAGGTTTTCCCCGCCCAACAGCAAGTCGACAAGATCGGCAAACTGATGTTCTAGGTTCTCCCAGCCTACCAGCAAAAAAAAATGGTTTGAGGAAGAATTCCAACAGATACTCGACATTATTGACTTCGTTGTGGAACGAAATGCCAGCACACAGTTTCCTCACCTCGATATCCATAAGGGAAGATGGCGGTGTCTAGATCAACGATCGGTCAATCAAATGGATTACATTGCGTTAGACAGGAGCCACAGAGTTCGAATCAAAAATCAAAAGTGCGTATTTTGTACGAAAACATTACATAGTTTCTTAATATGGTGGTAAAATATATCAGCCACCATGTAGTATTTGAGTTTCAAAACTTAGACAATCACACCATCTTTATTAGACAATCACACCATCTTTATATTGGGCAATTTCTGAGATAAGCAAGGCTTTACTTTGATTTAAGTGGCGCTAAAACTGGTAAATGCAAGCGATATGGTCATACAGTCAGAGAGAATTGATAAGATCTTTAGTGCGCTTAAAGATGTTCATTGAGTATCAAAAATATCTCATAGCTTGCTAGTTGTTTTTGTAATTTAACGATTGAGAATTTAATGGGTACGGATCTTTAAATACATACTCATAGCCAAATATTTGTGGAAAAAATTTGATATCCGAGGCTGTCATTGCTTTGTGTGAATTAAATTAGCACTTCTCCAACATCCTACTGGCGCATGCTCTTTTTATACAATTTAGAATGTTTACTAGTATATGGAGACGATAAATTCCAAGAAATTCAGACGTTGAAGTTTCAAATAACCGATAACGTTATATACTTTGTACAATACCTTTACGACAGTTTTTAATTTCTTAATAGCACTATTACTTTTATTGGGTTTAAAATTTGAAAATTTGCGCTGAACAAAATGTAATGCATTCGTCACCTATCCTCTATAGCACCATGTCGATCGTCACTTGAGATAACAATAAGACTGCGATTATTTTGCGACTGCGATAAATTATAAGAACGGGGACTCTAGTGAAGCGGAAAAAACACACAATAAATCATATGCATAGAAGGGCTTATTATACAAGGTGGCGCAAAAGTAATCCTCCTATCAGAAAATGCTATAAATTTTGCGATTGACCCCTAATGTCAGTTCTGTTTTGACATTTGTGTAGTAAACACATGCGAAATACACGTTAATAAACAATGTTATGCTACACTGCTCCAGAACGCGGAATATTGGTGACTATTTATTTGAGCAATAATCGGTCGGTGACTTTGGCACAACGTGAATTTCGTCGCAGATTTCCTAGCCGTCCAACGCCTACTGGTGAAACACTGCGACTTTTAGCCGCTCGCCTCGAAGAGACTGGCACAACACGAGATGCTGCCAGGCGTGGCAGACCCCGGAGTAGCCGTTCTGCAGAGAATATTGCTGCTGTAGCCGAAGATGTCATGGAAGCGCCGTCGACATCGACCAGACGACGTACCACGCAAAAGGGTATCAGTCGACGGTCTTTACAGCGAATTTTGGTACATGATTTGAAGATGTTTCCGTACAAAGTCCAGACGGTGCATCAGCTGTTAGCTGCTGACCGCCAATCGCGTCTAACAGACGCTCAAGCCATCCTTAATCACCAACAAGAGGAAGATGATTTTTCATCAAAAATAATCATGAGTGATGAGGCCCATTTCCATCTCAGCGGGTACGTAAATAAGCAAAATTTACGCTTCTGGGCACTGAAAATCCGCGTGTAACCCACGAAGAGCCATTACATCCGCTCAAAGTCACTGTACGGTGTGCTGTTTTCGCTGGAGGAGTCATCGGACTTTTTTTCTTCGAAGACGTCGCGGGCCAAACGGTTACTGTGAATGGTGAGCGCTACAGAGCAATGATCAACGAGTTCTTTTTGCCGCAACTTGATGAATTAGGATTGGAAAACATGTGGTTCCAACAGGACGGTGCAACGGCACACACTGCACGTGCCACAACCGATATGCTGAAGGATGCATTTCCCGGGCGCCTAATCTCCCGTTTTGGCGTTTTGCACTGGCCAGCAAGATCGCCTGATTTGACCGCTCCAGATTTCTTTTTGTGGGGCTTTTTGAAGTGGAGGGTTTATGTCAACAAGCCTCAGACTCTTTCAGCTCTTAAAGACAATATCCGTCAAGAATGTGAGGACCCATCGCCGGAAGTTTTGGCCAAAGTGATGGAAAATGCCATAAAAAGGGCTCAAATGACAATCAACTGTGGCGGCGGCCATTTACATGACATCATATTCTCGACTTGATGTAAAAAAAATTAAAAGACCAAATAAAAATAATCCACAAGAATCAAAGCTTTTCATTTTTTTTTTTTAATTACAGCCAAAAAACATCGGAAGGTTATTTTTGCGCCACCTTGTATAAGGTGGGCAAAAAGAAGCCATCCGATGTTGTTTGGCTCTCATTTTTTTCTAAATGAAACGTCGATTCTGTTGTTTGTTTAATTTTTTTTGAACCCTTAGAATTTTATTGATCAAGTCTAGAAGATGATAGCGGCCAAATGGGCGCCGTCACAATTGATTGCCATACGAACTCGTTTTCTGACATTTTTCATCACTTCGGGCGGCAGATTCTTGCACTCGTGTCGAATGTTTTCCTTGAGGGCTTCCGGAGTCTCGGGCTTGTTCACGTTAACACGGGACTTCAAAAAACCCCACAAAAAAACTCCGGAACGGTTAAATCGGGTGATCTAGCTGGTCAGTGCAAATCGCCAAAACGAGAGATGTGGCGACCCGGGAACTCCGCCTTCAGAATATCGGTTGTGGCTCGCGCAGTGTGTGCCGTTGCTCCGTCCTGTTGCAACCAGATGTCCTCCAGTCCTAATTCGTCCAATTGCGGCAGAAAAATCTAGGTTAACATGGCTAACATAGCGCGCAGCGTCCACTGTTGTCGTTTGACAAGGCTGCGCCAACAATACAAACGAATTGTTACGCAAAAAATAGACACGATTATTCCGCGTTCTTGGGGAGTGTATCGCTCCATGTGGCTTGTTCACTTGTATTCTACATCTGTCTAGTCCACAAATGTCAAAACAGATTTGACATAGGCGGCCATTTGCAAAAATAAGAGCATCTTCCAATAGGGTGATCTCTTTTGGCCCACCTTGTACTTTTAGGTATATCTATCAAAATTATTTTTCTATTTTACAAACTTAATGTCAAAACTTATATCTCCCCTATAGAGTTGTTCATGAGACTATCTCCCTCCCAAGTGCGTTGTCTCTTTTTTTAAAACGTCAAAATCAACTCTGACTATTTTTATTTTGTTTATAAATTGTTCTGTTCTCATTTAGCACTTTTACACAATTTTCAAGCAATTTTAAAAATGTTCAAAAAACAACCCCTATCCCTTGCCAATGAATTTGTCATCATACAAATGTCAAATGTGTTTGTTTTCCTACAGATGCTGTCAGTTTGTCATTGACACTGACGTTGTCCTGAACAACTCTATGGGATAGGGTAAAACAAATGACTTTGTGTTCAGAAGTGAATGAGTTTAGGTACAAAAATATTTTAAGTCGTGTTCGCACCAGCAAGATACAAACACTTTCTGAAGTAGTGTTGAAAAAAGTTTTGTTGTTATGTCAAAAAATTTAGTTAACTGAGGAAACCCGAAAAGAGGACAAATTGATTGTTTTTTAAAAAAGATACCGGGCATTTTTTTTTATACAAAAAGAGGACGTCTGGTAAGCCTAACCTTGCCCCCAGTAATTAATTGTATGGAGCATAAAAGTTCAAAGACGCGTACCCATTCAGACGTCTGGTTTGACAGATCCTATTAGAAGTTCTATAAAGAAGCTCTAATCAACAAACAAGATTCTATTTAAACGCCTTTTGAAGAATATCCTAAATGTATGTCTTCTTCTGTAATGATTAAATTGCAATCCAACTTGATTAAGCTTATAAAAAAAAAAGGTTTACACAATTCAAAAAGTTTGGTAAACCCACTCCTGGAAGGTATATAGCTCTGCAGCTTCCCAAACATCGTTAGATTATAGTTTGACAAGTTTTATTTTTATCTTTAGGGCTTCTTTTTATAATATGCAAGGTTTACACTCACTAGAGAGCACAATAAATCCATTTATTGTGGAGTCATTCAACAAAGCCTCGAGTTACATACATGCAGATATCTATACTACTATATCACATACACTGCCGAGACTAGTTTACCTATGCAAATAAATGCAAAAAAGCTTCATAGAGCTACAGCCTTATATTCCAACTTCATCTTTTATGATTGAGGTTATGGTCCAATAAATAACTGCATATAATTACAAATATCGTGCACTTTTCCCCATGGTTTAGTGATGGCGTGTTAAATAGTGGTAAAGAGTATATCTGTCGAAATCTCTTCGACATAATTGAATATAAGAGTTTACGTACCTTTAAGCTGTAAACTAGAAATTTTCAAAAAATTTCTTTACATTGCCAATACCTCACAGAATTGTAAAACTAAAAAGTAATCTATAAATGGAAACTAATTAATCTAATCTGTGCATGACCACTCTAAGATAAGGCCCTTCAATTTCATATAAATTCACACAAAAATGCTATAATCCCTATCAGTGTGAAGGTTGTTTTTCACAATTTTAGAGATTCACGATACGTTTGAGTGATTTCAACGTGATATCGAACTGTGTCAGGTAACTTATCAAAAGTGTGCATTCGTCAAAGTCAGTTGTCAAATTTAGCATTTTTAACCGTAGGTACATACGTCATGCGGGTACAATGGAAAAATTAATTAATCTCCTATCCGAAATCGATGTTAGATACTTTTTTTTCCACAGACATGATAATGACTTAGAGAGACAAGATATCGTATATCATTAAATCGGATTCAACGGAAAGTAAATATAGCGGTTTTTTGCGATCAGAATGTCATAGTCACGATTTATATGACAGTTGACAATTTCCGATAACTCATGTATGTACATCACATCCTGTCACGAGCAGACACCGAATTTGTGTGTTTACCAGGTAACCGCAAGCAGTGTTAGCATAGAGTGAAGAAATAATTGTTTGCCAAAGCGATACATCTGAATCCGAACAGTAAACAATGTCGGACTTGCGTTTAAACAGTTTAATTCGTTTGTCAAACAAAGAAATGATCAAGTGATTTGAATTGGATCCATGATTGCGTGCGTGCAAGAAGCACACGCCTTCAGGCTGATTAACGTGCGTCTCAATCATTGTCACCCGTCGGGATATGATGTACGCTTGTGTTAATTGGCTCATGGATTTATTTGAATTAATTTTTATTGATGAATTGATGACGTTCTGACGTTGTCTTCGAGAATGGAATTTTTCGCTTTAAAAGTCACTTGTTGGGGCACAAGTTGGTTGTAGGGCGACTTTGTATTAATTGAAGTGGAATTAGATTGTTGTGTGGTTTCATTAAGATTCAACTGTAGATCGAAGATGTTACGTAAGAAGTGAATTTTGTTTGGGGGGTTTTATTTTGAGATAGGGGATTTCACAACATTTTTAGATGTTTACCAACGTACAACGTAAAGTGTAGTATAGTGTGTTTTTTAGAGGTATAGAACTTCTGAGCACGGTTGCCACTTTGGTCATTTGTGTCCAAATTTGGAAACTTTTTTTTCATCTGGTCGCTTGGTAATTTTTTTTACACATGGTCGCTTTTTCTAAGGAAATTAAAAAAAACACGAACTTTTATTTGTATGTTCTAGAAAAATTGAATTCATGGGAGTGCGACTTTCTTTCATCATAATATGTAAACGATGCATAAAAGGTAAACACACTGCACAGTATTATCCATGCACGACGCAAGACACACGACTAAATACTCATTTCTTCATTTGATTTTGTCAATTTGTTGACAGATGACTGAAAATTTAAATTGTTTTGTATTTAAACAAAGCTAAAGTCGCTCTCGCTGTATGAAAACTTAAAATCAAACATGAGAAGGCTACAATTCGCTGTGCGGATCGTTGAATCCCCTTTCCCATCCCATCCTTAAATTAATATTGTTCAGATAGTTTATCAAAATATTTTATGGTTCGACAAAAATCAACGTTTTTCTCCTGTGTGTCCTATGGGGTAGGGTAGGAAAACGCCTCCAAAAAGTGGGCATGGCTAAAATGATCTAAAGACGAAATGTTCATACTATCATAACCAATGATCGTGCATCGAAATTTTTTTTAAATATTTTAAAAATTTATCGAAACACTTTTTTTATTAAAAACGCACCCAAAAAGTGGACTCTGGAATCTCCACCTACGCTCAACATGTTCTTAGAAAAAAGAGAAAACCGAAGGGACAGGAAGAGTTGTTAGTTTACGTATAACTTTCATAAGGGGGAGTCGGATACACGGGAATACTAAGCTCCTTGCATGAAGCATTTCGCCTCCCCCAATGGGAAAAAAGTGATTATCAAGAACCACGATAAACTTTTGTTCTGCGTCAGCTTGGGCGGAGCATTCTACTAAAAATTTTCACCCAATTGATGAGTTGATCACATACCTAAATCTGCTGTTCAATGAACCGCTTGACAATAAGGTAAGTAATTGAAACTGTCCCAAAAGTTGGCTTGACCTAACTGGAGATCACTGGTGCCACAAATTTACGCTTTAGGGATGAAGATTTAACAACGAATATTAAGAAAATTTGAGGCCCAACGATCTGGTGTAAGCCTAGCGTTTAAAGCGTAAAGAAATTAACGACCAACCTACAAGATTCTCAACTCAAATCCTTTGTAATGCAGTACAGAAAGACCATATGGAACGTAATAATTGGAAAATAACCAACTAAACTAAAGGCATTAAGCTAGTGACCAGGCGAAAATGGAAGCCATATTGATTGGTCCAGCTCACTTCAGCAGTCCCTAGAAAATGAATGGAATCGAATACTCATAAAAAATCTTACAAAGTTTCTTAGAGTCTCTTTCTGATAGATAGCGTTTTGCCTTCATAGCTCTAGCTATCTATGAAGGAACATTGCAAACTATTCACAAATCTAGATCCATTTTATGCTTTGTAATGTAATAATTAATCGGCCATCCTAAACAAAATATTCCAGTGAAGGTTTCTACAAAAAGAAACTCCAACCTAAGTGCATCAATCCAGAAGCAACATAACAATGACATGATGGTATCTCTTACCAGGAATGTATTTTAATAATTGTCCTACCCCACAGAAATAATTCAAGTTCCCACCGCATTCGCTATTCCTCCAACAAGATCCACGAGATGATCAAATATTTTCAAATATTTTAAAAATGTACCGAACACGATTTTTACTAAAAAAGTGGACTTGGAAAAAAACTTTATGCTGCTCACACACTTTTTAGAAATTCCTTACGGTTAAGCCAAAAACTACGTTTTCCTAAAAAAAAAGGGCGTGGAACTTGTTTTGCTTCACTGCACAAGAATTCTATATACCAAATTTCATTCTCCAAGCTCAAAATTTAAGGGCTAAAAATCGGTGACACGTAGACGGACGGACGGACAGACAGACATGGCTTAATCGACTCAGCAGGTGATTCTGAGTCGATCCATATACTTTGAGGTATATGTAGCTAAATTATTTCTCTATGTTACAAACTATGTATCAAAACTAATATACCCCTATGCGATAGGGTATAAAAATGGCAAAATCTATGATTTTTGGTGTATTTCATACAACTTTTTCAAATTTTAAGTATTTTGGTAACTTTTTACTGCGTTTGGTCACTTTTTTTTTAAATTTTGGTAACAAATTTTATTTTCAAGTGGCAACCGTGTTCTAAGGGTTTTCTGTTAAACCAGCTGTCAGACAGCATGTTTCTTTGACATTTATGTTCAGTTTACTTTGATTAATCACCATGCAATGACTAAACCCCGAATATCGGTCTGAAATCGTTTCAAAATTCATGCTCTGTATGTCAAATTTATGGGCAAAATTAACATAAACTATTATTTTTTAATTGACAACTTAATGGGTATGTTAACAAGAAAATTTCCTTTTTGGAATGAGCACAATCCTCAGGGTCTCTCGAAACCCTAACATATTTCGAAATTCCGGAGGCATACTTTTTTACTTAAATCTGACGAAGGAGCAAATTTTACCAACATGATTGGTGATTTTTTGATTCCCTATATCAATAACAATCGACTAAGAGACAAACGGACATCCCAAACTACTTGATGAGAATAATATGCAGCTACCTAAGCATGAGGAAACTGTATTATGACACTGAAGAAGGGCCAAAGAAGTATAAAATCACGGGAGGAGTCCCCCAAGGTTCATTGCTAGGCACTGTTCTATAGAACATAATGTGTAACGGGGTAATGAGAATACCAAGGCCGAATATATGCTGACGACAGTGCAGTCACAACGGTTGCAAAAACCCTAGATGAGGTGTCTGGGATCTGCAGTCAGATCATTACAAAAGTAAAGGTTTGGCTATAGGAGCAGGTCTAAAACTCACAGACCACGTGACGGAAGCAGTGCTGATAAGTAGCAGGAAAAAGATAGAACACCTTGCAATACAAGTGGGCGCGCAGACCATTAGATCGAGTTCACACATCAAGTACCTAGGAATGACACCGGATCACAGACTCAACTTTTAAAAGCATATGAAGTACGCCGGCAGTAGAGTTGCGCTGTCAAGACTAATGTCAATCGTAGGAGGACCCAGGCAGCCAATCTGCTAGCAACAGTGAGCAAGTCAATACTTATGAAGCGTCTACGATATGGGCACTAGCAGTGGATCGGAAACGTATAAACGCAGCGCATATAGCATTGTATTGCTAAGAGTACTCTGTGCCTTCAGAATGGTGGAAGGTAAATCGATACCTAGAAAAAAAGGTGTGGGGCTCTCAGCGAGAACCAACCTTGCCGATAGAGAACCATCAACGAGCTTCTACACGCTGCATGACAACGCAGTTGGAACAACTCAACCAAGGGAAGCTAATAATAGGTCAGTAGGAAACATGTAGAAGGAAATTTCTATCTGACGCAGTTTTCTACAGAATGCTGACGGAGTGCCGGATGTTGACGCCTTAGAATTCGAATTATTTCGAAGAATGGGGTTCTCGCTGTGGCACAAATTCGAGCCATCTCAGTAGAAGACAAAAACTGCCAGCTTCAAGGTATGATATGTTGCAGATTAAGCTGGAACAATGTTCGCTTAAAAGAGTCGATTGGCTTAGGAGTATACTACTATACATCCTTAAGACCGCAGCCCGGTCCTTTGCTAATTTCTTAAAGTTGCACACCTCGAGGTAACTAAGGTCGGTTTCTAGGGCAGTTGAAGCTCTTTGAAGACATCCAAAAGGATGCTAAAAAATTAAAAATGCCTTAGAAAGGAATATAGGTACCAAACGATAGCAACAACCTGTCGTTACGAAGAAAAAATCGATCATACGATTGGATAAATATCGCCGAAAATGACAAAAACTTTATGATGACCGAAGAGGCGCATATTCACCTGAGCTGGTATGTTATTACCCCGGGGATCGGGATATTGAATAGGCGGGATTTTAAAACTTTTTTTCGGGATTTTTGAAAAACGAGATTATAAAAAGCGAGATTCCGATACGCTCCCGGCGACCATACTTAGCTGGCATATTCAAGGATAGGTCTAACAAATGTGAGCAAGAGAGATTTTGTGACATAGGGGTTCGAGAATTCCTTAGTGCGAAGTTGGCTCTGATAATATTATCAATATAAGAGGGAAAGTTAAGTTCTCTGTCACAGATAACACCTAAATCACGCAAGAATAGGAAATTCGGTAAGGGCTCACCAAAGATTGAATAGGATCTCGCCACTATTGGGAGTCGCTTACAGGAGTATGTCATAGTCTGGTATTTGATCAGCTCCAGGTAGTTTTTTTGCCACCAGGTTTAAAAGTTGTCTTAATCTGTTTGGAGTGGGTAAGAGTCAGCGGAGGAAAAATGTGTATCACGTCATCGGCATAAACAGATAAATATGAGTTTTCAATGATACTGTCAACGTCATTGATAGACTAAATATCAACGGACCAGGATGACTACCTTGAGGCACTCCGGATATGGATAAACTAGGGTCCGATAAAGAGTATCTGAACAGAGCTTTTTATTGGCGCTAAAAAAGATAGGATTTAATCTAATCAATTAAGCCCGGTTGAAAACCTAGTGCTTTAAGTTTAAAAAGAATGATTTCATGTCGACTTCATATCCACAATTCCCTTTACCATCGAACAATTTGAACCCATTTTTCTATTATTGGATGATACCAAAAGAAATAGACCATATCCGATATCCATATCCAGTTGTGGTGAAGGAAGTTATAAAGGATTGATGAGCATTTACGGGACGACCCTGATGAATCAATTGGGCGTTTTTACCAACAGCTTGGCTTTTCATAGGGAACAACTGCGGACCTTTAAACCATACAAAATCAACTCGTATAAGAATTCAAGCCTTTTGAACCGTCGGTGTGTTTCAGTCTTTGAACTCTTTAAAAGCTTGAAGAAGATCCACTATGTGAAGAAGGTATGCAGATTTGGGTCACGAATTTTACGAGCTCTAGTTCCAACTTTTGGGCGCAACTTGTAAAACATCCAGTGAAACCTACAACGGTTTGCACCAGTAAATTGACTGCCTCTGATTACATGATATCACACCTTTAGACTTTTTACTTGGTGAAAGTCTTAACCCGGCTATGATTGAGGAATTTCATGCCAATATTACTCGCCAAAAACTAATCTAGATGGTCGCACATGACATCGAAATTTGGAACTTCAGAATCGACAATGTAAGTCGCAGTTAAGGGCTTCAATGAATAAATGAAGGAATGGCTGATGTTACATTTTCGAAAACAGTAGGTACCTTCAAATGAATCGCCCATTATAACGCCGTTCTTAATAACCTAAATAAAATGCTTTTATGCTTTTATAAAACTGCTGTCGCATACTCCCTTAATTAGTAATGCTCCACAGTCATGCACGGACTATTGTAGTACTAGAGCAAATAGTTACCGTGTTGTTAATACTTTCCAAAGCAGAGGGTAGCTCCATGGCTAAGTGGTTAGCTATATTCAGAGTTTAATCATATGACAGTTAATACCTTTCGAATTATGAATAAACGGAAGTTGGTTGAACAAATAATGACAACAACTGTCATTAAGTTAATTGTGATGGCAATAGTTGTGCGTTTTTACATTTAAATTGGATGTTACCTTCGTACAAGGGGGTTATTAAATAAATTCATTGTTAAGTAGAATTTCAAAAGTCACGTTTGCATTTACATTATTTAATTCTTGTAGTGTAACAAGTTTGGAATCATTATAAAATAGGTTTTGAAAAATTAATAACAACTAGGAAATAGCATAATGCAGACTGTTAAACGGCGATGGGCAGCAATTTCCTACTGTCAGATTGAATGTGACAGCGAAATTAGCAGTCACAGTCATAGACTAGAACAACACGGAACCAAGAAAGCTTTGTAAATCCCGTACCACTCGTTCGGACAAGAATAAAGCTTCCATGGGTAAAAAAGTCCCTGTTGACAACGACCGGACGGCACGTTTTGAATATATTATTTCAAAAAGTGCAGACATAGTCCATCAAAGTGCAGGAAGTCCATGGCACGTTTTGATGTTCTTTTAACGGGTGATTTTTTAAGAGGTTTAGAACTTTTTTAAAAAAAAAAACACAAAAAATTATAAAAAATTAATGAAATATTTATTTGAATCGATAGTTTGAACCTTGCAATTTAATGTTTAAAGATAATTTCATGCAAATGTTGACCGCGGCTGCGTCTCAGGTAGCCCATCCGCTGAGTCCAATTTTGGCATACTCTTTCACACATATCGGCCGGTATCTCACGAATGAATGCATGGATGTTGGCTTCCAGTGCGTCAATCGAAGCGGGCTTGTCCCTAAAGACATTAGCCTTGACATACCCCCACAAAAAATAATCTAATGGTGTCAAATCGCACGATCTAGGCGGCCAATTGACCGGCCCGAAACGTGAAATTAACTGTTCACCAAACTCGCCTCGCAATTGCGCCATTGTTTCGCGTGCTGTGTGGCATGTGGCACCGTCTTGTTGAAACCACATATCATGCAAGTCAAGAACTTCCATTTCGGGCAAAAAAAAGTTTGTTATCATCGCTCGGTAGCGTTCACCATTGACAGTAACGCTGCGATTCGCATCATCTTTGAAGAAATATGGCCCAATAATGCCGCCGGCCCATAAACCGCACCAAACAGTGGCTTTTTCGGGATGCATTGGTAGCTGTTGCAATGCTTCTGGCTGATCTTCACTCCAAATGCGGCAATTTTGCTTATTTACGTACCCATTCAACCAAAAATGAGCCTCATCGCTGAACACAATTTTTCGATAAAAAAGCGGATCCTCGGCCAGCTTTCCAAGAGCCCATTCACCAAAAATTCGGCGTTGTGGTAGGTCGGCTGGCTTTAGTTCTTGCACCAGCTGTATCTTAAAAGGCTTTACGCCCAAATCCTTCCGCAAAATTTTCCACGTAGTGCTGTAACAAAGGCCTAACTGCTGGGAACGGCGCCGAATCGACATTTCGCGGTCTTCTGTCACACTAGCTGATACGGCCGCAATATTTTCTTCACTACGCACAGTACGTAAACGTGTTGGTGGTTTAATGTCCAACAAAGTAAATTTGGTGCGAAATTTGGTCACAATCTTCCGAATAGACTGCTCAGAAGGTCGAGAATGCCGATCATAAAATGGAAGCAGCGCGCGATGAACATTTCGAACCGAGCACGAATTTTGATAGTAAAATTCAATAATTTGCAAGCGTTGTTCATTTGTAAGACGATCCATGGTTAAATTGCAAACCAAACTGAAGCTGTTTGACAGTGACACAAGGTACTAAACACACGTCAGCTGTCAAAACCAGTGTTGCCAAAACCAAACCAGCTAAAAAATCACCCGTTACAAAGAGAAAGTTCATCAGCTGATGAAGCTAACACCCTGCTGAATCTTAGCAACAGCGCATACTTCTTCTGATAAATCGCTTCTTGGACATATACGTTTACCTAGACAAGCCACAAATACTGGCAACCCTTAAGGCTATTCTAACTGGCTCACTCGATTTGAAGGCCTTCCTTCTATGGGGTTATCGAAAGTCATGGGTGGGAGTAAAGTAAAAAAAACCGATCATTCAATAAAACTTCCAATGGCATCATTGGTTGTCAACTAGAAAGATCTCATCAAGAAAATGGAGCAGGTAACATGAGTTTTAGCATTAAATGAGAGCAAGCAAAAAACTATGTACTACCAATTAGGTTAACTCAAGATGTTTGGCAAAAAGGGACAAGGAAAAAGGAGAACTTCTTAAAATGTTGCCTGGGAAAGCATTTAACTAAGCTTCTGTTAGTTAAACGATTGCAAACCTAGTCAATGGGAAGTCGTGGAAGTGATTATTGTTCTAAAATCGGGAAAATCACCAAATAAAATTAAGTCTACAGATCCATTCCATTTACTAAATCATTTTTAAAGTTTTGAAAGAATCTAACTCGGGTTCTAACTCGGGTACAGCGAAATGGGGTAAAAGTCATAGCCTACGCAGACGATGTAGCGATACTAGTTAAAGGGAAATTCCTACCCACTATTAGTGAGCGGGCATTAAAAACTCTCAACGAGTGGACAAAACAATGTGGGCTTGGCATCAACCCCCAGAAAACGGATCTTGTTCTCTTTACGAATAAGAGGAAGACACCAATATTCGACCTATCGGCTATCGATGGGACTACCCTCAAACTAGCCGATAGTGCAAAATATCTGGGTGTCATTCTTGATAGAAAACTCAACTGGAACCTAAATGTGCGCGAGCTCATTAAAAAGGCCACAGTAGCTTTCTATACGTGTAACCGAATATTCGGAAAAAACTGGGATCCAAACCAAGATGATCCTATGGATGTACACGGCCATTGTAAGACTTGTCTGGTGGCAATCCACAAATAAAGTCACCCATCTGAAAAATATGACAAAGGTACAAAGGATAGCATGTGTGGGCGCTACTGGCGCAATGAGAACCACACCAACAGCGGGACTGGAAACCATCCTTAACCTGCTACCGCTAGACATTTACATGCAAGAATCTGCAGCCAAAAGTGCTCTAAGAATCAGCCAGCTCAACTGCTGGAAATCGAACTCAGGAGGACATGCCCAAATTCTACACAGATATCTGGGCTCAGCTGTATCCTCTGGCTACATCCTGCATCACCATGACTTTCAAAGACCATTCTCCTGTATCTTTCCAAGCAGAGAAGAGTGGGAGAGGAACTAATTGGGCACCGAAACCATATCCATCTACACTGATGGTTCAAAAATGGATATAGGCGTTGGAGCTGGAGTGTTTTCAGAAACACTCAAGCTAAACAGCACCTTTCGTCTCCCTGAGCACAGCAGTGTCTTCCAAGCCGAAATATTGACAGTAGCAGAGGCAGCCAAAGCGACCTCAATGCTGGTGATACCACCAGATGATATCACCATCTTAATTGACAGTTAGGCTGCAATAAAAGCTATCTCTGCTGTCGAAATAAAATCTCGGCTTGTGAAACGTTGTCGTGAAGAGCTAAAGGTTCTTGGCGTCCAACATAATGTTAAGCTCTGCTGGGTCCCCGGACACAGAGGAATACAGGGCAATGGAATTGCTGACGAACTGGCGAGAAAAGGATCTGCCTCCAGCATTGACCAAGCAGACCAGTCTGTCAAACCACCACTATATGACCTCAAATCTCGGGTGGGACAGAAAACACTGATTACTGCCAAAAACAGGTGGAACTCCCTTCCCACCTGTGAAACTTCCAAAAGGATGTGGCCTTAGTATGACAAAGCCAGAACCCATAAACTACTTCCAAGAAACAGGAAATCTGTCTCGACTTTAGTTGGGATTCTTACTGGACACAACTTACTAAAAAGCCACAAACTGAAAATGCATCTCATAGATGATGACGTCTGTAGAGGCTGCGGTGATGAAGAAATACACGAGGATACCCTCCACTTTCTGTGCCACTGCCCAGGCCTTAGCCAAATAAGATTGAGAACCTTAGGAAAATACTTTTTCTATGACCTCACGGATTTATCCGAAATCCCTCTCCCTAATCTTTTCAGGTTTGCAACAACATCTGGATGGCTGGAAAGAGGCTAACAACAATGGACAGTAACGGGACAACGTATGAACCAACCACACAAGTGGACCCCCAACGGGCATCACAATGGGTCTATATTGACCTGAATGCGATGAGGGAAGACGCACAACGTCTGCCTCATCAACCCTCCAACCTAACCTAACTAGTGGGGTTTCTAACACCCTATTATTGATCAATAAATAACAACTTATACCTGATCATCAATTCGGGCTTAGAGGTTAGTATCCGACGATTGATAAAGCACCAAACAGTGAGTTTTAATGGTTGTAAGGGCGGCTCTCCACTCCGAATTCGGAAATTTTGCTTAACCAAAAATGGGCCTCATTGGAGAAAAAAATTTTGCGATGAAAATAGTGACCAAGCTGGATCATGTTTTCGGCCCATTCACCGGACCTAGGACCGTTGTAATGGTCACGCGGTTTCAATACATAGCTAGATCTTATAAGTCGAGATCTTTCCGTAAAATCTTCCACAAAGTGGACGGGCATAGCTCTAATTGCTCTGCACGATGGATCTTCCAATAGTGACTTCTAAGCTTTGGCAGTTGATAGCAGCCATATTGATGAAGCTACATCTGTCAAATTGGTAGTCATTTATTCAGTTGGTTTTAGCCAAAACACCATGGACCGACATAGCGTTAAAGAACAAGTGGGTGTTCTGTTCGGGCAACGTTCTATGCGTCTTAGCGAGAGGACTATTCAAATTGATAAATTTGATTCCACTGGGTCAGTAAGCGATAAATCAACGTCGACGAAACTCAAGATCTACGGAAACATTGCTGCTGTCCGTGAGAGTGTGCAGGGGAATCCGACACAGTCGATTTCGCACCGCTTACAAGAACTCGACCACAATTTGGAGAATTTTGTCGTGAGTTGAGGCTGCACCCGTACAAAATTCAACTGACACAGGAGCTGAAGGTATACGACTATAGACAACTACGTGGAGTAGTCGGAAACTGACCTTAATTTTCATCGAAAAAGCATTTTCAGCGATTAGGCTCAATTCTGTATGAATGGGTAAGTCTACAAAGAAAATTTTCGAATTTGGGACGATACCAATCCACATTGTGATCCAAGGGCCTCCAATGCATCCCGAAAAATCACTGCTTGGTGTAGATTTTGGGCTGGCGGCCGGCGTCATCGGTCTAATTTTTTTTTTTTGAGAATGACGTTGGCCAGGACATCACCGTCAACGTCGATGATTACCAACTTCTTTTGGCCTGAATTAGATGATATGGACACCAACGACATAAAGCTTCAACAGGACGTCGCTACGTGCCACACAGCTCACGCCACATTGAAAATTCAGCACAAGCGATTCGACGACATGTTCATCTCACGTGGAGGTGATATAAACTGGCCATCGAGATCTTCTGATTTGACCCCGTTAGACTTTTTCTCGTGGGGTTTTATTAAGTCGCGGGTCTATGCAAATATGCAACAAACAACAGCGGCCCTCAAATCTAACATAACCCATTCCATCGGTCAAATTTAGTCTGATTCACGCGCCAGAGTCATGGGAAATTGGGCATTTCGGGTGGACGTCACTCAGGAATCTCTCACTACTGTAAGAACGAATCAACGGTCCTCATAGTGTCTTGTTGAAGATTTTCACCTACCCGTGGAAAAAAAGTGGTTCCCTAAAATTGTTGACACTGCGGCAAGTGTGTTAGTCTTCAACCTTACGCATTTTTCTTGTGAGGTTTTTTAAAGTCGTGGGTCTATGCGAATAAGCCACAAAACACAGCGGCCCTCAAATCTAACATAACCCATTCCATCGGTCAAATTTAGTCTGATTCACGCGCCAGAGTCATGGGAAATTGGACATTTCGGGTGGGCGTCACTCAGTTATCTCTCACTACTGTAAGAACGGATCAACGGTCCTCATAGTGTCTTGTTGAAGATTTTCACCTACCCGTGGAAAAAAAACGTGGTTCCATAAAATTGTTGACACTGTTGGAGACTGTGTTAGTCTCCAACCTTACGCATTACCAAAAAATAATTCAATTTGATTACCAAAATCCTCGTTTGTCAAAGCTGTACGTACTTATCACTCCGCCTCCATAAGCCATGAACTTGAGCTTTAACACTAGCATATTTGCGAATTCTAATAACGATTGATAGCAACCCGCTTACCTAGTTTGTTATTTCCTCTGTTCCAGAAGCTTTCAATTTAGTGTTATCACATCACTCCAAAACAATGACAAGCCATATCTTATGTAGTCAAACCAGTCAGAATCTTATCAATGGTCTGAGAATCACATTGACCTTAAAAATCTTGCTTTAGCGTTGGACTAATCGTTCATTCACTTGTTATCATCGCAAGACCGACATGTCGACACCATTGTCAGAAAATGCTGACAATTTGTAAGCGAATGCTCGTGCTTACTTTCAAATCAAAAACGAGTGCAAAAGTGCCTTGGGGCACGCGTTGTGTCATTTTATTTTTCGACTTCCACTTTTGAATGAAAAAAACAAATTTGACAAAAAAATGCAAAGTCGAATACTAACCTGCTTAGGTGTGTGAATTTGACGAAATCGGCTTCATACGCATATAATCCCTGTCAATTGTGAGTATGAGAGGTAGCTTTAGGTCAAGCAATGTCGTGTTGTTTAAAAAACAACAACAAAGTTACGTTTTTGAATTTCTAAGTTTTTTTCTGTTGGTGGGTAGGGTAATCCCTGTTAATAGTATATTCCGGCTCACGCGAATTAGCAAAAAAAAAATACGCTAATGTGTAACGCCTGAGCGCGCTTTTTCATCGGAGCAACGTGTAGTGTATGTACCTTGTACTTGGGATCAGAGACAAGGTAATGAAATTGTCGGACACATTGATTTATTTGAATGCTGTTCACAAATGGCTGGGAGACCTCCATCATATGAAAAAAAATAGACTACCTCATGGAGAGATGGAGTTTGTCAGGTGAAAACAGCGTTGTTTAGGATTGCAGAGTTTAAATGGGAATAAACCATTTTTATGAAATTCACAAACTCTATGACAAAGGTGGGATTATCTAAAAATATTGGCAACGACAGCAAAAGCTAAGAGACCAGCTGCATTATTTTTAAGCGGTTGCAAGTAGGTAGGTAGGTACTACAGATATGACATGTGTCATGATCGTCGATGACGTAGATGTGCAGAACGAGACAAAAATAAAAATGCGAAGACGATTTTAAAGTATGTTTTGCACAAGTCTCATGCATTCAGAAACATTTCCTCATCTATAATTATCTCAATCTTTACATATAGGGTGCGGAACATAACTCCCTTTTTTTTAAATCGCATAATAAACCCCATTTTATGGATCATAGTTGGAATAGTTTTAAAAATCATGCCATGCTCTGATGTTGGCTTTCAGGTTTCGTGTGGTCCTAGGAGCATTGACATAAATGCGGGATTTAAGAAAGCCCACAAACCAATAACTGAGGGCTAAATTGGTAGAGCGGGCTGGCTACTCAAAATCGACCGTTAGTGATAAAAGCTGCTCCGGGAAGTGTTCCCTCAAACAATCATCGATGCCGTCGAAGTGTGAGCCGATGCACTGTTCTATTGAAAGCAAATGTTCCCTAAGCCCAATCCATCAAGTCATGGAAAAAAGATTCATTCAAAATGTTTATATAACATCGGAGTTCTATGCCACTGTGACCTCGTTTTCTTCAAGAAATCAGAGACCGAGAAATGCCACTTGAGGAAATTGCAGTTTTCGGGAAGCACCTTACATGAGTTCCGCGGAAAATTAAAGTAGCGTTTGGAGAGTTCCTGCTCAATCAAGGAATGCCACATTAGAGAATTGTCTTCACTGAAAAAACGGTTTCCGCTCAGGATTGCAAGATTGAGACACTCAATGCATCAATGTTCTCAGGTGATCTGATGAGCCGTTGGAATCCATTTCATCATCTTGTCGCATCTGTGACCCATGCTAGAATTGATTTCCAGTTCGAAACATGGCCCAACGTGGCTACATTGTAGGGATTTTGGCTTGCGATCACATAGCATCCGCTTAAAAAATAGGCCTCGACGGAAAACTCACACTGCCCACTGGTTAAACGCATGATGGGAACTGGTCGGGGTATGGAACAAAACTTTAGAGCCAAGGATGTCTAATGAGCCCAATCCCAACTACGAACCCTACTGCCTGAATGACTTACTTTTCAAAAAAAAAAAAAGTAAATTAGGTTGCCGCACCCTGTATAGTAGAGAAACCCATACTGATAAGCTGATTCCATTTCCATGTCTGTCAGACAGTTCGTTACCACTTAATTTGTTGACCCTTTCATTAAGGCACATGTTCCTTTTTCCATGAGGCAACGGAAAAGCCCCCAAAATGAAATCAAGGAATCAACGGTGGCGTCTACAGTCCCAGTTAAGATGGACGAAGTAAAAACCCTACTTGAGCTGATCTGACATATTCGAGACCGATCATAGAGGAATTTCAAAATGATGGAATGAAATAAAAATGGTGGAGTTATCTGTCCTGAAGTTATCTGAGAAACTGGCCCTAAAGGTTGGACGTTGTGATTTGGGTTGTTGCAAAGCAACCAAGAGCCTCGGCTTCATTTTTATTTATGACGACCATTGCATTGTAAAGGAAAAACGGAAATTGACGTTCATATCTGCACTTGGAATAATAAAACCCTAGATAGAGAAAATATGCAGTCGAACAACTAGCGAAAACCCTAAGCTGATAATAAAGTAGACATTACTACCATCCAGGAAATACAATGTGGCTCAAAAGTTGTCAACCGATGATCACTTGAGTGAAGGCTTCACCAAAGAGTATGGAACTACATAGAGTGCGCATCTCATACAACAAAAGTTTTCTATGTGGGGTACTGATATTGATACCCCAGTGTTTACATTGCTACCCCTACCCCAGCATGGAACAACAGCATAGCCGATGCATACGAACGACGAAAATGCCCCTTCGCACTTACCGCGCGTGTCTGAAACGGCTACAACATTTTTAGCTGTGATGCGTACTCTATGTAGTTCTATATTCTTTGGTTACACGCACTAGGCGGTCAGCAGCTAACAATTGATGAAGTGTCTGAGCTTTTTAAGGATGCATCTTACAGTCTTTCAATAGTCTTTTTGTAAAGCCCGCCGATCGATACTCCGGGGTCCTCTGGGACATCTTCAATCACAGATGCGATGTTCTCAGAAGAACGGCTGCTCCAAGGCAAGCCAGACCTTACAGCATCTCGTGTTGTCCCAGACTCTTCTAAGCGAGCGGCTTACAGTAGTAGTGTTAGCCATTGTTGTGAGTTTTAGTTGGTCACGGAGGCATTTTCGATGCTGGAGAGAAGGGCTCGGCACGCTCGCGATTGCTTGGCTAAACTCGTCGGACGGGGGTAGTTCTTGCCCTCTCACCATACATCCCAGCTCAACAAACGAACGGGAAATCTGCGCCGAAATTCACGCTAAGCCAAGACCACGACCGATTATTCCGCAAAAAAAAATCGAAACAATTATTCCGGGACTCATGTTGCCGTGTATTTTGTATCTCATTACTTCAAAAATCTCAAAGTAGAATTTCCCTGCCATCAGCAAAAATGATAACATAATGCCTTTAGGTCCATCTTGTACGGCATGATGGGCCAGTTAAAAGGAGGATGAAAAACTGTAACAACTACTACTATCCGTGTTATAATGAACGAAAACAGCCACAATCCGGATGCAGATTTATTATAAGCAAAAGACTTAGGTTAGAGGCATATTCTCAAAGTAACCAGGCCATGATCGCATATAAGATTTACGTTGTCAAGGCCAAATTTGACAACGTAAATCTTATATGCGATCATGCTCCAACACAGGCAAAAATGACATCGATAAGGATTGTTACATCGAGCTCTTGGACAAAATTTATGAGCGCATCAGAATCAGAAAGAATGACTTTGTTTGATGTTGTAGATATTTTTTAATTGATGGCTCGTAAGTTTGCATGCGCAATCACTATACTGCGCATGCATGCAAGTAAGGTGTGTGGACCCTTTTAAGGTATAACAGAGTGCCAATTCAAAAACGGTACTAAAAGCCCTTTCGAATGGAAATGACTTTCGGAATGAAATACTTAGTAGAACCCTCGACAAAGGTTCAATCCAATGGGCCTTATTCCCATAGACTTAAGGAGAGCATTTAGTATTTTGGATGTCTAAACATTCCGCGTGGCTCACATCGACTCGGAGCAGCTCTTTGTTGCAGCCAAGGTAAGAATGCGGTTAACCGCACATTGACACAACAAGTTGGCAATGCTGTAAAAAAAATTAACGTCGAAAGACCGCCATAGCAAGAGACAGTTAATGATGGCAAGACAAATTGGACAAATTACATACTGCGATTATCGTATATCTGTCACTTACAGTGAATTACGATCGGGGTATGACATTTAAATTGTAATGACAGGTAATTTCATGCCAGGAGTTAGAACCAACCACCACTTGAAAATTGCACATATACTCACAAAACTAACGCCGTAAAAAACATTTCGCTAGTAATACCCCTCAATATAAACCCCCGGGGATATGTAAGTCTACTAAAGGTTTCATTTTATCTTGAAGTGTTGTCAGACTATCTACCAAGTAGTAGGGAAGAGAACATTACTAAAGGTGTGGATAGTTTTGGGGCCCTTGCTTACCTAGGCTTTATCCAACACACGTACCACTGAGTCACTGCAACCCTATCAATGCACTTGGCACTATACCTCATTACGTCAAGTATATCATGGCTTGAGAAAAGGGCATATTAGCGAAAAGGGGGTGTCAGTTGTTAAATCACCATCAGACTCTCTTTAATGTCAGTCATATTGATGGATAATCAAATTAAAAAAAAAACGGAGAAGAAGGTAGCAATGCATATGAAATCATGAACGTGGTTTTCCTTTAACTGCTCAGGAGAAGGTCAACACACCATTCTTTGATAATAATATGACAAAATGTCCCGGAATGTAGTACCAACCACACAGTTAAAGAGCAAATTCCCAAAAAAAAACTGTATGGCAATACGAGAAAGCCAATTGGGAAGCATTAAACAGTTTTTTTAGGAATTTTAACTGGTCACTATGTTTCCTCGATAGTGACGTGGATGCTGCTGCTGATATGATATCAAATATCATTCTCTTTGGTATGAGATCTTTTATTCCCAACAGAATTAAGAGTATCAGACCAAAGGCAAAAGGGTGGTACGACTTGAGCTGCAAAGAAGCTATCAGGTTGAGAGAGTCAAACTTTCGGTTGTACAAGACCAACCCAACAGAGGAAAACCGAGCAAAGTTCAAACAAGCCAGAAATGACTGTAATGCCCATTTAAAGCGTGTCAAATTCCTCTATGACCAAAAGTTGAGCAAAAAAATCTACAATGTCCCAGAGGTAGCAAAAACTTTTGGTCATTTGTTAAAAATATAAAAAATTAGGCCTCATCATCAATTCCGACGCTCATTCACAATGACATTCCAGCTGTCAGCTCTTTAGACAAAGCCAATCTGCTTGCTGCGCATTTCGCAGCCAAATCTACTTTGCCAGATTGTGTTCAGTCTCCTCCTGTACTTGAGAACGTAGATCATTCTATGGGACAAATTCACTTTCGTACTCGTACAGTTGCAAAAGTTTTATTTGATCTTGACATACACAAATCCGCTGGTCCCCCATCATTCTGAAGAGGTGTTCTTCTACGCTAGCAAAACCACTGCGTAAGCTTTTCTATCTATCCTACTCATCAGGACTCTTTCCGAGTAGATGGAAAACAGCATTTGTCCAGCCTGTACCAAAAAAAGGCGAATCTTATTCTCTCTCCAACTACCGACCAATTGCACTTACGTCCCTTCTTTCCAAGGTCATGGAAACGCTGATAAATCGTCAGCTTATGAAATATCTCGAAACACGAAAACTTCTCAATGACCGGCAGTATGGTTTTCGCAGCAACAGGTCTACTGGTGATTTGATGACATATCTCACCTAAAAGTGGAACCAATCAATCCACCATGGTGGCGAAAGCAAGACTGTTGCGCTTGATATTTCAAAGGCATTTGACAGGGTTTGGCATCAAGCCCTTTTGTCGAAAATGCGTGCATTTGGAATCGACGAAAAACTTCTTCTATGGATTAGAAATTATCTTTCGAAACGTTCAATTCAAGTTGCTTTGGATGGTTTCAAGTCTGTAACTCACCAAATAAATGCTGGTGTCCCTCAAGGCTCAGTTTTGTCTCCGACTCTCTTTCACATTTTTATAAATGATCTCCTGTCTGCAACTTCCAATCCAATTCATTCCTTCGCTGATGACAGTACCCTCAGCTTCTCATATTCGTTTACAGGTCCTCGTCCCTCACCTTCGAACGTGGACTCTAAACGCCAAAATATGTTAAGCTCATTGAATTCCGACCTTGACAGCATTATCAAATGGGGTAAATCTAATATAGTGGAATTCAATGCTTCCAAAACACAATGCTGTCTTCTGTCATTAAAGCGAAACCAAAATCTAGAGCCATTATCCATGAATGGCACTTACGTCGAAGAAACCGAAAAGCTTTCCATGCTAGGTATGTGTGTTAGTAACGACTTACGTTGGAACGACCACATATTCGAAGTCGCTAAAAACGCAGCGAAATGTCTAGGTTTCCTGAATCGATGTAAGAAATATTTCACCCCCTCTGATCTGGCCACAATATATAAAGCGTTTATACGCCCAAAACTTGAATTCAACGCCCACGTCTGGTCAGGTGCACCAAAATCAACATTGCACCTACTAGATAGGATTCAAACGCGTGCGAAAAAACTTATAGGAGACATAAGAATAGCGAACACCTTAGCTTCGCTCGAACACCGTCGAAACATCTCCTGCCTTACCTTGTTTTATCGCTATTTTAACAACCAATGTTCAAATGAAATAGCCAGCTGCATTCCTCCCATTCAACAATTCAGCCGCAATACTCGTTACGCAATGAATGCAAATCAGTTTACCCTTAAGCCTATCTTCGGACGTACGCTGAAATACAGAGATTCGTATATAAACCGAACAACACGAATGTGGAATGCTCTACCAAACTCTGTTTTTCCTTTCCATTATAACTTACAGACATTTAAAACCAATGTGCATCGGTATCTCCTTTCTTCTTATCCCTAATTTCCTTAACGCCCGCACTGTGCTCAGACATATAAAGGGTATTCATAACCCCTTGAGTGCGCGCAAATTATATAAAAAAAAAAAGTGTCAAAGACAAAACCTCCTTTGACTCAGACGATTGGATTTGTCATATAATTGAAGGTACCGCCTTTAAATCATTAAGTACCCTCACATACATTAGACGTTATACGAGAAAAAATACCTAGGCCTTCGGTCCTAATAGAATATTTGGTGCTTGTTTTGAGCTGTAGCTTAGGACGCGTCCACTTTCACTCATTCTATCAATATGTACCTCCATAATTCCACTCAATGTATCTGCAAGACAAAAGGCATTCGTTCCCAGAAATAATGACTTTCTAATTACCCTTTTCGAATGTGTAAATTTGTGGAGAGCACTGCGCTATTGTTTTCGTTAAGATAACTTGCAAGGCATGCCTTTGTCCATAATTTCCTTTCCACTTGATGTGCCCATAAGAGACCATTCAATCCTTTAATCGATATCAAATGGACTGATTATTGACTTAGTGGGCAATTAATGACGCAATTAACTCCAGATAAAGTCCACTATTTATGACGTAATTTTATAATTGTTTTAATTGCCGTAGCAACCGATTAAGATGGATAAAATCATTTTAGCACGTACTGCAAATTACATCCTAAAAATAAATTCAAGTCATCGACTTAAGATGGCTGTTGTCGGTTGTTTTAGGTTGGTATTCTCCAATTTAATTTTTTGTGCTTAAAGTGCAGTGTTTCAATGATTTATTGTTGTTGTACGAAATGACAGAAGCCAGTAACGGATACGTAAAGTTGTGAGTCTTGTGACCAGTTTTGGTAAGTTTGATGGTGAACTTGTTTTGACTTTATAAATGGATTACCCCACGTTTTAGTGCTGGAAAGATGTGCAGAAGATAAATGATGACGTAGGTTCATGGTTTAAACATTTTCTAAATGTTTAAAATGAAATCTTAAGCACCCACTAACTATAGGTGTGCTTTGTTTTTTTTTATACTTTATCCCATAGGGGTATATTAGTTTTGACATTAAGGTTGTAACATAGAGAAATATTTTCGATAGGTATACCTTCAAGTAATCAATGAAGAGGTACTTAAAAAAAAAGCATATGAGAAGGCTACAATCCGCTGTGCGGATCGTAGAATACCCTATCCCATCCCATCCTTAAAATTTATATCCCCAAAAGGTTTTATGAAGATGAAATATAGAAAATGACAACATATTGTGTAGACGCAACATTTTGTTCAGACAGATTATCAAAATCTTTTATAGTTCGACAAAAAACAACGCGTTTCTCCTGCATATGCTATGGGGTAGGGTATACAAATGGTTTTTGTAAGAAAACGCCCCTGAAAAGTGGGCGTCGGTTAAAATGATCTAAGAACGAAATGTTTATTTTATCATAACCATACCGAAAAAGTTTTTTTTACTGAAAAAAACCCCCAAAAAATGCCTACAAGATCCTATCAGTCGTAATATGTGAACTCCTGAAACCGTTTACCAACATCCTGATCGGCCTTATCAGTGTGGTTTAGGCCAGGAAAGTTCACAATCGATCAAATTTTCACACTTCGGCAGATGCTGGAAAAAACCCAAGAAGTTCAAATCGATACCCACCACCTATTTATCGATTTCAAAGCCGCATACGACAGCATTTATAGAGACGAACTATACAGAGCCATGTCTAGTTTTGGTATACCGTCCAAACTCGTCCGTTTTTGTAGGATGACGATGGAGAATTCTCGCTGCACCATCAGGGTCGGAAACGACCTCATCGACACATTCGATACCAAAAAAGGATTTAGGCAAGGCGATGCGCTGTCATGTGACTTCTTTAATCTGATTCTTGAGAGGATTGTGCAAAACTCCAAAGCCAACACCAGAGGCACAATTCTCCAAAAATCGGTGCAATTACTAGCATACGCTTACGATATTGACATCATTGGTAGGACTCAACGTGATGTCATAGCCACGTTTGCTAGCAAAAATGGGTTTAGCAGTAAATGAGGGTAAGACTAAGTATATGCTGTCAACACGAAAGGACACACAACATCGACGAATTGGACAGAACGTCACCATTGACAGATATAACTTTGAGGTAGTACGGGACTTTGTCTACCTCGGCACCGCTATTAACCCTGACAACAACATCTCGTCAGAAATCAAACGAAGAATTACTCTTGCCAATCGCTGTTTCTTCGGGCTAAGAAGGCAATTTAGCAGTAAAGCCCTCACTCGAACTACTAAGGAGATCCTATATAAGACCCTGATCATCCCAGTCCTGCTCTACGGCGCTGAAGCATGGACCGTATCAAAAGCGGATGAAGAAATCCTTGGTCGATTCGAGAGAAAAATTCTTCGGAAAATCTTCGGTCCCGTTTGCGTTGACGGGCTATGGAGACGAAGATTCAACCACGAACTATACGAGCTGTACAGCGACATACCCCTAGTCAAAAAACTCCGCATTGGACGTTTAAGATGGCTAGGACATGTTGAAAGAATGGACACCAATACTCCGGCTCGCAGAGTCTTCGATTCCCAGCCAGACGTCGGACGCAGTAGAGGAAGACCTCGCCTTAAGTGGCGCGCACAAGTAGAAACCGACCTCAACCAACGTGGAGTGCGCAACTGGAGGCAGTTAGCTAAGAACCGGGCTAATTGGAGAGGCATGTTGGTTGAGGCCCAGGTTCATCCCAGACTGTAGCGCCACGAAGTCGAATTCCATTCATAAATGTGTTGCTAGTAATTCAAGCCAATACATTTTTTTTGAGATATCTCAAGTAGTTTGCATTTTGTTTAAACAAAATAAGTTGTCAAGCCCTTAATGAATGACCCTTTATAATAAAAAAAAAATTCTTTGAACTCGTATGATTCAGGTGACTTTGAGATAATCCTAAGGCCCTAAACACGTTAGGTGTGTTCCAATTAGGGGTGCTCAAGGAGATTTCCTTCCACTGCCTCTGCTGAGAATTCTTAGATCCCATTCTCAGCGATGGGAAACTTGGAAACTTCCTTACTTCGCAGCTTATAACAATAAATGCCCTGCATATAAGATTACTAGCTGTTGCTAGGTCTTTTAGTTTAAAGGATAAGGAGACGACTCCAACAAAGTTTTGCCAAGAGAGAAATCGTATCCGCTTATGGATTATTAGGAGATCTCCGAGGGATTCTTAAGGGGAACACGTTTATTAAGACTGCAACATTAAAGCCAATGTAAGGAATGGTTCTAAATTTTGCTGTCAATGTTGATGTTGCACGTTCATCGCTATTTCTAACCTTAAGTGACGTCAGTTGTGGCCCTTATTTCTTTTTTTGAAATTCCCCATAGTCCCTCCTGGGAAGCAAATCAATTAGGGTATCGTTTTTACTCAGTTAATTTCACAGTTATTGATACCGTAAGTCCCTGAAGTCATTGATAATATGACTGATATTGGGTTATCTTTATCAATCGAAAGAGTTGGCATTGATCCGGATTAGCACTTCCCAGAAAAAACTGCGTCCAAGAACATCGCAAATTTTTTACAATTATATAACACGAATGTAAACAATTCATTGGATTTGATGAATATTCGTGAATCTTGGTCATATTCATGATTGGAAAGTGTTCATGTCATAGATAGCTGTTGCGTTCTCTGTTCTGTTAGTCCGTCTCGATGGTACTTTGGCAAATTAAATTGTTTTTACAGTTGCAATTGGTTTACTCCATCATCAGCAAAAGAGTCAAAAACTGTCCCTGCTGTGTATGAATTATGTCACCACTGTCATGTGGTTACGATTATCGACAACCCACTTGCCAATTCGGACTTTCTAATCACAAAGGATCTAATTGGCAATGCACGCATCATACACATGTCAGCCACTTCCATGTGTCAACATGCGAACGCTTGTAAGTCGCATTCAAACAGAGAATTATGATAAGAATCGATCGCACATTGAGTGAGCGCCATATCTCACCAAGGCAAATACGACGAACGTAATAAAATTGTGCTCACAACCTTCAGATGAAGCGGCACAAAATAAGTTTTGCGCAAACAAATTTAAACGCTTCATCATCCCCACGTGATGTATGTCACTAACTCATTGGCACACACTCTCATTTTAACCAGCGCCGAGAATTGTTGCCAAACATCTAGAAGGCATTAATGATAACCAGACCAGTTCGCCTTGCAATCAGCTTCCCATAGCTAGGGGCTATTAGCACCACACGCGACAGTGTTTCAATAAAAATCCTATTAAGCGCAATGCTCATGACTCATTGCATCAACCAAGTAGCACTGGCCTGGCTATAAGAATCCCGCCAAGTTGGACAACATATAAATCCACACATAGCTCGCGCAATAGCAAATCCAAGTGAGAATGATACACCCAACAACAATACAAATTGGCAAAAAATAGAACGATTATGATTATTATGCGAGGCAAGCAATCGATCGTCACGTTGCTGCTTCTAGAACACACACTGACCGCTGTTGCGTTCGGCCAGGAATACACAATTCAATTAAGGGCAAGTGAACTCTCTACGATCTTTGGCAGGTTGGAATAGCGCGCGCTTACCTCCAATTATGTACCACCGACGCGACGGTGGCAGTGTCTAGCTAAATCAATGATACAACTTGTCGATGGTTAGATAATAGTATTCGCTACACTTTGACCTTGTGGCGATGATTTCAAGACCAAAATTCAATGCTTCCCCGACGTGGGTATTTACAAAATCGATATTACAGAATCACGAATGGAATTGACTTGGATCGCAACAAAAGTGATTATTAAATGTAAATTGTAATGGCAAACATACTCTGGACACTAACAGATGAATCGATTGGTTCCCACTTCGACCTGATGAGTTCGTTAGAGATGTTCAAGATGAAGATTCGAAAAAAAACGTTCGCGTTTATATTCGTTGTGGGTAGCTAGAGCTACACGCGCGGTGGTTTCATAAAACACTGTTCACAACTTAAGTACAAGTTCGATTGAGGTATTTTTTTGGTTTACTGCGGATATGCGGAAAGATGCACGAAATTATTTATTTTTATTACAACGAACCGAGATTACACCGCCAAACAAGCCATTGGACATATTTCCACTAATGACAGTGCAAATTGATTGACAAGCGGTGAAGTAAAATTTCCCTTACTAGTAAACAGCTGTTTGTGACTCTGACGTTTTGATTTATTGTGGTGGATTTGCTACTTGTTTTTGTGGGAAAGTGGACAGCTTTAGGGTGGGTGCAGATGGTGTGTTGGGAATGCATTAATTTTATTGTTTATTTCGGTGTTTGACATAATTTGAACATTGACATACTTATTGTTGTATAAAACTTAAGATATTAGTTAAAAGTTAAATTTAAACGATTGCACAATAGAGCAAAATCCACCACAAAATTACTGAGGCTGGTATGCACCAACAAATATTGACGTCCATAATTCTTGAAATTTCGATGAGGAAATAGAACGTACGACGCACGTAAAATTCTACAGTTTATTTCATCGTTCGTCCTCATTTCATTTGATTCGTAGTCTTGCCGTAAATACTGTTACAACTTTAAGGAGCTTTATGCTTGAAACACATGTGCAGGATTCTCCTTGCAGAAAAGATAGAACACACAGTTTTCAATGGGAGCTAACACATGTAAAATGTGCAAGCGTTGCAGTACTGCAAGTTGTCTCTATTTCTAAATCCACTGCAAAAATTCAATGGCACCACAACACAAAAGAAAAAAAAACGTAATATTAAGATATTTGGCATCATTGAATAAAAAACAAATAAATGCCATAACAAAACAAATGTATCAAAAATGAAAGAGACTTTTTCTCAACTCAACCATAACATTTAAAATTACTCACGAATGCCCCTACTACGAATCACAAGACGTAAACATTTAAAAATACAAAGTAAGGACATATCCGAAATTAACTAAATATAACCAAATACCACTACAGTAGGCTGCATGTTATGCAGTAACCACACGACCAGGTAACTATACAATTGGTTTCCATTCTTTCAATACTCATTAAAGGTTAAAACGAATGTTATCATTAATGTCTCGCCATGAGTCTTACAGTGGGATTGCGATATGCAAAGTATTTGGCACGTAAGTATTCCAAGCTGATCGACCAGTTCATCATATGAAAGCTTTTGCATCCTTTTCTGTGTTAATTGATCAGCGGAGGACACAGTCAACTGCTGTCTGTTAAGAAGGCTACTTAGTTTTACCTTCTTGGTGAGTGCATGGATTATGCTCTTGGAAAAGCGTTCGATATGATAGCTAGGCGCTTACGATCGAATAATATCCCACGTATATGACTATGAATGGAGGACAGGATATTGAAGATCCAGCAAGTGGTGCAACTTACCCGGATCGATATAATTTTCCTCTTCCAATAGCTCCTTACAGGGATAGCAACTTTAGTTTTCCTGGGCTGAAGAATAGGGCCATACAATATATAAAAGCTGTTGATTTGGAGGAAAGTAAGTTAAACATGTTCAAGAATGAGGAGTGTGTGATTTTTCACTGATTCATTTTACTTTAGAAACCCCTCCGGACGTTGTTATATCCCATTATAAGGATTTTAAGCGGCTTAGCTAAAAGCAACAACTAGGCATCACTGCAAAGAGCATTGGAATTCTGAATACTAAACGGTTTTTGGTAATCAAAAAGCATCTGTAGATGTCTCAGGTGTTGTGGCAAACAACGACTATATATTTTTGGGAATATTGTTAACATGGCAAGTATGTACCATGCGGGCGCATTCCTTCCCTCAATTCGGTATTGCTCGGACAATGGAGCTATGACCGCCTGGAATGGAGTAAAAAGGCTGCTGGATGTTATATGCAAATGTAAAATAGCTGCAAATAGTAAACGAAGATATAAAGTGTAAATGGGTTAAGCGACTGTTTAAGAAATAAGTTGTGTACTGCCAATAATGGCTTGCGTAGCTATAGTGGTGATTTTCTTTAGTCCAACATTACTACATGACTCCAGTCTATATATGAAAATGTTTTCCAATTTGAATGGCTTGATGAAGGAAGCAATTACTGAACGAATACCTGTTCAATCTTATTATGACCTATGAGCATAAAGTAAATCCAGTAAAGTATCAAAGATGAGATTGATTTTTTCAATGTGCATTTGGAATGAAAGCTTCAACCAACTGAAACCTAAGTTCCTACCATATGCATATTTTTTTTATTTATTTCATATAATGAAACAATATGAGGCAATTATATATCACCAAACACCACCACAGTAAGCTGAATGTAATCACAGGAGCCACTGCACTGCATGTATGTCAAACAAAAAAAATAATGCACGTGTGTTTTGCTTGCTGCACTGCATGCAGAACCACTGCACGTGTGTTGCAGGCATTATAATATGATTTTCAGGCGTGTTCCATTACGGATCTCTTGGAGATGTTCCTCCGCTGCACTGCCTCAACTTGAGAGTTTTTTTATCAGTAGAGGAGAATGTATTTCGCCGAAAAAAATGTTTACTTGCTTCGCAGCTTGTAATAATGATGAACTTACCGAATGATACATACAAAATAAACAGCGATTTAGATTTATAACATTTTTCTTTATATATTTTCTTTAAATAATTCAATTTGAGTTTTTTTCTGGACATGAATTCTAAGCAACTTTTTGAGTTATAAAAAAATTAAGAGAGGAATAAGAGTTTGAAAAACATTGGTACTAATTTCGTATGGTTAAAATTTTTAAAGGAAATGTTCAAAATAAATAAATTTGAATTTTTTAAAGACCGATTTCTTATCAGAAATATTTAAATACACAATTAGCACAACCCTTGGCAGTTAAAAAAAATTGAAATTTAATTTACACCTAAGAGGGCTCCCTTTTCAAATGTATATCTGAGAAGTAGATACACAAATGTTGACAGATTCAGATTTAGACAAGCAGTCGGTACACCAACTAGCCATGTATCTCTCTTTTGACAGCGATACAAGATACAAGCTACAGATAAGCATTCACTAAAACACGCCCAAACGGTTATTTAGTTATACAGTCCATAAGTATTTGTGGGGCCTTTATTCAGGGTTGTACTAATTCATATTTATAAATCATTTCCCCATTAATAATAGTTATACAATGGCTACGTTTACACCTTGGACTCAATAACCGCGACGAAGCCTAGATTTGATGTAAGTCTCACCGGTGTAAACATATCGAACAAGATATAAATTGCTTTGGTCAATCCACTAACTTAGGTGACGTAGACATAAATTCAACGGAAGTGATATAATAACTTGTATCATGACGAGGATTTTCGTACTTTGTCCCAGAGTCACCGCAAACATCGCTTATAATTGGTCTGATATTGGGTCGATAGTTCCCCACTTAGTCCAGCTTATTTATTTGGTTACGCCTCTAAACGCAAAAACCTTATTCATACAACTTATACAACGTTGAATAGAGACTGCATATCATAAGCGCGTTCGATGGTTAAATAGTGTCTGTATAAGGGTTTTGGAGTTTTCCATTTTAATTTCAGAGTCGACAACATTTGAATCCGGAACCGAAGTCTTTTCATATCCCGCTTCCTCTGTTTTCAAACGCCAGTTGTCAAACGTAATTCGAAAACTTAGTGAGAACACCTTTTTGGCGAAAATGCAAATAAGCTCATTTGAACCTCAGTGAGAACGTAGTATTACGTTCTAGCTAGTTGTTTAGTGATGCTTACAACTTTACTCATAAATAAACGAGATGGTTATACAGAAAGGACACATTTCATTCAATAAATCATATACTTACATTTTTTTGAAAAATATTTTCTAAAACCACAATAAAAAAATATAGAAAACAAAGAAGCAAAACACATTGAATTTAAATATCAAATGGAATATCCATCTCGTTTTTAATAGTGTTCAAAATGGTTCGAGAGTGCTTAAATTGGGTTTAGACTTAAAGTAAAACCTCGCTATTATATGAAGGCCCGGTTTTCCAGTGCTGAGTTAACTCTGAGTTAACAAACACTGGAATAAACTTCGTGAGTTAACCTTGGAATATTTAATTTTTTTTTCAGTGTAGGACTAAATTTGACGTGTGTGGTGATTCGATTAAGTAGCGCTTATGTTTTACCGATCTTGATCTCAGAAAGTTATCGAAATGTATAGAATCTGCAACAGTTCAGTTATCAGCTGTTTTGTTTATTTTTCCCCAAAGAAATGAAAATGCTTTTGTCACGATCTTACAAGTTTATATTGCTTAAAATAGTCAAATTCAATATTTAAAATAGTTTCGAGTCGCTGAGACCTGAATTAGTTTCTAAATACTTAATAACATGTCCACTCAAGTGGAATTGAAATAATTGTTTTTTTGGTATCTTTTCATCCGGTAAAAACATCTGATCGTTTAATTTAACTCTGAAGGCTTATTACGTAAAGTGATTATCGTTTGACGATCACATTTCCACGGTACATCTTGCATCACGTAATAGCGTTCACACACCGCACTCATGCAGGCATGCGCAATATATAGTGATTGCGCATGCAAACTGAGAGTGTGTGGTGCTAATGCATGTGGCATAAGTGATTTCAAATGAGGATGATCTAGAACTAAAAAACCGGGCCTAAGGAGAGTATAGAAGATGTGCGAACACATGCAATTTGTATTGTGCGAGCATAATAGCTTTTCACTTCGATTCGTTCAGTTTTCGTTCACTTTTGGTCAATTACGTAAAAGCGAATTCATTCGCGCTTTCTCTTTCTTTTGTTCTTGCATACAAAAATGGACACTTGACTTCAACAGCTGTGTACATTTAAATTTGTAAGTTCATAAGCAACACAAATGACAGGCAAAAGGACTTCCACTCTGACAATCGCTTCCATTCACAAAAGTCTATTATAAGCAACTTGAGTAATTGACAGTACTGAAGAAAACTTAACGTAGAATTTTGACATTAGCTTCCGATTGCTTCCGACTATTATAGTTCAGCCTCCATTATTGTAGTAAGCTTAATTCAAAGATCAAATACAACCGATAAAAACTTGCTTACTTCGAAAATGTAACTACCCCCTAATATAACACTGTCCTGCATAAATTTCGATTCTCGAAATCATCGACTTGACATCTCTCTTGTTTTGACATTTCGCGAAAACATGTACATTTTTGAAATGTTCAGGATATCGTAGCAACGCATTTTTATTTATTTTGTTTTTATTTTTAATTTCTTTAATATTATCGATCAATCAACTCTAATCAGTTGGAAGAGAAGCTTTACAGCACCACGATGGATAAGCCGCAAATGATTGAACACATAGCTCAGTCGTTAAATTACACAATTTTCGATGTCAAATGGATCCCTTGTTCGGCAAAGTTTATTGTTATCGGATCAAAACCCAAAGGAACGGGTGTCCTGCAGATCTATGAACTCAATGAATCAAAGCTGCAGATGGTCAAAGAGGTCGAGAAGAAGGTTTCTTTCAAGTGTGGTACTTTTGGGGCGTCTAGTCTGAGAAATCGCCACCTAGCTGTTGGAGATTTCCATGGACGTCTGCAAGTTCTGTAAGACAAAGTGAAGTATATATCAAGAGACATCTAATATGCAATTCTATTTGCAGAGATCTGGAAAGACCTGATGTTCCTGTGTACAACGTAGAGGCTCACAATAGTATCATCAATTCGATCGATTCTATCGGGGGTAAGCAGATAGACTGTGGCGCACCCGAAATTGTTACCGGTAGCCGGGATGGGTCGGTAAAGGTATGGGATATTCGTCAGGGAATGTCTCCAGTAGTGGACATAACACCGGAGCCTTCTCCTAATCAACCAAATACAGAATCTCGTGACTGCTGGGCCGTAGCGTTCGGTGATTCGTACAATAATGTTGAGCGTTCTGTGGCCGCCGGCTATGACAACGGTGATTTGAAGCTATTTGACCTTAAAACCTTATCCGTGAGGTGGGAGAAAACCGAAAAGAACGGAATCGTTTCAATTGAATTTGACCGACGAGACATTCCAATGAATAAAATGGTAGTGACCACGCTTGAGGGCGGGCTCATTGTGTACGACATGCGAACGCAGCACCGGGAGAAGGGATTTGCATCAGTTATGGAACGAAACGCTGGACGATCGGTTGGCTCGAATGGCATTATAAGTGGGCCGAAATCGACTGTGTGGAGCATTAAGCACCTGCCGCAGAATAGAGACGTCTTCGTTACCTGTGGGGGTACAGGTTCAGTTCGTTTGTGGGAGTATGAGTACCCGGAGAAGCGACGCAAGGACGCTGGCGACGGCTACGACATGGGAGTGGCAGGGAACATTCATATGCTGAATGCCACAACAGTATCCACACAACCAGTAAACTGTTTCGACTGGAATGCGGACAAAAGTGGCCTGGCAGTGTGTGGGTCTTTCGATCAGACGGTGCGTGTTTTGGTCACGACCAAAATGAATTTATACTGAGATTTCTGGAATTTCCCATTTCTCTTTGTTTTTATGTGTTGAATGAATATTTATTTTTAAATACTCGGAAGCAGTTGTCATTTTTTCGGTAGGTTGGTTCGGTAGGATCTTGTTATTCGGTGGGATCTACAGTCCGGTTAAACAGCTAACACTTAATATTTCTATATAACCTGTTGTCCGAATATGCCAGAATTCGGACAACAGGTTATATAGAAATATTAAGTGTTAGTCTGGCTCATCCCATCCATTTGAAAAGAAATGGTGTTGGATGAGCCAAAAGGCCAACGACGGACAATGCTAAAATAGTGATGGGATGCCAAGATAAGGAGAGAAGACATTTTGTCAGTATTGTCGGAAAACACGACCTATATCAGCCAATGGACTTACGCTTATTGTCTTCACTAAGGAATGTACATTCAGAAGATCCATGGCGATCTTCGGATCAACAAACGAAATTGACTTCATTGGATGTCGTATTCGTAGGGGCTAATAGCGATTTGGACCTTATTGCGATCAATGTCAGGATTGGGGAACGAACACAACTCTAACAACTACTACCAACCAGACCAACCAGAGTCGAAGAGTTTTGTTAGAAGTTTTTTGCCAACGACACTGCGTTGAAAATTAATTTGGTTTTGGGTTTGTTTTCTCTTTTACACCGACTGCATTCTGCAATTCTCGTACATAATCTACCACTTTTCAGTGAAATACCGCCGGTGTATTTGAATTGTAATGACAGGTAATTTCATGCCAGCAGCTAGAATAGAACCGATCATCTCTTGAAAGTTGCAAATAAACTCACAAAACCATGATAAAAATTCCAAAACTAGGTACAGTACAGTGCCACACTTTCATCCCAACAACTTTCATTCCAATGAACGCCGCACCGCGGCCACACAAAAAAGCGTCGCTGGGATGAAGTCAGCTTTTACACCAGGAACAGGAGCAAATCTGAAACAACCCCCTTATATAACCGTCTCTCTGATACCGCTAGCTCAGTGGCGCGATGGTTAATATTTTTTTGAAACCACTATTGAGGACTTGAGGTCCGCATTCGGCGAAGGCAAATTTCAAATGAGAATTTTTGACAAAATGAAATGTTTTGGAAGTGAAACGTTCATGCCCACGCCAAGAATTCAGTTTGAAATGGAGTGGCAAAGTCGTAAAATTACAATCTTTCGCACGTAATAAAATTACGATGTTGCATGAATACCCTTATTGATAGAAATTTTGTTCCCATTGTTCTCTTTCCGTTCTCGATGATTTCTTTCAGTTTAGCGCATACGTTTGGCATCTCTTTTTACGCACTCAATTCCTGTGAGAAAATTCCGATATTAGGTCTATTCCCGTACAAAATAATATTTACTGGTTCTTACTGATTTTTACTTATTGCCGTTCCCGTACGCGAAAATAAGTAAAAGAGACAGCTCACGAGAGAGCAAAAAACTACCCCTCCATAAAAATCTGTGCAAAAATTTACTGCAGAAATTTCTGTTGGTAAGAAACAGTAAACTGTCAGTTGGTATCTAAAAGTGACAACTCGCTTATTTTGACAGGTGTTTTGTGTCATTTGTTCTTTAAAAGGCATATCAAATCAAATTTGTTTTATTGAGTCTCGTTATTCTTACAACTATGGTATAAAAGTTCTTACGTACTAGCGTTAAAGTATAATTGTCGACTTGGACTTGGTCTGACTATGACAGATATATTCTGGATTGACACTTAAAACACTAAAATTATATATTTTGTATGCCCTTTTTTCATCTCACTCTTTTGTCCAAGAGTGAGATGAAAAAAGGGCATACAAAATATATAATTTTAGTGTTTTTTACTTAAACGCGTTCCCATACTTTTTGGTAATTTTGTCTCTTTCTGAGATAATTTACCCCCACTCCAAGAAATTTGAGAATTTACTAATTTTTACTGAATAAGTACGGGAACAGACCTATTGTTGTAAAAGATTTCCCATACAAATTTTGACAGTTCATTTATCACGTCGTAATTTTGTCACGTTTACAACGTTTATGACGACTTCCCGACGTTGCATGAATAGAATACCCTTAATAAATAAATTACTAAATTGAGATTATATTGAGCTGGTTACCGCATTATTTAGTGCCGCAGTTTTAGGTCGTTCATGAAACGTCGTAATTTTACTACGACGTTCTCAGTTCTCACGTAATAAAATAACGACGTTGCATGAATACCCTTAGGCTTCTTTCACACTAGCCGGGATTTAGCCGTACGGCAAAAAGTCGTACGGTGTTGCCGTGAGTTGCAGTGGCAGTGGACCGGCTGCTACACGGCATGGTCAGAGATAAGGCATGGTGTAGCAGCTACCATGCCGTGTAGCAGCCGTCCCGGATAGTGTGAAAGAAGCCTAGCCTAGCGTTTCAAAAGTTTACAACGTTTACCATCTCAGCTTACACGCCGATTTTGTTGTTGCTAATGGAACACTATTAAAGATTGATTGAATGGAATTGAATTGAATTTATTGAGTTTCCACCCGACCGAAACTCGTCATTTCATTAACGAAATTCAACATTTGAAAATAGTTTTCCCACCAAAAAAAAGCATTCTAACTGTCAAAACAATTATTTTTCACTGGATCTTACCTTGCTATGATCTGACAAAACATCCGAGTACTATCAACTGCCAAGAAAAGCTTATCTCAACATACTTGTTCTGATTCCCAAAAAATAAGAGCTATGATGGGTTGAGAGAAAAAAAATGTTCAACAGTTTCATGTGTTGTTATTCCGAAGATATGACATTATTTGTAGAAGCTATTTGAAAAGAAAAAGCAATAGGACATCATACGATTGTTCATTAATTATTAAAAGTTTATGCATATTCTTCTTAAATTTAAATTTGTTTTCCGAACGATTTTTCCAAAACAAATTACAGAGCAGTTTGACGTTTCTGGGAGAAAAATTGGTTTTTATAGGGGGAAATCATTTGAAATAGCATTTCAGCGGAATGCCGAATTTCAGAATGTGAAATTATATGTAGGAATGCTTTGCATTTCGGCTGAAATCACGCATGTCGACTCGGTGGAAACGTTATGTTACAGTGGAGTACAATTCTTTTTTTCTTTGACATTTGTGACTAAAACTGCAGCTATAATGTTCTGCCTGTTCTTCCTGATTCGAATGCCTTATGGCTGTCTGATAGATGGTATTCATTGCTCTTTCTCATTTACGAGTGTGGACAGATTGATTGATTTCAGTCTGTGAAGGTGTCAAGTTTCCAGTCACAAAGGTTTTTTAGTTCTGATTTAATTAATGTTTCACCTGCCCAACTAACAGCAACAAAATTTAATTTCTACAAGCAATTATATAGTACTTGTGCTACGTTTGAGCATTTTTGTAGTCGATTGTTTGGGTAGAAGCCAGTTTCAGACATTATGCAGGAAAATTTACAAGCATAACCGAAATTATGATGTTATAACTTTTTAAGGTTCCGGAGATGTGAATAAATGTACCATACTTTAAGATGTTTCGGTAGAGCTTAGAAGCAAAATATGTATAGAGCTTACAAATAAAGGCTTACAAAAGCTGTAAGGCCTTTTATAGGCAAACAAAGTATATTAGAAGTATTTAAAGAACTCTTATAGAAGTAAATAGCTTCCTTAAAGTGCGCCAATGTTTTTTCATAAGAATTCATACAGGTAAAATTGCTGGAGGCGAAATAGCTTCGATAGTGCTTTATCGAAGCGAAACTGTTAGTTGGGTGCTAACAGTTTTGATGATCAAAGCCCATTACGCACTTCGCGCTAAATTTTATCTCCCATACAAAAATCTCTACATAGATAAAATTTAGCGAGCAAATTTATCAGTGCAGTACGCAGAAATGTGATGAAGTACTGACAGCACTGTGTTCCAAGTTAAATGTGGAACTGAATGTTGAGGGTGAGTGGAATGTTTTATTCATTGAAATCCAAATCATAAATCCCTATCCCAATACGGATTTGATTGGGGGTTGAATCGAATCGTCCTAGGGAACTCCAGTATTTGCTTCTTTGGAATTAGTCATTAGTTATCGCAGCTCGCGAGATAAATTCTTAACTTCATAAAGATGGGACACACACAAATTGTAGGTAGGGTATAACAATATTATGTGTTATACGAAAAGTGTTATACTCGGCGGATGACAAGTCTCCACTTATTTATCTCGCGAAATTATGGCTAAACCACAATCACATTTTGAAGCTTCGCTTTGCCGACGTGCTTTACGCATGCTTTGACATATTTACTTGTACTCCACAACCCTTTCAGAGAAAATCCCAGAAAACAACAACAATTTTTTGACAATACACACTTTTTCCAACCTTCACTTTGACCCACGGCGCTTTGCAGCAACTTTATGCTAAAGCTTAGTACGCAGCTCGCGCTAAATTTTATCTTTACTACTCTCCACTTGTTTTCTCCAATCCAAAGATAAATGTTCGCTAAATTCGTACACAGCGTATAGATGAGTCAGGGAAATGTCATACATTCGCAGATGTCAGTAATATTAATATTTCCTTTGTTAATAAAGATGTCGTCTTCCTCTAGAAATTCTTCCATCAAATATTCTTCTTCATTTTCTTTTATTTTGTTTTTATTTTTTATTAAAATTTCGCCGATTTAAATGCCTCGCACATTAATGGCTGGAACACAATAAAGAAGAATATTTGATGGAAGAATTTTATTTTGCCTCAAATGGTAAACAAATTTTATTGACGCGACTGATTATCTGACATTTACTGACATCTGCGAATGTATGACATTTCCCTGACTCATCTATATGCTGTGTACGAATTTAGAGATCATTTATCTTTGGATTGGAGAAAACAAGTGGAGAGTAGTAAAGATAAAATTTAGCGCGCGCTGTGTACTAAGCTTAAAATAGTTTATCACAACCGAAATAAAAACAAATCAAATCACAAATCAATAATTATAATCGATTATAATCGCTCTTTTCGAAATGACGTCTATCAATTGTATTTATGTTAGTGCCAGGAGGGTTAAATCTGAGATGTTTGAGATTGATCTGAGATAAGAAACATATAAATTTGTTTGCACAATGGAACACAAGAACTCTCAAAATCGGTCTTTTGACAGATCCAGATAAACAAATTATTGATTATTTTTCCAATGGAAAACACAATTTTCGACGAATTTGCAAATGAGCTAATTTGAACTGCAGTGAGAACGTAGTAATAATGCACGTGTTGATTTTTTGCCGAAATAGGTATGCTCTTTGATCGATACGCATTCTATATAAATATTTTTCTTCGAGTTATATATACCTATCCAATTGCTGAACACGCCCATAAAAAAATCACAGTCGATTCTCGAACTAACATGTGCACCGCTCATTTTTGACATAACTGTAGTGTCCACTATTCGCGAAAGAATTTCATGCAAAACAATTCGAGGAAAACATGTTAAAAGACGATTTTTCTACGCTTTATCTGTGTAATTTTAAGGATTCCTGCAACGATGAAGGTAGTAATCCAACATACAATCCGTAACCATCAAATTATTAATCTTTTTCATAGATTTTCCATCACCCGTACTCAAATCTCTATGGACAAGCAGTTGGGTCTCCGAACAATACGAACAAATTCTAGAAAAGTTTGTAAAATCAGCTGAGACCTCTGCAGAGGATGTCGAAGAAGTATTTATTCATGCCATTGCACTGGCTCTTGCATTTGTCCAGAATAATTTCACCGGTCCATTCGATAAGTTAGAAACTTTGAAAGAAATTGTCAAGAAAACGTTTACAAACGATTTCGACGGTGCCACCAAGTTGATGGTGAATGGAGAGGAAATCAATCCAAATGTACAAATTCCAGAATTTTTGTATATCTCTGAGCAATTACTAGCACAAGTGGCGAAAAAGTGTCCCAACTCTGTGGTAAGTATATCTTGCTGATGAATTCAACTGGTAGACATTGTCGATTTTGTAGATAGTCCAATGGTGGAGACTGCGTCTCATCTGTGTCCATCAGAATGTCTTGGACGATTTGACGCATGATTTGTACGAGGATCTTAAGACCACGTGTGAGTTTCTACTGAATCATGTTGGTTCTTTAGAGAATCAAGAATACGAGTCGCTGATGTACTTGGAAGTGGCTTATGGATATTTGGTATACCATCGAACGCAGAAATGTGATGAAGTACTGACAGCACTGTGTTCCAAGTTGAATGTGGAACTGAATGTTGAGGGTGAGTTTGTTTTATTTATGTTTTATTCATTGAAATCCAAATCATATATCCCTATCCCAATACGGATATGATTGGGTCTTGAATCGAATCGTCCTAGGGAACTCCAGTATTTGCTTCTTTGGAATTAGTCATTTTTGACCTACTTATGGTAGTTGATTTGTTTGAGAAGTGACGGAACACAGCCGTATTTCCTATCTTAACATGTCGAAAGTTTACAATGTTCTGGTAAAGCTATGTACTGCAACCTAACCGATTTACTATTCCGCAACTGGACAGAAAGTGTATCAGAAACTCGTGCCGCTCCTCGATCTCTAGCGAAGTGGAATTCGTTAATTTTGAATTTATCCGTACCTTGATCTCTTCAACGATTATTGTCCTCTTCCCTTGTCTACGGTTGTATTTGCTCCTGCTTAATCTCCTTCTTCGGCAAGAGTCGCTGTCACTGCTTTATTTCCGCTCTTTAGTGCTTACTTTTGTCTTCTGTGTCGGATAAGACTTGCAGGAGCTGTTGTCATAGTACGTTCAGATGTTGAGGGTAGGTTTCACTGAACTTTTCTTTGGGGATATTCTTCCCTCTTTAAGCAAGTAGTTGCGTAGTAGGATGGATTCAGCATCGTCGCAATTCCCAAAATGTTTTCTACGATAAGCATTAGGGGCAGCATTGAAATGTAGTCCAACGCAGCACTAGACCACTGCACTAGATAGGAGCATCTAGTGCTCCGACCAATGATATCATCGGCGTAGATTGTGCCCCTGGTGTTGGCTCGGGAGTTTCGCACAATCTTCTTAAGAATAAGTATGAAGAAGTCATATGACAGTGCGTCGACTTACCTAAACCCTTTTTTGGTATCAAATGTTTCGTTGAGGTCGTTGCCGACCCTGATGGAGCAGCGAGAATTCTCCATCGTCATTATGCACAGACGGCTCTGTATATGTTGTCTGTATAAATTCTGACGTATGCGCCTTCGAAATCGAGGAATAGGTGGTGGGGATCCATTTGGACTTCTTGAGTTTTTTCCAAATAATAATGATAAGGGTCGATCTGTTTGTTGGTAAACGGTTTTAGGCGTTCTCATCTCATAGGATCCTGTAAACGATGTTAAGGAGACTTATGCATTCGGAATCTGAGGGTCTCCTTTTTTTGTGGTTCGGGCAAACGATGTTGAGGTTCCATACTTCAGGCCAAATTTTGCTTATGAGTTGATGAATGTTACTTACCAAATCATCTCCACTAGCTTTAAAAATCTCGGCTGGAAGGCCGTCATTTCAGGCAGCCTAGTTAAGCTCAAGTTTAGATAATGCTATCCTCACTCCTCGGGCGGTTGGTAGTTTTCGCTGTCTTCGCCAATATTGAATGGCATTCTTGTCTTGCCACAACATAATTGTCTTGTCCGGGAGAGGACACGGACTGTTCGTTATGTATTAATTCGCGGGATGGTTAGCAAATCATGCTATCATGTAGCAACTGCTTCTTCTACTCTTCTTAGCTCAGCGCTGCTCATTTTGTTATGTCGTTACAAAGTTACATACTGCCATCCAGTTCTCCTCCGACCACAACACATGGTCTAAAAGTTGCGAGGGAATGGGCAAACTAATGTGCAATAAAAATCTGTGTGTTCTACATCTTCGTCTTCATCTGGACCCTCTGGACAGAATGGTGGGTACCGGGTCCAAATCGGTGAAGTTACATGCGATAACCACCGGAAGGAACATCCTTTACATCCTCTCGACTTATCGATTCTTGGATTGTCGGTATCAGTTTGTGTGCCTGACGCTGCCTTCTCTTCCAGTTTGATTCTCTATATTTTGCACAACTCGTCTGACAGGATGTCGATGGAGACCATGCCTGCTATGACAAAGGCAGTCCCGTCTGAGATGCTTCGAAAGCCGCTGATTGTCCGTAGTTCGCAGAGTCTGTAGTCAACATAAAGACTCTGCATCTGGCGCATCCATATCCACCGATGGGTAATATGGGCGAGAGAGCTCCCTGTATTCTCGATAGCTTTTGGGATAAATAATTTTCAGGCTTGTTAAACTGCAGATGGTTCTCCAGCAATTCTCCAAGGCATTTTATTGCTTATGTTGACTTTATGATTTGGTTACCAACCTGGGAAGTGGCGAATTCAACCGTTTTCTTCCTGGTTATAGCTTGTTCTAGTTTTGCGGATACTATCCAATCTTTTAATCTGGCAAGTGGTTTGATTGTAGCTGATTCTACTGCACCGATCTGTCACGACGGCAATAGATGAATCCAGTGATCGATACTCCCTCTTGCAAGGTTAATCGTAGAACTTCGTCGAACATTATGTTCCACAATAGCGGTCCTAAGACTGTCCCCTTTGGGAATCCTGCAGTAACGTTCTAATATTTTAAGCCTTCACCGGATTGTTGGCTTGTTCTGTAAGAAAAATAGATTTTATATTTATACGTTCGTGTCGTTGTTAGTTGAACTGTATATTTCTGCCATATCGTTTCGGAGTTTGTGCTGGTACAACAGTCGTGGAATACAAAGGTTATCATGGGGCATCACCTGGAGTGAACAACACGTAAACTAACTGGCATGAGAGAAAAATTGTATTAACTCTGAGTTGGTTAACGGAGTTCTCCTTCACATATTTGCAAAAGTAATGTGTGTGTCATTTGCGGTGGAGCAATGGAAACAACAAACCACATCAACTAAGAGAACTCGTTATGGCCCTTGAAAGGACCGAAATCAACTTAACAACACATTCAAGCTACGAGCTGCAAGTCTACATTTTAATGGTGAACCACATCTGAATTAATATGCCTGATGAAGAAATCGATGGAATCTGGTAACCTCGATGAAATATGGCTTAAACTTGTCTTGCCTTCCAGTAAATTTCAGAACTCTTATGCTGAATTAACCGCTCTCCAAATGACGATCAACCGGCTAAACATTTAGACAAAAAGCTTGACTAGCGACGGTATTTTTGAATAGAACGAAAGACGCTGGAGGAAAGGCTGAAATGTTTACTTGATGGCTGATCGAACTTGTGGAGACATCAACATAGGGAACTCAAAGCAAACCATTTAGTATTAACAACGGAAATATCTAAAGATCTCTTTCTCACTTCAGATTGAACTGCATGATCACAACCTTACTTGAAACTAGGAAACACACTTTATTATCAGCGAACGTTACGCCTTTAATATCAGTCACATGGAATATTCTACAAGACTGATGGACTTATCATGGACTGATATTTGTTAAAGGCACTGGTTTGTCAGTGATTGGCAAGAAGCAGAAACAAAGATCATTCTTCCTTGTTCTGGAGATATTTGTCCTTCGTTCCATAAATAAATAGCGTCCAACAAGGCATGGTTCAATGAACTATTAGATCATGTAGAAACGTCGAAATAAACGGAAGAGAAAAAGGATCGATTTGTATAAATCAGCTCAACATTGCTAATCAACCGATAGAAGCCATAAAGAATGTTCAGAATAAAATATTCAGGAAGAAAATGAAGATGAAAAACCTCTTGTATAGATAAAATACAAAGGGAGAGACCGATTCGCTAGAATATTTTCTGAAAATTCAACACTGAACTCGAAATAAGACGCCGATGATACAACACTCTTACTCGCCGATAGCGGATAGCAATTTTCGATCTCTGGCGACAAGACACATCAAAAACAATTTAGGCACTGGACGTGACGAGAGATTTCCCATTTTGATCCGATGAAATGTACCTGGAACTGGCGCCTTTGTGTTCAGCAAATTTTCAGAAGTTGCAGGCAAATTTCCTAAGTCCAACGGATTCACAAAAAAAGTGAGAAAATGCGGGTCCCGGAACTCAGACTTATTGATTTACTATCAGATAAATCCATTAACACACAGATTCTTGATTACTTGGAAATTAATGGATTACTACCGATCGACAGTATGGGCTTCGAAAGAATCCTTTAACTGAGTTGCCGAATTGGGTGACATCATTTATGTTCCGAAAAAAACGTCAACTGGTTACTTGCTGAGCTGTGTAACGCATTTATGGACCTCAGGAAAGGAATAGCATCACACAGAGATTTGTTAGAAAAATTAACAGTATACGGACCGAAAATTTGATTGGCATCTAACCCATTTGGACCTCAGCAACCAAGTAGTGGTGTATGGGAAACCTACTATAGGGCGTTCTGTTTTGAAGGTATAGAACTTCCGATAGGGATAATTGTTTAATTAGTTGTTACTAATGAAGAGTGTTAGACTTTTTTTCAGTGATTTGGCAAATCAGCATGGACAGACTTACTCCAGAACAACGTTTACAAATCGTGGAAATTTATTTCCGAAATTCGCGCTCTGTTCGCCAAACTTATAGAGCACTTTGATAAGTTTACGTTGCTCATAATCGCCCATCTCAGCAGCTAATACGCAATACTATGGATCCATTCATGACCACATTTACTCTTTTTGATTATATGCATCCAAATCGAGGGCGTGCCCTGCGTACTGAAGAATCCATCCCCGCTGTAGACGTGAGTGTGAAAGAGGACCTGAATTTAACGATCCGGCGATCTCAGCAACTCGGTCTCCACTACTTGGAAAATTTTGAGGAAAAATCTTGGCCTACATCCATACAAGATCCAACTGGTGCCATAATTAAAGCCAGCGGAGCATCAACTATGTCGTGAGTTCGGTGAATGGGCTGAGAATCAACTAGAAGTTGAACCTTTGTTATATCGTCAAATAATCTTCACCATGAGGTTCATTTATGGCTTCACAGGTATGTTAACAAGCAGAATTGTCGATTTTGGAGTGAGCACAATCCTCATGAGACTCTCGAGACTACATTACATCCCGAAAAAATGGCTGTTTGATGCGGTTTTCATGCCAAGGACGTCATCGGCTGTCTTTAAATCCGAAAGCGGTGCCAACATCACCACAATGGCGGGAATTCGTGATTTTTTTAATCCTCATGTCATTGGAAATAATTTGGAGGAGAAATGGTTCCAACAAGACCGCGCAACATGCACTACAGCGCGTGCAACCATAACTTTTTTTGAGCCAAACGTTCGGTGACCCAATTGGCCACCTTGTTCGAGTGATTTTTAACCTTTGGACTACTGTTTGTGGGGGTACTTTAAATCTCTGGTCTATGCTAATAAACCAGCAACGATTGATCACATAGAATCCAACATTCGACGCACTATTGACGAAATTAGACCGGGTATGCTTGAAAAAGTGGTGCAAAATTGGACCGAGAAGATGGCGTTCGTAAGACTCAGCCGCGAGGTAATATGCCAGAAATTTGTGAGCTAATAAAGCCAAAATGTAAACGCTGAGGTGCAACAAGGTTTAACTCTCTCAACCTTTCGTTTCTGTTCTGCTCCACATTGGTGATCTTTTAGGGACGCCAGTCTTTTCATATTTCATGATGATAGTACGGCGATTGGTTTGCATTACAACTAGGACTTGACGGTTTCTGTTCTTTAGCTTTGGAATGCTATTTTAAATTGGTGATGACCTTTACAAATTGAATTGATGAGACCTTTGCAAAATTAAGGCGGCCTACATCCATTGATATCATCTTTTTTGTCTTGCAAGATGAGACGTTAAAGAAGCTTTGTTCACGCTTATTCCAATGTTTCATTTGCTGCATCCCTATTCATGATCAAGGTCGATATGTTTTTGTGCGCGTTAGATCTTCATCTACTGCGTCGAAAATGTGGTTGGGAAACGTGGCTATTAATCAACATCGACGCATGGTTTCTCGGTAAATATTTTAAGATTTCCGAAGCTTGAGCCGCGGAAGGAATGACTTGGATGCCAAGTGTCTCCTACAAGAACAGCTTAGCAGTTTCAATAAGGACTTTAACACTTAATCAGTAGCCCAAAGCAACAGTGATAGTCAGAAATAATACTGCCGGCTAAGTGCCAAGCTACAGCTCCCGATTGTAATGTTCTTTCCAATTCGTCGATGTTGGGTTTTCCTTTTTGTTGTTGGTTTGCAGGCCTAATTCTTAATTTTGAGCATCTGCCAGGATTCTTCGCCAAACCAGGGCTTTCTTATTGATGGGCCGGAGAAATCCAGCCGTTCTTACGTTCAGTTGCTGCCGTTCTTAACATTAGATGCTGTTGTGGCAAACGATTTATGCAAAGCTCGGGGTGGTATTCTGCAATGCCTGCCTTTCGACGTTGGTAGCTATTTCTTGGTTACGGTATCGTGTTGGTTATCCGCATTAAAACATTGTCTGGAGTAAGGAAGTGGTCAGAGTGGAAGAAAAATGCTGGATGACATTCGCTCATTGGCATCCTCATATCAATTGTTTTACGTGAGTTAACCCAAAGTAACCCAAAGTAACGCCAGCTTTGTCTGTGTACAAAGAATCAGAAAACAAGGAAGTAAGCCCAACGAAGTGTTCACGTAGTTCGGCCGTACTAGAACTTTGGGCGCCATCTCTGATTTCAATCCTGGTGTTGAATAGCACCTTGATTGGGGTTGTTCTGACATTCTACTCAGCTTCAAGTTATTGAAGACGAATCTATATAAATCAGCGACAACATTTTCACCCCAACGAGACGAGATGGGATGCCATCGGACAGTCGAATAGAATTTTCGATAAGAAAGTGAAGTTCTTACCATAATCTTCACAATGATTATGCAAGACTTCCCAATGGCAATCAACTTTTCCAAAACCCCATGAAACTAAAAGAAAAAATCCACCCTGCATAACCGATCAAGTATTCCACCAACACCCTCAAACAACTACCTTCATCATAGTCAATCATGCATCTTCCTCTTCCATCAACACCTTCAAGCAACTACTAAACACTTAAATCATCACATTCAGCCTGAATCACCATTCACCGGCCATTCATCAAATAAATTAACAAATAAAAAACCCATTCCCACAGGACTTCTTGGACTAAGAACTAAATTCCAGCAGCAGGCTCTTCCGCAACTCTGTCTCAAAGTGAAGCAAAACACCGAACTGCATATGCCCTCATCCTCCGCAACAAATGGAACTACAAGCCTGCCCAAGCTCCTGAAACTAGACGACGATACTCGACTTGAGAAAATCCGTTTCCTTAACCTAGAAGACAATCAGGTCATGTCTCTTCCCAGCATCCTGCAGGCAATCGTCCTCATCAAAATGTAAGTCACCTCAGTTGCTCGTTCATTAACTCAATTTTCTAACAACTTGTCTTCGTATTCAGGAAACTTGTAAAACGCTCCCAACCAACAGATCGGTTAGCTGAGGAAGAACTCGAGCCATACATCAACACCCTGCTCTATCAAGATAATGGCCCGCTACAAACACGTTTGGCCACTCTTCTGCTGAACATCAGTCAAGAGTGCAAACACCGCCGAACAGTGGAACGAAGTCTTAAGCAATGCGAAGAGGTTCTTAGTATCATAAACGGCACAACGTACACCGTCGCCGAAAGGCTATCCTATTGCTTTGCGTCGTTTATACTCCCCAGGTGGGAAGTGCAAAAGCAACTCGGCGAGCTGATGGTTAGTCTCGGTATGACCAAGAGTGCCCTCGATCTTTATCTGCAAATCCAAGCTTGGGAAAAAGTCATCGAGTGCTATACAAAGCTAGATCTACGCCACAAAGCTGCAGAAATTGTCAACCAAGAGTTGAAAAAGAAACCAACCGTCCTGCTACACTGTCTGCTGGGTGACGCCACTGATGACGTTAAATGCTATGAAACCGCTTGGGAGTTCAGCAAAGGAACAAGCGCTAAGGCGCAGTCACATTGGGGCAACCACTTCTTTGCCCGCAAGGATTACGTAAACGCGCTGCCTCACTTGGAGAAATCGGTACAAATCAATGCGTTGCAAGAGAAAATATGGCTGCGACTGGGTTATGCGGCGATAATGCTGGAAAAGTGGGAGCTGGCGGTGCACGCGTATATAACATACACGCATCTTGAGCCGCTGGGCTATGAGTCATGGAATAATCTGGCAAAGGCACTTATCAAGCTAGGCGACAAGAAACGCGCCCACAGAGTTCTGGGCGAATCACTCAAGTGCAACTACCACAACTGGAAGGTGTGGGAGAACTTTATGCTGGTCAGTCTGGACACTGGGAACTTTGAGGACGTTATTAACGCCTACAATCGATTGAGTGAGTTAAAAGAACGCCATCTCGATCTGGAAGTGCTTTCGATAGTTATGAACGCTATTGCTAACGATACACCCGACGCTCAAGGAAGACCATCCAAGCGGTTAGTAAAGAAAGCCTCTACACTGCTGGGACACCAGTGTGTGAAACACGGTGGAGAATGGAAAGTATGGGAGCTGTCCGCACTCTTGGCAGAGACACCACTGAACAAGGCACAAAAGCTACAGCGTGCCTATCGCGCATACACACAGAAAGAGACTACCTGGCCGAGCACTCAGCCCACGTCGTTGAAAGTGCTAAAGTTGTGCAGAGAATTAAGCGAACGGAGCTTGGAAGCCGTTGATAAGCACGAAGATTCAGAAAAGTCCAGCGTCACATCACAACTATCATCGGCAAGATTGAGTGCGCTGGCGTGTATACGATCCGTTGAGAAGGATATGGAAAAATGGGATGAAAACGAGAAGGTTCTGGCTGAGTTGAAGGAGTTGTTGGAGAAGTTGACGGAGGTTTTGAAGGAGAGGATGAAATAAGTTGCGAAATAAAATGACGGCTTTTAAAAAAAGAAGATATTTGTGGGTTTTATTTTTGTTTTTTAATCATGTCGAGATGTCCTTTGAATGTCTTTAGGATCGAGTAACACCGGGGACTCTGTGCATCAATAGTAAACGTCTTGTTTTGACGAGGAATGCAGACAGATGGAGGTAGCTGAGAATGAGGCCTACAACAGAACGCTGCAGATGATGAATAGAGCTGATGAGGATCGCGTGATTGAGGATGTAGAGTTGTTCATTTGAAGTCTCACCAAATTGTGAAACGTCAATGTTTGGAATAGAAGGACCGAATAGAATCTTGTCGAGACGAAAAATATAAAAGCCGGTGATAATTTGGCAGAACTACTTCTGCAGACTATTAAACGGCGATTGTTATCCATCTCTCGCTGTCTCATCTACTCAGCTACTCATCGACTCTTGAGAGGCCTCTGCGTAATGAAGACTGAGAAAAGGATATGGGAAACCTTTTAAAAATACGACACTACACTTCAAACACAAACGTGGTGGTTGCACGCTGATAGTAATGTTTTTGGACTCCAAAAGCAAGCGCTGTGTTACAATAGAATTGTCGAGCCCGGTCCTCAGCTTACTGCTCCAGTTGCGCACTCCAAGTTGGTTGAGGTCGGTTTCTTATCGTGCGAGGTCTTTCATTACTTCGTCCGACGTCTGGCGGGGAATCGAAGACTCTGCGGGACGGAGTATTGGTGTCCATTTGTTCTACATGTCCTGGCCATCTTAAACGTCCAATGCGGTTTTTTTTAACTATGTCGCTGTGCAGCTCGTATAGTTCTTATTTGAATATCCGTCTCCATAACCCGTCAACGCAAACGGGACCGAAGATTTTTCGAATAATTTTCCTCTCGAATCGACCCAGGATTTCTTCATCCTTTTTTGATACGGTCCATGCTTTAGCGCCGTAGAGCAGGACTGGGATGATCAGGGTCTTATATAGGATCTCCTTAGTAGTTCGAGTGAGGGCTTTACTACTAAATTGCCTTCTTAGCCCGAAGAAACAGCGGTTGACATCCACTTTCGCTTCCTTCTCTTTACTAGCCAACGTGGCTATGACATCACGTTGACTCCTACCAATGAAGTCAATATCGTCGGCGTATGATAGTAGTTGCATCGATTTTTGGAAGATTGTGCCTCTGGTGTTGGCTCGGGAGTTTTGCACAACCTTGATTGATTCTTGATCAAATTAAAGAAGCCTACATACTTTTTTGATATCAAATGTGGCGGTGAAGTCGTTTCCGACCCTGCTGCAGCGGAGAATTCTCCATCGTCATCCTGCACAGACGGATGATTTTGGCGGTATTCCAAAACTAGACATGGATCTGCATAGTTCGTCACCTATAAATACTTTCGTATGCGTCTTTCAAATCGAGGAATAGGTGGTGGGTATCGATTTGGACTTCTTGGGTTTTCAGGATCTGCCGATGTGTGCATTTTTTTATCAGTTGTGGACTTTACTGGTCTAAAATCACACTGATAAGGGCCGATCAGGTTGTTGGTAAACTGTTTCAGTCGTTCACATATTACAGCAGATAGGATCATGTAGGTGATGTTGAGGAGACTTATTCCTCTGGAGTTTGCTCTCTTTTTTTTGTAGATCGGGCAAACGAGATGCTGAAATTCGATTCCTCAGGCATACTTTCGTCAGACCAAATGTTGAATGTTACCAAAGAGTATACAACTACAAGAGTGCGCATCTCATACAGCGAAAATTTACTATGAGGGGTACTGATGTTGATACCCCAGTGTGCACATTGCCATGCCAGCATCAAGCAACAGCATAGGCGACGGATACGAACGACGGAAATTCCCCTTCGCACGTACCGCCCGCGTCTGAAACGACTACAACATTTTTAGCTGTGAAGCGTACTCTACAGTTATATACCTCTTTGATTTTAGTTACTAAATCATCTCCGCCAGCTTTAAAAAACTGGGCAGGGAGGTCGTCATTACCGGTAGACTTGTACAGCTTATGTTTAGAAATTCCTCACTTCACTTTGTCGGGTGGTTTGTTGTTTTCTCTGTCGTCTGCCTGACAGCGGGAGATTGACCGTCACCGTTAAGCAGAAACCTAGCACATCAGTTGCGGCTGATCTAATTGTTTGTTGCCATCGTTGCCATTAATCTTCCCCATTACATTAGTGAAGAGGTTAAGGGATTCGCGTACTGCAAAGGCCTTGGCGGTCTCTTGCGATTGCAGTCGTTCGACATTAGGTTTTTTCACAGTATTTCAGATTGTTTGTAGCTGGGCTGCAACAAGGTAGTGGTCCAAGCCGATGTTAGCCCATAGGAATGTTTAGACATCCAATATACTGGCTGCGTGCCTCTTGTCTATCGCAATGTCATCAATTAAATTGATCTATATATTGCCATGTCCCCTTATGGATATCCAGGTGAAGAAACCGTGTGAAACCAGCGAAGTCCATTAGCCTAATCCTGTTGGTAGACGTGGTGTCGTGTATGCTGTATTTCTCGACAAAACTGACAAAGATGTCTTCTCATCCTACCTTTGCGTACTTCGGTATTCGGTCATAAGTTTTGTCCAGGAGCTTTTTGCCCTTGATGCGGATTATTACAATGTGTTCGTTAATGTCTTGAAAGCATAAGTCGGACAACTATAACAAATCTACAACCGAATAATTGGTGTTTTTGTCATAGTAGATGTCGCGTTTCCATCCTATTTTTGCATTGCCCGTCCCATCGTATTTCCTGGATGGCAGTATGTACACGTCATCTGCTTTAGAGAATTTCTTGCTTAATTTTCCCTGTCAACCTGGGCGTTTACAAATATCCAGCCTAATCCGTAACTGACTGCCCCCATTTGCATACTCCAAGTTGATTGAGGTCGATTTCCAATTGTACTCCACTTGAGCCAACCATTTCTCTACTTCCTCGACCATTTGATTCTTTGTGCCGAAGCATTGATGTCCATTCGATGGAAATATCCTAGTCTGCTGGCCAAACACTTCTGCGTATTCCGGAGTAGATGCCATATAGACCGCTTTAGTTCTATAAAATAATAACTGAATGAGAAAGAATGCTTTTCATCTGCTACGACCTACTTGTATAAAGGAACCGCCAGTAGTCACATGTTCGTAATGAACCTGTGCCTCAACTAACTAACTCTGTTCCAAACTAGTTGCGCACTTCAAGTTATTTAAAGTCGGATTCTACGTGCACGCGCAACTTAAGGCTAGAACTTCCTGTACTGCGTCTTACATCTGGCTGTGAATCGAAGACTTTGCGTAACGCTCTACATGTCATAACCATCTTAAGCGTCCAATGTGGATTTTTGTTTTTTGACAAGGCCTATGTCGATGTGGCTGCAGTGGCCTAGTGGTTAGTGCATTGGACTTCTAAGTGCGGGGTCCTTCAAATCCCGAAAGTGACAAAACCTAAGATTTTTTTTACTGCCCCACGTCTTGTGAAGAAGAAGCTTCTTAAATATGCCGTTTGGATTCGACTTTAAACGGGAGTTCCTCTTCTTTGGGCAAAAATAAAGTAGGTTTGAGGCTCATTATGGCCCGTTAAGGCAAAACATTTTTTTTATGCCGCTGTAAAGCTCGTAAAATACTTGGTTGAATATTCTATGTAGACGAAGATTCAACCAAGTATATATTTCTTCATCTGCTTTTGATGCGATTCATGCTTTGGCGGCGCAGAGAAGGACTGGAATGATCAGGGTCGAGCTTTATTACTAAATTGCCCTCTTTCCGACGAGAAGTCAAATTTAATAGTGGAGCCAAGGTAGACAAAGCTCCTTACTACCTCAATGTGGTATCGGTGTTGTGTGTCCTCTCGGTTTGGCAGCGTATACTTGGCTTATCCTCATTTCCTTTTAAACCCTTATTAGCCGCTTCTTCCGACCAATGATGTCGATATCGTTGGCGTACGCTAGTAATTGCACCGATTTATGGAAGATTGTGCCTCGTAAGTTTTACAGAACCCTCTCAAGCATGCTGTTCAAGAAGTGACGCGACAGTGCGTCACCTTGTCTAAATCTTTTTTTGGTATCGGAATGTGTCGAAGAGTTCGTTGCCGCGATGGAGCAGCGAGAATTCTCCACCATCACAGACGCACGAGTTTAGAAGTTATATTACAACTGGGCTTAGTCCTACATTACTTATCGGGTTTCCGACCCATGAAGAGTCTCTGCCTGAGACACTGCAGCCTTCCATCCTCTACGATCTCAGGCACGCTGCTTACAGTTGTCCAGACCAACACCAAGCGCCCTGGCTTCCGCTATGACTTGGTCTTTGAAACGGAGGTTTGGTCTTCCTTGTCTTTTCGAGCCTGGGGGCTGCGATTCGAAGATCCTCTTAGCTGGAGCATTCAGCCCTATAGAGGTATCCATCGGAGCCGACAATTTTTCGCAACCCAGACTTATTCGGAGGTTCAAATTCCATTCGAGGTATGTGTCATAAAAAAAATACTACATAGACGCAACGGTTAGTAAATTCCGCGAAGAATTTGTGTCGGAGGAAATCGGAAAAAGAATGGCACTTCGCTGTCAAAAATTGCACGAAAAATGCACCTGAACGCGATTCAACGCGATTCGCCGGGATGCGTTATATTCCGAACAGCTTTTCGGAAAAATACCTCGAAGCAAAAATCCTCCGAATCGTACAAAATCGGAGAATTTTCCGCTCCAACGGATACTTCGATAAGGCTGAATATTGTCCATTCGGTCGATGTGGCCGAGCCAATGTAGTCGACGCTTGGCTTTTTGGACTACATCCACATCTTGGTAGAGTTCATAGTGTTCGCGGTTGTATTTTCTCCTCCATTCGCCCTCCTCACGCACAGGACCAAAAATCCGTAGAAGTATTTTTCTTTCGAAGGAGCCAGTCTCAGTTCTCCCTTCCTGCTTATCGTCCAGCACTCGGCGCAGAACTATCAGGATAAGGGTTTTGTAGAGCACACATTTCGTCCTTCGAGTTAAGAGTTTTGAACCCAGTTGTTTGTCAAACCGAAGTAGCAACGGTTTCCAAGGGTAATTCTTCGCCGGATCTCCACTAGGGCGTTATTCGTGGAGTTTATGTTAACTCCGAGGGAGGTGAACTCCTTAACTTCCTCGAAATTGCTGCTATCAAAAGCGACGTTTTGTCCTAGGCGGTGGACAGGTGCTTGTTTGTTTGTTGATAGCATGCACTTAGTCTCGTTCTCATTTACTTCAAGGCCAACGGCTTAGCAGTTTAGGGCTTCCACTAGTTGTTCATCTGCACCTCTCCTGTTCTCACATTCCAGGTGCAGATATGAACGTCCTTATCCTTTTTTTTTATTTAGGATGGACTTACTTACTTAAGTGGCGCTACAGTCCGGAATGAACCTGGGCCTCAACCAACATCCCTCTCCAATTAGCCCGGTCCTTAGCTAACTGCCTCCAGTTGCGCACTCCAAGTTGGTTGAGGTCGGTTTCCACTTGTGCGCGCCACTTAAGGTGAGGTCTTCCTCTACTGCGTCCGACGTCTGGCTGGGAATCGAAGACTCTGCGAGCCGGAGTATTGGTGTCCATTCGTTCTACATGTCCTAGCCATCTTAAACGTCCAATGCGGAGTTTTTTGACCAGGGGCATGTCGCTGTACAGCTCGTATAGTTCTTGGTTGAATCTTCGTCTCCATAGCCCGTCAACGCAAACGGGACCGAAGATTTTTCGAAGAATTTTCCTCTCGAATCTACCAAGGATTTCTTCATCCGCTTTTGATACGGTCCATGCTACAGCGCCGTATAGCAGGACTGGGATGATCAGGGTCTTATATAGGGTTTCCTTAGTAGTTCGAGTGAGGGCTTTAGTACTAAATTGCCTTCTTAGCCCGAAGAAACAGCGGTTGGCAAGAGTAATTCTTCGTTTAATTTCTGACGAGATGTTGTTGTCAGAGCTAATAGCGGAGCCGAGGTAGACAAAGTCCCGTACTACCTCAAATGGTGACGTTCTGTCCAATTCGTCGATGTTGTGAGTCCTTTCGTGATGACAGCATATACTTAGTCTTACCCTCATTTACTGCTAAACCCATTTTCGCCGCTTCCTTCTCTATACTAGCAAACGTGGCTATGACATCACGTTGAGTCCTACCAATGATGTCAATATCGTCAGCGTTTAGGATGGACGTCAACAATAATATTTGTCATTTCCGAGGTTCTTAGTTGCTTCGTAATAATGTTTTTTTTTAAGTGGGTAGTAAACCCAAAGTACAGCCTGGTGCGCCAGTTCCGTGTGTTCACCTGAGGGGATGGATATTCCGTGCCAGTCATTCTGCGCTTCGGAACCTGTTTATTTAGGTCATTACTTTATTCAGATGATTTCCGGGAAATTCTACGCATCTCGGCTATTTTTGGCAATAGCACTGTGTATGGTTGAAGCGTATGCAAGCGTAGGCAATACTTTCTTACCATATTCAGAATAGCTTTGACCTTTGAGGTTGTAAATATGCTTAATATTTCCAGGTAACCTTAATTACCAATTCAGTGGATGGGATATATTACACCCATCCAGTCCTAAAAGATATTTTACACCTGCCCATGTCCTTCTATAAAGTACAAGGGAGAACAAAGCTTGAACACGGTTCTTATGTTAAGTGTTTTGCCCAAAACATGCATTGAACGGTCTCTATTCAAAGACAAGTCTTCTTTTACCTCAGATTCGCAACCTTTAGCTAAGAGTTGATTTATATAGAAAGATGGTTAGATGAGCTTACGTGTGCCACAGCCATTTAACCTACAAGGCAGGGAGTTGAAAAATGTAGAGTCCAACTTACAACTACTCTCACCTCACATTACTCACACAAACAAACCACCAGAAAACATATTTCCACCAGCCCATTTATACCACAGTTGACAGGCATCTCAGATCGCTAATTCAGCGTCATAGATTGCCACCCCTGTTTCAAAAAAAAAATGTACTCAATGTTTTATTAAAACAAAACAAAATCCTTTAACTAAGGGATCTTAGTTTCCAGGTGGTAAAGAATGACTACCACGCGCGCAACCAATCATAACGCCTAAACCATAAAAAATGTCCATAACCCAATCCCTAACAAAACAACATACATACTACAACAGCTTACATAACCTAAATGCATAAAAGTTAACCACCATTTTCTCTGAACCATGTCATTGTATCCTTACATCGGTATACTGATTCAATTATGGAATCATTCAGTGACGACCATCTATAGATGCACGGCCACGAGTTGCTCAAAGTAATCTTTGCAAAACGATGGCAAACAACAACAACACACCGAAGAAGAATACCAACCCTCCCACACTAGAGAACGTGTTCACATAAAAAGAAAAGCCAGCTTCACCTTGAACTGGCATTGAGAGCGAACACTGTACACATTCCATGACCTTGTCCCTTCGAAAACATTCAAAAGGGCACTCCAAGGTGGCTGGAGGAATAAACCATATTCCGCCCACCGACAACACACACACACACTCAAGCCACGTGGATACTGAGGACAACAAAATGATTTAAAGGATCCATCCATTATGCCTCAGAGGAAAGTGTGGGCTCCCAAACCAAAGTTAGGGCAAGCGTGTGCAGGCACCAGAATCTGAAACATAAAGTTAAGTGCAAAAGAAACGACGGCACGTGTAACTGGCTGATGACATCTGTGGAGCAGTGCTGAGTTTTTTTTCCTTTTTTTGTTCCTTGACAGTCAAATTTAATAAAGCATTAAATATCTGACGGAGAAAAGTTTGGGGTTGGTGAATAAGGGATGGACTGGGTTAGGGGAGCACACAATGTGACGCACATACGGATTAACCATCTCTGGAAATGAAATAACATTCTTAGAACAGATTATATGGGGGCAACGTCAAACCATAGAGCGTGTGTGCTCAGGTGATGCTTGTACTACGCAATAAGGGAGATGAACATATAATTAGTGTAGGTGGGCTCTGAGAATCGGTTTGTTGGAAGTTGGGCTTGGAATGGGAAAACATTTTTATACAACTTGTGTTCATAGTCTATGAAAATCACTGCGGCGAATCATCAAAATTGCGTCTTTGACGCAGAGAGCATTCTTTAAAAAGCTTGGTCGCTGAGGTAACAATTTGGTGCTGCTCTAGATATCCTAGCCGTATTAGATGTCCACTGCGAAGAAACAGGTGAATTACCGAGGTTGATCAGGGACTGACTACCTCCTATAGAATAATTCGCGGCGTCAATCTCATTTGTATGAAGGCAAATTCAAACAAAAAACATATGAGAAGGCTACAATCCGCTGGGCGGATCGTTTTATACCCTATTCCATCAAATCCTTAAAATTAATATCCCCAACATGTAGGTTTTATGAAGATGAAATATAGAAAATGACAACATTTTGTTCATACAGTTTATCAAAATCGTTTATGTTTCGACAGAAAACAATGTTTTGCTCCTGCATATCCTACGGGATCAGGAATACAAATGGTTTTTGTAAGAATACGCCTCCAAAAAGTGGGCGTGGGTTGAAATGATCTATAGACAAAAGTTTATTTAAAATATTTCAAAATTTGTCCGAAAAAAGTTTTTTTTTTTTTACAGAAAATGACACCAAAAAGTGGGCGTGGCAAAAAACTTAGTTTTGACAAAATATAGATATTAGGATTGTCTAAATATGTTGTTCAGACACTTTTTCAAAATTCTCTAAGGTTTGACCAAAAACAACGTTTTTAAAAAAAAGGGTGGCAGAGGGCGGATTTTGAATTTTTTTACACTTGTTCTGGTGGCACGGACAAGGATTATAACGGGTGATTTTTTAGCTGGTTTGGTTTTGGCAACACTGGTTTTGACAGCTGACGTGTGTTTAGTACCTTGTGTCACTGTCAAACAGCTTCAGTTTGGTTTGCAATTTAACCATGGATCGTCTTACAAATGAACAACGCTTGCAAATTATTGAATTTTACTATCAAAATTCGTGCTCGGTTCGAAATGTTCATCGCGCGCTGCTTCCATTTTATGATCGGCATTCGGAAGATTGTGACCAAATTTCGCACCAAATTTACTTTGTTGGACATTAAACCACCAACACGTTTACGTACTGTGCGTAGTGAAGAAAATATTGCGGCCGTATCAGCTAGTGTGACAGAAGACCGCGAAATGTCGATTCGGCGCCGATCCCAGCAGTTAGGCCTTTGTTACAGCACTACGTGGAAAATTTTGCGGAAGGATTTGGGCGTAAAGCCTTTTAAGATACAGCTGGTGCAAGAACTAAAGCCAGCCGACCTACCACAACGCCGAATTTTTGGTGAATGGGCTCTTGGAAAGCTGGCCGAGGATCCGCTTTTTTATCGAAAAATTGTGTTCAGCGATGAGGCTCATTTTTGGTTGAATGGGTACGTAAATAAGCAAAATTGCCGCATTTGGAGTGAAGATCAGCCAGAAGCATTGCAACAGCTACCAATGCATCCCGAAAAAGCCACTGTTTGGTGCGGTTTATGGGCCGGCGGCATTATTGGGCCATATTTCTTCAAAGATGATGCGAATCGCAGCGTTACTGTCAATGGTGAACGCTACCGAGCGATGATAACAAACTTTTTTTTGCCCGAAATGGAAGTTCTTGACTTGCATGATATGTGGTTTCAACAAGACGGTGCCACATGCCACACAGCACGCGAAACAATGGCGCAATTGCGAGGCGAGTTTGGTGAACAGTTAATTTCACGTTTCGGGCCGGTCAATTGGCCGCCTAGATCGTGCGATTTGACACCATTAGATTATTTTTTGTGGGGGTATGTCAAGGCTAATGTCTATAGGGACAAGCCCGCTTCGATTGACGCACTGGAAGCCAACATCCATGCATTCATTCGTGAGATACCGGCCGATATGTGTGAAAGAGTATGCCAAAATTGGACTCAGCGGATGGGCTACCTGAGACGCAGCCGCGGTCAACATTTGCATGAAATTATCTTTAAACATTAAATTGCAAGGTTCAAACTATCGATTCAAATAAATATTTCATTCATTTTTTCGAATTTTTTGTGTTTTTTTTTTTTTAAAAGTTCTAAACCTCTTAAAAAATCACCCGTTATATACCAAATTTCAGTATTCTGAAATGCCACCCTTTTTTTAAAAACTTTTTTTTTGGTCAAACCTTAGCTCAAAATTTAAGGCCCACAAATCGGTGACGAACAGTCAGACGGACAGACAGACATGGCTAAATCGACTCAGCGAGCGATTCTGAGTCGATGCATATACTTTATGGTATATGTAGCTTAAGTATTTCTCTCTCCTTTGGGATAGGGTATGAAAAAACTACCCCACGACCACCTTGCCTTCATACAAATGATATGGCTGGTTGTCGCGAAGTACTCTATTGTGCACTTCAAGTTTGTCATACTAGGTTTCTACATATGACAGTCGAGACCATTTATCCATCCATCTCTTTTACATGTAGTAGTCGCCCAATATGGTTGATGTCACTACTTACTTAGACTTACTTAAGTGGCGGTACAGTCCGGAATGAATCTGGGCCTCCCCAATTAGCCCGGTCATTGGCTTACTGCCTCCAGTTGCGCCTTCCAAAGTGATCAGTTTGATAGACCGACATGTAGCCTTATGGATATCGAGGTGAAGAAAGCGTGTGCCGGCTATAGTGGCAATTCGTTCCGCAGTGAAGTTTATTAATCTAAGTCCGTTGCCAGACGTGTTGTCGTGTAGGCTGTGTTTTTCGACAATACCGCTAAAGATGTCTTCTCTTTCTATTTTTGCGTCAAAATCTTCCAGTACGATTTTAAAATCGTACTTGTGCAGTCGTTCATAAGTTTTGTCAAGGAGCCCGCAGAAGCAGTCTTGCGCTAGCTCTGTTCAAGGTGCCAGACTTACCCTTGAGATTTCTAAATGACCCGTTGTCCGAATATGTCGAAGCAGCTCATCTAGGATTTTTACTTTGTCCATCCTCATTGCGACTGTAGACGCCACCGTTGACTCCATATTGGGAGTTCTTCCGCTTCTGGCTGGGAATAGAATATATGCATTAGTGTACACAATACAACTCTTCTCCCCCCTCTCATCTGCTGCCGCCACGACTTTTGATAGGTGATGAGACCCTAACTACGGTCAAGGTACTAGGCACTCAGCGGTCGCCATGTGATGGCTTAGAGTCGGCGTTTGTAGGCATCAGTTCGGTTAAAGCTGAAGGTTTCATATAATCACATTATTTACCATTTTACTACCGGTCGATGTCACTGGACAGGGTCTTATGGTTGACATCTTTAGTAGTTCGAACAATTGCATTATGAGACTGAATGAAGAAGCAGGAGGATTATCTACTTACATAAGCAGTGCTGTAGTCCGGGGTACATCTGGAATTTAGCCAATTTTCAATAATCACGGTCATTATCTTACTGGTATTGCTCAGTTCTGTAAAATTTATCAAACTCGGTGTCTACTTCTTAAGGACATTTAAGGCAAAGTCATCCCCTACTTTGTCTACCATCTGGTCGAATCGAAGTATAAGTGTCCATTCTTCTACATATCCAGTAGCTACATATCTAAAGATGTCATGCATGACAGTTGTCGTTATTTTTGACCAGGTCTATGTTCCTGTATAGTTCGTAAAGTGAATAGCTGAATTTTCGTTTCCATAGCCCGTCAACGCAAACGGGACTTCCAAAAATCGTTTGTTCCAACCGAACAAGGATTTCTTCATCCACTTTTGATACTGTCCATGCTTCAGCTCTGTAAGACTAAGATGATCATAATCCTTTAAGTAGTTACGGCTTCAGGGTTACGCCTTCAGAGACCAACGAAGACAGAAGAAGTTCCCTGCATAAGTGCGGTACAGTCCGATAGGTTTGCGCTTCCTATCTTAATATAATTAATACCTCCACGTTAGATGACCTTGTCGTCGAATTACTCGTGATGAATTCCAATGTGGCACTTAGCGCCGTCCTGTTGAAATCACACGTCGCTGGTGTGCATATCACCCAATTCAGGCCAAACGAAGATGGTAATCATCTAGAATACAGGTTTTGTGATAGCCGGGTTTTATATATTTTCCCGACTCTAAATAATGTCGCCTTGTTTTATTTCCAACAATTGTCGTTTACCTTCAGCTCCTGGCTCGGTTGTATTTTGTACTAAAAGTTACCAAGTTCTGGCCTGCAATGGGCCAAGTTCTTGCGATTGACGCGAAATCAATTGCCTCGGATTCTACTGCACAGTCTCACTTATAGCGGCGATGCTTTCGGTCGATCTTGCATCGTCAACGTACAGGTTTATCGATTACTGATCCAGTGGACAAAAATTCATCCACCAGACTGCGAATAGTCCTCTCGCTAGGGTTCGCGGAACATTGCCTTAACAGAACACCCATTTTAATATCATTTGCACGTGTTGTTGAATGCAGCGGTAAGCTGGTCCATCCATGATAATTTGGCAAAATAGACTGAATAAATGACAGCCAATTTGACAGATGTAGCTTCAACGATATTGCCGCTATCAACTGCCAAAGTTCGGAATTCCCTTTACTTTTGCGAGCCAATTAAGGCATTTCTGTAAATTTACTCTACATATCCTAGCCATACACCCAATGCGTAGATTGATTGACCAGTACTATGATCTTGCTATCGACTTAGTAACCGACTTCTTCGTTCGTAGAATCTTTGTATCCATGGCCTGTCAACACAAACGGCACTAAAAAAAAACTTTTTAGCCCAAAGAACTGCCCCTGGAAATTGATGGTCAGGTTTATTTGGCTGAACGCGTAACGCGCACTAATTTGTGCCAGCATAATCCGCATGGATAATCTTTCCTCAATTTGATTTTCATTTGGTCCATCCCAAGCTTCCTATGAAGTGGAGTAAGCAACCTATGTTAAAATTTACCAGGTTACCTAGGTTACAAAGAAAGTTTCAGTGGTTAAGTCTTCTTTTATCGGAGAGTGTGGAAAATGTTTCCTGTAAGGGCAATGATAATGATGAAGATATATGAGCATTATTAGCTCAATGTTTCGTGTGGAGTCTTGATGTCAATAAGATAGATCCCATGGATTTGATTGACGCGGTTAGCTGGTGCTGAAGATAACTATATTCTTCGTGGATATCACGTTACACTTGATTCAGGGCAAGTCTTCTGTAATTCCTATAATCTTCTCCAGAAAAAACCAAAGGATTTCCTAAAATCTAGGAAAGGACGACTTCATCCACACCAGAGTGAGCTTTAGACCCATTCGAGTAGATGTGAATAAAGTTTCCATTTTCCCCAGAGTCTGAGTATATACGTTACACTCGAAACTCAGTTTTTAGTGGTTTGGTCGGTTTTCTGTAATAATTAAGTTATGTAGGATCATTATGTGTCCACCATGAGAGGGTTTCCATTGTAATGTTGCTCTCTGTCTCACATCTGCAAAATCTTCGCTTCATTTACCAAATATGCCTAAGATGACTAGGTGTAGGATATCATCTTAGGTTATCATGGGGGCTCCGCAAATGCGTATGCAAACTGATCTTTTAACTCAGATCTTTGCGGTTTGGGGCTTTTTCTGGGGCAGTACACCTTTGCCATCAGGAACCAGGAACCATCTCCCCAACTGTCATCATCAAGTTGGAAACGTCCTTCCTCACCCATCGTTCTATTCAGACCGTTCGTTAAAGACTTTAATGACCGAGTATTTCTGTGGACCACCTGTCGCATGTTTATGGCGCAACAGGCTCGTTAATACCCAGGGCCGAGCTTTCTCATAACCATTCATGAGTGCGTGTGTACTTCTTGCACGATGGAGGGACCTCCTGTTTTATGCCGACTCAGAACGGCCAAGTTGAGATAAGCTTTTCTTGACAATTGATACTACTCGGGTGATTTGTCAGATCATCACGAGAGGAAGGCCAGTGAAAAATCATGTAGGTGTTGCTACAGTTGGGCTGGACCACCCGGAGTTGGAAATCATCTTGAGTGTCTCACTGGCCGTACCTGTTTCTGGTTGCACCCTTGAAGGACTATTACTACAGATTTAGAGTTTGGCACCAAAAACAAAAGCGAGGACGAATGGAGTTAAGGAAATGAGCATGTTGCGGTAATTTGTACCTTGATACGACCGTCGTTGTTAATTTCTCATTCAGTATGCTCATCAGGGCTTTCCGAGATGCTTGGTTGCTTCGTATCACAACCATATTTGTTTTCCGTGAGAGACTATTTAACCAAAAAATCAACCCCGACCTGCAGGACCAACCCCATGTGTTGATCTGAGGACTCACGACAAAAGTAGCTCTAATAGTCAGTTTTCCATTGATAGCTCGTGCACGATTAAACTGATGATATAGCTCAGGTAGCTTGCCTAGTTTTTGTTACATAATCAACTAGTTAGTCTTTATGGCTCAGGTTATAAGGCAATGATCCGATTGTATTCCTTATTTTGACCTAATTAATAGAGTTCTTAAGCTTTTATTGTCGACCAATTCGATCAAATTGTTTTTCTTTTCGCTCGAGTCTTGTTCAGCATTGATTTTATGTTCGAAAAAGGTCATGTATATCACAAACACTAAGCTCTTATCTACTATTTGCCACCACCTTAAACTAGATGAATATAAATACCTACCCCTCACATGAATGACAATCATTAGCATCTGCACCCGACAGCCAATAACCTTGTCCTGGTTTCGGAATCACTTTTATCCAAATTAAAAACAAAATTCCTCAATACTTTATAAATATGAAAAAAAAAAATCCTTCAGGAGACGAAAATCCTTCCCAGCTCTATACCTCCCACTGCATTAATCATTAATTCCTAATTATTTCAATAGAAACACCCAACCGTTCTGCCAACTCGCACAAACCCTGACACAAATGGGACGAGGTGAAAGCCCACTCGAATATAGGTACAGATCGAACCCCTAAAACCCGTCGCACATAGTCCAACAGGATGGCCTTACACAAATGTAAACAACAACAATTTGAAACAAACACGAGGGCACAGACGGGCAAACAGGAGGACATTGAAAAATAAATTCCTTGACACGGTGCTAACACGAAATTTCAGCTCTAAGATGGTCGTCCTCCAATAAAAAAAAATAAAAAAGTATCCACACAATCAGTTTTTGCGCAGTCCACTTGGAAGGATAATAGGTACATACACACATACAAAAAGCGAGTGAATCGTATATATGTAAGTATGCACAAGTACTCATATAATGCCATAATAATTGTGATGAAAAGTTCAGTGTCGTTCTCAGGACGAGGACAAAGATCGAGGGCACCGCTATTCAGACACACAACCCAAACATACCGTCCAAGGATTCGAAATCAAATACTCCTGTGTGTAGGTAGGTACAATGCCGTTCAATGAGACTGTCCTTGTCCTTCGTTATACGAGTGTAGAGTACGCGGCAAATACAAAAAAATAATAATAATGAACCGAGTCTTCCTCCCACTACCACCCCCACATGTAGGGTCGTAAAGCTTTTGTTCAAACTGTACATGTGTCGATATGCTTGTAGCTGGGGATGTTTCGACCTCTATCCACCATCCATGTATCGCTTACAATTGCAAACAGCTTTGGATTGCCACACATCTAATATGCCAATGCGTGCAATCCTCTTAATCATTTTCAGCCAGCGTGCTTGGTCGGTGTCAAGGCTCTGAACTACAAACGGAGATGAAAATTTGTCTCAAGGAAAAAAATCCAATTGCCAACTGACATGACATGCAAATTGATTGTTCGGTGCGATGGTGTTTCCATCAATGCATCTGGTACTACACAGGCGGGGGTTTTTTACGCTCTCACCTCGAGCTCCAAACATCAGCCAGAGCAGGAGGAATAATAGTAGGACTAGGAGCTTCATCGACATCTCTCCGAAGGACATCGTACAATAAAGTGTGGGGAGGAATTTAGGTCATTGAATCTCTCTCGCTGTTGTCAATATTTCAGACAATTATTGTGAGGGGTCATGGAGTGGAAAGTTTTTTAGTTTTTTTTTTTTTTGGTTTTGTTTTGTTGTCTTCCCCTTCACTTTTTTTTTCTGTTTCTCTTTGTTTTGGTTCCAGTGATATTGGGTCACTAGGGCGTATGTGGGTTAATTTCTATGTCGTTATGCTGATGGTAGAGTATATTGTTTATCAGGTTGGCAAATATTTACTTTTATTGAGAGGTGCTCAAAGAAAACAGAGTTATCCTTAAAATGATTGAAAAAATCCAAAACGAAGGTACTGTTGTGAGCATTTCTGATGTTTTTGGCGGTTGTCCGATCAAGCTCTTCGAACGGGAATTTTTTAAGTAAGTTATAGCAGGGTTTTCGATTCCCAGTCAGATATTCGACGCAGGCGAGAAAGATCCTTAAATGGCGCATACAACTAGAGCCCAAACTCAATAAACTTGACGTGGAGGTGCCTGGAATATTTCTGACCGGGTCAGTTTGACAGATAGCTGCTACACCGTTGGTGGCCACTTAGACAGCTGTTGGCCTCTTGGCCACTGACGTGGGACACTTGGACAATTGGTGACATTACAGTTTGTCTTCCAAGTTGCAGACATGTTGTATTGTGTTGGTGATGTTCCTTGTGTTTGGTGAATGTGTTTAGTTTCCCTGTTTGTTCTGTGACGAGAGTGTTTACGTCTGGCCGTCCATCTAATACCTCAGTTGCTCCTTCGTTGGATGAAAGACATCGTCTTCTCTTCTCTTTTGGCTTTGTTCGACGGGTGTCTTTTCGACTGTTCGCCGCACTCCTCTGCGGCTCCTTCAGTGCTCCCTCTTTGGGTGAAAAAGAGAAGGTCTACTTTTACCATCAAACATGTTTGTTTCCACACGAGAATTGATAACGAAACAACCTACGTTGGGGTGCAGATTCAAGGGATCGTTCTCCCTCACCCATCCTGATCATGTTGGGGTCGACGAGGCATTTATCTTCCTTTCCTATCTTCTTTGTCCTTTCGAAGTCTAAATAGAGAAAATTTTAATAATATTGCACCAGGTAAATGCTTGTAGAGAAAGGATGAAGAGTGAGTGGGCAACAACAACCCCCGTCCGAAGAACTGAGTCGAGCAACCTGAGCATTCAAAGCCCTCCTCTCCACTATCAAAGATACCCGTCTGGCTAAACTTGGCTCACAACTATTGTTTTTATAAAATTTTCTCAGGTGAGGCGAACCTAGAACGCTCCAGGAGCGCCCTGAAATGATGCTTGCAGATGTTTATTGACTCTGCTATTGAATTGTTGTGGATTGTACATTGATGGAAACACGTCTTCTGGAAGTTCCTGCGTGATGAGGCTTGTCTTGAGTCTCCCTGAGTTCGTTGAGCTTTGACCACCTTTTTGCATGATTCCTTCATCATAAGTCTCACCGCACAATCCTTTCGTTTGCGGAGTTTGCCTGTTATTTTTTTGTTTGACCCTTTGTCGCAGTCGCTGCAGTGGTTCGAGTTTGAATTCTTCTGGTCTTAAAGTCATGGACCAATGGCTGGTGGGACCATGCCTTGCGACCATTTTCTCTAGACTCTAAATTTTCGACCATAAAAGGAAACAAAGGGAAAAGGCGTGAAGCTTATCGCTGTAAATTTTACCATAACACAGTAAGCTACGGACTGGATAAACCAGAGGGCCAAGTTGGGAGAGGTCCAGGTTGACCCCGAACTGTAGAGCTACCTAAGTAATTAATTTAATAACGACCTTCGTAAAATTATTCAATTTGATTCGACTGCAGTGATGGATCAGACTATGCCTAAAGGTTGCTTTAAACTCTGTCTTAACCCCCTTTTCGAAAATGGCGTTTTGTGTGTTTTTTATAACTGATTATCCGACAAAAATTTCAAAGGAACCTATAAAATGCCAGCTTCTCCTATATATATGGTGAAGCTTATTAAGCCATGTCAGATTTTTATCTTTTAATCAATTTTACCAACATTAATAATCACAAAACTATTTTGTATCTTTTTTAGCATTCGACACCATGCTGATTGCTGCATAACTTGACATCATTTACATTCAAGTCAACTAAACTGATGAGCTGAACTGTCTACTGGCTATCTGTGGATTCAAGTATCTAAAAGATTTGCTTTTTGATGCCGTCATCTCTAAAAGTTACAAGGTAGGAACACTTAAATTTATTGCTTATAAGTGAAATACCTTAGCGGGACAGTGAATAAAAACCTATATATACGACTTCCAAAGTCTCCTAGTTTCTGAAGGATGTTTCGAAGTTATGTTAGGTCATAGTGGCTGCCAGCGTTCGCCAGCACACCATTTCGGTCCATTGTAATACCACGTGGATCTTGTCCATTCTCCTTACTATCCATGGGAAAACCATTCTGAGCTTTTGAAATAGCGGAGGAGGCTTTTCACTTTCGTTTTGGCCAAATCACTGAGATTTTGAAAATAGTAAGCTCCAAGATGTAGCTTCCTACATCTGTATGGATTGTTTTTTCTTCCTCTTCGTCCATGCAGCTCCTACAGAAGTCGTTTGAGAAGAGGCCTAGCCTTTCTGCGTGCCTACCTATTAAACAGTCTCCCGTGATGACACCTATGTTGGGGCAAATATACAGCCTATCGAGCGAAATCAGTCCCTCTGATAATTTATTTGCATTTCTGGCGAGTTCATCAGCCTTACAGTTCCCTGAAATGTCGCTATGCCCAGGCACCCAGCATAGGTGAATGTTAAAATGCGTTGACATCTCCTGCAGAAACATCGACAATCTATGGTTGTCTTTGAATTTCTTGAGACTGATTCCAGGGATTTGATGGCCGCTTGGCTGTCTGAGAAAATGCTAATATCCTTGGCAGATATTACATTCTCTTTCAGCCAACATAAGGCTACTTTGATCGCCATGAGTTCCGCCTGGATGATCAAGAAGACGGAAAAATTGGCTGATATTTAGCCTGTCGGAGAAGACACCAGCACCCACTCCGTAATTTGTTTTGGAGTTATCGGTATGAAAGTGGATCGAGTCGTTTAGTACAGGTTCGATGCTCTCCTGTGACGTTCTGTGTGGGATTGTGACCTGGAAACTCTTATCAAAGTTTAACCTGGTAAGGGTGTAATCGGTGTTTTCAGGAATATTTGTGTGTTCTTTAACAATTTTTAAGTGGCCAGATTGAATATTTGACCACTGTTGGATGGCTTTAAGACGTATGGCTGCAGGCTGAGTTAGCTGCCATTTACTTGCCGAAAATATCTAGGGGTAGTAGGTGAAAAAGAATGTCTAGTGCTGCTAAGGGTGTTTTTTGCGGTTTAAAGCTATCTCTAGCGCTGTCCACCATACAACTACTCCATAAAGAAGTATCGGTCTTATAATCGATATATATAGAGCCAATGCGCGATACGAGGTTTCATTCCCCATTTCAAGCCTATGGCTTTCTTGCAGGAATAAAGTGCTACTGTCGCTTTCTTTACTCTTTCTGTTTTATTTAGCTTCCAGTTGATCTTTCTGTCCAGAATAAGTCCCAGGTATTTTGCTTTGTCTGAGAAGATTAGTTCGATTCCGTTTAGTGGCGGGGGGTCAATGTGAGAAATTTTATATTCCCTAGTGAAGAATATAAAATTTCAGTCTTGTGGGGGTTAGTCTTCAGTTCTTGTGGGGGTTTATGTAGTGCGTTTTGGAGAAGCTCTTTGAGTATATTCAGGTGCTTCCCTGAGTTAGAGATAGCAACGTCCATCATGTGGCATCCCTCTGCTTCTCTCCTCTTCAGGCATACTTTCATCCGAAATTTTGCAAATCATCTCCTCCGGCTTTATAAAGCTCGGCGGGTAGGCCGTCATTTTCGGCAGCCTTGTTAAGCTTATCTACATTATCCGTCGTAAGAAAATCTTCTCCAATTTGTTCGAAATCGGAGAATTCTCAACCGAGGTGCCCGTTCCGATTAGCATTTCCGATAGATCTTCCGAAGAAATTTATCGCACATGATCACGCAGATGACGTTTAATCAACAACTTTTGACAGCTATGAGTTTAAGTTCTTCCGAAGTATTCCTACGAAGAATTGTTGCGAAATCCATCGAACGCGATAGGAAGCTTTATTTATTGTGTTTCGCAAGGGATACCTCAAAAGCAAACTTTGCTCCCATTGGAACTGACTTTCGTTTTGGAACTTCTTCCGAACGGATATCTCGATAGGGCTTTAAGTTTGAATATTGCCATCCTCACTTTACTTAGGTCGGGTGTTTAGTAGTTTTTTATGTGGTCGCCAATATTGAAAGGTTCGTTATGCCTGACAGCAGAATAATCTTCATCATCGCCGTTTAACAGTCTGCAGTCTTCCATATTCTCTTCGGGACACAGTCAATGCTGCCATGGTGGATAATCTCATTCCTACCGAGTGGATGTTAGCCCATCGGATGTGTGTCTCTTGTCAATCGTAATGTGATAATTTTGATTGACCGTTCGTTGATCTGAAGACCGACATGTCCCCATATGGATATCGAGGTGAGAATACCGTGACAGCGGAACAGCTTAGTCAATTAGCCTAAGTCCGTTGCCAGACGTGGTGCCTCTTTTCGTACCTTTTGCGATAAAATCTTCGAGAATCGTACTTTGGTAGTCGCTCATCTTTTTCCTCCGTCGGAGCATGAGCGCATATAAGGCTTTGCTAGAGAATTTGACCTGGATGCGGATTGTAGCAATGCGTTTGCTAATGTCTTAAAACATAAGACTCCTTGTCTAAGTCTGGCACTTATGACAAATCGCATCCAAATAGTCGCAGTTTCTACTCACATGGACCGTAGTAGATGTCACAGTTTTTCATCTTATTTTTTCCCAGCCCATCCCATCGTATTTCTTGAATGGCAGTAATGTCTGCTTCGTAGGAGCTTAGGGCTTCAGCTAGTTGTTCGGCTCCAACTCTCCTGTTTAATGTTCTCACATTGCAGGTGCAGATACGAACGTCGTTGTCCTTTTTTCGTTTAGCATAATCGTAAACAATTAAATCAGTCCATTTGGAGGCTTTTGTTTGCTTCGTAACAATATTTTTACGAGAGTGGGTATGTAATAAACCCTAACATGAAGGTGAGCTCCAATTTATTAGATACCCCTTGGATAATGACCATCATTATCCACTAGGATTTTGAGCACTGTCGTTGAGCTATCGGCTCATCCGCCACCATCTCTGATCAAGAGGCCTGACTAACCTATGAGATTCAAAAATGAACTGTTGCCCGAATACGTCGAGGTAGCCCATTTAGGTTTTTCACTTCATCCATCCTAACGGGGATTGTATTCTCCACCGTTGATTCCATCTGGGGAATTCTTCCGCTGCCGTATTGGAAAAGGACTATGTGCCATCTTATGCTGGCAGACTTTACACAGGTGGGACCTACGGCCAAGGTACTAGGAACTTGGCGGACGCGACGAGAAGGCTGAGATTACGCCTTGGTAGGTATCAGTTAGGTTAAGGGTCAAGTGATTTCATATTTTGCCACCATTTGACCACCCATATTATAAGATAATGTTCGAATTATATATTCACTTAATAGTTGGCCCTAGCTGGATATCCGACCTAAGGGGAGCATTGATTACCGCTATAAACTGCTTCTAAGTTCCCGGTTTAAATACCAACCTGAGCGACATCAAATAGTAGTTTTCGCTGTCCCTTCTCTCGCACTGATCTGACAAATCATTCGAGTAATATCAGTTGACAAGAAAATGTTATTGAAACTCGACATAAATCTAAAGGTCTGTCATCGTGGAAGAAGTACACCCTAGAACCAAGCATGCCGTCAATATTGAAGAGTATACCTCAAAATTTATCTCTTGATGATATGAGACCCCTCTGCAATCGCATAGCTCATTATTTTATTTTACGAGATCCAAAACAAACCCCTCCTCGACAAGACTCACCCCATTGCCAGAAAGCAACTATCATCATCAGATAAATAAATACTGCAAATGCGCACTCATTTACCTCGCCCGATCATAAATATGATTCTCTGCCTTCAAAACAATAAAAAAAAATAAAACAATTAAATTTTTAGATTAAATACGTTCGCATGCAATTAGCAAAAGGTTGCTAAATCTAAATCGAGCATAATAAATTTCAAGCGTACGGCCTTGAAATCGCCAAATAGCTCATTCCCCACATATGAAGACCTATGCTTCCTTTACTCTTGGCGCGAATATTTGCATGCACATATCCCTGCATATAGCAGTAGACACAAGTCAGACAGCATAAAGTATTTGCATGCATCAGTTCAGAAGCTTGCGCCGGCTACGTGCCCCAGACGATCTTAACGACTCATTATGGAATAGAGGAAAAGAAAAGCAACTCAAAATTAATTTAATACGCGGAAATATAAAGTCTCATTGTTGTGTAGGTATTCAGATACATTTGACTCTGGGATTTCGGCCAACTACACGAACATAGTTACAGAACCAACAAAATAGAAAAATAGAATTTTCATCTCGAATTTCTGCGCTTGATAAAGTTTTGACCATTTGACACGTTTCATCGCGAATATCAAAAGATCACGCTCGATCATAGCCGATTGTAGATCAATGTTAGATTAGAAGGCGCTGCAAGTTGCGACAAAAACCACCCGGAACCGGCCTTCAAAATTGTGTTCAGAGAACATCAGTCTTTTTGGTCTTTTCTGGTTTGCAATTTTTTTTTTGTAAAGGTGTGTTCACACCAACGAAATATTTCTGTTTGTGGCTGACGGGATTTTTTTAGAACTTGTGTGCATCATTGAATCTCTGAACAATTTTTTAGCGACCTTGCCATTTTGGGATTATTCCTTTAGTTTCGCTAGGGAATAAAAGTGGTTAGTGTACCTAATATTTTCAGTGCCATACCTCTTGCGAAAGTCTGACATATAGGATAGCTGAAAATTGGTGGTAATCGTTTCTGAGATCACCTTTTGTCAACAATGTTGCATACATGCTTTGGTGATGTTATTTTTTGTATTTGGAAAATGCGTTTGATGTCCCTGTTTTGTAGCGAGAGTGTTTACGTCTGGCCGTCCATCTAAACACCTCCGTTGCTCCATAGTTGAATGTAAGACATCATTTAAAATTGTGGCTTTGTTTGAGAGGTGCCTTTTCGACTGTTCGCCACACGCCTCTGCGGGTCATTCGGTGCTCCCTCGTTGGTTGAAAAACAGAACGCCTACTCTTTACCATCGAATATGTTCGTTTGGGCACATGAATAGATTATCAAACCACTTACGTTGGGGTGCAGATTCTAAGGATCATCCAGTGATTAGGTTGAGGTCGACTAGAGATCGAGGGCATTCAAGTGGCATGAGAAAGATCTCAAACTTTCTGTTTTCAAAATGGCTATTAACTTATAAATGGAAAAGCTTAGCGTGAAGACCTTTATGGGCTGTTAATGCTTAACAATTCTAAATAATTATAACCACACCCAAATACGAATTTCATAAGGTCGCATGCTTTTCCTTAGCTTGTCTATGTAGTCATATTCAGTTCCAACGTTTGTAATGCATTATTGCGCCCCTTTTTAAGTTTCCAGTTGGATTGTTGCTACACTTGGCCCGAGTCTTAATGGTTGTCCTACCGCTGGAAATAAATGAAAGAAAGAGCACCCCCATGTTATTGGTGGTTGTCTCTCAGAAGCCATTGTTTGCTAGCTTCCTAATAAAAAAAATATAGTTTTGTATATTTTTGTTCGCGTCGTTGTTAGTTGGACTATGTGCTTTTGCTCTGCAACTACATACTAGGAGATCTTTGGGTTGCTAAGCTATTCGAGCATCTGCCCTTATAAAACCTGTAATAAACATATAGACCCCCTAAAATCTTCGCTAAAATAAAGAATGATGAATTGATGATTTGTAGAAAGAAAAGACGAATTACTTGTCTCTAACTAGTGTCCAGTTCAGTGCTTGTTATGGCATTATTGAAGGCCTGTTCTAACTTGTGCTCTATGTGAAAAATATCTCCTTGTTTTAAAAGGGCTTAGGCTTTAGATCCGCCATGATCCATATAAATCAATTATGATGCCTAGAAGACGCATGAATTCATCTGATTTAATGTAAAAATGTTCATTCTGGTAAAGACTATGCACAGGGTTTTCTTTAAGTCGAAAGGAACTAGATGATCTTTTTCCTCTGTATGAACTTTTGTAGGCCCTCATATCCTTGCTGATGTGGAGCAATAGCGATAAAATGTGTGGTGTTAGTTATCGCCTAAAAATACGACTGTTTGTTATCAAATTATTCATCATCAGCATCACAAATAGATCCGGTGTAAGAATCGATCCTTGGGGTATTCCATCGTATATGAACAATTGATCTGAAGAAACGTCACCCACTTACTTACCTAGGTGCGCTGCATTCCGGAATGAACCTCGGCCTTAACCAACATGCATCTCCAATTAGCCTGGTCTCCATCTAACTGCCTCAAGTTGCGTACTTCAAGTTGGCTGAGGTCTATTTCTACTTGTGCGCGTCACTTAATGCGAGGTCTTCCTCTACTGGGTCCAATGTCTTGTTAGGAATCGTAGATTCTACGATTCGCAGTGTTGGTATCCAATCGTTTAACGTCCAATTCGCAGCTTTTTTTTTGACCAACGGGAGCGACGAATTCTTCGCCTTTCTTCAAAAAGATCAAGGATTTCTTCAACCGCTTTTAATACCTGATTCGGCGCTGTTGAACAGGACTGGGGTGATGAAGGTAAAATTTAAAAAAGGTTTCCTTAGTTGGTGGAATGAGGGCTTTGTTACTAAATTGCCTTTATAGGCCTATTGGTAAGAGTAATTTTCACTTTGAATTCTGATGCGGTGTCGTTTTCAGAAATAATAGCTGAGCAGAGATATTTAAAATCCCTTACTATCTCAAAGCTATAGCTGTCGATTGTGACGTTCTGTCAACTTCCCCAATGTATAGGGTACCTACCCCTTCTTGTTGATACTATATAGGCATATGATCTTGTCCCCGTTAAATGTATAGGGTACCCCTTCTTGTTGATACCATATAGGCAAATGATCTTGTCCCCGTTTAATCTTCAACCGTTTTCAGTCGCATACACGGCGGTGACATTCTGTTGAGTCTGCCTAATGGTGTCATTATGTCTCGACTTGAAATATGTTGGACTTTCCAGAATCTGCTTTAATATTTTATAGATAATCTATAGTCTATCGGCGGTAAAATATGGACCGATATGTGGAGCAAGACCTACCATCGCCTTTGACTTAAATGCGGCAAATTGATATAATCAGCTCAAGAGCTGATATATATTGACTTAAATGCGGAACTTAGTTTTCTTTACGAAACAAGATAAATGAAGCTTTGAATCGCGTTGGTTTGACATTTTGGAGTAGGTTCTCTTTCCAGGCAAATGGAATCGCAAGTTAAAAAGTCTTCTATCTAAGCCTTCATAATTTTAGAAATCCTTCCCTTGCATAATCGCTGATTCTGCTTCAGTCCAATCCTACGCAATGTATTTCCTGGATGGCAGTAATGTCTGTCAACAACCTCGTTATGTTTCTATTTGCTCCTTGTTGATCTGGTATTGCTTGCATTGACAATGATGGCCTCACCAACTATTTTTTTTTCGAAAAAATACGGTCCAATGAACTCGCCGGCCTAAAATCCAAACCAAATAGTTACTTTTCGTGGGTTTGTCAGATACGACAATTTTTTTTGTAGCCATTCCTCTAAAATGCTCCTCATCGCTAAAGATGATTCTCCGTCTAAATTTGGGGTTTTCTTCCAAACGCTTTGAAGCCCAATCACCAAACAAACGGCGTTGTCTAGGGTCATGAACTTTGAGCTCCTGATGGGTCGGTTGGATCTTGGACCGGTGCAGGCCGAAAAATTCGCCAATTTTAAGTCTCCGAAACGCCGAGTTCTTTAGCGTGTCGGAGAATTGATAGTCTTAGGTTCTCCTGCACACTTTCACGGACAGCGGTAATGTTGTCGGCCAATCTGGCATTCCGATGAAACCGGTGGCCACCAAACTTTGTAGAGTCGACTTTGAAGGCCTACCGCGTGGGCCTACCGTAAAATGGGCGCAACGTTTGCACTAAAGAGGACTCATTTAGGGTAATTTGGTCAAGGTGAATGAATAAACAACCAATTTGACACCACAGCCAAAAGAACATGGTTGCCATATCAGATCGGATAAATGGCATATCAGATCGGATAAATGGCTGCCACGGCTTTGCTGCAAGTACGTGCTCTTTTATAGAAATTTTCTTTGACCATTGTATAAATGTAGCTGAATTTCATTAATACACCGCCCAATTTCCTCTTTCAAGGCATTGGTGGTCGTGGGCTTGTTTGCATAGACCCTTTAACTTCTTCTTTAACTTTAAATCTGAAAGAAAAAGTCCAAAGGCGTTAAATCGCAAGATCTGGATAGCCAATTTTGATCGCAAAAATAGCCCATTACACGATTTGGAGATGACTTGTTTCACTGGCTGTATGGCATGAAATCACATGTTGGTCACATCCATATCTAAAAACTGGGTTATCATATCACGATAACGAACCCCATTAATTGATACCGCCTGACCACCCACATTTTCGAGGAAGAATGGTCAGATAATGCCTCTGGCCCAAAATCCACACCAAACAGTCCCGCGCTGTGGATGCATTTGTTTCTCAACATTTACTCGAGGGTTTTCTAAACCCCAAATGGGACAATTTTGACGATTAACGAAGCCATCAAGATGAAAATGAGCTTCATCACTGAAGATGATTTTGTCCGAAAAATCAGCACCCACTTGTTGTTGCTCCAAAATCTATTCCACGAACTGTCTTCGCTCTGCATAGTCAGTAGTCTTCAGTTCTTGAGTCAATTGAAATTTGTAAGCATGAAGTTTCAAGTCTTTCGTCAGAATTCGCTGTAGAGAGCTTCTCGAAATGCCCAATTTTCGACTACGATGCCAAATTGATGTTTCTGGACTGTCAGCAATAGTCTCACGAACTGCTTCGATGTATTCTGTTGAACGACTTGTTACAGGGCACCCAGAATGTCTAAGAACACTAATTGATCTAATCTCACTGAATTTTTCAATTATTCTCTTCCAAATTTTGTACGAAAATTGCGGACTGTAGCTGACAAACCTTCATTATTTTAAAAATATTGCTCAACAATGAAAATGCGTTGTTCTTTTGTATAGCGCTCGATTTTTGCTAACCTCGAATCGTAAGCTGTCACCTTCTTATCTTTTTTACCGTTGGCAACGCAGTACTATTAAATGGCGCAAAATTCAAATTTCGCATTACCTTACAAACAATTTTTTACTTTAAACCGTTACCGTAAACAATTTTCGTATGGAAATAAATGTCATCAGTAAAAATTTATTGAAAAATTTAAAATCAATGTTGCTATTGACATTTGTAGCGAAGGCCTTTAGTTTTTGCCTGAAAGACTCAAGTTTGCAGTTTTAAGCAATAACGGATTGTCATATTTTCTGTCGCTTTCAGTGATTTATTTTTAAATTCGTTAGGTATAAGGACTCTAAAATGCATATTGTTATTCGATTGCCCTAGACGACCCAGTCGTACATACACCACCCACTTTCTTATCCTAAATTTTCTTAATCCCCGCTCTGTGCTTAAATAGGAAACTGTCCATAAATCCTTTGGGCGCTTGTTGATGAAATTAACTGAAATATCCGGCATTGACGGCCTCAAATTTAGCTTTTCCCTTCATTTGTGTTTGCGAAGTTATATTTTTGCCACAAAGAAGAGGACTTCCTGTTAAAAGCCGACTCCGAACAGCTCCTAACTAACCACAAGGCCACGCATGCCACCATGCGTGTTGATTGTAATAATACAAAATGGACGTTAACATTCAAATCAGTCTTTTGCAAGGCTTTTGATTGCTTCTGAATATTACTATTTCCAAGTGATTTATTAATCACCCCAAAGCACAGTGCCCAACAGGGAGGGCCAGGTCTATGTGTTGACCTGATGACAGCAGGCAAAATATTCCGTGCCTGACGTTTTGACAAGGCTTCTATTTTTTGCACCTGTAAGTTTAGCAAGTCAAACTTTCTGGATGAGAACATTATCCGAAGTTATCTCTGGGAGATAAAGATACAACCTTAGACATTCAAACAATTACACGTTACAAAAAATATTTGACACCATTTGACGTCAAATGCCACAGTCTAGTGAATCAGCATTACCCCAGAACCGTTGCGTGATGAAGGATACCTTGCACAAATCTACATGAATAAAACCTCCAAGGTTAAAGACAACAATTGTGTATCAAACACGAAAGCCCCCTCCCTATACAAAGGCCCTTTTATGCAACCAACAATATAAAACCCCACACAATCATTGCATCACCTTTACATCCTCAATTACAATCAGTTGCAAACAGTCAACATTGACGAAACTATAAAAACTTGAACTGGGCTCGAAGTGCACTGCCTCCGACAACAACGACGCTGACAAGCCGACACCAACACACGCCTCCAATGGATCTTCCAAAGCCCCGGCATAGTTAGCAATAAGTCAAGTCGAACACTCGAAGCTGCAACAAAATTGTAACAAAATTATAAAATAACTTTTGCGCAGTTTTTGAGTGTGGGCGCCTATTCGGCCTAGAGGGTGGTGGGACGCCCCAAGCACTGGCAAGTCATCGCCACCGCTACGAACGTCAGCTATCGGGCACCACCTTTTCATAACACGGAAATACCACATTGAAGCCGGGTGTACAACACCTCCACCACGTACCCTACCTAGGCACGGCAGTAAATGTGAGGCGCACAGCAGCGTGTGTTCTGTAATTCACCCTTGTAAATTATTTCATTCTCTATATGGCGTGTACAGTCTAAAATTAAATTCACGGTCAAGGTCTGAGCGCGAGTCATGTTGTATGTGTTCCCGTTCTCGCCGCTGAGACTCCTCTCGAAATGTGTGCGCGCTCGCTCGTTGTATATCGAATTTGTTTGCCGAACACGGGAGCCAGTGTAAAGCTGAAACCAAATCTTTCGGGGTGTAGAGGGCCGTGTTTTGGGGTAAGAGGTGTTTGCACTAAAAATGGTAGCAATAGGGTTGGTGACTTGCAAGCTTTGAAGAGAGCTGTCGAAAAGCTTCACGGAATGGCTCTTTCGGTGAAAGTCACCACACTTGAAGCTTTTTACAAGTTTTAGATAGAGAACTCTTAAAGTGGATACTCTTGCTCCAAGCTCCACTGAAGAGACGAAGAGCAGAATATCTGAGAAAGTTTTTTTTTTCATTGAGAGCTCTGAGCTCTCTTCAAAGTTTCGCTAAGGCTAAAACACTTTTTGGCGCGTAAAACGAATAAAAACAAATTCTCTCGGCTCTCTACCTCTATTCCGTGGAAATCAGCCCGGGATAGAATTTTACCGGCATGTGCCCCCGTCATATGTATACTGAGGTGGGGCGATTGACTTTACTTGCCATTTCCGACGTTGGTAATTTCCAATTGTTTGTTTTTTACAATTTTATCAAATTTCATTTTTTTTTTCTTTGACTCTAGATTAAGAACGTAGAGTGCGTGGCAGGCAGGAAAAAGCGCAAAAAATGTAAACTTCAAGGTCTAACCATAAAGAAAAGATAGCACGCCACACAATGAAAGGAACAACCACAAGCTCATATTTTTTGCCGACCTTGAATATTTTGTTTTTAAATTCTTTTCTTTTTTTTCGGGAGGGAGGGTGTCCATGTTCGGTTGTGCGGTATATCTTACCGCACATGTAAGCCATCTTTAATTTTTTTTTTGCTGGATAATTAGAACCCACGAAAAGTCAACAAAATCTGTCCGTGGATTGGTGGTGTATAGATAGTAGGTACAACTTGAACGACAGGCGTAGATTAATTTGTTTACAAGGCCTTGAAACCGGCTAGGTTCTTTTTTTTTCGCCAAGTTCATTACATTCGAGATAGCACGTGGTACCTGCCGACTACCTCTTGGGTTTAACGAGCCCCGTTCGATGGAATGATTCATTTCAGTCGAGTGATGATTACACTCTTTGATTGGGTTGATTAAATTTTACAATCTTCGACATGTATAGTTCGTAGGCATAGAACTTGTGAGTATTTTTTTTTTTGAAATTCCTTTTGAGTTGTATGGGAAGTTTGTTTCTTCTAATTCCCGAAAATGATGTCATGTCAGTATTTGAATGTGAAGAGCGCTTATGTTGGTTCTGTCGAAGGTCGTCGGAGAGCCGCACATGTAGACGCTGTGCGTTGTTCTTTTGTGTTCTTATGTACGGCTCGGTTGAGTCTATTTTTTTTTTTTTACTATTTCAGACAGGACCATTAGCTCCATTAGATCGGCTTACATTGTATGGGCTATGCGAGAGACGACCGAATTGTTGCTACGTAGTAACATTTCCTTAGTGCCACTGTGTAACTTTGGCTTTTATGGGGGATAGCTCATAAAGAACTTTTGCGTCTTTACACTTTTAGGTGTCATAGACCGTCAGAAAATAATATTTCGACACGTAAATATTGTGATCGGGTATTGGGCATCCAGAATAAACATGTTACGAAATTTTGTTTTGAAAAATCAACAAGCGAGTTGCGACTTGGGTTGAGTGTATGTGTCCATTTTGAAAAAAAAAATTTTGATTCAAAGTGATGTGGGAGCTTTTTTTTTTTTAATTCGAATTTGTTAATTTGACTTTGTTTACAAATATAAATGACGACCTTATCTGTTCAGAGGGATCAAAGTATTTCATTGGAACGTAATGTCCTCTAGTCTTGAACTTGCTAAATAAAGTCTGATTGCAATCAGTTTTTGGAAATTTTAAGCACATCGACATAACCGAAACAAATGTAGAGCTGTTTTCTAAAGAAATCTTGAAGAAAGGAACTGCGTACTTTTAAGGTCCCTTTGGTGTATGTATTCACTTGTGGGATCAAGGTTCTTGAAATTTATATGTGAATGCGTAAAAAGCTTGCAAGGTGGCTACAAAGTATAAGAAGCCATTTAGGAATGTTTTTAATGGTAGGACATTGGGGATAAGCATCGTTAGGATCAAGGTCATAGATTTTTCTCACAAACATTCATGTAGTAGTGGCCTAGTCACACACACCAATGAATGAAGAAGCTAGATCTGTATGTGTCGTTAGTTCCAAAAAAAATTATTTGGGACCGCGTGCTTTATGTCAAATTTTAATGGCTTAGTTGAGATAAAGGCTTTTCTTGACAAGTAATACGTACTTACTTACTTAAGTGACGCTGCAGTCCAGAATGAACCTGGGCCTAAACCAATATGCCACTCCAATTAGCCCGGTCCTTAGCTAATTGCCTCGAGTTGCGCAATTCAAGTAGGTTGAGGTCGGTTTCTAACTGTGCGCACCACTTGGGTCTTTCTCTAATACGGCTGGCTGGGAATCGAAGACTCTGCTCGCCGGAGTATTGGTGTCCATGCGCTTAGCCATCACAAAAGTCCAATGTGGATTTTTGTTGACTAGGGGTATATCGCTGTAAGTACAGCTCGTTTAGTTCCTAGTTGAATCTTCATCTCCGCATAGCCCGTCAACGCAAAGGGATTAATGGTCAAAACGAACATGAAATTTTTCATTCTCTTTTGATACGGTCCATGTGCCTTAAGCCGCTTCCTTCCTTAATGCCAGAAGTTGTCGCTTAGGCTGTTTCCGACAATACTGCTAAAGTTGTTCTCTCTTCTTACCTTTGCGTAAAAATCTCGCCACGCCAATTTCAACATCGTACTTCGGTAGTCACTCATAAGTTTTGTCAAGGAGTTCGTAGAAGCAGTCTTTCGCTGCTATTGACAATTTATATGTACTATTTGGATGATTTGTGAAATCATTTCTATAGCAGACTCAGTTTTCTGAAATTTTAATACGAAGGCTTGACAAGCTTGAAGACTATCTGTTTAAGCTAAGCAACCGCAAGAGAAGAAGTTCTGCTAGAAGTTGAACGCCGAGTACAAACCAGTGCCGTGACATTGTGCAAAGCATCATTATAAATATTCAACAAAGTGACGCTTTTGAAATATGCCAAATGGCATAATGTCGCTTTGCTAAAGTGTCATAAAGCCAAACTTGTTTGTGACATTAGGCCAAATGCACTGAGAACAGTGCTCGAGACTGTACAGTGTACACACTACACTTGTTTGCCAAATCCGTTTTTTTTTTAATTGTCTGTTTTACAGCCCCGCAGGGGTTATTACCTTTACGAAATGGCAGGAGGATTGCAGGGGGCCAGCATACCCCCTTGAGATATTCAAACTTTGCATACTACCAAACTCGCACTCAGGTGTATGCAAGGTATGAAACCCCTGCTTGGGCTAATTTTTGGATTTGGGATGGTGCGAAATTGAATATATGAAAAGTTTGGAAATGTATTTGGGGGGCATGCTTGCCCTCCTGCAACCCCTCAGATTGGGCTCACTGTTTGATTCGGGTTGCATGCGAGGTGGTTTAAGCTATTTTTTTTTGTATTCATGTTTATAACCCAAAGTGACATAGCGCCGAATTGGCCTTATGACACCTGACCTTAGCGACATTATGCCAAATGTTAATATTCAGCCTAGTGTCACTTTTAAAAGCGTCATTTTGCCAAATTTTGATATTTGGCATAGTTGGCACAATGTCATGGCACCCTACAAATCTGTTAATAAGTTCTCCTTACACCATCTGCAGTCTCAGGAGTGACAGGTTTTCCAATGGTGGTAGACTTTCTCACAACAATTTCTATGTGCATGTTTATTTCCTTCAAATTGTATGGCTAATCTAAAAGGTTTTGCTGAGAAGAGCTTTTTGTGACAATTTGTATCAATATCGAATGATTTGTCAGTTCATTGCGATAGAAATAGTAGAAATAGTTTTGGTTATGTCACGTTTACGAATTCAACTCAAACCTTCTGTGCATCCTCAGCTCTTTAACATCGTCTACTAGATCATGTCTGTGGTGTTATGTAAATGCCTAATACCGTACACATAGAACCCCTATCAATGTGGTTTTAGGCCAGAAAAGTCTGCAACTGAAATCTTGACACATCACACATAGATTAAGACCTCAGTTTTCAAATAATTTTTTTTTTTAAAGTGTATGGGTTTTGAAAAATTGTATCCTTTAAAATGAGTTCGTTTAAAAATTGAATACTTTAGGGCAGATGGCTAATAAGAAGCAACTTTTGATGCTACGGTGTCCCATATTTATAATTAGCGCAATTTTTCCTTGCTGGTAGCACAGCGTTATGTTTGACAGCTAACATATGCGAAAAAAAAACATTTATAGCAACTGAAAATACACTACTGGTACATTGAAATTTTTTGGAAAGACACGGTTCGAAAACGTCGTAGATAATCAATAAATTTGAGTTGATTGTGTGAGTTCAAACCCGAAGAGACCTGCCTAATAAAAGCATTGCAGCAGTTAGTCAGAGTGTTAACCAGAATCCTTTCAGCAACTGAGCCTTTCATGAATCAGTTTACAGCGAATGTTGACGAAAGATTAGAATAATTCTATTCCGTAAACTCATAACTGTCATTGATAAAATCGACCCGTCATCGTCATCGTCACTAGGACGACATTTCCTCAAAGTGACCAGCTAGTGCCATTAGTCACGAGACGGCAAATCTTCGGATATTATAATCCATACATTCACCCCATACATCGAAGTATTCGTTGCGGAACAACATAAAAAAAAACATACAATCGCGTTCCTTTGATTCCGCAGCAATTCTTCGTCGGACAACTTAGGAAGAAATTCAATGCATAGCTGTCAAAAATTACCGACGTAACGCATATCGCTAATGCGCGATCATGTGCGTTACATAGTTCGTCGGAAAATCTGTTCGAAATGATAATAGAAACGGATACCACGGTAGAAAATTCTCAGATTTCGAACAGATCGCAGAACATTTTCTTCTGAGCGGATTCCTCCATATCCACACTCGTTATACAAAAAAAACACGTTTGAGAAGGCTACACTCCGCTGTGCAGTTCTCTCAATATCATATCCCATTGTGAAGGGGATCGCACCAGCGTCCACTTAATGTTCCAAATCATTTAACAAAAAAATGTATCCAAGCCTCTTTCGATGATTGATACATGCATAACGATTGCATTAGCAACCACTTACGTTATTGCCTCAAAGCAATTAGTAAAAGAAACCATCTCCCAAAACATTGTGTGGAAACAATGTATTGACAGCAGCGTCAGGGCGGAGTACATTGCACCATATGCGATCTAGTAAAATAAACATTTTTTGTTTATGCTAGCTGAGCATCATAGGCTCATAACTCAGAATGCCCGGTCGTTAACCCAAATATGCTTATGGGACAATCAGGCCTATCGCGAATAAATTTTCCTGGAAATTTTTTCCTTGTCACTTTACATTGCATCAGATTGCTGAATTGGAAAAGTTTCTCGGGAAAATTTATTTGCGATAGGCCTGAAGATGTAGTGAGATCAACGATCGAAGAAGGGTTGGATATACCACTTGAAAACTATGAACACATTTGTACTATAAATTCAAATTTACACCATCAGTAAACAAAAGCTGGGTGTGGTAAAAAAGTATATGGTTTTATGAAAACGCCCCAAAATAAAAGCGTGGCTTAAAACTTTATACTAATCAGATATACAAAATTTCATTGTCTAATTAGCTTGTAAGCCCACTGTTTACAAACTCCTTATGGTTTGACCAAGTTATGGTTTTCATAAAAAATGTTTACCTCGATATTTTGATTGATTCTAACATTACTATGACAGGGTGACCAAAAAGAGTGGTTTTCGCAATTACGTCCGTCGGTCCCTACCTGTCGGTAATGACATTCCCAGCCTTAACGGCTAGGCCGATTTTCTTCAAACATCCTATCCACAGTTTTGTTGGTCACAATTCTAGGCCATTTTTTAAATGTTTTGCCATTATATTCAAAGTATCCCCCATACAAAAATTAGAATTATAGTTTCAGTATTCTTGATAATTAAAATTAGTATGGACACTGTAATTACAACAAAACTGCATACCCACTTTTTTCGAGAAAATTCAGTTCAAATAGGAAAACTATTTTTGAATGAAATTTAATATAAAAGGTGTTTTTTTTAGGGGAATAGAACTTTAAGTTGGCAACACTATTTTAACTGGCGGCCATTTTGTTTGCTGTCAAGTGATTTATTTCGGCTATTTTTATTAAATGTTCGTCATAACTAGGATATTTTAAGTTGTGTTCGCAACAGAAAAATGTAGACAATTTCTGAATAAGTGTTGAATAGTGGTTCCGAAAAATTTAGTTAACTGAGAAATCCCAAAAAGAGGACAAATTTCAGGTTTTTTTTAATAAGATACCGGGCATATTTTTTCTAGAAGAATAGAGGACATGTCCTCTTAAAAGAAGACGCCTCGTCAGCCTAGTCATAACCCAACTTAGGTTTTCACGAAAAAAAATGACCGCGACCACTTCGTCCGGGTAAATCCAAAACTCACATGACACGAAATTTTAAAACGAAAAGTCAAGGGTAGGGGAAGGCTAGCGTGGTCTAACAACGGCGGGTAAACAACAACAACTAGCAAAAACTTGTTTCAGAAAAAAAGGGCGAGAGCGTAAGCATGAGAGAGCTTTCTGTAGTGAATATACGGATTTTACGGCCAAAGCATGCTGGACACTGGTGTGTTTTGGGCTCTCTCTCTCTCTCTATTCTGCTCTCAGTTTGTTTTGATGGCTCTTTATACACAAATTCTTAAAAAGAAAGCACTGCATGTAGTTTATTTTGTTGAGTTTTTGCATAAAGTTTCACTTCAAACCTCGTAGCACTCTACGGTCTCTTTTTTTTTGATTTATCTAAAATCGAAGAAAGGCTGCACCAATTTGGCAATTTTAAACTTTCTCTTACAAAGAGAATGATATTGTTTTCGTGAAAATTTTCGACCTCGAGATTTTGATTGGTTCTAATATAACGATGATGGCGGAACCCAAAAAAGTGGTTTTTGGAATTCCGTGCGTCGGTCCGTAATGGTCTCCCCAGCCTAAACGGCTTGACCGATTTTCTTCAAATTTCGTATCCAAGTTTGTTTTGGTCATAATTCTAGGCCATTTTTTTGTTTTTAGCCATGTTATTAACGGTATATGCCATATAAAAAATACACAAAACCTCAATATTCTCGAAAACGGCTCTAACGATTTTGATTAATATTTATAAATACTATAAGCATATTGGTTCCAACAAAACTGCATACCCATTTAGGCCATATAAAGAAAATTGTTAATTTCTCGCAACCTACTATGTCAAATTGACTGAAATTTAATATACAAGGTGGCGCAAAAGTAATCCTCCTATCAGAAAATGCTATAAATTTTGCGATTGGCCCCTAACTGGCCCCCTCAACTGTGGCGGCGGCCATTTACATGACATCATATTCTCGACTTGATGTAAAAAAAAAATTAAAAGACCAAATAAAAATAATACACAAGAAGAATCAAAGTTTTTCATTTTTTTTTAGATTACAGCCCAAAAACATCGGAAGGTTATTTTTGCGCCACCTTGTATATACTACTATTATAGTTTGAGACAATTCCACTTAATTAGTTTTAGCCCAACTATCAATAAACGAAATTTTCAGTTTTGGCCAATTTAGGACAATCATTATTATTCGTTTTTTTTTTAAATGTTCATCATAACCCATCTTAGGTTTTTACGCAAAGAAAAATTGACAACGCCCACTTTTTTGATTTATCTTAAAACGGAGAACGGCTGAACGGATTTGTCAATTTTTTTTAAATGTACGTAGTAATCTAATTTAATTTTTTAGGGAAAACAATTAACCACGCCCACTTTTTTATTTATATCTAAAATCGATTAACTCCTTGACCGATTTGGCTATTTTTTTTTTAAATGTTTGTAATAATCCAGAAAAAAACGTTTTGCGTTTACCATAAGTCATTGCCTATGTAGTCAAGTGTTCGTTGTCCTCCTACAGTTCTCACTCTCTGCAGCACGAAGTCACCTTCGTTCCTCAGGTTATGGGAAGATTCATCATTTATTGAAGTATTCTCTTGCAAGTAGTTAGGACAATTTTCAGTTTTTATTTTATGTGTTTGTAACATTGCGGTCAAGAAAAGTCTTTGGTTAATATTCAGCCAATTTAACGCGTTTAACATAAAGTTTATGTGTGATCACATTTTAGCACTATTCTTTGTTTTGCAATCTGTTTTGTGACACTGACGAGTACAAAACAATACACTACCACAATACTCAAAATGAGGTTTTATTATTACGTTGTATACTTTGATTGCACTGCACATAGAAATGTTCTGTCTAATTTTCCTTAGGACGCCGATTTTTTTTGATATTTTTTTACATCTATAGTGATATTTATTTATTTAGTTTTAGTTTTAGTTTTTATTCATTCAGTTTTTAAATTTAATACATTTTGATACAGACCTGCGAAGCCACATGGCTTATCTGCAGGTGATTGTGTTATTAAATTTTTTGTCTAGTCATCAAAATGAGCAATTGTATTCAATACGAGTTATTTAACTATATAATTTTGTTACTTTACATTAGATTTCAATTGGTATTTATATACGTTTTTGTAAAATTTATATTTACATAATAGAATTTAGATTTATAGAGTATCTTCTAAAAAATATTGTTTTAATTTTCTCTTTCTCTTTTTGACATCAATTACATTTCTTATGCACTGGGGAAGACTATTAAATATAGAAGGAATAGTGTACATTAGTTGTCTTCTGCCGTAGGCGTTGTAGAACTGTGGTAGCTGGTACATTCCTTCCGCTCTTCTTCTGGTGTTAAAGGCATGATTTATTGGTATCCGGAATCGTTGATCATCATAATACTCAATCGCTGCAGTCATTTTGAAGATCTGATTGACATTTAGAACCCCCACACTGCTTGCTGTTGTTTGTGCATCTCTTGTTGATATCAGTTTAATTGCCCGATCTTGAATGTTTTGCAATTTTTGAATATGTGTCTGCGCCGCCCCTCCCCAAGCTAGTATGCCGTATCTAAGTCTGGATTCAATTAACGCGTGGTATACCTGCTTTTGCACGCATGCTGTTGATTTGCGTTGCAGACAAGCTAACGCAAATAGTGACCCTCTTAGCTTGTTCCTCAGATCGTTGATGTGCGGCTCCCAGAGAAAATTGTTGTCAACAGTGATACCTAAGTACTTATACGTAGACACTACTTCTATAAGTTCTGTGTTCACCTGGTTCGAGCATTTGAATGTGTTAAGCCTGATTTCTGTTGCCGGGTATTGAGGACTGCGAATGTGCATTACTTTTGTTTTTGATGCATTCAACACAAGTCCATTGTCATGGCACCACTTCCCTATTTCATTGAACTCGTTCTGCATCATCTTCGTTGCCTCGTTTATATCCTTGTGATATACAACTATTGCGGTGTCGTCTGCGTATGCGAATGGAACACTTTTCTTCAGGCATTTCAGCATTCCATTTGTGTATAGTATGAAGAGTAGAGGACCGAGCTTAGAACCTTGCGGAACCCCAAACTGGACCCCATATTCGGTGCTGCAGCAGTTCTTAATTTTGACACGATAGGTCCTCCCTGTCAGATAGTCCCTTAACCACTCCATCAGCTTTCCTCGTAATCCCATCCCTTCTAGGGTATTTATTAACTTGTTGTGATCGAGGGTGTCAAATGCTTTGCTAAAGTCTAAAAATAAGACAAGGACATGGTGTCTTTTGGCAAGGTTGCTGTTGACTATATTCGAAAAATCACCAAGAAGTTTATTTGTGGATTTTCCCTTCTGGAACCCGTATTGGTTTTTGCATATTAGATTCTTGTTCTCAACAAATTTCCATTAACGATGAGATACTATTCGCTCCAATACCTTCTCTATGACTGGCAGTATTGCTATCGGACGATAATTCGCTATCTCTTTTTTGGCTCCTCCCTTGTAGATTGGTCTAACAAGTGCCTCTTTGAGCTTTTTTGGTTTCGAGGTTTCGAGACTTACATTAATGAGCTTGGTGATTATAGGTGCAAAGATGTCGGCATTTGTTTTAAGATCAATTGCTCTAATACCATCCGCTCCTGGCGCTTTTCGGACATTAAGCTGGATTAATAAGTTCGATACCTCTATAGGGTCAGTTTCTCCCAAGTAAATAGAGCTCCTCACTGCTTCGGGTTGATGATTTGATGCTACTTTGTTACACGTGTGGATGATGGATACTGCTTGATGCGAAAAGAAGTGTCCAAAATCCTCTGCTAACACTCTAATATCAATGCCAGTTGTAAAGTTCTTTGCAATAGTGGCATCTAATGACGGTTTTTTTTCGTCCCAGTAGCTCGTTGATTAACGCCCAAGTTTTTCTAGGATCGTATTTACTTTGCTCGAACTTTTCTCTGTAGTACTGATCTTTATTCATCGATATTTTTTTGTTAACTTGGTTACGTAGTCTCTTGTACTCGACTTCGTATGTTAAGTTGTTTCGATTGCTTTTCCATCTACGATAAAGTCTGTCTCTATGTTTACAAACCTCAATTATGTCACTAGAAATCCATTCGGCATTTCTACGTCGAGCTTTCTGTTTGTGAATAACTGTCGATTTTTTATAGATTTCGGCCATTTTTTCAGCTAACGAGTTGAAAACTTGACTGGTGTCATTTTGTTGCAATATATGTTCCCAATTCATTGTTCTGATCAGCTGATTTACTTTGCTACTTTTAATAACTGAGAGCTCAGGTTGTTTGCTTTCAGTTTTACCCGCATCATACACTCCACATAGGGTGCTGTAGTGATCGGATATGTCACTTTCAATTACAGCCGAAAATATTTTGCGCTCCGATAGGTTTACCAATATGTGATCAATTAGTGTCTCACTTCCTACGTTTATATCAACTCTTGTAGTCCCCGTAATGATATTACATATTCCATTCATCGCCAGCATTTCTTTATAGTTATATATAAACATGTGCTTTTGTGGCATCTTTCATGTTTATATTTATATCGCCCAGTATGATAATGTCATTATGCATCTTTGTGTTGGTTATGTTTACGAATTCTGCAATGAATTCGTTTTCCTTGTGCTTTGGTGGTCTGTATATTCCACTGACAATCTTATCTTTTGGATGAGAGAGAATTTTAACAGTCAGATTTTCATAAGTTGCGCTTGCAATGTTTAGTCTTTCGTAATTCAGGTGTTCTTTGATAAACATCGCTATACCTCCACCCTTTCTTTTTTCTCTATTTTCAAATTCCGCACAGAAACCATCTAAAGAATATAAACCATTTTCTTCTTCATTTATATTTGTTTCCACTAAGACAATTACATCTACATGCTTCATGATCGGACTCACACTTGCATAGAAAACATCCCAATTTTTTCTTAACGATCTTATATTTAAACATAAACAACGAAAATTCATTTTTTCTAATTCAAATTTAGCTTCTTCAAAATCTTTAAATGACATACAGTTTAAGTTTAATATTATATTTTCTTCTATGTTATCATTATTATCCATCATTAAAAGAAAAAAAAAGTCGTGCTTCAGTATATGTGTTTCAAAATTAATTTCGTTTGATTTTATCAATATCATTCATACATTGAATAAACAAAGCTTGTGCTCTCTCCTCTCTTCTTGCAAACACTTTTCCAGAGTTCTCCCACACAAATCTCCAACCTTCTTCTTTTGCTTTCTTCTTTGTTTGCCACAGCAACTGTTTATTTAGATTGGTAAGCATATTATTGATGAAAACGTTTACATTTTGCATCTCGTTTAATTTTGCATAGCCATTTAACTACAGATACATTATTGATCACAGTTAATTTGAAATATTTCTATTTTAATTAATATCTATAAAATTAAATAACATATTATAATTTATTAATTTAGTCTTTAGCTCGTGTGAGGATAAATTAAAATCAATTATATTTTTATACAGATGAAAATGCTTGCATAATATCGGCAAAGGTTCATTATTTAAATAATTTCTATTAGAGTTATTTATTTTTTAACAAATTATAGTTACGACTTTCGTAAATTGGGACATTGATATGTAACAATGATAACAAATATGGCGAATTGATTTCACCAGTTAGAAGTTTGAAAACATATAATCCATTTATTGACGACCTTCTATCAGCAAGTGTGTTTAGACCAATTAACATAAGACGTTGACGATATGGCGGTAAATGTACACGATTATTCCAATTCAGATGACGCAGCGCGAACAGCAAAAATTGTTTTTGGACAGATTCAATACGTGAAATATGACAGGCGTAATATGGGCACCATAATAGACATCCAAATTCCAACACAGAACGCACAAGACCAACATAAAGACTTTTCGTAACATATGGGTTCATAGCTAAGCGGGAAGAGGCTTTATTTATAGTTGAGTTGATATGCAACTTAAAGTCCAGTTTAGGGTCAAAAATTACTCCGAGGTCAAAAATGATTCACTCTTTCAAGACATGCGCAACTAATAAAATAGTCAATTAGATGAAAACTTTTGGTCATAGCAAAAGTCATAATTTTACATTTATTAGTGTTGAGTGAAAGATTATTATGATTGCACCATGATGATAAATTATTTAAATCTGCTTGTAGTTTTGTATGCTCGTTCATATTTTTGTACGTTAAAGATATTTTTGCATCATCAGCATACAAGAGGTCCCAGGTGACTACCTTGTGGAACTCCAGACTTGATATTGATAATTCCAGATACGTGACATTTAAATTTAACGAATTGTACACGAGACGACAAGTAACATTTAATCCATAAAATGTATTTCGGAGACAGGCCAATACAATGCAGTTTATTGATCAGCATGCGATGATTTATTTGATCAAAAGCTTTCGAAAAGTCAGTATAAATGACATCGGTTTGGAGTCCATTATTAAGTCCACCAGAAACATGCGAGGAAAACTCAAGAATATTTGTTACAATTGATCGACCTTTCACAAATCCATGTTGACAAGTTGATATAATTGATTTCGTTTTGTGTGATAAGTCTTCAGTTATTAATGCCTCACATAACTTAGGAATCACACTAAGTTTTGCAATGCCTCTATAATTACTTTTATTATTTCGTAGGACTTTCTTAAATAAAGGAATTATATAAGAAGATTTCTAAACTTCCGGGAATTTTGATTCAGTTAGAGATAAATTAAATAAAAAACATAATGGACGAGCTAATATATCACATCAATTCTTAAGAACACAAGACGGAACGTTGTCGGGACCAGATGAACACGAATATTTCAGCTTCTTAATAGCGTTTACAATGTCAGTTAACATTAAATCAGGTACTTCAGCATATGGACATAAATTGGACTTCACATAAGTATCACAAATGTTATCACAGTTTTTGGTGGTATGACATATTTCCATATCGTCATCTGAAATAGTATCCTTGTATGTCATAAACGTTGGAGTACTTTTGATCTTCCTTTTCGTATTAGCGTATTATTCCAGAAATCTGATGGGTCACGATTTGAATCAGTCAATCCCCCTTGTTCACTAAAACACATCTCAACGGTTGTATAGTTATACAGTGCATAAGTATTTATACAGCCTCTATCCAGGGTCGCACAATTTCTTATTCATAACATATTTCCCCATCCATAATAGTTATACAGGGTTTGTGTCAAATAAATTACCAAAAAGCTCGGCAGAGTTACCAAGGGATCATTTTGATGGTGACAATTTTATTTTCTTCATTTTTATAACATATTAATGACTATGTTGACTCAATAACATCGTTTACAATGTTGAGCCTGTAGGTAAAGAAGAATTGCCATTTGAACAAATTAAGCAGTGAAACACAACTGCTAAAATACAAAAATACCCTGGATGATTTTTTTCAACTTACAATTAAACCTTTGGTAACCCTGATGCTCAGCCGTCTATGTATACAGAAATAAAAAAAAATTAAATACCCTTATACAGGCACTATTCAACCATCAGACGCGTTTAGGATGTGCAGCCTCTATTCAATGTTGTATAAGTTTTATGAATTAGGTGTTTGCGTTAAGAGGCATTTTAAGGAGTGCATAACTTTATACACTCCTTATAATGAGTTGATGATAAAGGCTGTTACTGTTTCAAAGGCTCATTTAAGGTCTAAGAAAACCGCGATGACAATTTTTTTAATTTCGATTTCGTGTTTCCAATCACTTATCATTTCGTCGATACATGTTGCACTTACACTTGCTTCTTCAGTAATTGCATCTATATTGTTTGAAGGCGGTCGAACTGCTCATTGAGCACTCAAGTTGCCATTGAATATGCAAATCAATGTAAATCCAACGTGCAACATTTCCAAGAAATTGAAAACTGATTTTTTTGGGATGAGTGTACAATGGCGCATAAAAAGTCTTTTGTTGCATCGCTATATGATGAATTGTGCTACGCGGTATGCCTAACTGTGTTGAACACCGTTTTGACGATTTTTCATGATCGATCCCCAACGACCTGGATGTTTTTGATCGATCGTCTAAAACGAGGCTTGCCCGAACGCCTCACATCCCCAAGGTTCCCATATTTCTAAAATGTTGACCACCACGGCACGATGGAGGGTGCTATTGTAATATTTGTTATTTGCAACGCCATAAAATGCCGGTAAGTACGTTGTGTACAAATTATTGACTGGTTATTTTCAAAAAAAATAATTTTACAATTTTTGTTCGCTGTGCAATCGTGTAGTGCTTTATCCTAAATCTCCCAAGCCATATGTCTGAACCAGAAAATAAAAATATCTATGAATAAAATAGGAAATTGACTTTTGGGCCACACTGTAGTTTGCAATAAAGTGTGCAGAATGATGTCCAGCCTTGCAAGCTCAGCATTCTGCTGCGCTTGATACAAATAAAAGAATAAAACATTCAACCGATCTCCATGTTGAACAACTGAACTTCCTCTTGTATCCAAACTAACAATGCACACATTTGAAAGAGACCTTCATCCTTCATCCGACATTTTTACAATGCAACTCGGTCTACCGCTTTATTTTTGGCAGGCATCGATATCGGTGCATTTTTCTTTTCCCTCTCCCAGCATATGCCCAAGCGGATCATGCCAAATTTCTTTCAAATTCCAAGTCATTTCGCGTCCACCCAACCGCCCACTTATTTTTTTCAATTAATTTCTCTTTCTCTGTCAAAAAAAAAAAATCATTTCGATTGCAATTTAGCGCCATACCGATGGCGCATGTGCATGATATCAAATGCGGATTTAGTGCAGCGGGGCACCTTCTCCAGCCGAAATGTGTAATCTGAATGCGAATGCAGCACGTCGGTCGTCGAGTCGGGTTCCCGCGCCGCAACGTTCACATCAGCCGTCGACGAGCATAATAAATTCAAGAAAAGTGAATTCACTTTCTCTCGCGAATGGCGGCGTTTCGGCACACGGCGGCACGAAAATGCGCTTTTGAACTTGACTTGACTCCAATTTCCAATTTCCATGGACTACCTTTCCTTCGCAAGACAAAAAGCACCACATTCCGATGACAGTACGAGTACGACGACGAGTACTCCATCCACTATGCCCGCTTAAAAGATGCAGATATTCCACAACAAACAGCAAAAGTTATGCGCCTTTCATAGGCAGTCAGTCAATGTGAGCGTTAACGCTCCACTAACGCGATCGTAGACACGGTTTGCATATTTTTCACTTTCGCTTGGGTCTTGGGAAAGTTTAACCGGGGCGCTGACCCCGGCTTCGTGTCGTCTGAAATGGATATGAACGCCAACGAATATCGGGCAGGGGCAGACACAATCCATTAAGACACTTGTGCTGCTGCCCCATCAGAGAGGCGAGGTCTAGGAGGTCTAGCAAAAATTATGATGGAACATTTCCGTTGTGCGGCTATGATTTACTGCCCAGCGGGGCTAAAGCGGTATATTTGCCGGCGATCGCTTAAAACAGCACTTTTATGCGTAGATGGCTGCTAAACGTCTGCGGCAAATTGCAGCAATTATAAAGTGATTTCATTCCGGAACCGTTGACCCCCGCCGCACTGTCTTCCTCAGCCACGAAGTGACAGAGTGGTGTCGTTGAACGAGTGTGTCTTATGGCTTATCCATCAAGGGAGGGCGTGTAACTGTTGCTCCAATACACTTGGCAGGAGTGTTATAAATAAAATCCAACACAGGGGTGTATCTGAGGGGTGGTGCAACTCGTGTAATTTACTGTTATCGCTTTTACCGGACGACAAAAGTTCACCAAAGTCATAAATAATTTTTTTGTTGTTGAATTGCCTGGATTGCACTTGTTCACAGTGTTGGTGATGATATATTGCAATTGATGTGCAACAATAAAAAATAAATTTAATCGAGAAGGCGAATTCGTTATTGTGGTAAAAAAAATTAAATGCATTTAGTAAGACCTTACAATTTAAAGACTCTGTCAAAAGATGGGGAAAACAAGCTCGCGTGTCTGCACCTTTTGATTTACAACAAACTGTTCATTCTATAATTGTAACAATGGGAATTATTTTAATTGAGTTTTGATAGGTTGGAGATGAGATTGAATTTGCTTCCTATTTGTAAAGAATGCTGTTAAACTATTTATGCAACGTCTCATTCCCAGCACAAAGTGAATAACAAGATGAGCTGCTTTGATATATTCGGACAACAGGTCATTTATGAATCTCAAGGGTAAGTCAGGCCAATTGAACAGAGATGGTGGCGGATCCCGTGGTACATACTGATGGCCTCGTGTCCTAGGGGTATCTAATAAACTGAGTTGCTAAGAACTCACTGTTCTTAGCAACTAAGAGACTCGAAAAGGACTGATAGATATTAAACAGGCGAGGTGCAGGCAAAAATTAGCGGAAGTCCGAAGCTGCTACATAGTAGACACTACTGCCATCCAGGAAATACGATGGGATGGGCCGGACAAAAAGAAAAACTGTGACGTCTACTATGGACCGTGTTATAGTGAGCAGAAACAGCGACTATTTGGATGCGGATTTGTTATAAGAGGCGCCAGACTTAGGCAAGAAGTCTTATGCGGGCACGCATTCAGTATTTTGGATGTAAGAACATTCCGGGTGGCTAACATCGGCCAAAAGGAAAGCCTGGAGAGATTACTGCAACAGTATTGAAGATAACAACGAATCTGCAAGATTAAGAAAGATACTGTCAAAAGAAACAAGCAGCCCAGGTTTCCTAAAAATCTCAGAAAATAAATGGACAGAATCTAGCGCTGAGACAGTAGATCTGCTCCTAAATACTCACTTTCCAAATTGCACAAAAAGTAGGGGATACTGACAATAATCTTGACACTAGAGTAAAACCTTCAAAACAGCAGGCCCTGATGGTATAACCCCCATGATGCAACAAAAAAAACTGCCAACTACATCATGCCAACATTAATCAATACATTCCGTGAATGCCTAAAGCTAATTTACCTTCCCAAAGCGTGTCGTGAAGTTAATGTGATATTCATACCAAAAGCAGGGAAATGCAGTCACACAATCGCGAAAGATTACAGACCAATCAGCCTATCCTCATTTCTATTGAAGGCACTGGAAGAGTACTAGACATTCACACTGTAGTAACTTGAATCCAGGCTACCTATCCCCAAACCAACATGCCTATATCAAAGGCAAATCGGTAGAAACTGCCTTGCATGAGGGCATAAAGAATATATACACTAGCAGCCTTCATAGACATAGAAGGATCGTTCAACAATGTAAAAACGGAAGCAATCGAAAAGGCACTTGGAAAAGCAGGAATAGAAATGGTCATTAGTGACTGGATCATAACCATTCTAAGAATCGCATCATATCATCCTCACTGGGTGATTGTACCAAAAGAATAATAACTACGAGAGGTACTCCACAGGGGGGTGTTCTTTCTCCACTTCTCTGGCTACTGTTTTTTTTTCAGGATGTGTAATCTTCTTCAGTAACCCGGGCTACCGGCATGTACGATTCGCAGACCTGAATACTCGATGCCAGGAGTACGCCTACGTACTAAACCACATCCTGCACACCTCAACCACTCTCCCCGCGGGACTGCCGTTAGGTATTACTTCGCGGGGCTGGTTAGCAATATGTGCTCTTCTTTCCCCGTTAAGTTGTTCAACATTGGGTTCAGCGTTTGCTGTTGCCGTCTAGGCTTGGTTTTCGCTGGTGATCTCCCTCACTCGAAAGCAGCCATGCCCGGTTAAGATCTGGCTTAGGTAGAAATCTACTTCTCGGTGGTTCCGGTCCATCCATTTGTGGATATCCGGTATAAGTCGATGGGTCCACCTTCCCTTTGCAGATTCGTTCCATCTCTCCTTCCATGCTCTAATACTTCGCTGTTTTTCATCCAGCTTGATATTTTTGATTGAGGCTCGGGGCTCCTGGATTTTGTCATCGTAGGTCCTTTGTAGCTCGCTAGCCAAGATATCTGCTGGTAGCATTCCTGAGATGACTATAGCATCATTTGATCTGATATGCACAGCAAACCTTAGCGCACACAATCGGTTGACGGAGTTAATCGGTTTTGATGTTATATTATGATCGCCTACCCTGATGGTGATTGCCTCTCTTTTCTTCCGGCCGCTTACTAGTACTGCTTCTGTTTTGTGTTCTGCGAGCTCTAACCCAACTGCTGACATCCATTGTCTCACTTTTTTCGTTGTCAATGTCCTCTATCTCTTCCAGGTGTTTTGCCGCCACAACAATTGCAATATCATCGGCAAAACCTATATTTTTGCCTTATTTGGGATTCCGAGCCTTAGAACCCTGTCGTACACAATGTTCCATAGAATAGGTCCTAATACTGATCCTTGTGGAACTCCGCCAGTAATGTGGTACCGGAGCCGCTTATCGAAATAGCTCACCAATATTTTTATTATGGACCATGGCACCATCATTGACCTAAGCGAATGCACTATAGTTCCCCAGTTTGCAGAGTTGAACTCATTTTTGACATCCAATGTTACTACTGCACCGTATTTGCTTGCACCTCCTCTCCATCTCCTGCCCTAAATAACTTCTTCCAAGGTTCTAGTTACCCTTCGTATAGCATCTACTGTAGAACGAGCCTTTCTTAATCCATACTGCTGGTTTGAGAGTCCTCCGGCTTTTTCGATTTCCACCTCCAGTCGGTTGCATATGATTCGCTCTAGTATTTTACCCATTGTGTCTAGCAGGCATGTGGGACGGTATGACGAGGGCTCCTCTGTTGGTTTCTTTCCTTTAGGCAGAAGCATCAGAGGTTGTTTTTTCCATTGGTCTGGAAAAACCCCTACTGCTATACAGTTCCAAAAATGGGTCCGTGTTTATTCTGACGGCTAGCTTAAGGGCCTTATTTGGTATCCCATCCAATCCAGGTGACTTATTGCTGAATCGTTTGCATATATTTAGGAGTTCCGTTTCCGTGACTGCTGGGATCTCATATCTCTGCTATCTCATGGTTCCACCAGTATACTGGTGGCCGGCGATTTGTTGACGTTTTCCGGGCCATGGATGCGTCGCAGGCCCTAGTTATTTATTTAGTAACCTCAGCGGCCAACATATTTGCTGTTCCTGAGTTTATTGAAGATTCTCTAAAAATTAGGGCCAACATTTCTTCGTCCAGGGTGTTTATTTTCCACCCCATTCGCTGTGCCTTCTCTGGAGGGCGTTCCTGTATTGAAATCCTCGCTTGTACTTCAAACAGGGTGGCGATGCGGTCATTGTGGGTGTATTCAGTGCTGACTCTCCATCTTTCTCCTCTTGCTAGGGAACTAGTTACAAACGTTGTGTCAACTTTGGAGTCTACGCCATTTTTGCTAAAGGTGTGCTCGTTTCCCGTGTTTAGCAATATTACATTCAGTGACGATACGGCTTCCAGCAGAGCCTCGCCTCGTCTATTGGTCCGTGTGCTGCCACAGTCTGTGGCCCATGCGTTGAAAGCCCCAGCAATAATCGTTGGGCTACGACCCCTAGCATTACCAAAGCCTACCCAGCATACCCTGAAATTCTTCAAGTGTTCTGTTTAGAGATGCGTAACAGTTGTAGACATGAATCCCTTTGCCCTTTCCTCGTGCGAATCCTATTCCTGGTGTAATCTCCACGTAGTCTTGATATGGATTACGGATTGTTACAATGGAAATATAAGACTTCTTGTCTAAGTCTGGCACTAATAACAAATCCGCTTCCGAATAGCCGCTGTTTCTGCTCACTATAACACTGTCCATAGTAGATGTCAAAGTTTTTCATCCTCTTTTTGCCCGGCCCATCCCATCGTATTTTCTGGATGTCAATAATGTCTCCTTTAAAGCAGGTTAAGGCTTCCGCTAGTTGTTCGGCTGCACCGCTCCTGTTAATTGTTCACACACTCTAGGAGCAGATACGAACGCCGTTGTCCGTTTTTTGTTTAGCATGGTCGTGAACAATAAAATATGTCCCTTCCCAGACTCTTGGTTGCTTCGTAACAACAATTTTTGCCGTGAGTTGGTAGTTAACCCAAAAACCTGAAGCCCCAATTTATTAGATACCCCTAGGCCACGGAGCCATTGGTATCCACTACGGGATTTAGCTCTGCCATTCGACTCTTATGCCACCATTTGTGTTCAAGGGGCCTGACTATAACCCTTGAGATTCTTAGATGACCTATTGTCCGAATATGTCTTTATCTATCCTAACTGGGACTGGTAAATGCCAACATTGACTCCTTCATGGAAATTTTTCCGCTGCTGTTTGGGTAGAATTTTTGGTAAGGAACCTTACCCCTAGCTAGATTTGTTCCACGAGTGGTGCTTTATATCCCACCATCTCCGCATATCTGCAGATGATTCATCGATCCCACTCTTCCGATGGAAGACTTGCAACTTGCAACAACTTTTGTGATGCACTGAAAGGGTGAAATCCTTTGTGGATACTCTGTAGCCCGTGCTTCTAGTAATGCCCGACTCCTTGCTAGTGGATGTATATTATGTAGGCAAATAACTTTCGATACAATGTCCAGCAGCCTGATATGGCTATCATTTCTGCAGATTCTGCGCTTCCGTCTTTTTTTCTATGGTGCATGGATTCCATTACCCTTTTCGGGGTAACCTAGAAGATAAGTTTACCCAAAGCACAACGTCCAACCTGGAGGTTCGGAGCCATGTTTTGACCTGAGGACAGTATGATGGATATTACATGTCAGTCATTCTAATAAGGTTTGCTTTTCTTCTTCGTGTGGTTAAAATTCCACTCATTGCCTGCAAAATCCTATTAATTGAGTCTAATATTCGATGGCAACCTGTTGAAGGTAAAATAAGCAGACTTGATGATGATAATAAGGGTACGGTCAAGTTAACACGTATCCCGCAACTCGAAATTTTAATTTCAAAATAAATAACCGTCTTATCATTAACCATTAACATGCCCCAAAATCGTTGCAAACTAATGGACAATGGCCAGAAATGTGAAATTATAATGACACTTTTCTACGATTTAAGAAAAAAATCTGTTCCACCGAATAATTGTTTTTAAATATTTCCCCATCTTTCGGACAAGAATCTATCTAGCCCCATCAATAAGTGAACGCCACCAAGTGCAATTAGTCTGAGCGATTAATTGGCCGCAAGTGCGGTCGCTGTCATCGGCAGTTGTCGGTATCCCGAGAAATAATCTCTTTTAGTTGAACGACCGACAGCGCACCCACTATACCGACGCAAGTGCATCGTATCCTTCAATACCATCCTCTAGGTGCATTTTCATACGAACAAAACGTCATAAAATACGATCCGTCCTAAAAATAACTTTCAAGGGCCGTTCTCTCGATGCTGAATATTCGTTTGTCGATTCCGTTTCCTGATTCAATTACACACTTCCTGCATATATGGCTTGACAACATAAACTATAGCGACGATCAGTTTGGTGATTATTGACATTCCGATGCCAAGATCACCATGATCATCGCGATCAGCTGAGCCCCAAGATTCATCGTCGTCGTTGTATCCGAGTATGCAAATATTGTCGATCCAGACTGCCCCCGAAAAATCAATTAAAAAGTTAAATGATCGTCTGTCTCCGATCCGCGACCCATCTCTCTCCCTCTCTCTCTCTCATCTTTGGCGACTAAGCTGATACTGTCAATGATTCTGTGTTGACAGTGTGCTTACACAGGGAGAGGTAATTTTCTCATTTAAGTACAAGTACTCGTGCAGTGTCATTTGTTTGTTAATCAACAAATAAAACCAACACACTTGCGGATACAGATACAGATACACATACACATTAATGCAGATACAAAAGCGCGACTCCAGTGTCGAAGAATTCAATGTCAATGCGATGGGTGATGGTCAAGGTTCAACAAAATTTGTCAAACAAAAAACTCAATAAATAAAAAATTGTTGTTGTTGTTCGCGGCGTTTTGTTAATTTTAAGCGTTTGCTGCTGCCGATTTTTTGATTAAGTTGTGTATACGTGCGATGGGTTGGAGGGGGTGGTCTAGATGTAGATGGGGGTGCGCGATCGCGGTGCAGTATTTTGTGTGCAAAATAAACATTTTTGTGCGACGTTTTATTTCTGGCCATTGTTGCTGATGTAGTAGATGAATATTGTGCTATACAAACACGTAGTCTTAGTTGCACACATGTACATGTACACTAAAGCGCTCAGACACGATGAAAAAAAACACGAAAATTATACACGCCAACCAAAATCAAAGCACACTTCAAGGTTAGGGTTATCAAATAGCGCGACAAGATCAAGGCAACGACTACGAGACTACGACTACTGCGACGACGGCCGGTAAAGTAGTCGTACTATATCTGACGAAGGAATGTCTACACGTGTGTGTGTGAATTAAATTCTGGGCGAGCTGAGTGAGCTTAAAAAAACTCGGTAAAATGATATATTATGTCTCGTATGGCGTCTCGCTTCTACGGTGTGAAAGGTTTGACCCCCGCCGGCCATCGTAAATGATGTGTTAAATAGCAAAAGCCGGCGAAAAGTGCAGACAAGGTGCCGCGTAATTGATAGCCAAAGATGCGAGGTAAGCTCTGAAGTGGAATGGGGCCTGTGATTCATTTGAATTAGTATTCGGATTTGTAGTTTCCGCAACTGTATGGTATTTTGAGGGGCGATTAGATACAAATTGATGTAGGAAACTCACTCACTTTGAGGTTAATGTGAGCGGATTTTGTACTGTCCCTGAAAGGGCAATTGAATATAAATACTACAACTGGCAGGTCTGAATATGAAAGGTTGATCGTACCTTCACGTTCTGAGTTATATGTAATTAGTTTCAAGCGATGATTGTCATGGCTGCGAGGCTTAACGAGGTTAGTTGGGTGGTACAACGAGGGGCGTAGTTTTTTGTTTTTGTTTATTTTTGTCAAGCTTGGTAATATAAACAACCAACCGATTTAACTTGTGGTATAGGCAATCAGGGCAGACCAAGGAAATGTTTGCATATAGGGCCTGTTGAAAAAATGGGCTTCAATGATGATTGAGCTTCAATATGGTTTGAATCGTGATAATGTCGTCATGCGAAATCAATAAATTCATCCTCATAAACCTTTCTCAGGCTCAAGAGTGCACTGAGATGATGCTTACAGATGTTTTTTGACACTGCTCTCGAATTGTTGTAGATTGTATAGGGTGCGTCATCTTTTATGTCGGCATGTGAATATTCAATAACGTTAGGAGGTGTTTTTATTTATTTTATTTGAACTAGTTTTTATACCCTATCCCATAGGGGTTTATTAGTTTTGATACATAGTTTGTAACATAGTGAAATAATTTTGCTACATATACCTCAAAGTATATGGATCGACTCAGAATCGCTAGTTGAGTTTGGGCCTTAAATTTTGAGCTAGGATAATGAAATTTGGTATATAGGATCCTTGTCCGAGTCACCAGAACAAGTGTAAACATTTTTAAAATCCGCCCACTGCCACGCCCCCTTTTAAGAAAACGTTTTTTTTTTTTGGTCAAACCGTTAAGAATTTTATAAAAGTGTCTGAGCAGCATATTTAGAGAATCGCAATATCTATATTTCGTCAATATAAAGTTTTTTGCCACGTCCATTTTTAGGGGCGTTTTTTATAAAAAAATATTTTCTGGTCAAATTTTAAAATTTTCAAAAAAAAATTTGATGCACAATCATTGGCAGTATTAATACCAACATTTCGTCAATAGACCATTTTAACCCACGCCCACTTTTTGAGGGCGTTTTCTTACAAAAACCATTTGTATGCCCTACCCCAAGGCATATGCAATAGAAAAACGTTGTCTTCTGTCGAACCATAAAAGAATTTGATAAACCTCTGGAACAATATGTTGTAACAACGTCATTTTCAATACTTTATGACCATTAAGACCACATTTTGGTGATATTTATTTCAAAGATGGGATGGGATAGGGTATTAAACGATCCGCACAGCGGATTTTGTGTCAGAGTATCATAGCGAGTAGACGTGTTTCCAGTGTTTATGCAATTTATGTTTCTGTTTTCATTATATTTTGTTTATTTATTAATCTATTTAGTTGAACTCGGTCAGTGCATTGTGTCGAATTAGTGTTTAACATTATTAATTAAAACAGTAGTATTTATTTAACAAAAAAAAATTAATATTTCATGTGAAAAAAAAATTAAAATTGTCATATTCTCGTGGTAAGCGGTATTCTCGTTGTATCATCTCTTGTGTTGTGCTCTCCCTAGTTCCACAGTTATTTGCGTGTTAAATTTTGCTTTACAATTTTGACTTCTCCCATAGTCTTCCTGTCACCAATAACAAATAACACAAATTAACAGCAACCGTATCAGCCCTAGTGGTAAGGCGTTGAACAACATCGGCGAGAACATTCTTGAAAGTCGTGGGTTCAAATCACGGCAAGATCACTTTTTTTTTTTTTTTTTTTTTTTCGTTTTCTCTCTCTTATAAATTAAATTTTTGCAATAAAAATGGATTGTGGGGCTCAAAAATGCGTTGAAACAAAAAATTCCAATAACGCTATTTTTTCCTGTTATGGACCATGTGGAAAAATGTTTCATGCAAAATGCGTTGGATCTACTAACGCATTTATGGATAAAATAAACGCAACTGAAGGCGCTTTCTGGTATTGCACTGCGTGCCGTAAGTTATCCATATCAAGTCTTGCTTTTAAGATGTCGGCTTTGAAAGCTGACATTGTTAAGCTGTCGAAAGGCTTTAAGGACTTGTTAGACAATTTTAATCATGCAGTATCCACAGTGTCTGCATTTTCAGACCCATGTCTGACCGCTGACGCTTCCACGTCTACAGAGCCTTTGCAAACATTTGACCATAACACTTCCAAAGAAGAAGCTCGGTCCGCACCGTCCGTACAATCTGTCGCGTCCCATGCAGCCAGTGATAAAGGTGCCACCATTAAAGGAAAGCGTAAGCGTGACACCAACTCATCAACGGCTCATCCGACAGCTAAACGATCTAATCTCAGAAGTCAGGATCAAATTAAAAATAATTTGGTTCCAAATCTGTCAGTTGGGTCGCCTCCAATCAATACTTCTCCTACTATCCCATCATCTAGTGTAGTTCCAACAGTGACTGCATCTGCTTCATCAATTGAATCGATACCAAAACCTAGATCGATCTTTATATCACGCCTGAAACCAAGCACTTCCTCCGAAGACGTGATTAGTCACTTATTTTCGAAAAATCTAGTCCCTACGGGTACTTCTATTAAATGTACAAAAATTAGCAAACAGGATAGTTTCGTTTCATCGTTTAAAATAGTAGTACCTCCAAATGTATTTGATAAAGTATGCGACACTGACTCATGGCCTTTAAACACTATTGTCAATGAGTTTAGGCCACGTAGAGCTAAACGCGGAGTTAACTCAGCATCAAAAAACTCTGCCGACTGTCCCTCTACTACCAAAATGTAAGAGGGCTCCGAACAAAAACTAAAACATTTTTTCTTAATTCCCAAGCCTTTTCTCATGATATATTCTCCTTGACAGAAACGTGGCTTAACGCCAGTATACTTGACTCGGAACTCTTTAATCATGAGTTCTCAGTATATAGGAGTGACCGCCATATAAATGACCTAAAAGCGCTTGGTGGAGGTGTTCTTACTGCAGTTCGCAGTCATCTTACCTCTGAGAAAATAGAATTTCCATTCCCTCTTAACATTGAAATAATCTGTGTTAAGATAACAATTGGAAATAAATATCTCTATGTTGCAAATGCGTACATTCCTTCATATCGTCTATCCATTCTGTATTCCGAGCTATCGAAGGCTTTAGAATACATCTTTGACTTATCTTGTTGTGACAGTACTATTTTGTTACTGGGCGATTTCAACTTACCACACATTGAATGGGTGCCTTCAGAGGGAGAACCTCATTTTATACCATCAGAAGTTTCTGCACAGCAAGAGCTATTATTACTTGATAACATTTTATCATTTGACTTACAGCAAATTAGCTGTATAAAAAATCATAATAATCGAATTCTCGATTTAGTTTTTTCTTCTGACTCTGTTAGTACTGCAGTATTAGAATCTAGTACCAGCATTACTAACATAGATAAAAATCATCCTCCACTAGATATTTTCATTGACATAGGCGGACATCTGTACGAAAACGCTGACTCGTACGATCGTTCGTACTCTTTTGACTTTCGGAAAGCAAACTTTCAAAGGCTATCTGAAGAAATTATTATTTCTAATATGAAGATTGACGGCTTCTCCAATTTAGAAGAAGCTGTTAAAAATTTCTATTTTATAATAAAAGATTGCATGGATAAAACTATCCCAGTCAGGCATTCTAAAAATGCCCAAGTCCAGCACCCATGGTACACGAAAGAGCTTAAATCTCTTCGAAACAGACGAAACCGGGCCTGGAATAATTTTGTTAAAAGCCAAAATCAATACGACTATGATAAGTACTTGAATTACTTTAATGAATTCTCTGCGATGTCTAGTAGTTTATATAATGGCTATATAGTCAATATGGAGAACGCTCTTAAAAGTGACCCAAAACGCTTTTGGGGATTTGTCAATTCGAAGAGAAAAACGGATGGGTACCCAGCCAACTTCTCTTCCAATAATTCAAAAACATCGAGCTCTCTAATTGTGTCAAACTTATTCGCAGAGAGCTTCAGTAAATCATTTATTGATACCCCTCCAGTCTTAGACGAGGATTATTTCAGCTATCTCAATGACTATCCTCAAGTTAGTTTCAGCAATGTTACATTTGACGATGAGACACTACTTAAATATATCTCTTCATTAAACAATGATTATTCTGCAGGGCCCGATGGAATCCCACCAATAGTCGTAAAGCAATGCAAAGATGCTCTTTTGCCATACCTTAAGTATATGTTTGAAAGCTCCCTTGCCACAGGAGTATTCCCAACCCAATGGAAAAGTGCATTTATAACACCTGTTTTTAAAAAAGGCGAGCGAGGAGATATCTCTAATTATAGACCTATCTCTAAACTATCTTGCATTCCTAAGTTATTTGAACATATTATTTGTGATAAATTGGTATTCTTGTGTCGAAACATTATCTGTGAAGAACAGCATGGCTTTGTTAAACATCGATCCACTGTAACAAATCTATTAACTTTTATGCATCATTGTTCCAATAGTTTGGAAAATAAAAAAGAAGTAGATTGTATATACACTGACTTCTCCAAAGCATTTGACCAGTTATCACATCACACCATAATTTTTAAACTTAAGGCGTATGGATTTCCTCCTGGTTTCATAAATTGGGTTAAATCATATCTCTCATTGAGAACATACCAAGTAAAATTTAGAGGTTCCAAGTCCAACCCTTTTGTTGCTCAATCTGGAGTACCTCAAGGAAGTCATTTGGGACCGATTTTATTTATACTTGCAATTAACGATGTAAAAGCCTGTATTCGAGATAGCAAAATATTGATTTATGCTGATGATATGAAAATTTTCAAATGTGTAGGAGATTTAAACGATTCGCTTTCACTACAAGCCGATTTAAATAGTTTTACCATATGGTGTCTTAAAAACGGTTTGAATCTGAACCCTACAAAGTGCCAGCATATGCCATTTTCACGAAAACGCGCTCCATGTAATTTTAAATATACTCTATCTGGACACACTCTCTGTCGTGTAGACAGCTTTAAAGATCTTGGTGTTTATTTTGATCCCAAAATGGAGTTCAATAAACACATTAACGTTATCGTCAGTAAATCCAACTCTATGTTAGGATTTATAAAAAGGTGGTCAAAAGAGTTTACTGACCCATATGTCACTCTTTCACTCTATAATTGCCTAGTTCGCCCTCACTTGGAGTATGCCTCACAAGTTTGGACACCCTTCTATGTAGTTCATTCGAATAGAATTGAATCAGTCCAACGTAAATTCATAAGATTTGCTTTGAGAGGACTTCCATGGGATGATCTACACAATTTGCCTCCGTATAGGTGTCGAATTAAACTGCTGCAACTATTACCTTTGTCTCAACGTAGACTTAACAATGACATGGTTTTCTTACACCAATTATTATCAGGACAAATTGATGCTCCTGATCTTTTAAGTGCCATTGGTTTTAATACCCGGGGAGGTTCCTACAACCTGCGTAGATTAAATATATTACATATACCTAATCATAAAAAGAACTATGGTATGCATGAGGCCATTAGTCGTATGAGTAGGGTATACAATAAAAATAACGATGTAGTTGAACTACATGTTAGTAAAAGTAGTTTAAAAAATACTCTGCGAAATTGTATGCTAGAGTCGTAATTAGTGTATGTAAATTGTTAAATAGCTAAATTGTAATTTCATCGTTTACTAATTTTGTTAGTGTTGTAAAACTTAATAACTTCTATGTTCTGTTATGTAGCCTTCTCATATGTTTTTAATAAAGGGTGGTGAAATTTTAAGGGCCGCTGTTGATTTTGAATAAGGAAATTGATTTGTTTTAGGAAATTATTGTCATTTCTTTTTGTGATAATTATAATATGCTTCAATTATGTATGGAACAAAATATCGGTTAAATGGCCGCCGATGGTCCAAATTTTAGACGCACCGATTTTGTTGACATAAACTTAATGTGTTTGTAAGTGTGTGTAGCAATAATCAAATAATTACAATTATTAGAAAGATCATTAAGTTCTGAATACAAAAACACAAACCAATGGTAGGTGAGAGGAAGTTAACGGTTTTTTTTCTCTTTCTTGCATATGCTCTAAGAAAAAGTGAAGTTTTTTAATTTACTTTTTCACTTTTATTTTTGTTTTTTCAGTTCATATTATATATTTTTAGTACTTTGTACAACCACCATGTTTTAAAATAATTTCAAAAATTCTATTTCTTAGTGAATCGTACAAATTTTTAAAAACAAAATCCAGGGAAATCGTCTCCCAGGCTTGTTTTATTGCGTCAATTAGTTTTTCACAGGTCTCGTACTGCTTACCTCCTTCGTAAATTTTACGCGTAAGCCATCCCCAAACATTTTCAATAATATTGTGGTCAGGAGAATAAGGTGGCCACGGCAACAAATTCCACATTTTCGTCTTCAAGAAAGCCTTTGACGACACGAGCGTTGTGAATTGGGACATTGAAAAATCCACTGTAGAGGCCCGAACAGGAAACAGAGCTTTATATGAAACTCCCGTCATTATGTTCGAAACGAAAACCAAATCGAACGCCCCATAGTACGAAATGGCGCCCCAAACCATTACTCCTCCTTGCCTCGAATGGTGACGTTTTAGCACGTCTGTTCAACTGTTCTTCGTTTCGGAGATCATGGAAGTAGTAGTTATAACCATCAGGGCCATCCAAGTAAAATTTTTTTTCATCAGAAAAAAACACATTTTGCCAATTTCCCGCACTTCCATGTTTGGCATCCGACGTCATGTGAACGCCATTGTTTCTTTAGCTGTGTGGCAAGTGGCACCGTCCTGTTGAAACCACATATCGTCCACATCCATTCCAATTCGGGCCATAAAAAGTTCGTTATCATCTCACGATAGCGAACACCATTCACAGTAACTGCCTGACCGGCCTCATTTTGGAAAAAATACGGCTCGGTGATGCCCATAAACCACACTAAACAGTCATTCTTTGTGGGTGCATTGGTTATTCGACAATCACTTTTGGATTATCATTCCCAAATGCGGCAGTTCTGCTTATTGACGAATCCACTGAGGTGAAAATGTGCCTCATCACTGAAGATGATTTTCTTCGAAAATTGATCATCCACTGTTGCCATTTCTTGCCACCATTCTGACTATTGACGACGCTTGAAATGGTCAACAGGCTTTAGTTCTTGAGTCAATAGCACCTTGTAAGCGTGCAAATGCAAGTCTTTATCTTCTTTCTTCAACGACGAGCGTGAGAGGTGCAATTGTTAGCCACGACGACGAGTTGAGGTGGACGCCTCTTCAGCCACACTATCGCGAACAGCAGCAATATTTTCTGCAGTACGAGCTATACGAGCATGCACTGGTGTTTTCACATCTACTACAGACCCGGTTTTCTCAAATTTTTGCAACGATTTTTCCGATTGTACGCACATTTGGACGATTAAATTGACCAAAAAAATCACGAAGTGCACGATATGCATTTTGATTTGAACGCCCATTTTCATAATAAGCCTGAATAACTTTAACGCGTTGCTCGATAGTGTATCTTACCATCGTTCAAATTGAATTCCATGTGAAATTGAGAAATGTCAAATGAAATGCAGAAAAAGACTTGACGTTTAGGTGTGGTTCGCATTCAACATCGGCCCTTAAAATTTAACCACCCGTTACAACATCAATTCAGTGGCTATCTCTATTGACCAAAACTGCGTTTTCCATCACTTTTTCGAGCATTTCAGGCGGTATAGCGACGATTTCGGCACGCTTTTCCAATAACTCCACAAAATGAAGTCCGGAGAGTCTAATTTCGAGATCTGGGTAGCCAGTCAATGTCTCCATTTTTGACAACACACTTCCAGGGAATTTTCGTTTGCAGAAACTGCATTGTGGCACACACTGTCTTGTTGAAACAAGTAACCATTCAGATATTTTTCATACATTTATGTGGTCAGACAAAATAAGCCAACATCAACTGTTTCGTCTTCCCTGAAAAACAAAAATTACCCAATGCACGTTTTGGCGTAAACGCCGACTCAAACAGTCACTTTTTGGTCATGCAATGTTGTTTCATGAATCTCGTTTGGTGTCTCTGTTCCCAAATGTAACAATTTTGATTGTTAAAGGCACCAGAGAGTGTGAAATGGGCCTCGTTTCATCAAAATTTGCTTAAAAAATCAGCTTCAGTGAGAACCATTCGACTGTTTCGCTGTATGCCAAGCGACGTAGATGGTCCGCGGAAGCAATATTTTGGAACGTCTTTAAGGGCATGTCGACGATCGCCCACTGTCCCGTGGCCAGCAAAGTTCGATACCAAACTACGAAAAGTTCTGTCAGACGGGGCTTGCGTGCCAGTTAAGTTGCCATAACTCATCGACTATATTTTTTTTAAATTTATTTTAAAAATTGTACCAAATTGACGTTTCAAACAGATGTCTACTCAAGTCAATCGGTTGATCAAATGCCAAAGTATGATTACATACCGACATAAAAGATGGCGCACATTGAATATTGGTGGAAATACGTCTATTTGAAGATCGGTCTATTATTTGCTTGTTCTGCAACAAAAAAAAATTGGGTACTTGCATTGCTAGGTGGATAGTGTGCCTATGAGCTGCAACTGCTTGTCTTGTAGGTCGTTAAAATGCAACAAGGCTAGGTATGATTTCAATAATGAAAAATGTAATATCTGGCATCAATGGCCTTAGAGAAGGTTAGGTTTGATGGGGTGTTGACTCTCAAGAGAGCCGTCAAACTCGCATAGGCCTACGTGGGCCCATAGCGATACCCCTTGTTGGGAATATGTGAATCTCGATTTAGTGTAATGATACTTATGTGATTTGTGCCGCTCCATTCGCTCCATTCCAAGTTCTTGTAGTAAAAGCTGCCGAGAAGTTTGTTAGGGATGTTGCTGATCGCAGTGCAGTGGCACAACAAGTGGATGATATCCTCCTCGACGTCTTGGTCTCCGCACTTCCTGCAAAGTTGGTGCGAGTCAGTTACGTAAATCCTATGAGAATGGTTACCCAGCAGATTGTGACATACAGGGTGGCGCACCAATTGTGCTACAATAAGAAATTCAAATAACTTCTTTTTTAATCGATGTATTTCATTTTTTTTTTATTGGTTAGAAAATTAAATTTTATTTTCAATAGTTAGTTGTTTTTAAAGATTATAGATCGCAAATGACCTCCACGCTCTCCCACGCATATGCGGCACCTGACCAAAAAATTATTCATTGCGGCCTGAAGAGTTGAAGTTGGGATCGCCTCAATTATTGTCGTTATGGACTGCTTTAATTCAGTTAAATTCCTGGGTTTCGTTTTATACACCTCTTGCTTGACATAACCCCATAAAAAGAAGTCTGGTGCAGTCAGGTCAGGTGACCTTGGGGGCCAGCGAAGAGTGGAGTTCCTAGAAATTAATTTGTTTGCGAATTTTTTGTTTAGCTCCGCCATAACTGGTCTGGCTATATGTGCAGTTGCTCCATCTTGCTGAAACCAAACGCTGTTGAATGGTATACGTCTTCGGCGCAGTTCTGGGTAAAAAAAACTCCTTCAACATCTTTAAATAACGGTCCCCATTGACAGTAACGGTTACACCGTTTTCTTCAAAGAAGTACGGCCCGACAATACACCTTGATGAAACTGCGCACCACACAGTGACTCGTTCTGGGTGCAGTTCCGTCTCATGGAGCATTTCTGGATTAGACTCTTTCCATATACGGCAATTTTGCTTGTTTACATTGCCGTTAAGATCAAAATGGGCCTCATCAGACATGAACAAACAATTGATCAATGTGTTGTCTTCTTCGGCCATTGAAATCATTTTTTGGCAAAATTTCAGGCGAACAGGCAAATCCTGAGGGTTTAACTTGCTAGTAATTTGGACTTTGTACGGAAACAAGTTTAAATCGTCATGAAGTATCCGTTGTAATGACCGTCTACTAACTCCAATTTGCCCCGATAAGTTTCGGGTCGAAACGCTCGGATTGGCCTGTATTGCAGATGCTACTGCTGCGATTGTATCCTGAACCCGAACATTGGCATCTCGATGGTACGGCCTTCGTGCGATGCTTCCAGATTCGGCAAACATGTTTACAAACCTCATAATGGTCCATCTACTCGGGGGATTACCGCCAAACTCCCGCCTAAATTCCCTTTGGACGGAAATGACGGACTGCAAAGCATGGTACCGTTGCACTATCCAAATTCTTTTCTCCGTATCCCAAGCATCCATTTTTATAAATCTAAATAGTAACCTACAAAATAAAAAAAAAAAAAAATAAGCCGATTACTCACTCAGAAAAAAAGTTATTACGTTTTATTTTTGTAGCACGATTCGTGCGCCACCCTGTATTATCACTCTCACCGCTATAGATATGGAAGCTCTGTTCAGAGCTGTAAGCTTGTTAGATTGCTACCGCTGATTCCGGCCATATGTCTTTAGTGTGTTTGCAAGTGTTAATGTTTTGCCACCTAGATTTTGTTTCATTTTGCGTGTATCTAGTTATTTTATGTTTTTTGAAAGCATGTGGGGATGCAGCTGGACGATCGTAGTCTGGCTAGCTCGTCTGCATTCTCATTTCCTGGAATGTTATTATGTCCTGGTACCCAGATAATTTATTTTATTGTGTTGGATGCCAGAGCTTTTATGGCCGCTTGACTATCTACGTAAATGGAGATATCCTCTTGTGATATGTCCAATACTTACCCGATTCGTCAGCTTCGAGTATGGCTGGGATCTCTGCTTGGGGTACACGGCAACCCGATTTTATCGAAGTAGTAGAGCCCACTCCTGTTTCAATTTTAGGACCATAGGTATAGATTGCTATTTCGTTGTTGGATAGTTCATTGTTTGACGACCATTCATCTCTACTTGGTATTCTGATTGTGTATATAATATCAAAATCTTAATATGGGATGGTCAGATGCCCCATTCTCGTATTCTACTAATTTCAATAGATTGCCCGCTTCTTTGGGGCGTGCTGCGCTTTTAGCTGTTGTGTCAATCATCTGTAGGTCAATTGGTTTGAGGTTTAAAATTGTTTCCAGACCTGCTGTAGGGCTGGTGCGCATAGCTCCTGTTATGAGTACACATGTTGTTCTTTGAACCTTTGTCAGGGCAGTTATATGTTTCGTCTTTTTCATAGAATTCGACCAGACTAAGCAACCGTTGGTTAGAATTGACAACAGCTATGTATAGTCATTTCGTGACCTTCGGGGAGGAGCCCCATTTCTTACCGCAGATTCTATTTCTACTATACAGTGCAATATTTGCTTTCTTTGCCCTTTCTTTAATGTTAAGGTTCCATTTTAGCTTGGTATCAAGTATCACTCTAAGGGATTTATAAACCCTTTCACAGTCAGTATACTTACTGACTGTGAAAGGGTGGACCCTCCCAGAGTCGGTGCCACAAACTCTGTAAAACTCTCTTGTTAGTGAAGAGGACTAGTTCGGTTTTCTCTGGATTTACACCCAGGCTGTATGGTTCTGACCATCTTTTGAGTATATTTAGGCTTGCTTGCATGATTGCAGTTAGGGTCGATAGGAATTTCCCACATGCCCTGAGAACCACATCGACTGTGTAAGCCACTTTTTTTATTGCAGTGGTTTCTAATCTTCTCAATGCTACGTTGACTACCAGTAGCAAAGAAAAGTGGAGAAAGAACACCCCAAAGAATGGCCCTAACAGGGCCTCAAACCTGGCTTTCATTTATGTATGTGAAGTTATTATTATTGCCACAAAGAAGAGAACCCCCTGCTAAACCCCGAAACTTCTTATGACAGTATTACTATTGAATGTTTGTCAGACTTTCGAAAGAGGTGGAGCAGAAAAGTCTAATGCACTAACCACTAGAACACTGCATCCACCAATATTGTTCTAAAAAGACAGATCTCCTACAAGTCTTCGCTGAGCCAAATCTCGTAGTTTTGAAGTAAGAGAAGGATCGTCTACAGAGGGATAGAGTCTAGTAAGTTCAGGGATTCAGGGTATGCTTCGGGGCCGAACTCTAAACATGAAAACAGTTTTCAAAATCTGGGCGTACTTGAGCTTTACGAAAAAGTAGTAAGCTGGGTTGGTGTAAATTGTAAAATATCTCGTAACTCTGAAAATTTATTGTGAATGCTGCAGATTTGACAATAGAGGTTACAATTTGTTAAACCTTGGTGGCACCGCCTGTTTCGAGCTTAATGTTGAATTTCCTAAAATCATTGTAGCGAACAAATGGGCCTTTCTCTTTTGAGTTGTAGCTAGCTATTCATCAGTTCTGATTAAGGGAACGAAGAGTGGCTAAAATGATTACAGACTTCTTTTGCAATTGACCGAAATGTCAGTGAGTCTCCGGGACATGCCAGAAGTTTGTTAGTTACTCTTTTGTTGTGGGCATTCTTTGAGGCTTCTATTGTTTGGTTAGCTATGTTTATGGTATGGCGGCGCGAAAATGCGAAGTTGGGATCTTTACAAATTCTCATGTTTTAAGGTGCCCTAAGTTCTCGAAGAAGAAGTTTTTAAGAAGTCTAGAGTCTGTTATTGACACTGGACCCCAAACTATTTGAGAACATATGAGAAGGCTACAATCTGCTGTGCGAATCGTTGAATATCCCATTCCAACCTTAAATTAAATATGAAACATTGTCACCACACCTTGCTCAGAAAGTTATCTTAATCTCTATGGTTCGACTAAAAAAAAGGTATTTCTCTATGAGATAGGTTTTACGAATGGTTTTGAAAAAAAAACGCCACCAAAACTTGGGCGTGGGTTAAAATGATCTATAGATGCAATGTTTATAGTATTGATTTCGTCATCAAACGTTTTTTTGATATTGTTTTAAAAATTGTACCGTAAACGGAAAACGCCTCCCCAAAGTGTGCGTACCTCAAAACTTTGTGTCTACGATATATAAAGGGTGTTTTTACAGAACTTTGAAATGGAATAAAACAAAAATGATTCTTATACCCTATCCCAAAGGGGTATATTAGTATTGATAAATATACAGTTTGTAACATAGAGAAATAATTTAGCTACATAACCTCAAAGTATATTGATCGACTCAGAATCGCTAGCTGAGACGATTGGGCCATGTCTGTCCGTCCGTCACCGATTTTTAGGCCTGAGCTAGGATAATGAAATTTGGTATATAGGATCCTTGTGCGAGGCTACAAGTGTAAACATTTTCGAAATCCGTCCACCGCCACGCCCACTTTTTAGAAAAGCATTATTTTAAACGGTAAACGGTTACTTACTTACTTATCGGGACCCCGACCCGTGAAGAGTCTCTGCCTGGGACACTGCAGCCTTACATCCTCTACGATCCCTGGCTCGCTGCTTCCAGTTGTCTAGACCAAGCGCTCTGGCATCCGCGTGTTCCGTGTTGACACCTGCCCTGCGCACTATCTGCTCCAGTACGAGATTGAAGAAGTCACATGACTAGGTTTCATTCGCTGTCTCGAAGAGCCTGCGTTCCGGTTTTGTAGCCAGCAGCCAGTTGCTTGGCTGTTTTATAAAACCTCCTTTTTTATGCATCTTCTGTATCCTTTTTTGTACACGCTTTCATCATCATACCACGGGCTCTTTCTCGGGGTTGGCCGGTACCCTATAGTGGTTCGGCTACCTCCTTGATGATGTCGCGATACTGGCACCACTGATTGTTGGCGTCTGTGGTAGGTGAGTGCACAGAGGAGAGTTTCATACTCAGGCGCTCACTGTAGGCTCTGGCTACTCCAGGTGTGCTAAGGCGTCCAACGTCGAATTTCTTCTTCTGGGCAGTTCGCAGCTTCTTCTCGTTGGACAGTCGAGCTCTGCGACAAGAAAATTGTCAAAGTCGACGTTGGCCCCTCGGAATGCATGTACGTCGATTATAACATGTTCGATTTGGTTGGCCGTTCCACCGTCTGGAGAGCGCCAGGTTGCTGTGTGGATCCTTAGCCTTGGGAAACTAGTGCTACTTATAGCCGTATTACGAGCTGCTGCAAAATCAATTAGTCGGTAACCGTTGTCTTGTCGTTTTGTGGATTCTGTGCTTACCAACTAAACCGCCAAAGATGTTTTCCTTTCCGACTTTAGCATTAAAATCCCCGAGTACAACTTTTATATCATACTCCGGACAGGCTCCGTAGGCTCCATCCAGGAAGTCATAAAACTCCTCCTTGATGGGATCTTCAGCCTCGTCGGTAGGGGCGTGTGCACATATAAGGCTTATGTTTTGGATCACAGAAAGACGATCACTTATCGGCTTGAAGTCAATGACTTTTGTTCTGTAATAAATGTCGCAATTTTTTCTCTTCATTATACCTGATCCTATCCATCGTATCTCCTGGATTGCGGTTATATCTGCCTTGTACCACGTGAGGACAGATTCAAGTTTTTGAGTAGCACCCGGGGTGTAGAGTGTTCGTACATTCCAGGTGCATACTCTGGTTTTTTTCATGGTCGTGAAGTTACCCCGACGGCACAACCCCCAACCTGCAGAGCCAGGCCCTTGTTTTTGACCCTAGGACAGCGGGCCGGAGATACCGATGTCAGTAGCCCATTTTGGGATATGAGCGCTGCCGTTGACCCATTGAGGGCTCCTCTGCCACCAACTCTTTTCCAACACCCTGGCTCAGTATTGGAAATCCCTATAGACCTGGTGTTCAAATGTGTCGAAGCAGCTCATATAGGGATTACACTACCAGTTCGATCTAACTGGATCTGTAGGCGCCACCGTTGACTCCATCTAGGGAATTCCTCCGCTGCCGCCTGAGAGTGAGTGCCTTAGTGAGAGGACACTCCTCCCCCTCTCTCGTTTGCTGCCATCAACGACCTTCCACAGGGGTTTGTTACCCCATCTCCAGAGTGAGAACGCTAGGGTAAACGGTTAAGAATTTAAAAAAAAAACTTTCTAAAGAAGTTTTTTTGCCACGCCCACTTTTTGGGGTCGTTTTCTTACAAAACCATTTTTATACCCCATTCCAAGGCTTGAGCAATAGAAATACGTTGTTTTTGTCGAACCACAAAAGGTTTTGATAAACCATCTGTACAATATGTTGCCAAAATGTAATTTTCTGTATGTCATCGCCATTCGCCATAAAGCCCACATTTTGGGGATATTAATTTTAAGGATGGGATGGGAAAGGGTATTCTCACATGTTTTTAACTTTATTCGAAAGAAATACTTCTGGCATTATAATTTGAATATGATTTCTGGCATATGACCGCCACGGCTGGCTCGGACGTAGTCTAATATGAAGGTCCAATTTTCGATGACTTTTTCAATAACGCGGCGATTGATGTCCTCCAAGTGGTCAGTAGTTTCGGGCTTATCGGCGTAGACTAGTGATTTCACATATCCCGACAGAAAATAGTCAAGCGGCGTTAAATCTCACGATCTTGGAGGCCAATTCACAGAAAGTTTCCTTCAACGAATCAATTGTGGCACGAGTTGTGTGAGTGTTGCGCCGTTTTGTTGAAACCACAGCTCCTGCACATCATGGTTGTTCAATTGATGGACGAAAAAGTCAGTAGTCATTTACTGTAACTTTCTGGCCAGCATCGTTTTTAAAGAAGTACGGACCAAACATTCAGTTTTGTGAATGTAAAGGTGTCTCAACATACACTTGAGGATTATCATCACTCCAAATACGGCAGTTTTGTTTATTGACGTATCCATTCAATCTAAAGTGAGCTTCATCGCTTATGAAAATTGGGATCAACGGCAATCTTGTTTTGGGCCCATTTACCGCCTTGCTAGGTGATCCTGTGGCTTCAATTCTTGCACTAGTTGGATTTTGTAAGCACGCAAACCAAGATCTTTCCGCAAAATCTTCCATAAATTGGATGGACGCATATCCAATTCATGTGTAAGATGGCGGAAAACTGATTCGGGCCTTCCTCCACGCTACGCTCTAATGCAATAACTTCTTTTATACACACTGGACGACATCTGCGTATCAGCATGCGTATTAACATTTAGTGTTAAAGTGGTTCACAAACGTTCCATACCTAATCGAATTAATTGCTCTGATGGACGATTATGTTGACCGTAAAATGGACGTAGCGCGCGATACGTATTTCGAACACAACCATGATTTTCAAAATAAATTTGCACAGTTTGGAAGCGTTGTTCAGACGTCAGTCTATTCATGTTGAAATGCCAAACTAAACAAAAAATAAATCACTTGACAGCTGACAAAATGGCCGCCAGTTAAAATAGTATTGCCAATCTAAAGTTATATACCTCTAAAAAAACACCCGTTACATATCCTCTTCAAGTGTTTCACTTTAAATTATAAGAAATGTTTAACAGCAAATAAAGAGGATTTGTTCAGGGTAGGTAGGTAGGTAGAGGTGGCGGGTGTTGTGGATGTGATACAGGCGGTCTCTAGATCCAGCCTGTGAGGTTTAGAAAACGGATAAGATCTTGTATCCTTTTACCCCAGATGTAGATTAGGTTGTCGAAGAATTGTTGGTCTAATGCACGCAATCTGGCTCTTGCTAGTGCAGGGGTTTCTCTCTTTGTGTCCCTGCAACTTTGGCATTGGGGGTGGTATGGGATCCCTAGTTTGGCCGCATGGTCTCCAAATGGCAAGTGCCCCAAGACTATCGCCGTAATTCTTGCGATACCTGGGCGGGTTCTATTTAGTAGGTCGCTTATTGTGTTCTTGTAGGAAGGCCATATCTTCCTCGAAATGACGCAATTTGTAAAACTTCTCCATTCGGAGTCGGCCTTCTTCAGGAAGTATGAGTGGATTTGTCCCTTAACTTCAACTAGCGGGGTATGACCCTTGCCGCGAGTGAGCCGTGTAGAGCTGAGCCCCGCCTGTCCACGCTCGTTTCTTTCAATGTCACTGTGCCCTGGAATCCAGAGAAGTGTGACCCTGAAGCGTTCGCCTAGGTCGGCATGTTCGTTCCGGCATTCCTGTACCAGCTTGGAGGATTTGATAGTCGAGTTGATGGCCTTAATGGCCGCTTGACTATCTATGAGGATAGAATTTTTTTTTGCTTTTTCGTAGTGTCACGCCCCAGTAGTAGTTCCGCCTGGAATACGCTGGCAAAATCCGGTAGGCGGTATGATATTGATATTTTCGGTGATTCCGAATAGACCCCACACCACAATTTATATTAGATCCGTCGGTGTAGACGACCGTGTCGAAATTTCTTACTACTTATCGTTCTTCTTCCACTGAGTTCTGGTAGGACAGCCTACGTGGAAGCCTTTCTTGAGGTGTGGAAAGCCTTTAGTGTAGGTGTTATGTAGTCTGTTGGAAACGTGACCATGCCGTTTCAAAAAGAGTCCAGGACATTACTGGGGCCATACGTCCTTGTCGTCTAGCATCCTTAGCTGCAGAAAGCGGTATTTTTAATGTGTCGGTCGGAAGGCAAGAGATGCAATAGCACAGTAAGGGCATCCGTTGTCGCCGACCTCAAAGTCCTTTACTGGCTTTTCTTTGCAGCCATTTTAGTTTTGGGAGGTTGTAGCCTTTACTCAACGTGGGGCACCATACTAGTGAGCCATATGTGAGAATTGGACGTACTACAGCTGTGTACATCCACAAGATCATCTTTGGTTAAAGTCCCCCCTTTTCTTTGCATAGGTTTTGCTTCAAGCATATAAGGCAACACACGCCTTCCTTACTCGATGTTGTGTTTCTAGCTAAGTTTTGGGTCAAGCATGATATCCAAATACTTAGCGCTGCAAGATAGTGTGAGTGGTTGGCTATTTAGACGGCGAGGATGAATTCGGGTATTTTGCTTTTGGTGGTGAGTAGCACTAATTCCGTTTTGCTCGGGTTTACACCGGGGCCACAACTTGCAGCCCAGGTGCTAACCTTGTCTAGAGCAGCCCCCATGATTTCGATTATCACGGAAGGGACACTAGTATAACTACGTCATCCGCATGCGTGACAGCTTTGACCCGTTCCTCGTCTAATTTAATCAGAATTGTATTCATAACCATTAGCCAGAGTAGAGGAGAGATGACGCCGCCCTGTGGCGTTCCCCTACGGGCAAATTTGGTTAAGTGACTGTTGCACAGTGCTGCCTGGATAATTCTGGTTCCGAGCATAGAGACTATCCATTGGCTAATATATTTCTCTCTACCCAGCTCGATCAGAGTCCATATACTCTTCTACAATCCTGGGGTAGTTTGTGCGTGCCCTGGCGGACCTTTTATTTTGTTATAAAGTGAAGAACGAATATTTCCATACCCAGAAGAACGATCTCTGTTACTGCTTCTGCGCAAGTATAGGCATATTTTTGCTTGTATTGGGTGGCAATATATCTGACAGTATATTCAGTTCCCTCACTCCATTACGAATCATTTGGAAGTATTTTTCAAACAACAAACAGATCTGTATGATTCACAAAAGTTCAAGACCTATCATATGACGTGTAACATAATTTTAATGTCTGCTTGTCGTTGATTTATTTAATTTTAAATGACTAGCCACGGTACCAAATACGCGCTGATGAATAACAATCGCGGAACTGAACTGTTTTTCGGGGTTTTCCACACTGCGATGTTCTTTCATTGCAGTTGATTCGTCTTCGCATTGAAAAGTTGTGAATCCTTTAAAAATACATCTGATTCATTATATTCCCTGTTATCTAAAGCCTAAGTAAAAAATAAATTCTCAATTTAAGGGGTGTCCGAGAAATTATTCGTCACCCAGTGACTCCCCTTAATTTTCAAAGCTGATCGCCATTCTATAAAGATTTTATCATCTTATAGATACAACGTCATTGGCAATGTCAATAGACATCTACCTACTATGCCAAAGAATTTCGAAAAATCATTGATCACATGAACATTACCTCTCGAGTGTATCTTCCGCCTCGAAAGCACGCAAGGCACCAAACTCATCAGTATTCCGCGTTCTCTCAACCGCAATCCATTCACAAGCTATAACATCGTATCTATTTGTGGTCGAAATAGTTCCCATAAAACTGGGATCACAAGCATGATCGTGCATACCAAATGTGCCCGACTGCAGCCAAAAGTCAAATAATTCTGAAACTATTTCCGGAAAGTGAGTACAGGCAGAGGTGTGTTTGTATGTGTGTGTATGTATGTGTGTAGATATTATGGCCAATCAATCAGATATTTCATGTCTTTCGGAGCTCGTAATACACCCACTTGTGGAGCGACGTCACTATACAGAACACGCTAATTGAATAGCTAGAGGTTGGTTGTCTGTGACCTTTGAGTGGAATATGACCTTAGGCCAACAACTCCCACAATGACGACGTCATAGGCGGCCATTCAATGTGGAGAGAACTATTGACATACAGATCGACCAGAACTCAGGAAGTTGAATGGCGAATTTCTAAATGAGCAAACGAAATACAGAGACAAACAAAAATTAGTGACTCCTCGAAGGACAAACCAACTGAAGCGTAAAATTCAAATGATTTGTCATGGGTGGGGATGGGAATGGGGATGCTTAGCTCATGCTAATCGAATTAACTTTGGCACGTGGAGGCAATCATTATATTACATGCGTAAGGCTGGTCGCTAATTGCTGATAATACATATAGGAGGTGCTTGTAAGTGTGCGATGTGTTTTTGTGCGGATTAATTGAGGTGTTTGTTGGTTGAGTTCATCCAAGTGATCCAAGTGCGTCATCCGGGGTCTTAGTGCTTAAAAAGTCGATGCCATTTTGACGAATGGTTGCTTCAGGTTGCACTGAGTACAATCATCTGTTCATTTTCTCTAGACGATATTGCTTTACTTAGAGAACTGTCCAACAGAGTGACTACTGATGACCCTGTTGGATACAATCGTCTCGACGAAGCTTGCTCGCAGACACAAGCTAAGTACGAATCGCGTTATTTTAAAACGCGATTCGTACTTAGCTTGTGTCTGCGAGTTTGTTTACATACTTACGTAAAGGCCGAAGTTCGCCAGTTCCTTAATTCCTTAATTAAAGGTTCGGATCGGTTTATTTTATTCTCAGAACTTAAGGTGTAGCTATTCCCCATTGCCCTGTCCATCTGGGTATGATTTAAAGACTGTGGAAATGAGTTTTTTTTTCATTTTAATTTCTAATTCAACTCAGCATCTACATGTCTTTCAAAATATAGATACTGATCCAGCCAGATGCCAAGGTGCTTTACTATACTTTTACTCGCCAGTGGCTGTTCGTTTGGTTCAACGATCACCAGCTTGGGCAAGTTCTTTCTCGTATCCCTAGAGGCCCTAGACAACTGTGTCCTAAAAAGGATAGTTTTCGATTTCTGAAAGTAGATTTTCAACTCCCAGTCATCACAATATCTCTGGATCTTGTCGAAGTCTCGCTGCAAAACAGTTCGAATGACCTCGACAGTAGGAACTGTTCTGTACGTGATAAGATCGCCTGAGATTGCCTGAGTAAGACTACCTATCATATTTCTGGTGTAAATGCTGAAGAGAATCGGCTAGTTCACCGCTCCCTCTTGCAGACCATTTTTAATGAAAACTCCGGTGGTAGAAGTCACATTGCCACTTTTGACAACAAACGTTCTACCAGTCAACATGTCAAGAAGCATATATAGCAGTGGTTTACGTATGACAAGTCTGGTCAGTTTTAAATAGAGGCCATACGGTGTCGAAAGCCTTCTCCAAATCAACCAGACATGCACCCATGCACTGTTTTTTGGCTTTGTTCCATTGTATATCAGAGAGGAGTTTGGAGGCGGCATGAATATAGTCATGTCCCGCCTTGAAACCAAACTGGTTCTCTGGTATAATATTATTGTGCTCAGACCACATGAACAAAGCCCGGTTGGGAATCTTTTCGAAAACCTTGCTGACACTCGGACGGAGACTTATCGACCGGGAATTTGCCGGATTGGAGTTGTCTTTTACCTTTTTCGGGAGAGGATGAACCACTGCCGTCTTCCAACGCACTGGACAATTTGCATTATTCAGGGCGTTGTTGAAAAGCGTGGCGTAAATGTCCACAGCTTCAGGGGGTAAGTGTCGCAGTACAATGTTGGATATACCATTGACTCCCGCTGACTTCTGACACTCGGAAGGAGACTTATCGACCGGGAATTCGCCGGATTGGAGTTGTCTTTTACCTTTTTCGGGAGAGGATGAACCACTGCCGTCTTCCAACGCACTGGACAATATGCATTATTCAGAGCGTTGTTGAAAAGCGTGGCGTAAATGTCCACAGCTTCAGGGGGTAAGTGTCGCAGTACAATGTTGGATATACCATTGACTCCCGCTGACTTCTGACACTCGGAAGGAGACTTATCGACCGGGAATTCGCCGGATTGGAGTTGTCTTTTACCTTTTTCGGGAGAGGATGAACCACTGCCGTCTTCCAACGCACTGGACAATATGCATTATTCAGAGCGTTGTTGAAAAGCGTGGCGTAAATGTCCACAGCTTCAGGGGGTAAGTGTCGCAGTACAATATTGGATATACTATCGACTCCCGCTGACTTCTTATTCTTTATGAAATCGAAGATGATATAGAGTTCCACCTTCAAGATTAACAGGGGACACTGTGGACAGGAGTGTTTAACTTGTCATGTCAGACGATTAGCTGCAGTGCTATGTTAGTTGAACTACTAATAGCGGGGTCCCTTTTTCAAATTCTAAAAGTACTATCTACGTTTTTTCGCAGTCCCACCTCTTGCGAAAGTCTAAAAAACATCAAAGGGTGTAAGACTGTTTTGAGAAGCATCTCAAATATGCCGTTGGAAATCGCTGTTTTTTTCACAGTCTCACCTCTTGTGAAAGTTGTGAAGCCTTTCAAAAAATTCAGAATCGGCGTTAAATTCAAGGTTCCATTTTTTGTGACAAAATATAACTTCGCTCACTAAAAACAAATGGAGAAGCCAGGTTAGAGGACCTGTATGAGGCGGTAATGCCAGATTTTTTTTGTCAGGCTTTGAATCATGTTGCTCTACGTCTTAGAATCCCACTCCCTATTTTATTGACTTCCACCTTGGCAGGTGCGTTTTTCTTGTCCATAAACCTTATCTTAAGCCTGTCAACGAAAAGAATATGACTACGAGTTTGTTATGATTATTAGGCCTTAGTAGCGCTGTGGTTTGTGTTATGAACTGCCGCACAAAAGTCTAGGTGCGATTCTTAGCTGTAATAACACCAAAAATCCTCTCGCGATGATCTCACAAATAATCCGAGAAGTATCAATTGGCAATAAAAGCTTTTCTCAACTCAGCTATTCGGATTCGGCATAAAACCGCAGGAACCGCCATCGCGATCGTGGCAGAAGTACACACGCACAAATATTTTTTTTAAACGTAGATTAGGGGTCATAGACGACATTTTTTGTGGTCGAGTGTTGTATGGGGGCTCAGTGGCGCGATGGTTAGTTCGATGAACTGCCGCGCAGGAGGTCTGGGTTCGATTCCCAGCCGTAGCAACACCTAAATGATTTTTCACTGGCCCTCCTCTCGTGATGATCTGACAAATCATCCGAGTAGTATCAATTGTCAAGAATAGCTTATCTCAACTTGGCCCTTCGGAGTCGGCATAAAACAGGAGGTCCCGCCATCGTGCAAGAAGTACACACGCACACATGAATGGTTGTGAGAAAGCTAGGCCCTGGGTACTAACGAGCCTGTTGCGCCAAATTTTTTTTTTGAGTGTTGTATGACAAGGGAAAACCCTGCTATCCGCTTACTTGGTCTTGCCAAGTGTTGCAAATGTGACCAAGTGTTGCAAATGTAACAGCAGGTGTTCATTGATCCCCATCAACCGAATGTGACTTGCCTAAGTTATAAAGAGCATAAGTGATGTACAAGGGAAGAAAAATAGGAACGTTTTTTTGCATTGTCTGAATCACTGATACCGAAATATTAATCCTGCTAACCTAAAGTCAAAATCTAGGTTAGGTGTGGATATCTTTAGTACTTACTGATACTCGGAAAAGGTGGAAATGACGTTCTTGTTTAAGTCACAAAGCCAACAGCTATTTAGTCTAAAAGTTGACCCCATAGATTGGAAATCATTGGATAGGTCCTTACTTTGCGACTATCTGACTAAACAAATTCTGTGGCTTTCAGAAAGGGTGCACTCGAATACTAGGCCCTAAGCTGCTATAAAGCAGACATTACTGTCATTCAAGAAATACGATTCGATGGGACATAATAATGATGAAAAAATGTGACATTTCCAAGAGTCCTTGCTATTGTGAGTGAGTGCAAATTAGACGTCGACAAACTTATTGACACAACATGCGTTATTTTCTCAACCGCAATCACCACAACCACAATCATGATCTAAAATATATTAGATCAGCGGTTCCCAATCTTTTATGGTCGAGGAGCACTATTTAGGTCAAACATTCCTCGCGGGGCACTTCGTTACACTTACGCTATCTTCGCAGTTATGTATGTGTAAAAAATGCAATACTCAAATTTTTTTTTATATTTTATTAAATTCAAGTAAAACAAGTAATATCAACGAAAAAAACAAGAACAATGTTAATTAAAGAACATAAGGAATTCAATATCTAGTGAGAATAATGTGCCTGTTTGGTTTTGCATAATGCTTGTATATCTGGTTGAATTTAGGACAACTGCAACCGAATATCTGGCTCTGCATCGAGACGGGATCTATATTTTGTTTTGGTTCCAACGTAGGCGGAGAATCCTGATTCGCACATGTATGTTGTTGCAAACGGCAGAAGAATTAGTTTAGCTCTGTCTGACAAAACTTTGAATTCGTCCTTCAACATACACCAGAATTCTGATAAAGACTTCTTAGTTTCAAAATTTGCCTTTAAAGAAGAATCTGATGTCAAATCAATTAAGCACTCAAACTGCAACGATGTCAGAGATGCTGGATTTTCCAGCGCGGCGGAGTACGGGTCTGCAACCCACACATTTTCTTTAATGTTTGAATGGAAAGTAGCTTTGGAAATTTTCGAGCAAACTTAGCAGATGTAAATGAAACTCATTTAAAATGTCGTCAGGAATACCCAAATCTATTTCCTCTTTACATTCGCTGACCATTGGGAAGCTGTCTAGGTTTCGATTTTTTAAAGATTTCGCCCAAAACTTGATTTTCTTTTTCAGTGCTTCGACCTTATCACTGGCATCGAAAACAGTTATTGTCTTTCCTTGAAGTGATACACTCAAATCATTTAATTTTTTTCAAAATATCGGCTAGATACGATAATTTCAAGAGCCAACGCTCATTACACAATCTGTCGCCCAAATCAAAGTTGTCATTCATAAGGAAGGTTCTGACTTCAGCCCTCATTTCGAAAAGCCGCGTCAGTGTTTTGCCGCGAGAAAGCCACCTTACTTCTGCGTGAAGAAGTAAAAACGTATGTAGACTACCCATTTCATCGCACAATACTTTGAATAGCCTTGAATTCTTAGGTCGAGATTTAATAAAGTTAATTATTTTCACGCTTTCGTCTAAGACCTCTTTTAAGGAGAGTGGCATATTTTTCATTGCAAGGGCACGGCGGTGTAGAACGCAGTGACTACTGCTGCATTCCTTGGCATTTTGTTTTATTCTTGTGACGGCACCGGACGTTTTTCCAGTCATGGCCTTGGCACCGTCTGTGCACACATCCACGCAGTTAACCCATGGGATATCATTGACAATAAAGAAATTGTCTATTAATTTAAAAATTTCAGCACCAGTTGTTGTAGTTTCCAACGGCTTGCAGAAAAGCAGATCTTCTTGAAAGGACTGTTGGTATTGGTAGCGCACAAATACTATTAAAATAGCCAACCCTGCAACATCTGTTGATTCATCCATTTGCAGCGAAAATTTTGTGACTTTTATTCGCGAAAGTAAATTAGTTTTGACATTCTCTGCTAAGTCTCCGATTCTCCGATATTGTGTTATTTGACAAAGGAACGGTGTCAACTAATTTTTTGGCCTTTTCACCCAACATACACTCAACAATGTCCTTAACGCATGGCTTGATTAACTTTTCAGCGTTTGTATGGGCTTCACCACTCGGAAACTCACTAAGTAGGACGCCATCAACGCATTTTCGTTCACTGTCTTTGAGTGGTTAGTAATAATTGTTCGAGATTTTGTAAGTTCACCATACTTCCTTTTAAAAAAATCAGTCGGTTTGCTTTTGCAATCTGGATGAATCCCCTCAAAATGACGTTTCATTTTTGCTGGAAACATCGCACTATTCGGCAACACTTTGCCGCAAATTACGCATTGGGGTTTGTTGTTACTTGTCTCAGCAAATCCAAGATTTAAATATGAATCGTGGTACTTCCTTTTTACTGTTTTTTTTTCTGCAGTACTGATCACCAAAGAACTAGTACTAGCCACATTGTCTGCCTCAAATTCGCTGTCTCTATTGCGTCATTTTCCTTGGCTCTAGAATAGAACAATAAATGGAAAACGAGCAAATTCACAAATCTGAATTGAGGATAACAACAGAAAAAAAATATTATAAATCCAACAAAACGCATCTAATACAAATGCGGTTCTAGCGATAGGAAATTTCCCATTATGAAATAAACAAATATGGTTTTGTATTATGTACCTGCCAGTTGCTGAGTCTTTAGTAACTACTGGGGGTGCTGTAAAGGAGCTTTCAGCGGTTATTTTAAACGACCCAGACTTTAGCCAGCGATCCATAGTACCTATTATTTTTGATCTCTCACGATCTTTTGATCTTTTCACGTCGATAGATCCAAAGAGTCACATCAATGTACAAAAAAAAAAAAAACAAATAAAAAGTAAAGCAAAATATAGATTAAACACACCGCACTACGATTCGATTTAACCTGTATAAATGGATACCGACCCAACAAAAACCGTCTATTGGGCGCGTTTAAAACCAGAGAAACGTCGTCCCATATCTATCCTTCGCACCAAGTGCTCCGCGGAGCACACTTTCGGAAACGCTGTTTTAGATGATCGGTGTTGATTTATTTTCTCCCTGATCTATCTTGCCCACTATAGACTGCAATAACTGAGAACCGAACACTAAAAACTGTTCGGGGAACACAGCTCTGTTGTCACCACGTCAAGCAAAGGACTTGGGATGATTTACTTCGCTAGAGAAAAAATTGTGTCTTGAACCATTATATGGTGGCATGCTTAGGCTTATAGTATTTCAGAAGTCGTAAGCTTTCGAGGAGTCAACATTCATCGAATGGAGCCAATTCCTTTCTGCAGCTTTGGAATGTGGACATTCAACATTCAAGATCATATAATAAATGCAACCGCAAGGGATCCATCAGACCTTTACAGTGCGCGTTTCCCTCAAGTTATCGATTAGTCCAATACCTCCACCATCTAATGTCGTACAGTGGCTACATTGGCCAGAATCCATAAGAAAGCCCGTAAATGATGTGCTGGTTATTTCCTCTCAATTAAAAAATACGCCTGGTTTAACAAAGAACACCGGCAGATGTTGGCAGCCAAAAATGAGGACTACAAAGTAAACGTTGTAGGTGAAGGCGAGATCTGCTGAGAAAGAATTTTTAACTTTTTAATTTTTAACAGAAGGGTTGGACATTAGCTTTTTTAGAAGTTCTATATCAAGCACGATGATGTAGAGAGGTAACTCCCGTCTTAAATAACGTATGGAGGCAATATCTAAACGAAATATTACAAATGACAGTCATCCTTCTATATAAAACCTTCTATAAGATGAAACTATGTCAAAAAATAGGAACTCAAGAAACGAGACAATGCGAACTGCGCCAATTACAGAGGCATATGTCTATTCAACAACACCTCCAAGATCCTGTCTGCCTAATTTGTGAAAGTGAATGTCTGAGAGCATTACCCCTTTTTAGTATGGTTATAGTCTAGGAAAGTCAACAAAAGATCCAATCTTCACACTTTGGAAGATCTTGGAAAAAAACCTAAGTTGCTCAAATCGATGGTCGCCATTTCATCCATTTTTAAACTTCATTCGACAACTTTTAACGGAACGACCTATACACTGCCATGATTACTTTTGGTTACCCCCTAAAACCTTCCATCTGTGCAGAATGTCAATAGAGAATTCCTGCTGGTCCATCAAATACTGCAACTACCTTACTGAAACGCTCGATACCAGCCGAATTATTTAGACACATTATCATGTGATTTGATAAATATTGTTCTTAAGATCATTGCGCTAAACTCACAAGGCGACAACCGGGGCACAATCTTCTAAAAATCTGACGAAAAATTGACATTGGTTGAGCTAAAAGCTGTAATCCCCATGTTTGCGAGTACAGAAAAATAAGCCGCTAAAGTGGGTTTATCTGTAAATGATGACAAGGCATGTTGACAAGAAGGGACCTCTATATCGAAGACACCTGGAGCTCTGAGAAAGTAAGGGACTTTGTCAAGCTCAGCTCTGAGAACGACATCTCGTCAGATATCAAACGAAGAATTTATCTTGCCAACAATGACAAGGCATGTCAACAAAAAGGGAACTCTATACCGAAGTCACCTACAGATCTGAGGAAGTAAGGAACTTTGTGTACCTCAGCTCCGCTATCAACTCTGAAAACGACATCTCGTCAGATATCAAACGAAGAATTTCTCTTGCCAACCGCTATTTCTTCGAGTTAAGAGGGCAATTTAGTAGTAAAGCCCTCACTCGAACTACTAAGGAGATCCATATAAGACCCTGATCATCCATTCCTGCTCTACGTCGCTGAAGCATGGAGCATAACAAAACCGGATGAAGAAATGAAAGAGACCATCGATTCCCAGTCAGATAGTAGACACAATAGAGGAAGACTACATTTTAAATTATGTGTACAGATGGCTTACCTAAATAAAATTGATGTGGAGGTGTTTTGTGGCGAGAGTGTCTATGTCTGGCCGTCCGCCTAAAGACCTGTGCTGATCTATCGTTTTGTGAAAGACATCGTCTTCTCTTAGTGATCTAGCCTACAGTTGTGGCTTTGTTGAAGGGGTGTCTTTTCGACTGTTCGCCGCACATATCTGCGGCTCCTTCGGTGCTCTCTCGTGGGGTGAAAAAAAAAAAAAACTTCCATCCTCTTTCATTGAACAAGTTTGTTTGTGCACATAATTCGATGACGAAAGCGCTTACATTAGGCTGCTGTTTTGAGAGGTCGTCCGACAACTGATCGTCCTCGTTTAAGTATCGTGCTCCTGCTTGATACTGCCCGTCGTGAGTCTCCCAAAGTTTGTTGGGCTTGTACGACGTTGTTTTTTTCATGACCATCTTGTGCCATGCCTTCGTTATAAGTCTCAATACTCTCGTTGGGCTACACCGAACAACCTTCTTGGATCGCAGTTGCTGTATCAGGGGTCGCCCTCACGTACGTTCTGAGGTCGACAATTGATCTTCCTCACTCACCTATCGTGTCATTTAGATCGCTCTTGCTTGATACTGCCCGCCGGGAGTATTCCAAAACTCATTCGGCTTGTACGGCGTTGTTTTTTCATGGACCACCTTGCGTCGTGCTTTCGTTATAAGTCTCAACACTCTCCTTGGGCTGCACCGAGCAATCTCTGTTTGGGCTTGAATCGCAGTTGCTGTACCTGTTAGCATTCATGTGGTTAGTTAGCATTCATGTGGTCGAAAGGTCATGGTCCAGTAATTGATAGGACCATGGCTGGCCTACATTTTCTCTAGACACTGGGTTTTCGACCATTAATACAAAAGTAAGATTGAACGGATTTTAGGAATATAGCGTAAACCATGTTGCGGTTAATTTTACCATAAGCCACCTACTGTATGGATAAACTGAAGAGCGAAGTTGGGTGTGGCCGAGGTCACCACAGGACTGTGGCGCAACTTAGGCCGGTTAATTCATTTATAATGTGGTGCTCTTAAATTATACGGCTTCGATCAAAACTATTCAATCTGATACGACTGCATTGATGGATCAGTCTAAGCCAAAAGTTTGCCTTTAATCTGTGCCTTAACCCCCTTTTCGAAAATGGCGTAAGGTTTTGTGTGTTTTTATAACTGATGAGTCGAAATAAACACCAAAGTTCTTGGTGTATGTATGCTAAAGCTTATTTAAGTCATGTCAGCTTTATATCTTATAATCACAAAACTATTTTGTATCTTTTTCAGGATTCGACAACATGCTGCATAATTTGACATCGTTTACAGTCAACTTAACTGAAAAGCTAAACTGCCTAACGGCTATCTGTGAATTCAACCATCTAAAAGGTTTGCTGGTCGATGCCGTCACTAATCTAATCATCTAAACGTTACAAGGTAAGAACACTTATTTTTATTGCTAATAAGTAAAAGACCCTAAGCGGGACAATAAATAACCACCTACATAAAAGACTTCCGAAGCCTCATAATTTTACACGACCACATCGTAGTCTCTAAAGTAGGTTTTGAAATTTATCGCGATTTTACTTCCCCAAATGTCCTAAACATATAAAAACCCACCTATAGCTTACAATTTTCATAGACAGGTTAATGGAAGCAACTGTACCCGCGTCCCATTTCCTCCACAAGGACGACCTTCCAAATTCAGTTAATTTGAACTTTTCAATTTCAAAAATTGAATTCTGCTATTCCATCATGCGTACTAAAACATTCAAGTCCTTTGAATGCGAATTTGAAAAAAGGAACCTCTTTATCATATCCCCACCTCCCTGGTTGAGTACATTATCCTGTCTGCCAAACCAATTCCATTGAATTGTAAAATAAAAAAAATAAAATGTCCCCTCTTCACGTCGCGCCGCGCCGGCCGGTAATTTATTTGCAGCACTAGCGCGTGTTGACCTTCCAATTCCAGCGCTCCAGCAATGTAATCAAATCTATGTGTAGGTAGATACTCGTATCCTTGTGCACGAAATCGCTGGAATTCAATTTGTGTCCTTGTAGAGCTTTTATTATCAAGTCGGGCAGACAATGGTGTTTATCACAGATGGATAGGGGGGTTCACAGAAATTGGGTTGGGCCTCCCATAACATTCACGCATTCCATCCAAGCCATGACCACCCTTTACATAGGACAACGTGTAGTGCTTAAGCCTGTCGTTTGCAGTGGTATTCGTGTATGACCTCGAATGTAGCTATAGGGTGTAGTAATAGGGAGAGAGTCGGGAGTCGCCTGTAAAGCATTGACAACCCTTGCACTTGAACTGAGTCAAGAGTAGGCGGGTGGCAATAAACGGGCTCGTGTCAACCTTCACATTGACGAAGAGCAAAAGCTCACACAGCGGTGGCGGTGCGATGGTTTGACTATTTTTAACTTTTCAACTGAAAACGGTGGAGATACTGATGGGATGCAATGTGCAACCAAAGGGGGGTTTCGCACCACAACATCACATCGACAACTTTGTCATCGGCAGCAGACTGGAGTGATGACATTGACGTAGGTTAGCGAATTTAAATTTGCGTTCGATTTCAAGCAAATTTCAAGGCAGTTGGGGTATCCTGGTCGTCAGCAAGTGCAGTTATTCGTATTTTGCTGCCTGGATGAAGTTCAACGGAAGTTGTTAGGCATGTAGATGCAGCGGATATGGATGAGGAAACAATTCGATTTTATGTTCTAAAAGATATGCTGAACGCACTTGAATATGACCAGACCATGGATAATGCTCGCATTTGCGGTTTTTTGGTGAGAAGCAAAAAAGAAATTTTCACAGAACTGACCTTCAACTTTACAAAAATCAAATATTCTGAGTAATAGCCCTGGGACACACCAGCGCACTGGTTCCAGTGAAGACCACTTTTCCAGGAAACGTTAATTTTGACTAAAGAGCTGCAGGACCTCAGGGGCTCAGTGGCGCGATGGTTAGTGCGATGAACTGCCGCGCAGAAGGTCTGGGTTCGATTCCCAGCCGTAGCAACACCTAAATGATTTTTCACTGGCCCTCCTCTCGTGATGATCTGACAAATCGTCCGAGTAGTATCAATTGTCAAGAATAGCTCTCAACTAAGCCGTTCGGAGTCGGCATAAAACAGGAGGTCCCGCCATCGTGCAAGAAGTACACACGCACACATGATTGGTTGTGAGAAAGCTAGGCCCTGGGTACTAACGAGCCTGTTGCCCCAAAAATTTGTATTTTTTTTAGCTGCAGGACCTGTTTGCGGAATTAAAGACATTGGTGATGTCTAATGTGACATCGGAGCAGCCCTCCTTCTTTGTTCTAAATCGCCATCGTTTTCCCTTGAAGACTGTTGCAGCTGTATTGACAACTAGTTTAATGACGTCTACTGTGGAGTGAGCTTTTCGGAATCCAACCTGGTAGTCTGATAGTGCGCCCCTTTTCTTCAGCTATTTCTAAAAGCCTGTTACAGATTACATTTTCTATGATTTTGCTCATCGTTTCCAAAAGGCGATAGGACAATGGACCCTGGAGTTTTATTTTCCTTGGGAAGAAGCACCATTCGTTGCAGTTTCCGATGGTCTGGGAATGGACACTTTCTTTAGACAGCTCTGTATAACTTTCATAAGAATATTAGGTCCGTAGCTAATATCTGTTTTCAGTACTCTGTTTGGGATTCCATCTGGGCCCGGTGTCTTTTGTCTCCAATCTTTTTGCACGCGGACAGTAGGTCCTCTTGTGTATCTGGTGATAGGTATATCTTTGTTGGAAGTTTCAATTACAACTGGAATGTATGTCGGCAACAGTTGTGGCCGTTTCGATATTCTTTAGAATGGTTGCAGACGTAAATTAAGGTGTTCTATGGACCTTCACTTTCGTCACGACAATCATGCGTTTGGAGATCCTACGGGTTTATATCTGCTTCATCAAACAGCTTCTGGCTTTTTTGAATATTTCAAGCTTCTTATTGAAATCCGGCTGCCTCCTGAACCATTGGTCCTTTTGCCTGGCACTCCGACAAATTGATAATCGTTCCACCAGTATCAAGGTGAACCACTTGAGCTAGGCTTCCTTCTTGGCATAAAAGCGTCGCACGCTGATGTCATCCGTTCCACAAATTGTAGCGCTAGCCTATCCGCCGTTCCCGGTCTCAATTGAGTATTTGTTTTTATAAATTCCTTGAAGACTTCCTTTTCAAAGGCAGTATCCTTCTACTTTACTTACTTGCTGATGTGGCGCTACAGTTCGAAATGAACGTGCACCTCAACCAACATGCCTCTCCGATTAGCCTAGTCCTTAGCTGCCTCCAGTTGCGCACTTCAAGTCAACCAACTTGAAGGGCCATTAAGGGCGAAGTCTTCCTCTACTGCATTGTACGTCTGACTGGGAATCGAAGACTCTGCGAGCCAGATTATTGGTGCCCATTCGCTGTACATGTCCTAGCCACCTTAAACGTCCAATGCGGAGTTTTTTTCTGAAATGGGTATATCGCTGAAAAGCTGGTATAGTTCTTGGTTAAATCTTCGTCTCCATAGCCCGTCAACGCAAACGGGACCGAATATCTTTTTAAGAATTTTTTCTCTCAGAACGACGAAGATAATTTATGATCCACTTTTGATACGGTCCATGCTTCAGCGCCGTAGAGCAGGAATGGGGTGATGAGGGTCTTGCATAGGATCTCAATCTTCTCAAGAATGAGATTTAATAAGTCACATTAAAGTGCGTCGCGCCTTACTTAAATCCTATTTTAGTATCGAAAGTGTCTTTGATGTCTAATCCAAGCCTGATGGCACAGAGAATTCTTCGTCAACTTAGGAGTTTGGGCGGTATACCAAAACTAGACATGGCTCTGTATAGTTCGTCTCTATAAATGCTGTCATATGCGGCTTTGAAATCGATAAATAGGTGGTGGGTATCGATTTGAACTTCTTGGGTTTTTTCCAGGATCTGCCGAAGTGTGAAAATTTGATCGATTGTGGACTTTCCTGGCCTAAAACCACACTGATAGGGGCCGATCAGGTTGTTGGTAAACGTTTTCAGGCGTTCACATATTACGGCAGATAGGATCTTGTAATCGATGTTGAGGAGACTTATGCCTCTGTAGTTGGCGCAGTTCAGATGGTCTCCTTTTTTGTGGATAGGGCAAACGATTCTAAGGTTCCATTCTTCAGGCATGCTTTCATCCAGTTGGTGGATGTAACTTACCAAGTCATCTCCGCCAGCTTTATAAAGCTCAGCGGGAAGGCCGTCATTTCCGGCGGCCTTATTAAGCTTGAGTTTAGATATTGCTATCCTCACTTCACTTAGGTCGGGTGGTTGGCAGTTCTCGCTGTCGTTGCCAATATTGAATGGATCGTTCTGCCTGACAGCGGAATGTTGTTCGTCATCGCCGTTTAACAGTCTGCAGAAGTGGTTCTTCCATATCCTCAGCATCGACTGTGTCTCAACTACGATATTTCCTTGTTCATCTCGACAGGATTCCGTTCGAGCCTTGTATCCTTGGCTTTGACACTTTGCTAAAACTTGCGAACTTCGTTCCTGGAGTGGCACCTCTCTATATCCTCGATCGCGCGCTTTTATTGCTCTTTTTTCTTCTTTCTGAAAAGCCGTGTTCTTCCCTTCTTTTTGCCTATACAGCTCAATGGCAGCTCTCGTCTTCACCTGCAGCTTAGCCTTGTAGGCCTCGTTCTTGGCTGCGAGCATCTGTCGGCATTCCTCGTCAAACCAGGGGTTTCTTGCTGGTGGCCGCGAGAAACCTAGCACATCAGTTGCCTTCATTAATTAGAAAGAAAAAGATCCATTTAATGGATTTTCCTTAAATTGATGCATGTATCAGTAAGCGATAATGACCATTACACATCACCCATATACGTCTTGAACCTGGTCCACTTCATAGAACTCGTGATTTTCAATATTAATTCTGTCCGTCTGTAGTCTTTATGCACGCATTGAGCAACTGATTGGGCTCAATGAATTACTACTCATTATCCGTATCCTATTCATGACTTTCAATTTGCTCGAAATATGGTCAATAATGATCCAATTTTGTAGCACGCTCTTCTCTAATCTAATTCACTTCGCTTTACAGAATATCGGTCAGGGAAAGTGAATATCCAATAACTCTTCTGTCCAAATGGCATAGCACAATGAAGTACCTAATAAAGGTCGCCCTTTATAAATGTAGACCAACATCCAACCTTAGACCCCGTAGCCACGTTCTATTCCTACTCATCGTGCTCATGTATCCCCATACGATTCATTTAACTTCAGTTTTCAAATTTTCAATCAGCAGACCTTCAGTCGGCTCTAAAATGTTTTCCGTCATTGACTCATAGCTCTTGATCACTTCTCGCTGATATGTACCCTACCTCATGTTTTACGTTTTTTTTTTGTGGGCTTCTCTCTAACCAAATCCAAATGAGAAAAATTTCGGAAATATTTGAAAAGCAACCGCGACATTAGAAGCGAGTGAGATGTGTGCTCTTGACCCACATCACCTTTTTTTTTTTTTTAGAGATTTTTGTGTGCTCATTCACGGCAAATGGCCTACTCTTCATCCATAGTAGGTATATGGACTTTTGTTTGCAGTAGCTATTTACGTACATCCGACTGGACGGTTTTTTTTCATCAGATACTGGAACCCTACTATGCTCACACCTATAGATACATTCAATGTCATTCAGTCACAATACAATTAATGTGCCATGGCAGCGGAGAAGTCATTCCAGACATTCCCGGAATTCGCCAATGATTCAAATTATGTGAGAACAGGCTTCACCTTTGACAGTCGACGGTCCGCACCCCTAAAGCACTTTAGCTCATCATAGGATTGGGAAGCGCGCTGAGAACCACAGTCCAAGCACGACTCGTGTAATTAAGAGCGATAATGGTGAATGCGGTGCTTGAAACGTTGTGATGACAACGACATAAACGATGACGAGTGACGTCGCGACTAAGAAAACGAGCGCTGAGACGTATGGCCCAGAATAAATTAGTCGAAGCTCCTCGCTCTTCTGATGGACGGTTACTGGCATTTTGGGAGTCATGGTCATCGTGCGGTCATTCGCGGTAACTGATAAAAATATTTGTTGTCTGGAATTGAGTTGCTTTTGTCTTGTTTTGGATGAGGTTTTGGGTTTTTTTTTTTCATATTTTTGAAATGAGTTTCTGATTTGGGATTTTTTTTGTTCTGCTTACTGGCTGGTGCATGAGGAAGACTGTGAATCAGTAAAGAGCTGTTTGGGGATAATATTTCTAATACATCATTTGGGTGGGTTCCGAATGGTACGTGGTTGAAACCAACATTTTTGTCAAATTTGCTTGGTCTTTGTTATTATTTTTGCAGGTGGCGACCTAGTTGGTATAGTACGGGCGGCAATGCGGCTTAGAGACTAATTGCATGCAAGTAGTTACGCAAAATGTAATTTTGATAGAAAATACAGATTTTTAATAGGAAAGCTTAATTTTTTGTAATGAATTATAGAGTATACAGATTGGGGTTAAGTATGGAATAGCACATCGGTCGCCACGGCTTTGCTGGCAAGTACGTACCTTCTTTTATTGAAATTTTCTATGACCGTTTCATATAAATGTTGCTAAATTTCATAAATTTCACACCGCCCAATTTCCTCTTTCAAGGCATTGGTGGTCGTGGGCTTGTTTGCATAGACCTTTGACTTCAAAAAAAAAAAAAACAAAGAAAAAAATCTAATGGCGTTAAATCGCAAGATCTGGATGCATGCAGTATTTGAATTGTTTCTCTGCTCGAATGGCATATAGGACCGTCTTGTTGAAAACACATGTTGGTCAAATCCATATCTTGTATTATGGCAATAAAAACGGTGTTATCATGTCACGATAACAGAAACCATTGATTGATACTGCCCGACCAGCCTTATGGTCTGAAAATGCCCTCCAGCCTAAAATCCGCATTTGGATGCATTTGTTTCTCTACAATTAACCGTGGGTTTTCTGAACCCCAAATGCGACAATTTTGACGATTAACGAACCCATCATGATGAAAATGAGCTTCATCACTGAAGATGATTTTGTTCGGAAATTCAGCATCCACTTGTTGTTCAAAACCGATTCAACGAATTCTCTTCGCGCTGCATGGTCAATAGTCTTCAGTTCTTGAGGCAATTGAACTTTGTAAGCATGAAGTTTCAAGTCTTTCGCGAGAATTCGCTGTAGAGAGCTTCTTGAAATGCCCAATTCTTTACTACGATGCCGAATTGATATTCCTGGACTGTTAGCAATATTCTCGCAAACTGCTTCAATGTTTTCTGTTGAACGACTTATGATATTGGGCGTCTAAGATCACTAATTGATCCAGTCTCCTTGAATTTTTCAATTATTCTCTTCACAGTTGATGGTTTTTTAAATCACTACGAAGGCCATATTTTTTTTGCGAAAATTGCTGACAAACCTTTTAAAATATTGCTCAACAATGAAAATGCGTTTTTTTGTACAGCGCTTTATTTTTACTAATCCCGTACTGTCAGTTGTCACATTGTTATCTTTTCTCCGTTGGCAACACAGTACTACTAAGGCGCCAAATTTTAATTTTGCAGGAATTATGGGACAGCCTTTACACCAAAAGGTCCGTCTTTAAAACGGTTTTCCATCCGGCAGCACCGTATTTGAGGAACTCCATATGCTGTCAAATTGACTAGCAAAGCCTTGTGCCAAACTCGATGGAAAGACTTGGAAATATACAGGGCAACGGCTCTCAACGGCCTCCATGATTTGTTATCGCAAAGGTCCGTAGATGGGTTACATAACCTAGCAGGTCTCCAGTTGAGCGTAGCTTACGGAACCCATATTGCCTATCGCTTATTGATCCAAATAATCTCGATGTTAATTGTTTTTTCCCCTTACCTTTGAAAGCATGGATAGCAAAACAATGGGTCTGTATTTCTCAGGCGTGCAATTCCTTCCCCTTTGGGAATCGGTTTAAGGGTAGGTGTCCCATGCAAAAATAGGTTGGAGTTTTGCGCTAAATTGTGTAGCGCTCACAATTTTCCGAATATTTAAATGAAATAAACGGTGATCGATTGGAAATATGTTAAGCAAAGTACTTGTTTAGCATTTAAAAAACATTAAAATATCTTTGAGCCTCAAAACCGCCTGACATGTAGAAAAACCATACAAATAAGTTAGATGCTAATTGCGTTCCATTTTTATCTCTTTATATACATATTTTTTATTTTTTTTATATTTTTTTTCTACAGACAATAGATTTGCGCAGATAACACCGGTTGTTTTTTGTTGTGAATTTTAGTATTTATCCCGAAAAAAATGCACAAAACTATGAAAAATAAGGTAAATTTACAAAGTTTAACTAGATATAACTTCTAAAGTATAAAAGGTAACGAAGTCAAATTAGCTTTTTTACAAAGCTAATAGATATGTGCAGATACCGTTTTTTTTTTTTTTTTTTTGTATTTTGTACAGTAATTTTTTGGTGACAAAATGGAAAAAAGGTGGTTTTTTTTTAAACGTTTTGGGTTTTTTGGCTGGGAAATCGATAGTTATATTTCCTAATTTTTGGAAATAATTTTTTAACCAAGCGACAATATATAGGGCACAACGTACCGGTCTTAAAAACATGTTTTTTTTCTTCTAACATATTTAAATATGCAATTCAATATGACATTATTTGCAATGCCGCTGTGAAAAAAGGACAACCAAAATGATTCCGACGTATTTTTTTTATTTTTTTTTGGTATTTGTATTATTTAATTCAAAATACAAAATAGTTTTTTTCCACACGGTTTTTCAAATTTTGATGTTAGAAAAGTGGTCTATTTTACGTTTTTTACATAAAAAAAGATCGAATTCACGCACACAAAGAAGTTTGTTTCAAAATAATGTCACTAGGTGGTGAGTTGGTGACATTCTCTTTTCATTATTCTCTTCTGTAAATACAGGCACTAGGCAGGCGAGATTGTTATTATGTATGTATCTTTTGTTTACCTTTTCGGGTAGACTTGATGAAAGTTCGTGTGGACTTCACGTGGACATGGTATAATACAGATCGTTACATTATTTAAATGTTTGCTATCGCTGCTGATGAATTGTTTTGTATGCGTATGTTTGCACGTGACAGAAAGGGTTGAGTGGGAAGTAAGTCAAAGTGTACTTGTGTGTATGGTGTACTTATGTGTGGGATAAAATGACCGTTAAATTCCCGTTCGCAGGAGGAGACAATTTATAATTGTTTGTTTCAGTTTGAGATTTTGTACCCTCAGTTGAAATCAAAATTCATCTGTGACACAACTTAAAAAAAAAACTAATTACATATATAAATAAAATGCCTTCAAATAAGGGGAAATCGTTTCATTATGGCAAAAAAAAACAGCCAAACCCATCAAAAAAAAAAAACAAAAGGTAAGCAGGTTGTTTTTAACAAGTTTCAACGTCTATCGATATATTCGCAAACCGTTATATGGGAAGTATAGGGATGCAAACAATGCATCGATGTTATTTGGGGCGATGTTTTACATCGATGTTTTTTGGTTTTTTGTCACTCAGAATTTTGAAATTTCCACGATTTCACCCGCTAAATTGTTTTTAACTTCCGATATACCTAGGAACTTTAGGGCAAGTTGTTATATTATTTTGTTAATTTAATTGTTTATGTTATTTTTTATATTGTATATACATATGTGTATTATATGTATATATATATTATGTCTGAACAACATTTTTACAGAATATCAATATCTATATTTCATACATATAAAGTTTTTTGACACGCCCACTTTTTGGGGGCCGTTTGTTTACCCTACCCCATAGCATATGAAGGAGAAAACGTTGTTTTTTGTCGACCAACAAAAGATTCTGATAAACTGTTTGAACTATGTCATTTTCTATATTATATTTATTAAATTTATTTGATTTTTTATTTACTAATTTAATTTTCCGAAACTTTACAATTTACATATTGATTGAAGGTATGTTGTAAAAAATCGTGTTTCGGAAGATCTTTCTTCAACGTCAACAACATTGACGAACGTTGAAATTGAAAGTGATCACGTAAAACATCAGGGTCAGGAATTTGAAATTCCTATGGAGGTGGACATTACAGTGAAGGACAACTGTAGTTTTGTTCCGGAGGGCAGGCGTATTATTGATTTAAATACATTTCTCAATAGTTTAAAAAACATTTCGCTGCACGGAAAAACGTTTGGGTGCACATTAAATAATGTAGTACTTATTAAAGAAATTCACCAAGGTTATTATATAAAAAAAAACATAATGTAAACACAAGTTCTTCAAATTTTATTATTTTATTTTAGGACTTAGGTCAAAATTAATATTCAAGTGCAATATGTGTAACATGAATTTCAATGTGCCTACATGCGGTCAAAATGAAGATAGTGAAGAAATTAACAAAGAACTTGTAGTGGGAACAATGCTAGTTGGAAACGGATATACCCAATGTAAAAGAGTTCTAGAATCCATAAACGTTCCATTCATGAGCTCGAAAGCATACAGACAATTTGAAAACATGACGAAAGAAGTTTGGGTCGAGTCTGTTCAGAGTCAAATGAGACTAGCCATTGAAGAAGAGAAGGAAATTGCCCGAGAAAATGGGAATATCGATTCAAACGGCAACCATCTTATCACTGTAGTCACTGATGGTGCCTGGTCACATAGATCGTATGGTTGCAATTATAAGGCGTTATCGGGAATTGCAACAATTATTGGTCACAACACCAAAAAAGTTCTGTATTATGGTGTGAAGAATAAGTACTGCCATATTTGCAAAATTAATGAAAATAAAGCAGGAAATGACATACCCGAGCATTCATGCAATAAGAGCCACATCGGCCCATCAACTAAAATGGAGTCTGACATTTTGGTAGATGGTTTTAAGTTTTGCTATTCAAACTACGGAGTTGTTTTTGATAAATTTATTGCTGATGGCGACAGTAACGTTTATAAAAAACTTTTAGAAGCCAAGCCTTTTCCCAACTATACCATCCAAAAAATTGAGTGTGTGAACCATTTATTCAGAAACCTTCGCAAAAAACTTATAAACTTATCAAAAAATACAAAGCATAATATAAAATGCCGACAAATTCTTTCATCCTCAATAGACAATTTTATAAAAGGAATTAAGTCCGCAACTCAATACCGGAAAAACAGTGCCTGCCAGGAGGATGAAAAGCTAAATTTATTGAAAGCTGATATTTTAAATGTCCCTTACCATGTTTTTGGAAGTCATTCAAAATGTGCTCAGTATTTTTGTGCCGGTGTGAACATTGAAGAAAAGAATTACATAGAAAAACTCGAAACCGATGGACTTCTAGAACACATCAAATTGTACATATCGAGAATGATTCAAAATGCCCAAAGTTTGCTTTGCGGGTATAATTCAAATGTTTGCGAGCAGTTTAACAGTGTTGTTTGCCAATACGTAGGTGGAAAAAGAATCAATTTCTCTTTAGGCCAGTCTTACAGCAACAGGTGTGCGTTAGCCGTTGTACAATTTAATTCGAAAAGAGCGTTTACCGAATTTACTAAGACCAGCAATCACAGCGTGAGCACACCAAGTAAACAACTTTTAGTTCGAACGGAAACCAAAAAACTCAATGAACTAAGAAAGAGAAAACTATTTCGCAATAATAATAAACCTGCTCCAAGAAAAAGAAAACGAAAAGCTCCAGCCGACAAAAATTATGGTAATGTTGATGACATTGCAGAAACGTGCGACTTACAACCCGAAGACATTGAAAAGAAGAAAAAAGAAATTGAAGAGCGCTTAGAAAAGAACTTCAATTCTAGATGCGAAATAGAAGAAAAAACAAGAGACCAGGCAAGCTGCGGAAATTGGCATGAAATAAGAAAGGAAATGGTGACAGCTTCAAATTTCGGAAAAATCTGCAAAGTCAGAACCGTTGCCAGTTACCATAATATTGTGAAAGCTTCTCTTTATGGAACATTTACTTCTTCTAGTGTCGTATGGGGCAAAGAGAATGAGAAAAAGGCTATAGAAAAACTTCAAGAAGAAGCACATATAGAAGTTCAAAAATGCGGCTTTGTAATCGATAGTGAGGTACATTTTCTAGGCGCAACGCCAGATGGTATTGTTGGAGAAACCGCAATATGTGAAGTGAAATGTCCCTCGTCTTCAAAAAATATGAATATAGACGAAGCTGTAAGTCTGAAAAAAATTACTTACCTACAAAAACAAGTGGATATATGGCAACTTAAAAAAACCCACGACTACTATTATCAAGTTCAGGGCCAACTACATATTACTGGCCGACAAACGTGCTATTTTGGTGTATTTGGTGATTTTGTATGGTTTACAATTGAAAAAGACGAAGAATTTTGGGACACAAAAATAAAGGAAAAATTAATTTTGTATTACCAAAATCATCTGCTTTTGGAGCTGTGTGACCCCAGAATTCCAAGAAAAATGCGCGTATGGAACACATAAATCAACACATAAACATAATATAATGGTACATAATGTGGCTATTTTTACTGTATCTTTAACTGACATATTTATTATTTTTAATGAATTAATAGCAAACAACGACCACGACGAATGACTGAAGTTTCTTGGAACAACATTGGGAATATTTCAGGTTTTTTAGTACAAAAGGTAAAAACATTTTCTGTTCAAGTTTTTTGTTTTATTAATAATCAATAATATTTGTTTCCTTTTTTTCATCTTCGTTTACTACTTACCTTGACGTGGTGAAGATGCTCAGTATGTTTTTTTAAATCCAAAGAACAGAAGCGAAAAAGTAGTAGTAGGTAAACATAGGAGAAAAATGTTAAGACTGTGTTTCGTTTGTTTATATGTATGTATAAAGTTTTAGATGCCAAGTATTCAAACTTTACTTTAAAATTGGACTCAAATAGTATTTGTTTGGTGAATTTGACACCTTGAACCTACAAAAATTAATTATAGCGGTTAAATTAACTTTCGTAAACTTCTTTTTTTTATATAAGGTGCTTAGGTACCTTCATAACGAGCATTGATAGAAGATGGGGTGACAATTACCTAGATAAATATCTATCATTTTTTGTTATTTGATTTGAAAAATTTCATCCTACTATTGTTGCGACGAGAATCAGTAACACTATTGTCTACCGTCCTATTATTTGAATAATCGAATTTTCATCCAAACAAGTGTTTTCCTACATCTCATAAATTAAGAAAAAAGTTAACCTAGGTAAGGTTTACACATTTTTTTATAAGATATACAATGAAAACCTCAAAAACTGCTTTTACACCTCGCTGCGCGGCAGCCAGCAACAATTTTATCATTTTATTATTTTTTCACAATACATATTCACATTCACACCAAATCTGAAAGAAAATTACAAAACAAAATATGTACACCAAACCAACCCTCAACTTGATTTTTTTCCTTCTCTTTCCATATTTGTTTTCAAGTTATTTGCTTGGTGTCTGTATATTGCATATGTAGGTAGGTAGGTATATGTAATATTAGTCTGCGCTTGCTACTTTTTGTCTTTTCCTTCAGTTTTCGTTTGCGTTGAAGCAAAGAGCACATGAGTAAAATCATTGTATATTAAGCTTATAGTAGTATCATCACGGCAATTTTTTTATTTCTGTCTCCAGCCGCCTAGGGGGAGATCGATCGTTTCTCACGAGAGAAGAAACATTTGTTCACTCTTTCTGAATAGAGTAAATAATATTATAATGAGTGTGTTTATGAGTGACTTGAAGAGTGCAAACAAGAACAAACCGGTTTTGGCGTACTCGCACTAAACTAAATAAGATAATGAGTAATATACAGAGGTGAGGTGATAACTTCAATATGCTTTTCCACGTCTCCAAAGAGGTAGCATATTAGACGCACTTTAGAACTAAAAAATACAATATGTAAAATAAGTTTAACATAAATATGAGAAAACGTAACAATGTTTATTTATAAGCGGGGTAAAAAAACAGAAAACATATCGATAATTCAATAAACAAACAAAAATTAAAAAAAAAAAAAAAAGAAAGTGGGGATCTTAGTTCCTCGCACTTTTAACTCCACAGAAATCCTTATTGAATTTTCTTATAGAAAATAAATTTTCTGCAACATCAGTATTTAGATGTACAAGGAGAAGAAACTGCTTGTCATTTTTGAGTTTTTCCCATATTAATTCTATGGCCAGCAACGTTTGCATAAGACCACCAAAGCAATGTGGCTTTTTCAATTTACCAGCAGACTCCCATAATGAGATCCACTCCCTAGCTGTTTTGATGGACTGTAGAGTTTCACTACATGCTGAAACAGGTCGACGATCAGGATTGGATGTGCTGAGATAGCGTTGAAAATTCCAGCAGCTGAAAACCTGTGTAGCCAGTTTGACTGATCATTCTTCAAAACTGTTTGGATTTATATGACTCTTCGTTAGTTTGAAGCATACTTGAAAGATATTCTTGGAATCTTCTTCAAACAGTTTGACAAGTGTTCCCCAAGAAACGATATCATCAGCTATGCGAATATTATTTTTTAACAAGCAACTTCGCACGCTTTTGAATAAATGCGGGTAGTCATATAAAAGAAATATTATCTGGTCCGAGATTTCAAAAAACGGCTTATTTTCTGCTGCTCCCAGTAATTTACATGCTTTTCTATTGTTACTGCCCTGGTCACAGCATACAGCAATAACTTCAAATCCACATTCTAATATTTTGGTAACTGTTAATTTCAATATCTCGGTTCGGATGTTCTCACCCTTTTGGCATCCTATATAATATGATATGGTTTGCTCCCAATTCATATTTAATCCTCTAAGTGTGAATACCATAACCTTTGAAGCAACAGTGGTGTGCCTTCCCAGCTCCCCAAAATCCGAAAACCCGTATATCATATCCGTTTTCGTGTTATAATCAAGCTCGGTCTTTATTGCCATTTCATCAAAAATCAGAACACATCTTTTTTGTATATTTGACATGGTCTTGGTCTTACATTTCAATAGTTCAATTATTTGGGTAGAGAACCCAGCCGGTAAACTCAAATTTCAATATCCATGCCATCTATATATTATGCTTACAGATAGTAAGCTAAATCCGGTGTTCAGCATATGGAATTATTATGAAGGAGACTTAAAAAAAAATTTTAGACACAAATCTTTTTCATTGTATGTCCAACGTGCATTTACCTTATGAAAAAGTTACATGCTAACAAATGTTTTAACATCGACTTGTTTTTCCTGCAATTGCAAGTCAACGTTTTTCTCTAAATTATACTCCTTATCATATTTTAATCTTTTCGGTGTATCGAAAATGCAACGCGGGACAGAATTTTGTATTCCACCTTTAGATTTATGAACGAAACGTGAACCGGGAGATGGAAACTGTGAGGAAGAAATTTCGGAGCTATTGTTAAGAGGAGGTATAGAGAAATCTCTTACATATGTTACGGGGTTAGCATCCTTTTTAACAGAACTGACAGGTGAACACATTTTCAGTTTCATCAGTTTCTTGAATAAAGTTTGGATTATTGCATGATCTGGAGTTGTTTTAAATTACCTTCGATGCAAGTTCAGTCTTTCGATTATTATCCATAATTTTTAAGCAAGAATCGTCAGTGAATAGATTCGAGCAATTGCAAACTAATGGGGATGAAATTGGAACTGCATTTTTAGAAAGACATTTTCGAAGTGATTCTAATTTTAAGTCTTTGGTATAGAAATGGTTTTCACACATAAAAACATTTTTATATAATGAGATGTGAATGTTTTATCCAAACATCTCTCCTATGATCATTGGGGAGCTTAAAAAAGGACAAGGAAAATGGAATTTTGAAATTATTACAGTCCATATGAGCATTTCGCCATTCTATAATGCTATTTAACATTTAACTTTAATTTATTAGAAATAAAAAAATACAAATGTATAATTTTTTTGTTCGCTGAAAAACAAACCAAGAAGCAGAACAATAACACAATTAAACATATGAGAAGGCTACAATCCGCTGTGCGAATCGTTGAATACCCCATCCCATCCCATCCTTAAAATTAATATCCTCAAAATGTAGGCTTTATGACGTTAAAATACAGAAAATGACATTGTCACAATATATTGCTCAGACAGTTTATCGAAACCTTTTGTGGTTCGACAAAAAAGAACGTTTTTGTATTGCATATGCCTTGGGGTAGGGCATACAAATGGTCTTTGTAGGAAAACGCCCCCAAAAAAATGGTCTATTGACGAAATGTTCAATTTTTTTTCGAAAATTTTAAAATTTTAAAAAGTTTTTTATTAAAAACGCGCCCAAAAAGTGGGCTTGGCAAAAACCTTTATATTGACGAAATATAGTGGGCGGATTTCATAATTTTGAATACTTTTTCTGCTGGGAGCAACAAAGAGTACGTGTACCAAATTTCATCCTTCTAGCTCAAAATTTAAGGCCCAAAAACTGGTGACGTACAGACGGACGGACAGACATGGTTTAATCGACTCAGCTATTGGTTCTGAGTCGATCCATATACTTTGAGATATATCTAGCTAAATTATTTCTCTACAAACTATGTATCAAAACTAATATACCCCTATGGGGTATATTAGTTTGCCACTGCCACTGCACTTCACCAAAACATTGGTTGAAAATGAGCGATCAGTATCTATAAAGCACACACAAAAAAAAAAATACTCCAAAAACCGATCATTTAGTTGAAGCAGAGTGCATGCTATACGTGGACAAAGATGTTATGGCATGGGAAATGGGAACATCATACATTATGTATGCTGCATTATTCACTCAGGCTCAAATTTTAATACATTGAGTAGATTAACAAAAAATACGAAAATAAAATTTGAATCTGAGTAAAGTATGAAACAAGACATGTACAACATCCCTCAGCAAATGGCTTTGCAGCACTGCGATTGAGATATGAAATGCAATTGCTTTTGCTCATATCGGCGGTTGTATGGCATACTCGCAATTCGCATATCGCATTGCAATAAAGTAACTCACTTAGCTTTCGTATTTGACAAAATGAGCGAGAAAGAAATAGTATATTGGCATGCGATTGGTTTAATTTTAGAGTAGAACTGGGTAAATTATGTGAGTGGATCTCCATTAAATCTAATAAGGAGAGCGTAAAATTTTCAGCCCTCTTTGGCCTAGTAGCATCTCGCGCCGATAGAGGCACCACCATCGATTTGCCAAAGTGATAGTACTATTAGTTTCATATACAATGGTAAAATTAAAGAGAGCTTACCAACACATTCAAATGCATTTACATGAAATTTGAGTTGGTCGGTCTGGGACACCTACCCTTAAGAACGATTTTCCAATTTTTTTGGGTACAATAGGTGGAATTTCAGGTCCAATCCACAAATTGTTCAGAATGCGTCTTATTTAAGGTTTAAGAATAATTTGGGTACAATAGGTGGAATTTCAGGTCCAATTCACAGTCCAAATTGTTCAGAATGCGTCATATTGTACGTGGTCGTAATTTTATTTCAACCATCCTTGCTCGTTGGTGGGACCTCTTGATCCGAGTTTAATGTTTAATTTCCTGAGAACATTCTAGCGAAGAAGTCGGCATTTTCCTTTTGAGTTGTAGCTAGCGATCCACCAGTTCTGAATAAGGGAAGCAATAAAGAGTGGCCAAAATTATTACAGACTAATTTTGCCATTGACCAAAATGTCCGTGCGCCTCTGGGACATGCCATAAGTTTGTTAGTTAGGTACTCTTTCCTAGTAGGTATGCTTTGAGGCTTCTATTGTTCGGTTGGCTACGTTTCGCTGGTTGATAAGAGACCAATGGCACGCTCCCTTGAATAACTTTTCAAATTAAAAAAAACCCTTGTTGAACCTAATGATAGCTTCAGCTGTTTATAGTTTATACGATTAGCCCTACCCAACAATTTTGAGAGTTAATACATTTCTTGGGCTTCTATGGAGAAGTTTATATTTTCAACAGAACTGTCTTCTCAAGAAGTTATGAATCTTATTATTCTTATTAAAATCATGTGATTGTTAGGGTTGAGGCTAGAACATCAAGTACAATTAGCTAGTAGCATTAGTGAACCAAAATTTAATACATTTTTTGTCAATCCGCAGTCTTGGCGAGATCTGGCGTGAATTCCAGCTAAAAGTATTTGATATGGACTATGGACTTCGCCCAACTCAATCCATACTACCTTACTTAAATCCATAGGGCATGCCAGAAGCTCGTCGGAACTTTACATGCATTATTTCTGAGAATATTGACAATATGAGTATTGAAGTCTGCCATTGCGGTTCGCCATCATACTTATACCAGATTTGTAGTTTTAGCAGTTTTCCCGTCCACTCATTTAAAGCCATTTTAATTTCTAAGAATTAAACGGGGTTGGATATTCACTTCCAGAAACCGCAGCGAAGATTTTGAAATCAAAGTTGAAGCCCGTTGTATTTACGAAGATCTGGAAAGTAAATGAAGAGTTGTCTCTTGATCCATACTTCTGTTGTAGGACAGTCCCAACTAACAATATCGCTTCCATAAAGCACTTTCGAAATCCAGCACTATTAACTATATGAAGTCGCATGAAACCCCACAAGAAAAAGTCTACGGGATCGATTCTTACGACCTCGGTGGCCAGTTTACATCACCTCCACATGAGATGGCCATGCCCTCAAAGAAAGAAATATCGACCGATGATGCCGCCAGCCCACAATCCAATATTTGATGTAGATTTGCGCTGGCGGCATCACTTTTGCGGGAAGCATTCGACGCTCTTGGATATCATGTATCGTATCGTCCCCAATTTGACAATTGTGTACCCATATTCAGAATAGGGCCTCATCGCTGCGATGAAAATTGGGGTCAGTTAACAAATGCTCCGAAGCTCACTCAGCGAACACACGTCATTATCTATGGTTGTTACCATTAGTACCTGGGTCAGTTGAATTGTTTACGGGTGCAGGTTCAAGTCACGATGCAAAAATTCGCCAAGTTTCGGTCTGCGAAAGCTCGAGTTCTTGTAAGCGACGCAGATCTTGCATATCCTCGACGTACGGGTGTTGGTTTATCGTTTACTGAACCAGTCGACTCAAATGTATCCACCACACTGCGAATAGTTCTCAAGGAAGATTTTGGCGAGCGTAGAATGAGCGAAGCGTGCGGAACGTTGCCCGAATAGAAGCCCCATTTTGATAAAACAATTTTATAATCTGCACGTGTTATTGAACGCTATTTCCGCAATTTGGCAAAACAGCCTGAATAGCCAATTTGACGAATCTAACTTCAACAATGTGGCCGCTATCAAGTGTCAAACTTATTTTTCAGAAGTCCCTATTTGAAGACACTTTATCATCAGTGCCTGAACTGAGTTACAAGTATCTTTCATCATCAAGCCAGATAAGTTTTCATGCACTCTAAACTCAAAAATCGCAGCACGATTAGCCTCACGTAGATATACCCCACTTACTTCTTGTAACTATCGATCTTAAAGTGAAAGAAATGGTAGATTGCAATCGTCGCTCTAAATCACAGCCAATCAAAAAGACAAATTTGCCAGTCTCTGGTTAGATAGGAGCTAACTACTGCCTGTTGCGAACTCAGAACTTTTTGCGATCGGCTTATACTTGAGCGACCCATCTAGGGCTTGGTATTTCTTCACTGCGTCTACCTATCTGTTTTAGACTCGTAGACTCATAAGGCATCAGTGTCAAAATTTACTGTAGTCCTGGTCATCTTAAACAACCAATGCGTATAACTATGAAGTTCTTGGTCGAATTTGTGTTAGAAAATAAATTTAGAGCTCGAAATGATCAAGGGCTTCTTTATCCGCTTTCGATACCAAATACAAATGCAAACTTTTGGCGCAATATACTCTTTAGTACCCAGGGTCTAGCTTTTTTACAACCATTCATGTGTGCATGTGTAATTCTAGCACGATGGCGGGACATTCTGATTTATGCCGAATTCGAATGGCCGAGTTAAGATATTTTACTCGGATGATTTGTCAGATTATTGCGAGATGAGGGCCAGTAAAAAAATCATTTAGGCTGGGAATCGAAAACTTTGAGCACGGTCCATGCATTACCATCGTAAAGTAGGAATAAGATGATCAGGATCTTAAAAATGACAGCCCTGTTAGTTCGAGTAATTTAACTTCTAAATTGCTTCTTTATAATTGGAAATCAGAGATGCTAAAAGCCGGAGTATTTAGCAGGCGCTGTTTAGCTTGTAAAGTTCTTGGTTGTCCAACATCGTTCAAATGTCTGCCGCTGCTTCTCTGGGTGGGGCGGATCTGAAATGACCAATTTTCCATGACTCTGGCGCATAAATCAGGCTCAACTAGACATGAGACTTCAGAAAACCTCACTTCAATGGGGTCAAATCGCACGATCTCGGTTGCCAGTTGAGATCACCTCCAATCGCTCGTAAAGAATTTCTAATGTTGCCTGAGCACTGTCTTGAATACTACACAGACTGACGAGTTTTGGGTGGTATACCAAAACTATAGACATGACCCTGTAATGCTTTTCCCTATAAATGCTTTTTTGCGGCTTTCAAATCGTTGAGTTGGACTTTGTGGTTTTTGTCTGGGATCTCCCGAAGTGTGATCAGACTTTCCTGGCCTAAGACCATGCTGATGATCAGGTTGTTGGTGTTTATGGTGTTTAAATATTACGACAGCGACGAATTAAATATTTTACAGTAGGTGATAACAGGAGATTTATTTCTCTGCAATTAGCTCTCCTTTTTGTGGATAGATGCTGACTGCTGATATTCCATTTTGCAGGCATTCTTTCATCTGATCAAATTTTGGTAATGAGTCGGTGTATGCTCCTTGCCCAATCGCTTTCTGCACCGTTATATTTAACTCCATAAGAAGGCTAGTACTTCCGCAAGCTTATAGCGCCGTGGTTAAAATATTTCTATTCCTTCGGTCGGATTTGTTCTGCCTGACAATGGGAAATTGCAATTAAGGCACAGGACCAACTGTGACTTAACTATGATTTTACTTTTGTTTGTGTTTGCATCGTCCGTTTAGACTGTTAGTATCCGTTGAAATTATTTTTTTAAAACACAAACGTGAGCCTTGACATTCTAATTGGCTGCCTTGCGACATTGAATTTCCCACACGATTTCGTTGTTTTTGTGATGGGTTGGATATCCGCACTCGCACCTACCTTCATTGGATTCAGGAGTCGATGCATGCCGCATAGAATGCTCAGACATTCTAGATAATATTTCTGGGTCCGGAGACCGGATATTAAGGTGCTGGTTATTGCGCCGTTTCGATCCACTGCAAAGTAGACTAATTAAAGCCCGTGGACTATCATAGAATCGCCTGGGACCTATTTTCCGACAATACTACATAAGATTTGTACACTCTTAGGCTAGGTTAGGTTGGTTGGTGGGTTTATGAGTAGGCAGTTTACGCCTTCCCTAATCACACTCAAGCCCGTTAGGGGTCCACATGTGTGGGTGACTCCTTCATTTGTCCTGTTACTTTCCATTGTTGCCAATTCCTTTGCAGCCTTCCAGATGTTGTTGCAAACCTCAAAAGATTAGAAAGACGGATTTCGGATAGATCTGTGAGGTCATGGTTAAAGTATTTTCCTAAAGTTCTTTTTCTTAATAGACTGAGGGCTGGTGAGTGGCACACAAAGTGGAGGGTATCCTCGTGTATTTCTTCATCACCACAGGCTCTACAAAGGTTATCATCTATAAGATGCATTTTCAGTTTGTGGCCTTTGAGTAAGCTATGCCCATTGAGTATACCTACTTGTGTCGAAACAGATTTCATGTTTCTTTGAAAATGTTTGTGGGTTCTGGCTTTTTCATGCTCGGGTCCACATCTTCTTGAATGTTTCACAGGTTAGTTGGGCGTTCAATATTTTTTTGCCGTTATCCAGTGTTTTCTGTCCCATCCGTGATTTGAGGTTGTAACGATATATAACTCCGTTCGGTAACAAAGGATTGATAGACCCTCCCACAGACAGTCACCCATATGACCTCACAGCCACATGCATCACCAGAGACCAGTCCGGGCAAAGTGGGAGGTCGGCATGCTAGCGGAGCTCCGTTCTCAGCTCGTCGGAATGCTACCTATTGTTGAACTGCGTTAGCTATGTTCCATGCCTTCTTCTCTAGTTGGAGTTTGAGGGATAGTTTGTAAAGGAAATCCGAAATTGAATTCCTATCCGATTATCTTAATATTTTTTTTTGAATCTGAAAGAGTGTGGGAGAGGTGGAGGAGGGATTTTCCGCTTCATCGGCAAAACTGTTGTGGTCCTTTTCCTTAGAGGATCCCTTGGCTCGCTCCTTCGGAGTTTCCCTTGGGGGATGTGCAGTCTTGGGGTGGGAGGCCGTGTTGCCTTATTGTGGAGTGGGGTACCTTGTGTCACTTTTTTGGGTGTTGCACTTACTCGGGTGTTGTACTTATGGTGACGTTTGTGGCACTTTTTTTTTGGGGTGTGTGTCACTTTTCTGGGTGTTGTACTTATTGTGACGGTTGCACTTTTTGTGGCGTGTGTGGCTTCCATGGGTCTTGCAGTTATGGTGGCGTTTATGACACTTCCTCGGGTGTTGCACCTGTGGTGACGTTGGTGGCACTTCCTCGGGTGTTTGTGGTTCTTCCTCGGGTGTTGTACTTATGGTGACGTTTGTGGCTCTTTTTGTGACGTATTGTCACTTCCTCGGGTGTTGGACTCGGGCGTTTGTGCCTCTTCCTCGGGTGTTGATTCCTGGTGGGAAATCTATGATATAAATGATTTTTTTCTTTACGGGCAGACCCACTTTTTCTTATATTTGAAATTACTAATATTTTTACAGTCACTTTTAAAAATAAAACCTTTTTTTTTTTGCACTGTTGGACGTTAGCATCCGTCGCTCTCGAAATAGTGACTGACCGATTTCCCGGATAGTGGTTTTGTCCGTATTTTCGCTGGGTGTATGATGCTTCTCAATCAATCAAACCTGATCACTGCTGGTGGGAGATCCTGACCAGTTCATCAGCAATTTCATTGCCCTGTATGCCTCTGTGTCCTGGGACCCAGAAAGAACGCCAAGAACCTTCAGCTGTTCACGACAATGCTTCACAAGCTTGGATTTCATTTCGACAGCAGAGTTCACTGTCAATAAAGATGGTGATATCATCTGGTGGTATCGCCAGCATTGAGGTCGCTTTGGCTGCCTCTGCTACTGCCACTATCTCAGCCTCGAAGACACTGCTGTGCTCGAAAAGTGCTGTTTAGATTTAGTGTTTTGAAAAAAGGCCATCTCTCCAACGCCAACTTCCATTTTTGAACCATCAGTACAGATGGATGTGGTTTCGGTGGCTATAGTTCGTTCCTCTTCCACTCCTCTCTATTTGGAAAGATGCAGGAAAATGGTCTTTGAAAGTCAGGTTGCAGCAGCATATAGTCAGAGGATACAGCTGAGCCTAGGTATCTGTGTAGAATTTGAACGTGTCCTGAGTTCAGTTTTCAGCAGTTGCGCCAGCTGATTCGTAGTGCACTTTTGGCTGCAGATTCTTGCATGTAAAGGTCTAGTGGTAGCAGGTTGATGATGGTTTCCAGTCCCATTCTTGGTGTTGTTCTCATTGCGATAGGTGACTTTACTTGTGGATTACCAACAGACAAGTTCTCCATATGTTAGTATAGGTCTTACAATGGCCGTTCGAGAAGCTGACTAATAGTGAATAGGAATTTCCCTTTTACAAGTATCGCTACATAGTCTGCGTAGCTATGACTTTAACCCCGTTGCGTTGAAGCTTTTTGAGTATCTCAGTAATGATGAGGATCCACAAGTGGGGTGAGTTAAGGCCTCCCTGTGGTGTGTCTCTTGATGCGATTACTTTGAGATGTGTGTCTCCCAGGCTCGCATTTATATTCGTGTGGCTGAGCATACTTCCAAAAATATGTATTAGAGATTGGAGGACGTTATTTTTCAATTTGTTTCTTTCTACTCAAACCATGTCCTCCGTTGTCGCTATCATAGAGTTGCGTTTCGAATCCTACCGGGGTATGACTTACATCCTGCAAAATCGGTCTGCACTCTTGCTATCATGATTTTTGCGTCGTACTTCGGAAGGCTCTCATAAGTTCTGTCGTGGAGCTTGATTAAATAATTTTATCGTATACAAGGTTTATATTTTGGCCTTCATGTATACAGAATGAACCTAAAAATAATTATTGTGATGCTCTTTCTTGATTTTTGGTCATCAACATACAAATAATTGCAAGTTCTCTGCTTAATAGTGCAAAAAAGGTTTAAGACGAATAAGGACTCGAAACTTAAGTTGAGCTCTTGACTATTCAGAAAATAGGCTGCTCAAAGATCTTCAGAGGTTTATACCTTTAAATTCTCCTGTGGTTTCATTTTTCGACCTCCAATAAGCCACCAAGTCATCACTGGATTCATAAACACGAACAAATTCAATCAAAAGGTTAAGTGGTGAGTTATGTAGATGATCCACGTCTGGATTACTAGAAAACAGTAATGCACCCATCATTCCTCTTCACACCAGCACCCACTCACCATGCCATACGCTGGGATATATTCTCTGTCTCGAGGAAAAAAAAAATGCTCAGCCAACTTCTGGCGGTTCCATTACAAGGCCATTGCGGTGATGTGGCGCGCACACAAAAAAGGGAATACGATGCAGATGAGGTTGTGGAGGAATACCACGAAGTCACCAAGGTCAGCACGAGAGCACAGTCTGTGTATGTGACTCAATGACTCCGAGTCTTTGAGTAGTCCCTCTCCAGATTTGTTTTGTGGTGTTTTCTTTCTCTCACTCTGAGGATAAATTAAATCAGAGGACGACGTCTGGGAATGTATGCACGAGCGCGAACTCCAGAATTAAATTTTTATCTTGACTCTTGGATTGCGCGTTTCTCTGCGCCTTATTTATTTATATTAATTTCAGTTTTTCCTTTTATCATTACTGCTTGCTGTCTGCACTTTCTTTTGTTATTAATCAATTACCAGGCGAGCACTCAGGCCCGTTCAATTAAATTATCATACACGATGACGATATGGATAGACAGGCTCATCCGAAGGGCATGCCAGGGATCGCCCCTGGCCATCATTGAGCTTCTGCTGCACAATGCATTGTGAGTATCGGGGTTTTATTTGATTAAATGGTCATTGATCTGGACTCACCGGATCACAACAGTCATTGAACAATGCATGAAGTTCAATGATGCGAGTGATAGTAGAATGAAAAAAAAAAAAAAAAAAAACATGAAATGAATGCCAAAATAGATAATGAACGTTGCATTGTTGACGTTTTCCTTGGTCTTCTTGCTGAGACAGTAAGCAGACCCCCTCTGTGAGTCACCATGGATCAGTTTTCATTGAAACAATGCAAACGGTGATAATAATTCAATGGAAGCGTGCAATATCTTTGCGATGATTAGGGTTTATGGGTGCATTGTCAGTTGCGTAGCTTAGTAGCCGGTGACATTGTAAATTACGACGCTTTGTTTTGAGAGATGTCAATTGGATGTAGAAACGATTTGTTGTGAGATTTATGAGTTCAACCTCGGTCGGGTAGGTCAAGTGGATATTTACATTCAAAATTACAAACAGGATGAGGAAAGCTGTATCTTAATTGGGCAGTATTAAGGTGGTCCACTGACATGGGACTTTGCCTGAGACAAAACAGCCTTCATTTCTTGGCTGCCTCCATTTATTTAGTTCAAGAGGTTCGGCCTACCTTATCTATAGTAAAAGGGTTCCCAACTTCCCAACCCGCCGAGGATCTCTGTCTGATACAAGGCAACCTTTGATCCTTGCTATGCTGTTTCCAGTTATTCAGTTCAAGGGCATTGACATCTGGGTATAGCTTTTCTCACAACCGTTCATTCATGCCTGCGTGTATACTTCCTGCACGATTGGGGCACCAACAGTATTATGACGAATCCGAGTAGTTATATTGATACTACTCTGATTCGTTATAAAACTGTTGGTTCTCCAATCGTGCAGGATGATTTGTCAGATAATGGCGAGAGATTCCATGGCGTTTAAAACGACTATTATATCGGGTTTTTCAATAAGAGCGCTACAAAAGTTTTTTTTTTAAATAAAACAAAAACTGTTTTGGATATCAATGAAATTCTTTATTCCTGTGAAAGTACGTTTGATGCCATTATATATGGAACTCGATTTCTTTTGCATGGCCACCACGGGCACGCTTGCAGAAGTCCAGACGTTGAACCCAATTTTCGACGGTTTTCAAGCATAAATCGGCCGATACTGCTGCAATGTCACGTTCGATATTCGTACGAAGTTCATCAAGTTCATGGCGGTGTTACATGTTGAAAAGCTAGAAGGCTTCTACCAGAGAGGTGCAGAACTACACAGCTAAAAATGTTGTAACCATTTCAGACGCGGGCGGTTAGTGCGAAGGGGAATTTTCTAAAATTCTAAACTAAAAAACGTTTGCACAAACCGGTGAACTAACTTTTCTAAAAAAAAAATACATTCCATGTGCAGACACGAACGCCGTTGTCCATTTTTCTTTTAGCAGGTCAATAGTAAAATTCGTGCTCTGAGATGTTCTTAGTTCCTTCCTAGCAATTTTTTTTGTTTTACAGGAGTGACACCTTTTTTGGGGATACCTTCCCGACTTCATTGGCGTATGCGAATAAACGTCGAAGTGTGTTCATCAAATAGTTCGTCCTTCTGTACGCTACACCATTGACTTCTTCTATTCCTCCCGATGTTAATTTTTGTGAACATCCTTCTGTTGATTAGCAACAACTTAGAAGCTCTTCTGTCGACTTTTTGAAAACCTCTTCAAAAGCCAGATCTGCGATTACATAGCTCTCAATATAAAGGTATGTAGCAGAAACATAAGCCAGACTGCGAATAAGGACTCGTCATTTGATCCTGCTTATTTAAGCTCCTTTAATCCAGATAGAATGATGGTGATGATAGCCGAAATCTTATATCAATCCTGGTTGAGAAAAGTGGTAAAAATAGATGTCCGATCGTCCTCCTCCATTGGCGTTGAACCATACAACGGAATTTGTTTAAATTCCATAATCGCATGTTGAAAAATATTGCAAAGCTAGCATGCGACTGGTTATTTGAACAAAAGACCGATTTACTCCTTTCAACTAAATCACACCACAATCCATGTGTTGCTTCAAATTCACCCACGGCTACGACCCCCCTATCTATGGTTAATAAAATGTCACGCTAAAGCCTACACGGGGGATGACGGAATAGCTTCACACAGCAAACGATGAAACCTCTCGAAATGTATTGCATTGCCCACGCTTCCTACACAAATATCGATTTCAATGAATTGACCGTGGGCAGGAGTCTACCTGTAGAAACTTTTTTCAAGGCAACAGGCTTTCCGCATTCCCCTCAGCAGAAGAGTGAATTTCAAATAATTAGTTCATCTACCCCATGAAAAGTTCCTTTAAAGGAGATTTATGTTAAACTATTGACGCACTCAAAGTGTGGGAGGACAATAAACCCGGCATCACGCCTCATACCTACTGCAACCCACGCATACATACATAGATACCATCCAGATGTGATGATGTAAGTTAAGTCTGCCACCTACCCGTGTGCCACCCTCCTTCGACGACCCTGCTCAATGGCAAACGTCAACAAACCCCGGCTGGGAGATGCATCTTCTCAACTGCATGAGGATTCCCTGCAAATTGCAAAAAGTTCGTAAAAGCTCAGGACGAAGAGAAAACTACATGTAGAGCGGAAGATCTCTCCTCGAAGTTTAATGCAACAGTTAACTTGCTGCACATGATTGACAATGGTGCCGGAATTAACTGTATTTTCACTAGCGAAAGAGTGTGGAAAATTTCCAACACACGCACATATTTTCAACATAGAGAGAGACACAGAAGGAGAGAGAGAGAGCAGTAATAGCGTCCTACACTAAATTTGCTTTGACGACGGGCGACCTTCTGAAGAAGTGAAACGAAACTCAATATCTGTCCAAAGGCTAGCACATACACTCTTCCTCATCTCATATCCTTCCATCCATCAACCTACACTAACTTTCAGGACACCACCAAATACAATAGAAATAAAAAAAAAAGGATGAACAAGATATCAGGGCCATCACACTAACAGGATTCCAGAGGCAACCGGGCGATGTGTACTTGAGCATTGGGCAAGGACACAAACTTGGAGCTTGGTTAAGTTCAAGGCTACCACAAGGATTCGAGTATTTTTCCATGCCAGCTCGTTCCATCTTCTCTTCCTCCTCCTGGGCTCTATTGTCGTCGAATGGATGTTTGTGTGTGGGTGTGTTGTGATTCCTTTAATCCAAGGCTCGTGTAAATAATTGCCTCGCTGTGGGTTTAGTCCTTTTTTTGTTCTAGAACCTATTCGGTGCTCAAGTCAATTTTTATGCGAGGGAATAATGTATTTGTGCCTGATGAAGGGGACAACGCTCAAAGGACAATTTGCCTTGAATTGGTGAAATTTTAATGGTGCACACCAATACCAAATTCGAGGTGTGAAATTTACAGAGCCCCTGTCTAGGGTTAACCAATCTGAGGAGGCCAAGTTGTCCGCTTGTTCGTTGATTGTGCTTTGCTCTAAACGCTTGTAAGTGTTTTGGCGAGGGGGCGGGAAACCATGGCATTGAGAAGCCGGCTCGTGGAGACATTTACAGGCTAAGGCTTATGAATGAACGAGTGAGTGAGTTTGTGTCCTTGTCCTTACTTGAATGCCAGGCTGTTATACCGCATACACAGCCGAAGCACTCAGGCAGTCAGTTAGTTAGTCAGTCAGGCAGGCAGGCAGGCAGGCAAGCAAACATGAAATGACGCAAAAGCCGTTTTTGGTGCGGCTTAGCCTTGGCCAATGAACACACAAACGGGAGGTAGGCTCCTTTGTACTTCGTGTCGTGTTGATGTGATGTACCTTGCTCCTCGCTTCGTCGCCGGCTCGTAAGAGGAGGCGCCGAAACACGACAGAATGAGACTATTGGGGGATGATGTCCTTCGTCGGTGGGAGGGGGTTCTCTTCGGTGTTTTTATTTATTTGGTGTGCCTGAAGTGGATGAGAAAAGAAAGAACAAACAAATAAATACACACGATGTGACACCGAACATAGCAAGGATAATGATGATAATAATAAAAATAATGTTAGTGCAAATGAAATTGGAGCGTATCAAGGATCACCTAATGCTGGCTCGGCTACGGCCGATGGCAGACAAGTATTTTATGTGGCTTCGATGAACGATGTCAGAGAAGTTGTGCGTGAGTATGAGAGGGAGAGGTATATGTACGTTTGTCAGATGTATCCAATTACTGTTTTAGATACGAGTGCATGGAAGGTCGACAAAAGACGACGACATGTAGACAATAATTAAGGATAATGGTGCTGATTACTTTTGTCTGATAACTTATCAAGGATTGTGTGCATAGCCGAAGGTCGGCATTTCGGTTACTATGCAATAGATTGGGAAGTGACTGTTGGGGTTAGATCTGTTTCGACAAGTTGATTAGGTCCGTGTGTTCAACGCGATTTTAATAAAAATATTCCTACTCCTCCCTTAAAGGATTTAGAGTTGTCATGTAATACAAATTCGTTGGTATCTCGTGTCTAGAACTTGCATTTTATGTCAAAGTTGTGTTTATACAAGGTGGGCCAAATGAAGTCATCCGATGTTGTTTGGCTCTCGGAATATCGGTTGTGGCTCGCGCAGTGTGTCCCGTTGCTGCGTCCTGTTGGAACCACATGTCCTCCAGTCCTAATTCGTCCAATTGAGGCAGAAAAAACTCGGTTAACATGGCCCTATAGCGCGCACCGTCCACTGTTGTCGTTTGAACAGCGGCGTTTTCGAAAAAAAAAAAAAAAAATATCCCGATGACTCCTCCAGCGTGAACCGCGTACCATGCAATGCAATGGTGTAATAGCTCCTCGTGCATTACTCGTGGATTTTTGGTGCCCCCGGAGCAAAAGTTTTGCTTGTTCATGTACCCACTGAGGTGGAAATGAGCCTCATCGCTCATTATGATTTTGGTCGAAAAATCGTCCGCTTCGTCCTCGAGATTGAGAATGGCTTGGGCGTAGGTTACACGCTTTTGGCGGTTGACAGGCAGCAGCTGATGCCCGGACTGGACTTTGTACGGGAACATGCGCAAGTCTTTGACCAAAATTCGCCTTTTGGACGTCCAGTTGATGGCTAATTACGAGGCACGAGGGACTGCGTTTGGTCGATGTTTCCGGCGACAGCTCGATATCCTCGGCATCAGCGGCGATATTCTCGGCACAACGGGGGCTCCGAGGCCCCGTGGTCCCATACTCTTCAAGGTTGGTGGCCAAACGGCGCAGTGTTTGCGCAGTCGGTGTCGGATCGGCGCGGCGACGGAATTCCCGCTGCGCCAACACTACAGATTGTTACTTGTATTCTACATCTGTCTAGTCCAAAAATGTCAAAACAGATTTGACATTGGCGGCCATTTGCAAAAATAAGAGAATCTTCCAATAGGGTGGTCTCTTGTGGCCCACCTTGTATATACCATGTCGAACAGATGTTTCCAAAGTGAGTTACCTGTCGTATCTTGCTACCGCCCATACTACGATGACTTTTCAATCGCCGAAATAAAGCAGGAGTTGGGATGTTTGAGTACCCAATGGGGGATTATGCTGTCTTGGAAAAAGGTAAAGGTACCTAACTATTTTTAAGACTCCAAGATTAAATTTTTTAACTGAGAGTATCTTAAGCAGTCATTGATATATTTACTCCCGACCAGTGCAGTCTCTTCCCTGTTTCCTTTAACTTGGGGGCTGCCATTTTAAGACTCTCTAAGCTGGAGACATTTATTCCATCTGTTTTCACTTTTTGGACTTCATCCATTTCTTAGTACAAGTCGCCGTGGTATCTTTCCCTCCATTTGAATTCCCTGAGTACAGGAAAGGAAGAATCGACGAAGAATTTCTAAAAGCACTCGGCGCCAAGGCAGCGACTTGTAGGCTTTGGGTCGGATAGACAAATTGCTAGACCTCTCAAGTTCGGAGTTTTTTTCCGATATATTTTCCAAACCGAAGATGCATCCGTTTCCAATGGTTAATATTTATCGGGTCTAATCTATTTTGTCATTGGTGGACTTAGGTTGTTGGGTTGATGAAGAAGGCAGTGTGGGTCTTCCCTCACTCATAGTCTGGTCAATATAGACCAATTGTGATGCCCGTTGGGGGACCACGTGTGTGGTTATTTCCTTCATTTATACCGTTACTATCCATTGTTGTTAGTCTCTTTCCATCCATCCAGATGTTGTTGCAAACCTGAAAGAGAGAAGGATTTCGAATAGAGGTTATGGAAAAATATTTTCCTAAAGTTCTTATTCTTAACTGACTGAGGCCTGGAAAGTGGCAAAGTGGAGGGTATCCTCATGTAATTCTTCATCACCGCAGTCTCTACAAAGGTCATCATCTATATAATGCATTTTCAATTCGTGGCTTTTGAGTAAGTTGTCTCCAGTAGGAATCTCTACTAGTGTCCAAACAGATTTCTTATTTCTTTGAAGGATTTTGTGGGTTCCGGCTTTGTCATACTCAGGCCACATCCTCCACGAGTTAACGTTAAGGTCATCTTTTCGACAGTTAAAACCACTTTTTTATAAACATAACTTTTCTCAACTGAAGTGAACCTATAATGCTTAAGAACAATAATAAGAACAGACATTTTCTATAGGCTGCAATAGCAGCATTTGATTGGTTAAGCCTTTCAGCGACGAGAATCTGTGATGTGTTTTCAACCTCTATCTTAACATTTCCAAAGAGGGTACCTGATATGTCCACCGACAGTTCTACAAGTTAGTCAAGCACCAGGCAGCTAACTCGAAGCTGTAATTGCATTTCTAGAATCTGCTAAGTAAGCATAATGTCGGGATAGTGTAGGGGCAACCGCCCACCTATAGTCTTTGAATAGATAAACCTCTCAGCCAGTATAGATATCAGAAAGAATAACAACAAGGCCACCAATGGAATTTATTAAAAACGGCGAAGGAAGCATGCATGCAACTGAAATGTCAACTCCATTTTTGCCACCTACAAGTTAGACGATCCCACGTCTTGGTCCAGCTACCGTTGCATTACTGATTTTAATTCTCCTTCAACTCCAGCCAAATGGATTCGAAATCCATAAAGAATGACTCACTGTATTCCCAACGTAATAACTCAACATACCTCATCTTCCCTTAGTTGTTCCCCAAAAGGGATTACAGTGGTGACCAATCTCTGGAAGCCTTTGTGCGTCTTTTGTTCTCGATGATTCTTTACTCATTCATATCGTAAATAGGTTGTGATGGCGCATGTTCCCATGCAACCGAATACGATAAACGTGTCGCGAAAATAAAAAACAAGGGATATACCGGGAATGTTCGTATATTGACGTAAGCTGATTCCTGTTGTTGTTGACACTCGTAAAATCTCAAGTCCTTCGTAGATTTTGGAAATGCAGTGAGTGCAGATGTAAATATGATCCGAAGCTGATCTTCAGAAACGTTCATCATAAAATTGTCACACGAACGCTTTTAAAGGTGAATACTCGCGTATGTGGGAGTATCCTATACAGCCAGAGCAGAGTTTAATTCGTGGGAGATTATCGTCAATGAACTGAATCAAGGGCGCGATAATTACTCAGAAAGCTGATGGAACTGCGCATTTAAAAAAAAAAGTTCTGCTGCAATTGAGTCTTTCCCCCTTTTTGATTTACTTGAGACGGATTGTTGATATTGAGAGTAGGAGCCATTTCAGACATATCCGGTCGATGGTTAACCATTTCCTGGTACACAGTTTCATTGTTTTTTTCGTTTTGTAAGAAAAGTGTTTTTGGACTTTATAGGAGCCTTTGCTTCCTGACCGTTGAGCCGCTTATGTTTGCCATTAACTTACTCAGTGACGTGGTCACTTTCGACGCTCGTTCTTATCTGGTGTCAGAATAAAAGTTTGGTGTTGATGGCCACGCTTATCGTCGAGTCCAGGGGCTTTTCTGTTTTTTAGAGTTTTCAGTGCTAAACATAACTCTTCTTCATGAAAGGCAGTTTCTCTCTATGGACCAAAGTGGTGTCTGGGGCCATGACGGGGTGAGTTGAAAAAAATTCCCTTTATCTTTTCGGGCAGGATTAGCTGTCTGAGCTCCAAGCTTCCGCATTACAATCATGTTGCCTAGTCCACTTCTGTGTATTCCGTCGGTAGAATGATGCAATCTGGTATATAGACTCTCTGTTCCTTAAAACAGAAAAAGGTTAACATTTTTTAAATCCACTGCCACGCCCTCTTTTCAAATAAACGTTATTTTTGGTTAAACGGCAAGGAATTTGGAAAAAGTGTCTTTTTAGACAAAATGGAGCTTCCTTTTGTTTGATAGGGCCGGGCAGTTACTAAAGAAGATGAAGAATTGTTTCATCTTCCTCTTCGTCAATACAGCTCCTGCAGAGGTCCTGCGAATGAGGGCCTATGCAATCACGTGGTATCCCTCTGCTTCCACGATGAGTAAAATCTCGTTTACTACTAAGCTCCAGAGAAGTGGGGGATAGGACTCCAGCTTGTGGGATCCCTCTACTGACATGTCTTCTGGTCGAAGCAAAACCCAGTTTTGTGTTGATAATCCTGCTGTTTAATCAACATTCCAAGTGAAGTGAGTGGTCGACTTTCAGACATGTTAGCGCCTTAATGATCGCTCCCGAAAAATTGTTAAAATCACCTTTAATGTGTTGGAATGCAACCATAGTATAACCCTTGCAGCACAACGACTTCTCGATAATACGTACTAATCAGTGTAGGTCTGTTCTACAGATTTGCCTTTGTAGTACGCATGGTGGGATGCGGGTATCTGATTTACATCAATGCTACTGCGGAGATGAAAATCAACCAATCTTTCCAACGTTTTCAGAAGCTGCTCGGTCTCGGGTCTTTCGGATTGACGTGAAAATGTTTATTAGATTTGGGTATGGTTACTACTTTCACTTCACTCCATACCTTGACAATGTAACCAGCTCGATACAACCCTTAAAGATAGCTTCCACCCATGTAGAAGTGAGATCAAAAATGTGTCGGCTGGTACAATGACATGACGTCACGAGGATTTAAAGGGTTTGGAAACTGTATACTGCCTAAAGTATTTTATCTTTTGTGATAGGACTGTGAGAGTTCCTGGCCAATAGATATTGATATCGTCTTGAAAAGCTTCCTGGGAGCTACCTGGGAAATGGATGTCCATTATAACCTCTATGGATTCTTTGCTTGAAGTCGTTATCTGTTTTTTGGAGATAGCTGTTGGACTCGTGAAGAGGATTTTTTGGAGTCTAAACCCCTCGGAAAGACTTGCGCTTGGATTTCCTCAGTTCCTTTTAACATGTTGCTAGGGAGTTAAACAAATTACAAAAAAAAATTAAAATGCCCCACTTGTGTCTAGACCAGTGATTCCTAAAGTAGTCCATCGTCAAATCGATTACTGAGCGATTGCTCATGAGGTCTCGACTGCCGTCTGGGTGCACTAAATTCATTTTCATTACACCGTGGTGAACAGTATTTTTAGTTCGCCCATTTTTTTTTCACGCTACCTTATTCACAGCCGAAAAGAGAGTGAATAATTTTGTTCACTTGTGTACACGGCAACTGTCAAAAAAACTCACTTGGGCGCTTGCAGAATCGGAACAAGACAGTGAACATATTTGTTCGTGTACACAGCAAAACTCACTGTTGCGGAATTCGGCCCCAGGTTACTTTTGAAAGTTGTCTACGAGACAAAAAAAAAGTTTGGGAACCGCTGATCTTAACAATTTGTTGGAGCAACCGGCTAGTTAGTACCCAGGCGAAGCTTTTTCTCACAACCATTTTTATACCCTATCCCATAGGGGTATATTAGTTTTGATACTTAGTTTGTAACATAGAGAAATAATTTTGCTACATATACCTCAAAGTATATGGATCGACTCAGAATCGCTAGCTTAGTCGAATTAGCCATGTCTGTCTGTCCGTCCGTCCGTCCGTCTGTCTGTTCGTCACCGATTTTTGGGCCCTAAATTTTGAGCTAGGATGATGAAATTTGGATATAGGATCATCGTCCGTGCCAGCAGAACAAGTGTAAACATTTTTGAAATCCGCCCACTGCCACGCCCCCTTTTTAGGAAAACGTATTTTTTGGCCAAACCGTAATGAATTTTAAAAAAAAGTGTCTGAGTAGCATATTTAGAGAATGGTAATATCTATATTTCGTCAATATAAAGTTTTTTGCCACGCCCACTTTTTAGGGGCGTTTTTTATAAAAAACATTTTCCGGTCAAATTTTCTTACAAAAACCATTTGTATGCCCTACCCCAAGGCATATGCAATAGAAAAACGTTGTTTATTGTCGAACCATTAAAAGAATTTGATAAACCTTCTGAGCATTATGTTGTGACAACGTCATTTACAATACTTTATCCCCATAAATACCACATTTTTGGGAAAATTAATTTAAGGATGGGATGGGATAGGATATTAAACGATCCGCACAGCGGATTCTAGCCTTCTCATATTTTTATCCCATAGGGCGGTATATTAGTTTTGACATTAAGTTTGTAACATAGAGAAATAATTTCGATACATATACCTCAAAGTATATGGATCGACTCAGAATCGCTAGCTGAGTCGATTAAGCCATGTCTGTCTGTCCGTCCGTCCGTCCGTCCGTCTGTGTGTCACCGATTTTTGGGCCTTAAATTTTGAGCTAGAGTGTTGAAATTTGGTATATAGACTCTCTGGCCGACGAAGCAGAACAAGTGTAAAAATTTTTGAAATCCGCCCACTGCCACGCCCCCTTTTAAGATAAACTCAGTTTTTGGCCAAACCGTACGGAATTTTAAAAAAGTGTCTGAGAAGCATATTTAGAGAATCGTAATATATTTATATTATATTTCAATATTTCTATATTTCGTCAATACAAAGTTTTTTGCCACGCCCACTTTTTGCGCGCGTTTTCTATAAAAAAACCTTTTTTGGCCAAATTTGAAAATTTTCGAAAAAAATTTTGATGGAAAATCATTGGTAGTATTAATATGAACATTTCGTCAGTAGACTATTTTAACCCACGCCCACTTTTTGGGGGCGTTTTCCTACAAAAACCATTTGTATGCCCTACCCCAAGGCATATGCAATACAAAAACGTGGTTTTTTGTCGAACCATAAAAGAATTTGATAATCCTTTGGAACAATATGTTGTAACAACGTCATTTTCAATACTTTATGACCATAAAGACCATATTTTGGGGATATCAATTTTAAGGATGGGATGGGAAAGGGTATTAAACGATCCGCACAGCGGATTGTAGCCTTCTCATATGTTTTTTTTATAAATGGCGCGATTATTAATACCCTTCTGGTGTTAAAGCACAGCGCGGGCATTAAGGAAATAGAGGAGTAGAAAAGAGGAGATACCGATGTGCGTAGGTTTTGAATTTCTGTAAATTGTAATGGAGAGGAAATACTGAGCATTCCACATTCGTGTTGTTCGGTTAAGGAATGAATCTCTATAGTTCATAGTTGTCCGAAGATAGGCTTCAGGGTAAACTGATAAGCATTCGTGGTACGGCGAGTATTACGGTTGAATTGTTGAAGGGGCGGAATGCAGCTGGCTATTTCGTTAGAGTATTTGTTGTTGTAATAGCGGTAAAAGAGTGTAAGGCAGGAAACATTCCTACGATGTTCGAGCGAAACTATAGAGTTTGCTATGGTTGGATCTCCTATAAATTTTATCGCACGCTTTTGTATCCTATCTAGTAGGTGCAATGATGTTTTGGCTGCACCTGACCATATATGGGCGTTGAACTCAAGTTTGGGCGTATGTACGCTTTATATATTGAGGCCAGATCAGAAGGGGTGAAGTATTTCTTACATCGATTGAGGAAACCTAGACATTTTGCTGCATTTTTAGCGATTTCGAACATGTGGTCGTTCAACGAAGGTCGTTACTAACACACATACCGAGCATGGAAAGTTTTTCGGTTTCGACGATGCAAGTGCCACTCATGGATAGTGGTTGTAAAGTTTGGTTTCGCTTGGATGACAGAAGACAGCATTGCGTTTTGGAAGCATTAAATTCCACTCTATTAGATTTACCCCATTTTATTATGCTGTCAAGGTCGGAATTTAATGAACTTAACGTTTTTCTTCCAAATCCGAAGGTGAGGGGCGTGAATTCGAGAACGAATATGAAAAGCTAAGGGTACTGTCATCAGCGAAGAAATGGATTGCATTAGAAGTTGCAGACAATAGGTCATTAATAAAAAATGAGGAAGAGTGTCGGAGACAAAGCTGAGCCTTGGGGAACACCAGCATTTATTTGGTGAGTAGCAGACTTGAAACCGTCCAAAACAACTTGAATTGAACGTTTCGAGAGGTAGTTTCTAATCCATTGAAGAAGAGTATCATCGATACCAAAAGCACGCATTTTCGACAAATGGGCTTGATGCCAAACCCTGTCAAATGCCTTTGAAATATCAAGTGCAACGATTTTGTTTTCGCCAACAAGGTGGATTGATTGGTTCCACTTTTCGGTGAGATATGACATCAAATCACCAGTGGACCTGTTGCTACGAAAACCATATTTTCGGTCATTAAGGAGTTTTCGTGATTCAAGATATTTCATAAGCTGACGGTTTATCAGCGTTTCCATGGCCTAAGAAAGAAGGGAGATAAGTGCAATTGGTCGGTAGTTGGAGAGAGAAGAAGATTCGCCTTTTTTGGGGACGGGCTGTACAAATGCAGTTTTCCATCGACTCGGAAAGAGTCCTGATGAATAAGAAAGATGGAAAAGCTTACGCTGTGGTTTTGCCAGCGTTGAAGAACACCTCTTCAGAATTATGGGGGAGATACCATCTGGACCAGACGATTTGTGTATGTCAAGATCGATTAATACTCTCGCGACTGTACGAGTACGAAAGTGGATTGGTCCCATAGAATGTTCTACGTTCTCTAGTACAGGGGGAGACTGGGCACAATCTGGCAGCGTGAAATTGACTGCAAAATGAGCAGCGAGCAGATTGGCTTTGTCTAGAGAGGTGACAGCTGGAATGTCATTGTAAATGAGCGTTGTGATAGAAGATGAGGTCGATTTCTTAATGTTTTTTTTACAAACGACCAAAAGATTTTACTACCTTTGGGACATAGTAGAATTTTTTGCCTCAACTTTTGGTCGTGGAAGAATTTGACACGCTTAATGTGGGCATTGCAGTCATTTCTGGCTCGTTGGAATTTTAAACGGTTTTCCTCAGTTGGGTTGGCTTTATATGACCGAAAACATAACTCTTTCACCCTAACAACCTCTCTTCAGCTCGAGTCATACCACCCGTTTACCTTCGGTTTGATACTCTTTACCCGGTGAGGGATACAGGATTTCATACCCAGGAGAATGGTGTTAGTTATCGCATCTGCCGTAGCATCCGCCAGTTAAAATTCATAAAGAAACCGTTTAGAGCTTCCCAGTTGGCTTTCTCGTAATGCCATACAGTTCTTTTAGGAATTTGTTCTTTAACTATGTGGTTGGAGTACGAGAAATTAGCTGATACGATACAGTGGTCTTATGGTGTATTTGTCGTGGTGAGATGTTAAAAACAAGTCCAGGGCGTTGGCGGCTTGACTATCAAAATCCGGAATGCGCGTTGGCTCATTTACAAGCTGAGTTAAGTTGTTTATGTCAGCAAAGATCTCGACATACCTTCCTTCGGGTGTTGACTGTCGAAGCCACGAAGAATTGTGTACATTGAAATCGCCCGTAATGACGATTTCAGTGCGAGGGTGTAGGGATACAATTCTTGAGATGGAGTCAGATAGCGCATCAAACTCGTTAAAAGTAGATTTGCTATCCAGGTTTGGGCTGGGTGCGCGTGTACTTCATGTACGATGATGGAAGCTCATGTTTTATGACGAATCCGAACGGCTGAGTGAAGATAGCTTTTCACAATTTATGTGACACTTGTGTGTCTCTTCAGAAATAAAAATTCCATATGTTCCGACTTTGCAAATCGATTTTCAACGTAAATTCTTACACGACCACGCACCCCATCCTTCATATCGATGATAATTTTAAATATATGAACGTTTTAAAAATACCATCTTGTACCTTCGATTATCTCAAATTGCCACCAATAAAACATCCTTGCGATAAATTACGCTCCTCCTAGTACCCTCCTAATGATACTCTTTCCTGTCGATGAGGCAGTGCTGGAAAGCAATCCCATTAATGTTACGACATTCAATTTTTTTTGCAAATCCTTTGCATGTGCCACAAAAAGTCGTGATAATAAAACTTTTGACACCTTCAACGTGCCGTGAAACACCATGACACGCGTCAGTTACCCATCCTGGATAGAAAAAAAAGTAATTATCTCCCAGCCAACCACCCACTTAGAAGAGCTGACACAATACCGATGAGAGCTGCCTTCTATATGCATGGCCAATAAATGCTTAGCGTCGGTCGTGTCTTTGGTTAAAAGTTCCGTGTACGCAGTTTTGCACGTGGCAGGGAAAATCTACTAAGCTTCGTTCTTCCTTACCAGAGAAGAGCGGACCGAGTGTGCTATTCCTTTTTTTTCCCTCAATTAGGATTTTTATTTGCGCTCCCTTTCCGTCGAATAATAATCGCTCGTCAGTCGACGTCTTGTCCTGGAATATAGGATGCGCAATGTGGTGGGGAGTCTAATTTATGGGGAACCAAAGTACGCGAGCCTTCATTTACATTGAGTTGGTGTGGGTATATCCATCTTCATCCTTCGTGTGTCCTTTCAAGTAAATGGAAAATTTTCAGTCGAAATCTCATTTTCATCTCTGCGCAAGGGATCGATCCAGCATCCCTACCTCCACCTATATCTACACCGAAAACGACCGACCGGCAGCATTCAATGAAGCAATGAACATTGCCCACTTGTGTGCATGAAGTTCGAGGTCGAGGTACGCCAGCGTCTGCAACGGTGTTGGTGTGCAGAAATAAAAGCAATAACGGTATACCTGTGAATGATATGAAATGGAACTTTTTTTTTTTTTTGGGAGTAAAAGCTTTCACTGACTATATCCAACCCAACCCAACCAACCCCAATACCCGCACTCATCAAATAAGAAGGGGTGGTGGTGGTGCGCTGGCTTTTGCATTGTTTGTGTGTGTTGGCCCTTTTCATACTGCGTAGTCATTGTCTTCATCGCAAGCTAACGGTGTATACTGATGTATACATTTGTATATAGGATTATGTGCTTTTTCAATATATAGATGGGTGTAGTTATAGCTAGCTAAAAGGTGGGTGGATATATGGTGTGGTTTTGACGGCGCACACAGCACTTGGTAGTTGTATATCGGGACGATGATGATGATGGTAGTAGTGGTAGTAGTAGTACGTGTGCGAGGCTATGACATTTTACGGGGTGAATGTAACCTTGACCGGGTTCGACCTTGAATACAAATTATATTTTGCTCTCCTTTTGCCGTATTGACACTCAATATGGGAGGGCATATGTACATGTGAATGTGTGTATATGCCTTTTGTTTGTGCGGCATTGTTTGTGTGAGTCTGTGTGTCAGCGTATGATTTGGAATGCCTTTGATACCATTTCCAGATGTGTGCTCTATGTATAGGACTGGCGTACACCGAACTAAGTAAGTGCGCAGCACATTTCAGATGTTTGGGCGATTTCACCAGGATTTCGATAACTTTTGCTACTCGATGGGGTAATTTGTTAAGTTTTGGGCTGACATCAGTTCTTGGAGAAGATGATATTTATCAAACGGGATCATAGACAATATCACGCGAAATATAGTTCGAGATGTCAGTGTCAACAGGAGCGCACTTAAGTAGGCCCAATTTAATTTTTTTTTGGTTTCACTACCATGGGTGTGTTGTAATGTGGCTAAAAATTAATGCACCCCCCTCGTTTATTTAGTCAACGTGGTTTGGAGGTGATTTGGCGTCATAGTAGCACTTGGAAGATTCTGCAATATTCGAGGTTTCCGCCACTAGAGTGATGCGCCAAGAATACCTTTCATTCGATAATGGGTCAACAAATTTGGAGAGACCGGGATAACACTGGAAAAGCCAAAATCAGTGCGGCCAATATCATCAAAAATGGTGAAAAACTTGAGGAGTGTTAATCATTCTGTTCGTGACGATCCGAACGTTTTAATCCTTAAGCGCGCAAGTGCTTTAAATATGCATAGATCGTCATTACATCGTAAAACCAAAAGCTGCACCACTATAAAAGTCAGTTGTGCCAGAATTTAAGGTCCAGGATGTCAAAAGACTTGCTTTGTTAACCAAGCAATTGAGTCTTTTTAACGTTAACCAACATTTTATTTTCGGATGAAGCTCATATTCATCATAATGGACACGTTAATAAGCAGAACTACAGCTACTGGAGTGCTACAAATCCGGAACGCAAGCATCAAAAATTTGTCCATTTACCTAATTTGACCATAAGAGCTGCGATATCGGCGCGAAGAACTATCGGCCCCTACTTTTTCAAATATGATAGGTGAAGTGCAAATACAGTAAATTCAGAGCGTTATGTAGAGATGATAGACGATTTCTTGATGACTGATTTGCAAAATTTACCTGGCCATAACCAAAGAACAAAGTTCCAGCAGGAGAGAGTAATGCCACACACGTTGAATACGTCTCTGCCACAAAATTTCCTTGAAAAATTGATCTCCAGGAGAGCTGACGTAAATTCCCCTCCACTCAGTCCTGACCTAACCCATGTGGTCTTTTTTCTGTGTTATTGGTAATTCCCTTGACGTCTCATTCCGTCAAAGATCTGTCAGGTGCACCAGAAATTAAGGTGAGCATATAGGTTCCAAGGCTTGATGAACTGGACTGGAAATTTGGTTTCAATAAGACAGAGCTACGGCTCAAACTTCAAGGGCATCAATTACTTTTTTGAGGGCACAGTCAGGAGTTCGTCATCTAAATAAGGGCTATTCGGAGTGTTCTGACCGCTCTCCCAATTGGCCCCTTCCGATTTTGTTTGGTCAACAGAATATATCGCCCTGTTAGAATACGAGGAGGCGTTATGCGGAGAAATATTTGACTTAGCGGTGGTTAGGTTTAGTGAGTGATAATGAGAAAACCACCTGCTGCTGCAAGTAACAAGGTGCACGATCATAATCGCGATCGTCTGGGCGACATCGTTTCGAGGATACGTTGCAACTTGATCAACCTATCGTTGTTAAAATACCGCGATCAAGTTAACCACACTTGAAACGCCTAAAAAATGGTTTCAGTACCTTAGCACTTCCCCTCTTCACATGACAAAGTCGCGTAAGCTTTTATGTAAAAAAAACGGGGACCCTACCGCTTTGAGGTTGGTGGGGTTGGTGTTTTTCTATGCACATTGTAAATTTTGTATGACTGTCGATTGTGTTTCTGGTTAACCTTAGACAGAATTGTAATACTGACTAAACTTACTTACTTACTGAAATTGCGCTACAGTCCTCAACCAGATAGCCTCTCCAATTAGCCCGGTCTTTAGCTAACTGCCTGTAGTAGCGCACTTCAAATTAGTAAATGTCGGTTTCTACTTGTGCGCGCCACTTAATGCGAGGTCTTCCTCAACTTCTTCATCCGCTTTTGATACTGTCAATGCTTCAGCGCAGTAGACCAGTATAGTATAGTTCGAGTGAGGGCTTTACTATTAAATTGCCTTCTAAGTCCGAGGAACAGCGGCTGACAAGAGTGACTCTTCGTTTAATTTCTGACGAGATGTCATTGGCATAGTTATTGGCGGAGCCAAGTTAGTTCTATCTGTCAGTGATGCCGTTCTTTCCAATTCTTCGATCTTGTATGTCCTTTCGTGTGGGCATCATAAACTTGGTCTTACCCTCATTTGCTACTGATCCCATTTTTTCAACTTCCTCCTCTATACTAACAAACGTGGCTATGACATCACGTTGAGTCCTACCAATGATGTCAATATCGTCAGCGTATGCTAGTAGTTGCACAGACTTTTGGAAAATTGTGCCTCTGGTGTTGGCTTTGGAGTTTTGCACAATCCTCTCAAGAATCAGATTAAAGAAGTCACATGACAGCGCATCGCCTTTCCTAAATCCTTTTTTGGTATCGAATGTGTCGGTGAGGTCGTTTCCGACCCTGATGGAGTAGCGAGAATTCTCTATCGTCATCCTACACAAACGGACGAGTTTGGGCGGTATACCAAAAGGAGACATGTCTATGTATAGTTCGTCTCTATAAATGCTGTCATATGCGGCTTTGAAATCGATGAATAGGTGGTGGGTATCGATTTGGACTTCTTGAGTTTTTTCCAGGATCTGCCGAAGTGTGAAAATTTGATCGGTTGTGGACTTTCCTGGCCTAAAACCACACTGATAAGGGCCAATCAGGTTGTTGGTAAACGGTTTCAGGCGTTCACATATTACGGCAGATTGGATCTTGTAGGCGATTGAGGAGACTTATGCCTCTGTAGTTGGCGCAGTTCAGAGGGTCTCCTTTTTTGTGGATCGGGCAAACGATGCTGAGGTTCCATTCTTCAGGCATATTTTCATCCGACCAGATTTGGGTTATGAGTTGGTGGATGTTACTTACCAAGTCATCTCCGCCGGCCTTATAAAGCTCATTTCCGGCAGCCTTATTAAGCTTGAGTTTAGATATTGCTATCCTCACTTCACTCAGGTCGGGTGGTTGGCAGTTTTCGCTGTCGTTGCCAATATTGAATGGTTCGTTCTGCCTGACAGCGGAATGTTGTTCGTCATCGCCGTTTAACAGTCTGCAGAAGACAGAAGACCACAACTGACTGCCCATTTGGAAAGTTTGTGTTGTGTGTTTTATAGAAGTTCCTTGTGCTTCACGAATACTGCGATAGCAACGTCATCCGCGTGGTCAATCACGTGGCATTCATCTGCTTCCAGGATGAGTAAAAGCTCGTTTACTACCAAGTTCCAGAGAAGAGGGAATAGGACTCCACCTTGTGGGATCTCTCTTCTGACATGTCTTCTGGCCGAAGCACCACCCAGCTTTGTGTTGATAATCCGGCTATTTAATAGCAAATTAATCAGCATTCCATTCCATATATAGCAAATTAATCAACATGTCAAGTGTCTTAATGATCGCTCCCGAATTCAAGTTGTTAAAAGCATCTTCAATGTCTAGGAATGCAACCATAGTATACACCTTGCACAATGATTTTTCGATAATTAAATACTAACTTGTGTGGCTGTTTCCACAGATTTGCAGGGTTGCACCTTCTGCCTTTAAGCAGTATCCGTTTTTATTTCGAATCACAAATACTTCTAGGGAAATGTGTTTAAAATTGTCCCGCGAAGGCTTACCAAATGGTATTCGCAGCATTAAAGACAGATGTAGGTGACGCATAAGCAACCATGTACCGTCAAAGCTTAGCCAATAGTATTTCCAGCTTTTTTTATAATTTGTAAACGTGCTGTTTTTTTTAATCTTAATAAAAACATGTATTTTATCAGGTATGTAGTGTCAATACTTAGATTTCGATAAAACTTAAGGAACATACCTATTTCATGGTTATGTTGATAAAACTTCAAGACTATACTTCGATCATGATATCATTCCTTCACATTTGTCTTATTTTTTAAGGCAACACATGTTTACAATCTTGGTTCAGCACATATTTAGGGCATTGCGTACTTAGGGTGACCTTAATACTCAATTATCACAATCTGAAGGCCGTTCATTTATCAAAGTACAGTACATGTACATAAATGGTTTCTTGAAAAAAATGTCATTTAAAAATTTAATACAAATTCGCAGATAACAAGATACCATAAGCTTCTATTTTTGTCCACTGGAATGTTAATTATTAGTCACATTCCATGATTGCAAGAATTGTTTTCCATGAGTAACTGATGAAGGCGTTCAGTCTAAAGGCTCCGAAAATGCACTCATACGAGAATGCTAATTATGAAATTAGATTTGCTTGGGGTCTGTATCTTTTTTTTTGAAGCCATGTCTTAATTAGATTAGATAGATATCATAAATCAGCGTGGTGATGACAAGTCTGAAGACCAAAAATTGTATAGCCGGTATGAAAGTGGGTGTAAGGGTGTCATGTCATGGACTGTTCTTATGGAAATTCACACAGTGCCTTGAATGGAGTTGTCTTCATTTGAAACCCAAAACTGCTCAGAAAGTTATTCTATTGAACTTATAGACTTGCAATTGCACCCTAATACTTGGGGAGAGCATTACAACTATGTGATCTGTTTGCATCCTTTTTGTTTAGTTTGCAGCTACCTGACGTGAAATTGTTTTTTAAGAGTTTGTTAAGGATATCTCCATCCAACTATGGTACCCCAGTCTATATTGATATTTAGGATTCCAAAAACGCAGGAGGGTTAGGTAATGTTTCTGACTTTTCTCTTTCGGAAGCGGAAGTGTATGAAATTCAATGTCATTGGCCTTGTCGCCATTGCACATCCGCATTTGAGGTTTGACAATGATAAAACAGATATCCAAACCATTAGCCCAAAACTGAAGAAGTATGTCTTTAGATTTAGGCATTGGACGAAAAACATCATTTATAACGTTTTTTATAGCACGGATCTTAAAATATATTCAAATGTACAATACTAATGGCTAATGTTGCATCTGGTTGAGTGTTGTAGAACGAGGGTAGACTCTGATTGGCTTTAACTTGGCAATGCCCAGCGCTCGCAACTCTGACTACACATCAAATGTGCTTATTTTAAACTCCAAGTGGTAACCATCGGGTACTGGTCTCATCCAACCGAATTTGACTTGCTAAACGATAAGTGCGAGTGTTGATAACAAGACGTAAAACAGCAACACTATAATCACCCTGGTCAGAATGGCGCGGAATGAATACCCGGTCTGTCGTCCCGGGTGAACCTAGATAAGCTGCTTCGACATATTCGGACAACAGGGTATCTAGGAATTTCAAGGGTAAGTCAGGCCCCTTGAACAGAGATAGTGGCAGCGCTCAATCCCGTAGTGGATACTGATGGCCCCATCTCCTAGGGGTATCTAATAAATTGGAACTGGCCCTCCAGGTTGGGGGTTGTGCTTTGGGTTAAATACCCACCCATGGAAAAAAACATTGTTACGAAGCAACTAATAGCCTCGGAAAGGACTGATATTACTGTTGACGACCTTGTTCAACGAAGGACAACGACGTTCGTATCTGCATCTGGAATGTGAGAACATTAAACAGGAGAGGTGCAGGCGAACAACTAGCGGAAGCCCTAAACTGCTACAAAGCAGACATTACTGCCATCCAGGAAATACGATGGGATGGGCCGGGCAAAAAGAGGATGAAAAACTGTGACATCTACTATGGACTGCGTTATAGTGAGCAGAAACAGCGACTATTCGGATGCGGATTTGTTATAAGTGCCAGACTTAGGCAAGAAGTCTTATGCTTCAAAGACATTAGCGAACGCATTGTAACAATCCGCATCAAGGCCAAATTCGCCAACATAAGCCTTATATGCGCTCATGCTCCGACGGAGGAAAAAGATGATACAACTAAGGATTGCTGCTACGAGCTTCTCGACAAAACCTATGAGCGACTACCAAAGTACGATGTTAAAATCGTGCTGGGAGTTTTTAACGCAAAGGTAGGAAGAGAAGATTTCTTTCGCAGTATTGTTGGAAAATAAAGCCTTAACGACAACACGTCTGGTAACGGCCTTAGGCTAATTGAACAGAATCCTGTTGAGATGAACAAGGAAATATCGTAGTTGAGTCACAGTCGATGCTGAGGATATGGAAGAACCACTTCTGCAGACTGTTAAACGGCGATGACGAATAACATTCCGCTGTCAGGCAGAACGAACCCTTTAATATTGGCAGCGGCAGTGAAAACTGCCAACCACCCGACCTAAGTGAAGTGAGGATAGCAATATCTAAACTCAAGCTTAATAAGGCCGCCGTAAAAGACGGCCTTCCCGCTGAGCTTTATAAAGCTGGCGGAGATGACTTGGTTAGTAACATCCACCAACTTATAAGCCAAATCTGGTCGGATGAAAGCATGCCTGAAGAATGGAACCTCAGCATCGGTTGCCCGATCCACAAAAAAGGAGACCCTCTGAACTGCGCCAACTACAGAGGCATAAGTCTGCTCAACATCGCCTACAAGATCCTATCTGCCGAAATATGTGAACGCCTGAAACCGGTTACCAACAACCAGCCGCATACGACAGCATTTATAGAGACGAATCTGCCGACGAATCTACCTCAAAGTTATATTTGTCAATGGTGGCGTTTTGTCCAATTTGTAGATGTTGTGCGTCCTTTCGTGTTGACAGTATAAACTTCGTCCTACCCTCATTTTACAGTTAAACCCATTTCTGCCGCTTCCTTCTCTATACTAGCAAACGTGGCTATGACCTTATCGTCGGCGTAAGCTAGTAGTCAAAATAAGAAGTCACATGACAGTGCACCGCCTTGCCTTAATCCTTCTTTGGTTACGAATATGTGTCGGTGAGCTTGCTTTCGACTTTGATGAAGCAGCGAAAATTCTCCATGACAGGCGGACGAGTATCGGCGGGATACCAAAACTAGACATGGCTCTGTATAGTTCGTCTCTATAAATGGTGTCGTAGGCTGGTTTCAAATTGATGAATAGGTGATGGGTATCCAGGATCTGCGGAAATGTGAAGGTTTGATCAGTTGTGAACTTTTCTGGCCAAAAACCATACTGATAAAGATCGATCAGGTTGTTGGTAAGCGGTTTCAGCGGTTTCACATATTACGGCAGATTCCTATTCATATTGTAGGCGATGTTGAGAAGAGTTATGCCTTTGTAGTTGGCGAAGTTTAGAGCGTCTCCCTTTTTGCGGATCGGGCAAACGATGCTGAAGTAACATTCTTCAGGCATACTTTCATTGTGGTTACGGCGTTCATCGAGATTTTAAGGGATACGCGTTCTGCGAAGGACTTGGCGGTCTCTTGCTTTTGCAGTGTTTCTTATTTGTTGTGGCGCGATAGGGCTTCCGAGTCGATTTTAGCCCTTCGGAGCCCTACTAGGTCACTGCACCTCAGTTTAGCCCTCAAGAAGTTGCTTATCATCGATCTGTAGCGTTTACTGATGTCGCTCATCAGTCGCATAGGGCGCGATAGGGCGTCCGAGTCGATTTTAGCCCTTCGGAGCCCTACTAGGTCACTGCACCTCAGTTTAGCCCTCAAGAAGTTGCTTATCATCGATCTGTAGCGTTTACTGATGTCGCTCATCAGTCGCAATGTCAGTTCGGTTCGGATGAAAATCCGCTTCAAAACAATGACTTTCTCGCGATACTTTTGATGCTGGTGAACAATTTTGTTTTTCCCACATTCGTTAGGCCAAAAACGGGTCTTTTCGTTTGCTCCAGATCGTTAGCTTAAATTCCCTGCATCAGCTGGGCTTTTTTACGGGTGTGAACCAAGTCTTGATCGACTATTTGCCACTTTGAAGTCCAAGGTCTTCTGAACTACGAGAAATTGTCTAGCTTTAGCTTTTCCTTATTCATAGAAGCGATGTATTCAGTAAATTCTGCGTTGGACATACGTGTGTTGGCTGTTTATTATTTACCGATTTCCTCGAAACGTCAACTAATAGCCACGGGAGGATGGTATTGACGAGGATAATGATCTCCTACTATAGCTTAGATTTTGAACGTGGCATTGATTTACAAAATAAAATTTAACGCTTTGTCCACGTCGTTCAACGTTACAACTTTTCCTATTATGTTAACAAGATGGACGGACCTACCCAACTTTTCCAGCTGGGTTTATAAATGTCATTACTATTGAAAAGACTGGTCTACCATATCAAGGGACGTTTTCCAATCGATCGTATATCTGTTAAGGAAGCTAACTTCAAGCTGTGTTAGGTTCGCAAGACCCAGTTGGGTACCAAGGGATTCCCATTCCTGGTTACAAACGGCGGCAGAACAAATCGCTACCCTGACCCATTGGTCAATGCCACCGACACTGTTGAAGTAGTCATCTTGACCGGCAAATTTACCGATTACATCAAAATCGTTTTGGTGACTTGTTTAAGATCACAGGAGGTAGAACTTCGGGACGTGTTGGTACCGTTCTAAACCGTGAAAGACACCCAGGCTCCTTCGACATTGTCCAAGTCATGAATACACAGGGTCATGTGTTCGCGAGCAGATTGGCAAATGTATTCATCATCGGCAAGGGTAACAAGCCTTACCTTTCGCTGCCAAAGGGTAAGGGTGGAAAGTTGAGCATTTCCGAGGAGCTCGACAAGAGGTTTTCCGCTAAAACTGCTCATAAAGTTTTTTTTTTAACAAAGGATAAAATATTCGTATATAGCATATGGTGGATAAAACAACTCACCGGAATACATATTTCTTCCAAAAGTTACAATCTTACTTAAGTTAAGACCTCAGTTAGCAAATATCTACAAGAATCTCATCTCTGAATCGGTGTTTAAGGTTCGCCTTACCTGAGAAATATCTTCATAACATCTACCCCCTTCAATTGGGGTAGTTTTGTATGTAAGGCTAGAATATGAGATTCCCATACGTACAATACTGAACCATAAAACCAAAACCACAATGAAAGAAATCCTTTAAGTTCTACAAGTGTCCCTTCCCTGTCTTCTATGAAAATTGAAATGTGCTCCACCGCACGAAACAGATCCGCACTCCCCCTACGAACTAACACATCAATCCCCATGGCAGTTGTTTCGGATTTTCCTCCTTTTTTTGCTGCCTTTTCGTCGCTCCTCTTGATTTCTACCATTGACCTCGAATTTTATGCCTCATGTAGCCATGAAGATCCTTTGAAAGCATACGGTCGGTCGGTGGTGGTTCTCCACACTTACTTCTTCGTTTGTGTGCTTTATTTAAGGCTCTCGTTGAGTGAGTATCTGATATAACGTAGCACGCCCAACTCCTACTCTATTCTCTCAAACTTTGGCCATCGGGATAGATTGTTGCATTTACGCCAGTTGAAGACCGTTTTTCGTTCGTTTTTTTCACGCATTATGCACGTCCGCAAGTTTATAGGTTTAGGGCTTAGAGAAATTGCGTGTGCGTAAAATTAATTTTAAGGCTTCCACGCGAGTATCAAGAAGCAAAATTCTCCGACACAGAAACGCACACACTCACACCAACCAACACACAGGCCAAGAGCAAAAGGACATAAACGGGAACGCAAAACGAAACAACTTTATTGAATCATCTCCACGTGTAACGCATTTCTGGAGCGGGTGTGTGGATGTTTATTGGCCCCATCCATATGATTAGGACAAGCGACACGAGGATGTGATGCTAATGCTGCTCGTTGGCTTGCATGCTTGCTCGTTGACGGCACTGATATGCCGATGATTGTTATTTCCCTTGTGCGCAGCTACCCATTTATCCACCGTATCTGGATGTTTGGTATGATTTTTGAGGATGCTCCATGGTGTATGGCACGTAGTCGAGTAGGTCAGTCCAAGGGTAAAAATTAGCTCTGCGTAGATTATTTGAAGGGGATGGGGCTTATAAATGGCGTGCGTTGGCGGAAAGACATGAACCAAAAACTGGCACATTATCCCAGGGGTGAGGGCTCGAAAACAAAATATCCACAGGGATGTTGTGGGCTGGAGTAGCTTTTATGATATTTTAAATCCCGGATGTGGAAACGATGTTTACACGTGCCGAGTACTCATGAAGGCATTGAACCTGAATGCTGCTTTTATCTTGGTATAAAGTTTTTTATTTCTTAGCTGTCAGAACACATAAACAGGACAAAAAGACCCTGAAAATACAATGTCCGGTGGAGTGAGGCGCTTCGGAATGACCGATGTTTATGAAGCTTAAGGGAAAGAGCACGTTTTCCGGGTTGTATTTACTTTGTCTTCCCTTGTGTATGGGGATTATAAATTAAATTATATAAGGAATATATAGGTCAACATAATTAGAAACCTGCGACCAGAGGTGGTCTCTTTTTGATTGCTGTAGAGTACGAAAGGGATGCCGACTTCTTTTGTGCGTAGAGTACTAGAAAGGACTTGATGATACCACAAGTTGTTCAAGTATTCATTCAATAAGACCTTCTTAGGGGATGAGTGCTTTTTTTTACTTCCCCTAGGCAGATTCTAAATTTTAAATTGAATTCCACTTTCTTTTAAGTGGTTTTTGTTTACGGCCAGCTTCCAAATTTAACATTTAGGTTCAACTGAAATTGTGGATTTTTTTCTCATTATTATGTTATACAAGGTGGCGCAAAAGTAATCCTCCTATCAGAAAATACATCGGAAGGTTATTTCTGCGCCACCTTGTATTTGCAATTGTAGCATCAACTTGTTGAGATACTATTTCAAAGTAGTTGCATTATTCGCAAAGTATTTAAATTCGTCTACATTCTCAATTAGGAAGCATATGGGTTCGAATAAAACAGAAAGAGGGAGCGTATAGCCCAGACGAACAATGGCAAGTGAACAGTTTAAATCGATGACACTCAGGTGCGTGAAAGTAAGCATTTGTTTCCAAATTATAAGAAGAATATAAGCTAAGAAAAACTGGAACTAAGGCCTAATTTATGTTCAGCAAAGCAGATTCTCAATAATTCAAAATCCTAACTAACCTCAGAAATTAGGTCTAAACGACTGTATGAGCCATAGGTGAAACGAATGTCATCAGTAAAAGTGAATATAAAACTTAAACAGAGTTGGACTTAAAACAGAGCCTCGTGGAATACTTAAATTTTCTTTAAAAACCTTATTTTACTCCTTGTATCATCTATCTTCACTTTTTGTGACCTATTTTCAAGATATGACCTAAACCAGTGGAAAATAAAACCATGAAAACCAACTTTTTTTTCAATTTCCTTAGCAAGATATTGGAGTTGACCATATCAAATGCTTTGGTAATTTCAGTAAATAAGCCAACTGTGTAGTTTTTCCAGCAAGTTAAGACATTTTTTGGGAAAAAAACTGTAAGAGAGCATCTTCTGTCGATTTGCCTTAAAAAAATTGACAGGAATGAAAAACCTGAAAAATTTCATAAGTATTTCGAAAATTTTGCTAAATACTGAAAAGATTTAGATAGGCCTATAGTTACTTACTTTTGAATTCATTTCATTTATCTCGCTATCTAAATCACAGCTCGCCTACTTCAAGGGCAGATCCACTGAAACAGCTCTCCACGTGGTAGTGCGGACAATCGAAAAATCCTTACACTATAAGGAATACACTCTGGCATCCTTCTTAGATATAGAGGGAGCTTTCAACAACTTCCTCACGGGAGATATTCTCGAATCTCTGATCGAGCTAGGTATAGAGGAATCTACTAGCCAATGTATAGTCTCTATGATTGGAATAAGAATTATCCAGGTAACACTTGTCAACAGTCACTTAACCGAATTTGCCCATAGAGGAACACCACAGGGCGGCGTCATCTCTCCCCTACTCTGGCTTATGGTTATGAACAAAATTCTAGTAAAATAAGACGAGGAACGGGTCAAATTTGTCGCGTATGCGGATGACGTGGTGATATTAGTGTCGGGAAAATTCCCCTCCGTGATAAGTGAAATCATGGGGGCTGCTCTAGACAAGGTTAGCACCTGGGTGCACGTTGTGGTCTCGGTGTAAACCCGAGCACAACGGAAATGGTGCTATTCACCACCAAAACCAAAATACCCGACTTCACCCTCCCCCGTCTAAATGGCAAACCAATCACACTATCTTCCAACGCTAGGTATGCTTGACGCAAAACTTAACTGAAAGCACAACACCGAACATAGAGTAAGAAAGGCGTGTGTTGCCTTCCCTGCTTGCAGCTAAACCTTTGGAAAGAAGTGGAGACTTCAACCAAAGATAAAGATAAGATAAAATGGATGTACACAGCAGTGGTACGTCCAATTCTGACATACGGCTCACTTGAGCAAAGGCTACAACCTCACAAAACTAAAAAGGCTGCAAAGACCAGCCAGTGTAGGCACCACTATGCCCTTACTATGCTATTGCATCTCTTGCCTCTCGACCCATACAGTAAAGATACCACTTTATGTAATATCCTGGACTCGTTTCCAACAGACTACATCATACCTACACTCAGCTTTAAGAGAGGCTTCCACTTAGGCTTTCCTACCAGAGCTCAGTGGAAGAGGAACGAAGTAGAAAGAAATTTCGACACGATCGTCTACACCGACGGGTCCGGAGTCTACTCTGAATCACTGAAAATATCAGTATCATACTGCCTACCGGATTTTGCCAGCGTATTCCGGGCGGAACTACTGGCTATCCGAGAGGATTGCATGCAAAATTGCTATCCTCAAAGAAAGTCAAGCCATCAAGATCATCAACTCGGCTACCATATCCTCTAAACTGGTACAGGAATGCCGGAACGAAGTTCTCTGGGTTCCACTGCATAGTGACATTGAAGGAAACGAGTGTGCAGATGAGCTGGCCAGGCAAGGATAAGCTTTTTACGGCTCACTTCCGGTAAGGGTCCGTATCCCGCTAGGTGCGGTTAAGGGACAAATCCACTCATACTTCCAGAAGAAGTAACGAACCTGCGCAAAATCACTTGATCCATTCCTATACCGATGGCTCAAAATCAAATCACGGAGTGAGTGCTGGTGTCTTCTCCGACAGGCTAAATCTCAGCCTATCTTTCCGTCTTCCTGTTTCAGGCGGAACTCATGGCGATCAAAGAATCCTTATCCTGGCTGAAAGAGAATGTAATATCTACCAAGGATATTAGCATCTTCTCAGACAGCCAAACGGAATCGGTCTCAACTAATTCAAAGAACACCCTAGATTGCCGTTCATCCCTGCACCAGATGTCAAAGCATTTTAACATTCACCTTTGCTAGGTGCTGGGCATAGTGGCATTCCAGGGAACTATTAGGCTGATGACCTCGCCAGACATGGAACTACATTACCAGTTGTACCCGACACGGGTGCACTAGGTATTCCTATCGCTAGATACAAAAGCTTACTAGTGCAACATGCTAACAGCAAATCGAATCTCAGGTGGAGTCTTGTCACGACGTGTCAAATTAACAAGCAAATTTGACAAAAACTCGATTTGAGAAAATCCAAGGGACTGATTTCGATTGATAGATCGTACATTAGCGCAACTGTAGATGCCATCACTGGACACTATTTAATAGGCAGACATACAGCAAGGTTAGTCCTTCACTCAAATGACTTCTGTAGGAGCTGCATGGATGAAGACTAAGAAAAAACAATACTTCATCAATACCCGGCCCTATCAAACGAAAGGAAGCTCTATCTTATAGCTTACTAAAGGATGTTTATTTTTTTAGAGGTATAGAACTTCGAATTGAAATAGAACACAAGAAAATCGTTTTAATGTCCATCAATTTGGAAATATGATTTCGGGCATGTGGCCGCCACGGCTGGTTCGAATAAAGCCAATTCTAGAGGTCCAATTTGCAACCACTTTTTCGAGCATTTCGGGCCGTATGTCGGCAATAACTCCACGAATGTTGGCTTCCAAGTCCCCTAACGTTTCTGGTTTGTTGGCGTAGACGAGCGACTTCACATATCCCCAAAGAAAATAATCCAATGGTGTCAAATCACACGATCTTGGTTGGCAATTGACAAGTCCATTCCGCGAAATGATGCGCTCATCGAATGTTTCCCTCAATAAATCGATTGTGACGTGCACTGTGTGGCATGTAGCGCCGTCTTGTTGGAACCACATCTGATTCACATTCATGCCATCCAATTCGGGAACAAAATAGTCGGTTATGATGGCTCTATACAGGTCTATATTAACGGTAACTGACTCTCCAGCATCATTTCGGAAGAAGTACGGCCCAATGACTCCACCAACCCATAGAGTACCCCAAACAGTCAGTTTTTGTGGATGTAATGGCGTGTTAAGGGTCTCATGTGGATTATCTTCACTCCAAATGCGGCAATTTTGCTTGAGAACGTATACATTCAACCAAAAATGAGCCTCATCACTGAACAAAAATTTGCGATGAAAATCAGTATCGAGATCAATCTCATTTTCGGCCCATACACCATAATCACGACGCATTGCATGGTCTCGCGGCTTAATTTCTTGCACAAGCTGGATCTTGTAAGGTCGTAAGCCAAGATCTTTGCCCAAAATTTGTGCACGGTGGCGAATCGATTCATTCGGGTCCTCTTCAACACTTTGCTCTACAGTGGCAATTGCTTCTTCAGTGCGCACTGTTTGACTTCTCTGCGGATGCGTATTATCACATAGAGTAAACGTAGTGCAAAAACGATCCATGGTTAACCGAATTAATAGCTCTGATGGACAATCATGTCTACCATTAAATGGACGGAGCTTGCGGTAAACTTAACCTATGTATCGGCTTCAGCCTAGTCTAGCCACCAGTATCGGTCTCTATTTAACCTGTTAGTGTTACTTTTATCGCGTTCAGGTATGCTAATGCAGTATCTCATTTGATCAGTATTCCCGTCCCCCGACTCAAAAGGCTCATAAAGGATCCTTTTACCTGTTGCTCTCTTTGCGGCATGGTATATTATTGGAACGTTCGTTGAATCCGATAGGTAGCCATATGCATCCAGAAACAGAAATGTTTCTGGCGGAATTTATCCACTTTCCAAGGCATTTCGCAAATACCCAAGATTCGGATAGAATAATCCAGAGATTAATTCGTTTTCGCTAACACTTGCCGAACGAACAAAGCGATTCCTTACAAGATCTAGAATGACATTGTCAATTCTGGACACACCGGAAGCATCCAGAAGTCTTTTGTTTGAAACGTATTGCCTATAATCGGAATGTGCACTCCTATACATCTGTGTTCAGGCTCTGAGACATTTGCGCTCGAACACTCGAAGCTTTTCCATATACGATGGGTTAATGTTCAACCACACTGGACTCGCATAAGTCAGAATTGGACGAACGAATGCTTGGAAACAAATGATCTTCACATCGGATCTAAGATAGTTGGAATAAAACAGGCTTTTTAGCGACATGAATGCCGCTCTTGCCTTGTCTAATTGAATATTTATATGCTCATTGTAATACAGAAACTTGTCCAAATGAACACCTAAATATTTTCCCACGGTCCCCGACTCGATCCGAAGACCATTAAAACTCGTTATTTTGAGATTTCTCGAGTTGCGTCTTAAATCTGAATAACCGCGTCTTATTGGGGTGCGGAACAGTATGGTTTCACATTTCGTTTAGTTTATTTTAAGCTTCCATTCGGAGCAGAGAGCTTGGAACCTATCAAACTTGCTTTGAAGTTGGATTTGAATGTCCTCAATTTTTGAGCCGCTTGCATACCAGTAGCGTCGTCGGCAAATGCTAATGAATTATCGAGTTCCCTAAGTATATCAGAAATGTAGATATAGAAGAGTTGTGGAGCAGTTACTGTGCCTTGCAGTAGACCATTATGGACATTAAAAACTTCAGCTGTCGAGTATTCTCTATCTGTTACGACAAATTTCTTTTCGCATAGCATGGATGCTATCATCTTTGTAAGATGAGATGGAAATTCATATCGGATAAGTTTGTAAATTAACCCGTCAATCCAAACCGTGTCAAATGCTTTTTCGATATCCAATAGGCAAGCAGCTATACATCTTTTGGCGTTGAGATTCCAATTAACATCCGAGATCAGTTTTGTAATAGCATGCACTGCCGAGTGATTTCTTTTGAACCCAAATTGATTCCGCGGTATAATCTCCTTTTCATTACAAACGAACTAAATAGGCTTACTAATAACTACCTCAAAAATCTTCCCGATATTGGGCAGGAGACTTATAGGCATATAGTTAGAAGGATCCTTCTTTTTCTTAATTATTGGAAACACCTTTGATATTTTCCAGAAACTAGGGAAGTAGTAGTTATTTAGTAAATTGTTAAATATTGCCGTATGATATCAATTGGTATATGCCTAAGCACGATGTTTGGGATGTTATCCAAACCACTTGACCTTTTAGTATTTAATTTCCTAAATATGTCAGTCAAGTCGAGGGTCGAGGGTCGTGAAGTAATTGTCTGTTCATCGGTCAGTTCGTCAGCTTTTAACCACTCAGAAAATGTCAATAAAGTAGGGATCTCGCTATTGTGAAATCTCCACAGTTCATCTCTTACTTCGACCGACCCTGCCGTGAACCGCCTCGAAATGAGAGCCAATTATTTTGAGCTTGTCTGCTCCACTATCTATAACATAGTGGTTATTGATGATGGGATAACCTGAGATATTAATCCCGAACTGGGATAAAAGCATCTGAGAAGACAGTGGTATCTTCAGTTTTGGAATTTTGACAACGTTACGTGGTTTAAACATTTTATTTATTTTTGGAAACATGTTTTTGCCGTCTGATTTTAATATGCTTTCAGCACGTTTTTCCAGTAATCGTTGACACAATTCTTAAACTGCTGGCTTAACAGAGACCTCACATTCATCAGAAGGGATTTTAATCTTTGTAGCTCCGCATTGTGCGATGGATTTAGAAATTGACGTTGTATTCGATTTCTCTGAGTGATCAAAAAGCGTTTGTGTGTCTGTAGGGTCTTTATGTCACGGTTTAGATAACATTCAATGCTATTTTTCGAATTTATTTTCGAAATTGACGACTCTATAGCTTGTAATACCACCGTGTTTATGTTCCCGATATAGGAATCACACTCCTCGTTGGAAAGAATCCTATTGCTAGGAATACTAGAAGAGGAAGGGCAATTACTATATTTTCTGGTGGGGCAACGCTGAAATCGGCACTAATCAGTCTGCCTAAAATTTTATTTATGCAGAGTTAAAAAAAAACTTAATCTAGCCTAAAATTATCTAAACCTACTTAAACAAAACTTAAATATAATCGGGATGGCAAGTATTCATTGTTATATGCCCCGATTGGTCGCCATCTTAATCTAGTCTTTGGGTGCCGGCATGCATGTAACACCGCCAATATTATGGACAAGCCCCGCCCAATCCTTGTACTTGAAGTTAATATTAATTAGAATAAGGAGTAGACTAAAAGTCTGCATAGTCCTGATGGAGCGCAGTAACACTTTTCTCATTTAGCCACCAATTAGCTTTTCAGCATCAGTTTTATCGCGATCTGATAAGCGGAGGAGCGGAGGATCTGTCGCTTTTCCCGTGCGCCCCGGTGGTTGTGGTATAATACCGGGATTGAAATACACCGATAGTTCATTTTATCTTTAAGATACGAAACTCTATAAGCAAAGGGTAACAGGAAGTACAAAAAGAAACATATGAGAGGCTACAATCCGCGGTGCGGATCGTTGAATACCCTATCCCACCCCATCCTTAAAATTAATATCCTCAAAATATAGGCCTTATGGCGATGAAATAAAGAAAATGACATTGTCACAATATATTGCTCAGACAGTTTATCAAAATCTTTTGTGGTTTGACAAAAAACAACGGTTTTCTATTGCTAATGCCTTGGGATGGGGTATACAAATGGTTTTTGTAAGAAAACGCCCCCAAAATGTGGGCGTAGGTGAAAATGATCTATGGACAAAATGTTTATATTACCATTGCGGAAGTATTTGCATCAAAATTTTTTTCGAGAGTTTTAAAATTTGGACAAAAAACGTTTTTTACTAAAAACGCCCCCAAAAAGTGGGCGCGGCAAAATACTTTTTATGGACGAAATATAGATATTAGGATTGTCTAAATATGCTCTTCAGACACTTTTTTGAAATTCCTTACGGTTTGGCTTAAAACTACGTTTTTTTAAAGAAGGCCGTGGCAGTGGGCGGATTTCAAAAATGTGTACACTTGTTCTGCTTCGTTGGCTCCATATACCAAATTTCAACACTCTAGCTCAAAATTTAAGGCCCAAAAATCGGTGACACACAGACGGACGGACGGACGGACAGACAGACAGACATGGCTTAATCGACTCAGCTAGCGATTCCGAATCGATCCATATACTTTGTATATGTATCGAAATTATTTCTCTATGTTACAAACTTAATGTCAAAACTAATATACCCCTATGGGATAGGGTATAAAAATCCAAACGCCTCGTTATTCTAATCCATTCTTGTTTTCAATGTCTTCTTTGTGATCTTGTCCTTCTCAATTACGTACACGGTTGCACCCCAACCGGAGATGGCATCCCTATCGAATGCGTTGATCATTGCCTGTGAAATCACCTCGAACATTTGGTACGTCCCCAAATCGGGTTTCCACAATGTTTCGCACATTCCGTACATCTGTTCGCCGGAAACGACAAATTCATCAGGTTCATATGGTCCTATTAGATCCATGTTGCAAATGAATGGCTCCATTGTTTTGGGATCCAACCCGGCAATCACGGGGTCAATAAAATACGGCCCAAAGCGGTGTTCGTAGAGAAAACTCGATAGCATTGCTCCAAAACGTTTCGGTACCATCTCTCGGTTCTCACGGAATTCGTAAAGGTTTTTTCTGAACGCAAGGCGATCTTTTACTGTAAGAATGTCGGTTTGTAGCCCACCCAAACCGAGAAACATACGGGGGTTGATTTGAAGTACCTTCTCAAAGTACGTATCGATGTTCTGGGCTTGAACACCGAATCGGCGATCGGCTGCTATTGCAATCTTTGCCACGCATGGCCCTACACAGCCTCCATTATATGCGAGGATGGACATTTTCGTTAAGATTCGCTGGATATATTTTGTACAAAACGTTAGTTGCTAATTATTTGCAAGTTCGCGATGACGACGAAACCCAATTCCAAAAACTCCTCTGTAAGAGCACTAACAACAACACATACGCAAAATGTCATTCAAATCTGCCGAGTAGTTCAGGCTCCAGTATCATTAACAGACTCTTGATCAAAGATTCCAGCCTCCGGACCGAGGACACAAATTTTTGTTAAACCTAACTTTTTCGACTCAAACAATTCTTCAAAATCTCAACCTCACTCACAATACTCCCCTATACTTAGTGTTGGGGCCAAATAAAAAGGGTGGTTTTTGGTGGTATAAAAATCGTTTTATTAGGTGCGGTTTTCTTTTCGAAGAACTCCCTCGTTGGTGCCTTGTGCCTTTGGTCGCTTGTTCGCTTGGTGGTGGTTGAAAAAGGAATGAGAGCGAGTCATGGCCGCCAATATGCATGACGCTCAGAACAAAAAGAAGTTGTGCCCAGTTTAATGGCCGCCAACCTCACCACATAAAAAGAGCAGGTATGTTACCTCAGTTGAGGTGTACAGCGGTTCTTTTTCGCAGTTGGGCACATAACAAATTCTGGTGTGAACATTACCGGCCGCCTTGCCGCAAAGCGGCTAAATGATATTTATATAAACAAAATGTAATAATGAATAGAATAAAGAACTTAAGTCTATGAAGGTACAGTGTAACAATTTTCAATGCAGTTTTTGTTTTTTTCTTCCAAATTTAAAAAATTTAAGTAAGTTAAAATTAGGTTTCAATAATGCATAATATGATATACGTCGATTTCAATTGCATACAAAATAAGATTTAATTTTATTAATAATTTTTTTTTTTTTTGAAAATAAAGTTTAGTGAGCCAGTACCCAACACACAAATGTTTATTGAAGTCCCGATAGGATACAAAGTTTAACGATTGGGCGAGTAACATCACCATACTTTGTTTTTATTGTCGCAACTCTTACTACCCCATCTGATCCAGGACTAACGTTTATTATGCGTCCAAGACGCCATTCGGTCGATGGTAGATTTTCATTTTTAATCACGACGAGATCATTTACCTTAACATTGGATTGAGGAAACTGCCACTTATGTCGCTTATGGAGCTCCTTAAGATACTCTTCCTTCCAACGTAGGGAGAATACCTGATGTAAATACTTTAATTTTTCCCATCGATTGAGAAGAGAGGGTGAAGAGCTGGAAATTTCTGGCTCAGGGGGAGCCAATAACGGGCCACCTCGTATGAAATGACCTGGAGTGAGAGCTAGTAAGTCAGTAGGATTTTCTGACATTGGTGATAGCGGTCTTGAATTTAGGCAAGCTTCGATACGAGCCAACAAGGTAGCAAACTCTTCAAAGGTGAATTTATTAGAAAACGCTATTTTCCTGAAATGGGTTTTGAAACTTTTCACCCCAGCTTCCCATAACCCACCCATGTGGGGTGCGCCTGGTGGGATAAAGTTCCAAACCAATCCTTGTGAACCGTAATGTTCTGAAACTGCCTGACGGCCGCTACTAAGTAACAATTTAAAGTCCTTTTGAAGACTGGTATTTGCGCCAACAAAATTGGTGCCATGGTCTGAGTAGACTTCCTTTGGAAGTCCGCGTCGGCCCACGAACCTGGCGAAAGCAGCAAGAAATACTTGTGTCGACAAATCACTTGCCGCTTCAAGGTGAATAGCCTTTGTCGAGAAGCAAACAAACAAACAGCAATAACCTTTAGTGATACGACTATTACGCCCACTAAAACTTCTGATTTCAAAGGGACCGGCGAAATCAATACCGGTATACGTAAACGGTGGGGAGTAAGTGCAACGCTCCGTAGGTAGCGCTGCCATTATTTGCTGTCGCATTTGTTTCTTATGAATCGTGCAAGTTTTGCAACGATGAAGACGAGATTTGATAAGATTTTTCAGCTTTGGAATCCAATATTCTTGCCTTACCAACCGTAGCATCAGTGCGTTACCTCCATGCAGTGATAAATCGTGAATATAATCGATTAATAGTGCAGAATATGGAGATGAGTATGCAATAATGATCGGATGACGTTCATTAAATGATAATGATGAGTTCGTCAATCTTCCATTGACCCGTATAAGCTTTGATTCATCCATATACGGGTTTAATGATAGTAGTGAACTTCGCATATGTACTACCGAGCCCTTCGATAGAAGCTCATATTCTTTGGGAAAGAAAGATTGTTGAGTAAGCTGAAGAAGTCTTAGTTTCACAAAATTGATTTCATTTTGTGAAATCGAACGAGCGTTCGGCGATGAACTTGATGTGGATGGATTAAGCTTCCGAGTACGATTAAAAAACCGAAATATATAAGAAATTACCCGAAAGGCACGAGGTAGCGAAGAAAAACGCCCGAGAATGTCATCGGTGCATTGGATTACCAATGTTTGTATCGGTCGTATTTCCAAATCATCGCTCTGTGATGAGACTGGATCGCTTATTGGCCATTGAGGTTCTGGCTCTTTAAGCCATGATGGACCAGTCCACCACAGAGTGTTATGTTCAAGGTCATGGGGGACGATACCTCTGGTAGCAAGATCTGCTGGGTTATCTGCCGACCTGACATGTCTCCAAGCCAGATCTCCTATATTGTCAATAATAGCTGCGACCCGGTTGGCAACGAAAGTTTTCCACGTGCGTGGTGGTTTCTTTAACCATGCCAACACTATAGACGAATCAGTCCATAGAAATAAGTCATAGGAACTGACTGGTAGATTGGGAACATACGATTTTATAAGTTTAGAGAGAAGGACAGCCCCGCATAGTTCTAAACGCGGTAATGAAACTGATTTGACAGGGGCAACCTTCGTCTTCGCACAAATAAGATGAGAGTAGACATTATTATCGTTGTCGATCGATCGAATATACAAGGTGGCAGAATATGCTCTCTCCGATGCATCGCAGAACCCATGAAATTGTATATTACACGACGGGTGATAATGATTCCATCTTGGTATTTTAAAAAATTGGATATAAGGCAAGGTCTCAATAAAGATTTGCCATTTTTGACATAAAGATGGGGGTAAATTCTCATCCCATTCTATGCCTTCAGACCACAGTGACTGCATAAAAATTTTGGCTGTTATAACTATCGGTGCCAACCAACCTGCAGGATCGAAAAGTCGTGCTATCTGAGAGAAGACTTCCCGTTTGGTAGGAATGCTGGGGGATTGGGTGATTTCAGTTGTGAAATAAAAATAATCGCTCTTAGCATTCCAGCGAACACCGAGAGTTTTGACGGAACTGTCTTCGTCAAATTTTAAAAAATGCTCATTGAGTACGTGCTCTGGCGGTAGATGCTGAAGCAATTGTGGAGAATTTGACGTCCACTTTCGTAGAACAAATCCAGCAGAATCCAAAGCAGCAATGAGCTCCTTTTGCGAGTCCTGAGCTGTAGAAAGATCATGCGCACCAGATAAGACGTCATCTACGTAAAAGTCTGACTAAATGATTTTTGAAGCGAGGGGAAAACGATCGCGAGTGTCTTCTGCCAGCTGCAGTAGCGTTCGCAGGGCCAGATAAGGTGCGCAATTAACCCCAAAGGTGACGGTATGTAGTTCAAAATCCTCTATCCGAGAAGTGGATGAAGTGCGAAAGAGGATTCTTTGAAATGGAGTGTCATCGGGATGAACAATGATTTGACGATACATCTTTTCGATGTCGCCATTAAACACGAACTTAAAGAATCTCCATCGGATCATTAGGGTAGTCAAATCACGTTGAAGAGCAGGACCGGGATAAAGTAGGTCGTTTAAACTCTTTCCAGAACTTGAACGGCTTGATGCGTTAAATACTACTCGAACCTTAGTAGATGTACTTTCCGGTTTAATTACCGCGTGGTGTGGCAAATAAAACGAAGATATTGAACCATTTTTAAGCCTTTCTATGGAGTCGACTTTCCGCATATGGTTTAAGGATAGGTATTCCGAAATAACATTAGAATATTGGGTGTGTAAACTAGGATTTTTCGATAACATCTTTTCAGAACGCATGAATTGGTTAAGTGCTATCTGTCTTGAGAATCCTAGATGATTATCACCTGAAGTTACGGTTTTAAATGGCAACCGGACTACATATCGTCCATCTGGTTGCCTGGTAGTGGTGCTTTGGTAAAGTTCCTCGCAGTATTGATCACTGGCAGATAAAATTGACATTGAGGTTGGAACCTCTTCTAACTCCCAAAATTGTTTTAATTGATGATCAAGACTGATTTCACTTGTAGCGGAAGCAAATGTGGTGAATGTCTTAATTTGTGTTGGTAAGGGTCCAGAAAGAATCCATCCAAATACGGTGCTTTGAGCTATCAATGAGTCCGATACGTGAATAAGTCCCTGACGCATAATAAGTGGGTAGAGATCCGCACCTATTAAGAGGTCCACTCTAGAAGACTTATAGAAATTGGGGTCTGCTAATCGAAGACCCTTTAAAGGACTCGTATCAGAAAGTTCGAAGGATGAACTGGGCAAGTTATCAGTTAAGTTCTTGAGAACGATAGCTTGTACATGTAATGGTTCGCTTGGATTCTCATCGTTGCTAAGAACTAAAGAGCATAGTTTGCTAGAAGTTGCAGCTTGAACCGAATTGATTCCCGAAATGGCGAAAGCATTGGTTTGTTGTACTGGTAACTGTAAACGATTCTGAATTACTTCAGAAATGAAGGATACTTCAGAACCAGAGTCAATAAGTGCTCGTACTACATGACTTCTATTTTGGTAAATAATTTTTACCATGGCAGTTGCCAAGAGGACATGCCTTTTGGAAATGGTGAAATGCGAACGATGGCTAGTGGTAGGTAGCATAGGTGAGGAAGTGGACTGTATGTTTGGTTGATGCGATGTGAGATTGGTAGATGAAGATGGTGTGAACTCGTTAGCAAATGTTGGTGCTAAATGTTGAGGTTCAGCATGTGTGGTAGTATGCAATAAGGTATGGTGACGACCCTTGCAAACGTTGCAAGTGTGTTTACTGTGGCAATTATTAATACTATGTGTAACTCCTAGACAGTTAGTGCAAAAGCCATGCGTATTAATAAGTGCAAGGCGAGCTTGCACATTCATTTGCAAAAACTGTTGACAACTACGGATTGGATGATGATCACCACATAACTTGCATGTGAACGTATAGGATTTCGTATGGAATGTATTGACCTGATTGCGATTTGGTCTGGTTTCTTTTTGATTGTTGTTATACTTTTTAGTGATAACTGGTTTAGATGTCGATGTAACATCTGATATTGATTCGAGAACTCGAAATCTCGAAGTTAAGAATGAATCCATTTGGGTCCAAGAAGGTACTTCAGTTGGATTTGGAATGGATTGTTCCCAAAGGGCTAGGGTACTTGAAGGTAAACGGTTGGAACAAGCATAGACCAAGATGGGATCCCAATCATCCGTCTTAATACCATGCGACTTTAAAGCTGCAACGCTATCATTGATAGAACGCTGCAATGCTTTGATTGATTTAGCAGATTCTTGTGTAACATGTGGTAAATTGAAAAGCACTTTAACTTGATTGTTAATTAGAATTCGTTTATTTTCATAGGTACTTTTAAGTGCGCCCCAAGCCAATTCGAAACTATCGTTAGTAAGCGGAAATTTGCTTACTATATTAAAAGCTTCTCCCTTTGTTTTCGAGCGCAAGTGGAACAACTTTTGTACTGCTCCCAGTTTTGGATGTTGCATGTAAACTGCATCAAACATATCCCTAAACGATGGCCATGACAAGTAATCGCCATGGAAAACCTCAGAATCACAAGGGGGTAGCTGGACACACTGAGAGGAAAATGATTGGCTATCTACTGTGCTAGACTGAGAATGCTTTGGTCTACTAAGTTTTGAAATCAACTCAAGTATGTAACCTAAGCAGGATACATACGTATCGTTAGAATGGTTATATTTAGCCTCAATAGTTGCTAGGTCAAGCTTTTCTTCATTGTCGCTATCGGTATCGCGAGCACATTCACGGTAGGTACTTTTCACCTCAACCCATAATTCCTTGAGTTCAAGTTTACGCGCTTCTAACGTGGATAAAGTGTGCTTATTTTCTTGCACATCTTTACAAGTTGCGTAAAACTTTACTAACTGATCTGCCGCAAAAACAAAATCTGACAAGATAGTCATCGTGCTTGAAAGCAAAAAAAAGAAACGTTTAAATACAACCGGTAAAACAGAAGGTACCGTATTATATTAGCGGTTGAAATTACGGTTCACCGTTTAACAACGGATATGAAGCCGAAAAAAAATTAAATGAATCGAAAGGGAGTATGTGCGTATCGTGCAAGTACAATTGATGCGAACTCAGTATGATTTTGTTACTTGATTGTTAACCGTACTAAATTAAACGCGTTGTACTATTTTATTTTTCATCAAATTAATAATAAATCGATTAAATTTTACTCGAACAACCACTTTTTTTAGTTAGGTACTAGCAACACTGCTTTTAATAAAAGTATTAACTTTTTAACGAAAAACTAGCACGGCAATACTTATTTTGTGCAATGAAATGTCATACACACATGTATGCAGCAAAAAAAAAAAATAAAAAATATGTATATATGTAACTAACTATATGTTAACTGCAAAGCATGCATTGAAATTCGTTACACTAACCTTGTACATAAGCAGCGGCTCGTTGTTGAAACTGATGTTGGAGTATTGATGAGGAGATGCTGATGATGATGATGATGAGGATGCTGATGAAGATGCTGATGAAGACGCTGATGATGAGGATGCTGTTGACGATGAAGATGATGAGGATGCTGATGATGATGAAGATGCTGATGTAGATGCTGATGATGATGACGATGAGTAGACTGATGTGTCGATCGTCGTGAAAAAAAACACTTTGATGAGGCGGGGTGCTGTGCGTACGAGCGACCGTCGGTCTGATGCACCATGAGATGTGGTGTGTTCGTAGCGGTTAACACAACGCCCGCGCAGTGCGATGATAATCAGAACGCTGTTGAAGAACTGGTGTCGTCTTCGGTGTGCGTCTGTGTGATACCACAGGCAAACGAATGGCACAAAGATGCTGAAGGTACTGGTGTCGCACAAATCGTCCGTCTCGCAGATGTACACTGGCGTCACGTGGTGGTGATGGTGGCAGCAGATTCTGCGTTCTGGAGCTTGATGTGCGTCGGTAGGACGTTGATAATCTGGCTCGATTTGGACCAAATGTTGGGGCCAAATAAAAAGGGTGGTTTTTGGTGGTATAAAAATCGTTTTATTAGGTGCGGTTTTCTTTTCGAAGAACTCCCTCGTTGGTGCCTTGTGCCTTTGGTCGCTTGTTCGCTTGGTGGTGGTTGAAAAAGGAATGAGAGCGAGTCATGGCCGCCAATATGCATGACGCTCAGAACAAAAAGAAGTTGTGCCCAGTTTAATGGCCGCCAACCTCACCACATAAAAAGAGCAGGTATGTTACCTCAGTTGAGGTGTACAGCGGTTCTTTTTCGCAGTTGGGCACATAACAAATTCTGGTGTGAACACTTAGTATACTGGGGAAGGAAAAATGGTCACTAACGAAAATTTAATTTTATTTATTTTTTGACATTTATAACCTTCTACTATATATTTTCAAATAAAATATCAAATTTATGAATTTTGTTTTTATTTTTCAGTTTTCACCACAAATCGCAACCTACCACAACAAAATTGCCTCATGACCTCCCTGGTCGCTGTTGTTATAAGCTGTCATTTGAGCCCAGTCACTGTGTTGTGAAATATGTCAAGTGTGCGGTGTAATCGTCAAATAATTGTTAAAAAAGGAAATCAACGTGTTATTAGCGGCCGGAAATCATTGCTAATATTAAAATCCTTTGAAGTGGAAGTTTATTTGCGATCGTGTAGTTCGTTTTATTGTGGAAGTGCATGAGCGTAAACAAAATGGGAACGGTTCCGTGAAAAAATTGTATTTCTGCCTTTGTCGTTGCATTTCTATCGTTTTTCAGATGTTCAGCTCAAAGGTAGTGTAAAATAGTTTTAATAATATAAATTGGGTATTCAATATCGCGAGTGAAGTCTCAGAAAGGTCCTCGGTACTCGGAAGCATTTGTCGTTGGCTTTTGGGAGTGTGGTTTAGAATACGGGAAAGTGAAGTGCACAAAGAAAATAAAATGTCGATTATGTAAAGTTCTATACAATATTTCATTGAAAGTGCGTGTTTCATGATATTTACATTGAATGTTTAGAATAAAAAGTGAATAAAACACACAAGTTACCTGGATCCAGAAAAACAGCGATGCTGAGTGATGATGGCGTATTTCGGCGTGGGAGTTTTAACAAAGCTGGTAGGTCATCAGTTCCGAACGAGATTTTGGGAGGCTTTCAACAAGTGAGTTGGTTTTATTTTTAATAACTTCAAACATAAAATGTTAATCTCGGTGGTAATGTCTTTAAAGTGTGCATCCAGGGGTGATTTGACGGCATATCAGCTTCTGTTGTCCCCTTTACAAGAATGGTGATCCCATGTTTTGGTCCAACTGAAGCCCTTCTGCATCACACTTCCAGTCTCTTTTGATACTCTTCAAGTGCTGCGCGGGTTTTGCATTCTAGTGCTTTGGTATGATTGGAACTTTTTTGGCAAATATCGACATACCGCGAACATGTTTTCGGTGTTTTCCTATGATGGATTCGGTTAACTCTCCGTGGTGCGATGAACTGCCGCGCAGAAGTTCTGGATTCGATTCTCAGTTCTAGGTTCAGTTAAGTTTTAATGGCTGCACGCCTAAATGCGCGTGACAATTAGACGTAGATCATTCGACTTTTATATAAAGCGAAGGAGGTTTCTGACATTAATATTAGCCAGCTGAACTAAACTATCAAAGAAATAGTCTCTCACATGTTTTTTTCTTTTGTTGGGTAAAGCTGGATAAGAGCAAAGAAGGTGAGGAATGCACTTCTCCACTTCCAAGCAGCTTCCACAGAAGTAATTGCTAAATAAGTCTCTTTGCATGTAAGCCTAGAGGGCAGCGTTGTGTAAGAATACCGATGATGGTACTGATGTTAAGGGTTTTTCAATAAGAACGCTACAATTTTTTTTTTAAATAAAACAAAAACGGTTTTGGATATCAATGAAATTCTTTATTCCTGTGAAAGTACGTTCGATGCCATTATGTATGGAACTCGATTATTTTTGCATGGCCACCACGGGCACGCTTGCAGAAGTCCAGACGCTGAATGCAATTTTCGACGGTTTTCAAGCATAAATCGGCCGATACTGCTGCAATTTCACGTTCGATATTCGTACAAAGTTCATCAATCGTCGCTGGCTTGTTGGCATAGACCATAGACTTGACGTAAAGCCACAGGAAATAGTCTAACGTCGTCAAATCGCACGACCGAGGCGGCCAAGCGACTGGACCATTTCGTGAGATAACACGTTCTCCAAACTTGGTTTCCAATAAATTGATTGTGACATTCGCTGTGTGGCTTGTGGCGCCGTCCTTTTGGAACCACATGTCCTCCCAGTCCATATCATCCAATTGGGGCCAAAAATATTCGGTTATCATTGAACGGTAGCGATTCCTATTCACAGTAACGTGCCGGTCTTGATCATCACGGAAAAAGTACGGCCGAATGACGCCTTTGGCCCATAAACCACACCAAACCGTAATTTTTTCGGGATGCAATGATGACTCATGGAGTACGTATGGATTGCTGCCTGACCAATACCGCATATTTTGTTTATTGACAAAGTCATTCAGCCAGAAATGAGCCTCATCGCTGAAGATGATTTTTCGATGAAAATCCGAATCATTTTCAAGTTGTTGCTCAGCCCAAGTCACACATACGACGCTTCTGGTGGTCAAGCGGCTTCAGTTCTTGCGTCAATTTAATCTTGTAAGGATGTAGGCCAAGATCTTTTCGCAAAATTCGCCACAACGACGTCGCAGAGATGCCCAACGCTTGAGAACGACGTGTGAGAGACACATTTGGGCTTTCTTCAACTGAAGCCTCAGCGGCAGCAATATTCTCGACACTACGGGCACTTCTTTGTCTCACTGGCACGGGAACATTTTGTACTGTGCCTGTGGATTCAAATTTTTCCACTAGACGCTCTATTGTTGATCTGCTAGGACGATTATGACGACCATAAATTGGACGTAGCGCTCTTAACGTTGAGGCCACTGACTCCGAATTTCGGTAGTAAATTTCGACTCGTTGTTGGCTCGTATATCTTTCCATCATGAAATGGCAAACCTTACTGAAGAGAAATGTGAAAAGAGCGGCAAGAAATATGGCGTCGTTTGCTGTCCCTGTCGCTCTACTTTTGTAGCGTCCCTGTTGAAAAACCCCGTATGATCTGCCTAGCATTATCAAGTAGACACTTTCTGGTTATAATTTGGACAAAGTTGCCTGGATATTAGATATGTTGTGCCGTTTAACCATCTGCGGTTGACTTTCTTGATCGGATTCAGTTTGATTAGTAATTTACATATAGCGACGGGTAAAATCCCTGGTATATCTCTGTGACCTGGTACCCAGAAGAGGTTAATGTCTAAGTGCCATGCCATCTAAGTAAGGCATAGTTAGCATTCGTGGGCCGATTTCGATGAAAATGAGATGGATTCCAGGCATTTGATTGCCGCTTGGCTTTTCTGTTCGCATTGAAGTCCCCAATTATAATTTTCACATCGTATTCCGGACAAGCTCCGTTGGCTCCGTCCAGGACGTCGTAAAATTCCTCCTTGATAGGGTCTTCAGTCACACGGTTGGGACGAGTGCTTATATAAGACTGATGTTGCAAAACGTTGCTCTGATGCGGATCACAGCCAAGCGACCACTAACCGGCTTAAATTATGTTGTTCTTGACCTAAGTCGGCTTCCCACAACGAATCCGCAACAGAATATGTGCATACTTGGGTGGCAGCTTTAATAAATTCCGTTTTGTTTTTCGTTTTTGTATTCCTGATCCTGGATAGATTCAAGTTTTTGAGTAGCACCCAGGGTGTACAGAATGCGTACGTTCTAGATTCATACTCGTAAGTTGTTGTCAGTGGTCGTTCTTGGACCTGTTGAGGCGACCCACTTATTGTTTACATAATAAGAAAGTTACCCTAAAGGCACAACCCCCATCCTATAAGGCCAATCCGGATTTATAAGTTATCCCTATGCTGCGGTGCCACCAAGGAAGCTGACTAACCCTTTAGATTCCTAGATGACGTGTTGTCCGAATATGATGATGCAGCTCAAATAGGGTGCGAGTGGGATTTTATTTTCCACCTACCCCGCAGAGAGTTCCTCTGTTCGCCACTCGGGGACGTGTTCAATTGGACCCTAGCAACACCAGTTTCGAGGAGTTTCGAGGTGCCGTGAGTTCAAAATTTTTTTTTTTTTTAAATATATGTCTACCTTCTGCAGCTTGTGATCTTAGCCTGTTATTGATCCTGGATCCGTAACAATCGGCTGATTTTACTTAAATTTCGGGTATGTAAGCTGTTGGTGGTGGTCCTTGAAGCGAGTTTTTTTTTTTGAATTGGTGTTCTTGCACTAAAATCGATGGGTTTTCTTCAAATTTGATTTTCTCGGTAACGACTGTAAAGTCTAAGCTTCTACAAGCAAAAACAGTTTTTCGACAAAAAATCACATAACTCTACTCCTGTCAACAACTTTTGATAGCCTGGGGGTTATATATCGTTCAATGTTGTCCGACGAAGAATTTTTGTGGAATCCATCGAACGCGGTTGTAGGCTTCATTTGTTTTTGTGTAATGGATACCTCGCAAGCAAACTGAATTCCGATTAAAACTGATTTTCGTTTCAAAAATTCTTCGAACATATACCTCGATAGGGCTGAAAGATCTCACACCATAACCCAGAAAATCACCTCCAGTATCAGATTGACCTTCCAGGACACCCTGTATAACCTCGCCATTAGCTTAACTTGTTATGTTAAATGTTTTCAACAGTAAATAAATTTCACATACAAACACAACAAAACGCTCATAAAAGTATTAAAAGTTCACTACTCCCACTGGTCTTAATTAGCTTGATTATGCCTAATTAACCAAGCTGGAGGGAATCAAATGTCAAAATTTCCACAAGCCTTGCCATGAATCGATATTCCACTTTTTGTCGTAAAAAAAAGTCCAAAACCACAACATTGTGTAGGTACGCACAGGAAGACTGTTCCATTGCGAGCCTACCTACGCACACAGATGTGAAAAACAGTCTTTTTGTAATTTTAACTTATCATCTTCCCTCCAAGAAGATGAGGGGCGTCCAAGATGATAAGAACAAAACGGAATCAAAGTTTCTAATTTATATGCAAAGTAGCTTACTGATTATGTGATAACATTTTTGAAAACCCCCCTCCGGTCTATATCCGGCTCTGCCATTCAATTTGAAATTATTATTGACCGAGAAAATGAAAGGCACTTTGTCAAGGACAAAAGGAAGCATAAAACGTTGGGGAATTCAAAATTAAAATAAACATGTGGACAGGGTGACTGTAGGCTGTGATGTTACATTTTTCGTTAACGGTAATATTATTTGTTAAGGACCTTTGACATTCAATTTGGACGACAATGGTTTATTGCCATGCGGTTGTTAATTTTTAGGGTGGTTGAATACTTACCTACGTACACGAAAATGACGCGTCCTCGCTGAGTATTTGTAAGAAACTCCTTAATCTACATTCACATGCTAAACCGATATAAAAAAGGGATCTACTATGCTTGCAAGCGACCGCTTACATAGATGAGCGTCTATAGCAAACCGTCATAAAAACCTTATCCTCACACAAGAACCCATATTCTCAATGAGTAGAGTGTATCCTTATCAGATTATTGGGTTCAATTTTTATATTTTTTTATTCTAAAAAATAGGGCACGTTCAGTCAACATATTCCGAGGCCTTAAAATTAAAAAAATAAGAAAGTCACATATCTCATTTAAAAAATACCCGTAGGTGTCTTTTTTTACATCTCATATACATAAAAAACGGCATCAAAAATGTTTACCTGGACCAACTTTCCCAGGGAGATGTGGCCGCTGACTTTATGAAAATTTAGGCCTTTTAAGACAACTTTCTCATTCTTAACCTATCTCGTCAACTTCCTTTGTATGATTTATGGTCATCGATTCCATAGGGTCATATCCATATGAATATTGTTAATGCTTTTCTGACCTCTCGTTTTGGAACATTTCATCAGTATATGTCGGCATAATCTACTCCAGTATACAAGAAAGGAAGTACAGCTGTTACCCTCGACTTTGAAAGATCGCCCATAATTTGTTTAGCATTTACATATTATGTTGATTGAGGTTGGTTCTACTTATGGGCGCCACTTAAGGCGAGGTATGCGAGCCGGAGTATTGGTGTCCATTTGTTCTACATGTCCTAGTAATCTTAAACGTCAAATGCTGATTTTTTTGTCGCTGCACAGCTCGTATAGTTCTTGGTTGAATCTTCGTCTCCATAGCTCGTCAACGCAAACTGGTCCGAAGAATTTTCCTCTCGAATCGACCAAGGATTTCCTCTTCCGCTTTTGATACATTCCATGCTTCAAAGCCTTGGAGCACGACTGGGATAATCAGGGTCTTGTATAGGAACTCCTTAGTAGTTCGAGTGAGGGCTTTACTACTAAATTGCCTTCTTAGCCCGAAGAAACAGCGATTGGCAAGAGTAATTCTTCGTTTGATTTCGGACGAGATGTTGTTGTCAAGTTAATAGCGGAGCTGAGGTAGACAAAGTCCCGTACTACCTCAAAGTTATATCTGTCAATGGTGACGTTCTGTCCAATTCGTCGATGTTGTGTGTCCTTTCGTGTTGACAGCATATACTTAGTCTTCCCTCATTTACTGCTAAACCCATTTTCGCCGCTTCCTTCTCTATACTAGCAAACGTGGCTATGACATCACGTTGAGTCCTACCAATGATGTCAATATCGTCGGCGTATGCTAGTAGTTGCACCGATTTTTGAAAAATTGTGCCTCTGGTGTTGGCTCGGGAGTTTTGCACAATCCTCTCAAGAATCAAATTGAAGAAATCACATGACAGCGCATCGCCTTGCCTAAATCCTTTTTTGGTATCGAATGTGTCGGTGAGGTCGTTTCCGACCCTGATCGTGCAGCGGGAATTTGCCATCGCCATCCTACACAAACGGTCGAGTTTGGGCGGTATACCAAAACTAGACATGGCTCTGTATAGTTCTTCTCTATAAATGCTGTCGGTGCCGTCTTTAAAATCGATGAATAGGTTGTGGTTGTGTTGAGGAGACTTATGCCTTTGTAGTTGGCGCAGTTCGAGCGTCTCCGTTTTGGTGGATCGGGCAAACGATGCTTAGGTTCCATTCTTCAGGCATACTTTCATCCTACCAGATTTGGCTTATGAGTTGGTTGATGTTACTTACCAAGTCATCTCCTTCGGCTTAAAAAGCTCAGCGGGAAGGCCGTCATTTCTGGCGACGTTATTCAGCTTGAGTTTAGATATTGCCATCCTCACTTCACTTAGGTCGGGTGGTTGGTAGTTTTCGCTGCCGCTGTTCGTTCTGCCTGACAGCGGAATGTTGCTCGTCATCGCCGTTTAACAGTCTGCAGAAGTGGTTCTTCCATATCCTCAGCATCGACTGTGTCTCAACTACGATATTTCCTTGTTCATCTCGACAGGATTCTGTTCGAGCCTTGTATCCTGGCTTTGACGTTTTACACTTTGGTAAAACTTGCGAACATCGTTCCTGGAGTGGCATCTCTCTATATCCTCGATCGCGCGCTTTTCTTCTTTCTGAAAAGCCGATGTTCTTCCCTCTTCTTTGCCTATAGAGCTCAATGGCAGCTCTCGTCTTCACCTGCAGCTTAGCCTTGTAGCCTCGTTCTTGGCTGCGAGCATCTGTCGGCATTTCTCATCAAACTAGGGGTTTCTTGCTGTTGGCATCGTTGCCATTGTTCTTCGACATAAGATGCTGGTGGTATGGTGTGAATCGAGAGGTTAAGGGATACGCGTTGCGCGAAGGTCTTGGCGGTCTCTGGTGATTGCAGTCTTTCGACATTGAATTTTTTCACAGTATTTCTAATTTGTTGTGGCGTGGTGGATATTCGCATCCTTACCTTGGCTGCAACAGGGTAGTGGTCCAAGTCGATGTTAGCCCCTCGGAATGTTCGGACATCCAAAATACTAGATGCGTGCAACTTGTCTATCGCAATGTGATCAATTTGGTTGACTGTTCGTTGATCTGGAGACCGCCATGTCCCCTTGTGGATATCGAGGTGAGGAAACCATGTGCTGGCTATAGTGGCATTTCGTTCCTTAGCAAAGTCAATTAGCCTAAGTCCGTTACCAGACGTGTTGTCGTTTAGGCTATATTTTCCGACAGTACTGCTAAAGATGTCTTCTCTTCCTACCTTTGCGTTAAAATCTCCCATCACGATTTTAACATCGTACTTTGGTAGTCGCTCATAGGTTTTGTCAAGGACCTCGTAGAAGCAATCCTTAGTTGTATCATCTTTTTCCTCCGTCGGATCGTGAGCGCATATGGGGCTTTTGTTGGCGAATTTGGCCTTGATGCGGATTATTACAATGCGTTCGCTAATGTCCTGGAAACATAAGGCTCCTTGCCTAAGTCTGGCACGTATAACAAATCGGCATCCGAATAGTCGCTGTTTCTGCTCAATACTACACCGTCCATAGTAGATGTCACAGTTTTTCATCCTCTTTTGCCCGGCCCATCCCATCGTATTTCCTGGATAGCAGTAATGTCTGCTTTGTAGCAGTTTAGGGCTTCCGCTAGTGTTTCGCTTGCACCTCTCCTGTTTTATGTTCTCACATTCCAAGTGCAGGTACGAACGTCGCTGTCCTTTTTGCGTTTAGCAGGGTCGTCAACAGTAATAGCAGTCCTTTCGGAGACTATTGGTTGCTTCGTTATAATGGTTTTTTCCATGGGTGGGATGTTACCCCATCTTCGAACGTGGACTCTAAACGACAAAATATGTTAAGCTTATTGAATTCCGACCTTGATAGCATCATCAAATGGGGTGAATCCAACAGAGTAGAATTCAATGCTTCCAAAAGACAATGCTGTCTTTTGTCGTTAAATCAAAACTAAAGCCATTATCCATGTATGGCACTTACGTCGAAGAAACCAAAAAACTTTCCATGCTAGGTATGTGTGTTAATAACGACTTACGTTGGAACGACCACATATTTCAAGTCGCTAAAAACGGAGCGAAATGTCTAGGTTTCCTTAATCGATGTAAGGAATATTTCACCCCTTCTGATCTGTCCACAATATATAAAGCGTGTATACTCCCTAAACTTGAGTTCAACGCCCACGTCTGGTCGGGTGCACCAAAAAAAACATTGCACCTCCTATAGATAGGATTCAAACGCGTGCGAAAAAAACTTATAGGAGACATGAGAATAGCGAACTCTTTAGTTTCGCTTGAACATCGTCGAAATATCTTCTGCCTTACATGGTTTTATCGCTATTTTATCAACCAATGAAGTAGCCAGCTGCATTCCCCCATTCAACAATACTCGATACGCTATGAATGTAAATCAGTTTACCCTTAAGCCTATCTTCCGACGAACGCTGAAATATAGAGATTCCGAACAACACGAATGTGGAATGCTATTCCAAACTCAGTTTTCCCTTTCCATGATAACTTACAGGCATTTTAAACCAATGTGCATCGGTACCTCCTTTCTTCTTATCCTGAATTTTCTTAACGCCCGCACTGTGCAAAAAAAGTAGTTGCATAGTCTTTCATATTTAGTGGATCCATCTTCCTTATCAACCAATATACGTCACCCTGTACTCCCTCAACAAAAATGATAAAACCTACGTCCCCCCAGCTTATATACACATTCCCGAAATAAATTGCTCGTTTGATTCTCATTTCTCAAGGCCGTCGTGTGAATACCCACCCCAAATTCGTTCCACTTTCACAAACAACTCTGTGTATCGAAATTAATTCCTGAAAACTCATGCGCTAGCAAATTTTTTTTCCCCAAAAATACAATACAAGCTTTCAGATCCGTCCCTCGTGTGTCTCCTATTAACCCCACCTCCCCACCCCCTTCGAAAAAAAAAAAGAGAAAACACATTCACTCCGTGACAACTTTTTATACACCCAAATGGAGTGCGACTATACGACGCACATCGCAAAGAAAAGCGCCACAAATAAAGACACCCACAGCCTATCCCCAAACTAAAAGTCCTCCGTGTTAAATAGGCTCTAATACTTAATTCAAGGATTCCTTGCCAGTGTACTACACAAATAGTAGAAATACGACGCAAATTCTCTGAAGCTGTGTACCCCAAGAAGAAGTACATCTCCGACAAAAAGAAACTCCATTAGGATGGAACGAGCTAATAATTCATTCCTCTGCCCGGGGGCCTACAATTTTGTCTAACCAACACCCACACCCACACCGACATCCACATCCAACATTCAGATCCTCTTCCCAACACACTGAAAAAGCAAAATTGTGTGTCCTTGACACATGTAGTTAACCCGAAAATGTTGGGCACTTATGCGTGTCTTCAAGTCCACCCCTAGTATGTATATAAGGTACTCGTTTATATATAAAAACGTATATAGGCCCTGTCATGATATATGGGGGCAATTTATTTTGGAGGACATTTTGCGCGGGAATTTCACTTAGCACGCTCGAGTGCGTATCCATGGTTTCATCATTTTATCCCCAAGGAATAGCAAGGACAACACTGCCGTTCCTGGTCTCTGTGTGGGAGTGAAAAGACATTTACGTGACTCGCACAATTGTGTTCGCCCTAGGGCTGGTTTGCTGTAGAGCATTCTTATTTTTTTTGTTCATGGATAAGTAGATACACAGCAGGTTGCCACGTGTGTCAGGGAGGGGTATCCAAATTTATTTTTCTTTATAATCTTATCAGTGTTTACAGAATGAGGGGGAAGGGGGGTGTTGCGTGAGCCTCATTTTTGTGAATATATGTATGTGCTAGGACTTGTTTTGTGTACAACGAATAGCTCAAGGTCACAATAAATTTAGGTTTATTGCTTCAACCCTTATGGAGATGGATAGAGGGTACGTGGAGCTACATATAGGCAATCCAATTGTGGGGAAATGGAATATTACGCATATTTTGGCAGCTTGTGGTTGTATCTGAAGTTGTTACTATTCGGCGCAAAGAAAAAGACATAAAAAGAAACTGAAAGGTTGGCAAATAGCTGATGTACTTTTGGGCATGTTGTCGTAACAGCTGGCAATTTGGTTCCTTCATCTTAAATCTTTGTATAACGAACATTGCCTTCGACTTTCTGTACTTTTCCTGTCAAAGATGCCCAGATCTCAAATCCGTAGAGGGGAATGGCATGCCTTATACAAAGTGGGCTGAAAGAAGTCATCCGATGTTGTTTGGCCCATCAGAATATCGGTTCTGGTTCGCGCAGTGTGTGCCGTTGCTCCATCCTGTTAGATCCACAGTCCTATTCGTCCAATTTCGGCAGAAAATACTCGGTTAACATGACCCTATAGCGCGCAGCGTCCACTGTTGTCGTTTGACCAGCGGCGTTCTCAAAAAATGATCCGATGACTCCTCCAGCGTGAACAGCGCACCATGCAGTAATTTTGAGCGGGTGTAATGGCTCCTCGTGCATTACTCGTGGATTTTCGGTGCCCCAGAAGCGAGGAGCCATTACCCGATGAGCCTCATCGCTCATTATGATTTTGGTCGAAAAATCGTTCACTTTGTCCTCGAGATTGAGGATGGCTTTTGCGTAGGTTACACGCGTTTGGCGGTAGACAGGCAGCAACTGATGTACGGACTGGACTTTGTATGGGAACAAGCGCAAGTCTTTGACCAAAATTCGCCTTAGGGACGACCGACTGATGGCTAATTGCGAGGAACGGCGACAGCTCGACATCCTCGGCAATAGCGGCGATATTCTCGGCACAACGGGGGCTTCGGGGCCGGCCACTCTTGGCAACGTCTCTTGTGGTCACATACTCTTCAAGGTTGGTGCCCAAACGGCGCAGTGTTTGCGCAGTCGGTGTCGGACGGCCGGGGAATCGGTGACGGAATTCGCACTGCGCCAACACTACAGACGAATTGTAGTGTTGGCGCACGATTATTCCGCGTTCTTGGGGAGTGCATTGCTCCATGGCTTGTTCATTTGTATTCGACATCTGTCTAGTCCACAAATGTCAAAACAGATTTGACATTGGCGGCCATTTGCAAAAAATAAGAGCATTTTCCAATAGGGTGATGTCTTTTGGCCCACCTTGTACTTCGCATTGAGCTCTTACACGTCCCTTAATAAAGCTTCTTTAGTCAAATTTCTGGTAAAATTAAGACACACTTGAGAATCTTCTCAAGAGCGTTTTGTACTCTCCTCGATGTCTCTCAAACTTTTCTAAGATTTGAAGGACTGAACAAACACCAGGTGTTTATCAGCTTTCTAGACAAAGCTCATGCTGCAGCTAGTTTCACGTTCCGAGATTGTTCTCAATCTCCTTCAGTAATTGAGAACGCAATGCATTCTATTAGATGAAGTAATGTTCGTACTTGCAGAGTTTTAAGAGCATTATCTAATCTTCTGCTTGAAACTGATAGTCCTGTTAAAATTTACGATCTGTCCTAACCCTCAAAGTTCGAAAGAGACGATCAAAAACAGCATTTGTCTATGATGTTCTCCTATTTCGAATGCTTTGAAGGAAAAAAATCCTAGATCAACGTGCTAACACATTGGACCAAACTTGGTAGAAGTGTGCTGATGAGCCGCTGGCATCCAGTCTAACCTATCCTAACCTTAGGTTATAGAAACATTCATAAATCCTACTTACATGCTTGCTTAAGTGTTGCTACAGTCTGGAATGTCACTGGTCCTCAACCAACATGCCTCTCCAGTTAGCCCGGTTCTTAGCTAACTGCCTCTGTTGGTAAATGTCGGTTTCTACTTGTGCGTGCCACTTAAGGCGTGGTCTTCCTCTACTGCGTCCGACGTCTGTCTAGGAATCGAATCGAGTATTAGTCTTTAACGTCCAATGCATAGTTTTTTGGACAAGGGGTAAGCCGCTGTACAGTTCTTGGTTGAATCTTCTACCTCATAGCCCATCAACGCAAACGGTACCGAAGATTTTTCGAAGAATTTTTCTCTCAAAACGCAAGGATTTCTTCATCCGCTTTTGATTGGGTACATGCTTCAGCGCCGTAGAGCAGGACTGGGATGATCAGGGTAGTGTCTAGGATCTCCTTAGAAGTTCGAGAGGATGTCAATATAGTCGGCGTAAGCTAGTAGTTCCACCGATTTATAGAGGATGTGCCTCTGGTGTTGGCTCGATAGTTTGGCACAATCTTCTAAAGAAGTCATATGACAGTGCGTCGCCTTGCCTAAAACCTTTTTGATATCGGGATCTTGCAAAGACACACGCGTTTGAACGGTATACCAAAACTAAACATGGCTCTGTATAGTTCGTCTCTATAAATGCCGTGGTATGCGGCTTCAGACTTCTTGTGCTTTTTCCAGTATCTGCCTAAGTGAGAAGATTTGATCAGTTGTGGACTTTGGACCTACCAGGTTTTTGGTAAACGGTTTCGGGCGTTCACATATTACAGGATATATGATCTTATAATTGATGTTGAGGAGACTAATTCCATTGTAGTTGGTCTTAACTTTTGGTGATCGCGCACACAATGCTGAGGTTTGATTATTCAAGCATACTTTTATCAGACCAAGTTTTGCTAATAAAATGTTGTATGTTGCTTACCAAATTATCTCCACTGGGTTTATGTAAGCTCGGCGGGAAGGCCGTCATTTCCGGCAGCCTTGTTAAGCTTGAGTTTAGATATTTCTATCCTCACTTAACTTCACTTGATAAAATTATGAGATATATCGAACCGCGAAAACTACACGACGTAAATTGTTCTCAGGCGGTGCTTGTTGGCCACTATATTTCGACTATAAGCACATTGAGTTAACACAACTTAACGACTATTTTCAATGTATACAGCGAAACTATTTCGGTTCGTTGTGTCAGTTGACGTTTAACAAACATGCCTACCCAAGACAATCGTTTTATAACATACCGACGTAAAAGATGGCTCACTTTTTACACGGTGCCACGAAGTTTTCGATTTGTGTGCCACGCATAAGTAATGACCGACCTCAACAATATTAAATTAAGAAACTGGACGAAGCTGGCTATAGATAGGGACAATTAAGTGCACGCTATTTAAAGGTCCAGCTTCATGCAAAACTGTAGCTCCACTTAAGTAAGCATCTATTTGTAGTCTCTCCAGAGTTTATTAAACGGGCTAACAGAGTATTTTCGCACACTAGATGTTGAGTCGTCATTTTATATATCCTACAAACGCAAGAGACTGCCAAGTCCTTCGCAGAACGCATATCTCTTAACCTCTCCATTAACACCATACCACTAGCATCGAATGCCGAAGAAAAATGGCAACTATGTCGAGAAGTTATTAAATCAGACGAAACTGATCTGCTAGGTTTTTCGCGTCCACCAGCAAGAAACCCTTCGTTTAATGAAGAGTGTCGACAGATGTTAGCAGCCAAGAACGAGGCGTACAATGCTATGCGGCAGTTGAAGACGTGATCTGCCACTGACCTCTCTAGGCAAGGAAGGAGGAAACAACACCTGCTTTACAGAAAGAAGAAAAAAAGTATAAAACTCAAAAGCCAGGGATACAATGGTCAAACAGAATACTGTCGAGATAAACAAGGAAAGATCGTAGCTAGACACAGTCGATGCTGGGACTATAGAAAATTTACTGGCGACAACTACTAATAATCTGATTACGCTTATATGGGAGAACGACAGCGAAAGCTATACCAACCAGCCGACTTAAGTGAAGTGAGAATAGCCATATCCAAACTTCATCTAAACGAGGCTGCCGAAAATGACGAGCTTCATGAAACCAGCGGAAATGATTTGGTAAGTAACATTCACGATGAAAGTATACCTGAACAATGGAACCTCGGCATCGTTTGATACCCACTATCTATTCATCGATTTCAAAGCCGCATACGACAGCTTTTATATAGACGAACTATACCGAGCCATGTCTAGCTTTGGTATAACACCCAAACTCGTCCGCCTGTGCAGGATGTCAATGAAGAATTCTCGCTGTTCCATCGGGATTGGAAATGACCTCACCCACATTCGATACCAAAAAAGGATTTAGGCAAAGCGACGCACTGTCATGTAATTTTGGAGATAATTGTGCAAAACTCCCGATCCAACACCAGAATCACAATCTTCCATAAATCGGTGAAACTACTAGCACACGCCGACGAAACTGACATCATTGGTCGGAATCAACGTGATGCCATAGCCACGCCACCCCGGATGGAGAAATCCTTTCTCGTTATGAGAGAAAAATTCTTCGAAGAATCTTCGTTCCCGTTTGCTTTGACGGGTCATGATGAAAATTCAACCAGCAGCTAAACGAGCTGTACAGCGACATACTTCTTTAAGATGGCTAGGAGCCCAATACTCTGGCTCATCCAAACTTCGTACGCAGTAGAGGAAGCCCTCGCCTTAAGTGGCGCGCACAAGTAGAAATCAACCTCAACCAACGTGAAGTGAATAACTGGAGGTATTTACCTAAGGATCGGACTAATTGGAGAGCTTGTTGCATAGGTTCATATAGACTCTGGAGCCACTTTAGTACTCACCAACCCACCATACATCGTTAAGGTGCATATACCAGCCTATAAATGGCCGTTCTTAACCGCCTAATTCTTTATTCTCACAATCGCCCCACTTATATCTTCCAATCATAAGCTTTGCCTCAAAGGGTACAACAATTCTTAAATGTGGATTTTCGAAATAGCACACTGAAAGGGTTAGGTTAGGTTAGGTTGGTGGGTTGATGAGGCAGACGGTGTGTGTCTTCCCTCATCGCACTCAGGTCAATATAGACCCATTGTGATGCCCGTTGGGGGTCCATTTGTGTGGTTAGTTCATTCATTGTCCCGTTACTGTCCATTGTTGTTAGCCTCTTTCCAGCCATCCAGATGTTGAGACAGATTTCCTGTTTCTACGAAGTAGTTTAAGGGTTCTGGCTTTGTCATACTCAGGCCAAATCCTTTTGGAAGTTTCACAGGTGGGAACGGAGTTCCACCTGTTTTTGGCAGTGATCAGTGTTTTCTGTCCCACCCGAGATTTGAGGTCACATAGTGGTGGTTTGACAGACTGGTCTGCTTGGTCAATGCTGGAGGCAGATCCTTTTCTCGCCAGCTCGTCAGCAATTTCATTGCCCTGTATGCCTCTGTGTCCGGGCACCCAGCAGAGCTTAACATTATGTTGGACGCCAAGAACCTTTAGCTCTTCACGACAACGTTTCACAAGCCGAGATTTTATTTCGACAGCAGAGATAGCTTTTATTGCAGCCTGACTGTCAATAAAGATGGTGATATCATCTGGTGGTATCGCCAGCATTGAGATCGCTTTGGCTGCCTCTGCTACTGCCAATATTCCGGCTTGGAAGACACTGCTGTGCTCAGGGAGACGAAAGGTGCTGTTTAGCTTTAGTGTTTCTGAAAACACTCCAGCTCTAACGCCTGCATCCATTTTTGAACCATCAGTGTAGATGGATATGGTTTCGGTGCCCAATTCGTTCCTCTCCCACTCCTTTCTGCTTGGAAAGATACAGGAGAATGGTCTTTGAAAGTCATGGTGAGGCAGCATGTAGTCAGAGGATACAGCTGAGCCAAGATATCTATGTAGAATTTGGGCATGTCCTCCTGAGTTCTATTTCTTAGAGCACTTTTGGCTGCAGATTCTTGCATGTAAATGTCTAGCGGCAGGTTAAGGATGGTTTCCAATCCCACTGTTGGTGTGGTTCTCATTGCGCCAGTAGCGCCCACACATGCTATCGTTTGTACCTTTGTCATATTTTTCAGATGGGTGACTTTATTTGTGGATTGCAACCAGACAAGCCCCCATATGAAAGGGTTGCCTTTCTTCTAGAATTGCCAAAACCCCTTTTTCTCTCTCACAACCATTATTGTAAGCTCACACATAAATGTGTCATCCTACACGATGGCGGTACCAGTGATTTTATTCCGAATCGAAACAGCTGAGTAAATAAGCTTTTCATGGCAAGGACACATTTCAGGGTGATTTTCCAGATCATAATTGGAGGAGGGCAAGTGTTTCTATCAAACTCAAAGCTGCTGCGCGGCAGTTCATCGAACTTTCCACACCCATAATTGGATATCAAATGAAATTGTACTTGCTGACAGAATAAAACGCTTTTCCGAGAAAACATATTAATATGGGAGTAACGGGTTTACTCTCCCTACCCCTGCAGTCAGAACAAAAATATTCCACATACGCCCTACGCATATCTCACCTTCTCTGGAAATGTTTCCTTAAATATTTTTTTTACTCTTTCACAACTCACCCTATAAACGCACAATGTACCTACTGCGTGAACAAGAAAATAAATAAGTAGAACAACCTAAATGGGGATTCTTTCCATTAATTTCAAGGTTGAGTGGGTGATTTGCGTATATACTCCAATCATCCCTTACTTAGTGGTTATGCTCCAAATGATTTACATAAATCCCAAAAGCCATATCCTTCCGTTTTCCTTCAAAATCAGGAAATGTAAATAAAGTAAACATTCCCTGTTCCATCCCTCACCCTCGACTCCGGGCTGTGTGACAGAAAACCCATAAATAACAGTAAAATTAATTTTCGCGCCAAATATATTTCATCCCCCTGTCCTTTGCGTTGTGTGTTGGCAATGAATTTTGTATTTTACTGTTAAAACGACTTCGAACTTACTCTACTACATCAAACACACACACACACACTTTACCTCCTGCCTACGCAGATACAACCTATGTATGTGTGTATAGCTGTAAAAGTACATAAAAACCTCAAAAATCCAATTTTCTTGGGAATGATGGAAACTTTCCCAAAGTTAACCATTTTCCACGGTTTTGGTTCTTTTTGGTTTGACATTGAAACAGGATTTTGTTTGTAGCAACAGGACTCGTTGGGGGAGTTACGCATATTCCCCATATAAACGAGGCTAACTCTCCCAAATTGCTGTATCCGAAAACCCATAATAAACACGTGCCCTGAAATATTTGCCACGCGTCGAAATTGTCAAGGATGGCAACGCCAAAATTCGCTTAACCTAACCAAAGATGTGGTTCAACGATGTGAAACCTGTGCGGACTGATTGTGGACCATTTGCTTCGGCCTGGTTTGGGTATGGGTTATAGGGAAAATTTAGGGTTCTCGTAGGGTAGGTAGTAAGGGAAAATGATTTAGGACTGTTTTTTTTTTCTTTGGAGTGTGCAGGAGTGTATCCCGTATCCTTACAAGAAAACGAATGAAGAAGGGAATTCTTGCAAATAGAATTCCAGGGAGTGGGGAAGATAAGTCTATAAATGGGTTTCAGGTGCCGAAAGATGTATGTATATGGATAAACATACACACATCTCTCGACTTGCTACTTACAGAGTCCTTTATATACAGCATTTGGTATCCTCTCATGAGCAATAGACGCTTGAGCGAAATTGTTAAGGCACGTGTAAGCAATCAGAATGAATGGAGATCCTGGGATTTGCTGTATTAACCAGTTGTTGTGCCTGTCGCAGCCGCAACCCAAGCGAAGAAGAGACGCGCTTTTTGCAGCAAGTTGAGTTCTTTTGTAATGGGCCAGGATATAATGGAAGGTTAAGCAAGGGTACGTAGTGGATATGAATTAAAAGTTTATTACACTCGTTTTATGGGCTGCTGGAATTTTACAGTTTAGAAATAATCTATCCCCAGGGATGGATGGCTATAACGAGGGGGGCTATTAAAACTCAAATGAGTGTTAATGAAGGATAAATTTAGATCCCGTTGACAAGATTGTGGAATAGAAAACGGTCATACCTATAAAAGCGAAAGATTGACACCTTTGTAAGGAGAAGATTTGATCTTTATGGTCGCTAGACACAACACCGCTTTGAAATGGGCATAAAGATTAAAAGCACTCTTTCTTCAGGTAAGGCGAACCTATAACTTCCCAAATGCCTACAGAGTTGAATTTGTTGTTATGTCATATATCTAAGGATTGTAAGGAAATTTCGTAGCTTTTTTTTTTTTTTTTTGTCTTCCGAACCCTTTGATTTTTCATGGGTAGGATTAAATCTTTATAGACTATGTCACCAAAGAAGTGTCAGATTTCTAATGACTAAACAAAGCATTTTCCTTCCTTTTGTTTCATATAACCAAGTCACCTTATAGGTGAAGGTTCAGAGGAAAAATATTCGGGTTAGTCAGGTAGGCTTACAACTAAAGGACCAGCTGTCAATAGATTGCGCTAAATCGAATGGATTTGTTCCTTGAATTCGGCACACGAAGTTTGTCACATCCAATGTTTGGAGTATGACATATGCTTACAATCCTTGTTGTGTATTTCAGTCGAAATGGGGAACTGGCCCAAAGGCTGAGCTTTATATATCGTTGTTATCGATAATTACTCCTAGGTTATCGATAACTACACATAGGTTACAGATTGCAGCAGATTTAGGTTAGGTTATGTTACAGTCGGCGCACGCGATGCGATTGCACACTTAGACCATAAAGGTCCGTTGTGTTACCACGTGGATCCTGTCGCATTTCGATAATGGTGCTGATGTTTGATCTGTTCGGCATTGTCAAGCAGATGGAGAGCTTCTGGTTATAGTTTGGCCAGAGTTGCCTGGATATTGGACACGTCGTGCCGTTTATCCATCGTTGGTTTGCTTTCTTGATCGCATCCAGTTTGATCCGTAATTTACATGTAGCGAGGGGCATACCTGACATATCTAGTGGCGGTACAATATCAAGGGTAATGACGTGTCTGGCAAGCTCATCCGCCTTACAGTTCCCTGGAATATCTTTCTGACCCGGTACGAGGTGAATAGAAAAGTGCTCTGCCATCCCATTGAGAGATAGTTGGCATTCGTGAGCTGGTTTCGATTTGAACGAGATGGATTTGGATTCGATTGCCGCTTGGTTGTCACTGAACACGCTAAAATTCTTCGTGGATATTGCAATACATCATATCCGATGCATATCTACAAATCCCGTTAGACGAGGAATCTCAGAAGATATGTGTCATGTCAACTGAATTTGGATTGTTGCAATATTTACTTGTACCTTTCGATACAGCGAGCTCTACTGGTATTTTCCAAAACTACATCAAGCAGCTTCTGGCAGGTCTTGATGGTGGGGCCTATGTTGATGATGTGTTACTACAGGCAGAACATAAAAAGAGCACTTACGTAACCTGAAAACATTTTCAGAAAGGCTTGTTGTAACATACAAAAATGTAAATTCGCGCAGACTGAAGTAGAATACCTGGGCCACATCATTGACGCAACTGGCATTCGTCCGTCAGAGTCATTACGTGACATTAAAGAATTGCCTGTGCCAGGGAATATCAAAGACTTCGAAGCGTTTGTGAAAAAGCTGACCTATTACAATCTTACTTACTTACTTAAGTGGCGCTACAGTCCGGGATGAACCTGGGCCTCAACCAAAATGCCTGTCCAATTAGCCCCGTCCTTAGCTAACTGCCTCCAGTTGCGCACTCCAAGTTGGTTGATGTCGGTTTCTTCTTGTGCGTGCCACTTAAGGCGAGGTCTTCCTCTACTGCGCCCGACGTCTGGCTGGGAATCGAAGACTCTGCGAGCCGGAGTATTGGTGTCCATTCGTTCTACATGTCCTAGCCATCTTAAACGTCCAATGGTGAGTTTTTTTGACCAGGGGTATGTCGCTGTACAGCTCGTATAGTTCGTGGTTGAATCTTCGTTTCCATAGCCCGTCAACGGAAACAGGACCGAAGATTTTTCGAAGAATTTTTCTCTCGAATCTACCAAGGATTTCTTCATCCGCTTTTGATACGGTCCATGCTTCAGCGCCGTAGAGCAGGACTGGGATAATCAGGGTCTTATATAGGATCTCCTTAGTAGTTCGAGTGAGGGCTTAGCCTTCTTAGCCCGAAGAAACAGCGATTGGCAATGTTAATTCTTCGTTTGATTTCTGACGAGATGTTGTTGTCAGAGTTAATAGCGGAGCCGAGGTAGAGAAAGTCCCGTACTACCTCAAAGTTATATCTGTCAATGGTGACGTTCTGTCCAATTCGTCGATGTTGTGCTTATACTTAGTCTTACCCTCATTTACTGCTTAACCCATTTTTGCCGCTTCCTTCTCTATACTAGCAAACGTGGATATGACATCACGTTGAGTCCTACCAATGATGTCAATATCATCGGCGTATGTTAGTATTGCACCAATTTTTGGAAAATTCTGTCTCTGGTGTTGGCTCGGGAGTTTTGCACAATCCTCTCAAGAATCAAATTGAAAAAGTCACATGACAGCGCATCGCCTTGCCTTAATCCTTTTTTGGTATCGAATGTGTCGGTGAGGTCGTTTCCGACCCTAATGGTGCAGCGAGAATTCTCCGTCGTCATCCTACACAAACGGCCGAGTTTGGGCGGTATACCAAAACTAGACATGGCTCTGTATAGTTCGTCTCTATAAATGCTGTCGTATGCGGCTTTGAAATCGATAAATAGGTGGTGGGTATCGATTTGGACTTCTTGGTTTTTTTCCAGGATCCGCCGAAGTGTTAAGATTTGATCGATTGTGGACTTTCCTGGCCTAAAACCACACTGATAAGGGCCGATCAGGTTGTTGGTAAACGGTTTCAGGCGTTCACATAATACGGCAGATAGGATCTTGTAGGCGATGTTGAGGAGACTTATGCCTTTGTAGTTGGCGCAGTTCAGAGGTTCTCCTTTTTTGTGGATCGGGCAAACGGAGCTAAGGTTCCATTCTTCAGGCATGCTTTCATCCGACCACATTTGGTTTATGAGTTGGTGGATGTTGCTTACCATATCATCTCCGCCAGCTTTATAAAGCTCAGCGGGAAGGCCGTCATTTCCGGCGGCCTTATTAAGCTTGAGTTTGGATATAGCTATCCTCACTTCACTTAGGTCGGGTGGTTGGCAGTTTTCGCTGTCGTTGCCAATACTAAATGGTTCGTTTTGCCTGACAGCGGAATATTGTTCGTCATAGCCGTTTAACAGTCTGCAGAAGTGGTTCTTCCATATCCTCAGCATCGACTGTGTCTGAACTACGATGTTTCCTTATTCATCTCGACAGGATTCCGTTCGAGCCTTGTATCCTTGGCTTTGACGTTTTAAACTTTGGTAAAACTTGCGAACATCGTTCCTGAAGTGGCACCTCTCTATATCCCCGATCGCGTGCTTTTCTTGCTCTTTTTTCTTCTTTCTGAAAAGCCGATGTTCTTCCCTTCTTCTTTGCCTATAGAGCTCAATGGCAGCTGTCGTCTTCACCTGCAGCTTAGCTTTGTAGGCCTCGTTCTTGGCTGCGAGCATCTGTCGACATTCCTCATCAAACCAGGGGTTTCTTGCTGGTGGCCGCGAGAAACCTAGCACATCAGTTGCGGCTGATCTAATGGCTTGTTGGCATCGTTGCCATTGTTCTTCGACATTAGATGCTGGTTTTGTGTTGTGAGTCGAGAGGTTAAGGGATACGCGTTGCGCGAAGGTCTTGGCGGTCTCTGGCGATTGCAGTCTTTCGACATTAAATTTTTTCACAGTATTTCTGGTTTTTTGTGGCGTAGTGGATATCCGCATCCTTACCTTGGCTACAACAAGGTAGTGGTCCGAGTCGAACATGCGCAAGTCTTTGACCAAAATTCGCCTTAAGGCCGACTGGCTGATGGCTTATTGTGAGGCACGGCGTCTTGTCGATGTTTCCGGCGACAGCTCGTGTGGTCCCATACTCAAGGTTGGTGGCCAAACGGCGCAGTGATTGCGCAGTCGGTGTCGGACGGCCGGGGAATCGGCGACGGAATTCGCGCTGCACCAACATTACAGACGAATTGTTGCTCAAAAAAATAGACACGATTATTCCGCGTTCTTGACTAGGGTATCGCTCCATGGCTTGTTCGCTTGTATTCTACATCTGTCTAGTCCACAAACGTCAAAACAGATTTGACATTGGCGGCCATTTGCAAAAATAAGATAGGGTGATCTCTGTTGGCCCGCATTATAGAATACGCTTTAGCGTGAAAATTTGGTCTATGGTCTGCCACTGTGCCACGTGCCGATATGTGTGTTGCAGAAAGGCTTCAGACGTTGACACATTTAGCAGGGTATGTCTCGGAACATCTTTTGGGTAGACTGAACATATGGAGCTGATGTTTCATTCATCGGACATGCACACTTCTAAAGTAACACTTCCCTATTTGAACAGCTCTGCTGGTAATCCATCGGAACGGGCTAATTTGTTCTTCTTCAGTTTTTTTATGGCTGCTCTGACTTCTTTGATACTGGGAGGGGGCTTAACCTCTTAGTTGACTGGTATGTGGGCTGGTTTCTTGCCCTATCACTTCTCAGTGACTAGGTTGCTATTTCGTAGAGCATGTGTTTCTACTTTGAAGACAGCTGCCAGTTGTTTAGCTTTCTTGTAGAACTGACGGATGTTCTTCTGGTCGCGAGACGTTTCGATTTCCCTGCGTGTTTTAATTTTTAAATTCCGCAGGATTTTCTTCTCCTCTTTTCTCCTAGTTCGATACTCCTCCCATGCAGCGTTTTGCGCTGTAGAGCCTTGATATGAGCCTCTTCTGTTTTTGTCATCATACCACGGTATTCTTTTCAGAGGTGGCTTGTAGCCTGCTGGAGGCTCTCACTTAGTTTTTATTCGTCTCTCACGCTCACTAAGGCATGTGCAGTCCCTTTTTTGCACTATTCGCAGCTTCTTCTCGTACGGGCTTTGAATTTGGCTGCGACAAAAAATGGTCAGAGTCAACGTTGGCCCCTCTGAATGTGTGTTTAACCAGGATGTTGGATGTTGGATGCGTTGGATGGAGATCACCAGGTTGCTTTGTGGATTCGAAGTCGCTGCTGATCACAGTATAACGTTCTGCTACGAAATCTGTGAGTCGAAAACTATTATCTCTGTCGTTTCGTTGAGGCTGTGCTTTCCAACTAACCCGCCGAAGATGTTTTCCTTAACGATTTTCGCATTGAAGACGCCTAGTACGATTTTCATATCGTATTCCGGACAGGCTCCGTAGGCTCTGTCCAGGAGGTTGTAAAATTCATCCAGGAACAATCGATAGGGGCTAGTGCTCATATAAGGCAGATCTTTATCTGTCTTATATGATGCTCTAATACCTTGACCTAAGCCGGCTTCCCACAATGAATCCGCATTCTTATATGTGCAGCCTTGGGTAGCAGCTGTCCAACATATTTTCAGAATCGCGTTAATATCTGCCCTTTTCCGCTCGAGGACAGATTCCTGTCTTGGGAATTCCTTCGCTGCCGCCTGGCATGGAATATGTGTATAAGTGTGGGTGCACCTCTTCAACAGGCTTTCATCTGCTGCCGTCAAGACTTACACAGGGATTGAGACCCTATCTCTCAGTGGTCGCCATGTGAAGGCTGAGAATCGGAGTTTTTAGGCATCTTCTAGGTGAAAACTCAAGTTTTCATATAATCGCATTGCCTACCATTTGACCTACAAAGCACCTGAAGCATTTGGTTAATGTTTAACGGTCTCGGATCCTGCAGTTCACCCATCCAATTTTATTTTTTCTGCCTGAAGCCTTTTCTTGGCGATGTTTGCTAGTGTGATTCCGTATGTATTTCCAAGGCTGGGTATAAGATTCGTCGCGCATTTCGCTGATCTTGTATTGGGTTTTAACAGCTTCACGTATGTTCTCCTTTGTTGTGGGCTCGTAGATGTCTTTTACTTCAACTGTAATGCGATGCGCCAGGGCCCGAATTTCTACCTTGTTGCCAAGGTTGTAGCCGAGGGTTTCATCAATTATGCTCTTGAATAAATCAGCCTTTTCTTCAGTTTTAAAGCTGGTGACATTTATCTTAAGATCCGGCTACTTCGGACTGAAACGCAACTTAAGTAAGTCCATACTACAGCCATTTTTTGCGATACCAAGATATGACAAAGTAAACTTACACGCCTGTAGCCATTACCATCATGTTAATGCTTATCTTCCTCATATTCAAAAAGGAAAAAAACCTTTTACAGATCAAATAGCCCTAAAGACCCATCAACTGCTTTCACCTTAAATGACCCCAAAAACCCACTGTCAAGCTCCAATTTTCTCCCCATACCACTATCGCTCAATGACAACCGTGTTGACCCAGAATCGTGCACACAAGACCGACATCTACTCCCCGCTACCTACACACAACTTTACACGATGAAAAGTGAAATGATTTTCTTTTCTTCAAAAAAAAAAAAAAATCACATCCATTAGATTCGTTAATTAAACTAATTTTATGCGGGTTCGTCTCATAACGGCAATAATGAGCACACTTTTACGGGGAGCCAACCCACAGCTATCTCCCTCTCTGCAGTGTGCACACACATTCCAAAACAATTGAATCCAAAGAAACACAATAGAGTCCAATAACCTCGTAAGACGCATACGTCGGTATCTGTGTGGGCATACCTATTATAATCAGCCTCGAAAGCTTGACTCTTTGACTAAGCAAACTTCGGCTCTAAAGAGACCAAAAGAGATACCAACATATGACTGCCAATATAGATACATACCAGCTGTCTGTCTAGTGGGTCTCCCCGCACCCGACACCGAGCTCTAGATACATCTGTCCAACCTGAATGACGATTAGTGCCAGTTGTTGGCCCCCTTTCTCCCCCTTGCATCAGTGACGACCGGCGCGGCACGACGACGATCGTTAAGGTCTTCGGCTTTGGCAGCGCGAAGAAAGTGAATTTGGCCCAAATGTAGGTCAGGCCAGAGTAATTATGTCGAGTAAAAGTGAAAATCAGTTAACACGGTTTCTACATCACGCCTGCGTACCGTCACCGCGCGCACACACATGCGCAATACAGGTTTGGGTCTTTCTCCAGCAACCTAGTGTTCCAGTTTCGATTTCGTAGATTTGTGTGCTTGTTGGCTCGAGGTTTTCTTCCACGATGACGACGACGATGGACTACTCTATACGTATCGAGGTCTTCATCCTCTCTTACTCATGCTTGGTGTTGTTTTGGGTAAATGTGTGGTGTGTGTGTGTGTGGAGTACGATTTTACGGTGCTGAACTTCCGGATATGGTCGCGATAAAAAGAGCATCTACACCATCCCATGTCATTGGTTTGGCTGTTTGGTGATTCTAGGCCGAGATGCACACAGTCATGGTCGGCGGGTACATTTTGGTCGCACGAAGAGGGGGGGGGGGGGAATTGGGCACAGAACAGACCTTTTGGTTTGAGGTGCCTCGTAGAGGTAGGCAACCAGAAACAGAAGAAAACAACACAAACAAAAACTGGAGTGAAGTCCGACTCCAATTTCTAAATTGCTTGTAAGGAAATTCAGACACAAAGCGTGTTGAACTGTGGCCGAAGACAATGGCCAAGTATTTCATGGATATCGCTTTTATTTTTGGATCTTTTCTATCTATTTTATCGTTTGTATCTTTTATTCCTTTTGTGCTTTAAAAAGCGTGGATTGGGTCTTTTTCTGATGCTCATGGAAGTCTGTTCGGGTAGAGAGTGCTGATCTAAATTTCAAGCGCCTTATTGATTGTCGTGGTACTTCATTATCTCGAGACAGGCTGGGTATAGGCGATGTTTTTTTTTTAAAGCGAAGTGAAACTTCGTATTATTAGTTATTTTACTGTGCGTCGTCTTCTTTGTTTCTCTGGGTGGTGTGTGAGAGGCCAGGGGGCTTATAAGCTGAGAATTTGCAATTCTTGGTAATTTGTGGGTTCTCATTTTCGGTGTGGGAAATCGGAAATGAGGTTAAAAGTTAGTTGACTCAGTTCAAATTTGAAAGGTTCCAATTAGAATTCCGACTGGGCGGGGGGACTATTAGTGAGGTCTTCAATGTACGTATCTGAATGGTTACACCATACTATTTGGTGAACATGTGATTTACATGACTTTCTATAAGAGGCATATCGGATTATATAGCCCCTATCTTGTGGTAGGTTGGGATAGTCCTTAATTCCACTACATTGAAAAGATTCGGTCCTATTGTTGACCATGCAAAACAGATAAAGAAAAGCGTAGTTTGGATCCATTCTGTGAATCTACGGACTAAAGTGTAGCTGATCAATTAGGGGACGCAAAGCGGCAGTAAAACCGATCAAAGCATCGTAGTTATCGGTTTCCCTTAGCGTTGTATGTTTACGGAACGTCGAGCATCTCCTATGGGTTGCTGAAATCGATGTTGTAGGTCAGATATTGTATCTAAATGAGTTTTCGCTGCGTGTCCCTAGACAAAAACTTCGTATCTAACTCGCGACTCAGCCAGTGAGTAATACAAATGTTTTTACACTTCTAGATTTGTCTTAAACTTTAGATACATCATTGCAAAAATAGTCTTTTTAGTTGAAGACGCAGGACAAAGAAAATGCTTTTCGATGATTAGGTTAGGTTAGGTTTAATGGGCTGTTGAAACTCAGATGAGTCGTCAAACTCGTGTAGGCCTACGTGGGGCCATAGCAGGGTATCGCTATGGCCCCACGTAGCCCAGAAGCGTGATAATTAAGTTGTGATCTGCGTTGTTCCATCCGCTTCGAACATATATTTGCTCCATCCCGAATTGCAGCAGAAACGGACGATCTGCGCTATAGATTTCGTTGCTAGCTCCGTTAGGTCCTCGTAGTAGAAGCTACCAAGGAGGTTGTAGCGGCTGTTGCAGATTGCTGGACAGTGCCAGAGTAGGTGTGGGATGTCCTCCTCGACTTCTGTGTCGCCGCATTTTCTGCATAGTTGGTGTGAGTCAGCTAGTACGATTCTATAAGTGTGCTTACCCAACAGGTTGTGACCTGTTATCACTCTTCCCGCTATAGAAATGGAAGCTCTGTTTATAGCTATAAGCTTATTTGATTTTCTAGCGCTTATTTCTGGCCAAAGGTCTTTGGTGTGTTTACAAGTGTTACTGTTATGCCACCTAGATTTGTTGCACTTTGCGTGTATCTTGTTATTGCCTGTTTTTTAGAAGCAAGTTACTGTCGCAGCTAACGATCCCCTGGACGATCCCAGTCTATCTAACTCGTCTGCTTTCTCATTTCCTGGAATGTTATTATGTCCTGGCACCCAGATAATTTATTTATTTTGGTTACATAGAGCCTTTAGCTCCGTGCGGCAGCGTCCAACTATTCGTGATTGTATTATGTTGGTTTCCAGAGCTTTTATAGCCGCTTGACTATCTACGTAAATGGAGATATCCTCTTGTGATATGTCCAATACTCTGGCCGATTCGGCAGCTTCGAGTATGGCTAGGAAGGATCTCTGCTTGGAATACACTGCACGAGTTTGCTAGTCGAATGGATGTGGCTAATCCGATTTAATCGCAGTAGACCCCAGAGTCCACTCCTATTTCCATTTTAGATCCATCAGTATAGATTGATATTTCAGTGTTGGATAACACAGTGTTTAACGACAGAGAAAAGGGAAGTTAAAGAGATACCAAACTTCTACCTCTCTCACCGTGAATCCCCGCAAGAGTTGGTTGTTTTTGTTGTAATCCACCACCAATGCACTCCTGTCTGTGAATACATGTATTTCCGACTGAAAGAATTCAGCAGACGAAAAATTTTGGGTTTGGACATTTTCATTAACAGCTGTTTAGTAGTGTGGTAGATTTATTTTTGTTTTGACATTTCAATTGGCATAATATTTTTTCGCAATTGTGGAAATTTTAAAATCATACAGAAAAATGGTGTTAGCGGTGGAGGCGAAAAAAAAAAACAAAAAGAAACAAAACAGAAAGATTGAATCGAATAGTTAGTTTTATAGTTAATACTTTTTCCAGTCATAACACAGTGACACTTTTAGAAATAATTTTAGATGGATTCACAAAATAAACAAAAGTAAAAATGTTTGTTTACATTCAAATAGAACGCGACGGATTCAGAATTTGGTGAATAAAAACAAATGATTATGAACGTATTCAGTAAAGTAAATATTTTTTTTTCAAATAAAATTGAATGTATTCAACTCTTCGGTTAGAACGTAAAACAAACTATTTATATATTTTATTACCTATCTATAATTACCAAAATGATTTCCAAGAGTATTTATTAATTTTATAATCGCCTACGGGTATTTGTAGACCATTAACACGTGTTGCGTAATTTAATACGAAAGATTCTGAGGATAGTATATTCTCAAGTCAGATTTTATGAGTAGGGTAATTTGATATTAAAGAATCTAAGGAATAAAATATAATTGTTGGCCAGCGGCTAGCTGGAAAATTCCCTCTCCAAAATAAATATCCAAAATGGATTTAAAACATTAATCAAAATGATTGATTTTATTTTCTAAAAACAAAAACGTTAATAATACATAAAAGAAATATTATTCATTCTTACATTGGTAGGAAAATTGGGAATCTTGGTACGGTCAACGTGGTAATGTGCGTATCGAAAACAAAATGGTGCAAAAAGAATTTAACATTTCGAATTCGAACTGTACCCACTCGAAAAAAAAACCAAGTAGGAAATTCATGAATGCATATATATTTTTTAAAAATAGATTTGCTCGATGAAAATAATTTACTAAGCAAATAATGAAATTTATGGATAATTTTTCATGAGCTATATGAGAATTCCTACTGGTGGCTTGTCAGCTTATAAAACTTATACTTATAACGGGTGATTTTTTAGCTGGTTTGGTTTTGGCAACACTGGTTTTGACAGCTGACGTGTGTTTAGTACCTTGTGTCACTGTCAAACAGCTTCAGTTTGGTTTGCAATTTAACCATGGATCGTCTTACAAATGAACAACGCTTGCAAACTATTGAATTTTACAATCGAAATTCGTGCTCGGTTCGAAATGTTCATCGCGCGCTGCTTCCATTTTATGATCGGCATTCTCGACCTTCTGAGCAGTCTATTCGGAAGATTGTGACCAAATTTCGCACCAAATTTACTTTGTTGGACATTAAACCACCAACACGTTTACGTACTGTGCGTAGTGAAGAAAATATTGCGGCCGTATCAGCTAGTGTGACAGAAGACCGCGAAATGTCGATTCGGCGCCGTTCCCAGCAGTTAGGCCTTTGTTACAGCACTACGTGGAAAATTTTGCGGAAGGATTTGGGCGTAAAGCCTATTAAGATACAGCTGGTGCAAGAACTAAAGCCAGCCGACCTACCACAACGCCGAATTTTTGGTGAATGGGCTCTTGGAAAGCTGGCCGAGGATCCGCTTTTTTATCGAAAAATTGTGTTCAGCGATGAGGCTAATTTTTGGTTGAATGGGTACGTAAATAAGCAAAATTGCCGCATTTGGAGTGAAGATCAGCCAGAAGCATTGCAACAGCTACCAATGCATCCCGAAAAAGCCACTGTTTGGTGCGGTTTATGGGCCGGCGGCATTATTGGGCCATATTTCTTCAAAGATGATGCGAATCGCAGCGTTACTGTCAATGGTGAACGCTACCGAGCGATGATAACAAACTTTTTTTTGCCCGAAATGGAAGTTCTTGACTTGCATGATATGTGGTTTCAACAAGACGGTGCCACATGCCACACAGCACGCGAAACAATGGCGCAATTGCGAGGCGAGTTTGGTGAACAGTTAATTTCACGTTTCGGGCCGGTCAATTGGCCGCCTAGATCGCGCGATTTGACACCATTAGATTATTTTTTGTGGGGGTATGTCAAGGCTAATGTCTATAGGGACAAGCCCGCTTCGATTGACGCACTGGAAGCCAACATCCATGCATTCATTCGTGAGATACCGGCCGATATATGTGAAAGAGTATGCCAAAATTGGACTCAGCGGATGGGCTACCTGAGACGCAGCCGCGGTCAACATTTGCATGAAATTATCTTAAAACATTAAATTGCAAGGTTCAAACTATAGATTCAAATAAATATTTCATTCATTTTTTCGAATTTTTTGTGTTTTTTTTTAAAAAAAATCACCCGTTACTTTTAGGGAATTCTAATGAATAAGGTTATAATTGTATAAAGGTGTTTTGTACCAAATTAATTATAATTTATTTTTTATTTTGAATTAACTAGGAATTAAATTGAAATTTGGCGAAAAGATGATGTCAATTGGAATTTTAGTTTTGTTTTTTTGTTAAGTAGAGTATAGGTAGGTAAACATGTATAAATGAGGCTTTTAAGGCACACAGTTCCAGCAATGAATTCTATGAGAAGTTTTATTTATTTACTATCTTAATTTTTGGAAACTATTTTGCACATACTTTCCCACTTTGTGTCCAATTTTCGGTTGTTCAACAGATTGGATAACTTGTGAATTAGAGGATTATAAGAATTTTTTTTTTAAACCGAGGATTACTTCCTCGCTCTCTCTTCAAGTGGTTAATCTCGCGCAAACAACGTAATTGTATTGGTTAAGAGTTAATAAAGTGTAATTGTCTTTCTGTATTGGATTGGAAGTGAACATTTTTAAAATATTTAGAATCCCCCTGCGTGGGTAACACGACTGTAAGCTATTTCGATTGGGACATAAGTTTTCATTTCCATTGGAAATAAAATTGATTTTATTTTGATCTAGATCACTTTGGAAAATCTTGATTTCCCACCTACTTACACCACTTACTTGCTTCCTTATGTCAGTTTGAAATTTTCATTTCGATAAGTAAATTATTTTTCTGAATTATAGAGATGAATTAGTGGGTGCAAATTACGTTTGTTTATAGCTCTAATAAAATATGTTAAAAAATAAACACATTTAAAAGTTGTATAATGTAGTTTACGTGTAATTTGTTAAAATCAGTTTCAACGGTTTAATTTGTATTTATTTAGAAAACATGTTTTTTTCTTACAATAATTAAAATAATAAAATAATTGTAAAAATATCGAATATAAACACCGGAGAATATTGATTTCTCTTTTATTATTTTTGGTTGCAATTTATTCAAGAATTTCTAATTTTTCTAATTTTTCCGAATGTAAAAAAAATTAATATTGGTTAAGGGTTTTAACGATTCTCTACAGATGCGAAGTGTTTGCTGAACGAGTTTCTGAGTTCATAATATTTTTGTCGGATGCACTCACTTGCGCATGCGCAGTTCGAAAACCGTAACTTCGTGGTGGAAAACCGTAACTTTGTGGTGGAAAACCATAACTTTGTGATGACACAACAAATTTCCCCTATTTTGGCTGAAGTTTTTAGGAAAGGTCGGTGAAGAGCAGGTGGAAAACTGGAGAAAATTGGTGAATACCATAACTCACGCACACATGTTTGAGTTATGGTTTTTTGGTGAGTTCAAGCTTGAAGGCAAATCCAGAAGTTTGGTATCTCTTTACTTCCCTTATCTCTGTTTAACGACCATTCGTCTCTGCTTGGTATTCTGATTAAATATTTGATGTCGAAATCGTGATATGGGATGGTGTAGTCAGATATCCCATTCTCGTATGCTACCAATTTCAATATTGTGCTGTGACCAAAGGGTGTGATTGAGGCGTGCTGCGCTTTTCGCTGCTGTGTCATTGATCTGTAAGTCAATTGATGGACGATTTAGAATTTCTTCCAAGCCTGCTGTGGGACTTGTGCGCATGGCTCCTGCTATGAGTACGCATGCTGTTCTTTGAACTTTTGTTAATGCGGTCAAATGCTTCGTCTTTTTCATGGAATTCCACCAGACTAGACAACCATAGGTAAGAATTGGTCTGAAAACAGCGGTGTATAACCTTCGGGGATGTGCCCCATTTCCTACCACAGATTCTATTGCAGCTATAAAGTGCAATGTTAGCTTTCGTAACCCTTTCGTTGATATTCAGGTTCCAGTTTAGCTTGCTATCAAGTATCACCCCAAGGTATTTGGCACTTGAGGACAGTGAGAGGGTGGACCCTCCTAAAGTTAGTGCCACAAACTCTGGGAATGATATTTTGTTAGTGAAGAGTACTAATTCAGTTTTCTTCGGATTTACACCTAGGCCGCATCTGCTGAGTAGGTTTATTGATTACCAGTAGCCAAAGAAGCGGAGAAAGAACTCCCCCTTGTGGAGTACCTCTTGTCGTTGTTGTTGTTTTGGTACAATCGCCCAACGAGGATGAAATGATACGCTTTTTCAGCATGGTTATGATCCATTTGCTAATGACCGTATCTATTTCTGCTGTATTGAGTGCCATCTCAATGGCTTCCGTTGTTACGTTGTTAAAGGCGCCTTCTATATCTAGGAAGGCTGCTAGTGTGTATTCTTTCCAGAGTTGTCAATAGAAATAAGGATAAACTAATTGGTTTGTAATCTTTCGCAGTAGTATGACTGCATTTTCCTGCTTTGAAATGCTTTTTGACGATGTTATTATCTTCATCCGCTTTTGATACGGTCCATGCTTCAGCTCCGTAGAGCAAGACTAAGATGATCAGGGTCTTATATAGGATCTCCTTAGTAGTTCGAGTGAGGGCTTTACTACTAATTTGCCATCTTAGCCCGAAGAAACAGCGATTGGCAAGAGTAGCGGAACTATCACCTCTGTCAATAGTGACGTTATGTCCAATTCGTCGATGTTGTGTGTCCTTTCGTGTTGACAGCATATACTTAGTCTTACCCTCATTTACTGCTAAGCCCATTTTTGCCGCTTCCTTCTCTCTTTTTTCTTCTTTCTGAAAGCCGGTGTTCTTCCCTTCTTCTTTGCCTATAGAGCTCAATGGCAGCTCTCGTCTTCACCTGCAGCTTAGCCGTGTAGGCCTCGTTCTTGGCTGCGAGCATCCGTCGGCATTCCTCATCAAACCAGGGGTTTCTTGCTGGTGGTCGCTAGAAACCTAGCACATCAGTTGCGGCTGATCTAATGGCTTGTTGGTATCGTTGCCATTGTTCTTCGACATTAGATGCTGGTGGTGTGTTGTGAGTCGAGAGGTTAAGGGATACGTGTTGCGCGAAGGTCTTGGCGGTCTCTAGCGATTGCAGTTGTTAGACATTTAATTGTTTCACAGTATTTCTGGTTTGTTCTGGAGTGGTGGATATCCGCATCCTTACCTTGGCTGCAACAAGTTAGTGGTCCGAGTCGATGTTAGCCCCTCGGAATGTTCGGACATCCAAAATACTGGATGCGAGCCTCTTGTCTATCGCAATGTGATCAATTTGGTTGACTGTTCGTTGATCTGGAGACCTCTATATCCCCTTATGGATATCGTGGTGAGGAAACCGTGTGCTGGCTATAGTGGCATTTCGTTCCGTAGCAAAGTCAATTAGCCTAAGTCCGTTACCAGACGTGTTGTCGTGTAGGCTGAGGATGTCTTCTCTTTCTACCTTTGCGTTAAAATCTCGCAGCATGATTTTAACATCGTACTTTGGTAGTCACTCATAGGTTTTGTCAAGGAGCTCGTAGAAGCAGTCCTTAGTTGTATCATCTTTTTCCTCCGTCAGAACTTGAGCGCATATAAGGCTTATGTTGGCGAATTTGACCTTTGATGCGATTTGTTACAATGCGTTCGCTAATGTCTTGGAAACATAAGACTTCTTGCCTAAGTCTAAGAATAGTCGCTGTTTCTTTTCACTATAACACGGTCCTTAGTAGATGTCACAGTTTTTCATCCTCTTTTTGCCCGGCCCATCCCATCGTATTTCCTGGATGGCAGTAATGTCTGCTTTGTAGCAGTTTAGGGCTTCCGCTAGTTGTTCGCCTGCACCTCCTGTTTAATGTTCTCACATTCCAGATGCAGATGCCAACGTCGTTGTCCATCGTTTAGCAGGGTCGTCAACAGAAATATCAGTCCTTTCCGAGGCTATTAGTTGCTTCGTAACAATGGTTTTTTTTCCATGGATGGGTATTTAACCCAAAGCACAACCCCCAACCTGAAGGGCCAGTTCAAATTTATTAGATACCCCTAGGACATGGGACCATCAGTATCCACTACGGGATTGAGCGCTGCCGTTGACCTTTCGGTTCATCCGCCACCATCTCCGTTCAAGGCGCCTGACTTACCCTTGAAATTAATATATAACCTGTTGTCGGAATATGTCGACGCAGCTTATCTAGGTTCGCCTGGGATGGCAGACCGGGTATTCATTCCACGCCATTCTGACCAGGAAAACTTTAGTGTTGCTGTTTTACGTCTTGTTATCAACACTCGCAATTATCGTTTAGCAAGTCAAATCCGGTTGGATGAGACCAGTACCCGATGGTTATCACGTGGAGGTAAAAAATAAGCAGATTTGATGTGAAGGGGATTGCCAAGTTAAAGCCAATCAGAGTCTACCCTCGTTCTACAACACCCAACCATCGGTTTATAGCTATCGATTTAATTGTGGTCGGTTTCTACTTTCGCGCGCCTCTCAAGGCTATGCCTTCCTCTATTGCGTCTGACGTATGGCAGATATGAACTTCCTTGAAGGCAATGTTTCGGAGACTTATGTCCCTGTAGTTAGCTCACTTTAGAGGGTAGTTTTTTGTGGATGGGCAATTGAGGGTATATGTATCCGACCAAAATGTGGGCAATTTGTTGTTGTGTTTTCCAAACTAAGTCATCTCTCCCAGCCTTGTAAGCTTTAGGTTCGATATTACTCACCTTCCTTCTTAATGAAGGGCGTTTTAATTGATCGTTTTGCCTGAAAGCAGCAGATTGTTCGTCACCCCGATAAGGTACCTCTCTCCCTCTCTTTGATTTTGTGCTTTTCTTGGTATTTTTTCTTCTTTCTGAAAAAAACTCGTACTTTGCTTATATAGCTCAATAGCAGCGTTTTCAGTAGCGTTTGCAATTGCGGCCTATCTTGAATTTGTCTCAGCAGCTTTGCATTGTAGGCCTCTTCTTTGACTGTGAAGATTTGTCGGCATTCTATGTCAAAACTGACGTTTCTTATGGCGAGCGATAGAAACCCATCACGTCAGTTGCAGCCTATCCTATATATGTATTCGATGGTTTCAGATATTCATAGACTAGGTTTGTTTGTGTAAAACAGTTTCATTAGATACGCAAAAGTTTATTGGGCAGTCTGCGCTCTCTTTTGTCAATCACTCCTCCTATACCGCTCTTGGATGGGAACTGCTTACTCAGATATTCGCAGCTAACCAAATATTGTATTGGCTATCTTCTATCTGTTCTGTTATCTATGATCTGAACATAGTCTTATTAGCCCGTAGGCCTTGAAGCCTGTGTAGTGTGTAGTACTCTGTGGAATGCAAGTACAACTACATCTCAAGCCTTGGCGTATCAACACCAACATTTATTTTCACTGGCCCATCTCCCAATGCCAAACAAGCTTATCTCAACACAGTCTTTCGGATTCGACATAGGTAGGTCCCGCCATCATGCAAAAAGTACATTTTTCTAACGCTTGTTGCGCCAAAAATTTGTATTTTAAGTCTAATCACCAACATGCTTGGCTAAAGCTTAATCTAAAACGTTAAAGGAATCATACCTTCCAACCTGTTTGCCCCTTTCAGTTGCACGCTCAAAGCTGACAGTTTTACTCATTTGATCTCCCTCTGCAGTTCAACATTAGCGTCATTGTAGGTGGCATCGCTAAAATGGACTATTAGACAAACCAATAAAGCCCGTCCTACATACGGATCAAATGAAACTTCACCTACGACAAATCCTAGGCTTAATGAGCCGCCAAATTGCTGACAGCCATCAAAACGTATCTCATGACAAAATCTGCATATAAACAGCACACCTGCTCATCTCTCAGACTAACTATTATCTCAGGTTCTGCAATGATGGTGATCATCTTAAATTGGTCGGCCAATAAAATTGATACCCTCACTTAGGCTTGAAGAAGTTTCATTTGCCAACGAATGAAAAGACAATTAATCTCGCAAATAGTTTCTCTAGATCAATATCTAGCTCTTCACCAGCTCCACCAGATTTTGTAGTCTTTGCCAATGCACGCCGCTGGGCACGATACTCGTACTATCGTCAGCAAACTCTTGAACTACTGGGTTGCATGCGGATACTCATGCTCACGAGTTGATCAAAACCTCCTCGAGACCCGCTAAGTTTAATATCCCACAACGAGCAATAAGCATTGAACATGAATATCTAACAGCCATTAGCCATTAGCCATCCAACAACAACATAGCACGGCCTGGTTAAAGTCCACAATACACCAGCAAGCTCAAGCGCTACCGCTAGCGCCCATTTGCTCATTCACAACGAAAGTGCGATGACTTTCGATTTCATGAGCGAAAGTAGGCATATCGTCGTCGTTCAGCCATTTTGAGGTCAAAAATGAGGCTACGATGGTTACCGTTACCTGTGTGTGTTTGTGTGTGTGGTGTTGGTGCTGTGTTGAGCTTGTAGGTCTCGTCGTGTTATAATTTCGCTGTGCAGCAGCGGTACGTCGAACGTGTATACAGGCAAAGTCGCATATTCATGGCAAAAGTCGTGGTATGGTATGTAAATGAAATTGAGAGAGTTTACCGTCGCTGATGTGACGTAGCGGCAATGTATAGTGAATGTATCTGAGGTCGCATTGGCAGCGCGCACAGCTTCATCTAAGCTAAGTGAAACTTTTTCAAGAAAAACTTTTTTTTTGTTTTCTTTTTTTTTGGACCGTTTAGATTTGATCCAATTAGGCTAGAGAAGTCGAGTTGGAAAACTGTAACTTAACATAGTTCACATTGGGTTTGGTAGGTACTCATAAAAATGTATTTCTATGACAGGGTACAGTTATTATTAGATTGATGATTAAGTGCAGGTGGATATTAAAGGGGGCATTTTTAATGAGATCCAGGAAATCCGTTCTGGATTTGTTTTTTTTTTTTTGAAGATCGATTACCATAGTAGTGTGGGACTCGAACACCACTAAAAACACCTCCCTTCTCAATCTACGTGAGATCGACAAGTTCTTAATTTAATACTACAACTAGGCCTTTTCCACTCGCGAACTGGGAAAATTCGTGTTTTGTTTTCTCCTCGGGGAAATTCCCAATTCTAAAACTGTGCGAGACGACGAGCTAAATAAAACAACCGATTCGATTGACTGTTTAATTTCAATATGCAACAACATTTGCCTGTGGTATAATGACACCTCGTTATTGGTTAAATAAATTACAAAAGATGGCGAACCTTGGCAATGTAGCGCCGAATTGAAATCTACAATAATACATTTAATGCGACCAATAAGTTTTATAGTTAGAGATGGTACTTTACATAAAGCCGGCTCCAACATCCCGACCTCTTTGAAAGAACCCCTTTCAAACCGGTAGTAAGGCCAGTTTTCGGATCGCTCGAAATGTACCTCTCGATGTCTTGATATCAGCTACGCGAGTTATGCCATCCTAGCCCTTAACGACGTCGATGACTCTTCCTAATTGCCATTTTTGAGGGGGCAAATTATCGTCGTGAACGATAACCATTGTTGAGATTTGGTTGGGTATCTGACAACTTTGACCGAGTTTGCAATTCGTTGATATACTCAGCCGTCCAGCGTTGCCAAAAGTGTGTCTTTACCGACGCCATCTTTGTAGGTAGCTAATGTTTTCGACGATGTAAGCTGGTGCTGGAATAGCCTTTAACGATGAACCGATCAACAGATGGCCTGGAGTTAATGCCTCCAAGTCAGTAGGGTCAGAAGATAAAGGTATTATGGGACGAGAATTCATCACTGCTACGATTTCAACAAGTGCGGTGGTGAGCTCTTCGAATGTTAGTTTTGCATTTGCTAGACTTCGGTACAGGTGCCCCTTTGCAACTTTCACCGCGGCTTCCCAAAGTCCACCAAAATGAGGTGCCCTGGGTGGAATAAAGTTAATATTTAAACTATGATTAGTACACAATTTTGATAAATCATTTTTGGTATTTTTTGAAAATAAGAAATTTCGCAGATCGTTCAGCTTTGTCTTCGCTCCAACGAAATTTGTAGCATTATCACAGAAAATGTTCTGTGGTAGACCTCGACAACCTATGAATCGTTTCAACGCTGCTATAAATGCATCTGATTATAAATCGGAAACTGCCTCTAAATGCACCGCTTTCGAAGCAAAGCATACAAATACTTCTACATATGTTTTGTAAGGGGTTTTTCCACGAATTTTAAGATAAGTAAATATAGGTCCACAAAAATCAACTCCACAGTTTTGAAATGCGCGTGATGGATTTACTCTTTCTGCAGGTAAGTCACCCATTATTTGATGTAGAAGTTCTGGCCGATATCTCGTACAATGAATGCAGCTTCTAATAGTTTGATGAGCTAAGGCCCGTGCGTTAATGACCCAAAACCTATTTCTAATTAGATTCACCAAGGTTTTCGGTCCGACGTGATAATTTAAAAGATACAAATGTATAGCCAAACATTTCGCAAAATGACAATTTTTCGGCAAAAGCATTGGATGTTTTTGTGCTTCAGGGATCAACGCGTTCTGCAATCTGCCACCTACTTTAAGTATTTGAAGACCATCAAACTCTTCAATGATTTGATTGATCCTTTTAGTTGTTCCCTTTTTCTTAATGACTTGATGACTTCTACGAAGTATTCCTGCTGAACAATCCAAGTGATGCGTAATATAGCTGCTTCGAGATCCTCTGCATGCAACGATAAATCTCCCTTTGTAATTAATGCAGAACTACGGTTCTTGAAGACTTTAATCATGTATGCGACAATGCAAATGATTTAACTATACGAACTGTATCTTTTTATTTGATCTATCAAGTAATTTGGTTCCTGTGCCTTAGTCACTAAAACAGATTTGCGTATCTCTAGATTGACTTGGTCTGGTGGCAATGTATGGCTAAACTTAGGTGGCCAGTCTTCAGGGTTCTTTAAGAGAAATCGTGGACCCGAAAACCGAATTGAGTCCCTTAAATCGTCGACGGTACAACCTCTCGATACTTTGTCAGCAGGATTTTTGTTTGTGGGTACGTGCCTCCAGGATATATGTTCTGTATGTTATTGGATCTCAGCAACCCTATTACTAACGAACGTATTCAGCTTGTATGATTGCGTGTTAATCCAATATAGAACCACTTCAGAATCTGTCCAAAGGTAGACATTGGATATCGGATCCTTGAACAACTTCTTCGTTCTTGACCAAAGTTTAGCCAACAAGTGTGCGCCACACAACTCTAGTTGATTTTTCCTAGCTGGAGAAACTCTTGATTTAGCAGTCAACAACTTCATAGCTCCGCTCCAATCTGTAGTTCTGACATAGATGCAGCAGCCATACGCGTTAATGGATGCATCTGAGAATCCATGTATCTGTATATACCTTTTCGTATCAGATAAAACAAAACTGGGAATCGAAAGATCTTTCAACGAGCTGAGATCTAGAAGAAACTGTTTCCATTCGGATTCAATACTTTGGGGAATGGATGCATCCCAGTCCAACTTCTCTATTATTATGATTAGACTTAACAAACCTATATAGGGTCAAAGGTGAAGGTGAAAGAGAAAGTATTGCTCTTTTCGTAATATTGGTATAAGTCTTGGAACAATTATATGTAAATTTAAGGTTATCTTTCCTTGAATCCCATGTTATGCCCAATGCGCTAGTAAGACTCGATTCGGACAACTTTAACTCTTTGTCCGACGACTGCAGAAAACCATCCACGTTACTATGCCACTTAGATAGCTCAAATCCAGATGATGCCAAGATCTGACAACTTCTTTCGTATTTGTTCGAGGGTATCGAGATCATCCGCTCCAGTTGGCATATCGTCGACATAAAAATCCGAGTTTAAAACCTTAAACCAATTAAATGGCTAGACGAAAACTTTTCGCTTAAATAGCGGAGGCAGCGAATCGCCAAGAAGGGTGCCGAGGACGTGCCATATGTAATAGTGTTGAGTTTAAAAGTTCTTGTTGGCATATGCGAATTGTCACGCCACAGAATGTATTAAAATTGCCTTTGCGAGGGCTGAATTAGAATTTGTCTATACATCTTTACGATGTCCGCAGTAAGTGCATATTTATGACAACGAAAACGCAACAAAAGGGTAAAAATATCGTCTTGAATGGTTGGACCAACCATTAGTATTTTGTTGAGAGAGATTTGAGAAGATGTGCAACAAGATGCGTCAAAAACTACTCTCAGTTTTGTCGATACGCTATTAGGTTTTACTACGCATTGGTGAGGAAGGTATAATAGTGAGGTTCTTCTAGGTTAGGATTTTTAACTTCCGTCATGTGTCACATTCTGTTATATTCTTCCTATGGTTGAATATTGCGACTTCAAAGTATTGTCTTTGCTAATTCTACGCTCTAGTGACAAAAATCTTCGAAAAGCGATATCGTATGAAGATCCTAAGCATTTTGGATCGTCTTTGAATGGTAACTTAACCATTAACCTAACAGTACGTAATTCTTCAATACTATCCTTGAAAATTTGTTCGCATTGCATTTGTTCCTCTGTCCATATTGCCCTTCGAGCACGTACCTTCTCCAATTCCCAAAATGTCTCTACATATCTATCTAACTCTTCTCCTACGATTTGTGTACATCAGATTTGAGCTTGTTTTTCAGTTGATTCTTTAAACTTTCCAGACAAGATCCACCCCAGCAATGTTTTCTGAAGTCGAGGCAGTTCATCGCCAAGTCTTATTTGACCTCTCTCGATAACAGATCAAAGAGAGCTTCCGCGCCAAGAAGCATATCGATTTGCGAGGGCTTATTAAAATCCTCATCAGCTAACTCTTTGGAATTAACTTCTTTGGAATATTCCAGTCTATAATATGTAATGTTTTATCTGGTTGATATCCCGTTATAGATGTAGTTATTAGGAACTCAAGAGGTACCTCCAAAATATTAAAACGAGAGCGAATTGTTGTTTGGGTTTGGTAATTAACTTTTGTTTTTGAAACATCAATGCCCACTAGGTCTACGAGTTTCCTATTCTTTGGAAGACTTAGAGACCTTGCGAAGTTTTCGTTGACTAGATTCACCTGCGATCCTGAATCTAGAAGTACTCTACCTAACTGGTAGATTCCTAACGAGTCCCTCACCAATACCAGTGCCGTGGCAAGAATTACATTAGGGGTATTCATGCAACGTCGGAAAGTCGTCGTAAACGTTGTAAACGTGATAAAATGACGACGTTATAAAGAACTGTCAAAATTTGTATGGGGAATCTTTTCCAACAATATCGGAATTTTCTCACAGGAATTGGGTGCGTAAACTGAGATGGTAAACGTTGTAAACTATTGAAATGCTATTTTGACATTTAATCAGTCACTTTCACATCTAACAAACATGTGCGCTAAACTGAAAAAAGTTATCGAGAACGGAATGAGAACAATATGAACAAATTTCTATCAATAAATAAATTACTAAAATGAGATTCAATTCAGTGGGTTACCGCATTATTTAGTGGTGCAGTTTTAGGGTCTTTCATGAAAGGTCGTCGTAAAATTACAATCTTTCTCACGTAATAAAGTTACGACGTTGCATGAATACCCTTATTATCTGTTGAAGAACCTCCGTAATTCGCTGACACAGATGTTGAAGCTTCTTCTCTGCTGCTATTGTTGTTGTTGTCCGATTGTTGTGGCCGGTGTAACAAGCTATGATGGGGCTGTTTGCAGGTTTTACACCTATATTTTGATGGACATTTTGACACACCATGACCCTTAACCAGGCAATTAATGCATAGTCCAAAATGTTTTATTGCCTTGAATCTTTCCATAACCGCTAACTTAATACAATTAGTGCAGTTGCTAATTGTATGCCCACCTTATCTACAAAATGCGCATGACCGTTGTATAATAGTAAGTGAAGTCTGTAACCTCCCAATGGAGGCACCTGCTAAAAAGTGCCATAAAACGGCGGTTGTTATTTAGTGCACCAGATCAAACGGTTTGGTTCTTTGTATTCTACGCACCAAGTCTCTATCGTCCGAATTCGGAGTATATCTGTGTTGCAATGATTATGAACACGAAAATAATTTTTGCCAGCGAAATTTCTTATTTCGTCATCAAGGTGGCTATACCTAAGTCTCGGTGGATATCATCGTTTCTATTATACCACGGTGCATTTACAATTGTCCTTAGTAACGGGTGATCCAAGTAGAGATACTTTTTTCAATAGCCTTTTTTGACAGATCACGTGTGAGTCGTGTCATGCTGTCATGTTATTTTTGTTTAGTATTGTTTGGCATTTCATAATGGAAAGACTTACGCGTGAACAACGTTTACAAATTGTTCCACTTTATTATGAAAATTCACGTTCTGTGAGGAATGTGTTTCGTGCACTTCGCTCAACTTATGGTCAACATAATCGGCCTACTGAGCGTACTATTCGCAACACCATCACCCATTTTGAGACCCAGCATTCATTATTGGATAATATTCGACCGAATAGACCACGTCCAGCACGCTGTGAAGAAAATATAGCGGCCGTAGCTGAGAGTGTACAAGAAGACCGTAGAGAGTCGATTCGGCGCCGTTCGCAGCAACTCGGACTGACGTATGGAACGACTTGGAGCATTTTACGTCAAGATCTCAAATTGAAAGCGTACAAAATACAGCTTGTGCAACAACTGAAGCCGCTCGACCTTCCCAAGCGACATCGCTTCGCTCTATGGGCTCTTGAAAAGTTCCAAGAAGATCCAACGTTTTCGAGGCAAATTTTGTTTAGCGATGAGGCCCATTTCTGGCTCAATGGGTATGTAAACAAACAAAATTGCCGCATTTGGGACGAAGAGCAACCTAAAGAGATTGAAGAACTGCCACTTCATCCAGAAAAAACAACGGTTTGGTGTGGTTTGTGGGCCGGTGGAATCATCGGTCCATATTTCTTTAAACATTATGCCGGTGCGAACGTAACCGTCAATGGCGACCGTTATCGTGCCATGATAACCGACTGTTTGATGCCTGAAATGGAAGCTCGTGATCTCGGCGACATTTGGTTTCAGCAAGACGGCGCCACTTCCCACATATCGCATCAATCAATGGACTTATTGAGAGAACATTTCGGTGAGCACATAATTTCACGTTTTGGGCCGGTCGATTGGCCACCAAGATCGTGTGATATCACACCGTTAGACTTTTTCCTGTGGGGATATGTAAAGTCAAAAGCTTATGCCGACAAACCCGCTTCGATTCAGGCATTGGAGGAAAACATCACGCGTGTCATTCGCCAGTTACCAGTCGAAATGCTCGAACGAGTGATCGAAAATTGGACTCAACGGATGGACCATCTGCGACGTAGCAACGGCCAACATTTGATAGACATAATCTTCAAAAAATAAATGCCAAAGAATCTTCTTTCAAATGATAATAAACATTCTCCATTAAATTTGAAATTTCTGTGTTTTTTTCTTTAAAAAAGTAGGGAACCTCGAAATGGATCACCCATTACTTTATTTTGAAAAGTTTGTAAGATATTTCTATTACAGGTTTGTGTACAACCCCATAGTTGTATACCATATGTCCATACAGGCTTTAGAACTTGCTTATATAGAAGCAGCTTTTTCTTTTAAAAGTCCAAAGGGGTCAAATTGCAGCTCCGAGGCGGCCAATTGACAAGACGGCCGATAACACGATTTGGGAATATGGTGCCCAAAAAGATCGATTGTGGCATGGACTGTGTGCCATAGCGCGCCGTCCTGCATGAACTAAAGATCGTCCAAATTCATGTATTCAATTGCAGTAAAAAAAAATGTCGGTTAACATGGCTCTGTAACGTCTACCGTTGGTCGAATCGTCGGTCCCAGCCTCATTTTCGAAGAAACATTTTGCAATGATGCCATCCACTCCACAATCCACACCAAACTGTCATTGTCTATGAATGCATCGGCTTCTGGACAATAACGTGCGGGTTTTCAAAGTCCCAGATGTGGCAATTTTGTTTGTTAACGTCGCCGCCGAGATGAAAGTGCGCCTTGTCAGAAAAGATGATTTTTCGGCCAAAATCGTTGTCCAATTCAAGCTGCTCTAAGAAGGCCCAAACTGCAAAGCGATAACGAAGCTGATGGTCGTATGCCTTCAATTGTTGAGTCAATTAGACCTTGTAAGCTAATAATCCGCGATCTTTGTGCAGAATTCTCCTTAGGCTAGTGCGTGAAATGTTGAGCTATTGAGATCGATAGCGAGTTGGTCTTCGTGAATTGAGTCTCACACTCTCGGCTACAGCAGCCACATTCTCGTCAGTGCGTACCGTACGACGATGGGGACCATGAGTGTTGTCCACTAGCATACCGCAGTCATTTTTACGAACTGTTTGCACAAACTTGCGTACAGCAGGTGCGGTGGGGGCTTCATTTCGGCCAAAACTTATTTTCAATATTTCCCAACGTTGAAAAGTAACTACTAGATGACCCACCCCGTAGACTCTAGCGGTAGCAGGTTGACGATGTTTTCCAGTCCCGCTGTTGGTATGGTTCTCCTGTAGCACTGTAGCGCCCACACATGCTATCCTTTCGACCTTTGTGTATATTCTTTCTCGTGAAGTGTCATATAGTCATGTAGGGCGGTTTCGACTCATATCCCTTCGACTAGCAAACTCGTGCAGTGTATTCCAAGCAGAGATCCTAGCCATAGTCGAAGGGGATTTCTCCATTTACGTAGAAAGTCAAGCGCACATAATAGCTCTGGCATCCAACATAATAAAATCACGAGTAGATGGACGCTGCCGCACAGAGCTAAAGGATCTGTGTATCCAGAATAAAGTCGAAATTATATGGCAGATAGCCAGACTAGGATCATCCAGATGCATCTCCTTATGCGACAGTAGGGTTGGACCCTCACTTTCTTTAAAAAAAAAATAGAATATAACTAGATACACGCAAAATGAAACAAAATCTTGGTGGTAAGTACACCAAAGACCTCTGGACGCATTTAAGCGGTAGCAAATCAAAGAAACTTATAGCTCTGAGGTCACAACCTCACAAAATCAAACTAACTGACATACACCAACTATGCAGTAAATGCACTAGGGCATCCCTCATCAACAGTGTCACTGCCCTGCGATCAGCAACAGCCGCAAAAAAACTCCTTGGTAGCTTTTACTTTGAGGAACTGACGGAGCTAGAAACAATTTCTGTAGCACAGATCGTCTGTTTCTGCTGTACATCGGGGATGGATCAAATCGGAGGATTTTGGCTTCGAGGTATTCTTCCGAAAAGTTGTTTGGAATATTTCTCCGACATTTTGTAACGCATCCTGGCGAATTGCGTTGAACTGCGTTCAGGTGCATTTTTCGTGCAATTTTTGACAGCTAAGTGCCGTTCTTTTTCGGACTTCCTCCGACACAAGTTCTTCGCGGAATTTATTCACGAATTGTAGTGAAGTGAAGCCGTCGCGTCTGTGTAATATTTTTTTCGATAACACATACATCGAATGGAATTTGAACCTCCGACGAAGTATGCGTTGCGGAAAATTGCCCGTTCTGACGGATACGTCGATGGGGCTGAATATCTCTTCGAAGGAGTGGCACAACACAATTCACCACATAAGTATCACACTTACTCTAATACAGCATTCTTTTCAGTTACAAATCTCTTAACAAAGGGTATCGCTGTGGGCCCACGTAGGCCTATGCGAGTTTGACGACTCACCTGAGCTTTATCAGCATACCAAACCTAACCTAACCACGTCCTTCGTTGTCACTGTTATAAGGTTGCCATTGTAGACGGTTGTGTCTAGATTCTTACTGGACTTTTATTCACATCCTGGAAATCGGTTTTAAAGTAAATCTGTTTGAGATTCATAGGTGGACTCTGCCCAGTCTCCATTTGGGAGCTTGAGGTAGCCTGGCACAGTCGGTTCCCTCGCGACTTATTTCTTTAGCTTTGCTGAATCAGTATTTAAGGCTTTCTACGCTAACAACAGAAGTGGCGCCAGGAGGTTCGTTAAGCACTGTTAACCTTACTTACTTAAGTAGTTGTCCTGAACCTGAGCCTCAACCAACTTCCCTCTCCAATAAGCCCGGTTCTTCTCCCTTCAGTTGCGCACTCCAAGTTGGTTCAGGTCGGTTTCGAGTTGTATGCGCCACATAAGACGAGGTCTTCCTCTACTGCGTCCGACGTCTGACTGGGAATCGGAGACTCTGTGAGCCGGAGTATTGGTATTCGTTTTACATGTCCTAGCCATCTTAAAGGGAGTTTTTTGACTAGTGGCATGTCGCCGTATAGCTCGTGTAGTTTTTAGTTGAATTTTTGTCTCCATAGCCCTTGTCTCCATAGCCCTTCAACGAAAACGGGACTGCATTTCTTAATCCGCTTTTGACACGGTCCATGCTTCAGCGCCGTAGAGCAGAGCTAGGATGATCAGGGTCTTATATGGGATCTCCATATTAGTTCGAGTGAGGGCTTTACTCCTGAATTGCCTTCTTAGTCCGAAGAAACAGCGGTTGGCAAGAGTATTTGTTTGTTTTATTTTTGACGAGATGTTGTTGTCAGCGTTAACAGCGGACCCAAAGTCCAGTACTATCTCAAATTTATATCTGTCAATGGTGAGGTTCTGTCCAATTCGCCGATGTTGTGTGTCCTTTCGTGTTGAAAGTGAACACTTGGTCTCACCATCAATTACTGCCATTTTGGCCCTTCCTTCCCTATCAGATTAAAGAAGTCACATGACAATGCGTCCGTCTTGTCTAAACCCTTTTGGTATCGATTGTTTCGGTGAGGTCGTTTCCGACACTGATGGAGAAGCGAGTGTTCCCCATCGTCATCCTGGACAGCCAGACGAGTTTGGGCGGTATACCAAAACTAGACATGGCTCTGTATAGTTCGTCTCTATAAATGCAGTCGTATGCGTCTTTCAAATCGATAATTAGGTGGTGGGTATCGATTTGTACTTCTTGTGTTTTTTCCAGGATTTGCCGAAATGTGATGATTGATCAGTTGTGGACTTTCCTGGCCTAAAACCACACTGATAAGGGCCAATCAGGTTATTGGTAAACGGTTTCTGGCGTTTGCATTGTACTGCAGATAAGGTTTTGTAGGCAATGTTGAGGAGACCTGTGCATATGTAATTGCCGCAGATTATACGGTCTCCGTGGGTTGGGCAAACGATGCTGAGGTTCCATTCTTCAGGCATACTTTCATCCGACCAAATTTTCCCTATGAGTTGGTGAATGTTACTTACCAAGTCATCTTCGCAGGCTTTATAAAGCACGGCGGGAAGGCCGTCATTTCCGGCGGCCTTGTTATGCTTGAGTTTAGATATTTTCATCCTCATTTCACATAGATTGGGTTGTAGTTTTCGCAATATTGACTGTTAACCGCATTTTTGAATTTACGCTGGTTGATCTTATATAGAACCCAGTCTGTTTCTGAATTCGAGCATCTTCCAGCGTTATAAAGTTTCCTTGTTTCCTTTTCTTTGATATAATCTGGTGGTATCTCCAGCATTGACTTCGCTTATCTGTCTCTGCTACTGCCAATATCTCAGTCTCTGTCAATTTGAAGCTCTTTTCCCTTCAACATGTATGTGATCTTTGTGGTTTGGTTGTGCTTAGGGGACAGACCTTTTCATGGGCTTTTTGCCAACTATTAGTTAGAACCAGTTACCAGGTATGAATTTTTCCTTTAGGGGTTTAAACCTATTTTCAACCGCAAAAATCTTTAAAATATGTTGGCAAGTTTTTCAAAGTCGTGTCAAGGGCCGTTCATTTTTTACTCCAATCGCTTATGCAACAAGGTCACATTGTGTTCATTCAGAAAACTCATCTCTCACTATCCACAGTGCGCCGTCCTTACACCGCTTTGATCGTGTGCTAAAACCTCCTAAAAAGCGCTCATTGTTCTTCATTGCCACGATCATTGCAAGGTATATACCGGCTCGCCTTAAACCTGGCTTACATAAGAGCTACCAATTAACTAAATACTAATTTGCAAAGTAACTATTTACCGAAGCGTCACCTCGCGCGATCACAAACGCCCTGACCCTCGCCCAATTCCGCTAATGTTTCGGTGTGACTTAAATTGAGGTCGCTGTCTCTACAGTGTTTATGTGCTGCGGTATGGACCATATTTGGTTAGCTCGCCTTGAGCGGTACAAACAAACAAAAAAACGATTTTTTATTGTGTCCACAAAATAAATGACTGGTCATTGAAATTGGGTCATTTTTTGTAGGAAGATCTGTTTTAGGTATTTGGGGATAGGGTAGACCCTCATGATCGAACCCTATTACCAATGATATGTGCCACCGGACAGCCAACATTCATGTCCAACATTCCACACCATAGCTTTGATTTATTAACCCTCACACTTCAGAGTGAAATAGGGTCATGGAGAAGTCGTAATTACTTGTCAGCGAGAAATACAGTATCAGTGCCAGTGCTGCATGTCATTAAACCAAAACAATCAGAGTAAAGGCATTCAAAACACATCTAGAAACTCACTTTTAGTGCAAGCAGAGCAATTCGAGAAAATTTAACAGCTCTCTGATGTGGTCCAAAAGCTTAGACACCTGGACCCTTACAAAGTAAGCCTCCTAGGCCTATACCTATTTCATTCTCCAACCAGCAATCTGCGAGTACTTTATGGAGGTCAACGCACAAAATCGAAAGCTACCGCACAAACTGGGGACCGTGATGTTATTGTAAAGTGAGATCTCTTTGGTGCGTGCGAAGACGGCTGCGTATCTGTATCACATGATCACACACACACAGTGAGGGGTCCCTCAAAAAGTGTGAGTACGAGTATGTCAACTCGCATAACTTTCCATCATGTGTGAGGTACAACTTTGGCTCGTAACTATAGGAAATAGTATGCGTGCCTTGGTTATGATTGCGCCGCGATTCACTCTAACTATGGGTCATTGAAACGTTCCGTCGGCGGCGCCACAGCAGACCTAATTGGTATTTAGATTAGCGTTACCAAAAGGAAGGCAGCAATTAAATCTCACGAAGGTGAACTAATTCTGTAATGGCGGTGCGAGTGATTATGATTTGTTTGCCACGGACTCATGGAGAAAGCGACTGCATATGGAAAAGTAGCATAGCGCCTTATATTTCGGGGCTAGCTTAAGCATGCAGTCTAAACAGAAGCATTTTTTATCAGGGGAGGAGTTGTTTAGACATGGGTGCCAACAGTCCCAATTTGGCTAGATAAGGTTCGGAGTGGAAGTCATTAGATCCAAAGCGAAATGTTCCCTTCATTCACCAAAGCAGAAACAAAATCTACAGCCTTTATCGAAACCGAAAAATTTCCATGCTCGGTACGTGTGTTAGCATAGTGACATTCCAGGGAACTGTAAGGCTGATGATCTCGTCAGAAATGAAGCTAAATTACCTGTTGGGTGCACTAGGTATTCCTATCGCTGCATGCAAAAGCTTACTAGCGCAACATGCTAATAGCAAATCAAGCCTCAGATGGAGTCCTGCACGACTCACGTGTCAAATAACCAAACAAATTTGGCCAAAGCCAGATTTGAGAAGATCAAAGGGACTGATTTCACTCGATAGACCGTATATTTGCGCCATGGGCCAACATGGTCTTAGTGTGCTGGCGAACGCTGGCAGCCACTCTTACCTAACCTAACCATATGTGTTAGTAACCTTCTTTGGATCGACCAATTATTCGAAGTCGCCAAAAACGCAGCGAAATGTTTAGTTTTCCTTAATCGATGCAAGGAATATATCATCCCTTCTGATCAGGCCTATATATAAGCGTAATACGCTCCAAACTTGAGTGCAACACCCACATGGTCAACACTCACATTGTCATTGCACCTACTAGATATGATACAAAATCGTGCAATAAAATTGATAGGAGACTCAACCATAGCAAACTCCATAGTCTCGCTCAAACATCTTAGGAGCCTTTTTCAAAGCATGCCCTATAAATCAGGGATAATAAAGGGCCCATGGCTAGATTAGGTTGCCTGTTAGAGGTGAGATCTCTAAAATGCGTAGACATTAAAACCCTTACGAATAAGTGTTGTGTAGCCATTGGCACAGTAGGTGTAACCTGTCCTATCACTCACAGTGCGACCAGGATGATAGCAATCGGTAGTGTCGTGGGATGTCCACCTTTTGCCAACAACAAAAGGCATGTTTCAAGGTCATAGTGAACCTTCCATTGGTGAGATATAAGTTGGGAACGATAGTATTGCGGTTAGGGTTCTCGCAGCTTTAATTATCGTGTAGACAAGCGAAGTGTTCCCAGATTTCTCACCGGTCGCGGGCAAGAACTACTCCGTCCGACGAGCTTAGCTGACCAAGAGCGTGCCATGCTCTTCTCACCTCCACTGAAGATGCCTCTGTGCCCTGTGGCCAAACCCTGACTCCCAACAATGGCGAGATCATTTACTTCTCCCACGTCTGGCTGGGAATAGAAGTCTCTGCGAGCTAGATGTCCTAGCCATCTTATACGTTCAATGCAGAGTTTTTTTTTTTGACTAGGGATGTGCCGCTGTTCTTCTCAAGAATGATGTTATAGAAGTCATATGACAGGGTGTCGCACAGCCTAAATCCTTATTTTGGTATCGAATGTTTCAGTGAATTAGTTCGTCTCTATTAATGCAGTCGTATGCGTCTTTGAAATCGATGAATAGGTGAAAGGTATCGACTTGAAATTCTTAGGTTTTTTCCAGTATCTGCCGATGTGTGAAGATTTGATCAGTTGTGGACTTTCCTGTACTAAAACCACACTGATAGGGCTGGTAAAAGGTTTCAGACGTTTACATATTACGGCAGATAAGATCGTGTAGGCGATATGGAGGAGACTTATGCCTCTGTAGTTGGCGCAGTGCAGAGGGTTTCCATTTTTTGTGGATCGGGCAAAGGATGCTGAGGTTCCATTCTTCAGACGTACTTTCATCCTTCCAAATATTGCTTAAAAGTAGATGAATGTTACTTACCATATATCTCCGCTGGCCTTACAAAGCTCGACAGGCCTTGTTAAGCTTGAGTTTAGATATTGCCATCCCCACTTCACGTAGGTCGGGTGGTTGGTAGTTTTTGCTTTCGTTCTATCTGACAGTACGGTATATTGTTCGTCATCGCCGTTTAGCAGTCTGCAGAAGTGCTTCTTCCATATTTCAGTGTCGACTGTGTATTAACAACGATATTTCCTTGTTCATCACGACAGAATTCTTTTCGAGCCTGGTATCCTGGTTTTGAGTTTTTTTTTACACATAATTCCTGGAGTGGCACCTCTGTACAACCTCGATAGCGCGCTTTTCTTGCTCATTTTTCATCTTTCTGAAAAGCCGGTAGCTCTCGCCTTCACCTGCAGCTTCACCTTGTAGATCTCGTTCTTGGCCGCGAGCATCTGTCGGCATTCTTCATCAAACCAAGCATTTCTTGCTGGTGGAAGCGAGAAGCCTAGAACATCAGTTGCGGTTGATCTAATGGCTCTTTGACATCGTTTTCATTGTTCTTTGACATTAGATGCTGATGGTATGGTGTTAATGGAGACTGGAGAGGTTAAGGAATACGCGTTTTGAGAAGGACTTGGCAGTCTTTTATAATTTTGTTATGGCGTGGTGGATATCCTCATTATTACCTTGGTTGCAACAAGTTAGTGGTTCGAGTCGATGTTAGTCTCTTGGAATGATCGGACATCCAAAATACTGTCTGCGTGCCTTTTGTCTATATTGCAATGTGATCAATTCGTTGATCTGGAGACCACTATGTCCGCTTATGGGTATAGAGATGAGGAAAACATGTGCTGGCTATAGTGGCATTTCGTTTCGCGTGTTGTCTTGAAGGCAACGACAATAGTGCTTAAGATGTCTTCTCTTCCTACCTTTGCATTAAAATCTCCTTCACGATTGTAACATAATACTTTGGCATTTGCTCATAAGTTTTGTCCAGGAGCTCGTTGAAGCATTCTTTCGCTATAGCACCTCTTTCCTCCGTCGGAGCGTGAGCTCATATAAGGCTTTTATTCTCGAATTTGGCCTTGATGCGAATTATTACAATTCTTTTACTAATTCCTTGGAAGTCTGGCGCTTATGACAAATCCATATCCGAATAGTCGCTGTTTCTGCTCACTATAACCGGGCCGTAGTAAAGTAAAACAATCCTTATTAAAACAATTGAATCAGACAGACATTTCAGAAAGTCCCTCAGATGGATGAAATGTTTCAGCCTAAGTGCTCTCAAAACCTTTGATTTTATTTATTTATTAGTTTGCACATATATCTATATTCGTCACTAATAACGTTTTCTTTTTTATTCTAGGTAGGTGGAGCCATGAAACCACTTCTTATAAGCGATTGGTAAGTCAGCTTTTATATAAAACAAATTGAATACTAAAAATGCACAGAGGTCTTCCATAAACTATGGTAAAACCTCAAAAATATGATTCGATATTATTTTATTGATTTAACCATTATATTGGTTATTCGTTAAAAAAAATAGTACAACTCGACATAACAGCATTTCGCTTCAATGCAAGCCTTTACATTTTGTGACCATCGGACTAAGTAATCAGAAGTCTGAGCACAAACAGAACTCCAAAGTTCACAAATCTGGATTTCCTGAGGATCAGTCTACTAAATAAAAAATACAATTTTTTGATGCAACAAACTCGTTAGTACCCAAAGTCTAGATTTTTCTCACAACCATTCATATTGTACGATGGCGGGACCCCTGTTTTATGCCGAAACCGAACGGCTAAGCTTTTCTTGAAAATTGATATTACTCGGCCGATTTTTCAGGTCATCACGGGCCATTGAAAAATCATTTACATGTTGCTACGGCTGGGAATCGAACCCAGACCTTATGCACGGCAATTCATCGCACTAACCATTGCGTTACTGGGTCCGTCGAGGGTCAGTCTTCTGCTGCTATAAAATTTGAAAATATGCCCATACGCCAGTTGTGTGTGGTTTTGGTTTTGTTTGCAGAAACAGCGTCCTGCTGAAAGATTCCTCTGTTTCATTGATGTGGGTGTTGGTTTAACCATTTTATACATCTTGCTGGTAAATTTTTGCACCCTTTTTAAGCAATTTCTTGGAAAAATTAAGATGACACCCCATAAAGCAGGATGATAGCGATAGGTTAAGTAAATGACTTGGCGGCCTCTTGAGATTGCAGTCTTTTTCTCATTTGTTGTGGCGTGGAGGATATCTGCATTCTTACCTTGGCTGCAACAAGGTAACATTGAACCAAGTCGGGAACCTATTGTCTAGTGTTGCTCATTATGAATGAAAAGCGTGGTACTTTGGTATCAACCAGTATTTTTGTCATCTTGGTTCCAGTTCTGTTGCAACTGTATTAGATACTAAATTTTAACAAGTTTCCAAGATCTGCACTATCCTTGTCTTTGATATAATAGAGATTCATAACACCAAACCGCTGTCGAATGAATCAACATGATGTCTTCCCCGATTCTAATTATTCGGAAATTAAGATCTGATAGCAGCATTTCTTGCGACAATTAAAAGCGAATGGCGGAGGATACTAACGGGTGATTTTTTAAGCGTAGTTTTTTTTTTTTAAATCGAATAAAACACTCAAATTTGCATCAAATATTCAAAATTTTTACTGTAATCGATATATAGGCCTTTGTCATTTACGTATTATTGACATCTTGTCCGCGGCTCCGTTTCAAATGGTCCATTCGGAAGGTCCAATTTTGCAACACTTTTTCTAGCATTTCGGCCTGCATTCCACGAAAAACGCGTGTTATGTTACCCTGTAAGGCTTCAATCGTATTCGACTTGTCCACATGGGTAGGTAGGTAGGTAGAAGTGGCGGTTCGGCATGAACCCAAGTAGCACTTATGTGCCTTTTTGTAACCAAAACTCGTGTGACCTTTATTATGATTGTTGTTGTGGATGTGATACAGGCGGTCTCTAGATCCAGCCTGCGAGGTTTAAGGTTGTCGAAAAATGGCTCTTGCTAGTGCTGGACATTTGCAAATAAAATGGGAGTGTTCCCGCAACTGTGCGATCTCTGGCCGGGTTCTATTTAGTAGATCGTTTGTTCTGTTTTTGTCGTAGGAGGGCCATATCGTCCTCGATATGACGCAACTTGTCAACCTTCTCCATTTGGAGTCGGCCTTTTTCAGGAAGTATGAGTATACTTGTCCCTTAACGGCACCTAGTGGGATACGGACCCTTGCCGCGAGTGAACCGTGAAGAACTGAGCCTTGCCTGGCACGCTCGTCTGCACGCTCGTTTCCTTCAATATCACTGTGCCCTGGAACCCAGAGAAGTGTGACCCTGAAGCGTTCGCCAAAGTGGGCAAGTTCGTTCCGGCATTCCTGTACCAGTTTGGAGGATATGGTAGCCGAGTTGATGGCCTTTATGGCCGCTTGGCTATCTACCTATATATGAGAATGGCAATATTTTGCTTTTCCGTAGTGTCACGCTCTAGTAGCGTGCAAGCCTCTTGAATAGCCAGTAGTTCCGCCTGGAATACGCTGGTAAAGTCCGGTAGGCGGTATGATACTGATATTTTCAGTGATTCCGAGTAGACTCCGGACCCCACACCACAGTTCATCTTAGATCCGTCGGTGTAGACGACCGTGTCGTAATCTCTTACTACTTCGTTTCTCTTCCACTGAGCTCTGGTAGGAAATCCTACGTGGAAGCCTTTCCTGAAGCTTAGTATAGGTGTTATGTAGTCTGTTGGAAACGTGACCACGCCGTTGTGTTTTCAGTTAAGTTTTGGGTCAAGCATGATACCCAAATACCTAGCGCTGGAAGATAGTATGATTGGTTAGCCATTAAGACGGGGAAGGGTGAAGTCGGGTATTTTGGTGTTAGTGGTAAATAGCACCAAAATCGTTTTGCTCGGGTTTACGCCGAGGCCACAACTATCTCTCCTTTATCTCCTTTCTTCTTATCCCGAATTTCCTTAACGCCCGCACTGTGCTAAAACCATTGTCGAACTTAATTCCCCACTTGTGTTACTTGGGAAGTCTACTGACGGAACTCGACTGAGATGGTAGTATCTGCAAACTATCGTGACGTGGAATAGGGCCATCCAAATTCATATCACTGAGCTTCCGAAGAAATATCTACATTACTGCTTCGGACCAAATGAACTGGAAGGTATAATGGAATCGCAATTTAAAATATGAGATTGCGGTTCACCTGTTCATACCATAGACATACATATCATACACATACTGGGGGTTGAACGGGTTCCGGAGCTGCTAACTTTGTTCGCCTTAAAGATGTCAAACTAAGTGCTATCAGCGAGATCGTTTTGATGTACGCCGGTTATTGATATATTTCGGTACCTACCACCTGAGGTTCTTCTATGGTATTTTGCAAATCAGGTGTTTTTTTGAGTAGCCATAGCGGCTTTTATCTTAGCTTGGCTGTAGCCTTTAGGCTGGCATCATTAGTCCGTGAAACATCGGGATGGGTGTCCACGGTTCGTTCCATTATTCAGCACACTCCAACAGTCGACCAAGCTATTCTGACCTGTTGTATGCACGATTTTTTCTCGCCCTAAAGGGGGCGATTAGACAGAATAAAGAAGAAGCTATACGACTCTTCGTTCCAGAGCCTATTTTTAACATTACTTAGGAATAGACTGCGAACTTGAAGCTTTACAATTCTTACTTCTTTCCAGTAAATCAGGACTATTCCGTCAGAAAGTACTACCAACCGGATTAAAAGAGGAACCCGCGTATTGTAACCTTCCCTTAACACGTGAACCATTGATCTACTGTTCCAATAGGGGCGGTATTTTTGACACATTCATCATGGCAACTTATAATCGGTAAACTGTTTCGACAGCGTTGAGTGCCACAGATTCATGTTAACCCATTTGGACGAGCTCTGGTTCTACACAAGTAATGCAAAAAAGTGATAATCGCTCATACAGAGCGGTGGTACAGTTCGCAATGACCGTGATCCTCAACCAACATGCCTCTCCAATTAGCCTGGTCCATAGGTAACTGCCTCCAGTAGCGAATTTCAAGTTTGATAAAGTCGGTTTCTACTTGTGCGCGCCACTTAACGCGAGGTCTTCCTCTACTGCGTCCGACGTCTGGCTGGGAATCGAAGACTCTGCGAGCCGGAGTATTGGTTTCCATTCGTTCTTCATGTCCTAGCCATCTTAAACGTCCAATGCGGAGTTTCTTTGACCAGGGGTATGTCGCTGTACAGCTCGTATAGTTCGTGGTTGAATCTTCGTCTCCATAGCCCGTCAACGCAAACGGGACCGAAGATTTTTCAAAGAATTTTTCTCTCGAATCGACCAAGGATTTCTTCACCCGCTTTTGATACGGTCCATGCTTCAGCGCCGTAAAGCAGGACTGGGATGATCAGGGTCTTATATAGGATCTCTTAGAAGGTCGAGTGAGGGCTTTACTACTAAATTGCCTTCTTAGCCCGAAGAAACAACGATTGGCAAGAGTAATTCTTCTTTTGATTTCTGACGAGATGTTGTTGTCAGAGTTAATAGCGGAGCCGAGGTAGACAAAGTCCCGTACTACCTCAAAGTTATATCTGTCAATGGTGAGGTTCTATCCAATTCGTCAATGTTGTGTGTCCTTTCGTGTTGACAGCATATACTTTGTCTTACCCTCATTTACTGCTAAACCCATTTTAGCCGCTTCCTTCTCTATACCAGCAAACGTGGCTATGACATCACGTTGAGTCCTACCAATGATGTCAATATCGTCGGCGTATGCTAGTAGTTGCACCGATTTTTGGAAAATTGTGCCTCTGGTGTTGGCTCGGTAGTTTTGCACAATCCTCCTAAGAATTAAATTAAAGAAATCACATGACAGCGCATCGCCTTGCCTAAATCCTTTTTTGGTATCGAATGTGTCGTTGAGGTCGTTTCCGACCCGTGCAGCGAGAATTCTCCATCGTCATCCTACACAAACGGACGAGTTTGGGCGGTATACCAAAACTAGACATGGCTCTGTATAGTTCGTCTCTATAAATGCTGTCGTATGCGGCTTTGAAATCGATAAATAGGTGGTGGGTATCGATATGGACTTCTTGGGTTTTTCCAGGATCTGCCGAAGTGTGAAAATTTGATCGGTTGTGGACCTTCCTGGCCTAAAACCACACTGATAAGGGCCAGTCAGGTTGTTGGTAAACGGTTTCAGGAATGTCACATATTTCGGCAGATAGGATCTTGCAGGCGATGTTGAGGAGACTAATGCCTTTGTAGTTGGCCAGTTCAGAGGGTCTCCTTTTTTATTGATCGGGCAAACGATGCTGAGGTTCCATTCTTCAGGCATACTTTCATCCGACCAGATTTGGTGGATGTTACTTACCAATTCATCTCCGCCAGCTTTATAAAGCTCAGCGGGAAGACCGTCATTTCCGGCGGCCTCATTAAGCTTGAGTTTAGATATTGCTATCCTCACTTCACTTAGGTCGGGTGGTTGGCAGTTCTCGCTGTCGTTGCCAATATTAAATGGTTCGTTCTGCAGAAGTGGTTCTTCCATATCCTCAGCATCGACTGTGTCTCAACTACGATATTTCCTTGTTCATCTCGACAGGATTCTGTTCGAGCCTTGTATCCTTGGCTTTGACGTTTTACACGTTGGTAAAACTTGCGAACATCGTTCCTGGAGTGGCACCTCTCTATATCCTCGATCGCGCGCTTTTCTTGCTCTTTTTTCTTCTTTCTGAAAAGCCGATGTTCTTCCCTTCTTCTTTGCCTATAGAGCTCAATGGCAGCTCTCGTCTTCAACTGCAGCTTAGCCTTGTAGGCCTAGTTCTTGGCTGAGAGCATCTGTCGGCATTCCTCATCAAACCAGGTGTTTCTTGCTGGTGGCCGCGAGAAACCTAGCACATCAGTTGCGGCTGATCTAATGGCTTGTTGGCATCGTTGCCATTCGACATTAGATGCTGGTAGTATGATGTGAATCGAGAGGTTAAAGGATACGCGTTGCGCGAAGGTCTTGGCGGTCTCTGGCGATTGCAGTCGTTCGACATTAAATTTTTTCACAGTATTTCTGGTTTGTTGTGGAGTCCTTACCTTGGCTGCAACGAGGTAGTGGTCCGAGTCGATGTTAGCCCCTCGGAATGTTCGGACATTCAAAATATTGGATGCGTGCCTCTTGTCTATCGCAATGTGATCAATTTGGTTGATATTCGTTGATCTGGAGACCGCCATATCCCCTTATGGATATCGAGGTGAGGAAACCGTGTGATGGCTATAGTGGCATTTCGTTCCGTAGCGAAGTCAATTAGCCTAAGTCCGTTACCAGACGTGTTGTCGTGTAGGCTAAAGATGTCTTCTCTTCCTACGTTTGCGTTAAAATCTCCCAGCATAATTTTAACATCGTACTTTGGTAGTAGCTCAAAGGTTTTGTCAAGGAGCTCGTAGAAGCAATCCTTAGTTATATCATCTGTTTCCTCAGTCGGAGCATGAGCTCATATAAGGCTTATGTTGGCGAATTTGGCCTTGGTGCGGATTATTACAATGCGTTCGCTAATGTCTTGAAAACATAAGACTTCTTGCCTAAGTCTCGCACTTATAACAAATCCGCATCCAAATAGTCGCTGTTTCTGCTCACTATAACACGGTCCATAGTAGATGTCACAGTTTTTCATCCTCTTTTTCCACGACCCATCCCATCGTATTTCCTGGGTGGCAGTATCAATTTAGGGCTGCCGCTAGTTGTTCGCCAGCACCTCTCCTGTTTAATGTTCTCACATTCCAGGTGCAGATACTAACGTCGTTGTCCTTTTTTCGTTTAGCATGGTCGTCAACAATAATATAAGTCCTTTCCGAGGCTATTAGTTGCTTCGTAACATAATCTTTTTTCCGTGGATGGGTAGTTAACTCAAAGCACAACCCCCAACCTGGAGGGCCAGGCCCTTGTTTTGACCCTAAGACAGCGGGGCGGAAAAAATACCGATGTCAGTAGCCCATTTTGGGATATGAGCGCTGCCGTTGACCCATTGTGAACACGATTGGTTATATAGACGAAGTTATATTTAAAGGGATACAATTCAACTCCGATGCCGAACGGCAAATGTAAGAAGGTCCTCACGCTTTATACTGTTGGGTGTTTGTTATACTTTCAGAAGAGGTCTGGCAGTGAACAAACAGTTGGTACTTTCATGATTTGCCTCAGGAGCAGCCTAGTAGGACTTACTTCTTACTTGTCGGGCCGTCGCGTCATCTCAGCAATCCGGCAGACACTCACGGGTGTTGAGCTCACAATTTGGGAAATAGACCTTCAAGCCATCCAACAAATACCTCAAAATTAGCTTTTCAATAGAAAAAAACTTATACTGCACATACACACCCACTATAAAACCAATTTTCGAACCTATATTTGACTAACGTCGATTGCATGTGACATACATTTGAAAATGAAAAAAAAAAACCTTTCAAATCGTTAAAAGTAAAAACGAGGTCACTGTTTATGAAACTCATCATCATAATCGAATGTACCTACGTATCTAGTCAACTTTCACATAAAAAGCAAACAAAAACAAAAACATTTCGCCAGCAAACTAAACTCACAAGCAAACAAATAATTTGCCCACTCCCCCCTTCCTGTCTCAAGATTCGACCACTAAAACCAGCTAAAGTACCGAATTAACAAAACGCCACAAGACTCTTTCCACAAACTTCGGTCGGGTTCATCAACCAACTTGTCCACACATTACATAGGCAAGGCAAGTACCATTTCACTAAAGCTAACCAACTTTCGTTGGGCCCACTACCAAAATCGAATTTTTCGACTTGAAAATTTCTACGCCACCGCTCCACCATCAACCATAAGTTAAACCTGCAAAATAACAACCTTCGTACAAATTATGCACCCGACTTGTAAAAAAAAATGTTCGCCTTCACTCCAATAAAACCCCCCACCCTCCAAAAGAAAGTAAAAGCCTTCGCTGATACAAAAAGAAACGAGCAAACTAAAATCGACACAAACTTGTGTGTCGGAAAAAGAAATTTCCAAAAGGCTATTGACACCTTGCACTTATACTGATGACCAACCCCTCAGCACCACCATACCCCTTGGCGTCAGCCTCAAGCTTGGGTTTCTCCTTCACTTGTTTGGCTCCAAATTGAAGACAAAACTGTCATACTCGAGCTGAGAAGTCATTGCCCCATGGTATGCTCTCTCCTCGCGCCTCCGTAGATTGACCTCAATTGGTCTCATGTACAACAGGGGCAGCAGCATAAACTCACCTACCCAGTCCAGCCCCCATCCTCCGTCTCATCATCATCGTCAGTCCCCATTCCCCATTCCCCACCACTACTACTACTCGTTATAATGGACGCATTAATCGAAAGTGTAATTCGTTTTCGTTTTCACTTTTTCTTTCCTCGTTTCGTATGCAGCAGATATAGGACCGCTCACCGTCCGTCGGCGGGACTGACGAACAACAGAATTGAAGTGTGCCAGTGTGTGATGCAGCTCGTCGCTTCCAGCACCCGCTTACAGAAAAAGAAAGTCCCCCCGCCGAAATCATCAACTCGACTACTCGTTTGTATCTACATGTCATTATAGTTGGAGTATCTGTATCTATTCACACGATAAAACTCATTTTGAATCTGAATTAGTTGTAAAGTCAACTGCCACTAAACAGCGAACTAAAGTAAACAAAAAAAAAAACAAAAAACAACAACAACGGCGACAAAAAGAAAAGAAATACCGCTGCCGAGCGACGAGAATAAGCGGCGAAAACTCTCGGTTTCACCTGGAAATTTCTTTTCGATTTCATTTGCGTTTTCGTTTTCATTTCTTCGTCGAATGTCGTGCTGCAAGTAAAAGTTGCCGAAATATTTCAACTCTTGGAATAATTTTGTTGTTGTTGTTGTGGTTAATGTTGAAAGGGGGCGGTAGCGGTGTGGAACAACACTTGAAGTAACTCTCAAGTCAATTTGGTGAGGAAATTATTTTACAGCGGGTACAGTCGGGCCGACAAGTGACTTGGGAGCTTGATTGAGACAATGTCCCGAAACATATCCACTTAAGTGGGGCCACAGTCGGGAATGAACCGGGTCCTATAACCAATATGTCTCTCCAATTAGCCCGGCAGTTAGCCTCCAGTTGCCGACTTCAAGTTGGTTGAGGTCGGTTTATACCTGTGCTCGCCACATAGGTAGGTAGGTAGAAGTGGCGGTTCGGCATGAACCCAAGTAGCACTTATGTGCCTTTTTGTTACCACGACTAGTGTGACATTTATTATGATGATTGCTGTGGATGCGATACAGGCGGTCTCTAGATCCAGTCTGTGAGTTTTAGAAAACGGATAAGATCTTGTATCCTTTTACCCGAGATGTCGCACGCAATCTGGCTCTTGCTAGTGCCGAACATTTGCAGGTGAAATGGAAAAGGTTTCTCTCTCATTTGTGTTCCCCTAACTGCGGCATTGAGGGTTGTATGGGATCCCTAGTTTGGCAGCATGGTCTCCAATTGACCAGTGCCCCGTGACTATCGCAGTAATTCTTGCGATATCTGGGTGGGTTATATTTTGTAGATCGTTTGTTCTGTTCTTGTCGTAGGAATGCCATATCTTCCTCGATATGACGCAATTTGTTAACCTTTTCCATTTGGAGTCGGCCTTCTTCAAGAAGTATGAGTAGATTTGTCCCTTAACCGCACCTAGCGGGATACGGACCCTTGCGTGAAGAGCTGCGCGCCACTTAAGGCGAGGTCTTCCTCTACTGCGTCCGACGTCTGGCTGGGAATCGAAGACTCTGTCTGCCGGAGTATTAGTCTCAATGCACTCTACATGTCCTATCCATCTTAAACGTACAATGAGGAGTCTTTTGACTAGGAGTATGTCGCTGTTTAGCTGGTATAGCTCGTGGTTGATTAGTCGTCTCCATAGCCCGTCAACGCAAACGGGACCGAAGAATTTAAATCTCAACCCGACCATCCGATTTTGATACTATCCATGCTTTAACGCCATATAGCAGGACTGGGACGATAATGGTCTTGTTTAGGATATCCTTAGTAGTTCGAGTGAGGGCTTTACTGCTAAATTGACTTCTTAGCCCTATAAAACAGACATTGGCAACAGTAATTTCTGACGAGATGTTGTTGTCAGAGTTATTGCGAAGCCGAGAAAAAGTCCCGTACTACCTCAAAGTTATATTCGTCGATGTTGTGTTCGATTCATGTTGACAGCATATAATGGGTCTCACCCTCAATTACTGCTTAACCCATTTTTGCAGCTTCCTTCTCTGTATTAGCAAACGTGGCTATGACATCACGTTGAGTCCTACCAATGTTGTCAATATCATCGGTATACGCTAGTAGTTGCAACGATTTAGGAAAGATTGTGCCTCTGGTGTTGGTTCGGGAATTTTGCACAATCCCCTCTAGAATGATGTTATAGAAGTCACATGACAGTGTGCCGCCTTGTCTAAATCCTTTTTTGGTATCGAAGGTGTCGGTGTGGTCATCCTGGCCAGACGGATAAGTTTGGGCGGTATATCAAAACTAGACATGGCTCTGTAAAGTTCGTCTCTATAAATGCTGTCGTTTGTGGCTTTAAAATCAATGAATAGGCGGCGGATATCGATTCGGACTTCTAGGTTTTTTCCAGGATCTACTGAAGTGTGAAGATTTGATCAGTTGTGGACTTCCCTGGCCTAAAACCACACTGATCAGGTTGTTGGTAAACGGTGTGAGGCGTTCACGTATTACGGCAGAGGCAGATAGGATCTTCTATGCGATGTTGAGGAGAATAATGCCTCTATAGTTGGCTCAGTCCAGAGGGTCTCCTTTTTTGTGGATCGGAATACTTTGGGCGGTATATCAAAACTAGACATGGCTCTGTAAAGTTCGTCTCTATAAATGCTGTCGTTTGTGGCTTTAAAATCAATGAATAGGCGGCGGATATCGATTCGGACTTCTAGGTTTTTTCCAGTATCTACTGAAGTGTGAAGATTTGATCAGTTGTGGACTTCCCTGGCCTAAAACCACACTGATCAGGTTGTTGGTAAACGGTGTGAGGCGTTCACGTATTACGGCAGAGGCAGATAGGATCTTCTATGCGATGTTGAGGAGAATAATGCCTCTATAGTTGGCTCAGTTCAGAGGGTCTCCTTTTTTGTGGATCGGAATACTTTCACCCAACCAAATTTTGCTTATAAGTTAGTGGATGTTATTTACTAAATCATCTCCAGCTCGGTGGTGGGGTCGTCATTTTCGGCAGCCTTATTATGCTTGAGTTACGATATTGCTATCCTCACTTCCCTTTGGTCGGGGGGTTGGTAGTTTTCGCTGTCGACCCCTTTGTTGAGCGGTTCCTTCTGCTGGACAGCGAAAGATTGTTCGTCATCGCCGTTTAACAGTCTGCAGAAGTCGATCTTCTAAAGGGTGATTTTTTAAGAGGTTTAGAACTTTTTTAAAAAAAAAAAACACAAAAAATTCGAAAAAATGAATGAAATATTTATTTGAATCGATAGTTTGAACCTTGCAATTTAATGTTTAAAGATAATTTCATGCAAATGTTGACCGCGGCTGCGTCTGAGGTAGCCCATCCGCTGAGTCCAATTTTGGCATACTCTTTCACACATATCGGCCGGTATCTCACGAATGAATGCATGGATGTTGGCCTCCAGTGCGTCAATCGAAGTGGGCTTGTTCCTATAGACATTAGCCTTGACATACCCCCACAAAAAATAATCTAATGGTGTCAAATCGCACGATCTAGGCGGCCAATTGACCGGCCCGAAACGTGAAATTAACTGTTCACCAAACTCGCCTCGCAATTGCGCCATTGTTTCGCGTGCTGTGTGGCATGTGGCACCGTCTTGTTGAAACCACATATCATGCAAGTCATGAACTTCCATTTCGGGCAAAAAAAAAGTTTGTTATCATCGCTCGGTTCACCATTGACAGTAACGCTGCGATTCGCATCATCTTTGAAGAAATATGGCCCAATAATGCCGCCGGCCCATAAACCGCACCAAACAGTGGCTTTTTCGGGATGTCGGCTGGCTTTTGTTCTTGCACCAGCTGTATCTTAAAAGGCTTTACGCCCAAATCCTTCCGCAAAATTTTCCACGTAGTGCTGTAACAAAGGCCTAACTGCTGGGAACGGCGCCGAATCGACATTTCGCGGTCTTCTGTCACACTAGCTGATACGGCCGCAATATTTTCTTCACTACGCACAGTACGTAAACGTGTTGGTGGTTTAATGTCCAACAAAGTAAATTTGGTGCGAAATTTGGTCACAATCTTCCGAATAGACTGCTCAGAAGGTCGAGAATGCCGATCATAAAATGGAAGCAGCGCGCGATGAACATTTCGAACCGAGCACGAATTTTGATAGTAAAATTCAATAATTTGCAAGCGTTGTTCATTTGTAAGACGATCCATGGTTAAATTGCAAACCAAACTGAAGCTGTTTGACAGTGACACAAGGTACTAAACACACGTCAGCTGTCAAAACCAGTGTTGCCAAAACCAAACCAGCTAAAAAATCACCCTTTATATATCAGCATCGACTGTGTCTTGTAGACAATAGGCCACAAACTTGCAAACATCTTTCCTGGAGTAACACCTCTCTATATGCTCGATTTCGCATTTTTCTTCATTCTGAAAAGCCGGTGTTCCTCCTCCCTACTTTGCTCGATTGCACCTGCAACTTTGCCTTGCATACCTACCTCGATTTTGGCTCTGCGAGCATCTGACAGTATTCCTCATCAAACCAAGAGTTTCTTGGCGCGAGAAGCCTAACACATTAATCCCAGCTGATCTTGTGGCTTGTTGCCATCGTTGCCATTGTTCTTCAACATTAGATGCTGGTGGTGTAGTGTTAATCTACAGGTTGCGAAGGACTTGGCGGTCTTTTACGACTGCAGTCTTTCGACATTAAAACTTTTACAGTGATCGATATCCGCATTCTTACCTTGGCTGCATCAAGGTGGTGGTCCGAATCGATGTTAGTCCCTCAGAATGTGTGGACATCCTTAACACTAGATGCGTTGCGATTGTCTATCACAATGTGATCAGTTTGATTGACCGTTCGCTGATCTGAAGACCGTCATGTCCCCTTATGAATATCGAGGGGAGGAAACCGTGTTGTAGTGCCATTTTTATCCTCAGCGATGTGGTGTCCTACGTATTGCCGCGCAGGCTGTGTTTTCTGACAATACTGCCTATGATGTCTTCTCTTTAAAATCTTTGCTATATGCACGATTTTAACATCATGCTTTGGTAGTCGCTCATAAGTATGTATTGTCAAGGTGCCCTTGCAAGCAGTTTTTCGCAATATCATCTTTTTCCTTCGTAGGAACGTGAACGCATATAAGTCTAATATCGGCGAATTTGGCCTTGATGCAGATTGTTACAATGCGTTCGCTGCTGTCTTGAAAGACAAGACTTCTTGCCTTAGTCTTACACTTATAACAAATCCACATCCGAATAGTCGTTGTTTCTGTTCTCTATGACACTGTCCGTAGTAAACAGTTTTTCATCCTCATATTGTCCGGCCTATCCCATCGTATTTCCAGGACAATTTTCCGCAACGCATACTTCGTCGGAGGTTAAAATTCCATTCGAGGTATGTGTCATCGGAAAAAAAATCTTCCCAAATGCGACGGGTTCACTTCACTACAATTCGTAAATAAATTCCGCGAAGAATTTGTGTCGGAGGAAATCGGAGAAAGAATGGCACTTAGCTGTCAAAAATCGCATGAAAAATGCACCTCAACGCAATTCGCCGGGGTGCGTTACAAAATGTCGGAGAAATATTCCGAACAGCTTTTCGGAGGAATACCTCGAAGCAAAAATCCTCCGAATCGGAGAATTTTCCGCTCCGACGGATACCTCGATACGGCCGATTAGTTTCGTCAGGAATTTGGAGGACCGTTGTGTTAACGTGTCCTAAAAAAGTTTTTTTTTATGTTTTCGTGCAAAATGTTTCGTTTCATCTTTAACCGCGGGAATACTCAGATCTCTGAGTAGATCCTCTTTCCTTATGTACCATGGCGCATTGACGAATGATCTTGTTTGTAAAATATTTAAATTCGTTTCACTGGTACAGCCCCATAGTTGTATACCATATGTCCAAACCGGCTTTAGCTCTTGCTTGTATAATAGCAGCTTGTTATCAAGGTTAAGCTTCGAATATTTTCCGAGCAACCAGTACCTTCAGTTCTCTGTATTTATTTTTAAGTTCTTCGCATTTCTTTTTAACATGCGACTTCCATTTTAATTTTGCATCGATTGTCATTCCGAGATATTTCGCTTCATTTGCAAACGGGACTTAAACTTGTTTGTCCGTTTATACGAGAAATCTACATGAAAAATCGTTTGAATATGGTCTTCAACAATCAAATCAGTCCTTTCCGAGGCTCTTGATTGCTTCGTTACAATACTTCGATTATCAACCCAAATCTTAACCCCCAACCTAGACACGGTGCCATCAGTAATACGGGATTGAGCGATAGCGTTGGCCTCTCACCTCTTCCGCCACCATCTTTGTTTGAGGGGGCTGGCTAACTCTTGAGATTCCCAGATGACCAGTTGTCCAAATATGGCGTAGTAGCTCAAATAGGATGTTTACCTTGTCCATTTTAACTGGGACTGTAGACGCCATGGTTGACTCCATTTTAGGAATTCTTCCGCTGACGTCTGGGGAGGTGTTTAATGATATGGAACCTTACTCGTAGCTAGTTTTGGTTGACGAGTAGTATTTTATTTCCCTTCTATCACCCATATCTGCAGAGGATTCCTTTAGGACGCGTCCGATGAGGGACTACCAACTCCATAGGACCTCAAGTGATTGAGGCAGAAAAAATAGGAATATTCTCATAGGTTGCCGTATCACAGCCCTTACAAATGTCGTCATCTTCAAGGATTAGTTTCATTCTTTAGAAAAGAGCATGAATATGATTTTTTGCAGATCCATTTATTGGCAGTTCACCAGCTTTATCGTTTCCCACGTATGTTCTTATGAGCAGTAATCGGCGTCATGCTGTTTTCGTGATAGCAGCGAACTAGATTGGCTTTCACTGCATTTACTTGCACCTGACTGTCATTGCATAGTTCTACTTTCATTGACAACATACATAGGCCGTCTCTGCGAATATCAGAATCCAACTTGTTGCATACTGATATGATCAGGAAGTGTGATTGAACTTCGTATTATCAATTTCATTGAGAATATGTCCGCAACTGTTCCACCGGTCATATCTTCATCCATCTTTGTACCTGGAAACGTACATACTTACTTAAGTTGCTCTATAGTCTGGAATGAACCTGGGCCTCAACCAACATGCCTCTCCAATTACCTCGATTCTTAGCTAACTGCCTCCAGTTGTGCACTTTAAGTTGGTTGTGGTCGATTTCTTGTGCGCGCCACTAAGGCGAGGTCTTCCTCTACTACGTCTGACGGCTGATAACCAGGGTCTTGTATATGATCTCCTTAGTAGTTCGAGGGAGTGCTTCACTACGGAATTGCCTTCTAAGCCCATAGAAACAGCGGTTTGCCAGAGTAATTCTTCGTTTAATTTCTAACGAGATGTTGTTGACAGAGGTAATAGCGATGCCGAGGTAGACAAAGTCCCATGTAAAGGGTCCGCCAAATAACTGAAACTACTGAATATTTTCTCAAATTTCTTTTTTTATTTGAAAGTACAATCTTTCCGGTTAATAATGGAAAATAATTTTATTCAAATGGCTGCCTCGGCTGGCCATGCGCAGCTGTATTTCACCAATGGCTTCACGAATATTGTCCTTTGAAGCGTTAATTGTCTCTGGCTTGTCGGGGTAACACTTATCTTTTACGGCACCCCACAAACAATAGTCCAACGGTATCAAATCGCAGCTCCGAGGTGGCCAAACGACATCAGCTCTGCGGCTGATAATGCGATCTTCAAAAACAGGGCGCAAAACATCGAGTGTAGCTTCCGCTGTGTGGCACGTAGCGCCGTCCTGTTGAAACCAAATATTGTTAATATCCTCTTCTTCAATTTTTGTGAACAAAATTCGTTCAACATGGCCCGATAACGATCGCCATTGACTGTAACGGCCACTCCTTGCTCATTTTCGAATAAAAATGGCCCAATTATGCCTCTGGACCAAAATCCGCACCAAACAGTGACTCGTTTTGGTGTATCGGCTTTTTAATGTATGCGTGCGGCTTTTCTGTGCCCCAAATGCGACAATTTTGCTTGTTTACATACCCGCCAAGATCAAAATGAGCTTCATCTGAAAAGATGATTTTTTTTTGGCAAAATTGGCATCTTCTCTAAGTCGATCGCAGGCCCACTTGGCGAAGCGAAAACGCATTGGATGGTCAGTTGGCTTCAACTCCTGAACCAATTGGACTTTGTATGGCGTCATACCAAGGTCTTTATGCAAAATTCGTCTCAATGATGTCTCCGAAATGTTCAATTGTTGAGAACGACAGTGAATTGATGTTGATGGCGCTTCACGCACACTTTCTGCCACAGCAGCAATATTCTCGGGTGTACGCACTTTTTTTGGCTTTTCACGCTTTTGGTTTATCGATGAGGATGCCAGTTTCATTCACTTTTTTCACAAGATAACGAACATATGGAGCTGACGGTGCTTCTCTTCTTCCAAAATCCGTACGCAATTTTCGCACCCATTCTGCAACATTACCATGATTTTCGAAGTAATGTCGCAATATTTGCCAGCGTTGTTCAAGCGTATACACAACCATATTCGTTCAGCGGAAGGATAAAACTAATTATCTGTCAAATCAGACATGAGCTAAGTGATAACATTCACGAAATACGCACTAGTTGAAAAAAAAAAACGTTAGATGACGGACCCGTTAGTTGGATATCGAAATGTTTTCATGGGTGCATTGTTGTCCTGTTCTTCTATTTTTGAAATCTTTTGAAATTTTTGAAATTTGAAAATCAAAATCCTATGTCCGATTTTTATAACAGGACAATGGCAATATGGGTCCTATACATCCATAGAATGATCTTGGTGCTTAGCTTCAAGTTTTTCCCCTTATTCGGCAATTGGTGATTTATATTGTCATATACGCTGCGATGGCGGAAAGTAACATAATGCACTTTAACACCAGTTGAAATCTGGTCCCATATCCGTTTCTTACAAGTTCACAAGCTATTTTATTATCCTGTGAGCTGTAACAAAACAATTTCCAATTGAAAGCCCACTTTGAATACAGTTCACCATTGTGCACTGTGACACATGGAGCCACACCCTTTGCCTGTAAACCTCAACTGTGACATTTTTGTACCTCCACCCAAATTTTATTACAATTCACACAATCTTGCTCCCTCGTTTCCCAACTTCCCAGACACACTGTCCTATCGCACAATATGACATCCATCACAGCACCATTTAGTAAGCCATCAGAGAGCAGAGCACACGAACAGCTACTCCAGTGCCACTCTAGTGTGGTGGTAGTCAGAGCTAGTAGTAGGGTCGAAGTCAACGCTCGGAATTGAGTTCATCGAGTTTGTTGAACCTCCCCAGTCGAGCCGTGGTCGTTTGTCAGGAGTGAAAATTTCGATTTCGTTGCCACCGTGCCTCCTCCCACAACCCTCGATGGAAAGATGCTGCTGTTGTTGTTGCTGCTGGTTTCAGCTGCCGAAGTTGCTTTTAATTGGGTTTTGACAAACAGCTGGGGCATTGTGAACAGAAAGAGCGTGCGTTTAAGGGCGGGCATAGGTGGCGGTAGCGGCAGTGGCAGTGGCAGTATGCGCGTTGGCACAAAAGTCAATTTGTAGGCTTTTTTGAAAGTAAAGACTTTTATTTGGCAGCTCATGTAGGTATGCCTTACACCGAGGTCATTGAACGCCGATTGAAGGCGAAACGGTGAAATGGTGAAAATGTATCCATTGAGGAGTTGGCACTGTATTGCGATGGTAATGGTAATGACGACGATGGCGATTGAGAGGAAACACTCTGAACTGGACACGCATCGAGTGGAAGTATTAACTCGGTTAAGGTGAGGATGTCTTGTAGCGTGGTAGGCATGCAACCTGATCCAAAAAGGCGTATCGTATCGGCGGCGGGTATGTGAAAGTCACCCTATTTTTCGTTGTTGGTTACGAACGAACAACGACGACAGCTTTGTTGGTCATCATTTGTTTCCTATACCCGGCAAGGAAGGAGACTAGTTTATTGGCCGCTCGAAGAGGATGTTCGCATGAATGGAATTTGGACATTGGGGCAGGTGAAAGTGTCGTGTTTATTTTTATCTGATTAAGGTTATTCACGTGGATGTAATTAACAGATAAGCATCGAAAGTTAAAATTGCAATCAATAAGTAGTGTAGTGAGATTGAAACCACTGCAGTGGTTAAATTTAGTAGTGCAAATATTGTTAACAGGACAATATTGCGGAAAAAGTATTTTTATGTCTTGATGTGAATTGGCTACCATACCTACATTATGACCACCTCCTGAGTTGGTGCATATTTTCAAGATTTTTTTTTTGATTTGAATTGAACAATATTTGGATTTTGGTTTTTTTAGAGGTTGGGTTTTCGAATAGAGATAAAACTGACATTTTGTGGTCAAATCGGGCAACTCTAATGTCTTTTATGTTCAGTTTGGTTTGCCATTTCATCGTGAATAGGTTGACAAATGAACAACGCTTGCAAATCGTGCAAATTTATTTTGAAAGTTATGGTTCAGTTCGCGAAGTTTACCGCAAGCTCCGTCCATTTTATGGTCCATCACAGCAATTAATTCGGGTAACCATGGATCGTTTTCGCACTGCGTTTACTCTATGTGATAATATGTATCCGCATAGCCATAGACGTCGAACAGTGCGCACCGAAGAAAGAATTGCCGCTGTAGAGCAAAGTGTTGAAGAGGACCCGAATGAATCGATTCGCCACCGTGCAATTGGAGCTTTGTCCATTAACTTTATGGAAGATTTTGGGCAAAGTTCTTGGCTTACGACCTTAGAAGATCCAGCTTGTGCAAGAATTAAAGCGGCGAGACCATGCAATGCGTCGTGATTTTTGGTGTATGGGGCGAAAATGAGATTGAAATCGATGCTGATTTTCATCGCAAAATTTTGTTCAGTGATGAGGCTCATTTTTGGTTGAATGGCTACGTCAACAAGCAAAATTGCCGCATTTGGAGTGAAGAGAATCCACATGAGACTCTTGAGACGCCATTATATCCACAAAAACTGACTTCCGAAATGATGCGGGAGAGTCAGTAACCGTTAATGGAGACCGGTATAGAGCCATGATAACCGAGTATTTTGTTCCAGAATTGGATGGCATGAATGTGAATGAGATGTGGTTCCAACAAGACGGCGCTATATGCCACACAGCGCACGTCACAATCGATTTATTGAAGGAAACATTTGATGAACGCATAATTTCGCGGAATGGACCTGTCAATTGGCCACCAAGATCGTGTGATTTGACACCATTGGATTATTTTCTTTGGGGATATGTGAAGTCGTTCGTCTACGCCAACAAACCAGGGGACTTGGAAGCCAACATTCGGTGAGAATTGATCCTTGTGGTTCACTAACGCGAGCGTTTATAGACAAACGCCATCTACCACTTCTTGCAAAGATCTGTATTTAAGAAAGTTTTCCATCCAGCCGCACAGTATTGGAGAAAGTCCGTAAGCTTTCAATTTGGCTAGCAAAGCCCTGTCAAACTCGATCAAAAGCCTTGGAAATATCCAGGACAACAGCTGTTTATTCTCCATGAGATTGAAATTCACGCCGCGTTGGCCTACAGGCCGGAAAATTATTAAATATGCAGCTACAATAATTTCAAGCTTTCCAGGTTATATCGGTCCATTGGCTTGGTGTCAAGATAACGATACTGATGCGATAGCGAACGCTATTATCCTGGTTATGAAATCCTTTATCCCTTACCGGGTGAAGATCGCATCTAAGGCAAACAGGTGGTATGACTCGAGCTGTAAAGAGGCTGTTAGGTTGAAAGAGTTATGTTTTTGTTCATATGAGACCATTCCTGCTGAAGAAACCGATTGAATTTTAACGACCAGAAACGACTGTAATGCCCACATTAAGCGTGTTAAATACTCCCACGACTAAAAGCTGAGGCAACAAATTCTACTATATCCCAAAGGTAATAAAAACGTTTGGTCGTTTGTGAAAAAACTTAAAGAATTCGACCTCTCTTCATTTCTAATGACATTTCAGCTGTCACCTCTCTAGACAAAGCCAATCATTTTGCAGCCAATTCTACGTTGCCAGATTCTACTCAGTCTCCTCCTGTACTTGAGAACGTAGAACAGTCTATGTTTCGTATTCGTACAGAATATTTTTTTGATCTTAACAATCACAAATCTTCTGGTCCAGATGGTATCTCCCCCATAATTTTGAAGAGGTGTTCTTCCACGCTGTGAAAAACATTGCGTAAGCTTTTCCATATGTCCCAGTCTTCCCGAATAGATGGAAAACAGCATTTGTCCAGCTCGTTCCTAAGGCGAATCTTTTTCTATCTTCCTCTACCGCCCAATTGAACTTACTTTCAAGGATCATGGAAACGCTAATAAACCATCAGCTTATGAAATATCTTGAATCACAAAAACTTCTCAATGACCGACAATACGGTTCTCAAAGCAACATGTCCACTGGTGATTCTCACCGAAAAGTGGAACCAACCTGTTCACCTTTGTGCCGAAAATAAGATTGTTGCGCTTGGTATTTCAAAAGCATACCATGCCGATAATGAGTGCTTTTGGAATCGATAAAACAAATATTCTATGGATTCTACCTTTCGAAACGTTCAACCCAACGATTTCAAATCCGCTACTCACTCCTTTTTGTCCACTTTTTCTGATTTTTATTAATGACCTCTTGTCTACAACTTCTATTCCAATCCACTCCTATGCTGAGGATAGTACTCTCAACTTTTCATATGCTATCTCAAATCCACGCCCTCCACCTTCGGACGTGGAACAGACAAAATATTTTAAGCTCATACATTTCCGACCTCGACAGAATAATTAAATGGGGTAAGTCCAATAGAGTGGATTTTAATGCTTCCAAAACGCAATCCTTGCTTCGGTCGTATAAGCAAAACCGACATTTGAAGCCATTATCCATGAATGACACTTGCATCATCGAAACCGAAAACTTTCGATACTCAGCATGTGTGTTGAAGTAATGACCTTCGTTGGAACGGCCACATATTCGAAGTCACCAAAAACGCAGTAAAATGTTAAGGTGTCCTTAACCGATGTAAGAAATATTAAACCCATTCTGATCCGTATATACGTCCCAAACTTGAGTGCAACGCCCACATATGCAGGCCTATCGCGAATAAATTTTCCAGCGAATTTTTCCCTTGTCAGCAATGTAAATCTGATTGCTGAATGGGAACAGTTTTCCGGGAAAACTTATTCGCAATAGGATGGTCAGATGCAGCACAAACATTGCACCTACTAGATATGATACAAAAGCGTGCGATAATTTTGATGGGAGACTCAACCATAGCGAACTCCATAGTCTCGCTTGCACATCGTAGGAATGTCTCCTGTCTAAAACTATTTTACAGCTATTATAACAACAAATGCTCAAATGAAATAGCCATATCCGTGCCATGAATGTTAATCAGTTTACCCTCAAGCTAATCTTCGGACGTATTATGAAATTTAGAGATTCATTCCGAACAACACGAATGTGGAATGCTTTACGAAAATCAGTTTTCCCTCTCCATTCCAATGTACAGAAATTTAAAACCAACGCACATCGGTATATCCTCTTCTCACCCCTTAGCGGGTGCTAGCTATAAAACAAAACCTGAATCTGTTGACAACTTAAATTTCATAAAATTGTGACATTTGACGCCATTTGCAATAACTATGTCAGATTTACATTATGACATTTTTTAAGCTCATAAGATAATCCGTTCTTAAAAAATCGGTTTCGAAAGCTTCTAGAGTTAAAAGGTCTGGAATCTAGATTAAGTTGTGGCTTGTTACGTTCTGTCGATTAGTAAAGCTCGAATAGACCAGCGTGAGATCTATAAAATGCGTAAACATTAAAACCCTCGTCGACGACTGAGACGATGCATTTCCTGGAGTTCTTTTGGAGTTTCTGCCCAACTGATTGTGACCTGTTATTACCCTGACTTTATGTGTGTTTCCCTTAATTCAGTTGTATGCCCTCTATTTTTCAAAGGCAAGCAAAAGACGTACCCTCCTATCAACAATTACACCTTGAAGATCCTTGTCTTAGTGGTTCATCTGGTTTATCGTGCCCTTTTATATTATTAAGCCCTGGCAGCCAGATAATTTGAACATTCTGGTCACGTAGAGCCTTTAGCTGTGCGCTTGAGCTTCCGACTGCCCTTAATTTTTCTGTGTTGGCTGGATTCGGCTACTTCCAGTATAGCTGTTATAGCTGCTTGAAAAACACTGCACAAGTTTGCTAATTGGAGGGACATAGTAAACCGATTTTCAAACCGTAAACCGTTCAGAGTGTTCTCCAGAGTCAAAAACAATTCTCCTTTAGGAACCATCTATGTTGCTATTTCCGAGTTGGATTTCACGCTTTTCGACGACCAGTCGGCTCTGCTCGGTATTGTGATTGGCTAATTGATATCTAAATCGTTGCGCGGGAAGATGTTGTCAGAAGTATCATTCACATGTACCATCGATTTTAATATTGTCCGTGTGCCTCTTGTTTCAATTATAGATTCTGTGCTTTGTACCTTTGAAAGTGCACACAAGGGCTTAACTTTTATTATGGCATCCACCAGACCCAGGATTGTTCTAACTGCAGCTCTGTATACCCAATTTGTGACCTTCGGGGATGTTAAGTACCACCAAGCATTTGGCACCATTTTGAACCAAGTATCGGGAGAAGGTACCCATCCAAAGCCGGTGCTATATACTCGGGGATCAATCTTCTTTAAGCTCTCTTTGGGTTTACACCCAGTCCCCAGAATTCTGGCCACCTCCTGTGTACGTTTATGTTCGATTGAAGGATTTCACTCGGGGTTGATGGAATTTGTCACATGCAATGAGGACTACGTCATCGGCATAAGACACTATTTTGATTGCAGTTTATTCCTGTTTCCCAAGCATTTCATAATTACTATGACAATCTTCGAATCACAGCTTCCAGGTTCAAGACAACGGGGAAGACTGAACCTCCGGTTTGAAGATCAAATGATCGCACGCGCTTTTCGACTAAATGGCTGGAAGCAGCGTGTACAAAGATATTTCGAATAAGATGGCAGCCTGCCTTGACTCAGACCGAACTCGTCAAAAGATCAGAAGCCGCTGGCTGGTTTGATGAACAGCCGAACGGGAATACCAATCGCTTAGACTTAGTGACAGGAAGCAATTTGCACAAAGCGTAATCGATAATGAAGTATGATGCATTGACACATGCGGAGACCTTAGAACGATCAGGAGTTTGAGGATCAACCAATCGGGATGTCATGCGCTAAGATGAAATGACCGAAAGCACGAAGCGTGATCTAAGATGGTAAGCTACTTTTATTCAGGGAGAGATCTTTTATAGGTCAGAAGACGTCTAGTTGGAGGATCAACCGATTGTGAATACAAGGCTCTTTGACTTAATGACTGGAAGAAACGTGCACTAAGCTTGATTGAAGAAGGTAGGCTGCCTTAGCTTAATCAGAGATTGTCAAGAGGACAGAAGCCCTCCAGTTTGAGGATCAACCGAACGCTGATACTAGGTGCTTCGACTGTAATCGAAGTATCCAAGGCTTGCTCGTAGATGAGGTAGACTGTCTTTATTTCAGAGGGCAGGAGTCTTCCAGTTTGAGGATCAACCGATCGCGGACAAAGTGCTTGTAGACTTACTGACTGTATACAGTGTGCACGAAGCGTGATCGAAAATGGTAGTAGAATACCCTGATTTCGGCAGAGGTCGTCAAGGGGTCAGTAGATCTCCAGTTTGAGGATTAAACGATCGCTGATACTAAGTGCTTTAACTAAATAACTGAAATTGGAGTATCGAAGGCTTGATCGTAGATGAGGTAGGCTGTCTTTATTTCAGAGGTCAGGAGTCTTCCAGTTTGAGGATCAACCGATCGCGGACAAAGTGCTTTTTTAGCGTGATCCATAATGGTGGTATACTTTCCTGATTTAGGCAGAGATCATCAAGGGGTCAGGAGATCTCCAGTTTGAGGATCAACCGAACGCTGATACTATGCGCTTAGACTAAATAAATGGGATCATTTCGCACGAAGCTTGATCGAAGATGAGGAAGGCTGAATTGACTTAACATTTTAAGGATTAACCGATCACGGATATCAGGCGTTTCAACGATATGACTGAAAGCAACGTGCACGAAGCTATATCAAAGATGATGGTAGGCTGTGGGTTCAAAGATCAACCGAACATCAGCCGCTAAGACTAAATTTCTAGAAGTAGCGTGCACGAGTCGTAATCAAAGATGATGGTAGGCTGCATTGACTGTTTCTTACCTTCCTAACTTAAATTGGATCAAATACCGTAATCGGCGATTCGCACCTTGAATTGTAGTCTTTCCATATGTTCTTCAACGTACCCACACAATCATCTTTTCCACATCCTGTAGACAGACTGCTCACCGTCACCACCCCAACCTATTTTGGTAACCAAATTTCAATTGAAGCCTTAAAATACAACCTTGAAACAGGTCCGAGTTTTTTTTTAGACAGTCAACTCATTCAATCCTTACCTTGTCCGCCATTATCGAATCCGAAAAATCCATTTCACTTTCAAAGCAGTCATCTTCGCTGCCTCAGCTGTCGATGGAAATGTCTTCACACCCCAAAGTCAAATAATGCTAATGTGTCAGAGCATCAAGATCGCACGCCCCATTAATTCACTTCTCGCGCGGAGTTACCCCAGTGCATGGGGGTACGCTCAATTGTTCCGGTTAATTTGTCACTCGACAACGGTTCGAAATGCCTTGACATCACATTGAATTTTTATCAAGACCAGAGTATGAGATGATACCGCGGAACTAGAATCAATTTTATATTTGTGTACCCTCGTTATTTGCATGCTCAAGCTTCGAGGTCAAACCCTGAATTTATTTGCTTTGTTTTTAATCGACTTAAAACCGCCGCCGCTGTCGTCGTCAACGGCAACTAAAACAACACCGATGACGATGGACGTAGGCATGTATCTTTGTATCTTTGGCGACTTTTAAGGAAGTCTATCATCAAATGTATGATGACTGAAATTTCGGCACATAAGGCAACTCGCTAGAAGGTCATGTTTCGTCTAGCCTTTTTTTTTTGTTGGTTGCTTGTGTTCTTAGAGTCTTGGTAAGCGTGCGCAATATCAAGGCCATAGCGAAATAAATTCTAAGCCAAGTCAAATGTTAATTTGTTTGTTAAACGATCTATTAAAATGTTTTTATGGCCGTTAAGGCACTGCTTATAGACCGATATGAGTGTTCGTTTTTTTTGACAGTTCTTGACCTTGATACGAGTATGGTTCTAGATTGTTTGTGGCTGGGTTTTCTAATTATTATTCATGGCTGCGTAGAAGAAATTAGTCACACTAGGAGTTTATACGTACCTAGGAAAGGTTGATCTCGGTTCTGGACAGACAACAAAAATCGAAAGTCTGTTTTCGTTTTCGTTTCTTTTTTATGGTCTTTACGTCTGCGCGGCTTTTGTCGCCGTCATGTTGGTGGCTTAAGGTAAATTTTGGGTTCTTTCTTTCATTTTTTTTCCGGTAAGTTACCTACTGAGGTTTTTTAGAGCACAAGAGAAAGTAATAATCTACGGTTAAGTTGATACGACAATAGAGTGAAAGACTTTCGTTTTCACTTACACTTTCATTCTTGGGCTAGAGAATGGTTGGTAAGGTTTCTACCTCTTTGAATTAATTGCCAGAATTGGCCCCAAAACAATAGACAGTTAGAGGAAGGTAGTTTATTGGAAGTGAAAATATGAAAATCTGATTTTTAGGTCATTTGGAGATATACGAGATGCTCATACGTGGGTATGAAGGGCTTAAGATTGTGAAGTGAGAGTGATGTTGCTAATGGTGGTCAAGTGATGAAAATGGGAGCACGATGTAGAAGGCTGTTAAGTATTGGGAAAGTCGTTTGGATGTGTATGGCTATGTAGATTTTCATTGTGACATTCGGACTGATTCATCTACGTTGTTTGTCCGTTCTTTTGCGGGAGTATGGCGAAGCACATTTTTGGTTCATCTGACGTCGTTGATATCGGCTTACGATGATGTCAATTCCATCGTGGAAAACAAGAGAATCGTGGATTTCACGAAGGCACAACTCTCTCAAGAACAATAAAAGTCGCGTTCTTTTTTACTTGCCATGTGCATGTAGCTATCGGTTGTTACACATGATCCCGTACTCAATTAGATGAAAAGCGTTTGTCGAACGGAAAGACAGCTGACAGATTGCTCTTAAAAAGAAAGTAAGGTTAGGCTAGCTTAGATTTGATGAGCTCTGGATGCTTAGATTTGTCGCATAGGAATACGTGTGCTCATTGTGATGCCGTTTGCCAATCAAACGTTCAACTTTATACATCTAATGTAGTAAGACTTATGTGATGATGCGGTGAAGCGGTAGTTCCTATATGTCGAGTTACTGCAAAGTTAGACGACCTTCAATTTTATCCCAGTAGTAACTGCTAAGTTATTTCTTGTGCTTCATCAGCAGATCCAGAGATCCTAGCCAGATTCCATTTAGTGGATGATAGCACCAGGCATTTATGTGATGTGGAATCGGCGTAGTCTAGAAGGTTGTGTGGGATGGTCAAATGGTAGAGAAGACGATTCCATGAATGCTAGCGTTTCACCCAACCGATCCCTACCAACGCTAAAGACTCCAGCCTGGAGCTTTTTAGAAAAACGATCGATTTGATACGATTTCTGGGTCATGCTGGAACAGATAGTGCGTAGAGCAGTAGGTACTATCCTTATCGAGTTTATCCATATAAGGGAATATGCAGATAATTTCGGCATCATTGGTCGCTCCAATCATGCCGTTTCCAGTTGTTGATGTACAGTTGACACGCTTTGTCGTATTGTTGAACAACAAACTTGGACCCTTCTTTGAAGATAGTAAAGAAGTAAAGGGTCCGCCAAATAACTTTTTTTTTTGAAAATGCTATAAAAAAAAAACTACTGAATATTTTCTCAAATTTTTTTTTTATTTGAAAGTACAATCCTTCCGGTTAATAATGGAAAATAATTTCATTCAAATGGCTGCCTCGGCTGGCCATGCAGTAGCCTACACGATCGGTCCAATTTTTAAGCACATTATCGATTGTGTGCAGCTGTATTTCACCAATGGCTTCACGAATATTGTCCTTTAAAGCGTGAATTGTCTCTGGCTTGTCGGCGTAACACTTATCTTTTACGGCACCCCACAAATAATAGTCCAACGGTGTCAAATCGCAGCTCCGAGGTGGCCAAACGACATCAGCTCTGCGGCTGATAATGCGATCTTCAAAAACAGGGCGCAAAACATCGAGTGTAGCTTCGGCTGTATGGCACGTAGCGCCGTCCTGTTGAAACCAAATGTTAACAATATCCTCCTCTTCAATTTTTGTGGATAAACATGCGTTCAACATGGCCCGATAACGATCGCCATTGACTGTAACGGCTACTCCTTGCTCATTTTCGAAGAAAAATGGCCCAATTATGCCTCTGGGCCAAAATCCGCACCAAACAGTGACTCGTTTTGGTGTATCGGCTTTTTAATGTATGCGTGCGGCTTTTCTGTGCCCCAAATGCGACAATTTTGCTTGTTTACATACCCGCCAAGATCAAAATGAGCTTCATATGAAAAGTTGATTTTTTTTGGCAAAATCGGCATCTTCTCTAAGTCGATCGCAGGCCCACTTAGCGAAGCGGAAACGCATTGGATGGTCAGTTGGCTTCAACTCCTGAACCAATTGGACTTTGTATGGCGTCAAACCAAGGTCTTTATGCAAAATTCGTCTCAATGATGTCTCCGAAATGTTCAATTGTTGAGAACGACGGTGAATTGATGTTGATGGCGCAATATTCTCGGGTGTACGCACTGCTTTTGACTTTTCACGCTTTGGTTTATCGATGATGATGCCAGTTTCTTTCACTTTTTTCACAAGATAACGAACATACGGAGCTGACGGTGCTTCTCTTCTTCCAAAACCCGTACTCAATTTTCGCACACATTCTGCAACATTACCATGATTTTCGAAGTAATGTCGCAATATTTCCCAGCGTTGTTCAAGCGTATACACAACCATATTCGTTCAGCGGAAGGATAAAACTATTTATCTGTCAAATCAGACATGAGCTAAGTGTTACCATTCACGAAATAAGCACTAGTTGAAAAAAAAAACGTTAGATGGCGGACCCGTTATATCTTTCTTGAAGTCAACACTGAGCCCTATTTAACTTTTCTCTGATGAGGTGAACTTTTAACGCTCAAAGAACGTTTGGAAATAATCCTTGTATATGTTTGTTAGTGGAAACAGGTCTTCTAGAAGATCTTCCATTATATGCTTGATTTGTAACTAAAAGAGTTTTGGGATTGCGTTGTTCGTATCGTTGCTAGATGGATGGTTTGCCTATAAGCTGCACCTGTGTGTCGTAGATAAGATAGTTGAAAAATAACAAGTATCGATAGACTTGCCACTTTTTACCATCTAATCTACAAGACACCCAGTTGCATTCTCTAAGCTTTTCCAAACACATGCCGTAAGCTGGGCCTAACTAGTTGAAAAGTATCAAGTCTATGGATGAATTCTCTTAGCTTTTCTGAACATTTGCCGTAACCTAAGCCCCAACTTGTTGAAAGTACTAGGTCTGTGGATGATTTGTCTGAGCTTCTTTGAACATCTGCCGTAACCTAGGCCTCAACTTGTTGAAAAGTTCTAGGTCTGTGGATGATTTCTCTTAGCTTTTCTAAACATCTGCCGTAACCTAAGCCCCAACTTGTTGAAAAGTACTAGGTCTGTGGATAATTTCTCTTAGCTTCTCTGAACATCTGCCGTAACCTAGGCCTCAACCTAGCTTCTACTTTCATTTGGTTGTCAGAAGTTTTGTTTTTGCAAAAAAAGAATTGGACCTCTTTTTTAACGCCGATTACGAATGCCACATTCGATAACCTTCTCATTACATGATGTTTGTCAGACTTTCTCAAGAGGTAGTAAAAAAAATAAACGTAGGTGTTGTCAGTTTCGGAATTTGAACCAGTGACCCCACGCTTAGTATTTGACGTACCACCGCATTGACCGTAGGTTCCACACACATGATGTTATCGAACCTGTTATAAAGCTACAGATCTCCTACAAGTAAACGTTCCAAATTTGAAGTAATGCAAGAATCGTCTAAAAGGCGGCTTGCTATTCCTTGGACAGAGTCCACTAAGTTGAGAGCATGCTTTGGGGCCTAAGTCTTAACATGAGAATAGTATTAAAGACCTAGCCCTACATGGGCTCTTTTTTTAACTTTTGCTGTATAGAGTAGAAGCTAGGCTGGTCTTAAGTATGCGATAGCTCCTAGAATGTAACTTAGTTTAGTCGACGCTGATCTGGCATTAGAGCCAACATTACTGGAGATCAGATGAAGATTGAGCCTTGGAAACCGATGTTAGGTTAGGTTAGGTTTACGGGTTAGAGGATCCTATATTCCGCCACACTTAGGTCCAAATGAACCCTTGGTGGGATTACGTCCTTCCTTATTGTTACTCCACTCTATCTAGCCATCCTGATGTTCGTAGGAACCTGTAAAGATAGGGTAATAGAATATTGGAAAGTCGGTTTCTACTTGTGCGCGCCACTTAAGGCGAGGTCTTCCTCTACTGCGACCGACGTCTGGCTGGGAATCGAAGACTCTACGAGTCGGAGTATTGGTGTCCATTCGTTCTACATATCCTAGCCATCTTAAACGTCCAATGCGGAGTTTTCTGACTATGGGTATGTCGCTGTCGAATGCGGTTTTGAAGTCGATGAATTGGTAGTTGGTATCGATTTGGACTTCTTGGGTTTTTTTCCAGGCTCTGCCGAAGTATGAAGATTTAATTAGCTGTAGACTTTCCACACTGATAAGTTCCGATCAGGTAGTGGGTCAAAGTTTCAGGCGTTCACGTATTACGGAAGACATGATCTTATAGGCGATGTTAAGGAAAATTATACCTCTGTAGTTGAAGCAGTTCAGAAGGCCTCCTTTTTCATGGATCGGGCACACGATACTGTGGTTCCTTTTTTAGGCATACTTTCATCCGACCCAATTTTTCTTATGAGTTGGTAAATGTTACTTACGAAGGCCGTCATTTGCGGCCGCCTTGTTAAGCTTGTTTGACAGTTTGTTGATCTGGAGACCGCCATTTCCCCTAATGTAGTAGCATTTCGTTCCGCATCGAAGTCAATTACCCTAATTCCGTTGAAGACGTGTTGTCTTGTAGCAGCTTAGGACTTCCGCTAGTTGTTCTCCTGCACCTCTCCTGTTTCATTTTCTCACACATGCAGATTATAACGTCGTTATCCACATGAAGACTGAGAGTCGGAGTTGGTAAGCATCAGCTAGGTGGAAACTCTATAGGTTTCATATAATCGCATTGCCTGACAGTGAGTATTTCAGTCCGTACATCAAAACATCAGTTCATCCGCCCGATATAACCATAATCTTGGAAAACTTATTTCCTATCATCTGTCAAATATTCGTCAATTGTTTCTCCTTGCCAGAATAATTTTGTTGGCAATTTATTTAATTTCGTCTGTCTTCCTAAGGGGATAGAAAGGGTCAAACATCGTATTGGTATGGACCACTTTATTGAATCGATTGGCATCCCTATTCACACAGAACAGTGATTGGTGTCAAATGTGAAAATATTATGCATGAAAAGTTTCTGAGGTTCATTTTTCCGTTCATGGTATCAGATGTGGTGTAACTTAATTCGATATTTGCTTCTTTTTTTGACATTGATGACGGCCTCCATTGGCCTTACAATCTGTCAATCATATGTGTCAAATCAAAAGAAAAGACTGAGTATATTTTACTAGTTCAAGAGATGGATGGCATTTAGGATTAAAGTCCTTGTAGGAAGTTTAATTTTTGGAAATTTTGAATATGTATATTGTATGTATGAATAATTGACATTTAGAGGTAAATTGGCATTACAGGGTGGGTGGGCAATATGGAGGAGATGTGATATTTGTTTTGAAAAGTATGTTCCATTGAGTAGTGACAGCTTGAATTTAGCTGCTTTCATAAATGTCAAACGGAATATAACAGCTGTCAATGTAAATGTTCACCATTTTACCTATGATGCGTCAAACGTTTGAAAACCTTGCATGTATTTTTAAAGCACGCTGACATTTAAAAAAATGCAAGGTGGGTTTTTGTTTAACAAGGACACGACAAAGTATGTAAATGTCATCCTAAGTGTTTGTACTGTTTTTTTAAACTTTTATTTTTATAAATCTAAAGGGTGATCCAATAGGTTAGATAGGTTGTTGACGCTCGGGTGAGTCGTCAAACACGCATAGGACTACGTGGGCCCATAGCGATACCCTTCGAAGAAGTATCCTGAAAAAGAGAAAGAGGATACCTGGTTAAGTTCGCTTGTGATACTTATGCGGTGCTGGTCTGTGTTGCTCCTTCAGCCTCAAAGAGGTAGTTGCTCATCCTGATCTGCAACAAAAACGGTCATCGAAGTAAAGGCTGCCTAGTATTTTAAATCGACTGCCACTGATCGCAGGGCAGTGGCATAGCAGGTGTGAGACATCTTCTTCGACGTCAGGGTCGCTGCATATCCTGCAAAGTTGGTTCGCACCAGTCAATTTGGCAATTTATATATTTATTAGTTTTTGAAAAACTTGTTAACATCTCTTAGAATACTAATTTATATACATGTGATTTTGTCTTACATATATGTTTAAGTCCTTTTTAAATATTTTTATATTTGTTTGATCTCTTATAAATAGTGGTAGCTGATTAAATATATGAAGTCCCTTGTAGAATATTTGGTTGTTAGTTCTCAACAGATTGACTCTTGGTATATCAAAATTTCTTCTGTTCCTCAGTGTGTAGCTGTGTCTGTCCGAAACGTAGTTCAGGGGCCTATTTCATAAAACCACAAGTGTTGTACTTGTAGACTTGTAACTACAAGCGCAAATAAAGTATGGAGTTGTAATATTGTGTTCCATAAACATTTTTCCTCGCTTGTAGTTCGGCAAATTCAAATTATATGTGCAGCGGTCTAAATTCTACAAGTCTACAAGTGTGTAACTACAAGTTAACAATTAATTGCGGGGAACTACAAGTCCGCAGCATTTCTCATTCTTCTTCTTTCTTTCTTTCATTCTTTGTTACAATTACTTTAGCCATAGTAAAAAAAAAATTGTGCCGTTTATTAAATGCCGTTATTACATGTAAAATCATGTTTTGGTGCACTTATTGAAGCTCATTTCTATTAATTTTATCATCCGGTCGGTCACTAAAATATAAGAGTTTAAAATGTGCTCAAAAGTAATAAAATTGTTACTTCTAGAAGAAATCGAGAAAAATAAAATAATTTTGTTTGGTTCTTTTTCCGATAAAATCACGAAAAAAGAAAAAAGTGATATTTGGATGCAAATCCATGAAAAAGCTAAGTCGAGTGGTTTTTTTTGTGGAAAGTCGTGGAGTTATATTCGCGATGTTTTTTGGACCAATATCAAGCGGTGTACTATGGTAAGTACCTACATATGCTAATATTCCAATAAAATGTTTGTTAATTATTTACTTTATGAAAAGGTCAAACTAGGTCAAAACTAGATATGGAAATTGAAAAGCTGGATTTGGAAAAAAAGATGCTAAGCAATAATTTGATAGAAAAAGAGTGTAGTATTTTGACAATAAAATAGTATTGATGCATATAATATGGATTTTTATTTTTCAAAACTATTGCCTAAACGAATTTATTATTTCCTGTCTACGTGTTATCCCACCTTGTGTGTTAAGTGTAGTGTTTTCTATTAATTGGTCTGCTTCATCTTCATCTTCTTCGTAATTTTCATCTTCATTTAAAGTATGTGAAGTTAGATTACAAAGCGTTACACAAACTTTTATTATATTGCAGGCGTATATGGGATTAACTCTTAACTGTTGTAGACACGGAAATTTTTCTTTCAACACACCAATTGCATTTTCGATGAGTCGCCTTGTTGACTTATGTGCACGGTTGAACCTTTGAACTGCGTCATCATCTAAGTTGTTATTTTGTGGTGTTATTAGCCAATCTGTACAACCATATCCGGAATCCCCTAGTAAAATCGATCGTGAATGCGGCCTCCAACCAGAATCCATCTTAGAACATAGCACACTGTTCCGCAGTACCCTTGCATCATGAACTTTTCCTGGCCATCTGGCACGGACATAGTAAAAGCGCAAGTCCGGGCCACATACAAGCATACAATTAATTGAGTGGTTTCCATGTCGATCAACGAAACGATCTTCATACTCATTTGGAGCGTCTATTTTTATCAAAGTTCCATCAATGCATCCAGCAACATTTGGCATTCCAGCAATAGAATAAAATTTTTCTATCACTTCCGAAGTATTTGTTGGCCAATTTACCTGATTAGCGAATACACTTTGGTTGATAGCATTGACAACTCTTTTAATTACACGACAAACCGTTGCCTTTGAAACTCCATGCATATCAGCTACACCATGATATTGAGACCCGTTACCTAGCCAATGCAAGGCTAGTAAAAGTTGCTGTTTAACTGACAGAGCATGATTACGATTAGTTTCATGTTGTATTAACGGTCCAATGCTTCTTAGCAATGTCTCGAAAGCGGAGAAGTTAATTCTAAATTTTTCATTAAATGTATGATATGTTAAAATATCAAAATTTATACGCTCTTTAAAAATTCGCGGTTCTCGTGTCTGATTACTTTCGTAGTCACTATCGTCACTGCTTGATATCATTTTTATTTTAAACTTCTTGACCACACGTTTTGTAAGCACTAATTTTGAACCACGAATAAACAAAATTGTTGCAGCACGTGATTTTATAGTCCCTCTACTCTTGTAAGAAATTCACTTGTAGTTACAAGTTTGTCACTAATAATTTTTTGCACAAATACTTTTATGAAACAGAAAAGTTCGCCGCAGTTGTTAATTCACTTGTAGTTACAAGCCTGGCACACTTGTAGTTATTAGTGAATCGGAATTCTTTATGAAACAAAAATGTGCACATAATTTACAAGTGAATTCACAAATAATTATTAGTGTTGTAGTTTTATGAAATAGGCCCCAGGTTTCTTTTTAGGTATTCTGGTAACATATCGTTTTTAATTTTATATACAAATATCAAATTTCTTACGACTAATCTTTGTTTCACACTTAAAAAATTTAATGAATTTAACATGTTATTTATTGGAGTATAAACATTAACTTTTAAGATTGCTCTCATTGCACGATTTTGTAATTTTTGTAATCTCCTTTTGGCAGTGTCACTAAACATAAATAGAATGGACGCGCAGTTATCAAAGTGTGGTAGAATAATTGTATTATATACTGGTATTGCACATTTTCTATTGAGTTTTTTTCTTATTCTAAACAAAAAATTAATCTTTTTACTCATTTTCGAACAAATGAAATCGGCATGACATTTAAAATCTAACTTATGATCTATTATTGCACCAAGATATTTTATTTGTTTAACTATTTCTAGTTTCTCATTGTCAATTTTAATTTCGATATCTTCATTACTATTTAGGAACATACATTTAGATTTATTGACATTTAATTTTAGCTTTTTACTATTTAACCATACATTTAAATTACGAAGGTCTTCTTCAAGTTTTTTTTTTATTTCATGAACATTATTACCACAGACATAAACAAGTGTATCATCTGCAAAAAGCATTACCTTACAAAATTTAAGGACGCTAGACATATCATTTACATATAACAGGAACAGCACAACTCCAAGGATTGAGCGCTGAGGAACACCTATCTCCACAAACTTCGCACTTGATATTTCATTGTCAATTTTCGTAAATTGTTGTCTATTTGAAAGATATGTCGTAAACCATTTAAGCTCATTGTCTTTTACACCATAACTTTTTAAGTTGTCTGATAGAATGTCATGATCAACTGTCTCAAATGCTCTCTGAAAATCGAGAAACACTGCACAAATTTTCTCTCTTTTGTCAATTACATTTTTCCACTCGTGTATCATCTACATGAGCGCAGTTTCACAGGATCTACCAGATCTAAAGCCAGATTGTTGTTCACACAATATATTATTTGTTTCAAGGTAATCAACAAATTGTTCAGATACCACTTTTTCAAATACTTTTTCAATAGTTGGTGGAATGTTTATTGGACGTAGCTTATCAGGTGTTTTGGCATTTGCAACTTTTTGCACTGGTATTATCACAGATTGTTTTAAACAGAGAGGGAATTCTCCTTCGGACAGTGATCTATTTAACAGATTTAATAACTGATCACCAAACACATCTAAGTTATTTAAAAATATTGCACTATTAACCCCGTTTATATCTTTTTTATTGTTCATCTTTTTTAAAATATTGCACAGTTCAGCCTTGTTCTCAATTAAACGGAATTTAAAATTGCACGTAACCGGTTCTATTAGACTATTATATATCACAGATGGTATTGATTTGTTTATGTCCTTAATACTATTTATAAAGAAGTTATTCAAATAATTAGCTATTTTATTTTTGTTTTGTATGGAGTCACCGTTTACTACAATTTCTTTTATTGCACTTTTTTCTTGGCCTAGCACGAAACGTTTCAATGTTTTCCAAAGACCAATTTGATCCCCAGCTCTAGCACTAAGTTCGTTTTGAATATATTTATATTTAGAATTTTTAAGAGCTGTCTTATACTAATTTCTACACTGCACATAATTATCCCAATTTTCCGTATTTTTTAAGTGTAACGCTTTATGATAAAGTTGAATTTTTATTTTCTTAAGTTGCCGTAGATTATCATTAAACCATTTATTTATTTGCGATGTATTTATTGCACACTCCACTGTCATATTTTTAATAATATTATTAAGTCTATTATTGAAATATTGCACTTCCTCATGTATGTTTAGATGTGGTATTGTCTCACTCATCCAATGTTGAGTAAACACTCTCTTATCGTATTTTTGTCGCCTTATTATTTTTTTATTCTTTTCGGTTATGTCATTTCCTAAAATATCAATTAATATAGTTTCATGTTCAGTTAGTTTAAAACGTTTTTCTATTCTAGCTCTTATTGCACCATTTTCAACATTTGATATACAATAGTCTATGAAAGAACTTGTATTTGCAGTTATCCTGGTTGGTTCCTCGACCAAATGTTTTAACTGTCTGTCGTTCATAAAATTATATGCTTTATTCTTGCAACTATCATTTTTGAAATAATTAATATTAAAGTCTCCAACGAGCAAAATATTTTTCGAATCTCTGAAGTTAACATCACACCATCGCTCTAATTCATCTATAAACAAATTGACTGGACTGCTGGGAGATCTATACACTACGGAAATAGTCCATTTCTCTGTATTCAAAAATACATTTATTGCTGTAACCCACATAACCTTATCGATAAAATCTGTGGCAATAAGTTAAAGTAGCTTATGTCGATTTTTGTCACTTTTCAGTATAAGCAAAACAAGTTTGGTTTACCCTTTTTTATACATGTTTTATTTTAATAAAAAATAACCTTAAGGGCTAGACAGTAACAATGTTCACAAAGCCTTATATTTATTTTATTTATATCTCAGTCCAATTTTCCGCAAAAAATATTTTTTAAACTTAAGCTATTTTAAAAAAAAAACATATAAAAGTTAATGCAATCACTTAAGTGACATAAGATGTTTCAATAAAATCGTTTTAAATATTTTATGGGCTTATGTCAACTTAAGCTAAATTAAAAACTGATAAAACGAATCATGCTCTTACATAAGTTCTAAGGCCTAAAAATATTATAGTTTTTAAAACTTCACTTCTAATAAATAAACACTAATTGCTCAAAAGTTTGCTTAATAACAAAACAAAAAATTCCATGCAGGCTTGAAAAAAAATATGTTTCTCAAAAAAAATTAAAATATTTCTGATATTTCCATCAAAAAAGTTAAAAAAATGCAATAAATTAGTATTTAGTATTATCATTATAAATTAATTTAAAACTTAATAGCTAAAATTAAAAAAAAAAAATACTTCGTAGATTTCATCACAAGTCGTAGTTTTAAAAGTCTTAAACGATTATAGGATGAGGATGATAACGAATGATTTTACCCTTGAAGTAAAAAAAAAACGATTAAGAATTAACACAAAAATATTTGAGAACGTCCTTACCTTCAATTATCATCATCTGAAATTTCACCATCCGTCAAATCAGGATGCGTATTTGCGATTTCAGCAGTTTTCAGATTGAGATAAAAGTCATGGTATGAAGTATCAATAACTAGTAGTAGTTCTAGCAAATCTTTTTTCTTTTCTTTGCTGATGACATTGGGCCCGGAGTAACAGTTAGGAATTGGAAAAGCATCAACGACATTCACACCCCGTTTTTTTATATTAAGTCTCTTAAATGCCTCATTTTCATCTAGACTCATTTTGAATTGAACAATGGCAAATTCTTTGGTAAAGCGCAGCCATTTAACATTTTGCCAGTTGAATTTGCTTTTGTCGTCAGCAATCTTTCGCCAAATGAATTTTTCTTTCGATGTTTTGGCAAAGTCTAGGAAGTCTTTTTGAGTCATTTCCTGAACAATGAACGGCTTTTTACCAATGGATCTTATTAACTGGTACCAATCTCTAGGATGGTGAATTTTTACGGTAGATGTTTTCTTCTTTCTCTCAATAGCCGCGTGGTCAGAATCACACTCCATATGTGTGTGACCAGGTACCAGAAATTTATGGTCAATCACTTCAATATTGGAATTGTTACTGAAAACCTCAAACATTGTAGCAACATATCCATTTTTGTTTTGACCTACGCAACAATCACTGTAAAAAATTAGATGCTTTACGTTTTGTGGAATTGTTTGGAGGTGCTTGAAGACGCAAGATGATATCTCATTTCCTCCACGGTTTGCCATAGATTCATACCACATGTAACAATAAGCTTGATTAGTAACACAATCGCGAAGGGTTAAGTTGTACGTCCATAGTTGCCTTTTATAAAACGACACGTTTGTTCTTAAAAACGGTGTGGGCAGACATTGTTGCAAGTCGAATGCATAAACTTAAACTGAATCCATTGTCCTAGCATATTCTTTATCTTTGTTCTTGGAATTGTATGCTAGATCGGAAGCCTTGTGGTGTTTTTCTTGCTCTTGTTTGAAGATAGCTTTTCTTCTCCAGTTCCCATTTCAACTTTCGACTTCAATATTTCACATTTGTGGCAAGTATCGAGTTTAGGTTTTTTAAATTTAATATTCATAGTTTTAAATATTTTTGAGAAAGTAGAAATTGAAGCCACTGTCTCGTATTTTTCGCAGTACAAGTTATACATAGAAGAGAGTGTTAAGTCACTGTGAAAGTATTTTTGGCTGCTGTCTCTTCGGGTATAGTGCGATTCGTACGCTGGGAAACTGTTAATGTGATCTCGGATCTCGTTTTCTTGTTGAATCGTAATCCTATTGGACACCCCACGCCCTCGTTTGTCAGGTTCTGTTGTTGTCCCCGATGAATTGATCTTTTTCTTTACAACAGTTTTGATAAATTGCTCCGTTTCGGATAAAGTAGCACGAAAACATTTTTGGCAAACTGAAGTTCGTTTTCCATGGGCTTCTAAGAAATAATAGTTCGAAAAATTTCTATTTCTTGGTCTAGTAAGATGTTTCGACGTCCGCTTAAACTTAGTTTCCGCAACAACCCGATGAGGCTTTTTTTAATGCCATAGACAGTATTTTTCTTGATCGATTCATATTAACTCACTTAAAAGGCCTGCGTAATACAATTTTGAGTTTTTGCGACCACTAGGAAAAAATGTATCCTATATTTAGCATAATTCTTCGTTAAGAAATAGCTCGGTTGAAATAGCTTAACAATATCTTGAATAGCACTTACCTGTTCGAAGACCTTTTCAGAAATGAAGATATTTTTATATTCACTTAACTCACGTAAAGGAATTTATTTGCATGAAGGAAAATAGCTTATGTTTACCTAAGAAAACACTAATATTGAATTTCAAAGGAGAAAAATAGCTTATGTAACTTAAGCTGTTTTAAAAAATTGGGTTTTATCAAAAAGAGATTTTTTTAAAATAGCTTAAGTCGACATAAGAACAAATTTGCTGCAATTTAACATTGGGTAAAAATAGCTTATGTCGACTTAAGTGATACAGTTATTATGTTTTCATAAGTCATAATAACTTATGTCATGACTTAAGTTATTTTAAAAAAATACATTTTTTCCAAGATTTCATAAATTTTTTCTCGATCTAGACTTAAGCTATTATTTAAATGCAATTGTGTACCAAAAAAACTTAAGCTGTTTTATTTTTTTTAAATGTAACGGTTTTTAACCGACGTAGAATAACGAGACCCAGACTAAAAGAAAGCATAAAAACAGGAGAACATAGTGAACCAAAGAGCTCCATTTTCGCTTAAGTCGACATAAGCTACTCTAACTTATTACCACAGAAATATTCACTTAAGAAACTATAATTCACTGTATCTTTTATATAGATCATCTTCCCTCCAGTGTGTCTTGATTGTGAATATGTTATTATTGGGACGTATTCATTTATTGTAATTTCACAAGTTTGAATATCCTTAGTAATTCGCGTTTCACTGAGTAGAATTATTTCAGGAAATTCATATTCCTCAACCACCACTGCTAATTGTTCTATATTAGATGTTGCGCTTTGAATATTAAAGTACATGCACCTTAATTGAGAGGTTTGTTGCTAGATTCGCTTTTTTCTTTCTTTTTCAAGCTTTTTAGAGTATACCCCACATGTTCTATCAAATGCATTATGGTCAGTTGACAATTCTAAACCATACTCGTTATTTGCATGAACACAGTTTACACACTTAGGTTTTTGGACGTCAATTTTATCACAATTTTTATAAAAATGTTCTCCACCGCAATGAGCGCACGCAACTTTTGCTGTGCACTTGGCCGCCTCATGATAAAATCCAAGACATTTAAAACACCTTTTTACATATTAGAGTTTTATCTTATTAGAGTGCTTACCCAACAGGTTGTGACCTGTTATCACTCTCACCGCTATAGAAATGGAAGCTCTATTCAAAGCTAATAGCTTGTTTGATTTGCTGCCGCTTAATTCTGGCCAGAGAGCTTTTGTGTGTGTGCAAGTTATTGTATTTTGCCATCTTGTTATGGTTGCTTTTTGAGTGTGCTTAGTTATTTCATGTTTTTTAGATGCTAGCGGGGGATTGACCCTTTTATCAGCTAGGGAATCCTAGTCTGGCTAGTTCGTCTGCTTTCTCATTTCCTATAATGTCATTATGTCCTAGCACCCAGATAATTTGGACTTTGTTCTGGTTACAAAGAGCCTTCAGCTCTTCGCGGCAGCGTCCAACTACCCGTGATTTTACTATATTGGATGCCAGAGCTTTAATGGCCGCTTGACTATCCACGTAGATGGAGATATCCTCATGTGATATGTCCAATACCCTAGCCGATTCGGCAGCTTCGAGTATTGCCAGGATCTCAGCTTGGAATACACTACACGAGTTTGCTAATCTTAAGGATGTAGCTAGCCCGATCTTTTCAGAGTAGACACCAGAGCCCACTCCAATTTTCATTTTGGATCCGTCGGTATAGATTGCTATTTCTGTGTTAGATAACACATTGTCTGAAGACCATTCGTCTCTGCTTGGTATTCTGATGGAGTCGTGATATGGGATCATGTAGTCAGATGCTACATCCGCATATGCCATTGAGTTTAATATTGAGCTTTGGCCAAAAGGCTTCGTAAGTAGATTGCCCGTTTCTTTGAGTCTTGCTGCGCTTTTTGCTGCTGTGTCATTGATTTGTAAGTCAATTGGTGTTATGTTTAGGATTCTTTCTAACCCTACTGTGGGGCTAGTGCGCATGGCTCCTGTCGTATGCATGCTGTCCTTTGAACTTTCGTAAGCTTGGTCATATGTTTTGCTTTTTTCAAAGTACACCATAGAGGGCAATATTTGCTTTCTTTACTTTTTCTTCAACGTTTAGATTCCAGTTCAGTCTACTATCGAGTATCACCCCCAGATATTTCGTGCTTGCTGAAAATGAGAGAGTCGAATCTTCCAAAGACGGTGCCGGAAATGCTGGGATCGATCTCCTGTTAGTAAAGAGAACCAGTTCTGTTTTGTTTGGATTTACACCCAGCCCGCAGGACTTTGCCCACTTGCTGAGTATATTGAGACTTCTTTGCATAATTTCACTCAGTGTCGGTGGGAATTTAGGACTACGTCATCAGCGTATGCCACTGTTTTTATTGCAGTGATATCTAGCTTCTTAAGTGCCTCGTTGACTACTAATAGCCAGAGGAGTGGGGATAGTACGCCTCCCTGGGGGGTACCTCTTGACGTTGTGATCCTTTTGGTACAATCGCCTAGTGTTGACGAAATGATCCGGTTATTGAGCATGGTTAAGATCCAATCGCTAGAAACCGTACCTATTTCAGCTTTGGTAAGTGCCTCAGCAATTGCTTCAGTTGTAACGTTGTTGAAGGCTCCTTCTATATCTAGAAAGGCTGCTAACGTATATTCTTTGTAGTGCAGTGAATTTTCTACTGTGCGAACTGACTTTATTTAAAAAAAATAACCCACGAAAAAATCAATGTATTGAGGAAAATCCTAATTTGAAGAAGTTCATCCCATTTAATGTTTAAAGATAATTTCCTTCAAATGCTGCGCCGACTAACTCTTAAATGGTCCATTTTGTGGGTACGATTTTTGACCACTCTTTCAAGCATATCGGCCGGTATTCTATTAACAACACGAGTTATGTTGGTTTCCAAAGCTTCAATCTTCTCGGGTTTATGACCGTAAACAAGTGATTTCACACATCCCCATAGAAAGAAATCCAATAGTGTCAAATCAGAAGATCTTGGTGTTGACAGGACCATTTCTTGAGATGTTGTTTTAATTGAACGTTTCCCCTCAATTAAGCAATTGATTAAAGGCCCACAAGCTGTAATTAAAACGTAAACCAAAGTCAGTCGGCTTCAATCCTTGAACGAGATGTATATTATACGCTTTTAAACCAAAATCGCACATCAAAATACGCCACTACAAGATGCCAAACCTTGAGATTGAGAACGGCGACGAATTGATTGATCACGGTCCACACGAATACCCCCAGCTACTGCAGTAATATTCTCTTTATTACGTACTTTGCGCACTCTGCTTGTTGGATGAAGGCCCAATAGTGTAAAATTGGTTCTGAATTTGGAGTTGGACGACACTGTTTTTGAAAAAAAAAACATCCACAGTTAGTAAGTCTTGTTCCTGTAAAGGGTGATCCATTTCGAGGTTCCCTACTTTTTTAAAGAAAAAAACACAGAAAATTAAAATTTAATGGAGAATGTTTATTATCATTTGAAAGAACATTCTTTGGCATTTATTTTTTGAAGATTATGCCTATCAAATGTTGGCCGTTGCTACGTCGCAGATGGTCCATCCGTTGAGTCCAATTTTCGATCACTCGTTCGAGCATTTCGACTGGTAACTGGCGAACGACACGCGTGATGTTTTCCTCCAAGGCCTGAATCGAAGCGGGTTTGTCGGCATAAGCTTTTGACTTTACATATCCCCACAGTAAAAAGTCTAACGGTGTGATATCACACGATCTTGGTGGCCAATCGACCGGCCCAAAACGTGAAATTATGTGCTCCCCGAAATGTTCTCTCAATAAGTCCATTGATTGATGCGATATGTGGGAAGTGGCGCCGTCTTGCTGAAACCAAATGTCGCCGAGATCAAGAGCTTCAATTTCAGGCATCAAATAGTCTGTTATCATGGCACGATAACGGTCGCCATTGACGGTTACGTTCGCACCGGCATCATTTTTAAAGAAATATGGACCGATGATTCCACCGGCCCATAAACCACACCAAACAGTTGTTTTTTCTGGATGAAGTGGCAGTTCTTCAATCTCTTCAGGTTGCTCTTCGTCCCAAATGCGGCAATTTTGTTTGTTTACATACCCATTGAGCCAGAAATGGGCCTCATCGCTAAACAAAATTTGCCTCGAAAACGTCGGATCTTCTTGGAACTTTTCTTGGGTGATGGTGTTGCGAATAGTACGCTCAGTAGGCCGATTATGTTGACCATAAGTTGAGCGAAGTGCACGAAACACATTCCTCACAGAACGTGAATTTTCATAATAAAGTTGAACAATTTGTAAACGTTGTTCACGCGTAAGTCTTTCCATTATGAAATGCCAAACAATACTAAACAAAAATAACATGACAGCATGACACGACTCACACGTGATCTGTCAAAAAAGGCTATTAAAAAAAGTATCTCTACTTGGATCACCCGTTATAAGTCTATTCATGATGAAATGGCACAATCGTCAAATAGACAGGCCAGTTGACAAATATAACTTAAAAACGACGCGATTGAAAAAACTCCTCAGGGGTCCAACAGATGGCATCCGATCGGTGCGGTGGTTTGATATCAGAGCTTAACGTGGTGAAGCGATCGGTGTGTTGATTACAATGCTCAATGGCCACGATCGATAAGCGAATTGCCGATATTTGTAGAGAAGATACCAAATCTGTTTTTGCCGATAAGCAAGCGTGGTAGGAAGATGTTTCTGGTCACAAGTTGGAGATCAGTAAACTTAGCTATCCACACTCACAGTAGGCAATCAACGAGGTAATTCTTCGGAAAATAAAGCACTTAACACCATTGCATAACTTATTAAATTAAAATTCATTTACATACCTCTTACTTACTTACTTACTTAAGTGGCGCTACAGTCCGGGATGAACCTGTGCCTCAACCAACATGCCTTTCCAATTAGCCCGGTCCTTAGCTAACTGCCTCAAGTACGTTGGTTGAGGTAGGTTTCTACTTGTGCGCGCCGCTTAAGGGCAGGTCTTCCTCTAATGCGTCCGACCGCGACGTTTGGCTGGGAATCGAAGACTCTGCGAGCCGGAGTATTGCTGTCCATTCGTTCTACATGTCCTAGCCATCTTAAACGTCCAATGGTGAGTTTTTTTGACCAGGGGTATGTCGCTGTACAGCTCGTATAGTTCGTGGTTGAATCTTCGTTTCCATAGCCCGTCAACGGAAACAGGACCGAAGATTTTTCGAAGAATTTTTCTCTCGAATCGACCAAGGATTTCTTCATCCATTTTTGATACGGTTCATGCTTCAGCGCCGTACAGCAGGACTGGGATAATCAGGGTATTATATAGGATCTCCTTAGTAATTCGAGTGACAGCTTTACTACTAAATTGCCTTCTTAGCCCGAAGAAACAGCGATTGGCAAGAGTAATTCTTCGTTTGATTTCTGACGAGATGTTGTCAGAGTTTATAGCGGAGCCGAGGTAGAAAAAGTCCCATACTACCTCAAAGTTTTAACTGTCAATGGTGACATTCTGTTCAATTCGTCTTTGTTGTGTGCCCTTTCGAGTTGACAGCATATACTTGGTCTTACGCTCATTTACAGCTAAACCCATTTTTGCCGCTTCCTTCTCTATACTAGCAAACGTACCTATGACATCACGTTGAGTCCTACCAATGATGTCAATATCGTCGGCGTATGCTAGTAGTTGCACCGATTTTTGAAAAATTGTGCCTCTGGTGTTGGCTCGGGAGTTTTGCACAATCCTCCCAAGAATCAAATTAAAGAAATCACATGACAGCGCATCGCCTTGCCTAAATCCTTTTTTGGTATCTAATGTGTCGGTGAGGTCGTTTCCGACCCTGATGGTGCAGCGAGAATTCTCCATCGTCATTCTACACAAACGGACGAGTTTGGGCGGTATACCAAAACTAGACATGGCTCTGTATAGTTCGTCTCTATAAATGCTGTCGTATGCGGCTTTGAAATCGATAAATAGGTGGTGGGTATCGATTTGGACTTCTTGGGTTTTTTCGAGGATCTGCCGAAGTGTGAAAATTTGATCGATTGTGGACTTTCCTGGAATAAAACCACACTGATAAGGCCCGATCAGGTTGTTGGTAAACGGTTTCAGGCGTTCACATATTAAGGCAGATAGGATCTTGTAGGCGATGTTGAGCAGGCTTATGCTTCTGTAGTTGGTGCAGCTCAGAGGGTCTCCTTTTTTGTGGATCGGGCAAAAGATGCTGAGGTTCCATTCTTCAGGCATACTTTCAACCGACCAGATTTGGCTTATGAGTTGGATGATGTTACTTACCAAGTCATCTCCGCCAGCTTTATAAAGCTCAGCGGGAAGGCCGTCATTTCCGGCGGCCTTATTAAGCTTGAGTTTAGATATAGCTATCCTCACTTCACTTAGGTCGGGTGGTTGGCAGTTCTCGCTGTCGTTGCCAATATTAAATTGTTCGTTCTGCCTGACAGCGGAATGTTGTTCGTCATCGCCGTTTAACAGTCTGCAGAAGTGGTTCTTCCATATCCTCAGCATCGACTGTGTCTCATCTACGATATTTCCTTGTTCATCTGGACAGGATTCTGTTCGAGCCTTGTATCCTTGGCTTTGACGTTTTACAGTAAAACTTGCGAACATCGTTCCTGGAGTGGCACCTCTATATCCTCGATCGCGCGCTTTTCTTGCTCTTTTTTTTCTTTCTGAAATGCCGATGTTCTTCCCATCTTCTTTGCCTATAGAGCTCAATGGCAGCTCTTCACCTTCAGCTTAGCCTTGTAGGCCTCGTTCTTGGCTGCGAGCATCCGTCGACATTCCTCATCAAACCAGTGGTTTCTTGCTTGTCCTGGCTGAAAAGGAATGTAATATCCACGATTAGCATCTTCAGCGACAGTCAAGCCGCAATCAAATCCTTGGGAGCAATCTCATTCAATTCAAAATCAGCCCACGAATGCCGACTATCTCTTAACGAGATGGCGGAGCATTTTACCATTCACCTCTTTTGGGTGCCGGGCCACAGAGACATACCAGGGATTTGCAAGGCAGATGCGATCAAGAAAGCAAACCGCAGATGGATAAATGGCACAACGTGCCAAATATTCAAGTAACTCTGGCCTAGCTTTAACCAGAAGCGCTCCATCTACTTAATAATGTTGGACAGACACCGATTATTGTGCTGATGTATGCACAATAATCGGTGTCTTCACAGGACACTGTCCTTAAAGGGCTACATGCAAAAAGACTAGGCCTTTTCAGCAATGACTTCTGTAGAAGCTGCCTCGACGAGGAAGAGGAGGAGAGTATTACTCAGAATATTACTTTGCTCTTGACCGGCTCTCTCATTAAAAAGGAAACTTCATCTGGGAGACTACTTCTTCGATAATCTAGGTGATCTGGCTAATATCAGTGTCAGAAATATCCTACGCTACATAGTTAGCTCTGAATGGTTCAATTAGGCGTACGAATATAGGGTAGTCGAAGGATCCACGTGGTATCAACCACTTAAACCTAACCTAGCCTATGGGGGGGGGGGGGCACACAAGTGTGTAACCATTAATGTGGCTGCACATTACAATGTTAAAGTACGTTTCGTCAATTTCGAATCAATTTCGACAAAACGTTAGATTCGTTTTCGGTTTCCCGTCGTAGCAACACCCAAACATTTTTGTTTACTGGCACTCATTTTGTGATGGTCATTTCTCAACAACAACTTTTCTCAATAAGCCGCTCGAAGACAGCAGATCTCGCTATCATGCAAGAAGACACACACGTATCCGGAATAAATCTGTGCTTCAACCGATAAGCAAGGGGGTTACTTACTGCTTCCGGTTGCGTAAGGGGGTTGTTGAGGTCAGGTTTAACTTGAGGCGGGGTCTTGCACTACTGGCTGGGAATCGAAAAATTTACGGGCTGGAGTATTCTAGTTCGATTTACATGTCTTAGCCATCTTAGACATCGAAGGCGGTTTTTTTTTCTTAATCGATTTCGCTGGACAGCTCGTAGAGTTTTTGGTTGCATCTTCTACCCCATTACCCGCCTACGCAAACGGAGCCAACGATTTTTTCATCCTTTAATACAGTCCATGCTTCGGGGACTTGGACGATCAGTGTCTAATATTTCTCCTTTGCAGTTCTTAGCCCGAAGAAACTGCGGTTGGTAAAGGCTAGTCTTTGTTTGATTTCTGACGAGGTGTTGTTGTAAGAGCTTATAGCGGAGCCGAGGTGGATCAAGTCCAGTACTACACCTCACATTTTTATCTATCGATGGTGACGTTCTGTCTAATTAGTCGATGTTGTATGTCTTTCTGGAAAGCATTTGCATGTCTTGGCCCCGTTTAGTGCTTAACCCACTTTAACCGCTTCCTATACTCCATACTCGCACGCGCGGCGATGACATCTCGTTTGCATGACCTACGATGTCAATATAGGGTTGGCAATGGATTTTTGGAAGATCGTGCACCTGTTGTTAGTATTGCACGTCCTCTCAAGAATTATGTGAAAGTAGTCACATGACATACATGCTAGTCCACTTTTTGGTATCGAATGTTTCAGTGAGATCGTTTCCGACCCTAATTTAGCAGCGATAATTCTCCATCGTAAACCTGCATAGACTGACGAGTTTGGGCGGTACACCAAAACTAGACATGACTCTATAAATGCTGTCGGTGCGTCTTTAAAATCGATGAATAGGTGATGCATTTCGATTTGGATTTCTAGGATGTATTCCAGGTGTATTCCAGGTGTCAAATCTGGCCTAAAAGCACACTCTTAGGGGCTGAAGAGATTATTAGTGATAGATCAATGTCTGTATCGAAAAGACAGAAATCATGAGGTAATGGTGGTAAGTTACCGATGACATTTAAACGACATCTTCCGTCTAGCACCAAAATTAATAAGATTGAGGTACGATCAAAATTTTGATTTACATTGTGGGTTAGGCTTAGCCAGAGGTTGTATTCATCCCCAAAGTAGGAAAGAGTTCTCATATAAATCCAAAGGATCTCCATCCGATCAGTCTATCTTCTTTTCTGCTAAATACCTTGGAAAGATCAATTGATCCACACCTCCGAACTAGTATAGAACCGACTGAACTTTCCAACTCCCAACATGCATACTCCAAGGGTAAGTCGGTTGAAACAGCGAACGCTTCATTGAAAGCTCACTAAGACTAAAGGAGTTAAAAGCACACTCTTTAGGGCTGAAGAGATTATTGGTAAACGGTTTCGGGTGTTCACATATTACGGCAGATAGGATCTTGTAGTTGATATTGAGGAGACGTATGCGTATACCTAGTTGACGCAGTTCATAGGGTCCCCTTTATTTCGGGATGGACAAACAGAGATATTTTCATCCGAATAAATGCTGCTAATGATTTGGTGTATGGATCCTAGCATCGCTAGTCGTCTCTGGCGACTTTTTTTTTATTATGGCAGCAGCCTTTTTTGTTCCATAACTTCCAAACATGATTACTGGCCTGGCGGTACAGGGAAATTACGTCACGGACAATATCTTCACAGGGAAAATAGCTTCACATCGAATGGGATATAGTTTCCTTTATTGTTTTATATCTTCCAAACATCATTCCTGGCGTGGCATCTGGCATCACAATATATTTTCGATTTTTTTTTGTTTTGTCTTTGGAAAGTCAGTGTTACCACCTCTTTTGCCTATATCATGCTAAATGCAATTTCTTAGGATTTCTCGTCTTCATTTGCAGAGTTGCCTCATCCTTTTCGGATATTATGGCTGTGTTTTATTGATGGACGGGATAATCCCAACTCATCAGTTGCATCTGTTCTTATTATAGCTTGTTGAGAATGTCTCCACTGGTCTTCGACATTTGATGTTATCGATATGGCGTACGCCTGACTATTCAAACCAATATATTCAGTTCCAATCGGAATTCAATTTCCTTTGGAGAAAAACAGTCCCGGAACAAAATAAAAAAGCTTACAATCCCGGTCGTTTGATTCCTCAGCATTTCTTCGTCGGACAACTTCGGTAGGAATTGTTTAACTTAACGCATTTCGCCGATGCGCGATCATGCGCGTTATATTTCGAAGTTGCTAAAGAGTTGCAAAAAAGACGGACGAAATTTAATAGTATTAATTCACAGAAATTAAAATTAAACAAGCAAAAGCCTAAAATTCCGATTAAAAATATGTCGAAGACAAAGCAGGCCATAATCGAAAAACCTAAATTTTCACAAACTACGCGGCCATCAGATATCCGTTCGGATCTTGTACATCCAAAACCAAATGTACAAACGTATGCTCAAGCTACAGTATCCAATAACGCCCAAAAAAATATCTCACCTGACCCAGTTTCAAATGTATTTTCGATTATTCTTTCAAAACTTGAGGAACAAAGCAAAACGAATAAACTTATTTTTGACAGGCTCGTTAAGCTCTAAAATAGTATTCGCAATAGAAGTACCCCACCTTTAACATGAATAGATTGCTTAAAATTCTTACGTGGAATGCCAATGGTCTTTGACAAAAACTTGGAGAACTTGAATTATTTATGCAGGAAAAAGATATAGACATCTGTTTAATATCCGAAACTCACGCAAAGAGTAATTCGAACTTAAAAATTAAAGGTTACCTCGACTATCATGCTCTACATCCATCGAATAAGGCTAGAGGTGGAGCCTCACTATATATAAAAGAGTGTATCGAACATTCGATTGATCTTAAACTAGAAATCGAACCAATGCAAGTTAGCTCTATACAAGTCAAAAGCAGACAATCCTTTCTGAAGTTATCGTCTATTTACTGCCCACCACGATGCAAGGTTGAGAAAATTGACTTTGAAAACTTGCTTAATTCCCTTGGACAACGTTTTGTCATCGGAGGGGAAAACATACATTCCGGGGATCTAGATGCATGTCACAGAAAGGTAGGATGCTTTATGATGTAGGTAGAAAGTAGAATACCGAATTTCATTCTACGGGAAAACCAACTTACTGGCCAACTGATGTTAGAAAAATACCGGATTTGATCGATTTTTTCATTGTAAAAGGTCTGCCGTCCAATCGAATCAAAGTTGAAGAATGCTTTGATCTTTCCTCTGATCATTCTCCAGTCATTTTAACAATGAGCGAGTCACTGATTATAAATGAAAAACCACCCAGATTAACAAACGCGAAAACCAACTGGGAAGGTTTCAAAAACGATATTGAAAATAATATCCGACTGGGTGTATCGCTTAGAACCCCATTGGAACTCGAAGTCGCTGTTGACTCATTTATCAATACCATCCAAAAAGCAGCATGGAATAATACTCCTCAACAGAACAAAATAGTGAGCTTTAGTAAAATTAAGTACCCCCGTGAAATACAAGATTTAGTAAGACAAAAAAGAAAAGCTCGTAAAAGATGGCACCAAACTCGTGCCCCGCAAGATAAAACACATCTCAATCGGTTGAGTAATTTGCTATCAAATTCGATTAAATACTTTAAAAATCATTCAGTAGAAACTTATCTGCAAAGCCTAACCGCTGGAAAGGAATCGAATTATTCGCTCTGGAAAGCAATTAGAGTCATAAAACGGCCAAAAATCGCTGTGCCGCCCATTAGGGTAACTCAAGACGTTTGGGCAAAGAGCGATAAGGAAAAGCTGACGTTTTTGCCTTTTTCCTCTTGAGGAAACATTTAAGCCATTTGATGGTCCAGCGCAAAATGAAAACATTAACATATTCGAGAGTACAACCGATAATAATATTGTAAGATATGCAAGTTTTGCCGAGCTTAAACGGGAAATACAGAAACTAAAGCCCAAAAAAAGCTCCGGGTTATGACCTGATTACAGGAGAACTTCTTAAAATGTTGCCTCGGAAAGCATTAACTTAGCTTCTTTTTATTATAAATGCAGCAATCAGATTAGAATACATACCAAGACAGTGGAAAGTCGCGGAAGTGATTATGGTTCTAAAACCAGGAAAGTCACCAAATGAAATAAAATCCTACAGGCCTATTTCACTTCTTCCAATAATTTCAAAAGTTTTTGAACGGATATCGCTTGCACCCCATAATTGACCAGAAACGTCTTTTACCTTACCATCAATTTGGGTTCAGAAGTAAATATTCAACGGTGGACCAAGTACATCGAATTACAGATGTAATTGAGAAAGCTTTCGAAGAAAAGAAAATTTGTTCAGCCGTATTTCTTGACGTGTCGCAAGCCTTTGACAAGGTGTGGCACAAAGGCCTTACTTATAAACTAAGTCAAGTTCTGCCAGAACAATTATATAAAATCCTCGTGTCGTATCTTGAGCATAGGCTCTTCCGTGTGAAACTTGGAAGCGAATATTCCGAGTTCAAAGAAATAATGGCAGGTGTACCGCAAGGAAGCGTCCTTGGACCAATCCTGTACCTCCTATTCACTCGTGTTATCCCACAAACAAACGGTACAATAGGTGCAACGTTTGCTGACGATACTGCTATACTAGCAGATGGCACAACAAAAGAGGAAACAAATATCAAATTACAAAACGCTCTTAACGAGGTTAATGAATGGACTAAATCCTGGCGGATTGCACTTAATGAGAGCAAATCGATCCATGTAGATTTTTCGTATAAACGGACAAACAATTTGCCTGTATTTCTAAATACGGTTCGAGTCCCGTTTGCAAATGAAGCGAAATATCTCGGTATGACACTCGATGCAAAATTAAAATGGAAGTCGCATGTAAAAAAGAAATGCGAAGAACTTAAAAATAAATACAGAGAACTGGACTGGTTGCTCGGAAAATATTCGAAGCTTAACCTTGATAACAAGCTGCTATTATACAAGCAAGTGCTAAAATCGGTTTGGACATATGGTATACAACTATGGGGTTGTACCAGTGAAACGAATCTAAACATTTTACAAACTTTCGAAAACAAAATGTTAAGGTGATTCGTCAATGCGCCGTGGTACGTAAGGAACGAAGATCTACGCAGAGACCTGGGTATTCCCGCGGCTAAAGATGAAACAAAAACATTTGCACGAAAACATAAAAAACCTGATTACAGGAGAACTTCTTAAAATGTTGCCTCGGAAAGCATTAACTTAGCTTCTTTTTATTATAAATGCAGCAATCAGATTAGAATACATACCAAGACAGTGGAAAGTCGCGGAAGTGATTATGGTTCTAAAACCAGGAAAGTCACCAAATGAAATAAAATCCTACGTCACTCGTGTTATCCCACAAACAAACGGTACAATAGGTGCAACGTTTGCTGACGATACTGCTATACTAGCAGATGGCACAACAAAAGAGGAAACAAATATCAAATTACAAAACGCTCTTAACGAGGTTAATGAATGGACTAAATCCTGGCGGATTGCACTTAATGAGAGCAAATCGATCCATGTAGATTTTTCGTATAAACGGACAAACAATTTGCCTGTATTTCTAAATACGGTTCGAGTCCCGTTTGCAAATGAAGCGAAATATCTCGGTATGACACTCGATGCAAAATTAAAATGGAAGTCGCATGTAAAAAAGAAATGCGAAGAACTTAAAAATAAATACAGAGAACTGGACTGGTTGCTCGGAAAATATTCGAAGCTTAACCTTGATAACAAGCTGCTATTATACAAGCAAGTGCTAAAATCGGTTTGGACATATGGTATACAACTATGGGGTTGTACCAGTGAAACGAATCTAAACATTTTACAAACTTTCGAAAACAAAATGTTAAGGTGATTCGTCAATGCGCCGTGGTACGTAAGGAACGAAGATCTACGCAGAGACCTGGGTATTCCCGCGGCTAAAGATGAAACAAAAACATTTGCACGAAAACATAAAAAACGTTTATTAGGACACGTTAACACAACAGTCCTCCAAATTCTTGACGAAACAAATATATTGCGGCGTCTTCAAAGAACTAAACCCTTAGATTTGGCCCGATAATAACAAACCGCGCTATAAATTGCGGAAAAGCAGGAACTCTCAAAGCAAAGTTACCTGCCAAACATATTATATACTCGTGATAAAAAATTTGCTGGATAAGTCGAATACTTAGTTGCAATGGAAATACAAAATGGGTGGTGGTTTTAGTGAGTAAAAAGCTCACACTACTTTGGGCACGTGCTCACCGTGTCTATGAAGATTTCCACCAGCCCACGGCAAAAAAAAAAATATTTCGACGGAAGATCTATTCGAAATGCTAATAGGAAAGGAAACCTTTGTAAAAAAATGTTCCGAATGGAAAAATGTGGGGTGATTGATGGACTTACGTTATGTAATGGTCCGGACGATATTTTTGATTGAAGTTGATTTTTTTTTTCATTGAATTTCCTCACATTATTTCCTACCGCTAAATGTGAGCTTCCCACTTCAACATCTTAAGTTTTTATCACTGCCTCACCTCTTGTGAAAGTCTGACAAATGTCCAAAAGTATACATCTGTAATGCGAGGCTTTTCAAAATTGCCTTTCGTAATTTGCGTAGGTCCCATTCTTAATGGAAAAATATATAAATTCGTTCTCATAAATTATTTGCGAAGCTAGGTTCAAGGCACTGTACGAGCCGGTAATGCCTTACATTTAAAACAATTCTCCGTTGAGTTCGGAATTCTTATTCTTGCCTTGACAACAACCGGAAAGTGTTTTAAGCCGATGTTAGCTGCTAAAGGCACGCACATCCATGAAACTTAGCCACTGGATCCCTGTCTTTTGTACATCACTTGCAATGTGATCAATTTGATTGGACGTAGTCTGAAAACCAACATGTCCCCTTAAAGTGAGGTGTATTGGCTATAGAAGCAATGCATTCTACAACGAAGTCAATTAGCCGGTATCTGCTCTCAGACGGAATGTTGTGTAGGCTGTGTTCTCCGACCATGTCCACTAATTTGGCGTTGAAATCTCCTGTCACATCTTGAACCAAGATTTCTTCCTAACAGTTGACATGGTTTATAGAGACATTTGAGTGGTCTGGTGCTCTTCGATCCTGATAAGACTCGCCCCTGTCATCATCGAATGATCCTTTCTGATTCCATAATTTTATTTTCCGACGCATATAGTAAAATACTCAACTTAATTCCTAGATTATTTTAGATTTCTATAGCCCTCTTCCTTAGCCCCTTAAACAATTCCACAATTAAGACCCCCGATCCGTGTCCTCAACCTACACACTTCAACCTTTTCGTCAAACGATTGTAATTCCCCGCTAATGTAGATTGGTCAGTAAAAGGTCAAAGATACTAATTTCAGTTAAGACTCCACACTGACGTCACTCAAAAGTCAATTGTCCAGTCCTATAATTAGTCTAAACACTTGTTCCTCCACTTTGTACCGAGGCTATTCTTTTCGAAAGCTATACACGAAACACGACCCCATGAAAGGGAATTACAAATTAACCACCCGATTGCCGGAGATTAGTCACTTTCAACAACGTGTCTACAAATAGAAAACGCGGGGCTCTAGTGTTTCACCCTAGAATACCACCCTAGAACTGTTTCAGTATAGTTTTCCGTGTTCTGTACGTGGCATTGAACATGGCCCCACGTGAACCTGCTCCATGGTCAAAGGTCAAAGCGCGCACAATACACACGCCCTAGCTTCCCAGAGTTGTGATATTTTTATGCTGCGCTACCATTTTCCCCATCAATTTGGTATTCTTAATGGAACCATGGTCATGGGCGAGAAACGTGTCAGGAAAATTCGCCATTAGTCATCGAACGAATAAACAAAATGGCTTTGGCGAAAAATTCCCAGAACTCAATTGAATGAGTTGTATGTATTGCTACCAGGAATACGGCGGCGTCAGTGTGCTGGTGATGTAAATAGAAATTGGTCAATGGAGATGGAGTATATCCCGCTTAGGTGGTGGTAAAAATATAGTTTATTGGGATGGATATAGCTTTGGTGTACTATTATTGAAACGAGAATATATAAATTGGAAAGAAAGGCCTTTGAACTTTTGAAAGGCTTCTTGTATTGATTTTATCCCGCAATGGCAGAGTTGAACCTCCTGAAATTTAGATCAGCTAATTGCTGGCTCACTATGAATGTCGAAATTTGTTGAAGGGGTGTAACAATTATAGTTATGAAGTCTGTTCCAATTAAACGTCAACATAAGTACGTAAAATATTCTCTTCCGAAAAATCCGAATCTCCCTTCAGTTGGTGACCAATGGTTACGTCCCTTCTTTCTTAGGTGCTAATAAATCGTCAACCCTGGAAACATTTTGAATAACGAAAACTTCTCTTAGAACCAATCACCCCACAATGGTGGAAAAAGCTTGATATCTCAAAGACATTCGGCAGTTTTCGACAACAAGTCCTTTTGTCGAAACTGCTCAATTGATAAAATTTCTGTGGATTAGAGACTATCTCTAGAAACGCTCAATTGTTTTGAAAGCTTCACTTCCGAAATTTACCAAAAAAATGTTGGCGATCCATAAGGCTCTGCCACGTCTACAAGTCTCTTACTCATGTCTATACCCTATTCCATAGGGGTATATTAGTTTTGACATTAAGTTTGTAACATAGGGTATTAATTTCGACAGATTTACCTTAAAGAAGGTATATGGATCGACTCAGATTCGATCTAGCCATGTCGGACCGTTCGTCCGTCTGTCTGTGTGTCACCGATTGTTGGGTCTTCCATTGTGAGCTAGAGTGATGAAATTTGGTATATAGACTCTCTGTTTGACGAGGTCTAATTTTAAATTACGCCAAATGCCACGCCCACTTTTCAGTAAAACGTTGTTTTTGGCCAAACGGTTAAGAAGTTTCAAAAAAAGTATCTGAATAACATATTTAGACCATCTTTATATCTATATTTCGTCCACTTTTCGGAGGCGTTTACCATCAAAAACAGTTTTCGTTACATTTAAAAAAATCGCAAAAAAGCTGTTGATGAACATATTTCGAGAATACTATGAACATTTCGTCTATAGACGCCCAATTTCTTGGGGCGTTTTCCTATCCAATAGAAAAACGCCCTTTAGTGTCGAACCATAAGAGATCAAGATAAACTTTCTGAACAAAATGCATAGCTTATTCCACTTTGGCTAGAAGTTTGCTAAGAGTTCCCAAAAAAAAAAGAATTTGGCAATTTTCCTGTGTTCTACAATTCTTAGCTTCTCGAATTTGTTTTCAGGTTTACGTCTCTCATCTTGGGACGTGAATTTCAAACGACAAAAAAATTAAGGTCATTGAATGGCATTGACATTAAGTTGGGTAAATAAAGCAGAATCAAAATCAAGGCCTCCAAAACACATGCTGTCTTCTGTCATTAAAGAAACCAATATCTTGAGCTATATTCCATAATTGGGAGCAACATTGCAGAAACAGAAAAACTTTCATTCAATCTTGAGCTTAATGTACACTTCTGGCACCTTCTAGATAAGATTCAAACGCTTGTGAAATAACTTATAGGAGACATAAACATTGCGAACTCCATAGTATCGCTTAATCAGAGTAGAAATGTCTCCATCACACGTTGTTTTTAACCACACACTATTCCACAATTCAACCGCTGCACTCGCCGTGCCATGAATATGAATCACTTATCTTTTTCAAGGCGTTGGTGGTCGCTCGCTTTTTTGCATAGACCTTTGACTTAAAAAAAACCCAAAGAAAAAAGTCTAATTTCGTTAAATTTCATGATCTGGATGGCCAATTCTGACCGCAAAACGGTCGATTTCACGATTATGAAATGACTAATGCACTAAATGATTTGTTTCTCTGGCTGTATGGCATGTGGCACCTTGTTGAAACCACATGTTGGCAACATCCATATCTAGTTATTTAGGCACTCAAAACTGGGTTATCTTGTCACGACAACGAACACCATTAATTGTTACTGCCTGACCTGCCGCATTTTCGAAGGAGAATGGTCCGATAATGCCTCCATCCCAAAATCCGCACAAAACAGCCACGCATTGTGGATGCATTAGTTTCTCAACAATTCTTCATAGGTTTTCTGAATCCTAAATGCGATGATTTTGATGGATTAACGAAGCCATCAAGTTAAAAATGAGCTTCATCACTAAAGATGATTTGTTGTTGTACCAACATCCATTCAACGAACTCCTTCCGCGCTGCATGGTCAGTAGTCTTCAGTTTTTGAGTCAATTTAACTTTGTAACCATGAAGATTCAGGTCTTTCGCGATAATTCGCTTTAGAGAGCTTCTTGAAATGCCCAATTCGTGACTACGGTGCCGAATTGATGTTCGGTTTATGACAGGACACCCAAAGTGTCTAAGATACCTAATTGATGCAATCACCCTGAATTTTTCAATTATTCTCTTCACAGTTAATGGTTTTAAATCACTATGACGGCCATATATTGTACAAAAATTGCGGACTGTAGCTGACAAACCTTAATCAACAAAAAAAAAATGCGTACAGCTCTTTTTTTTACTAACACCGAACTGTCAGCTGTCACATTGTTATCTTTTTATCCGTTGGCAACACGGTTCTATTAAATGCCGCAAAATTATAATTTTGCGTGAATAATGGGACACCCTTTACAGTTCTTGGCTTCTCGAATTCGTTCTTACGGCTTTCAGCAGAGTCGAACTGAATACATCCAAAACACATTCGTTCTTCTATCATTCTTTCATTTAAGAACCCAAAATCTTGAGTAAAATACCAAAATTGGGAGCTGCATCGAAGAAACAAACAAATTTGCACTGCTTAATGAGCTTAATGCACACATCTGGCACCAATGAACATCGTTTTACCTACTCGATAAAATTCAAACTCTGGCGAAATATTTTTTTTTTTTCTTAAATTCTGACTTGCCTAAGCAGTAAGATGTACATCGACCTAAAAGGTCTATTGTGCTTGCCGTCAGATGTTTTTTAGGTTAGTAGCGCTTCTACTTTCCTAATGTAGCTGATAATACTTTCAGCCGAAGATTTTCTCAGTTCTTCGGGACTTAAAAATTCCCTGAAGAAAGATTCCCTTCTCATACCGTAAAGGGCGCCGTGCATTCACATATGATATGTTCGGCTGTTTCGTCTTCTTCTAGACATAGTCTGCACTCCGGTGAGTCGACTAGATGCATTTTATTTAGGTGATATCGCAGACCTTGATGACCAGTTAGGTAGCCTACTAAGTTTTTGATATCGTGCCTGCGAAGATTTAGTATCTTATTGGCATCTGCTTTGAAGGGCTGAATAGCTCTTTCGGCCTGTCTTGGGCCTGGAATGTTCTCCCAGTATGAATAACAGTTGTTTTGTTCTCAGTTTTTTATAACCAGATTCATGGCTAATTAGGGGATTGCACAGAAGGGTTCAGGTCCAATAAAGGGGGTTTCCGAATCTTTTCTGGCTAGTTCATCAGCTTTTTCGTTACCTTCAATCCCCTTATGTCCGGGGACCCACCATAGTCTGGTTTTGTTCCTGGAACTGAGTGTTTGGAGGGAATTGAAGCAGTGTAGTACTGATTTGGAGTCAATAATACGTGAGAGCTTTTATAGCTGCTTGACTGTCTGTGAATATATGGATGTTTGCGCCTTTAATACCTGAGTTGTGTATTAGGTTTGCGCATTCTTTTATGGCATAGAGCTCAGCTTGGAATACACTAGGGGCTTTTTCCATAGGTATTGAGATGTTTCTATTTGGTCCATGTATGCCAGCTCCTACCCCTGAGTCCATTTTAGAACCATCCGTATACTACTTAAGGCCGTTTTGGCAGTTTGGTGGGTTATTGCTACATCATGCTTCTCTGGCTGTGATCTCAGTTGAGAATCTTTTGTCGAAGCATAGTGTCTTTGGTAAGCGGTCTGTTACCGCACAGATCATGTCAAGTTCTGGAAGTTCGGATAGAAGTTCAATTAGTTTTAGGTGTTCGCTAATGTTTAACTCTTCCGCTTGTGTCAACCTTGCTGAGCTGCGAATTGCCACTTTTTTTTATATAAATGTGGAGGGGCGTTAGTCCTATTAAGGCTTCTATAGCCGCTGTGGGACAGGTACGCATAGCTCGGTAATGCCCAGACAGACAAGCCATTGTACCTTGTTTAATTTATTTATAGTTGTTTTGGTGACTTTGTTCCACCATACTATTGAAGCGTATGTTATAATTGGTCTTTGGAGATATTCCCCAGGTTTTACCATACATGTTTCGACAAGCCCAGAAAGCTTTGGTTGCTTTTTGAATTTTGTTGTGAATGTGGGAGTTCCAGCTTAGTTTTTCGTCGAGGATCACTCCAAGATATTTTACTTTGTTGGAATACATGTATCATGGATTGAAATTTGGTTAAGACTTAATTTTCTCCTTTTTGTAAAAGGGACGGTGATAGCCTTGCTGGAGTTTATAGAAAGTTTTTAGGTAATCGATAACCAGAGACCAGAAACTATCTCTCGAAACGTTCAATTCAAGTTGTTTTGGACGGTTTCAAGTCTGCTTCTCACGAAATAAATGCTGGTGTTCCCCAGGGCTCTGTTCTGTCTCCGACACTCTTTCTCATTTTTATTAATGACCTCTTGTCTGCAACTTCTCATATTCGTTCTCTAATAAACGCCCTTCATCTTCGGACGTGGAACAGAAATGGCAAAATATGTTAAGCTCATTAAATTCCGATCTTGACAGCATAATTAAATGGGGTAAATCCAATAGAGTGGAATTCAATGCTTCCAAAACATAATGCTGTCTTCTGTCATCTTAGCGAAACCAAAATTCACAGCCATTATCCATGAATGACACTTGCATCGCTGAAACCGAAAATCTTTCCATGCTTGGTATGTGTGTTAGTAACGACCTTCGTTGGAACGACCACGTATTCGAAATCGCTAGAAACGCAGCGAAATGTCTGGGTTTCCTTAATCAATGCAAAAAAATATTTCACCCATTCTGATTTGGCCTCAATATATAAAGCGTATATACTCCCCAAACTTGAGTTCAACGCTCACATCAGGTGAGCCTTAAGCAAAGGCCTAGCCTTTCTGTGAACCTTAAATCCAGATTAAGCCAAATTTGTTTGGTTATTTGGCACGTTGTGCCAAGACCCCCTCTGAAACTTGATTTACCGTTAGCATGCTGCGCTAGTAGGCTTTTGGATGTAGCGATAAGAATACCAGGTGCACCCGTGTACTCGGGTACGACCGGTAATTTAGTTCCATGTTTGGCAAGTTCATCAGCCTTACATTGCACAATGCACAATGCACTGTAAGGTGTAGTAGATTTCGAAAAACTTAAAACGAAAAATCTGCCAAACAAGGCCGGTTAATTGAGCATTAGCTATGACATTCTTCAAGCCCAACTCTTGGGAAAACCATATATAGTCAAGTGGTACATCGACTTTGGTACGACCTCTTTAAATGGTGTTCCAAAAGTCCTGAGGACCATATACCCGATTTGGTACTAAATGAGATCCCCAAATATTTACAAGTGCAGAATTGTTCATTTCCGAAACAGGAGTTTGTATCCTCAAACACCTCAAATTGAAACCTATAATATTGATACCCTTTGCTGTTTATTGTCCAGCACGATCCACCCTAAAGAAGGACTGATAGGGTAAGAGTATAGCATTCGAAGTTCCGAGTTTTTGTTTTTGCCAAACCAAAGTAGCATTAGTTCTCAAGGATCAATCTCCGTTGGATCTCCACTAATGTGTCTTTCGTGGGATTGATGTTGATTCCGAAGGAGATTTTGTCCAGGGTTGTGGTTCGACAGTACTTTGCCCCAGATGACATATACTTTGTCTTCTACACCCGTTTCGCCTGTTCATCGATAAACACATATGGATATCCCAGTTATTGGACAGATTTGTTAAATGTAATACCTTCCATGCTTAGACCTGAACGCAACCTACACAACTGAACGTTGGTTCCCGTGTCCTCTAGTGTATCAGATGTGATAGAGTTCCGAATTATTTCATCGCTCTAAAGAGCTCCAAGCGGTAGATGCTATCATATGCGGCCTTAAAGTCGTTGAAAAGATGATTGGTCTCGACTGGACATTCGTAGGACTTTTCCTGGATTTGCCCTTAGTTTGAAAAAGTGGCTAAAGGTCATTCTGTCAGTCCGGAAGCTATACTGGTACTTTCTGATAAAGATGTTGCTTCAGACGTACACACTGTTCTTATATGCGACATTTGGAAGGGATATGCCTCTGTAGTTCTTGCAAGACATGGACAGGCCTTTCTTGTATATGGGACTCATGCATGCTTTTGTCCATCCAGTATTAGTTGAGAATTTGGTACGTGGACCGTTCCATGTCATCACCTCCGTACTTACAAAGTTTTACTGGTAATCCATCACAAGGTTACACCTCCCAGTATAGAAGAAGTCAGCAAAGTCACCAAAAATCTAACGACCAACATGGAAGACATTTGAGTGGAACAGACGCGCAGATACGTCTGTGATTCGGTTGCTATTGCTCTTTCTTAGAGCCTGCGATTCTAGTTTAAAGCCAACCAGTTGCTTGGCTTTTTTTTGTAAAATTGGTGGTGGTTTTTCTTATCAATTTTTTTAAGCTGGGCGGTTTCGTGTTTCTGGTCCTACACTCTTCGGGTTTTGGGCTTTTTTCACCTCTCCTTCCACCTCTTTTTTGTTAATGAAAACATTATACTTACCCCAATAATCTTTTTTGGATGTGCCTGGTAGCCTGTGATGGATACAGCTACACATGTCATAATGAAGGCATAGCAAGTAGCATTTTCTTCAGTTGTTCTTTGTTGATTTTGGCTTTCTCTAAGGCGATGATCAACAAATCCGTTTTGGTTAGTGGTTCGACCATCTGGAGATCGCCAGGTTACTTTCTCAATTTAAAGTCCCGGAAGCTTAGTGAATCATAGCACCCGTTCGCTGTCGCTTCTTGAAAGCTGTGCTTTCTAATAAACCCTCCGAAGATGTAAGTACCTCCCGGACTTACCATCCATTGGCATATTCGTTATCAGTGTACATTCTGGACTTGTTGGCATTTGAGGGAATCTAAGGCTGTTTCACGTTCACGTGGTAAGGAAGTTACCTGCAACCTAGGGGCCCAGTTTACATTTATTAGATACCCAAGTAGAACCGGGCCATCAATATCCACTACTGGATTAAGTGCTAAAGTTAGCCTTTGGGTTCATCCGCCACTATCTGTGCTCAAAGCGCTTGACTATCCGTTGAAATTCCATAATGACCTGTTGTACGAGCAGCTCATGTCCATCTTAACTAGAACTGTAAGCCCATCGCTGCCCTCGTTTAAGGACACGTTCCCATTGCTCTCATCGGATTCGCTTACATTTAAGATTACCCCAATACAATATGTCTCAAGACTTCAAATCGCACGTTCTTGGGGATCAGTTTAAGTCCGTTTAGCATTGTTGTCAACAACAAAAATTTGCCTTTCCGAACTTCACTATTTGGTTGTAATAAATAAGTTTCTGTGTGTTAGTAGTTAGTCTAATCTCCAATCTGGAACTCCACCCCATTTTTTTAACTCGGAACAGCAGACCGGTTGAAGTCATTCTGACAATTCCTTCACTTATGAGACTAGCAAGTTACATCCGATTGAATGAGATCATATCCCATGGATTCCTTGGGGATGTTAACGCCAATCAGTGTATAGACTATAGACCCTCTTCCCACAAAGCCCAAACAAATAAAAAACAAAATTTTGGCGCAACAGGCTCGTTAGTACCCAGGGCCTAGCTTTCTCGCAACCATTCATGTTTGCGTGTGTACTTCTTGCACGATGGCGGGACCTCCTGTTTTATGCCGACTCCGAACGGCTTAGTTGAGATAAGCTATTCTTGACAATTGATACTACTCGGATGATTTGTCAGATCATCACGAGAGGAGGGCCAGTGAAAAATCATTTAGGTGTTGCTACGGCTGGGAATCGAACCCAGACCTCCTGCGCGGCAGTTCATCGCACTAACCATCGCGCCACTGAGCCCCTCTACAAAGCCCAACCATCTAAATTTTAACTCAAAGCCTCTATATCTCATAACGTAACACGTAAGTGCTGGAGTTAGATGTGTGCATAGCATACGTGCGCACAAAATGACCTCTCAGTGAACGATAAACACTCGTATGACTCAGTCGAGCAATTGATTTCGATTTAATTGATTTAATTGCGAATCAGTTAAAAGATCCATCAAAACCCACCCAAGCCATACAAAGTTCGTGTACGAAATAGGTTGCGATGTAATCTGGCGCCTCCATATGCCCATAGGTCATACAAATTACAAACGCTAGACCAGACCAATATGAACACGGAATCGTCCATTATGAACGCGTAATGCCAAGTGCAACAAGTTACATAGCGCACTCTACTGCGAAACCTTCACACAGAAAGCCTTTCATGTCAGTCATGGAAATAGGGAAAAACGAGAAAATGTGGAAAATCATAGGTTAAGCAACAGCCCTGAGACGTCAAGTCCGTGATTATTCTTATTTCCGCAGTATGTACGTCTATTTGTTTACGTAAGACCAGTTCAACTGTTGTTGAGTAGTAAGCTGAGGTAACTAACTGCGCTCACCCACACCACCCCCAATTACATACGATTACAGTGGGGTGCGCACCTACAACTACATGTTCCCCGTCTATTCCATTAGCATGAGCAGGGCAAGAGTATAAGATTCGTGACGATAGACAATTGATTTTTTTTTTGCTTTCATTTCCCCCTCATCATTGACCTTGAAGCATTGCATTCAACAAACTCACACACACGATCACACATTTTGATAGTGTGTGTACGATTTCAGTTGAAGCAATCGCTTTCAGTAATGAAAGCGGTCAGAGATAATGGGGGCGAACATTCGTCAGCCCCCAACACGGATGAGATAAGACGAGTATCTCCTCAAAGTCAATGTCAAAGGAATATTCGATTACGTGGTGTGCGCTTTTAGACAATGGGGTGGGTATTTGATATCGCGACGACAGTCATGTGAATATTTTCGATTTAAATTCATTCAATGAAAAATCTTGATAAGCGTTGAGTTGAGTTGAGTCGAGAAGCCATCCATTCAATGGTTAATTCGGTGTCGGTGTTCATTTTTGACGGCAACCCTTATTTGTGCAGTATAGGATGTGAAGTCTACTATTTTTTTTATTTTTGAAGACGAAATAATAAATTGCTTAGATCTTCTGTGGTCCTTTGTAGACTCCCAAGATCTGTTTGTAAAATAATAAGTGTGCTGGCAGCCATCATAGCGTTAATATATCTCTTTCAGCTCAATAACTAATTTTGAGAATTAAGTGAGGAATACATTTTTCTCTGCATTACGTCTTGTATCCCAGGTATTAATCGAAGTCTGCTATGAGTTTGTGCTCTACCTTCGTCAAAGAGCAACTAGTAAATCTAGAAAGAGAAGGATGCAAAGTTATTGCCTAGGCGTATGACGTGGCAATAGCTGTATCAGGGAAATACCTTAATACCCTTAAAGAACTATTATAAGGTGGTCTCTCTGTACTCTCCAAAAAGACCGCCAGATGTGGACTCGGTACGAACCCGAATTGGACCGAATTGGTCCTTTATAGCAGGAAATACAAATTCCAGCACATAGACCCTCCCAAACTTAACAGCGTCAGTCTCAAGTTCGCAGAATCAGCCAAATACCTGGGTCTGTTTTGGATTAGGAACTGAATTGGAAAGCCAACATCCAAGAACGTGTTAAGAAAGCTACCGTAGCCTCTTTTAAAACAGCAATCGGAAAGAAATGGGTTACCTATGCAACCACAAATCTCTTTCTTGCTTTACGCGTCTGTTATAAGACCCATACTCCTGTATGGTGTCTTAGCCTGGTGGACGGCTTTAAAAACAGCCGCCAACTGCAACCTACTAGGTAAAGTTCAAAGATCAGTTTGCATATGTATTAGCGGAGCTCTAAGAACCCCCTCCAAAGCCCTAGAAGCTATATCCTACATCTAGTCCCTCTAGATATTTACCGCAACCAGCCCGCAGCTTGTGCAGCTGTGAGACTGAGAGCCTCGTCACAATAGACACCTACTCAAGGTGAAGACACAAAGATTCTGAATAACCATTGCAAACCGACCTCACCACTACCCAAATCAGTTTTGAGCATAACTTCAGGACAACCATTCCTAGTCGCCTTGAATGGACATAACTTCAGTACAACCATTCCTAATCGCCTTGAATGGGAGTCGTATTGAACCGGAACCAATAACTCGATTCACATCTATACGGATGGGTATAAAACAGGATCTGGCGTGGGTGGAGGTGTTTTCTCCGGGATGCTTAACCTAAGCAATGAGCATATCCTTTTGCCCTACCGATCATTAAAGGGTTTTCCAGGCGGAAATCATGGCAATTAAAGAAGCCTCGTCCTGGCTGAAAAGGAATGTAATATCCACGAAGTTGATTAACATCTTAAGTGACAGCCATGCGGCAATCAAATCCCTGGAATCCACATCCTTCAAATCGAAATCGAGACATTCCGGGGTAACTGCAAGGCGGATGAGCTTGCAAGAGGGGGCACTGCCCTTGATATACTACCGCCATTAGATATGTTAGGCATGCCCCTCCCTACATGTGTATTGCAGATCGAGCTGGATCCAAGAAAGCAAACCGCAGATGGATAAACAGCAAAACGTCAAATATCCAGGGAACTCTGGCCTAACTGTAATCAAAAGGTTTGACAATGCTTAACAGATCAAACATCAGCACCATAATCGGTGTCCTTACAGGACACTGTCCTATAGGCCTAAGCAATTCTAAATCCGCTTTTGATACGGTACGTGCTTTGGCGCCGAATAGGAGGACTGGAATGATCGCGATCTTATGTAGGATCTCCTTAGTCGATATAGTATGGCTTTATTATTAAAATAGCCCAAAAAAAACAGTGGTTGGCAAGAGTAATCCTTCGTTTGATTTTCGACGTAATTTCGTCGTCAGATTTAAAAGGGGACCCGAGGTGGACAAAGTCACTTACTGCCTCAAACATGTAGCTTTCAATGGTGAAATTCATTCTAATTTCGTCGATGCTGTGTGTCCTTTTGGATTTCTTGGCTGCGAGCATCTGTCGGCATTCCTCATCAAACCAGGGGTTTCTTCCTGGTGGCCGCGAGAAACCTAGCACATCAGTTGCGGCTGATCTAATGGCTTGTTGGCATCGTTGCCACGGGATACGCGTTGCACGAAGGCCTTGGCGGTCTTTTGCGATTGCAGTCTTTCGACATTAAATTTTTTCACAGTATTTCTGGTTTTCTGTGGCGTGGTGGATATCCGCATCCATACCAAGGTAGTGGTCCGAGTCGATGTTAGCCCCTCGGAATGCTCGGACATCCAAAATACTGGATGCGTGCCTCTTGTCTATCGCAATGTGATCAATTTGGTTGACTGTTCGTTGATCTGAAGACCACCATGTCTCCTTATGGATATCGAGGTGAGGAAACGGTGTGCTGGCTATAGTGGCATTTCGTTCCGTAGCGAAGTCAATTAGCCTAAGTCCGTTACCAGATGTGGTGTCGGGTAGGCTATATTTTCCGATAATACTGCTAAAGATGTCATCTCTTCCTAACTTTGCGTTAAAATCTCCCAACACGATTTTAACATCGTACTTTGGTAGTCGCTCATATGCTTTGTCAAGGAGCTCGTAGAAGCAATCCTTAGTTATATCATCTTTTTCCTCCGTCGGAGCATGAGCGCATATAAGGCATATGTTGGCGAATTTGGTCTTGATTCGGATTGTTACAATGCGTTCGCTAATGTCTTGGAAACAAAAGACTTCTAGCCTAAGCCTGGCACTTATAAAACAAATCTGCATCCGATTAGACGCTGTTTCTGTTCACAATAACACGGTCCATACTAAAAGTCACAGTTTTTCATCCTCTTTTTGGCCGGCCCATCCCATCGTATTTCCTGGATGGCAGTAATGTCTGTATCAGTTTAGGGCTTCCGCTAGTTGTTAGCCCGAACCTTTCCTGTTTAATATTCTCACATTCCAGGTGCAGATGCGAACGTGTCGTTGTCCTTTTTTCTTTTTTTTCGTTAAGCAAGGTCGTCAACAATACTATCAGTCCTTTCCGAGGCTATTGGTTGCTAAGAACAATTTGTTCCTTCAGTTGGTAGTTTAACTTCAACCTGAAGGGCCAACTCCAGTTTATTAGATACCCCTAGGACACGGGGCCATCAGTATCCACAACAGAATTGAGCGCTGCCGATATCCTCTCAGCTCTTCCGCCAGCATATAGGGGCCTGACCAACCCTTGAGATTCCTAGATGTTATCCAAATATGTCGAAGCAGCTTAAACAGGTTAATTTATCCATCCTTACTGGGACTGTAGACGCCACCATCGACTTCATCTTAGGAATTCTTCCGCTGTCGTCTGGTGAGTTTTTTTTTTGATAGAGGACCTCACCCCTAGCTAGTTTTGTTCCATGAGTGGTATTTTATTTCCCACCTACCATGCATATGTGTAGAGGATTCCTCTATCTGCCACCCGACAACGGGCCGATGATAAACTAGCAACCAAATACTGACATGTGCAAATCGTATGTGCTAAGATCACGGGCTATTAGCATCTTTTGTAGATCTCACATATTGTAACGTAACCACAAAAAATAATCTAATTTCTGAGGGCTGCATTTCCAGGTTGCCTAATCTGTTGTTTTATCGATTTGCACTGGCCGGCAATATCGTCTTATTTAAGCCTATCAGACCTCTTTTTGTGACGAAATCTCGAGTCTAAGTTAACAAGCTCTCAAAGAGAATATCAGTCAAGAAGCCAAATTCCGGTCAAAGTGATGAATAATGCCATGAATGGGGCCAGAAGGGTAATTAATTCCTAGGAACGGTCACAAGCAAATATAATTTTGTCCACTTAATGGAACAAAATTTAAGACATCAAATAATTTTAATCCACAACCACAAAAATAAAATGTTTGGCCCAACAGGCTAGTTAGTACACAGGGCTTGGCTTTTTCTGACAAACATTCGGGAACTCCTGTTTTACACCGAATCCGAACGGCTAGGTTGAGATTAGCTTTTCTTGACAATCGATACTCGGATGATTTGTCAGATCATCACGAGAGGAGGGTTAGTGAAAAATCATTTAGTGTTGCTACGGCTGGAAATCGAACCCAGACCTAGCAAATCTTATTCACTTACAAACCTATTTATCAGAATTTCCTTAGGAGGTGTCTCAGAGGCTGCATAGTTGGGCATGCCTAAATATTTAAGTCTCTAAGCAAGGTTACCTTAATTCTTATACCGATTTTTCGCTTAGGCAGTACTTAGAGTTTTCCTAAACTTAGGCAACCTGTAAAATGTTTTTATAGATACCGCTGCTAGTATCTGTATCTGTAACTGAATGCGGTTATTTGTAAAGATTAAGTCTAATTAACAGTGGCATACGCTACACACATCTCGATTCAACAATTGCCATACGATCTGACTATCTCGTAATAGTGTTTGTTCACTGTCTATGAAAAGATATCACTTATCTGTATATCGACAAAATAGGCATACTAATCTGGCAATCTTCTACTGATAGTCAAGTACAAAAGTCAATACGACTTTATATTCCCGGGGATTAAATGTTTTTGAAATAGCGTTTCCGTGTTTAGGCTGGCTTTCCATTGATTCACTGGGGGTTTCATATCAGCGCTGTATGTGTGGAATTTTGTACGCTCCAAGATTAATCTTTCGCCATTCTAGGAATTTCGATAAAACTGCAGAATGCAGCATATCAAAATATGTTCTCAGAATAGGCCAACTGGGTTAGGGAAGTACATTTCCCTAGTATTTCCTTAAATGGAGCAAAGCTTTTATGATATGTCACAGGGTAATGTATTAGCGTGGCGAATGTCAATTAAGACCCGAATCCATTATCATAACTGGGAAACGTATTCAGACAAAAGGTCATACTCATGCTCTGTATGTAGACAAGCTCTTTGGCAGATACATTTAATACCTATATTTGTCCCCTGAAAGTACGTAAGCCTACCTATAGAACTTAATGATATTCGCGTTGCGTTCAATGTAATTGATGAAGGCAAGTCCAAACTACACCTGAAGGGGTGATAGAGTAACACGCTCAGTTGTAGGGCAGCACGTGCCATTATAAGTCAGATAGTGTGTATGGTTATGCCTTGATATCAACGCGGAAACGGCCTTTTATTAGGTGAACATAATTTTGTCACACGTGTTTCATTTGGAAAAGCATAGATATTATGGCGGGCTTATAGCCTTGAGCAGTGTAACAGCAACAAATGAACACTTCCAATCGAGGTTTTGAATTTAATTTTAAGTTGTTAACCTTAGGTTTTAGAACTTTGCGATATAGATATAAAATGGGGTTGGGTAGAGGAAATGTAAAGGAAGGGCGCTATCAAACGAAAAAATGAAATTTATTTTAAGGGCGATAAATGAAAGATTGCTGTAAAATGTCTGCTTAGCTTCGGAATGTATGTGTAAAAGACTATTGTGGTGCTTAACCAAGGGGCTTACAAAGTCAACTAATTTATAATGGGAAGGTTCATTTTCAAAACCAAGTGTTATAGCAGCTTAATCGTAAGCAATGTGATCATTTGTACACCCACAAGCACTTTACCCAGCTGATGCCTACTAAAACTCCGACTCTCAGCATCCATCTGATTTCTGAACAACAGATGCTAGTACCTCGAGCATAGATTGCGTTTAAAGCATAAAGCATCAATGGATGAAACATATGAGAGCGGCTTAGATAAGTCAGTGATAGGTTAGGTCACGTTAACGGGTCGAAGTGGTGCTACAGTCCGTAATGACCCTTCATGCCTCTCCAATTAGCCCGGTCCTTAGCTAACTGCCTCCAGTTGCGCACTTCAAGTTGGTTGAGGTCGGTTTCTACTTGTGCACGCCACTTAAGTCGGTGCCCTCCTCTAATTAGTTCGAAGTCTGGCTGGGAATCGAATACTCTGCGAGATGTTAAGGCAGTCACATGAAGTCGGTGTCCTCCTCTAATTAGTTCAAAGTCTGGCTGGGAATCGAATACTCTGCGAGTTGTGAAGGCAGTCACATGACAGTGCGTCGCCTTACCCATATCCTTTTTTGGTATCGAATGTTTCGATGAGGTAATCTCCGACCCTGATAGAGCAGCCTAGAATTATTCACACAGACGGACGAGTTTGGGCAGTATACCAAAACTAGACATGGCTCTGTTCGTCTCTATATTAATGAAATCGATGAATAGGTGTTATAGCGGTGGGTATCCATATAGCCTTCTTAGGTTTTTTCCTGGATCTGCAGAAGTGTGAAGATTTGATCAATTGTGGACTTTCCTGGCCTAAGACCACACTGAAAAGCGCCGATTTGGGTGTTGGTTAACGTTTGTGGACATTCATATATTACGGCAGATAGGATATTGTTGGCCATGTTGTGGAGACGTATGCCTGTAGTTGGCACAGTTCAGAGCGTCTCCTTTTTTGTGGATCAGGTTAACGATGCTTAGGTCCCCCTTCTTCAAGCATGCATTGATCCGACCTCCTCCTTTTCACAGACGACAGCTGAAGCATTCCTTATAATATAGTGAACGGCGAAGTCGACACTCCCAGAAAGACCTGAAAATGTGAACATCCGATGTTAGCTGCATAGAGATATTGATGCTTTAGGTCAACAACAGTTCAAAGGTTAGTCAGACCTCTTGGTCAGAGATGATGACGCAGCCTTTGTGGATACTGATCTTTTAGAGGTTTTCAAGAAATTGAATCTCACCCTTCAAGAAGATGTTCAAGTTGAAGGTTGTGCTTTGTGAATACTTCTCGAGCATGATCATTGTTTAGAAAACTTTGAAAGGACTGATTTTATTGTTGACGTACATACCAAACGAAACGTGTGTTGGATGCACGACTGGGTCGTGCGAAATCGACTTCAACTTAGGACGGGTATAAGACAGGATTCTCCTGGCTACCAGAAAGAAACCCCTGGTTAGGCGATGAATGCCGACAGATACTCGCAGATAGAATTAAAGCCTACAAAGCAAAGCTGTAGCCGAGAGCCGCCATTTTTTTTTTCCGTGGGCTGGTGGAAATCTTCATAGACACGATGAGCACGTGCCCAAAGCAGTGTGATATTTTTTACTCACTAAAACCACCACCCATTTTGTATTTCTATTGCAACTAAGTATTCGACTTATCCAGCAATTTTTTATCACGAGTATATAATATGTTTGGCAGGTAACTTTCCTTTGAGAGTTCCTGCTTTTCCGCAATTTATAGCGCGGTTTGTTATTATCGGGCAAAATCTAAGGGTTTAGTTCTTTTAAGACGCCGCAATATATTTGTTTCGTCAAGAATTTGGAGGACTGTTGTGTTAACGTGTCCTAATAAACGTTTTTTATGTTTTCGTGCAAAATTTTTTGTTTCATCTTTAACCGCGGGAATACCCAGGTCTCTGCGTAGATCTTCGTTCCTTTCGTACCACGGCGCATTGACGAATGACCTTAACATTTTGTTTTCGAAAGTTTGTAAAATGTTTAGATTCGTTTCACTGGTACAACCCCATAGTTGTATACCATATGTCCAAACCGATTTTAGCACTTGCTTGTATAATAGCAGCTTGTTTATCAAGGTTAAGCTTCGAATATTTTCCGAGCAACCAGTCCAGTTCTCTGTATTTATTTTTAAGTTCTTCGCATTTCTTTTTTACATGCGACTTCCATTTTAATTTTGCATCGAGTGTCATACCGAGATATTTCGCTTCATTTGCAAACGGGACTCGAACCGTATTTAGAAATACAGGCAAATTGTTTGTCCGTTTATACGAAAAATCTACATGGATCGATTTGCTCTCATTAAGTGCAATCCGCCAGGATTTAGTCCATTCATTAACCTCGTTAAGAGCGTTTTGTAATTTAATATTTGTTTCCTCTATTGTTGTGCCAACTGCTAGTATAGCAGTATCGTCAGCAAACGTTGCAACTATTGTATCGTTTGTTTGTGGGATATCACGAGTGAATATGAGGTACAGGATTGGTCCAAGGACGCTTTCTTGCGGTACACCTGCCATTATTTCTTTGAACTGGGAATATTCGATTCCGAGTTTCACACGAAAGAGTCTATGCTCAAGATACGACACGAGGATTTTATATAATTGTTCTGGCAGAACTTGACTTAGTTTATAAGTAAGGCCTTTGTGCCACACCTTGTCAAAAGCTTGCGACACGTCAAGAAATACGGCTGAACAAATTTTCTTTTCTTCGAAAGCTTTCTCAATTACATCTGTAATTCGATGTACTTGGTCCACCGTTGAATGTTTACTTCTAAACCCAAATTCATTGTCAGGTAAAAGACGTTTCTGTTCAATTATGGGGTGTAAACGACCGAGTTATTTCCGTTCAAAAACTTTTGAAATTATTGGAAGAAGTGAAATAGGCCTGTAAGATTTTATTTCATTCGGTGATTCCGCCAAAATGGAGGAAAGTACATCGGATTTTATGAATGCAGAAAAGCTCCCGTGAAGGATATAGAAAGGTGCCACTCCAGGAATGATATTTGCAAGTTTTACCAAGGCGTTAAATGTCGAGTTGAGCAATGAAACTTGAAACTCAATCGATGCTGTGGATATGGAAGAACCACTTATGCAGACTGTTAAACGGCGATGACGAACAATCTTCCGCTGTCAGTCAGAACAAACCATTCAACATTGGCGCCGACAGCGAAATCTACCAACCACTTGACATAAGTGAAGTGAGGATGAGCAGCAATATCTAAACTTATGCTTAACAATGGCAGCATTCCCTCCGAGCATTCCCTCCGAGCTCCGAGTGGTGTTGATTTGGTAAGTAACATTCTCCAACTCATAACCCAAATCTGTCCGGATGAAAGTATACCTGAAGAATGGAACCGCAGCATCGTTTGCCCGATCAATAAAAAAGGAGACCCTCTGAACTGGCCAACTACAAGATCCTATCTGCCGTATTATGTGAACGCCTGAAACCGTTTACCAACAACCTGATCGGCCCTTATCAGTGTGGTTTTAGGCCAGGAAAGTCCACAATCGATCAAATTTTCACACTTCGGTAGATCCTGGAAAACACCCAAGAAGTTCAAATCGATACCTACCACCTATTTATCGATTTTAAAGCCGCATACGACAGCATTTATAGAGACGAACTATACAGAGCCATGTCTATATTTTTGGTATACCGCCAATCTCGTCCGTTTGTGCAGGATGACGATGGAGAATTCTCGCTACTCCATGAAGGTCGGAAACGATTTCACCGACACATTTATATACCGAGAAAGGATTTAGGCAAGGCGACGCGCTGTCATGTGACTTCTTTATCATAATTCTTCAGAGGATTGTGCAAAACTCCAGAACCAACATCAGAGGCACTATATTCCATAAACCGGTACATAAGTCAACGACAGAATTGGACAGAACGTCACCATTGACAGATATAACTTTGAGGTAGTACGGGACTTTATCTACCTCGGATCCGCTATTAACTTGACAACAACGTCTCGTCAGAAATAAAACGGAGAATTACAAATGCCAACGTTTCTTCGGGCTAAGAAGGCAATTTAAGAATTAAGTGCTCACTCGAACTACTAAGGAGATCCTATACAAGACCGTGATCATCCCAGCCCTGCTCTGCTCTACGGCGCTGAGGCATTAAGAGATCCTTGGTCTTTTTGAGAGAAAAATTATTCGAAAAATCTTCGGTGCCGTTTGCCTGGACGAAGACGAATATTCAACCACGAGCTGTACAGCAACATATCAAACAACTCCGCATTGGACGTTTAAGATGCCTAGAACATGTAGAGCGAATGGACACCAATATTCGGGCTCGAAGGGTCTTCGGTTCCCAGCCAGACGTCGGACGCTGTGGAGAAGAACTCGCCTTAAGTGGCGCGCGAACTAGAAGTGCGCAACTGGAGGCAGCTAGCTTAGGACCGGGCTATATGGAGAGGCATGTTGGTTGAGGCCCAGGTTCATTCCGGAATGTAGGGTATTCCTGTATGGGTACTTCATGGACAATGGTGGGATCTACAGTTTTATGTCGAAGAGCTGAGCTGGTCAGTTCATAGCGAGAGGAGGGATAATGGAAAGCATTTTGGTTTTGCTAGGATTGGAGGTAATATTTCAAACACTTTGTTGGTGGTTTGGTGCTTACACACTTGGAATGATTCACCTCAATATGTGCAGAGTTTCGCTGGCAGTCCATCAGAACTGGCGATTTTGTTGTTTTTCAGTGTTGTGATAGCTGCATTGACTTTATCTATAGTCACGGTGAAGGTGAGCATTTTTATTGTCATATCTATCTCTCGATATAATTCCTGTTGAACAACTCCTTTTAATCATCTACAATTCGCCGCATGTCTGCGATTAAGGAGGCCAACGCACAGTTTCTTTATCGGCACCATTTAGAATATCAATATGGCTGATCTAAACAGATTTGTTAAGAAGCAGCCAAGAAAAGAAACTGCCACCCCTATCCGTATAACAACAGACCTAAATAAGATCCAAGTGTATTTAAGTTTGAAGACCATTTCCGCAGTGAAATGACGTATACCGCTCATATCAAAAAAGATACATCGAGGGGTGATTTATAAAAGCCCTTAAAATAAATTTTCCTTTCGTTTTTCTGATAGCATTTTGCCAACCAATTTCGCAGATATAACCTTCTAAAGACGAAGACATCAAATTTTAGAAGCTCCAAATAAAATTCTATTTCACTTCAAGGTTGAAGCCAACACCCACAATCCGCACGTATATCGTCTCCCATCCACCATTTGATTTCATTTTTAGTTTTTTTTTCCAATTCGACAATATTTTTGTAACAAATTTTGACGCCTTCCGATTCTATCGGCGTAAACAAATGAACGCCACGCAGCGCGTGTAACATTTAATTATTTGCTTTCGCTGAAATCGCGAAATTCGTTTTTGCAAAGTAAACACACACAGACAATCGAGGAAATAAATTAAAATTCGTGACAACGTTTTTCAAATTTATTGCTAGTGTGGGAACGCCAACATGATTTAGAGTCGATGCTGAGGGGATGGGTTTCTTGTGGACTGTAATTCAATTCTCGTGCGAAGGACACCTTTTATGATATTTCTTGTAAATTTTTTGGTCTTAGTCTGATTGGCACTGCGTCAAATCGGCAAAAAAATGCAAAAAATCAAAATTGTCAAACTACTCAAAAATATGATGTCGATACGGATTACGGATTGTTACAATGCGTTCGTTGGAAAGATACGACTTCTTGCCTGAGTTTCTGCTCACTATAACACGGTCCATAGTAGATGTAACAGTTTTCCATCCTCTTCTTGCCCGGCCAATCCCATCGAATTTCCTGGATGGCAGTTATGTCTGCTTTGTATCAGTTTAGGGCTTCCGCTAGTTGTTTGCCTGCACCTCTCTCGTTTTATGTTCTCACATTCCAGGTGCAGATACGAACGTCGTTGTCCTTTTCCTTTTTTTTTCGTTAAGCAGGGTCGTCAACAATAATATCATTCCTTTCCGAGGCTATTGGTTGCTAAGAACAATTTGTTCCTTCAGTGGGTAGTTTAACTACAACCTGAAGGGCCAACTCCTAGGATACGGGGCCATCAGTATCCACTACGGAATTGAGGGCTGCCGATGGCCTCTCAGCTCTTCCGCCAGTATCTAGGGGCCTGACTATCCTTGAGATTCCTAGATGTTATCCAAATCTGTCGGAGCAGCTTAAACAGGTTTATTTGTACATCCTAACTGGGACTGTAGACGCCACCGTCGACTCCATCTTAGGAATTCTTCCGCTATCGTCTGGTGAGTTTGTTTTGATAGAGGATCTCACCCGTAGCTAGTTTTGGTCCATGAGTGGTATTTTATTTCCCACCTACCACGCATATGTGTAGAGGAGTTGTCTCAGAGGCTGCCTAGTTTGGCATGCCTAAATATTTAAGTATCTAAGGAAGGTTACCTAAATTCTTATACTGATTCTGCACTTTTGGTCTTAGTCTGATCGGCAAAATGCAAAAAATCAAAATTGTCAAACTACTCAAAAATATGATGTCGATATACCCAAAGCTGTGGTTTGTTGTTTCGTCTGTTTTAAAAGGACGACGTGACAAGACGTCGAATATCCCAACAATTTGGGACGATTTAATACTATGACAGATCTACCAATCAAATTACCCAAAGAAGGTGCAGTGGTTACTACATAAATTGGACTACTAAGACTACGAGGTCCCTGGTTCAAATCCCGAAAGTGACAACACCTAAGTTTTTTCACTGCTCCACCTCAGTAAAGGTCTGACAAAAATTAAAGAGTTACACTGTCATGAAAAGCTTCCCAAATTTGCCTTTTCTTTTTGGCAAAAATAATAACTTCGTACACACCAATGAAGAGAGAACCTAGGTTTGGGGCCCCGTATGGGCCGTAAATGCCCAAAGCAGTAATAAAGTTATGCAAGTTGGCCGGTCAAATCTAGGGTTGAAACTCCTTAGCGAAATGATCCATGCCTCCCACTGTTCAAAACCCGTTCACTATTTCGTAACTGTTACTGTGTGTGAGGCCAAATGTCGTTGGGTGAAAGTCGATAACCCTAATTGTTTATTTCGCCGATCACTGAACTACTCGCCAGTCCCCACGATGCTTTGAGAGCTGCAATTTGAAAAATTTACTCACTGACGACCAAAAGCATTTTATTCTATATAATCCTTCGCACGCAGCTTCCAGTTATTCAGTCCAAGCGCACTCTGGCATTAGGGATCGCTTGATATTTGAGTCGGAAGATCGGTCTTTATTGTCTGCTCAGGTTTCGAAGACACTCTTGACTGTAGTCGGCGTCTTGTTTAATTTTGGACTACATCTCGTTCGTTCGTTTAGTGGCTCTACAGTCCGAAATGAACATGGGCCTCAACACACATGCAATTAGCCCGGTCCTTAGGTAACTGCCTCCAATTGCGCTCTCCAAGTTGAATGAGGTCGGTTTCTACATATGAGAGCCACTTAAGCCTAGGTCTTCCTCTACTGCTTCCGATGTCTGATTTGGAATCGAAGACTCTTCGAGCCGGAATAATAGTGTCCATTCGCTCTACATGTCCTAGGCATTCTAAAAGTTCATTTTATTACTAGGGGTGTGTCGCTGTACAGGTCGTATAGTTCGTGGTTGAATCATCGTCTCCATAGCCTGTCAAAACAAAAGGGACCGAGGATTTTATCGAAGAATTTTTCTCTCAAAACGACCAACGCTTTTATACGATCCATGGTTCAGCGCTGTAGATCAGGAATTGGATGATCAGGGTCGTGTATAGGATCTTCTTAGTAGTTCGAGGGAGGGCTTAACCACTGAATCACCTTCTTAGCCTGAAGAAACAGCGGTTGGCTGGCTTCGTTTAACTTCTGACGAGATGTTGTTGTCAGAGTTAATAGCAGAGCCAAGTTGGACAAAGTCCAGTACTACCTCAAATATCTTCGACGTAGTTGCACCGATTTATGAAAGATTGTGCCTCTGGTGTTGCCTCGGGAGTTTTGTACAATCCTCTCAAGAATGATGGTAAAGAAGTCACATGACAGTGCATCGCCTTGCCTTGTCGGTGAGGTCGTTTCCGACCCTGATGGAGCAGCGAGAATTCTTTATCGTCATCCTGCACAAACGGACGAGTTTGGGCGGTATACCAAACCTAGACAGGACTCTGTATAGTTCGTCTCTACAAATGCTGTCGCATGGGCTTTGACATCGATGAATAGGTATTGGGAATCGATTTTTACTTCTTGGTGTTTTTTTCCAGGATCTGCCGAAGTGTGATGATTTGGTCAGTTGTGGACTTTCCAGGCCAAAAATCAGATTGATAAGGGCCGATCAGGTTGTTGGTAAACGGTTTCAGCATTGTACTGCAGATATGAATTTGTAGGCCATGTAGACTTCAGCGATCTAATTCGTATTTACATTCTCTTATACTGGGGTATACTAGCACAGGGGTGTCGTTCACTACATCACCCCCCTTCCAGCTGATGGCGCAGCACGCAAAGTGTTGCAAATCCATTCATTATAAAATGAAAAAAAAAAAAAACAAATTACAAAATATGTACATATCGTTTATGAAAACCGTACGCGTTTCTGATTGATTTCGTCTTAGCCAGTGGACACTATAACGAACGCGGGCTTTAAACGATCCAACGAGACGGAAACATTTCTCCCTTTTACTTCAACAATATAATATTTCCCCATTTGCCTTACCACCCTGAACGGTCCTTGGTAGGGGGCTCGCAAACCAGACTTATTAGGAGGATAGCGAATAAAAACATATTCACAGTCTTGAACTTGAACATGGACGGAACTACTTAATGTTCGAGTTTTCTTAGGGCGAATAGAGTTTATATTTTCCCTAAGCTTGGCTACAAATGCAGGTAAATTCTCGTCATTAAAGCTATCTGATGTGTTATTCGAACAGAAGAAGTCGGAAGGCAATCGCATTGATTCCCCATATACCATTTCCGCAGGTGAGCAATTTATGTCAGATTTAAGAGCGGATCTTATACCTAAGTACTAAAGGTAGTTCCTCGCTCCAGTGAATTGTATTTTTCCGACACTTTAGGGACGCTTTAAGTACGCGGTGGAATCTTTCCACCAACCCATTTGCTTGTGGATGGTATGCCGTCGTCCGAATTCTATGCATGCCCAGTAGTTTTGTCAAATGTGAAAATAGTTTCGATTGGGATCCTTGGTCAGTAGTAATTCTCGAAGGAACCCCAAATCGAATTATGTTTTCTGAGACAAATGTCTTTGCTACTGTTTGGGCAAGAATATCTTTTAATGGTTATGCTTCTGGCTACCGTGAGAATCTGTCCACTATGGTCAGGATGTAGCTATACCCATTTCGTCGCCTTTTTGTACATTGTAAACGTAATAGATTAGAATTTCTGGTAGATACAGGGACGGAAATTTCAGTTCTGCCACACAACATATATCTAAAACAGAATTTTTCCTCTGCTGGGCAATGTCTGACGGCAGCAAACTCTTATTAAAACATGAGGTAAACGACTATTGAACTTAGACTTAGGACTTCGTCAAGATTATCCCTTTCCGTTTACCTTGGCCTCAGTCAAAAGACCCATTATTGGCGCGGATTTTGTAGGTCACTTTAACCTACTGATAGACATTAAACAAGGTACTCTCATGGATTCGTTAACGAAAATATCCACACCAGGATGTATTACCAACACCAGTACGGTATCACCTAAAGTTTTTATAATCAAAGATGAATACGGAAGCATATTCAAACAATTTCCGGCATGAACAGCCCCAACCAACCATGCACTTCCCGTTAAACACAAAGTTACGCACCATATTGTGACTTCAGGTTACTTGCCAGTAACCTTGTTAGGACGACAGGTTTGATACATCGAAACTCAAAATAGCTAAAGCAGAATTTGATTATATGCAGCAGCTTGGTATCTGCCGACCTTCATCCTCACCGACTTGTAGCCCCCTTCATATGGTCGAAAAAAAAATAGATACCCAATTTCTCATCTGCACAATTTTTCGCAAAATTTGCAAGGATGTAAAATTTTTTCGAAGATAAGCGCCTATTACCATATTCCAGTATCTGAAGAATACATTTATAAGATAACGTCGCGTCGGGGTCACAAATATGTTGGTCACTTTGTTGATCGATTGTAGCACACAATTGAAACACCAGAGCTTTGCAGTATGATAATGATAACTATTTATTAATCCTGGCACTTATTCTATCTTAACAATGGGTCCCTTTACGTGACCGCACGCGACAGCTTGACTAGATCAACTAACTCCTTACTCTAATCTCTATAATGACTTCAGCGATCTTTTTCGTATTTACATTCTCATATACTGGGGTATACTAGCACAGGGGTGTCGTTCACTACACTTTCATCCGACCAAATTTTCCTTATGAGTAGGTGAATGTTCCAAGTCATCTTCGCCGGCTTTATAAAGCTCGGTGGGAAGACCGTCAATTCCGGCAACCTTGTTAAGCTTGAGTTTAGATATTGCTATCCTCCATTCACATAGGTCGGGTGGTTGGTATTCAATGGTTCGTTCTGCCTGACAGCGGAATCTTGTTCGTCATCGCCGTATAACAGTCTACAACAGTCTTTTCTGTTCATCTCGACAGGATTCTGTTCGAGCCTTGTAACTTGGGAACATCATTCTCCATCGCGCGCTTTTCTTCCTCTTTTTCTAATTTCTGAAAAGCCAGCGTTCTTCCCTCCTTCTTTGCCTATAGAGCTCAATTGCAGCATTCGTCCGTAACCTGCAGCTTAGCCTTGTAGGCCTCGTTCTTGGCTGCGAGCTTCTGTCTACATTCATCATCAAACCAGGCGTTTCTTGCTAGTGGGCTCGAGAAACCTAGCACATCAGCTGTGGCTGACTAATGGCTTATTGGCATCGTTGCCATTGTTGTTTGACATTCGATGTGTCAATCATGATGTTAAGAATACGCGTTCCGCGAAGGCTTTGGCCGTCTATTTTCATTGCAGACTTTCAACCCAAAATTCTTTCACGGTATTTTTGGTTTGTTGTGCCTTGATGGATATCCGTATTCTTACCCCTCAGAATGTTCGGACATCCAAAGTACTGGATGCCTGACTCTTGTGTATCGCAATGTGATCAATTTGATTGACTGTTCGTTGATCTGAAGGCCGCCATATGTCCCCTTAATAATATCAAGTTGAGGAGACCATGCGCTGGCTATTGTGGCATTTCGTTCCGCTGCCTAAGTCCGTTTCCAGACGTCTTGTGGTGAAGGCTGTGCTTTTCGACAATACCGCTAGAGACCTCTTCTCTTCATACCTTTCCATTCAAATCTCTCAGCACGATTTTAACTTGGAATTTGGTAGTCGTTTATAAGTTTTGTCAAGGAGCTCGTACAAGCAGTCTATCGCCTTTTTCCTCCGTCGGAGCATGAGTGCTTATGAGGCCTATGTTGGCGAATTTGGACTTGATACGGATTGTTACAATGCGTTCGCTTATGTCTTCAAAAAATGAGAATTCTCGCATAAGTCTGGCATTTATAACAAATCCACACCCAAATAGTCGCTGTTTCTGCTCACTATAACACGGTCGTAGTAGATGTCAAAGTTTTTCATCCTCTTTTCGACCGGTCCATCCCATAGAATTTTCTGGCATAGAATGGCAGTAATGCCTTCTTTTAAGCAGCTTCCTCCTTTCATCTCTACCTCTCCTAATTAATGTTCTCACCTTCTAATTGCAGATACGAAGGTCGTTGTCGCATTGCCTACCATTTGAGCACCTGGAAGTTTGTACTCCTGCCAAGACAATCTTAAAATTCCAGCCTTCAGGTTGGAGATGACAAGAAGGAACGAATCTCCGGTTCAAGGATCAAGCTGAATGACTGAAAGCAACGCGCCTCATGCCTCGAAGAGGAGGGAAGGCACCCTAGTCTCAGACAGAGATCGAGGGGAGCCCGTTAGGTAAGTAAAGAAGAAATGAAATATATCGCCCGAATTATATGCAGCAGTGATGCTTAAAGTGAGTAGATGGAGGGTGTTGACTAGATCGACGTGGCATAAAAGTGGACTAAATCTAATCAAAGTATGCTGGTGAACCGCTGACAGTCCCTATAACTTAGGTAACCAGCTCTTTCGCACTTAGTGGTATCACGTAAGATTAAGATATGTCTACTCAACAAGAGATGGTCATTTTGACCTTTCTTATGATTTGAGGTTGTGTCGGCAACCCTCTAAAAGGGCAGTTCCTACCTACTACACTCCCAAACTTATCAAACAAATCAAGTCTTGTGCTTCGTGAAGGTACATTTTAACCTGCGACACTTTCTACGTCGCACGTAGATTGTGTTCCCATCATATCTCCAAATCAACGACACTTACAATTCATCAACTTCCAAGAAGCAAAGAAACACGAGTGGGCTCACATTATACTGTCATACAGCACCGTATCAAAGCTTGAGAAAATGACGAAAGAATCCGAGTTAGCCTTGGGCACAGACATACATTTGAGTCGGGCATTTATCTTTGTACCTTGAAATCATCGTTACGGAATCTAGGTCAGGAACTCGTTCGTTTCATATGAAATTCATATGCACACTTGCGTTAAATGCTGATAGTGGACTTGGACGACAGCACAAGGGGTACCGATGTCCCAGGAAGGCAGATTAAGCATGTGTGGGTATGTTTGGCGAATGATAAACAAGAGTCAGCAGGAGTCACTCCACAACTTCATGATCCGCGTCATTGTCATCGCATGGAAGCAGTTTTTTTTGCATATTTGATACTTTTTTTCACAATTGCTGATGTAGGACAATTTCTTGGGAAGAAGGGAATGACGACGCTCACTATTATTTGTTTATTTGCTCTTTGCTCCTCACACATATTGGGCGGGTTATTACTGCTGGGGCTGTGTGTGAGGGGTTCTCAAATAATGAAACCGTTGACCTAATTTAGAATTTTTTTTTTATTTGTGAATTTGCTTAGAACTATCAGTTCGCTAAATGCGAGGAATTTTGCATAAACCAGTACAAAGCTTGGCAACATTTCGATGCTTACGAATGCTAAAAAAATATTTATTTGTGATTGACACACCCGGACAGCATGATGGCCTAAAAATATCACTTTAGCACAACATGGTTGCAGCTCTATAAGTTGGTAAAGAATTCTTATTCTTAGGGAGTATATTTCTTAATTTCCGCGGTCAACCTGAGCAGTAGCCTGCCTACTGCTCCCATTTCCGCACTCCAAGATGATTGAGGTCGATTTGCAATTGTGCGCACCTTGAGCCAACCATTCTTCTACTACGTCAACCATTTGACTCATTGTGTTTAATTGGTGTACATGTCCTAGCAACCTTAAGTGCTTATTATAGGTGAATTCGTATACTGCTTGACAAACACTTACTCTTACTCGGGATAGACGTTATATATAACGCTTAACTTAGTTAACAGGCTAACGACCCATTGAGGGTCTCTGCCTGGGACAAGCTCCGTTCCGGCCTTATCGATCCTAGGCACATTGCTTCCGATCAATCATTCAGTCCAAGCGCTCTAGCATCCGCGATTGCTTGGTCCTTAAAACGGAGTTTCGGTCTTTCATGTCGCCTCGAACCTGAAGGCTGGAGCTTCATTGTTCATTCGGTCGATGTGGCGTGTTTACGTGTTTTTCCTTTTGTACAACATCCACATCTTGGTACAGCTTATAAAGTTCGCGGTTGTATCTTCTACAGCACTCGCCTTTCTTACATACAGGACCAAAAATTCGACGAAGAATTTTCGCTCGAAAGTATCTAATATTTGCTCCGCTGTCCTGCTTATTGTCCAGCACACGTCGTCGTAAAGTAGGACTGGTACCTAAATCGGCTCCCCACAGCCAATCTGCATCCTAATATGGGCAGCCTTAGGTGGCAGTTGTAGAAAATGTCGCATGTTTTCCATTTTTGTATTCCTGATCCTGTCCAACGTATTTCCTGAATCGCAATATTGTCTGGCCTGTACCGCGCGAAGAAAGATTCAGTATGTTCCAAGTGCATACTCGTAAGTCATTGTCCGTGGTCGTTTCTGGTCTGGTTGGTATTTGAGGGGATCCGTCATCCGAGGCTGTTGTCTCTATCATAACTACCCTGACTGCAGAACTCCCAACCCGGAGGGCCAGTTCCAATAACTTAGATAACCCTAGAACACGGGGCCCCTCCCGGATTGAGCGCTGCAGTTGTCCTTTCAGCTCATCCGCCACCATTTCTGTTCAAGGAGTCTGAGTAAGCCTTAAGATTCCTATATGAGAGGTTGTCCGAATATGTCCAAGCAGCTCCAATAGGTTGTTCCCTTTGTTCATCCAAACTGGGATTGTAAACGCCACCCTTGACTCCATCTTGTGAATTCTTTCGCTGCTGGCTTTGGAATGGAATATGCGTCTTAGTGTACACGCCATCTCTTGCTCTTCATCTTCTTCAGAGAGTTTCTTGCTTAATTTTCGCTGTCAACTTGGGGCGTTTACAAATATCCAGCCTAATCCGTAACTGACTGCCCCCATTTGCGTACTCCAAGTTGATTGAGGTCGATTTCCAATTGTGCTCCACTTGAGCCAACCATTTCTCTACTTCCTCGACCATTTGATTCTTTGTGCCGAAGCATTGATGTCCATTCGATGGAAATATCCTAGTCATCTTAAATTCTTGTATAGGTGCGCTCCTTTTTCTGCTGGCCAAACACTTCTCCGTATTCGGGAGTAGATGTCATATAGACCGCTTTAGTTCTATAAAATAATAACTGACTGCGAAAGAATGCTTTTCATCTGCTACGACCTACTTGTATAAAGGAACCGCCGGTAGTCACATGTTCGTAATGAACCTGTGGCTCAACCAACTAACCCGGTTCCTAACTAGTTGCGCACTTCAAGTTGGATTCTACTTGCACGAGCAACTTAAGGCGAGAACTTCCTGTACTGCGTCTTACACCTGGCTGGGAATCGAAGACTTTGCCTAACGCTCTACATGTCATAGCCATCTTAAGCGTCCAATGTGGATTTTTGTTTTTTTGACAGGGCCTATGTCGATGTGGCCGCGGTGGCCTAGTGGTTAGTGCATTGGACTTCTCTGTGTGGGGGGACCTTCAAATACCGAACGTTTTTTTTTTCACTGCCCCACCTCTTGTGAAAGTCTGACAAACATCCAAGAGTAACACTGTCATGAGAAGCTTTTAAATTTGCCGCTTGGATTCGACGTTAAACGGGAGGTCGTCTTGTTTGGGCAAAAATAAAAACTTTGCACTCAAAAAGGAGGGATAAACTAGGTTTGAAGCTCATTATGACCCGTTAAGGCAAAGCATTGTTTCTATGCCGCTGTAAAATTCTAAAATTCTTGGTTGAATCTTCTATGTAGACGAAGATTCAACCAAGAATTTATTTCCTGACCCGTGAAGTGTCTCTGCCTGAGACACTGCAGCCTTCCATCATCTACGATCCCGGGCACGCTGCTTCCAGTTGTCCAGACCAAGCGGTCTGGCATCCGCGACGGCTTGGTCTTTGAAACGGAGATTCGGGGTGCGATTCGAAGATCAGATTCAGCCCAATAGAGGTATCCGTCGGAGCCGCCAATTTTCCGCAACCCATACATCTTCGGAGGTTCAAATTCCATTCGAGGTATGCGTCTTCGAAAAACAATACTATATAGACGCGTTGGCTTCACTTCACTACAATTCGTAAATTGATTCCGCGAAGAATTTGTGTCGGAGGAAATCGGAAAAAGAATGGCACTTAGCTGTCAAAAATTGCACGAAAAATGCACCTGAACGCACTTCAACGCAATTCGGCGAGATGCGTTACAAAATGTCGGAGGAATATTCCGAACAACTTTTCGGAAGAATACCTCGAAACAAAAATACTCCGAATGGGAGAATTTTCCGCTCCTATGGATACCTCGATAGGGCTGATTTTTGTCCATTCGCTCGATGTGGCCCAGCCAAGGTAGTCGACGTCGTTGACGACATCCACATCTCATAGAGTTCGTGGTTGTATCTTCTCCTCCATTCGACCTCCTCGTGCACAGGACCAAAAACCCGCCGATGTATTTTTCTTTCGAAGGAGCCAGTCTCAGCTCCCCCTTCTTGCTTATCGTCCAGCACTCGGCGCAGAACCGGCAGGATAAGGGTTTTGTAGAGCACACATTTCGTTCTTCGAGTTAAGAGTTTTGAACCCAGTTGTTTGTCAAACCGAAGTAGCAACCGTTTCCAAGGGTAATTCTTCACCGGATCTCCACTAGGGTGTCATTCGTGGACTTTATGTTTACTCCGAGGTAGGTGAACTCCTTGACTACCTCGAAATTATTGCTATCAATAGTGACGTTTTGTTCTAGGCGGGGTGGGCAGATGCTTGTTTGTTTGTTGATAGCATGTACTTAGTCTTGTTCTCATTTACTTCAAGGCCAAGATTTGGCCTGTTCTTCAATCGCCGTAAACGCTTTTATCACGACACGCTGGGAGCGACTGATGATGAATCCTATATACATTCGTACTATAAATGGCATAGTATGCGTCTTTAAAATTGATGAATCGGGGGTGATATCGATTTAGAACTCTCTTGACTTTTTACAAGGATCTGTCGAAAGTGTGAAGATTTGGTCAGTTTTGGACTTTCCTGGTTTATAACCACACTGACAAGGGCCTATCAAATAGTTTGAAACGTTCACATAATGCGGTATATAGGATCTTGATGATCTGTCTGGGTTCGCCTCTCAGCCATGGGAACTGATAAAATGTTTTTTAACTGACCTTTCTCTCCCGATTATCTGACAAATCATACGAGTAGTATCAATTGTCAACAAAAGCTTATCTCAACTCATCCGTTTGGATATGGCATAAAGCTCGAGGTCCCACCATAATGCAAGTAGTACACACGTGAATGGTTTTGAGAAGAAAGCTAGACGAAAGGTTGCTCGTCATCGCAGTTTATCGTCTACGGAGGGGGTGCTTCCATATTCTCAGCATCGACTGTAGCTTAACTACGATTTTTCCTTGATCAACTTGACAGGATTCTGTTCGGGTATTGTATCCTTTTTTATGAAGTTTTCCACTTTAGTAAAACTAACGAACATAATTTCTGGAATCGGACCTCCCTATTTCTTCGATTGGAAGCTTTTTTTCTTTTTTTCTGAAAAGCCAGTGTACATGCTCCTTCTCTGACAAGAAGGCATGACAGCTCTCATCTTCACCTGCAGCTTTGCATGGCAGGCATTCTTTTGGCTGCGAGCATCTTTCAGCATTCTTCGTAAGTTTCTTGCTGGTTGTCGCGAAAAACCTATTAGACCACTCGCTGCTGATTTTATGCCTTCTTGACATAGTCGCCATTGCTCTTCGACATTAGAAGCTGGTGGTATGGTGTTAATCGAGAGGTTAAGGTATACGCCTTCTGCAAAGGAGTTAGCACTAGGCGCGATATATCGCATTCGCTTACTAACATTGGCCGTAACCGACCCCTAAGTACGTTGCTAGATGTGCCTGTGTTTTTCGACAATATAGTTGAAAGTACCCTCTCTTCCTACCTTTGCGTTAAATCTCGCAACACGATTTTAACGTCGTATTTCGGTAGTGGCTTAAAATTTTTGCCCAGGAGCAAGTTGAAACAGTCTGTCGCTATATCATTTTTTTTCTCCACAAATAAGTCATATTATGTTGGCAAATTAAGCCTGGATGCGGATTGTTACAATGTGTTCACGAATGTCTTGAAAGCATGAGACTTCTGGCACCTATAACAAATCCACATTCGAATAGTCGCTGTTTCTTTTCACTAAAACACGGACGGTAGTAGAAGTCATGGTTTTCATCCTTCTTTTGTCTGGCGCATCCCATCGTATTTCCTGGATGGCAGTAATGACAGCTCAGGCTTTCGCTAGTTGTTTGGCTGCACCTCATCTATTCAATATTCTCACATTTCAGGTGCAGACACGAATGTCGCTGTCCTTTCTACGTTTAGCATGGTCGCCAACGTGGCTATTAGGCCCGGTTTTTCAGTGCGAGATCATCCTAGTTTCAGGATTAAACTCGAGTTAACTCGAGAAAGTAGTTTTTCAGTCAATTTAAATTCAGAGTTAACTTCGAATTAACCCAGAAAGTTTGGTGAGTTAACCCTGGGATTATCAGATGTTTTTGACAGATGACAAATACCAAGTAAACAATTATTTTCAATTCCATTTATGTTTATTAAATTTTTGGAAACTAAATACGTGTACGATACATTCAGACTCGAAACTGTTTTAAAAATTTAATTTGACTGGTTTAAGAAAATAAATTTGTAAGATCGCGACAAAAGCATTTTCATTTGTTTGGGGGGGGAAAAGAAACCAAACAGCTGATAACTGAGCTGTTGCAGATTCTATACATTTCGATAACTTTCAGACAGCAAAATCGATAAAACACGAGTGCTTCCAAATCAAATCTAGACACACGGAGTCAATTTTAACTGCTTCGTGAGTAAACTCTGGATTGAATTTATTCCGGTGTTAGTAAAGTCTAGGTTAACTCAGAATAAACTCAGCACTGAAAAACCGGGCCTTATTTTTTCCATGAGTGGGTAGTTAGCTTAAAGTAAAAGCCCCAACCTTCAGGTCGAGGCACATGTGTTCACTTGAGAACAGCAGGTCGGCTAATTCGTGACGTCATTCTGACCAGGGTTTTTATAGTGTTGCTGTTTTTCGCCTCAGTGTTCACTCACAACATCCAACCATCAGTCCTTCATAACGGGTCCGCCATCTAACGTTTTTTTTTTCAACTAGTGCTTATTTCGTGAATGTTAACCCTTAGCTCATGTCTGATTTGACAGATAATTAGTTTTATCCTTCCGCTGAACGAATATGGCTGTGTATACGCTTGAACAACGCTGGGAAATGTTGCAGAATGTGTGCGAAAATTGAGTACGGATTTTGGAAGAAGAGAAGCACCGTCAGCTAAATATGTTCGTTATCTTGTGAAAAAAGTGAAAGAAACTGGCATCCTCATCGATAAACCAAAACGTGAACAGCCAAAAACAGTGCGTTCACCCGAGAATATTGCTGCTGTGGCAGAAAATGTGCGTGAAGCGCCATCAGCATCAATTCACCGTCGTTCTCAACAATTGAACATTTCGGAGACATCATTGAGACGAATTTTGCATAAAGACCTTGGTATGACGCCATACAAAGTCCAATTGGTTCAGGAGTTGAAGCCAACTGACCATCCAATGCGTTTTCGCTTCGCTAAGTGGGCCTGCGATCAACTTAGAGGAGATGCCGATTTAGCCAAAAAAAATCATCTTTTCAGATGAAGCTCATTTTGATCTTGGCGGGTATGTAAACAAGCAAAATTGTCGCATTTGGGGCACAGAAAACCCGCACGCATACATTGAAAAGCCGATACACCCAAAACGAGTCACTGTTTGGTGCGGATTTTGGTCCAGAGGCATAATTGGACCATTTTTCTTCGAAAATGAGCAAGGAGTGGCCGTTACAGTCAATGGCGATCTTTATCGGGCCATGTTGAACGAATTTTTGTTCACAAAAATTGAAGAGGAGGATATTGGCAACATTTGGTTTCAGCAGGAAGGCGCTACGAGCCACACGGCCGAAGCTACACTCGATGTTTTGCGCCCTGTTTTTGAAGATCGCATTATCAGCCGCAGAGCTGATGTCGTTTGGCCACCTCGGAGCTGCGATTTGACACCGTTGGACTATTCTTTGTGGGGTGTCGTAAAAGATAAGTGTTACGCCGACAAGCCAGAGACAATTGACGCTTTAAAGGACAATATTCGTGAAGCCATTGGTGAAATACAGCTGCACACAATCGATAATGTGCTTAAAAATTGGACCGATCGTGTAGGCTACTGCATGGCCAGCCGAGGCAGCCATTTGAATGAAATTATTTTCCAATATTAACCGGAAGGATTGTACTTTCAAATAAAAAAGAAATTTGAGAAAATATTCAAAAGTTATTTGGCGGACCCTTTATATTTTCATATGATTCCTCCATCCTTCATTCCAAAGAAAGTGTGTTCTTATGTTTACTGCATGCTCTCTTCTCTCTTCGCAGAAGAAGTTAACTGTTTATTAGGACGAATTGCTCAATTTAAAAAGTCACGAAGGTATCACCAAATTTTTGAAAATATTAAATTTCTTCAAAATTGTCTTTTGACAAACTCCGTGATAACCTGAACATTTACTTTTCAAAGGTCAAATAAAATTGCAATGAGTGGCTTTATCAACCCACGATTCGCCATTGCTAACGTATGGGGATACCCAAGTCTCATCCCAACTGATGCAATTTCCACGAAAATTTCATCGACCAATCGATGATAAAAAGTAAATAGATCAAGGCCAATCCAGCATTTACATTTCTTATCTTAAAACGTTGCAAAGAAAACAGAAACAGATTACTTTTTTTTTTAAGACTCATCTAGTTGCCCCAAAAATATTCTTATTGCCCAACATACATAAGAATATGCTACCGCATGTCCGCATGCAAACCATAAACGTGGAGCATTTTTATTTTTCAAAATAATTGAATCCAGCCCTCATTGGCCGGCAAAAATAAAAAAAAATCCCAAAGAAAACACTTCGTGCTATAATTGAGAGAGAAATGAGGAACCAAACTTATATATTGGTGTGTATATTTTTTTTTGGCAAATATGCGATAAAAGAAATGTGCGTAATTTATTTCATAATTCCCGATTTCAGGGTCGTCGCGAATTTTTTTTTTTTTTTGTGTTTCACCAATCTGCTAGTGCTAGTGCTTTCCCCCTCGGTCTGCTCCTGAGTTTAATCATTTATTTCAATGTCATTGCTGAAAGCACACACAAACTGATTAGAAAAAAGTGATAAACAAAAATAAATCAACGAATACTACAGAACAGAACAGCGAAGAAGAGAGAAAGACGTAATGACGATGAGAAGGGGAGAAACGACCAAAGTCGACGAAAATATGTTTCGCAAGTTGAAGTTCAATGTGAAGGAGTGTGATATAAAAAAACATGCGTACTCGTATGTGCGTATATCACGTGGTGTGAGTGCGCGCGTGTATTTTATCCCCTATTGCCGCGTCCTCATCCTCTAACAGTTTGGTAGTTGCTATCAATTATTTGGAAACTTACATTTTTTTCTAGCAGGTTCATGCAATTCGGATGTGAACCTGGGGGGGTAGTTCAGACCAGCCTATCCCAGACTGTCAACAGTTGATTGTGGATCACGCCTTTCCATAGGTGGTGAGAGATGTGAATTCAGAACTCTTATTCAATTAAGATAAATGAATGATGACAGTTGCAAATTCTCATCTTAGCTACCACGTCCCACTCTAGGATTGAGGTTCGGTAGCTCTGAAAAGAAATGCTTGGGAGGAAAGTAAAACACAAAAATAATTTAATTGAGATGAGAACTGAGTGGTAGCATTAGTATTTTTGATTATAACCCATCCTATAGGGGTATACAAGTTTTGATGAAGGGCCTTTCATTAAGCGCTTGCTGTCTTTAAATTTAAAGAAAACACGAAGTGTGTGTGTCAGATATCAACGAAATTTTTTATTCGTTTTAAAGGCCTGAAGATGCCATTATGTATGAAATACAAGATCGTTCAAATGCCCGCCGCGGCTTCTGTGGGTAGCGCGCATTTGAAATGTCCAATTTGGCATGACTCCGGAGCAAATATCAGGCTGAATGATATTGGTTAAGTTGGCCTTGAGAGTCGCTGTGGTTTGTGACTTATTCGTTAAGGTCTGCGGCTTCAAAAAACCCCACAAGAAAAAGTCTAACGGGGTCAAATCGCACTATCTCGGTAGCTTGTTCACATCGGTGCAGTGCAATAACCCCCGTGGAATTTAGCCCCGGGCCCAAATTCCCGAAAAAATGGAAATAGCCCTCATGGGGCTTTATTCTTTTTCGAAATGGAAAAAAGCCCCGCCACAAAAAAAGCGTTAACACCCGCGGCTGTTATTGCCATTTGAAAATGGCATTCTATTCAAAACTCTCAAAGAAAGCTAATTATAACCACAAACATTTTGAAAAAACAACGTGAATACAAAGAAATTTACCATGCAGCCAATCTCGCACCCAATCAAATCTAACAGTGAGCCAAGCAGGGGGGTTGCAGGAGGCATTATGCCCCCCCCACACCATATTAAATGTTTGCATACATCCAAGTTCGAACCCATCCCAAATCCAATAGTTGTCCCAAACAGGGGATATATACTATGCATACATCCGAGTGCGAGTTTAATTATCATAAACTTACCAGGATCCCAATTCGTGTCGGTAGCCATAATTTCAGCTTTCATCCTTTGCAACCCCCTTGCTTGGGCTCACTATTGGATTTGGGTTGCGTGCGATTTCGGATGAATGTAAATTAAATAAGCCCCCAAAAACAAAAGAAATTAATAACCGCTGGGCTTATTTCCATTTCGAAAGGAAATAAGCCCATGGGGCTTAATTCCGCAGGAGCTATTGCATTACATTGCCCTCGAATCGATCGTGCATAATTTCCAATATGGCGTATGTTGTGGCACGTAGCGCCATCCTGATTTCGTTAGTGTAGATATCTTCCAATTCAGACCATTAGAAGTTAGTAATCATTGACTTATAGCGCTCGCCGTTGACGGTGATGGCCTGACCAACGTCCTTCGCAAGGAATATGGGCCGAATACGCGCTACAGTCCGGGATGAACCTGGGCCTCAACCAACATGCCTCTCCAATTAGCCAGGTCCTTAGCTAACTGCCTCCAGGTGCGCACTCCAAGTTCGTTAAGGTCGGTTTCTACTTGTGCGCGCCACTTAAGGCGAGGTCTTCCTCTACTGCGTCCGACGAGCGACGTCTGGCTGGGAATCGAAGACTCTGCGAGCCGCAGTATTGGTGTCCATTCGTTCTACATGTCCTAGCCATCTTAAACGTCCAATGCGGAGTTTCTTTGACCAGGGGTATGTCGCTGTACAGCTCGTATAGTTCTTGGTTGAATCTTCGTCTCCATAGCCCGTCAACACAAACGGGACCGAAGATTTTTCGAAAAATTTTTCTCTCGAATCGACCAAGGATTTCTTCATCCGCTTTTGATACGGTCCATGCATCAGCGCCGTAGATCAGGACTGGGATAATCAGGGTCTTATATGGGATCTCCATATTAGTTCGAGTGAGGGCTTTACTACTAAATTGCCTTCTTAGCCCGAAGAAAAAGCGATTGGCAAGAGTAATTCTTCGTTTGATTTCTGACGAGATGTTGTCAGAGTTTATAGCGGAGCAGAGGTAGAAAAAGTCCCATACTACCTCAAAGTTATAACTGTCAATGGTGACATTCTGTCCAATTCGTCTTTGTTGTGTGCCCTTTCGAGTTGACAGCATATACTTGGTCTTACACTCATTTACAGCTAAACCCATTTTGGCGCTTCCGTCTCTATACTAGGAAACTTGGCTATGACATCACGTCGAGTCCGACCAATGATGTCAATATCGTCGGCGTATACTAGTAGTTGAACCGATTTTTGGAAAATTGTGCCTCTGGTGTTGGCTCGGGAGTTTTGCACAATCCTCTCAAGAATGATGTTAAAGAAGTCACATGACAGCGCGTCGCCTTGCCTAAATCCTTTCTCGGTATCTAATGTGTCGGTGAAGTCGTTTCCGACCTTCATGGAGCAGCGAGAATTCTCCATCGTCATCCTACACAAGCGGACGAGTTTGGGCGGTATACCAAAACTAGACATTGCTCTGTATAGTTCGTCTCTATAAATGCTGTCGTATGCGGCTTTGAAATCGATAAATAGGTGGTGGGTATCGATTTTGACTTCTTGGGTTTTTTCCAGGATCTGCCGAAGTGTGAAAATTTGATCGGTTGTGGACTTTCCTGGCTAATGCAACACACTGATAAGGGCCGATCAGGTTGTTGGTAAACGGTTTCAGGCGTTCACATAATACGGCAGATAGGATCTTGTAGGCGATGTCGAGGAGACTAATGCCTTTGTAGTTGGCCAGTTCAGAGGGTCTCCTTTTTTATTGATCGGGCAAACGATGCTGAGGTTACATTCTTCAGGCATATTTTCATCCGACAAGATTTGGCTTATGAGTTGGTGGATGTTACTTACCAAGTAATCTCCGCCAGCTTTATAAAGCTCAGCGGGAAGGCCGTCATTTCCGGCGGCCTTATTGAGCTTGAGTTTAGATATTGCTATCCTCACTTAACTTAGGTCGGGTGGTTCGCATTTTTCGCTGTTCGTTCTGCCTGACAGCGGAATGTTGTTTGTCATCGCCGTTTAACAGTCTGCAGAAGTGATTCTTCCATATGCCCAGCATCGACTGTGTCTCATGGCGCTGCCAGTCCAAAATCCACCCCAACAGTGACTTTTTTGGAATGCATTGGACGCTCTTGGATCCCATGTGGATTGGTATAGTCCCGATTTCGACAATTTTGTTTGTTGACGTACCATTCATCAAATGGGTCTCATTGCTGAAGATGATATGAAAATTAGGATCAGATTCCTATTGCTCCAGCTATTTAGCAAACAAGTCGTTGTCTATGGTCAGTTGAATTTTGTACTAGTGAAAGCTCAAGACACGACGCAAAATTCGCCAAATTGTTTTCTGCGGTAGGTCGAGTTCTTTTGAGCGATGCGAAATCGAATGCCTCGGATTCTCCTGCACCCTCGCACGGAGATCTGCGATGTTTTTGATAGATCTTGCGTTTCTTCAAAGTACGGGTGTTGTTTTATCGTTTACTTAACCAGTTGACGCAAATTTACCTACCACACTGTGAATAGTCCTCTCGGCAGGACTATTATGATGAACGTAAAATGGGCGTATCCCGCGGAACGTTACCCGAACAAAGTACCCATTTTGATAAAAGAATTTTATCATTCGCACGTGTTGTTGAACGCTATTTCCGTCCTTGGTGATTGGCATAACATGCTGAATAAATGACAGCCAATTAGACAGATAAAACTACCACAATATGGCCGCTATCAACTGTCGACTCAGAATCGCCCTGTCTGTCTGTATGTCCTTCAATCTGTATCACCGACTTTTCGGGAATTTAATTTTGAGCTATTGATGCAATTTGGTAGATAGACTCTCTGTTCGACAAAGCAGAACAAGTGTGAAAAAATTCAAAATCGGGCCACTTTTCAGATTATATTTGGTCAAACCGTTAAGAATTTTGAAAAACTCTCGAAGCAAGCATTGGTTTACTTATGCAAATCTGGTCAGCTTTAGATAGAGACCCCCTAACCAAACGACAACATTTTCTAAATCAATCAGACTGCATTTTGGCTTCTTTCCATTGTATATCAGAGACCAGTTTGTAGGTGGCATGAATAGTGCCATGTCCCGCCTTGAAAACAAACTGGGTCTCTGGTATTATCTTATTGTCCTCAGGCCACTTGAACAAAGCCCGATTGAGAATCTTTTCGAAAACCTTGCTGCGCTCGCATGTTTGATTGAAACAGATGCACGGCGCCACTTGCCCGGAAAGAAATGTGGATGAATTTCTTGAACCTAAGATCCAAGAGTTCTTATTTAACTAGATATCTATTTATTGCTTTTGATCATACCGCAGTTAATTAAAATTTTCATTTTCTATTCCACAGATCAATTTCGCAAAGAGCGGTTGCAATGAACGTGAGCACACCTTAAGCTTATCATCAACTAGCGAAAGCTAAAATAATTACAAAATCTCTCTCATCAATGCTTATATAGGTAAAATTTTAAGAATTACTACAAAGTAGCTTTAAAGCAGTACACGTGCAAGCCTACCCGCCTCTACAGGGTGTAGTTTTCCTACGTATATCTGGAAAAACTTTTAAACGAAACGAAAAAAACGAAAAAATAAATTACAAATAAAAGTTAATTTCATGGACATTTTTTACATTATGTATTGAAATTTATATCAGTTATGTGGTCATGCACTCATGGTCTCTTTTGATGGCCCTTTACATGACTTTTTGAAGTGTTGCCGGCGTAATTAAAGCGATTTCTGTGCGAATGTTGAGTTTCAGCTCCTCTGTAGTGTGTGGTTTGTTTATGTAAACCTTCTTACAGGTAACCCCATAAAAACAATTCCGAAGGCGACAGATCAGGCGATCGAGGCGGCCATTCTAATTCACCGTTTTTGGGGATAATGCGATTTGGGAATTGTTCGCGCAACAAGTTCCCCTTGCCTCAAGATCGGTGTGAGCGGTATCTCCATCTTGTAGAAACAAACTCAGCTCTGCATTGCTGGTCTGCTCAAGTAGTAAAGGGAAGTCCTGAAGCATTGTTCTGTAGACGCACCCATTAATCGTAACGCTGGAACCCGCATCATTTTCAAAGAAATATGACCTATAGATCTTACTCGTGGTTATTCCACACCAAACTGTAACACAAAGTAAGGGTATGGACGTTGATGGAGATTTTTGGGACTATGTGTCTCTGCAATTTTGCTTCTTCACAAACCCGCTCAGATGAAAATGTGTCTCGTCGGTCATCATAGTAATTTCCATCTTCTTTGTCACCCTCGGGGATATTTGGGACAGTTCTGCAGTACTTCAGATGTTTTTCTGGGTCACCAGGATTGAGCTGTTGGACAAACTGGATCTTGTAAACGTATGTGTTCAGATCTTTCCTCAAAATCCGATGAATCTTGTTACGCGGTATGCCATACGGAGTTCAGCGTCATCGTGCCAATAGTTCAGTATCGGTTGCAATACTTTCACTAACGATGGTTCCGATCGCTCGTCCAAAACGAGGCCGCCCAACCGCCTCACATCTCCAATGTTCCCTCAAATTGGACCACCACAACACGAATTGTGGGTGCTGTTGACACATTTCAGACACCATAAAATTGCCGGAAGTTGAACTAATCTCGTGTGCAGAGGTCCATTCTACTTCAAATTAACGAAGAATACACAGTTTTCCAACGCGGCCCCCATTGAAGTACTAACCGCGTCCGAGCCTGTTTGATTTCGGTGATCAGACGAGAACCGATATTTCTCTTTTTCGTTACACTTTTTCGTTTCATAAAATCCAATTCACACCGTCCCATACGAAGTTTCACTTCAATGAAGGCAATCACACAAATATCGCCATTAGTACCTTTTCCAATATGAATATTCATTCACTATAAACAACTCACTAAATCCAACCAAAGCTACACGCTCCACCTTTCGGAAAGATTCCGAATTTCGATAAAACCGTCAAAGCTATTCTCGAGAAACACAAACATTCAAAAGGCAATATTAGCCAAAAGTAAGATAATACAACTGAATACATCATGGAATCTGACACTTCGTCCCATCCGAAACTATCAGACCACATACCAATTTGCATCTTCATCTTGCAGCCTCTCTCTTCCAATCTGTCCATTTCAAAGTACCGTCAATTGTATTTACAACCACAAACTTGTAAGAGGCGTTTCCGATAGCATCTCGTTTTAAAATGTAAAACACCTTCATTCCTTGAGGTAGTAAACCAATTCCAAAAATACATCTTCACTGTCACTAATCACATACATAAAACTCAATCAAATCGACCTTTTTAGATTCAAGCTTCAATTACAGACTTCAGACGTCAGAGACACACCTTCTCAAAAACCACCCTATGCCAAAACACATTTATGACAGACCAAGAAAAGACAGTACCATCGATCAGCTGTTATTTCAACATTCAGAGGAAAATAACCACCTACCCTCAAACCTCCACGAGAACAGAATCAATTTCAAAACATGTTACAAAACGATACAAAAGTGTATATATCTAGCAACTTTCGTTTGATTCCTTACAACGAAGAATTTTGATCTTCCTGGACAAACCGATGAGTTTCATAATTTGATCTTGCTTATACTATGCCACGTACCCAAATATACTTATTGACAGACATTGTACCTACTACACACCACCACACTTTCTTGGGGTGCCGGTGTACCATCTCCCGCTTTCTCCAACCAACATGCCAACACGAATCCTTCAACGTGACGAGACGGCACCGCTCACTTATGTCAAACGACCGGCAATAATTCCCTTTTTTGCACTCCAACGTACATGTTGACTGAGGTACAAGTACACACCATCAAATAGCCACAACACTCTAAAACCAGCAGAGGTTCTAGAATTTTGTTTTTCTCTTCTTCGTGACGCATTTTCGTTTCATAAAATAAATCCAATTCTCACCATCCCATAAAAAAGTTTCACTTCAAAAAAGTATCTACTAATAAAAGAGTTATACAATTTTTACATAGGAAAGACACTTTTGGGCCACCCTCCATACATACATGCTTGTCCTTAGTATATTTTTCTTTATTCAAAAAAAGGCAAATCACGCTGGTGCACAATATGTTAGAAACGACCCTTAGCCAAAGACTGTTTGTAAACGAAAAATTAAGGATTAAATGGATAAACTTGATAATCAAATTCAATTAAAATACATCCTACATCGTTATATTGATTTAAGTTTTAATTTTAATAGTTAATGTTAATTTAAGTTACAACATCACATTTTATTATTTCAAATCGGAATAGAAATTTACCAAGTTACTAAAATATGAATATGATGAATGCGAGCTTAGCAACGTACGTGGATCGAGGGAATTGTTAAATTTACAGGAACCCCTCTTTATATATATAGTTAAGAATATTGCACTTCCCATAATTTATTGTTTGTGAGTTAAGTATAACATATATTTCTTCTATAAGCCTTTTTTCAATTGCAATATATATTTTATTAAACGAAACAAAAATTGCATAACTACTTCAGAACAATCAAAAATTTAACGGAAATAATTTCTTTATTAATTTATTTATATCTTGCTGTAGTTAAAAAGTTTAAAAAGTGTTAAACTAGACGTTAAACCCAAGCACTTGTACTACTTCAATAAAAAATAACATCTCACAATAAAATAACTTATGACCAAAAATGTGAGCGGTGTTTTCTTACAAATTTATGTAGAGGAATAGAGTATAACGGTGATATTTGCTGCGGTAACGGGTTGAGATCTAGCAGATAGATAGACTGACTATAGGCTTTCTAATCCGCTTCAACACACTTCCCCGAAAGTGAGGATTGGCGTCAGTGAGCGATGAAGCACATTTTTAGAGTTTTACGTATAACGGTGATATTTGCAAAAGTAACGGGTTAAGATTTTTCAGATAGATAGACTGACTACTGGGCTTTCTAAATCCGCTTCAACACACTTCCCCGAAAGTGAAGATTAGCGTCAGTGAGCGATGAAGCACAGTTTTAGAGTTTTACGTATAACGGTGATATTTGCAAAAGTAACGGATTAAGATTTTGCAGATAGATAGACTGACTAATGGGCTTTCTAAATCCGCTTCAATACACTTCCCCGAAAGTGAAGATTGGCGTCAGTGAGCGATGAAGCACATTTTTAGAGTTTTACGTATAACGGTGATATTTGCAAAAGTAACGGGTTAAGATTTTGCAGATAGATAGACTGACTAATGGGCTTTCTAAATCCGCTTCAATACACTTCCCCGAAAGTGAAGATTGGCGTCAGTGAGCGATGAAGCACATTTTTAGAGTTTTACGTATAACGGTGATATTTGCAAAAGTAACGGGTTAAGATTTTGCAGATAGATAGACTGACTAATGGGCTTTCTAAATCCGCTTCAATACACTTCCCCGAAAGTGAAGATTGGCGTCAGTGAGCGATGAAGCACATTTTTAGAGTTTTACGTATAACGGTGATATTTGCAAAAGTAACGGGTTAAGATTTTTCAGATAGATAGACTGACTAATGGGCTTTCTAAATCCGCTTCAACACACTTCCCCGAAAGTAAAGATTGGCGTCAGTGAGCGATGAAGCACAGTTTTAGAGTTTTACGTATAACGGTGATATTTGCAAAAGTAACGGATTAAGATTTTGCAGATAGATAGACTGACTAATGGGCTTTCTAAATCCGCTTCAATACACTTCCCCGAAAGTGAAGATTGGCGTCAGTGAGCGATGAAGCACAGTTTTAGAATTTTACGTATAACGGTGATATTTGCAGCAGTAACGGATTGAGTCTTTGCAGATAGATAGACTGACTAATGGGCTTTCTAAATCCGCTTCAACACACTTCCCTGAAAGTGAAGATTAGCGTCAGTGAGCGATGAAGCACAGTTTTAGAGTTTTACGTATAACGGTGATATTTGCAGCAGTAACGGATTGAGTCTTTGCAGATAGATAGACTGACTAATGGGCTTTCTAAATCCGCTTCAACACACTTCCCTGAAAGTGAAGATTGGCGTCAGTGAGCGATGAAGCACAGTTTTAGAATTTTACGTATAACGGTGATATTTGCAGCAGTAACGGATTGAGTCTTTGCAGATAGATAGACTGACTAATGGGCTTTCTAAATCCGCTTCAACACACTTCCCTGAAAGTGAAGATTAGCGTCAGTGAGCGATGAAGCACAGTTTTAGAATTTTACGTATAACGGTGATATTTGCAGCAGTAACGGATTGAGTCTTTGCAGATAGATAGACTGACTAATGGGCTTTCTAAATCCGCTTCAACACACTTCCCCGAAAGTGAAGATTAGCGTCAGTGAGCGATGAAGCACATTTTTAGAGTTTTACGTATAACGGTGATATTTGCAAAAGTAACGGGTTAAGATTTTGCAGATAGATAGACTGACTAATGGGCTTTCTAAATCCGCTTCAACACACTTCCCCGAAAGTGAAGATTAGCGTCAGTGAGCGATGAAGCACAGTTTTAGAGTTTTACGTATAACGGTGATATTTGCAAAAGTAACGGGTTAAGATTTTTCAGATAGATAGACTGACTAATGGGCTTTCTAAATCCGCTTCAACACACTTCCCTGAAAGTGAAGATTAGCGTCAGTGAGCGATGAAGCACAGTTTTAGAGTTTTACGTATAACGGTGATATTTGCAGCAGTAACGGATTGAGTCTTTGCAGATAGATAGACTGACTAATGGGCTTTCTAAATCCGCTTCAACACACTTCCCTGAAAGTGAAGATTGGCGTCAGTGAGCGATGAAGCACAGTTTTAGAATTTTACGTATAACGGTGATATTTGCAGCAGTAACGGATTGAGTCTTTGCAGATAGATAGACTGACTAATGGGCTTTCTAAATCCGCTTCAACACACTTCCCTGAAAGTGAAGATTAGCGTCAGTGAGCGATGAAGCACAGTTTTAGAATTTTACGTATAACGGTGATATTTGCAGCAGTAACGGATTGAGTCTTTGCAGATAGATAGACTGACTAATGGGCTTTCTAAATCCGCTTCAACACACTTCCCCGAAAGTGAAGATTAGCGTCAGTGAGCGATGAAGCACATTTTTAGAGTTTTACGTATAACGGTGATATTTGCAAAAGTAACGGGTTAAGATTTTGCAGATAGATAGACTGACTAATGGGCTTTCTAAATCCGCTTCAACACACTTCCCCGAAAGTGAAGATTAGCGTCAGTGAGCGATGAAGCACAGTTTTAGAGTTTTACGTATAACGGTGATATTTGCAAAAGTAACGGGTTAAGATTTTTCAGATAGATAGACTGACTAATGGGCTTTCTAAATCCGCTTCAACACACTTCCCCGAAAGTGAAGATTAGCGTCAGTGAGCGATGAAGCACATTTTTAGAGTTTTACGTATAACGGTGATATTTGCAAAAGTAACGGGTTAAGATTTTGCAGATAGATAGACTGACTACTGGGCTTTCTAAATCCGCTTCAACACACTTCCCCGAAAGTGAAGATTAGCGTCAGTGAGCGATGAAGCACATTTTTAGAGTTTTACGTATAACGGTGATATTTGCAAAAGTAACGGGTTAAGATTTTGCAGATAGATAGACTGACTAATGGGCTTTCTAAATCCGCTTCAACACACTTCCCCGAAAGTGAAGATTGGCGTCAGTGAGCGATGAAGCACATTTTTAGAGTTTTACGTATAACAGTGATATTTGCAAAAGTAACGGGTTAAGATTTTGCAGATAGATAGACTGACTAATGGGCTTTCTAAATCCGCTTCAACACACTTCCCCGAAAGTGAAGATTAGCGTCAGTGAGCGATGAAGCACATTTTTAGAGTTTTACGTATAACGGTGATATTTGCAGCGGTAACGGGTTGAGATTTTGCAGATAGATAGACTGACTAATGGGCTTTCTAAATCCGCTTCAACACACTTCCCCGAAAGTGAAGATTGGCGTCAGTGAGCGATGAAGCACATTTTTAGAGTTTTACGTATAACGGTGATATTTGCAGTTTTAACGGGTTAAGATTTTGCAGATAGATAGACTGACTAATGGGCTTTCTTAATCCGCTTCAATACACTTACCCGAAAGTGAAGATTAGCGTCAGTGAGCGATGAAGCACATTTTTAGAGTTATACGAATAACGGTGATATTTGCAAAGGTAACGGGTTAAGATTTTGCAAATAGATAGACTGACTAATGGGCTTTCTAAATCCGCTTCAATACACTTCCCCGAAAGTGAAGATTAGCGTCAGTGAGCGATGAAGCACAGTTTTAGAGTTTTACGTATAACGGTGATATTTTCAAAAGTAACGGGTTAAGATTTTTCAGATAGATAGACTGACTAATGGGCTTTCTAAATCCGCTTCAACATACTTCCCCGAAAGTGAAGATTAGCGTCAGTGAGCGATGAAGCACATTTTTAGAGTTATACGAATAACGGTGATATTTGCAAAGGTAACGGGTTAAGATTTTGCAAATAGATAGACTGACTAATGGGCTTTCTAAATCCGCTTCAATACGCTTCCCCGAAAGTGAAGATTGGCGTCAGTGAGCAATGAAGCACATTTTTAGAGTTTTACGTATAACGGTGATATTTGCAAAAGTAACGGGTTAAGATTTTGTAGATAGATAGACTGACTAATGGGCTTTCTAAATCCGCTTCAACACACTTCCCCGAAAGTGAAGATTAGCGTCAGTGAGCGATGAAGCACATTTTTAGAGTTTTACGTATAACGGTGATATTTGCTGCGGTAACGGGTTGAGATTTTGCAGATAGATAGACTGACTAATGGGCTTTCTAAATCCGCTTTAACACACTTCCCCGAAAGTGAAGATTAGCGTCAGTGAGCGATGAAGCACATTTTTAGAGTTTTACGTATAACGGTGATATTTGCAAAAGTAACGGGTTAAGATTTTGCAGATAGATAGACTGACTACTGGGCTTTCTAAATCCGCTTCAACACACTTCCCCGAAAGTGAAGATTGGCGTCAGTGAGCGATGAAGCACATTTTTAGAGTTTTACGTATAACAGTGATATTTGCAAAAGTAACGGGTTAAGATTTTGCAGATAGATAGACTGACTAATGGGCTTTCTAAATCCGCTTCAACACACTTCCCCGAAAGTGAAGATTAGCGTCAGTGAGCGATGAAGCACATTTTTAGAGTTTTACGTATAACGGTGATATTTGCAAAAGTAACGGGTTAAGATTTTGCAGATAGATAGACTGACTACTGGGCTTTCTAAATCCGCTTCAACACACTTCCCCGAAAGTGAAGATTGGCGTCAGTGAGCGATGAAGCACATTTTTAGAGTTTTACGTATAACGGTGATATTTGCAGCGGTAACGGGTTAAGATTTTGTAGATAGATAGACTGACTACTGACAAATAACGGTGATATTTGCAAAAGTAACGGGTTAAGATTTTGCAGATAGATAGACTGACTACTGGGCTTTCTAAATCCGCTTCAACACACTTCCCCGAAAGTGAAGATTGGCGTCAGTGAGCGATGAAGCACATTTTTAGAGTTTTACGTATAACGGTGATATTTGCAAAAGTAACGGGTTAAGATTTTGCAGATAGATAGACTGACTACTGGGCTTTCTAAATCCGCTTCAACACACTTCCCCGAAAGTGAAGATTAGCGTCAGTGAGCGATGAAGCACATTTTTAGAGTTTTACGTATAACGGTGATATTTGCAAAAGTAACGGGTTAAGATTTTGCAGATAGATAGACTGACTACTGGGCTTTCTAAATCCGCTTCAACACACTTCCCCGAAAGTGAAGATTGGCGTCAGTGAGCGATGAAGCACATTTTTAGAGTTTTACGTATAACGGTGATATTTGCAGCGGTAACGGGTTGAGATTTTGCAGATAGATAGACTGACTAATGGGCTTTCTAAATCCGCTTCAACACACTTCCCCGAAAGTGAAGATTAGCGTCAGTGAGCGATGAAGTACATTTTTAGAGTTTTACGTATAACAGTGATATTTGCAAAAGTAACGGGTTAAGATTTTGCAGATAGATAGACTGACTACTGGGGTTTCTAAATCCGCTTCAACACACTTCCCCGAAAGTGAAGATTAGCGTCAGTGAGCGATGAAGCACAGTTTCAGAGTTTTACGTATAACGGTGATATTTGCAAAACTAACGGGTTAAGATTTTTCAGATAGATAGACTGACTAATGGGCTTTCTAAATCCGCTTCAACACACTTCCCCGAAAGTGAAGATTGGCTTCAGTGAGTGATGAAGCACATTTTTAGAGTTTTACGTATAACGGTGATATTTGCAGTTTTAACGGGTTAAGATTTTGCAGATAGATAGACTGACTAATGGGCTTTCTTAATCCGCTTCAACACACTTCCCCGAAAGTGAAGATTAGCGTCAGTGAGCGATGAAGCACATTTTTAGAGTTTTACGTATAACGGTGATATTTGCAAAAGTAACGGGTTAAGATTTTGCAGATAGATAGACTGACTAATGGGCTTTCTAAATCCGCTTCAACACACTTCCCCGAAAGTGAAGATTAGCGTCAGTGAGCGATGAAGCACATTTTTAGAGTTATACGAATAACGGTGATATTTGCAAAGGTAACGGGTTAAGATTTTGCAAATAGATAGACTGACTAATGGGCTTTCTAAATCCGCTTCAATACACTTCCCCGAAAGTGAAGATTGGCGTCAGTGAGCAATGAAGCACATTTTTAGAGTTATACGAATAACGGTGATATTTGCAAAGGTAACGGGTTAAGATTTTGCAAATAGATAGACTGACTAATGGGCTTTCTAAATCCGCTTCAACACACTTCCCTGAAAGTGAAGATTAGCGTCAGTGAGCGATGAAGCACAGTTTTAGAGTTTTACGTATAACGGTGATATTTGCAGCAGTAACGGATTGAGTCTTTGCAGATAGATAGACTGACTAATGGGCTTTCTAAATCCGCTTCAACACACTTCCCTGAAAGTGAAGATTGGCGTCAGTGAGCGATGAAGCACAGTTTTAGAATTTTACGTATAACGGTGATATTTGCAGCAGTAACGGATTGAGTCTTTGCAGATAGATAGACTGACTAATGGGCTTTCTAAATCCGCTTCAACACACTTCCCTGAAAGTGAAGATTAGCGTCAGTGAGCGATGAAGCACAGTTTTAGAATTTTACGTATAACGGTGATATTTGCAGCAGTAACGGATTGAGTCTTTGCAGATAGATAGACTGACTAATGGGCTTTCTAAATCCGCTTCAACACACTTCCCCGAAAGTGAAGATTAGCGTCAGTGAGCGATGAAGCACATTTTTAGAGTTTTACGTATAACGGTGATATTTGCAAAAGTAACGGGTTAAGATTTTGCAGATAGATAGACTGACTAATGGGCTTTCTAAATCCGCTTCAACACACTTCCCCGAAAGTGAAGATTAGCGTCAGTGAGCGATGAAGCACAGTTTTAGAGTTTTACGTATAACGGTGATATTTGCAAAAGTAACGGGTTAAGATTTTTCAGACAGATAGACTGACTAATGGGCTTTCTAAATCCGCTTCAACACACTTCCCCGAAAGTGAAGATTAGCGTCAGTGAGCGATGAAGCACATTTTTAGAGTTTTACGTATAACGGTGATATTTGCAAAAGTAACGGGTTAAGATTTTGCAGATAGATAGACTGACTAATGGGCTTTCTAAATCCGCTTCAACACACTTCCCCGAAAGTGAAGATTAGCGTCAGTGAGCGATGAAGCACATTTTTAGAGTTTTACGTATAACGGTGATATTTGCAAAAGTAACGGGTTAAGATTTTGCAGATAGATAGACTGACTACTGGGCTTTCTAAATCCGCTTCAACACACTTCCCCGAAAGTGAAGATTGGCGTCAGTGAGCGATGAAGCACATTTTTAGAGTTTTACGTATAACGGTGATATTTGCAGCGGTAACGGGTTGAGATTTTGCAGATAGATAGACTGACTAATGGGCTTTCTAAATCCGCTTCAACACACTTCCCCGAAAGTGAAGATTAGCGTCAGTGAGCGATGAAGCACATTTTTAGAGTTTTACGTATAACAGTGATATTTGCAAAAGTAACGGGTTAAGATTTTGCAGATAGATAGACTGACTACTGGGCTTTCTAAATCCGCTTCAACACTCTTCCCCGAAAGTGAAGTTTAGCGTCAGTGAGCGATGAAGCACATTTTTAGAGTTTTACGTATAACGGTGATATTTGCAAAAGTAACGGGTTAAGATTTTGCAGATAGATAGACTGACTACTGGGCTTTCTAAATCCGCTTCAACACACTTCCCCGAAAGTGAAGATTGGCGTCAGTGAGCGATGAAGCACATTTTTAGAGTTTTACGTATAACAGTGATATTTGCAAAAGTAACGGGTTAAGATTTTGCAGATAGATAGACTGACTAATGGGCTTTCTAAATCCGCTTCAACACACTTCCCCGAAAGTGAAGATTAGCGTCAGTGAGCGATGAAGCACATTTTTAGAGTTTTACGTATAACGGTGATATTTGCAGCGGTAACGGGTTGAGATTTTGCAGATAGATAGACTGACTAATGGGCTTTCTAAATCCGCTTCAACACACTTCCCCGAAAGTGAAGATTGGCGTCAGTGAGCGATGAAGCACATTTTTAGAGTTTTACGTATAACGGTGATATTTGCAGTTTTAACGGGTTAAGATTTTGCAGATAGATAGACTGACTAATGGGCTTTCTAAATCCGCTTCAATACACTTCCCCGAAAGTGAAGATTAGCGTCAGTGAGCGATGAAGCACAGTTTTAGAGTTTTACGTATAACGGTGATATTTTCAAAAGTAACGGGTTAAGATTTTTCAGATAGATAGACTGACTAATGGGCTTTCTAAATCCGCTTCAACATACTTCCCCGAAAGTGAAGATTAGCGTCAGTGAGCGATGAAGCACATTTTTAGAGTTATACGAATAACGGTGATATTTGCAAAGGTAACGGGTTAAGATTTTGCAAATAGATAGACTGACTAATGGGCTTTCTAAATCCGCTTCAATACGCTTCCCCGAAAGTGAAGATTGGCGTCAGTGAGCAATGAAGCACATTTTTAGAGTTTTACGTATAACGGTGATATTTGCAAAAGTAACGGGTTAAGATTTTGTAGATAGATAGACTGACTAATGGGCTTTCTAAATCCGCTTCAACACACTTCCCCGAAAGTGAAGATTAGCGTCAGTGAGCGATGAAGCACATTTTTAGAGTTTTACGTATAACGGTGATATTTGCTGCGGTAACGGGTTGAGATTTTGCAGATAGATAGACTGACTAATGGGCTTTCTAAATCCGCTTTAACACACTTCCCCGAAAGTGAAGATTAGCGTCAGTGAGCGATGAAGCACATTTTTAGAGTTTTACGTATAACGGTGATATTTGCAAAAGTAACGGGTTAAGATTTTGCAGATAGATAGACTGACTAATGGGCTTTCTAAATCCGCTTCAACACACTTCCCCGAAAGTGAAGATTAGCGTCAGTGAGCGATGAAGCACATTTTTAGAGTTTTACGTATAACGGTGATATTTGCAAAAGTAACGGGTTAAGATTTTGCAGATAGATAGACTGACTACTGGGCTTTCTAAATCCGCTTCAACACACTTCCCCGAAAGTGAAGATTGGCGTCAGTGAGCGATGAAGCACATTTTTAGAGTTTTACGTATAACGGTGATATTTGCAGCGGTAACGGGTTGAGATTTTGCAGATAGATAGACTGACTAATGGGCTTTCTAAATCCGCTTCAACACACTTCCCCGAAAGTGAAGATTAGCGTCAGTGAGCGATGAAGCACATTTTTAGAGTTTTACGTATAACAGTGATATTTGCAAAAGTAACGGGTTAAGATTTTGCAGATAGATAGACTGACTACTGGGCTTTCTAAATCCGCTTCAACACACTTCCCCGAAAGTGAAGATTAGCGTCAGTGAGCGATGAAGCACATTTTTAGAGTTTTACGTATAACGGTGATGTTTGCAAAAGTAACGGGTTAAGATTTTGCAGATAGATAGACTGACTACTGGGCTTTCTAAATCCGCTTCAACACACTTCCCCGAAAGTGAAGATTGGCGTCAGTGAGCGATGAAGCACATTTTTAGAGTTTTACGTATAACAGTGATATTTGCAAAAGTAACGGGTTAAGATTTTGCAGATAGATAGACTGACTAATGGGCTTTCTAAATCCGCTTCAACACACTTCCCCGAAAGTGAAGATTAGCGTCAGTGAGCGAAGCACATTTTTAGAGTTTTACGTATAACGGTGATATTTGCAAAAGTAACGGGTTAAGATTTTGCAGATAGATAGACTGACTACTGGGCTTTCTAAATCCGCTTCAACACACTTCCCCGAAAGTGAAGATTGGCGTCAGTGAGCGATGAAGCACATTTTTAGAGTTTTACGTATAACGGTGATATTTGCAAAAGTAACGGGTTAAGATTTTGCAGATAGATAGACTGACTACTGGGCTTTCTAAATCCGCTTCAACACACTTCCCCGAAAGTGAAGATTAGCGTCAGTGAGCGATGAAGCACATTTTTAGAGTTTTACGTATAACGGTGATATTTGCAAAAGTAACGGGTTAAGATTTTGCAGATAGATAGACTGACTACTGGGCTTTCTAAATCCGCTTCAACACACTTCCCCGAAAGTGAAGATTGGCGTCAGTGAGCGATGAAGCACATTTTTAGAGTTTTACGTATAACGGTGATATTTGCAGCGGTAACGGGTTGAGATTTTGCAGATAGATAGACTGACTAATGGGCTTTCTAAATCCGCTTCAACACACTTCCCCGAAAGTGAAGATTAGCGTCAGTGAGCGATGAAGTACATTTTTAGAGTTTTACGTATAACAGTGATATTTGCAAAAGTAACGGGTTAAGATTTTGCAGATAGATAGACTGACTATTGGGGTTTCTAAATCCGCTTCAACACACTTCCCCGAAAGTGAAGATTAGCGTCAGTGAGCGATGAAGCACAGTTTCAGAGTTTTACGTATAACGGTGATATTTGCAAAACTAACGGGTTAAGATTTTTCAGATAGATAGACTGACTAATGGGCTTTCTAAATCCGCTTCAACACACTTCCCCGAAAGTGAAGATTGGCGTCAGTGAGTGATGAAGCACATTTTTAGAGTTTTACGTATAACGGTGATATTTGCAGCGGTAACGGGTTAAGATTTTGCAGATAGATAGACTGACTACTGACAAATAACGGTGATATTTGCAAAAGTAACGGGTTAATATTTTGCAGATAGATAGACTGACTACTGGGCTTTCTAAATCCGCTTCAACACACTTCCCCGAAAGTGAAGATTGGCGTTAGTGAGTGATGAAGCACATTTTTAGAGTTTTACGTATAACGGTAATATTTGCAGCGGTAACGGGTTGAGATTTTGCAGATAGATAGACTGGCTACTGACAAATAACGGTGATATTTGCAAAAGTAACGGGTTAAGATTTTGCAGATAGATAGACTGACTACTGGGCTTTCTAAATCCGCTTCAACACACTTCCCCGAAAGTGAAGATTGGCGTCAGTGAGTGATGAAGCACATTTTTAGAGTTTTACGTATAACGGTGATATTTGCAGCGGTAACGGGTTAAGATTTTGCAGATAGATAGACTGACTACTGACAAATAACGGTGATATTTGCAAAAGTAACGGGTTAAGATTTTGCAGATAGATAGACTGACTACTGGGCTTTCTAAATCCGCTTCAACACACTTCCCCGAAAGTGAAGATTGGCGTTAGTGAGTGATGAAGCACATTTTTAGAGTTTTACGTATAACGGTAATATTTGCAGCGGTAACGGGTTGAGATTTTGCAGATAGATAGACTGGCTAATGGACTTTCTAAATCCGCTTCAACACACTTCCCCGAAAGTGAAGATTGGCGTCAGTGAGCGATGAAACGCATTTTTGGAGTTTTACGTATAACGGTGATATTTGCAAAAGTAACGGGTTAAGATTTTGCAGATAGATAGACTAACTAATGGGGTTTCTAAATCCGCTTCCACACACTTCCCCGAAAGTGAAGATTAGCGTCAGTGAGCGATGAAGCACATTTTTAGAGTTTTACGTATAACGGTGATATTTGCAGCGGTAACGGGTTGAGTCTTTGCAGATAGATAGACTGACTAATGGGCTTTCTAAATCCGCTTCAACACACTTCCCCGAAAGTGAAGATTGGAGTTAGTGAGTGATGAAGCACATTTTTAGAGTTTTACGTATAACGGTGATATGTGCAGCGGTAACGGGTTGAGATTTTGCAGATAGATGGACTGACTAATGGGGTTTCTAAATCCGCTTCCACACACTTTCCCGAAAGTGAAGATTAGCGTCAGTGAGCGATGAAGCACAGTTTTAGAGTTTTACGTATAACGGTGATATTTTCAAAAGTAACGGATGAAGATTTTTCAGATAGATAGACTGACTAATGGGCTTTCTAAATCCGCTTCAACACACTTCCCCGAAAGTGAAGATTGGCGTCAGTGAGCGATGAAGCACATTTTTAGAGTTTTACGTATAACGGTGATATTTGCAAAAGTAACGGGTTAAGATTTTTCAGATAGATAGACTGACTAATGGGCTTTCTAAATCCGCTTCAATACACTTCCCCAAAAGTGAAGATTGGCGTCAATGAACGATGAAGCACATTTTTAGAGTTTTACGTATAACGGTGATATTTGCAAAAGTAACGGGTTAAGATTTTTCTGATAGATAGACTGACGAATGGGCTTTCTAAATCCGCTTCAACACCCTTCCCCGAAAGTGAAGATTGGCGTCAGTGAGCGATGAAGCACATTTTTAGAGTTTTACGTATAACGGTGATATTTGCAGCGGTAACGGGTTAAGATTTTGCAGATAGATAGACTGACTAATGGGCTTTCTAAATCCGCTTCAACACACTTCCCCGAAAGTGAAGATTAGCGTCAGTGAGCGATGAAGCACAGTTTTAGAGTTTTACGTATAACGGTGATATTTGCAAAAGTAACGGGTTAAGATTTTTCAGATAGATAGACTGACTAATGGGCTTTCTAAATCCGCTTCAACACACTTCCTCGAAAGTGAAGATTAGCGTCAGTGAGCGATGAAGCACATTTTTAGAGTTTTACATATAACGGTGAAATTTGCAAAAGTAACGGGTTAAGATTTTTCAGATAGATAGACTGACGAATGGGCTTTCTAAATCCGCTTCAACACCCTTCCCCGAAAGTGAAGATTGGCGTCAGTGAGCGATGAAGCACATTTTTAGAGTTTTACGTATAACGGTGATATTTGCAGCGGTAACGGGTTAAGATTTTGCAGATAGATAGACTGACTAATGGGCTTTCTAAATCCGCTTCAACACACTTCCCCGAAAGTGAAGATTGGCGTCAGTGAGCGGTGAAGCACATTTTTAGAGTTTTACGTATAACGGTGATATTTGCAGCGGTAACGGGTTTAGATTTTGTAGATAGATAGACTGACTAATGGGCTTTCTTAATCCGCTTCAATACACTTACCCGAAAGTGAAGATTAGCGTCAGTGAGCGATTAAGCACAGTTTTAGAGTTTTACGTATAACGGTAATATTTGCAAAAGTAACGGGTTAAGATTTTTCAGATAGATAGACTGACGAATGGGCTTTCTAAATCCGCTTCAACACCCTTCCCCGAAAGTGAAGATTGGCGTCAGTGAGCGATGAAGCACATTTTTAGAGTTTTACGTATAACGGTGATATTTGCAGCGGTAACGGGTTAAGGTTTTTGCAGATAGATAGACTGACTAATGGGCTTTCTAAATCCGCTTCAACACACTTCCCCGAAAGTGAAGATTGGCGTCAGTGAGCGATGAAGCACATTTTTAGAGTTTTACATATAACGGTGAAATTTGCAAAAGTAACGGGTTAAGATTTTTCAGATAGATAGACTGACTAATGGGCTTTCTAAATCCGCTTCAACACACTTCCCCGAAAGTGAAGATTAGCGTCAGTGAGCGATGAAGCACATTTTTAGAGTTTTACGTATAACGGTGATATTTGCAGCGGTAACGGGTTAAGATTTTGCAGATAGATAGACTGACTACTGACAAATAACGGTGATATTTGCAAAAGTAACGGGTTAAGATTTTGCAGATAGATAGACTGACTACTGGGCTTTCTAAATCCGCTTCAACACACTTCCCCGAAAGTGAAGATTAGCGTCAGTGAGCGATGAAGCACATTTTTAGAGTTTTACGTATAACGGTGATATTTGCAAAAGTAACGGGTTAAGATTTTGCAGATAGATAGACTGACTACTGGGCTTTCTAAATCCGCTTCAACACACTTCCCCGAAAGTGAAGATTGGCGTCAGTGAGCGATGAAGCACATTTTTAGAGTTTTACGTATAACGGTGATATTTGCAGCGGTAACGGGTTGAGATTTTGCAGATAGATAGACTGACTAATGGGCTTTCTAAATCCGCTTCAACACACTTCCCCGAAAGTGAAGATTAGCGTCAGTGAGCGATGAAGCACATTTTTAGAGTTTTACGTATAACGGTGATATTTGCAGCGGTAACGGGTTAAGATTTTGCAGATAGATAGACTGACTAATGGGCTTTCTAAATCCGCTTCAACACACTTCCCCGAAAGTGAAGATTGGCGTCAGTGAGCGATGAAGCACATTTTTAGAGTTTTACGTATAACGGTGATATTTGCAGTTTTAACGGGTTAAGATTTTGCAGATAGATAGACTGACTAATGGGCTTTCTAAATCCGCTTCAATACACTTCCCCGAAAGTGAAGATTAGCGTCAGTGAGCGATGAAGCACAGTTTTAGAGTTTTACGTATAACGGTGATATTTTCAAAAGTAACGGGTTAAGATTTTTCAGATAGATAGACTGACTAATGGGCTTTCTAAATCCGCTTCAACATACTTCCCCGAAAGTGAAGATTAGCGTCAGTGAGCGATGAAGCACATTTTTAGAGTTATACGAATAACGGTGATATTTGCAAAGGTAACGGGTTAAGATTTTGCAAATAGATAGACTGACTAATGGGCTTTCTAAATCCGCTTCAATACGCTTCCCCGAAAGTGAAGATTGGCGTCAGTGAGCAATGAAGCACATTTTTAGAGTTTTACGTATAACGGTGATATTTGCAAAAGTAACGGGTTAAGATTTTGTAGATAGATAGACTGACTAATGGGCTTTCTAAATCCGCTTCAACACACTTCCCCGAAAGTGAAGATTAGCGTCAGTGAGCGATGAAGCACATTTTTAGAGTTTTACGTATAACGGTGATATTTGCTGCGGTAACGGGTTGAGATTTTGCAGATAGATAGACTGACTAATGGGCTTTCTAAATCCGCTTTAACACACTTCCCCGAAAGTGAAGATTAGCGTCAGTGAGCGATGAAGCACATTTTTAGAGTTTTACGTATAACGGTGATATTTGCAAAAGTAACGGGTTAAGATTTTGCAGATAGATAGACTGACTAATGGGCTTTCTAAATCCGCTTCAACACACTTCCCCGAAAGTGAAGATTAGCGTCAGTGAGCGATGAAGCACATTTTTAGAGTTTTACGTATAACGGTGATATTTGCAAAAGTAACGGGTTAAGATTTTGCAGATAGATAGACTGACTACTGGGCTTTCTAAATCCGCTTCAACACACTTCCCCGAAAGTGAAGATTGGCGTCAGTGAGCGATGAAGCACATTTTTAGAGTTTTACGTATAACGGTGATATTTGCAGCGGTAACGGGTTGAGATTTTGCAGATAGATAGACTGACTAATGGGCTTTCTAAATCCGCTTCAACACACTTCCCCGAAAGTGAAGATTAGCGTCAGTGAGCGATGAAGCACATTTTTAGAGTTTTACGTATAACAGTGATATTTGCAAAAGTAACGGGTTAAGATTTTGCAGATAGATAGACTGACTACTGGGCTTTCTAAATCCGCTTCAACACACTTCCCCGAAAGTGAAGATTAGCGTCAGTGAGCGATGAAGCACATTTTTAGAGTTTTACGTATAACGGTGATGTTTGCAAAAGTAACGGGTTAAGATTTTGCAGATAGATAGACTGACTACTGGGCTTTCTAAATCCGCTTCAACACACTTCCCCGAAAGTGAAGATTGGCGTCAGTGAGCGATGAAGCACATTTTTAGAGTTTTACGTATAACAGTGATATTTGCAAAAGTAACGGGTTAAGATTTTGCAGATAGATAGACTGACTAATGGGCTTTCTAAATCCGCTTCAACACACTTCCCCGAAAGTGAAGATTAGCGTCAGTGAGCGAAGCACATTTTTAGAGTTTTACGTATAACGGTGATATTTGCAAAAGTAACGGGTTAAGATTTTGCAGATAGATAGACTGACTACTGGGCTTTCTAAATCCGCTTCAACACACTTCCCCGAAAGTGAAGATTGGCGTCAGTGAGCGATGAAGCACATTTTTAGAGTTTTACGTATAACGGTGATATTTGCAAAAGTAACGGGTTAAGATTTTGCAGATAGATAGACTGACTACTGGGCTTTCTAAATCCGCTTCAACACACTTCCCCGAAAGTGAAGATTAGCGTCAGTGAGCGATGAAGCACATTTTTAGAGTTTTACGTATAACGGTGATATTTGCAAAAGTAACGGGTTAAGATTTTGCAGATAGATAGACTGACTACTGGGCTTTCTAAATCCGCTTCAACACACTTCCCCGAAAGTGAAGATTGGCGTCAGTGAGCGATGAAGCACATTTTTAGAGTTTTACGTATAACGGTGATATTTGCAGCGGTAACGGGTTGAGATTTTGCAGATAGATAGACTGACTAATGGGCTTTCTAAATCCGCTTCAACACACTTCCCCGAAAGTGAAGATTAGCGTCAGTGAGCGATGAAGTACATTTTTAGAGTTTTACGTATAACAGTGATATTTGCAAAAGTAACGGGTTAAGATTTTGCAGATAGATAGACTGACTATTGGGGTTTCTAAATCCGCTTCAACACACTTCCCCGAAAGTGAAGATTAGCGTCAGTGAGCGATGAAGCACAGTTTCAGAGTTTTACGTATAACGGTGATATTTGCAAAACTAACGGGTTAAGATTTTTCAGATAGATAGACTGACTAATGGGCTTTCTAAATCCGCTTCAACACACTTCCCCGAAAGTGAAGATTGGCGTCAGTGAGTGATGAAGCACATTTTTAGAGTTTTACGTATAACGGTGATATTTGCAGCGGTAACGGGTTAAGATTTTGCAGATAGATAGACTGACTACTGACAAATAACGGTGATATTTGCAAAAGTAACGGGTTAATATTTTGCAGATAGATAGACTGACTACTGGGCTTTCTAAATCCGCTTCAACACACTTCCCCGAAAGTGAAGATTGGCGTTAGTGAGTGATGAAGCACATTTTTAGAGTTTTACGTATAACGGTAATATTTGCAGCGGTAACGGGTTGAGATTTTGCAGATAGATAGACTGGCTACTGACAAATAACGGTGATATTTGCAAAAGTAACGGGTTAAGATTTTGCAGATAGATAGACTGACTACTGGGCTTTCTAAATCCGCTTCAACACACTTCCCCGAAAGTGAAGATTGGCGTCAGTGAGTGATGAAGCACATTTTTAGAGTTTTACGTATAACGGTGATATTTGCAGCGGTAACGGGTTAAGATTTTGCAGATAGATAGACTGACTACTGACAAATAACGGTGATATTTGCAAAAGTAACGGGTTAAGATTTTGCAGATAGATAGACTGACTACTGGGCTTTCTAAATCCGCTTCAACACACTTCCCCGAAAGTGAAGATTGGCGTTAGTGAGTGATGAAGCACATTTTTAGAGTTTTACGTATAACGGTAATATTTGCAGCGGTAACGGGTTGAGATTTTGCAGATAGATAGACTGGCTAATGGACTTTCTAAATCCGCTTCAACACACTTCCCCGAAAGTGAAGATTGGCGTCAGTGAGCGATGAAACGCATTTTTGGAGTTTTACGTATAACGGTGATATTTGCAAAAGTAACGGGTTAAGATTTTGCAGATAGATAGACTAACTAATGGGGTTTCTAAATCCGCTTCCACACACTTCCCCGAAAGTGAAGATTAGCGTCAGTGAGCGATGAAGCACATTTTTAGAGTTTTACGTATAACGGTGATATTTGCAGCGGTAACGGGTTGAGTCTTTGCAGATAGATAGACTGACTAATGGGCTTTCTAAATCCGCTTCAACACACTTCCCCGAAAGTGAAGATTGGAGTTAGTGAGTGATGAAGCACATTTTTAGAGTTTTACGTATAACGGTGATATGTGCAGCGGTAACGGGTTGAGATTTTGCAGATAGATGGACTGACTAATGGGGTTTCTAAATCCGCTTCCACACACTTTCCCGAAAGTGAAGATTAGCGTCAGTGAGCGATGAAGCACAGTTTTAGAGTTTTACGTATAACGGTGATATTTTCAAAAGTAACGGATGAAGATTTTTCAGATAGATAGACTGACTAATGGGCTTTCTAAATCCGCTTCAACACACTTCCCCGAAAGTGAAGATTGGCGTCAGTGAGCGATGAAGCACATTTTTAGAGTTTTACGTATAACGGTGATATTTGCAAAAGTAACGGGTTAAGATTTTTCAGATAGATAGACTGACTAATGGGCTTTCTAAATCCGCTTCAATACACTTCCCCAAAAGTGAAGATTGGCGTCAATGAACGATGAAGCACATTTTTAGAGTTTTACGTATAACGGTGATATTTGCAAAAGTAACGGGTTAAGATTTTTCTGATAGATAGACTGACGAATGGGCTTTCTAAATCCGCTTCAACACCCTTCCCCGAAAGTGAAGATTGGCGTCAGTGAGCGATGAAGCACATTTTTAGAGTTTTACGTATAACGGTGATATTTGCAGCGGTAACGGGTTAAGATTTTGCAGATAGATAGACTGACTAATGGGCTTTCTAAATCCGCTTCAACACACTTCCCCGAAAGTGAAGATTAGCGTCAGTGAGCGATGAAGCACAGTTTTAGAGTTTTACGTATAACGGTGATATTTGCAAAAGTAACGGGTTAAGATTTTTCAGATAGATAGACTGACTAATGGGCTTTCTAAATCCGCTTCAACACACTTCCTCGAAAGTGAAGATTAGCGTCAGTGAGCGATGAAGCACATTTTTAGAGTTTTACATATAACGGTGAAATTTGCAAAAGTAACGGGTTAAGATTTTTCAGATAGATAGACTGACGAATGGGCTTTCTAAATCCGCTTCAACACCCTTCCCCGAAAGTGAAGATTGGCGTCAGTGAGCGATGAAGCACATTTTTAGAGTTTTACGTATAACGGTGATATTTGCAGCGGTAACGGGTTAAGATTTTGCAGATAGATAGACTGACTAATGGGCTTTCTAAATCCGCTTCAACACACTTCCCCGAAAGTGAAGATTGGCGTCAGTGAGCGGTGAAGCACATTTTTAGAGTTTTACGTATAACGGTGATATTTGCAGCGGTAACGGGTTTAGATTTTGTAGATAGATAGACTGACTAATGGGCTTTCTTAATCCGCTTCAATACACTTACCCGAAAGTGAAGATTAGCGTCAGTGAGCGATTAAGCACAGTTTTAGAGTTTTACGTATAACGGTAATATTTGCAAAAGTAACGGGTTAAGATTTTTCAGATAGATAGACTGACGAATGGGCTTTCTAAATCCGCTTCAACACCCTTCCCCGAAAGTGAAGATTGGCGTCAGTGAGCGATGAAGCACATTTTTAGAGTTTTACGTATAACGGTGATATTTGCAGCGGTAACGGGTTAAGGTTTTTGCAGATAGATAGACTGACTAATGGGCTTTCTAAATCCGCTTCAACACACTTCCCCGAAAGTGAAGATTGGCGTCAGTGAGCGATGAAGCACATTTTTAGAGTTTTACATATAACGGTGAAATTTGCAAAAGTAACGGGTTAAGATTTTTCAGATAGATAGACTGACTAATGGGCTTTCTAAATCCGCTTCAACACACTTCCCCGAAAGTGAAGATTAGCGTCAGTGAGCGATGAAGCACAGTTTTAGAGTTTTACATATAACGGTGAAATTTGCAAAAGTAACGGGTTAAGATTTTTCAGATAGATAGACTGACGAATGGGCTTTCTAAATCCGCTTCAACACCCTTCCCCGAAAGTGAAGATTGGCGTCAGTGAGCGATGAAGCACATTTTTAGAGTTTTACGTATAACGGTGATATTTGCAGCGGTAACGGGTTAAGATTTTGCAGATAGATAGACTGACTAATGGGCTTTCTAAATCCGCTTCAACACACTTCCCCGAAAGTGAAGATTAGCGTCAGTGAGCGATGAAGCACATTTTTAGAGTTTTACGTATAACGGTGATATATGCAGCGGTAACGGGTTGAGTCTTTGCAGATAGATAGACTGACGAATGGGCTTTCTAAATCCGCTTCAACACCCTTCCCCGAAAGTGAAGATTGGCGTCAGTGAGCGATGAAGCACATTTTTAGAGTTTTACGTATAACGGTGATATTTGCAGCGGTAACGGGTTAAGATTTTGCAGATAGATAGACTGACTAATGGGCTTTCTAAATCCGCTTCAACACACTTCCCCGAAAGTGAAGATTAGCGTCAGTGAGCGATGAAGCACATTTTTAGAGTTTTACGTATAACGGTGATATGTGCAGCGGTAACGGGTTAAGATTTTGCAGATAGATAGACTGACTAATGGACTTTCTAAATCCGCTTCAACACACTTCCCCGAAAGTGAAGATTAGCGTCAGTGGGCGATGGCACATTTTTAGAGTTTCACGTATAACGGTGATATTTGCAAAGGTAACGGGTTAAGATTTTGCAGATAGATAAACTGACTAATGGGCTTTCTAAATCCGCTTCAACACACTTCCCCGAAAGTGAAGATTGGCGTCAGTGAGCGATGAAGCACATTTTTAGAGTTTTACGTATAACGGTGATATTTGCAGCGGTAACGGGTTGAGATTTTGCAGATAGATAGACTGACTAATGGGCTTTCTAAATCCGCTTCAACACACTTCCCCGAAAGTGAAGATTAGCGTCAGTGAGCGATGAAGCACAGTTTTAGAGTTTTACATATAACGGTGAAATTTGCAAAAGTAACGGGTTAAGATTTTTCAGATAGATAGACTGACGAATGGGCTTTCTAAATCCGCTTCAACACCCTTCCCCGAAAGTGAAGATTGGCGTCAGTGAGCGATGAAGCACATTTTTAGAGTTTTACGTATAACGGTGATATTTGCAGCGGTAACGGGTTAAGATTTTTCAGATAGATAGACTGACTAATGGGCTTTCTAAATCCGCTTCAACACACTTCCCCGAAAGTGAAGATTAGCGTCAGTGAGCGATGAAGCACAGTTTTAGAGTTTTACATATAACGGTGAAATTTGCAAAAGTAACGGGTTAAGATTTTTCAGATAGATAGACTGACTAATGGACTTTCTAAATCCGCTTCAACACACTTCCCCGAAAGTGAAGATTGGCGTCAGTGAGCGATGAAGCACATTTTTAGAGTTTTACGTAAAACGGTGATATTTGCAGCGGTAACGGGTTAAGATTTTGCAGATAGATAGACTGACTAATGGGCTTTCTAAATCCGCTTCAACACACTTCCGCGAAAGTGAAGATTAGCGTCAGTGAGCGATGAAGCACATTTTTAGAGTTTTACATATAACGGTGATATTTGCAAAAGTAACGGGTTAAGATTTTTCAGATAGATAGACTGACTAATGGGCTTTCTAAATCCGCTTCAACATACTTCCCCGAAAGTGAAGATTAGCGTCAGTGAGCGATGAAGCACATTTTTAGAGTTATACGAATAACGGTGATATTTGCAAAGGTAACGGGTTAAGATTTTTCAGATAGATAGACTGACTAATGGGCTTTCTAAATCCGCTTCAACACACTTCCCCGAAAGTGAAGATTAGCGTCAGTGGGCGATGGCACATTTTTAGAGTTTCACGTATAACGGTGATATTTGCAAAGGTAACGGGTTAAGATTTTGCAGATAGATAAACTGACTAATGGGCTTTCTAAATCCGCTTCAACACACTTCCCCGAAAGTGAAGATTGGCGTCAGTGAGCGATGAAGCACATTTTTAGAGTTTTACGTATAACGGTGATATTTGCAGCGGTAACGGGTTGAGATTTTGCAGATAGATAGACTGACTAATGGGCTTTTTAAATCCGCTTCCACACTCTTCCCCGAAAGTGAAGATTAGCGTCAGTGAGCGATGAAGCACAGTTTTAGAGTTTTACGTATAACGGTGATATTTGCAAAAGTAACGGGTTAAGATTTTGCAGATAGATAGACTGACTAATGGGCTTTCTTAATCCGCTTCAATACACTTCCCCGAAAGTGAAGATTAGCGTCAGTGAGCGATGAAGCACAGTTTTAGAGTTTTACGTATAACGGTGATATTTTCAAAAGTAACGGGTTAAGATTTTGCAGATAGATAGACTGACTAATGGGCTTTCTAAATCCGCTTCAACACACTTCCCCGAAAGTGAAGATTAGCGTCAGTGAGCGATGAAGCACAGTTTTAGAGTTTTACATATAACGGTGATATTTGCAAAAGTAACGGGTTAAGATTTTTCAGATAGATAGACTGACTAATGGGCTTTCTAAATCCGCTTCAACACACTTCCCCGAAAGTGAAGATTGGCGTCAGTGAGCGATGAAGCACATTTTTAGAGTTTTACGTATAACGGTGATATTTGCAGCGGTAACGGGTTAAGATTTTGCAGATAGATAGACTGACTAATGGGCTTTCTAAATCCGCTTCAATACACTTCCCCGAAAGTGAAGATTAGCGTCAGTGAGCGATGAAGCACAGTTTTAGAGTTTTACGTATAACGGTGATATTTGCAGCGGTAACGGGTTAAGATTTTTCAGATAGATAGACTGACTAATGGGCTTTCTAAATCCGCTTCAATACACTTCCCCGAAAGTGAAGATTAGCGTCAGTGAGCGATGAAGCACAGTTTTAGAGTTTTACGAATAACGGTGATATTTGCAGCGGTAACGGGTTAAGATTTTGCAGATAGATAGACTGACTAATGGGCTTTCTAAATCCGCTTCAACACACTTCCCCGAAAGTGAAGATTAGCGTCAGTGAGCGATGAAGCACAGTTTTAGAGTTTTACGAATAACGGTGATATTTGCAGCGGTAACGGGTTAAGATTTTTCAGATAGATAGACTGACTAATGGGCTTCCTAAATCCGCTTCAACACACTTCCCCGAAAGTGAAGATTAGCGTCAGAGAGAGATGAAGCACAGTTTTAGAGTTTTACGTATAACGGTGATATTTGCAAAAGTAACGGGTTAAGATTTTTCAGATAGATAGACTGACTAATGGGCTTTCTAAATCCGCTTCAACACACTTCCCCGAAAGTGAAGATTGGCGTCAGTGAGCGATGAAGCACATTTTTAGAGTTTTACGTATAACGGTGATATTTGCGAAAGTAACGGGTTAAGACTTTGCAGATAGATAAACTGACTAATGGGCTTTCTAAATCCGCTTCAACACACTTCCCCGAAAGTGAAGATTAGCGTCAGTGAGCGATGAAGCACAGTTTTAGAGTTTTACATATAACGGTGATATTTGCAAAAGTAACGGGTTAAGATTTTTCAGATAGATAGACTGACTAATGGGCTTTCTAAATCCGCTTCAACACACTTCCCCGAAAGTGAAGATTGGCGTCAGTGAGCGATGAAGCACAGTTTTAGAGTTCTACGTAAAACGGTGATATTTGCAAAGGTAACGGGTTGAGATTTTACAGATAGATAGACTGACTAATGGGCTTTCTAAATCCGCTTCAACACACTTCCCCGAAAGTGAAGATTAGCGTCAGTGGGCGATGAAGCACAGTTTTAGAGTTTCACGTATAACGGTGATATTTGCAAAGGTAACGGGTTAAGATTTTGCAGATAGATAAACTGACTAATGGGCTTTCTAAATCCGCTTCAACACACTTCCCCGGAAGTGAAGATTAGCGTCAGTGAGCGATGAAGCACATTTTTAGAGTTTTACGTATAACGGTGATATTTGCAAAGGTAACGGGTTAAGACTTTGCAGATAGATAAACTGACTAATGGGCTTTCTAAATCCGCTTCAACACACTTCCCCGAAAGTGAAGATTAGCGTCAGTGAGCGATGAAGCACAGTTTTAGAGTTTTACATATAACGGTGATATTTGCAAAAGTAACGGGTTAAGATTTTTCAGATAGATAGACTGACTAATGGGCTTTCTAAATCCGCTTCAACACACTTCCCCGAAAGTGAAGATTGGCGTCAGTGAGCGATGAAGCACATTTTTAGAGTTTTACGTATAACGGTGATATTTGCAGCGGTAACGGGTTGAGATTTTGCAGATAGATAGACTGACTAATGGGCTTTCTAAATCCGCTTCCACACTCTTCCCCGAAAGTGAAGATTAGCGTCAGTGAGCGATGAAGCACAGTTTTAGAGTTTTACGTATAACGGTGATATTTGCAAAGGTAACGGGTTAAGACTTTGCAGATAGATAAACTGACTAATGGGCTTTCTAAATCCGCTTCAACACACTTCCCCGAAAGTGAAGATTAGCGTCAGTGAGCGATGAAGCACAGTTTTAGAGTTTTACATATAACGGTGATATTTGCAAAAGTAACGGGTTAAGATTTTTCAGATAGATAGACTGACTAATGGGCTTTCTAAATCCGCTTCCACACTCTTCCCCGAAAGTGAAGATTAGCGTCAGTGAGCGATGAAGCACAGTTTTAGAGTTTTACGTATAACGGTGATATTTGCAAAAGTAACGGGTTAAGATTTTTCAGATAGATAGACTGACTAATGGGCTTTCTTAATCCGCTTCAATACACTTCCCCGAAAGTGAAGATTAGCGTCAGTGAGAGATGAAGCACAGTTTTAGAGTTTTACGTATAACGGTGATATTTGCAAAAGTAACGGGTTAAGATTTTTCAGATAGATAGACTGACTAATGGGCTTTCTAAATCCGCTTCAACACACTTCCCCGAAAGTGAAGATTAGCGTCAGTGAGCGATGAAGCACATTTTTAGAGTTTTACGTATAACGGTGATATTTGCAGCGGTAACGGGTTGAGATTTTGCAGATAGATAGACTGACTAATGGGCTTTCTAAATCCGCTTCAACACACTTCCCCGAAAGTGAAGATTGGCGTCAGTGAACGATGAAGCACATTTTTAGAGTTTAACGTATAACGGTGATATTTGCAGCGGTAACGGGTTAAGATTTTTCAGATAGATAGACTGACTAATGGGCTTTCTAAATCCGCTTCAATACACTTCCCCGAAAGTGAAGATTTGCGTCAGTGAGCGATGAAGCACAGTTTTAGAGTTTTACGTATAACGGTGATATTTGCAAAAGTAACGGGTTAAGATTTTGCAGATAGATAGACTGACTAATGGGCTTTCTAAATCCGCTTCAACACACTTCCCCGAAAGTGAAGATTAGCGTCAGTGAGCGATGAAGCACAGTTTTAGAGTTTTACGTATAACGGTGATATTTGCAAAAGTAACGGGTTAAGATTTTGCAGATAGATAGACTGACTAATGGGCTTTCTAAATCCGCTTCAACACACTTCCCCGAAAGTGAAGATTAGCGTCAGTGAGCGATGAAGCACAGTTTTAGAGTTTTACGTATAACGGTGATATTTGCAAAAGTAACGGGTTAATATTTTGCAGATAGATAGACTGACTAATGGGCTTTCTAAATCCGCTTCAACACACTTCCCCCAAAGTGAAGATTGGCGTCAGTGAGCGATGAAGCACGGTTTTAGAGTTTGACGCATAACGGCCCGATTCTATTTACGTTAATATTAGCCCCAACGTATAATGTCGTTTTGCTATTCTTTGAGAAGGCCTTGTGTAGGTTTCAAGATTGTCTGATGACTTTTACTGATTTGGTATGACAGATGGCATTTGTTTTGTTACCTATTTTGCATTTTCTGAATAAATGGTAGACTAACACGCATAATTTGTCATTCAACGTTTTTGGTTTGTTCTCAATTTATTCATTCGAATTTTGGTATGTGACATCTCACTGATCAACCCAACTGGTGTTACTTAACATTTTTCCGACACCGTCACGCATAATTTGTTCTCACCATTCATACTCACCACTAAAAAAAATTCTTTCACTTTTTAAGTAAAGGCAAAGCACCAAAAATTCCAGAAAGCAGAGAGAAACAAAATAACGAAAGTGAATAAGAAAACCAGTTTATTTTTTTAAAACAAAAATTTGTTTTTCTTTATTTATGATAATTTGTTTTGTTTGTTGTTGTTGTTTTTTTCCTTATTAGTTATATTATATATTTTTATGTATATGCATATTTTGTCACCACTCATGTTGTTTTTTGTGTTTATCTTCATTGAAATTGTTTATCATTTTTTATTTAAAAGTAAATACTTTGGACAAAATAAAATACACAATTTGTTTGTATATTTACTTTGTTTTACAATTCTAATGTTTTTTTGAAAATCTTTACAATTTTTTTTTCATGTTTCAAATTCAAAATTTGACTTTGAGATTACTTATGCTGCACTATGTGAGTTTTTTTTACAGTAAATATTTGTTTATTGATATATTATATAAATACACTTATGTAAAATTTAAAATTGTTTTTATTTTATTGTTTAACATTAAGAAATTGGTTTTTGTTACACTCATACAGACATTCAACGCTACGCTAAGCACTACGACAAATTTTCTACATGAATCGGTGTTTTTTTTCTCTTTGTTGTTACCTTTTGTGAAATCTGAAAAAAAGAAGTGTCACCTGTCAAGAAATTAAATGAAAAAAAAACTGAAAAGGAGAACCAAAAATCGACGCATGCGTATAGAAGAAAATCGAAAAACCAAAGAAGAGAAAAAAATAACAAAACAAGTACTAATTTTTTTTTCAATAGAAATGAAACATTTTTCTTTTTATTTTCGGTTTTTTATATAATAATAATTATAGGTAATTAATAATAATAATGATATAATATATTGTATGTATTTATATTTAAATTTATAGTTTTTTGTTTTTTTTTTTGATAACAAGAGTAAATTCTAAGAATACACAAGAATAAGAAAGTTTTTTTTTATGTTTTAATATTTTTTTTATATAATAATTATATTTACAACAGAATATAATAATTTTAATTAATAATTATACTTATGCTTTTCTTAAGAGCAACAAAAATCGTTTTTTTATTTTAATTTAAATATCTTAACGTTCACAAATAAAATTAGAAAACAAATTCACAAAACTCGTTTATATTCTTTGAAATAAGAAAAAAAACAAACGAGTTTTTAATAAAATTAAAATATAAACAATTTTGCTTAAAAAGTTTTTTCTTGCTTTTTGGGAGGGGTTGGTTGTTTTTTTTAATTCTTGTTCATTCACTTCACACTTAAGATGATGAAAAACAAAACAAAACAAAGTAAAAATAAAAATTAAATAAAACAAAATTAAAAAAAGAGATCTCTAAAAATAATATTGTTTTTCTTAATTAGATAAAATTGTAATTTGTGTGTTTTTTTATAAATTATATTTTGTTTTCTTAAGATAAATTGATTTTTTAAATGAAGTAGTTTGCAATATATATTTACACCTTATGGACTACAATTTAAAAATGTTTTCTTTTTTAACTTATTAAGCTTAGCTTAGAGCTATCTCTTTTTGTAATTTCACATAAAACTTGGTTTTCCTTTAAAATATTTTTAGACGTTCATTTTTGAAATGATTATCTCGCAGAGATGTGATTTGTTTAAGACATTAAGTTAAAAGTTATTTTTTAATACAGTTATTTAAAGTGTTTTTTATTTACATACCTTTTTTTCAAAAATCTCACTTAAATTTTAAGGACATTTTGAGTTTACTTTAAATTTTTGTTTTTAAATACAATTTGTACAACATTCAATGTTATGTCACCATCTCTTTTTATAAATATTTTTTTCGCTGTTTAATTTTTATTTTTTGTCCCTTTCCGAAAAAAAGAAGAAAAGTGTCACCCCTTCCCAAATCCCAATGCCTAAATGTAATTCAGTCTCGCTCTTTTTTGTTTTATGTTTTTTGTTTATCATTTTAGTCTGTAATTTGTCAATAAAAATCGATGTCTCTATTTCCATCTCTTTCTCCTGTCATCTGCCATCTGTCAGCTCCTTGGAGCACCACCATCTTTGTTGGATGAGTGTGTGTTGAATAAGTATTTTGTAATTTCTTTTTTGTTTTTTTTTTTTACAGGGAAACAGGGAACACTAACAAAAGAAAATGACACTATTTACAAAAACATCGCCGCCATCTTGCTGCCGCTGAACTGTCATCGCGTTCTACTTGTTGCGTGTTGTACTTTCTGCGTTATTGACAGTTGTTTGTGGCGCAGCACAACATTCGTTGTCTCGTGGTCTGCTTCGTGCGACTACATGTTACGCTTCGAGTAGGACCTTGTGCACCTGGGGGGTGGGTGGTTGCGGTGACGCGGTTGTTGTCGCGGTCACAGTAACATCGGCTGACATTGTGGGGTATTTGTGCGCGATTAGTGCTTGAATTTTTGACGGTGGGGGTGTTGGGGATTTTTTGGACAAATTTAGCGGTTGTTGAGAGTCAGCAATATCAACTTGCAGTTCGAGGAGGCGCGGCGAATGGGCTGATGGTGATGGCCGCGGAGGGGAAACTGACGTTGAGTGGGGTGATTGAAAGTAGTTGCTACTGCCGCCACTGCTGCTGCTGCCGTTCGAGTTAGGTGACACTGATTGTTGACGGGTTGTGGTGGTGGTGATCACCGAGTGTCCCTGCCACCGCATGGTGTTAGGTGTCACTGAAGCTGGTGGGTGCAATGTAGATGACGACGCTGATGCTGAGGATGGTGGTGGTGAGGCTAGTGTCACTGTCGTCGTTGACGGGGAGGAGCAGTTTGAATTCGAGCTTGAACTGGGTGAAGCAGAGCTCGCGTAGTGGTGCTGAGGAGCGGGAGAACTCGCCGCACAAACCAACAAACCGTTAGACGATGCTGAACTTTGATCACGCATGATGTAGTTTTGAATGATGTCGGAGCGTTTCATTTGCTCGGGCGTCATGCGTGGCTCGGCCATAAGACTCTTCGCCAGAACTGAGTGGGTGCTGGACAACGAGGAGTGTTGTTGGTAGTTGCCGCTGCTAGCGCTGCTGTCGCGACTACTGCTGCCATTTGCCGTAGAGGTATTGCGCGTCAAATGCATATGTAGCTGGCTTTGATGTTGTTGTAAGGAGTGATGATGTGATGCGGTTGATGATGATGCTGGTGGTGGGCTCTGTCGCACTGGTGCTGGTACTGAAGGTGCCGGGCTTGTTGTGGCCGACAACGAAGTCGATGTGGTCGGTGTACTTGTCACATCTGATTCAGCCGAATCGAACTCGCGATGGCGGAGTGCGCGGAATTTTTTGTGCGGCTTATACGCTTCGTCCATCAGCGAGTTTGTGTCGTATAATGGTGGCGCCTGTAGCACGCGCTTCAACACCGGCATATCTTCAACAATTTGCCGCTTCATTGCCGCACTCGAGGTGCACGACGATGGCGATGATGAGGAGGAAGCCATCGATGTTGATGGAGATGCTGACGATGCAACAATACCACTACTACTCGTTGCTGCAGCTGCTGTCGCCGATAGACTTTGTGCGGAGGTTTCTGCATCCATAGCGTCATCAACACTTGATCGCGGGCTAGAGCACGATGAACTACCACCACTGCTGACGGTCTTCGATGATTCGTTCTTCTCGTTACCGCTTTCAATGCCGGAGTCGGTCGGTGAGTCTAACTTCCGATAGCGGTGATGCGTGGGACCTGACGTCAAGTGATGGTGCAATTGGTTGTGAGAATGTGACCGAATGATCGGCGTGATTGTCAGACCGTTCTGAGTGAGATGGGCATGTGGACCAACAATGTCGATGTCTTCCCCAGACGAACCCGAATTGGCACGATTACGCAGCGGGCATGTTCCAGATAAAGTCGCTGCCAACAGTGGTGCTGACGATGCCAGCGATGATTGTGATGAGTACTCTAGGTCCCCAGACTCTGTGCTTGATACCGATCCCAGCGGTGATTTCGCCACATCATCCATACGCGCATCGTCCCACGATGAAGCTGGACTCTTCGAGGGCTGCTCATCTTCCATCGACCACATTTGCTGACGCAGCAACTCCTTGTGTTCCGTTCGGAATACAACCAACTTCTCCGTGTGCAGTGTGCTCAGTGTACGCAGATCGGGCATAGTTTCCAAAAGTTTTGCCATAAATTCCGGTTGGTCCGGTCGATTCTGGTTGATGATCGTCTGCAGGCACGCCTTCAATCGCGTATACATCTTTTCAATAAGCTCTGTGTTTCGCAGACCCGGTCGATCCGGTGTTATCAGCACGATCGCGCAGAATAAACCAATTTCAGCGTCGCTCAAATTCATAGAATTCATTCGCTCCGCAAAGTTGAATGTGGAATCCACCAAAAATCGCGCGTTTGCTCCGTTCTGGATAGCGTCACGACGCATCACCTGTCCGTTCAAACAGATAATACTGTTGATTGAAGAATCAAACATGCAGATCAATCGCACAAATAGCGCATCAAAAAGGCCCGCCTTCAGCAGTGTGAACTTGTCGTCCTGTGTCAGCAGTTGGAAGCCGGGAATCATGCCGGCGAAATCAATTACACCGCGTATGACATGAGCGAAACGCTGTGAGAATTCCTGTTCTGACTGTAGTTCTGGTGCAGGATTTAGGGGACATGCCTAAGAAAAGGGCGGAAAAAATAGAGGAACAATATAAATTTTTGGTTCGAATTCTTTTTTATAGAAAAGTTCACGCGAAGGTCAAACTGAGTAGCAAACCGAGGGGAAAATCAATAATTTCCTACTCACCCCCCGAGAACCCGTAAGCAGCGCACTAACTGTGTATTCATTTTCCGCTATTCTCTTCCTGTTCTTATGAAATGCCAAAGCTTACAGAACTATGTAGACACAAAAAGCTCCCCAGAGAGATGAGAAAAGGCAGTATGAGAAGGAGAGAGTAAAACTAGAAAAACTAGCGAATAGAGGAAGAAAATTCACCACCCCGTTGAACAGAGTAGAATGACATAAACGTCAAGGTCGACGAACTAGAGTTCAAGGTTCTGAACGGTATACCTACTACACTATCAACAGGGGACGAGCGAATTAATGTAAGTGTGTACATATATGTATGGAGAGCAGGAAAAAAAAACTTTATATATACCTACTAATGCGGCGCAAAGAATGTGATTGTGGGCGGTATGTGGGGTGTAGCACGGTGTTTATTATTTAACTACCGGGTTTGTAGTGTTCTCTCTTGGTAAATGATTAATTTATTTGCCCATGTGACGCCGCGCCATTTACGTAGCACAGAAACATGTTTATCGCATGTCACATTGGCATTTGGCTAGTCCACGTGGTAGGTACACAAGAAACCACTACACTATGGACGTCCATCTGCGCCGCCATTTCGTATTTTTAGATGTTTTGGTTCAGCTTTTTATTCTGCTTGTCTTTCGTTGTTTTCTTTTCCTTTTAACATCGTGATAACCTTGAAGTTAATTAATTTTAGAACCGGCAGAACATTATACTGTTTTCACCACACCTTTGGGAAATCTGACAGGTCACTACAAAAGGCATTAGGACGTAGCCACATGTGCATACATGATTTTCTTAGGCTGGACCTACATTCGCCGTGTCTCTCTTATCAAATGCGCAAAATGTGCAAATTGCGCACAAATGTGCTTTTTGGTTGTTGAGTTGACCTTCAAAATCTGTCAGGGGGTGGAGAGGAGACATACAAATTAAGTACGCAATACTTATATACATTACATACATTTCAACTAGGAAATAGTCTAGGTGCAAATAAACCGTCAATGTCGAAACTTTGATGTATTTTAGAAGCACACCGCACTGTCATCTGTTATTTTAGCTGTCTCCCTCGTCCACATTCGTATACGAGTAGACGCTGCGTGACATTGAATTGAGTACAATGTATCCGTGAAATTCTATTGACGAGACGCTGATTTGATTTTCGCTTAAAAATTTCATATTTTGCATGTCTCTTTTCAGCAATCCGCACGTGTACTGTCAATGTCATGGCGAAAAACGCCAACAAAAAGTTAGGCTTTGTGCTTTCGTCTGATAATGGGGAGGCTTTGTTATCGGATAGGAGATAACAAAAAGTGTTTATCTCTCAAGTTGGTACTTGCAGCTGTCAATGTCAAATTTACAATAGGCAACCTTAACCTTAAGTTTTTATTTTGACGTATGTGTACATTTTGTTTTTAGTTAGTTGGTATTGCATACCATAATTTATTTTGATTGCTGCACTGTCAGAATGTTATCACCAATACAGTAACTGTCATTGGTAGTGGTGAGACGTCAAACGACAGAAATGATTTCCTCGTATTTTACAAGGTCGTTCACAAATGACGTCGTCCGTCTAGAAGTTAAGCGCAAACAGCGACAATCATTGTGTTCTGATGGTTTTTTTTTTTTGTTTTTAGGTGTACAGCGGTACACTTTTTAATTTTTTTGTGTTTCTGTTGTTCTGGAATATATTTTGGTGTGTGCGCAAAATAAAATCCCATACACACGTAGACAGAATCAATAAGAACAAAATTATTATCGGCACACGTGTGTTTACTTTGCGATTGAATTTATTCACTCCACCTGGAGCGAGAGAGAGACGGTGGCGATGGTGGAATTGCAATCATATTTAGACAGAGTGTGACACATTGTTGCAGTCGGCATGCATTTATTGCGCGACAAGTATGATCGAATGACATTTTCATCCCACTTGCGGACGTTTTATCACGATCTAATGACAATCGTGTAGATATCGTCTTTTCTCTGGTATGGTGGTGCGAAATTTTAGGGGGTTGCCAGTTGCCTGCCACCATACAACTACCACAGAAGAAGTTTCTTTTTCGCTGTTTTGGGGATCTATTTTAGTCAGTGTATAGAAGATATTTCGAATCGTTTTATTATTAGCTGTTGCTTTGCTCGTTTATAATTTCAAGGTTGAAAAATAACTCGATACAAGGTCGTATGTCGTTTTTGTGCTTGTGTTTAATTCTTTCTGTATTTCCTTTATTTAAACGAATTTTTTTATGAATGTGGTTGTTATACGCTGTCATATTCTAATATGAACATTTATTTGTAAGAAGAAGAAGAAGCAGGGAATATTTCGAGATTGCAAAAAAAGAAGCGGAATATGATCATCATCATCTTTCTCATGACTTTTGTTGATCCGGAAATATTTTTTTTTTTTTTAGCAACAGTGACTTTTTTTTTGAGGATATTCGCCTGTTTGACAGTAGCCTTGACATTTGTTAATATTGATAAGTTTTGACACTTAGTATTATGGAACTTTACTTTGGTAAACATTAATTAAACGCGACCTTGATTTGCAATTGTGGTTGTGTTTCTGGCTTATTTTTTTGACACACGGGATTGTGTGTATTTAGTTTTGGTGTGTGGGTGAAGGCACGTTTTCTTATCGGCATTTGTGCGTGATAATATTGTGTTGTTATTTGGGAGTGTGTATCAAAACATTCTATATATATTTATCTGACTTATGGCAGGAATTGTGTTTTTTTTTTGGCGAGGGGTGAGTCAAAATTAAAAAAAAGCGCTGATTGCTACTTTGACATTGAACGAAGGTGTTAGACGTGTGCATGTTATCATGTGGATGACATTGAAAAAATTAGCGATAAAGAGGAGATAAAAGGATGAAAGGAATATTTTCCGAACGACGGTTGTTGACAGTGTGGGGTGGATGGGAGTTACAGTCATGATATCAGATTTGTATTTTTAGCTTTTGACTAACAGGACAAATAATGACGAGTAGTTTTAATGAATTGTAAATTTCGAAAACTTCAAACCGCTTTGACAGCCAATAAAAAAGTCATTCACTTCAAATCGAACTAGATAGCACAACTCAACTCCAATACATCACTAATAACCTTACTTCGGATGTGTGATAATGTCAAAGCAACTTTTTTCCTGTCGCCAATTATGCATTCATTATCATTTCAAGTACATTTTTCTAAAGCAATTTGAATAAATTACACAAAAACATTTCCTTGTTCAATACGCACGCAAATAATGCAACAATCACCTGCAATTTCTAAGAATGACAAATCGACTTTAATAGCAGTAGCCAATAGAGGGCGGTGTCTTTATAAAAATTTTGCTAAACTGTCATTTGTTTATCTATCCATTTAAGTTGTACAATAAAATCAAGAACAAGAAGACGAGGATAAAGCAAAAAAAAAAAAAAAAAACAGAACGTCAAACGTCAAGGCTGCTTGCATATATAATTTGTGAAGAATCTATGATCTATCAGAGTCGTACGCTACTGCAAAGTATCAATTGTGACAATTGCCTAAACTAGTTTACCTTGCAAGAAATCGAATAGGAAATCAGAGGTCGACGGTCACTACCGGAAGTAGAATCATTTTATCGACAAAAAGCTCACACCCACGTCTCAATGCTGACGACAAAATGTTAAACTAAAGCCAAACTAAAAGGGCACACTGTACGTGGGAAGTGGCAATGGAATTCTCTTGACAGAATCTACATGCATCAACCTTGATGTCCAGTTTATTTGAAAACAAGATAAAGTGGAGCTTTTGTCTTGTTTGCTACTCAGTTCTGTGTTGCATGAAGATGATTCATGACACAATAATGGAGAAGAAATAATTATTGTCAGACAAAAAATACTCACCAATAGCGTTGGCATTGAATATGAAGGACACTCTCGTGCCCTTTGACGCATTGCGGCGACTTTTTCCTTGGTGAACTCGCACGTTTCCAAATGTGCACGCAATACAGCTGCCAATAGGCGTGGCTGATCGTCTAGCTCTGTGGCTAACGCCCTCTGTTGACCGCGATTTTGTGTACTTTGTTGCATGGCCGCCAAAATGCGCGCTTTCTCACGTTTCGGCACACGACCAAATCGCACCGCTGAAATTAAAAAAAAAATTGTTTATAAACAACTGTCAAAAGAAAAAAAAACAAAATGAAATGTGCATGTTGCAAAAGTAGGACTCTACAGCAGACAGGTGGTATCATTGACCAGGTGTCGGAAGCTACGTGTGTTCCCATTTCCACACATACACTCATCGACCCTGCCATCGGGAAGGACATGCGAATTTCCCCCCTTTTCTTGTATTCATCTCCCCACACGCCAACCAAAGTGGAAAACATGTAAACCAACAGAAATATGAACAAAAAATGTGTGAACATGTAAAAGAGCCCTTAAGTAGGTCATTGTCTTTTTTTGGGTGCGCGCATAATGATATTTTATTTTTTTTTACTTAAGGCGGCTGTTACACTTTCTCTGTGCCAGTCTCGCTGTCTGGCCTAGAGTTGGCTTGTTTGTTTGTATATTAATCATAAACCTATAGAGTTCCATATAAACGTCGTTATTTTGCCAAAAAAAATGAAATGTGGGTGAACTTTCTCGCGCTTGTAACATCATTAAACCAAAATGAAAGAAGCAGCAGACAAAGAGACGTAAAAAGACGCACGTCACGATCATGAACTCTAATGAAATCGTACATCGTTTCGTTGCCGTGGTCGTCTCCCACTCATCAGCACCACCACAGCCTGTTAAGTTCAGCAGTCTTGCATTCGAAGAGAAAATATCAAATACAGCTAAAGTCTGAAGTGTTACACTTTTTTTGGAGCCCAGGTTTTGTACATCGAAAGTCAATCAAAGCCAGAGCCACCACAACCTACCTATTAATTTCACTTCAAGCTACACAGGAGGGGCAGATGGCAGTTGGGCTATCTCGTTTATAAATAAATAAAAGTCTAAGAGGTCATGACCTACAAACGAACACAAAAAGAGAGTGCGAAGAAGTAGCATTAGCATACTTCTTTAAGGAAATGTGAATGAAAGAGAAAGCTTCAACACACATACACCACTGTTGCACTACAATTTGACAGCAGGCTGTGAACTATCAATATGATCGTCAATAACAAATAGAAAGAAACGAAGAAAATCCGGCACAATATTGTCAATGGATGTAACCAGACCACAACATAAAATGAAATCGAAAATGAGAGCGCCACCTATTTTCCTCATTTATGAAGGCAAAGAAAAAAAAAGAAATTTGAGACTGACAAGCGGCCCAATAATGGTCCAAAGAGAAGTCACACATGCGCGTTTAGAGCCACCATATTATTTGCTGTCATCTTGTGTGCTGAATGATCATTTCATTTAAGCCTGCCTCCACCCGGAGAAAGGAGGAAGAGTAACTGGCAAAAAGAGAGAGAGAGAAAAAAAGAGGTCGAGATATACACCGAATGGAGAACGAAAAAGTGTGTTGGATTCGTTTCGCAAAAGAGCTTAGGTTTGGAAAAATTATTGGTGCATGCGACTAACTGCATAAATTATGAGCTCTAATTTTTTTTGTAACCTATTGGTAGGTCTGCTTCTATTTGCCGCTCTGTTAAAACGAAAATCGAAAGCAACAGGGAATAGTGGTGGAGAAGCGCAGCAGATCTGAAAAAGAAAGTGCAACTACACTTTTGGGTTGGCTTGGCATATGCCGAACGAGTGGAGAGTTATGGTATAGGTTGGTGGCATCGGGCTTGATGGTGAGAATTATAGATAAAATAGGGAAATGACCGGGCTTTCTGAAACATTAGGCGGGGTAAGTAGAGCGAATTAAGTAGATTGGAACGGCCGGCGTTTCATAGTAACTTTGCATTTTGAGGGAGTTTTACGATATGGTAATAATTTTTGGAGTTTTGCATTATGACAGGTGACATTTGTAGGTAGTTTTTGGGTGACGTTTGTGAATATATGGTATGTTTTTGTTTTTTCTCTGTTTTTAAATGTAATAAATCTATTGGAAGTACTTTTGACAAGGAAGTTTAATAAAACTTTTTGACGTTTTCGCTAAGCTGACCAACTTTTATTTTGCAATGACATTTGTCTGAAATAAATATCAGTGGCATACAGTATTAGTATGTCTGAATTTACAATAAACTATTTTGGCAAAATATTTGACATTATTGATGTGGAAGGACATAGGAACGTAAAGAGGCCGGTTGAAGTATTTCGGCATATACTCATAAAATGTTGATATGGAACGTAAATTGACATGTTCAAGTATTTTGCCTTAGACGCATCAAATAACTCAAATGTCAAATGACTATTTTAATTTTAAAGAGAAATATTTTTAGAGTACCTACAAAAAAAAAACAATTTTGTAAGTAAACGACTGTCCTATGAAAAATCGCAGTCATTTTTGTTATTTTTTGACGTTTACGTCAAGACTTTCACCAGTTGATTGAGTTAAATATCATAAGACAGGGATTTTAGGTTCGTACATTTAGATTGAGTATGCTGCAATTCTCAAGTGATAGAAACCAAGATAATATGAAATATGTCTATAGACATTTGATTGATCAAAATAGCATAAGACAGGGATTTTAGGCTAGTAAATTTGGCCTGCAAATCTATAGTGTCAGAATCCAAAAACTGAGATAAATAGAAATATGTATATTTCATGATTTCAGCAAGTGTTCGATATTTTCCTTTGACAGGTGCAATAAGTTGGTAGCGAAATCTCTTTGTTTGACAAAATAAAATATATTTATTATTTATCCGACCGGATTTACTTTAAATCTTGAATAGTCCATCGCCATTTCAACTGACATTTGACATTTCATGACTATCAATAACTGTCAGAAAAATCAATTTAAACCGTGAAGGTGATCAAGATTACCTGATGTTTGAATTTATCATTTAATAACCAATTTCGGTCAAATGTGACATTAAAGTGACAACCACTGTCATTGTCAAAAACAGATGGGTGTATTCCTTTCATTCAGCCGGCTTCATATTGAATAAAATACGTACGTGCATTGTGATAGTTGACGTTTCCTTTAAGTATTCCTTTCAAAATTGGTAATTCTTCCGCCATTTTGTATATTTTTTATATTTATTTGTTTTTGTGTTTCACTTGCAGACTTTACTCTAGTCAACTTTAAGTGTATATGTTTATTTATTTAAACCAAATTAAAATCATATATAATCCACTTTTGATTTTAATTTTTATAAACAATGCGACGGCATCAAAGGTACTGCGACTTTTCTTTTAACTTTGTTTTTATATCAGTGTACGGCAAGTAGGTTAATTTTTTTTCTTGTTTAGTGTATCCAAATAAATTGTGTTGGTAGATTTTATTGGCACTTAAATGCACTATTTTCTCATACAATAACGATAAACAAATGAAAACAACTTAAACAAAAATCACAGTTGAACAAAAAAACTTTTTTTTTTTTTCAGGTACAAGAGATTTGCAAAAAAATTTATATTTTACTGGTCACAATGATGATGATTTAGGTAGATTTTTATCAAACACCACTTTTTGTTGTATTCACTTGGAAAATTGCAAATTTTATGCATTTTTTTTATATTTTAGAATTTTGTTTTTGGTTTTGTTTGTTGCTTAGAAAAAAACAAAACAAAATTAAAACTTGTTGAAGGAACTTTCTTTGCATCACATAAATACTTAGGTTTTTTTTTTGTTATAAGAAACTTCGCGTTTGTTTTTATATTTAGTATTTTATTTATGCTTTTGGTATAAACAATTTTTTTTTCGCGGTTAATCCTTTTTGTGTGGCTTGTTGTGTATAGGTTTTGTCGAAAATTATTTTCTTGTTGTCATTTGTAATTATTAATATATTTTTTTTTAAATTCACTATACCGTTTTTTTTAATAAACTTTAGTGCACGGTGGATGAAAGATGAATACAATTTTTTGTTGTTGTTGTTATGATTTGTCCTCTCTGAATTTAATTGCAAATGCAAACATGACAAAACTCGACAAGGTCTTGAACGCGACTAACTGTAAAATTCGCTAGCACGTTACGAATATAGGTAATAATCACACACAAAATTGTGTACAACAAAACATTTGAGAGATACCGTCCTCCAATAATATACAACACACGCTCCACACAGCTACCACACGGGGTATACGAACGACGAGTGTACTCGGTGAATTGACCGATGCTTGCTTACAGTTGTGTGCTTTAGATGTTTTTTTTTTGTTGTTGTTGCTTTGCCTTTGCTCTTTTCGGCTTAAAAAAGCACAGCATATACAATAAGCCGCTCGAAGAGAGTTTTAAGTACCGAGCGCTCTCACAAAAGTCTGATCAGACTATCAGAGTTCAGATATATCTCAAAGGGAAGAGATAGCAGATAGTTTACAATAAGATACTTGTTTTTTTGTTCTCTTTAGAAAGTTCTGTAAATGAGTTTGAGCTTTCATGAATGGGTTAGCCGGAGCTTTTATAGTTTTATATTTTATCATATAGATGACTCTGCCGTACACGTAATATTTTTTTTCTGTTGGTGTTTTAGATAATGTTTGCTAAATATTTTCCGCATTGTTTTTGTGATAAAACTACCGGCGAGTTTTATGCTCTCTTTCATTTTTGCTCTTCCGAGCTTTGGTGCTCTTCGTTTTCTCGAGCTTTCCACCACAATTTGATAACTCTTAATCGTGGTAGAATAAAATATCTCTCTTTACACATTACAAAGAGTGCGAGCTTTTGCGTTTTGCCCTCATCAAAGTGCAGTACATTTTTTTGTTGTTTAAAAGTAAATGCATTCGAATCGAGAAAAAAGAACAACGTACGAAAAATTCAATGTACTAACCTTGAACTTCAATTGAACGAGTGTACTCGTATATTGAAATATCTCATGTTTACAAAAATACCATCGAGATAGGTACCTACTGCGAATCAGAAAATTATCAAAAGTTCTTTGCTTCGTTTTTGTTTTTGGTTTTTGTAATTCAACCTTTTGCACTTTTTTTTTATGAATTTTAACTTTGTGATGATAAATTAAATTTATTTATTTTTATTTGAAAATGTGTCATTGGGACATTTGATACCAAAACAATAAAGATATCGACTGATTTACATTCTAGAAATGCAAACTGTGGAACTGTCAGTGGACAAATTTTTTAATTTAATCTTGCGGAGACAATTTTGATAATGAGAGTTAGATAGAGTTTTTATTGATTTTGTGGAGCTGTCAGTTTAAAATATCGATGATAGACTGATGTGAATACCTTAAATCTACTAGACAATTGATAACACAAACAACCCGTCAAAATGTAATGCTTTCAACTGTCAAACGTTTTAGCAGTCAGAATGTATTATTAGGTTTGTGTTCGTATAATTTTTTTTACTGATTTTTACTTAAGATCTTTCCGTAATTTTGAAAATTACGACATTGGTGTAGTAAATTCTGTGATAGTCGATCGCTTTTAAATGAAATCCACAGTAAAAGCAATTTACCAAAGCAAGTATTGAACAAACCCGTGGTTGACAGTTTGAAATCCACCAAATAAAACCTAGATAGTTGAATAATCTTGCTGTTGCAAGCAAACCAACCACTTCAATAATAATCAGTAAAACCTTTTTTTGTGCGGAAAAAGAGCTGTGGCAAGTTTATGCTTTAAATGAATGAGCATTCGTTTTGAGCTAAGATCCACAAGTTTTATGCTGACATTAATAATAATAAAGTAACATTCATACTTTATATTTATATTTATATTTGCATACTTTACTAACCGTATGTTCGGATAAATCGTCTATCAATTGAAAATATGTTCCAAGTATATTATAATAATGTGAACTTCCCAACTATGGTTAACAGAATTCTCATTCTGTCATCTGATAGCGAAATTAGGCACTCAGGTTTCATTGATCGGTTTGACATCACTGTTACATCTGATAATCGCCTTAACATAGTTTAATGGAACTAAGTAAACAATTAAACATTATTGCGATATAATAGTGACGTCTTTGTCATAAAATTATCTGCCAAAGAACTTTTTATGCACTCATTTTTCTTTTATAGGCCTGGCAATATTGTAAGATTTGACAATCGCCTGAAATACTCGTAGATAAGGCAACAATAGTGGATGCAGTGGCTTAGTAGTTAGTACATTGGACTGAGAGAAGTTAGCTGGACTGGAAGAAGCTAGGCTTGAGCCGCTGTATGTTCCGTTAATGCCAGATATTTCATTTCAAGTAAGCGATCAAAAAATAAGTCCAAAAAGTTGTCTTACAAACGTGTTAACTGCTGATTTTGGTTTGACTATAATATCGTCACAAACGTCTTTTTCCATAAAATCATTTGTCAAATAAATTGTAAGCCACTCATTTTTCATATTATAAGATCTGACAATTGTTTAAACATGGCTTTATCTATAGTACATAAACTCTAAACCTTTAAGACTTCTAGGAGTGTAGTTATATTCTTGGACGTATCGTATCGTGATCTACCTTAACTAATAAAGTAGATGGGTTAACCTATCTACAATTTAAATCTAACTAAAAAATACCAGACAACTTCAAAGACAAAACAAAAATGGCGCCCAAAATTTGACAGTTTTATAGTCAGGTAATCAACAACTAAACCTCACCCGCTGACAAATGACCTCAATTTTGTTTACCAATTGTGCCACTAAATAACAAACACTTCACTCTGACATTACAAATTTACTCAGTCTTTTTTTTTGTTCATTTCCAATACCACTTCACCTGTCCCATATTTCATTCATCAAAAAGGCACTTGACACCTGTCAAAAACCAATATGAATACATACACGAGAGCCCACCTACCATCCAACCATCATAAAACCAAGCCTTACACATATGCAAATTATTAGCCACACATTTAGCGCAAGAAAATCCCCATAACGGATTTTTGGTTACATATCAAAGCACAAAGAGACCCTGAAGCATTGTTAACGGGGCAACAACGCATACATACAACAATGCGCCACCAGTCATCGCCGAACAAAACCAATAAAACAACCAAAGCAACACCACACCTGGTCATTGAACTATTAATGGGACAGCATCTATAGCCCGAACTCAAAAAGCCAGTAAACAAACGAAAAAAGTAAAAGTGAAAGTTAACATTGTTGTGTTGTGTAAAAGAAAACTACACAAGCACATAGACATGTACCATCAAAAGAAAAGACCATTTTTTGTTCGTTCGTTCGTTTGTTCGTATCATTCGCGCGCGCATCCCAACTGACAGTTGATTGCATAACGGTGCAAAAAAGCATCATCATAATAATCAGGAAATGCCAAACGTGCATAAGTAGCAGCTGCTGGCATCTTGTAACACATAAACTCTCCTACTAGATGCATAGCGTCTCCATGTCAAAACCGGGAAGCGAATAAGTGCTCCAGCTAGCACTGGATGTTGTCATCGAAATCATTATCAATTTTGCAAAAACCGATGTAACGAGTCATTTCTTAATATCACTTTCACTTCGAAGAAAAAAAAAACGAACAGGCAACCTAACCTCAATTCAGGTCTTGTTGTCTCTTTCTCTAGCACATTGATTCGTTACTACGATTAAATGTGTGTGTATAGCCCTCGTACGCACCAAATTGCTGATGCGGGGTGGAACGATGGCATTATAACGAGTTCGTTGAACCCCATTCGTTACATAAGACACACTATGTATCTTTGATTTGATATTTAGTGAGTTAACCTAAATTAATTTGCAAACGACCTCCCACCATATCGACACATCACTTCAACTCAACACTGAGTCTTCATCGCCACCGCACACTGCTGCCTATTTTTTGTGTTAGATACTTTTATACTGAAAAGTCATGTGCGATCATTGTTACTATTTCATTTTACAAGGGAATGTCAAATTAAAAAAAATAAAAACGTTAAAATTTGCAAAATGCAGTGACCAAGGATGAAAAGAGAAGGCAGATACGTATTTCATTCTGCCATGCACTAGTGCAGTGCAAATTTATAACCGCGCACATACACTTATAATATAAGCGAGCATTCACTCTGTGCTCGCTATTGAAGCCATGAGTGAATGACCGAGCATGACCTAAATTTGTGTCGCTGCACTCGCTTTGGTTCTTTTTTTGCATCTACTAGTCCATATACACACAGATACCTACACAAGAGAAAGAGAGGGATAAAGATACAAAAAGTGGGTGCATGCAAAAAAATGCATCTCGCAACATTCTCTCATTCGAACGAAGAATTCAATCGGCAATTCGAATTTCGAAATTTCGAAACGTCATTGCAGTCGGTCGTTCTCTTTTCGACTCTGTATACTCGCACTCGGTGGCGTATGGGTAATGTTGCGAAACATTTTCATTCTGTTTTGTGTGTGTTTGTGAAAACCTTCGAGCCAAATGTTTGCTTTCTGCGGGTGTATGTGAGTATAGTTGGGATTTTGATGTCGTTGACCGGAGCTCATCGGAGGAATAGTACTGTCGTGGTATTTATATGAACGAGCTATATGTGCGAACGAGATGGTTAGAGACTAGAAGTCATTGAAAAATGAAAGTTATTTTTTTCTTAATTCCAGAGAGCGAATGTGCACTGGGAGAGTAAATTTGCGGAGAATAGCTAGAGGTACTCTCTCGTTCGAGTATCGAAATGGCTGTAGAATATGACCCCGGACTAAATGAGTTTCGCTCTAACCAAATCGTTACATTAAGCAAGAGGTAAACAACCTTTTGAAGGTTCATCACCATGATGCTGTGTATGTGTATGGCTGAAATATCTCATTAGTTTAGTTTTGATAAATTGCCATTTGGGTTCGAACACAATTACTTTATTCTCCACACTCTAAGTTTAGTTTCATTTTGTTTCTTTCTTTCTGTGTTTTTATTTACGTAACGCATGAAATTTCACTCGTTATGCAATAGAAAGCAGCAGCAAATAACAAACAACGAACGAACGAATGACGATTGACGATTTATTTGGGGGCGAGCGAGTAATCGTTCAGTTGTTGAGGCGAGTTGTTTATTTATTTTTTCATTTCGTTTTGTAATCGAAGCGCCGTCAAATAATGATGCTGAACTGATTGACAAGTACCTATAGATACATCTCAGCCATAAGAGGATTAATAGGCAAGCGAAAGGAATATTTTACCCACATATCTATAGATACATCTAGTTCGCTTCCGCGTTTTTTAAATACTAGAGTATATCACATGAGCGTATACACATGCCTTCGTTTTCTTTTTTTTTCTTTTTTTTTTTTGTTAAATGTGTCAAGTGGGTGAAAGATGTATCTATCCCCTCATAAAACTCATCAATTTTCCACCTCGACACTTTGTGTTTCATGTTTCAGACTTGCTAGCTACATGAGTATGCTGTTGCCGCTGCTGCTGTGCATTAGAATGACCCGAATAGAGTTCAAATTTAAATGTGAACTCTCCTTCGCCTCCCTTAGATACACATGTAGATATATGTATGTATATTTTTAACCCCCCCTCCCCCAGTCAGTACAATACAATAATGTGCGTGACACATCTGTCTACGAATTGCATAAAATTCCAACCATTTCAACAATTGAAAGACCTAGAAAATATACATATCTACACACACTGAAATAAGTCCCCTCTACCCAAAACTCTCTCACACATACGCACAAGGTATTCAATAAAAAAAAATTACTTTCAATTTGGTTAACCTCGTGCTAATTTGAGTTCATTTTAATTAAAATAACCGACTGTCAGAGGTAGCGCAAGCAAATCTGTCAGTTACAGTGGTGGGTTGGGGAAGAGATACAGAGAGATATTTTTCATTCTGTGACTCTGAGCTGCTGTGGGATTTTTTTTGGAATCCAGGCAGGAGATAATGCAAAAAAAGTTTCAATATGACAGTTGAAAGGTGGGTTTAGGTGATTAAAAATATGCACAGCATGTCGAATGTTGTTTTAGTTGTGGAATTCAGACTCAGGATAGTGATTTTTATGATTAACAGTCAAATGCATATACATAGTACATTTGTATCCATATTTTGACATCATTACCAATTGATTGAAAAGGATTGTAAACACGATATATTGTTTAAGGTGAGTTAAGATGACACCCACAGGTGACATTTGTAGAAAACATTAAGGATTTTATTGCTTTTTGACAGTTGAGAGGTGGGTTTCTTTGGCACACATCTGTCAAATACTCAGACAAGAATTGCATCTGTCAAAAATTCAAGATTTGCAAAATTTGGAACACAAAAATGTCATGCAACAAATAGTGATAACCACCACCTCTCCGAATTAGTTTTTCTGTTGTTTTTCTTTTAATGCGACACACATCCATACAGATATATACACAATATCTTTTGTGTATGCCATAATAAAATGCCTCGGCTCAGGCTGACCTAGTTTTGTCGACGTTATGAACGTCAGACTTGCTCGGTCAATGAACTCGCTGTGCGCTCAGTTTTTGCCTCGGCTGATACGAACCCATGCGTATTGTTGTTGTTATTTGGAATAGTCTCCCTGTGAGTAGATGTGTATATATATTTGTTTTCGCTATTTCAGTTTCGTTTTCGTTTTCTACGAAATTTTCGTGTTGGGTGTTAAATAAGAAAAAAAATAAACATATTGAGATACACATTTCTTTTTTTTTTAACATGGAGGGAGGAGAAAATATATGCTTCTCGAAAAAGTTTAAAAAAAAATGTAAGTGAAGAAATCTCTTTGGAGAAGGTGGCGGTAGTAGCGCTGCTGACTTTTGTTAATCGATGAAATAAATTTTCAATTTTCTAGGTCGACGCGACGGTCAGTTTATTTAAAAGCGCGTTTTTTGTATTTCTCTTTTGTCAGTTTCTCGACTCATTTTTGAGCATGAAGTAACCTCTTCTTTCCTTGAAAGATAATGAAAAGGGGAACACGGTCATTTTTATTAAAATGTAATAATAACAACGAGCAACACAAACGAGCGGTGACGTGATAACGACAAAATACACGCATGGCACACGCATAAATCTATGTTGGAGACGAGTCATGTTGGTTAGTTTTTTTTTTTTTTTTGGAGGACATTTTGGTCAAGGATAAATGGATTTTATTGTAACGCAAAGTGCCTTGAAACTGAAGCGGAAAATCGTATAATGACTAATGGGCAATGAGATGTCAAAATTGGGTCATATCTTTTGAAATACATGTGATATAAACTGTGTGGCTTTGGCACGAACGCACTTTTCTTTTTGGAGTTTAGGGCGATGAAGGTTTTTTTGAACTTGGTTAGAAATAGTTTTAGGGTATTCGAAGGTGAGTTGGTGGATTTCGATATTCGGAATATAAGCAGTGGCTGTTCTATTTGGAAAGCACATTCTTAAACGGTTTTTGTGGATGATTTAAATTTTTGTAGATGAGATAGAGGAGAAGATGATACAACTTGCTGAGACTCTCTTTATTATTTCATCAACTTATTGCGCATCAAAAACTACTAGCAAACCTAGTTGGACTTTAATTGAAGTACTTGTTTTTCAAACTCTTATCAACCAAAATAGTGTCAAAAATTGACTCATCAAAACATATGCATACAAATGAAAAAATCTTGGTCTAGTTAGATTGCCCAATCGCAAAAAATGAGCATTGATAATGCGAAAACAACTTTTGATAGTAAGTTATTAAATGTTTGTGCCATAACTAGAGCATAGATAAGAAGTATTTTGACAATATGGGTGAATTGTTGTCCTCTTTGGATGTTAGTGATACCACCAGTAAGAATGTATTTTATCATGTTAAAATGTTTAACGTTGGGCTTTATTTGACATATTTTGACAGTTTGTGTGAACTGGTCTGCTTTTTTTATCATTTGAAACTTTATATTAAAAATGTCCCACGTTGGGCGCCATTTTTCAGTTTTTTTTTATAAACAATCTTACAAGCTAACAGGAAGTCTCTTATATCATCAAATTTGAGTTCGAAATCATAAGATATTTCATGCATCAACTAATTTATTGAAATTATTCACACATTTTCTGGTGGATTTCAAGTAGGTAAATGAAAAGAATGCCCTAAGCAAGTGACCTTTAAAGTGTCATAATATATGTATGTTATTTTACTTCTAATTCAAGCAAATAGTCATCTGTCAACTCATATCACAATAAAATCGACTTCTGTCAACCTGTCTCAGAGCAAACCACTTAACATACAATTTATTTGAGTGTCAAGCAAAATCCTTATCTCAAACCACAACTGTCAAACGCACAGTGACTCAATCCTAAAGCATTTCCTTCTCCTCCAAACCAAATTTGTCACATCTAAACTCCATTCAGGGCAAATTATTTATTCGACGGGAATCACAAAAATCGAGGAGGAGACTCAAGAGGGAAAAAAGCAAGAAAAAACTTTCAATTTCACTACTCGAAGAGTCAACGGCCTAGCTAAACTCAAACTCGGCTGACTGCCTTCCTTTCTATCTTGATGATGATAATTATTATGATTGTTGGACAACACACAACACAGACGGCGGCAGCAGTGAGTGCTATATAAAAATGGCTGGTGTGCTACTTAATTAATACGAGAAATACAAATCTATCTCAAAACACAGCAGAATAGACGGAAAAGATACATCGCGCGCGCTCGATCCAATATACATATCTTTGTGTCCCACCATCATATTGTTGGCTAATTTATTATCTCATTCTCTCCTGGGTTGGCCTCTTTATTTTTTCCTCCATTCTTTTTTTTTTTCCTCAACTCAATTGTGTGCTGTTTGTGTGTATACACCGTGCTCCCCAATCAACGTTGCGCGCCGCCTTTGTGTTGCAGCAGAAGCAAAAATATTCGTCGTTCGGCTGAATTGGGTTAAGTCCGGTCATTCCACTCGTAGCACAATTCCAGAATGATTCCACCAGCCTCAACCCCCACCCATAAGATAGGTAGCCTCCGTCTCTTCCAGCTCTAAACTCCTACAACAACAGCACACACAAAAACAAAGCAACAACACACTGTTTGTATGGAGATATTGTTAGTGGTGGCAATAGTGTTGATGATGGTGTGGTGAATAAGTCGTCTCCTTTGTCATGTGTGGGGTGAACAGAAATTACCCACCAAATTTACCAAATTCTTGCTAACGATAAGGGAACAAATCTTCTCCCGCCTTCATAAGTGACTTCTTTATTTCCTTTGACCGATAAAAAAAATAAAAAACAAGACCCCGAAATAAAAAAAAAACGCTTCAAAAGTGGGACACAAGCAAAATATAGCCTCGCCGAACTTATATATGACAAAAATAACACACACCAACAAAATACACACCACCAACATCACTGGAGCAGCAGCAGAGCCAGGAGAAGGGTAAATTCGTTACGAAAAACAAAAAACAACAACAACAACGATAGCAACAGCAAATTTCGTTCATGGCTGGTCAACGAACCCGGCTCGCAACATGTTTTCACGTCATTCGTTCGATTATGAACGAACGAGTGAGTGGTGTGTATATGTATGGATATGCAGTGTGTGGTGGAATAGGGTGTTGTAGCGCAAAATGGGGTCTATTTCGGTATGCGTTTTGTAATCTTATCTGGTCTATGGCTATATTTTCAACTGAATTTGGCTGTGTGTGGTGGGATAAATGATTAGCACAAAACAAAAATGATTACCAACATTTCCAAAACAATTGCGGGGGAGCGAGAAAGCCACACAAGAATGGACAAATACAGGCACGAGGTGAATAATATTAATGTGGGTGGTTGGTGCGAAATTTGTATTTGCGAAAATGTTTCGCAATTTTTGTTGCGGACACATTGGAGGGATATTTCGTTGAATGAATGAAATGTCAGTATTCTTTTGACAGGAGAGAGATTGAGCTTTGAATTTTCGTTAAAAGTGGATATGTAAAAGAGTATGGGCAATTTAAGTCTGTGAAATGGTCAGTTTTTCTTTATGACGTATATATTTGGAAGTATGTACCTAAATTCTGTCAAAAAGACTCACTTTATGGCAATTTTGGCAAGAAAATAATAATGGGGTGGCATAGCATGATTTTCAGTTGACAAATAAAATGTCAAATTGACAGCTGTCTTTCAGTATTTTAAAATAAGTATAACTTCGAAAAATGCTTGAGTCTTTGCATTTTCAGTAGCATTTAGTGCATTTGAAGAACAACATTTTCAGTTGACAAACTAAATGTCATTTTGACGGCTGACTTTCTCTATTTTAAAATAAATACATTTTCAATAAAATAAGCGTCTGGACATTTCCAATAGTATTTAATGCATTTGAAGAGATTTTGTCTGTGAAATAAATGACATTTTGGACATTAAAACTAAGATTTGACTGCAGAAAATATCATTTCCATGATACGCCAAATGTAAAAATAAATAATTCAACTTAAAACAAGTGTACCATTCCCTCCAAAAAGATATGAAACGTTACTTTGACAGGTAAACTAATTGCAACATGAATAACATTAATTTACAAAAAAAGATTCTTAACTCACCATCTCTGCTCATGCCGACAGCTATGCACTTTTTCAGACGACAATACTGACATCTGTTGCGATTAATTCGCAATATACTGCACTGTTGGTTCTTTGTACATGGACGATATTGAATCTTTTGTTGTATGGAACGTCGGAAGAAGCCCTGAAAATATTAAAAAAAAAAAGGATACAAATTTAGCGTCATAATGTAATTTAAATAGCAAAACAATTTTAACATTAAGTTAGAAAAGAGAAAGGGAAAACTAATATTCAGAACCTACATCACTTGTCCCGGCGGCCAAATTCTGTGCCGATGGTCCAGCAGCAGCTGTAACGCCATCATTCTCTGTCTTAATCTCAATTTTATCACTTTTATCGCTAGCTTTACTATTACTACTTAAATTCTCATCGAATTTCTGACACAAATAGTTCATAGTCATTGTCTGATCGCACAATGCCGCCTCATCATCACATCCCGAATCCATGTCCCATGCTTGACAATTGTTACACTGACATGCCGCCGCTGCATCAGCGTCCATTTTCAACTGTTGCGGTGTACATGTGCATGCGGATAGCACCGATGATGATGCCGACGACGTAGCGCTCGACGTACTTGACATACTCGAATTGCTGTCCGAACTGTCACGACGATTGTGCGATTGTGTCGTATCCTCGGGAATAATGCCCAATCGTTTTGCCAGCTCGGAATTTTGTCGCTCCAGACTGGTTATGGCTAGCTTTTCATCCGTATTCCCTGTATCTCGGACACCTATATCAGTACCTAGGTTCGGCTGCTGTTGTTGCTGTTTGCGCTGCTTCCACTCGCGAGCATAACGAATTTTTTTCCACGGACACTGATACGTTTCATAATTCGACGTGGATTTGTGATCACTGTCGATACCGCACTCATCATCTTCATCAATACCCGATTCATTGTCGACTCGCTGAGGATTCTGAATATGATTTTCATTTTGACAGTTCCTATCATTATTTATCGTCGCGGCAGTATCGCGCACTTTACTATTAATATTAATACAGCTAAAGGTTGTATCCTCTGGCGGTAACATTTGATGTACCGACGACTTCAGTCTTTTTCGATGCGATGACATATTATTCAGCGGATGTATGACTATCTGGTTGACATTTTTCAAATGTTCAAACTGTGCATTTGGACTAGTTGCCTGTCTAATACTAATACTATTACTACTATTGGTGGATTTTGTGGTAATGGGCGCGGATTCTAAAAGTTTAACAAGCGCCGAATGTTGTTCTTTCAGTTGTTGACTTTTGTTAACCGCCACAGGTGGTAGGGATTTGTCACTCACAACACCGATGACATGTGTTGACGTTTGATGAGTTTTATCCATTGTGTTTGGATTTGATTTGGTTGATTGGTTATCGGTAATCATTTCTTGAATTGCACAACCCATGATTTTTATTGAAAAAAAATAACGCACTCACAAAAATATCCGCACTCAAGTTTTTTTTTGTTATAAATAAATATCCCAGTATTTGTTGTTGCTTTGTTTAATAATTATTTTTATTAAGGAACATGTTGTAATTTCTTTTTCTTTGCTTTTATTTTTTTTCTATCAAATTGTTTCACGCCCGCTTAAAATGTTTGTTTTGTCAAAATTATTTTTTGAAAAAAACGCGCACACAAAAATTTTTCTGTAACCGTTTCATTTGACAAACAATTTGCGAATGATTGCTGGCCCCAACACCAAACTGTTTATTCGTTCGTACGAACGAGAGACACACAGTAGAATGGGAGAAAAAAAAATTAACGAGTCTCGCTTACATTCCGTTTTAGTTCGGCGAAGGTTTTCTCGTCATATGCGCGTGAGAGGGATAGACAGAGAGATATTTTGTTGGTGCAATGGAGAGCGCACAAACTATAGAAATGAACGAGGGAACTCTACTTTTAGCGTATTTCCCTCGTAATTTTGCTCGTTGGTTTCGTGTAGTCCAATTCGATAGTATAGCTGGGTGTGTGTGACTTGTGTGTGTTCTTTGATGGCCGCCAACCTCGCGCTACATAGATTGTGGGGTAATTGAAGTCATTCACACCAAATCCATGGAAGGTGAGCGAGTATGACCAAGTAAAGAGTGCGTGCCTCGGGCAAAGGGTGGGTGTTTGCTTAATTCCATAATCACCGAGCACCACCTAAGATGTCAGCTTTGTTGGTGTTATCATTATTTTTTGGTTGCTACTTTTTACCGCCTTCTAATGCCCTGGTGTTCACCTGTTTCAATGATTGATTATGACAGCTGAAATGTCATAATCATTTCGCTTTTTATCGATTCAGGACATGGGTTTAATTCCACTATTCCTAAGTTCGTTGAACTGCGGCCGATAAGAAAACCCCATAAATTAGGACATTTTCGCATTGAAACGCCAAACTGCACACACAAATGGCAAACTGCAACGAGCGCGAGTGCATTGCACTCCATTGACAGTCGTCACTCGTTCTTTTTGTATTTCTCTTTTTTTTTGTATTTCTATTCTTATCTCATTTCGCTTCTATTTGTTTAATATTAGCAATTAATCGTGCTGTGCAAAAATATAAACGAACCAGCAAAAAGAGTACGAAGGAAAAAAAACGAAATCGATTCTCGAACTCTTCTCACTCTTTCGCGCCGCTGTCGATTATATCATATTGCTTGGGTTGTCTCTGTTGTTCCTTCTCCACATTGTCTGTGTCCCACGAATTTCGAACAAATGTACCCAGAGAGCTAGTATAGTGTCGGTGAGTGTATGTATGTTCGGTAAAGTCATAGCCAGTTCAACGAACTCGCCATTGTCGTGACCCAGTTTTCGGTCAGCTACCTCGAACTGAATGTGGAGCTCATTGCTGCTGGTTGTGGGCATGGGTGTATGTGTGTTTATTTCTCTTATCATCCACCAAACGATAGGAGGGTATAGATGGAGGTATGATGATGAATGGGGTGTATTAGGGGGGTTCACATAAGAATGACATGATGTGTATGTGCAAAAAAAAAAGTTTTTTTTTTTTTTTTTTGACTTTTGTGGTTTATTTTTGTTACTATTTTTGAGTATGCTAAGGCATAGATTTTTGGCTTAAACATAGGAGGGCTAGGCAAAACCATGTGCATCTACTAATAGAACACACAAAATGTATATCCCATGTCATTTAAATTTGGAACATTTGACAGTTACTCGTTGGATTTATTTTTCAGCGAATGCGTGTAACGCACTTTTGATTGCATCATGCGAATTTGGTAGATTTGATTTTTCATGTTGGCGGCGAATTCACACAAAAAACAACCTACAAATGACGTTTGATATAGAAAAAACAGAAAAATGAAAGAAAAATACAAGACAAGATCGCGCTGCTGTATAGCACAATCATGGGTTCGTTGACGTTTGTGCTGCTGTACGCAAGCGCAAACAGATGAAACGAGTTTGAAACGAAAGTGAGAGGGAATTGCACATAAATTGTGATATTACATGACGGGCTTGTCTGTTCGTTTCGTTTCGATGGCTTTTGTTTGGTTGACGATTTCTATTTTTTCTTATTATTTGACGGGAGTGTATGTTTGGAGGGACTATAGTGTTTGTTATCTAATAAATTATATGTTATTTGGTTTAGTTTTTTTTTGTACGAATTGTTGCTGCTAATTGAACGTTGATTGTATTGTAGGTCGATATTGAGTCGACAAAGAAGTTGTCAGTTTGGTACATGTTTATCGATTTTCGGGTAAAATACAATACGTGCTTATGTGAAGAAAGAAACTCTGGCAAAACCAATTAAATGTTATAAAAGGGCATTGAAAAATGATTGAATAATTCAATTCGTAATGACTTCTTGAAAATACAAACAAAGTACTCCCTGTCATCACAATCTCTTTGATACGACAACATAAACGTCATCTTTGTTCACTCGCAAATCAGATTACCATTTCAACTTCTTTAAACAAAAATATCTATAAAGCAAACACAAAAATCATGGATTTTTTTTTAATTTGACGTGCTGTTTGACGTTAAGCAATCTCAAAGAAAAAAAAACAAATTCTAAACAACTCTCCCTTAGCTTATGTATATCTCTCCTCTTCTCATCATAGAACACTAATGTAAACGCCGCCTAAACCATATCCATTCGTTAATTGATTACACTTTTCAAATGCACTTTGACGACTTGCCGACAACATCAAGAGGAGTTTGGAAAAAAACCAACTCAACATTGGCGCCATTTGAAATGTCAATGAACTCCATAGCATGTTAAAATGGGTCATCTTCCTCATCCGTCATGTTGACTTATATTTTTTTCCTCTTTTTTTTCCACGTCATGTTTGACAGCAGGTGCAACATGGAATTATTCGGTTGGTCACTTTTATTGTTGCAATGAGTTATAATAAAAAAAAAACAACGGAAAAAGTGAAAAAGCACAAAAACAAATGTCAAAACATAATTTTGCTTTTTTTTGTATTTTCTCTTTTTTTTATAGTTGTTCTTGATGAATTTTTATTTCTTTACATTTCAGAAATTTCGTACACTTTCGTTTTTTTTATTTCGTCGGTTTTATGTCGTGTCTTGATAGTTTATGATTTAAACTAGACAAACGAGAGATGGATGTTAATGTGGAGGAAAGTGTGAACAAAAATACCCGAAAAAGATGTGCATTTTCACTTTTTAAGGCAGTTAAGCGGTAAGTTTTAGAAGATCATTTACTTGTGATGATTGTTGCTTTTGTTATTTGCTTTTTTTAAACCAAGAAACGTGCTTTTTGGAGAGATAATAACAGATGAAATAATTTGTAAGCGGATTTGATGGTTTGCTTGAAAAAAGCTGTATTCAGTGTGAGTAGGTTTAGCTTTAAATTGTTTTCTTAACATTCTTTAATTTTCCGGTATTTTTGTGACAAAGCATTTGGGGGATATTATTAAACGATTTGACATTTTATATTCAACTTAGACATAATGACTGCGTTCAGTACGCAACATTATTTTCTTTACGCTATAGTGTAAATGCGTTAGTATTTAAATTGTAGTTAGTAAATTGTGGTAATAGGATACAGATAATCGAAATAGAAGGGTCAGTGAAGAAGATTTGCAGGGACGGGGAATCAAACCCTGATCATCTCCAAGCATTCCCGTGAATGTCAACTAGTGAGTAAACAAGAAAACCCTATTCAGCATAGTTCAATATAATTTGTGTTGGCTTGTGACAGCTGTCAGTGTACACTGATGCTGAAATGATAAAATTTAAAACAGGTGAGACAAGACGTGTGGCACCACGAGTGGACATAATGTACAATGATATGATATTTGACAGTAAATCATAGTAGTCACCATCTGAATGGTGTATATATGATCGATTGCAGCTTTTACGTTTATTCAACTCATTTTCCTAAATTCTTCCGAACTAAACCAATCCAGTTTAAGATATTTTGGTAAGTTTGTGTCAATTTTCGTTAAACATTAAGTTCTTCAATGATCCTTTCACATTCTAATCGATGTCTTACAGAGACAAATATTATTGTCATCACAAGCCCTGGTCAGTGCCTTTCATCCGCTTCATCAAACAAAAACAAAGCCTCATTCTAATAACAACTTCCCGACGCAATCAAATTCAATTAATCACAGGACAATCAATTCTCCATCCACAACGGCACAAACATTCACATTCAGGTGTCCTTAATCCATTTCTATTGACTTACAATCGACTGGAGGAGTGTTGAAACGTTTTTTCTTTTTTTACCGCACATCCGGATCTAGTGGTGGTTGTAGGTGGCTATCTGGCTATCACATAAAATACGGGGTCATACACCACCCCCATCTCCGTTGTGCACGCTTTGTGTCAATTGACGTCACAGCACAACGTGCAAAGTGTCAGTTCATTCACCTGTTCACATCATGCGCGCCAGAGAACGGGTAGAGAGGTGAAAATAGTGAAAATCTATTTGATTTCAAAGCGCTCTTGGCGGAGCATTTCAATCTGAATTCCATCAAACGGAATGAGGTAGGTAATTATATTTAGCTAACACCTTCTTATTCCACCCACACAATCCGTTTTGTTGTAGTCAAATCAATTGAGGGAAGACAATTAATATCTGAATATCTGGGTTAACACAACAGCCCATCAAATGATTTGCCATCGAGTTGCTTCAATTATCCTATTCGGAGGAGGGCTCACAAAAAAAAAAACCTCCCAATGTAGGTCAACGAACGCTGGTAACCTTACAAAGTGCGCGTACAAGGAAAGCACTTTCTCTACAAAACCACCCCAACAAAAATGATACACACAGAGTATCTACCCGTACTTATGTATAAATGAGTCCCGGATACGAGTATCGTTTCACGTCCGCATTCCTATATTCCACATATTTTAGCCATACCACGTCGAGAGCTTCGTCCCTCACACGTCCGTTGTCCTTTCTATCTAACATTTTGAGAAAAAGGATTCCACTATGGATGCTCTGTCTTGGGATTTTTGTACAGCACACCAACGACGAGCCACCACCATCACATAGCGTGTGCAACTTGTGCAATGCTAACGCCCTCGAATTGGGTCATATCCAGGGTTGACAGTGGCATGGGTTCGTTCGTTTCTCTATATACTCGTGGTACACCATATTCCAGATAAACGGCAGGTGGTGTATTCTCCTCTGGAGCAGCACTACTCTCCAACACACAGCATTCGCCATCTTTATCTTGCTGTTGGATCGCATGTAAGAGGGGGGAGGGTATATAGAGATGTGTATGGTTATGTTTACGCGCCGCACTCGTTCCAAATTTCGATTTCAGCCAGGGGTTGCGATTTGCTTTGACCCAAATCGAGTTCACCGAACCCTATAACTTTCCGAGTTCTTCGAGTTTGGTTCGGCCAGGGGGTGCAAGATACACGATGGACCCAAATTCTCTGTGTATGTGTGTTTTTTTGCCTGACAAAAAGGTCATTGCACCTTGGTACTAATGGTATCCATCATCAAGCGAATAGCGAATGTCACTTGAAATTTGAAAATGTCATGATCTGGAATTTATGGTGGAAATGTCAAAATGTGATATACAAGCATGGTGTGCTCACGGAGATCCGCGTAAATGTCATTTAATAGAATTTCCCATGGTTCACTAGAATCGCAGAAAAAATGCACATATCGTGGTATTGTTAGCCGTACTCGAGTTCAAATCACCAGCAGCAGCCGGAGCAACAAGCAAGCTACTTTATGCAACTTCTGAGTTCTGAGCTCCCATTCCATGGGCATTTGCATATTTCCCCAGTAACACTGATGTGGTGGTATATAGCGTTGGCTGCCGTTCTTTGTTATAGATTTCGATAAAGTTTCTTGCACTTTTGGTTAATAGCCGGTTACCACTCCACTCTCCAGTGCTAGGTCTGTTTCTTTTTTTTTTATAAAATTTAGCCCAACCAGGCAAGGCAACAAGGTCTCTTAGCCAGCTTGCGTGTTGCAGAAATTTATATTATTGCCTCGGCAGGTGAGTGCAGTGAACTCATGGAGTATCGGTTTGTGCATGCAGCACACAGTTCGCTTTATACATTCGCACACATTTTCGTTTGAATGTATGAGTTCTAAGGTTTGGGTAGAAGTGGTATGCTTTGACATACAAGTCGAGAAACTATATTCGAGGTAAGTATATATTTTGTGTCATTAATATCAATCGATATATAAACACACCAAATTCTCGGTAGCTAAACTTGTTTTTTTTTATTTTCTTGTCTTTGATTATTTTTCTAGTGAAACGTTATGAGTAATAAAAAGGTGGAGGGAATTGAATAATTGAGGTCTGTGGAATGGGTTATGAGTCACTGCAGTTGAGGTGGATAGTTTGTTTTGGTAGTTTACAAATTGGGGGCAATATATAATTGATATTTTTACAATCGCCTATTTTGTTGGGGATTTGTTTTTTGAAATTATTTGAAGTATGTGGCGTGCGAAGAACAATGTCCGAACAATTTAGAACTCTTCAAACAGGCAACAAACATATGACAAACAAATGAAAAACATGTCAGAAACATTTGCAACTTGTTTTTGTAATTTTTTTTATGTTTTGACAATGCAGTTGACATAAAAAAGCGTTGAAAACGCATTTTGAAAACATTTTTTGTCATTTTAATGTATCTGAAGTGTTTTTGTTATGTTCTTGAACATTGTGGTTGTTCGAAATGGATAAACAAGAGATTTGAGTATCTTCACTATATAAAATGGGCCACTTTAGGCTTAGTCGATATTTAGTTCTGGAAAAAGATACGACTGTAACTTTGCTCAAAAATTTAAACAAACTTACATCAGAACTGACATTTTCAAAAACGCCCAACAAACCCTTCAAAAGTCAACTTATTAGTTCTTTATGAACTTGTCACTTTTGACATTTTTAAAGTTTTTGATGATGTTTAAACGGTCATATAGTCATAAATGTCAATAACCAGTTTTCTTTAAAAATAGAGGAATTAAATTGAGAGCCATCACAAAAAGGAATGCTTTTTTTACCCATCTGTCAGCTTATCAAGTTTGACATTCATACGAATTAGCTTAGTAGAAAAGCTGCCCCAGATCAGTGAATTTAAATTATGTTTGCTGTGCAAAGGCACAAAAGTAAATTCAGTCGCATTCAATTCGACAACTCGAATATACTTCGCTTATCCTGAATGATCTTAACTATTTTCAGTTGTGAGTCAATTCTGATTTAATCCAAATAATTTAATATAAAGTTAACTCTCTAAAATTGTTTGGCTAACAATGATTTAAATCATGTTTTACGAGTTAACTCGAAGTTAATCCTGAAACTTGGGTAATCTTGGACTGAAAATCCGAGCTAACAGAGTTTTACAGCGAAGGATGTCTTTAAAAGCAATGCACCAAAAATAGTTATTTTAGAGGCCTCCTTGGGCGCCATATTTAAAAATATATTTTTTTTTTAATTTACTAATGTGGTATGCATGATCAATTTGGTTTGTACAATGATCAATGAATTTGCATCATATTTGATGTGCGAATTGGGTGAAATTCTGTAACAAAATCTATTCCTCTAATTGGGCGCCAAATTTACATACCAGATTTGGATATTCTTAAAAACGTCAAACTGAGGTAGAACACGACTCAGTGTTTGTACACTGATAAGTGAATTTACAATGTTTGATGTGCGGATTGGACTACAATCACGGCTAACTAAAGAACGCGTAATGGAAGTAGCGATTAAAATTCTTTAAGACTTTGCCTGGGCTTGTTTATAAATACTTTTGCCTGCAGAAACATCGTAATGTGTAAAACTTAGTATTTTCACATGGCTAGGGTTACTATTTGTATGTGTTGAATGATAAAAATTATCTAAGTAAAGTAAGTCTCTAAAAAAGACCTCTTCGAGTCTTGTAAATAGGCCTCACGTTGGGCGCCAAATTGTTACTGTTTATTGAAAATACTAAAAAAAAAACTGTGAAGCTAAAGTAAATGCCTCTTCAATTTGCTTGGAACGTTCATGATGATACAATATCAGCTATTTTCGCCATGAAAAAACTCACCATCTTTAATGACCTACTAATTTCCCCCCTTTCTATGATAATGATAACAAAAAAAAATATTATCTGATAAAGTCAGACATTTCCGCCATAAAAGAAAAAAAAAACAAAAATGGCAAAAACAAATTGTTGATGACCTTATTTTGGTGTTTGATAATCATTTGCAAAATAATGTATGCGTACACATACTCTTGGCAAAATTATATACCACGCATTTGAACAATTGTGTTAAATATCTAAACACACCGCACATTAGATACAGATGTTCATTTCGGTTATATGTATATCAACATTTTTTTTTTTTTTTTTTTTTCAAATAAAAAAAAAACTTTACAAGGCAAACATCATACACCTAAGCATTGGTTTTAATCAAAGAAGAAAAAAACTAAAATACCGCCAACATACACACATAGCGCCTGCAAAATTAAAACAACTATCGCAGATAATCACAGAATAAAAAATAGAAAAAAAAATAATAATTGAAGTGAGTGAGCATACTGTGTGGGGAGGTGGTACTGCGATAGGTGTACGGGTTCAATGAACCTTTCGAGGTGACTTCTAGAGAATTGTATGTGATAACTAATCTTTTCGTTCAACTCTTTTGCAAACAAATTTGTAAATATGTTTGTTTCGTTTTATCGAGTTGAAATCCCAATAAAAGAAACACACACCACATTGCAGGTGCTAGTTCTATATTTCGAATAGAGATTTCTTTCATATCGTTTTGTAAAAAAAAAAGGAAAGACAAACCACCCAAATTGTGTCCACACTCAAATATTGACAGGTAGTTACGCACGTTTGCTTTTACACTTTTTACGTATGTCATGTCGTTATGAATAAAACAAACAAAACCCCATATTAGTTTAAAAAGGGGGCGCTGAAAGGCTGTTGACACGTCTATCAGATTTAAAATAAAAATTATCAGATTTGTGTAATGATGATTACAAATTACAGGAGTTGAATATTAATTGAAAAATTGTAGGTATTTTCCACATCGTTTACCGGAAATTGTCGTCGTTCTGTCACGGGGGAAACATTTATTTATTTTTTTTTTTCAACCTCAAATTTGAGACTGGGATTGGAAGTTTGTTGACTTTTGATATTGTGGGAGGTAAATAGTACATGCACGTTCCATTTTGTTGTTCATGTAGTTGCTAACAACGGTTAACCTGTCTGGCGACTGGTCGATGGTAAAAAGTGTCAAAATGAGCTGCAATTTTTATTTTTGTCTAGTCATTGATGTACATTATGTGGGTACATTGACCCGAGATAGTCACTGACACGTCGTCGAAGTTGGGATATATTTATTTTATTGTTTGCCATTTTGGAATAAATAACTTCTTCATAAGATACATGTTAAGAAAATCAAATCGAAACAAATGTTTGTATTTCATTTCGAATGTTTGATAGTCATTTAGATATTCGATTAACTGAAAAATGAATTTATTTATATTTATTGTTAATTTCAAAGAAATTTTTAAAATTTTATAGGTATGTCAAAATCAAATCTGAAATCGTACATTCTGACAAATCTTTAAAAGGAATTTTTATTTCAGAAGAAACAGAATGCTGTGATAATTCATATAAGTCAAAATAGCTTCTGTACATTTTAAAAGTGAAACGTTTTCGATAATAATAATAATTTAGTCTGTATTCTGTACGAATTGAAAGCATCATACATTTTTTTGTTTAAAGAACATTTTTCAGGTTAAAATTCAGTTGTTTATGAAATACAAGTTCGTAATCGAAAGGCTTGTGCAAATAATTTAGAAAACCACGAAGAGGTGAATTTTCAGTGAACTTTTCAATCCTAAACCTATTTTCCAGCTTAAATATCAATAGGTTGGGAAATACATCCTCTTGAGAAACTATCTATCTATAGATTAAAATATTTTGTTCATATAAAGACTTGAAACACTCGTACAAAATGCATATATCAACATCACGAAAAGGTTAATTTTAAGAGAACTTTTATATTTCGATTTCAGTTAAAATAGCAAAATAGTAAAATCATACAATCTACACATCTTTGCATTTTTAGAATTTCGCCAGAGTTATGGCGGTGAAAAATCTTCAGAGATTTGTACCAGGATTCCTCCGCACTAACTAATAAATTAACCTGCAAAATGCATCCTTACTGATACGCCTATAAGTTTCTTCGGTATGACCTAAAAAAATATTGGCTATACCTAACTGAGGTCCATCTAACACGGGATCTGTTATATTGACACCTTTTACTGATCTGACATTTTTGAATCTGGTATAAACAGCATTAGGAATCTTTAACAATTTTCACCACATGTAGACCAGCGGGAATGCATTACATCTTCTAAAGCTGGGTTATAAGAAAACTTATTTGCAAATTTACCTTAACAAGCATAACAAACCATTTGCGAAAATTTTTCTCCCTGGCTTTAACAACATAGGTAATACATACAAATTAAATTAGTAATGGAGACTTTTTCATAAAAATCAACTAATAAAAAGCCAAACTGTAAGAAAACTAACAAACTTTGCCCTCAAATGTGCGAATCCGTTCCAAATTCAAAGCAGACTGCATACACCCTCGTCATAATTTCCCATCAAATGGCGAAATAATAATGGGATAGGTCCTGTTAAAACAGTTGAAGCTTCTCAACATCTATTTCGCTTATGCATTCAAAAATCGTAAGCCATATTCAAGCTTCCTCCTTTTAAAAAAATGTGTCACACAGCCCCGTCACAAAGGCTTCCATCGGTCTTCGTCATCATAACAATTGAATGCATAATACAATCTGTTTTGTTGCTGTAATCAATTAAAACATAAAGCAAACCGCGATTATTAGCCAAACGTTTGCAAAACAACGAAATTTGCAATCCGTCAGCATATGATATTCATACCAGCAACGTAAGGTACATCATGGCCATAGCTCACCCAGCACATAACCAGGCCAAAATGAGCAACACAACACTAGAATACACACGAAGCTACGAACAGTCGAGCACATCGCTGGTGACGGGCCGAATCAATGCAAGCAGCAACCTAATTAACCATCGGTCATCGGCCCTTAGTCCCCCTTTTTCGAACATGCAAGCACACATGATGCACACACACTGTCTCATGCGGTATGTGCGATTCTTCTAACTCTTAAGCGACAAAGACGCTCGGTGCGGCTCACGACGATGGCAATTTTCGTGCTCCTCCTGCCCCCGCCAACCGTTTGGCGACAAAGCCGTCATGCCAATACACAAAGAACCTAAAAGCAGAGGGCGGCATATACCCAAACACACATGACACACCGAGCATTAGAAGAGGCCGCTGTGTGCAATTGCAAAGGCAAACTGACAGAACGCGAAAGGATAGGCAATATAGCAACAAAACGGTTCTCGTATAAATATAAAATTAGATTATTTTAGCTGTAAACTAACGCCTAATCAGAATATTTTATTTTTCCGCCGCTCGCCGCGCTGCTGATGCTCTATCACAGCATGCAAACCCAACCAACCGACGAACAACTTGACAGTTCAGTGCACTTTTATGCAATATTTGCATTTCATTCCAACTCATAGGCACTCTGTGTGTACACACACAAGTTGATTCCTTCGTTCTTTTTTTTTTTTTGATGACTCCCGCTTCAAACACTAATCTATTGGTTAGGGTAGGTTAGGAGAAGTACAACAAACGTGTGCGGAGAGAATACAAAATACTACGAGTACGAAGAAGAAAACTCATGCAAAGCGAGAGAAGGAACAAAAAATCTATATGCAAACTATTTTGCATTCACAGAGCGCGCTCCCTAGAAGCAGCAGCAGTAGAAGCAGCTCCGTCTCAGTCTCAGGTCTCAGCCAGGCACTTTTCCAATTGCAAACTGTCACACAGTCCGATTGGTGTTTGTGTGAGTATGGCGCGCATACACGATATAAATGACAGCTCGATTCCGATGTGTTGGTGAGGTGAGTGAACGGCACCGACCCAAACTCCCAATGTGCATAATTCTGTGTATATCAACGTTTGTTGCAAGGCCCCCCTTGCACATGCACAGTGGGTTGGCCTTTATAGGCACAGCCATCACGAGTGCGTTTTTTCTTTCGACAGCGAACATTCGCGAAACGTCACAATTGCATTGCATTGCGTGCGTTCACTTACCTCAATTTAATGGTGTTAGAACGCACAAATTGCCGCCAATATTGCATGGTCTGTGCCTGGTGGTGGTGGGAATGTGTATCGCTGTGCTGCGTCGATTTTGTATGAGCGAATGCGCTTAGAACATAGTTGTGTATGCCAGTTCGCGCGTCATAATGTGCGCGAAAATTCAGTTCAAACAGGGCCACAAAGGGCAATGAACCAATGCAACCCGTAGCTTTCTGGCTGCACTTTTTTTTTGACGTTTGTTGGTGTTGCTGTTCGTTTTTTTTTGTTTGCATTTTCGTCGTTGCACTCGATTCTTGGCGGGTTTTTTTGTTGCTTTTTGTGTTGGCCAAAGTTTTTCGTTGTTGTTGTTGCTGCCTTTTGATTTGCTCCCATTTCTACGATGTGTGTTCCTTTGTTGTTGGGTTGGTGTGCGCTGCACAACAACGGTATGCAATATTTGTTGTGTGTGCAGTGGTGGCACACGGCGGGGGGTAATGGGGTGATTGCCTGGAATTTTCGAAATTTTGCACGTGAGAGGAGAGCGCTTTGCGTTCGTCCGTCTGTCGATTGGGTTCTATGTGGGAAAAAAGGTTGTGGAACGATAATAATTCACCACACTTTAGTGTGTGGTTAGAGGCTGTATTTGTTTGGTGAGCCTTTTTAGGCAGCAGATTTAACTTTTGCGTAGGCCAATTGCTGTGTGTTTCAAACGAGTAGCGACTTTAGGTATTGCTGTAGGTATTTTGTGGAAAAAGGGCGGTTAGTGAAGCGGATGTTGCTAAAGAGCATGTAAATGAGGGGAAAAAAGGCGCAAGATCGTTTTGCAATTGCAGGCGAATGTATGTAAGGTAGGTGCAGGTTTGTGGAAATTAATCAAACATATTTGCATTGTTTGGGAATGTGAAGGGTGTCGTTTTTGAGTGATAAAAGTTTTGAATTTTCAAACGCAATAGTTATTCCATGGTTAATCTAGAGTATAACTATGCTGCAAGTAAGCAATTCAGTAAAACAATAACTTTATTTATTAATTAAGAGTCAGTTAATTGTCGATTCGCCTGCCAAATGACAGTTCTATACCTGTATCATTCTGAGATGATCTTTTACAATGAAAATTATGTAATGAGTTATACATTATATGATTAAACATGAAACACTAATTGAACATAATTGAACTACGCAAAGACCTGGGAACGTCGAAATCGATATCGACATTTATTTTGTATGGTTTGTGACACATTAATCACATCGACATCAACTACAACGTTAATAGAATTTTGTTTTAATAATGTTGAAGTAGATGTTAATGTCTTTCTTTTATTAACCATTTAGTGATTGTAAACTCAATAAAAAAAAAAAACATTTTAACAACATCTCAAAAGGCTGATGTGTATGAAAACCAGTTTAAATGTGATCGAGATACACATTAGACATATCGGAACTATTCAAACGCTTCCGAAGGTACATATACATACACAATACCTCACATTTTGTATGACACCAATAAAATCTAGCTTGTAGTTTTATTATTTTGACAACTTGACTAAAATAATTGTGTTTAAGAGATTTTCAAAATAGCAAAATATTTTTAACCTGTGTGCCAACTATCGAGAAACTAATATTACTACTTAATGCCGCCATCACGATAACAAAACGTCACGTGTCCTAAATTTACTTTCAACATAATTGTCGGTGTCTTAAAGAAAGAAATGTTTTCCGCGATAAATGTCATATATGAAAACTTAAACACAAAACAGTCATTAATTTCACTAGCCACTTGCCAATAAATTTCGCAAAACAAACCCACCTATGATTTCTGTGCCAAAAATATCCCAAACTAATAATTACAACACCACCACACACAAACACATTTTGCACGCATAATTAATACGAAATATGTTTTTGTATTATGAATAAAAATAGAATTAATAGCCTTCTGTCAAATAGTTTAACATTAACAACATGACGGAAGAGAAATGCAAAACCAAGAGAATCGAATTAGTGCACCGAGTTATCCACCATGCTATGCCATACACAAAATATGGACCAGGAAGAGACATGTACGAGCTGTGACAATCTGTCACGTAATTTGTTTTCTTTCTCTCTCTAAAACCAAAAAATATATATTAGCTTGGCAAACAACAAATGTAAATACAAAAAATAAACGTGACTGCACACACGCAATAAAAATTAAATAATCGACACCAATCCATTAAATCTTGGAATTTTTGCATTTTGGGTCAATGCATTTCGCTCTGTCTAAGTTTTAATTTGACAGATGTCATAATCTTATCATACACACAAACCGATTAAAACAGATTTAGTTTTTGTTTGTTGGCATGAAGACAGAACTCAGTGACAATCTTATCACAGTTAGAATTTCCATGAAAACTCTAAACCGTTACAAATGTGATGACAGTTCACCAACACATAAACAACTCTAAACCGTGCATAATGCAAAGTTTGCATAGCAAACAAAATTACAATATCTAAGTTTATCCAGAAATGAAAAAAAAAACACCACAAGACAGGAGGTGATCGGACTAGCGGAGGGACAAGAATTGGAGGTGGGCAAAAAGAATGATACTGAGTGCCGAATGCATATCAATTATGCAATCGTCATGAGGGAGCGCGCAAATTTCTGTTCTCTGTGTGCAGGCACACCAGCAGCAGCGGCTATTTCCGTCACCAATTTTTCTTTTTGATTATTTATTTCTTTTTGCACTGAGCCATAATATTTCAAAAGGTGTCTCTCTATCTCTGTTTCACTAAATATCTTATGGTATTTCGGCGAGAATGACAAATGGCACACACAACTGTAAATAACCAATTTACGCGCCCACTTAAGGTGATGATTGCATCCAAGCCGCATTAGTTTGCATGAGTGCATATTTGATGACCAGATTTGATCTCTTTCGCTGATTTATTTCTATTTTTGCACCTGAAAACTGGGGAAAGTCACAAAAATAACACTAAATTGACACACAGCACACATGAAGTCAATGACATTTCGATGGAAAAACCGTCATTGTTGTGCGCAAGAATGTTTGGAATAATAATAATACCGATGGCGACTTGTTGTCTAATTTTTTAGAGTTATATTTGTTTGCACTAAGTTCAAAGATTAGTACCTTAGTTGTTATCAAGTGTCAAATGTCATTGCACTCTTAAAGTTTTGATTAAAGCATCGACTCATTCACACGTAAAGCCATTTGTCGTTGCGTTATTAACACAGATTTTTGACGTCAGTTCTGACAACTAACCAACTACATGAATGTTAACGACTAATCGAATAATTATCGAAAAATATTAGAAGGAACATCGATCGGGTGATCGATATTGGATTAAACTTATTGCTATGTCAAAATATATTTTGATGAATTAAAATTTTGACGTAAGTTTTGTTCTAATAAACAAAATAAATATTAATGGGCGATCATCTATCATTTAAAAAAAAATCCTATGCATGATTTTGTCATCGACTTTTTGGCAATGGAAATCGTAAGACATCGTGTACTTTTGTTTATTATGATTCAAGTATTCAATTTCAATATGTCAGTCAGATAGTCACTCGGTTTCATTTCTTACAAATACGCGTCATTCATTGTAAATACAAGCATCTCCTCAAAACTGCGAATGTCATTTAACGTTAAGAACCCTGTTACGGCTGTAAACGTCACTTGAGGTATTTTTTTTAAAAACAAACTTAATCAATAGTTTGTCGTCCTTAGTGACATACTTATATTAATATGCTAAACGATTTCATGTGATAAGGATTAAGGCGTTATTTCCAGTCCGAATTCGATGAAGTATGGATCAAATGGTAGGTAATGTTTAGTAAGAGTGCAGAATGTAATTTGTTTTCATAAAATTTAACGTGTCAGTATAAAAATACGGGCCAGATAAGAGACACATAATAATCAAATGACGACTAATGTTAATACAATCGAATTCGTCAAACTCGAACTTTTTTTATGACATTAGTTATACACGCTAGTTAATATATTTACAATGAATGAGTACCTAGATTGAATGATTTTTTAAAGTCAGTAATGTTAGGTATTCACCCAAAGCCGCAAGTTTACAACGTGAGAAAGGTTGTATGCATAAGACGAACGTTTCATGAACACCCCTAAAAACTGCGTGTATAAATTATGTGGCAAACATTAAATTTAATCTAATTTTAGGAAATTTTCCTCCACTGCTCATTGGTTTAATTAAGCGAATATGTCTGATTTGTATATATTTGATGGATTAAATGTCACAATAGCGTTTCAAAAGTTTGCGACGTTTACCATCCCAGTTTACAGATCAAATTCATGTGCTAAATTCCTGATATTGTTGTAAACAAGTTATCATAAAAATGTTAGCAGTTCATTTACAACGTTTTTGTCCATCATACAACTCCTGGATATATGGCTTTGGCATTAGCGTCGATGACGTAGACGAGGAGATGAGGAGGACGCAACAAAAATAAAAGATATTTGTTTAGTTGTGTCTAAGCGTCAATGACGTAGAATGCGAGACAAAAATAAAAACACAAAGACAATAAATGTTTAGTTGTATTATGGTTATTAAATATTTTCTGACATTTAGGGCTTTTATTTAAAAGCTTACCCGAATTTCTTTAAAAAAAATACTGACCAACAAAAATCTAGCATTACGTTTCATAGTGGGCATAAATCTAGCTTTCCCATTCATTATCATTTTTGTGTGCGAAGTAATATTTTTTGCCACAAATTTACTAAACGAACAAACCTTTTTCTCCACTTGAAAACCAAATGACATTTCCAAATGTATTCAAAAACTATAATCAACAAATCTGGTTTTATGCAACAAATCACCCAATCCTCATGCTCTTTTATCAGTAGACGTCCCCAAAACACACACCCTGTGCGTTCAATCTAAACGCAGTCTTTAAAAATGCAAATTGTCACTGCTCAGCGGACTGTCACAAATGCATTACTTCAACCCTAGCATTCAAAGTGCAACATGTCATTGCACCGCATTGTCTGCCATAACAAAGCGACACCTCCTCCCATTTTTGCGAATGATGAGCAATTTGTGTGACATATATTTCCTTTCTGTCAGTGGCCACTTCAGACGCGAACCGAAACATAATGGGGAATTTCCTGTTCTCATTCGCCTGCTTGTCGATGACGCACTGTCAAACCACCCATACACACGCTTTCAAAAGTGTTGATGATGATGATGACTCATTGAAAAAAGCGTACAAAAATATATATATGTCTCTATCCTTGCAATGCAAAAAAAAATGATAACAGAAGGTGGACGACAAACACGCAGTTAAAAAGAGAAATACCCACGAACGATATCGCTGCAAAAAAAAGAATAAAAGAACGCATTCCATGAAGCTGCACGTCATCGACCTCGCAACAACGAAAGTACCGCACAGTGCAACGACTTTCGCATGCAATTTCCTACCCAAGAAATGATAAAGAAGAAGCAGAAAAAAAACGAATGAAATATTCGCACAAAGAGGAGAAAAACAACACTCAACCTCGTGAAATGCATAAGAGTTCATTCACTCTCAGCGAAGATACAGGTTCCCGCTTTATGGGAGCTACCTACCCCCTTTCACCGTCTTCATCAGTGTCCCGCCTCCTTCGTCACATACATACGTTCGTGCATTATTATATCATCGGATTGCACATCCATCGCCCGCGCGTCATCATCATCGTTATCAAACCCAACACAACGACTGCAATAAAGCCGAAGAAGCCCCGAGAAAACAAAAAGAGGAAGAGACGAAGAAGTCTTCGCGAAACCGAACCGGAGGCATGCCTACAACTTTGTTTCTGCTCTTTTTTTGCGCGTTCTTCGTCGTCTTTCTCGTGTTCTTGCACGTGAACAGGTAGCTCTCAAAACGGCCGATTGTTGTGTTGTGTATGTCGTTGATGATGATGATGACGTTGTTTGTTGTTTTGAGTGCCGCCTGGCTGTTGAACCACAAATCGAACAAAGAAACGTTGACCCTTTTGTGTTGGTTTGTTGTTCGCTTGATGGTTATCCGTTGTTTTGCTGATTGATTGCTGAAAATGGTGTTGACAATGAAGCAAACTGTCAAATTATACCTACCTCATGGATGGCGAGCATTTGTTCTGGAATACATTTTTGTATCTACATCTGCCCACACGGTTGTACGAGGGCAGTACCTAAAGTTCATTAGCCTCGAGTGACCTCAAGGGAGGTATAGGTACACATCGTACTGTCCAGGGGTTGTGCACACACAATAGGCACACATACACATCGATGAATCAGTCCCTCAATTAACACCCACCCCGACTGGTTTGGGTGCCTATTTCCAATTCCCGCTTCAAATGACATTTCAACTGTGTGTTCAGTTTCGTTTTCTTTTTTTTATTTTGCAACCGATTCCCCTATTGTGCCCACCACTAGCACTTCTCCATTCAATGGCTCAGTTCATTGCACTATGCCCTCGCCCCAGTTTCGATGCAGCACTCATATACATACACTGGATGTGTTTCTCTTTCTACCCCTAAATACATGTCATCGACACAGCTCTGTAGCCCGCGACGACTGCGACGAGGACGGATACCGAAAATGGCATACATAAGATTCATTCAACTCCGGTCCACATCCATCAACATCCACCACTACCAATACCAACAGCGCCTAGAGGCACACACATGCCTTGGCTCCGTTTGCAACAAATTTTCTTTGACGTCATTTACTACCCAGCAACTTGCTTCGAAGCTTTTTCGAAAATACAAAGCTTTGCTAAGTTTCGTTGCATATAACCAGGGGTTCTATAATGAACGGGTGATGCCCGAAAGTATGCACCACTTTTTGAGCTGGCCCATTCGGCAAAACGATGTATACCCGCTCGTGCTGGTGACGTCGTTTATGTCTCTCTCTGTCACAGGGATATTGTTGCGCAAGAGAAATGAGAACACACACACATAGAACATTCGTTTGCATGGAAAACGAGACACCAACAGGGAGAAGGTATATATGCAAGGGATAAGCAGGACTGCGCGCGAAGTGTAGATACAACGGACGAACGACGACGACGGTGTAGCGTAACCCAAATAAGCGAGGTTGATGACCTAATTTGCAGGGAGCGATGACCTGTATCTGTGACTCTGCTGCCGTATGTGCATTGTGATGGTGTGGTGCAGGAGAAGGGCGCGCGTATTGCGAATTGCAGTCGGTCTGATTGTGTGAGCCGAGGCGAGCGTTGTTCAAATCCATGCAATTTGCAAAAGAAAAACAAAATTCTGGGTAAATGGACTTTAGCACAAAATCCCAAAGAAAAAGCCTCAAGAAGACGGAGAAGAAGAACAAGACGAATTTTAATAAGCAAAAGGAGGCGAAAGAAGAATGATGGCATGCAAATTTTACGTGTGATGCACACACTGAGCGTGTGAGCACGCATGCAATAAATTCTAATGAGCAAGATTGCGCGTTTACTATTCGAACATGACGGCGATTTGTGTGTTGCACTGGTCGGTTGAACTCGTATTTATGTATTTATTGGTCGATTTGGATAATACGGACTGGTTTGTAGGTAAATTTTTGTTGTTGCTGTTATATTGTTGTCCCAATAGGTAGGTGTGTTGTGTGTATATTGTATGTGCGCGAATGCCTATTAAGGGTGAATATCCTTTGCGGCGCAATGGATTCCTACATGGAGTGGACGGGATTGATTAGCGTGCATGTGGCGATGAATGAATAAGAGAATAGGTAGACCATAGCCCGTACGTTGGGTCATTGGCTTTAGAATGGTTGGTTGAAGGTTCGTTTGCAAATGGTTTTGGTCAAAAGAGTCAGCTGTCAGAGAGAGAAAGAGAGACAGAGAGAGAGAGAGAGCTAGTTTGTGATGAAGTTGCAAAATTTAGATTCGACACAATGGGTTTTACATAAAAGTTTAAGTTAATTAACGTTTTGTCAGATATCAGCTGTAAGTTTGACGTTTGGTCGATATGTCATGTGGTTTTTTTGTTTTTTTTATACATTATTAAGACGAGGGCGTTGTAGTTCGATTGACTGCCGGGGAAAGCAATTTCAAATCAAAAGTTCGGATTCAGCATGAAACTGAAGGTCTCACCATTGTGAACGTACCTACACACGTAGACATGAATATTTGCGAAAATAAGCTAAGTCCTAGATCTTACCAAATCTGTCGTCCCGGTTTGAGAATACATAAACAAATTTGGCATGCAAATGTAAGTTGCGCCATTGTACAAGAAGTAGACACGCAAACACAAGTGGTGGCGGGAAAAAAGCTATGGCATAGGTCATAAAAAAAAAACTCTTAAGCTCTTATGGCTCAAAAATTTGACTATAGCGTGTCATGCGGTTTGAATTTTCTTCAAATGTATGCACTATATAAGTCAATTTGACATTGCTCTATGCTTCGATTTGTAAGGTCTAATAGGTACCTTGAAAAAGTAGGCACATACATTCCTACCTCCACGAAGGTAAAAAAGGACAAATAATTTGGCTAAATATGTCAGCTGTCAATGACAAATTCGGCTACAATACTCCCAGCTTTAGTCATTCAATATTGGCGTATACATTTCTAAAAGAGAGTTGAGCTGCCAAAGCATTTAAAAAACATAAACCATGTCGGCATTGATAAATGTTTTAAATGTCGAAGTTGAATAAAACTGAGTTGAGTCAAAAATGAAATGGAAAACATCTTCTTGACAGCTTCATGTGTGTTTTAAATGGCTATAAGTCCGCATTTTCATCGAATTTTGATCTAGTAAATGCCAATTATGTATTTCAACATATCTAATAATGAAAAAAAAAAAAAAAAAAAAACATTTTTCTGACAGCTCAAAAAGTCAATAATTTTAAATTTTGTAGAATTGAACACTTAACTAGTTAATATTGAACAATGTATTCAATGAACTCGATATATTTTAACATTTCGCAGGTTAATTTGAGTTGAATTCGTTACGGCCAGAAGTGACGTTTAAATGTCAGTCCTTATGACTTAACTGTTATTAGTTTTGGAGATAGCAAAACAAGTGGAACAAAGGAAATGTCTAAAGACCTCGTTGGGCTCAACTGTCAATTCAAAATTTTGAGCAATCGGCTAGATCTACACAATTAAATCATCCAAATGCTATGTATAACGAAGCATGACATCGTGAAAAATTATATAAAGTCCAATCTGACATTCCCTACGTACCTACCTGAAATTATATATTCGAATCGAGATATGTCATTCAAATTCAAAAACCAAAATGATTTTTACCCTCAATCTGTCAAACTCCCACTCATCCTTAGAATACATTCAAACGATATGACGTACGTCCACATGATTTTTTTTACATTTGCACAAGTTCACATGAGTTCATTGGCATCTTCGACTCCCAACACCCCTTCTTTTCAGTTTTTATTAAGCCAACTTCCTTATGTAGGGAAAAAAAAGTAAATCCTTTTTTTTGTCCGTTCTTTCGCTATCAGTGTTCTATTTTCAGGAAAGCGATACGTGTAATAAAAAATGTAAACAATTTTCTCATACCCCCATCTTAACACAAACAAACCATAAAACCCCCATCATCGTAGTCGGTTGGTCGTTCCAGCCCGATGATACTGAACCAACGAATAAAGACTAACAAAACGAAAAGAAAAATATAATACAACAAGGAGAAGTAGAAGAAAGAAACGAATGCACTCTGTCAGTCGTTCAAGTGCAATCGAGAGCATTCACCCCAAAAATGCAACATACACTCCATGCATCGTTCAGTATGTGAGAAGTAAATTTGTAGCCTTCTCTCCCTCCTGTGTCGTTATTTTTTATTTTTTTTGTAGGTAGTAGCTGCTGGTCGTCTTCATTATCTCTTGTTCTCCACCTTCAGCACATGGTGGTAAAATGAAGGGAACACACTACTGCGGCTCCTCTGACTCTCGATGCAATGAAGTATAGAGCAGAACACCATTAGTAGTTGGGTTGCCTGCCACAACTGCATGGCGAGTGAGTGCAGCTCCATCTGAGAGAGAGTGAGAGAAATACAATTGAAAACCCATCTTTTCAGTAAGAATACGAGGCAGTGCGGGGGGCTATTTTTTTTTACAAACACACATACTTGCACCAACCAACTCACATGTAATGTTGCGTGCATTCAATGCACCCAGTCAGACAGCATTTTCGATGACGTTGACCTTCGCCGATTGGAATTGTTGATAGCCATGCTCTCTACGCACACATGCAGAAGCGAGCGAATGCATTTCGAGCTGCTCGTCGCTGCTGCTGGTTGTTTGTTACGATTACTGCTGTCGGGGTTGCTCTTTGGTTCCCTCTTTTCCATCTTGTTTTTCTGTTGCAATTTCCCAATAAAAATGGAAAATATCTCGATTTTTGTTTTGTTTTCTCTGGTATCTCACGAGCAAAAGAGTGGCTTTACACATGGAGTGCAATAAACTCGAATGAATTGTACAGGGGCAGCAGGAATGGCTGAATGCACCCATGCATGCAGTGTCGTCTGGGCAACCCCATTATTTTTGCTGTTCAGAATTGAGGTTAAATTGAAAAGAAAAAAATAACAAAAACGAGAAGTGGCAACAAGAATATAAAACTGAAAGACTATCCGACTGGGTTTTTATAAATAAACAGAAACAATTTAAATCGAAAAATGATTATAAGGCGGAAAATGACACAAATCGAGTGTTGCCAGATGTGCAATCTGCCAAGTTAATTGGTAATGGAACGGGAATTCGGCAATTTCTTTTAATCATCTATTGAATAACAGTGTGATTATATCAGGGGATTAATCAAAGGGATGGTGGACATTTGTTAGTTTTTAGAGGTTTTTAAAAAGGTTCAAGTCAACAAAAAGGTATTTTCTTTGGATTAAGAATATCTTTGCTTTAGCAAATCTAGGAACGCTACCTCTTTTCTAAGTCACCTCAGTGAAACTAAATTATTCGTTTAATCGTGGCAACACTGTTTTGCTACCGCCTGGAGGACAATCGCAAACAATCGCAAACAAATCGACTCGTCATTGTGTATTATTGTCACCGATTGCCGTCGACGGTCATTGGAAGTTCATTAATCTCGATAACGAGACACAGAACAACAGCGGGGTAGTAAGACCTGAGAAAAGAAAAGTGTAAAAATAGGCAGGGTTATGTTTATAAAAGTGGCAGATACGAGCGGAAAAATGTTATCGACTTCCATGGTATATTGAGCAGCACGGGACTGTCATCTCTGTCTCTCGACTTTATACAAACATGTGCAAATCAATATGTCATATAGAATATTCATTGACATTCTTAAACTAAAGTGTCAGAACCTATAATATTATTTCAAACCAATGCAAGTTAATTTATTAGTCTGCAACATACCCTAGGTAACCTAAATTCAAATTTCAGCAAACTGTAACCCAAGTCAGTTCTCACAATTTGAATGTCAAGTACAATGTCATTGAATTGCTAAATTATTGAGCACGGCGCTAATGAAATGAAATTCATCAGAAATTGCTGCTGATCGAATTACGATATAGTCGCTTAATTCTATGAAAAAAGTCATATATCGAACAATATTTTGACATATCATCAGAATTGAAGTTGTGTTGACAGAAACATCATAAATAGGTCACTGCGCATTAACTTGGTTATTGTGGAATAAAGTGACTAAGGTGTATGCCACTTTTGAAATTTACACATTTATTGTGCTTTATATCGAATTTTGTAATGTCAAATGAGAGCATGTATCTTCATATGTCAAAGTCAAAGAGGGTGTTCACATTGGAGTGTAGTGTGGAGTTTTCTTGATGGTTGGCAACCTGCGAAGTAAGGGTCGTTTGAGTATGAAATATGTTAAGGCAATCTGTAAAAAAATCAGAGAATGTCTTGATATACAACCAACCAACGACTGAAATGACTAAAAAAATTAACTTAATACACAGGTGGTGATATGTATATTAATTGTTAGACATAATGACAAAATGTTATTTCTTGATTTTATATAATAATGACAATAAAATTCGGGAAATGCGACATTTGAATCGTACTATAGCAATTTTGAACATTAAACGTCTGGGAAGCAAATTAACAACTTGATGAATTGACAATTACCTCCATGGATCTATCCGACGTAATAACCCCTACCTAAATTTACACATAAATCGCCAACATAAACACCATTTTGCTTGACCTGACTTACCAACTTTGTTTGTGACATCTCTCACCACCAAACAAATTAACCCTGACATTGAATAACTTTCTCGCTACGATTAAAAAGTTGTTTCCTCCCCCTGCATGCTCCAATGGTTACCTTTCAACAACTAATCTTTTATTAATGAACATTCGTTTGTGTTTTAAGAAAAATGTGACGTATTTTCTCATTTCACTCTTCTACCCAAAAACCATTCTTTTAAAGGTGTTGAACGCACTCTCCCTATGCGCGTTCACACACCATACGCTATCAAAGATTCAAAGTAGAGAACAACAAATGAAAAATAGTGAAACAAACATGAACAAAAAAATTAAATAAAACGAACCGACATAATGAAGAGAACAATTCAAAACGAATGAGGAAAAAAAAAAACGAAAACACGATAAAGGGGAAGAAGAAGAATTGACATTGAACGAGTTCATTCACATTGTGCCTGGTCAATTACCGCACATACATTATCTCATTCAAAGTTATGTCGTGTGTGCGTGCGTACATTAGTGCGTGTGCAAATGACAGTGTATGTGAGTTTTTGAAGAATGTGTGTGATGCGTGTTTTGTTATTTATTTTCGGAAGAAAAAAAATCTGAAATTAATGAAACACAACAACAAGAGGAAGAAACTGTTTTGCAAACATATGAATATTCTATGTATGTCAAGAAACACATAGAAAGCATAATGGTAAAGACGTTTTGTGGGCTCTTATTCGCGAAAAATGTTAAAGGTTGATGGATTCCACCATTAGACGGAAGAGTTTTATTCTCTCTGAATACACACTTTTTGTAGGGTGGCGTTTTAATGTTGACGTTTGTCAAACTATTTGGTTTACTGGAATTAACATTATCACAAGTTCATATGTTTTTGTGATGAGTGTTATCTAAACTAGGAAGTAGGTAGGAAATTACCTAAGTTATCATGATATCATCAGTTTGTCATGTTATGGAATATGGAATGGCCACGATGTGATGGTGATATCAACTGCTGACGATCGAAATACCTATTTAGTTTTTGTTTATATCAAGGTTGTTTTAGCAGTTAAACATACCATACAATTAATAAAATGAGTCACTTAAATAATGTGACAGCTAGTGTTGGAAAACAAACGTCAAACGAAAATTAAAGAGAAAATTAACGATTAACACGGCACCACTACATTAATAAATATATTTTTTTTTCTGTACCAATTACGACGTTATTTTTATGAAATATGGACTCAGGTGACATTTCCAAATAAAATGGAAACCATAGAAATATATAAATCCAAAAATGCTCCTCACTTTCTCTGTCAGCTGAATACGTAAATCGATACAACTTGTGAGAAACGTCAAAATTCTGATTGAATCATGAATTGCAAGGATGTGTTCACAGACTATTTGATGAATTTGATTTAAGGAAAAGTTGTGTCATGACGTCGCTTAAGGATGAGTTTCACAAGCGCCTCATCTCATCCATTTAGCTTCAGAGAGGGTACAAAATTTAGATATTACAACCCACAAATTCGTTTTTGATATTCCTCTTCCGCATGTTCATGTGACGCGATCATATTTAATGTCGCGTCATTTAAATGTTGATTTCGCGGTATTTCTTCTTCATCTCATCATCGTAGCTATTCGTGTTTTTTTTTTCTCTCTCTTTTTTGTCATTCAGTCCGCCTAGATTAATTATTATTATAACCACTCAAAAGGTAACTGACTCGTTAACGACACTACTCTGGCTAACACATAAAGACTTCAATCATAAGGAGTAGGGAACAAAAAAGAATACGTCAAAAAGAGTTATGACAGATGAACGAAAAAATAACAGTGAGTTCAACGACAATTTAAAATCAAGTAGGCATATCTAGTTATGTAGGTGCTTAGACATTTCAAATTCAAAATTATTCATCATCTGCTTGTTTGTTATTCAGCATACCTACCTAGTTCAAGACATTATTCCGTCGTGTATGTCAGACGAAGACGAGAATTCGATTCGGAATCTAATTAACAAAGGTGACTAGGTATAGGTTTATGAAATACAAGTTTTCATATTTAAAGGTCAATAGACAAAATCAAGGTCTTTACCATGTCGGTCTATGCGTCAGCATAGTTTTTTTTTTTTTTTTTTTGTGAAAACTAAATTTGGCAAAGCACTACCTACATACAAATGAATAATGACATGAAAAGAAAACACAAAACAAATTACAAAACCAGCAGCATAAAATGCGGGCTGGTTTTTTGGCTGTCCCTTCTATATACACAACGCACACCTCTCTCTTTCTCGCTGTGTATCAAGCCGCCTTGTTTTATTAGTTTTTTTTATTCATTTTTTTTTGTGGTTACTTGGGACAGGTTTTCCATAACCAAAAAAGCACACCAACCAAATAATGGTTAACATTAACCTTGAACTTGAAAAAATGTTTCGACGAAAAAGGGCCACGCACAAAATGTCGGTTTTATATTTCCCTCTCCATATGGGTAGGATTATTCTCTCCCTTCTCTGGCGAATAAAAATCTTAATTGTATGCGAATAACTATGTTATCGACATGGTCTCAACAAAATACCTTAAACACTGACATTGATGTAGAGGACACACACGAGTGTCAACGAACCTTCTGTCAAAATTAATCGCATGCGCAGTAGACTTTATACCTATATAATTCAAATGGTCCCTCCTTACACACGAAACATTCAAGGACATTGCCAAAAGTTCAAGTGACTCTACAAGGTCTTCATTGAGAGGACGACCACGATGCATATGGAAACGATCAAGAACATGGCGATCAAGATCACCACAGTGATGATCACGGCGATAAAAAGGAAGGAAACACAACAAATAAAGGTAAGGGTATCCCTTTTTTTGTGAGAGAGTTTAGGTCGTTTTTGTTCGTTTCAATAAAAACGTGCTGCGTGAGGAGTATATGTAGTCCCAAGACCGGATCACCCTTTAGTTTTGTATGCCATGTCTTTTGCGTCGTCGAATTTTCATTGAATGGCAAAAAAGGAGGAATAAAAAACGTAAATAAATACTGCGCAGTAACGCCAAGGATAATCGTCGTTTTAGGTTACCCGCGATTGTGTGTTTTATAATGCACACACGGCTGTTGTCTGCATGCCGCCGCGTCACGATCACATTTCGAGTTCAATGTCATTGGCAAAAGATATCTTTTTCGTCTTGGTGTACCTACCTACTTCAGGAATGAAATGAAGAGAGGCACACGTTTCCGGTTTGTGTTTGCTCAGGTAATGATCACCCTCTTGCAGTCGATCATGATAACAACGAACACGTGTTTAGCACAAGATGAGAGGCGGGTACCTCACTCTGACACTAGTTTACCACCCTATTCACATTCTCTTTTCTTTCTTAATTCGCCAAATAATTGCATTTCTGCCGATAGCTATAAACTACTTACCTTGCATCCCTCGCAGGAGTGTACGCCATAATGGAAACCGGAAGCTTTATCACCGCACACCCGGCATAGAACTGTCGTTCCGTCAAATTCTAAAAAGAAAGCAAAAAAGAAACAATTTTTACTTTTTATTTCATTCGCAAACGGAGAAAGTTTTAAAAAAAAAAAAAAAAGTATAATGGAACGCGATCTACCAGCTGTCATAAGGCTCGTATGTATAAACAAAAAAAAAATAACAACACACAGATACAGAAGATCAGTTCAACGAAGAAAGTCGAAAGCATAAACGACAAGAACAAGAATTATCTCACTTACATAACTTTCCAACGAAAGCTATAAGAACACGATCTTGAAACGTACCAGACTATAAAAAGAAATTGAAGGGGGGAAGAACGAGGAGAAGAGAAATGCCAGAAGAAAGCAAACAAAAAATATAATTCATAGGAGAAAGTTAATGCAGATGGAGTTGTTGTAGGTTGGTGGTGTTGTTTTTGTTGTTGTTGTTCCTTTCTCTATCTCTTTGGTGTATCTCTCTCTGTTAGTGTTTGTGTGTTTCTTTATTTGATGTAAAGTGGAACTTGTAATACTGTCTGCTGGGCGAGGGTCGGCTTTTGTTAGCCTAGGTCGGATGTGAATGGGCGTATTTGAGTTTGTGTGTATGTCTGGTTGATAATTTTGTATATTTCATTTTTTTTTCTTTTGGGCGACAAATGCATTTGGAATTAAACATGATCTATGTCAGTCTTTGTCATCGTCGTTCTGTTTGTTTGAATATTTATTGTTTGATCAGGAAATTAAGGTTATTTACATATTTTGACAGATACGATTTGGTTGAGAGATTTATGTGTAAGCTGGAAGGTTGATGAACTTTTTTTCTTTCTTGATAAAAGACCTTTTCAAGATCGAGGGCATGTTTGATTTAATTCTGTTGCGAAGGAAATATTTGAATTGCGATAGGGGATTGTCAAGTTGATGTGTCAGATGTTTGGTTCAACATTATTCAAAGTGTGATAGTTTATATTTAAATTCTTGAAATTCATCGTAGTAAGCAATATAATATGAATATAAAACAACAAAATAACAATTAGTGTACCTATGATTCAAAATATATATAATGAGCAGCTACGTACTTTGAATATCGAATTAAAAAAATGACAGTTGACTGGGGACATTAGGTTGACAATGTTTCAAATAATAAATTGTGTACATGAACATAGGTAAGTTAAATTGAAAAATAACAAACTATTACTAGTTTTGTTTGATTCTTAAAAAATATCAGATGGCTGGGATTTATGACAGATGTTTATTAAATAATGTCTGAAATCATTGCCAGTGCCCCTGCTAAAACAAAATTCTTATTAATTTAATAAAATAATGGACAAAATAGTTGCCAAATGTTCCTTTGAATATCATGCAATAGAGTTACTTAGACGATGTCATCTGTCAATCCTATTTTTGTGAATAAAATGCTGAAATGTTCAATACGCTTGTAGGTACCTACTAAATTGTTTTACACACTTTTAAAGAAATCGACAAACGTTCTTTATAATTAAACATCTGCTAAAAAGGACCTTTAACTTCAATTTCAGTAGAAGAGGATAACATTTTTATGACAAGTAATTAGACAATTTACAACTTTTTCACACTAACTACGAAAATGACAAAATATCTTCTAATTGAACATTTGGTAAAAAGGATATTCAATTTCGATGACATCAAAGGAGTATGTAATATGAAGTTCCTCATCGATTTTATTTTTATTAAGTCAAAATCTGAAATTTTCAACTTTTTTTTATAAATACCTATGTGGGACTTTTTTGACCGTTTGACACGTCAAGTAAGGAGAATTTTTAATCTTTTTGTGGAAAAACATGCCGAATCAAAATGCAAGTGACAAGCTGACTTTATGTGACTTATGACAGCTTTATGCAAACGAGCTTTATGTTTATTGAAGCTCCTCTTCGGTTTTATTGTTATTAAGTCAAAATCTGAAATTTCCAACTTTTTTTTTTATAAATACCTAAGTTTGACTTTCTGACCGTTGAAAATATAACGTGGTTGTGGAAAAATATTCAGAAAATAAGTTTAAAACCTTTCTTCTTAGAGTGGCAGTGAAATTCAAGTCTTACAAGTTTCTCAAACCCTTAACACAGAAAAAAAAAACAACAAGACGCTTGAAAATCTTACTTACTTACTTACTTGTTAACTGCAAAATATGGACATTTCGTTCAGGAAATAAGTTAAAAAAAACATTTCTGTTCAAAATGTTAATTTAACAACTTATGTGTTAAAATGTTTTCATTCCCCTAATCAAGAACAAACTTGACGTTTGAAAATGTCACTCGGCTGTCAAGTGCAGAATATGGGCAGTTCGTTCAGGAAATAAATTAAAAACTTTTCTGCTGAAAGTGTTACTTTAACTTGAGTCCTAAAATTGTTTCAAACCCAAAAATAAAGTATAAAAAATAACATAAATTGCAATCTGTCAAACAAATAAGTCAATCTCAGCAACGACATGGTTCAAAAAAATGCCATTTAATCCAATGTGAACTGAACATATTTGTGCGTATTTATATGTTTTGGATAAAAAAAAATGACGGCTAGGTATAATACCCGTTTTGACAGTTCAATTCATAGCACTGATGAAGATCTAAAAAAAAGCATTGTTTAAAATTTTAGAAAACAAACCACAGCAAAACCACGGTCACTTCCACCCCACTATGTGGCAATGACATTTCTCTGCAAGTTGCCATTTTTTGTTCCATTTCTCTCATTTCTATTCCCCTATCTATAACAGCCATAAAAAACCACGAAGCAGAAAACAAAATAGATAAAAAGGAAAACCTCACTCTAACCTCAGTTTTACGGGGCCACTGACACTTGCCGTCGAGATCATTGCACTAGTAGCTAACTTCATGCAATTCCAACATACAAACCAAACGAGATCTTATGCTGGGTTTTTCTTCTTCTTTTTTTCTGTGGTGTTGCCAATGCAAAGTGAAAATAGTACTCGATGTGTGGTGGCACAACACAACCAACAAAGGGAAAGGGAAATCACTTTCTTTTTAGATTTTATGTTTTCTTTTTGTGTTTCCAAAGTTAGGTTAGGTTATGTCGAATAAATTTTAATAAGATCTATTCAAATATTTGCGATCGAAATATTTTCAAGTTCAAAATTAACGTCATGGCTCTACTATCGCGTCGATGTCTATTTTTATAATTTCACTAAAGAACAAAACAACAATCAGCACCACCAACCTGCAGATAGATAGATATGAGAACATATTTCCTTTTTTATCAACGGTGTGATATGATTGGGTGGTGAGCGGCTGACTTGCAAAACGATTGTGCCCTTGAAAATACATAAATAATAAATAAACGATATAGGCTGTACACATGTTTTATAAATTATTTTTTAGCTTTCGTTCATAACACAACGAAAAATACTTTAATCATGTGAAAGATTGAGGAAATTGATTCTTGTTCTCGCAAGGTTGAGATAGAAATTAAAGACGAACGAGAATAACCTATAGATACGACCTAAAGCCGAGGCACAGAAATCATATATATATACAATGCGGAAGTGATTTTGTATTTACTTGGCCATTTTGCGGTTCAGAGTCCTCGAAAGGTCATATTGGCCAGTCAAGAGTGTTGAGGTTGACGTGATGTTCAATACGAATTATCTGTGTGTGTGTATCTATGTAGCACGAGCGGGCATTATAAGAGAACATTGTTCGAGGTCTTTTGAACTTGTGACTAAGTAGGTATATTTCTTTTTTTGTAGTTGTGTCGGGAGGCGATGATAATTTGGTGGGGTATGTATGAGTGATTATAGTTTTCGTTTGGGTTAGCTGCCTTCTTTGTGTGGGTGGTATAGACTTTTAGAATATTTAGATAATTTTTGGGAGAATTTTTAGAATGTAGTTATGTTTAAAAATATATTTGGAGGAGATTTTTTTGTGTGTTGCTGTCATGGTTTATATTTTTTTTTCAACGACCTTCGTATATAAATATTGTTTTTTTTTTAGTTGTTGTGATGGGGAAGTGTTGATTTATGTGTTTTTTTTTTCAAGTTTCATTGAATAAGATAACTTTTTTTTTATCTATTTGAAAACATTTGGTAGCAAATGTCAAATTTGACAGTGACACATTAATTATGTAATGATGATCTTTTGAGGTTTATATTTAGGTACATATGCCGCCTGTAGGCTTTTTTAGAGGTTGATCTTGAAATCTAAAAATAATTCATCAAATCACGAGACATTTCGAAAAGAAGCTGACGGATGAACGTTCATCTCATAGTGAAGGCTTAATGTTTGTCAATTTATGACATATGCCACCAACGGGATAGTAAAGTTCTTCTTATTTAGAACATAACCTCGCCGATTATTGAAAAAATTGAGTTGATATTAATGAAAAGATTTCAACTATGTACATGAATTGAAATAGTTCATAGGAAAAACATATCTAGTTCGATTTTCACACTTTATCAGCAAGGTTTTGACCAGGATACCGAAATTATAACCACCTACTTTATTGTTCCTTATATCTGTCTGATTTTCTCAACATGTTTTCTAAAAATTGCTTAGTTTTCGACACATTTTGCAGACTTGACAAACGATTTCCAATTTCCAATATACCTACCTCTTCTTAGAAAAGAAGACAATTTTAAAACCAATCTTATGTCAAATATGTTTTTAAATTGTTTGTCAGATGTTCGTGAAGTGTTCTCGAGACGTTCCTAGTGTTTGGTCAATGTTCGCTGTTGTGACATGAAATTAGGTGCATGCACCCAACTTATTCTCACTTTTATTCTAATCTCATCCGCAATAATTTGATCTATAAACAAATATTGCAGATCAGGAAAATTATTTTCAACTTCTAATTTTGTTCTTAGACAATTGTCAAATGTTCCTCACGTGTTCATGTGACGTTCCTAGAGTTTGGTCAATGTTTGCGGTTTAGACATACTACATCTCTACAATCTGACTCAGTCGCTTTTTATTCTAATTTCTTTACAGCAAAGGTCTTTAACTGACTAGAGAATTATACTCTTTTGTCTGACTTAGATCAGATTTTCTCCTCAAGTTTTCCTAGGATTGCTTAATTTTTGCAGATTTCGCAGATGCAAATTTCCAAATCCCAATTTCCTTCTTAGAAAAGCAGACAGCTTTCAAAACCACTTTAGCTTCCAATATGTGTTTTTGAAGTGTTTGTCAGATGTTTCTCACGTGTTCTTGACATGTTCTATAAGTTTGGTCAATGTTTGCGATTCAAACATTTTAGTATGATGTATTCAACTTGCATTTACAATCAAAATGGAGAGCCAATTGAGTCTCTGTCAACTTTGGCAATACCTTCTGTATAACCCAAACAAAACCCTTGGTAAAAGACAATCCAATTTCCTATTCGCAAAAGTTCATTGCCACCCCTGCAATCGTTTTCAAAAAATATATGTTTTCACTTTTCTCTGTACTACGTCCATACAATACAATATAAAATAAATTTCGCAATCGGTGAAGAAAACCAACGCCAAATCAAGTGCTCTACACATCGTCTTTGACTTTTCCTTTTCACATAGCGCCGTAGCTTTCACTCGTTTGATCACCCCCCATCTATCTATACCACCATCTTTCTTTTCCAATTCAATTGTTCGTCGCCTGCACATTACTATTATTTATTTCAATCTTTGTGTTTGTTATTCTCCAATGCAGATTACTTCACATTCTTCTGCATCTCCCCCAAAAGAAATCAAAAGTCGCCACACACTACTAGCGCGCAGCATTCAATGGAAAAGACATAATCAAGCTTGACTGCGCGAGGTCTATTGAACTTGTTCAACTTTTCTTTCCACTGAAGAAAGACTGAAGCAATACAACAACAACAGAAAAAGCAACACTCATTTTCTCTCATGAACAATGAAAATATTTTCACTTTCTATCTGGCACTGCCATCAGTAGAGGAGATATTGCAAAATAAAATCGCACAAGCAAAATATACAAAAAAAAAAGGAAAAGTGTCAAAACCAGTGCCATCTGGCTGATGACAGTTGCAAGTGCAATGACATATCCAACGAGTATGGAAATGAATCTCTTATCATACAAAAATAACAACAAATTCCCAAATCCGTTCACAATAATGAAGTTTAATGACATCAGTGGCGCTGCAACGCACTTTGAACATGCCCCCCGCGTGTGAGAAAGAAGAAAAATATGCAAAACGAACAGAACTCATCGAGGCGAATGGGCATGCGAAAAAAAAATTGCAATACAAAAAATGGAAATACAATAAAATAACAGAAAACTCGTTGTAACGGATCTCAAGTTTAATTGATTGCTCTTGAAACGAGCATTCATCTCGAGTTCACCGAGTTTACGCACACATAAGTGAGGCAAAAACGTTGATGAATGACAGATTTGCATTCGTCTGCAACATGACTAGACTTCCTGTTCATAAAATAAACAATAAACACATATGCATACGGAAATGAATTTAAAAATACGTTCGGGACAGAGAGAGAGAGTGAGATGATGATGAGCGCTCAAGTCTAATATTTTGGTGGTCTACCTTGCGCTCGATCAGCTCATTTCCTACTATAAAACTCAACCAGTTTGCACAGTCGTATCGCAATTTTTATAGGAGTAGCGAACCACCACTTGTGAACTAGTAAAATAATTATTGTGCGTAAAGTTTACGACCTTAGCTGAGGTCAGCGTTTCTGTCTCTGTTTGACTCCCCCTATTTCCATTTTTGTTAGGGTAAAAATCCAAAATCACCTTGACCATGTTAATTACGTTGAACTGACAACTAGCTACTACATTTGTAGAAGCAATACACGTTCACATGTCAAACAAAATTCAAATGATGATTGTCAAACAAAATTGTATCCCCACCCCAAAGAGGTTAAACTTGAACCTTTTATGTTAATTATTTTGAATTTTGCGCGTTCACGCATAAAATAAAGGTCTACACACACGCAAAAATATCAATCATTCAAAACGTCAGAAAGATATGGCAAAATGCGTGCAACATTTATTTGGCGGATTTTGTTCGTGCTTACTAAATTAGAAGTCAAGGTTGAAAGAGAAGTTCGTTCATCTGTCAAAAAAATACAGCTGTGTGTTTTATTTGACTTTCTGTTGGAAATAGTTTATTTTGGTACCTTTCAAGGACTTGATTTTGAACGCGGAAATTTAACTTCAATTTATTGATAACATTGAACTTCACCGTGAACTAAGCGTTTGACTGGCATTGTGAACGACAAGATATTTAGCATGATGATAGCAATTATTGCTTTAATTTGTTTATAGTTGTGATTATTGGATGATTTGGATTTCGATTTTGGAACATGATGTCAGATCTGACAGCTGGCGTAACTGACATTATGAAATTGTGTTGGAAGGGAACACATTTCGTTTGACGGGTGTAGTAATTGATGATGTTTTGGCTAAAGATGTGTTTCTAATTTCCGGCTTTAAAGGCTTTTTCATTGTTTGGGGGTTTTGACTTTCGTTTTTGAAGTTATTGGCACTAGGCAGGTTTTATGCGTTTAATAAGTTGCATTGTTGGTACTTAAATTCGAACTGCCATTGGACACTTGACGGTTTTTGAGGGATTTTTGAATACTGATACGTTATTATAAAAAAATATCAAACTGGCGGAATGATAAGTCATCCATTTAACACATGAATTGCTTTTACAAAGGTAAAAATTGAAGATGCATTAAGAGTTCATAACGGAGTGAAGTTTTTCAATGGATGGGAATGCACCTTCAAAAACTTTACAAGAATAGTACGCAAGTATGAAATATACGTGATAAAACAAATAAAGTAGATTGGTATGATCTTTGAACAAACTTTACAAGCTAAAAACATGATGAAAGATGTAAAAAAGCGAGTGAGAATGTGAAAATAAACCTTCAAGCGTTAGGAAAACAACGATTAGCAACGAAAAAAAAAATTAGAAATGAAATGAAAACAAATTGGAATTATTGTCCCATACAGAGCTTCAAACCTAGCTTCTCCATTTATTTGTATGTGCGAATCTATATTTGTTGACACAACGAATGGGACGTCCCGTTTAACGACGACTCCGAACGGCAAATTTGTGTAGCTTCTCATGACAGTTTATTACTCTTGAATATTAGATATTCTCAAGAAGGCATGGAGTGTAAAGAGAATGTGTTGCTACTTTTGGGATTTGAACCAGGGACCCCGGTTTTAGAATGGGACCTCCTGTTTAACACCGACACTAAACTGCAAGTTTGAGAAGCTTCTCATGACAGTTTTTGTACTAATGGGTGTTTGTCCGACTTTTGCAAGATGTGGGACGGTAAACCAAACCTGGGTGTTGTAACTTTCGGATTAATAGTCGCACGCACAAACCATCAAGCCTCTGACCCACAATATTAGAGATGCAAGTAAGATATCAAATGCTATAAAGATGAATATGAAAATGTCAATTCTACTTTGACATTTGTGAAGTAAACAGATGTCACCCTATCGTTTCTTGCTGACGTGTATTTCGTATCTGCTTACTTCACAAATGTCCAAGTGGAATTGACATTTTTCGCAATCTGCACAAATTATGGCATCTTCCGATAGGGTGATGACTTTTGCGCCATCTACTATGGACGCACTTTTTGTGAAATGCAAGGTCCAGTAGTTTGAAGATGACTCATTTGTCTACATCCAAATATGTCCTCTGTTCAGCAAGATGCCGGTAGGAAGGTTTTTTTTTCCTATACGAATAACAATATTGCAGTTATAGTGAAAGTTGTGCAATTAAAGCCAATATGACACTATCATTTTCAATGCCGCATAGTATGGAAATCTTAGTGAGAGTCATTTGCAGAGTCAGTAGTAAAATGTCAGGTTTATGTCACGCTAAATGTCAACTCCAAGGAAAATGAATCACAAAAGATAACTCTGAAAGCTTGTAAAAAGTGTAAATTGTAATTACAACGACATTATGGTTAGCTCTGGGAACTAAAGCGAATCAAAACGTCTTTATTCAGCAAAATACATTTCTAACAGAAAAATATGTCAAAAACCTTCAACGGAATAGTGTGGAAAATTATATTGAATTTTACAATATTATGAAACCCCGCTGAAAGGTCATATAAAACAACCACTGCATGGTTCCGATTCAGCCAATCAAAATTAAGCTAGGTTTACAGATCTATTCAGCGGTTATATTTTTGACAAATTTTATGTAAAATCGCATGAGAATGAGATTTGGTTTCTTGATTTTAAAGTAATTGCTATAATGGCTTAAGAATCGGCTTAAATGTCCAGCCAATCAAATTTTAACATTGCCTTAGATATTCAGCAGTTTGTATGTAACTTTTTTTAAATGCTGAATAGAAAAATCTTTGTATATATTTGTTAAAATCTTAACAGATATTATTTGACAACTGACAGATGTGGAAAAAGTAAAATCATTTACATAATTCAATACTAATAAAGTTTCACAGAACATTTAAAATTTTTTTAAAAGAAATTGTTGAATGAGAGTAATATTTAAATTTATTTTTTAATTTATGAAATAATGAAACACAACACAAGACATAAAAGCCCATTCAGCATGGTATAATTTAAATAGGCAATATAGACAAATTCCCAGCAGCAAAACACAAATTTCTTTTTTAATTTTGAGCGCTGAATTGGAAATGAATTTTGTTTTTTAAAGATTGATCCCTGATTTTGTGATTACTGAATGATTTTTGCTGAAATGTCATTTGTGCGTCTATTAAGTACTACATGACGTTTAAAAGCAATGAAATATAAATTTCGGTTAAGAAAATTAATTCATTACTGGGAAAATGTCAAACAACTTGGTGGCAAACAGATATCACATGTCATATATAACAAATTAACAACAAACTATATAATATTATTATTTATTTTAATTTTGACATAAATATAAATTTTTGACAGCGAAATGTTGTTCTGTATTAAACAGTGGATTTACAATTTTATGGATAATGGACAGTATTTGTTCACATGTCAAATCCCTATTGCTGAATGAGTCAAATAAGCACATAATATTATAAAATGTCACAATTTAGAGAATCACTCGATATTTTTGACATTTGTGTATTAAGGACAATGCTCATACCGATATTTAATTCTGGTTCACCCTTGACCGAACTGGCCACAGTTGTATCCATTACAGGGTAACTCCTTATATATTCCGGTGTCTGGGGTCTTAAATCCAACTGTTGCTGTTGCAGCTGTTGTTGTTGTTGCTGCTGCTGTTGCTGTTGATGATGATGTTGATGTTGATTTGAAATTTGATGTTGAAGGGTGATATTATTACCGCGACAATTGCCATTACTATTATGATAGCCGTTATTCATAGAATTGTCATATTGACTATTGTTACAGTTAACACCACCATTGACATTCAAACCGTTCATATCACTTGTGCTTACAACATTTGTGCTCGTCGCACTGTTACTTATTAAACAATTACTGGAATCGATATTACTACTAATACTACTACTATTAACAATTTGATGATGTTGCTGTTGCTGATGCTGCATCATAGGAACCGTGCTATTACTACAAGTCCTATTCACATAAATCACATTCGAGTGAGGCACTTTACGAGCTATCACTGTCGTCGCTTGCGTAGAGTTTGTAGTGTTCTCTAGCTGCGACGTTACTTCGGTATTGTATCTACGATAGTCCTGCGATTGCACTACCGGGTATGCAGACTGATTGCGAATCACAATTGCGGTATCAGGGTCCGGTATGATACTGCTGTGCAATTTATTATTCTGATAGTATGTCGAAACACTGGTATTTGGTGGTAGTTTAAGGGCATTTTCCAAATGGGAACGCACTGTTATCGGTTGTGATAAACACGGGGACGTAGTTGATGTAAGTGTTGATGATGATGATGGTGCAACAGAGGCAGCATTTGAAGGAGCACATCCTTGCTGCTGCTGCAATTGTTGCTGATGATTGTTATCCGATGGAAATGGTATGCAAATCACCGATGTGACACCACCTCCATTGTCACTATTACTACGATTGTACACTTGACCACTGCTACTTGGACAGTCCGAACTATCGGCTGACATAAGCATTTTCATATTTTATTTTAATTTTATCTTGATTGTAATATATTTTTTTTTTTGGACAGAGAAATTCTCTCACATGTCACACACGAATACCGGGGTTAGATTGACAAAAAAAATCGACCGCACTGAGGCGAGGATATTAGATATTCCTTCCCCATACGCACACGTATAAAAATATTTTTTTTCAACGAATCCAACCAAAAGTAAACACACAAAAGTTCCGAAAATCCGATAAGAAAACAAAAAAAATGATATGAATCCTCAAAGAAAAGGGTAAACGAACAGACCTCGCTATATGTTAAGCTAGCTACGAGACAAAACGATCTTCTCGGATCGAGGCGAACTTTGTCAATGAAAGGAAAATCGCTGGATCTGGTCCCATTGGCAGAACTCAACCAGCCAGGCCTGCCTCAAACTCCACTCTCTCACATACCAACTAATTTTTGAACGCACACAATTGCATTACCCACACATAGATACTTTTCATATCTTTCAGATAAAAAAAAACCCAGACCTACTCGATCGAGCGAGCATACACTGCGTGTGTTAGGCTAGGAATTAAACATACAAAAACCTCTTGTAGAGGGAGATTAAGAGCGAGAGAGTGAAATAAAATTAAATAACAGGTACTTTTACTTTAGCGGCCGCCGATTCCAATTCCACAAACACATAGATACTCGGATGGCTGTCTATGGTGTAGTAATAACATTGAATTCGCTCGCGGAGAATGATGACGTGACATTTGAATTTCGCGCGGTCTGGCGCTCTTTTTACTTCACATTGCTGCGCTACTGCTGAGTGCTGGTGGTAAAAAAGTGTCGGTGGACTCTGAGGGTATTGCGGTGGTGAGGGGCTGCTCATTGCTGAGAGCAAACGAACGCGGCCAACGAACGTTGATCGTGCCCTTGTAAATAAAATTATATCATCGATTTCATGCAATGATTTCGATGGAGCGATGTTTGATGTTTGGCTGTATGGGTTTCGTTGGGATGAGGTTGTCGTTGTATGGAGGTTGGTTTTTTTTGTGTAGTGTTGGCTGGGAGATCATCAGCCGGGAAGCCAGAGACCACAGTAGGCAAAGTGAAAACTTTCAATCTTGGGGCGCGTTTTATTGCGGGTGGTGGGTGAGAGTGTTGCCAGATGGGAGTGAAAGAAAGAGATGCACAACACTTTTACTTTTTTTTTTTTTTGTTAACCCGAAAATTGTTTTTCATTTTTATGAAGGTATGGGAGGTACCTATGGTAATGAATTTATTGTTTGGGAAATGTTTTTTTTTGTTTGTCTGCCTTTCTATGGGGCAGGATAAGGGTACCCTCCAGGTTTTTCTAATTTTGGGTAGGAATTTGAGCTATTTTTGAACATGCACTGTTTTCAGATATTGGAAACAAATTACCGAAAAACATCGCCTGTGGTAGTGATAGATATTGGTACAAAACTAAATCGATGTTCTTAAATCAAAAACCCATAAATCAATCGTCAACAAATGTGCCTGTTTGGTATTTTTTGATTTTATTTGCTTGGCTATATAAGGAATAAAAAAATATTTTTTAGCCTAACGCTTTTACAAACCATTCGTGTATGCGAGTGCACTTTTTTTCATATTGTAGGGACCTACAATGTTACGCCGAGTTCAAACGTCTGAGTTGATATAACCTCTTCATGGCAATTGATACTACTGTGACGGGTTCTCAGATCCAGGTATGTAAAGATCAACTGTCCAAAGACTATCTGTTCGACTCTGTACTCAACAAATACATCTTTAGATTTATTTCCATTAAGGGCACTGTACATTACTGTCAATCTGAAGTTATATTATAACCCTTCGTTTTATAAAACAAATCGTAATGGGCGGTAAAGCCCCTTAAGTTCATTAAACAATCCTCGAACTATTTATCAGTCACCTTTGCATCTATTAAACATGACAAGATGGTGCACTATATGGACTGGCCCTTGCTCTTTCAAGGCCAAGCATCTCAATCACGCTTAGATCAATGTAGACCCTTGGGATCCATGAATCCCCTTATGAGACCATAGTCTGGCGTTTTCAGAACCACATACAGGCAATACCCTGAACTAACCTTTATTGTTAAGCTACGAACTTGCCTAAAGTTATTCGAAATTATGGGAAAGGTATTATCCTGGGGTCTTAAATCTCAGAATGCAAAGACTGTGACAGGGACATAGGAAGTATGGTGTATCTTCTTGCACCTTATCGTTAAAACAGTCTCTGCAGAGGTCGTTTTAATGAAGATTATGTTACCAGTTTGTGGCAACCGAGCATACTGTGGCCAGTGTTATGACTACTAGATTCGTCAGAGATCGCTTACCCTGAATGATTTGATTTTGTTGGTTTTAGGCTTTCTTTTGACTAATAAGTGGGCAGAGTTTCATGGTGCTTAAACTGGTTTGAAGCTCGCTCCACCATACGATGGCAGCATTTAGTACCTTATGCAAGGTGGAGCCATTACTGAGTTGTCAGCAAGTTAAGAGTTTTTGGCTAGGGGTTCTAAGTATTTCGTCAGATTCTTTGTTTTCCAAGAGACGTTTGTGAGCTCGGCATAATTTCAGATTATGCTGTTTGTCATGAACTTGTGGTACTTTGCGAGGTAGTCTAACAAGCTTCGGCTGTTTATTTAAAAGAAAATATCATTGCACAGGTACAGAGTTCCAGTGGTTATGAAAATGGACTTTTAAGCTTGTCGATCCTGGTTCATATCCCAAAAGTGGCAACACCCAGTTTCTCGATGCCTCACCTCTAACGAAAATCTGCCAAACACCCAGGAGTATTAAAACTTTCATTAGAAGGTTCCTTAAATGTTCGTTTGGAATAGGCGTAAGCGTATCGGTCCTATTCTTCGTGTGTCAATCAAAATACAACTCTCAATATGGGTCGTATATGACTAATATTTATTTAGTCTAATAAAATTGTTACGAACTCATGGATAGCTTCTGTTATTGTTAAGACCTCCGGTTTGAAAAAAAAAACACGGAGGTATTCGGAGAATGTAATGTTTTGACAATACAAGTGCTTTGAAATTGGAGAAGTCACCAATATCCATCTTTGTTTAATGTGTATAGATTGATTTAAAGGGTCTTCCAACAGAGACTTCCGAACTTTGACAGTTGATAGCGGCCATTTTGTTGAAGCTACAACTGTCAAATTGGTTGTAATTTATTTAATCTGTGTTGACAAATCACCATGCCGAAAACGAGGGTGTAGGAAAATCCGAGGCTATCGATTTCGTCTCGCTCACAAGAACTCGGCCTTTTGAAGACCAATACTTGGGGAATTTTGCGTCGTTACTTGAGTCTGCACCCGTACAAAATTCAACTGACCCAGGAGCTGAAGGTAAACGACCATATACAACAACGTGTGTTCGCTGAATAAGCTCTGGAGAAGTTGGAAACTGACCCTAATTTTGATCGAAAAATCATCTCCAGCAATGAGGCCCATTTCCGAGTGAATGGGTACGTGAACAAACAAAACTGTCGAATTTGGGAGATACCAATCCACAATCTTGACCGTTCCTTGCCAGCAAACTTAGCGACCATACGTCAATATTGGTCTGACTACTGATGTGTAGAGCTATCATTATCTGATTAGGACTCCAAATCTTGACGAATATCATTAATTGCATGATTGCATGAACAGAAAACAATCATAACCTCCTTTGCTCTTTCCCTTTCTTTGAAACCCTTGTTTAGCTATGTACCACACCTAGGTGCTTTGCATTTTCAGAAATGCTAGTTGTGCTCTTCCAATGCGGTTCTGGTAACTTACTTTTATTTGTAAAGTGGAGTTGTACAGATTTCCATTTGGGGATTTTGAGCTTGGTCGCTGAGTTTTCAACAGCATTTTCGACATTAAATGGGCAAAGTGGCCCGGGGTCTCCACGAGCAATATTTCATAGCATGCAATGTGGCATTCTATGAAGATTGCTTATGGAGACCTCAAATAGCATTCTATGAAAAATTTCTTTCTATTTATTGCTCAGTCCATTGCTTTCTATGGATAGTACTATGGGCTGTCGTTTCTGTTTGACATTTGTGTTTTTGAATGAGAAAGTTAGCAATGGAAATGCCCACCCTACATTTCATAGCATTCTATCGTTATTTCTTTCTATGAAAAGTGACAGATAGTAAGCTATCAAATATTGCTCGTGACAACGCGGTGTGAGGGTCTCATGTGGTTTGATAATAACTGGCAGGATTTGGAGCTGAAAAGAACTCTCAGTGTTAAAATAACAAATGAATGAAAAGGAAACATGAATTTGGACCACCCTGTATATAGATTTTTTGATAATTGATGTGTTAGTACAAGTCGGTACCAAAATGTACGAAATAATTACTTTTGGACTTGGAGTAGTCATTCACCTTTATTTGGTTTAAGATAAACGTGGCGTCACGGTAGCTGATACACCCAAATCTTATCATAGAATTATTGATCAATTTTGGACACCAGAATTGTTTGGACATGATTTGGGATTTGGATTTTGGTTACATTTCCTTATTTTTTTTTTTCAGAATAAGTTATTATAAGCATGACTGAAGCCCTTTTATCTTCTTGTACTTTAATTTTTTACTAGAGCATTTTTTGGTATACAATGGGCTCTTCAATAGCATTCTCATGATATTATGGTAACAATAAGTTTTTGTTCATTTTAATATCGCATAGAAAGAAGGACCTATATTCCGTATTTGAATTCGGCGTTACATTAAATGTTGCGTTACATCAAAGTTTTGCTCTTATTGCAAAAGTGCAGTAGATCGAGATAAAGGTGACCAATTTGTTTGTACGAAAGAGTAGTGGGTCTACTACAATTTCAGTAAATTCTGAACCTTGACAGAAACGCATATCCAAGTGGCTTTGCATTTCAATTAAATAGTCCGATCTTCCTGCTTAACGTAAACTGCCTCCCTATTTACTTTGAAAGGAAAAAAAGAACTATTTACAAATAGTTGAGAGGATTAAGGACATCGAGAGATAGAGCAACTAGATCATACAATATGCTCTTACTCAAATTGGAAAAAAAAGTATCTTTTGACAATTGAAATACATGGTGATGGGAACGTTTTAGTTCACGTTTCACCTGAGTGGTAACCAAAGATTATGAATTCTATACAATTGACGCATTGAGAACAAAAAACAGAAACTTTTGCTCAGTAGCTTCATGGTACGGGCGGGCGGTGTGCATGAAAACACATGAAAAACAAGAACAAAAACATATGGCGGGCTGTGCCAGCACGACCCGCCATAGAACAATTTTTCTTGTATGGAGTGCGTCATCTGTATAGAATTCATAATCTTTGGTGGTAACATACAATGTTTACCTATTCAAATTTCTCGAGAAACTGGCAATACTGATCAGACTACCGCGAATTATTCTGGCCTACTTCCCAATATATGTCGTTGTTTTTTTCTCATTTCACAGTATATGTAGGGTAACCACAAATTTTGCATATATTTTGCCAAAATTCACACCAACACGAACGTAGCCAATTTCTATCCGCTCGTGTAGAAAACTCAATATGCTCCTCTCCCAAGGGTGGATATGAAAATCAATCGCCATCAGTTCCAACTCCCCCACTCAAAAAAAAAAAAAAAAAAACACAAAAATATCCCGCAAAGTATCTGGCTCTCACCAAAGTGGGTAAGTGTGTTACCAGCAAGTTCTTATCTCCTGCTAGTAGTCGTCGCGAAATAATAACAAAAGTCTGATTAAGTCTGATTACGCGCCGTCCTATTGTGCGTAAGTTCATTGCGACCTTCAACGATGACGAGGAGAGTTCAGGGTTGTTCATTCCACACACTCAGCTTCAGCCCATGAGTAGGCACGAGCAGCCTCAAACAAAACAGAAAACCGAAACAGACTAAAACAAACTGGTCCGCATAGATATTAATTTTAGATATGATTTGGTACAACATTAGATACAAGTATCGCACAATTACGCGGAAAATTATTTTCGGCAATGTGTGTTTCTAGACCTTCGCTTAAAAAAAACGCGTAGATATACTATATCTATGCATGTATGTATATAAATTTTTGTTTGTATCTAAAGCGGAAGCGATCTTGTGTATGTTATCGCAAGGAAAAATCGCTTCTGTGTCGTTCAACTTTATTTTGGATTTTTGAGGGTTAACTGGAGAATATAATCAACGGTGTGAGGTGTTGCTTTAGTTGTAGTAGTAGTGAGAGTATAGTTATGGCATAGGCAGGTGGTATATCTGACTAATCAGGGGGACTTTGATTGGCCAAAGTTCTGATAATTGAATATCAAGGAGAAAGTTTAACGACTTTTTAAAGGACATTCCGCAGATAGAGTGGTAGTGGTTTTTGATAATTCCATTTGAAGGGTGGCGAATATTTGCGTGAGCACCTCGAGATAGAGAAGGCTAATTTTTATTTTATATCAGACTGGGTAGTTATTCAACTTGTTTGAGTTCGTTCAAGGTAAGTGGAATTATGAAGAAAGTTTTTTTTTTGCTAGCAGATGAATAAGTGCGTACCGGTGAGGTAGATTAGGGGTTATGCGAACAGATTTATCGGTTGAACGTTTGAAACCTTCGAAAGTTGGAATTGCTTGCGAAGGTCACAAGAGGTTGATGTATCGCTGAGGATTTAAATATCAAAGTTTATTGGGTGGTTGTATATTGTTTTATTTTTTTTATTGATACGATAAACATGGGATGCGTAAATTAGAACATTCGTTTGATTAATTAGTCAAACGAGAGAAGGTGATATGGTGAGGGTATTGCTCTTAAATTTTTTTGGAAATGTTCAATTCTACGTATATTTTTATTAGACCCGCGGTTTTCAAAGAAACAAAGAGGTATGGGCCTAACCTATCACCATTTTTATTCCCATTTTGAATTTACTGAAGTCGGCAGTAGGTATAGAAATTTGAGGGCAAAACTAAGAAGACTGACATATTTTGTTCCCTCGAGTTTAAGCTTAGCATTAAACGATGGCAAGATCATGTTATGCTGTCAGCAAGAACGGGCAAAAGGAAACAAACCAAACTTACAACTCTGAGATAGTAAAATACTTTGTTTACTTTGGGCTCATTTATGAATCCTAACACCGACATTTCGTCAACATTTAACGCAGAATTTGAAGAATGGTTTGGCACATGGAATATGTATTGTAAGACCATATTCACGGTCACCGTTTTGACACATTCTTGCTTCTAGACAAACTTCAATGGATTATGGCTTCTGTAATGCTTTGGGGTAAGTGAAATGCCCCAGTGGTTAGTGCGTTGGACTATTTAGCGGAAGGTACATACCTGGAGCGAATACCGAAAGTAAAAACACCTATTTTTGCTTCAATGACCCAATTCTTGAGAAAGTGTGACACATATCTATATATGGGAATAAAACTGCTACGAAAAGCTTCTTAATGTAGACGTCCGGAATCAGCGTTAAATCGAAAGTCCCATTTCCAGTGAAAACAAAAATGTAACTTCACACATAAAAAAAATGGAGAAGCTAAGTTTAAGGCCCTTAATGGGCCGTTAATTGCAGATATTTCATTTCATTTAAATGCTTTGGGTAAAGCTCTATCGATACTTACTAACATATGTCTTCAAACTCGAAGCTTTACCGAAGATATGTATCAAAAGTATTATAGAAAATTAACAGTAGTTATACTATTAAATATTCTACAAAGCTTGTGAATTCACCTACACAAAATTTAAATATGATATTGTCGAAATAATCGACTACAAAAGGGCATAACTGCTATGCGCAAGTCCTATAAAAGCTTTACCGAAGATATATTTCTGAAACATTATTGAAACTTAACAGAAGTTATTCTATCAAAGCCTGTAAATTCACCTAAAAAAGGTTTAAATAGGCTACTGTCGAAATAATCGACTGCAAAAGGACATAACTGCTATGCGCAAGTATTAAAAAAGCTTAACCGAAGATATATACATATATGAAGCATTATTGAAACTTAACAGAAGTTATACTACCAAAGCCTGTGAAATCATTTATAAAAGTTTGAAATAGGCTACTGTCGAAATGTTTGACTTCAAAATGGCACTTGTACTATCAAAGCTCTTTAGAAGTGATTGCTTCAAAATTTGAACTTTATCGAGACAAAATTATTTGTAAAGATTTTTAATAAATTTCGTCAAGTTTTCGTTCACTTATGAAACGAGCGAACCTATTCGATGTTTTCGTATGGAAATTTGGCAGCTAGTTGTCTAATTTGTATTCATAGAAGATTGACGATCTTCTTCACAAAGGCCCATTATGAATAATTTAAGTAAATGAGAGAACTGAGAATTTGAATAAATGCTTCCGATTATTATAGTTCAGTCTTTACTCTTGTCAATCTATGTATTTTGAGAGGCAACCAAGAGTGGAACGAAATTAAAACGCACTCTCTCGACCTGATATTGAGGGACTCCTATATAAGAGACTGATCATCCCAGTCCTACTTTACGGCGTCAACGTCTAGGTGGATCAAAATGATGTTATCATCCATCGACCATTCCAACTGTAATTTACAAATGGCATTCCTGCTAATATCTCTCTTGACAAAGCCAATCTGTTTGATGTTCATTTGCAGCCAGTTTCACGTTGCCCAATTGTGTCCTCATGCACGTTCTGTTTGATCAATTACACGCTCTCAAAACCTTGCCATGTACTCTATTTTCAGGACTCCTTCCGAGTAGATGTAAAACAACATTTGTCCTATCTTTATTAAATTCGGACCTCGACAGCATAATTAAGTCCAACAGAGTATAATGCTCTCTTTCTTCATAGCAGTGCAACCAAATTTACAGCCATTTTCAAAAGCCTTTGCATTGTCGAAACCAAAAAACTTTCCATGCTCGGATTTATGTTAGAAGCTATCTACGTTGGAACGACCACATATTCGGAGTCATCAAAACGCTGCGAAATGTCTTAGTTTTCATAACTGTGGAAGAAAATTTTCACCCAAAAACGTATATACGCTTCAGTTCAACGCCCACATCTGGTCAGGTGGAATAAAAACGCCCGCCGTTGCACCTACGCTAAAAGAACGAGCGATACAACTGATCACTTAAACGTAGCGAACTTCATAGTCCCCATCGAACATCCTGGAAACATCTACGCCTAAGACTCTTTTACCGCTATTATAACAACAAATTCTGAAACGAAATAGATATTTGAATCCGCCCTTCAACAATTCAACTGTAATTGTCGCCGTGCTACGAATACTAATAGATTGTCCCTTAAGCCTTCTTTGCGGGTAAAAAAATAAATCTTTGGTCGTTTCGAACGAAGGCATTCTTGAGTTCAGTTTGTTTTAAAATGGTTTTCTAGGCAAAGATTTAGTTACGATTTTGTCTAACTGTACGGTGACAAAGAAAGAAATGAAATATCTGGCATTTACGGCTTATATAGGGCCTCAAACATAGCTTATCCCTTCATTTGTGTCTGCGAAGTAATTATTTTTGCTACAATGAAGAGGAACTTCTGCTTAACGCCTAATCCGACCGATACAATTGAGAAGCTTCTCATGATAGTTTTACTATTGTATGCTTGTCAGACTTTTTTAGGTGGTTTGCATCTCGGGATTTGAACCAGGGATTCCGCGGTAAGTAGATCAACGCACTAACCACTAGATCACTAGATCAACGCACTAACCACTAGATAGACCTAGGCAAAAACTATCTATGGCCTTGAAGAAATGTAGAGCAAATAAATACCAATACTCCGGCAAATAGAGCCTTCGATTCCCAGGTAGATGGTCGACGCAGTAATGAAAGACCTCGCCGTAATTTGCGACCACAAATCGTAACCGATCTTAATCCACTTGGAGGCGGTTCCTTACAGACCAGGCTAATAGTTAGGCTTGTTTGTTGAGTCTCCGGTTTACCACGGGCTTTACCACTTGTAAGAAATCAAAAATTGACGAATCAAAAATTGATAGAAGGATCATAGCATCCCACCTTAACACGACCCATTGATTCCACCTGTGAGATCCGCAGTTGATTTAACATTGGAGCGAAGTGCAGCCCTTTATCGATTAGACGACCTACGTTCAAGACAATGCTTCGGGGATAGATACGACGATTCGTTATTAGTATTTACCTTTACGGTTTCTATTAGCCGGAATACTTTCGTCTTCCTCTCGAGACCTGCTACGATAAGTTTGTAAATGAATGAATAGTTGCTGTTTACTAAAAAATCCTTCTTCAAGGCTATATTCCCCCACAGCAGTTTTTGGCATAACTTTTAGTGTAACCTTGTTTCTGAAGCCCGGGAGGGATCATCCATTTCCATGCAACACTTTCTCAATTGCATGAGTATCGTTCGTTTACATTCGTAAATGATTGATTGATTGTCATTCCAACGAACGACACATGAATAGATATGCCGTGCCGAGTGCAGTAACCCCACGAAGACTTGTACCATTCATACCATTCACACGTGAAGCATGGGACACCATCAACTGCATAATTGGCAACAATAAGAGAGATTTGCTGCGGGAAAGGCTTGAAACTTAAGATGGAAAATACTTCTCCTTATCCGTATCCACAGAGTTCAGAATTGAGGAATCATAATCTTACCACAGAACCGGGTATCTATTGGTCCTCTTGCAGGTTCTTAGCTACAGATGTGTTTAAGAGGGAAAGGCATTATTTTAAAACCTCTTCCTATGAAATAAATGCCTTGAAAGGGAAACCATAATATATAAGAGTGGTGGTTTAGCTTCATTAACATAAGCGGTAAGGAGTTTGCCATACGTTTTGGCACGTGCTGTAGATGCCCATTAGGGCTTTTATTCGCCCAGCCCATAAATAAGGGACTAAAGTTTTTTTTATATTTTTTATGGCAAAAAGCCCTGCTTGACATGCAGAAGTGAACCATCGACAAATAGAAATTTTTCTTGGTGATAGCTTTTAATTTATTCAAAACTCGAAGACCAGCGCGGTTTCTCCCGTGCAAACTACTGGACCTATTTTGACTAAGCCTCACTGAAATATTCTCGCAAAACCAAAGATCGCTTATAAAGTTCAGCTTAATGAGTTCAGTGGATTTGGTGTTCATAGCTAACATCGGGTTTTAAGCAAAGTAGCACTCAATCCCGTAGTGGATACTGATGGCCTCTTCTCTTAGGGGTATCGAATGAATTGTAACTGGCTTTCCAGGTTTTGGGTTATGCCTTGGATTAATTACCCACTCACGGTAAAAAAATGGACGACGACGTTCGTATCAATTAGTGGAAGCCCTATGCTGCAGACATTACAGCCATCCAGGAAATTCGTTGGGATGGAACAGTCACAAAGAGGATGGAAAACTTTGACATATACTACGGGCCGTGTTATAGTGAGTAGAAACAGCGACTATTCTGATTTTAAGACATTAGCGAACGCATTGTAACTCATAAGCAAAATTTGGTCGGACAAAAGTATGCCTGAAGAATGGAACCTCAGCATCGTTTGCCGGATCAACAAAAAAGGAGACGCTCTAAACTTCATTCTTGGGAGGATTGTGCAAAACTCCCGAACCAACACCAGAGGCACAATCTTCCATCAGTCGGTGCAACTGCTATCATACGCTGACGATATTAATATGGTCGGACTCAAAGTGATGTCAGTCATAGCCACGTTTACTAGTAGGAAGCGGCAAAAGGGGTTCATTAGTAAATTAGGGTAAGAATCGATTAACAACAGATGAAATCATGAATATTTTACTCACTGCTGAATATGAGATTAACTTTTCGTAAAAGGTTCTTGCCCCCTTAAAAACGACCTTCCAACCCAAATAAATTAGAATCCGAACCCTGAGTATGGCCCTATGACGTTAACAGGAAAGAACCAAAACCACAACGAAGGTTACAACGAATTCTATAGGCTGCTAATCTAAAGACTAATTATTATCTATAAGCGTCATCGCTACAACAATTTACATGAACATTTCCATAATTTAAACAAAATACATTCGAAAAAAAATAACGCTTCACAGTTACATTCAATAATCAGAAAACTTCGCGTTCAATGTCATAACATTGATTCAAATTAGTTTACTGACCCCATAAGTGAAGCACTTTTTTTTTTGCGTTTATTTCGGGGACAAAAAAATCGAAACCTAAGTGGGGGACCCAAAATAGAGAAAGGAGACTGCTTTTGAATACGGCGTCTTACAAAGCCAACAAGGGTCATCTGGTCATCGATCGGGACTCAGTCACCACTTGACTTGCATTAGCCCGTGTGCTGGTAATGACTTTTTCTTTCCTTACATTCCCAAATGATAAAGAAAAACAACCTACAAGACACAGAGAGTGAGTAAGAGGAGAACAACAAAACTAAAAAAAAAAATCGAGAGGAAAGGAAAAAAAAATGTGAATAATAAAAGAAACTCCATTCTTTATACATAAATGAAAATGAAATGTCATTCACACCACTCGACCGAGTAGAGTTTGTTCCCCTTTTGTAATGGAGCGATAATATACCTTTGCCGATCACTGGGGGAGATACGAAGATACACTCTTTCGCAAGAAGATTTTGATAAAACAAAAAAAAATCGCATGATCCCTCACCGACCTACCACCAAAATCAATGTCTAAATTTCAAAGACACAGCCAACACAGATTAATAAACCTGACCAACGCCAACATCAAATGGTGCACCCTATCGTCGAACGCCAGGCAAATAGCCTGCGCTCGACTCCATACGACCACGAGTACCTACACAGAATACGAGAGAGAGGTTAACGAATTTTCTGTTGTTTTCGCCTTCATTTCACTTCACATTCACATTGTACACACGATAACTAGCTGGCAGCACAACCAGTGCAAGTATCTAAGGTTGGCTGCTGTGCTTAGATACCAACCAGCATACCAGAGCTCTAGAGCCAACGACCAAACAAAACGTTGAGGACGATCAGTGTCAGTCAACTCACCCGCCGGCCGCCACCATAACCGCTCTACAACGAGTATAGTTGCAATAGATATATCTATGCACAGCCGATCGGTGATCACTACTACTACTGTTCCTGTTGATGACGACGAACGACGACGACGACGACGACAACGACGATCATGGGTCTATGACATCCAATGAGCAATGCTAAAGCGATTGGCAACACAGATTACACATAGACCCACAATCTGCACTGCATTTCTCTTTACTTAGATACAAAAAGTATCTAGGTATCTATACACTACATAGGCGTGCAGCAAACTAGCTAAACAGTACCCGATTAAAACAATTTGGTGGTGATATTACAACGAGGAGGCAAAAACACCGAAAAGGGGGCGGACAAAGGCGAAGGGGCTGAAAAACAGAAAGCTCGACTCCCGGGGGAGACACAGGCACACAGCAGAAGAAATTGCATTGCAATTCTGCTCGGTTATTGCACTTCTGTGGCGCACACATCTGTGTGCAGCAGCGTGTGTATGCCAAGGATTTAGGTGCAGGGGGGCAGCACCAAATACTACATAATAAAACTGCATATACCCAACGTGTATAGGTGGATAAAAGCAGCTGGAAAAATTGTGAAAAGTTGCAGTGGATCAATGCACTCTTGGTCTTCAACTCTCTCTTGCTGTACTACGTAGTCAACGTCGACATCGGTCGGTCGTACTGGTTGTGCTGTTGTCGACAACGATGATGACGAGCGCGCAGCCCTTCTTCCGCAGCGCGCACTTCTCTGCTTCTGCAGTGCTGCAACATCATCCATATAAACCAGGAGTGTGTGTATAGTTGAGTTGTTGCTCGGCTGTTGTAGCTGGTCAATGGTTCTCTGGTTCATTGCCATCGAGCGGGGTAACTAACCATGAAAGAAAATATACACACGACAGTCAAGTGTTGCCCCGCAAAAATGGTTTTGTGAAGTTTTTTTTTTTTTTTTGCACGAAGAGGAGGACGACGACGATGATGATGATGATTATGATGACGTTGTCGTTTGGTATGGTCGGTGGGGCAGGCGATGATGATGATGATGATGGTAATGATTGTTGGTACTGGAGCTTTCCAGATTGTTTACCGGATTTTGCATCATTGAACACATTGCGGGTTTGATTGGCGATTTTCCATTTGAAGGGAAACCCGTGATGATGTCAGAAAGTGGAAATCATGAAAACATGGTAGTGGTTAGAAACTGCGGGGCAATGAATGTCAAAAATGAAATGAAAATAGATGGCATGGGCAACAAATGCAACGGATACGATGTTAGTATTGAGTTAAAGTGCTGATGACAGCACTGCTTCTTGTATTCAAAAATAGTTGATCAGTTTAGTGATCAATGGTCAAGGTTCTGTTTTTTCAACACTTTTTTTTTATCATATAGGGTGTTCTTTTAGTATGCTACAACTTTTAAAAATTAATAACTTCTAAAATAAAACACGCACACATACACTTTTTACCCAACCTTTTTTTCGAAAGATAAATTCGTGACATTGCTTGAATGCAACTTGGAAAATAAAGTCATTTTAGCTTCGATGGACGTACGGTTAGTCCAATTTTTAAGCACTTTTTATACCCTATCCCATAGCGGTTTATAAGTTTTGATACAAAGTTTGTAACATAGAGAAATAATTTAGCTAGATTTACCTCAAAGTATATAGATCGACTCAGAATCGCTAGCTGAGTCGATTTAGCCATGCCTGTCCGTTCGTCCGTCCGTCCGTACGTCACCAGTTTTTGGGCCTTAAATTTTGAGCTAGAATGATGAAATTTGGTACACGTGCTCATTGTTGCTCCTAGCAGAGCAAGTGTGAACATTTTTGAAATCCATCCACTGTCATGCCCCCTTTTTAGAAAAACGTAGTTTTTAGCCAAACCGTAAGGAATTTTAAGAAAGTATCTGAGCAGTATATTTAGAGAATCGTAATATCTATATTTTGTCAATATAAAGGTTTTTTGCCAATCCCACTTTTTGGGGGCGTTTTGAGTAAAAAAAAACGTTTTTCGGTCAAATTTTCAAATATTCGAAAAAAACTTTTGGTGCAAAAACTTTAATAAAATTAAGAACATTACGTGCTTAGACCATTTACACCCTTCCCCAAGGAATATGCAATAGAAAAACGTTGTTTTTTGTCAAACCTTAAAAGATTTTGATAAACCATCTGAACAATAGCTATGATGTGACAACGTCATTTTCAATACTTTATGACTATAAAGACCATATTTTGGGGCTATTAATTTTAATGATGGGATGGGATAGGGTATTAAACGATCCGCACAGCGGATTGTAGCCTTCTCATATATTTTTACCAAAAACTGTGGACAGTGATGTCCATTTATGTCTTAATGGGTATGAAAAACAAATTGAGTGGTGGGTACACGACTGTGATCTAAATAAAATGTAATGTAGGGCATTAAATTACTGAAATAAAAATGCTATATGGGTGGTACTAAAGGGTGGCCAAAATTCGTTGGGTTAAGCACCAACAACAGCCTAAACCCTATTAATACATTTAAAATGTTCTCTTTTTCGTTTCATAAAATCCAAATCTTCTTAAAGGGCGGTGTACCTTTAAGAAGATTTGACTTCAAAAAAAAATAGAGGGTATGATCGTTCTTTTTACGCTATACCATCACATTTTTAACAATAACGTTCCTAAAAACTACACATGTAACAACTTCAAAATGGGGTCAGTGGCGCGATGGTTAGTGCGATGAACTGCCGCGCAGAAGGTCTGGGTTCGATTCCCAGCCGTAGCAACACCTAAATGATTTTTCACTGGCCCTCCTCTCGTGATGATCAGACAAATCATCCGAGTAGTATCAATTGTCAACAATAGCTTATCTCAACTTAGCCGTTCGGAGTCGGCATAAAACAGGAGGTCCCGCCATCGTGCAAGAAGTACACACGCACACATGAAGGGTTGTGAGAAAGCTAGGCCCTGGGTACTATCGAGCCTGTTGCGCCAAAAATTTGTATTTGTATTTGTAACTTCAAAATGTGTTGTTTAAATTTTACGAAATTTCTTTGAACATTTGTCAACAAGAAAATGATTGAAGAAAACGTCTCGCACTTTTTTTAGAAAATATATTGTCAACACATTAAAGCAAAGATTCGTCAAAGAAGTCATACGAGAGGTAAGGACAGCCTTATACGTCTAAGGATTGGAGAGGCATGTTGGTTGATACCCAGGTTCATTTCGGACCGTAGCGCCACTTGTAAGTAAGGACGAATAATCAGCTTATTTTTTTTTTATTTCGTAGGTGACTATTTAGATTTATTAAAATGAATGCTTGGCATAACGAAACGGGGATTTGGATAGTACAGAGTACAGTACCATGCTTTCCAGTCCATCATTTCCGCCCAAAGAGAATTTAGCGGCACTCGTTTGAGTAGATCGACCATTATTAGGCTGGTTAACATGTTTTCCGAATCTGGAAGCATCGCACTAAGACCGTACCATCGTGATCCCTAGGTTCAATACAATTCTTGAAGACTTAAACTTGTTTCCGCACAAAATCCAAATTACGAGCAAAGTAAACCCTTTGGATTTGCCTTCTCGCCTGGAATTTATCCAAAAAATGATTGAAGTGTCCGAATTCTGAACAAGATAACAACTTTTTAATTGCTTGTCTATATGTCTGATGAGGGTCATTTTGATCTAAATGGTAAAAAAACAAATTTACCGTATGTGGAGTGACTCTAATCCTGAAGTGCTCCATGAGACGGAACTGGACCCAGAACGAGTGCAGTTCCATCAAGGAGCATTGTCGGGTCATATTTAGTTGAAGAAAACAGTGTAAGGGTCTAGTTTTAGATCTCATTGAACAACTTCATTGGAACACAAAACATGATGGAATTGAAATTTTATTTCAGTAGCTGGTTATAGGAATCATTGGGAAAATGTGTTTCATTTTCCGGTGGAATGACAAACATTACTTCAGAAAAATAAATCTTTCATTGAAAAACAGTGATTTTCTGCGAAAACTTTAATAAAAAATAAAATATTTTCGGATAATCGTTTTTTTAAAATTCAAAAGCTTTATTTTGACACCAACTCGCTAATGATTGAATTTATAAAAAAAGCCGCAAGAAGTAAAAAGAAAATGTGCAATGAAGCTTATCAATGATAGCTACAACTGGACTTACAGCAACTATCTGCGGAGACCGTTATTTAAAGACGTTGAATTTTTTTTTACACAAGACTGCTCCGAAGACGTGTCCCAACTGCACACATAGCCAGACCGGATGCAACGAAAATCCCGAAACAAATTAATATTCAGAAAATCCCATTATGCTGGTCCCTAAGGCCACCTGACCTGACTGCACCAGATTTTTTATTATGTCAAGCAAAAGGAGTACAAAACAAAACAATAAATTTGACTGAATTGTAGCAGTCGATCAACAATAATTAAGACGATCCCGACTTTAACCCGACTTCACAAACAAAACGCAATTTTTGGCTATTACTCCCAAGTTGGCAGAATCAGCAAAGTACCTGAGTCTGGTCTTGGATAAGAAATTGAACTGGAAACCTGGCAATAAAAATATTCATTTGCTCGTTTAAGTCTTTAAATGCTTCTTCATTTCTCATGGACCAACATCCTGAGTAATCAAATCTAAAAACCAATTAAGCCGATGTTCATTCTACCTCTTCCCTCTATCTCTTAATCTATTTTCCAGATTTCAACAATTTGGACATGAGCAAAAACTTAATGAAAAACGAAAGTGAATCCATAAGCTAGATAAAGTGGTTTCCATTTGGAAATTTCATCATCATCGCTTAGGACAACTTTCATTGGCAACGTTCAAAGCCACCACAAGACAACATTCGTACCTACTACAGACCGCCGCGCCGGCGCACTCTGCCACTTCTCCCTTACCAAACCGACAAAAAAAAATCCCACTTAAGTGCATTTTCTAACGCAAGCAAAATTTTTGTAAATTGCTACAGCGTACCAAAAAGGCAATTAGCCAAAAAAAATTGAAGAAAATACCAAACCGACTTGCAAACTTTCTTTTCGTGCCTTGCAAGTTTTGGAGTCAGATGCTCATGAAGTTTATACGAGACATTCATTTTGTTGTTGTTTTTGCTGCCGCCGTGTTGTGTTATTGTTGTTTTTGTGTGCACATTTTTTGCGGTAACAACAGTTGGCTGTTGGTGTTGCACCAAACCAAAACCTACCCACGGCCAAACATGCACACAGGTGAGCCTAAGGTGATTGAACGATGCGGTGCGGTTCAGATCACATCACTTGAAGGTTAGTAAACTCCATTCCCCAGTCATGATCGTCACCGTTGTTGCCACACACTACTACCGTCAAGTGAGAGTTATTTTTACCCAAAAACAACAACAAACATTATGTGTGCAAAGTTGCAGATACATTTATACTTGTGTGTCGATGTAAAGATAAATATATGAAATTTGTTCCTCTTAATAAATGATAAAAAAAAAGATATTTACGTTGCCATTGACCTTTTTACGGTCGTTGAAAGTGGATTTTATTTTAATTTTTCGGTGTAAGCTGATATCTGGGAAATTTTAAAAATATAAAAGTTTGTGTATGGTTTTTTGTAGGGGGTCAGTTCTTATAAAATTGGGATTTAGAACTGACGTTGATATTGCTTGATTGAGTTTATATAATCAGAAGGATTTATTTTTAGCACGATGGTGACACTGGTAAGAAATGCTTGAATAATTTTAAACAATCTAAAAATACATTTCAATTCACCTAAGGTGTTTATAATAATCTTAATATGAAGGATGACCTTACTGAAAACCATCTGGAGCGCACGCGGAGTTTGCAGTGATGCCAATCCAATGCTGATTTTGTTGCATTTGTGTGACCAAGGAAGATGTATCATGGCGACACTATTTAACCGAACGAGGAATCTCTAGAGCCATTAAGTTTAGGAGGGTCAATGTGCGGGACTTTCTATTTCCTGCTAAAAAGGACAAATTCGTTTTTTTAGGGTTCGCGCCGACTCTACATCTGGCGGCCCATTTAGAGAGTACTGAGAAAGGCCATTTTAAGGGTATTAAGCTACTTCCCTGACTCAGTTATTGCCATGTCATCTGCCTTCCCTTTCTAGATGTACTAAAAGTTTTTTGACAGCCAGATTCCAGAGAAGAGAAGACATTTGTGTGACCAAGGAAGATGTATCATTGCGACACTATTTAACCGAACGAGGAATCTTCAGCTGCTGAACTCAGTTTATATTTTAGAGCTGAGAGATATTTTACACAAGTCCGGCTCTTTCTCCTCTATAAGCCATAAGAGTGATCTATCGAAAGGCGTTCGATCGACCTTATACACTTTTCTCACTAATTTAGAATTGCAACCATTTGTGTGGGTGTAATGATGGACACGTCAAGCCAGAAGGTGATATTGCCTGATTGCCTTTTGACCATGTGTGTAGGGCTATGGTGGCTTTTTTACGCATTCTTTAATGCTGGCTTACAATTTCTTATCCATGACCAGACCAAGGTACTTGGTTGATTCTACGATCTTGAGACTGGAGCCATTAAGTTTAGGAGGATCAATGTGCGGGACTTCCTATTTCCTGCTAAAAATGACAAATTCGTATTTTAGGGTTCGCACCGAGTCTACATTTGGCGGTCCATTGGAGAGTAGCTACTTCCCTGATACAGCTAATGCCTTGTCACCTGCCTTCCCTTTCTAGATTTACTAAAAGTTTTTTGACCACCAGATTCCAGAGAAGAGAAGACAGGTCACCTCCTTGTGTGGGGCGCAAAACCCAACTAATAATGTTTCTTCTATCCGGTGTCACATAATTCACGCGAAATTTTAATTTTGCAACACTTAGTAGAACTGTTTTGCCAACGGAACAACCGTAAGCAATGTGACAGCTGACAGTTCGGGTTTAGTAAAAATGGAGCTCTATTGTCGTTTTGGTGGTTTCACAAAAGTATCTAACGGGTGTTTATTTTTAGAGGTTGGTTTTTCGAATAGAGATAAAACTGACATTTTGTGGTTAAATCGGGCAACTCTAATTTCATTTATGTTCAGTTTGGTTTGCCATTTCATCATGAACAGGTTGACAAATGAACAACGCTTGCAAATCGTGCAAATTTATTTCGAAAATAATGGTTCAGTTCGCCTCCATTTTATGGTCAACAAATTCGTCCATCAGAGCAATTAATTCGGTTAACCATGGATCATTTTCGCACTACGTTTACTCTATGTGATAATACGCAACCGCAGAGACGTCGAACAGTGCTCAACGAAGAAACAATTGCCGCTGTAGAGCAAAGAGTTGAAGAGGACCCGAATAAATCGATTAGCCAGCGTGCACAGCAATTGGAGCTTTGTCCATCAACTTTATGGAAGATTTTGCGCAAAGATTATGGCTTACGACCTTACAAGAACCAGCTTGTGCAAGAATTAAAACCGCGAGACCATGCAACGCGTCGTGATTTTGGTGTTTGGGCCGAAAATGAGAATGATCTCGATGCTGATTTTCATCGCAAAATTTTGTTCGGAGATGAGGCTCATTTTTGGTTGAATGGCTACGCCAACAAGCAAAATTGCCGCAGAGAATCCACATGAGACCCTTGATACGCCATTACATCCACAAAAACTGACTGTTTGGTGTGCTCTATGGGCTGGTGGAGTCATTGGGCCATACTTCTTCCGAAATGATGCTGGAGAGTCAGTTACCGTTAATGGAGACCGGTATAGAGCCATGATAACTGACTATGTGGATGAGATGTGGATCCAACAAGACGGCGTCACAATCGAGTAATTGAAGGACACATTCGATGAGCGCATAATTTCGCGGAATGGACCTGTCAATTGGCCACCAAGATCGTGTGATTTGACACCATTGGATTATTTTCTTTGGGGATATGTGAAGTCGCTCGTCTACGCCAACAAACCAGAAACGTTAGGGGACTTGGAAAAAAAGTGGTTGAAAATTGGACCTCTAGACATGGCTTTATTTGGACAACTGAGTCAAGTCGGTAACGATTTTTCTTCGCAAGGCTCTTTGACGTATAGCACATTTCTGATCTTATTTGGTCAAAATTTTAATGTGATACGAACCGATTTGTTCATAATTCTGATCGGTACGATTGCCAGTGATTGCCAGACTTTTCCCGCAGTCCTCCTCACGGAGAACAGTGAGTGCGGTGATCGCTGCATTCGTGCTTAGGAGTTTCAACCCTCGATTTACATCCAAGATAGAAGAGATAGTACAGGACTGCATGTAATCAGGTTCTTAAACATAAAATCTGCTAGTAGATCGGGATTCAAAAAAATATTATCCACTTTTTTTTATTAATTTACACGCGCTCAAAGGGTATTTCAAGAGATTACAAAAAAGAGATACGAATAATGTTGGGTCTAGTGGCTGTCACTGTATTCGTTTCTATATGTTTTCAGGTGATAATCGAAAAGTCCATTCAACCTTTAATTCTATATGTTTGGTAAGACTGAGTCATTGACTTGGCACACTTTTAAACCATAAAGTAAGCAAGGTCGTTCATAAGAACATCTATGAGCAGTGTAATCGAAACTTCAATAAGAATATTAAAAGATCTTATCATTTTATTTACCCGAAAGAAGGCATTTGGTTTATCTACTTTGAAGCTATCAACAGCTTTGGCAAGCGTTTTATTGAAATACAACGAGTGGCTTAAGGGTACAATGCACCCAAAGGGTTCAAGGAAAAAGATAAAGAGACGAGTCGAAGCTATCGAGTAACATTTGCTGAATCACTTTCGAATTTTGATGATACTAAGCAAAGCACTAAGCATCTACTTGTAGTTTTATCTGTGACCTATTTCTTTTTTTTTTCAACGGTTTGGGTGGGTATTCTTATCGAACCGAAGAGTTTACATTCGTCCGAGTAAGAGTCCAAGGTGCCATGACATAAGGCCATTTTTTCAAAGTATGGCCATATGTTTAAGGCCCTCCAATCCTTCCACCTTTGACTTTGAAGAAGTATTTAATAATGTGGAAAAAGGTGAAGTCAAAAGAAACATAGGAAAAAGTATCTTTGACCATATTATTGAAAGTATGCTTAGTAGGCAAATAAATGCGAAGCTGGGAGAAACACGTCCCAAAGAAATAGAACCGAGAATCACTCCAGAAGGGGTTGATTCACCTCTATTGTGGGTTCTCACCATTAACAAGATACTCAACAAGCTGAAATACAGTGGAGTAAAAGTCATAGCTTACGCGGATGATATAGTGTTAATAATTAAAGGAAATGACCTACCCACCCTTAGTGAGCTGCTCGAACGCGCATTAAAAACTCTTAACGAGTGGACACAGCAATGTGAACTTGGGATCAATCCCCAAAAAAACCGAACTCGTCCTCTTTACTAATGAAAGGACAATATCAATATTCAACCTACGGGTTATCGATGGAACTGCCCTCAAATTATCCCAAAATATATTAATATATAAAAAAAATACAAAATTTTTGGCTGTCATACTCGACAGGAAACATATCTGAAAGATAAATGACTGTGAATACATGGAAAATGCCATACTAGCTTTCTAAATAGTATCCGCTAAGATTATTTTATGGATATAAACGCCTATTGTAAGACCGGACTTGTCTGGTTGAAATTTACAAAAAAGTAGCCCATCTGAAAAACATGACAAAAGTACAAAGGATAGCGGTTGTGGGAACGACTAGTAAAAATGGAACCACACGAACACCAGCACTGGAAAGCATCCTCAACATTTTACCCATGAAAGTATCTGCGGCTAAAAGTGCTCTAAAAATCAGTCAGCTCGATTGGTCAAAAACGAATTCAGGAGGATGCGTTCAAATTTTTAACAGGTATATCTGGGCTCAGTTTAATTTCTGACTACAATGCTTCCCCACCCTGACTTTCGAGAAAAGAGGAGTGGGAGATGAACAGACTTGGCACAGAACCCACGTCCATCTATAGTCTATACTGATGGTTCAAAAATGTAGCGGGAGTGTTTTTCGAAACACTAAAGCTGAACAGGACTTTCACAGCACCGTCTTCCAGGCGGAGATATTGGCAGGCAACCAAAGCTACCATGGCGATACCACCAGATGATGTTACCATTTTTATAAAAGTAAGGCTGCAATCAAAGCAATCTCTGTTGTTGAAAAAAAGTCCAAGCTTGTGAATCGTTGTTGTCTCGAAGAGCGTACAACATTATATTAAGCATTACTGGGAACCAGGACGCAGGTGCATGTAGGATAATGTAATTTTTGATGACCTGGTGAGGAGACGATCTGTCACTGGCATTGATCAGGCAAACCTTAAATCACGGGTGGGACAGGAAATACTGAAAAACTGGTGGAATTTCCACCTCACCATCCAAGGATATGTGCCCAGAATATGACAAACCCAGAACCCACAAACACTTTCGAATAAACAGAAAATCAGTTTCCACGCTGGTGGATATACTCACTGGACACAACTTACTCAAAAGCCAAAATTTGAAAATGCATCCTTATAGATGATAACCTTTATTGGGGTTGCGGTGATAAAAAAATATACGAGGATACCCTTTAATTTCTGTCTCACTGTTTAGGCCTCAATCAACTAAGAAAATTAACTTTAGGAAACATTTTTCCATGACCTTACGGGTCTATCCGAAATTGCTCTTCCTAATGTCTTCAAGTTTGCAAAAACAAAGGAAGGAGCAAACAACACACGTGGAAGTGTACATTGACCTGAGTGTAAGGGAAGAAATACACTGCCTCTCCTCAACCCACCAACCTAACCTAACCTATGACGCTATTGAAAAGTGTTACAAGGTTACAGATTATATTATAAGGTGTCTCAAAGAAAGTTCATGTTTGCTAAGTCCACTGTGTGAATGCAACGAATCCGTGGGCCATGGGGGGTATGCCAATCAGTGACGTTTTTCAAAAAAAATTCAGTCGCTATGGATGGTTTCCTGGGCTTAGATTCTGAAATATTCGTGATTTTCGTCACTTCTTCCTGTTATTAGAAAAAGGGTTCAAAAATTTGAAGAGACCAGTATAACATTGGAAAGACCAAAATCCGTGCGACCAAGATCATCAAGAACGGTAGGAAACATGGAGAGTGTTCGTGATGATCCGAACCTTTCAATTCGTAAGCCGTATTTTTCACAAATATCTAAAATTGCACCGTCAGACGATTTTTTACTGTTGGACCAAATGAGTGAATTGATTTATTAGGATTCAGCAATAAACCCAGATATTATTTTCTTTTGTTTTCCAACTTTTTTTTTAATCGAACCTCTTTATATAAACTTTCTGTTGGGACACCTTGTACTAGGGTAGGTTAGAGTAGCAACCAGCGATTTGCCAGTAAACCAGTTTTCGGTCCATTGTGACACCACGTGAACACCTTGTAGTAATGAAATGCATTCATGAAACGTCAAAAACAATTGGATATACAGTTTAAGCAGAAGTGGTGAGGAGATGAATCTAACTAATTTAAATTTCAGCAAATTATAAAAAAAAGTCTCACAGAAAATTAACTTTTCAGAATTTCGACCCCAACCCGATTCGAATGACGAATACTTTCTCTAGACTGTACCATTAGGAATAGAAAAATAGCATTAAAAAATATATCCAATCAAGACGGTAGGTGATTGAATTTTTTGGATCGCTACTGTCTTTAAGCGAGAATTATACACAATTGGCAGTATACCTTTGTAAAATGTATGGTTGCATAGACCTCAATATTATGAGATTTCTACTGTCAACATTTTGTTGCTATATACTGTGGATTATAATTGGAATAGACAAAAAACCGAAATGAAAAAAAAAATACAGTACGTTCTCGATTAACGCAACTCCTCGATTCACGCAACTCCTCGATTTTCGCAACAGCTGAATTTACATCACTGTTGACGCAGTAATCGCAACTCTTCAAAAAAAATTGAACTACAAAAGTCTATTGGCGTTCTTAGTTGGATGTGAAGGATCAGACCTTGAATTAAAATTAAAGCATTTAATCTCCGAAATGCAATCTGCCTTTTTTTCTAATGCATGGGATGGAATTCAGGCAGATTCAATCAAAAAAATGCTGGAATGTGTTGATGACTTCTCATAGTGATGGGAAGATGAGGATGCGCTACCTTTGAGCACAGTAAGAGCTCAAATTATCAGTAAACACGCGGTCGTAGAACCCATATCAACTCTCTTCAATGATATTTCCGGCAACGAATACATTTCAAATGAAAACATGTATGATTGGCTGAGCGAAACCATTTATAATAATGAAGAACTCTATGAAGACAATGAATCAGTTGTAATATCAAATAAAAGCAAGCCCGAGGTTAAGATTCCTGCTCCGAAAATAAAGACTGAAACTGTAATACAAGCTTTCAATACAGCAATTCGGAGAAACAGAATTCAGCCCCTATTGAACAAATATTGAGTCTTCACAAATTGCAAGAAATGGCGATTTTAAAAAATCTAACAAACCAAAAAATTCAACAAAAATGTCAAAATTTTTCAACAGAAAATAATATAATAAAATAATAGCTATATAAAAAAAACGTATTTATGTACTTCTAAATGAATTAACTTCCTTTTCTTTTGTTTCTTATTATGTTTTTATGTTATTGAATAAAAATGTGTTGCATTAAATATATTTTTAAGTGTCGGTTTTCTGATTTTTCATCTCAAATTGAGCCTTAAAAATATTTATTCGGTTATTGCAACCACCCTCGTTTTAATTAGTTGCGATAATCGAGAATGCACTGTATAACAATCAGCCCTATCGAGAAATCTGCTGCGGAAAAAATAAAAAAAAACTCTTCGTCGGACTACTACTTCGGAAGAAACTCAACGCGTAGCTGTCAAAAATTGTTGACTTACGCATTATCCCGGTGCGCGATCATGTGCGATCATTTTCATCCAAAACGATAATCCGGTAGGGCTGAATGTGCATCGTATGCTTAGATATGTGTACTGGTACTCACTTTACACTCCATCGATGTCATCCAGTTACTAAACGGTAAAGAACAGTACGAACGAAAAAAACACCGAAACACCATTTAACAATAAAAAACATACCACTACACGAACGAACAAAGAACACAATCGGGGAAAACACAATTAGAAAAAAAAACCAAGATGGACATTTCAGATCAAGATCTAACTTTCAAGATCAATAAAATCTTTTTCTTCTGTAGGCCACTTCACTGCACTCACATAATAGACAGAGAAACACTTTCAACTTATTTGACATTATTTTCCACTTGAATATTTTTTTATTGGTGCCTCGCAATTAATTTAATTTTCCGATCGCGAACCGATTTACACAAACCTGCCGTACTAATCCTCACTAAACTGATCATCGAATCGACTGATTTCGGCAGAGCGAATTTTGTTTTTCGCAAAACATGCCGTAGCCTGTAACGCTATGTGGGCAAATGCTCTTTGTAAGCTTTGGTTGAGAATACTTTGGAAACGGAACTTGCGTCTTCTCTGCATGCACTTGTTGCTCTTGCTTAACACTAAATGTCAACAGCTTTGGTGAGAACTAAAAAGCTAGAAAAACCAATCTAGAGATCAAAATTCCGTGAATTCTCCTTGACCGCTCTTAATTTGTAAGAGTTTTGTAAAATTTTACAATGTTTTGGAAAGAGGTCGTGGCAGTTGTGAGAGTGTCAGTATTAGGGATGTTAGAGATTCACTTTGCAAAATGTATACAACCATCATGAGTACATTTATGCATGTGGGGATCGGTGTTGGTAGAGCAAACGTTTTTTTTTCACATTCTCAATATGTATAGGGTGTGCCATATTTTATGTCGGGATGTAAATATTGAATAAATTTGCCATTTGTCAACGGATTGACTTGAGTAGACATGTTTTTGAAACTTCCATTCAGTACAATTTTAATGAATGAATTGCTGAACAAGGATATAATGCGCCGAAATTGTGACGCCGTACATTGAACATGTTTAACTAGCCAACTAGCATCGCTCGACAACATTATTCGTCGTTTGGTGTCAACTTTTGTTAAGCACGGAACAGTGGGAGATCGTAGACATGCCATTCATCAATTCCCAAGACGTTCCAATGAACTGGTCAAAGAGGTGAGAGTGAGTATTGAACCCACATGCATCGTATCGTTACTGGGTTTAGCATTTAAGCGTCAGTGGAAACTTGCGGACCATTTTGAAGGATGATTTCCATTTGTTTCCTTATGAAGTTGATTCAGAGAAAATTTTCAACAGACCGTCCACGTCGCTCGGAATACGGGCAAACAGCCGCTCGAATGCATAATACTGAATTCGATTTTTAGAAGCAAATTTTGATGACCGAGTACTATTTCACACTCTCTGACGCCGTCAGAGAATCCTATCAAGATCCATAAAACACGTTGGGATGACCAAAATGTGATTGGGCTGGCATTTTCACTGGCTACTTTTTTGCAGTGAAGGCAAAACAGTCGCAGAATGAGTATCCCTAGCCTCTCGAATAACACCATACCAACAGCTTCTAAAATGTCGTAAAACAATGGCAACGATGCCAAAAAGCCATTAAATTAGCTGTAACTGATGTGCTAGGTTTCTCGCGTCCACCAGCAAGAAACCCTTGTGGTGATGAGGCATGCCGACAGATGCTCGCAGCCAAGAACGAGACATACCAGGCTAGGCTGCAGGTGAACTCTGTTGCCATTGAGCTCTATAAGGCAAAGAAGTTGGAAAGCACACCGGCTTTTCAGAATGAAGGAAAAAGAGCAAGAAAAGCGGACGATCGAGGAAATAGACAGGTGCCACTTCAATAATGATGTTTTTCAGAACCATTTAATATTGTCGACGACAGCGAAAACTAGCAGTATTCAACATAGGCTCAGGTATCCTGACCATCGCCTACAAGATCCTATCTCCCGTAAAATGTTAACGCCCGAAACCGTTTACCAACAACGTGATCGACCCTAATCAGTGTGGTTTTAGGACAGGAAAGTCCACAACTGATCAAATCTTCACACTTTGGAAAATCCTGGAAAGAAACTCAATAAGTCCAAATCAATGTGGTTTTACGACAGGAAAGTCCACAACTGATCAAGTCTTCACACTCTGACAGATCCTGGAAAAAAAAACCAAAAAGTCCAAATCCATACCCACCACCTATTCATTGATTTTAAAGCCACATATTACATCATTTATAGTGACGAACTATACAGAGCCATGTCTCGTTTTGCTATACCACCCAAATTCATCCATATGTGCAGGATGGCGATGGGAAATTATCGCTGCTCCATCAGGGTCAGAAAGGACCTCATCGACACATTCTATACCAAAAAAGAATTTAGGCAAGACGATGACCTGGCATATGGCTTCTTTAATCTGATTCTTCTTTAATCTGATTTTACAAGACTCAAGGGCCAACACCAGAGGTACAATCTTCCATAAATACTACCAGCAACCGATGATATTGACATCATTGGTAGGACTGAACGTGATGTCAGAGCCACGTTTGCTAGTAGGAAGAAGGAAGCGGAAAAATGGGTTTTGAAGTAAATGAGGGTAAGACCAAGTGCTGTCAACACGAAAGGATACACAACATCGACGAATTGGACTGAACGTCACCATTGACAGATATAACTTTGAGGTAGTACGGGACTTTGCCCACCTCGGCTCTGGTATTGACTCTGACAACAGCATCTCGTCAGAAATTAAACGAGGAATTACTCTGGCCTACCGCTGTTTCTACGGGCTATGATGGCAATTCAATAAAATCCTCACTCGAACTACAAAGGAGATCCTATGCAAGACCATGATCACCAAAGTCCTGCGTTACGACGCTGAAACATGGACCGTATCAAAAGCGAATGAAGAAATGTTTGGTCATTTTGAGAGAAAAATTCTTCGAAAAATCTTTGGTCCCGTTTGCGTTGACGAATTATGGAGAAGGTACAACTCCTAGTCAAAAAAAAACTCCGCATTGGATGCTTATGATGGCTACGACATGTAGAGCGAATGGACACCATTACTCCAACCAACTTGAAGTTCGCAACTGGAGGATGTTAGCTAAGGACCAGGCTAACTGGAGATGTGTGTTGGTTCAAATCCAGGTTGATTCCAGACTGTAGTAATACTTAAATAAGTAAGTAAGTCAGTATTAAGAGTAAACCCGTCGATATAAAAATAGTTTTGGCTGGGATTGAACGCGCAATATACCTTTCAATGGCCGAACGGCCAATGGCCAGTAGACGACGGCAATTGCATTTCGTCAAAAAATGATTGTTTCAAGGATAAATTATTTGAAAAAAGAATAAGCTACAAAATACACATGTGAAATGCTCCTTAAAACTGGAATATATTCTCTTATGTAACCATTTTGAATAAAGTACATTTAGTTTAAAATAAAACTATTGTACACGTTTTTTTTTAATTGCTAGTTTGTTAAATCCACTCCAATATCCAAATACTTACTTGTGTCTCTTTTAAGACGTTCTTACCCTGTAAAAACACCCTTCCCGATAAATCCTATCATCTCCTAATAACTTAAATGCAAACATTCAAACATGTTATCGACAGTTTTCACCAGAAATATGTTTTTTTTTTTTCACTGGTACCTACTTGTCCTCGAATGCCCTCGTTGATTACCCCCAACTCCAAACAAAATGGGAATTTTCCATTTCCATTTTCCCCAAGAAAAAAAAAACCAAAAAAAAATGTCTGTCGCTTCTCTCCTCGTAACGAAAGGGTTAAAGACCCCATATTTCGATGCAAGGCACCATCAACAAGATTTTTCCACCATACCCAGCAATACGTGCACCAATGCAACGATACCACAATGAAAAGTGGAAAATTCCAAGCAAAAATAGAAGAAGGCATGTATAGGGAGGAAAAAAAAAACGAAACGAAAAAAAAATAAATAAATCTAACAACAGGAACATATGAAGAGTCTGGAAAAACTGAAATAAAAAGAAGAGAAACAAAAAATAGAACACACCACATAGAAGCAACCTACATTGTGGTGTCCCGGCTATCGCTAGAATATGTTCTTCAACCCATTTACCATCCGAATGTGCATCCATTATACGTGGTCTAAGTCTATGGGTGAAAGATACATCATGTGTGAGCGTCATTTGTGTGTGTATGCATTTAGTTGGAATATAAAAGAGGAGACTCCAGTTCAATGTCGTCATCGTCATTATCATCATGATCACTAACTCCATCGATCAATGGGTACAAGCGCATCTATGCATCTTTGAATGCATCATTGTGCATGGAAGAATGGATGATTTCATGCATCTATCTATTGTCTATTGTGTTGGTAGGTTTTTTTTTTTTATTTTTTTAGTCGGCGTTTTCTCTTGAATTTTGTTTTATGACAATTGAACCAATTTAATGGTTTTCATCGGATTGAACAAATGACGATTGCTCGAGTTTGGAAATGAAAAATAGGGGTAAACATGATCGTTTCGGTGAAAATGCACTTTCTAAGACACTTGTGTCGAAGGATACGGGGTACGGGATACAATAAAACGGAAATTGATAAAAATTGGTATGTTCTGCGCTAATATCTACTATAGAACCATGGAATGGATTTTTAAGAAAAATAAATAAATTTTTGTACCAAGAGTGCCAATTATGTCAATAGGCGTGTTCCACTCATGGATTCCTTAGAGACTCTTCTTCTCTGCCTCAGCTGAGTTTTTTTTTTATTCAGAGAAACACAATTTTCAGCGAGGAATATTTTTGTTTTGTCAAACTAACACATTCCTTACTTCATACTTTAAAATAATGATGAATTCGCTTGATGATACATACAAAATAATCAGAAATAAAATTCAAATAATTTAAAGGATATCCAACAAATTTTTGGCTCCTCATACCGCAGAAAATCTCCGCTGTGACAAGTGAGGAACCATGCCCCACTTACGCAGTTCTTGATCCGTGAGTTGAATGAGTTGAACACAATTAATAGATTCGTACGAGCAAGTTGGGATTCTCTGGGTTTGTGTGGGTGATATATCTTAAAAAACGACCAACAATTAAACGTACCCAGTTATGCTGGTAATAATTTATAAGTGCAGATTAATTTGTGGACCTAAAGTTTAGATTTTTTTTATAAAGGAATGCCCGACTTCGCTCGGATACAATTTTAATGACGAAAAATTTTGATTTCTGCCACTCGAATGCTCAGCTCCTGTAAGTTAGGTTAGGTGGCTGCACGCGGAACGCGTGCACACTTACACCAAGAAGGTCCGTTGTGGTACCACATGGATCAAACATCTTTTCCTATGAGTCGTCTGCCTAGTTGAACCAATCTGAGCTACAAATAAAACGGCGGAGGTTCCTGATGTCAATGTTAATCAGGTCACCTAGGTCGTCGAAGAAGTAGTCTCCCAGGTGGAGTCTTCTTTTGTTGGAGAGCGCTGAACATGAATGAAAGAAGATTAGTGATACTTTCCTCCTCCTCCTTGTCCATGCAGCTTCTGCAGAAGTCGTTGCTATAAAGGCCAAGTCTTTTAACATGTAGGCCTAAGGGGCAGTGTCCTGTAAGGAAACAAGTTAAACTGAGGGAACATTTCTGGCTATATATGGGCCAGATTTGCCGGGATCTACAATTAGCTTGATCGCATCTAGTTTAAGTGTTGATTTACAAGTAGCGAGGGGCATGCCTAACGTTTCTACATGAGGTAGAATATCAAGCGTCCACTCAGCATCGACTGTTTTAACTATGATTTCTCCTTGTTCATCTCGACAGGATTCTCTTTGGGTCTTGTATCTTTGGCTTTGATGTTTTACCCTTTATTAACTCAGGAATTCCCTAAACTGGGTGCAGCGGCCAGGATTACTAAGGAAGGGTCCCTGGTTTAAATCCTAAAAGTGACAACAATTAATTTTGTTCACTTCCCCAGCTCATGTGAAAGTCTGAAAAACATCCAAGAATATCTATAAAACTTTCATGGAACCTTCGCAAATATTCCGTTCAGAATTGGCAGTAGCCAGCAGATCCAATTCGTTGTGGAAAAAAATAAAACTTGACATCCAAAAATGAATAGAGAAGCTAGATTTAAACCCTTATATGAGCTGTTAATGCCAGGTATTTCATTACAAAATATTAGAACATCATTGCTTTACGATCAGCCGGTGTTCTTTCCTCCTTCATTGCTTAGCTTATTGGCCGCTTCTATAGCACCTCTTGGCTTCACCTATAGCGTTGCCCTGTGAGCCTCATTTTTGGTTGCAAGCATCTGTTGGCATTCTTTGTCAAATCAGGCTTTTATTGGTGATATGATACATCATCATTCCTTAACGATCATCTTTTTGATTGAAAAGTCGGTGTTCTTCCCTCCTTCTTGTTTATAAAGCTTAATGGCACCTACTTTAGCAGCTCTGAGCTTCACCTATAGCGTTGCCCTGTAAGCCTTATTTTTGGTTGTGAGCGTCTGTCGGCATTCGTCGTCAAATCAGGATTTTATTACAGATGCTATGATACTGACAGCTGTCAAAATAATATGTGTTTCAAAAATAAACATTTCACTGTAAGTAATGGATCCTTCCAATTGCGTACCGTAAAAGCATGCGCTACATTTTGCGTATCGCTTAATAAAAATTCGACTTCCCCGAAATAAATCTGATTCTCTGACAAATTGCATGCCAATATTAATCTCAGCCGTGACATTGTCGATGTTGCAATAAAACCACATCAACCAAGAATGCATACAAGAAATCAAAAAAAAAATCAGAACAACCAAAAAAAAGGGATGAACAAAAATTATCGACAAGCCGCAAAGTTAGAGACATTGAAAGAAACCCGGAAGAGTGACTAAAAAAGGCACAGGAAATCTCTTCACTTCTTCACCTCTCAGCTAAATCACGCGGCCGGATGCCGGAATGCATACCTTGAAGTTCGCAGTATTTATCTGGACAACGAACTTGAAATTGTATGGCAGGGGTACCCACTTGTTTCCTGAAATAATTTCGTCAAAAGACGACCTTTTCTTGGTTGTCATTAAGTCAGTAGTCAGTACTCAGTAAGCGAGCAAAACTAACTCTAACTCTACACACTTTGTACATAAAAATTAAATAGAAAAAAATTCACCCGCAAATGTCACCTGTAGACAACAACAACCAAATCACCAGTATCTGTGTAGTGTATCTGCGAATATATACACCAATACCAGCAGCACTAATCCATAATTGAAGAGAACATGGAGTTTCGTGCGAAAGTGAATGACCTCCATTAACCGGCATTAAATTCCCGGCACTCGGCTCGGCTCAGTGTTCTGTTTTCCACCACACAAACCCTTCTTTTTCAACCGCCGAGTGGAGCGTGTTGAGTGTTGAAGAAGTCGCGTTGATGTGTGCGCTGGTGATCATGACGAAGCGAAGAACAACGATGATGACGACAACGACAAGCAGGAGCTCTGCGATACGACGACGTGTATGGCCAAACGAACAGATGAACCTCAACGAACCTGTTTGCCTTTCGAACGCTTTAGATTCCATTTCTGTTTCTATCTAATTTTTTTGTGTTCTGTGATTTTAATTTTTGCTCTTTGGATTTTTTTTATATATCATACGGACACACGAAATAAACCAACAGACGGACGGACGGACTGTCAGGAGATAGTTTTTTTTCTTTTCGAAGTTTGTATCTAATGGTTTGTGTCAGGTAGGTATATGGTTCCTGAAGTTGCTTCTTCCCCGGGTTTTGGACGCACCTCCTCCCATATGGAGGTTATGGTTTGTTACATTGAGGTACATATATAATTTTTGGGGATTTCTGTCTTCTGTCCGTTCGTTGGACAGTAGAATTTTCTAGAAAATGACGAAACGTACGTAAATAAAGTTGCTTACAATCGCAACAACAAGACGAATGACAACAGGAATTGTTTATTTGGGACAACGTTGTTTTCGTTTTTTTTTTATTGTTACAAGATCTTATTTCTTCTTCGTTTGCTTTTCCCCTAACATTTGTTTACCGGGAGTGGACAATTGGAGGTTTTTTTTTTATTTTTGTATCTTCTTCTGGTTTTTTGTTATGCCGTTCTGAGAAACGAATGCGTAATGCGATGTTTATGTTTAAATATTAAAGTTCGCCATTCTAATAAAGAAATAAACAGTTAAGTTGCGTCTTTGCATTAAAAGCGGAATTCAGCAACATAAATAGGAGAGTGGATTAAAAAAAATATTCGACTGTGCAGAATTAAATCCAAAATGAAAATAAATATAGGTAAGCATTTTTGAGAGTCATAACTTTGGAGGTTGATGTCAATATTAGGGGATTTTTTCAACAAATAAACCAAACTAATAGCTTTATGAACAATGAACCAAATGTGGTCAAAAGACCTTAACCCTTTGTCAACCGGTGAGGAGATATCACCAAAGCATGGTTAAATGGTGGAACTACCCCGGAATGTTTAAGATGCAAGACACTGACACTTACAACAACAAAAACAATGACTACAAACTTGTGACCGGATTTTGTAATATACGAGGTCAGGTAGAGAGCAACATGATTAGGTCTCTTCCTGAACTTTTGCAGTCAAAATTAGTAATTTCTCAAATTCATTGGGATGGGGTATTTTTTTTATAGAAAAAGACAAGTTTATTAACAAGTACGGGAACTAGTTTTAGTTAATTACAGTAAAATCATTCGTTTTGTGTAGCTTTTAAAGAACCATTCGCATAAATCGTATGTCAAAACAAACGACTTGTCACTTTCTGATACCAACTGACAGTTTACAGATTCTTACAAACAGAAATTTTTGCAGTTAATTATTTTACAGATTATTCTGGAGGGGTAGTTTTTTCCTATCTAATTAGCTCTCTCTTTTACTAATTTTTGCATACGGGAACGGCAATAAGTAAAAAGCAGTTAAATTTAGTAAGAATCAGTGAAATTCAACAAGAATCAGTGAAATTCAGTAAGAATCAGTGAAATAAGGTAAGAATCTGTAAAATTCAGAAAGAATCAGTAAAAAATAATATTATACATGAACAGACCTTATGTCACATATAAATACATCAACATTTCCGAAAATAAATACCACACACATTTTAGACCCTACAGAAATACAAATGAATTCAGATCAAGGAAAACTTTATTGTTTTGTCTACGAACTACATTCATGTCTCCATGTACAAGGTGGCGCAAAAATAACCTTTCTATGTTTTTTGGCTGTAATTTAAAAAAAATGAATTTTATTTGGTCTTTTAATTTTTTTACATCAAGTCGAGAATATGATGTCATGTAAATGGCCGCCGCCACAATTGATTGTCATTTGAGCCCTTTTTATGGCATTTTCCATCACTTTGGCCAAAACTTCCGGCGATAGGTCCTCACATTCTTGACGGATATTGTCTTTAAGAGCTGCAAGAGTCTGAGGCTTGTTGACATAAACCCGCGACTTCAAAAAGCCCCACAAAAATAAGTCTGGAGCGGTCAAATCAGGCGATCTTGCTGGCCAGTGCAAATCGCCAAACGGGAGATTAGGCGCCCGGGAAATGCATCCTTCAGCATATCGGTTGTGGCACGTGCAGTGTGTGCCGTTGCACCGTCCTGTTGGAACCACATGTTTTCCAATCCCAATTCATCAAGTTGCGGCAAAAAGAATACGTTGATCATTGCTCTGTAGCGCTCACCATTCACAGTAACCGTTTGGCCCGCGACGTCTTCGAAGAAAAAAGGTCCGATGACTCCTCCACCGAAAACAGCACACCATAAAGTCACTTTGAGCGGGTGTAATGGCTCTTCGTGGGTTACACGCGGATTTTCAGTGCCCCCGAAGCGTAAATTTTGCTTATTTACGTACCCGCTAAGATGGAAATGGGCCTCATCACTCATGATTCGATGTCGACGGCGCTTCCATGACATCTTCGGCTACAGCAGCAATATTCTCTGCAGAACGGCTACTCCGGGGTCTGCCACGCCTGGCAGCATCTCGTGTTGTGCCAGTCTCTTCGAGGCGAGCGGCTAAACGTCGCAGTGTTTCACCAGTTGGACGGCTAGGAAATCTGCGACGAAATTCACGTTGTGCCAAAGTCACCGACCGATTATAGCTCAAATAAATAGTCACCAATATTCCGCGTTCTGGAGCAGTGTAGCGTAAAATTGTTTATTAACGTGTATTTCGCATGTGTTTACTACACAAATGTCAAAACAGAACTGATATTAGGGGCCAATCGAAAAATTTATAGCATTTTCTGATAGGAGGATTACTTTTGCGCCACCCTGTATTTTCTTTAAAAAAAACCAATAACATCGAGGATGTAATGTAAAAATATGTCGACATCTGGAAACGGGTCACGTAGATTTGCCATGCATTTAAAGTAATCTATGAACGCATTCTCTTTGCATTTCGAATCTTCTCAAGTTCGCTGACACTCAACATCAACAAAAAAACCCAGCCAATGCAGGAAATAAAATAAAAGTTCCTCAAATAAAGAAATTGAATTCCATTGACCCAAAAGTGCAGTGACATGATTGATTTAACCAAAAAAAAAATTTTAAAAATAATTAAAATAAAACTTACTCATCCCGATGCGTTCGTGCTCGACTCATAGCATCACTATATGTTTTTATCAGCACCTGGAAATATTGTGCCAATGCACCACCGACAATGACGATCCACCCGCCTGATATTTTCAAAAAAAAATCCAAAAGTCAAGTTTAAAATTAACACAACTTCGGTGAAAGAACGCATTCAGGAAAGAAAATAAACACCGAAACGAGACTGCATCATTACAAATATCTTTTACTCAAAAGAGGTGAATGTCACGATCGGGATAATGAACGCTAAACGTAAAAATTGTATAATAAGCGATTTTTTTTGTTTTGCTTAAAAAATACCTAAAAAGATACACCCATCGACTGGTGAGTCGGATTTTTAAAACGGGGGAGTGTGAATGTGCAGGGATGTTTGCATTTGGAATGAGTCACAAAAATGTGTGTTAAGTTCAAATGATGATCGCGTCGTCGTCGTTCCGTAAATTCAACGATCGGCAACGATATGTTTGTTTCGTGATGCAAAATGCGAATGAACTTTGGATTGTCGGTGCTGATTTTGTCCGATTACTGTGCAGGCATGGGTGAATGGTATTTGCATTTGTTATTCATTTCTTTTATTACATTTTACCGTGCAGTTGGAGTTGGGTGCTGTTGGCTTTCATTTTTGAGGGTGTTTTGAAATCAAGTTCAGTGTGTTTGTTTTTATTTTTGTTAATTGCGTTGCCATATTGTTAACCAAGATGAACTTTATTCTATTTATTCAATAGGCGACAAAGTAACCAACGTGCGCGAGAGAACAGTGAGGTAGAGTGATTTTTAATGTACAGGGCACCGCTCAATGACGCCGTGATGGGAATGTCAATAGCCCGTTTGATTGTTGACGGTTTAAAATTAATACTTTTGTACATTTAGTTAAATTTCGACATGGCTGGATTTGTAAAAAGATGCAATAGCCAGTATTGGAAAACTGGCAGGGGAGGACCCACTCCCCAAATGAGATACCACGGTGAAATGAAATAGGGCCTAACAAAATAAAAACAAATACCAAATTTGGGTTTTCAAAACGAAATGATAGAAATTTGGTTTAATTGCTATGCAAACAGAAATATTGTCAAAAAATTAATGGAAATAACGCCAAATTGTGATTAAATTTATATCAATCATCAATTTGTATACTTCAAAAAATTCTACCAGATTTTGACTTAATACTGAATCAAAATTTACTATTTTGTGGGAAATAATAATAAAGCTAAAATAAAGTAAAAAATATTGAGTGAATAAAACAGTATTTATATATCGGAAGGTATGTTCACCCCTGATAGGGGGTGTAGGGAAATAAGTCCCCAGGAACTAGATCCACCTTGGTAACATGCACTTCGTTTGGTGACCGAATTAACTCAAGAAATAGACCTCTGAATTGTCCACCTCCTTCGTGTGATTTGACACTTTTAGACTACTTTTGTGGGGGTACGTCAATACGCTGGCCTATCCTCATAAACCAGCAACAATTTATCACTTAGAACCTGCTCAGAAAAGTGGTGCAGTATTTAACCAGGAGGATGGCGTTGATAGGGCGCAGAGGCCATATGCCAGAAATTTTTAAGCTCAGAAAAGTGGTGCAGTATTGAACCGGGAGGATGTCGTTGATAAGGCGCAGAGGCCATATGCCATAAATCATATTTAAATCTTATATGCCATGAAATTTGTAAGCTAATAAAGCCATTTCATTGAATTTGTTGTGTTTTATTTAAAAAAAAACTCCCTATACTTTTGCTTTTTCGAAAAATCAGTGGTATTTTTACTACAATCTTGTAATAAATTTTAATATTGCCTATGTTGTTGCATTAATATGGGAGATGAAAATATTTTGCGAAATTCGATAACAATTCTGCAAAAATAAGAATCATATATTATTTTTGGTTCTTCTGTATGCATCTATTCGAAAAGATGCTGGTAAAACGCCGCCAAGATATTATTGTAGAAAAATCGCTAGTACCGACCCATCAATTTGGGTTCAGGAATAAACACTCAACAATTGACCAAGTGCATAGAATCACTAATAAAATTGAAAATGCTTTTAAAAAAGAAAAAAAGTATGCTCTACAGTATTTCTTGATATATCACAAGCTTTCGACAAAGTATGGCACAAAGGATTGATCCATAAATTACAAAAGCAACTGCCGAAGCAGTATTCAAAAATACTGGAGTCGTATATTCTACAGTGATTTTTCATAATTAAACAAGAAACAACGTACTCAACATTAAGAGAAATTAATGCTGGCGTACCTCAAGGCAGTGTTCTAGGTCCAGTACTATATCTCCTATTTACTAGTGATCTACCAGTGACGTACGGACAGACATGGCTAAATCGACTCAGCTAGCGATTCTTAGTCGATCCATATACTTTGAGGTATATGTAGTAAATTATTTCTCTATGTTACAAACTATGTATCAAAACTAATATACCCCTATGGGATAGGGTATAAAAAACAAAAAAACACGCTCGGGGCGTGATTCAAAACTTTCTTCAGGCGAAATGGAGCAATGTCCAAATATATTCTTAGTACTTTCTATTTAAATAATTTTTACAAAAGTAGGAGTGAGTTGCATTTAAAAATGATTTCACTGGTCTGCTAAGCTCAGCGAATAAGTCGCATGAAAAATCCTATCAATCGTGAATCAAGCCTTAATACCCAAAAACTGTTGACGAACAGTCAATTGGACATGTCTAGATAGACTCAACTTTCGACTTAAATCCGGTTCATATTCTTAACTACCTTCAGTAGTATTCTTTGTTAGAAAGAATGTATCAAAATTAATATATCCCTTCAGAGATAGGGTAGAAAATAGAATATAACTATCTCTATATATAAAAATTGAGCTTTAAAATGTTTGTCGCCGATTCATGCCTTACCGCAATTACCGATTTTAGCCGAGTGTGTTGTGCGTGCGTGAAAAAAATACATGAATTTCAGTTTATTTTGGGTTGATATTTTGAGTGTTTACGTATAACTCACGTAATTTTCAACCAATTTATTTGGTTTTTCTTTTAAAATTTTCAGAAAATAATAGGCCCTATTTTTTAAATCCACATACGGCCACGCCCACTTAAAAAAAAAACTTAGTTGTTGGTTAAACCGTAAACAATTTTGAAAAAGTTCTGAATATCTATATATCGTCAGCATAAAGTTTTTTGCCACGCCCACTTTTCGATGGCGTCATTCGTAAAAAACTGTTTTCGGTACAATTTTAAATAAATTGGAAAAAAAAACGTTCGATTAAAATATTTTGAGAATACTACTATGAACATTTCGTCTATATGTCATTTTACAGACCCCCATTTTTGGGGGCGTTTTTTCCTAAAAAAAAGTGACAGCATTATGCTGGCAGTTTTGGCTGGCAAAGGTGTATTTTTGTTTGATTTATCAGGTGGAACTGTCAAAACATTTCTCATTTCGGTAATTCTCGCCGAAATACGATCAAATAGTGGCATCGCATTGGTTGTTGCATCATCTGGCATTGCAGCTTTATTTGAAGGAGCAAGAACAGCTCATTCAACATTTCAGCTGCCTCTGAATATTCGAAGTAACCAAGATGAAGTGTGCAACATTAAAAAAAAAAAACATAAACATTTTCGAGGGCCAAAGTGCTGACAAAATGCAAAATTATCATTCGGGATGAATGTACTATGGCACATAAATATTCTCTTGAAGCGTTGAACAGAACACTCAATGATAAAAAAAAGAGAAATTATTAAGCGGTACTCAGGTGATTTTCGATAAACACTTTCCGACATTCCAGGTTTGACGATGTTGAAAAAGTCCAGCTAAAAATAAATACACCATATCAAAATGCTACAAGATCCATCCACTGACATATTCTCGAAACAATTGTTAGATATTAGCGATGGAAAATTTGTTGTCTATGAAAATACTGATTGCATAAAATTGCCCAGCGATTTCTGCACAATCATACGCAAAATGCTCTCATTAGCCTCATTTCCGCTAACAGAAATGAAAATAACAAACGAACGAACCCGCACTCAATATGACCAACAAACCCAAACAACCTCACGCACAAAACCAGGCAGCTGACTGTAGTAATTTGAAGTTTCTGGCAGTTTTGTAAATTTAAAAAGTAACGCCATTAGCGATTCTATGGTAGAACAAGAAGCATACCAATTTTTAACCAATATATATATATTACATTTAAAATAAATGATAAAAACTCTAAAAATTATTTTTTATTTGGAACGCTAATTCGCATTAACATGCATACTTCCCGATGTACGCACACAGACAGGTAGAAAGATCCATTTTGGCAGTAAATTTTGCGATGCCAAAGAATCTGTAAATTATCCAGAAGGCATGTCAGCACACCTTCTACGAAATTTTAAAGTTGGATCTCCGGTTATTTTACTTTGGAATTTGAACCCACCAAGGGTTCATGTGCAATGACACATTGGTCATTAAAAAATTGTGGTTTCGATAATCCACCATTTTGAATGGCGATTTCCGAGACGAAAATATTCTGCTGACACGCATTCCAATGGTTCCCACGGAGGTGTCAAACGCATCTAATTTACTATTATATTGACAAGGACAAACGTCCGTTTGCGGCTTAGAAATGTCCGTTTGCGGCTTTTTTTTAATTCTGACCTGCCTAAGCAGTAATATACACATCGACCTAAAAGATCAATTGTGCTTGTCGTCAGATGTTTTTTAGGTTAGTAGCGCTTCTACTTTCCTAATGTAGCTGATAATACTTTTAGCCGAAGATTTCCTCACTTCTTCGGGACTTAAAAATTCCCTGAAGAAAGATTCCCTTCTCATACCGTAAAGGGCCGGGCATTCACATATGATATGGTCGGCTGTTTCGTCTTCTTCTAGACATCCGGTGAGTCGACTAGACGCATTTTGTTTAGGTGATATCGCAGACCGTGATGACCAGTTAGGTAGCCTACTAAGTTTTTGATATCGTACCTGCGAAGATTTAGTATCTTATTGGCATCTGGTTTGAAGGACTGAATAGCTCTTTTGGCCTGTCTTAGGCCTGGGATGTTTCCCCAGTATGAAACACATTTGTTTTGTTCCCAGTTTTTTATGACCAGATTTATGGCTGAAGGGTTCAGGTCCAATGAAGGGGGTTTCCGAACCTTTTCTGGCTAGTTCATCAGCTTTTTCGTTACCTTCAACTCCCTTATGTCCGGGGACCCACCATAGTCCCCGGACATAATAGTTTTGTTCCTGGAACTGAGTGTTTGGAGGGAGTTGAAGCAGTGTAGTAGTGATTTGGAGTCAATGATGTGTGAGCTAAGGGCTTTTATAGCTGCATGACTGTCCGGGAATATATGGATGTTTGCGCCTTTAATACCTGAGTTGTGTATTAGGTTTGCTCATTCTTTTATGGCATGGAGCTCAGCTTGGAATACACTAGGGTTTTTTCCCATAGGTATTGAGAAGTTTTTATTTGGTCCCGTTTGCGGCTTAAGGCACTCCATGCTTTTCACACGGACAATAATACGTTGCACGCCGGTCATTGCCTACAGCGCACAATTCCTCTTTCTGTCATAGATCCCTTCTATGAGGTAACCGGCCTGGCACAGCTGCATCCGAAATCGGTTCCGGGAAATTCTTAGAACAGAGTTGCGACACACAACAACAGCACACTTTCAGTTTCAAATTTGATATTTCCCTTTAAGATCGATGAACGATCATTCTATATATCGATCACGTTATATTTGTTGCTCCCAGCAGGAAATCCGGTCACTTAAACGCCCACTTTTCCAAAAACGTTGTTTTTTGCCCAAACGGTTAAGAATTTTTCAAAAGTTGCTCCTAGCAGGACAAGTGTAAACATTTTTGAAATCCGGTCACTTTAACGCCCACTTTTCCAAAACCGTTGTTTTTGGCCAAACGGTTTAGAATTTTTCAAAAGTTGCTCCCAGCAGGACAAGTGTAAAAATTTTAAAATCAGCTCACTAACACCCCTAATTAAAAAAAAAACGTTGTTTTCGGCCGGTTAAGAATTTTCAAAAATGTGTCTGAATAACAGATTTTGTTTAAATAAAGTTTTTGCCACGCCCACTTTTTGAGACGTTTTTATAAAAAAAACTGTTTTGGTTCAAATTTTAAAGAAATTCGAAAAAAAAACTTTCGATGCAAAAACATTGGTTATATTAATGTGAGCATTTGGTGTATAGATCATTTTAACCCACGCCCATTTTGGGGGCGTTTTCCTTGAAAATCGATTTATATAGATACCATATAAATCGATATGCAATTTTTTTTTGTCGAAACATAAAAAGATTTTGATAGACTCTGAGCAATATATAGCGACAATGACATTTTCTATGTACCATCTTCGTAAAGATTTAAGCCACGCCCACTTTTTGGGCATGTTTTTAATTTAAGGACGGAATGGGAAAAGATTTGCACAGCGGATTGTAGCCTTATCATATGTTTTTTTTTATATAGAAACCAAAATATTCACTAGAAATAATTTATATGACAAAACAACGTTTGCCAAATATATTCAGCTAGTAGAATCGATTAAATTATAAAGCCGTGTAGCCTTTAACCAAATTCCAATTTCATTACTTTATAATGATAAAAAATGATATAAAGAAAAAAAGATTTAAATAACCCGCAGTGTGTGACAACATTTTCTGAACTACCCCTACAGAATGAATGGTGATCAAGGTTTGATCTTATTTTAGAGTTCTATTCTTTAACATTTGCAATTCAAAAATATCGCGTTATAAATAAAACACGTGTTCCGAGGCTTAGCTACCTCAGCCCTGTACATATAAAGGTATATGATCAACCCTGCGAGTCTCACACAAAAAAATGATCCCCATAAGACGTTAACTACAAAACATAAATTAACCTTGCCTGGATGACAGCAAAAAAAAAATACGAGGAAATAATTATAACCTGGTTACAGCTTGATGGGTCATTAAAACCACTTCGCAAACTTCTCAAAAACCCTAAAATTATAAGCCTTACACAAAAAAAAACTTCTGTACCTAGGTTCATATAAAAGTACTTAAGAATTATATTTGAACAACAAAAAAATCTTTTTGCGTCGTTCTTTTCAAATCTAGGCCATTACGTCGGAAAGTGTCGAAATATTGTGTTCTTCTGTTCCTCTTTTTTGAATTCTATTCGTTGGCCCATGCACACACACGTGTTTCAAGTTCATTGCCAAATTCTGTTTTCGTCGTTTTTTTTTTTCTTTTTCCTTTTTTGCTTTTTGCTTTTGGCTATGGCTGTGCCTATGTGTGCGTATTTATGTATTTAAGCTGTCATTAGCTTTTTCCTCTTTTTTTTGGTTCTCTGGTTGATTTTACATAATTTTCTGTTTCGGTGATTTAGTACGTGTGTGGAAAGGAGTATGAGCAAGATAGAGATCAGATCGAGCAGGTGGTGATCATTTAAAAAAAAAATTGGTCAACGAATTTGTGACATCAGCTGTAGATACACACAGATAAAAAGAAGGTATGACAGGTTTTAATACATTTAAAAATTTAGACCATCGTTTTCATCTTCAGATTTAACTATTTAATGGAGGAGATAGATATATAACTCTTAGGCCTTTTTAATCGGCGTACTAACATGGGTTCAAAGTTGTCCTGCCCCAAACTGCTTGCCATACTTCATTTGTTAATCATCGCCCGGCGCGTCACCCACGAACATCTTTGCCCTGAACTAATTGTGGACCTCCAACCAGGTCAATAATGTGATCATCCAATCGAAGGTTGAAACTACTTAAAGCACGTTCACCTGGCCCGATTCGAGTTTACTTGGCAATCATTTGTGGGTGCAGTGGCATAGTGATTAGTGCGTTGGATTACTAACCTATTTTTTTACCTTCCCATCTCTTGCAAAAATTCTGACAAACAATGAGAATAAAAGAACTCACAGGGAGCTTCTCAAACTGTCCGTTCGGAATCGGTGTAAAACTGTAGGTCCCTTTGGTTGTTCTAAAAAATATAACCGGCGTTATTTCTTCGTTTTCGATTAAAATATTATTTTTAATTATCAGGACCGTGGTACTATTATTTGGCCCGAATGACGCACAGTGATCACACCTAAGAGTCGATCGAGGATCATGTCAACAGTACCTTTGAAATTGTGTATAATGTGGCACAAATCAAACTCCCAATTGATTATATTTGGGTATTTAAAAGATAGTGATACTCAAGCATCCTCGATCAGTAAAGGCCTGCTCAGAATGCGTATCTGTAGCTGACTGAAAAGTTAAAAACAAGGCAACCCATAAGCACTTACACAATGTGTATCTTCGTGAATCTGTAGCTTGAAGTTGAATAGAGGGCAACTTCATGCAAGAAATGTATCTCTCTTTTGACAGCGATGCAAGATACGAGCTACAGATATGTATTCTGAGCAGGCCTTAAGTGTATCTTGACATTTGGGTCATACCTCTTTAAAATATGGCCAGTTCCTCACTTGAGGATAACTTAAAAGATTTTTCTTTACTTCTCCTTCATTTTCTCAGGTAAGGAATTACCATTCAGAGATCACGGAAGGGATCGTACAACGAACTTAGCTAATGATACTCTAGTCCACAAAATGCATTACTATACAGCCAATTATGGTCAATTTTTATTGTACCTGTAGTAAAAAAAAAAAAGCTAAAGATCTTTTTAGAAGTCTTCGCTAAGTTAAATGTTAAAAAAAATCTGATCAAGAGGAGAACTGTTCATAAATCATAGCACATGTTTAGGGGCAAAATCTGAACGTGAAAGAAGTAATCATGCTGTGAAACAATTTTTGGCGAATCTTGAGAAGGCTACATCTTAACCTATATTTCCGTCTTCCTGATCACTGCAGCGTTTTCCAGGCGGAACTCATGGCGATCAAAGTAGCCTTATCTTGGCTGAAAGAGAATATAATACCTGCCAAGGATATTAACATCTTCTCTGACAGCCAAGCGGCCATCAAATCCTTGGAATCAGTATCAACGAACTCAAAGACAGCCCTAGATTGCCGCTCATCTTTGCAAAATCTGTCAGAGTAGTTTAACATTAAGCTATGCTCGGTGCCTGGGCATAGTGACAATCCAGGAAACTGTAAGGCTGATGCACTCGCCAGACATGGGACTAAATTACCAGTCGTACTCGACACGAGTGCACTAGGTATTCCGCATGCTAACAGCGTATTCAGCATGCTTACAGCGAAACAAATCTCAGATGGAGTCGTGGCGCGACGTGTCAAATAACCAAACAAATTTGGCCAAAGCTGGGTTTAAGAAGATCCAAGGGACTGATTTCGCTCGCTTGACGGCACATTAGCTTCACCATAAGTGTCATCACTGGACACTGTCTACACTGTCTAATAGGTAGGCATGCAGAAAGGCAGTGGCTCCATTCAAACGAATTGTGCAGGAGCTGTATGGAGGAAGAGGATGAAGAAACAATAATTCATCTTCTTTGAAGCTGCCCAGCCCTATCAAACAAAAGGAAGCTTCATCTTGGAGCTTACTTACCTCAAAATATCAGCGATTTGAGGAAAGGAAGGAGGAAAGGAAGTGAGAAGTCTACTCCGTTTCATTAACAGGTAAGATTGGTTTTCTTACAGTCAACAAGGAGAGTGGACAAGATCCACATGGTATCACAATGGACTTTGAAAAACTGAGTGTGCTGGTGAATCGCTGGCAGCCACTCTACCTAACCTTACTTAACGTTGAGACAGACCAATGTTAGAACAAGCAACATATGGAACGAACTACCATATTACCAATGTACAACCTGACTGTTTTGTAAATGTTTCTACGACTGTACAGAGCAGAGTCAAACGACACATCCGGGGGCGCTGCTTTAGCGTTAACACCCAAGATCTGAATTTACCGCCATTTTTGCCGTAAAGTGTTGGCAACAGAAAAAAAAACAGTTTGACATACGCAAAAAACACCGCATTTTTAATGTTCAAAAATATTTAAAAAAAATGTTTCCTGTCACAGTTTGAGCAAAATCATCCTACTCGACGAAGCTCATTTTCGCCACCAAGGAAAAAATTATTAAACGTCAAAATTGACAGATTTGGGGTTCAGAAAACCCAAAAGTGATTGTCAGGAAAACGCGTGGCACTGTTTGGTGCAGATTTTGGGCTGCAGACATCATTGGACCATACTTCTTCGAAAATAAGGCAGATCGACCTTTGATTGTTACTGTTGCTCGATATTGCCAAATGAACGGCACAAAGAACTCGGTTCTTTGTGCCGTAATTGGATGGTAATAATGTGGACGATATGTGGTTTCAACATAACGGTGCCACATGCTATACAGCCCGTATAAAATGTTATTACCAAATGAGTGAATTTTTGTCGTTTACTCCCTCGTTTCTGTGATCAGAATTGGGAACCTATATCATGTGATTTAACAGCGCTGGAAATAAATCCAAATATGGAGTTATTTGAAGTCAAAGGTCTATGGCAACAAGCCCACAACAATCGGAAGATTTAAGGCTGCATCAAGAAAATCCACCCTATTTAGGCAAAATGGTCATGGAAAACTGTGATAAAAGTATGCGTATGTGCCAGCGAAGTCATACATAACCCTATTCTATGCAATTTGTGTTTCAATAAGAACATTGAACCTTCAAAAACAAAATGGCCTTTTCAGGTAAATTAGGTCTTGCGTTCATTTTGGGACACCCTTGATTTATAACTAACAGTGGGTGTCTAATCCTCTAGAGGTTAATGCGTTGGACAACTAATCCAAAAATACCCCACCTCTTGCAAAAGATTGACAAACATCGAAGAGCATACAACTATCATGAGAAGCTTCTTAAATTTGCCATTCGTAGCCGGCGTTTTACAGGGGAGCCCATTTTTTGTGGCAAAAATAAAACTTTTCATATACAAATGATTGAAGAAGCTAGGTTTTGAGACCATCTACTTACTTAAAACTTAAATAAATTAAGCCTCTACAATTATCCCGGTGCTTACGTTAACTGACTCAAGTTGGTTGAGGTCGCCTTTTAAGGCGAGGTCTTCCTCTACTGCGTCCGACGTCTGGCTCCAAATCGAAGACTGCGAGCTGGAGTATTAGTGTTCTTTCGGTCTACATGTCCTAGTCTAGTTTTGTGACAATTTGTGGAGTTACGACCTAAATGAAGGTATTTTTCCATAACCCTTACAATTTACGCAATTCTTTCTAGCACACCTGTAGGGTACGCCAATTTGACCTGAAAATGTATCGACAGGACTACCAATCACGGATCACTTTGCCATTGCAACTAAATCTGAGGTTGTTGCATTTATGTGATCTAGGAGTATTCTAGCCTGCTCTTCTTTCACTATTGGATCAAACCAGCGTGGAAGAGTTTATATAGCCCGACTCAACCGGCTTACCGATTAAAATTCATCTTTACTTTATAAAGACTGAATGATCAGTAATCCGTTTATTTCCATTTTTACGAATACTGAAAACTTTTTAAGGATTTTGCTTTTCTTTCCCTATTGGATGAAACCAGTGGCGTGGGGTCTAGATAGCCCAATTCCCAGCGGCTTGCCTATTGAAATTAAACTTTGATTATGAAGACTGAATGATCGGTATTGTTTTTATTCCTCTTTTTATAAACGGAAGCCTGTTTAAACATTCTTTTTGTTTTATTATTGAAACCGCAAATATTTTTGTCATGTGAAACGTCACTTAACAAAAAAAAAACGCTTTTCACTACATGATGTGAGATAGAAAGAGAAACTCTCATTCGGTTCGGTTTGTGTATGATTAACGTTTATTATTAAGAAAAAAAGCCTAAGGTGAACTACACCTACCCTTGACTAAAAATGCAACCGTGCCACTGATGGGAACGTTGATTGATAAGACGTTTTTCATCGGGTTAAGACCTCTCCTTTAAAAATGGCATTTAAGGCGATTGCGCCATATTGATTTTTGATCTGAAGCCTTTCTTGGACCTTTGAACCACTAATTCGATAAACCTTTACCCAAAAGGATGTAAACCTTCCTGGTACCTATTAAGCTGGGCTAAACGAGCCTGATTGCCACTCAAATAACCCCTATTGTCACATTTGTCAATAACAATAAAAAGTTGACAAAAGCCGAATAAAAACAAATGGCAAAAACACAACCACCTAATGGGGGTTTTCGAACTCAGCAACGACGACGTACGTTACCAATGCTGGGTGGTACCGATAATGACTTGCACGATGACGCTATCCAAGTACTACGTCCAGGCGATCTTTTTGCGCGTTTTCTGCATTCTCTTCACCCGTCTTTGATTTTCTCTCTATGCATTAACTTTTCTCCTTTTGTTTTTTTTTTCTGTTCAAGACATTTATTTGAATATTAGTATATGTGTGTGGTTAGAGAGACACCATCTGAATTCCAAAGGATGTGAGAAGAATGGGAAATTAGTTCCGCAGTGCGTGAAGAAGCTCCAATGAAGAGACGACGACGCAGCAAGGAGAAGAGTCATCGTCGTCGTCGTTGGTAGCTAGCTGCTGTTGCCGATTCTTTAGGGCTTGTGTATGGCGGATTGGATAGGTGTTCTTTGAGTATCCAAATCCGCGTCAGGTGATTGTACTCTCCAGCACAGGCAAAGTATGCATATAGGTATAGCCTCACTGCTGGGCTCATTCCTGGATGGTCGTTCTTTACCATTTCGTTTATAATTGCTTTGCCAGCGCTATTGGAGTTCAACGTAACAGTTTTCCCCGGGTGGCAGGAACCCGCGGTGCGGTGCGGAGAAGCGGTATGCTCATATGTTATGGTCGTGGAAAACTTCTGGAAAATTCCAATTCTAATCACGATGCATGTTGCATCACCACATACGACTTAGGTGGCTAATGTGACGGTGTAGAGTGTACTAGCGCTGAGATGCGATGGTTCGTATGGTAATAGCGTTCTTGTGTGTGCCAGAGGTTATGAAGACGCAACGCGATGGATGTAGTGCATTGCATTGCATGTGCATGGTGTATAAGCATAAGCGTACAGCAAACGGGCTTCAAGGAATTTCTAGTTATCGTTGTAATGACGCCACTAATGAGTCAGGCATTTAGTTGTTTAAAGGGTGAACACAGGAGGCATGCACGGGGATTTGTTGAGGTGGAGTGTCAGTATAGGGAATAGGCAGACTTAGACAGGAAGGAACATTATGACTTCCGTGGTGGAAGCAAATTACACGTAAATGAGTAAGAATTCTGAAAATGTGCGAGTCATATGGTCCGGCTATTTAAAATAGGGAAGTTATATATTTTGGAAAGAGATCAGGGAATTTATGCGGATTGTTCACTTAAAAATATGTTAAAGGACATGGCATACGAGAAATGCAACAAATTTCATGTATCTGAAATGCTTTTGGAATGATATCTTATACATTTTACACGGAATGCAACCAAGAGCACACCTACATATAAATAAATCCACCCTTGCTAAACTAATTAACGTCTCTGAAACTTTATTTGCAATGTTGTACAGTTGATGGATGAACATCTGCCGGCAGACTTTTGCTGCTGATATGGTTAATGTCGGTCACCTAAGCTTCTCATGCATAAATTTGTGTTTATCAGGAAAAGTCTTTCGACAGTTAATTGAACCATTCATAAACTTTATAAAACCACTCATAATACACAAAATGATGATCATACCAATTCCTTTCTTATCATTAGCCCAGAGCTAGAGCATAAGATGACATTTTAAGTCACTTTTCAGGATTCTAGTTTCATTGGTTTGGTGTAGTGTGTTCAGTGTGTTAGCTTATTTTAATAGAAACTCCTTAAAGGAGCAATTGGGATAAAATAACTAGATACTCGTGGTCCTGCCTATTTATAGCGCTTATTGGCGCAGTGGATCATGCGATGAATTGCTGTGTGAAAAGCCTGTGTTCGTGTCCCGACACCTTTAAATATTTTTCAATTTCCTCGTAATGATTAGACAATTTATTCGAGTAGTAGTATTTGTTATACAAAAGATAATTTTAAATCAGGTGTTCGAATTCGTCCTAAAATTGTAGGTCTCTCCAGTTGAGTAAAAAACTTACACGCATACCCCCGACTGTTTTGAGAAAATGGCTCTGCTCATGTTTCCTAATAACTTAACAAGATATACTCAACGGACTGTATGAAGGTCTGAAGCTTTTTTGCAGCTAACCTCTCTACACATACAGCACCTTTTCAGTAGATGACCGCGAAGATCGTAGCTTGAAAGCCACCGCAGAAGTCTGACAGTCAAAAGGATTGTTGATATCTCTAAGATGTCTCTACCACCTATTCCATTGTCTGCTTTCGAAGAATCTGTGAAGATTTAATACATTTTAATACCTTTGACGATAATTGGCCCCAATCCTGTCTGTCAGGTATGGAGACTTTTAAATGTTTGTCAAAATCATAGCCCGGTTTCTCGAAATCGGTATGTTGGATAATTTCCCTTTGACTATTTCAAGTACGCTTGAGTCTTTAACTTATATAAAAAAAACTTATATTCTCTCTTAGTCTGACACCTCCATTGGTTAACACGCTGCAAATATTGGGCACTTCCAATTTTTAAAAAAATTCTTTGAGGCAAATATAAGACATTTTCGAATGAAAAGTTCTTCTTATAATGTTTGATCTTGTAATGATCTTGGTCATCCATTAAGGACTTGACAATTGGAATTGCTATCAAAATTTTATGAATAGAAATCGACTTCGTTCTTAGGTCCATTACGGTCAATTTTTTATGACTATCGGCCGCACAGTTCAATATTGGCTCTGAGCCCCTCTCAGGTCTTCAGCTGTTGGTATAGACCAATAGACCAAAGATTTAACATCTAGAGGCGTTAAATCACACGATCTCGGCGGCCAATTAACGGGCCCGTTTCTCGAAATAACACGTTCACCGAACTGAAACTTCTATAACTCGATTGTTTGTTCCGCTGTCTGGCTTGTGGCACCGTCTTGTTGGAACCACATATCACTGATGTCCAATTTATGAAATTGTTCAAAGAAATAACGTTCCAACATGTCTCTGTAGAGAATATCATTTACCGTAACGTGACGACCATTTTCATCGACGAAAAAAAAAAAGGCCCAATGACACCACCGAAATGAAAACCGGAGCAAACAGTGACTTTTTGCGTATGAAGTGCTGTTTCATAAAGCATGGATGGTTCTCACCTGTCCAGTATGGCATATTTTGCTTATTGACGAAGCCGATTAACCAAAAATGAAGATGATTTTGCGATGAAATTCTTAATTTTTTCCATCATGTCCAGAGTCCAATTCTAGAACGTACGTCGTTTCATATGATCAAGTGGCTTTAGTTCATGAGTCAGGTCGATCTTGTAAGGGTGTTGGCCAAGATTCTTACGCAAAATTCGCCATAATTTGTTCTGGGAGGGGCCCAATTGTTGAGAACGCCGTGAAATTGGCTGATATAGCTCGTTTGCGACGGACGCCTCTACGGCAGCAATCGGTTTAAAGGTGCGTTCACACTGAAAGTTTGAAGTTGTCAAGTCGCTAATGAAAGACCTTTTATATATGGAAAGCTAATGGAGGATTATAGGATGTAGATGGAGATCAAGAGGTAAAATCAAGCTTAACCTTGATAACAAGCTGCTTTATACAAGCAAGTGCTTGGACATATGATATACAACTATGGACTTGTACCAGTGAAATGAATTTAAACATTTTACGAACTTTTGAAAACAAAATGTTAAGATCATTCGTCAATGCGACTTGGTACATAAGGAACGAAGATATACGCAGCGATCTGGGTATTCCCGCGGCTAAAGATGAAACGAAAACATAAAAAACGTTTATTAGGACAAAACGCGCTATAAATTGCGGAAAAAGCAGGAACTCCCAAAGAAAAGTTACCTGCCAAACATTTCACTATTCGTAATAAAAAAAATTGCTAGATAAGTCGAACTTAGTTGCAATACAAATAATGAAGGGTGGTGGTTTTAGTGAGTAAAAATCTCACACTAATGCGGGCACGTGCTCATCGTCTCTATGAAGATTTCCACCAGCCTACGGAAAAAAATTCAAATTTTGAACTATAGGACACCAGATATATCAAGAAAAACTGCTTGATTTGATTTTTCACATTTTCAGGAGAGCAGTTTGGAGTTTTTTTTTCTTGAGGGTGGACAAGCTGATTCTAATGGTACAAACATCTAAATTTTTCCAAGCTCGACTTTAGCTATTTCGGTTTATAACCACTATGTTATGATGTTAATCTAGATAGAGGGTCCGCCATCTTACGTTTTTTTTTTCAACTAGTGCTTATTTCGTGAATGGTAACACTTAGCTCATGTCTGATTTGACTGATAATTAGAATATGGTTGTGTATACGCTTGAACAACGCTAGGAAATATTGCGACATTACTTTGAAAATCATGGCAATGTTGCAGAATGTGTGCGAAAATTGCGTACGGATTTTGGAAGAAGAGAAGCACCGTCAGCTCCGTATGTTCGTTATCTTGTGAAAAAAGTGAAAGAAACTAGCATCCTCATCGATAAACCAAAGCGTGAAAAGCCAAAAACAGTGCGTACACCCGAGAATATTGCTGCTGTGGCAGAAAGTGTGCGTGAAGCGCCATCAACATCAATTCACCGTCGTTCTCAACAATTGAACATTTCGGAGACATCATTGAGACGAATTTTGCATAAAGACCTTGGTATGACGCCATACAAAGTCCAATTGGTTTAGGATTTGAAGCCAACTGACCATCCAATGCGTTTTCCCTTCGCTAAGTGGGCATGCGATCGACTTAGAGAAGATGCCGATTTTGCCAAAAAAAATCATCTTTTCAGATGAAGCTCATTTTGATCTTGGCGGGTATGTAAACAAGCAAAATTGTCGCATTTGGGGCACAGAAAACCCGCACGCATACATTGAAGAGCCGATACACCCAAAACGAGTCACTGTTTGGTGCGGATTTTGTTCCAGAGGCATAATTGGGCCATTTTTCTTCGAAAATGAGCAAGCAGTGGCCGTTACAGTCAATGGCGATCGTTATCGGGCCATGTTGAACGAATTTTTGTTCACAAAAATTGAAGAAGAGGATATTGGCAACATTTGGTTTCAACAGGACGGCGTTACGTGCCACACAGCCGAAGCTACACTCGATGTTTTGCGCCCTGTTTTTGAAGATCGCATTATCAACCGCAGAGCTGATGTCGTTTGGCCACCTCGGAGCTGCGATTTGACACCGTTGGACTATTATTTGTAGGGTGCCGTAAAAGATAAGTGTTACGCCGACACGCCAGAGACAATTGACGCTTTAAAGGACAATATTCGTGAAGCCATTGGTGAAATAAAGCTGCACACAATCGATAATGTGCTTAAAAATTGGACCGATCGTGTAGGCTACTGCATGGCCAGCCGAGGCAGCCATTTGAATGAAATTATTTTCCATTATTAACCGGAAGGATTGTACCTTCAAATAAAAAAAGAAATTTGAGAAAATATTCAGTCGTTTTTTTTATAGCATTTTCAAAAAAAAAAGTTATTTGGGGGACCCTTTATAATCTGTAGTGCAAACTAGGACAATGGGTGGTCCGATATGGATATACATCATAGATGATGTAATATTTCTTGGTCATCCCTTCCCTAACAGCGTGTGAAAAAAAATTTGAACTGAATAGTTGTTGCTATTACCACATATCTCCAATCCCTGATCTCTCACCTCCATAAAAAAAATAAGAGTAAACACTAAACAAAAAGAAAGTTAAAAATTCATCGCTCTAATAAAAAAAAAATAAAAAAATTCACATGACAAATTTTATATTAAAATCAAAACTCGTTTCCACCGTCCCTGACCTATGTTTGTGCGGTTAATCTCAAGAATAAACCCACACCTAAGCAGAGTAAAAACCTGAAAACTCATCAAACCTGACTAAACTCAGAACTCATATATAAGCATCTCAAACTATAAGAACTTAAGAACATTAAAATCTCCATAATCAAACGGCGAAATTACATCATTTCTCATCACGTCATGATTTTCATTAATTTATCTAAATCTAATTTTTTTTTTGGTGGGTTACTTGAAATGAGTTTTGTAAGGCCGATTTGTTTCCCGGTAGGTAGGCATTGTAATGGCGGATAATTTTCTCTCCGAAAAAAAAAATTAAAACGTATATCCACGCACACATACCCCTGCACTCAAGGTTCTTATAATTCCGAACATCAAACAATAAGTGACACAAGAAAATATTATGATTAATTGCTGAGCTATCATGGATAGGAGTTGAAGTGGTGGATTGGGAATCAACCAGTTTTTTTTTTGGGACTCCGATTCGTCGGGGCGTCTAAAGTGATTATAAATTACACGTGGTCGCGATCAATGAACGAGCTACATGAAGGCTTATCTTATCAGGGTCTCATCAATCGTTACTTTGGTGTAAAACGCGGAAAGGAATTACACACGTCAAGGTGTTGTTAGATCATGAGATGTAAAAAAAACAAGGGCTTAGGGCACTTGGATTGTTACATTTTATTGGTCATACTTAAACGATAAACGAATTTGGAATTTGGATTTTGGTAGGAAATTGAGTGAGAATCGCCCTTGAATTAGGTTTTTGACATTTTTTTTTACAAAGCTGTGTAGTTTTGGGAAGCAATATTATTCTGTTACTATACGGGCTAATGAGTTGGTTTTAGGGTTGATTACCACTTAGTGGTTGACCGTGGTTACCTATACTACAGATGATGTGTTCGTTAAATTATATACACCATCAGGCTAAAGATCGTTGTTATAAAATTGCCAACGTAACTTTGTCATATTGAGTCAGTGTCGATGGCCTGAATACAAGTATGAAGAACCTTCAAGTTAGTCCAGGAAGTAACGAAAATTTGAAGAGCTAAGCCGTAAAATGAGGTTACTCTTCTTGAGAGGTTCCTAGACGAGGTAAAATACAATTAGACGATCTGGGTTTTAAGAGTTTCCCTTTTACTTTTTTAATTTCATAGTTAATTGATGCTACCTACAGTAGGGATGATGAGGCATGTTTGTGGAGGCCCAAACATGTCTCTTCACTTAGACCGTTCCTTGTAAAGGGTTTTTCAACAGGGACGCTACAAAAGTAGAGCGACAGGGACAGCAAACGACGCCATATTTCTTGCCGCTCTTTTGACATTTCTCTTCCGTAAGGTTTGCCATTTCATGATGGAAAGATATACGAGCCAACAACGCGTCGAAGTTATTAAAATTTACTACCGAAATTCGGAGTCAGTGGCCTCAACGTTAAGAGCGGTACGTCCAATTTATGGTCGTCATAATCGTCCTAGCAGATCAACAATTGAGCGTCTAGTGAAAAAATTTGAATCCACAGGCACAGTACAAAATGTTCCCGTGCCAGTGAGACAAAGAAGTGCCCGTAGTGTTGAGAATATTGCTGCCGCTGAGGCTTCAGTTGAAGAAAGCCCAAATGTTGGGCATCTCTGTGACGTCGTTGTGGCGAATTTTGCGAAAAGATCTTGGCCTACATCCTTACAAGATTAAATTGACGCAAGAACGGAAGCCGCTTGACCACCAGAAGCGTCGGATGTTCGTGAATTGGACTGAGCAACAACGGATTTTCGGATTAGGATTTTCATCGAAAAATCATCTTCAGCGATGAGGCTCATTTCTGGCTGAATGGCTTCGTCAATAAACAAAATATGCGGTAACGTACTCCATGAGTCATCATTGCATCCCAAAAAAATTACGGTTTGGTGTGGTTTATGGGCCGGCGGCGTCATTGGGCCGTACTTCTTCCGTGATGATCAAGACCGGCACGTTACTGTGAATGGGAATGGCTACCGTTCAATGATAACCGAATATTTTTGGCCCCGATTGGATGATATGGACTTGGAGGACATGAGGTTCCAACAGGACGGCGCTACAAGCCACACAGCGAATGTCACAATCAATTTATTGGAAACCAAGTTTGGAGAACGGGTTATCTCACGAAATGATCCAGTCGCTTGACCACCTCGGTCGTGCGATTTGACGCCGTTAGACTATTTCCTGTGGGGCTACGTCAAGTCTATGGTCTATGCCAACAAGCCAGCGACGATTGATGAACTTCGCACGAATATCGAACGTGAAATTGCAGCAGTATCGGCCGATTTATGCTTGAAAACCGTCGAAAATTGGGTTCAGCGTCTGGACTTCTGCAAGCGTGCCCGTGGTGGCCATGCAAAAGAAATCGAGTTCCATACATAATGGCATCGAACGTACTTTCACAGGAATAAAGAATTTCATTGATATCCAAAACCCGATATAACTACTTCGACCTCACATCAATTGATCTTAATATCAATGACACATCAGCAAAAAGCGCAGCAGAAAAGCTGGGAACCTGCGAATTAAATCTTCTGGCCGCCGCACAATATTGAAATCAGTGTCACTTGAGATAGGGATGTGTGACTAATATCCAACACTCAATCAGAATACCAAGCAGGAACGAATGGATGTCACATAATATTTCTTGAAACTGGAGTCTACGCCAATGGATGAAGCATGTAAATCGGAGTAGACTCTGGGAAGATTGGACTAAGACACGTTTAGTGTAGCAGAGTATGTGAACGTGATGTAGTGGTAATTAGCCTTTCTAGTTGAAACTTCTGCATTCAATCCCAGCCAAAATCCATCATTCAAAGAAATAAAAATTTCGAAAGATCGGTAGATACCCGCTTATAAGTAATACAAACTTTAAAATCAGTGACATGACTTTCATGAAGTAAGTGTCTCCACAACATCCAACATCTTCCCTAGATCTTTATACTCTATCCCATAGGGGTATATTAGTTTTGACATTAAATTTGTAACATAGAGAAATAATATCGATAGATATACCTCAAAGTATATGGATCGGTTCAGAATCGCTAGCTGAGTCAATCTAGCCATGTCTGTCTGTCCGTCCGTTTGTCCTTCTGTGTGTAACCAATTTTTGGGCCTTAAAATTTGAGCTGGAGTGTTGAAATTTGGTATAAAGACTCTCTGGCCGACGAAGCAAAACAAGTGTAAAATTTTTGAAATCCGACCACTGCCACGCCCCTTTTTAGAAAAACGTAGTTTTTAGCCAAACAGTAAAGAATTTTAAGAAAAAGTGTCTGAGCAGGATATTGAAAGAATCTCAATATCTATATGTATTTCGTATATACAAAGTTTTTTGCCACGCCTACTTTTTGGCGGCGTTTAAAAAACGTTTTTGGTACATTTTTAAAAAACTTTCTATGCAAGATCATTAATTATGATAAGGTGAACATTTTGTCTCTAGATAATTTTAACGCACGCCCACTTTTTGGTGCGTTTTCCTACAAAAAAAAAACATTTGTATACCCTACCCCAAGGCATATGCAATAGAAAAACGTTGTTTTTTGTCGAACCATAAAAGATTTTGAGAAACCGTCTGAACAATATGTGACAACGTAATTTTCAATATTTTATGGCCATAAAGCCCACATTTTGGGGATATAAATTTGAAGGATGGGATGGGATAGGGTATTCAACGACCCGCACAGCGCATTTTAGCCTTCTCGTATGTTTTTTCTTCGTTATCTGCTCCAATCCCCGTGATGTGCTTAAATTCTATAAAAAAAAAACGTTTAAAGCATTCAAATCCCTTCGAGACACTAGGTGGACACTATTACGAATAATTCAGCAGATACAGCTTCTTCGTAGTATCGGGTCCTATCGAGATATACGTTCGGAAGAATCTCCGAAACAAAAGTCAATTCAAATCGGAACTCAATTTGAATTCGGGGTATCCATTGCGAAACAAAATAAAAATGCATACAATGGCGTTCGTTTGATTCCGCAGCAATTTTTCGTAGAACAACTTCGTAGGAAATTCAATGTAGATATATAGCTGTCGAAAATTGCTGACTTAACGCATATCCACGAAGCGCTATCTTGTGGGTTATATTTCGGCGGCAGATCTGTTTTAAATGCTAAGCAGAACGGATAGCTTGGTAGAGAATTCTCCGATTTCGAACAAATCGGTGAAATTTTCTTCCGAAAGAATACCTTGATAGGGGTGAATATGTCTCACGGACATCCTGAGCACCACACTATAATCCTACTTATGCATCACTATACTTATCCTATTTCATTTCTACTTATTCCAGTAGGGACATTTTTAAAGCACTTAAGAAGTATCGCTTTGGGCACACACAATCCTTTGCCAGCTCCAGTTGCTCATTTTAAGTAGTTCTACCTCTACTGTGTCTAACGTCTGGTAGGGTATTGAAAATTCCGCTGGGTCCGGAGTATTAGTGCCCATTTGCTCTACATTTCCTAGCCATTTTAACAAGACTGATATAGCTGTACAGCTCTTAAAGTTCTTAATTGAATTTTTGTCTCTATTTTCATAGCTCCATAACCAAAGATTTTCCTAGAAATCTTTCGCTCAAAATGACCGAGGATTTCTTCATCCGCTTTTATACGGTCCATGTTTCAGCGTCGCGGTCGTAGAGTCTTATTTAAGATCTCCTCATTAGTTCGTGAGAGGACTTTTTTACCAAAGTGTCTTTTTAGCCGGAAGGAACAGGGGTTGGCAGTCCGACAAGATGTCATTGAAAGTGTTTCTCTGAGGACAATTAATATCAAAAGAAGACATCAAAGTGTGAAGCCTTGATTCTGCATCAATGCATCAATTTGCATATCTGAGGACAACAAACATGTTAAAGAGTTGTTTTTTATAGTTCTAACCTAACTCCGTTATCTTATCGTTCGCTTATCGTAGACACATGCATCTTACTAGGTGAATTCCTTTCTTTGTTTAGTGATAATTACTTTTACTTCACTGGCACCAAACACGTTAACCTAACAAAAGAGAGACTTCCAGTCCCTTTATTTTAAACTTGATATACTAGGTTCTTGAGTTAATACCCAGAGGGTAACCAATGTTACTGTCGACCTGCTTAGGTGGTTACGAGGGATACATGAAAATTGCGTTCAGCCTAGTGCCCAAAATGCAAGCTGCATCGGACTAACTTATGACAGAAAAAGCAGGACCGAAATCCTGTTTAATTGCTTTCAGGCTAATGCTCCCGTTTCATTAAAACCATGTCATACCTGAAACTTCGTTCAATATTTCGACTCCATTAAGTTGGCGGTATAGGTCTAAATGTAGCGTTCACGGTTGGCACCAATCCTGCTGCGGCGTAACGGTGTGCTTACTAGATAGTCTAAGTATCTATTTGAATTAAGGCCTACCAAGAAAACGATTTTTATTTCCAAGTGAATCAGAGATTTTTAGTTAGGTTTATTGCAAACTGCAATACCCTGGGGTGGCACAAAACCCCATAAAGGCTTGTATCAAACCACGCATGGCCTTTCTTCTTGCTCAGACAACCATTGGGTCGATAGGTACCTTATGGCCGTGTTCCAGATTTAAGATTTAGTAAGATATCTTAGAAAATAGTCGATTGACCAATGAGAACAGAGCTTCATCTAAGATAAATCCGGAACATGGCCAATTAGATACACAAACATTGAAAGCAGCTATAAATGGGTCCCAAAAGAAATGTTTACAACAACAGCAGCAACAGACCAAAACGAATTGAGGAGCAAACAGAAAGAAGGAAACCCTTTCCATAAGAGGTCGAAATTTGGTACGTCACCAACCACCCAAAAAATAGGCCTCCATATATAAGGAGAAAAGGTACGATGCCTCAAACGCCTTGATTTTGAGCAAATTTTAGGAGGGCAGTTAAATCTCTTTGTAGACATGCAAGAGGGTGGGAAAAGACGCATCATGCACCAACCAAAGAGATGACATAAAAAAATAATAAATGCCGTTGAAAGGGATATAGCTACTGCAGGGACCCACGCAGATTAGTCACCCCTATTGAGGTATACGTTCGGAAGAATTTTTTCTCCTATTCGTTCAAAATCGGAGAATTTTCTACCAAGGTATCCGTTCTGATTAGCATTTCGAACGAGACGATATGTAATCCGCAACGAATATTTCAAAAGCAAATTGAGTTCTGATTGGAACTGACTTTCCCGAAAATTGTTCCGAACGGATACTTCGATAGGGTATATTTGTTTAATTAAAAAAAAAAATGGGTCACATGCAAGACTGCGGCGAAAACCCTGAACCAGAAGAGGGAAAAGGCGTGTCGAAAAAACCTGCCGTTCCGAAGGAAAATTGTATCATAGGATGGTCTTTGTAAGACGTAGCCGTGATGGCTCTATGTAAATGGCTACATTTGTAACAATGCCTTATAACCAGTTTTAGCCTAAAAGTCTCTTAACTGAATTTTAAGTTTTCTCCTGTAATGAGAAAACTCATATTTTTCTACCGCATGTACGCTTTCACTGATTTCCTCAGTACTGAGAGTTCTTCAAATTATAATTTAAAGTCGAGGTGCATGGAGCAAGTACGTGTCACCCAGTCGTACAACCAGCACTCGATTTTTTTTTAAGAACTCGCATGTTTGGGAACGTCTCAGAAATTATATTCTAGAGATCGAATTCTGAACATTTGGTACTTTCGAGTATTGAGAGTTCTTCCAATTATAATTTAAAGTCGAGCAAGTACATGGAGCGCATGGAGCAAGTACGTATCACCCAACCACCACTCGATTTTTTTTTTAAGAAATCACATGTGTGGGACCGTCTCAGAAATTACATTCTCGAGATCGAATTCTGAACATTTGGTACTTTCGATGTAGGCTAATAGGGCTGAAATCGTTGTAAGCTTGTCCATATAGACCAACGACTTCAGAAATCTAAACAGAAATAGTCATGCTGCGTCATATTACCTACACGATCTTGGAGGCCAAGACACAGGCATTTTTTCGACGATCGACAATAGTTTGATGGATTCACTTAATTTAAGGCATGGAATAATAATTTTAATTGAAACGAAGTGTCCTGCAGACTATGTTCACACAAGCAACAACAAAATGTTTTTCACTGGACCTCCTCCTGTGATAATCTGACAAATCAGGATCAATGTATATCTCAGTTCTGATTCGGCATAAAACTAGAGGTCCCGAGATCATGCAAGATGTAGACACGCACATGTAAATCGTTGTGAACGAAATGATTGTCCCTAAATCCTAATGAGCCTGTCGCTTGAAAAATTGTGTTTTTTTGGAAGTATCTAACTTCGAACTTGGACCATAAAACTATCATGCTTTATACAATTAAAAAAAAAAACACTTTCATGTTGAACTGGCCCGACTATTCAAGCCTGCCTTTCACTTTATTATGATTTCCTTTCGAAGAGCATATCTAGTACTCACATACATACTCATAGTTCACCGACCTTCCCCGAAGAGACCATGATTTTTATATATTTCTCTCAAAAATATACAAATCCGAAATAGAAGAACACCCCAAACATAAAAATGTTATCAAGAAACGAAATTAACATAAAACGTCTTCACGTACTACCTTTCGCCTCCGTTTGGTAATGCCACCTATTTCCGAAACCCTAAGCGCCTATGAATACGAATTCGTTTCGTATCTATCCAAGTAAACAACTAGAAACCCGAAAAAAAATCTCATAGCCGGGAGAAATTACAAACAAATTCCCCTGAAGGGCACACAAGTCCCTCAAGTTTGAATACCATAAACAAAATTTCATTGAATTCCATCCATGAATATCCATCTTCCACCACCCCCGCAGATGAAATCGAGTGAAAAAAAAATAAACCCCACCGAAAGTGTTAAATAATCCGAACCAACAAAATAGAGAACAAAATTCTACTAACAAACCACCAGATGAGAGGAGAAGAGAATATTTTCTGTTCTTTTATAGTGTTGTGTATCTGTACATGGTTGGATGGGTATCTATGACTATTCTATGGAAAGTCAAACACACATAGAAGTTCAAGGTCAGTAAACTTGGTCTCTATATACCATGTACCCGAAAATGTATAGAAATAGAACAATGGATGATGAGATATTCGTATGTGTATTCTGATTACATAGGGACATTGTGCCACGAAAAACGCGATATACCCGCCATGATAATTCAGTCAGTCAGTCAGCCAGCCAGCAGTACTAAAACCGTGAAGACGATAATGTAATACGGAAATTAGGACTATTGACACACTATAAGCATTTGTAAACACTAACACACCTACATACTAACTTGCTGACTACTTTATGTATCTTCAAATGATTTTTTTTGTATTTCTCTACTTTTTCGGGTATTATAGGCGCACACAACTATGACCGGGACGGGACGTAGAACGAGGTGTAAACAGAATATAAAAAAAAAACTTCAAACCAACAACAACAACAAAAATACGAAAAAAAAGTGAATTAGAATTTTTCAAAGCCCATGGTTAGGTTTGATTCTTTTATCACTTTTATCTAAAAGAAAGGGAAGAACAAGAAATAAAAGAAAAAGTGTTGGATAGGCCTGGCAGAGGCCTACTTTACAGGGAACGCAGTGGATATATTTTCTTTTTGGGCAAGACGACATCCGTATGAAACGGAAAGTTGATATTCGACTTTTATGTAATGGTAGCTGGTGATGTGGATAGGCGTGGAGTTAACATGGGCACAGCCAAAAGGGTTATGTCAAGTGCATATATATAGTGGAGGTTCTAACTGAGAAAATAGGTTATTGGGTTTTTTTCTTAAACTTTTCAAGGCATCAGGGGGGAATTGAGAAAGTGAAGAGATGCAACATGAGTGTTTTGAAGTTCATGGAATGACTTATAAGAAGGGAGCTAGGGTAGGTTACTAATCCATAGTTATATTTTTTTTTAAGAAAACGTGGGCATTTTTTGAAGTGACTGTAAATACTAGGCTTGAAGGACGTTAGTTTAATAGCGATCATCTGCGATAAGAATTTATAATCAACAGGGTGAACTGGAACAGTGATGAACAGGTTTGGAAGTTATAAAGGGTTTCCCATAATTGACTGGTTTTTAATTAAAAAGAATACAATTCCTATTGATTCAAAGAGTATACAGATTGGGATTATGTATGAAATAGCACATCGGATAAATGGCCGCCACGGCTTTGCTGGAGTACGTATGTTATTGGAATTATCTATGACCGTTTCGTATTAATGTGGCTGAATTTCATTAATAAACCACACAATTTCCTTTTTCAAGGCGTTGGTAAAGCCCACGACTTATTTGCATAGACCTTTGACTTCAAAAGACAAAAAAAAACAAAGAAAAAAGTCCAATGCCGTTTAATCGCAAGGTCTGGATGGTCAATTCTGATCGCAATAACGACCGATTACACGATTAGAAAGTGACTCATGCAGTAATTAAATTGTTTTTCTGGCTGAATGATGGTGCCACATCTATTTTATTGAAACCACATGTTGGTCACATACGTATCTTGTAATTTAGTATCTTAAAACTGGGTTATCATGCCACGATAACGAACACCATTAATTGCTACTGCTTGTCCAGCCGCATTTTCGAAGAATAATGGTTGGATAATGCCTTCAGCCCAAAAATCGCACCAAACAGACACGCGGATGTGGATGCATTTGCTTCTTAAGACTTAATCGTGGGTTTTTTGAACTCCCAATGCGTCAATTAACGAAGCCAATGAGAGGAAAATGAGCTTTGTAACTGAAGATAATTTTGTTCGAAAAATCAGCATCCACTTGTTGTTGTTACAAAATCCATTCACAGAACTCTCATCGCGCTGCATGGTCAGTAGTCTTCAGTTCTTTAGTCAATTAAACTTTGTGCATAAAGTTTTAAGTCTTTCGTAAGAATTCGCTGTAGAAAGCTTCGCAATGTACCCAATTCTTGACTTTGGTGCCGAATTGACGTCTTAGACTGTCAGCAATACTCTCGTGAACTGCTTTGATGTTCTCTGTTGAACGACTTTTGACAGGACACCCAATGTCTAAGTTGATGGTTTTAAGTCACTATGGAGGCCATATTTTGTACGAAAATTGCATACTGTAGACAACTGATAACTGTGTGTCATAAAAATAAATACTTACTGGGTATGTTAAGGGTCAAACGGGGACTAAAACCAAGCTTGTCTATTTATTGTGTGCGAAAATGTAGTGCTCAGTTGAGCCCCAGTCGAGGGGATATTCGAACTCCAGTCCTGCAGGTTCGAAATGACAAGAAAGGACGAACCTTCGATTTATGTGCTAAATTGTAACAACCAGTATTGATAAATTCTTGTATCAGGCAATGACTTTCAATGAAAAGACGGTTAGATATATCAGCTTTTTGACCTAAGGGATGGCAGTTGTCCTTAAAAGGTGCATTTTCTTGTCAAGTATACATAGTATCAACACGACTAGAACCTTGCTCATGAAAACAATTTCGATTGACAAGTATGCATAGCATCAACACGACTAAAACCTTGCTCATGAAAACAATCTCGATTGCGTAAAATTATTCAAATTAACAAAAACTACATAAATTTTATCTCGCTAACCAAGCACTTCAAACAAACATACTTTCACAATGCCGATAAAGAAGAAGACATCAAAATTGAACACCAAAAATTAATGTCAATGCCCGACTAACCTTGAAAGATTTTTTATTCCGCATACCTACACATAAGTGCCAGCGCAAGAAGTATACGTTCCCAGAAATTGTTGTTAGTATGTTTTTTTTTTTACTTTTTTTTTGATTACTTGTTTCTCCTGGCACACAAAACCAAAATCCCATCATGATGTTGTCGAGAGTTTGAGACCCCTTTCTCTTTCTCCTCTACTTGTCCTGTTCTCAAACTTAACCAACAAAAACTGAAATAAAAAAAAAATAACCTTCATGGCATACACAGCTAGGCTCTTACGTGCCATTCTTTTGTGCGCACATTAATATACACCGGAGAACAGTCCACCAAACTCGCATAAAAGTTGTTTGCCAGTCGTTTGCTTCGTCGTGTCCCAAAAAAAAAAAAAAACACAATTCCCCCAAAATTTGACTCTTGTCCATCAACAGTTCATCCATCATTATACCGCACATATACAAAAAAAACTCACATAACGATTTATTCATAAGCAAAGAGAGTGGAAGAGTGTGCTGGACGATTTACATAATCGCAGTTTCGCACGCAGAGTCCAAATCCGAATCCGAAATCAAAAAGAAGAAGGAACAATGCGAATGTCGTCTCCATGTATCTAATGGATTGAAGATGCGTATCTTTCGATAAATCAATGAACGGTGGAGGAATCTAGTTTTTGTATGATAACGCCCGGGCTTAGATAGATATTCAGATATTAGATACAACAAAGGCGATTGTGTTGTTGACCTCTTCAATGAATTATGGTAAATGGCGCGAATTAGTCTAAAGATTGAGATATTTTGTTTGCATTCGTTTTTTTTCTCGGTCCGAATGGAGTGTTTTATTTTTTAAAAAAGTGACACTCTAAAAGTGGGATTCAAATACATTAATCTTATAAATAAAACCTAACAGTAAGACATTATAAATCGTCATTTTAATGCTTTCAACTTCATGAATATATCATTCTATTTCTTCGTGACAACTCTTTAATTTATGAAAATGATCATCAGTGTTTCATATATTAATGAATGGTTGAAGTAACTTTGTTTATATTTTCAGGATTTAAGAACTGATAATATCTTCAGGAGATTAAGACGGGTCAAACCTTTAGACCTATGTAGCTAAAGATACTAAAGAAAATTTTCAAACAAAACTTATAAAACTCCGACCAACGCAACGGCGGCTTTTCTTTTAAATTTTATATCTCATAAAATATATTACAAATGAAAAATAAATTGCTGCCTAGTCTAATGACTAGGTGCGATTCCATGAAGACATAAAAAAGTCAGCCTTCCCTCACTATTGCAGAAAGTACCCTCGCGTTAAACACCTCTGCAATGTCTGTGGATGATTTTTCCTTATAGCGAACATAAAAAAATGTCAGGATCATTATATAATGGAAAATAATTTTTATCTTACAACCGTTCATAGATTTCATACAAACGTTCATATTTTTGCAGCAATCGTTCATTGAAGTTTTTCATCATGTTGATTTTTATAGAATTATTGAAAGAATAGGCTCTAAGAAAAATGCAATGAGATAATAGACTAACTAACAGACTATAAACAGGCAAAATCTGAAGAAGGAGCTCCAGAGTCCAGAGACAAAAAAAAAATTGTAGAAACAATAGGGAACTTCATTTTACCGGCTATCGTACAAATCCGCAAGACCAACTTAGGCTGCCATCTTAATTATCTTAAAAATGTGGTTTCAGGAAAGAAACCATATCACTACTTGTGGTTAGGGAATCATTAAGGACCACTCTACGAACCAAATACGAATCTGCAGCCTTTTTTTGTTATATAACTTATGCTCACTCCAGAGATTGTATTATTTTGGCACAGTGCGGGCGTTAAGAAAACTAGGGATGAAAAGAAAGGATATTCTGCTGCACATTGGTTTAAGGTGACTAAAACCTAAAATGGAAAAGCATACCACATTCGCGATCAATCTCTATACTTTTGCGTATCTACGTCCGAATATAGGCTCAAGGCTAAACTGATTTATAATACTTATCGTCGCTGAATTGTTAAACGGGCGGAATGCAACTTGCTTGGTTGTTAAAGGCAGAATGCATTTCTACGATGTTCGAGGGAAACTGGGATTTCGCTACGCATTTTTATCCTATGACATTTTTTTTGCACGCGTTTGAATGCTGTGTAGTAGGGGGGAAATGAAAAAAATTTACATTTAACAGTGTTTTGGTGACTATGAATATGTGGTCGTTTCAACGAAGATCCTAGCTTTTTGGTTTCTTCGATACAAGTGCCATTCATAGATAATGGGAGCAGATTCTGATGTCGCTTTATTTGGGAGCATTGAGTTCCACTTTATATTTACCGCATTTTATAAGACGATATCTAGGTACCAACGAGACGGCCAATAAGGAAGGTCTACAATATTTTTGATGTTTTGTTTAATTTTGTAATTTATTGAATTAATGATGGCAATTCTTAGAACTCTTTTTACCATGGCTATGAACTGCTAGCTGCTGGTTGTAACATTGTTTGTTGTTTCCGGTATAGATCGCTATCCAAAGTTAACACAAATACCACAAATACCCCTTTACACAAATCTTGTAAAAAAAGCTACAATGCCGATCTACTAGAGACATTCGAGGTGAGTCAATGTTTTGGGAATTGTATTACCTTGGAAGATAATATACTCAACAGAACAGTTCAAGCGAGCTTAAGTAAAACTAGAAGGGTACTAATTGTAAAACTGCTAAGAAGGGTAGCCCATGTAAAAATGGTGACTAAAATCTATGCATCAAGGCGCAAGCTTTTAACAAAGCTTAAAGCCAGAAGGAGCATACACCAACTCATTAGTAAAATAAGGTACCTACATAGGTTAAAAGAATGTCAAAAGAAGAAAATCTCAGGATGGTATGCTTGTTACACAAAAAAAAGCGACCCTTTGAACAGGTTTAATAACAGAGGCATAAGTCACCTGAAACGTCTCATCTAGCAAAACCGTGACCATCCCCAATCAGTATGGGTTTTGGTCCGAAGAGTCCGCAACCTTTTTAACAAACTTTGGAAAATCCTGAAAAAAAAACCAACATGTCAAAATTGATACCCCATCTATGTTGTCTAATCCGATACCCATTTATCATTTTTGAAACCACGTAAGATAGCGTTTATAGCTTAAATGTTCACAGTTTTCCGAAAATATATGCAATTACTAGCGTATCATACCCACGTTTGCGAATATAGAGTAAAAAATACCTAAAGGGAGTACGTGTATAACCCATCAACAAGACCCAAAATATCGACGTTTTAAAAATAAAGCTAACAATCGAAAGCCACAACTTTGTAGTAGTACCGAGCTTTTTATACCTCGCTCAACTGTCAAAAGCGCAGTCACTCGGCTCAGCTACTTAATCTTGCAATGATACCTCTTCAGAATTTTTTTACTTTATTGTGCTCTAAGGCCGAAGGAGATCTGTTCTAAAACTCTGATCACACTAAGCTTGATCTACAGTAACGAAGCATACTAGTGGATGAAAAAATCCTTGATCGTTTGAGAAAAATTCAGAACAAGCTCCGGTTCTGTTGACGGACTATGACGAAGATTCAACCACAAACTGAGATCTACGGCAGTGAAGCATAATAGAGGATAAAAAAATCCTTGATTTTTGAAGATTCAACCACAAACTGAGCTCAATGTCGACATAGATCTGAGCAAACAAAATCCCCTTTGCTCATTTAAAATGGCTAGGACCAAAGATTATGAATTCTATACAGATGACGCACTCCATATAAGAAAAATTGTTCTATGGCGGGTCGTGCTGGCACAGCCCGCCATATGTGTTTGTTCTTGTTTTTCATGTGTTTTCATGCACACCGCCCGGCCGTACCATGAAGCTACTGAGCAAAAGTTTCTGTTTTTTGTTCTCAATGCGTCATCTGTATAGAATTCATAATCTTTGCTAGGACATATAGAACGAATGCACTTGAAGACCAAAGAGTCTTCCATTGCCCGCCAGATGGTAAATGGAGCCATAAGTGGCGCGCACAAGAAGAGACCGTCCTCAACCAACTAAAAGTCCGCAACTAGAGGCAGTTTTTCAAAGAGTACAAATTCTTCACAAAATCAAAGCCTTCAATTTATAGTGGTACTGAAATTGAAATGTGTCAACAAAATTTATCAACAAATTAGAAAAGGCAACATTTTCAGCGGCCTGAATCAGTTCTCCAATTAGGTGCTCAACCGGTGATTGGATGTAGGATCTATCGACGTTAATATAAAATAAATAGGTCACAAAAGCGTAGCCCCCCCATATCCTGTCAATGAATCGGAAGTACAAGTAACAATTGATCTCAAATTGGGAATGAGTTGGAAGAAGCTCAACGATGCTGTATAACTTCGAACTAGATGGCGTGTAGGTATCTTGATGACCAATGCTCCATAGAAGGGTTCAATAAATTGGTAAAGTAGATAAGCACTATCAACCCACCATAAAGGGGGTTAGAACATCATTAGAGAGATCCTCGCTCTTAAATGAGACAATGTGGAGAAATCACATCTGGCCATTTCGACAACTAGATAAACCTATGGAGATACTTTTAATATATGTATTTGAAATGACATGATTGGCTGACAATGACAACAAACAATCAAACTATGAAATTACCAAAATGGAACCACCACAGCCAGAAATCCAGTAAACTATGCATAGCATCCTTTATTAAGAACATACTGTAAGCAAATAAGGTATTTACCATCAGCGAAATCCATCCGTAGTACCTTGAAGACAATTAAACGCCTTTTATAAAAATATAGAATGGAGTGCCTATTACCATCTAACATTGCTCAACTTCAACTAAACTTCCTGAAGTTATTCACTAAACCACGTAATGTCCACACTCCTCCCATACCCATTTAATACCTTTCTTCAGAACTAGAATACACACAATTTCCTCAACACAAATGAGATCTACTCAGGTTCAACTATTCATCTAAATTTCTATTTAAATAAAAAATCCGTTTTTGCCCACAGTCAGTTATCAACATGGCGCATCCACACATCCGCAGCGCAACAAATAACCATCTAACGACTACAGCGCTATGTGAATAAACTCTGAAGCATACAGCAGAAATGAGAAATCCATTTGAACAACCATAGCTTCGTGCTTTTTCGAACAGTTTGGCGAAAGGTAAACTGGGCATACTAGCGACCGTGAGATGGCGCTGAATTAATGTTTCCGTTAAATTTGAATTGGATATTTTGGAAGAGCTTCTAAGGAATTAATTTAAAGGCGAACTTACCACTACAAACGGGAAAACATAATTATGAGGAATTTGTCAATGGAACTTACCTGAAAAGAAATTAAATTATTTGTTAAAAATATTTTATTTATGTTAAGGACGAAAATATATAAAAGACATTTGGTTGTCAGGATTACAATGAAATTAAATTTTTACAAATATAGGTAGTGTATGTTTTTGAAAATAAAGTTTTACCTATTGATACAACCCACAACGAGTGCAACTGTTTTCGAAAAGGACTCACAGTTGTGATTCTTAAAAACCGTGATGGGGGCAGCGCAACTGTCAGAACAGCATAATAGAGAGCATCTTTGATTGGAGACTCAATTTATTAGGAGGGTCTTTAAATAAGGACGTCGGATTTGTAAGTTTAAATAGAACAGGTTGTGTCTGAGATATCCATTTAAATCACATTACTTGGCCGACGTAGTTGGGAGAAAACCATTCACATTCTGCAATAAGCCGGTCCTTGAGATGTCGGAGCGGTATCGATTCCAGAGTATGCTCGGTAAACATGTGGTACAGATGGTATAAAAAAGGTACAAGTTGGCGCAAAGGTTGTCACCTGATGTTCTTTGGCGGTAATTTTCTTCTAACGGGTCCGCCATCTAACGTTTTTTTTTTTCAACTAGTGCTTATTTCGTGAATGGTAACACTTTGCTCATGTCTGATTTGACAGATAATTAGTTTTATCCTTCCGCTGAACGAATATGGTTGTGTATACCCTTGAACAACGCTGGGAAATATTGCGACATTACTTTGAAAATCATGGTAATGTTGCAGAATGTGTGCGAAAATTGCGTACGGATTTTGGAAGAAGAGAAGCACCGTCAGCTCCGAATGTTCGTTATCTTGTGAAAAAAGTGAAAGAAACTGGCATCCTCATCGATAAACCAAAGCGTGAAACGCCAAAACCAGTGCGTACACCCGAGAATATTGCTGCTGTGGCAGAAAGTGTGCGTGAAGAGCCATCAACATCAATTCACCATCGTTCTCAACAATTGAACATTTCGGAGACTTCATTAAGACGAATTTTGCATAAAGACCTTGGTATGACGCCATACAAAGTCCAATTGGTTCAGGATTTGAAGCCAACTGACCATCCAATGCGTTTTCCCTTCGCTAAGTGCGCCTGCGATCGACTTAGAGAAGATGCCGATTTTGCCAAAAAAATCATCTTTTCAGATGAAGCTCATTTTGATCTTGGCGGGTATGTAAATAAGCAAAATTGTCGCATTTGGGGCACAGAAAACCCGCACGCATACATTGAAAAGCCGATACGCCCAAAACGAGTCACTGTTTGGTGCGGATTTTGATCCAGAGGCATAATTGGGCCATTTTTCTTCGAAAATGAGCAAGGAGTAGCCATTACAGTCAATGGCGATCGTTATCGGGCCATGTTGAACGAATTCTTGTTCACAAAAATTGAAGAGGAGGATATTGGCAATATTTGGTTTCAACAGGACGGCGCTACGTGCCACACAGCCGAAGCTACACTCGATTATTTGCGCCCTGTTTTTGAATATCGCATTATCAGCCGCAGAGCTGATGTCGTTTGGCCACCTCGGAGCTACGATTTGACACCGTTGGACTATTATTTGTGGGTTGCCGTAAAAGATAAGTGTTACGCCGACAAGCCAGAGACAATTGACGCTTTAAAAGACAATATTCGTGAAGCCATTGGTGAAATACAGCTGCACACAATCGATAATGTGCTTAAAAATTGGACCGATCGTGTAGGCTACTGCATGGCCAGCCGAGGCAGCCATTTGAATAAAATTATTTTTCATTCATTTTTTTTCAAAAAAAAAAAAAAAAGTTATTTGGCGGACCCTTTAGTTATTCCGCGGACAAGCCATGAATTGCGGAGTAATTATTTCGACAGCCAAAGAATATCGGGTTACATCTTGTATGAATTTTCTGCAACACAACTATCGGCACCTACTAGTATAGTTTCTGGCCCGGCAGATCGACCATATATATCTTATAATCGACTTGAAGACCGTGTATTATGATAGCATCCATCATCTAGAGCTGTATTGAGCAATGACGGAACTCGGGGCTTCATCAAAGTTGATAAAGCTGAGTCGTCTAACATTCTGGAGACATTTGGTGCAAAGTTCAGTTTGGAAGAAACTCATCTGAACTTTTCCAAGCATTCACCGAATTCCGACAATGAGATTTCACCAGTCTTGTGCCGAAACAGATATTACGTAGGGCAGGTACAAAAATGGATGGCCCTATCATTAAGAAATCTGTCGTTCCCATCGTGCGGTTAAAGAAGGATTTCTGGTAATTGATTAGTATGCAAAACGCATTAGTTAGCGAGCCCAAAGAGGAACAAAGTATATGCTATCAACAAACGAAGTACTGTCGATCCATAACCTTGGATAGATGTCACTTTTGATAGCAACAAATTTATTTAGTTAAAAAGTTCATCTACCTCGGAGTCAGTTCTGAGTTTTAATCCCATTTGTTTCGCTAAACCAAGTATCAACAGTTTCCTAGGGTAGTTGTCCTCTATGGTGTCATTCATGGGCTTGATAGCCATAGAGGACAACCAAACTAGGAAACTGATGCTACTTGGTTTAGCGAAACAAATAGGATTATAACTCATAACTGGTAAGTCTAAATGCTTGTTCCACCGGACCCTATAAGCCTACAAGTCGTGCTTTACAGTGCCGAGCGCTGCACAATTAGCAAGGAAGTGAAGGACATTTTAGGCACTTTCAAACGAAAAATTGATTGTTTTGGTCCTGTATGTCTAGGTGTTCTTAACCAATCGAAGATATATTTTACCCCTTCTTATCTGACCTCAATATGTGTATATATAGAAATAGACAGTTGAATTCCGCCATTTCAAGCATTTAACCATAATACTCGCCGTGCAATGAATGCTAATCACCCCAAATGTGTCCTTTTTGCCGAATTTCCCACACTTTTTCGAACATCTCGAATGGTATAGCAATGATTTCGGCATGAATGTTTTCCTGGAGCTCGTCAATGGTCTGAGGCTTGTAGGTGTACATTTTGCTTTTCAAATAACCCTACAAGGGGTGAAATCTGGAGATCTGGCTGGCCAGAAAATGGGAATTGCATTGCTTGGCATGGATCTCGTGTGCATTCTCCGTTCCGCAGATGCGCAATTTTGCTTGTTAACGGCACCAGAGAGTCTGAAATGGGCTTTGCGGTCATCAAAATTTGGTTCCAGAAATCAGGTTCAGTGTCAAACATTCGAGTGACTGTTTGGGCGGATTCCAAGCGACGTGGACGGTCTGTCGGCCATATCTTTTGAGTTCATTGTATTTATTAAGGAAACAAATGCACATCATCCTTTAAAATTCGCCGCAAGGTGGTTTCATACTGGCACCAAAATGCTGACCGCGGTGCCTATATGACACATGTGTGAAAACTATCTCTACCCGCTTTAACTAGTTCATTGAACATCTTGGGCGTTGATGATCAGCATGTCGACGATCTCCCACTGTCCTGTGCTCAACAAAATTCGACACCAAACGACGAATAGAGTTATAGACGGTGCTTGTTGACCACGATATATTCAATGTAGAGCGTCACTATTTCGATGTAAAGTGATTCATGGTTAAAATTGTACTGAATCAACGTTTCAAAAATAAGTCTACTCAAGTCAATAGCTGGCTGAATGTAACAGTTATTTCATGTTTACATACCGACATAAGAGATGGCGCAATCTGTATAAAAGTAAAAATGCTGTCGACTACATTGGCTCGGCCACATTGATGGAATGAACAGTATTGCTTAAGTTAAGAGAATCTTCGAATCAAAGCCTTCAGGTTCAACACGACAAGGAAGACCGATCGATTGAAGGAAACATGTAAAAAATGAAATTTTTAAGTTGGTTCGATGTGTGTGGGAGTGCGAATGTATTTGAAGGGTAAACCGAGCCACGGCAATCAGTAAAGAATAGGCACGTAACGGGTGTGGTGTAACAAATGTATTTTACGTGATGTTCTTGTTAAATTCTGGAAATTTGAAGGCGGAATTTGTATGCTTTGGGTAAGGTACCAAGTACAGATTACTGGCTATGTTAACACCGTAGACTGCATTTGGACCGGCGCTAAATATTTTAGCGTCCGATTTTTCTGTTTACACCATACAGGACTAAGAGCAGAACTAACGACATATAGCTATACTTCATTTGGTGTAAACGTAGCCAATATCAGCTCCACTCCAGCAATGTTTCGGCTTATAATTATTATAAGCGCAAACATCGTTGACTCTTGGGGAAAAGTAGAAAAATCCTAGCTATTATAACACTTCTGTTAAATTCATGGTGACATCTAAGGTAGAAGGTAGAATAAAGAGTTACAAATTTACTATAGTCCAGGTCACCTAAATAAGTGGACTAACCTTAACAATTGAGTAGATAATTGTTAGATGTGTTTACACCGTTGAGACTAAGACCAAATGTCGGCTTAGCCCCGGTTATTGTCAGCGGTGTAAACGTAGACACTGATACCATACAGACAAGTCAAAGAAGTGCCTTTGTGTCGCATGAATCAGCCTAGTGTTTAGTGCCTTAGGCTACTAAGCGAGGTGTCATCTTAAATTCGACAATTTCTTTTTTTTAAATATACATTCATCCAAAATCGCTAAAGATGAATGTTTTGGGAAATTTGGATCGATTTACATCTGCTTCAGACCCCAAACAGTAAACACACATCGTCTGACTGAAGTAAAAAGTCGCAAAAAGGTTGTTTCAAGAAATTGACAGCTCTGGGGTATTTATTCTACACACTCTCATGAACAGGAGCGATGTTTTTAGCAGATCTTTCAGCCAACGACACCAAAAATCGTTGGTTGAACGTCGAAAAGTCGCAAAATTCGCAAAGTTGAAGTCGCAGAAAGACCAAATTCTTCTGAACGACGAGACAGGCTTCCTGTCAACATTCTAGCAAAGCTGCAGTATTTTCAGCAGACCTTGTGTTTCGGTAATGACTGATTTTGATCGAACGGTAGAAATAAAAAGTCTTATAATAGACTCTTTAGGATGATTTTGTCAATGATAGAAATCCCCTTATCTCCGAAGCGTTTCTTGAGAATTGGCACATATTTTTTAATAATGTAACCTTTCATGGTAATTTGCCAAACAATTGACAATAAATTTGACAGGCGTTGCTAAAAACATGGTCGTTAAACCCTAAAGTTTTTCAAGCATCCCAATTAAAAGAATCTTTACTTTCTCAAAAAAATCCTTGAAGCCTTTTAATAAAATAACAATTGCTCATGCAATACAACAATCTTTGCTTTATTTTAACGTTTTTCAAACGCATTATTAAAAAATTCATATGGCATTGAGTTAGATGAATAGTCGACCTTAAAAGAGTATGTACCACTCGGCGAATTTTTTTTTACAAAATTTCCTTCGAAATGCGAAAAATAATCCAAAATTTGAAGTTTATAGTAAAATTGGACTTAAAAGCAGTTCGAGTTGCAGAAATTCTCGACCTGACACGATTTATTCCCGCAAGATTTTGACAACGTTAAAGATGTCCTTAAAAGTCCAACCTAACCTAGTACCTAGTATACCTGCGAGCAACCATTATTTTTAGAAGATAATTAATTAAAATCCATTCGCAATCAATGTATTTCTTACAATACTGTCTGCTTGTTGTAATCACAAGCCCACCACTTCTGATTAAGCGTCAAGCCAATGAACTAGCTGATACGTGTTGGTCTGACATGAACGACGTATGTAAACACTCGTTTGCCTAATGGAATAGAATAACTCAAGAGAATCGAATTGAAAACGAAATGATTTCCCCCGAACAACCCACATGCTCTTGGCAACTACAATATCTCATCGTACCCATTTGCAAATGCATAATAGATACAACGAGTACCATACTTCATTAGAATAGATACATTAGTTAAAATACGCCAAGCAACAGCGAGCTAAAATTGAAAAAGCACATGGTGGCTAATGCAGAAAGATACACATTCTAGATGCACCAACACCACAAACATATACACTCCGTTTGTGTGTGTTTGCGCGCCGAGGAGTAGTGTCAACGTCCTCTCAGCATTGCAACGAATAACCTCGATCTAAATTTATACTTCGTGCAATCTATTGTGTGACTAGTTAAACTACACCGTAGTGCTAGATAAAGTGCGCGATGGGGAGCAGCACACATACCGCGGCGGATACAGCACCAACACACTCGTGGAATTGACTGCGATTTTATGCAACAGAGCAAAGAAGGAAAAGCTGCACTGTGGCGTCTGGACATATTGTAAGCTGCTTGAAAAGCTTGCAAAGGAAATGCAAAACTTACGAACAGCAAGAAAAGCTTTCAGTTCGCTAGAGTTGACGGTCGTTCAACTGCATCTGACATTTCAAGTGAGAATTCTCCAATTCACAACGCTTCATATGACAGCTGCAGAGCTTTTGTACACCATATCCCCACTCACATTGGCAACGGTAAAATATGTAAGCTTCATCCATAGCTTTTAATGCAAACGACCACCACACACACATACAGGCAGCGACCGACCGACGTACATGCAGCAACACAATGTGCAGCGCCAATTCGAATGTGCAAGGTTGACGTTATCCGTGACGTGAACTGAAAGTTCGATAGGCGAATGAACTAAATTGACCTGCTTCGGGTAACCTTAAACAGTTCTCATTTTTTTATTATGCACTCCCCCTCGACCGCCCCGAACAGTGCAAGCATACCCACCACCAGCAGCGGTGCAGCGCGCCTTTCCACACTGCATCTAGATACTATTAAAAGCCATAATTTATTTTATTTTTCGGTTGGTAATGGTGGGAACGGTGTATCTAGTAGTTGTTGTTGGCTTCCAGCTCTATGAGCAGCGACGTGGACGTGGAGTATAGCGATTGCGATGCATTCTGGCGATGCGGTTGGTTTAAGCGCGCAATGTGAAGTGGATGCATGTGCTGCTCTCCTACTTGTTTGGATAAATTTACACTTTGTCTGGTTGAATGGGTTATTTATAATTTTTGGACGTTTTTTGTTTTTGTTTTAGATACCTAAATACATGAGTAGAGTATGTATATTTGCTTCTTCAAGGTTCTTGATGCATACAATTGGACTGCTTTTGCTTATCCAGCCACTCGCTTTGTTCTGTTGGGTAACATTCATGCGATTTGCCCTTGCAGTTCATTGTGTGTCGTTGCTCTATTTAGAGCGATTCAACATTTATATGGTGGGGATGCGCTTGGACGTTTCCTGTCATCTGTTGGGATTTTATGGAACTACATGTATTTCTGGGGTTCGCAATTGATGAGAGATACTTATGGTTTTCAATTCTTCAATGACAGAGTTGTCAAAGTTATAAAATGACATTTTAATTGGTCTTAAGCCCCATCGGCATGAAAGCAACTTCGCGAGCTTGGATATAGAACAAATGAAGTTTTGCGGAGGAAAGGCCAGTAAATGTAATAAATCTACGAAAGAAGACCAAACCAAACCAAAAATTAATGTAAAGCGAATAAGAACATAATTTGGTGGACAAATTGCATTCACATTCCACGTTATCAGAATGTGTTGAAACAAATTCTATCAGAATGTGTTGAAACAAATTCGCGAATAAAGCATTTAAACCTTTGACGATGAAGAATTTTCCGCTGGAAATTTTAAAAATTTTATTGCGGATTTTTACTTGGAAACACAACATTTCACGACTAAAGTGTTGGCAAAATTTAAAAACTGTTACTCCTTCAAGCAAAGCCTCCAATTTTTGATGTCGTATTGAAAAAATGGACAACGGAAGGATAAAAATATGGCGGTATCTGGCACTACCATGTGCATAATTTTCCTTTCGCGAGCAGTCGATTGGTCGCGGTTCGTTCTCATGTGAATCGGTCTTTAAATTTGCTATGCTCAGTTTGTGTGTTCAGAAATGTTGGCATACAAATATTGATGTGCGTTGATTATGAATGAATTTTAAATTTTAACTTCATTGGACCACGCACTCGAGTAGTAAAATATGATTTTTAACGCCACTTTCGGTCATCACTCAATTGGTTGATTTTCACAATACATCCTCATATCCTCGAAGGATGATAAGAGTGTATGGAAAAGAAGATGCCAGCAAAGGGACCATTCGCGAGATGATGGTCAATTTAGGGTGGGTAGAGCCACCTTCTTGCATGCGTAAAACACGATAGTTTGTCAGGAACATTTTTTTGTAGACGTGTTTGAGGGACAAGATCGTACGCCCTCCGGGGAACAAACAAAGCGGGTTCTAGCATACCAGCAGAGTCCTCTATGAACGTTTAATAAAATGAAAGAGGTTTAACGGCACATTTTTTGGATTATAGTAAATCACTCTACCTCAAGCAAGACAATTTTGATTGATAATGTCACTCTCAAGAAGTTCTCAAACTATGATATTTCTTCACCCAAACATGGCCTTCAACTGACCTAGGCCCATTAGGAAACCGTTGTCCCGGCTCCGTCACTTATGCTTGGGATGATATAACTTGTTTCGAAGGAATCCCCTACTATCATAGTCAGTAGGTCGAGGTTGAGTACCCAAAAACAGAAGGGTTAACGAATTTTACTAAGCAAGCATTTTGAGAGATACAATGCAATCATAACTGTAAACTTTTAACGGCAACAGATGAGAACCTCTGGATAGGAGGTTGTCGTATAAAACCTTATCACGTGAACAGAAAAATTCTGTTGCGAATCAACTCAACGCATCGGATGGTTCGCAAGCGAACTTAAAGAAGTCAATAATTAAGCGTAAGGAAAGCTGCTACAAAACAGGCATTACTGCTATCCAGGAAATTCAATTGGATGGTTCAGGCAAAGTGAGGTTAAAAAAGTATGAAACCTACTACAATCCTTGTTATATTATCGTAATCAGAGCCAGCTTCTATCCGGCTGCAGATTTAAGGTAACTTAGGTTAGTGCGTCAGACTACTAAGCGCAGGACCCCTAAGTTTGTCTGGCAAAAATCTACAATTGTACTGTCATTAGACAGGAATCAAGCCGAACAGGCTGGTGAGGCTAGGCTCAGAATTCTTTCGGGGTCACAGGTAGCGGTTGGACTTCTAAGCGCAGGATCCATACGTTTTACTTTGCAACTTCTGGAATAATCTGGATAAAATCTACGAGTATACAACTGTCATGAAACAGTTACCAAGCCAAACCGGCTATTGAGGCTACGCTAAGGACTATCTGGCATGACACAGGGCTGTTAAGGCTATGGTATGGTCTGAACACAAGAAGCATCGGACTACTTTTTGCAACTTTGAGATAGTCTGGCAAATATCTTCGAGTATTCAGCTGTCATGAGACAACCATCAAGCCAAATGGCCCGGTGAGGATACGCTCAAGCTACTGTGGGGATCAAAATAGTGATAGTGTTGGCTTATAAATACAATTTGTAGGTAAGTTGCGAATACCCTATGAGCTTTTTGGGACAAGATCGTCTTCCTTTAAGTAAGGGTTCACAAAGTTCCAGTTCCCACATATTTATATACTCACTGCTTGCATAGGCAATCATAAGATCCATTTGCTGGGCAAATGAACGCAACAACATACCAAAACGGGAAAGGAAACGCTTTTCCATAGAAGGTCGAATATCGGTAGATTATCAACCGATCAAAAGAAGTCTTTAAAAATCGAAAAAAGAAAAAGAACGTCCAGTAGTGATGCGACGCCTTGAAGTTCATCGACAAATGCAGATATAAGAGCATTGTATATGGCATAAGTTTTTGCACGGGCTAGAAGGATTTTACTCCTCCAGCTTGTCAAACTTGCTATTTATATTCGACGATAAACTGTAGGTCGCATTCTTTGTCACAGAAGTATAATTTCGCACACAAAAAGGAATGGCGAAGCTAGGTTATAGGCCCTGTATGGACAATTAATGCTTAATATGTTTTTATTTAATGTAACGACTGCACCTTAGAAAAAAAAACTGATAGTTGTAGGTTGAAGGTTTTCAAAATTAGGAATACTGGTACTTTACAACATCTCCTTGAAATAAAATTGAATGCAATGGTAGAGAGCTACTAAGTCTGTACAAGGTTACAAAAACGCAATTCTATATAAAACCAAGTTTTTCAATAATTCCATTCTGCATGCATTCAATCAACACCACAACACCGTATCTTCACAAGAACTACAAATGCTCATGTTCTCCTTTTTTTTTAGAATACATACTACTCCTAGTTGAACCGACAATTTAACCGACCTTCACCTGTTCACCCCAACGAAAGTGCGGGGTGCATCCACCATGCGCCGATAATCACCATCCACAACCCCTCACGACCTCCTTTAATGCAAACTAAGACGCACTGAAATGCATTCAAAGATGAAGAAAAAAAGTTCTAAAAAAAAAAAAATCTCCCCCCAATCAGAATAAAATCAATTGTTTATTCTGCAGCCATGAATGATTCTTTAAGGACATCCATCGAATGGAAACTCTTAAATTATTCCAATTAATGCAGGGCAGGCAGGAGTAAGTTTATAAGGACGCAAAGTAGATGGCTGGTTGATCTGCATATATGCATGTGTACATAAAACCAACGACAACAATAGATATGACAAAAGTGTCAAAAACTTTGCCCACAGTTTCTTCTTGTCAACCTTGAGGAAAGTGAATTGTTATCCTCTCGCTCGCTCTTTATCTATAGTGTGAGTTGCAACACACCAACTGAAACACTTGCATTCGCGAAAAAGTCACCGAAGGCGATATCAACTTTGTTGTGTACACCACCCCCGCCTATATTCGACCCAGTCCAACACACTATCCCCAGCTATAGCCATAGATGCAAATATATTGACAAAACAGTAAACAAGAAATAGAGACAGCGAGAAAATGACAAAAGAAAAAAAAAAGACAACCCCACCACCACCCGAGACCCGACTTGTAATAATATTGTTGTTTCTATGTAAAAGGGTACCCCTGAGTGTAAACCCATTCACGATTCTCTAACGTTGAAGGTCGTACATTGGCCTGGTACGTTTACCCCAGAAAGTAGTCATATACCAGTACGTGTATCTATCTGTGGAAATAAAAAGCTTTTTTTTGCATTCACTACTACACTTTTGAATCGCATGCACTTCGAAAAAACGAAAACTTTTTCGATGTTTTTTCTATGATATCGCGTATAATGGTTGATTATGGTCCTCGAATTATTTTTTTTATTCTCAGCGCGATGTAAATTGACGTTCGTACGGTTTTAAATCGCATGCACTTCAAAAAAAAAAAACTTTTTCGATGTTTTTTCTATGATCTCAAGCTTGTTTGTGGTCCTCGCATTATTTTGCTTCTTCTCAGCGCGATGCAAATTGACCTCCATTGACATGGATTTTTGTTCTTTCATGAAACACAGTTCATTCTGTTTAATTAGCCTAGTCCTAGAAAGCGCCTTTAAAGTGGAACATGTTAACAATCAGACATAGAACGAAGATGAGGAGAGAAATATAATTTCAAGCCGAGTCAAGGATAACATAGGTATACATCATTTGCTGTCGTTTCTTTGGGTTCTTTTCAAAAGCGAAATGTTTATCCTTGCTATGGCGGCGTATTTTAAAAGGCTCTCGTTCTAGTGGTCTAGATATATATACAAGCTATTGGAATTGAAATCTTGAACTGAATTGCTTGCCACCAGACGAAGACGTGCCAATAATAGTTGGAGAAATTCCTTAAACGTAAAGGATGCGATGATACTAAAAGGAATACAAGAGAACAAAAGTAGGTATGAGGTTGTCTGGACTGGAATCGAGGGAAGGTCAAACCTTTGATATGGCTTTATGTGTCTATGTGCATTTTTTTTTCATCGGCTGGGTACATGACGTGTGGATGGGTAATCCTTTCAGACTTGTGGGTAACAAAATGCATTCATGGGGTGTTGCAATAGGTTGCATTGGTATTCATTGCCTTAGACAAATGACAACTAGTTTCAGGTTGATGTATGGAGACGATTAGTCTTAAGGAATTGAAAGATATTTAGTATTTTATGGGAGGAAGATGGTGCGGAATATTATTATGCCCAGTCCCAGGGGGAAGGACTTGCTTTGTACATCTTTCAAATCGTTAAAACCGGTATTCCAGTTGAGTTCATTAAAGCAGATCCAATCACTCCGGATTTCAACATCCGATAACATAGCTTATATGGATTATGAAACCTGTCTAGGGAATGGAAGCACGGAGTAATAGTTAAGATACCAAATATAAAGGCGATCGTAAGGACTGCAATAAGTGGAATTGTATTAACTATTTGCAACTACCATGGTCCGTGAAGGTTAGAATAGAGACTGCACTTAAAGTACATCAATCGGACCTTTACAATGTAGGTCATGTGTCGACAAAATCAACCCCTTTTATATCATTCCCGATCAATCAACCGAGTTTAAGTCACCGTTAAAACCCATGTTTATAGGTTCCAATCCCAAATAGATGTGTAGATCTCATCCCCTAAAAGTTAGTCTATAATAGCGCAAGCTGCTTCCTACTGCAAAATCGATAATTCTCCGTCTCGTTCGAAGTGGAACTGGATGTCATACAAACGGATTGTCACCAATCCTTATTTTAATGGCACCGTAGATAGATCTAAGATGCAGAACATTCAATTGGGTCAATTTGGAAGGCTATTGGACTAATGATTTGGACTACTGATCAGCATAGTCCAAATGATAAAATTCAGTCAATTCTGTTCAGTTACAGAATTTAGTCAATATATTGACTGAATTTTCAATAAATTGAGATTCTGCGAAACGAATGAGAAATCTGTGTTTGACTATCAAATTTTGAATGTCTTGGCAAACATCACGAGAAAATTAAAGTGGCTGATTGCGATCTTAACGATTTGGTAGCCGCAAAGTATTTCCAATCAGGAGTTGTGGAGTAAAGAGAGGTAAATGCAGTTTGATTCTAAAAAAATCATATTCATGAAAAAAATTCAGGCTATCGCCAGGGTCTGAAATGTGTCTTTTTTGAACACATAGCATCTCCAACTAATTAGTCGCATTACACATTTAATATAATATTTGGACTGGGCTCTAACCCTTAGCTAGTTTCTTAAGTTGGTCATAAGATGCAGGATTGGGTTTTAATCAGGCATATCGAGGTATATGTTAAGAAAAAATTGATCTACCAAGGTTTCCTTTCCGATAATCATTTCGAACAGATCTTTCAATGAAATCAATGACGCATTAGTCAAGTCAACAATTATTGACAGCTACGAACTGAATTTCTATCGAAGTTGTCTGACGAAGAATTGTTGCGGAATCCATCGAACGCGATTGTAACTTTTATTTATTTTGTTCCGCAACGGATGCATCGATATTAGATTTTTGAATTTCGGTGTGTATAGAATAGAGTAATTATTCAATAACGGCGCGAAGGATTTCAACTTGTCGTTGGATTATTTGGTGCCTAATATAGAAGGCCGTGATCTGGACTACATTTGGCGTTGCTTTCCACACAACACATGAACGCGTTGATTTATTAAACAGTTAATTTCACATTTTTGACCCGTGAAATACAATTCAAGATCATGTGATATCGCAAATTTAGGGTTTATCCATTGGGGGTACAAAGCCTACATAAATTAGTCGACTAGAGCTTAGGACTTGTAATCAAACATTACTCTTGTCATAGGCCGATCGAAAAGATTGAACGCGTCATAGTAAATTGGAACTTTAGAATGGACCATGTTGAAAAAGTATTTCTAATTGAATCACCTATTTCTAGATGCCGTCCCTAGGTTGCGCAGTATTAAAATATACCTCGTTAGTTGTGGGTGGCCGCGGTGTAGTGGTAATATGTTCCCCTGTTGAGTGGAAGGTTGTGCGTTCAATCCCAGCCAAAACACTTGAAACCATAATTCAAAAAAATAATAATAAAGAGTTCGGTAGTTACTAGCATACAAAGTATCTATACGTTCAAGAGTCTGCGAATATAACGAACACAAAAAACAGTGACTCCCCGAAGATAGTTCGGACACCTCGATAGGGCTGAATATAACTCCTGGGGTGATGGAAATGATTTCAAATTGATTTATAAATACATTTCCAAACATAAACAACATACAAGATGGCTAAAATCCGCTGTGCGAATCTTTGAATACCCTATGCCATACTGTCCCCAAAAAGAGGGCATTGCTAAGAACTGAATGAATCTTGTTCATACGGGTTATCTAAACCTTTTATGGTTAAAGAAAAAAAGACTTTTTTCTATGAATATGATATGAGATAGGCTTCTGAATGGATGAGTTTGGCAAAAAAAAAAAAACTGAGATAGTCCTTCTGACGAAGAATAGAATCCATCCATTAAGAGCAAGGATGCGGTGAGGTATCTGGGATTGAGGATCGACACAAAACTAACTTTCTGGCAACAGATTAAGTTCGCAGCGGAACGAGCCTCCAGAGTCATAACACCACTCAGCAGATTAATAGCGAACATAGGTCCAACGCCAAGCAAGCGCAGGCTATTAATGTCGACAACGCATGCCATTCTCCTATATGGAAGTGAGATTTGGGCAGACGCGCTTGGACAAGAAAAGTACAGGAAGCAGATGGCTTCAGTGCAAAGACGTGGAGCTCTACGTGTGGCTAGCTCTTATCGAACGGTGTCGGAACCAGCCGTCCTTGTAGAGACAGAAGTTACTCCCATCGATCTCCTAGCGGCACAAGGCTAAAATTGGATTTGAAGCGGCAATCGACCAAGCAGAGCAGCAAACGATGCGGAAGTGGCAAAAGCGCTGGAGCTCGGAAAGCAGAAGAAGGTGGATAGCGAGGCTGATAAGAAATGTGGCTGAGTGGAACGACCGGAAACACGGTAAGGTCAACTACTTCGTCACCCAGATCCTCAACGGACACGGAAATTGCAACGCTTTTCACCAAAAGATTGGCAAAAGGGATAGCCCAACCTGTACGGCGACTCTTTAACAGACGAAGCAAATCACACGTTGTTTGCCTGCAGAATATGAGAAGCCCAGTCCTGGAAAGCAACGTTGGTGCCTTCAACTTAAATTGGGAAAGAATTTGCCAGTTTGTGGAAGATATTCTTAGAAGGAAGAAGAGAGAAGAAGAACAATACCAGGAAAGCACGTGGCCTGAAACGGTATATGATTACAGACCCCTTGAAGTTATGTGAGGAGCGGTCTCAGGCGGTTGTGTGTTGTGTCAGAAACCACAGGGTTGGTAGGAGTGGATTAGAGAACGAATATGAGAAGCTGAGAGTGCTGTCATCGGCAAAGGAATGGATTGGATTAGAAGTTGCAGACAAGAGGTCATTAATAAAAATGAGAAAGAGGGTCGGAGACAGAGCCCTGGGGAACACCAGCATTTATTTCGTGAGTAGCAGACTTGAAACCGTCCAAAACAACTTGAATTGAACGTTTCGAGAGATAGTTTCTAATCTATAGAAGAAGAGTTTCATCGATTCCAAAAGCACGCATTTTAGACAAAAGGGCTTGATGCCAAACCCTGTCAAATGCCTTTGAAATATCAAGTGCAACGATCTTGTTTTCGCCACCGAGGTGAATAGATTGGTTCCAATTTTCGGTGAGATATGCCATCAAATCACCAGTGGACCTGTTGCAACGAAAACCGTATTGTCGGTCATTAAAGAGTTTTCGTGATTCAAGATATTTCATAAGCTGACGGTTTATCAGCGTTTCCATGACCTCAGAAAGAAGGGACGTAAGTGCAATTGGTCGGTAGTTGGAGATAGAAGAAGATTCGCCTTTTTTAGGGACGGGCTGGACAAATGCTGTTTTCCATCTACTCGGAAGAGTCCTGATGAATAGGATAGGATATACCTACTTGAAGGCATATCTGTCGAAATTATTTATCTATGTTACCTACTTTATGTCAGAACTAATATATCCCTATGGGATAGGGTATAAAAATAAATCAGAAATAAATAGGTGTGCTGGCGAACGCTGGCAGCCACTCTAACCTAAGTCCAGCTAAAAACCTTCAATGGACCACTGTGGGTCGCCTTAACAAGCATAAAAATCTGTTAGAAGTTTAAATTTTTGATAGACACCTGATGCTAAAATTACAAAAAGATAGGCAAAAGTGTTTTCTTAATTAGGCGCCATTTGTGGATATTCTCCCATTTCGCTGTCCCTGCAAAATACATTCATCAGGTACGATTGCAATATATGTAATATTTTGAAACATGTACGTTTCAATAGTTTTTTTTTTAATTTTAATGCATTTCAAGTTGTTCACCCAAAATATTTTATTTTTGGAACAATTCCTTATTTTTTTCCTCAGTAATTTAGGTTTATATACATTTTTCATAAAGCAAGCTTTTCGTGTGTTTATTTTTAAAACAAAAAGTGTTGATGTACTTGTGTTAGCGAGTAAACTTCAACCCACAAATGAAAATCCTAACAATACGCCTCGAGTATAGAGCATGCAAAAAGTTGTTCGCTTTCGATCTCATTGCGAATAATCTATCTGAGCAGTTCATATTCGCGGAGCTTACACACAGCCACAATCAACACACACAACAGCAACAGCACCACCAACATAATAAACGAACTATTTCCTGTTAAGTAGGCCATGGATTTGGCCGGTCGTTGCTCCTTTTTCTCGGTTTCGTTGCCGCCGAGCCGTCAGCTTCACTCGTCGTAGTGTCGTTGACGGTGTATCTTATGTGTGTCGTGCGATAGGCGGGTGACATCTCGTGTCGTGGTGTTGTTAACACTACACGGTGGGGTTTAGCTGTTGGTATAGGAGCAACCAAAGCTGGGTGCGTACTATTGATCTGCACTATTCAGCTGTGCTTGCAATTGGTGTGAAACACCAACCGAGTGTGAACAATGTGACGACATTTACCTAGTGCACTCTATCTTGACACCAGGAGGCGAACCCAATTTATTATGATTTGCCGCAGCATACAGCCTCCTAAGTGGCGCTCTATTAGGTTTCAGGAGGTTAGACAATGAATTGTTGTAGGTAGTCGGATAGTTGCGCAGCTGACAATTGCAGCCACGAGCCCACACCTGGCTGGATGGCTGCTTATGCTGTAATGTGCAATTTTTTTTCTTTGGTTTTATTGTTTATGAAGCAACTATGTGTAGATAGATTCGGTTGCTTTGTGTTTGGCTTTGGTGTGACACAGATCAATGTATCGAGATACAATTAGAACGGTCATAAATTAATAAGTGAAAACAGGATTATGATTGTTTCATTGCAAAATGCAAGCAAGTGTAAACAATTAAGCACATGGGTTTGAAGCTGTTGTGGTTGTTTGGTGTATGTATCCGGATGGGTTTTGGGAATATTTTTTGGCAGTAGAGAAATTTTGTCTTAATCACAAATATTCTCATTTAGACAAAGACTTTATTAAGTCCTACAATTGGGAAGAACTTTTCAAAAGATTTTGAAAATTCTTGAGGGTGAATGTTACGGATTTGGGGTGGCATTTTTTTCTGAAAAGAAGCTTAAGCCAGCACGTGTTAACTAAACAATCGAAACCAATTGCAATAAACATGCATAGGTACAAGGATGCTACAATTCACATCTTGAAAAACCAAGTACCCTATCTCTTTGATCTAAATTACAAGAAAATTTGAAGAACTTGCTATCCATTCAACAAGAGGATTATCCGCTTTACCAAGATAGATAACCCCGAAGAAATGTTTTCCCCAATTTGTTCGAAATCCGACTTTGAAAAGATCTTCCGACATCCGAAACAAATGAGTTATGCGTTAAGTCGACCATTTTGACAGCTACGAGTTGAATTTCCTCCGAAGTTGTCCGACGAATAATTGTTACGGAATCAAACGAACGCAATTGTATGCGTGATTTATTTTCGCAACGGATACCACGAAAGCAAACTGAGTTTCGAATACCTAGATAGGGCTGTATATCTTAACTGCAGTTAGTTACAAAAGGAACTTTTTCAAGGTAGTTTTAAGCAAAGGCTAGTGTCCCTCAAGGATATCACTTGGGACCATTGTTGTTTTCATTATTTGTTGTGAACAATATTGTTTTTTTTTTTTTTTTCATGTTGTCATTCGAAAAGTTCTACTTTGCACAATTCAACATTTACTTTCAGCAACATGAAAGTAAATGTTGAATGGGACGACCAGTGCGATGAGAACAACCCCAACCTCTGGATTGGAGGTGATTCTGAATCTGCTACCCTTAGATCTATACATGCAGGAATCAGCTGTCAAAAGCTCCTCGAGGATCAGCCAAACGAACAGCTGGATCCTGAGCCTCGCTGGGCATGCCCAGGTCCTAAAGAAATACTTAGGGAGCGTAGTAAACTCTGACTATCTATCTCCCTATCTAGACTTTGATCGACCCTTGACCTGCTCGTTTCCGAGCAGAGAAATCGATATTCATCTTCACAGATGGATTAAAGATGGACTGTGGAACAGGTGCTGGCATATTCTCAGAGGAATTATTAATACAAAAATCAATAAGGCTTCCTGATCATAGTTGTGTGTTCCAGGCTGAGGTGCTAGCAATCGCTGAAGCGTCTCATTTGGTGTCAATAATGGAAATACCACACAGTGATATCACTATATTCATTGACAGCCAAGCGGCTATAATAGCTGTATCTGCTATCGAAATTAAATCAAAGCTAGTTCGGCGCTGTCGAGAAGAGCTCAAGGTTCTCTGCTCACAGCATAATGCTGATCTCTGCTGGGATCTGCTACAGATCATGACCAGGCACGACAAACGGTCGAACCACCACTCTGTAACCTCAGAGAACGAGTGGAATACAAGACCCGAATGAAAGCCAATACCAGTCATTGACTACCTGCGAAATATCTCAAATGCTTGGGTTGAAGCGGTCTAAGAAATTGATTTCGCTCATTTGCACCAAAATATATATCAGAACCGTTTAATAGGCAGTCAAGAGGCAGAATGATTTCTAGATGAGCTGAATGTACGAAAAGAATGAAGAGGAACCCCTTGAAGCCTACTACCTGCATACCTGCACTGACTGAAAAGCATTGTTCGCCTTGTATTCGGAAATGGTCTAATTGTGCTGGTGATCAGCTTGCAGTGATCTTACTAGATCCTTAGACAAATGACTTCTTCAGGAGCTAGCTATGAACGAAAAGGAGGAAGAGACAACTCTTCATTTCTCTGTCCGGCCCTCTCAAATAAAAGGAAGCTTCACCTCAAAATCTACTGCTTTCAATATTTATTTGATTTGTAAACGACGAAATTGAAAAACCTTTTCTCCATTGTATTCGAAGCTTTGGGTAGTTATAGATGGATATATGGGGGACACCCACAGGACCCACATGCCATCATAACATACCAACTCTGGTCTAAGCGTATTGGCGAACTACTTACTTACTTACTTACTTAAGTGGCGCTACAGTCCGGGATGAACCTGGGCTACGGTCCATGCTTCAGCGCCGTATAGCAGGACTGGGATAATAAGGGTCTTATATAGGATCTCCTTAGTAGTTCGAGTGAGGGCTTTACTACTAAATTGCCTTCTTAGCCCGAAAAAACAGCGATTGGCAAGAGTAATTCTTCGTTTGATTTCTGACGAGATGTTGTTGTCAGAGTTAATAGCGGAGCCGAGGTAGACAAACTCCCGTACTACCTCAAAGTTATATCTGTCAATGGTGACGTTCTGTCCGATTTGTCGATGTTGTGCGCCCTTCGTGTTGACAGCATATACTTAGTCTTACCCTCATTTACTGCTGAACCCATTTTTGCATTTTTAAGGATAGTGATGCGATTAAATGAGAACACAAGCGTTCTCACTCTAGCCCCTCACTATCAACTCCTACTATCACCTCCACGCTGGTGACTGGTGGGTGCCTAGTACCTCGACTGGAGATGGGGTAATAAACCCCTGTGGAAGGTCGTTGGTGGCAGCAAACGAGAGAGGGGGAGGAGTGTCCTCTCACTAAGGCACTTACTCTCAGGCGGCAGCGGAGGAATTCCCTAGATGGAGTCAACGGTGGCGCCTACAGCTCGAGTTTGATCGAACTGGCAGTGTAATCCCTATATGAGCTGCTTCGACATATTTGAACACCGGGTCTATAGGGATTTCCAATACTGAGCCAGGGTGTTGGAAAAGAGTTGGTGGCGGAGGAGCCCTCAATGGGTCAACGGCAGCACTCATATCCCAAAATGGGCTACTGACATCGGTATTTTCCGGCCCGCTGTCCTAGGGTCAAAACAAGGGCCTGGCCCTCCAGGTTGGGGGTTGTGCTTTTGGTTAACTACCCATCTATGGAATAAAGCTTATGTTACGAAGCAACCAATAGCCTCGGAAAGGACTGATATTATTGGCGAACTACTGGTCTCAACTATAACCTAACATTACCTAACCTTCAAAAACCAGTGTAAAATAAATATAATTACGTTGAACACTAGGTAACAAGTAGATCTATATCCTATAACCGACTCACACAAAAAATGGATTTAATTCACATAATATATTATTTACGAAAAAAAAAAAAACAAATTCCATGTCCTGCCAAGCCGAAATGAGAATCTAACGAACAAAGTTGACAGATTTTAAATTTTTAAAAACTTTTACTATTACACACGCATTTATTACTGTTGATATTGCAGATGAAAGAATGAGGCTAAGAGCACTTTTTTTTACAATAAAAGATACTCATTGCCAATACCATCGAATGCAAGTAAAAACATGCCTTAGATAGAATCTAAAATAAACATGCACATGTTAAATTAAAATTTAACAATACCCATCCAGTTTATAGAATCTTTTCATAAACGAGCATTCGCTAAATAGTAATAACAATTAGAAATGTTTAATACTTGCACCGTTCTAGATTTTTTGAAAGGAAAATCCCATTTGGTAACTTCAAGTGGATATACACAGTAGTGTGCAGGAGGCATACGAAACGCATATTTGTGATCTTGCATATGGCAAACGCTCACAATTGTATGTTCAGTTTATCTATCTAAACAAGAGCGATGTAGCCTTCGTTTCTCGTTTGACTCACAATCGTACATTGACCTCAAGTCTCTTTCGACCTACTTATGCATACTATTCGCACACACCGAGTTATCGAGTATGTGACACATAAAAAGCTCGACAAAAAAAAAACTAACCTAGTCGAAAAGCAATAGTCTAACTAAAAGATACAAAACGTTCTATTGGCACGGCGACGATGAATTCAATGAGATGTGTGTATTGTGCACGGTGCATGGTGAAGAGAGATGTGTGTGAAAACTGCAAACGAAAACATGCACACTATTGAATTATATTCTCGAATTGTAGCCACTTTTTCAAAGCTTCATGCATTGTGGTCTATTACAATTTTGGATGCAAAAATATGTCGATAGATGTGGATAGTACGTTGAACTGACGCACGAGTGACTTAGGTTTATTTCCAACGACCAAGAATGAATAATTTTTATTGATGTACTTCTCGCCATGATCTGAATTCCTTGTTTTTTGGTCCTTTAACCTCTCGGGTTTGAAATGAAGTCAAAAACGCCTGCGCGTTTGTAACGTCATCGTTCGCATCTTTTTTGCACCACGTTTGCCCAGGGCGTGTCGTTGCTTTGTCTGCTTGAGTGAGCGGATTTTGCTAAATGGCGTATTTCAGAATGGAGCTGTATTCATGCCCTATGGTTTTTCCAATGCGCTGTTCCTATTACCACGGAATAGTGATTTTTATAGATTCTTGACCGTTTCTCTGATAAAGTTTTATATTGATGGGGTCCCTGACTTGCCAATGCGGTATCGTTTGCCTCAGTATTCTCAGTACTGGAGACATGTATTTCAACGCGATATTTCTGAGTACTGCGGTTTAACGACTACCGTCACAAACAATCGATGTATTTGCTGTACAAATATACATAATAGAGGGTGATATTCAAGGCGGTCTTAGTATCCTCTCCGTAAAGTAAGATATACCGACTACAGCTACCATTCAGTTACAGGGAGCGGCCCTAGGCATCTATTTAAAAAAAAAACGCATACTGCCCCAGTAAATCAACACCCCTATTTCGAGGTATCCGTTGCGAAAAAAAATAAAAAAGCTTACAATCGCATTCGATGTGCGATGATGTGCCTTACATTTCGTCGGAAGAGCTGTTCGGAATGCAAATCGGAACAAATACTTCGATAGAAAATTCTCTTTTCTTATGAACGGATACGTAAAGAGGGGCGCAAATTTGGTTCTACATTGGAGTAGAACATTAGAGCATTCAATGCACCATTTGCCACAACCTCCACCACTGCATGAAAACTACATGCTGAATAATACCGCCGGCACAGACGTCTCCTCTCTCTACGAGCATCTTCCAACGCGATCGTTGAACTCCCTCAATGGTGAAAAAGATATATCGATGGATGATACATATGATGATGATAAGGATGAGGAAACTCGACTTGTACATCAAGCGGATGTGAGCGGTTCAAAGGATTCATTGACAACTCATGATTCAGGATGGCTTGATGATGCACTATTTATAAGTCGAGATGCAGAGAAACATGATGTACGGAGAAGTGTTCGACGAAATATGATTTGCAACAATTTCAGCGGATCGAATCACCATGCATTTACCACAGGACGGCGACAAAACGAGTCAAGTTTTGCAAATAAAATACGACCACAGGGCCCTAGCCAAACTTTGAAGCAACCCTGTAATTTGAAGTTATGACGATTTAATCCATTGACCGTTATACAGGTTTTGGAATAAATGGGGTCCTGCAAAATGGGATATCTGATGAATTGATGAGTTTCCCAGACCAGTAACCAAGTGGTTACTGAGTTCTACCCCCTACAACTTGTTTTGACTGTTCAGCAACGATTGAAAGTCTCATAAAACTTCTGTTGCGGATTGTGAGTGATGCAGTCGGACGGATGAAGTGACACCAATTTGGCAGAAGATGATTCCGGTGAGATGGCCGAATAGCACAAATTAAAGAAGTGTACGGGGATGAAGAGTGTTCCGAATCGGACAGCGATTCGAGTTCGTCGGAGCGTAAGGCACCTGGCTATGACGGGTATTACAAGATGAACCGCAAGCCACAAACGGACAAGGAAAAAGCGCGTTGCCATTCCCATACAACCGCCAAAGGTGCCACCATTTGGAACGTTTGTAAGTCCAACCGAAATTATATTGCACTATCAGAAAATGAAGACCCTAGCTAAAGCTAAACTAATGCACCCGATGTCTAAGAGGAGGAGTCTAGCGTCGATGTATCGTCTCCCATCTTAGGAATGGTGTCAAAACTCACCGGGGAAAACGAGCGCGAGAAGCTGCTCGATTTGAAAATGAAGCAGAAGGATTGCAAGGAGGAGGAGAAAATGGAAAAGCGTCGTCTCAAGGAGGAATCAGTCAAGCTTCGGAAACTGCAAGACAAAGAGAAGGAACAGGAGAAGAAAATGATACGAAAATCCAAGCCGAACAGCAAGGGCTCATCAGGCACCAGCGAGAGTCTTGAATCGGCATTAACATCTTTGCCCGAGTTTATGCAGTCCGGTAAGATTAATATTCCAGTATTCTTGCACAAGTGTATATTGTTTATAAAACAAGAAGGCTTGGAATCGCAGGGCATATACCGTGTTCCGGGAAATCGTGCACATGTAGATTTGCTCTTTCAGAAGCTCGAAGAAGATTCCAATGTTGATATTGAAGCGTTGGATATACCAGTGAATGCGGTGGCAACAGCGTTGAAGGATTTCTCCTCAAAGCGTTTTCCACCACTATTTGACAAAGAAGTCATGGCTGAGTTGGAAGAAATCGCTGGTTCACGAAATATGACGTCAGCTAAACTAAGCATGGAAGTGAAAACATACCGAAGCTGTCGTTTTATATCACTAAGTAATCTCCTCAATAAATTACCGGTTGTTGCTATACTAAAGTTCATTTTTCAACACCTTGTTCGGGTTTCCGAAAACTCTAAACTCAATACCATGGATAGTAAAAATCTTGCTATTTGCTGGTGGCCAACATTAATCCCAATCGAGTTCACCGACATGGGTCATTTTGAGCAACTGCGTCCTTACTTGTAGGACATTTTTCAAACAATGATCGAACTGTTTCCTGGTCTAAAAATATATATCTACGAATGTTAAAACCGCATATCACTGATACGCGCAATTAACAGACACATAGAGAGAGGTAATGTAACGAATGCGCTTACGATTATTATTTAAAACATTTTGAAACCCACCCTTTGTAAGGTTGGTAAAAAAAAGAACAGTCGCTACTTGGTTCTTAAGCTGAAAATATTACTTCGGCAGATTTTTTATTGTATTCCGAACGCAGCTTTATCTATCCCAATTCGGCAGTAAACATCTAGTTCACATCATGGTTAGCTGAGATCCCAGTTAAGATTTTCTACCTTCCCGACGACCTGTCCTACAATATTGAGTTGAGTACTGGTTAAAGAAGACCTTTCGTTTTGGCTTTGTTTATTTGAATCTCCATTTTGTTTGCCCCAACTTATAGATTGTCCATCAGTTAAGGGTCATTGTTCGATGTAATAGTAGACAAAAATCGTCAGCTTTATCAAACTGCTTGAGGTTTGATGTAATGTTTTATAATGTATTCCGTAGTAACCTTTCGTCAATGCCGTAACGAGTAAATCACTAATTACCTGCAAGAACAATGTAGGTAACGGACGAATTCAGCAATGGACTTCAACATCTTCGTAGATCTTATCATGGCAAACAATGTACACGCACACAAAAAAAAATAACGGGCCTAAGACATTGCCAAGTTTGAAAATCGGAGCACACCTGGGTGCCAGGCCGGGCTTACACCGAAATAGTGACTTTCACCCTTATGGACCACCAAACGGTATAAGATAAGTCAAAAAGAGCTTTAGCAGCTCCACATTTAGTTCCTTGTGCAGTCTAGTAGCAGACGATAGACTGCCTCCAACCTAGCTGCTTCATTCATTTTTGTGTGCACATATTCCACAAAGAAGACCGTTTAACGACGAAACCGAACGGCAAATTTGAACAGCTTTTCATGACAATCTTAGTTAGAGTGACTGCCAACCAGGTTTTGGTCCATTATGATCATGACAATGTTACTCCTGGATGTTTGTCAGAGTCTCTCCAGAGATGTAACAGTGAAAACATATATGTGAAGGCTCAAATCGGCTTTCCGAATCGTTTTATACCATTTCCCATCCAATCCTTGTTCAGAAACTATTAAAATTCCTTGTCGTTTGACCAAAATCGGTGTTTTTTCTGCGAGTGGTAGTGACCATGGGTGGATTTGAAAAATATATTTTTATTCCCGTGCTGAATTCATTATCATTATCCTAGCTCAGAATTTTTGAGCCTATAACCTATTTCATAAGCTATGATATATGTTAGAAAAACTCCCCAAAAAGAGGGCGTAGTTTAACATTTGCATAGCAATATTTTCGAATTTCCTTAAAATTTTACCAAAAACCATATTTTACTGAAAACACACCCGAAAATTTGGTGTATCAAAAAACTTTACATAGACAAAATGTAAATATTGAGATTGTCTAAATATCTTGCCTAAAAACAAGGTTTTTCTTAAAACTTTGCTATTTTCGGAATGGCGGATTTTGAAAATGGTTACACTTATCCTTCTGGGAGCATCAAAGAGTTCGTGTACCAAACGTTGGTGTTGTCAATTTTGGGAAATCATAAAAAACACGTTTATTGGGAGAACGATTTCCCAAATTCTTAGCGAAACAAATTTATTGGGGCTTCTTCAAAGAACTAAACCCTGGGACTTAGCCCGATAATCAGAAACCTCAAAGGAAAGTTACCTACCTACTTGGTTGCAATTCGAAATGAGTGGTGCTTTTAGTGAGAAATGAAAAAATTATCGGGATTTGAACCAGGAACCTTGCGCTTAGTAGTCCAATAAACCACTATGCGTCTGGACCAGCTCATAGATACGCGGGAATAGAAATGAATGAAAGAATAAATAAAATATAAGCAATCTTATGTGGACAAATTAAAGAAATATTACATTTTCATAAAAATTTGGTTGCAGGTTATTAACATTCTCGTAGAAAAGTATTGCTCAATCAGCTATAAACTCCAGTCACTTATAGAAGGATACTCTTAAGTCGGTATCGTTCAGGCAGAATGCAAAACAGCAAAGGTCCAAACTTACAGAAAGGAACAGACGTTCTAGAACATGAATTTCATACTCTAACTACCATCACTTACGTATGATTAGTACAGCATACAAAAATACTCCGTGGCAAAAAATAATTTCATCCAAAAAAGAAAATGTGAATGGTTTCACTTTCAAACCATTGTCGAGTACACCTAACAAACTTTTACATTTTCTGAAGATAACCCCTACCAAATGCATCATTATCCCGCACTACAGTCATCCCAATGGCAAACTGATTCCAAAGGCATATCAAACTTTCAAAACGTGCAAAGCCTAGCTTATAGAAACCTATCACCCACTAGCACACTACCCAACTCAAACGAAAGCGAATCACTCGCACTCTTTCACATCTTTTCCTTTTCTATATTTACGTCGCCTCACTTTCTTACGAAAACGAAAGCTTTTTCCTACTCACACTAGCGCACGTGTATTGAAAACAATGCGAGTGCAAAAGCTGAAAACAAAATCAAAATGGTGTGAGAAAAAATTGGGTTAATGCGGTCAGTGACCGCCAACAGATTTATTCCACTTCCACGGAATTGTTCACTTGTCGGCGCTTACTTGGGCATACTCGGGAGCACACACACTTACCAGCTAGTACACGTCCAATGAGACGTTCAGTATCGTCAATGTGTCTTGCACTGGCAAACAGATCCTCACGGCTGCCAACTGTCATTTTTCCTTCAAAAATTTGAATCACTTTTCTTTGCTTTAATCGAGTTCGAGATAAGGAAGATGAGGCACACTAAGTGACTGACGTTTACGGCACAATTATTGTATTTTTGATGGCACCCACAGAATAAAATGAATTTCACTAATTTTCACACTAAATACATTTGAACTATAGAATTTGTATATAATTGCTAATTTTTTTTTAATTAATTTAAACAACAATAAGAACTATTATCACAAGCTTGCTTTTATCGACTGTTTTCGTTTAGTGTTTTTGAAAAGGTTCTTGTTCATTTTTACGATTCTAGTCTTGCATTCAGCGGCAGCATCTCTAACACTTGCCCTAGATGGGTGACACTTTTAGAACGATTTTGTTAAGATACGATTTGAGAATGGTGCAGCACTATTTTTTTTTTTTTTGATAATTTATGAATATTGCAAACACACTACTTTGACGTCTCTCTGCCAGTGGTGCGCTAGAGTGTACGTACGCCAAGTTGTAACGTTCACGTATAATGAAGTGATGTTGATATTTAGTGCCGCCACCGCGTTGAGATAGATGCCTCAAGAGGAAAAGCTTTTTTTTCGATTCGCAACAGTATAAACAGTCGAGAACAGCTGGAAAATGTCAATATTTGGTGCGCGCTTTAGTGCAGTTCTCGATGTGCGACATTCAAATGAGAAGAACAGTAAAGTAGCAGGAGAGAAACATCGCAGCTAATAGAAAAACATGGCAATGTTATGAGAGCTTTGGCGAAAACTGTTTTTTTTTTTTCGAAAAATCGAATGCACACAAAAAAGCTTGCGAATTGCTATCCAGTGGATGCATAGATTACACCTTTAGTGTGGATGAAGTTTAAACCTGTGAAGCTTTAAGCGAGAAACTGTTATACTAAGTTTGCAATGTTTTTGTTTTGTTTTACGAGCTTAGGACGGATTGCTGAAGATTGAGTTTAAAAATGTGGCGAATGTAAATTGGTTAAATTTGTAGAAAGATAAGCAGATATAGTTATTAATACAGTTGATGACGGTAGATAAGAGTAAGTGGTCTTCATTTTATACTTTTTCTTCTGGTATATGCTTTATTCTTTTAGGAATTTGTATACTATAAAATAATAGATTGGAACTGGCCCTCCAGGTTGGGAGTTGTGCCGTCAACTTCCTTACCACGTGAAAAAAAGTTACGAGGGAAACAACAGCCGTGGAGAAAAGATTACATCAAATATCAACCAGACCCGGAACGTCCACGGACAACGAATTTAAAAGTATGCTCTGTCCTCGCGTGATACAGGGCAGACATTACCGCGATTTAGGAAATGCGTTGGATAGGATCAGGAATACAAAAACGAAAAACATACAACTTTTATTACGTCTGCCACATAAGGCTGCATTCGTTGTGGGTAGCCGACTTAGGTCAAGAATAATCGCTGGTTATCGATCGCCTAGCTAGGATCCGCATCAGAGCAACGCTTTGCAACATCAGCCTTATCTGTGCACACGCCCCTACCGATGGGACTGAAGACCCTATCAAGGAGGAATTTTACGGCCTACTGGACGGAGCCTACAAGCCTTTCCGGAATACGGACTTCAATGCGAAAACCGGTAAGAAAGACATCTTTGACGGGTTAGTTGGAAAGCACGGCCTCCCCGAAACCACAACAGATAATGGCTTCCGACTAATAGAATTAGCTTCAGCATGTAATACGGTTATATGGAGCTCAAGGTTCCCACGACTTTGAATCCACAAAGCAACTTGGCGATCTCCAGATGGCCGAATCGCCAACCAAATCGACCAAGTGCTCATAGATGCGAGACACACATAAAACATCCTGGATGTATACCTACACTTTGACTATTTTCTAGTCGCAACAGCAAATTTGAGAATCACCTCATGACTGTGACTCTTGGATGTTTTTCAGACTTTCGCAAGAGGTTGGGTAGTAAATGTTATCAATTTCGGTGGATGGATCCCTTGGCGATCAAATGGTAGCGCGATTATATGAAACCTTGAGTTCTCACTTAGCTGATGCATACCAACTCAGACTCGCAACCATCACGTGGCGACCGCTGAGTACCTGTCACTTGACGGTAGATAGGGTGTTAGCCCCTGTGTAAAGTCATGGGGGTAGCAAATGAAAACAGGGGAAGACGTGTATTCACAGTAACACACATATTCTTTTTCCAGGCGGCGGCGGCGGAAGAACTCCCAAGATGGAGTCAACGATGGGGTCACAGTCCCAGTTAGGATGGACAAGTGAATAACCTATATGAGTTGCTTCGACATATTCGGACAACATGTCATTTAGGAATCTCAAGGGTAAATTAGGCCCCTTGAACAGAGATGGCAGCGAATGAGCCGAAAGGCCAACGGCAGCGCTCAATCCCTGGTGGCCCCGTGTTTTTAATCGAATAAATTGGAAGTGGACATCCGGGGTTTTGGGTTATGCCTTGGGTTAACTAACTACTCAAGGAAAAGATCCATTGTAACGGAGCAACAAAGAACCTCGGAAAGGACTGATCACATTGTTGACGAACATGAAAAACGAAAACAGGACAACGAAGTTTTATCTGCACCTGGAATGTGAGAACATTAAACGGGAAATGTGCAGGCGGACAACTGGCATCCCGGAAATTCGTTGGGATGAACCGGGCAAAAAGAGGATGAAAATCGGTGACATCTACTACGGACGTGTTATAGTGATCATGATCACTGATCAGAAACAGCGACTATTCGGATGTGGATTTGTTATGAGTGCAACGCTTATGTTTTCAAGCCATTAGCAAACACATTGCAACAATCTGAATTCGCCAACACATACCTTACATGCGTTCACTGCGAAAGACTGTTTCTTCGAGCTCAAACTTACTGAGACATTTTAACGCAAAGGTAGGAAAAGGAGATATCGTTAGCAGTATTCTAGGAGAAGACATCCCTAACGGCAACACATCTGGCAAAGGACGTTAATTAATTGTCTTCGCTGCAGAACGAAATGCCACTATAGCCAGCACATTATTTCCTCACCTCGATATCCATAAGGGGACAACGGCGGTCTCCAGGTCAACGAACGGTCAAGCAAATTGAGCGCTTTCCACATATACGAGGAACGAATTAATATACGAGGAACGAATTCAGTATTTTGGATATCCGAACATTCCGAGTTGCTAACATAGACTCAGAAGAATAACTACATCGACCACGCCACTATAAATCAGAAATACTGCGGAATAAATTTAATGTGGAAAAACTGCATCGCAAGAGACCGCCAAGGACCAAGCAGAACACGAATCCCTCCACCTCCCCCTCAACACCATATCACTAGCATGTAATGTCGAAGGATAATGCCAACGATGCCAACAAGCCACTAGATCCGCCGCAACTGACGTCCTAGGTTTCTTGCGCCCACCGGCAAGAAACAGCTGGTTTGAAGAGGAATGCCTACAGATGCTCGAAGCCAAGAACGAGGCCTACAAGACTAAGCTGCAGGTGAAGACGAGAGCCGCAATTGAGCTCAATATGCAGATAAAGCGGGAAGAACATCGGCTTTCAGAAAAAAGACCAATCGAGGATATAGAGAGGTGCCACTCCAGGAATGATGTTCGCAAGTTTTACCAAAGTGTTAAACGTCAAAGCCATGGATACAAAGCTCGAATAGAATCCTGTCGACATGAACAAGGAAATATCGTAGTTGAGACACAGTCGATGCTGAGAATATGGAAGATCCACTTCAGCATATTCCGCTGTCAGGCAGAAGGAACCATTCAATATTGTTGACGACAGCGAAAACTACCATTCATCCTATCTAAGTGAAGTGATGATAGCAATATCTAAACTCAAGCCTTCACGCCGAGCTTTATTATGCAGGCGGAGATGACTTGGTAAGTAACATCCACCAACTCATAAGCCAAATCTGGTCGGATGAAAGTATGCCTGAAGAATGGAACCCCAGCATCGTTTGCCCGATCCACAAAAAAGGAGACCTTCTGAACTGCGCGCCATCTGCAGAGGCATAAGTCTCCTCAACATCTCCTACAAGATCATATCTGCCGTAATATGTGAACGCCTGAAACCGTTCACCAACAACCTGATCGGACATTATCAGTGTGGTTTTAGGACAGGAAAGTACACAATTGATCAGATCTTCACACCTTTTTCGTATTGTTATCAAAACTCGCACTTATCGTTTAGCAAGTCAAATCCGGTTGGATAACACCAGTACCCGATGGTCACCACTTGGAGGTAAAAAAGGCACATTTGATGTGTAGTCAGAGTCACAACCACTGGGCATTACCAAGCCAATCAGAATCTATCCTCGTTCTACAACATCCAACCTTCACATTTCAACAGATCCTCGAAAAAACCCAAATCATCGATTTCAAATCCGCATGCGACAGCATTTATAGAGACGAAATATACCTACAGAGCCATGTCTAGTGTTGGTATACCGACCAAATTTATACGTCTGTGCAGGATGAGCCTTACCGACCTTACCTTACGACCTTACCAACATATTTGATACAAAAAAGGTTGAACCTAGTCGATGGACTGTCATGTTACTTCACTAATCTCATTCTTGAGAGCATTATGCAAAACCATAAATCGGTGCTGCTACTAGCCTACGCCGACGATATTGACATTATTGGTCGGACTCAACGTGATGTCATAGCCACGTGTGCCAGTATATAGAAGGAAGCGGCAAAATGGGTTTAGCTGTGAATGAGGGTAAGACTAAGTATATGCTGTCAACAGATAATGTCATCATTGAACTTTGTCTACCTAGCCTCTGACAACAATATTTCGTCAGAAATTAAACGAAGAATTACTCTTGCCAACCGCTGTTTCTTTGGGCTAAGAGGGCAATTCAGCAGTAAAACCCACACTCGAAATACTACGGAGATCCTATAATAAGACCCTGATCATCCCAGTCCTGCTCTTTGGGGCTGAAGCATGAACCGTATCAAAAGTGAATGAAGATATCCTTGGTAAAATTGAGAGAAAGATGCTTTTCCTGTAATATGTACATATAAATATACTTTTGGACCAAATTATGTTTCATCATAAAACAAGGACATATCAAGCAAGCGCTCCTTCAACCCATCTCTTGATATCATTTTGAGTATCTATTTTGTGCGTAAATAATAACAATCTTACCAATTGCGTTTGAATTATGAAATGAACGTCCTTCACACTCACCTGAAAGATAAAAAAGAGAAAAATATCTGTCAATAAAAAAGTCTTGATGGTAAATTTTTTTTTGGCTGAAAATTGGATTTTTTTAAATGAAATTTGCTGGACCGAAATCAAAAACCAAACGACCTTCACATGATTTCATTGCTACAGAATGGAGTTTTACTCCTTAGAAAAAAGTAGATATACATGTATACGTGAATATAAAAGGATTTGACATATACACACTGACATACATATAGCAATAAAAACATTCGTTCCTAGTGAACTATCTACCCATGGACATAGTAGTAGTCATCATCGTCGTCGTCGTTGTTGGTTGCTGTTGCCGTCATCGACAGTCTGGCTTGTGGTAGTACCACTTTACATTCTGCTGTTAAGCTGCTATGGAGAAACAGGCACCCTCTCTCTCGCACTCTCCATCCAACACAGTTCAAAGCGACGATGACGGCCTTTATGGACGTCCCTGAATCCGTACATCGACACAGAATTCTCTCTAAAGTAGGTTGCTTCGCAGAACACCAATCAAAAAAAAAAAAAAAACTATATAAGAACTCCGCATGTCTGTCTTTATATATCAAGAGGCTGAGTGGGTCTCTCTAATGAGGATGCAAGAACCAAAAAATGCAAACAAAAGCAACAAGACTTGTAAAAGGGAAGGTGGATGGGTAGTTCCTTCTGGGCCACTAGGTAGGGAGCGTCAGCATATACCATCAACTGGCTCCGCACTAATGTCTGGAAATCACACGTTTTAACAGACATGATAGGATGTGGAGAATCTAGTTAACGAGCACACGCAACCATTTTAGCCAAGGATACACTCGGTCCTTTGCACATATAGAAGACGAACAGTGGGGTATACTAGTAAGCAATTATGACACACGTACATGAACTAGTAAATTCTCTGTTCAATTTGTATGCGATGGGGAGCATTGATTTTTTTATAGCAGATGGAATGAAAGATGAAAATTATAGGCAAACCAAGAAATATAAGACACAGTCTAACAAAATTTATTTATTCAATAATAGGGGCTATAATAATTCCATAACTAAATTGCCCAATTCAGACGTATGTATAACACAGCTTTATTACGGCCCTTACTTAAGCCGTCACACCGCGGCAAGTTAGCACCAGACATGGGACAAATGCCAATGATCATTTAGATACGAAATTGTATTCATTTGGTTTAAAATGTTTGCAAAATTCTCAATCAGCTTTTTTCAGAAAAATCTTCTGGCAACCCTTTAACTTTGACATCCTATTAGAGAACGTCTTTTGACAACCCACGTCTAAAGTGTCACTCTAAGCGAATTTACGTCATGAAGCATAAAGGTGCATGCGTTCTTCTAATTTAACAAAATGGAGAATACAGTTATTAAATCAGAAGTACCCATGCATCTTCTAGGCACCACAGATGTTTTATTGCAACAACCTCTATTGCCAAAACAGCGGCGCGTCAAAAATAAGTTGACTTTTAAGAGCTAAGAGATATTTAACACCAGCACAGCTTCTTCTTCTATTTATACTCTATCCCATAGGGGTATATTAGTTTTGATATATAGTTTGTAACATAGAGAAATAATTTAGCTCGATATACCTTCTTTAAATTCAAATCTCTAACCGTTGCCTTAGCTTAGAATTATATGAGATCTCTCTCTTTTTTACGGGTACTATTGTTACATTTAAACGACCTACAAGACATCCATCCAGTTGAAACTTCTGGGCACAAATTCCATCTTACTTAAGTGACGCTAATGAATGAATTTGGGCCTCTACCCACCATCTTCTTCAATTAATCCGTTGCTTAGCTTACTGCCTCTAGTTGCACACTCCAAGTGGTCGGTTTCTAATCATCCGCACCAATTAGGGCGAAGTCTTCCTCTACTGCGTCCGAGGTTTGGCTGGGAATCGAAGACTCTGATTGGTGTCCATTTGCTCTACATGGCCTAGCCATCTTAAACGTCCAATGCGGAGTTTTTTGACAAGTGGTATGTCGATGTACAGCTCGTATAGTTCTTGGTTGACTCTTCGTCTCTATAGCCCGTCAACCCAAATGGGGCCGAAGATTTTTCGAAGAATTTTTCTCTCAAATCTACCCAGAATTTCTTCATCAGCTTTTGATACGGTCCATGCTTCTGCGCCGTAGAGCAGGACTGGGATGATTAGTGTCTTTAAAAGGATCTCCTTAGTGATTGAGGGCTTTACTACTGGATTGCCTTCATATCCCGAAGAAACAGCGGTAGGCAAGAGTAATTCTTCGTCAAGAGGTTGTTGTCAGAGTTTAAGCGGAGCTGAGGTAGACAAAGTCCGTACTACCTCAAAGTTATATCTGTCAATGGTTACATTCTGTATCTACTATGGACCGTGTTATAGTGAGCAGAAACAGCAACTATTCGGATGCGGATTTGCTATAAGTGCCATACTTAGGCAAGAAGTCTTATGTTTCCAAGACATTAGCGAATGCATTGTAACAATCCGCAACAAGGCGAAATTCGCCAACATAAGCCTTATATGCGCTCATGCTCCGACGGAGGAAAAAGATGATATAACCTATGAGCGACTACAAAGTACGATGTTATTGTGCTGGGAGATTTTAACACAAAGGTAGGAAGGAAGACATCTTTAGCAGTACTGTCGGAAAATATAGCCTAGAAAACAACACGTCTAGTAACGGACTTAGTCTAATTGACTTCGCTACGGAACGAAATGCCACTATAGCCAGCACACGGTTTCCTCACCACGATATCCATAAGGGGACATGGAGGACTCCAGATCAACGAACGGTCAACCAAATTGATCACATTGCGATAGATAAGAGGCACGCATCCAGTATTTTGGATGTCCGAACATTCCGAGGAGCTAACATCGACTCGGATCACTACCTTGTAGCAGCCAAGGGCCACAACAATCCAGAAATACTGTGAAAACATTTAATGTCGGAAGACTGCAATCGCAAGAGACCGCCAAGACCTTCGCACAACGCGTATCCCTTAACCTCTCGATTAACACCATACCACCAGCATCGAATGTCGAAGAGCAATGGCAACGATGCCAACAGGCCATTAGATCAGCCGCAACTGATGTGCTAGGTTTCTCGCGCCCACCAGCAAGAAACCCCTGGTTTGATGAGGAATGCCGACAGATGTTCGCAGCCAAGAACGAGGCCTGCAAGGCTAAGCTGCAGATGAAGACGAGAGCTGCCATTGAGCTCTATAGGCGAAGAAGAAGGGAAGAACATTGGCTTTTCAGAAAGAAGAAAAAAGAGCAAGAAAGCGCGCGATCGAGGATATAGAGAGGTGCCACTCCAGGAACGATGTTCGCAAGTTTTACCAAAGTGTAAAACGTCAAAGCCAAGGCTACAAGGTTCGAACAGAATCCTGTCGAACAAGGAAATATCGTGGTTGAGACACAGTCGATGCTGAGGATATGGAAGAACCACTTCTGCAGACTGTTAAACGGCGATGACGAACAACATTCCGCTGTCAGGCAGAACGATCCATTCAATATTGGCAACGACAGCGAAAACTGCCAACTACCCGACCTAAGTGAAGTGAGGATAGCTATATCTAAACTCAATTTTAATAAGGCCGCCGGAAATGAGATGACTTGATAAGTAACAATCACCAACTCATAAGCCAAATCTGGTCGGATGAAAGTATGCCTGAAGAATGGAACCTCAGCATCGTTTGCCCGATCCACAAAAAAGGAGACCCTCTGAACTGCGCCAACTACAGAGGCATAAGTCTCCTCAACATCGCCTTCAAGATCCTATCTGCCGTAATATGTGAACGCCTGAAACCGTTTACCAACAACCTGATCGGCCCTTTTCAGTGTGGTTTTAGGCCAGGAAAGTCCACAGTCGATCAAATTTTCACATTTCGGCAGATCCTGGAAAGTCCAAATCGATATCCACCAAGTATTTATCGATTTCAAAGACGCATTCGACAGCTATAGAGACGTACTATACAGAGCCATGTCTAGTCTTGGTATACCGTCCAAACTCGTCCGCTTGTGCAGGATAACAATGGAGAATTCTCGCTGCACCATCAGGGTCGGAAACGACCTCAAAAAAAGGATTTAGGCAAGGCGATGCGCTGTCATGTGACTTTTTCAATTTGATTCTTGAGAGGATTGTGCAAAACTCCCGAGTCATCACCAGAGGCACAGTTCTCCAAAAATCGGTGCAACTACTAGCATACGCCGACGATATTGACATCATTGGTAGGACTCAACGTGATGGCATAGCCACGTTTGCTGGTATAGAGAAGGACGCTGCAAAAATGGGTTTAGCAGTAAATGAGGGTAAGACTAATTAAATGCTGCCAACACGAAAAGACACACAACATCGACGAATTGGGCAGTGTCACCATTGACAGATGTAACTTTGAGGTAGTACGGGACTTTGTCTACCTTGGCTCCGCTATTAACTCTGACAACAACATCTCGTCTCGTTCAGGCGTTCACATTTTACGGAAGATTGGATCTTGAAGCCGATGCTATATGGAGACTCATACCTCTGTTCAAATTCTCTTTTTTGTCGATCGGGCATACGATGCTAAAGTTAATTTGTTGAGACCATTTTTCGAATTAATTGGTGTCTGTCATTCTAGACAGAAAGCCCTTCATTTCCAGCCGTCTGGGTTAGCTTAAGTTTAGATATTCCAATTCTCACTTCAATCAGGTTGGGTGGCAGGTAGTTTACGCTGTCATTACCGAATTTGAATGGTTCATTCGCCGGTACTGCGGAAGATTATTAGTCGTCGTCAGTTAACAGTCTGCAAAAGTGGTTCTTTCATATTCCCAGCATCGACTATGAGTTAAGTGGGATTTCCCCTTGTTCATTTTGATAGGATTCGGTTCGGTCCTTGTATCGATGGCTTTGATTTTCTATACGTTATACGTTTGTAAAAAGCTGGTGTTTTTCTCTTTTTTCTTTGTCTTTCAAGTTCAATTGTAGCTCTCATCTTCACATGCAACTTAACTTGATATGTCGTATTTTTGATGCGAATATCTGTCGGCATTCTTTGTCAAACCAGAAGATTTTTCCTGGTGAGTGGTGGGTGAAAGAGAGCTTATAAGTTTTATTTTTCAGTTCTGCTCGTAGAAATAATCCTTCGCAATAGCATCAAAATAGCAAAATATCGCTACCCACCATTAGGCGTTTTCATCAAGGTCGACGTCGTCCGATGCGGTCTGATGAAGACATTGAGGCTGTACATGACCGCGCTGAGGAAGTTATCGCAGTTCTTTGAAGTTAGACATCCCTAACTTCTCCGTCGCATTTTCGTTTAATGCCTGAAACAAATTGACACAGCAACAGCTACAACTTTCAGAAAAAAATGTTTGGTTTAGGCATTTTATTATTTGTCTCCAAATGATCGAAATGTGAAGCAAAAACAGAGTGGGTGGGAGAATAGAGCCTTAAGACAGAATAGAGCCTTTAAGAAAACTTATCTGTAGATTTAAATCTATTTAAGAAATCAGTCCTTAAGGAAACTGAGAAAGTGTTTCTTTGTTAAGTTGTTGTTGGTTAGTAAGTTTCATTGTATCGGGTTTTTCAATAAGAGCGCTACAAATAAAACAAAAACGGTTTTGGATATCAATGAAATTCTTTATTCCTGTGAAAGTACGTTCGATGCCATTATGTATGAAACTCGATTTCTTTTGCATGGCCACCACGGGCACGCTTGCAGAAGTCCAGACGCTGAACCCAATTTTCGATGGTTTTCAAGCATAGATCGGCCGATACTGCTGCAATTTCACGTTCGATATTCGTACGAAGTTCATCAATCGTCGCTGGCTTGTTGGCATAGACCATAGACTTGACTTAGCCCCACAGGAAATAGTCTAACGGCGTCAAATCGCAAGACCGAGGCGGCCAAGCGACTGGACCATTTCGTGAGATAACACGTTTTCCAAACTTGGTTTCCAATAAATTGATTGTGACATTCGCTGTGTGGCTTGTGGCACCGTCCTGTTGGAACCACATGTCCTCCAAGTCCATATCATCCAATTGGGGCCAAAAATATTCGGTTGTCATTGAACGGTAGCGATTCCCATTCACAGTAACCTGTCGGTCTTGATCATCACGAAGAAGTACGGCCCAATGACGCCGCAGGCCCATAAACCACACTAAACCGTAATTTTTTCGGGATGCAATGATGACTCATGGAGTACGTGTGGATTGCTATCTGACCAATACCGCATATTTTGTTTATTAACGAAGCTATTCAGCCAGAAATGAGCCTCATCGCTGAAGATGATTTTTCGATGAAAATCCGAATTATTTTCAAGTTGTTGCTGAGCCCAATTCACGAATATACGACGCTTCTGGTGGTCAAGCGGCTTCAGTTCTTGCGTCAATTTAATCTTGTAAGGATGTAGGCCAAGATCTTTTCGCAAAATTTGCCACAACGACGTTACAGATATGCCCAACGCTTGAGAACGACGTGTGAGAGACACATTTGGGCTTTCTTCAACTGAAGCCTCAGCGGCAGCAATATTCTCGACACTACGGGCACTTCTTTGTCTCACTGGCACGGGAACATTTTGTACTGTGCCTGTGGATTCAAATTTTTCCACTAGACGCTCAATTGTTGATCTGCTAGGACGATTATGACGAACATAAATTGGACGTAGCGCTCTTAACGTTGAGGCCACTGACTCCGAATTTCGGTAGTAAATTTTAATAACTTCGACTCGTTGTTGGCTCTTACATCTTTCCATCATGAAATGGCAAACCTTACTGAAGAGAAATGTCAAAAGAGCGGCAAGAAATATGACGTCGTTTGCTGTCCCTGTCGCTCTTCTTTTGTAGCGTCCCTGTTGAAAAACCCTTTATTATGGATATCAATCTATTTTCCTCCGTTGTAACGGGTGGTTAAATTTTAAATTAATTTTTTTACGATGACGTAAACGTTTTTGTATACCAGATCCCGTATATTACAAAGTTCAGTCACTAAATTTAAGCTGTTCCCTTTGTTTTTGTTAGTGCCAGTGTTGGTTTTGGATATCGGATAGTGTCCCCGATTCAAACGCGGAACTATTTAGTTTACTTTTGAAATTCTTTATGATTGTGTGTGACGTTATATATATTAGTTTCCATTGGACTAACAGGGGGACCATCTTGAGGTTTATTTTTAAATCATTTATTATTTTGACACTGACAGCTGTTTCACGCTCGAAATCTTGGCAGAAAGTCAGTATCATACCTCCTCGAAATGAAATGAGTAGCCTTAAGCTTGAACGACGTTGGGAAACATTAAAAACTGATTTCCAAAGTGAGTGCTGTGTAGCCCAAACAGTGCGTTTTTTGAAGAGAAGTTTTGGCCGAAATGAAGCATCCACCGCGCTGCTATACGCATGGCGTTTGTGCAAAAAGTTCGGGATGCTAGTGGACAACACTCATGGTCCCGTCGTCGTACAGACAAGAATTTGGCTGCTGTAGCCGAAAGTGTGAGACACAATTCGTGAACATCAACTCGCCATCTATCTCAACAGCTCAACATTCTACGCACTAGCCTGAGGAGAATTCTCCACAAAGATCTCGGATTATTCGCTAGCAAGAACCAACTGACTAAGCAATTAAAGGCTCACGAAAAAAAACGTATTTTGTTCATTTTATTGCATTTATTTTAAAATGAAACTTGTATTTGGCCTACCCGTTGCCATCTGTCATACTACAAAAACATTTCACAGAACTTATACCATGATGTGGTGGTATGTCACCGGGGATGGGGCCTTGTCGAGCTAATGGGCCATGGAGCAGAATGGGTATCATGGATATTGAGAAAGATTTGAACCCAGTTTAAGCACACTGCCATTAAACCGAGGGGATGGCGCGTAATAGAAGCTCTAGTTCCCTCAAAGGCTATCAAGAACACAAGACTGGTGTTTGCATGCTCCATTTCTTAACTCAATAGCCATTTGACATTCACACGGTACCGTTGGTATTTTAAACCTACTCTAGAACATTTGCTGACGATACAGCTACATGTTTTTTTTCAGATATCATAACGACACATTTTGTGTTGGAAAGTTAAAAACCTACGCAAAGGCACATTCATTTAATGATAATTGCACACCCTCCCGATTTCAATATTCAAATGACTCCACTATATATCCTATTCGTCCCTCAGTTCGTCCTTACATCTGTATAGCACTGTCGCTTCTTTTCTCGTTGTACCAACCAAACACCCTATGAGTTCACTAAACGACCTTGGACTCTTCTCAATGCATCCTACCCCTTGATGTAAATAAATAAAAGCAGGGGTTTCGTTGAAAGCTTTTTAGAATATATAAGTGATGAATCTCATGAAGATTGTCAATCGCACCAGATTTATGACTGATGACCGGAATATAGCTTCCTACCTTATAGTGGTATATAAAGTATCTACATCCATCAACCTCATGTTGACGTTAATCTGGTTTAAAATGAAGCAAACAAACCATTGCACGGACGATGGTTAAAAAAAATCATTTGACAATAAATTTCTGATGACTCGATGGAATATTCAGACAGATATGTCATCATTTCTGTGATTTCCAAATTTGTATGTGAATATGTTTACCTAACCATTAATCATCTCTCGTGTTCGTCACAACTGCTATCGTCGTATTTCACGCAGCAAATGAAACACCGCATATGAACTATCGAATAATTTTAAATTTTCAACAATTCCCAGAGGTCTTTTCCCACCTTTTTCTCGCTAGCTTAGTCTCTAATGGAGGGTTCAATGCTGCGCTATTGAAAAATAAAAGACTAAAGTTCAACAGGCATTGCATACCAAAAAATGCAACAACTGCAAGCCACTCATGATCGAGAGAATGAAAAACTGTCGCAATTAAATTATCACACACAGTCTCACATCTTACATGCGAGCAAAAAGTATCTACATTCCCAATAGAAGCACCGATGGATGGCGCATGCAGGCGTTGTAAAGCTATTCAGCAAGTGCAAGTATATTTCGTAGAAATAGTGTGCGATGGGAGCAGCACAAATGCAATGACTAAATCATGACGTTCTATCGTACAAGTCAATAAACTGTTTTCAGGACAATGACATGATTGTGGCGCACGAGAATATAAAAGATACTTTTTATTCTGCAGCGGCTTGCATTCTTGCGCTACTCTATCACGTGAGAGCGCATAGAATGTGTGATAGAATATGTATGTGCAAGAGTATTTGGAAGTTGCGTGAGAATATTTGCACTGTATGTTTGGTTTTTTTTTCTTGAAGGTGAATTGTGTATCTAAATGATGATTGGAGAAATAGATACGGTGGGTGCTGTCAGCAGTGGATCAGTGGTTGGTGCGTTAAAAGCGAGGGGCCCCTGGTTCAACTCCCGATAGTAAATTCACCTTAATTTGTATCAAAACAATAGAATCCTCAAAGAATGCCTACAACGAAAGAGTAACTAACAACCAGAGTCTCACGGACATTTTGGTCAATTGCTAAAGTAGTCGGTAATAGTTTTAGCCATTCTTCGTCTCTCACTTAATCAGAGCCGATGAATAGTTAGATACAACACAAAAAGAAAAGCCCGGCTTATTCGCTGGAACGTTTTCAGAGAATTCAACATTAAATTCGGAACAAGCGGTGCCACCAACGATAGAGTACGTACCGTCCCGCAATGATAATAAAAAGTAAATTTTTGACATCGAATAAATACGAGGTATCCTAAAAAATTTGGCCTGTAAAAAAAAAACATGCCGGTCCTGAAGAAATTCCGCTTATTGTACTTAAAAAATGGACACCCGAGCTTGCACCCGTTCTTTGCAGATTATTTTCTATGTCATACGATCAACTGGTTTTCCCAAGTTTCTAGAACACGGAGATCTGCGATGGAATATCATGGAGAATCGAGAGGTGTTGCCCTGGGTATATGCAAAGTTCGAGTTTAGCACAGAAGACCTCCCAAGATGGAATCAACGATGGCGTCTACATTCCCAGTTAAATAGACAAAGTGAATAACCTAGATGAGTTGTTCGACATATTCGAACAAAAAGTCATTTAGGAATCTCAAGGGTAAATAAGGATCATTAAAAAAAAATATGGTTGCGTATGCACCGAAAGGTCAACGGCAGCAGTCAATCCCGTAGTGGATACTGATGGCCCCGTGTCCTTACTTACATACTTACTAAAGTAGCGCTACAGTTCGGAATGAATCTTGGCCTCAACCAACATGCCTCTCCAATTAGCAAGGTCCTTAGATAACTGCCTCCAGTTGCGCACTCCAAGTTGGTTGAGGACAGTTTCTACTTGTGCGTGCCACAAGGTCTTCCTCTACAGCGTCCGACGTCTGGCTGCAAATCGAAGACTCGTGCCCTAGGGGTACCAAAAAATTTGGAACTGGACCTCCAGGTTGAGGGTTGTGCCTTGGGTTATACACTCAATGACGGAAAACAATTGTTACGAAGCAACCAAGAGCTTGAAAAGGACTGATCTTATTGCTGACGACCATGCAAAACTAAAAAAGGACAACGACGTTCGTGTCTGCTCCTGGAATGTGAATGTGTAAACAGGAGGGGTGTAGGCAAATAACTAGCGAGGCCCTAAACTGAAAGCAGACATTACTGCCATCCTGGAAATTCGATGGGATGAACCGGGCAAAAAGAGGATGAAAAACAATGACATCTACAACGGACCGATGATGGTAAGTGCGATGAACTGCCGCGCAGAAGGTCTGGGTTCGATTCCCAGCCGTTGCAACACCTAAATGATTTTTCACTGGGCCTCCTCTCGTGATGACCTGACACATCATTCGAGTAGTATCAATTGTCAAGAAAAGCATATCTCAACTTATAGCCAATCGGAGTCGGCTTAAAACAGGGGGTCCCGCCATTATGCACATTGCTCACGCACACATGAATGGTTGTGAGAAAGCTCGGCCCTGGGTACTAACAAGCCTGTTGCACCAAAAATTTCTTTTGCCAGCCTTAAGCAAGAAGTCTTATGTTTTCAAGACATTAGCGATCGCATTGTAACAATCCGCATCAAGACCAAATTCGCCATCATAAGCCTTATATGCTACACATCAAATGTGCTTATCTTTACCTCCAAGTGGTAACCATCGGGTACTGGTCTCATCCAACCGGATAAGTGCGAGTGTTGATAACACGACGAAAAACCGCAACACTATAAACACCCTGGTGAGAATGGCACGGATGAATACCCGGCCTGCTGTCCCAGGCGAACCTAGATGAGCTGCTCTGACATATTCGGACAACAGGTTGTCTAGGAATTTCAAGGGTTAGTCAGGCCCCTTGAACAGAGATGGTGGCGGATGAACCGAAAGGCCAACGGCAGCGCTCAATCCCGTAGTGGATACTGATGGCCCCGTGTCCTAGGGGTATCTAATAAATTGGAACTGGCCCTCCAGGTTGGGGGTTGTGCTTTGGGTTAACTACCCACCCACAGAAAAAAATCATGGTTACGAAGCAACCAATAGCCTCGGAAAGGACTGATTTTATTGTTGACGACCCTGCTAAACGAAAAAAGGACAACGACGTTCGTATCTGCACCTGGAATGTGAGAACATTAAACAGGAGAGGTGCAGGCGAACAACTAGCGGAAGCCCTAAACTGCTACAAAGCAGACATTACTGCCATCCAGGAAATACGATGGGATGGGCCGGGCAAAAAGAGGATGAAAAACTGTGACATATACTACGGACCGTGTTATAGTGAGCAGAAACAGCGACTATTCGGATGCGGATTTGTTATAAGTGCCGGACTTAGGCAAGATGTCTTATGTTTCCAAGACATTAGCGAACGCATAGTAACAATCCGCATCAAGGCTAAATTCGCCAACATAAGCCTTATATGCGCTCACGCTCCGACGGAAGAAAAAGATGATATAGCTAAGGATTGCTTCTACGAGCTCCTCGACAAAACCTATGAGCGACTACCGAAGTACGATGTTAAAATCGTGCTGGGAGATTTTAACGCAAAGGTAGGAAGAGAAGACATCTTTAGAAGTATTGTCGGAAAACATAGCCTACACGACAACACGTCTGGTAATGGACTTAGGCTAATTGATTTCGCTACGGAACGAAATGCCACTATAGCCAGCACACGGTTTCCTCACCTCGATATCCATAAGGGGACATGGCGGTCTCCAGATCAACGAACGGTCAACCAAATTGATCACATTGCGATAGATAAGAGGCACGCATCCAGTATTTTGGATGTCCGAACATTCCGAGGAGCTAACATCGACTCGGATCACGACCTTGTAGCAGCCAAGGTAAGAATGCGGATATCCACCACGCCACAACAATCCAGAAATACTGTGAAAAAATTTAATGTCGGAAGACTGCAATCGCAAGAGACCGCCAAGACCTTCGCACAACGCGTATCCCTTAACCTCTCGATTAACACCATACCACCAGCATCGAATGTCGAAGAGCAATGGCAACGATGCCAACAGGCCATTAGATCAGCCGCAACTGATGTGCTAGGTTTCTCGCGCCCACCAGCAAGAAACCCCTGGTTTGATGAGGAATGCCGACAGATGCTAGCAGCCAAGAACGAGGCCTACAAGGCTAAGCTGCAGGTGAAGACGAGAGCTGCCATTGAGCTCTATAGGCAAAGAAGAAGGGAAGAACATCGGCTTTTCAGCAAGAAGAAAAAAGAGCAAGAAAAGCGCGCGATCGAGGATATAGAGAGGTGCCACTCCAGGAACGATGTTCGCAAGTTTTACCAAAGTGTAAAACGTCAAAGCCAAGGATACAAGGCTCGAACAGAATCCTGTCGAGATGAACAAGGAAATATTGTAGTTGAGACACAGTCGATGCTGAGGATATGGAAGAACCACTTCTGCAGACTGTTAAACGGCGATGACGAACAACATTCCGCTGTCAGGCAGAACGAACCATTCAATATTGGCAACGACAGCGAAAACTGCCAACCACCCGACCTGAGTGAAGTGAGGATAGCGATATCTAAACTCAAGCTTAATAAGGCTGCCGGAAATGACGGCCTTCCCGCTGAGCTATATAAGGCCGGCGGAGATGACTTGGTAAGTAACATCCACCAACTCATAAGCCAAATCTGGTCGGATGAAAATATGCCTGAAGAATGGAACCCCAGCATCGTTTGCCCGATCCACAAAAAAGGAGACCCTCTGAACTGCGCAAACTACAGAGGCATAAGTCTCCTCAACATCGCCTACAAGATCCTATCTGCCGTAATATGTGAACGCCTGAAACCGTTTACCAACAACCTGATTGGCCCTTATCAGTGTGGTTTTAGGCCAGGAAAGTCCACAACCGATCAAATTTTCACACTTCGGCAGATCCTGGAAAAAACTCAAGAAGTCCAAATCGATACCCACCACCTATTCATCGATTTCAAAGCCGCATATGACAGCATTTATAGAGACGAACTGTATAGAGCCATGTCTAGTTTTGGTATACCGCCCAAACTCGTCCGTTTGTGTAGGATGACGATAGAGAATTCTCGCTGCTCCATCAGGGTCGGAAACGACCTCACCGACACATTCGATACCAAAAAAGGATTTAGGCAAGGCGATGCGCTGTCATGTGACTTCTTTAATCTGATTCTTGAGAGAATTGTGCAAAACTCCAAAGCCAACACCAGAGGCACAATTTTCCAAAAGTCGGTGCAACTACTAGCATACGCTGACGATATTGACATCATTGGTAGGACTCAACGTGATGTCATAGCCACGTTTGCTAGTATAGAGAAGGAAGCGGCGAAAATGGGTTTAGCAGTAAATGAGGGTAAGACTAAGTATATGCTGTCATCACGAAAGGACTCACAACATCGACGAATTAGACAGAACGTCACCATTGACAGATATAACTTTGAGGTAGTACGGGACTTTGTCTACCTCGGCTCCGCTATTAGCTCTGACAACAACATCTCGTCAGAAATTAAACGAAGAATTACTCTTGCCAACCGCTGTTTCTTCGGGCTAAGAAGGCAATTTAGTAGTAAAGCCCTCACTCGAACTACTAAGGAAACCCTATATAAGACCCTGATCATCCCAGTCCTGCTCTACGGCGCTGAAGCATGGACCGTATCAAAAGCGGATGAAGAAATCCTTGGTAGGTTCGAGAGGAAAATTCTTCGAAAAATCTTCGGTCCCGTTTGCGTTGACGGGACGAAGATTCAACCAAGAACTATACGAGCTGTACAGCGACATGCCCCTGGTCAAAAAACTCCGCATTGGACGTTTAAGGTGGCTAGGACATGTAGAACGAATGGACACCAATACTCCGGCTCGCAGAGTCTTCGATTCCCAGCCAGACGTCGGACGCAGTAGAGGAAGACCTCGCCTTAAGTGGCGCGCACAAGTGGAAACCTCAACCAACTTGGAGTGCGCAACTGGAGGCAGTTAGCTAAGGACCGGGCTAATTGGAGAGGCATGTTGGTTGAGGCCCAGGTTCATTCCGGACTGTAGCGCCACTTAAGTAAGTAAGTAAGCCTTATATGCGCTCACGCTCTCACGGAGGAAAAATATCATATAGCCAAAGACTGCTTCTACGAGCTCCTTGGCAAAACCTATGAGCGACTACCGAAGTACGATGTTAAAATCGTGCTGGAAATTTTAACGCATAGGTAGGAAGAGAAGACATCTTTAGCAGTATTGTCGAAAAATACAGACTACATGCCAACACGTCTGACAACGGACTTAGGCTTATAAACTTCGCTTGGGAACGAAATGGCACTATAGCCAGCACACGTTTACCTCACCTCGATATTTATAAGGGAACATGGAGGTCTTCAGATCAACGATCTGCTAATCAAATTGATCACCTTGCGATAGACAAGAGACACGAATACAGTATTTTGGATGTCCGAACATTCTGAGGGGCTAAAATCGACTCGGATAACTCACATGTTGCAGCCAAAGTAAAAACTAGAAATACTGCAAAAAAATGTAATGTCGAAAGACTGTAATCGCAAGAGACAGCCAAAGCCTTCGTATAACGCATATCCCTTTATATCTCTATTATCACCATACAACCATCATCTAATGTCAAAGAACAATTTGCAAGGATATCAACAAACCATTAGATCAGCGAGGTTACTCGCGCCCACCCGCATGAAACCCTTGGTTTGATGAGGAATGTCGACAGATGCTTGCAGCCAAGAACGAGGACTTCAAGGCTAAGCTACAGGTAGACGAGCGCTTTTCAGAAAGGGAAAAAAAAACGCAAAAAGCGAGAAAAGCGCGCTATCTAGGATATACAGGGGTACCTCAGGAACATCAACGCCCGCTAAAAGGTAGAACGAACCATGCAATATTTTCGACGACAGCGAAAATCAACAACCCGACAGGATGAAGATGGAGAATTATCGCTGCTCCATCAGGGTCGTAAACGACTTTCAATACCAAAAATGGATTTAGGCAAGGCAACGAATTTCCATGTGACTTCTTTAATCTCATTCTTGAGAGGATTGTGCAAAACTCCCGAGCCAACACCAGAAGCTACTACTGGCATACGGCGACGATATTGACATCATCGTCAGAAATTAAACAAAGAACTCTTGTCAACCGCGGTTTCTTCGGCGGCAATTGAGTAGTAAAGTCAACACCTGAACTACTAAGGAGATCCTATATAAGACCCTGATTCTCCCAGTCCGGCTCTACGGCGCTGAGGCATGGACCGTATCAAAAGCGGATGAAGAAATGTTGGTCGATTTGAGAGAAAAATTCTTCGAAAAATCTTCGGTACCGTTTGCGATGACGGGGTATGGTGACGAAGATTCAACCAACAACTATACGAGCTGTACAGCGACATACCCCAAGTCAAAAAAATCCGCATTGGATGGCTAGGACATGTGGAACGAATGGACACCAATACATCGCAGAGTCCTCGATTCCTAGCCAGATGGCGGACGCAGTAGAAAAAGACCTCGCCTTAATTAAGTGCGCACCTGGAGGCTAAGAAGGTTTATTGGAGAGGCATGTTGGTTAAGGCCCAGTTTCATTCCGGACTGTAGCGATACTTAAGTTAGTAGGTGTGGACTTTCTTGGCCTAAAACCACACTGATGAGGGCCGATCAAATTGTTGGTAACCGTTTTCAGGCGTCCAGGCGACTAACATTAACATGGAATATCCTGCTTAAACAATTTTTATGGGTATCAACGATTAGACAGGACTTAAAACCTTACTTTTCCATTCACGTGTATTATATTTTTGTCACCAATGAATGGAACTTGAAAGCTGATTACAATTTAAGGAGCTTCTCCTCACAATTAAATTCAAACTCTCACATGGGGCTGTTATTTTAGGTGTTACTAAGTCAATGACCCGATGCTGTTATTAAATTCAAGAAAAGATACGAAATTTCTCCACGCGTAGATTTCCAAAATACACCATCTCCAACATCCCGTTTATTTGATTAGTTTTGTCCTCCTCTTTGAAATGCTAAACACCCAACCCTAGTCACCCACAAGTCTTTGTTTTAGCCACTACCACCTTCAAAAATAACATCAAGTCCATACGAATCTGCTCGTCATATTACGTAAAACGAAAATCGTAGTTAGATAGATATTTTGTGGTTTGTTGTGTACCTCCTGTGGCTGCTACTCTATATAATATGTGTTTCCACTGTATATAGATAGATGTGTGTATTTAGTACACGCGCAACATCTGATAACCAGAGTAACTAGGTGAACGACCGGCGATAATGGGCGACCTTCAAAATAATCTGGGCCAAGTGGAATAATATATATGTGCGAGTATATTTTCTGTGCGACATTCTAATTCTAATCATTTGTTGTTATTTATCTTCGTTTCTTCTCATCCTCCCTTCGTTGTTTGTAGTCATCGCTTTTGGGTGTCATTCTATGCGAGCTATGCCTCCAGCAAGCGCTCTCCGTATAATCACATTTAGGGGTTCATTTTGAGTGCTGTAGGACGACAGCTAATAGGGTGACACACGACAAGCGAAAAATATCTGGTAATACGAGTATGTATCTACAATATGTATATTTGCAGATACAATTTAGTAGAACGTATTATTTTGTTGAAGAGCAAGTATTTAATTGCAAACGGGTGTCGGGGGGAGTGCACCGAAAATTTAATAGAAATGTGTATCTAATCAGCTGTGCTCAGCAATACCAATGAAATTGCTGTTTTTTTTGTGTTTTATTGCGTTCTTAGGAAATGGATGTGTATGGGTGATGAGAGGCTGATTTTTTTTTTTAGAAACTTTATTAGAATTAGAGGAACGTTACTGCAATGGGGTGAGCACAAGAGAGAAAGTGGTGCTGGTGATGAATATCATCATCATCACGGTAGCAGTTCACCTATATATTAGGCAGCACCCGATAAGCGTGTGGTAGTTGCGTTATAGTGTTATTCTCGCTTGTTCTTGTGTGTAGTATTGACCATGGCCTTGAAATATTATCGCATGTCATTCAACCTTTTTTACCCGTGCAGATAGCACTTAGCTATAGGTATATGCATAGTGGCACGTTCATAAGCGAATTATGTTGTTGTTTTGCATTTTCAGCTGATTCTGTTATGTATTTTTAAACAACGTAAGTATCTACTTATAAGTATATGGAGGTATTTACTTCAATTTTGTTGTTTATTAAATTCCCCACCATCCCCCTCCCCACCCGCAAAAAAAAGAACACTTTGAAGAACCTAAGTTGAGGTTCGTGTTTTAGGGGTTGGTTGCGACATATTTTGACGGTTGACAGAATGTGTACTGATTACGGAAATAATTTGAAATGATATTAGGGGCATTTTGATTTGTTTGTTGTTTCAATTTGTGGAACCTATATAAGTCGATTGTGGCATTGAGTGTAACTTCTAAAAAAAAATTTTTAATGGAAATTTGAAAAAAGTCACTTAAGATGTGGTTTAATAGAGATTTTATTATTAAAGGTTGTTCTTAGACAAATAAGAACAACTTCTGTACTTAGGCTATTTATGTCGATAAGCCTCGAGACATTATACCAAGGAAACGAAAAATATTCCTAACCCTAAAAATAAAAAACCGAGTCATTGACTATTTATTGACATTTGCACATGTTTTTCTCATGGGGGATAAATTATTTAAGACAGAAAATAGATACTCACATCCTTATTCCTAACTTTAGTAAGGAGTGGATTCAGCTCACAAAAAAGGAGACCCTCTGAACTGCGCCAACTACAGAGGCATAAGTCTCCTCAACATCGCCTACAAGATCCTATCTGCCGTAATATGTGAACGCCTGAAACCGTTTACCAACAACCTGATTGGCCCTTATCAGTGTGGTTTTAGGCCAGGTAAGTCCACAACCGATCAAATTTTCACACTTCGGCAGTTACTGGAAAAAACTCAAGAAGTCCAAATCGATACCCACCACCTATTCATCGATTTCAAAGCCGCATATGACAGCATTTATAGAGACGAACTGTACAGAGCCATGTCTAGTTTTGGTATACCGCCCAAACTCGTCCGTTTGTGTAGGATGACGATAGAGAATTCTCGCTGCTCCATCAGGGTCGGAAACGACCTCACCGACACATTCGATACCAAAAAAGGATTTAGGCAAGGCGATGCGCTGTAATGTGACTTCTTTAATCTGATTCGTGAGAGAATTGTGCAAAACTCCAAAGCCAACACCAGAGGCACAATTTTCCAAAAGTCGGTGCAACTACTAGCATACGCTGACGATATTGACATCATTGGTAGGACTCAACGTGATGTCATAGCCATAGCGAAAATGGGTTTAGCAGTAAATGAGGGTAAGACTAAGTATATGCTGTCATCACGAAAGGACTCACAACATCGACGAATTGGACAGAATGTCACCATTGACAGATATAACTTTGAGGTAATACGGGACTTTGTCTACCTCGGCTCCGCTATTAACTCTGACAACAACATCTCGTCAGAAATTAAACGAAGAATTACTCTTGCCAACCGCTGTTTCTTCGGGCTAAGAAGGCAATTCAGTAGTAAAGCCCTCACTCGAACTACTAAGGAGATCCTATATAAGACCCTGATCATCCCAGTCCTGCTCTACGGCGCTGAAGCATGGACCGTATCAAAAGCGGATGAAGAAATCCTTGGTAGATTCGAGAGGAAAATTCTTCGAAGAATCTTCGGTCCCGTTTGCGTTGACGGGCTATGGAGACGAAGATTCAACCAAGAACTATACGAGCTGTACAGCGACATGCCCCTGGTCAAAAAACTCCGCATTGGACGTTTAAGATGGCTAGGACATGTAGAACGAATGGACACCAATACTCCGGCTCGCAGAGTCTTCGATTCCCAGCCAGACGTCGGACGCAGTAGAGGAAGACCTTGCCTTAAGTGGCGCGCACAAGTGGAAACCGACCTCAACCAACTTGGAGTGCGCAACTGGAGGCAGTTAGCTAAGGACCGGGCTAATTGGAGAGGCATGTTGGTTGAGGCCCAAGTTCATTCCGGACTGTAGCGCCACTTAAGTAAGTAAGTAAGGATTCAGCTCATCAAACTTACAAAACATTGAATAGAGGCTGCATAACCTAAACGATGCCATTACATAAGGCCATATTTTAAAATATGGCCGTATGACGCTCTCAAAAAGAGTCATAAGGCCTTGTGTCGCTTTGCTTAAGAGTCATAAGGGCAATATGAATCCAACCAATTGAACAAAATAATTTTTTTTTTCAGGTGAGGGATTATTTCCACTTATGGATTTTTCATAAATATTGGAGGGATTAGTAAGTGGAATTGAGCTTTTTTTCATGTGCGAAATGTAAAACATAGGAAAAGTTAATTAAGTGGAATTTACAGTTATGCGCACGTAACTAAATGTTGCTTTTGAAATAAAAAAAATAATAAAAAGGAAAGTCTTTATGATCTTTTCAGCCGACTTACCACACCAGATCGTGACGACTTAAATCATGGATCTCTAGATACACTTTGGTTTATAAACGACTTGTGGATGTGGAGTCTCTACAAGTTGCTGGGTTCATTGAATTTGTAATTGACAATAGCGTCCAAATACAAATTTTTCGCGCAACATGATCGTTAGTACCCAGAGCCTAGCTTTCTCACAACCATTCATGTGTGCGTGCGTACTTCTTGCATGATTTATGCCGAATTCGAACGGCTTAATTTGAGATAAGCTATGTTTGACAATTGGTACTACTCGGATGATTTGTCAGATCATCAAGAGAGGAGGGCCAGTGAAAAATCATTTAGGTGGTACTAAGGCTGGGGATCGAACCCAGACCTTCCGCGCGGCAGTTCATCGCACTAACCATCGCGCCACTAAATTATTTAGAGGATCATCCTCCCAAAAAGAGTATAGATAAGATGGATAGTCATGTATAACAGACTACATAGATATTTTAAAAAATATTTATGTGCCTGTACGTTTTTTTTGTTATGCAAAATAACTCGAAGTCTTAATAACTCGAGTTTCCTTTGTGTCAAGTGATGGTTCGGGTTATCGAAGTTCGACTGCATCTATAGTTACAAAAAAAAAACGGAAACTAAGTCAATATCTTTAATGGTCAGTTTAATATATTGGCAACAGTGGGATTATGATTAACTGTTTGTTGGCACGTAGTCCATAAAGGCGTAGGGAGGATCGATATATGGTGTAAAAATTAAAAAAAAAATCGGTTGAATTTTATTTCTGTTTATCACAAACGGCTGAGGTTCAGGGTACCAAAGACATATAGCCATAAAAAAGTAGTCCAGAGTTTAAAGATGGTCTTTTTTTATTTTAAGCCATTGTGTTTCGCGGTTTAATCTATTCAAATGCTAATGGTTTTCTTCCATTGGTAAATAAAATCAACTATTTTTGTTGCTTGAGCTGTCACTAGACCGAATTTGACAGTGGTTTTGTTCCATTGGGCAATCAAATTTATATAATTTAATTTATTATTTTTTTGATCTCAGCTGAATTTTGCAGATCTACCCCTACTTGCACTTACACAAATACAATTTATAGACGTTAGTTCGACAAGAGTGATTTTCGTTCTGATACATTATTATTTCGGTTGGAAAAAACTAGTTTTAATCATTAAAACTGTAATATTTCTATGTGAAGTATTAATTAAATCAAAAACAAACTACCTGTGTGACTGGAAACTTGACAGCTACACCGACACTATTGCATTACAATAACACGAGGATAAAAAAATGAATCTGAAATCGTATTCCAATGGAAACAAAAAAGATCAAAATGATCCATACCATCATTTTTCTTTTCCTGCAGACCCAACATTGTTATTGTTATTGAGTCAACACAAGTCACCAAAAAGTTATAAAAGTGAAGAAAAAAAGTGGCTAACTGTAATATATTTCCCTCTTGTTGGTACATACTTTATTTGACACAAACCCTTTACAACTATTATTATGGGCAAATGTTTTATGAATAAGAATTTGTGCTAGCGTGAACAAAGGTTGTAAGTATTTTGTCTCTATTTCACACAAACAGAAGACTTCTCATTTGTGTTGTTGTTGTATGAAACGTCAAGCGATTTTCAATGTGAAAGCTTGAAGTGGTTTTTGAAAACTTCATGTCGAAAACTCAGTTTTTAATTAGGTGTGAAACCGTATTATAATTCAAGATAGATTGATTTACAGACTTTGGAGTAGCGTGCGTTACGATTCTGCGACTTTAAAAAGGGCGCGTAAATAGTTTTTGCCAAAATATTTCATAATTTTTTAGATTTTTTTAGTTTTTGCCAGTAACGAAAAGTCATTATACAAAAATTTCCTAAAAAAAAAACCTAAACCAATGAATTTGACTGAATTGAAGTAGTAAGTAGTTAAATGATTTTTAAAAAATGTTCAAATGAAAACAAATCCAAATAAGTTCATCGTTTTTCAAAAAGTTTTTGTCATCGTAATTCTAATTTATTGCGCTTGGTGTCGAACTAATTATTTTGAAGACTTTTTGGGAGATCAGAAGAAATTTATAAACCTTACTTTGTCTTCAAAGCCATTTTTTTGTAATTTGCGCGCAATCAAGGGGTTATGAATACCCTTTTAATGTTTTACAACAGTACGTTAGAGAAGGGGAAGAAAGAGAGTGATGGGAAAGATTCTGGATGTAGTGGAGACTTACTCCATGGCTGGTGTCCGAACTAACGTCAGGAAGTCACTGGTTTTTGTGTTCGTTAAATTCGTAGAATTATCAAGATGGTGTATACTTTTAGGAGATATACCGACTTTTTTTTTATTTTTTTGAATAAAATTTTCATGGATTTTGGCTGAGATTGAACGCGCAAGCTTCCACTCAAAAGGCGACCACATTACCACTACACCGCGGCCAACCAATTAACTTAACCCACTCTACTTGAAATAAAAAAAAAATGTTCAGATCACTATTCCTACCGACTTTTTCTTTTCAAATCTTTGAACCAAGGATCTTGCGCTTACAAAAAAGAATAAAACAATGATACCACCATTTTGTAACATCTGCAAATGTTGACATCAGGGCGTCAATTTGATTTCCTTCATTAGCGATGGATTTCCTTTAGTCTTTAGCTACTTTATTTAAGGACCACTCTGAAGTGGCTTACTGTATTATAAAGCCAGTGCCAGTCAAGAATTGTAAAAGTGAAAGTAACAACTATAAGCTATGAGGATCCTACTGCGCGATCTGTGCTCCAATTCGTATTTCCGCCACACTTAACTTCAATCGCCTCAATTAGAATTTTATGAATTAATATTTAAAACCTTCAATTATCGCCCCTGCTAATTATATACAAAGAAAAATAAATGTTATCTTGACAAATTGATTATACACCCGAGCTGCCAATATTGATTACAGTTTGAAGATTATCAACATGACTGCCTGACATGATAGGTTCGAATTTGTACCCTAAATTGTTGCTATTTTTGTGTATTCTAAATTTAGAAATAATTCCCTGCCACCCTTACCGGGGGTACACCTAAGGTAAACTTCGTCTTCACTATAAACACAATTACACTCAAATTCCTTTCCAAAAATAACGCAAAGGTTTTATGCCTCCCTGAAGCGATTTTGTGTCATGACAACAAATCTTAGACGTTTGTAATTAATGATTGACATTGAAATGCTTATCATAGAGACCCCTAACATATGAACCCACCCCCAAAGTACACTTAAAAGCTGGAGGCAATCGTAATTGTTGCTTCAAGCGACATGCGCTGTTTAAGAAGATATATAGGTTAGATACTTGAATTTATGTGTACATATCTGTGTATATACTGGGTTTTGCTTTATGCATTTTGAGTTCCTTAATTTTTTTCTCCTCACTAGGCACAATACAATTTTTTTTGGGGTAGGGAGGAATATCTACACCATCATAGGGACTATTGACGTAGGCCCAGTTTTGGGTTTCCATTGTCGGCAACTTCCGCTTTTTATTTTCTTCTCTCTCTCTTGATTTCTTAGTTTTGCTAAAAACACCCACCAACACAAAGTAGTCCTGCTCAACATATTTCTCTTGGATCCACGTGCACAACCCCCTTGGAAAAAAACTTACTTCGAAGTGTCGACTTGTCGAGTCGACATATAGAGAAAAAAGTTGTAAGGTACGTGTGTATTGAAGAGAGAAATTGAGAGGAATGCGTATGCCTGGTCTGTTACATAAAATCTATAAATGTCCAGAAACACACATCTCCACTTAGGGGGTGAATATTGTGCGAACGTACTTACACAATTTTTAGGGGGGTTTGACACGTGTCTGTTTGAAATTCTTTATTTTGTGAGTTTGCCATTCTAAGGGATTATTCTCATCTAAAGAGAGCAAACTACACTATAGGGTATCGCAGTTAAGAAGGGAGATATTGGACATTATGAGATGGGAAACGAAAGTTGAAAAACTCCAAATACTAAAACACATGCAAAGTATACAATCGGCCTAGGAACTTTAAAATGGGATTCCTTTCTTATTCCATCTTTTATATACACATTCTTTATAAACAGCACCCGATAAAGGCTTATGAGGTCCCTTACAATGCTTAAGAACAGCAAAGTCATAGGGAAATTGGGAATAAGAAATGAAGAGGTGTGAAATGTCTGTAAATTGGAAAGGAAGAACAGCATTCACATTCATGTTATTCAGTTAAGGAATAAATCCCTATATTTCATTGAACGTCCGAAGAATGCTTTGAATTTTAATTGAAGCATTTATTTTTATAAAGGCGAAAAAAAAGTGTAAAGCAGGCGACATTCTTTCAGAGTTCGAGCGAGACTATAAGATTCGCTACGGTTGTGTCTCCAATCAGTTTGATTGTTCACTTTTAAATTCAATTAGAATTTGCTCTGCACCACTCAAGTTTCATGTTTGGATCAAATATATGCTTTATACATTGAGGTCAGATCAGAAGATGTAAAATATTTCAAACATCGATTGAGGAAATTAAAATATGCTGCTGCGTTTCGGGTGACTTCGAATATGTGGCCATTCGAACGAAGGTCTTTACTGAAACACATCGGTTTTAACAATGCAAATGTTATTCATGAATAATGGCTGAATATTTTGATTTTACTTCAATGACAAAAGACAGGATTGTGTGTTGGAAGCGTTTAATTCAATTAACTTACCCTATTTATATACCCTGTCGCTTTGCTTTAGTATCGAGTAAAGACGGAATCAACGATAAATTACTTCCTTAAGAGTAATAAATATATTTATACAAGGCACCGCAAAAGTTGTCACCCGATGTTCATTGCCTGAGTTTTTTTAATTATTCATTATTCATGTCTTGTGCGATTTTTCTTTTGAGGAATAATTTCAAAAATTACAACCAAAGTACACAGAGTGACAACTATTGCGCCACGTCTTATCTATCTAAATACAAAAAAAAGGTTCAGACAAACACCAAATAAGATAACGGGTCCGCCATCTAACTTTTTTTTTTCAACTAGTGCTTATTTCGTGAATGGTAACACTTATCTCATGTCTGATTTGACAGACAATTAGTTTTATCCTTCCGCTGAACGAATATGGTTGTGTATAAGCTTGAACAACGCTGGGAAATATTGCGACATTACTTTGAAAATCATAGTAATGTTGCAGAATGTGTGCGAAAATTGCGTATGGACTTTGGAAGAAGAGAAGCACCGTCAGTTCCGTATGTTCGTTATCTTGTGAAAAAAGTGAAAGAAACTGGCATCCTCATCCATTAACCAAAGCGTGAAAAGCCAAAAACAGTGCGTACACCCGAGAATATTGCTGTGACAGAGAGTGTGCGTGAAGCGTCATCAACATCAATTCACCGTCGTTCTCAACAATTGAACATTTGGGAGACATCATTGAGACGTATTTTGCATAAAGACCTTGGTATGACGCCATACAAAGTCCAATTGGTTCAGGAGTTGAAGCCAACTGACCATCCAATGCGTTTTCGCTTTGTTAAGTGGGCCTGCGATCGACTTAGAGAAGATGCCGATTTTGCCAAAAAAATTATCTTTTCAGATGAAGCTCATTTTGATCTTGGCGGGTATGTAAACAAGCAAAATTGTCGCATTTGGGGCACAGAAAACTCGCACGCATACATTGAAAAGCCGAAACACCCAAAACGAGTCACTGTTTGGTGCGGATTTTGGTCCAGAGGCAAAATTGGGCCATTTTTTTCGAAAATGAGCAAGGAGTGGCCGTTACAGTCAATGGCGATCGTTATCGGGCCATGTTGAACGAATTTTTGTTCACAAAAATTGAAGAGGAGGATATTGGCAACATTTGGTTTCAACAGGACTGCGCTAAGTGCCACACAGCCGAAGCTATACTCGATGTTTTGCGCCCTGTTTTTGAAGATCGCATTATCAGCCGCAGAGCTGATGTCGTTTGGCCACCTCGGAGCTGCGATTTGACACCGTTGGACTATTATTTGTAGGGGGCCGTAAAGATAAGTGTGACGCCGACAAGCCAGAGACAATTGACGCTTTAAAGGACAATATTCGTGAAGCCATTGGTGAAATACAGCTGCACATAATCGATAATGTGCTTAAAAATTGGACCGATAGTGTAGGCTACTGCATGGCCAGCCGATGCAGCCATTTGAATGAAATTATTTTCCATTATTAACCGGAAGGATTGTACCTTCAAATAAAAAAAGAAATTTGAGAAAACATTCAGTAGTTTTTTTTATAGCATTTTCAAAAAAAAGTTGTTTGGCGGACCCTTTATATAGAAGCCTTTTCAAATCTCTAGCAAATAAAAAATTACGCAGGGTGAGTATGGGACGATTTAATAGTAGCATTTAGGAAACCTCTAAATAGAGATAGACATTCACCCCTACCGAGCTATCCGTTCGAAACAATTTCCGAATCAAAAGTCAGTTCCAATCGAAACTCAATTTGCTTTCGAGGTATCCGCTGCGAAAAAAAAATAAAAAATCATACAATCGCGTTTTATGGATTCCGCAGCAATTCTTCGTCGGACAACTTCGGAGGAAATTCAACGCATACCTGTCGAAAATTGTTGACTTGACATAATTACATTTCGTCGGAAGATCTATTCGATATGCTAATAAGTATGGATACTTCGGTAGGAAATTCTCCGATTTCAAACAAATCTTCCGAATGGATACCTCGATAGAGGTGAATAACCTTTCAGACGGTATCACACTGTTTTATACTCTATCTAGTCTTATATATGTCTACAGTCCTGTATCCTGTGACCAATTCCATTGCCAGTTCTCAGAAAAAGAACTAAATCCGGAAATACGCGACGTGCACTATATATTGGAAACTCTTTTCTCAGAAAATAATGACATCGCGTATCGCTGAAGAAGGGAAAACCTGAATGAATTTTCACAGTGATTTGAAACTGACTGTAGCTCAAATCTAAATGCAAAAAATCAAGTGAATACAGATGGATATGCGATGAAGTGAAAAATGGATACGAATTGATCGACTTCATTTTCCAAACGGATTTGATACATTTGTACAAGGTGAGCCAAAAAAAAGTCATCCGATGTTGTTTGGCCCTTCAGAATATCGGTTGTGGCTTCCGTCCTGTTGGAACCACATGTCCTCCAGTCCTAATTCGTCCAATTGCGGCAGAAAAAACTCGGTTAACATGGCCCTATAGCGCGCACCGTCCACTGTTGTCGTTTGACCAGCGGCGTTCTCGAAAAAAATGGCCAGCGCACCATGCAGTAACTTTGAGCGGGTGTAATGACTCCTCGTACATTACTCGTGGATTTCCGGTGCCCCAGAAGCGATAGTTTTGCTTGTTCACTTACACGCTGAGGTGGAAATGAGCCTCATCGCTCATTATGATTTTGGTCGAAAAATCGTCCACTTCGTCCTCGAAATTGAGGATGGCTTGGGCGTCGGTTACACGCGTTTGGCGGTCGACAGGCAGCAGCTGATTCACGGACTGGACTTTGTACGCGAACATGCGCAAGTCTTTGTCCAAAAACGGCCGGCTACAGCTCGCCATCCTGGGCAACAGCGGCGATATTCTCGGCACAACGGAAGCTCCGGGCCGGCCACTCTTGGCAACGTCTCGTGTGGTCCCAAACACTTCAAGGTTGGTGGCCAAACGGCGCAGTGTTTGCGCAGTCGGTGTCGGACGCCCGGGGAATCGGTGACAGAATTCGCGCTGCGCCAACATTACAGACGAATTGTTACGCAAAAAAATAGACAAGATTATTCCACGTTCTTGGGGAATGTATCGCTCCATGGCTTGTTCACTTGTATTCTACATCTGTCTAGTCCACAAATGTCAAAACAGATTTGACATTGGCGGCCAATTGCAAAAATAAGAGCATCTTCCAATATGGTGATCTCTTTTTGCCCACCTTGTACATGTAACTACACCTCGCCTTTGTATTCCCGATAGATGTTGGGTACACAAATAAATAAAAGATACAAAAAAAATCAACATGTTCTCATATCCATCTACACCCATAAAATGTACATTTCATAACTTCTCGGACACAGTGTATTTCAACAGGTCTTAACCGACCATGTACATAACTGCGGTACCTATGTATTTCCGTATTAAGTACAATTAATGTACTCCACATAAAACCCCCGATGTAACATCCTGAAGTGTCCGGTGCTAAAAAAAAGATTTATTAAAAAAAATCCTCATTTTATTATACGCAGTGGAGTTGTGTGCATGTCCATAAGAAGGACGAAAATTTATCGTTTTTTTGGATGGATAAACAATTTATTTAATGACAGTTTAAACGTTCCCCCGTTCACATAAACTGAATTTCTATATTTTATGTGTAGGTATACACACGAACAAAAAGTGTTACACAAGGTCCTGATGAGCTGTGGCTATATCAAGGTTGATGAACTACATCAGGAAAAGGACAGTAGGCGTTCTGTTTCAAAAGGGAAAAGGTCAGCAGTGATAAACTGTTCCTATGTACATATAAATTGTACAAGGACATGACAAAGTGGTATATGTACCAAGTAATTAAGACATTTACTGTTGCTGTATTAGCAGTAGTTTCGTGAGAGAATGTCATGATATAAAGCCTTTATAGCCGATTAAGTGGCTTCTTGATTGGTCAGTGTCTTACTTTGTGACAGGTTATTTCACACATAATGATCCATTTATGGCACCGATGCGAAAAATGGGATAGGAGGTCTATAAAAGTAATGGTCTTCGAAATAGAGTTATCAGATTGTATTGTCGATTTTATTTGTGTTGCGGATTTTTAAGTTCGGTGATACTACTGGAAACATATTTCTGGTTGTCATCCTATTTATTTTTATTTATTTTTCTGAAGAAATGTTTCGCAATCCATCTAAATGAAAGAAATTCGTTCCAATGATGTGTGTTCACTTCTTTGTTTGTTTCAATCTGTCAATAGTAGTCAACCCAAAACTTGACCATACTCGAGGTATGGGTTTATCATACAATCCCCCACTGTAATGATTGTAATGAGAGAATTTTCCAATGATTGCTAGAACGATCTTCTCAAGTAAAATTTAAATTGCATCATGTTTTGTGTTTCAATGATGCTCTCCGATGATAGCTTTAACTGGACCCTGAATCTCTCTTCACCCTTTCCATTTCTCATTCTGCCGTGTGATGGACCTAAATTGCTGGAGACCTCTTCAAATATCCAGTTGTGAATAGTAGGGCTCCGGAGATTGGGAGCATTCGGCTTAGATTTGATTTGGACTTGTCCATTTAACGCGGAGCTCTGGGTGGATCGACTGTCTCATGGAGGAGACCAGACCTATGCGTCTGAAGAAAAAACATTCGTCGTTTGGCTAAGTGGTCTACTGGAATACGGAACGGACTTATCGGGTACGGTCAGACTCCTTAAATCTGACCACAGTTTCATCCCCAGCAACTTTGCGAGCGGCAAATCTGGAGGAACTGGTGTGAAGTCGAAAGTTAGCGAGAAAACTAGAAAGTTGTGTGTGATTTTGCAGTGCCCCCTATACACCTTCCAGTATAGAATGTAGCTCTACTCCTAACTTCGTAACTCTAGGCAGAAAAATGGTACTTCACAGCGAACCCCAAATCTTAACGAACTACGAGTTTTTTTTAACATATAAGCGGGGCATGGGATATTCTAACGTTCGCTGCCAACCCACATGACCAATCCTTGGATGATTTAAGAAACAAGGTCGTCCTTCCCAGCTGAGTATTCAACGTGTGATGGCAAAATTTGTAACTGCAGGTTCAGGGAACAATCAGTCATCAGGGACGAGGCATATTTTTGTATGAACGGGTGCGAGAGCAAGCAAAATTTTCGGATTGAGGAAGATGCTAGAAAGACACTTTCTGGTGCGAATTAAGAGTAGGTGGCATAATCAGTCGACTCTCGGCAAAAAAAAATGGGGCACATCACCGAAGCTTCACGAACTACGATTTTTTTTAACCTAGAAGAGGGCATAGGAAATTCTGACGTAGCCTGCTAACCAGCATGATCAATCCGTTGGGGATTTACGAAAAAATGTCCTCGGAGGTCGTTTTATCTATTGTTTGCTGGTTCTGCAACAAAATGTATCAAGTCTGCCTATTATATCTTAAGATAAAGATGCCCTACATAAAGGAGACCCTCTGAACTGCGCCAACTACAGAGGCATAAGTCTCCTCAACATCGCCTACAAAATCATATCTGCCGTAATATATGAAAGTCCCGAAACCGTTTACCAATAACCTGAACACCCTTACCAGTGAAGTTTTAGGCCATGAAAGCCCACACCTGATCAACTGATCACACTTCGACATATCCTGGAAAAAACCCTAGAAGTGAAAATCGGTCACCCACACCTATTCTTCGATTTCAAAGCCGAATACGACAGCATTTATATAGACGAACTATAATGTCTAGATTTGGAATACCGCCCAATCTTGCAGGATGACGATGCAGAATTCTCGCTGCTCCATCAGGGTCGAAAACGACCTCACCGACACATTATATACCATAATAGTATTTAGGCAAGGCGACCCACTTATTTAAACTGATTCTTGAGAGGATTATGCAAAACTCTTAAAGGAACAATCGTCCATTAATCGGTGCAGCAACTGGCATAGGCCGACAATGTTGACACCATTGGTCGCACTCAAAGTGATGTCATAGCTACGTTTGCTAGTATAAAGAAGGAAGCGGTAAAAATCCAGCACTAAAGGAGGGTGGGACGAAGTATATGCTGTCAACACGAAAGGACACACAAAAGAATTCAATTTTTTGGCGCACCAGACTCGTTAGTACCGAGCTTTCTCGCAACTATTCACACAGACCTTCTGCGCGGCGGTCCATCGCACTTACCATTGCGCCACTGAGCCCGTCCAGGACACACACCATCGATGAATTTGACAGAACGTCATCATTGACAGATACAACTTTGATGTAGTATGGGTCTTTGTCTACCTCGGGCCCAATATTAACTCTAACAACAACATCTCGTCAGAAATTAAACGAAGAATTACTCTTGCCAACCGCTGTTTCTTCGGGCTAAGAAGGCAATTCAGTAGTAAAGCCCCCACTCGAACCACTAAGGAGATCCTACAGAAGACCCTGATCATCCCAGTCCAGTTCTATGGTGCAGAAACATTGGCCGTATCAAAAGCCGGTGAAAAATCCTTCGTTGTTTTTGGAGAAAAATTCTTCGATGAATCCTGTTTGACGGGCTATGAAAACGTAGATTTAACTACGAACTATACGAGCTGTATAGTGACATACCCCTAGTCAAAATTCCTAGGATATGTAGAATAAAATAATGGAACCAATACCCCGACTCGCAGTCTTCTATTTTCAGCCAAACGTCTGTCGCATTAGAGGAAGACCTCACCTTAAAACGAACGATTTTGAGAAGAGCTAAGCGGGGTACTACAAAACTTTTGCAGCACAAAATTGAATATCGGACTTGGATATACTCGAAATAGGCTAGGATATTAGTTACGAGGAAAGTTAAGCGCACATTATTGTTTTGGGAACAAATGAGATGCTTTGCATAGCTAAAGGATCCAAATAATCTGGGCACCAAGACATGATGAGTTTATAGAAAACGAAAAAGCAGACGAGCAAGTCAGGCTAGGATCTTCATCCTTCTCTCATCAATATCACAGCGGATCCAGCAATTGCTATTTGAGAGGATCGTTATCTTATCTAGAGGCGACGTCAACTGGCCATCGAGATTATGATTTGACGCAGGTCTACTTCAATTAGCCGCAAACGTAGACCTCAAAGTCAACATATTCCGTGCGATACAAATTCGCCCTAATTTGTACCCGAGAGTCACCAAACCTTTCGGAATCGCGTCATCCAACGAAGCCGGGGAGGCCATTTAAATTATGCCATATTCCTTGAAAAGTACTTGACATCTCATGGACAACATGTTTTTATTCCGTTTTAATCTATCGTCCCTGTTGGAAAATCCTTTGAAAGGAAGTATTAGGACTACATCTTTGATGTTCTATTGGTAAAACTAATTTAAATTTGAAAACAGGTGTTTAGATTACTTGCAAATGAAGATCTCCTGGGTATTGCCACTGTTAAGTAGTAGCATCCAATTAAATTTATTACGACACGTTAACACCACAATTCAGTTCAAATGCAGGCTTTAAACTGGAGGTACCGCTCTTTGTGGCAAAAGATTATAACCTCGCACACACAAACGAATGGAGAACTTAGGTTTGAGATTTTGTATTGACTGTGAATGACAGACACAAGGTGGCGCAAAAGTAATCCTCGTATCAGAAAATGCTATAAATTTTGCGATTGGCCCTAATGTCAGTTCTGTTTTGACATTTGTGTAGTAAAAACATGCGAAATACACGTTAATAAACAATGTTACGCTACACTGCTCCAGAACGCGGAATATTGGTGACTTTTTATTTGAGCAATAATCGGTCGGTGACTTTGGCACAACGTAAATTTCGTCGCAGATTTCCTAGCCGTCCAACGCCTACTGGTGAAACACTGCGACGTTAAGCCGCTCGCCTCAAAGAGACTGGCACAACACGAGATGCTGCCAGGCGTGGCAGACCCCGGAGTAGCCGTTCTTCAGAGCATATTGCTGCTGTAGCCGAAGATGTCATGGAAGCGCCGTCGACATCGACCAGACGACCGCGACGTGCCACGCAAATGGGTATCAGTCGACGGTCTTTACAGCGAATTTTGGTACATGTTTTGAAGATGTTTCCGTACAAAGTCCAGACGGTGCATCAGCTGTTAGCTGCTGACCGCCAATCGCGTCTAACATACGCTCAAGCCATCCTTAATCACCACCAACAGGAAGATGATTTTTCATCAAAAATAATCATGAGTGATGAGGCCCATACCCATTTCCATCTTAGCGGGTACGTAAATAAGCAAAATTTACGCTTCTGGGGCACTGAAAATCCGCGTGTAACCCACGAAGAGCCATTACACCCGCTCAAAGTCACTGTATGGTGTGCTGTTTTCGCTGGAGGAGTCATCGGACCTTTTTTCTTCGAAGACGTCGTGGGCCAAACGGTTACTGTGAATGGTGAGCGCTACAGAGCAATGATCAACGAGTTCTTTTTGCCGCAACTTGATGAATTGGGATTGGAAAACATGTGGTTCCAACAGGATGGTGCAACGGCACACACTGCACGTGCCACAACCGATATGCTGAAGGATGCATTTCCCGGGCGCCTAATCTCCCGTTTTGGCGATTTGCACTGGCCAGCAAGATCGCCTGATTTGACCGCTCCAGACTTCTTTTTGTGGGGCTTTTTGAAGTCGCGGGTTTATGTCAACAAGCCGCAGACTCTTGCAGCTCTTAAAGACAATATCCGTCAAGAATGTGAGGACCTATCGCCGGAAGTTTTGGCCAAAGTGATGGAAAATGCCATAAAAAGGGCTCAAATGACAATCAACTGTGGCGGCGGCCATTTACATGACATCATATTCTCGACTTGATGTAAAAAAAATTAAAGACCAAATAAAAATAAACCACAAGAAGAATCAAAGTTTTTCATTTTTTTTTTAAATTACAGCCAAAAAACATCGGAAGGTTATTTTTGCGCCACCTTGAATATATTATATATAACACAACGGTTCTTAAAATTATTGATAAATCCAATTTATAGCGCCTTCTTTAAATCACAAAGTCTATCGATTTGGCTCCAATTGTCCATTCTTATTTTTTTCCGGGTTGGCAATAGCATCTGGGCCTAATAGATATCAACGACACACACATACGTAAACCCCCCATACGTACCCACTGTGACGGTCTACGTTAACCATGAGTTCGATGTGGAATCACGAACACCATATACCTTATAAACCCACCAGTCTAGCTCGATAATCACAAATCGCATCAAAAATCGTAACGGCCAGAACCTCTCACCAGAGTAAAGTACCTGGCAAAAGTTTTAAACTTCGTATACCTAGTTGGAATAAAAAACCAAATTAAAGCTGAGGGTGGTGGTTTCAGTGTGTATAAATCTCTCGCAAGCGCTGACCGTCCATATTGTATTCTTTAGAGGATTTGCACTCACCCGAGAATAAATAACACATTACGACAGATAGAATCGTGAAGGTGATGTTAAAAAAGAAACTTTTCTCCCATAAATTGACACAATTCAGAGGTCCCCCGTTCTCCCGAAAAAGAAAAACACTAAAACCATCAATCAGTTAGCTAGCATATCCTTCACAAAAACATATTCTGTGACCTAAAGCTTAACACGTCGATTTTAATAAAATTCACGATAACCCAAAGCCACAACCGTTAGAGCCGTTTATTTTAATATTCAAATGTATGGTTGAACCAAGGAGTACCGAAAACAAGCCGACGGTAATATAATCTTCTTATCCATAGCGCGTACAAAGCCAGCGGCTTAAGGCTTCTTACAACTTGTGGTTCAAATTAAGTGTTATGATGAAAATCGTATCCTTAAACTCTTAACAAATGAAGGGTACAATTACGTGCTTATGCGTTTAATGATTTCCACCTTGTGCATATGTAGATATGTATACCTACATCCATCTTTCGTTGTGAATTTTAGGACTTCTAGGATACACCAATGTGAGCTTGCAAATGCGTGTTCCTTAATTAAACTTTTATATGATTTGTAGGAATTCCGTAACGGAAACGTAGAATAAATCGTAAGGACATTAAATGGGTATTCTATTTCCATCGACATCTAAGAGTGAGTTGTGAGGCTTTCTGTTGTCAACGTACCCACCATTTTAAGTACGTTGATGGGATTTCTAGATCTAGATTCAAGATGGGAAATTCTATTTTTACACGTACTTACGCCTCAATATAATTCCACAGAAGGGCAGTTAGAGGCTGGGATAAGTACTGTAAATTAAATAAACTCGATTCCATTCTTAAGTATGCGTTGCCTAAAACTTTATCCATATTGTTAGGTTCAGGGATGTACCGCCGCCTTTTGGTTGAACCTGTAAAAGCCAGAAAAGCTACTAAACCTCTTACGTCTTATTATGGATTGGTAGATCTATTGACCTACCTTAAAGGTCTACTCAAAAGGAATGAGATAAGGTAAGCTCAACTTACGTTGTTAGCGTTACTTCTGTGGGAAGATCGAATGTACCACTGAAACTTCTAGACTTCGCAAAATACTTTGTGTCTTCATAAACCCGAATGGTTCTTGCGAAACCTCTGGAGCTACTGATGGATATTCTATTCGTAAGCTGGACACCAGTCTTATTTTTTTTTTATAATAAGCACGCGCTAAAGGGTTTATGAATACCCTTATAGTGTTTGGGAACAGTGCGGCATTAAGGAAATTGGGGAGAAGAAAATAGGAGATACCGATGTGCACTGGTTTTAAATTTTTGTAAATTGTAATGGGGAGGAAAGACTGAGTTCGGTTTAGGAATGAATCTCTATATTTCATAGTACGACCGAAGATAGGCTTGAGGGTGAATTGATTAGCATTCGTGGCATGGCGAGTATTACGGTTGAATGTTTGAAGGGGCGGAATGCAGCTGGCTATTTCGATTGAGCATTTCTTGTTAAAATAGCGTTAAAAGTGTTAAAGAAGTGCAAGAGATATTCCTACGATGTTCAAGCGAGACTATAGAGTTCGCTACGGTTGGATCTCCTATCAGTTTTATCGCACGCTTTTGTATCCTATCCAGTAGGTGTAATGATGTAAAATAATATACCTGTCCTGTAAACTGATTTTTCACTGGACCAATTGTACCAATTGTCAAAAATAGCTTACCCTGGCTCAGCCGTTGGATAAAACAAGAGGTCCCGCCATCGTGCAAGAGGTACACATGCACACATGAATAGTTGTGAGAAAAAGCTTGGCCCTGGTTGCTAACGAACCTTTTACTCCAAACATTTGCTTTTGTTTTTGCTGTGCCCTGTGACCTAGATGGGTCATAAAATTACACGATTTATGATAAACATGGTAGGTTTGCAATTTTTGAACTGTATGTGGCACCAGGACAAAATACTTTCCAGCATGTTAAACATATTCTGATCAGTAATCCTAGAAGATGTATTGGTCTCAGTGTTATATTCCGGCCTGAACTGTTTTAAAAGTGGTTTTCATCTCCAAGACAGGTAACTTTTCACAGATGCTTCGTCTGATAAGCCTAACAACTTTTCTACTGAAAACAAATTGACAGAATTCGGATGCTACAGGTGAAGCAAACTGTATACTGCAACCGTCTCTATCAACCATATTACCCAAACTAGTTTTCATCCAAAAGACAGCACAATCTATCTAAAGCTGACGGAATTTCGACCTATCCTATAGGTGAAACGTAGAAATCCAATGATTAATGAGCCAGACAGAATTATGGACTTATAGGTGATACGCAGAAAGCCAACGATGAATAGACCAATTAGACTGACACCTTTTGTACTGACAGAATCTATATGTGAAGAAACCCATATATTGTCAAGTCTTCACACTCACTTCCCAAATATATTAGACCAATTCCCAGGCATAACCATTTCTAACTAAAAACCCTTAAGCGTTTCTAACTGCCGTCAAGGTAGATACTACCTATCATTACAATTCAAATGTCATACCCTGGCGGTACTTTTCTTAAAAACTGACAGATATATGATGATCGCAATAGTCGACCTACTGGTTGGCAAAAAATTTAAGGTCAGAGAGCAGAAAGCGGAACTCAGCCTATCCTGCGCGGGGCATTTCATTTTGGGCTAGAAATTGGGACCTATGGCAACGCTGACATTGCACACTAAAAGGTATTTGGCCCTATCGAGGTATCCGTCGGAGCGGAAAATTCTCCGATTTCATACGATTCGAAGGATTTTTGCTTCGAGGTATTCCTCCGAAAAGCTGTTCGGAATATTTCTCCGACATTTTGTAACGCACCCCGGCGAATTGCGTTGAGGTGCATTTTTCATGCGATTTTTGACAGCTAAGTGCCATTCTTTCTCCGATTTCCTCCGATACAAATTCTTCGCGGAATTTATTTACGAATTGTAGTGAAGTGAATCCGTCGCATTTGGGAAGATTTTTTTTCCGATGACACATACCTCGAATGGAATTTTAACCTCCGACGAAGTATGCGTTGCGGAAAATTGTCCGCTCTGACGGATACCTCGATAGGGCTGATTATCTTACCAGTCGTGATCAGGGCCATACTTACTGTGGCTCTGCAGTCCGGAATGAACCCGGGCCTCAACCAACATGACTCTCCAATTAGCCCGGTCCTTAGCTAACTGCCTTCAGTTGAGCACTTCATGTTGGTTGAGGTCTTTTTCTTCTTGTTGTCGCCACTTAAGGCGAGGTCTTCCTCTACTGCGTTTGACTTCTGGCTTGGAATCGAAGACTCTGCGAGCCGGAGTATTGATATGCATTTGTAATACATGTCCTAGCCATCTTAAACGTCCAATGCGGAGTTTTTTGACCAGGGGTATGTCGCTGTAAAGCTCGTATAGTTCTTGGTTGAATCTTCGTCTCCATAGCCCGTCAACGCAAACGGGACCGAAGATTTTTCGAAGAATTTTTTCTCTCCTATTGACCAAGGATCTCTTCATTTCTTAATACGGTTCATGCTTCAGCGCATTAGAGCAGGACTGGGATGATCAGAGTCTTATATAGGATCTCCTTAGTAGTTCGAGTAGTTGGCAAGATTAATACTTCGTTTAATTTCTGACGAAATGTTGTTGCCAGAGTTAATAGAGGAGCCGAGGTAGACAAAGTCCCGTACCTACTACCTCAGGGTCATAGTCATTTATATTTAACGAAAATATTATTGACCAATTAAAATCCGGAAGTTTGGAAGTCCAGATTCATGATACCTGTTGGCAGTTCCATGCTGCGGGTACGAGTCTTACACTACCGTTAACCCGCCTATAAAGGTTTCACATCCACGTACCGTACAAAAAAAACATAAATAAATAATTTAGGTATACAGGCAGTCATCCTACTATCATTATGACGAATTTGTGGACTACCCCCACTTGGCTGACATATTAAAAACTTACCTATCCCAAAAGTTCGGGTACCTATCTATTAATGGGGAGCGCAAAATAAACCCCTCAATCCATGTAGTACCAACAATAATTGTAAATAAGGTGTACATCGAGAAAAAAGATAAACTGATACCCTGCTCACCCCTGGCAAAAACAAAATGCTCTCAAGCGACTTGTGTAAAGTATTTTGCTCCCACCGAGAGTAAAATAAAAACAAACAAGGAGCATGAAAAACTAGGCCCACCACAGAGTTCCAATTCCGCCACAAATAAAGAATCTATAAAAAACATGTGTAGGTATATCAAAAGCAAAGCATTACGACTTTACGAGTGCCTACCACTACCATTATCATCTCCAGATAGGCTTACAGGCAACTCGAGAATGAACGAAAGAAAATCGAAAAAAAAATCGACCGACACCTACTGCTCTACATTTTTATTTTTGGTGCTTCCCCGTCTTTCCACCCTCGCTATGGCATACGGACTTGCTGTACAACTTAAACCCAAACACTTTAGCCATCCATTGGATATATAGGCTCGGATGGATCTTCCTTGTTTATTTTCTTCAGTCCAAACGCACGGCTGTAACTCTCTGTGTGTACACAAAACAGAGAATCCGAAGAAAGCGAAATAAAAAAAACACACACCACACAACAACGCAAACACAGGAAAATGAAAGCATAAAAACAGAAACACAACAATTTTTATGGGGTTACTGTGAGTCAAGGCCAAGCACTCACACAATGGCACGCACTTACGCATCATCCGACATTCACTATCGCAGCGACGACGACACAATAGCACAACATAACCAAACGCATTTTTACACCAACGCAACACGCTGCCCGTGAGTTGTTCCCTCTGTGCGTTTACGTGTATGCGTGAGTGTGTGAAGAAAGAGCGAATAATTTCCATTTTCTGTGTTTTGCTTCGCTCGTTTGGCGGATAGGGCAACCTAATATTGGAATCAGCGCAAGCTCGGAAAAAGAAGCCCACGAATTTGGGCAACAAACGCACAAGTGATTGTTTGTGCGTTACGTGTGGGTGGCGGCAATATGGTTGGTGTTGGGTGGGTGTTCCGAATTCTGACTTTCAATGATATTTCAGGATTGAAAAGCCATCAGGCAATAATGTGAACGATGGTATTGTTGGTGTTCCCAATACATCCGCTGCTCACCCTGTAGATACTTTTTTTTTGCACTACCTATACATCAGGATGGGAAAGGGAAATAATCAAAATTCACACATTAGAAGGCGAATGTCAGAACGAGAAGTATGGACTATGGAGTTATAATGCCGATAAGGAGGCTGTTTGCGTTTGTATGGGTAGGGTATACATATAGCGAAGGGCGAAGCGATAGAAAGAAGGAAATGTCAAATTAACCGAAAACCAGTATCAAGGTTAATGTGCCTTCCTTGATGAGGGTACACTTTATATGGTTGGCCTTGATATATATTTTTTTCTCGTTTCTGTATAGGTACTTCGACTATTCCCCAGGCTTCGCTTTGGTCCTACGAACAAAAACAAAGAAAGAAACAGAAGACAGTAAATTACCGAGAAATCACTGAAGGATAAGAGAGGGGGCGAGAAAAAACGCCATTGGCAAATGTAATGTTATCTGTCAGTAGTGCCTTAAATTAAAGCTACCACTAGCAGTTGTGGCTGTTGCAACAACGACACCTCATAGAAAATAGATGCAAAGCTGAAAAAAGCTTTTATCTAATGCAAGTGTAGATGCATCGAATTTTATAACAGAAAAGCGAAAGCAACATAGCTTTCGGTAGCACTTGCATAAGTTTTCAAATGCATGCTGCATTCGCTAAATGCACTCGTGAATTGAGGTGGATGTACGTTAAACTGGCGCTGCAGTCGATTGAAAGTGAATTTTATGTTGAATTTCTGAGACGAAAAAGCTTACGGCTGGGGAAAATGCAAGGATACTTTTCAAGTTGGTTTTAGGTTTGGTCAGCTAAGGTAAATGTGTGTACGCAATAAATTCTAACGGTTGAAATTGAATTGCATTCACAATAGATACTTTTAATGTAATAAATTTGTTATTGTGAATGGCATATCGTTTTTAGGATTTGAAACATTTTGTTTTATACTTTTGTACCATGTAATGCGAACAATTAGGATATAGAAGGTCGGGCAAAAATAAATGTCACGTCATAATGTGAATTGGTTGCCAATTGGTTAGAAAGTTATTTGTAGGCATTAAATTGATGGCGATAAGATAAAACAAAATTACTACATCCTGGGTTGATGCACGTTTCTCCTAGTTCTACGGCATTCCCTACCTTGATATCGTTATTAACTAGAATACCAAAAAGGGACAAAAGGCCGTCAAATACTGTTTTATCAAGCAAGGTAATCTACACAGATTTTAGAAAAATGGATACCTGAGTTGAATTTGAGCTTTACATCAAAAAGATTGGAATTTTATCACCAGGACTGTCCAACTAATTCAGAATATTTAAAAATAAGATCAGAGGATATCTCCCTCTACTTGTCGTTAAGTGGCTTTATGAGTAGCACTCTAACATCGCGGTATTCGCAAGGCTCTATGCAAGCAGAGCAAAGTCCATTTATAGTGCCAGGAAGCAATGCCATAAAAGGAAAAAAAGTGAAGTATCTTATCACGCAAAAAATTTAGCTCCAAGTTAGTGATTTTTTAAAAGTTAATTTTCACGATTTGCAAGGTTTGTGGGTTGTTTTGGTAAAAAAAGCGTTATGAGAGCAACACTGATCGATTTCGACCTATGTTTCCCGAATTGTAATTCCCGATGTCGAAAGATTATAATAAATGCGATCCATGTCAATGTATAACCAATATATCTAGTACTGAGAAATTCATCAAGTAAGAGTTGGTTAAATCCAGTGAAAAGAACGATCTAACACTATAGGTAATCTGTGACCGAAAATGCTTTATAAGTTGAAAGGAAAGATCTATATAAGTCTCTCAATGATGGACGATTTATAAAAATTCATGAGTTAAAATTAAATGCAAGGGAGATAATATTGATCCGATAAGGAGTTCAGAGAATCGAAACAACCTTCACATCAACAAACCTATCTTAACCAAACCATGTCCTAGCCAGTTTAAACGTCCAAACAAATTTTTGGCGCAACAAACTCATTAGTTTCCAGGCCTAACTTTATCACAACCATTCATGTGTGCGTGTGAACATCTTGCACGATGGCGGGACCTCCTGTTTTATGCCGACTCCGAACGGCTTAGTTGAGATAAGCTTTTGGTTACAATTGTTACTACTCGGATGGTTTGTCAGATCATCACGAGAGGAGGGAGAGTAAACAATTATTTAGATGTTGCTATGGCTGGGTATCGAACCCAGACCTCCAGCGCGGCAGTTCATCGCACTAACCATCCCGCCACTGGGCCCGTCAAACGTCCAATGCAGATCTATTTCGTTGTACAGCTCGTAAAGTTGTTGGTTGAATCTTCGACTATAATCGATCGCTCAAATCGATCATTCGCTTGTTTAATGTCCTGAGTGATAAAAAAAATACGAATTTGTGGCGCAACAGGCCTGTTAGGACCCAGCTCCTAGCATTTTTTTTTTTTTTCAGTTTTATGCCGAATTCTTCTAACGAGCAACTAATTTGATTGTTTTGCAGTGGGCCAGTGAAGAAAATTTTGGTGTTCCCAAAACTTCAGTGATAACAGTGATCCGAAATCAGGAATTCTGACGATACTTTTGAAGTGGTACCAGCAAACTCCACAGCCAGAACAATAGGAATGCAGAATAGTGCAAAGGTTTTAATCCTTCTCGTGAGGATGGTAGCCTTGCTGATAAAGAAAAAGGCAGTTTGCACAAGACTCGATATTTAAGTCCCATCCCATCACCTCTGTTTTTAGTACTAAGTCTTCATCATATCCCAGAGTATCCAACCACTATGAAACATGGAAGAGTGCATCTTTCGCTGACCTTGAGTATTGCAAAGCATTGGATTAGTTTGAGAGGAATTATGTTTCTGCATCATAACGTCAAAACCAGCCATCAAATACCTAAGTGTAAGGAGTTTAACATACAAGGGACACTTCGAAAGTGATAAAGCAGCTCGTATAAGCAGTGTATTATGAAGGATAATGACAACAATTGGAGGACCCAGACAACAAATAGGACTAGTTCTGTCAAGGGTGGTGCAGTCCATTCTAATGTATGCGGCTAAATCAATGACGATTTAGTCCTGCGCAAGTAAGATAAAATCAGTGAACAGGCGTTGTGCGTTGAGAGTGTGCTGTGCTTTTTGGACGGTGTCAGATGATGATGATGGATGTGTCATTGCAGGAATGCTACCAGATGATATCTTGGCTAGCGAGCTCCAGAGGATCACGAGGTCAGAGCTTCAGTCAAAGATATCAAGATGGAAGAAAAACGGCCAAGTTGTAGAATATGTCAGGAGAGAAGTAAATTTAAACCTTAGCCAGTTCCTAATTAAGCCCATTTGCTTTCGATGACATTTAAAGAAATACGCTTTCAGGGAATCCCCTGACTGTTTAAACTGCGAATTGGTTCAAGAAGATGTACAGCATGTATTTTTCCAATATCCTCGTTTTCATATCGATCGATGAGAACTAAAATCTTTAATCGAAGAAACACTTACTCCAGAGAACTTAGTGCATTACATTTTAGCATCGAGTTTATTATGGACAGAGTGAAACTATAGTTACAGCGATAATCCTGATGGAATTAAGGCGATAAGAAAAAAATTCCAAGAACACTCAATATCCGCTTTAGAACAAAATGTGAAAAGAAGATCCGAAATGGCTAAGCAGCCCGCGAAGCAATGCCTAACGTTGGTTTTCCGGGTAAAATGGTTAAAGTGTGCAGGTTGTGATTTAATATAAGGGGCATTCCTGAAATCGAGCACTCAGGTCTGTAAATATGTTTAATACTATAGCCCGTGTAGCTATAGCATATTATGAAGATTACACACCTTTTCACGCAATCATTAAGGGAATATCACTTTAAGGGAATATGGTCTACAGATCAACGAACAGTCAATCAAATTGATCACATTGCGACAGACAAGAGGCACGCATCTAGTATTTTGGATATCCAGACATTACTTTGTTGCACCCAGGTAAGTTAATGCGGATATACACCACGCCTCAACAAATGCGAAATACTGCGGAAACATTTAATGTCAAATGACAGTAATCGCAAGAGACCACCAAGTCCTATGAAGAACGCCTATTCCTTAAACTATTTATTAGTACCACACCAACAGCTTCTAATGCCGAAGACCAATGGCGACGATGTCAACAAACCATAAGATCGACCGCAACTGATGTCCTAAGTTTCTCCCGCCAACCAGCAAGAACCCCTGGTTTGACAGATGCTCGCGTCCAAAAACGAGGCCTGCAGGCAAAGTTGTAGATGAAGATGAGAGCTGATGAAAAACATCGGCTTTTCAGAAAGAAGAAAAAAGAGCAAGCAAATCGCGCCAACGAAGACATGAAAAGATCCAGGAAAGATGTTCGTAAGTCTTAGCAAATGTAAAACGTCCAACTCGGGGATAAAAGCGACAAACAAAATCCTATCGAGGTAAAAGATCGTAGTGAAGACACTGTCGATGCTGAGGAGGAAGAACCACTTCTGCAGACTGTTAAAAGGCGATGACGAACAATCTCCTGCTTTCGTGCAGAACGAACCATTCACTATTACCGACTACAGCTACCAACCACACGGCCTAAATGAAGGCAATAGCAATATCTAATCTTATGCTTCACAAGGCTGACAGAAATGATGGCCCTCCCGCTGTCGAAGATGATTTGGTAATTTTGAATTTTAAGTCGAGGGTTAAAAAATGTAGCAAAACAGATTCGTTTACCTCAGGCTGTCTCTTTCCTTTTATCAATAATAACTTTTAGACTGATAGTAAACAGACTTAAAGTGAAAACACAAGTAAATACATGTCCAATGACCAAAACAAAAATACCAAATTTTTCAGAACACATAAATCTTAGCATATAGGTTTTTAACAAAAAAAATGCTCTTACCCATACTAAATTGATTTGGAAAGTGTTTTGTCCACTCACCTGAAAATAAAATAAACAAAACATTAAAATACAATTCTAGAACCAAGTCTTTAAATTCAAAAATAAAAAAATATCACCCCAAGGATAACTTAATTGAGAAACAAATTACTCCCCTAACCCCATTCATTTGGCGGACATGATAAAATTGTTATCGGAACTCGTGGACTTTGCTATCTCTTTTAAAATCTGTCAAGGAAAAAACTGTAACTCGCTCTATGAAACTTTTTAAGCGAATTTCCTCTTGCAATCATTTGCATCTATCGTCCAATCTCATAGCAATGAACTTCACTTGAATATGTGTCCCGCTAACGAATTCTCTTTTCAACCCTCTCTCTTTTCACTGCATTTGTACAGTTATCGCACAACTACTAGCAAAGTGCATTCAACCTCCCACTCGTGGTGGTGGTACTTCGTACAATAACCTTGAACGCTGTATTCTGTCATAATCACACCACCCTCTCAGTTCAATGCCAATGTGCACGGAGTGAACTTGTACCCATACAAATGCATTTCGGGCAATGCATTGCACAGCTCATCTGCACACACACATCTGAAGGGCGTTGCCTAGACAACACGTGATGTAAGAGGATGCCCTTGATCGCTTCATTTACAACCCCTTGTCGAAGTATGCAATACACTGAGAAGGACTGCAGGCTCTTCCTTGGAAACTATCGCCCCGTTAAGAGAGATTAATTGTGAAAATTTCCAGCTGGTTTGAGCGGGTAGCATGCCAGGCTTGAACTTTCTAGAACAATTCTCAACTCTCGATGACCTCCGAAAATTCCACCAAGACAACTTGTATCCACGAAACCAACTCAGAGCCAAATGAAGGACAAGCTTCTGTGCTTATTCCCCTTCGTCGCCACACGCTCTCTCACTCTCCCTGTGAGTATTGAAAAGTCCATGGTGAAGGACATTTCGAAACTGAACTTGAACGAGAAGCGCAACTCAAGTTTTCAATGTCAACTGGGTGCAAAAAAGGAAATAGAAAAACAACAACCCACACATCCCTTCATCCTTCTGCCAATCCCTTAGCTGCAACCACAGTTGTGTGTATGACAAACTGTAACCTAACCTAGATGAAACCTTTAACTACAAGTGTCAGGTCATGGTTAAACGTTTATCCCACTATACTGTGCAACTATGATCCTTTTTGTAGGATATTTCCCAGGTGTGTGTGTGAGTGAGCCTGTGCATTGTGCGGTTGGAGGAAGGAAATACATTTTTTTTCAAAATTGTCCTTGACTATGAAACAGGGTGAAAATGAAACGAGGTGAAGGTAAACGACGATGTAGAAAAAAAAAAACAATCATCTGACAACTACATGAATTAGGTGTTCCCAAGCAATGTATGCAACACAAACCCCTACAAGGATATCAAAGTACTTACAGCTCACGGAAAGAACAAAAAGGAAAAAAAATCTACACAAATGAAACGAGGGCAAGTTATGTCGAATTGGGACAGGGTCTATGTGCTTATGTCTGACATTCAATCAATTTTAGAATACTGTACGTGTCCTTATTGAGGATTTGATAAATCAAAGAAAAATCCACCCTCTTGATGGGGTTCATCAAATTTTAATGTTGATAGGACATCCTATCATCTACATGTGAACTTTGGTAGGTATTTTCTAGGACAATGATAAATTTTGAAACACCTTAACAGATGAGTTAGGTCCATTTGCACCAGCGCATTTGTTCAACTAACTAGTGGATTGCTACTTGAAATTCACTAGAACATGGATGGATGGTGTATAAATAGGTTGGTGCAAGTAACCCAAATTCATGAAAAAGCATTTAATTGAAGATTTCAGGTATGGTCTTGGACAAGGTAAAATACATGACAGCATTTGCAAAATTACAAGGAAGAGCATTCTTATTCTGTAGTGTCATGGTCATTCTCTAGTGTTATAGGCAATCCTTAACCTCATGCCAATAAATCTACAGATCAGCAGTAAAAAATGCGGTTGTCTTGAAGAGGTAAGACGGCTCGTTGTAAAAACTGACAGAGACAGAAATATGGCATAACCTACCCTGACTTCGATATTATCTACTCAGGCAGAATACCAAAAAGGGATTAAAGGTCGTCCCGTACTGTTTTATATAGCCTACACGACAACACGTCTGGTAACGGACTTAGGCTAATTGACTTCGCTACGGAACGAAATGCCACTATAGCCAGCACACGGTTTCCTCATCTCGATATCCATAAGGGGACATGGCGGTCAACCAAATTGATCACAAAACTATAGACAAGAGGCACGCATCCAGTATTTTGGATGTCCGAACATTCCGAGGGGATATCCACCACGCCACAAAAAAAAAAAACAGAAATACTGTGAAAAAATTTAATATCGAAAGACTACAATCGCCAGAGACCGCCAAGATCTTCGCGCAACACGTATCCCTTAACCTCTCGACTCACAACACACTACCAGCATCTAATGTCGAAGAGCAATGGCAACGATGCCAACAAGCGATTAGATCAGCCGCAACTGATGTGCTAGGTTTCTCGCGGCCACCAGCAAGAAACCCCTGGTTTGATGAGGAATGCCGACAGATGCTCGCAGCCAAGAACGAGGCCTACAAGGCTAAGCTGCAGGTGAAGACGAGAGCTGCCATTGAGCTCTATAGGCAAAGAAGAAGGGAAGAACATCGGCTTTTCAGAAAGAAGAAAAAAGAGCAAGGAAGCGCGCGATCGAGGATATAGAGAGGTGCCACTCCTGGAACGATGTTCGCAAGTTTTACCAAAGTGTAAAACGTCAAAGCCAATGATACAAGGCTCGAACAGAATCCTGTCGAAATGAACAAGGATATGGAAGAACCACTTCTGCAGACTGTTAAACGGCGATGACGAACAACATTCCGCTGTCAGGCAGAACGAACCATTTAATATTGGCAACGACAGCGAAAACTGCCAACCACCCGACCTTAGTGAAGTGAGGATAGCAATATCTAAACTAAAGCTTAATAAGGCCGCCGGAAATGACGACCTTCCCGCTGAGCATTATAAAGCTGGCGGAGATGACTTGGTAAGTAACATCCACCAACTCATAAGCCAAATCTGGTCGGATGAAAGCATGCCTGAAGAATGGAACCTCAGCATCGTTTTGACCGATCCACAAAAAAGGAGACCCTCTGAACTGCGCCAACTACAGAGGCATAAGTCTGCTCAATTTCGCCTACAAGATCCTATCTGCCGTCATATGTGAACGCCTGAAACCGTTTACCAACAACCTGATCGGCCCTTATCAGTGTGGTTTTAGGCCAGGAAAGTCCACAATCGATTTCGGGAGATCCTGGAAAAACCCCAAGAAGTCCAAATCGATACCCACAACCTATTTATCGATTTCAAAGCCGCATACGACAGCATTTCTAGAGACGAACTATACAGAGCCATGTCTAGTTTTGGTATACCGCCCAAACTCGTCCATTTGTGTAGGATGACGATGGAGAATTCTCGCTGCACCATCAGGGTCGGAAACCACCTCACCGACACATTCGATACCAAAAAAGGATTTAGGCAAGGCGATGCGCTGTCATGTGACTTCTTCAATTTGATTCTTGAGAGGATTGTGCAAAACTCCCGAGCCAACACCAGAGGCACAATTTTCCAAAAATCGGTGCTACTAGCATACGCCGACGATATTGACATCATTGGTAGGACTCAACGTGATGACATAGCCACGTTTGCTAGTATAGAGAAGGAAGCCGCAAAAATGGGTTTAGCAGTAAATGAGGGTAAGACTAAGTATATGCTGTCTACACGAAAGGACACACAACATCGACGAATTGGACAGAACGTCACCATTGACAGATATAACTTTGAGGTAGTACGGGACTTTGTCTACCTCGGCTCCGCTATTAACTCTGACAACAACATCTCGTCAGAAATCAAACGAAGAATAACTCTTTCCGATCGCTGGGCTAAGAAGGCAATTTAGGAGTAAAGTCCTCACTCGAACCACTAAGGAGATCCTATATAAGACCCTGATTATCCCAGTCCTGCTCTACGGCGCTGAAGCATGGACCGTATCAAAAGCGGATGAAGAAATCCTTGGTCGATTCGAGAGAAAAATTCTTCGAAAAATCTTCGGTCCCGTTTGCTTTGACGGGCTATGGAGACGAAGATTCAACCACGAACTATACGAGCTGTACAGCGACATACCCCTGGGCAAAGAAACTCCGCATTGGACGTTTAAGGTGGCTAGGACATGTAGAACGAATGGACACCAATACTCCGGCTCGCAGAGTTTTCGATTCTCAGACAAATGCGGACGCAGTAGAGGAAGACCTCGCCTTAAGTGACGCGCGCAAGTAGAAGCCGACCTCAATCAACTTGGAGTGCGAAACTGGAGGCACAGTAAGCTAAGGACCATGCTAATTGGAGAGGCATGTTGGTTGAGGCCCAGGTTCATCCCGGACTGTAGCGCCACTTAAGGAAGTAAGTAATTAGTTTAAGCGGCTACATACCGCCTGAAGCTTTCCTATATTTAGATAGTCGAGGGATGATATGATACAGATAGATTGCCGGCGGTTCTGCTTATTTTTCACGTCTTCTCCTATCGGTCGTATTAACGTCATCGCTTAAGGGGAAGGAGAGCGCCTGCGGTTCTAGGCTAGTTTTTCACGAATTTTTGTCTAGCATGTAAGTTAGTTTTAAGATGAAGACAAGAAAAAGTGAATTCAACAAAATCGATAGAGTTTTGGTAGCAAGGCCTATTGCAAGGGACAATATTAATTTTTGGAAAAAACCTTAGTCAAGCAAATATGATGCGCATTTGGCAAAACGGCTCAATTCTTAGCTGTAATTGTTAGCTTAACGTAATACCATTTCACGAAGAAGTTTGTTAGAGAAAAATTAACCAAATAAGAGCATATAAGTTGGAAAATCTTGTCACAAAAAAGGACGCCATTAATGTTTTATAATAAATAATTAAATTCACTTGAATGCAGTCATCCATTTTTGAGCAAAAATCATATCCAATAAGATTTTATTCTGCAACCCAAAAATATACCGCCAACATCTATCTATGCATCTGGCTGTAGATGACACCTGCTAATGGTTAACAACAACCGTCTTGTTTATGCACAATCATCGTTTTGTGAAACAATTTTCTAAAATACCTACCAAACAATTTCCTATTTCACTTTCATGCTATTTAGCGGTCCAATAAGTTTATTTTTAACCCTCCCATTCATTCAAAAATTAAAGCAACACAAATCGGTGCTCTTTGATTTTTCTTCTAATATAGGACATGTAGGTCGAGTTTCGTTGTATGATTGGACTTGGCGCAAGAACTATATATTTACGAGTTTGACATTGAAAAATAATAAACGATCTGCATCCACGTTCGTCGTCGTTGTCGTAGATGGCGTAGTCTAGCTTCCGTATGGCATGTTTTTAATTGCTGATTATTATTATTGCTCCTGTGAATGTGTTTATAATAATTCAATTCAGTGGTATTTTTTAATTGTATTGAAGAATATGCCGAACAAAATGTTTAAACGAAAAAAAGTAGAATTGGGTTGTGTTCATGTCCTTTTAGAAAAAATTGTGTTATGACTTTGAAGATCAAGGTTGTTGTGTTGCGATTATTGCAATGTAAACAACGAAATTGGGAATTTTTTTTCTAATGACAAATATTTTGATGACTGTTGAGAATTCTTTATTTGAGGCAATTTAACGAACAACTTTATCGGAAGCCCTAAGCTGCTTAACAGCAGAAATTACTACCATCCAGGGAATACGTGGGAATGGGCCGTGCAAAAAGAGAATCCTGTCAAGATGAACAAGGAAATATCGTAACACAGTCAATGCTGAGGGTGTGAAAGAAACACTTCTGCAGACTGTTAAACGACGATGACAACAATATTCCGCTATAAGGCAGAACGAACCAATCAATATTGGTGACGACAGCGAAAACTACCAACCACCCGATCTAAATGAAATGAGGATAGCAATCGGCCCTATCGAGGTATCCGTCGGAGCGGAAAATTCTCCGATTTTGTACGAATCGGAGGATTTTTGCTTCGAGGTATTCTTCCAAAAAGCTGTTCGGAAATTTTTAACACATTTTGTAACGCGTTGCGTTAAAGTGCTTTCAGGTGCATTTTCGTGCAATTTTTGACAGCTAAGTAACATTCTTTTTCCGATTTCCTCCGACACAAATTCTTCGCGGAATTGATTCACAAATTGTAGTGAAGTGAAGCCGTCGCATTGGTGTAGTATTTTTTTCCGATTGCACATTTAAACCTCCGACGGAGTATGCGTTGCGGACAATTGTCCGCTCCGACGGATACCTCGATAGGGCTGAATATCAAGATTAACAAAGCTGTCGGAAATAACGGTTTAACGGTAAGTAAAATTCACCAATTCATAAGCAAAATTCGGCAGATGAAAGTCACCTGAAGAATTGAACCTCAGCATCGTTTGCCCCATCCACATAATAAGGAGACTCTCTGAACTGCGACAACTACAGAAGCTAAGTGTGCTCAACAAGGTCCTATCTGCCTACGTGAACGCCTGAAACCGTTTACCAACAACCTGGTCGGCCCTTATCAGAGTGGTTTTATGCCAGAAAAGTCTACAACTTATTAAATCATCTCACTTCGGCAGATCCTAGAGCAAACCCAACGAGTCCAAATCGATACCCACCACCTATTCATCGATTTCAAAGTCGCATACGACAGAATTTATAGAGACCAACTATACAGAGCCATGTCTAGTTTTGGTATACCGCCCAAAATCGCCCGCCTGTGCAGGATAACTATGCAAAGTTCTCGCTGGTCCATCAGTGTCGGAAACGATCTCATTGACACATTCGATGCCAAAAACTGATTTAAGCAAGCCAACGTACTGTCATGTGACTTCTGTAATCTTATTCTTGAGAGGATTGTGCAAAACTCCCGATAAAAACTTCATAAATCGGTGTAACACTAGCATACGCGGACTATATTGACATCATTGGTCAAACTCAACGTGATGTCATAGCCACGTTTGCTAGTATAGAGAAAGAAGCGGCAAAAATGGGTTTTAGTAAATGAGGGTAAGACCAGGTATATGCTGTCAACACGAAAGGACATACAACATCGACGAATTGGACAGAACGTTACCGCATCGACAGATATAACTTTGAGGTAGTACGGGACATTTTCTACCTAGGCTCTGTCAACAGCATCACCTCAGAAATTAAACGAAGAATTACTCTTGCCAACCGCAGTTTCTTCGGGCTAAGAAGGTAATTCAGTAGCAAATCCCTCACTACCAAGAAGATTCTATGCGAGACCCTGACCATCCTAGTCCTGCTCTAAAGCATTGAAGCATGGACCGTGGTGATGAAATCCTTGGTCGTTTTGAAAGCAAGTTTCTTTGAAAAATCTACGGTCCCGTTTGCGTTGACAAGCTATGGAGACGAAGACTCAACCACGAGCTGTACAGCTACATACCCCTAGTCAAGAAAAAAACGCATTTTAAAATTAAGATGGCTAGGACATACAGAGCGAATGGACACCAATACTCCGGCTAGCAGAGCCTTCGATTCCAAGCCAGACGTCGGACGCAGTAGAGGAAAACCTCGATTTAAGCGGCGCGCACAAGTAGAAACCGACCTCAACTAACTTGAAGTGGTCAACTGGAGGTGGTTAGCTAAATAGCCGAGCTAATTGCAGAGGCATGTTGGTTGAGGCCCAAGTTCATTCCGGACTGTAGCGCCACAGATGAAGAAGAAGCCATTGAACAAAACCACGTATTTGCTTTGAGCAGTGCTCCCAAACTAAGATTTTTTTAGCTGGAGATTTTTTCTGATCTATTTCAAGGTTGGAATTAAGAGGAACGAATAAAAGCTATTAACTCCCAAATGTGTATATAATCGTCGGCGATGCTTAAGTGTAATCTTTTTTTAAGCTCTGCCTTGAAACACTGTGATATACACTGATTCTGTACTACATTCACGTAAAACCAATCTTCGTCGAGAATATGTCGATCTATGTCTGTTTTGGGCTGTCCTGAAACTTTTGTAATGCTTGAGTTTCATGATTGAACTCTTGAGGTAACACAAGAAGAGCCCTGAGCTTATCCTAAGCCACTTCTTGTTTGTCGCTTTCTTCAGGCCCTGCACCCAAAATGAACATTCCTTACGACACACTTGGTCTCGTAAATATGCACTTTCAATTCAACCATGCAAACTTCAAGAGACAATGCCAATGGTATGACATGGCAATGCACTCATTTATACCATCACACAGACACACTGCAAATCGTTATTCCTTCGACCGCACTTCATACTTCACAATGACGCATGCTTCTGGCACACAGAAAAACTCTTGTCGCAAGGACCGGAGCAATGTGCTGTGGCGAAGATGCAAAAACTGCAAAGAGGGGACTATCGATAAAGACCCCAAGAAAATTGGTGAATCAGTTCGCCACAAGAAAACGTGTCTCAGACGATGGGTATGTGGCATCCACCACAGCAAGTGGTGGCTTAGTAACGCGCGCGCATACAAAAGGGGGCTTGGCACTGCTCGTCTCTGTAGTTGTATCGCTGCGCAACAAGATCGGTGCAACGCAGACGATCACCACATGAAAATTATAACGTGCGACTGGGAATGAAAATCAACTCTTCTCGCCCCGAAGCAAAAAGTGAGGAATACTACACGAAGGAAGTGTTATTGACCCAAGTCAAGGGCACTGACTGACTGTGCGCGACTGCTGTGCTCTGAGTTCTTTCCCTCCGGGCACAATCTTCTCCTCGACTTTGCTGGCGCGATTTCATTAACCTAAAGCGCACACAATGTAGTGCATTGAAAAAGGCGCTGAGCCAAAGCATGAGGCATTGCCTCTTCCTGCGTGCATGCATTCAATCAGAGAAAAAGATACAAACGAGGTTTGGTATGAAGGGCTCTGGAGCAGTTCCCTTTTTTGCATGCAATTGCAATCTTCGATGGGTGCAAGCGAATGTAGAGTGGAAGAACTCAACAAAGGAGGCAAATGATCGCCGGCCGCCTTGTTTTAGGTCAAAAACACCGCGCGCTCAAGTACAGTTTGTGCAACTTTTAGTGGCAACTTAACAGCGTTCATTCTGTTTTGAGATTTCTGTGTATGTGTGCGTTGATATTGCTGTCGTTTTTGCCGATATGGAAGAATTTTGTGTTTTTGTTGATAAAGGGGCGATTGGAATTCGCAATTGGCGGCCTCCCATGCTCTTTAATTTTTATTGCGCTTTGCGCTTCGATGAAGAACGGAATTAATGAATTTAATTAAGTAAAGAGCAGTAACCCATTTTAGGGTTAAGTAATTGGGTGAAGCTATAAGCAGCTATGGAGGACAGGATATGGTGAAGTCATTCAGCCGTAGTGCCAGTTTGTTGTAAAAAGACGTGGGCTTGTATAAATAAAAATCTGCAATTGAGGTCAGTCGCATATCGTGCCTTTGTTGTGCATGTAAAAGGGCTTAATTGTGCAAGGGGGATATTGTGTGTTGAAATTTACTTGAATTATTTTAATATAAATAGCTATATCATAGAATAAAGGGTGTCCAAAGGGCCAGTTAAACACCTTGGGTTTTCAAACAGTTTTGATGGCATTGTATTTGGCATTATCAAGACTTTAAAGCTAGGGTAATGAAGAATTCTTAAAAAAAGACACGATTTCTTGAATCTGATCTCACTATGTAAGCTCCTTAGCTCTATGCAACTTGACAATTGACCTATAATTTAGCCACAGGTTTTCCAATGTAGTTGCCTTAGCTGCGGCAGAGATTCAAGACTTGTGGTACTACACTCAGGGTTGATCTTATGCGAGCTCAATTATTTATGCAGCTTGATCCATCAACGTATGAGCTCGTATCAACGGACGAAATTCTAAACTCTACAAAATCTAGTCGGAGATGCACGCTAAGAATTCTCCGCGGGACCCTTCTATTTGTAACAGAAACACAAAAAAAAGTAGCGGAATAAAAAGAGCGTATTGGCTACAGAATGTTTGACCATTCTTAGTCCCAATACCGCGAAAAATCTACTCAAAAAAGGACTCAAATAACTCTATAGGAGTTTTGCTAGCATGCTGAAAAGCTCTCAGGTAAACCTCTATAGATTCGCAAAATTGGGTGGGTTAAATTCCTCTATATTCATTTATAGATCAGGAAGGATCAATAATTTTTATTTTTTATTTCAAACTAGCTGCCCGGCACGGCTTCGCCCGGGTACTGTTTCGTTTTAGGGTCAGTAATAGTATTTTAGTGTTAGTAGTATTTATTTTCTCAAAGCTGACCTGAGAGATTTTCTCAATATTTTTTTCCGTAAGAACCTTGTACAGGGTATCAGAAAACTACAAAAAAAAATCAGCCAAATCGGTCAAGCCGTTTTCATGTTATGTCGTGACAACGGAAAACGGGTTTCATTTTTATATATATAGATAAACATATCATGTGCAATGGCATAATAATGGACAGTGGTTGGATGTTGAAGAATGAGGGCGAACTCTGGACGGTGTAAACTTGGCAACGGCCAGTCGTTGTAACTTTGATTGATTTCAAGTGTCAACCTTCGAATCAGTAGCGCAATGGTTAATGCCATAGTTAGTGCGATAAACTGCCGTCCAGAAGGTCTCGATTCGATTTCCAGCCGTTGCAACACCTAAATGATTTTTCACTGGCCTTCCTCTCGTAATGATCTGACAAATCATTCGAGTAGTATCAATCGTCAAAACAAGCTTATCTCAACTTAGTCGTTCGGATTCGGCATAAAACAGGAAGTCACGACATCGTGCAAGAAGTAAACACACAAAAATGATTGGTTGTGAGAAAAAGCTAGGCCGTGGGTACAAACAAGCCTGTTGAGCCAAAAACGTGTATTTTTGAAGTCACGTCCAACCGGATTTGACTTACTAAGCTTAGAAGTGTGTTGATAGCAATAGGAAAAACAGCAACACTATAAAAATCCTGATCAGAATGACTGGCACGGAATATCCAGCCTGCTGCCCTCAGGAGAACACATGGGCCTGGCCAATGTGGGGATTGTGTTTGGGCTAATTACTGACTCACATTAAAAAACGCAACAAGCAGCCTCGGAAAGGAATGATTTTATTGTATTGAGGCCCAGGTTCATTCTGGACTGTAGCTAACTTAAAGTAAGGAAAGTCAGAGCAATAATCATATAAAAGCGTTGCGTCATAGCAATTTAGAAGCCTGACAGGTAACTATTCTAGGCAGAGCAACAAAGCAGCGTCAGTAAGCCTCACTCTCGATGATAAGGCTAGAATCCTTTTGACTTACAAAGCGGTTCACCTCGGTTTTTAGAATTTTTTTTAAATGAGCATTTCGTTTTTTTTTTGTTAAGGTTTCACTGTTTGGTTGTGGTTCAAATAGGTTCGTGCCTATATCAAAGAGTATACAACTACAAGAGTGCGCATCTCGTACAACGAAAATTTACTATGTGGGGTACTGATGTTGATACCACAGTGTTTTCATTGCTACCCCAGCACAAAACAACAACATAGCCGATGCATACGAACGACGGAAATTCCCCTTCGCACTTACCGCCCGCGTCTGAACGACTACAACATTTTTAGCTGTGATGCGTACCTTGCCAGGCAATAAGAGACACCTAGTTTTTGTTTTGTTTGAGTTTTTTGAACTACAAAGGTTTATAGAGTTACACCCAAGTAATATCTGTTCATTTTATGAAACGTTTACTGTATGGTTGCTGTCTAATCATTTAAGGTTCGCGTCTTAGCTATATTCCCTGGTAATAATCGTAATCGCCGAAATTCTAGACCGATAACGAAAAACAGCTTGTAGACCTATTATTAGATAAAGATATCGTGACTCAGAACTTGTATGACATTAAACATCTTTTAGGTATGCCGAACCGCATATCGGTGACGCAGCTCCTCGAGAAGCATTGGATGATACCTATACATATTATATATTTTGGTAATTCGTTATTTTGTTTGATAGCTCTGTATTTCAATTCTTTAGTTGTTGTGTCGTTGTAAGTTACGACAGTATGTTCTGCGACTCCTTACCTCATGGGTCATTCATATGTCGCAAAGCGAAAAGGGTTTTCATTGAGCGCTTCCGTAAGATCTACCGAAATAATTTAAAAGATTCAATTAACAGAACTCTGGGATTGAACCTACTTGAACAAATTGTTCTGGTTCTTGGTATTTTTTGAGTTCTCTTAAACAATTTTTTATTTGTCTCCTGATCAAATGGATCTGCACTGCAACAGATCATGATTGGCAACAACGGTTTATCCAACGCTCTATAATCCCAGAGATCGAATAAAGCACCGAATCCGAATGAAAACCAATACCAGGTGGAAATCACTGAAAACCTATGAAATATCACGGAAGCTGTGGTCGGAAAACAAAAATTACAGAAACTCCCTATGGATCATGATCGTCACACCCAACGGTTTATCCACCCATCTGTACTCCCAATGATCGACTTAAGCAACGAATGCGAATGAAAGCTAATACTAGGTTGATATCACTGAAAATGTATGACGGAAGCTCTGGCCATAATACAACTAGTACTGAACCAAAAAACTTGAATGGTATGACAGAAACTCATTACACTGCAACAGATCAAGATCAACAGATGATCCACCGCTCTGTAATCCCAGAGAACAAATTAAGCACTAGATCCGAATGAAAGCCTATACCAGGTGGACATCACTGAAAATCTATGACATATCACGGAAACGCTGGCCAGAATACAACCAGTACTGAACTAATAAACTAGTACGGCAGGACATAAACTCCCTGCCACAATTGCATTAGAGACTGTCACTGGTAATAACTTTCTAAGAAACAAAGCTCTAAACTAAATCTTATTAATAACGACATCTATAGAAGCTTCGATGACAAAAAGACGCAAGAGGACCTCACATTGTCTGCCACTGGCTGAGTCTCTGGTACATGCGAAGTTTTCAAAGCAATTGTTGGACATCGGAAATAGCTAAACTCTTATCTGAGTAGTCAGGCGAAAATGTCTGTCTTGATTGGCATAGGCAAAGAGCTCACGTGAATAAAATGGTCAATGTTAACAGAGCCTCATATAGGCTATCTAAGAAAATCTGATCTTCGAAACTGAGGCTGTCTGCCCGGTATTTACCTCCACTCCGAATAATCAGCATTCAATATGGCACATGTTTCATTTAAGCAAATTTTTTCTAAAATATCAGTGCTCTCAGTTAAATCTGTTATCCACCAAATCTATCAAATCCATTCTACTCCCAGTTCTATATGTTTTCGAAATCAATTTATATTATTGAAGCATTTAATTTTCCAGCACTATCAACATAGATAAACATTACGTAACACTCAATTATTGCACGATCCAACCGCAGTGGGTCACTTCACCCTAAACGCGCAGATAATAAATAATACAACAACACTAAAAAAAAAACTATCTAAACTAAGCAGCACTAACAAGCGACCAGCTGACTGACGAAACAACCCGCAGGCAGGCCTCATTTTCGAGAATCATTGTCGCCAAGGGGTATGGAGAGAACGGGTATTGCGAGGGCACACATTGCCATGCCCGTGATATTTAAATTCAATGTCAATGTCATCTAATACAATCAAATGAATGAAATGGAACAAAACAAACAAAACGAACCACCTATTCGAAGAGGAATACAAAAACTACGTCAAGAAAACGAGCACGAAAAAAAATTATTCAAACCGCTAGAAAAAAAATATAATGAGCGTCAAAATACCTACACACACTATCATTTATTCACACCGTTAAATAGCAGCACTATTGGTTTGGTGTATGAATAATTGCGGAATATACAAAGTAAATTGTGTGGTTAGGTTATTCTACTCGTATCGATAACCGGGTTGTCACTCTTTGACTTTCAGAGATCTACCACCATTTTTGTTTGAGTCTACAAAGAACAGGAATACATCTGATAGATGCATTCCTGTTCATTGTACAGGAATACATCTGATAGATGCATTTCTGTTCTTTGTAGTCACTTCCACTTTTAGTCTTTAGCGGTATAAACGAATGTCAATTATGTTAAATAAGTGGGGTACTAATAAGAGGTATATTCCTACTCACTATTCGTGAGCTGGTGGGGGGTAAACTGAAAACCCTCACCGAGTGGCCAAAACAATGGGGTCTGGGCATTTATTCCGTAAAAGCCGAACTTGATCGCCCTACCAATACTGGAACGGTTTCAATATTCGACGGAAGTACCTTCAAATTATCCGACAGCGAGTCGTATTTGAGACTCATACTCGACAGAAACCTAGGCTTGAAATTTATGTGCAGAACGTTCAAATAAGGCAATAACAGCTTTATATATATGTATGACTCAAATTTGTCTTTCTCCAGCAAATCGCTGTCCATGACGATCACTATTTCAACATTTATCCGCAAATTTTGACATCCTTGGCGATTTTAAGTTCACATCTCCAATTGACTTCGATAGTCGAACAGAACGAATGAAGAAGGAAGACAGACCGAAATGTTTTCCATAACCAATAGCTTAACCAACACATATTTTGAAAATATCTTGGCTTTACTTCTTACATCGGATCTAGACAACTAAAAGATCGCATTCTCTGCTTCATTAGGCAAGTCAAATCACACATTAATAACAGCGTTCTATACACATCCCAGGTCAATGCCAAGGATTTTACGGTTCTCATTCTTAGGAAGACATTTGTTTCAAACAAATTGATGTCAATACTTGTGCAGAGGCAGTAACAGAGATCTGTCATCTGGGTATGGAACTATTCGTTCATCACTCCATAAAAATGCAGGAGGCAACAAACCATGGTTCAATAAGTTATGTGAGAAAGTTGTAGCAGTAAAATATTATAGAAAAGATCGATTTCCATAAACCAGCGAAAAAAAGGCAACAAAAAAGAATGCCTACAACGAAAGAGTAACTAAAAAACTTCAGGGATGTCCCGGAGGCTAACGGACATTTTGTCAATGTAATAACTTTACCCTGTCTTCATTCCCTCCATTAATAAGATCTAATTTAGATAGAACACAAAATTAAAATGCCAACTTATTCTATAGAATGTTTATGTTCATAGCACGTACCATCAAGGATGGCTGAAATAAAATTTTAAAATTTAGACCCCGAAAAATAGGACGCATCCTGAATAATTTGTACAGTAAGAATGCCACTGGACCAGGCGAAATTCCACCTATTGTACTTACAAAATGAGCACCCGGACTTGCAACCTTTTTTTGCAGATTAATTTCTATGTCATATGATAAACAGGTTTATCCCCTCCGGTTACTAAAAAAATTAATCGAATCCAACCATAAAACCCTTTCCATAAAAGGGATGAAAATGCATGCTGAAAACACTTTCAAATAAAAAAAAAACGATATTGTCGATTTCCTAAAAGTGGAATAGTATAACCGATCTCCAAGATGGATTCCAAAAGAAACGCTCAACTGGTTAAGTTATGAACCCATCGATGGACATGTGTGATTAAAACCATAGAGAATCGAGAACTGTTGCACAGGATATTTCTAAGGCTTTCTATCGAGTTTGGTACAGGGTTTTGCTAAGCAAATTGATAATTGATGTTCTGTAAGTAGTAGTAGTGTTTCCTCAGACAGATTCTCTATAAAAGCTGGGGCACCTCAAGGATCAATTCTTTCACCCACTCTACTTCTGCTACACATCAATGATTTTTTTGAAGGCAACTAATAGTCGAATTTTTAGTTTTGCAGATGATAGTACTCTTTTAGCGTTTAACTCAAACGAGACGCTGCTCATTAGCAGAGATGCAAACAGATCTTCTCTATAAACGAAGACTTGCAAAAGATTATACAATGGGGACATGAAGATTCTAGTTCAATTCAACTCAAAGAAAACGCAGTATACAACATTTACATGAAAGAACAATTCCATAGTTCCCCAAATCGAAATGGGGAATAAAGTCGTCAAATCAGAAGCATCAATGCATCTGCTAGGTATCACAATGTCAGATGTATCATGGTATCATGGAACATGTAACCTCTTTTGCAGCAGCGTCCTTTTAACCTTTTCAGAGATAAAATATATTTTACACTCGCTCATCTACTCTACTTTTCTATAAGGACCAAGTACAAGATGTTTGGAGAAGCTTAGAGAAATCATTCCTAGACTTGTTGCATTTCGACACTTCGACGACCTATAAGACACGTAGTTGGAGCTTACAACAACACAAACAACTGCAACAAAACTCTTTTTGTTACAACACTTCTAAACTGTATGACGATCTTCCTGAAGGCTTCTGTATGGTGTCTTAGTTTGATGGACGGCTTTAGAAACAGCCTCCAACCGCAACCGACTAGGTAAAGTTCAAAGATCAGCTTGCATATATGCATTAGTGGAGCTCTTAGAACAACTCCCTCCGCAACTATCCTACATCTAATGCCCATAGATATCTACGGCAAACAGACCGCAGCTTGTGCAGATGTTAGACTGAGAGACTCGTCGCAATGGACACCCATTCAGGGTGAACACACAATAATTCTGAATCACCTAAACATTACAGAAAACACAGACCACACCACTACCCAAATCAGTTTTGAGCATAACTTCAGGACAACCATTCCCAGTCGCCTAGAATGGGTCGATCGAAACCAATAAATCAATTCACATCTACACGGATGGGTCTAACACAGAATCTGGAGTGGGTGGAGGTGTTTTCTCCGAGATGCCTAACCTAAGCATGTCCTTTCGCCTTCCCGATCATTGTAGCGTTTTCCAAGCGGAAATCAAGGCAATCAAAGAAGCCTTGTCTTTGCTGAACAGGAATGTTATATCCACATAGCATATGCTTATATTAGCATCTTCAGCGACAGCCAAGCGGCAATCAATCTCAATTAACTCGAAATCAGCCCACGAATGTCAGAGCATTTCACCATTCACCTCTTCTAGGTGCCGGGCCACAGAGACATATCAGGGAATTGGAAGGCAGATGAGCTTGACAGACAGGGCACTACCCTTGGCATTCTACCGCCAGTAGATGAGTTAGGTATGCCCTTTGCTACATGTAAATTACTGATCAAACAGGATGCAATCAAGAAAGCATACCGCTGATCGATAAACGGAACAACGTGCCAAATATCCAAGCAACTCTGGACTAGCTTTAACCAGAAGCGCTCCGTGTGCTTAACAATGCTGAACAGATCAAACATCAGCACCATAATCGGTGTCCTATAGGCCTAAACGCAAAAAGGCTAGGCCTTTTCAGCAATGACTTCTGTAGAAGCTGCTTAGACGAGAAAGAGGAGGAAAGTATTACTCACCTTCTATACTCTTGTCCAGCTCTCTCAGAAAAAAGGAAACTTCATCTGGAAGACTACTTCTTCGATAATCTAGGTGAGCTGGCTATTATCAGTGTCAGAAACCACCTACGCAACATAGTTAGCTCGGAATGGTTCAATTAGGAGTACAAATATAGGGAAGTCGATAGACCAACGTAGTAGATAGAACAAACGGACCTTTATGGTCTAACTGTGCACGCGCATCACGTGCAGCCACTACAACCTAAACTATGACCGACGAGGCACGTTTTCCTCTGAGCGTGTTTGTGAACAAGCTAAATTGCAGATTTTGGGGCACATAGAATCACAAAAGTCTCCATCAACGTCCCTTACACTCACTTCGTGTTTCTGTTTGGTGTGAAATAACCTCCCGTAAGATTTATGGGTCATAATTCTTTGAAGATTATGTGGGTGCCAGCGTTACGGTCAATGGGTTCCGCTACAGAACAATGCTTAAGGACTTCCTTTTTCCACTTATGCAAGCACACAATAATGCGGAGCTGATTTAGTTTCAGCAAGACGGAGCTACCTCTCAAACCGCTCGTGAGACACTAAACTTTTTGCTCGAACAATTCCCACATCGCATATTCGCATTATATCAAAAAACGGTGAATTTGAATAGCGGCCGCGATCGCCTGACCTGTCGGCTCCGGACTCATCATTCGCACAGAAATCACTAAAATTACGCCTGCAGCACTTCAAAAAGTCATGGAAAGTGCCATCAAAAGGGTGCATGTGCTTAGTGGCCACTTAACTAGCCTTGCCATCCGTCCGGGTTTTCCAGGACATGTACTCTGTTTTGCATCTGCGGGAAACGTCCGGTATAGTTTTAATAATATGTCTGGGATTGTATTTTCTACTAGGCAGCTTGACTTAATTTATAATTTCATCAAAAAAATCAGTCGGATATCACTAAAATCAACCGAAAGCAATGAAAACTCAAAATGAGCAGAACTTTTGAGACGTCAAACGTCAGAACAATCATTGTCCGTTTTCCGGCTTTTAGTTTTAGTAAGGCATCTTGATGAAGCTCAGTTCAGTTGGTCAATCGACCAATCTAGTCACGTGACATTAGAGGTTAAAGTTGAACATTTTCGCATGGGTACTCAGATATGAGTGAAACAGTTGATTTTTCTTCCACCTATCATGATGTTTTTGATTTCAATAAAATTATTCGATATTATAGGTTATTCAAGTTATTTTTCTAATCAAGAATTCTGGTAGATAAAAGGTAATAGAAATCTAAAAACATGGAAAAATGAAATTGCAAAATAAGGGTTTGGCATAGTTTGACATTGACCTTACCGTCCGGTACGATTTTGCGTTCCGCGTTACCCCACCATATTTTTCAGTTGTAGTCTGAAATCCGAAACACAGCCATTGTGTTGGATTTGCGCTCTCTCAAAGCAATTGTTTTCGATGTGAAAATAAACATATTTGAATTTAAAATGTATACTATGACTGAATGGAGTGAATTTTGTAATCAGGTAATATACATACTTTCAATCTTTTTCTAATCATTTGTCCGGGAAAGTCCGGGATTTGGAACCCCATGTACTACACTTTCATCAAATACCATCTGGCAACACTACACTTAACCGATATGATTTTCTATACACAATGAAATATTTTAGATGAAATAAACTTTTTTGTAATTTAATTCATTGGTTTTTATCTTTCGTTAAAAAGTTATCCATATATACCAAGGAAAACGACTTCTGGGCCACCCTGTTAAACAATTCAGGAGCAGAGCCAAAAGACATCTTCAAACATCATTTTAGCGTAATAGGTTCACTTCACGAGAGATAATTTAAAAAAAAATGTCTCGCATTGTGTGAGAACGTGAAATGAAAACACTAACCACCTAAATAAAGTTATTTGCCCAAATGACCATAATAAAACTAACAGCCTTAATCTACACATTGTCTACCACCCCTTTCCAAAAAGATCTACCACCCAACATTAATATTAAAAAGTGACAACGCTGATCAAGAAACCATTGGCTGGTCTTTGGAGTGCGCACATGGTGGAGCCGATTCTGTTGTGGGGGTGAACACAGGCAACATGTAGACGTAGCACGTATCTTCTTCATTAAAATTACTGCCAAAGTGTATCTTTTTTTGCAAATCGTTGCATGAAGTCTATTCGCGTTCACATTTTTTGTAGGTAGCCTCATTGACTGTCTTCGTTCAGTTATTCATTTAGAGAAAAGTCAATTTGATTGGTCGAGTCGAAGTTGGAATGTGTGCGACGACCTTGCGATTTTTTTTTCATTTTTTTTTCTCACACATTATTGAATAATATCCTGAAAAAAAATGTAGCTCTGCTTGTCGTTGTCGGTGAGGTGATTGAGAATTAGTAGTGTGCTGTGTATAATTAGGTATATGCTAAGGAAATTAGTTTAGAATGAAATATATGAATCATATTGTTCGAATTGTTTGTTGTAGATACATTCTGGTTCTACGTGTAATTGCGATTTTAAATGTAATTGGTGATGAGCACACTTCAAACTCAAGTGTTTTGTCATCTGTTTAGGGTTTGTATTTATTTAGCATATTTAACTGAATACTTAGATTGTCTGACAGATAATCGAACGTAAGCGACATTGATTAATGATGGAGGGCGGTGCTAGTTGACTTTTAAGTGACGAAGATGATGTCTGCATTTTTGGTAAATTAAAATACTTGAAAAGGGCACACTTCAAATCACTTTGAATTGGGTAGGCATTTGGAAATTTGCAAGTATATATGTAGCAGGTAGGTTTAAATTTAGTGTTAGTTGCTGCGTTCGATGGTATGAAAGAATCCATCAAAGTATAGATCTGCGATTTTCTGCATTTGTCGCGTATTTTTCGCAGTTATCATACAAATCCAACAGATTAATGAATAACCCAGAAATTTAAATAAAGATATGTATGGTGGGTGATAAAATACGGATATCATGTTGTCGATTTGCCCTACCAGAGTGGTGGCCATCCACCCACTTAAGACTGATAAGACAGTTGTTGTTATTGGCACACCGAAACCTACTATTTTTTTTATACAATTTCTTGAAAACGGTGGGATATATTGCGAGTGGGAGCCCAACAGAATGTGTCATATCAAATGCTTGCAAGGGGATACATCGCCACTAGAAGAGTCACAGCGGCCACAATTTTATAATGATCCATACTAAAAGTTCATATAACCATAATATAGAAGCTTGTGAAAAACCGTAGCGTAGAGATAAAGGTATTGGATGTTCGACACAATGTAAGGCTCTGCTATATTCCTGGATCATAGTAACCGGTTGATGAATTGGCAAAAAAAGTATTTACCACTAGCATTTAACAACCAAAGCAGTCTGTCAAACCGCCATTATATGGGATCAAATCACAATGTGGGACAGAAAATACTGGATGTCGCCAAAGCTAGGTTAAGCTCCCGCTACCAACCGTGAAACATCCAAAAAGATTTGGCAAAGTATGACAAAGCCAGAATCCACAAAATCTTTCGAAACACAGGAAACCAAATCTAACTTAACAATTTGAAGAAGCAGTCTATAGATAGATGATAACCTCTTTAGAGTAATCAAGACAATAACAGCAGGCAAAATTCTTTCTCCATAGGGATCTATCCTTTTTCTTTTTTTTTTTGTAAAAACAAAATAGATGCGGAAACCCAAGTGGCACCTTAATAAGTGCACCTGCAAATAAAGCACATAAAGCTGACCTTGCCGCAAGTGAGCCGTGTAGAGATGAACCTTGGCTGGCCAGCTCGTCTGCGCGCTCGTTTACTTTAATGTCACTGTACCCTGGGTCCCAGAGAAGTGTGACCCTGAAGCGTTCCCCTATGTTCGCAAGTTCGTTCCGGCTTCCTGTACCAGCTTGGAGGATATGGTAGCCGAGTTGATGGCTTGACTATCTATGAGGATAGCAATATTTCGCTTTTTCGTAGTGTCACGCCCCAGTAGCGTGCAAGACTCTCGGATAGCCAGTAGTTCCGCCTGGAATACGCTAGTAAAATCGGGTAGGCGGTATGATACTAATATTTTAAATGATTGCGAGTAGACTCCGGACCCTACACCACAGTTCATCTTACATCCGTCGGTGTAGACGACCGTTTCGAAATCTCTTGCTACTTCGTCCCTCTTCTATTGAGCTCTGGTAGGAAACCCTATTTGGAAGCCTTTCTTGAATCTTAGTGTGGGTGTGATGTAGTCTGTTGAAAACGCCGTGTGGCATTAATATCCTGGGCTCATTACCAGGATATTACTGTGGCTATACGGCCTTGCAGTCCAGCATCCTGCCTCCTTGAATCTTACTGAGCTGCATAAAGCGGTATCTCCAATGTGTACGTCGAGAGGCAAGAGATGCAATAGCACAGTAAGGGCATCAGTTGGCGGCGACCTCAGTGCACCCGTGGTGCATAGTTTTGTGAGGTTTTAGCTTTTACTCAATGCGGGCCACTATACAGTGAGCCGTATGTGAGAATTAGACGTACCACTGCTGTGTACATCCACAAGATCATCTTTGGTTGTAGTCCCAACTTATTTCCAAAGGTTTTGCTGCAAGCATAAAAGGCAACACACGCCTTCCTTAATCTATGTTCGATGTTGTGTTTTCAGTTAAGTTTTGTGCCAAGGATAGTGTGAGTGGTTGGCAATTTAGAGGGGGGAGGGTGAAATCGGTATTTTGGTTTTGGTTTACACCGAGGCCACAAATTACAGCCCAGGTGCTAACCTTATTTATAGCAGCCCCATGATTTCACTTATCACGGAAGGGAATTTCCCGACACTAGTATCACCACGTCATCCGCATACACGACAACTTTGACCCGTTCCTCGTCTAATTTTTTCAAAACCATAAGCTAGAGTAGAGGAGAGATGACGCCGCTCTGTGGCGTTCCTCTATGGGTAAATTTGGTTAAATGACTGTTGCCAAGTGTTGCCTGAATAATTCTTGGGCATAGAGACTATCCATTGGCTAATAGATTCCTCTATGCCCAGCTCGATCAGAGATTCAAGAATAGCTCCAGTGAGAATGTTGTTGAAAGCTCCCTCTATATCGGTTGTCAGCGCTGCCACGTGAAGAGCCATTTCCGTGGATCTGCCCTTGAAGTAGGCGTGCTGTGATTTGGATAGTTCTTCTAGAAAACTTCGCATGTGGATGTCTAGAACATGCTCTAGGGTTTTTAGCACAAAGAAGGTAAGACTGATTGGCCTGAAATCCACTCGAGTTGGGTACGTGGAAATTAATATAAGGCCAAACGGTAATATTGATCTTGTAAAAGATTCAGACACTATACAAAAAAAAAAAATGGCTATACAATTTGTCCTATTCATGACGTTATTGCTGTGTCCTTGTGTTTCTGTCATAATTCTTTTTAATAAATGAATAAGAAATATGTTACAATAAATGAACAAAAACTAACCAATGGAAAACACGAATTTGATTTCAAACCATCAACATCCATAATGGAAAACACATCAAGCACTCTCGAAACAACAAAAAAAACGACAAAAAATTCTCTTTGTTCGTGACATTTGCAAATTTACAATCGAAAATTTACTTCTATTTAGAAACTCTTTCGCTTCAAATCATATTCCACTAGATACATAAACACTTAATTCAATAAATGAAACAACAATATTTGTATTTATCCACACGCACATAATTGAATTTGAAATTTTGATTTATTTGTTATTCGATCGCTAACCAACAAAATGCACTTGTTACACCAAATGACAGATGACATGCATAGTGGGCGTGTTCACAAATGCGAATTATGTTCTATGTTTAGAGTTCTACGTTTACATGCGACGTCATGGTGATGACTATTTTTTTGAACAAATGTGTATTGATTATAAAACAATTGATGTTTTACACTCGAATGGTTTAACCAACCGAAATATCACAAAAACAAAAATTAGATAAAGTGAAACTTCTGTTGACAATCTAAAGGGTGTTATTTTTAGAGGTTGGTTTTTCGAATAGAGATAAAACTGACATTTTGTGGTCAAATCGGGCAACTCTAATGTCATTTATGTTCAGTTTTGTTTGCCATTTCGTCATGAACAGGTTGACAGTTGTTCATTTGCTTGCAAATCGTGCAAATTTATTTCGAAATTATTCGCGAGACCATGCAATACGTCGTGATTTTGGTGTATGCGCCGAAAATGAGATTGATCTCGATGCTGATTTTCATCGCAAAATTTTGTTCAGTGATGAGGCTCATTTTTGGTTGAATGGCTCGTCAACAAGCAAAATTGCCATATTTGGAGTGAAGAGAATCCACATGAGACCCTTGAGACGCCATTACATCCACAAAAACTGACTGTTTGGTGTGCTCTATGGGTTGGTGGAGTCATTGGGCAATACTTCTTCCGAAATTATGCTGAAGAGTCAGTCACCGTTAATGGAGACCGGTATAGAGCCATGATAACCGACTATTTTGTTCCCGAATTGGATGGCATGAATGTGGATGAGATGTGGTTCCAACAAGACGGCACTACATGCCACACAGCGCACGTCACAATCGATTTATTGAAGGAAACATTCGATGAGCTCATAATTTCTCGGAATGGACCTGTCAATTGGCCACCAAGATCGTGTGATTTGACACCATTGGATTATTTTCTTTGGGGATATGTGAAGTCGTTCGTCTACGCCAACAAATCAGAAACGTTAGAGGAGTTGGAAGATAACATTCGTGGCGTTATTGCCGACATACGGCCACAAATGCTCGAAAAAGTGGTTGAAAATTGAACCTAAAGGGTTGGCTATATTCTAACCAGCCGAGGCGGCTACATGCCCGAAATTATATTTTAAAATTAATGACATAAAATTATCCTTCCAATTAGGCCTTAAAACGATTTTCTTTGTATTATATTTCAATTCGAAGTTCTATACCTCTAAAAAAACCCTTTACATAACTAAGTTGATATTTTGTTCGATTACGTATTACTCACGTAATTTTCAACCAATTTACTTAGGCCTAATTTTCGAAAAAAAAAAAATTGCCTTTAGACATACACTTCAACGAAAATCAAACATGTAATTACTACCAAAACGTCAGGAATGGCCAAAGTGTTGCAACAGTGTGAAATTGTCGTGTGGGATGAATGTCCTAAGGCACACAATAGATCATTCAATCGTACAATGAAGAATATGAGGGGAAATCAACGGCTCTTTATTGGCGCCTTAATATTATTAGCTGGTGATTTCCGTAAAAAAAATTCAAGTAATTGCTTGATCCACAGCCGCTGATAAGCTTAATGAATGTTTTGAGGAGATGAGGAGATGAGGAGATATGTAAGAACACTTACATTATTCACAAATCTGCGTGTTCTATTACAAAATGATCCATCAGCCAATGAATTTTCAAAGCAATTGTTGAATATTGGAAATGGAAAAATGCCGATAGACAATGAAACTAGCTTAATAACGTTACGCAATGTATTATAGTTCAATCAAAAGAAGAATTGATTCGAAATATTTTTCCAAACATTGTAAAACAATATAAAACACAAGTTTGGCAGGAAAGAGCTATATTGGCGCAAAAAAACAAGGACGTTACAGAAATTAATGAGGCCATTTTAAAAGGGATACCAGGAATGTCAATTATCCCACAGAATTTTTAAATTTTATTTTGAATTTACAGAATTTTTAAATTTAATTTTGAATTTACCAGGCCATCGCACATATTGCAATTGAAAGTTGGAGCTCCAATCACCAATGTCGTATTATCAACCAACCAAAATTGTGCAATGTCACAAGACTTGTGGTTAAGAAGCTAATGACAAACGTTATTGAAGCCACAATAGGTGAAGCCCTTTTAATTCCACTTATCCCGCTGATACCAACAGACATGCCACTTGAATTCAAACGTTTGCAGTTTCCATTGCGACTAGCTTTTTCAATGACCATCAATAAAGTGCAGGGACAATCTTTGCAAGCATGTGGTTTGAATTTAGAAAATAACTGTTTCTCACAATTGTATGAAGCCTGTTCACGTGTAGAGGAACCTGCTGATTTGTTTTTGTTCGCACATGAAGAAAAAATCAAAAATATTGTTTATCACAGAGCTTAACAACAAATTAATTTGAAAGAAAAAAAGAAATGATTTAGCAAACAAATAAAGGAAACTTCTAGCTAAGTGGACGGGGTAACGCTAGTTATTTAAAAAAAAAAACAGATTCCTTTAGAACCAAAAACAAAGGAAGAACATCTAACCCGATTTAATCAGCTGCTATGCATAAAATCCTTCGGCGTGCCTTTAATTTCAGCCATTCCATGTGAAAAATCAAAATTCCAGACGGGAGTAAATGACGAAAAGTACGGAGTGTCAGAAAGTTGACAAAACCCTTCAAACCACTCGACGCGACGCGACGTGCGAAATAAGCTTCGACTAAAATTTAGGAAAATAAAAGGATGGGACAGGGTCTGCACACATGAAAATAAGTTTGATTTAGATGGGCCAGATGATATAAATTTTATTTCCATGAGCAACGGTTTGCAAAGCGTCATCACAGCCAAGATAGTATAGTAATGGTCTGGGATGCGATCACCCATTATGGAGCACTCGAGCTTAATGTTCAGAGTACTAAAATAACGGTAATTACTGACAAAGGAAATCTAGTGTCAGCTTATTTTAAGTCGAACAAGTTGTTTGAACCTTTGCCTTGGATTTTGCAAAAGGATAACGCACCAATTCATTTGAAAAGATTTGAATGATTGATTTTCCGAATCTCTTTACAAACTTTGGGAAAATCCTGTAAGTCTGTATGTATAGCTAGGTGAGTTTTGCAAATGTATTTATTCTCTTGGGAGACCCTACAGTTTTGTTTCCACTTAAGATCATTAGACTTTGCCGGCCATAACTGGCTGTTTAGTAAAATTTAAGTTTTTTTTTAAATGTGCGCGCAATCCAGGGTCTACGCATCCCTTTATATGTTTCAGCACAGTGAGGGTGTTAAGGAATTCCGGGATAAAAAGAAAGGATATACCGATACATATTGGTTTTAAACGCCAGCAAGTTATAATGAAAAGGAAAAACAGAGTTTGGTAGAGCATTCCACATTCGTGTTGTTCAGTTTATGTAAGAACCTCTATATTTCAGCGTTCGTTCGAAGATAGGCTAGGTAAACCGACTTGCATTCATAGCATAACGAGTGACTGAATTGTTGTTGAATGGGAGGAATGCAGCTCGCTATTTTTTTAAGGCATAGGTTGTTAAAATAACGATGAAACAAGGTAATGCGGGAGATATTTCGACGAAATTCGAGCGAAACTAAAGAGTTCGCTAGTCCTATGTCTCCTAGAAGTTTTTTCGCACGCGTTTGAAACCTGTCTATGAGGTGCAATGATGATTTTGGTGCACCCGACTAGACGTGGGCGTTGAACTCAAGTTTAGGGCATATAAACGCTTTATATATATATTGTTGTGAGTCTAAGTAGGCCACGGAGGCATCCTTGATGTTGGGGAGAAGGGCACGGCACGCTTGTGGTTGCACGGCTTAACTCGTTGGACGGGGGTAGTTATTGCCCAAACATCCCGCTCAACAAACATTTTTGTTCGTGCCAGAATCAAATATAAATAAAAAAAAAAGAAGACGAAAGTTACTCTATGTTGACCACGGACGGACTTAAAAGGACTTTAAAAGGAAAAGGATAGATTCAAGAAAAAGCTGAAAAGATATGATCAAAAACCTGTCTTTATCACTGAAAAACATTAGGAAAACTTTTTTCCAATGTTCATCAGCAGTATAGATTCGCCTCGATCTCAAAACATGTCGGTTGTTATTGTCAAAGGCTGGCCTTATCAGATTGACAATGACATAACGTGACGTGACGACTCGTACGTATACGTAATTGTTTTGACTGGGGGGTAAACTTCAGGGGCTATCACTCGCAGTACGGCCAGGGTGATAGCAATCAGTAGTGTTGCGGGATGGTCATCTCTTGCCAACAACAACAGGCATGTTTCGAATGTCATAGCGAACCTTCCATTGGTGAGAGAGGGAAGCTGGGAACTAGAGTGGCGGATAGGGTTCACGCGATTGCGAGTATCGTTTAGACACGCGAAGTATTCCCAAATTTCTCACCGATGCGATGGTGACATCGGTCATGAGTAGTGTTTCTTTCTTTTATTATCTGCTTTTCTATCTTTAGAGGTCCGTCCGCAGTCAACGTAACGTAGTTTCCTTTTTCTCCTTTTTTTTGCTTTTTAATATTTTTGGCACGAACAAAATGTTTGTCGAGCAGGTGGTGTGTGGTGAGCGGGCAAGAACTACCCCGTCCGACGAGCTTAGCTGAGCATCCACAAGCATGCCATGCCCTCCTCACCTCCATGAAGGTGCCTCTGTGGCCCGACCCTGACTCACAACAATGCCGCCCAACATGGGGCAAAAACTACACCGTCCGACGAGCTTAGCTGAGCATCCACAAGCATGCCATGCCCTCCTCACCTCCACTGAAGATGCCTCTGTGGCCCGACCCTGACTCACAACTATATTGTGGCCGGATCACAGGGTTTGAAATATTTCTTACATCGATTTAGAAAACCTAGACATTTATCGTTCCAACGTAAGTCAATGGCTGTCAATGTAGAAGACAGCATTGTGTTTTAAAAGCATTGAATTCTATACTCTGTTGGATTTACCCCATTTGATAATGCTGCCAAGGTCGGTATCTAATAAGCTTAACATATTTTGTCGTTTAGAGTTCACGTTCGAAGATGAGGGACGTGGACCTGAAAGCGAATATGAGAAGCTGAGAGTTCTGTCATCAGAGAAGGAATTAAAAGTTGCAGACTGGATACTATTAATAAAAATTAAAAAGAGAGGCCAAGACAAAACTGAGGAACACCAGCATTTATTTGGTGAGTTGCTGACATGAAACCGTCCTAAACAACTTAAATCAAACGTTTTTAAAGATTATTTCTAATCCATAAAAGTATAACTACCGAATTTATTATTTAAATTTATTTATTTAAATTGTTAATGAATTTTGGCTAGGATTGAACGGGCAACCTTCCACTCAACAGGCGACACATATTACCACTACACCGCCGCCACTCACGTTTTTTATTCAAGTGAAGCGTACAGTGTATGTTTTGATGTTTTTTTTTGGCAAAAAAAAATTCTGGGTAAACAGAAATGTTAAATGTGCAAATTAAATGTTTTAATGTGCAAATTAAATGTTTCAATGTGCAAATTGAGAACATACGACATTTGTATAGGTTCCGTTTGTGAACTTTGTTACATACATCCATTTACTTATTCACCGAGGTATAGTGATCGGCAAAACACGACGCAGATCCTCATTCGAGCAACCGTAGATATCCCATGAAGGATATTTATTATTGCCTTCGAGTTCCCTTAGATGGGAACAAATAAATGCAACCATTTAAAGAATTCATCCTAAATATAACCAATTTCATAACGAACAAACTGTTACAACATGACAATGAACACTATCAACTTATGTATTTCCGAACAGCGCAAGACTCTATAAACGTATACGAACCGAAGAACACCAAACCGTTTACAAATGAAATGTAAAATAATGTCCGACAACGACGACACAATGTCTAAGAATAAGCCGGTGTCATATACGTCAATTCATGCAATTCAGAGTAAAAACAAACAATATTCCAGTTGTTTTAAATAAGTGACGAAAAAAAACGATACCCGGCCTATTTTGGTAGCGCACCCCAGACAAGAATTTAAGAATTTCAAAACCAAAACAAATTACAAAATCCCCTTCCAGTAAAATAAAAACAAATGCAAATAGATACAACGAAAATAACGCACCTTGGATGAGATTCGATTAAAAATTTAAAGATTTGTTTTGGCCACTTGATGCAGTGGGAGTCTCGAAATGACAGACACAACAAAAACAACCATCTCTACCTACCACCCATCAGTGGCTTTAAGAAGTCACTTTGAATCACCATCATCAGCGGGATGACCGAGTAAAGTATCTCATACCAGAAAATACCTTGTAACCTTGCAGTTTTTTTTTTTTTTTGTATAAACAAAAACTCGACGTCATCAAAAATAAAATATTTTTCATTGTCTCTTTGATTTCTGTTTACTCAATGTTTTGATTGTCATCATGTTTGGTTTTGAGAAACCTCGGTGTTGTTGTTGCTGTTGCTGTAGTCGTCGTTTTGTAATTCGTTCGACTTTATTCGGTTGGGTTTTTGCGCCTCCTTTTTATTATACTTGATTTTTGTTCCTACGTTGTTTTTTGCTCCGGTTTTTTTTTTTTTTTTTTTTCAAAATAATCAAAAGTTTATTCAGGTATAAGTTCAAGGTGAGCAGAGTAGACCTCGACAATGATGAGTCGGGACGGTGGTGTGTGTACGTACATGAAAGCCTGTAAAGTCAATGTGAATGGAGGAAAAGCGCGATAAAGCGACGGAGAAAAGTTCAGTATTGGCCTTTTTTTATGTGCGATTACTGTAAATATTTTCAAAAAGCCGCGGCTATACACTATACACAGTTTGTGTTTTGCTTAATGAAAATTAATTGCAAAACGCGATTCGAAATTACATCACATATGGCCAACGAAAGCAACAGGTTTTCGTCATCGTCCACTTCAGATGTCTGGTGTAGCCTGAAGGCATTAGTCATCCCTACCAATTTTGTGATTGGTTTTTGTTAGTTAGCATTACGCGATATTGAAAAATTGTCCTTTATTTATGGGAAGACACCTGCTAATCAATGCTTTCGTTTGTACAACAATTGTAGATTTTTACTACCCATCAGTCGGCAGTACCAAACCAACTACTGTGTGCCCTTTTTTACTGCCTATTTCAATTAAGGCTCTAGCAAGGAGGAACAGATCTCAATCGACAGGAGTGGTTGCAAAGTTTTGTATCTTACTCCGGTCAGGCGCCAACATGCGATGCTCTCTGATCACAATCACGCCCACCTTCCTAAAAGGTTCCAATGTAACCCAGTTGGGCTTCTCCCGTACCGAAAATTGGCTCATAAGAACACCTGATAACATTGAGGCGGTGAAAGCTTCAATCTTGTTTGTGTCTAACTTCGGATTTTTCATTTGTTGAGTACGGCAAATTTTTCATCTAAAGGATGATCAATCAAGGGGTAAAAACTGAAACTGGTAATAAACTGCAAAGGTACAAGGTGGTTTCTGGTTTGAGATACCTTATTGGTCATTAATCTAAAGAACCATTCTTGATATTCATTTTTTAAAGATAATCCCTTTCATTTTTCGAAGACGCGTTGAAGCAAGGCTTCAAACGTAGCTGGCTTATCTACAAACACCTTAGACTTTACGTAGTCCGACATGAAAAAGTCTAACGGTGTGATATCGCATGATCTTGGTGGCCAATTCACTGGTCCGAAGAGTGAAACTAATTGTTCACCGAAATGATCTCTCAATATCTCCATTGTTTCACGGGCTGTTTGGCAAGTAGGGCCGTCTTGTTCGAACCAAATGTTGTCGAGATCTCGGCCTTGAACTTCAGGCAAAAATAGGTGGTGATCATGGCGCGATACCGAGCCCCAGTTACAGTAACGTTTGGGCCCGTCCTTATTTTTGAAGAAATACGGACCGTTGATTCCACCGGCACATAAACCACACCACACGGTTGTTTTGAGTGGATGTAACTGCAGCTCTTGAACCTCTTCCGGTTTATGTCAAAAGTAATATGATACACGTTGCTCGTGGCTCTTTTAATGTCAAATCACCATGCATGTTTAAAAGCGCTTGCTGCAAGCGATTTCCCCGACCATTAATAAAAAAAAAATACCCAGAGTGGTGACAATGGTTAACCCCAATATAGAAGGCGCTCATCCGAAGATGGTGGATTTACAATAAATATTAATCGTGTTGACCTCGATAACCGATGGGTCGTTCCTTACAACCCAGTCCTCTCTCATGTTTTTAAGGCTCATATAAATGTCGAATTTTGCATAAATAAGGGAAGTGACCAAGCTGCATCTACTCTTGAGAAAAATAATGATGAGGTAACACTTTACGAGACCGGGCGGTACATCAGTAGTTCAGAAGCAGTTTGGCGCATTCTTTGTTTCCCAATACATGAAAAATTTCCATCAGTTATGCATCTAAGTGTACATTTGGAAAATGGACAAAGGGTGTACTTTTCGAAAGATAATGTTATGGAAAGAATAATCAATCCTCCAAAGACAACATTAATGGCATTTTTTCAACTATGCAAGATCGATAAATTTGCCAAACAGCTTTTGCACTGCGAAGTACCATTTTATTTTGTATGGAGAAACAATGTATTTTGTAGTAGGAAGCAGGGAGTAGCAGCACCCGGTCACCCTGGAGTAAAAAAGGACCATGTACTCGGTAGGGTTTATACAGTGCAACAACGCTGAGTGTTGGGATCACAAAGATAGTTTGGCTGAAGATCTAAAAAATAAATTGGGAAAAGAATGCATGGAGATGCATGGACAACAGAATATGGATGGGGTATACAACAAATGCTTAATTTCGCTCGAAAATGTATTAGTTGGGCTGGCCGCCCAACCCCTTAAATACTATGGATTGCCACAACCCATAATATCAGATAAAACTTTGGTCAGTCGTGATGACTTAAGAGAAACGTCATATGACGTCGACAACCTCTCCAAGATAATTTCTGAGAACCAGAAGCTTCTCAATTGTGACCAATTTGCTTATTGAGCCAGAAATGGGCCTCATCGCTAAACAAAAAGTTGGCCAAAAACACTGTACGATTTGCAAACGTTGTTAGGGTGTAAGTCTATCCATGATGAAATGTCACGCGCCATCTGTCAAAAAAAAAAAAAAAAACATTTTGAAAACACCCCTCGATTGATTACTTGCTATAAAAACAGGTAATTGCATCAAAAACCTTTGGATTCACTTTAAGCCACAGTGTGGTCTATATTTCCCCAGCTGGGATTGCTGGTCCAGGTTTTTAAAAAAATGAGGTAATAGTGATCGTGAATTCCTGCAACATGTTCACATGAAGGAATTCATTTTTCCACGATTTGATGAATTAGTGTCAGAAAACATTTGGTTCCAACAGGTCGGAGTAACCGTTTAACCTTCAACGGCACGGATCGCTGTTTTATGGGAACACTTACCGGAAAGCCTCATCTTAATAAGGACCGACTTGGAGTGACCGGCCCGCTCCATCGGTTTGCGTAATTTTTTTTGAATCTTGCAATTATTTCAACCAAGGATATGAAGGTATACCATTTATATCGGGTCCCCCCTTCTAACGTTTTTTTTTTTTTTCAACTAGTGCTTATTTCGTGAATGGCAACACTTAGCTCATGTCTGATTTGACAGATAATTAGTTTTATCCTTCCGCTTAACGAATATGGTTGTGTATAAGCTTGAACAACGCTGGAAAATATTGCGACATTACTTTGAAAATCATGGTAATGTTGCAGAATGTGTGCGAAAATTGCGTACGGATTTTGGAAGTAGAGAAGCACCGTCAGCTCCGTATGTTCATTATGTGAAAGAAACTGGCATCCTCATCGATAAACCAAAGCGTGAAAAGCCAAAAACAGTGCGTGCACCCGAGAATATTGCTGCTGTGGCAGAAAGTGTGCGTGAAGCGCCATCAACATCAATTCACCGACGTTCTCAACCGACGTTCTCAACATTTCGGAGACATCATTGAGACGAATTTTGGATAAAGACCGTGCATATGACGCCATACAAAGTCCAATTGGTTCAGGAGTTGAAGCCAACTGCCCATCAAATGCGTTTTCGCTTCGCTAAGTGGGCCTGCGATCGACTTAGAGAAGATGCCGATTTTGGCAAAAAAATCAAATTTTCAGATGAAGCTCATTTTGATCTTGGCGGGTATGTAAACAAGCAAAATTGTCGCATTTGGGGCACAGAAAACCCGCACGCATACATTGAAAAGCCGAAACACCCAAAACGAGTCACTGTTTGGTGCGGATTTTGGTCCAGAGGCATAATTGGGCAATTTTTCTTCGAAAATGAGCAAGGAGTGGCCTTTACAGTCAATGGCGATCGTTATCGGGCCATGTTGAACGGATTTTTGTTCACGAAAATTTAAGAGGAGGATATTGGCAACATTTGGTTTCAACAGGACGACGCTACGTGCCACACAGCCGAAGCTACATTCGATGTTTTGCGCCCTGTTTTTGAAGATCGCATTATCATCCGCAGAGCTGATGTCGTTTGGCCACCTCGGAGCTGCGATTTGACACCGTTGGTATATTATTTGTGGGGTGCCGTAAAAGATAAGTGTTACGCCGACAAGCCAGAGACAATTGACGCTTTAAAGGACAATATTCGTGAAGCCATTGGTGAAATACAGCTGCACACAATCGATAATGTGCTTTAAAATTGGACCGATCGTGTAGGCTACTGCATGGCCAGCCGAGGCAGCCATTTGAATGAAATTAGTTTCCATTATTAACCGGAAGGATTTGGCGGACCCTTTACCTTCCTTCTACTTTCTAATGGCTAAACTAGAAACAACAAGCCCGTAGTTCCCCAAAATTAAAGGGAGAATGCAGTTCTCCAAACAATTCAAAAGAATTCATGCATCTGCTAGGCATCACGGCTGCACAATTGGCCAGAAGAGGTCCGTTGTGGTACCACGGGGATCTGTCAACTTTCCTGATATTCGTTTGCCCAATTGAACCATTCCGAGCTAATGCCTTAGTCGAGCGTTATTTTACGCATCATTTGATAACAGTTTATAAAAAACGCAACTGATCATAACTAACTTACACGACTTGTCATTCAACTGAATTGTGAATTGAATATAAATACCCAAAGAGGCTTATTAAAACCATCAGTTTGAGTGCGATTTCCAGTCAGGAAAATTAAAACTATAACTCGCAGAATTACCAACAGATCTACGAGTATTCGGTTCTTAAAAAACATCAACTTTCGAAACAGATTCTGAGAATTACAAACGAACAAGGTAGAACAAATCCCATATAACTCAGACTCCACTCATAGAATATGACATCACTGCACCCAAAATCGTTCTCCCTTCATCTATATTTCATCTCACGATATTGATAGCTCATAAAAACGTGCATCAAATCTCCATTAATCCCAATCTAAGATACATTCATACGCCAATCGAGAGTGATAGTATTTCACGAATTTCCATTCCAAATTCCAATTTGAAGTCATGTCCGCTCCAATCAAGAGTCTTATCGTGCGCCCTTGATATAATTCGAGTCGTAAAATCCCTTATCTTAATGCCCCTACCTCATATCCGTAATCGGAGTAGCTTATGGCTAATAAATAGCGAAATAATTAAGCCAACGATTTCCGCCATTTCATTGATCAATTAGAGAGTTGGACAATTGTCTGTATGTGTATAATATATACCCACGCCAGACAACGCTCATGTCTGATCTCCAGCCTACGCCTTCTATCTGAAAAGAATCTTTGATTTCGCTTTTAATTGAATGTTCTTTTTTTTATAAATTTTATGTACATATGTAGTGAGTGTGCCTACTCGTGCAAGTAGAGAATTTAATTTATTTACTTTGGCATGTTTATTTTTTTTTTTTAATTTATGCACATATCTGCTGCAGTGTGAGAAAGTCAATTAATAAACGAATGTGTATAGCATATTCCAATAACCTTGACAGATAAATATTTCTCTATAATAGAACGTCAGTGAAAAATGATACAAAGTATCTGACAGCTGACATATGTATCTTTTATTGTTTGTTATTTTATAAACAAAATTTGTGTGTATGTATATAGCCAAGAATCAAGATCAATGTCAAAAATTATTCACTTTGTTGTTGAAATACGAGTATTTCCCTGGATGAGATACTGCAAACTATAAAGATGTTAGTAAACTCGTCATGTTTGTTTGGCTTGTAGTTCGCAAAACTTGGGCACAGATGCATGAATGGTGTGGTGGTTGTATATGTAATTGGAATACAATATGGCATATGATGAATGGATGTGTGTGTCTGCTGTGTGCTAACTGTCATTTGAATACAAAGTATGTTAGATACTTAGATTCTAGGAAGAAAGAAATAGTCTACTCATATTGATTCGAATTGTGATTGCTGACTGTAGACGGCGCCCATATGAAAGCTGGACCCGTTATGTCAGTATGCTTGTCTGTAAGTTAAAACATTAACACAAAGGGATTTTCTAAAAGATTTCTAAAGTATATGCCCATTGTGGAGATAGACTCATGCTAATAAATGTTTATTTGTCATTTAAAGATGGACCAAGCCTTGAGATGTTATAAAATCATTGTCCTTTGAAAATATCCTGTGGGCCTTCCTTTGAAAGTGAATACAATTTATATTTTGTAATGAGTTCTTGAGGATGTGTGGGTATATTAAAATAGTTAAGCGGTCTTATGGAGACCTAATGGAAGGTTATAAATTTCCTTTATCCAAAATGGGGTTTTCAATAAAGACAGGACATAATTTTGCATTTAAATTTAACATAAACTAATTGAGATCTTAGGCAAGAGTTCAATTTAAGTATGTAGAGTTCCATATGACCACCGCACGCACGTTTGCAGCGCTCGATTCTTTGGAGGCGAATTTCCACTAATCTTTCAGACATGCCGGCATAAAAGTTGACAATTTTATGTTCGAAATGGTGTCTCATAATTCACTCAAAATTTGAATTTTTCGCCATGTAATAGTACCGTGTTGCTGTCATATTGATTTAAAACCATGAACTGTGAAGCGAATAATTGAAAAATTCAGGAGACTGGATCAATTAGTGATCCTTAACACTCTGGGTGTACTGTCACAAGTCGTTCAACAAAAAAACATCGAATCAGTTCGCGAGAGTATGTATTGCTGACAGTCCAGGAACATGAACACGCCACCGTTGTCAAGAATTGGGCATCTCGAGAAGCTCTCTACAGCGAATTCTCACGAAAGACTTGGAACTTCATGCTTACAAAGTTCAATTGACTCAATTACTGAAGACTACTGACCCTGCAGCGCGAAGAAAAGTCGTTGAGTGGATTTTGAAACAAAAAACTAGTGGATGCTGATTTTTCGAACCAAATAAACTGATTTTCACCTTGATGGCTTCTTTAATCGTCAAAATTGTCATATCTGGCGTTCAGAAAACAAACCAGTCTATGGTCTAAGGTCTATGCAAACAAGCCCACGACCACCAGAGGCCTTGAAAGCGGGATTTACAAAATACAAATTTTTGGCGCAACAGGCTCGTTAGGGGGCCTAGCTTTCTCACAACCATTCATGTGTGCGTGTGTACTTCTTGCATGATGGCGGGACCTCCTGTTTTATGCCGACTCCGAACGGCTAAGTTGAGATAAGCTATTCATGAAAATTGATACTACTCGGATGATTTGTCAGATCATCACGAGAGGAGGGCCAGTAAAAAATCATTTAGGTGTTGCTACGGCTGGGAATCGAACCCAGACCTCCTGCGCGGCAGTTCATCGCACTAACCATCGCGCCACTGAGCGGGATTTGGGTGGTGTATTAATGAAAGCCACATTTATACGAAACGGTCATAGAAAATTTCAATAAATGAAAGAATATTCCATGCATAGCCCCAATCTGTATACTGTAGAGAGGATCAATTGTTTTAACAGTTGTGTGTCATGTGGCATCTCGACGGAACCACATATCACTGATGTCAATTCCATACAATTCTGACCAAAAATAGTCTTCCAACATGGCACGATAGCAAACTCCATTGATCGTAATTATCGCAATCAGTTTTCTCGACAAAAATAAAATCCACACCATACGATCACTTTTTCTGTTGATGCAATGGAGTCTCGACCGAACCTTCAGTTTATGGATCAATCGATCGCGGATGCCAGAACGCTTGGAGTGAAAATCTTACAGCAACATTATTAGGATCGAAGAGGATGGAAGAGGAAGCTTTCCTCTCTCAACGGATCGGTGGCCCGTTAAGCAAGTAGGTAAGTAAATGTAGTCTCTTGAGGAACACGTCCAAAAATCAAATTTGTCGTTAAAGATGATTTTTTTGATGAAGTTCAGGATTTTCTTTAAGCTTTGCAGAAACTAATCGAAGAAGTTTCTGTGCTTTAAATAATCACGAAGCTTGATCTTGTAAGAGTCGAATGTGGACTAATTGAGAGAGATGACTGGTTTTGCTCATCATGAGCTTAACCATTTCCGAATGGAATATTTTCGGTACTTCTAGAAGTGCTTTGTACCACTCTAACAGGATCATCCAATAGAGAATATGTTGACCCGAATGTATCCACTTTAGCACGCACAGCTAATTTGGTTGGAAGATTATGTCGAACGAGCGAAAATTGGAGTAAGCGCACTTAAGAGTCTTGATCACCGACCCAGAATTTCAGAAGACATTTTTAAAAACTTAAACATGATAAAAATCTAATCTTTGACTCACTTTTTGACATTGACAGATCAAAAATAAGTTTAAGGGTGCGTTTATATTGAAAACGAAAATTGTTATCGCCATATTGACAACCCTTTACTTAGGACAAATTTATGCACCAGAAAATTCCGGGATAGCTGTATACATGCGTTGGTGCATGTCACCCTTAAAAATAGGCAGAATCATGCAGATTGTCCGTGTACCCAAAGAAAATCAACTTACAGTGTGGATCATAAATATTAAATATTTGAAAAATATACAACCTGGGAACGAATCAACCCTTTCGAAAATGGAAAGTTTTCATAATAAAACATAAAGTTCCAAAAATTTCAAATCCACTTATCATTTTGAGCCATAATGCCCCAACAAGTAGTAATGTTGAAAAATAATAGAACTTCGTTAGATCGGATTAAAAATTGCCGGATCTGCCCCCCTGCATAGCGTAGGGAAGTTCATATGATCCGAAAATTCACACACCTAGAAGAGTATGTTAAAGTAGATGGTGTGCGTTACCATGTCATATTCACCATTTTGTTATAGCCTGGAATGAATGATTTCCATATCAGCGATTTGTGGCTTTTACAGGATAGCGACTTATCCAATACAAAAAAAACAAATTTTTGGAGCAACAGGCTTGTAAGCTCCCAGGACCTAGCTTTTTCTTACAACTATTCATATGTGCGTGTATACCTACTTCTTGCACGATGCCGGGACCTCCTGTTTTAAGCCGACTACGGACTTTTAAGCTTTTCTAAGCAAGACGGATTCGAACACAGACCTTCTGCGCAGCAGTTCATCCAATACATCCAATTCAAAAATGCATTTATTGAATAGGAAGTTTCCAGGTCACATAACCTCTCGATACAAGGTTCAATAATGCGAATTGACGCCTTTGGACTTCTCCTTTGAGGGTTATCTTAAGGTTAACTTATACGCAATTATTATCTTCTTATAATCCCTTAAAAAATAGGCTAATACATCATCACTGCCATACAGATAAAAAAGTCACACTATAGCAGACGTACATATGTGACAAGGACTCGCAAGGTACAAGGTATCCGCAAGGTGTGACAACGACAACCTTTGCAATCTCTCTGATGAAATGATCTGAGATGATCGCCTGTATAAATGCCCTCATTTATTTAACAGACCATATATCACAATAAGGTATAATAACCGACACACGAGTATTTGATATCAAAACGCCGCACATCTGCGCAGAAACTAAATGAAACTCTTCTGCATAAGTTTTGAAATTCTAAAAATTCCAACTAAGATTGATAAAAGACAACATTAGCTTTCCTTTCTCCTGCCAATCAATCTAAAACTACTGAAAGGACTGATAGGTGTAATTCTAGTAATTTATACAATCACGAACGTTTTCTTTTCATGTGGCATTACGCAACTTATTAAGAGGCTTATGGAATGGGTGGATAGGTGTATCTACGTTATGGCATGTGCCAGTGATTGCTTTGTATATCCACATTCCGTTCTTGAAAAAAAAGGTATACTTGTAGTTCGTCTTAAATAGAATATGAGTTGCACTATACTGGAAACAAGTCTAGGTGTGGATCGAGTCTAATTTAAATTATAACGATTTCTCAATACTTAAAGGATAGAAAGGTTTATTCTTTAAAAATAAGACTGAAAAGTTTAGCCATAACAATCAATAACAAGATGTTCTGAGACTAGAACTAAGTCTTTCTAGGAACTTGCCCCGCCTTGATACATTTTGTTATGAAGGTTTAGGTTTAGCCTTTAGTAGAAGATAGGGGGCTAAAAACCTCTATGCCACTGAATAAAAATATTTTAAGTCAATTATTATGACTGTGCTAGGACTAACATATTATTGTGATACTGACATTTCAAGGTAACCCTGTATGTTAACCCAAAACTGCAGATTTAGATTAACATACGCTGCCCCATTTTTATCATTTTTATGTCGGCATGTAAACATTATCAACCGATTGGGTAGACATGTTTTTGAAACGTCAATCCAGTACAATTCCAACCATAAATCGCTTCACGCCGAAACAGTGACGATGTATTTTGTCCAGATTTGACGACGTAATGGCCGTGTTATCTCACGTGGTAGCGATGTCAATTGGCCGCCAAAATCATGTGATTTGGCACCGTTGGACTTTTTTCTTTGTACGTCGATAAGCCAGCAACAATTCAAGAGCTAAAGGATGAGATAATTCGGCACATTAACGGCATAGAACATCGTCATCGAAAATTTGGACCATCGGATGGAGGTGTGCCGCCGAGGTCGCGGCGGCCATTTGGCCGATATTTTGTTCCATACATAATTGAACCATACCAATATTATCATAATAAAAAGAAATGACAATAATTTCCTACATAATTTCTGTTTTATTCAAAATCAACATCGGCCCTTAAAATTTAACCACCCTTTACAAGGTGAGCCAAAAGAAGTCATCCGATGTTGTTTGGCTCTCATTTTTTTTTAAATGGCTCGCGCAGTACCGTTGCTCCGTCCTGTTAAAACCACATGTCCTCCAGTCCTCCAGTCTAATTACGGCAGAAATAACTCGGTTTACAAAGCCCTATAGCGCGCACCGTCCACTGTTGTCGTTTGACCCGCGGCGTTCTCGAAAAAAAATGGCCCGATGACTCCTCCAGCGTGAACAGCGCACCATGCAGTAACTTTGAGCTGGTGTAATGGCTCCTCGTGCATTACTCGTGCATTTTCGGTGACCCAGAAGCGATAGTTTAGCTTGTTCACGTACTCGCTGAGTGGAAATGAGCCTCATCGCTCATTATGATTTTGGTCAAAAAATCGTTCACTTCGTCCTAATTTCGAGGCACGGCGTCTGGTCGATGTTTCCGGCGACAGCTCGACAACCTCGGCGACAGCGGCGATATTCTCGGCACAACGGGCGCTCCGGGGCCATCCACTGGTCCCACACTCTTCAAGGTTGGTGACCAAACGGCGCAGTGTTTGCGCAGTCGGTGTCGGACGGCACGGGAATCGGCGACGGAATTTGCACTGCGAATTATTCCGCGTTCTTGGGGAGTGTATCGCTCCATGGCTTGTTCACTTATATTCTACATCTGTCTAGTCCAGAAATGTCAAAACAGATTTGACATTGGCGGCTATTTGCAAAAATAAGAGCATCTTCTAATAGGGTGATTTCTTTTGGCCCACCCTGTATATAGAAATCGTTTTATTTTTAAATTGTTATTCAATATTCACATACGCACATAAAATATGGCGCACCCTATATAATATATAAGCGGTCAAATGGTAGGTAATGCTGTTATATAAAACCTTGCGTGTTCACCTAGATGCTTCACCTTTCTCTTGGCGACCGCTGAGTACCAAGTACCATCACTGTATATAGGTTTGCAATCCCTGTGTAAAATTTTATCACATATTGCATTCCAATTCGAAGGCACATATTTCATTCAAAAGGCGGCTTCGGAAGAATTCCCTGAATCTACAGCACCAGTTAGGATGGACAAAGCGAAAAACTTGTTTTTGCTGCATAAACGGACAATAGGTCATCTTGGAATCTCAAGGTTTAGTCAGGCAAAAGGCCACTGTTAGCGCTCAATCCAGTAGGGCCACCCGTGTCCTAGGGGTATAAAATAAATTGGAAGAGGTCCTTCAGGTTGAGGGTTATCCCTTCCTTATCACACAAAAAAAGCATTGTGATGAAAGAGACAACAGCCTTGGATAACGGATCCCCTCAAATACCAACCAGACCCACAACGACCACGGACAACGTTTTAGGAGTATGCCTCTGGAACATACAAAAACTGCACATACTAGGATGCGGAGTCGTTTTGGGGAGCCAACTTAAGTCAAGAGTAATCGACGTTGGCTTGGAATGGCTGTACTCCGCATCACAGCAACGTTTTGCACACTCCTCTACCGATGAGACTGAAGACCCTATCAAGGAAGAGTTTTTCGACCTAGCGGATCCTGTCCGAAATATGATATACAAATCTTACTATGTGACTTCAATGCTAAAATCGGTAAGGAAAACATCTTCGGCAGGTTAGTTGGAATGCAGAGATAGATTATGGTTTGAATAACAGACCTCGCGGCAGCATGTAACATTGTTGTTAGCAACACAAGGTTCCCAAGACTTCGTATCTAAAAAAGGATACCCCCTGATGTTCGAAACGCCTACCAATCAACCATGTGCTCAGAAATGGTAGGCACGCATCGCAAATTCTGGATGTAAACACATTCAGTGGAGGTAAATCGACTCTTCACGTTGGTCGCCTTAGTGAGATGAATAGATGCCCATAAAAACTGGCAGGCAAACAATGACAACCTAGTCAATGATACATTTTCAGCATCTGTGAAAGGGTTAGAAAACGGATCTACTCCAGTCAAGAGGTAGCACTCCCTCTTAGTATCGAATATTTTAGCGTAGCCATCAAAAAGCTGAAGAACAACAACACAGCCCGTTCTGATGGATTATAAGCAGAACTATTCAAATAGGGACAAGAAGTGTGCATGCATTAAGCTACCAACAAAGTCTTGATGACTGAAACATTAGCTCCATGTTTTGCACCAACTATTGAGGCATATCTCTGATAAATATCACACATAAGATCCTATCCAACTTAATGTGTGAACGTCTGATGCCTTTCTGCACTTAAACACGTTCAAGTGAAGCTTACGGGCTTGCAAATCGACCGCAGCCATAGCCACACCGAACAGATGCCAGCGGTGTGATAGTATTTAACAGAAGAAGAAGGGAAAGGAAGAAGCTCCTGCGGTCTCTTTCAGCTCAAGAAAATCGAAAAGAAACGGAACTTAAAAAAAACAGAATTTTTTTAAAAGAAAATTAACCCTCTCAGACCTGTCAATTTGTTCAATACCATCTAGACTATAACATTTTTTATAACATAGAAAAATATAATTTAAAAAAAAAATCCAAACAAGACCATAGTGACCGCATTTTTTTGATCACTACTGTCTTTAACCGTGAGGTATACACAATTGACAGAATACCTTTGAAACATGTATATACACATGGTTGTTTAGACCCCTACTCTCAACATTTTGTAGCTATACAATGTATAATAATCAGCCCTATCGAGGTATCCGCTGCGGAACAAAACAAATGAAGCTTACAATCGCGTTCAATAGATTCCGCAACAATTCTTCGTCGGAATACTCCAGAAGAAACTCAATGTGTAGCTGCCAAAAATTGTTGACGTAACGCATTATGCCGCTGTGCGATCATGTGCAATCATATTTGCCAGAAAGAAAATAAAAATTTACTTCCGAACCGATACCTCGGTAGGAATGAATGTGTATCGTATGTTTAGGTCTATGATGTGTACTGGTACTCACTTTCCATTCCCCATATCATCCAGCTATTAAGAGAAAAAAACAATACGAACGAAAAAAAAACCGAGGCACCATTAAACAATAACAAGATACCACTACGCGAACAAAGAAAAAAAAAACTCTGGGAAACACAATTAGAAAAGAAAAAACCAAGATGAACATTTCAGATCAAGATCTCAAGATCAATAAAATCTTTAACTTCTGTAGGCTTCACTCACATAATAGACAGAGACACACTTTTAACTTATTTGACATTATTTTCCACTTCAATATTTTATTTGTTGATGCCTCACAATTTTCGATCGCGAACCGATTTGCACAAACCTGCCATCCTAATCCTCACTAAACTGACCATCGACTTACATGTTGTGACATGATTTGGGCAAGTGCTCTTAGCATGCTTTGGTTGGGAACACTTTGGAAAAGGAACTTGCGCCTTCGCCACATGCACTTGTTGCTCTGGCTTAACACTAAAGGGCAACGGCTTTGGTGAGAACTAAAAAGCTAGAAAAACCAAGCTGGAGTGTACTCTCGCTGACCGCTCTTTTTTTTATGAAATATTAATTTTTTTTGGAAAGAGATAGTGGCAGCTGGGAGAGTGTCAGTATAAGGGGTGTTAGAGATTCAATATGCAAAATGTGCAACATGATGCAAGTTGGGATCGGTGTTGGTAAGGCAAAGATTTTTTTTTTTCACATTCTCAATATGTATAGGGTGTGCAATCTTTTATGTCGGTATGTGAACATTGAACAACTTTGAGATTTATCAACCGATTGACTTTAGTAGACGTGTTTTCGAAACGACAATTCAGTAGAATTTTAATGAATCAGACATGAATTGCTTCACACCGAAATAACGCGCCGATATAGTGACGCCGTAAATTGTTGTAAAATAGACGTTCAGTTGTGTTAACGCAACGTGCATATCGTCGGAAATATCGTGGCCAACTAGCACTGTTTGACAACATTATTCGTCTTTTAGTGTCGAATTTTGTTAAGCACAGGACAGTGGGAGATCGTCGACATGACGTTTATAAACGTCAACGCTACGCACGTTCCAATGAACTGGTTAAAGCGGTAACATAGAGTATAGCTGAGAGCCCACATACGTTGTATTGTCACCGCGCTCAGCATTTTGGCGTCAGTGGAACTTGCGGTGCATTTCGAAGGATGGTTTCCATTTGTTTCCGTTTAAAGTTGATTCAAAGAATATTTCAAACAGGCCGTCTACATAGCTTGGAATACAGCCAAACAGTCGCTCGAATGTTTGATATTGAATCTGATCTGACGACGCCCATTTCATACTTTCTGGCATCGTTAACAAAGAAATTTTCTGCATTTGTAGAACGGGAATCCTCACGAGACTCATAAAACACCATTATATGACCAAAAAGTGACTGTTTGGCCCAGAATTTACGCGAGAAACAACAGTGGGCTATTTTTTTGAGAGAAGGCACATTCGTCGGAAGTGTCACATTCGTCGATTAGATATGCGGGGTAGGTGGGAAATAAAATCCCACTCGTGGACCAAAACTAGCTAGGTGTAAGGTCCCCTATTAAAAACCTTCGCAAGACATCAGCAGAAAAATTCCCAAGATGGAGTCAACGGTGGCGTCTGCAGTCCCAGTTAGGATCGCAAAACTAAATCTCCTATTTGCACTGTTTCGACAAATTTGGATTACAGGTCATCTAGGAATCTCAAGGGTTAGTCAGGCCTCTTGAACAGAGATGGTGCCGTATGAAGTGCTGAAAGGCCAACGGCAGCGCTCAATGCCGTAGTGGCAAAGATTATGAATTCTATACAGATGATGCACTCCATATAGGAAAAATTGTTCTATGGCGGGTCGTGCTGGCACAGCCCGCAATATGTTTTTGTTTTTGTTTTTCATGTGTTTTCATGCACACCGCCCGCCCGTACCTCGAAGCTACTGAGCAAGTTTCTGTTTTTTGTTCTCAATGCGTCATCTGTATAGAATTCATAATCTTTGCGTAGTGGTTACTGAGAAAGGACCGATTTTATTGTTCCGACGGAAAATGATGATATTGGGAAAGACAGCTCCTTGACAAAACTAATGAGCCACTACCGAATTACGATGCTAAACTAGGATTCTTAACGCAAAGGTAGGACGAGAAGACATCTTTAACAGAATTGTCGGAAAACACAGCCTACACGACAACACGTCTGGCAACGGACTTAGGCTTATTGATTTCGCTGCGGAACGAAAAGCTACTGTAGCCAGCACACGGTTTCCTCACCTCGATATTCATAAGGGGACATGCAGGTCCCCAGATCAACGAACGGTCAATTGATCACATTGCGGCAGACAAGAGGCAGGCATCCAGTATTTTGAATTCCAAACATTCCGGACGAATAACTTGTTGCAGCCAAGGTTTGGATATGTCGAATATGCATGAGACCGCCAAGTCCTTCGCAGAACGCGTATCCCTTAACCTCTCGATTAACACCATACCATCAGCGTCTACTTTCGAAGAACAACAGGGACGATTTCGAGCGATGTGGTGGTTTGTCCACCCACCCGGAAGAAATCCTTGGTTTGATGAAGGATGCCGACATATACTCGCATCCAAAAACGAAGGCGTACAATGCAGAGCTGCAGGTGAAGGCGAGAGCTGCCATTGAGCTCTTAGGCATCATAGAAAAAGGAACAAGAAGAAAAATGAACAAGAAAAGCGGGCGATCGAGGATATATATAGAAGGGCCACTCCAGGAAAGATGTTCGCAAGTTTTATCAAAGTGTAAAACGTCAAAGCCATGGATACAAGGCTGAATTCTGTCGAGATGAACAAGAAAAGATAGTAGTTGAGACACAGTCGATCCTGAGGAAGAATCTCAAGCCGGCGATTATTTGGTAAGGAGATGCTAAATAGATACTCTTGGATGTTTGTCAGACTTTCGGAAATATAAGAGCATGTATTTAAATTAGAATACCTTCTCAAACCGACCAAACGTTACAAATATAATCTTTTATCGATCACTAGCTGTTTGGTCAATTTTAAGGTGTTTTATAGTGGAGTCTTCGATTCCAAGCCAGACGTCGGACGCAGTAGAGGAAGACCTCGCCTTAAGTGGCGCGCACAAGTAGAAACCGACCTCAACCAACTTGGAGTGAGCAACTGGAAGCAGTTAGCTAAGGACCGGGCTAATTGGAGAGGCATGTTGGTTGAGGCCCAGGTTCATCCCGGACTGTAGCGCCACTTAAGTAAGTAAGTAAGTTTTATAGTGCGGTTAGATTCGCACACTACTTTGGGTTGGAAACCTCACTGTAACCTTCAAGATCTTCACAACAAAAAAATAATATCCTTGAAACAATTCTGTCCAACATACCAACGTCGGCGCTAGATTGTCAATTCCGAAGGGCGAAATCCCAGCCATCAGGGAAACACATGTTTTCCCCACAATGTAACCAAACCCAATCCTAATCAGAAGCACACCTTTTACAATTTTATCAAACCACCTTTCGAACCGTAAATCGCACATGCATACCGCGCCTTGTGCGTGCATGAATAAAAACAAATCTCTACCAAACAATTTTCCATGAAAATCTCCATTACACACCTGTGTGTACGGTTCGCAAAACAAACTTGAATTTCTATCCAACGGTATATCAAATCAAAGGTCAAAGCTAGCTAAAGGTGACTTCCATGTAATTATCTCGTCGACGTCCATAGTATTACCCAATACCTTATTCAATAGCAAGTGCACTCATACACACATGAAGAATACCGCACCAGCAGCGCTAGCAGCGCTAAGCGCGCAAAATGATCATTTGAACAATACACGATCACAACAGATATCACATTTCCATTACTCAGATCGGTCGCTGTCGACTATGCGGTGGCGGCATCTAGCAACTGGGAAATTCTATGCATGCGATCTGTTTCAAAGATATATAGCTTCATCCTATACGGCCCTGTAGTGTAGGAGCACGCCTACCGTTATCTTAACCTTGGACAATAATAACACACAAATACCAACACCGACACAGAGATAAATACAAAGCAAGCGATTTTCATTTAAAAGAATACAATGAATAAAAATAAAACCGTATCTAGAACTAGAACTCGAGTGCTATTTGGTCTCGGGGATACAGGAAGTGTTCCACTGTTCTATATTACGTACTGGTCAACCTTCAGCCATATGCTATACATAGTTAGTATCTATTTCGCAGAGCAACAGATACTTTTGCTTAAGTGTACCTGTTTCTCTCCTTACAGTTTCGATTTTATCCAAACAAACACATCATCTGTGTGATGAGAAGCGTTTTACAAATGTATCTGCAGTATGCACTTGCTTGTTGTCGTCAAACAGGTTCTGGAATATTTTGCATTCATTTTTCACTCACCTCTAACTGTTTTTAGTATTGTAGTTAGAAATGTTGCGAGGTGGTAGTATTGCGGTCAATGGGGGAAGTTTTTTTTTTTTGTTTCTATCTAATGCAGAACAGACTGCGCAAAACCAATAGATACATCTATTTTCAGTCTAAATAAACTTGTGAAGTATTTCTTCTTCATATTGATATCTTATTTACCTTGAATCGTAAATGTCCAAGTATCAATTAATTGAGGAACCGAGTGAGGAATCCGGAAAGATTGTAACTACTTTTGTCACGATTTTCTCTCCCTCGCATTCGGTTTGTGTAATTGGTACTTATCGTTAATTTGCACACAGACACCTGTATCTGGCGTAATAATTATTGTGTGTAGAATAGGTTTACTGCAAAAAAAAATTGATTACTATAGCAAGACGTCCTTGACTTTTTCTCTTTCTCTAACGCTGTCACCGCTTGTACTAACGCTGATTGTCAGTTTTCTTTATAGTTACTGTTAAAACAGCCACATAGCTAATTGTTTGGCTAATTCAAATGTATCTAGGTTTTTTTTTTTGCAATGATATTCATAATTAGATGTGTTTATAAATTTTTATAATTATTATGGCATTAGGACGCCCACGAAGGTCTACGAAAAAAAAAGCAACCAATGTGCGTTCAGAGTTCCGTTCTAGATGCTTTTTTTCATTAGGTAACACAATTTTATATGAGTATCTTTGGTTGTTTTTCTACACACAGTTGAATAACGATGACTATGTTGAGTTGTCGGATTAATTGATAGTTCAGGAGTTAAGTTATGATTGGGTGTTATTTGCGTCTTGCTAGTGACCTTCCACTTTTGCTATTTGAGCTAGCTTTTGTATGTAAAGTTTTTTTGAAGTATCTATTTCAAGTCACATTTATGTACAAGGATATATCTATATATTTTGATTTTATAGGCTAATTTAATCCCCGCTATTCACTACATTTAATAATATAAAAAGTAAGCCCCGGGAGTAAAGGTAGTCTTTATCCCAAAAGCCGACAAGCCCAGCCACACGACCGCGAAGGACTTAAGACCAATAAGTCTTACATCCTTCATACTGAAAAACTAATGGATATCTACATTCGTGACAAACTCGACCCCCAATACATATCCTCGGCACAGCATGCCTACACGAAAGGTAAGGGAGTCGAAACTGACCTACATGATATCGTTAGTACAATAGAAAAACCTCTTCAGGAGAAGGAATATACATTCGCTGCATTTCTCGAAATTGAAGGAGCCTTCAATAAGGTGAACACAAACGCAGTCGAAAGAAACTTCGTGAAGAACAACGTGGACCAACCTCTAATACATATTATTGGAATTATGCTTGACCACAGAAATTTAAATGCGAATCTGGGACACACCCATCTCAAAGTAATAGCATCAAGAGGCACACCACAAGGAGGCGTTATCTCACCTCTGTTGTGGAACATAGTCATCAATGAGATACTCATCAAGCTACAGCGAAATGGGGTAAAAGTCATAGCCTACGCAGACGATGTAGCAATACTAACGGGTCCGCCATCTAACTTTTTTTTTCAACTAGTGCTCATTTCGTGAATGGTAACACTTAGCTCATGTCTGATTTGACAGATAATTAGTTTTATCCTTCCGCTGAACGACTATGGTTGTGTATATGCTTGAACAACGCTGGGAAATATTGCGACATTACTTTGAAAATCATGGTAATGTTGCAGAATGTGTGCGAAAATTGCGTACGGATTTTGGAAGAAGAGAAGCACCGTCAGCTCCGTATGTTCGTTATCTTGTGAAAAAAGTGAAAGAAACTGGCATCCTCATCGATAAACCAAAAGCCAAAAACAGTGCGTACACCCGATAATATTGCTGCTGTGGCAGAAAGTGTGCGTGAAGCGCCATCAATATCAATTCACCGTCGTTCTCAACAATTGAACATTTCGGAGACATCATTAAGACGAATTTTGCATCAAGACCTTGGTATGACGCCATACAAAGTCCAATTGGTTCAGGAGTTGAAGCCAACTGACCATCCAATGCGTTTTCGCTTCGCTAAGTGGACCTGCGATCGACTTAGAGAAGATGCCGATTTTGCCAAAAAAAAATCATCTTTTCAGATGAAGCTCATTTTGATCTTGGCGGGTATGTTAACAAGCAAAATTGTCGCATTTGGGGCACAGAAAACCCGCACGCATACATTGAAAAGCCGATACACCCAAAACGAGTCACTGTTTGGTGCGGATTTTGGTCCAGAAGCATAATTGGGCCATTCTTCTTCGAAAATGAGCAAGGAGTTGCCGTTACAGTCAATGGCGATCGTTATCGGGCCATGTTGAACGAATTTTTGTTCACGAAAATTGAAGAGGAGGATATTGGCAACAATTGGTTCCAACAGGACGACGCTACGTGCCACACAGCCGAAGCTACACTCGATGTTTTGCGCCCTGTTTTTGAAGATCGCATTATCATCCGCAGAGCTGATGTCGTTTGGCCACCTCGGAGCTGCGATTTAACACCGTTGGAATATTATTTGTGGGGTGCCGTAAAAGATAAGTGTTACGCCGACAAGCCAGAGACAATTGACGCTTTAAAGGACAATATTCGTGAAGCCATTGGTGAAATACAGCTGCACACAATCGATAATGTGATTAAAAATTGGACCGATCGTGTAGGCTACTGCATGGCCAGCCTAGCCAGCCATTTGAATGAAATTATTTTCCATTATTAACCGGAAGGATTGTACTTTCAAATAAAAAAAGAAAAAGAAAGAAAATATTCAGTAGTTTTTTTTATAGCATTTTCAAAAAAAAAAAAAGTTATTTGGCGGACCCTTTAGTTAAAGGGAAATTCCTACCCACTATTAGTGAGCCACTCGAGCAGGCATTGAAAACTCTCAACGAGTGGACAAAACAATGTTGGCTTGGCATCAACCCCCAGAAAACGGAACTCGTTCTCTTTACGAATAAGAGGAAGATACCAATATTCGACCTACCGGCTATCGGTGGGACTGCCCTCAAACTAGCCTATAGTGCAAAATATCTAAGTGTCATTCTTGATAGAAAACTCAACTGGAACCTAAATGTGCGCGAGCGCACAGTCACTTTCTATACTTGTAACCGAATATTCGGAAAAAACTGGGGTCCGAGCCCCAAGATCATCCTATGGATGTACACGGCAATTGTAAGATAGCATGTGTGGGCGCTACTGGCGCAATGAGAACCACACCAACAGCGGTACTGTAAACCATCCTTAACCTGCTACCGCTAGACCTTTACATGCAAGAATCTGCAGCCAAATGTGCTCTAAGAATCAGCCAGCTCAACTGCTGGAAATCGAACTCAGGAGGACATGCCCAAATTCTACACAGATATCTGGGCTCAGCTGTATCCTCTGACTACATGCTGCCTCACCATGACTTTCAAATACCATTCTCCTGTATCTTTCCTGCAGCCAAAGCGACCTCAATGCTGGCGATACCACCAGATGATATCACCATCTTTATTGACAGTCAGGCTGCAATAAAAGCTATCTCTGCTGTCGAAATAAAATCTCGGCTTGTGAAACGTTGTCGTGAAGAGCTAATGGTTCTTGGCGTCCAACATAATGTTAAGCTCTGCTGGGTCCCCGGACACAGAGGCATACAGGGCAATGAAATTGAGCTGAGTCGATTTATCTATGTCAGTCTGTCGGTCCGTCTGCGTCTGTTGTAGGTCACCGAATTTGAGGCCGCAGACTTTGAGCTAATATAATAAAATTTGGTATATGTGGTCCTTGTCAATGCTGTTTAAATCCGCCACGCCCACTTTTTAGAAAAACCTTTTTTTGTAAAGGATTTTGAAAAAGTCTCTGAACAGACATTCTGAATATCCATATTAAGTATTTTGCCACGATCAATTTTTGGGGGCGTTTTCCTAAAAAAAAAACAAATCCCATTGAAAAAAGTCCTTTTTTGTCGGACCATAAGAGATTTAGATAAACTTTCTGAACTAAATGTGGTGACAATGTCATTTTCTATATTTCATCCATTCCGATTTAGACAAGCCCACTTTTTGGGGAAGTTTATCTTAAGGATGGAATGGGATAAGGTATTCAATGATTCGCACAGCGAATTGTAGCCTTCTCATTGTTTTTTTTTTATGAAATGAGGTCAGTGACAGTGAATTTAGAGCGATATGTCAACGTGATCGAGGATTGATTGGACTTAGGTGTATTAGGTTCCAGAAGAAAAGAACAACCGTTCACACTTCAATAGCATCATTGCCCGTTCCCCCGATTTTGCCCCATGCGACTTCTTTGTGGTTTGTTTTTTAAACCGCTTTTGTTCTAATTGTCCAAAGACCTCACAAGACCTAGAGACCAATATCTGGTCGCAAATTGCCAAGATACCCACTGCTATGCTGGTAAAGGTCATGACAAACGCCATCGGGCGACGTCACCGACCTGATTTGCGAATAATAATCCTCATTCAGTCATAACATTTTTTTTACCCCATATATCCTCGCATATCCTTGCTAAAATCGATTTTTTCTACATTCTCCTGTACAAATGAGCGGCAACCTTTAACAGTTTTTTTTTATGTTGACAAGATTCATTCCATTGTCTTGACGAAGTTTGAAAATATGCGATAATATCCTTGACAGATGGTATATAAAGCGTAAGGTAGGCTTAGTGCTTTTTTGCTGAATGACCTAATGGGGAGATCTAAAAAAAAATCCAAGCATGTAAGGTTCTCTCTATATTAGCAGGCTTAATGGTCCCAACAGAATGCTAAAGTTATTGAATTTGTGTTTTCCAAAGTTATTGGACCTACAGGAGCTTTGAAATTTTTTCAACAGACTTAGCGATTAACCAAATTTTATTTAAGACTAGATTGAGATTCATATATGTCCTATTCGGACCGCCTGTTTTGAATCTAACGCCATTTTTTTATCGTATCTTATCGTATGGTAGATGTACACACGTTTCCGGAAGCTTAAAAACAACCTTACAGAGGTTGTACCATCATAAACAGGCTTCTACCCAAACAATCGACTGCAAAAATCCACAAGTACTAGTTATATAAGGCCTACAGAAATAATTGCTTGTGAAAACGCATCTAGCAGGGTGCATTGGTCTGGTGGTTAGTGCGTTCGATTATTAAGCATGGGGTCTCTAGATCAAATCACGAAAGTGACAAAACCTAAGTTTTTTCAATACTCAACCTCTTGCAATAGTCTGATGCACATCTTAGAGCAACCTGTCATAAGTACCTTCTCAAATTTTCCCTTCGAGCTGTAGATCCGACAGGAGATCCTTTTCTTTGTGGCAAAAAATAATAACTTCGTAAACACAAATGAAGCGAGAAGCCAGGTTTGAGGTCCTTTAAAGACCGTTAATGCCATATAGCATCATTATTCATCCAGCATTTGGCATGCTTTATGGGCTGGCTGAGGGATTAGACCTTTTTCTATGAGAATGCGGCTGGGAATGTAAAGATCGTCAACGGTGTTCGTTACCTCGTAGACATGTTAGTTGAACAGGTCGGGACAACCTGTCACGCATCGAAAGGAGCAATGGAATTGTCGAACACCCACGGCAATTGTCATGCTATTCGACGCCATGGGATTTATTTTTTAGGGGTTCATTGAGAGTGTCTATAATCCAAAAAGAATTCCTTAGCTGGAAGGTGCAATTCGACGTCGTTTATGATATTGAGTCTTTGCTATGCAAAGATGTCAAAATGACCAGACTTCTATCGGTCCGGAGAAGGATATTCTGTTTCATTCATAACCGTTATGCCTACACTCATTCCAAAAATAAAAACATCAGAGCTTTTAAAATTTTAAAATATAATTTCGCAATATGACCCCCTTTACAATTACATAACGGCGCTACTTCAGTGGTTTAGATTAGCCTTAACTAAGTTAAAAAAGAAAGCTTGAGAGTTCAAAATTGCGGACCAATCCCAATCATAGAGTTCCTTTTTAATTTGGAATTCCTCATTAAGCAAGAGCCTTTATCCCCATCTAACTTCAAGTAGTAACAAGTATTCGTCAAAACCCTTCTTATGTTACTTAAGACGTAAAGCCCCCCGTGCTAAAGCTTATCCCTACTCAAGGACCCCGAAATAACAACACACTCAAGAAATTATTCAAAAAACAAAAAACAAAAAAAAAACTCACCTAAATCCGGTATCGAACTGGATGGCTCCTCGCAGCCCCCACCACCACTAGAACTCCCACTGATACTCCCGCTACTGCCAATAACACTTGACGGACCGGCCGAAGGTGGTGAGGTGTTTTTAATTTTCGGCGGTGGAGGTGGTGGCGGTGGCCGCATCGATGTCGATGAATTATTACAACTACCACTACTACTACTTGAAACCACAGGGGTACGGAAGAGTCCGGAACTGTTTTGCATTCCATTGGAATTACTACACGTGGTGGATTGGGTGGGTGGTGGCGGAAGTGACGACGCCTGCCCCATCGGTGGGGATGAACCATCCATTTTGCCATTTGTCGATATAACGTTCACATGACGCGATACAATGTACTTTCGCGAACTAGACGGATGATCGTCGACCGGCGACGATATTAATCGCACCTTATCCGACGGATGCGCATGCGAGTGAGGGGGAGGGGGCGGAGGCGGTGGCGGCACCGGAGGCGAAAGGGACCTACGCCGATGATTATCATCGTACAACCGACCGTCACGTATCACACGCACTTGCTGTATATGATGTTGTTGTGGGTGATGGTGATGCTGCTGCTGCTGTTGTTGTTGTTGGTGATGCTGAGATGATGATGTTAGCGGCGGTGAATGACTTCGAATGTGTTGCTGTTGCTGTTGCAAATGTTGCAAGTGAAGCGATGTCGAGTGATGCTGCGACTGCTGTTGCTGATGATGATGGTGTTGCTGGTGTTGTTGTTGTTGTTGTTGCTGCTGTGGAGCTGCACGGGTTATGATGATTTGAGGGGCGCCTGGCAGAGTCGGACTATGTGATAGAATAGTCGATGTGGGTGATCTAGAGCGCCGATGATCGTGAGGGATTTGCGCATATGAGCTACTGCTGCCTGGCGATAGCTTGATACTGCTACGGTGAACATACTCTACGCGAGGCGAAAGGATAATCTTTTGCGTGGCGATATGCTGACTTGTGATCGACTGATGCTTTGGCGATTGTATCTGGATCTGATGATAGCGAGTGTGGAGATGACCCCCTGAACTGGGATCACGATCATCTATAGATTGCATCATGTCCAAATCGATTGGTTCGGATTTGATTAGTTTGGCCTCAATGCATTGCATTTTCTTCATTTTATCTAATTTTATCTTCTCCTTCTTTGTTCTTCTTAATCAATATTGGGATATACAAAAAATGGGGCTTCAGTAAAATAGTGTCTTCAATTAAATTCTGCAATTTTTGGCATTTTTTTGTTTTGTTTTGCTTTTTTATAGGTTGCAATATATAGTTTTGAGTACTTCCCTTCTGTCTTTGGTTCTAAAAGATCCAAACAAGCTTTTGCGTATTAGTTTCTTACTTTCTACTTAAAATCAGTCTGTTAATATTCTGTTTTATAGGTTATGTTGAATGTTTTCCTTTTTTGTTAATATGATAATCTCTATTTTGTTTGTTTAAATTTTTTTTTTAATTTTTGTTTTCTTTAAACCTAGTTCAGCCTTTCAAGTTGCAATTTTTATTTTCTTATATAGTATAGTCCTTGTTTATCATTTAATGCATTCCAAGTTATTTGTTGTATGTATGTAGGTTTTGTATGTTTTGCTTTTAAAAAAAAAAGAGAAACTTTTCAGCAGTAATACTATGTCCTTAATGTTGTATGGTATCTGAAAAGAGATAAGGTTGTCGATAAGATAAGATGCTGTAGATTGAAAGTATATTGTTGAGAAGAAAGTAATAAACTATTTGAATAATATGCATTTACAGGTCCGAAAAAAAATGGTGAACTAATTGTTAAAAATGTTAAAAGAACGGAGCATCATTGCTGCAAAAGACGAATTAAAGACGAGGACATTTAGCGTAGCCTTGTTGATTGATAACGCATCCTTAAAACATGGCAACACAAGCTTAGGCGGACGAGTTCAAATTTCTCTTGAGATGCAGCTTTATACATCCACTTGTCAACTATTGTCAAATGAACCACCATCGATATTCAGATAGTAGGCAATGAAATTATATAAAACCTTGAGTTTTTACCAAGCTGCTGCCTACCAACTCCGACTCTCAGCCTTTATGTGGCGACCGCTGATTGCCTAGTTACTAGACCGCAGATGGAGTCAACGATGGCTATACAGTCCCAGTTAGGATGGACAAGTGAACAACCTAGATGAGCTTCTTCGACATATTTGGACAACAGCTCATTAAGGAATGTCAAGGGTAAGTCAGGCCTCTTGAACAGAGATGGTGGCGAATGAGCCGAACAGCCACCGGCAAGGCTCAAATCCGTAGTGGATATTCATGGCTCCGTTTCCTAGGAGTATCAAATAAATTCGAACTGCCACCTCCAGGTTGAGGGTTGTGCCTTGGGTTAACAACTCACTCACGGAAAACCATTGTTATAAAGCAACCAAGAACCTCGGACAAGACTCATCTTATTGTTGACGACCATGCAAAACGAGAAAGGACAACGACGTTCGTATCTGCACCCGGAATGTGAGAATTAAAAAGGAGAGGTGCAGGGAAACAACTAGCGGAAGCCCTAAGCTGCTTAAAAGAAATAACTGCCATCCAGGAAACGGCTACTAAAATACGATGCTAAAATCGTGCTGAAAGATTTTAAAGCAAAAGATCGGAAGAAAGACATCTTTAGCAGTATTGTCGAAAATCACAGCATATACGACGTCACGTCAGGCAACGGTCTTAGGATAAATGACTTCGCTGCATAAAGAAATGCCATTATAGCCCGCACACGGTTTCCTCACTTAGATATCAATAAAGAAACATGGCAGTCTGCAGATCAATGAACGGTCAATCAAATTCATTGCATTGTGCTATACAAGAGGTATAGCACAGTATTTTAAAAGTCTTGGATGTCCTATCTGCTGCAATATGAAGAATTACTCTTGCCAACCGCTGTTTATTTGGACTAAGAAGGCAATTCAGTAGTAAAGCCTTCACTTGAAGTACTAAGGAGATCCTATACAAGACCCTACTGAATCGAGGTCTTGTAGACGCGGGGTCGTCCTCTAATGCGTCCGACGTCTTGCTGGGAATCGAAGACTGCGAGACGGAGAATTTCTTTTCATTCGTTCTAAATGCCCTAGCCATCTTAAACGTCCAATGCCGAGTTTTTTGACTAGTGGTATGTCGCTAAACAGCTCGTATGGTTCTTTGTTGAATCTTCGTCTCCATAGCCTATCAACGCAATCGGGAACAAAGATTTTTCGAAGAATATTTCTCTCGAATCGACCAAGGCTTTCCGGTGTCATCACTGTGTTTGGCAGTATAGAGATTGAAGCGGCTTTAGTTGGTTCAGCAGTAAACTAAGGCAAGACCAAATGTATGAAACAGCTTTGTATGATACAGCTTTGAAGTAGTAAGGGACACATCGTCAGAAACAAAACGAGGAATTAGTTTTGGCAACCTCAGCAAGAACCCCTGGTTTGATAAGGAATGCCGACAGATGCTCGCAGCCAAGAACGAGGCCTGCACGAGAGCTGCCATTGAGCTCTATAGGCAAAGAAGAAGGGAAGAACATCGGCTTTTCAGAAAGAAGAAAAAAGATCAAGAAAAGCGCGCGATCGAGGATATAGAGAGGTGCCAATCCAGGAACGATGTTCGCAAGTTTTACCAAAGTGTAAAACGTCAAAGCCAAGGATACAAGGCTCGAACAGAATCCTGTCGAGATGAACAAGAAAATATCGTAGTTGAGAAACAGTCGATGCTGAGGACATGGAAGAACCACTTCTGCAGACTGTTAAACGGCGATGATGAACTGTCAGGCAGAACGAACCATTTAATATTGGCAACGACAGCGAAAACTGCCAACCACCCGACCTAAGTGAAGTGAGGATAGCAATCTCTAAACTCAAGCTTAATATGGCCGCCGGAAATGACGGCCTTCCCGCTGAGCATTATAAAGCTGGCGGAGATGACTTGGTAAGTAACATCCACCAACTCATAAGAATGGAACCTCAGCATCGTTTTGACCGAAATACAAAAAAGGAGACCCTCTGAACTGCGCCAACTACAGAGGCATAAGTCTGCTCAACATCGCCTACAAGATCCTATCTGCCGTAATATGTGAACGCCTGAAACCGTTTACCAACAACCCGATCGGCCCTTATCGGTGTGGTTTTAGGCCAGGAAAGTCCACAATCGATCAAATTTTCCCACTTCGGCAGATCCTGGAAAAAACCAAAGAAGTCCAAATCGTTACCCACCACCTATTTATCGATTTCCAAGCCGCATACGACAGCATTTATAGAGACGAACTATACAGAGCCATGTCTAGTTTTTTTATACCGTCCAAACGCGTCCATTTGTGTAGGATGACGATGGAGAATTCTCGCTGCACCATCAGGGTCGGAAACGACCTCATCGACACATTCGATACCAAAAAAGGATTAAGCCAAGGCGATGTTACTTCTTCAATTTGATTCTTGAGAGGATTGTGCAAAACTCCCGAGTCAACACCAGAGGCACAGTTCTCCAAAAATCGGTGCAACTACTAGCTACGCCGACGATATTGACATCATTGGAAGGACTCAACGTGATGTCATAGCCACGTTAGCTAGTATAGAGAAGGAAGCGGCAAAAACGGGTTTAGCAGTAAATGAGGGTAAGACTAAGTATATGCTGTCAACACGAAAGGACACACAACATCGACGAATTGGACCAAACGTCACCATTGACAGATATAACTTTGAGTTAGTACGGGACTTTGTCTACCCCGGCTCCGCTATTAACGCTGACAACATCTCGTCAGAAATCAAACGAATATTTACTCTTGCCAATCGCTGTTTCTTCGGGCTAAGAAGGCAATTTAGTCGTAAAGCCCTCACTCGAACTACTTAGAAGATCCTATATAAGACCCTGATCATCCCAGTCCTGCTCTACGGCGCTGAAGCATGGACCGTATCAAAAGCCGATGAAGAAATCCTTGGTTGATTCGAGAGAAAAATTCTTCGGAAAATTTTCGGTCCCGTTTGCGTTGACGGGCTATGGAGACGAAGATTCAACCACGAACTATACGAGCTGTACAGCGACATACCCCTAGTCAAAATACTCCGCATTGGACGTTTAAGATGGCTAGGACATGTAGAAAGAATGGACACAAATACTCCGGCTCGCAGAGTCTTCGATTCCCAGCCAGACGTCGGACGCAGTAGAGGAAGACCTCGCCTTAAGTGGCGCGCACAAGTAAAAACCGACCTCAACCAACTTGGAGTGCGCAACTGGAGGCAGTTAGCTAAGGACCGGGCTAATTGGAGAGGCATGTTGGTTGAGGCCCAGGTTCATCCCGGACTGTAGCGCTACTTAAGTAAGTAAGTAAGTAAGTAACCTCTGTTTTTTGGGCCAAGAAGGCATTATAGAAAAAAAAACCCTCTCTCAAACTACTCCCTGGCTATCCCATTTCTTCTTTAGAATGCTGATACATAAGCTGTGCGGATAAAAATATTCCTGGACCAAATATAAATGGACCAAGAACCGAGCTGAACACCTAGAAGGACCTGGTCAAGAAATGCCGTATTTGACGTTTAAGATCACGGGGAGATGTTCAACAAATGGGCACAAATATTTCGGACCACAAAGTCTTTGATTCCTAGCCAAACGTCAGACGCTGTAGAGTATTTAGGAATACCTCGCCTTAAGTGGCGCACACAACTAAAAACCGACCTCAATCAAGTTGGCGCTTAGCTAGAGACCGGACTAACTGAAGAGTAAAATTGATTGAGACCCCGGTACATTTTGTACCATGGTGCTAATTAAGTAAACAAGTTGGTTTAGTCCCAGATTTACCTCAGACTATAGTGCCAGTTGAGAAGCAGAAGGCAGATAGGGTAACAAACGAGGCATATAGTGAATTGCAGCCATCTTTGTTTTTCTTATAGCTTGGACCAGGTTCCAGATTCTTACAAATGTACATTTTTACAAATAATCTGAATAAATTAGGGCATCTTTCGACAATACAATACTCAATGGGCCAATAGATTTCAAGTCCCAAAATCATAAGACTGTAAAGCATCTCTTTAACGCTTATTCATCACCTTTTGCAGCCGCTTTAAGATCGCTTACTTTCTGACTAGCCCACTGCATTATATATCTACAAATCACTACCAAGCTATCCTCTAAATTAACAGTAATCAGCATATTCCATTACACAGCTTAACATCCTCTCATTAATTGATTGCCATTCCATCAATAACTCAACCATAACCATAACCGACCGACAAAAACGAAAATTCGTCCCTTCATTGTGCGCGGTGGGGGAAGGAAGATGCCTGGCAAAGTGAATTATTTTGTTTTATCGGATTATCGGAACCCCCAATTGGCTTTAACCATCTACGAGGGAAGAACACAACATTTCGAGAATGAGGTTAGGTCGGTAACATTAAGGGATCTCTATATGTACAAAAGCACACGTATTTATCCGACATTTTCGAATGAGGTATTGTAATTTTTGTTCGCCTCCAGTATTATATAGTATCTCCGAATATGTGGCTGTGTATCTGTATCCATGATACCCTCCTCCTTCTGTCAATCAGTCAACTGACTTGAGAACTTTTGTGACAAGGTCAAAGGCGATTGTCTTTAAGTGTGCGTGCATTGACTTTATGATTGAAACATTCGTTTTCGCACAACGTGTGTGTCATACCATACACTTTCATCCGTATCTTTGTATATTTGATGATCGATTTTGGGTATCAGATTTTTCTACATGCTAGGTATTTGTGTATTCGTTTGGTTTTTTTATGGCATTAGCAAAATCTTTTCAAAGCTTGGGAATAGTATTTTGGGGAGGACTCGAAAATCTGAAACAAACCATCCGAAGGTTAGGGATAGAATGGTTTGATGTGTTTGTGTGTGGGATATTTTTTAAAGATGTTTGCACCATCGAAAATCGGTCATACATGGTATTACTTTTTCAGATGTGAACTTACGTATGTTAAATAATGTCAAGAATTTAAGGGTGCTTGTTGATGACGGTTTTGAATATGTAAATTGATAGATTGTCATAATAACAAAGTGGATTTTGAAAGAGAAATGGAGCTTGAGATTGCCTTATGTTCATGCAATAGGCTGTTTGGCTAAAACTGGGGTTCCTTACAAAAAAAAAGATCCTATGGTTCAATACGTTGGTGGTATGATTGATACTGCTAGTGCTTAGTTTGTCAGTGCCCTCCCACTATGTCAATTAAGCTCGGCTTGCAATGGAGATATCTTAAACTTATGAACGCCATTAGACTTTTCACCTGTTCCCTTCCCAGAATAGAATCGATCTAGTACATAGATAGTTAAAAGATGGATATTGAGGATCAAAGTACATATAATGTCACAAATAAATCAGACACCCGGACTACACCATTGTAGTTAGAAGACGCCGATGAACCCGCAATTAGGGCTATATTGCACTATGATATTATTCTTCATCAACCAGACGACAATTAAAGCTATTTTAGACATGTGGACTTATTGCTTATACTTATTTATACTTTCGAGTTCAAAATTTAAATCACACAAATTTTAATCATCACGAGTGCGAATTCAGATCACCAAAACGAGAGAGCACGCAGCAAATGTCTCATGGAGTGATTAAATTGTTTCACAGGCTGTATGTATGTCATGGGACTCTGTCTTGTTGGAACTACATGTCATCCTCATCAGCTTTCATTAGCGACTTGACTACTTCAAACTTTCAGTATGAACGCACCCTTAAACCGATAACCAAACTGTCAATGTTAACACGAAGAGTCAAAGAGTCAGCTGACTGCCCATTTGGAAAGTTTATGTAGTGCGTTTTGGAGAAGCTCCTTGAGTATTTTCAGGTGTTTCCTTGAGACAGCGATAGAGACGTCATCCGCGTAGGCAATCACGTGGCATCCCTCTGCTTCCAGAATAATTAAAAGCTCGTTTATCACTAAGTTCCAGAGAAGAGGGGACAGGACCCCACCTTGCGGGGTCCCTCTACTGACATGTCCTCTGGTCGAAGCACCACCCAGTGTTGTGTTGATAGTCCGGGTATCATCAACATCAGTACCCCACATAGAAAATTTTCGTTGTATGAGATGCGCACTCTATGAAGTTGTATACTCTTGCTAGTACATAACATTCTCTTCCACTGTGAGGATAAGATCAAATACCAAACATGCGAGAATTTGACAATTTTCATAGTTTGCCCAATATACAGAAAATCTTCTATTAGTACATAAAAGATATTCTTAAGGTGGAACTGTGACTATAACAACTTATATTCCGGAATCCGAAGGAGATGCTAATTTATAATGATTTTCCGTTATTGGCTAAAACCGAAAAATCCGTTTAGGAATATGTGGAATTGTTGCAAACAGTAATATTTACATGTAAATCAAATTTCATTCATTTTGACTAAATAGTTTGCGATAAATTAACAATTTTCCTCATATATTCCGTTATATATTTTTGTTTGTTTATTTATTTGGCAGTACTTTGTTGCCATTTAAATAAGTTCGTTTGAAAACTTATGATCATCCATAAATATTAAGTAAATCTACGTTTGACATAATCGATCAATTGTTTTTTTGATTTCTTAAATTCTGATCTATTTTTAAATTATTTGGAAGACTGTTAAAAATATTCAATTATCTGTGCAGAACCATATTTTTCATTTTTATATTGCTATATCTTGGTAATCGAATGTCACCATCATTACGTAAGACAAAAGGTTGAACATCACCCACATATGATACAAATCAATTTCAAAAATTTGATACATTAGATATATGCATGTATGGAAATATCTTTTCGAAAAAAAAGTTATTAAGTTTATTAAGTTATTAAGTTTAATAAAAATCGTTAGAGCCGTTTTTAAGAAAATTGAAGTCATGTGTAATTTGTATCTATATGGAAGGTAGGTACCGTTAATAAAACGGTCTTGAATTGTGACCAAAAAAAACTATGTATACAAAGTTTTAAAAAATCGGTCGAGCAAATCAAAATCTCGAGGCCGATAATTTTCGCGAAAATAACGAAATCTCCCCGGGAGTTTATTCCTATTTCCTTATTTTCTTATTCTAGATGAAAAATTCCCTGGAGTTTTGTTCCCTGTTCCCTTTTTCCATATTCTAAGCTGACTTCGAAGCTGATTTTCCTTTCATACCTACAAACTAGTGATTTCATCATAGTACCTGCCAGCATAAAACCTCGAAATTCCAATTTTTGACGAAATTTGTAATGGAATCGCATATCGGATAAATGGCTGCCACGGATTCGCTGGCAAGTACTTACTCTTTTCTTGAAATTTTCTATGACCACTTCGTAAAAATGTGGCTGAATTTTATTAATGAAATTTCAATTTCCTCTTTCAAGGTGTTGGTGGTCATGGGCTTGTTTGACCTTTGATTTCGAAAAACCTGAAAGAAAAAAGTTCAATCGCAAGATCTTGATGGCCAATTCTGATCGCAAAAACTGCCGATTACAACGATTATGATTGATGCAGTAATTCAATTGTTTCTCTGACTGTGTGTAATGTGTCACCGTCTTGTTGAAACCTAATGTTGGTTACATCCATATCATGTAATTTAGACACTAAGAACTGGGTAATCATGTCACACGATAACGAACACCTCTAATTCTTACTGTCTGACCAGCCGCATTTTCGAAGAAGAATGGTCGATTATTTTTTTAAATATTGCTCCATTTTAACTCCATTTTTACTAAAGGTCCGATCAGAATGCGTATCTGTAGCTGGTATCTGTAGCTGAGTGAAATGTTAAAAACAGGGCAACAGGCAAACACACAATGTAAGTTTTGTGTTATCTTTCAGAAATACTTTCAAACACCCAAGCTCTCATTAGAAAAATCTGTAATAAAACTTAAGGCATTCGAGAGTTTTCTTCCTCCGAAGGACTGTTCTGTTGCACCTACTACCCATTGATATTTAAGGCTATCAAATTGCAACTAGCTCGGCCATTTCACTTTAGTTCGTACAATAGTGATAAAAAATACAGAATGGCCACTCCACAATGATGCCATTATTAGGTAAAACTCCAGAATAAATTTCCAGGCCCATATCTTGTCTTGGCATAACAGCAAACTTGTAGTCTTTAACTTGCGATTATCAGATCAATCCTCAGTTGGATCAGGGGTATATTGTTTCCAAAGAGATAGCGCCCTAATAGTTCAGATTCGGCGTTAAATAGGAGATCCCCTTCATTGTGATGGGAGAATGTCGGGAGAGTACCTGTTTTAGGACCTCTACGGGCCGTTGACATTTATGCAAATGACTTCTCCAGAAGTTGTGTTAATGAAAAAGAAGAAATCGACAATTCTTAAACTTCTTTGTACCTATCAGGTCTACTGAAAGCTTCACCTTCGTATCTTCTGCTTTTGAAATCTCTGTGATTATTCATGGAGGTGAAAAGGCATATGTTCAAGCATAAATTTAAAGATAGAGTGACTGCCAGAGGTTTGCCAGTATGATTTCAAGAAAATATCAAGAACTCAATATGCAGATCTTGCTTTCTGCTTCTAACTTTTGAAGTCATCATCCACTCGGACAATCGGAGCAATGCACATCTTTTGCAAAATTATTTCCAACTCCTACCTACCCACCTGGAGCAGTAAAATAACCCATGCGGAAATAAGTCCTATGGGGCTTTATTTCCAAATAAAAGGAAATAGCCCCCACGGAGCTTATTTCCTTATCGAAATGGAACCAAGCCCCGCCAAAAAAAAAGCATTAACATCCGCGGGGGTTATTGCCATTTGAAATTGTACTCAAACTTTTCATACATCTAATTTCGCACCCATCATAAATACAACAGTGAGTCTACCCAGGATGGTTCACGCTTTGCATACATGCAATTGTGACTTTGGGTGTATGCAAAGTTTGAATATGCTTTGGAGGGCCATGCTGCCCCCTGCAACCCTCCTGTTTAGGCTCACTGTTAGATTTGGGTTGCGTGCGAGGTTGATTGTATGTAAAGGAAACAAACCCCACAAGCAAAAGGAATTAACTCCTGCGGGGTTATTTCCGTTTCGAAAAGGATATAAACCCTGTGGGGGCTATTTCTCTTTTTTGGGAATTAAGACCCATGAGGCTTATTTCCTCGGGGGTTATTGCACTGCGCATCTACCTACCTACCTATTTAAAATTATTATTTTAGACAAACTTATAGGTATGATTAAAGTGTTCGAAAAGAGGAAACCTGTTGTTCGGCTTTAGGAAACAAGTATTCGAAAATAGGGGATATTGGTTGGTTTTCATATTTTTTTTGTTGATTTGTTAATTGTAATAATTAATAAAATCAACTATATGAGGTTTAAGTATTTTTTAGAGACTATTCATTATTCATAGTCTGTAAACTGTTCGAGAATAGGCGAATCTACCCTACCACTTTTGCAAGTTTCCAAATATCGGGGAAGTATTGCATTTTAATAAGCGTGACAAATCGTATAGCTGTTCTGGGCAACTGCTTGAAGTTAATGTTTTTTTATATAACGGGTCCGCCATCTAACGTTTTTCAACTTGTGCTTATTTCGTGAATGGTAACACTTAGCTCATGTCTGATTTGACAGATAATTAGTTTTATCCTTCCGCTGAACGAATATGGTTGTGTATACGCTTGAACAACGCTGGGAAATATTGCGACATTACTTTGAAAATCATGAATATGTTGCAGAATGTGTGCGAAAATTGCGTACGGATTTTGGAAGAAGAGAAGCACCGTCAGCTCCGTATGTTCGTTTTCTTGTGAAAAAAGTGAAAGAAACTGGCATCCTCATCGATAAACCAAAGCGTGAAAAGCCAAAAACAGTGCGTACACCCGAGAATATTGCTGCTGTGGCAGAAAGTGTGCGTAAAGCTCCATCAACATCAATTCACCGTCGTTCTCAAGAATTGAACATTTCGGAGACATCATTGAGACGAATTTTGCATAAAGACCTTGGTATGACGCCATACAAAGTCCAATTGGTTCAGGAGTTGAAGCCAACTGACCATCCAATGCGTTTTCGCTTTGTTAAGTGGGCCTGCGATCGACTTAGAGAAGATGCCGATTTTGCCAAAAAAAAATCATCTTTTCAGATGAAGCTCATTTTGATCTTGGCGGGTGTGTAAACAAGCAAAATTGTCGCATTTGGGGCACAGAAAACCCGCACGCATACATTGAAAGGCCGATACACCCAAAACGAGTCACTGTGTGGTGCGGATTTGGTCCAGAAGCATAATTGGGCCATTTTCTTCGAAAATGAGCAAGGATTGGCCGTTACAGTCAATGGCAATCGTTATCGGGCCATGTTGACCGAATTTTTGTTCGCGAAAATTGAAGAGGAGGATATTGGCAACATTTGGTTTCAACAGGAGGACGCTACGTGCCACACAGCCGAAGCTACACTCAATGTTTTGCGCCCTGTTTTTGAAGATCGCATTATCAGCCGCAGAGCTGATGTTGTTTGGCCACCTGGGAGCTGCGATTTGACACCGTTGGACTATTATTTGTGGGGTGCCGTAAAAGACAAGTGTTACGCCGACAAGCCAGAGACAATTGACGCTTTAAAGGACAATATTCGTGAAGCCATTGGTGAAATACAGCTGCACACAATCGATAATGTGCTTAAAAATTGGACCGATCGTGTAGGCTACTGCATGGCCAGCCGAGACAGCCATTTGAATGAAATTATTTTCCATTATTAACCGGAAGGATTGTACTTTCAAATAAAAGAAGAAATTTGAGAAAATATTCAGTAGTTTTTTTTTTATAGCATTTTCAAAAAAAAAAGTTATTTGGTGGACCCTTTATAAAGACCTCCAGTATATTGTTCACTATAAATTTGATATCTTCTTTCGTAACAAATGTGATGGAAGAAGAATAATGAGTTACATTGGCTGAAAAAGCTTGAATGATGTTACTAACAAGGCTACTGGTATATACATCTCCTAAATTTTGTGAGACAATATGGTTATTGAAGAAATTTTGTGACAAGTGCGTCGGTTATTTCGATATCAGTAAATTATGTCCTCAACGAGTTTTTTGAAAAGAATAACTCTCTGTTTTTTTTACCAATTTAACGATCAATTTTACCATTTCAGTCCTGATTTTGAATAAATTTGTCCATTCTGTATTACGGTGCTTTAAAATTTGTAAACCTATCCATCGGTCTTAGGGTCATTAAAATAGGATTACTGAAGGACATTTTTTCACTGTTACATGACATCACCCATAGGTAAGTCCACAACTTTGCTGAGTTACCTCTAGATTCAATGGTTTGTTTTAACTTAGAGTTAACTCAGCGTTCAAAACCGGGCCTTATAATATCTTAAAAAGTGGATATCTACAAATACATAGATACTTATAAAAAAAAATATAAATATGTACATACCTAGTTACGATTAAAATGTAGCAAAATGTACTTCTTCACCAAAAAACGATGCAGATAATATCTCCTTATATTTGTTTCTTGTATAATGTAGGTTATGTTTATTTTTAATTTTATATTTATGGTTATGTGATTTAAATGAAAATATATATGTTGTCAACTGACGATGCGATGATAAAATCCTTATTCCGTAAGTATTCTATATTTCTCAAACAACACTTGTAATCCTGAGTTGGGTGAATGAGTTGATTTGAATTTATCCTTGTATAAATCCTTTTTAGTTGATTATAATAACGACAAAGCAATTGATTATGTTAATATCATATTTCTTTTGACATTTATCACATCCTGCACAATAAACAAACGAAAAAAATAAACTCGTGTATTTTAGACTACAAATAGTTAATGCAACCCTCTCTGGAAAAGGGAGGGTGAAATAATTTTCTTTTCGTTGCAGAATTTTTTTTTTAAATTAGTAAATATTTATCACACAATATGGGAGAGATAATCCACTAGAGGGCGGCTGAGGCAAAACACAATTACAACGTACCTAGTTGGCTAGGTGTCACGGTCACGATGTAGAACAAAAACAAAAATTGTTTCGCATTCGAGTACACCAATGAAATGTCACCAAATCTCGTTAACACCACAAACATAAATCTCAACAACAATTTCCTGCTTTTCGCTTTTCCACGATCACTTTCTAACTCAAAATCTTGTTAATAATCCACACAGCAAAATTTGCGATGACAGATGATGCGATGACGATGCGATGAAGATGAAATTGTATCCACTTGCATAACACAGGACTGTCAGAGTTGTCAAACACTACGCGTTTCCGAAAATAAATCCAGTTGATGCTGCTCAGAGGCAATACAAACAACATCCACCACAAAAAAAAAAAACACTCAGTAAATCCTTGCCGGAGGTCACGATATAGCTATGCTCCCGATAATAGAGGACTAAGGACAGTTGAGTGCGTCCCACCGCGCGACGAACGATTCAACTAAAATATCTCCAATATCCCGACACAGACTAGGAGAAATGATCGTCACACATTTTCCTTCGTATAAACAATTTCATGAACGTCTTTTCCAATCAGAAGCAACAAAAAATAACAGAACACTGGTGATGACACTTTTTTCTGTCCCTCTCTCACACTCTCGATATAGGAATACAATTCCGTTCGTTCCGCCGAAATTAGAATCCAAGACAAGCAACCGAAAACGTTTGTTAAAAACAAATTATTAACACATTTGAAAAGTTTTTTTTTTTTTTTTTGCAATAAATCTCCACGGACTATTCACAGGATAAGGCCGCACAACAACAAAATGTCACACAACGAAACAAACCGAAACGAACATAAAAAACAAAACACACTCGCAAAAATCAAACAAATTTTTGTGTACTATATTTTTGCTTTCCACCATGCGAAGTGGAATAATGTACAAGATTTTTGCACACACTGAGGGAACGATCCACTTCTTATGCCGTACTTTCTCTTACTGGTTTCTGCTACCCTCCAGGATGAAAGTGAAAACCCCGATATGAACAACATACGACGACGGCGAATAATGGCGATGGCGACTGGCGAGGCGAAGGCGACACCGAAACACCGACAGTAGTGTGTTTTCGTTTTGTCTAGTGTAGTTTGATGTGCGAGTGCGGTTGTGGGGCAGAGCAGCGCAAACGAGCGAACGAGCTGGCACATATGAGAGACGACGAACACTCGTTCTTGTTGGGACACGGACAAGGCAAATGTTGTTTTGTCGTGTGCGCCGCGCTCTGTTTCTGATTGTGGTGAAAACGGAATGCAAAAGCGAAAATAAAGAGAATGGAAATGAAAACAAAAACAACGACTCCATATGCAAGGGCTCGATGATTCGTTGGTGTGCGTGTGCAATGTCGGAGGAGACGAGACGACGGCATTGAATAAAAATTATACGATGGCGAGCATGAGAGCATGTCGCATGTGTCGCTGTGCCATTGCCATGCCGGGTATACAGAACACAAACAAACAAAAAGCAATCCAATTGGAATGTCTGGGGTGGATTTTGTGCCCAAAGATCGACTCTGTGTGGTGGTTGCAAAGAGAGCGGGAGAATACAATTGTTAGGGGTTTCGATTTAGAGTTGCCGTTGTTGTAAGGATTATGGTGATGATGCGATGCGAACACGTACAGCTTCCATAGACGGTGTGTATTATTTGGACCATCCACTTAATTATAGGGTCCATTCACGACGCAAACACGTCGTTGCATCGTTGCAGGTCTGCAGCGACGTGTCTGCGTTGTGAATGAAAATGTGAAACATTCAACAGGAGAAGCGCAGCCGAACACAAACTACTTAGAAACAGACATTACTGCCGTCCAGGAAATACGATGAGATGGGCCGGGCAAAAAGATTATAAAAAATAAACTGTGACATCTATGGATCGTGCCATAGTAAGCAGAAATAGCGACTATTCGGATGTGGATTTGTTATAAGTGCCACACTCAGGCAAGAAGTCTTTTGATTTCAAGACATTAGCGAGCGCATTGTAACAATTTCCATCAAAGCCAAATATTTCAACATACGCCTTTTATGCGCTCACACTCCGAAGGAGGAATAATATGATAAAACATATGAGAAGGCTACAATCCGCTGTGCGGATCATTGAATACCCTATCCCATCCCATCCTTAAAATCAATATCTCCAAAAAGTGGGCTTTATGGGCCTATAATATGGAAAATGACATTGTTACAATATATTGTTCAAACAGTTTATCAGAATCTTTTGTTGTTTGACAAAAAACATCGTTTTTCTCCTGCATATGCTATGGGGTAGGGTATACAAACGGTTTTAATAAGAAAACGCCCCCAAAAAGTGGGCGTGGGTTAAAATGGGCTGTTGACGAAATGTTCATATTAATACTACCAATGATTGTGCATCAAAATTTTTTTTGAAAATTTTAAAGTTTGACCAGAAAATGTTTTTTTATAAAAAAAAACGCCCCCAAAAAGTGGGCGTGGCAAAAAACTTTATATTGACGAAATATAGATATTACGATTCTCTAAATATGCTGCTCAGACACTTTTTTAAAATTCCTTACGGTTTGGCCAAAAACACATTTTCCTAAAAAGGGGGCGTGGCAGTGGGCAGATTTCAAAAAATTTTACACTTGTTCTGGTGGCACGGACGAGGATCCTATATTGTCCTAGCTCAAAATTTAAGGCCCAAAAATCGGTGACGAACAGACAGACGGGCGGACGGACGGACAGACAGACAGACATGGCTAATTCGACTCAGCTAGCGATTCTGAGTCGATCCATATACTTTGAGGTATAGTATATGAAGCTAAATTATTTCTCTATGTTACAAACTAAGTATCAAAACTTATATACCCCTATGGGATAGGGTATAAAAAGAAAGACTGCTTCTACGAGCTTCTTGACAAAACTTATGAGCGACTATCGAAGTATGATGTTAGGATCTTACTGAAAGATTTTTACGCAAAGGTAGGAAGAGAAGATCTCCTTTTCCTAGCAATATTGTCGGAACACATATCTTACACGACAACACGTCTGGCAAACCTAGTCTAATTGACTTTGCTGTGGAATGAAATTCCACTATAGCCAGCAGACGGCTTACTTACCCCGATATCCATCAGGGGACATGGCGGTCTCCAACGAACCAACGGCACTCATCGAGTATTTTGGATATCCGAACATTCTGACGGGCTAACATCGACTCGGACCACTACCTTATTACAGCCGTGGTAAGAATGGGGATATCCACCACGTCTCAAAAAATCAGAAATACTGTGAAAAAAATGTATGTCGAAAGACTGCATTCGCAAGAGAACGACAAGGCCACCATGCCACCAGCATCTACTGTCGAACAACAATGGCAATTATGTTAACAAGCCATTGCATCAGCAGCAATTGTTGTGGTAGGTTTCTCGGGCCCATCACCAAGAAACCCTTGGTTTGATGAAAAATGACAGATGATCGTAGCCAAAAGCAAAGTCTACAAAGCTAGGCTTTAGGTGAAGACGAGAGCTGCCATTAAGCTCTTCAGGAAAAGAAGGCGGGTAGAACACTGCCTTTCCAAAAGAAGAAAAATAAACAGCGAAAACTACCAACCACCCGACCTAAGTGAAGTGAGGTTTAACTTAAGCTGAACAAGGCTGCCGGAAATACCTTGCTGCTGAAATGTATAAATCCGTTGGATATGATTTGGTAATTAACATTCGGTCGCATAGAAGTATGCCTGACGAATGGAACCTCGGCGTCGTTTGCCCTCAACATCGACTACAAGATCCTATTTGTCGCAATATGTGAACGCCTGAAACACTTTACCAACAACCTGATCTACCCTTATCAGTGTGGTCTTAGAACAGGAAAGTCCACAACTGATCAAGAAGTTCAAGTCGATACCCACCACCTTTTCATAGATTTCAAAACTGCATATAAAAGCATTTATATAGACGAACTAAACAGAGCCTTGTCTAGTTTTGGCATACTGCCCAAACTCCTCCGTCTGTGCAGGTTGCCGATGGAGAGGAGGCAAGACGATGCACTGTCATGTGACTTCTTTAATATGATTATTGAGGGGATCGAGCAAAACTCCCAAGAAAACAGCAGAAACAAAACCTTCTATAAATCGGAGCAACTACTAGCATACGCCGAGGATATTGATATCACTGGTTGGACTCATCGGGATGTCATAGAAATTAGCGGCAGAATTGGGTTTATTAGTAGATGAGGGAAAGACTAACGCTATCAAAACAAAAGGGCACAACGTCGACGAATTGGACAAAACCATTACCATTGAGATATATAACGGGACTTTGTCAACCTCGGCTCCGCTATCAACTCTGACAACACCTCGTCGGAAACTAAACGAAGAATAAGGACATTCTATATAACACCCTGATCATCCCAGTCCTGCTCTACGGTTCTGAAGCATTGACCGTATCAAAAGTGGATGAAGAAATCCTTGGTCGATTTAAGAGGAACATATCTTCGGTCCCGTTTGCGTTGACTGACTATGGAGACGAAGATTCAACCAAGAACTATATGAGCTATACAGCGACATACCAGTAGTCAAAAAACTCCGCATGGGACTTTTAAGATGGCTAGGACCTGTAGAGCGAATGGACTCTATTACTACGACTCGCAGACTCGCAATAGATGAAGACTTCGACATAAGTGGCACGCACAAGTAGAGACCGACCTCCACCAACTAAAAGTACACAACTAGAGGCAGCTAGCTAAGGACCGGTCAATGTGGAGAGACATGTTGGTTGAGGCCTAGGTTCATTATCGGATTGTAGCGCCACTTAAGTAAGTAAGTAAGTTGTTGCTAAATTAGACAAAGCAGTCCTATGAAATCTTAGGCCGTGTGCCAATTGAGTTACAATTTTAGTCGATGGATCATTTTTGACATTAGTGTGGGGAATATAGACTTCAAATATTTAATATCCTCAAGAGATCGCTAATATGGCCACGTTTTGACGTTTGTTATACCTACTGAGGATTGAGAGATAATAAAAGGATAAAGGATTCATTGGGATATTCGAATGAAAATATGTTCTTAGAAATAATCCAAATTCACACAGGTAAAAGCCTGTCACCCTACAGAAACGCAAAACTTATCCAGTGCTAAAATTGAAACAAACGGCCGAGTTTAACGTTAAAATCTACTACACCGTACTAAGAACGTATTAAATTCACAATTGTCACCTCTCACGAAACACTTTTGAAAAAACTCTCTTCCGCATTTGCATAAGTGTGCAATCTGAATATGTCGTGCTCTCATTTTTACCCACACACAATTTATGAGAGAGCACCCATACACCATCCCAGACGACCTTAACACTGCTCCATTAAACTTGCGTTCAAGCTCAAGTACAAAACTTTGCAAATTCCATTTGCACACGCTGTTTACACAAATCAACGTGTTTGTGTGGGTTTCACCACTCAACGGAGAGAACAAGAAATGTTTCCACGCTGTACTGTAGCTGTGTGGTAGTGGAAAGTGATTGCGGTAGTGCGGTGTAGTTGGAAATTCAGATTGCAATTGTGTTCGTTTGGTTCAAGTTCAAATTTTCGCATGGGGTTGAAAATGGTTTAGTGTCTGCATTTTGAATGCGATCCCAATAGCAACGGTTGTTTCGTGTTGCTGTGTTGGAAGGGGGTTGCTTTTGCTTATGCTTTGTGTTCATGTGATTGCGGAAGAGTGTGAGCTGAGCTGTGTGCGGTTGGTAGGTTATGAGAAGAGAGAGAGGTTTTGTTGTATTGTCGGGTGTTATTAATAAATACATTTCCATGCCATCTCCCCCTCGACATTTTCCCAATAGGGTGATTGAGTGGAATGACGGAATACAAGGAAAAAAACCACCCCCTGCATTGCATATTATTGTCGCTCTCTGTGCCAGGCAGGGGATGACTTTGGGCTTGTGTGAATGTGAATCGGATTTGGGAAATGTGTGAGAGAAAATGCAAAATTATACTCAATCGAGTGTGCCGGGTACAAGTACGAGAAGTAGGAATTTTCAAACAAGACTAACAGAGATGGTGGGTGACTGAAATAATATTTCCGAATCCGAACCGAATCTGATGAGAGCGATGGCGAAACAAGTGACAAAAAGGAAGAGCTTAAGTCGGGAATGGTATGGGTAGGTCGGGTGCAGTGCAGGTCGTCATCGTTTTTATCGGCATGTTGTTTTTGTTGTTGGCTCGCACTAGTTTTGCCTTATAGAATGTTGTTTCATTTGGCGGGGGTGAGTTTGAGTTACTAGTTACTATATAGGTACTCCCTCCGCCGATGGCAATGCCATTTTTTTGTTCGTATGGATAAACATGTCAATGGCATATGGTATGTTGTAGCTGTGTTGCATGGATAAATTAAAACTGTGCAGAGAATGTGGGTCTGATTTTATTTAGTTGCATTTTCGTTTCCAAGGGTAAATGAACCGCGTCATTGTTGTTGTGCATGCAATGGGCAGTTCCATAATGAGATGCTCGCATTGATTGTAATAGATATCATTGATAGCTGACTGGTATTTCCAATGCACAAATACCCAAAATAGATGTTGCATGATTTATAACAAGACCTAGAATAGAAACAAGGAAGAACTAGCCATTAGCTATTGACGTTTCCGGAAGTAAGAAATAGGTACTACCTACCTTCGTAAGTGAGTTTGGTAGGGAATGACTGCCGACAACACTCTGTCTCCTACGGAAGTTATCTTAGAGAATACTTTTTGATCCAGCATTCAATAGCCTGAGGTTATTGTCTTGTACCAAAGCGTTACCATTTTATTTGAGATGTCCCTGGTTCGAATCCCGAAATTAACAAAACCAAAGTTCTTTTCAATAGCCAACCTTCATCAGTATAAAAATGTTATGAGAAGTTTCTCAAATTTTCCGTTCGGAGTCGGTGTTAAAAAAGAGGTTCCATTCACAACTAACGATTTCGCTCGATAAAGCACTATCGGAAATATTTCCATCCAGCAATATTAACTGCAAAAATATTTGGCACACTCAACAGGACTTCTATAAGACTTCCTTACCGAAACTCAAAAATAACGAAAATAAAAAAAAAATACAAAATTCCGTATCTACTTTATTTTAAATTTATTTTTATAAATTGGGTAAACTGGAATTTCTTATTTCTTATTTATGTGATATTTGTTATTTGTTACCTTAATGTATAATAATGTTTATTATTTAACCTTACTATTTGTTTATTTTTTTTTTGTTGTTTATTTATTTATTTATGTACTTGATCATTTATTTATTTATCTATTTATTAATTTATTTATTAATAACTTATTTATTTACTTATTTATTTATTTATTTATTTATTTATTTATTTATTTATTTATTTATTTATTTATTTATTTACTAATTCACTTGTTTATTTATTTATTTACTAATTCACTTGTTTATTTATTCATTTATTTATTTGTCCATTTTTTTATTTAATTATTTATCAAGTACCAATTTAATGGCAATTGTATTTTTTTTTTTAATTTTTTTTCTTTTTTTTTTTTTTCTTATATTGGAGGTTTTTTTTCGTATTTTCCTTCAAGTTTATCCTATTTTTTCTTTATAAATTCTTCTAACAATTAAAAATAATATTTCAGTAGAAAGATAAAATCATCATCAAATCTCTGTAAAATGTGCAATAACATCATAATGTAAAAATATTCATATACGAAATAAATATATCTATCTATCTAACTGGAATTCGAACTCGGGTACCATGCACGTCATTTTTTTACGCAGAAGGCCTTCATTTGCTGTTTTGCCCCACCAGGTCACATATGAAGACTCCTCGGGCTGGAGCATTAGAGTCCATTCGCCATCTTAAGAAATTGATGGTATGTTTTGTTCAAATAGGTCGCCCTTTATATGTCCTTTATATGTCCTTTATATGTCATCGCCCTAGTTTTTTATGAACTCGGATTCTGGCGTTTGGTACAATCATATGCCCAGTCTGGTGAGCTTGTATAGAAATGCCCCTGTATCCGAAGGCCTTCTCAAAGTCAACTAGACAAGCCCCGTGCAGTGGGCATATTTCATTGAATCGCGGTCACCAATTTCGACACGTGCGTCGTGAATAGTTTCATCTATACATAGTATAAAATAAAGTCCCAAAACGTGTATGAATGTGCTAATCTCGAGAACTGCTGAACGGATTTCGATGAGGATTTCAATGTTATGATCTGCATTTCCCTGGGAATGCTTTAGTGTCTTCAAAATTGCTCTATTACTTACATGAGCTGAGCATTCGAGGAGGATTCGAGATAAAAGTGTCTGAAATCAAATTTTAGTGTCATTAAAATTGTACCCTGGTTGCTAGTGAAAAATTGAAAAAGAAATATCCCCTGACAGTGTTACTCTTTCTTTCGGTTTTTTATGCCCTTTTTCCATAGCATTTTCTGGATGTTAGTAATGTCTACTTTGTAGCAGCTTGTGGTCTCTGCCTTTTTCTAGTGTGTTGTTGGAATACGAACGTACGTCGTTGTCCATTTTTCATTCAGCATGGTCGGGAACAATAAAGTCACTCCTTTCCAAGGCTATTGGTTGCTTCCACCCGATTGAGTAGTTCACCCAAAGCACAAGCCTAATCTGATAGGCCGGGTACTCATTCCGTAACTTTTAAAACGATTATCGTTGACGATAGTGTAGGAGACTTGCTAGGTACATAGCATGAAATTTTTACATTCCTTGTGTGGACATGTATAGAAATTACACGGCACGTACCCAGAATGTCTCTGTCAACCAGAGTCGGTCGAATCCATCGGTTACCCGAATAAAACGCAATCGTGTTCGTTTTCGAATTTAAGATTGGTTTATTCTCTATAAGAAATGTATTTAAGCAATGTATTATAATGTTATATGTTTCAATAGCTTACTTTTTGGCAACTTCCCTCCCTTGCGTGTGGATTCGAACGAAAACGGTTGCAAAATGTCTTCCGGAAAACGCGGGAGATTCGACACGAGGCCTTGGCTGTCAAATGTCAACATTTATAAACGTCAATGTGTTGATCTGTTCGTTCGGGTCCACACACAAGTGAGACTAATGCCTAAGTTACATTTCATTTTATCAATAATTTTCGACAGTCTCCTTCTCTACCGTCAACGATTATCGTTTTAAAAGTTACAGAATGAGTACACAGGCTTCTTAAAAACCTATTTTATAGTGTTGTTAGTTTTTTTTCCGCATAAACTTTAGAAATAAAATCGAATTGAATAAGAGCGGAATTGAATTATATCTCCACAGGGAGATATAATAAGCGAATTTGACATGTAGTCAAGCTTACAACACTGGAAGTTTCGAACTTACCGTCGGTAAGTGTCTACTCTCATTCTAGATCATGCAACCCTTAAATGTATAACTCGTGTAGATTTATTCGTTTCTACTTGCCTTTTCATAAAACGAAATTCGATATGGATGAGCCTCTAGTCGTAGGAGTAGACTTTGAAAAATGGACGATTGTTAACCAGAGAAGTCTAAAAAGCCACGAGTACGACATCTGAGTTTGGCGCCAAAAATTTATAACGGTTTTACTAACATTTTTTTACTATCGGAGGGGTAAGGTCCACCATTTTCCAGGAGGGGCAATTCCATAAAAAAATACTAAAAATGAAAAAAAATATTAAAAAATAACGGTAATACATACAATTAAATATATCACCTTTTTTAAAGCCAATACTTTGTTCCATTATCGACATTTTAAACCAAAAGAAAAAAAGGTTTAAACTCAAAATTTGGGAAAAAAAAGATAAAAAAGTTGTAAGTACAATTTTTCAAAACTGTAATATTACATTCTTTTTTTTTCTGAAGTTCGTTGCTCTAATTAATTCTTAATCAAAAACCTCGCACCCATCCCAAATCCTACAGTGAGCCCAAGCAGGGGGGGTTTCAGGGGGCAGCATGTTTACAAACACTGTTTATACACCGAAATAATTTAAAAAAAATTTAATTTTCTAGATGACATAAAACCATTCGGTTTTTTGTGTTCGATTCAGAATTGATATAAGCCTTGACCACAAAAAGCCAATTAAGAATTTTATTTCACATTTATGAAAAAAATTGGTCGAAACTGTTTTTTGCATTTTTTTTTATCAAAATTTTGACTTTGCACGCAAATTTTTCAAAAACTATTAACATGATTAATTAAATTTAAATCGAGGATTAAAAAACTGTTTTCTGGCTTTGGGATAGTACTTTATTGTAGGTGTTGCCGTTGTTTTTTAATATTTTTTTTTTCATTTTAAGTCCTTTTTTTCTAAAATTGCTCCTAACTCCTAAACGGAGGGAGATAGCCACCCCTTCCTCAAAAAGTATCTATCCTACGAACCTGTATGCTATAACTATGTGGATGCATATAATCATAATTTGCAAATTTCCACTTGTGGGTGCTCTTGTATTAATTTTCAGTCCAGCGCAGAAAGCTTATTAAATTTTAATTCAGGGATCTGCAAAGTATTGTAGGTACGTCCCAAATGTGTTCCAAAAATAAACCGGCAAAGTGATTAATAACTGCATATGTGGATGCATCAAATGGGCTTTGTTTACTTATTAGGTTTTGCGAATGTGTATAACTACTCTTTTATACAATTTTAGGTCCAACTTTTTCGTGGTGCAAAAAAGGATGGTCCGTGCAGCACAAATCTTCACACAAAATCAGCTTGATACAGATATTTCCCACTATTGTCGTTAGCATCCCGGATTCCTCATCAGTGCAAGTAAAAACAGATGGTCGCTGTAGCGAAAATCATCACACAAAAGCAGCTTGATACAGATGTTTCCATACTATTGCCGTTAGCATCCCGGATTCCTCCGCAGAAAGTGACGACCTACCTATTTGTAAAAATAGCTCCAGCTCATTTAAATTCCACTCCATAACAACAAAAACGGGAACAAAAAGCATTGCTGGCAACAGTAGGTAGGTATACCTATGGGAAGCTGCTACCCATGTCCGTATAAAAATCAGACACCATATTACCTATTCCAGCCACCCTAAAACTACACGATAGTCCATAATATGTGTGTCATTCGGCATGGGATCGTATGTTTACCCCCAGACCGTATTTCTCGTGGAGGTGAAACTCAGTTTTATTTTTTGTTAACGAAAGGACAACGGAACACGAACAACAACGGTGAAAAAAATCTATGGAAGGAGAGCAAAAAATAATTGAAAATACACAAAATAACTCTCTTTGGTCAAACTCTCTCTTTTTCCGAGCAATTCACCGGGTGCCCGATATTGCATACACTATCACACTACTACACCAGCAAAACTCATGGTCAAAGTGTGCATGCATAAGTGCACCCCCACCCATAAGGTGGTTATATATTTTAGGGGTAGTTGCAACCACCCCACACATATAATTTCACCTTGTACAGAGAAGAGAATTAAAAAAAAATGCCAATAGCTAACCATGCGCATGCTCGGATGTCCTTGCCCTTGGTTGCGTTCGTCGTCTGTGACTAGATTCACCCATAGAAGCAGGCGCCCTGACATTTCTACTTATTTCTGCATCAACTTTTGCAACCATAACCGTGAGCCCTTCACCTTCAAACTGTGCAAATGTGTGGGTACTGAGCATACAGTGATGCAATGCAACCCCTCTAGAGAAGCTTTTTCTACAATATAAGCTGTTTTCAAGCTTCCTTTGTCTGTTCGAAAAGCTAGACAAGAACATAAAATTCTCTCTATGCAGGGGAGAGGGAAGGCTACCCTTGCATCTCAAGGGTGTTGGCTGCTGGTTTAAGGTTATTTCCCTACACACACCCATCGATTTATTAGATTGCATGCTAACAGAGAGTAGATATATCAACGTTATTACCGTTATTTTCAGAGATCGTACAGCATTCTGAAGACATTCATCAAAAAACCAACCCCCTGTCAACAACCTCGCGAGACAACCATCAAAGATTCGTAACGTTTTGTTGTTGGTTTTCAATTGCTTTTATATAAAAATGTTCTTGTCAATTAAAGGAGCGGTAACGTGTGGGGGTGTGTTTGTGTGTGTGTTGACAGACAGTATGTCAGTTTGTGTCTGGATTGCAAAGACATATTATTAGTTTACTTCAAGGGTGGAAGTGGAAGTAAAATGAAACGAGGGAGTCAAGGAAAAGTTTTTGCAAAAACAAGGGACAAATCGACACAAAAAGACTAAATAGAGCAACCACCACTGAAGTATTTTGCCAATATATGTACCTCTGTTGGATAGATATGTATATTCGAATATTTCCTGCCACCCTATTGAGTTTGTTTCTTTATTTTTTAATAAAATAATTAAAATTTCATTTGAAATTGATCTGCTTCGGTTTTATGCGGCTACGGAAGAGGGATGCCTTTTACTGATTCGATTAGGCGTAATATAGACAAGGGATGTTCTCTGGCAAATCGCTGAATTGCAATTCAAAATCTGTTTGCATTGCTCTTCTCGAAGGATTAAGTCTTTAATTTATGACATGACAACTCAGCTGTAGGAAATTGCATTTACGAAAAATTATAACACAGCGTGACCTGTGCTAAATGCGATGCAAACGGTGGCATATGCTAACCAACATTTAAGTAGGGAGGTCGAAAGTATCGAAAAGGGTAGGTAAATTGATATATTTGATATTTTTTGGAAAAATGCTGCTCAAATATTGTTTGAAGAATAGTCATGCATGAACTGGACACTGCTGTGTCCTTAAATGAACTCAAAGTAGTGCCTTCAAACATAAAAAAAACAAAGTTCCGGGGTTAGATGGTATTCTAAAAATGCTACCATTCAGTGCAAAAACTATAAAGTGAAATTCTTTAACCGAAAACTGATGTTCCAATAAGCTTTTGACGAAAGGTCCCACAAGTTTTTCTAAAAACTACCGGTTAGCTCTATTCTCAATTTATTAAGAAAATCGTTTGCCTCCATTATCTATGAGAGGATTTCAAAATGGATTGATAATTTGAATCGACTGAGCATTTTCGTAGCAGGATTCCGCCTGGGCTCTTCGCTATAGACCACATTTTCGCACTTTTTTACATCGCAAACAAATATTAACCTAGAAAACTACGAGCATTTTTATTGCCGTTTTGTTGACTTCCAATCCGCTTTTGATACGGTAAATAGACAAGATACAGTCCGGAATAAACCCGGTCCTTGACATGCCGAGTCCTTAGTTGCGCACTTTAAGTTGGTTGGTACTTGTGCACTCTATAAGACGCAAGCTCTGCGAATTAACCGAACACAAAAAACAGTGACTCCCCGAAGTTAGTTCGGACACCACCCATGGAGTAAGTCTCCACTACATCAAAAATCTTTCCTATCACTTTCTATCTTCCCCTTCTCTAACGCTCGTACCCCTTGAGTGCGCGTAAATTATAAAACAAAAACATATGAGAAGGCTACAATCCGCTGTGCGGATAGTTTAATACCCTATCCCATCCCATCCTTAAAATTTATATCCGCAAAATTTGGGCTTTATGGCAACGAAATATAGAAAATGACATTGTCACAACATATTGTTCAGACATATTTAATTGTTCGACAAAAAAAAAAACGTTTTGGGGTGGGGTATGCATGGGGTTTTTTTAGGAAACACCTTCAAAAAAATGATTTAGCATGAAAAGGTTTTTCCAATATTTTAAAAGTTTAGCGAAAAACTATATCAAGACGAAATATAGATATTCAGATTGTCTAAATATTTTGTTTAGAAACTTCTTCAAAATTCCTAACGGTTTGGCCAAAAACTACGTTTTCCAAAAATTGGACGTGTCAGTGGGCGGATTTTAAAAATGTTTACAGTTGTTTTCCTCCAACGCACAAGAATCCTTTATTCCAAATTTCATTCTCCTAGCTCAAAATTTTAGGCCTAAAATTCGGTGATATACAGGCAGACGGACGGACAGACAGACATTGCTTAATCGACTCAGCCAGTGATTCTAAATTATTTCTCTATGTTACAAAACTAATATACCCCTATGGGATAGGGTATAAAAAGTCACATGACAGTGCATCGCCTTGCCTAAATCTTTTTTGTCAATTAGGTCGTTTCCGACTCTGATGGAGCAGCGAAAATTCTTCATCGTCAATCTACACAAACGGACGAGTTTGGGAGGTTAGACACGGCTCTGTATAGTTCGTCTCTATAAATACTGTCTTATGCGGCGCTGAAATCGATGAATAGGTGGTGGTTATCGATTTGGACTTCTTGGGTTTTTTTCAAGGATGTGCCGAAGTGTGAAGATTTGATCAGTTGTGGACTTTCCTGCTCTAAAAGCACACTGATAAAGGCCGATTCTGCTCGGAAAATGTTAATTTATAGTCTGTAATCTGTAGACTTTAGTCTTTGGTCTGTAGTCTGTTATTGATGCTGAAGCCCAAGCTACTGGTCGATTTGACTGATATTTCATGGTGGTTCTAAAAATAAACGGATATCTTTAAACACGATTATCTCAGTAACGGCTCTAACGATGTTCGAAGCTTAACCTTGATTTCATCAAAATGTTAAGATCATTCGTCAATGCGGCGGTCAGAAACGAAACGTTTATCAGGAACGTTAACACCACGGTCCTTCACACCTTTTGTGACATCTTGAATGAACTTAACCATTCGATTACCCCCTGTAATCACAATAGCGGGTCAATTTCCGCAAATCGACAGTTGATAAATCACAAAAATCCATGCATTTGCTATGTATCTCAATACCATTTTTGCCTAATAAGGCGAGTCTTAACTAAATATAATTAAAGACGAGAATTTATATACTGTTATCATGTTTGGAGTTCAGTCCCAAAACAGAATTTATTGGAATCTATCCAAAGGCGAGTAATCTGTCCTATACTTCTATCCCTTACTTCAAATTCCAAACTCTGGCTCAGCGACGACTTGTAGGAGTTCTGCTAATGTTCAGAGGAGCTTAGTTATTAAACAGACAATAGTCTCGGGTAAAGGATCCTCTCAAACATCTATCAGACCAAGAACGATTACGCACGGCGACTTACAAGTATGCACTTGGAACGTACGCACGCTGTATCTGTCCTCGCGCTGTAAAACCAAACCAAAGCAAAAAACCAGTTATTAGACAGACAAAAGTCTCGGGTAAAGGATCCTCTCAAACATCTATCAAACCAGGAACGATTACTCACAGCGACTTACAAGTATGCACTTGGAACGTACGCACGCTGAATCAGTCCTCGCGCTGTATATAGCTGGAATGCAAAAACCAAAACCAAAGCGACACACGTTTATTTTAGCTTTCACCAAAGGCTGCTCATTATAAGATGCAGATTCGTTGTGTGGTAACGCCTTAAGGCAAGGGTAATCGAGTTTACGCAGGTTAGTGATCGCCTGGCTGTGATCCACATTAGAGCAATTTTCAGCCTATCAAGAATGAATTTTACAGCCTCCTGAACGGAGCTTACAGAGTGAGTTAGGAATTCGCAAATTATACTTAGGGGTTTCAATGGAAAAATAAGCGAATTGGAAGGCACAGTTAATGACTTCCGATTAACTGAGTTTCCAGCTCCGTATAATACTATTTCGTGTTCTCGGCTTCGAATCTAAAAAGCAACTTGGCGGTTTCCAGATTCTCGAACCAACAACTAAATCGAAAATGTGCTCATAGATGCAAGTCACACACAGGGACAAACATCAAATTTGACCATTTGCTCGTTGCAGCTTATGATACAGAAAAGGAGACATTACGTTGGTAGCATTAGAAAACCAGAGACAGACAGAATCTACAAGGAAGAAGAATCCTCATCATCCACCAATACCAATACCCAGTTGGTACATTATTACAACAAAATTCAAGAGGTAGTAAGATCCACCATATTACCAGCCATAACCGGAAAGATGCCCGGTGGTAAATTGATATTTGCGAACACCAAAAAGAGGTAACAGAAGTCCATCATATCAAGCGCTAAAATGTAAAACCAGAATGGTAGAATATCAACCCATAAGTGGCTAGGAGAGAAGAAAAAGGTGCCGATAAAGAATGGCTTTAGTTGGAGCAAGACATGGAACCGCATTTCTTGCTGATGTGACAACTGAAGCTGAAATGCCAGTCAACCCAGATTTGGTTGAAGGATTGGTGCATGCACACATTCAAGAAATTACTTATCTACCATTTTGTGTTTAAAATATTAAAAATAAAACTAACTCACTTTGTTGAAAGCTTTCCAAAATCTCGTTCGGATTTGTTGACCTACCACCAGCTTCAATAAAATTCCCACGTTAAAATACGCCATCATCACTCAGCATCGCCGCGTTATCCAGATAACATAACTCTTTTCTATTTTTTCTTCCTATTTTAATGCCAAGTAACGCGCACTTTCAATGAAACAATTATTCACAGAAAACTTCACATAACCGACATTTTATTTTCTTTGCGCACTTCACTTTCGCATGTTCTAAAGCACTCTCCCATAAACTAAACTCGCGAACGTTTCCGAGTCCCGAAAACCATTCTGAAACTTCACTCGCGATATCGAATACCTAATTTATATTTTTTTTAAATGATTTTACACTACATTTGACTCAAAATATTGAAAAACGATAAAAATGCAAAAACAAAAGCAGAAATACAATTTTTTTTCACGGAACCGTCGACATTTTGTTTACTCGCATGCATTACCGCAATAATAGGAAATACACGATCACAAATAACTTCCACTTCAAAGGATATTAATATTTGCAATGATTCCTGACTGAAAATAACACATTGACTTTATTTTTTAACATTTATTTCATGACCACACCGCGCACTTAACACATTTCGCAACTAATTGACTGGCTTATGTGACAATTAATAACACCAGTGACCAGGGAGGTTATGAGGTAATTTTGTTGTGGTAGGTTGCGATTTGTGGTGAAAACTAGAAATAAAAAACAAAATTTTATATATTATTTGAAATAAATAGTTGGAGTAACAAATGTTACAACATTACTTGCTTTAGTAATCAATTATGTTTATACGTATATAAGAATTTATAAAAACCTCAAACATTACAACACTTCCCTATAGTAAAATGATGTTTGTGTTTTTTTTTGTTTACCAATTCTTATGTTGTGAGGTACCCTATCCAAAAAAAAAATGATTAAAAAAAATGTATATCCTGGTGTCTGTAGTCTGTTGTCTGCATTTTGTAGTCAGTAGTCTTTAGTCTGTAATTTGTAGACTTTGGTCTGTAGTCTGTTATTGATGCTGGAGCCGAGACTACTGGTCGATTTGACTGAAATGTCAGTTATATGTGCTGTTGGTGGTTCTACAAAAGCGTTTTTGTAATTGAGGTTTTAGCCCAAAAACAAACTGTACTTCTTATATAACGGATTTCTTTAACCCTTCAATGCATAATTTTTTTTATTTTTGGACGAAAAAACGAACGTAAGTTGAGACACAGTCGATGCTTAGGATATGGAAGAACCACTTCTGCAGACTGTTAAACGGCGATGACGAAAAATATTCCGCTATTAGGAAGAACGAACCATTTGATATTGGCAACGGCAGCGAAAACTGCCAACCACCCGACCTAAGTGAAGTGAGGATAGCAATATCTAAACTCAAGCTTAATAAGGCCGCAGGAAATGACGGCCTTCCCGCTGAGATTTATAAAGCTGGCGGAGATGACTTGGTAAGTAAAATCCACCAACTCATAAGCCAAATCTGGTCGGTTGATAGCATGCCTGAAGAATGGAACCTCAGCATCGTTTGCCCGATCCACAAAAAAGGAGACCCTCTGAACTGCGCCAACTATAGAGGCATAAGTCTGCTCAACATCGTCTACAAGATCCTATCTGCCGTGATATGTGAACGCCTGCAACCGTTTACCAACAACCTGATCGGCCCTTATCAGTGTGGTTTTAGGCAAGGAAAGTCCACAATCGATATAATTTTCACGCTTCGGCAGATCCTGGAAAAAGCCCAAGAAGTCCAAATCGATACCCACCACCTATTTATCGATTTCAAAGCCGCATACGACAGCATTTATAGAGACGAACTATACAGAGCCATGTCTAGTTTTGGTATACAGCCCAAACTCGTTCGTTTGTGTAGGATGGGTCGGAAACGACCTCACCGACACATTCGATACCAAAAAAGGATTTAGGCAAGGCGATGCGCTGTCATGTGACTTCTTCAATTTGATTCTTGAGAGGATTGTGCAAAACTCCCGAGTCAACACCAGAGGCACAATTCTCCAAAAATCGGTGCAACTACTAGCATACGCCGCCGATATTGACATCATTGGTAGGACTCAACGTGATGTCATAGCAACGTTTGCTAGTATAGAGAAGAAAGCCGCAAAAATAGGTAGTTAGGGCAAGAAAGGATGCATAGCATCGACGAATTGGACAGAACGTCACCATTGAAAGATAAAACTTTGAGGTAGTACGGGACTTTGTCTACCTCGGTTCCGCTATTAACTCTGACAACAACATCTCGTCAGAAATCAAACGAAGAATTACTCTTGCCAACCGCTGTTTATTTGGGCTAAGGAGGCAATTTAGTAGTAAAGCTCTCACTCGAGCTACTAAGGAGATCCTATATAAGACCCTCATCATCCCAGTCCTGCTCTACGGCGCTGAAGCATGGACCGTATCAAAAGCGGACGATTCGAGAGAAAAATTCCTCGAAAAATCTTCGGTCTCGTTTGCGTTGACGGACTATGGAGACGAAGATTCAACCACGAACTATACGAGCTGTGCAGCTGGACGTTTAAGATGGCTAGGACATGTAGAACGAATGGACACCAATACTCCAGCTTGCAGAGTCTTCGATTCCCAGTCAGACGTCGGACGCAGTAGAGGAAGACCTCGCCTTAAGTGGCGCGCACAAGTAGAGGCCGACCTCAATCAACTTGGAGTGCGCAACTGGAGGCAGTTAGCTAAGGACCGGGCTAATTGGAGAGGCATGTTGGTTGAGGCCCAGGTTCATCCCGGACTGTAGCGCCACTTAAGTAAGTAAGTAAGTGTTATGGCTTTTAATTTCTTTGTGGTGTATCATTTGGCATTAATAACGGCTTTTTATCTTGATGACATCGAGTTCACCAAATTCTGGGTAAGGCTTGCGTCGATTTTTAGCCATTATTCTTTAAGAATTGTTAAGACCGTCCATAGCCTTAATTCCTCGTTTTCTTGTCTGGCGATCTAGACTGATCCCGCAAGCTTTCTATAATATTAAGGTCCGATGATTGTGGTGGCCTTTTTAATTGATTTCGGACATTGTACAACAGCCATTCTTTGACTATAAACGAAGTGTGTTTGGGGTTATTATCTTGTTGGAAGACAAATAACCCCTTCTAGCCTAACTCTCCGGCACTTTCATGTAAATTATTTTTAAAAATATTCAAATAATCATACCAGTTACAGTCAATTAGGACTAAGTTACCAACACCAGATGCTACCATGTAACCCCAAATCATCACGTTTTCTCCGCCATGTTACACTGTGACCGCTGTAATTTTTGGATCGACCTCTGTATTTTGATTTCTCCATACTTTTCAGAATACCAAAGATGGTAGGAGAAATTATATTCATGATTATCGTAAGTTTTGTTAAAGTGACGTAGTTCTTGTTTGTTGACTTTGCTGAAAAATATTCCTTCCATGATTCCCATCGTCATAAAGTACTCGGCGGATGGTATTAGGGTGACATATCTTTCCTGTTTCATTAATCACCTCTTCCATTATTTTAGGAGCACGTATCTTTGAATTTTTTTATTTTAAGGACGATAAGGCAGTTTTCATATTCCGTGAATTTGCGGGGCCGTCCTGATCGGTCATCATTTTCCAAACTAAGGTAATGGAAACGCTGATAAACCGTCAGCTTATGAAATATCTAGAATCACGAAAACTCCTCAAGGACAGAAAATATGGTTTTAATAGCAACAGGTCCACTGGTGGTTTGATGTCATATCTCACCGAAAAGTGAAACCAATCAACCCACCTTGGTGGCGAAAACAAGATCGTTGCACTTGATATTTCAAAGGCATTTGACAGGGTTTGGCATCTAGCCCTTTTGTCGAAAATGCGTGTTTTTGGTATCGATGATACTCTTTTTCAATAAATTAGAAACTACATCTCGAAACGTTCAATTCAAGTAATTTTGGAAGGCTTCACGTCTGCTACTCACCAAATAAATGCTGTTATTCCCCAAGGCTCCATCTTGTCTCCAACACTCTTTCTCATTTTTATTAATGAACTATTGTCTGCAACTTCTAATCCAATCTATTCCTTCACTGATGACAGTACCATCAGTTTTTCATTGTCGTTTTCGAATTCACGTCCTTAACCTTTGGATGTGGAACAAAAACGTCAAAATATGTTAAGTTCATTAAATTTCAGACCTCGACAGCATAATTAAATGGGGTAAATCTAATAAAGTTTAATTTAATGCTTCCAAAGTGCAATGCTGTGGTCTGTCATCTAAGCAAAACCAAAATGTACCGGCATTATCCATAAATGGCACTTGCATCATCGAAACCGAAAAACTTTCAATGCTCGGTATTTGCGTTAGTAACTACCATCGTTAGAACGACCACATATTTGAAATCGCTAAAAATGCAGCGAAATGTCTAGGTTTCCTTAAATGATGCAAGAAATATTTCACCCTTTCTGATCTGGCCTCAATATATAAAGCTTACTTACGCCACAAACTTGAGTTCAACGCCCACATATGGTCAGGTGCAGCCAAAACATCTTTGCACCTACTAGATAGGATACAAAAGCATGTGTAAAAATGATAGAAGATCCAACCATAGCGAATTCCATAGTTTCGCTCGAACATCGTAGGAATGTCTCCTGTCTTACACTCTTTTACCGCTATTACAACAACAAATGCTCTTACGAAATAGCCAGTTGCATTCCGACCCTTCAACAATTCAACCGTAATACTCGCAGTGCCACGAATGCTAATCAGGTCACCCTCAATCCTATCTTCGGGCTTACCAAACTCAGTTTTTCCTCTCCATTATAATTTACAGAAATTCAAAACTAACGCACATCGGTATCTCCTCTTTTCTACTCCTCTATTACTCCTACTACTCCTTAATGCCCGCGCTGTGCCCAAACACTATAAGGGTATTCATAGTCCCTTTAGCTCATGCCAATTTTTTTCTCTGCTTTCACATAATTTTCAATATTAACAGTTATCTTTGCTGTTGGATAACGGTCAATTTCGAGAGAACAAAATTCTAACAGTCCATGCTTCAGCGCCGTAGAGCAGGCCTGGGATGATCAGGGTCTTATATAGGATCTCCTAAGTAGTTCGAGTGAGGCCGACAAAACAGCGGTTGGTAAGAGTAATTCTGCGTTTAATCTCTGACGAGATGTTGTTGTCAGAGTTAATAGCGGAGCCCTGGTAGACAAAGTCCCGTACTACTACGATGTTGTGAGTCCTTTCGTTAACATTATTTGCAAGCAACTGGATTGAACGGCTAAGGCAGTTCCGTGGCTTCTTAATCCTATTTCCTATCTTTTATTTAGATACCCAAACTGAAATGACCAATGGAAGCTTCAACATAACAATGTGCCAAGTTTTCGTCTTCCCTTTATGTGAAAATCCGACTTTCAGAGGCCACAAGTGATGACATAATGCGGTCTTTTCTAATATAACGACACCAGTTATCCAAATTATTTCTAACGTGATTGCATTGAATTCAAATTCACAATAATTACAATCAACCCACATACACACAATTTGCCGGTTCAACTACTTCCAAGTCTCCAGGGACTTTCAGAGCATACCTTTCTTTCTAACAACCAGATTCGTATAATATTTTCGTGTTCAAAAAAAAAAATGGGATAATCATTTTCCCCAACAATATACCAACCCCTTGATGTCATTTACTAGAGTTCAACGAAACGCTTCAATGTGGTCCTTAACCTCAATTATTACAGAAAAAAAAGAAAAGTTCAACGCCATCCGGCGAAATTCCCATCCATTCGGTTCCTCACCGAATCGGAATGAGCAAGGCTCACATAATATTCAACATCATGGAGCCAGCCCAGCACAAAGAAGGCAAAATTCTTATGAGTCATCGACCACGTGACCTCTTTTTTCGGTACGCCTGTGAATAAGTTGGCAGCGATGAAAACGTACAGAGGAAACTTTCAACCTACAGCATGGGCACCATACCACTCTGGGCATGTGACGATTGGGGCGGCAAAAGCAAATATTATCCCACTTTTGGGATTTCAACGCCGGGGAACTCCTTGAAGAGCTCCCTAATACAAAGTGAATTAGGTGGCTTCGAATGTGGTCTTTTTGGGAAGCATTTAAGGGTTTTATAGTGGAATGTCCTTTGAGGTTCAAATCGAGGGTTCAAATACAATTTCATTGTTTTTTTTGTTCGGTAGGGATATTCTACTGCAATAAAATGATTCAATGACGTTCGTATCCTTATTGTAGTCCCTTCGTATGTTTGGTAAGTACTGACATTCCCTATATCGATGAGTATTGGCGAATGACTTGTAATGGTCAAGTCAATGTCCCTTGGCAGTGTATGTCCCTTGTGGAGGTTTTTTTTCCCTAGTTTGTTTGTCAGCTTATTCAGAGCAATAACTGCAAATGGTGGGGATATTTCTTTGTTTCAGGATAATGTGGTATCACTGAGATCGTGAGGAATATTTGAAATGTTTGGTAGAGGAGTGGATGTTTTTGGAGTACGAACTAAATGATTTATTGACGAAAAATTATATTCAATACACAAAACACTTTTGAAGTCCTTTTTAGCGCGGAATTAATTTTGTTAGTTTGAAGAAGAATTCTGATCCAAAAATAAAGACAAGGCGCAGACGTGGGGTCCTGAATGGGCTATCGGATGGACAGAAGAGAAGACCACCTTCTGTGCGATTCAGTTTGACGTCTTGACAGAGTAAGTTGGTTGAATTCGGTGTCTAATTATCCGTGCCACTTAAAACAGGATCTTTCTCTACTGCACCAGACTTTTGCATGAGAATCGAAGATTCTCCGAGCCAGAGTATTTAAGGTCATTCGCTCTACATGTTCTAGCCATCTTAAACGATAATTGCGGATTTTTGTTCGACCAGATCTATTCCTCTGTACATCTCGTAAAGTTCTTTATCTTCATAGCCCGTCAAGAAGATTTCTCGAAGAACTTTTCTTTCAAAATGACTAAGGATTTCATTGATACGGTCCATACTTCAACGCTGATAAGGATGCAGGAGGGCTTTATGATTGAGCCGAGTTAAACAAAGTCCCTTCCTGCCCTATCGAGGTGTAAGTCGGAGCGGAAAATTCCCCGATTTTGTACGATTTGGAGGATTTTTGCTTCGAGGTATTCTTCCGAAAAGCTGAATATTTCTTCGACATTTTGTAACGCGTTGCGTTGAAGTGCGTTCAGATGCATTTTTCGTGCAATTTTTAACAGCTAAGTGCCATTCTTTTTCCGATTTCCTCCGACACAAATTCTTCGCGGAATTTATTTACGAATTGTAGTGAAGTGAAGCCGTCGCATTTGTGTTGTTTTTTTCTTCCGATGACACATACCTCGAATGAAATTTAAACCTCCGACGAAGTATGCGTTGCGGAAAATTGTCCGCTCCGACGGATACCTCGATAGGGCTGATTATGTGTCCTTTCGTGTTGACAGCATATATTTATTTGGTCTTACCCTCATGCTAGACCCATTTTTGCAGCTTTCTTCACGTTTAGACCGACCAATGGATATCAATATTGTGGGGGTATGGTAGTAGCCTCTGGCGCTGGCTCGGGGGTTTCACTCAATCCTCAATGCCTTAATCCTTTTTTGATATCGAATGTTTCCGACCCTGATGGAGCAGCAGACATTTTCCTAAATTCATCCTACACAGACGTACGAGTTTGGGCGGTATACCATTACTAGACATGACTCTGTATAGTTCGTCTCTATAAATGCTCTCGTATGTGGCTTTGAAATCGATGAATAGGTGGTGGGTATCGATTTGGACTTTTTGGGTCTTTTTTACAGGACCCGCCAAAGTGTGAAGCCTTGATCAGTTGTGGACTTTCCTGGCTTAAACCATACCGATAAGGTCAATCAGATATTGGTAAACAATTTTAAGCGTTCACACATTACGGCAGATAGGAACTTGAAGACGATGTTAAGTGCAGTTCAAAGGGTCTTCTTTAGTAGATCGGACAAACAATGGTGAGGGTCCATTCTTCAGACATACTATCATCCGACAAATTTTTTTTAATGAGGTGGTATTGGTTACCAAATCATCTCGACCAGCTTTATAAAGCTTGTCAGGAAGGCATTTGTTTCCAGCAGCCTCCTTGTTAAGCTTTAGTTAAGGTATTGCTATATTCATACCTCACTTAGGTCGGGTGGTTGGTAGTTTACGCATCGAAAGATTGTTTATCATCGCCATTTTACTGTCTGCATACGTGGTTCTTCCATATTTTCAGGATCTTTCCTTATACGATTCGATATACTGTTCTCGCCTTGTATCTCTAGTTTTGACTTAACTTACGAAGTTCTTTCCTTGAGTGATACCTCTCTATGTCTTCGCTCGAGCTTTTTCTTTGCTCTATTTATTCTTTTTCAAATCCGGTGTTCTTCCTCCTTCTTTGCGTCTTCACCTGCAGTTTAACCATGTAGGCCTCGTTCTTGGCTGAGAGCATCTATCGGCATTCTTCATCAAACCATGGTTTCTTGCTGGTGAGTTTCGGCTGATCTTATGGCTTGTTGACATCGTAGCTATTGTTCTTGGACATAAGATGCTGCTGGTGTTAATCGAGAGGTTAATACGCGTTTTGCGAAATTCTTTTCGGTCTCTTCTAATTGCAGTCTTTCGACATTAAATTCTTATCTTAGGTGCAACAGAAAAGTCGATGTTAAATCCTCCGAATGTTAGGACATCCAAAATACTTGGTACTCATTCCGTAACTTTTGAGAGGATTATCGTTGACGATAGTGTTGGAGGTTAACGTTGGTGAATTTGGCCTTGATGCGGATTGTTAAAATGCGTTCGCTAATGCCTTGAAAACATAGGACTTCTTGCATAAGTCTGGCACCTATAAAAAATCCGCATCCGAATAGTCTCTGTTTTCCCCGTGCTATACCAACGAACGTAGTAGATGTCACAGTTATTCACCCTCTTTTTGCCCGTCCCATCGTATTTTCTGGATGGCAGTAATGTCTGCTTTGTAGCAGCTGAGGGCTTCTGCTAGTTGTTCGGCTGCACCTCTTCTACTTAATATTCGAACATATCAGCTGCAGCCACGAACGTCGTTGTTCTTTCCTCATCGTCAAGAATAATTTGGCTCAATGGCGCGATGTTTAGTGCGATGAACTGCCGCGCAGAAGGTCTGGGAAACAGCGGCCTGACTAACCCTTGAGATTCCTGAATGACAGCTCAATTAGGTTTTTCACTTTAGCCATCCTAACTAGAAGTGTATACGCCAATGTTGATTCGATCTTCGAAATTCGTATGCTGACGTGGTGAAAAAGGACTATGTGTCGAAGTATGTGTATGGGTTAATGCGTTGGACTATATAGGATGGGGCCCCACTTTAGAGTTCCAAAAGTGACAGAAGCTAAGTGTTTTTCACTATCCCACCTCTTGCGAAGGTCTTACAAACATTCAAAAGTATTAAACTGTCATGAGAAGTTTTTCAGATTTGTGGTTCGAAATCGGAGAAAAGAATTTCGCACATACAAATTACTGGAGAGGATAGGTTTGATTTCAGATATTTAATTTTTTGTCGTAGTAGACGATGTCCCTTACTTATTGGTATCGGTCACCTTGGGTTTTTTTCGCGATCTCGTAATGGGAATATTTGATCAATGGTAGACTTCTATGGCATGCAAACACATTGATAAGGACCGATCAGTTGTTTGTGAAGTTTTTCAGCTTTTACAGAAGAAAGCGTCTTCTAAGGCCCAGTTTTTCAGTAGGAGATTATCCTAGTTTCGGCATTAAAGTCGAATTAACTTCAAAAAAATAGCTTTTCAGTCAATTTAAATGCAGAGTTAACTTCGAGGAAAACGAAACCAAACAGCTGATAACTGAGCTGTTGCAGATTTTATACATTTCGATAATTTTTGACAGAAAATTAAATCCTACCAAATTCTTGATATAACTGATTTAGGTTAGTTAACTCTGGGTTAACTGAGAGTTAACTCAGCACTTAAAAACCGGGACTATGCGATGTGTAAAAGACTTACGCCTCTGTTTTTGTAGATGCTGTCAGCAATCAGTTGGTATATGCTCCATTCGAAGTCATCTCCCCCGTCATTATATAGCTTGGCAAGGTCCGGCCCCTTAGAAAGCCTACTTTTAGGTATTGATATCATTACTTCATTTAAGACGTTTTATTTATCGGTGTCAATATTAAATGGCTGAAGATTGATCGCCATCTCCGGTTAAGAGTCTACAGAAGGGGTCCTTCTATATGCTCACATCGACGTTGACCCAACCAATTCCTGGGCTCTGACGGCATAAAGAGGTGCAGTATATCCCCGATTGTTGTAGATACATTCCAACCTTGGCTGAATTTACTTCACGTTCTTTTTGCAAAAGTAAGAAGAAGAAGAACCAGTTTACAGCTGCACAGCTGTAAAAGCCGTGTGTCTTCTCTAGCCACCATAGCGGCAACAATAGGCATAATCTGTGTGTGTAATTTATTGGAACCTTCTGTTTTTCCCGGAAGCAGGAGAATAATTATGCTACAGGCTACCAGCGACTGGAGGTATCGGAGCTTTAATTGTTCCCTTCGACTGTACTACTGGGACTTATTATGTACTGTCCATAATAAGTCCTTAACTGGAAGCTTAACTGGAAGCTAAACATAACAGAAAGAGTAAAGAAAGCGACGGTAGCACTTTATTCCTGCAAGAAAGCCATAGGTTTGAAATGGGGAATGAAACCTCTTATCACGCATTGGCTCTATATATAGGTTATAAGACCGATACTTCTTTATGGAGTTGTAGTACGGCGGACAGCACTTGAAACAGCTTTAAACAGCAAGAAACTGGCCAATGTGCAGAGAGCTGCGTGTCTGTGCATCGGTGGCGCACTCCGTACAACACCCTCAGACATTCTCTTTCACCTACTAACCCTATATATTTTCGGCAATCAAATGGCAGCTAACTCAGCCATACGTCTTAAAGCCATCCACCAGTGGTGAAATACTAAATATGGCCACACAAAAACTCTAAACGAATATACAAATGTTCCTGAAAACACCGATTACACCCCCACCAGGTTGAACTTTCCGGGTCACAAGAGTTTTCGGGTAACAAACCCAGAGAGAACGTCATGGGAGAGCAACGAACCTGTGCTGAACGACTCGATCCAACCGATGGCTCCAAAACAAATGACGGAGTGGGTGCTGTTGTCTACTCCGACAGGCTGAATCTCGGCCTATCTGTCCGTCTTCCTGATAATTGCAGCGTGTTCCAGGCGGAACTCATGGCGATCAAGGAAGCCTTATCCTGGTTGAAAGGGAATGTAACATCTGCCAAGGATATTGGCATTTTCTCGGACAGCCAAGTGGCAATCAAATCCCTGGAATCAGACTCAACAAGTTCAGAGACAACCTGAGATTGCCGATCATCTCTGCAGGAGATGTCAAAGCATTTTAACATTCACCTATGCTGGGTGCCTGGGCATAGTGACATTCCGGGGAGCTGTAAGGGTGATGAAGTCGCCAGAAATGGAACCAAATTACCAGTTGTACCCGACACGGGTGCACTAGGTATTCCTATCGCTACATGCAAAAGCTTATTAGCGCAACATGCTAACAGCAAATCAAACCTCAGATGGAGTCTTGGCATGACGTGTCAAACAACCAAACAAATTTGGCCAAAGCTAGATTTAAGAAGATCAATGGGACTGATTTCGCTTGATAGACCGTATATTTGCGATACCATAGGTGTCATCACGGGACACTGCTTAATAGGTAGGCACGCAGAAAGGCTAGGCTTTTTCTCAAACGACTTCTGTAGGAGCTGCATGGACGAGGAGGAGGAGGAAACAATAATTCATCTCCTTTGTAACTGCCCGGCCCTATCAAACAAAAGGAAGCTACATCTTGGGGCTTACTATTTTCAAAATCTCAGTGATTTGGCAAAAACGGAAGTGAAAAGCCTCCTCCGCTTCATCAAAAGCTCAAAATGGTTTTCCCACGGATAGTAAGGAGATTGGACGAGATCCATGTGGTATCACAACGGACCAAAGTGGTCTAAGTGCGCTGGTGAACGCCGGCAGCCACTCTAACCTAACCTACTACTAGTATTCGCCGTGGCTACGAAGTGTACAAGCAAGTGTGCTCAGCCTGCCATGCATTGCGTCATATTGGCTAACATTACTTGATTGGCGTTATTCATAACGGACTTGAGGCGTAGGCAGAGCAAATAATGGTAAGGGATGGTCCATACGATTCGGGACACATCTACGCAGGGCTGGTAAACTGTCCAATTACTTCCGCAGCCCTTATCCCAACGAGGAGGCTGCTCATGCTGGCAACAATGGTGCTTATCCACCGGATTTAGGTTACATCGTGTCAGCCACAGGCCGGTAAAGTTAATATCGTCCGCTACTTACTGGCTACAATGAAGCGTCAGCTGGTGTGGGTCTTGGCTCATGTTTTGTACAATGAGGTCATTGAATACGAAGGTGGAACAGCTCCAACTGTCAGTGCGTTCTGCCCCACGGCTGCCCGCGTTCTGGTTGACAGAACCTTGAGTCACCCTTAGACATTTTCAGTTATACTCAAATCAGACGAATACGTCGACCAGGACTCTCATTGGTCGAGCGACCATTTTAGTCACATGACATTTAAGGCGAAATGACTGGCGAAAAAAGTTGAAAATTTACGCATAAACACCCAGATATGAGTGAAACAGCTGATTTTGTGTCGAACTGTCATGAACTGTCATGTTTTTGATTTCAGTAGCATTACCCATGTTGAAGAATAATTATAATTATTCTGAATAGATAAAAGTAAATAAAAATCTATTAAGGTGGAAAAACGAAATTGCAAAATAAGGGTTGGTATAGTTTGACATCTACCTTGCCATTCATTAAGATTTTGCGTTCCACATCGCCTCACCTCGTTTTGCAGTTGAAATCTAAAATCCGGAACACGGCCAATATTTTAACTTTCTCCTTGACAATCCAATCATTAACAAAAAGTCTCTTATCAGACTTGAATCTGCTTGTTTCATTCAGTATCATCATACCATTCTGCTAGATGCACTTCTTCTCCTCCACAATCGACGTAATACGGACAAAATTAGGACCTAAATCCTGGTGCGTCTTCTTGTCCAAAAATCGTCACAAGTACGACAATTACGATCTAACCACACAAACCTAACCTATATAACCAACCCATCCGTGGTTAGTTTCGTGCAGAAAAAAAATTTCATTCTCACTATCTACCCCTTCGAAGTTGGAAACCAAATCCGTGTGACAAAAAAAAATTCCCAAAATGTATGTGTACCAGTATTCTTATGGAATGATCCAGACAGCTAGCCGATAAGGAGGATAACATGTACGATCGAGAGCTCCGATCGGAACGCATAAGCTAAAGCGAAACAAAAACTCGGTCAGTGAACTAGCGTCGCGTTGACATTGAAATTTTAGCGTTCTCGTCATCGTCACGGGAGGGGAGTGCGAGCATTTTGCGCAGCGCATGTTTATCGGGTTGAGTGAGGTCCGAACTCGGAATCCGAACCGAATTTTGTTGTTGTTTCGGTCTGCATTGCGGTGGTGGTGTTTATTTTTATACCAGCATTTCTGGTGAAATACAAAAAAAAATTAAGGAAGGGTATAGAACAACACCGGCATTGAGTCAGGAATGGAGGTCAAAATGTCGGGCGTAGTTCAGGCAGAGCGGTTGCACAGACGTTCGTCTCGTAGATTTGTGTTTGGCGGTGATGACAGCAGGGAATTTCTTGGAATTTCCAAATGAGGTAACCTTTGGAGGTTAATTTAGGTATATTTGTTGGTCCTTTTGAGGTCTTGCTTGCTGAGTAGATATTGAACTGGAGAAATATATTTGAAATGATTAACTGGATCGCACAGCAACAGTGGCGGATATGACGTGATCTCACACATTGTTTTATGAACAATGGAGTTGTCCACTTGATGGGACACAAGATTTATTTTTTTTGGGTTTATTGATGAGATCGTCATATAATCATTTGAATTGGGAAGCAGATGGATTTTTTAATGTAAACATGGGTAGATGGACACATCTTTACTTTTAATTTATTCATCAGTTGAGTTTGCTACTCAGTATATGAAAAAACGGGGAAGATAACTGGTGGAACGTGCATGTGGTGTGAATTTACTTGGAAATGGATTAGTGAACATTTGTTTGTACATTGGAGTGCCAGATATGTATAAAATTTTATTGCAGTTTTTATTTATTTTTCCCGTAAAATAACAAAAACCGAAACATGTTTAGAAACAAAAAAGAGGTTGCTAGTGTCCCATGAATCGGACGCGTTATCGTGTGGGTAATAGAGGAATCCTCTGCAGATATGAGGGGTAGGTGGGAAATAAAAACCACTCGTGGGGACCAAAAAACTTCCCCAGACGGCAGCGGAAGAATTCCCAAGATGAGGTCAAAGGTAGTGTTTACAGTACCATAGTTAGGATGGACAAAGTAAACAACCTAACTGAGCTGCTCCGACATATTCGGACAACAGGTCATCTAGGAATCTCAAGGGCTTGTGGCGGAAGAGCTGGTAGGCGAACTGAGCGTACCCAGTCCCGTGGATACTGATGGCCGCGTGTCCTAGTGGTATTAATTGGAGCTGGCCCTCTCTGTTGGGATTTTGACGACGTTCGTACCTATTTGTCCCTGAAATGTGAGAATATTAAACAGGAGAGGTGCAGCCTAACAACTAGCGGAGACCCTGAGCTACTTAAAAGCAGACATTACTACAGTACAGGAAACGATGGGGTGGACCGGGCAAAAAGAGGATGAAAAACTGTTACATCTACTATGGACCGTGTAATACGGCCCTATAGAGATATAAGTCAGAGCGGAAAATTCCCCGATTTTGTACGATTCGGAGGATTTTTGCTTCGAGGTATTCTTCCGAAAAGCTGTTCAGAATATTTCTTCGACATTTTTTAACGCGTTGCGTTGAAGTGCGTTCAGGTGCATTTTTCGTACAATTTTTGACAGCTAAATGCCATTCTTTTTCCGATTTCCTCCGACACAAATTCTTCGCGGAATTTATTTACGAATTGTACTGAAGTGAAGCCGTCGCATTTGTGTACTATTTTTTTCCGATGACACATACCTCGAAAGAAATTTAAACCTCCGACGAAGTATGCGTTGCGGAAAATTGTCCGCTCCGACGGATACCTCGATAGGGCTGATAGTCAGCAAAACAGCGATTATTCGGATACTGATTTGTTATAAGTGCCAGACTTTGGCAAGAATTCTTATGTTTTCAGGACATTAGCGAACGCATTGTAACAACCCGAATTAAGGAAAAGAACACGCCTTATATGCGCTTATACGCTCCGACATAGGAAAAAGATGATATGGCGAGAAACTGCTTCTACGAGGTACGATGTTATAATCGTGTTTCGAGATTGAAACACAACAGTAGGAATAGAGCACATCTTTTGCAGTATTGTCGAACAACAAAGCCTACACGACAACACGTCTGACAACGTCCTTAGGCTAATTGACTCTGCTGCAGGAGGAAATGTCACAATAGCCAGGGTACGGTTTCCTCACCTCGATATCTATAAGGGGAGATGGCGGTCTCCAGATCAACGAATGGTCAATCAAATTGATCACAGAGAGGTAAGAGGCACGCATCCAGGATTTGGGATGTCCAAACATTGCGATGGGCGAACATCGACTTGGACCACTACCTTGTTGCAGCCATGGTAACAATGCATATATCCATCACGCCACAGCAAATCACAAATACTGTCAAAAACTTTAATGTCGAAAGACTGCAGTCGCAAGAGACCAAGGCCCTATCCCTTATCCCTCTCGATGAACACCGTACCACCAGCATCTAATGTCGAAGAATAATGGCAATGATGCCAACAAGCCATTAGATCAGCCGCAACTGCTGGGCTAGGTTTTCCGTGTCCACCAGCAAGAAACCCTTGGTTTGATGAGGAATGTTAAATGCTTGCAGCCAAGAACAAGGGCTACGAGACTAAGCTGCAGGTGAAGGAGAGAGATGCCATTGAGCTCTATAGGCAAAGGCGAAGGAAACAATACCGGATTTTCAGAAAGAAGATAAATGTCCAAAAAAAGCATGCGATCGAGGATATAGAGAGGTGCAACTCCAGGAATGATGGTCGCAAGTTTTATCAAAGTGTAACGCGTCAAAGTTCAAGAAGAATCCTGTCGATATGCACAAGGAAATATCGTAGTTGAGACACAGTCGATGCTGAGGATACGGAACAACCAATTCTGCAGACTGTTAAACGGCGATGAAGAACAACGTTGCGCTGTCAGGCAGAACGAACCAATCAATATTGGCGACGACAGCGACCAACTACCCGACGAAGTGAGAAAAGCAAAATTTAAACTCAAGCTTAACAAGGCTGCCGGAAATGACGACCTTTCCGCCGAGCCGGGGGAGATGACTTATCAAACATCCAGCAACTCAAATATGGTCGAATGAAAGTATGCCTGAAGAATAGACCCTCAGCATCGTATGCCCGATCCACAAAAGGAGACCCTCTGAACTGTGCCAACTACTGAGGCAATGATTTCCTCAACATTGCCTTACAAAATTCTATCTGCAATAATATGTGAACGCCTAAAACCGTTTATCAACAAACCGATCTGAGCTTATCAGTGTGGTTTTAAGCCAGAAAACTCCGGAACTAATAAAATCTTAACACTTCGGCAGATCCTGAAAAAAAAAACCCAAGAAGCCCAAATCGATACCCAACAACTATGAGGGTAAGACTAAGTACAAGCTGTCAACTTGAATAGACACTCAACATTGACGAATTCGACAGACCGCCAGACATCACTTTGAGGTAGTAAAGGACTTTGTCTACCCCGGCTCCGCTATTTACTCTGACAACAACATCTCGTCAGAAATAATACGAAGAATTACTCTTGCCAAACGCTGTTTCTTCGGGTTAAGAAGGCAATACAGTAGTAAAGCCCTAACTCGAACTACTATAGAGATCCTATATAAGGCATCTTATCGTATGGACTTATCAAAAGCGGAAGTCATTTGGAGCGAAAAAATCTCCGATTCCGTTTGCATTGTCGGGCATTGGAGACGAAGATTCAAGTACGAACGTTGTAAGCTGTACAGCGGCATGGACCTAGTAAAACAAAACTCAGCATTGGACGTTTAGGATGGGTAAGGCATGTAGAGCGAATGTACACAAATACTTCCTCTAAATACTTATTCCCGAGGAAGATGGCAGACGCATTACAAGTAGGTTCCCGTCTTAAGCACCCCAACCTCAACCAACGAAAAGTGCACAACTAGAGGCAGTTAGCTAAGGACCGGGCTAATTTGGGAGGGATGTTCATTAAAGCCCATATTCATTCCGAACTGTAGCGAAATTTAAGTAACAACGATTCATATTGTAAATGGAGGCCTACGAAATAATCCAGCTTTTGGTGTTCAAGATGAGGGAACTTCTAGAGCTCACCCACCCACCTTACAATCAATTAAAAAAAAACTCTTTCTTCGAATTGCAGGACTTTATTTAACAAACCAATAACCCCTCATAACATGTCATAAATCGTTCCACCTATTGCATCTCTTTTGGAAGAACAACTGGTAGAAATGAATTTTCAGCCTCAACACTGACATCAGGATATAAAGTCATCTGCAGTTGATTTTCAGCCTCAATTTCGTCTAATTCCGTCGCGATGAGTTCCATAATTTTCGATCGAATTCTCAGCTTCTTTGTATGCTGCATACTTCGTAACGATGGCAATATGCTCATCACAAAGTGATAATCCTCGTCATCGCTGCTGTCTCTATCCGTGTGCCATCGTCTCTTCTTTCGACTTGGCGGAGGGTAAACTCCTTGAGAATATCGAGGGCGCTGTGATGAGGATGAAACGCCCGCACTCGTTGAAGGTTCCCCTTCAGGTATTTTATGGGCTGTTTGTTGTGAATATGAACTATCGGCAGTTCCTTGCAAGTCCTGACGAACCTGTATCTTTGGCAAATCGTCCATCTCCGTAGAGAGTATACTGTATTTCTCCTCGACCAGTTGACTAGCGTCCATGTCGGGGTACATTTGTTCTTCCGAACCTTGTCCTTCGGTCTCCGAGTTACTCTGATAGGTTGATCCATCTCGGGGCCGTATCGCTTCCCCTACAAATAGCATTTTATTGTAGAGTATCCATTTCGACTTGTAGTTGCTGTCGATTGCGTAACGTTTGTAATCCCGTCGAAATTGGTCTCGTAGAATTTCCCACTGACGTCTAGCATCGAAACCTAGATAATAATGTTTTGTTTGAGTGTACACATACACACACATACAAGTGTTCGTTACTCACCGGTTGTGCCAAGTTGTGTGGCTACGTCATTCCATAGTTTCTGCTTCAAATGGGGTGCTTTTTTTGTTAGTTTCCATAATTCCGGTGTGCTCTTCACAATGTCAATCAATTTGTTCTTGTATTCCAAATTCATCGCAAAGATACGAGAATATGCAAAAATCCTGGGGTAAGGAAAGAAATAGAGCCAATGGCGGCAGCCCAACCCTCGGTTTTATTGATTTTGCAATCGAATGGCGACGACTGCAACGACGACTACAACACAACTGTCTGCAGACAACTGCCTGAATAGAATTAAAATACAAAAAGGGAGGTCGCCTGCGTCTCATCGTACATCTGGCTTGGTAGGTAGGTATGTGTTGGGAAATGAGTATAAATGAAAAAAATGGGACAGAGAGATAAAGTTGGCGGGTGACATACATATGTGAGAGCGAAAGGGATGTAACGAGGGCAGACAAGTATGAATTGAATGTCTGATAGTTGCGTTTGCTTTTGAATGAGCTGCGCATGTCGTTGTTCAATATGGTGTGACCAGCTTAGGTTATTTATAGTTAAACGTACAAGTTATGCTTTCTGGTGAAATAAAATTGTGGGTTGATGTATGTATTTTGTTTGTTGCTTAAAAGTGATACTGATATGTGGGACTATTCCAACAATGGATCTCAAAATATAAAATTATTTTGTTGTTGAAAATATAAAACATAAAATTATTTTTTTTTTGTTCACTGGAAGGAAAAATCATCGAAAGATATTGCAGAGGCGTTATCGCGAGGGAACTTTGTGCAACAGTGAGGGACTTAAACCCGATCTAAAAAAAAACTCCCAAAAACTGAATTTTGTAGGTATGTCTTCAAGGAATCGCACTTAGCCGTGTTAGAAAAAACGCCGCCGTTTTTCGGATTTCTATGTGTTTTGTTTGAAAATGTGCTTATGTGTTATTATTTTCACTTTTTTTTTGTTTTTACATCTTAAGCTACATAGGTCCAAAGTTGTAAGTTGTAATCTCTTGACAATATTGTCGGTTCTTAAAAGCTGTGATATTTCTGAATTAACATAGCTGAGAAGCCTATCTCTGTGTCTTAGAGCTATTTAGCTTCATCTTCAACCATTTCAATATATAGATCTCTATGTAGATCGTCTCTATGTAGGTCGGCGTTACGTTTTGGAAGGTTTGTATTCTTAGTACGTTCTTGTCGTTAATGAAATACTAATGAAATTCAAAAACAGGGGGGTTAAAGTAATTGCGTACGCAGACGATGTAGTATTGCTTGCGACAGGCAAATTCTTACCAACCATAAGTGAGCTGTTAGAAAACTCGCTCCGGACACTCAACACGTGGGCAAAGCAATGCGGCCTTGGGGTCAACCCCCAAAAAACCGAGCTTGTGCTGTTCACAAATAGAAGAACAATACCACACTTCGAACCACCAGCTATAGAAGGAATACCCTTTAAAATAGCTGAAAGTACGAAATATCTGGGAATAATTCTAGACAGGAAGCTCAATTGGAAACTTAATGTCAATGAAAGAGTTAAGAAAGCAGCAAATGCTTTCTACGCATGTAATCGAATATTCGGCAGAAAGTGGGGACCTAGCCCCAAAATAATCCTGTGGATGTATACGGCTATCGTGCGACCAATACTCACATATGGCAGTATAGTCTGGTGGCAAGCCACAGACAGAGCAACCAACTTGAAGCAAATGACAAAAATACAAAGACTAGCGTATATAGGGACAACCAGTGCGATGAGAACAACCCCAACCTCTGGTTTGGAGGTGATTCTGAATCTGCTGCCCTTGGATCTATACATGCAGGAATCAGCTGCCAAAAGCTCCTCGAGGATCAGTCAAACAAACAGCTGGATCCCGAGCCTCGCTGGGCATGCGCAGGTCCTAAAGAAATACGTAGGGAGCGTAGTAAACTCTGACTATCTATCTCCCTATCTCCCTATCTAGACTTCGATCGACCCTTCACCTGCTCGTTTCCGAGCAGAGACGAATGGGACAAGAATGAACCCACAAAAAGGAAATCGATATTCATCTTCACAGATGGATCAAAGTTGGAATGTGGAACAGGTGCTGGCATATTCTCAGAGGAATTAGTAATACACTAATCAATCAGGCTTCCTGATCATAGTAGTGTGTTCCAGGCTGAGGTGCTAGCAATCGCTGAAGCGGCTCATTTGGTGTCAATAATGGAAATACCACACAGTGATATCACCATATTCATTGACAGCCAAGCGGCTATAAAAGCAGTATCTGCTATCGAAATTAAATCAAAGCTAGTTCGCCGCTGTCGCGAAGAGCTCAAGGTTCTCTGCTCACAGCATAATGCTGATCTCTGCTGGGTTCCTGGTCACAGGGACATAGACGGCAACGAGATGGCCGACGAACTGGCAAGAAATGGATCTGCTACAGATCATGATCAGGCAATACAAACGGTCGAACCACCACTCTGTAACCTCAGAGAAAGAGTGGAATACACAACCCGAATGAAAGCCAATACCAGGTGGAAGTCATTGACTACCTGCGAAATATCTCGGAAGCTCTGGCCAGAATACAACGGAAACCGAACCAAAAAACTTTTGCGGTACGATAGAAGCTCCTTATCTAAACTGGTAGGGGCTCTTACTGGTCACAACTTTCTCAGAACCCATACAATGAAATTAAATCTCAAGGATGGCGATATTTGTAGAGGCTGCGGCGATGAGGAAACACACGAGGATACACCTCACTTCCTCTGTCACTGCCCGAGTCTCTGTCACCTGAGGAACAGAACACTTGGAAGCTACTACTTCCAAGACATCCAAGAGCTATCCGATATTCCATTACCCTATCTTTACAGGTTCCTACGAACATCAGGATGGCTGGATAGAGTGGAGTAACCCATAGTAACGATAAGGAAGGACGTAATCCCACCAAGGGTATCACAATGGGTCCACATGGACCTAAGTGTGGCGGAATAGAGAATCCTCTACTCCACCAACTCGTAAACCTAACCTAACCTATTCTTAGTAAGTTTCTTTTGCATGTGCATGCCCACAGCTGGAGCTCATAGGTCCATACTGGTTTGAGACTTTGGTTATAACTACAACAATATTTTCTTGTAATTGGATAGGGATGGGTATCTCCTAATAAGCCAATAAATGTTACTGTAGCTGATATTTATTTCTTCTCTTTTTTTCTCTACATGTGCTTTTCAGCGCAGTTTGGCCTCTAGAGTCATTCCTAGATGTATGGCTGTATTTGAATATTCCACTATATTACTGTTTATGTATACTGGAATGTGTGAAACAATTTTTTTTTAACGTAAAAAGACTGATTTCAGGTCATTTAATCTAATCTGCCAATTTTAAGTCCATTCTGAGATATTGTTTACTGCCTTTTGAAGCTTTTTTTTTTGTTTAGCTATTTCTCAGTTTCTCCTACAAAAATTATAGCAGTACTATCTGCAAAGGTAGCTAGAGTGATTTCGTCACTTTCTGGATCACTAGTAAATAGGAGATACTGGACCTAGAACACTTCCTTGAGGTACACCAGCTTTAATTTCTCTTAATGTTGAGTACGTTGTTTCTTCTGTAATTCTGAAAAATCGCTGTAGAATATACGATTCTATTATTTTTGAATACTGCTTCGGCAGTTGCTTTTGTAATTTATGGATCAATTCGTTGTCAATAAATACTGTAGAGTATACTTTTTACACTTCAAAAGCTTTTCAATTTTATCAGTGATTCTATGCACTTTGTAAATTGTTGAGTGTTTATCCTGAATCCAAATTGGTGGTTCGGTATTAGCGATCTTTCTGCAGGAGTTTTACCAGCATCTTTTCGAATAACTTGGGCAGCATTGGAAGTATCGATATTAACCTATATGAGGTTACTTCGCTATGTGGTTTACCTGGTTTTGGAATCATTATAACCTCCGCGACCTTCCATATACTAGATCTGGATAGAGCATTTATGATCTGCACTTTATGTTTTAGTATTTGTTTTGAAAACTGTTTTAGTATTCCCCCGTTGTTAGATCAAACCCTGGGGCCTTAAGACGTAATCAACAGAATTGGTACGTCTTCTTCGCACGTTTCTTCCATTCCTTAATAATCTTTATCTTCTTCATACGGTTAGAAGACTCTTGACTGCTTTTTGGCCAGTTTTTTTCTCTGGTTTTTACTGGTGGAATGTGAGTTGTTGGCCTGTTAATTTTCTTTGTGGCTTTCCAGAGTCAGTACTAGCATCATTTGTTAGGGTTGAAACGTATATTTTTAGTAACTGATTTTTACATTCATTAATAGATTTTCTGAGTTTACTATTTAAACTATTTATAGACTATTTACTAAGTTGCCAACGTATTCTAGCTTTTCTCTTTTCTGCAATAATTTCACAAACAAGATTGTGAGGAACAATAAAACGTCTATAAAATGTACGGGTCTTTAAACCAGTGGAAGACAAAAGTCACCAAAGTCAGTTAAGTGTTAATTATATTCTCCAGATCCCAAGAATGTTCTATGCGTCTAGAAAACTATTGGAAATTTTATGGGTAGTCAATTTAATAGAACGATGTGATTACGTGTTACACGATGTAAATGGCGTCGTTAACTATCCTCATTTTGAAGACTTATCGATTACGGCGAAATTTCATTACAAAATTTATGAAATATGGACCAAAATAAAAGTGAAGAAGCATTACATATTCGTTTTTTAAAGACTCTTTTCGTATGCAATCAAATTTTTGCCGCAGTGTTTTATGAATTACTCGACGAGAGTCCTTCTTTTTGACAAAATATTCAAATTACCTAAACTTACTACGGCAACTCACTTCCTTGTAGCAGCCAAGGTAAGAATGCGGATATACCATATACAACAATCCAGAAATACTGTGAAAAAATTTAATGTCGGAAGACTGCAATCGCAAGAGACCGCCAAGACCTTCGCACAACGCGTATCCCTTAACCTCTCGATTAACACCATACCAGCAGCATCGAATGTCGAAGAGCATTGGCAACGATGCCAACAGGCCATTAGATCAGCCGCAACTGATATGCTAGGTTTCTCGCGCCCACCAGCAAGAAAACCCTGGTTTGATGAGGAATGCCGACAGAAGCTCGCAGCCAAGAACGAGGCCTATAAGGCTAAGCTGCAAACGAAGACGAGAGCTGCCATTGAGCTCTATAGGCAAAGAAGAAGGGAAGAAGATCGGCTTTTCAGCAAGAAGAAAAAAGAGCAAGAAAAGCGGGCGATCGAGGATATAGAGAGGTGCCACTCCAGGAATGATGTTCGCAAGTTTTACCAAAGTGTAAAATGTCAAAGACAAGGATACAAGGCTCGAACAGAATCCTGTCGAGATGAACAAGGAAATATTGTAGTTAAGACACAGTCGATGATGAGGATATGAAAGAACCACTTCTGCAGACTGTTAAACGGCGATGACGAACAACATTCCGCTGTCAGGCAGAACGAACCATTCAATATTGGCAACGACAGCGAAAACTGCCAACCACCCGACCTGAGTGAAGTGAGGATAGCAATATCTAAACTCAAGCTTAATAAGGCTGTCGGAAATGACTTGGTAAGTAACATCCACCAACTCATAAGCCAAATCTGGTCGGATGAAAATATGCCTGAAGAATGGAACCTCAGCATCGTTTGCCCGATCCACAAAAAAGGAGACCCTCTGAACTGCACCAACTGCCGTAATATGTGAACGCCTGAAACCGTTTACCAACAACCTGATTGGCCCTTATCAGTGTGGTTTTAGGCCAGGAAAGTCCATAACCGATCAAATGTTCACACTTCGGCAGATCCTGGAAAAAACTCAACAAGTCCAAATCGATACCCACCACCTATTCATCGATTTCAAAGCCGCATATGACAGCATTTATAGAGACGAACTGTACAGAGCCATGTCTAGTTTTGGTATACCGCCCAAACTCGTCCGTTTGTGTAGGATGACGATAGAGAATTCTCGCTGCTCTATCAGGGTCGGAAACGACCTCACCGAAACATTCGATACCAAAAAGGATTTAGGCAAGGCGATGCGCTGTCATGTGACTTCTTTAATCTGATTCTTGAGAGGATTGTGCAAAACTCCAAAGCCAACACCAGAGGCACAATTTTCCAAAAGTCGGTGCAACTACTAGCATACGCTGACGATATTGACATCATTGGTAGGACTCAACGTGATGTCATAGCCACGTTTGCTAGTATAGAGAAGGAAGCGGCGAAAATGGGTTTAGCAGTAAATGAGGGAAAGACTAAGTATATGCTGTCATCACGAAAGGACTCACAACATCGACGAATTGGACAGAACGTCACCATTGACAGATATAACTTTGAGGTAGTACGGGACTTTGTCTACCTCGGCTCCGCTATTAACTCTGACAACAACATCTCGTCAGAAATTAAACGAAGAATTACTCTTGCCAACCGCTGTTTCTTCGGGCTAAGAAGGCAATTTAGTAGTAAAGCCCTCACTGGAACTACTAAGGAGATCCTATATAAAACCCTGATCATCCCAGTCCTGCTCTACGGCGCTGAAGCATGGACCGTATCAAAAGCGGATGAAGAAATCCTTGGTAGATTCGAGTGGAAAATTCTTCGGTCCCGTTTGCGTTGACGGGCTATGGAGACGAAGATTCAACCAAGAACTATACGAGCTGTACAGCGACATGCCCCTGGTCAAAAAACTCCGCATTGGACGTTTAAGATGGCGAGGACATGTAGAACGAATGGACACCAATACTCCGGCTCGCAGAGTCTTCGATTCCCAGCCAGACGTCGGACGCAGTAGAGGAAGACCTCGCCTTAAGTGGCGCGCACAAGTGGAAACCGACTTCAACCAACTTGGAGTGCGCAACTGGAGGCAGTTAGCTAAGAACCGGGCTAATTGGAGAGGCATGTTGGTTGAGGCCCAGGTTCATCCCGGACTGTAGCGCCACTTAAGTAAGTAAGTACTATGGCAACTCTGTAAAATGTAGTATTTTTTGATATTTTTTGATAATAAATTTCAATAATTTGCAATCGTTGCTCGTTTGTAAGTCTTTCCATGACTAAATGGCAGAGAATACGTTTGGACGCCATTACTAACCAGTGCTGCCAACCTGAAAATCATAACTCTAAAAAAATTACCCATGGACTACCGAGATATAATTAGCCTCAAAACTATATGCTGTTCGTTAGTCCGCCCACAGTTGGAATACACATCCATCATATGGGATTCGCCATATGTAATGCTGGAACTTAGATTAGAAAGAGTTCCGAAAAAAATCAAGAGGTATGCATTCTGTAAATTATTTTCGTTTGAAGAATTGAAATATGTTAACAAATAGGCTTGCAACGCTTAAGTTTCAGGCGTAAGGCATCTTTCATCACGTTTATACGCGATATTCTGAATTATCATATTATTGGCGGTGAAAAACATTGGCGTTGGGTTAATTAGAAATGTCAGACTGAGCGATTTTAATTTTTTCGATATTAATTGTTTCAATCAAAAATTATAGGAGCTGCTTTAATTCTGGTTATGCTTCTGATATTAATGCTCAATGTTTGTACTTCTGACACCGTCTGTACCTCTGAATCCTTCAGTATGGTCACACTAAACGTTTGCCAAATATTATCCCTAAAACACATTGATACATCTACATGCACATCGACCTCACCACCAACACAGAGGATATAACAATTTCTCTGCATTTACTGCTGATGCCGACTATCATAAATTTGTGCTGTCGATGTGAGTGTTACTGTGTCAATGTTTTTCTGAGTTAGGGGTGCAACCTTCTTTGTCTGCGCAATTCCAGGAAAATAGATTATGATTTTGAGCGGGAAACAGTGGAAGGTACAGTTATTATATTAATTTCTAATGCGCAAATATAATGATTTTTATCACACAGGGTGTGATTTAAAAAATAATTTACATTTTACGAATGTTGAATAGACTTTACCTGAATCAAATGGTAGGCAATGCGATTACATGAAACGTTGAGTTTTCACCTAGCTGATGCCCTACCAACTCCGACTCTCAGCTTTCACGTGGAGACACGTGAGTGCCTAGTAACCGTAAATAGCGTCTCAACCACTGTCTTAGATTTTGGCATATTGTATTTCCAGGTGCTGAGGAAGAACTCCCAAGACATATTGAGGCAGAGGTCAAAAGTCAAAAGTCCCAGTTAGGATGGACAAAGTAAATAACCTAGATGATCTCCTTCGACATAATCGAACAAAATGTAATTTAGTAATCTCATGGTTATGTCTGGCCCCTTGAACAGAGGTGGTGGCGGATGAACCGAAAGGCCAGCGACAGCGCTCAATCCCGTAGGTTTTACTGATAGCCCCGTGACCTAGGGGTCTCGAATAAACTGGAACTGGCCAGAGGAAGTGCTAGCTAGCACTAGCATCTAATGTCGAAGAACAATGGCAACGATACCAAAAGGTTACTAAATCTGCCGCAACCTTTTACATGAAATTTCTCGCACCCACTAGCAAGAAACCCTTGGTTTTATGAAGAGTGCCGACATATGAAGACGAGAGCTACATTGAGCTCTATTGGGAAAGAAGGAGGGAAGAACACCGGCGCTTTTCAGAATGAAGAAAAAAGAGCTAGAAAAGAGTGCTTTCAAGGATATAGAGAGGTGCCACTCCAGGAAAGAAGTTCCTAAGTTTTACCAAAGTGTCAAACGGCAATGCCAGGAATACAAGGCACGAACAGAAACCTGTCGAAATTAAAAAGTAAATATCGTAGTAGAGACACAGTCAATAACCACTTCTGCAGACTGTTAAACGGCGATGACGAACAACATTCCGCTGTCAGGCAGAACGAACCATTCAATATTGGTGAAGACCCGACCTAAATAAAGTGAGGATAGCAATTTGGTATGTAGCATCCAAAAACGTATAAGCCACATCTGGTCGGATGAAAGTATGCCTGAACTATCGAACCTCAGGATCGTTTCCTGATCCACAAAAAAGGAGACTCTCTGAACTGCGCCAGCTAGAGAGGCATAAGTCTCCTTAACATCGCCCTCAGGAATGCCTGAAACCGTTTACCAACAACCTGATCGACCCTTATCAGTGTGCCTGGAAAGTCGATACCTACCACCTCATCATCTATTCCAAAGTCGGATATAGCAGCATTTATAGAGACGATGTGTCATAGCCACGTATAGAGAAGGTTAGTTTAGGTTGGGCTAGAGTGGCTGCCAGCGTTCGCCAGCACACTTAGACCATTTGGGTCCATTGTGATACCATGTGGATCTTGTCCAATCTCCTTACTATCCGTAAGTAAACCATCCTGAGCTTTTGATGAAGCGGAGGAGGCTTTTCACTTCCGTTTTTGCCAAATCACTGAGATTTTGAAAATAGTAAGCTCCAAGATGTAGCATCCTATTGTTTGATAGGGTCGGGCAGTTACAAAGGAGATGAAGTATTGTTTCCTCCACCTCCTCTTCGTCCATGCAGCTCCTACAGAAGTCGTTTGAGAAAAGGCCTAACCTTTCTGCGTGCCTACCTATTAGGCAGTGTCCCGTGGTGACACCTATGGTATCTGCAAATATACGGTCTATCAAGCAAAATCAGTCCCTTTGATCTTCTCAAATCTAGCTTTGGACAAATTTGTTTGGTTGTTTAACACGTCGTGCCAAGAATCCATCTGAGGTTTGATTTGCTGTTAGCATGTTGCGCTAATAAGCTTTTGCATGTAGCGATAGGAATACCTAGTGTCGGGTACAACTGGTAATTTGGTTCCATTTCTGGCGAGTTCATCAGCCTTACAGTTCCCTGGAATGTCCCTATGCCCAGGCACCCAGCATAGATGAATGTTAAAATGCGTCGACATCTTCTGCAGAGATGATCGGCAATCTAGGGCCGTCTTTGAATTTGTTGAGACCGATTCCAGGAATGCTAATATCCTTGGCAGATATTACATTCTCTTTCAACCAGGTTAAGGCTTCATTGATCGCCATGAGTTCCGCCTGGAACACGCTGCAATGATCAGAAGATGGACAGATAGGCCGAGATTCAGCCTGTTGGAGAAGACAAAAACACCCACTCCGTCATTTGTTTTGGAACCATCGGTATAAAAGTGGATTGAGTCGTTTAGCACAGGTTCGTTGCTCTCCCATGACGTTCTATCTGGGATTGTGACCCGGAAACTCTTATCGAAGTTCAACCTGGTGAGGGTGTAATCGGTGTTTTCAGGAATATTGTATATTCGTTTAGAATTTTTGAGTGCCCATATTTAGTATTTGACCAATGTTGGATGGCTTTAAGACGTATGGCTGAGTAAGCTGCCATTTGTTTGCCGAAAATATCTAGGGGTAGTAGGTGAAAGAGAATGTCTAATGAAGAAGATTCAACATAGAACTATACGAACTGTGCAGCCGCATACCCCTAGTCAAAAAACTCCACATTGGACTTTTAAGTTGGCTAGGACATATAGAACGAATGGACACCAACGCTCCGGCTCGCAGAGTCTTCGATTCCCAGCTAGACGTCGGACGCAGTAGAGAAGCAACCGACACAAAGATACTGACTGTCAGAGTTTGTAGACATCAGCTAAGTGCAGAGCTCGTATTTTCATGTAATCGCATTGACTACCATTTGACACTTCCTAATTTGGGGTTTAACTCCTGGTTTGTCGGTATGCTCGTGGAATACCATTTAAGATGTGATAGTATTCCCCTTTTTGAGCTTGAGCGCATATAAGTCTCTTGTTGCGAATTTGGCTGTTATGCGGATTGTCACGATGCTTTTGCTGAAGTCAATGATTCCATTTTCGAAACTGTCCATTGAAGCATTCGACATTTTCGAAATTGCTAAATTTTGCAAACGAATCCTTCGACAATCCATTCTCCAGGTAAATAAAACAAAAACTTTCCAGAACCCTACTGTATAAATTCAAATTCGTCTATTCACCGTAACTGAACTAACCCCAATTGTTATCCTGTGTGTCAGCACTATAAAATTAGCCACCGAGTCACATCATCTCCCGTACCTCAGTTTTCAAATTAAATCCATTTGCACGGTATACGAACAACCAAATACCGCCGTCTGTCAGACTGTGCAAGACAATTACAAGGGTCGTCCCGCACCCCCTATCGAAAGGATATAAATATTTAAATCCCAAACAGAAATATAAAATGTGCGGAAAATTCTCTGCATTCGGTTAAATATATCCTAATGCAAAACGAAGGACTTGTTTGGCAGATGATGAGGCCATCGTTTATTAGGCTTTTCCAAGCGGTAACACGTAACCCCATTTGGTGGGCGCGCAGACCTAAAGACTCGACCAAAGCAATTCAGCTTCCTTTCAACGATAGGGCGCAGATTTAATGACGACCGGGTTTTCCAATTATTCTCCCCCGAGAATGACAATTTATATCCCTTTCGGGAGCCAAAACAACGGTCTGAGTCATGTTGGGGTTGGTGCTGGAACATGCAAGTCGTCTAGACAAGACTGTGAGTGCTTGATTTTCGTGCAATTCCTTCGTGTACAAGAAAAGCTTGAAGGAAGTGGATTTATGTAATTTTTGGGGGATGATGCTGCATCCTTTGTGTTCCTTATTTTATTTCACGGTTTTGTTCTTCGCAAGACCCATCATTGATGAAATGAAGAACAAAAATCAAAAGTCACGGAAATCTTAGATATGAAACTCACCCATACGCAGATAAGCCATGAACACCCTATTTACCCGTCCGTGTGAAAGCGGTACATAACCCTAACCTTCAGGGTCTGCGATTGCACACAAAAGAGTCACGACTTATAAAAGCCAAAAGCTATACATACATCAGCGACAATCTACAATGGACACACAGACACAGTGATACGCTTCAATAAGGAACAAGTCGCAATGCCATTTCCCTTGTTGATGATGAAGGCGATGGTGATGTTTATAACTTGTGCTGCTTGATGTTGGATGCTTCACTTACCTTGCTGCTCAAAGCCCCCACCGATTTAAACTCATGCAACTTATAATTCACAAACGGTGTGGGGTGGGGTATAACTGGAAGCCTTCATGGTTTTTGCCAAAACGACATCACTTCCGTTGGGGTTCTTCTGTGTTGTTGGTGTTTTTTTTTTTTTATTCTACCATTCACCCTGAGCTAGAGTAATCGCTTCAATGAGCAAAATGGGAGCAAAAAGGGTGAAGTCTAGGAGTGTGGTGTTGCCAGATCAGTTAAACTTTAATGCAGCTAAAAATAAACAACTAGGGAGTGTTACAGCTCAAGCCAACATCTTGTAAAATTATTCGACGGTTCAATGATTTTTTCAGACATGAAGCAGCTTTACCGAATCTGTGATATGTGCAATCAAGCCAATCTTCTAGCAGGATAAAGTCCCAATTTTCCGAATGAGAACCACAACTTATTGTAAGAAAGTTATCCCATCAGTAAATTTGTTTTAAATCAACCAATCCAATGATTTCGAAAATGCTTTCGAATATGTCAATCGAGTGTTTATCAGGTTTGACACTTGCAGGAGATATTTTTTTTGGTAGACGTATTCCTACCATATGGCTTAGTGCCGCAACTATAGATCTGCAAAAGATCTGGGTTTCATTTCCAATTCCCGTATGAAATGAAATATTTGGCAGTAACGCCCATAACGTCTTAAAACTATCTTTTCCATTTATTTGTGTGTAAGGAGTTATATTTGTGCCTTAAAGAATGACCTCTTCAGTTTAACGCTAATGACGGTATTATATATTTGGACTTTCGAGAGAGAAGGGACAGTGAAAAAAAACGTCGGTGTTGTCACATTGAACCAGTTAACCCACTCCTAGCTCTGAAACCACCAACCCTAAAGCGACGCCAATTAATATATTCCAGTGATCCTCCTCTTGCAATGTTCTGATAAATAATTCAAGTAGCATCGTTTGTCTTGAAAAAGCTTATCTTAACCTTGCCAATCGGATCTTGCCGTCTTGCAGAAAGTAACATCAACAAATGAATGGGGGTGAGAAAAATAAAAGCTAGGCTCTGTGTCTTCTGCAACCTTTTTCGTCACAAACCTGTATATTTATCAGGGAAACTTATAATGAGGCATAATGTCAATTACTGACTAAAGCAATTTTGACAGATAATCCAGTGTGGATCTTAACAAGATTGCACCCTGTCGCTGTTACAATTTTTGTGGTTAACTAACAGGTACTTGGAACTGGCTAGTCTACTGGCACCTGAAGACTCTCTTCATTCAAAAAATATCAAGAATACGCTGATGGCGTCTGGTTACTTTATTATAGGGACGAGGATCACCCACATGTCTTTGCACTAAAGCAACTCTTTTATTACAGTCCTACCAAAGAGTATAGAACAACATAGAGTACGCATAATAGCTAAAAATTGTGTAGCCGTTTCTGACGCGGACGGTAAGTGCGAAGAGGAATTTTGGCTGTTCGTATGCGTCAACTATGCTCGTGTTTGATGCTGTCGAACCAATGTGAACACTCGAGTATCAATATCAGTACCTCACATAGTAAATAGATGCGCACTCTATGTAGTACTATACTCTTTGGTCCTACTAAGGATGGACAAATTAAGCAACAAACATGAGTTGCTCTGACATATTCAGACAGAAGGTAAACTTGGAATTTGTAAAGAACCATAAACAGAAATTGTGCCGAATGTCGAGGCTCAATCTGTGGCAAATAAAAGGCCTTAATCGTGAAGTGGATGCCGACTGCAATGGAATGACATATTTCATCACCTCTCCAGGTTACGGATTGTACAGTCAGAATAACTTCCCCACCAGGTTAAACCATCTAGTTATGAGAGAGACAACAGCACTACCTACTCAAATACTATCCAAACCCGGAACGACCGCATTAAAAACCCAAAGTGTATGACCATGACCTCGCATGGTACAGGATATCAGGAATGCAAAAAAGAAAAGCATGCATGATTTCTTACAATTGTTCCCCTTTATATGTAACTACATGACTACGGACCCTTTTCTGAGTACAATATAAAAAAAAGTGCTTGTGGATTTTAACACAAAAATCGAAAGGGAAAAATTATTTGGTAGGTTAGTTGGAAAGCACAGACTTCAGAAAACGAAAAAGATAAAGACTTCCAACACAGCGTGTAGTACTGTAATTTGCAGCACTAGGTTTCCTCGACTTTGAAAGCACAATGCAGCCTGATGATCTCAATATGAGTGGCACGGATTCAGTATCCTTGATATACATTCAGAAGGCCAACTGTAGACCAAGTGTCGATTTTCTCGTCCAAGCCTAATTCGGAGTTTCAAAATTGAAAGAGAAAATTAATTTTCTGTAACAAGAGACTTCGTGTTGGTAACATTAGTAATCTGGAGATGGCCAAATAATAACTTGCATGCAAGTCTCTCATAAACCTTAAAGTATGTAAGTCGGCCATACAATTTCTAAGTCAACTAACTCTAACTGAACTAATGTTTTAGCCACCACAACAGGTTCTCCTGTTGTAACCTACTCCGACGGTCCCAATCGGACACACTCCTGTTGAACCGCAGGCGCTCTCCTCCGCCTTCAGCGACGACGTCTCGGTCGTATAGGAGCATATCCACAGTTCGTTGGAAGAAGTGGTAGATTAGCGGAACCGCCGATCTATCCTGTATCAGCCCTCGACTATCCAAATTTAGGAAAGCTTTAGGCGGAATAAAGCTGCTTAAACGTGCACTTTAAAAATATTCATAATTGGGGTAGAAGGCCCCAAAGATGAGACTATTGCTCGAGGTCATCGCTCTTGGCGCGTGAAACCGAATGAGTTTCACCAAAACATTGGCTATTCTGTTTATGTTGGCCCCGTTGTATCGGACCGGTTAGTATAATATTTTGTGTAGTCAGATACTGGTGTTCTGTGAAGTCCAAGGCAGCTTCTCAAACAGCCGTATCTTTTCCATTTAAGATGGGGCAACGTTGAACCACACCGGGCACCCATAGGCAATCATCGGCCTGATGAGGGCCATGTAGCAAATCACCTTCACCCTGCTATCAATACACATAAGATCCCACATAAAATAAAAACAAAAAACGCGAGGGCGGTCCACAAAAAAAAACACCTAGAAGCATCTCAGGGGTGACACCTGGAAGCATTGCCATAACCAAGCCAAAAATGACTTTGGGAAAATCAGGTCTGAGTCAAGCAGGCAACTGCGGATAGGTAGGAACTCCGAAGGCCCTGAATGTGCATCTAGGGGGAATCAGGTAAGACAATGGCTTTGAAGGCTATTCCGAACCCAAACCCTGTTCTCTCTCACAAATCTTAAAGGATCAACAGCTCGCACCGCGTTAGTGCCTCAACCCTGGTCAACGATGTTGGTCACCTCTCCTGGCTTGATACCACCGTTTACGTAAATAATTTTATAAAACTTGGTTCAAACGTAATGGATGTGTGTTCCCAGGTAGATCATACCTCTATGGTTGAATGCGCAACCATGCCATCGGAAAAGACATTGGGTTTGGAACCTGGTGCAATCCATAGGCAAGAGATGCGATGCGTACACCCGCATCCTGACTCTGACCCATCTGAGCAAACTTTGTGCACGGCTTCGAGTCCGAACCAGATGGCCCCCTCAAATCACTACCAGCCCAACCTACTTAACTAAACCCGTATACAACGTATCCCGAGCGCAGATCGGACCGAAAAGCAAAATTCTTGTCTGTGCAGGGCTTAGTAACAGTTTCAACGTTTCGCAGGATCAGTGGAAGACATCCAGAGGAGTGCCAAAAGGAAAAAAACGGCCAATCCCTCGCAATTCAGAACCCCTGTCAAAGGTTAAGTCAAACGTTGAAAGAATGTCTGGAATTCGCGGTAATTGACAGCATTGATCCGGATGAAAGCATAACATTGGAAAAATTGAGGAATGTAGAGGTGAAACTTGCTTTCAGCTTTCTCCAAATACTTTGCAATCGCCGGGACCCTATGCCCACTTGCCGCGATCTATGTCTCTATCAGTGACATATAAAGAGGACTGCATGTGCAGGACAGAGGTTCAGAGAAAGTTTGGCCAGGAGCACAACTGGACGTAGTGGAAATGGACCAGATCCCTAACCCTAGGAATCCAGATCAACTAGGAATCTCTGGCTCCTTTGTGGGATCATTGGCGCGATGGTTAGTGCGATGAACTGTCGCGCAGAAATGATTTTTCACTTGCCCTCCTCTCGTGACGATCTGACAAATCATCCGAGTAGAATCAAGATAAGCTTATCTCAACTTAGCCGTTCGGAATCGGCATAAAAAATGAGGTCCCGCCATCGTGCAAGAAGTACACACGCACACATGAATGATTCTGAGATAGCTAGGCTCTGGATACTAATGAGCCTGTTGGACCAACACTTTGTATTTGTATCCCTGCTCCTGCTGTCGATGGAGTCATAAGTTATGGGTTCGTCGAGTGTTATTTCGTCAGTGAGTTCTGTAGTTTTGCAGTCGTTTCTTCAGTCACTTTACCTTCTCTTTCGGTATAATTTGCATTTTAAGTCAGCGTGTCTTTATTTGCATTTTAAGTCATCTTGCCAAAACTTATCAAAGGCTTGCGAGATGTCCAGGAAAGTGCTTGAGCATTTAATTTTTTCTTCGAATGCTTTCTCGGTTACGTCAGTAGTTCTCTGCACCTGGTCAATCGTCGATAGCTTCCTTCTCAACTGGAGGTCAGGGATAAGATTATTATCTTCTTCTGTAGACGTCATAGTAATATCCTTTCGAAAATTTATTACTTGAAAAGACCCTCATCTCCTTGTGATGTAAAAAATAGGATCAATCCCCAAGAAAAACCTCACCTGAAACTACCTTCAGATTCGGGATAAATTTGAAGGTCCCGCGCATCGTGTATGGAGTACGAAGCACCCATGACAAGTGTGAGTACAAAGTGAGGCCCTGAATCCAAACTGTTGCTGTTTGACATAAAAAAAACACCATTAACACCTGGCAACGTTGTCCTTTCGCAAAAAATATTTACATCCAGTTAAAAAAGGGAACGACTACGACACAAATAGAACATTAGAGCAATTTTCAAGAGGGAAGACAATCACAAAGTACACACACATTCATTCACCCTGAATGTGAGCAGGGCACCACCAGCAGCAACCATCACCAACAACGGCAACAACAACCACATGAAGGTATATATAGTCATTCTGCCATTGCCAAGACCAGGAGGAGGAGGAGGTATTTTTGGTAGCAATGACCTTCACCGACCTGTCTGGCTCTAGTGAATTTCTCTGGGTTGAGCCTGGCAGTCGTTCGTGCGGTTTGTCGGTCGGTCGATTGGTCTCACTCACTCTCACTCCGCGCTTCCTCCACTGTGACTCGCTTTCCGTCAAGTTCTAGAATCATGTCCCATGGTGTAGTGTTGTACCTAGGTGAAGTCCTATGTGCAGAATCGCTGCCATTGCCATGATGTATATGAATGCAGTTGATTATTTGCCTTGAAAACATTTGGGATCTATGGAGCAATGCAAGAGCTGGATGAAGTGGTGAACTGGAGGAGCATAACAGGATGGGGAGCTGGCAGCAGGGCAAATAATGGTGGCGTTGTATGATGGCTTAAAACGAGAGTGAGTCGAGTCTGTGTCAGGAAAAGGGACGACCATGTTTCCAGTGTGGTGCACTTGGTTTGGGGTTTTTGGGTGAATTTCTCTTTCCACTGGTTCTGCTTTTGAGTTCTGGGTTTCTTCTTCTTTTTTGCGCTTTGTCTTTCACTTGTAGTTGATGTTGTTGTTGTTGGAGTCGGTTTGGTAGTGTTAGTAATGTGTTGGTAATAAGCAGCCGCGTGTATACTGCAATCGCTAGGAAAATTGCACCACAAACAGCCCAACTGAAGGGCGAAAGACCTAGGATTTGGGAGGTTTGGAGGGACAGACGAGTCTATCCAAAGAATATACGCAATAATAAAGCAAAGATAAAGCCAACCAAAGGGGGCTGATGGGCGAAACCAAAACGAGTGTTCTCGGTCATCAGCCTCAGCAGTTTCGGGTCGATACTCGCCTAGAATGGGTTGCGCGAAGCGAATCTTTGGAAGCGACGTTGTCAAAGGTATGCACGACACAACGAAGAGGGCGGAATAGATAATTGGTGTATGCGCTACGGTCGTTACGTGTGATGCGTCTGTGTCTCCTCAGCCCGCTGTCAACGCTATAGCGTTTGCATGGTTTGGAGTTTTGTTTCTCCAGTTGCAAGCTGCAATGTAGCACGTAACTAAGATCATTCAGAGTGACAATTGGGTAGCTAACGCCAGCCGCGTCGACGGGAGCAGAGATGCGAAAAGACAATGACAATGACGAGAGGTGTTTGCACTTGGTTCTTGTTTTGTTATGGGGTGTGCGCATACACGTGACGTCTATGGTCAGGGGAGTAGGTGAACCATGGAATGCGATTTTTTATAATTATTGGATACATGTGTGGGGAGTGTGCTGTTTTGTGGAGCTGAATGGAATTATTTTTAATAAAATCGGTAAATTGATTTAGACAAACTATGAAAGAGATTAGTGAGTCAGGTTGAGTGGGGTTCCGTAAATGAAAAATCTTTCTTTCTAGATAAGGGTTAGAGCTTTGTCGCTACCATTTTCCTTACTATTAAATATCAACACTAAAGAAAACCTTGTCAGAATGAGTGCTGTTCTCAGGCCAATACTAGGACTTTACCCTCCACTTGGGGTTGGTGCTATCGGTTTACTACTCACACTTGCAAAAATTGTGTTATAAGGAAGCAACCAAGACGGAAAAATGAATGTGAGAAGCTAAACAGAGAGTTTTTGATAAACAACTAGCAACTGGTCTAAGTTACTTCGAAGCGGACATTACTACTATCCAAGAAATACGATGGGATTGCCCTCAAAGGACGGTGCAAAATTGTGACATCTACTACGGTCCATGTTTTACGACATACTTAGGCAAAAAGACTAACGCTTTGAAGACATCAGGCTTAATTCGCAAACGTAAGCGATACATGCTCTCAAACTCAAACAGAGGAAAAGATGACATCACTATAGACTTCTTCAACGAGATCCTCGAACAACCAATTGCTGAAGTTTGATGTTAAAACCATGCTGGTTAACGTCAATCTAGGATGAGAGGACATTTTTAATAACATTTGCGGAGAGCATAGCCTAATTGACTACGCTGCGGAATGAAATGCCACTATAGCCAGCACATGATTCCTTACCGTGATATCATTAAGGGGGCGTGGTGGTCTCGAGATAGACCAACGATTATTCAAATTGATCCCATTGCGATAGAAAAATTTAATGTTTCAGTATTTTGGGTTAAGGAACATCCCGAGCAACTAACATTGAGTCGGACAATAAGCTTGTTCCCGTCAAGGTAAGAATGGAGATGTCCACAAGGCCACAATAACGGCGAAATGGAGTGAGAAAATTAGATGTTGAACGACTGCAATCGTCAGAGACCGGACTTTTTTTAACGCTTTCAGATCTGTAATGTCAAAGACCAATGGCAATGTTGACAACAATCTATAAAATCATCTCCAACATATTTTCTGGTTTTCTACAACTTACTAGAAATAAATTCCTAGTTTGATGAAGAATGCTGATGGGTGTAGCCAGAAATGAGGATTACAGATTTACAGGTCACTGCTGCAGGCCAAATCGAGAGCGGGTGGAAAAGTTAAAATTAAACTTTAAGGGCTACAAAGATTCCAAGAAAAGCTATAGAGGATATACAGAAGAATTATCAGCCCTATCATGGTACCCGTAGTCCGAAGAATTACCGAAACAAATGTCAGGTATCTACAATCGGAATTCCGTTTGCCTTCGAGGTATCCATTGAACAAAAAAAAAATACATGAAGGTTAGAATTGCGTTCGATGAATTCCGCAACAATTTTTCGTCGGAAAAATTCGGAAGAAATACAACGTGTAGCTATCAACAATGGTTGACTTAACGCATTTAGCCGCTTTGCGCTTATGTGCGATGAATTTCATCGCAAGATACCTCGGTATAGAATTCATTGATTTCGAACAAATCGGAGAAAATATTTTTACGAACGGCAACCTCGATAGGACTGAATGTTCGAAAGTTCACAGTCGATGCTGAGAATAATGAAGAACTCTCTTCTGCACATCATAAAGGGTTTTTCAACAGGGCCGCTACAAAAGTAGAGCGACAGGGACAGCAAACGACGCCATATTTCTTGCCGATCTTTTGACATTTCTCTTCAGTAAGGTTTGCCATTTCATGATGGAAAGATATACGAGCCAACGAGTAGAAATTATTAAAATTTAATACCGAAATTCGGAGTCAGTGGCCTCAACGTTAAGAGCGCTACTTTCAAAGTATGGTCGTCATAATCGTCCTAGCAGATCAACAATTAAGCGTATAGTGGAACAATTTGAATTCATAGGCACAGTAAAAAATGTTCCCGTGCCAGTGAGACAAAGAAGTGCCCGTAGTGTCGAGAATATTGCTGCCGCTGAGGCTTCAGTTGAAGAAAGCCCAAATGCGTCGTGAATTGGGCTAAGCAACAACTTGAAAATGATTCGGATTTTCATTGAAAAATCATCTTCAGCGATGAGGCTCATTTCTGGCTGAATGGCTTCGTCAATAAACAGAATATGCGGTATTGGTCAGGCAGCAATCCACACGTACTCCATGAGTCATCATTGCATCCCGAAAAAATTACGGTTTGGTGTGGTTTATGGGCCGGCGGCGTCATTGGGCCGTACTTCTTCCGTGATGATGAAGACCGGCACGTTACTGTGAATGGGAATCGCTACCGTTCAATGATAACCGAATATTTTTGGCCCCAATTGGATGATATGGACTTGGAGGAGATGTGGTTCCAACAGGACGGTGCCATAAGCCACACAGCGAATGTCACAATCAATATATTGGAAACCAAGTTTGGAGAACTTGCTATCTCACGAAATGGTCCAGTCGCTTGGCCGCCTCGGTCGTGCGATTTGACGCCGTTAGACTATTTCCTGTGGGGCTACGTCAAGTCTATGGTCTATGCCAACAAGCCAGCGACGATTGATGAACTTCGTACGAATATCGAACGTGAAATTGCAGCAGTATCGGTCGATTTATGCTAGAAAACCGTCGAAAATTCAGCGTCTGGACTCCTGCAAGCGTGCCCGTAGTGGCCATGCAAAAGAAATCGAGTTCCATACATAATGGCATCGAACGTACTTTCACAGGAATAAAGAATTTCATTGATATCCAAAACCGTTGTTGTTTTATTTAAAAAAAAAAACGTTTGTAGCGCTCTTATTGAAAGACCCGATATATAGTGGGAAAGTACGTAGGATCCAGGTGCTGGAAGCATGTATCGTATGCATTCCTGTCTATAGTCGGAGGAGGTGGTGTCGCTTTATGCACCCAAAGCAACGTAGCAAACTCAATTTAAAACATATGAGAAGGCTACAATCCGCTGTGCGGATCGTTGAATACCCTACCCATCCCATCCTTAAAATTAATATCCTCAAAATGTAGGCTTTATGGCCATGAAATACAGAAAATGACATTCTCGCAACATTTTATCAAGCCTTTTGTGGCTCGAAAAAAAAACAACGTATTGCTATTGCTTTTGCCTTGGGATGGGGTATACAAATAGTTTTTGTAAGAAAACGCCCCCAAAAAGTGGGCGTAGGTGAAAATGATCTATGGACAAAATGTTTATTTTATCATTATGGAAGTATTTGCATCAAAAGTTTTTTTTTGAACTTAACGCTAAGCACGCAGTTTTGGTAATACAATTTCGAACACTAGAGGTCAACTGCTTCAAATTTGGAGAGAGCAAAATATGATTGAGTATAAAATTAGTTTGTACGCGACGGATATCCCGTCTTGCCCGAGAGGAAATTCCTTAATGCACTAAGCGCTTAAGGACGCTAGGCTATAACTGACGAATAACGAACACAAGCGGAACTATGTGCGAGCATTTAAGTACGATAGTGACCATTGCGGAATTGCTGTCATATTCAGCATTCCAAACGAGTAAACTCAGCTGGATCATTTCGACCAAGGGCGTTCTCTTGACTATCGGAGTACGAATTGGGTGCGCTTCGGCAGAGTCGTAAAGCGAGAATAAAGTTTAAGCGAAACAAATCCACCGACAATCAGAAACCTATAAAACGACGAAATTGACCGACATTTACTCAAAATGAATGAGGTCATAACAATGTCAATGGATCGAACTATCCCTTAGTTAGCTATTTTCGACTACCAGACGGAGAAATATAGATCGCCAACATTCGATGCACTTCACTAACACAAAAGCACACTTCTAAAACGTCTGCACAGACAGTTTACTGACAGACAAGATCCGGAGATTCGGACATTGAAGTCACTGACCAAAAACCTCCAACAGTTAATGTCGGAGAATTACAGAAAATCTGTAAGTTTGAACTGGGGCAAGAAACTTCAGGCTATATAAACCAGTAGACCGGCTATGTTCCAAGAAATAAATAAAATATTCAGGAGAACGGATCATAACAACATTCCATGTGTCCGAATTTCCCAAACGATAGAGAACAGACGGACACGCACGGCTTATACCAACAGCCGTGAGTGTCTGTCTGTTTGGAAAGAGTTCACGATCGAAGATCCTCAGGAGAAGGCGAATTCGATAAGCGCTATTTTCGAGACCGTGTAAACAAACCTGTTAGCCCAAGGATATTGACGAAAGGGTCTTTCTTAATCACTGTCATCTACGTATACTGAACTTCAAGCTTGAACTGAGAATCACGGTTTTACCATTCAAATGACATAGTCGCCAATAGTTTGATGCTATTTGTGAAAAAGATGAACTCCTGCATAATGCATTATTCGGTGCAGTGAAAAACGGTGGTGGTACATCCTATCCCTAAAAAGGACAAGGGCAATACAAATGCTGCTAGTCTTCGCTCAATAAGCATTCTGCCGAATATGTAAGCAAGGTATTCGATAGATAGTCAATAGAGCTCTGTTTAGTTGGGTCGAGGAAAATAATATTATTTCGGAATATTGGTTTGATTTTCGAGCGAGGCTTGACTCGATTCATGCCGCGTCGAAACTAGTGTCCGACAATGCACAAGGGCTGTCTGTTTGACTTTGAGAAGGCCTTAGACGCCGTATAGTTAGAGGTGCTTTTCTACAACTTTCTACAGACTGGGCATGCGTACACAGATGCTGGTTATGATTTTTTTATGAAATGCTTATGGGAAAGAAGTTCATTGTCAAATGTGGAAACGTAATTTCGAGAACAGTCTTTGAAATTAAAACAACAGGGGGCGGTGAGCTCCCCGATATTGTTTAACATTTATACAAGTGATCTTGTAGGTTCCCTCAGACACGCTATAGCGTACGCAGATGATCTAGTGGCCTACAGATCAGGTCCGAAAATCGAGGTCTCATCAACATACTTTTGCAACGTGACTTCGATCACATTAGGGGATATGACGATGATTGGAAATTGAAGGAAACCGAAACAATTCTGTTTAGGATCCCCTTGCTTGGAATCATTGGAAAGCATGGACAGTCGCTGGCGGTGAGAAGTGAAGTTAAATATCTTCGCATCTGGCTTGACAAGTTTCTGTATAGGGGGGCTTTTGCTCCGACAAAAAGACTGTTTCAAAGCAGTCAACTTGTTTCAAAGGTAAAAGTCATATGCTACATGGCAATTATAAGGCAATGGCCTTATACCAAGTTGACTTCTTTGTCGCTAACGGTTGTTCCGTGTAGTTCAACATAGCACCGTCATATATGAAAAAGATACGGCTGTTTAAGAGGCGTTATAAAATATTATCGCAACAAGGTCATATACGAAGGGTCTCAGCTGAATAGAATTGACATTTCCTTATTAGGGTGATTCGAAGGCATGTCTCAAGGGCGATGGCTAGCGGCAACAACCTGAACTTCGGGACTTACTACCCCACAGACATGGAGAGCACGCTTATGTCGGTCTTTATTCCACCAGATGCATTCGTTTATATTGACTCGCTAGGGCTAGTTCAAGAAAGGAATGGTATCCCAGTATTATACCACCGCCACCTTGGCTCTGGAGCATTAAATTAATATTTTAAAAGAAATTAATTGAAAAGTAAAGTAAAAGTAACCTCTTCTGTAGAGTGTTTACCGGAGATGATAAGGAACGAACCATTAAGTATTTGAAGACAAAGAAAAAAACCACCCACTCGACCTTAATGGCGTTAGGATAAAAGTATGAAAACTTATAAGCTTAGCAAGACTGCCGTAAATATCGCCCTTCCTGCCGAGCTACATAAAGCCGAGAGATGACTTAACAAAATTTGGACGGATAGAAGAAATCCCAAACAATGGAACCTCAGCATATTTGCAGGTTTTGAATCTTAAATTGTATAATAGTACTCATTTCATAGGGTTTGCAGATATATTTTCGACAAGCCAACAGAGCCTTTACTTCACCATAATACACTGCACTGAAACGGTCTCGCTAACATAACAAAATGGCCCAATGACATTGTCCAAAAGCCGAACCAAAATGTTTTTTTTTGTATATGCATGTGTGCCGTCTGGAGTCTGTGATCCGGACTCTGCCATTGATACTTAAAGAACAAAGTACTTGGTCGATTTGCTGCAATTTTGAGTGCTGCAGTGTAATAACCCCCGCGGAAATAAGCCCCATGGTGCTTAATTCCCAAAAAAAGGAAATACCCCCACAGGGATTATTCGAAATGGAAATAAACCCCACAGTGGGTAATGCCTTTTGCTTGTGGGGCTTGTATTCAACGTCGCACGCAACCTACATCAACAGTGATCCCAAGCAGGGGGGATACAGCATATTCAAACTTTGCAGACACCCATGGTCGCAATCGCATGTATGCAAAGCGTTAACCCTCCTGGGTAGGCTCACTGTTGTATTTATGATGGATGCGAAATTGGATGTTTGCAAAGTTTGAGTACGATTTGGGGTGCATGCTGCCCCCCTACAACCCCCCTTTTTGGGCTCACTGTTGGAATAAGGTTGCGTGCTAGGTTGGGTCTATGCTATTGCATTCATTCATGTTAATTTTGCTCAAAAATTTAGGGTTTATAATTATCTAGTTTTCTTTGAGACTTTTGAATAACGATCTGATTTCAAATGACAATAACCCCCGCGGGTGTAAATGCTTTTTTGTGGCGGTGCTTATTTCCATTTCGAAAAGGAAATAAGCCCCGTGGGGGGCGCCCTAAGAACTGCTGCGCAAACTTGTAAAAATAAGGTCCGGCATATATTGAAGGTTCTGCTTTCAATACCGTAGAATTGAAACGTGAGGTGAGCCACACAATAGTGATATCAGCCTGAAGCCTCATAAAAAGGTTCTTTGGAGAAGTACGATGAAACAATTAATTTTGTGCACAAATTCATTAGCAATAGGTATGTGGCATTTGTGGATCGGCTCAAGTTGGACTTTGTGACGCTGCGCAAGTGCCACAAAGATGAATTTGGTGCAGAGCACATTGCAGCAGTCGAGATACGACATACATATTTATCAGGCTATTGTTGACCCTTTGTAAAAATGAGAACTTTCCTGACGACATTGTACTTTGAAACATTGCGCAGCTGCTTTTGATGAATAGTCTTTTGATAAAAAAATGTAAATAGCGACTACGAACCATCAATTACAGACTCTTTATCCAGAAAGAGAGTACCATGCATATCTGCAGGTTATTATTGATCAGTTACTGTAGCGTTTCGATGTAATTTTACGAACTTTTCCACCATGTTGACTGTCTATACGCCCTATCCTTATAAATTTCCTTAGAATCACAATTTAGATGTCCAAATTTCTGCCGGACAGGACGGTTTTTGCGCAGAATACAATTCTCAAAGTCATCATATTCTTCTAGAGGATACCATCGATCATCGTGGAGGATATGAAAATGTTTACAAACTCGGATTGGGCTAATCAATGACACACTATAACGATGAGTAGAACAGATGCAACACTGGGAGAAAATGGAAAACGAACAGCAGACGTGCTGAGCTGTTGCCAAAGATGATGAAAAAGATCGCTAAACTTGAAGCCAATGCTGACAAATCTATCAACCTTCGTGAGCCAAGAACAGAGATTCCAACTGTGGATATTTGCGTACCCTTTGAGTTGTACACACAGTATTGCAACGATATGAAGCATGTCCTGATCCTACCTGCATGTATCCAATCTCTCCAAAGCGAACAAAACGATGATTTCTCTGGGCTGATGGACTTCTTGAAGTCGAACTCTTATACGATTTGCATCATTGGTAATCAAAAACACTCCATTTTGCGCAATTAGACACAATAACTGACATGGGCATAGGGATAAGCCTGATTTACCTGAAAATTTGTGCGTAGCTACATCCGTTTACATCCTAATGACTAGTAGGTGCAAAACTCAACGGTAACTGTTTTAAAAGCGCCTCTAGCAATTTATACTTAAAAGTGCAGCTGAGTTTGAGCCAAAACAGTTTTTTTAGCACGAACCGTCAAATATAATAAAGAGCTTCGAAGCAGATTGACTGTGCATCGTTTTGTTGAGAAGCTTTTACTTTACTTTGGAACAAAACACGCCTAGGTACTGTGTCTAAAAACCCAGGTGTATTCATCTGAAGACTATCACAGGAATGGAGCCAACCAACAACCACTTAAAACTCGATTTTGTATGAAGATCTTGGTCAACATGTTTGTTCTGTAGATACAAGAATTGAAGTCAGAAGGAAACTCAGAATGCCTTACTGATTGGGTGCTAGAAATAAGTCCGAAAAATCATGAATTGATGAAATTATTATAAGGAATGAGGCTTATTTTCATTTGTTTAGATACGTAAGCAAACAAAACCTTTGCATCTATGGTTCCGAAAACCCAAGAGAAATAATGGAACTACCATTCAATCACAACGGAACATTTTGGTGTGGTTTTTGGGCTGACGATATCAATTAAGTCTTCGCTGTGTATTTTAGTGTATTACTGACTTGAAACTGCTTGAAAAGTGCACTCGTGTAAGCTACAGTTGTGGATATTGTTGGCATAGGCCAACAATATCACTCTGTTGTGGAACATAGTCAACAATGAGATACTCATCAAGCTACAGCGAAATGGGGTAAAAGTCATAGCCTACGCAGACGATGTAGCGATACTAGTTAAAGGGAAATTCCTACCCACTCTCAACGAGTCGACAAAACAATGTGGGCTTGGCATCAACCCCCAGAAAACGGAACTCGTTCTCTTTACGAATAAGAGGAAGATACCAATATTCGACCTACTGGCTATCGATGGGACTACCCTCAAACTAGCCGATAGTGCAAAATATCTGGGTGTCATTCTTGATAGAAAACTCACCTGGAACCTAAATGTGCGCGAGCGCATTAAAAAGCCACAGTCGCTTTCTATACGTGTAACCGAATATTCGGAAAAAACTGGGGTCCGAACTCCAAGATCATCCTATGGATGTACACGACCATTGTAAGACCTATATTAACATGAGGGGCTTGTCTGGTGGCAATCCACAAATAAAGTCACCCATCAAATATGACAAAGGTACAAAAGAAAGCATGTGTGGGGGCTACTGGCGCAATGTGAACCACACCAACAGCGGGACTGGAAACCATCCTTAACCTGCTACCGCTAGACCTTTACATGCAAGAATCTGCAGCCAAAAGTGCTCTAAGAATCAGCCAGCTCAACTGCTGGAAATCGAACTCAGGAGGACATGCCCAAATTCTACACAGATATCTGGGTTCAGCTGTATCCTCTGACTACATGCTGCCTCACCATGACTTTCAAAGACCATTCTCCTGTACCTTTCCAAGCAGAGAGGACTGGGAGAGGAACGAATTGGGCACCGAAACCATATCCATCTACACTGATGGTTCAAAAATGGATGTAGGCGTTGGAGCTGGAGTGTTTTCAGAAACACTAAAGCTAAACAGCACCTTTCGTATCCCTGAGCACAGCAGTGTCTTCCAAGCCGAAATATTGGCAGCCAAAGCGACCTCAATGCTGGCGCACCACCAGATGATATCACCATCTCTATTGACAGTCAGGTTGCAATAAAAGCTATCTCTGCTATCGAAATAAAATCTCGGCTTGTGAAACGTTGTCGTGAAGAGCTAAAGGTTCTTAGCGTCTAACATAATGTTAAGCTCTGCTGGGTCCCCGGACACAGAGGCATACAGGGCAATGAAATCGCTGACGTACTGGCGAGAAAAGGATCTGCCTCCGGCATTGACCAAGCAGACCAGTCTGTCCAACCACCACTATGTGACCTCGAATCTCGGGTGGGACAGAAAACACTGATTACTGCCAAAAAGAGGTGGAACTCCCTTCCCGCCTGTGGAACTTCCAAAAGGATGTGGCCTGAGTATGACAAAGCCAGAACCCATAAACTACTTCGAAGAAACAGGAAATCTGTCTCGACTTTATTTGGGATTCTTACTGGACACAACTTACTAAAGAGCCAAAAACTGAAAATGCATCCCATAGATGATGACCTCTGTAGAGGCTGCGGTGATGAAGAAATGCACGAGGATACCCTCCACTTTCTGTGCCACTGCACAGGCCTCAGCCAATTAAGAATGAGAACCTTAGGAAAATACTTTTTCCATGACCTCACGGATCTATCCGAAATCCCTCTCCCTAATCTTTTCAGGTTTGCAACAACATCTGGATGGCTGCAAAGAGGCTAACAACAATGGACAGTAACGAGACAATGAATGAACCAACCACACAAGTGGACCCCAACGGGCATCACAATAGGTCTATATTGACCTGAGTGCAATGAGGGAAGACGCACACGGCCTGCCTCATCAACCCATCAACCTAACCTAACCTAAACTACACTTACGTTCTCCTAAGTTCGACGAAACAGTAGACGATTTTCGGGGGTCCATTTCCATCTGAACGGATACGTAACTAACAAAAGTCGGGCTTCTGGACACTGAGAATCCACTTTCACTTACGTCTGTGCATCTTCTTAGGGCATAGGCTCACCATATCAATGATTTCTGGTAAAATGTGGTTGAAGCGAAGTCCTTAAATAAAAATTCCGTCTTTTAAATGACTGACCATATTATCATAAGTGAATAGAAGCCAATTTCAAATAAAATTTCCTAAAAAACCATATGCCTTCAAAAGAGATTCAAAACTCAGCAGATATACCTGGGAGAGGATATAGGTATAAATTTAAAATATCGGTCTCCTAAAAAAGTTGCCACAGCTTGAGCAATTAGAGAACATTTTTTCTATGCTCCTTCGTATAAATAGCATATCCACTCACATGGTTGTTTATGTTCACTTAATTGACGAATCCTCAACAAGCAAAACCACCACCAGCGCAAATACGACGCCCGACAATGTGCATTCACAATTCGCACTTAGAATCTGCGATGCTATTCCAAGGCTAATGTACTATTAGAAAAGTCAAGGCTATGCGAAGATAAATGGAATAGAATAGATATAGACAGATAGTGAGCTGAACAAACGACCAAAGGTATGCACTTCAGTAGGATTTGCGCATTGCAAGAACATAATGAAAGGCCACGGCAAAAGAGACAAACCAACAAAAAAAAGGAAAAACCGAGAAGAAGACAAAAATACAACTTATCCTGAATAAAGAACAAACGAGAATAGAAACTGACTTTATTTTTGTTTTTCTCTTTTTCTCGTATTTTCTATTTTTTTCCTGTGTGCCATTGCCATCGCCACCGTACCACATCTACCACCTCTGCAATAGAAAAGATACGCGGGCACTCTCCTCTTTGTGGTAGAGTCAATGGACGAGAGCGGGGGCACCGACTCCTTCGTCATTTTCTTTGTTCCTTCACGATTTGAATTCTCCTTCGACTTGCTGATCTTCTATTTGCACACTGGATCTATTCGTTATGGTATGCGAAGTGATTTTTTGGTGTGGGATTTTTTTTGTCCTACAATATGCTTATGTATGGCAAAGGACATTGTAAATATTTTGCGTTTCAAAAATACATTTTTATTACGTCGTCAATTAAAACACCGAATCGAGGACAGCGTATGGATTAAAAATAAAATCCAAACAACCCTCGCTAGACATAATTTCAATCGGCTGAAATGTATGCACCCTCAATGAAAAAAAAAATGCCCATGCCCATGCCCTTGCACAATACACACTACTACACCCGAGAAACTGACAACCACCCCTCGGGGCGCATTATCATCCAGTTCAATGAAACACATGCGACGCGTGACTGTGTGCAGTACCCGGAGGAAGACCGTATCCTAAATATATTTAGGGTTGCAAAATGATTATATACTCGTCTTGTATGGTTCCTTTTTGGCAACAACACCAAAAAGGACGAAAGAAACAAAACCGGGAAACAAATTCAATCCCAAAACCCGAGTGGACTGAATGTGATGATAAATTTTGCACACACAAAACTTTGAAGGGTGTCCTGGTTTTTTTTTTTACCCTGCTACCTTCCTTTAGTTCCTGATGAAAAGTCTGACACGAAATTATTGGTAGGGGTAGGTGATGGTAGACGGGAAAAAGGAAATTCAACAGCGCAATAGCATATGTATAATTACAACCATCTCTATTTGTCTAGGCTAGACTTATCGATTTAGAGCAACAACAACGCAAAAGATTCGGAACGGTACAGGCTAGCAGATAAGCGCGGCAAGCGAGGTATTTCCAAGTACTTGTGCAGTACTTTTTGGGCAAAATTGTCGTCATGGATGGGTGAAAAATAACAATTGGGGTTGAATACATATAAATAGGGCTTAGGATAAATAGGGAAAGACAACATTTCAGACATGACGTATGTGTTATTGTGTATGCAGGGAAATTGCGTCGTTGTTATAAAATTTGTTTCTGAAGTTTTCGCAGACGGTATTTTGCTGATTTATATTGAGGGTAACTATCGGGCTTAGAAGATTTACTATAATGACATGTTTTTCTGAATTCAAATCAAGGGGTAGAGGTGTGGAGATTAAATGGAAATTCAACTGCGAGAGTGAGTGAATTTCCAATTGACTAGATTTAGTTGGGCTTTTAGGGCACAACAAGGTGTTATGGAGCAGATAGATAGATAGATTCATTTATTTAGCTTTAAGCTATTTGATTTACAAAATTTTGCATTACATGAGAGCGAGAGGGAAGATGATCGCTCACACTTTAAAGCACATAGTCCTTTTCCAATACACCAGCGAAAGAATTCTGGTGATAGAAGCGATAATGCCGTCTAGAGTCCCAGTTAGGATGAAGAAAGTGAAAAACCTAAATGAACTGCTTCCACATATTGGGACAACAGGTCATTTAGGAATCTCAAGAGTTAGTCAGACGCCTTCAACATAGAATGTAGCGGAAAAGCCGAAAGACCAACGGCAGCGCTCAATCCCGTAGTGGAAACTGATGACAACGTTTCCTAAGATGTATTTTCAAAACATCAGCTGGCCCTCCAGGTTGGGGGTTGTTCTTTGTGTAGCAGCCAAAAGCCTCGGGGAGGACGACCATGCCAAATGCAAATGATAACGACGTTCCTATCAATGGCTGGAATATTAAAAAAAAACTTACCAGAAAAGGTGTAGCCGAACAACTATCGGAAGCCCTAAACTGCTTCAGAGCAGACATTACTGATATCCAGGAAATACTGGAGGGATGGTGCGTAAAAAAAGAGGATTAACAACTGTAACATCCACTACGGTTCGTTTTACACTGAACAGAAACAGAGTGTCAGAATTAGGCAAGAATTCTTAGGCTTTAAAGAAATTAGCGAACGCATTGTAACAATCTGCATCAAGGTCTAATAGGCAATATAAGCTGTAACATCCACTACGGTTCGTTTTACACTGAACAGAAACAGAGTGTCAGAATTAGGCAAGAAGTCTTAGGCTTTAAAGAAATTAGCGAACGCATTGTAACAATCCGCATCAAGGTCAAATTCGCAACATAAGCCTTATTTGAGCTCACGCTCCGACGGAGGCAATGGAAGAGCGACTACAGAAGTACGATGTTAAAATTATCGGAAAACACAGCCTACACGACACCAGGTCTGCCAACGGAATTGACTTCGCTGCAGAACGAAATGCTACTATAGCCAGCAAACGGTTTCCTCACCTCGATATTTATAAGGGGACATGGGAGTCTCTAGATTAACGAACAGTCAATCACATTGATCACATTGCGATAGACAAGTGTCACGCATCCAGTATTTTGGACAGCCAAGGTATTAATACGGATACACGCCAAGACAAACTAGAAATACTGTGTAAAAATTTAATGTCAAAAGAATGCAATCTCAAGAGACGCTAATTCCTTCGCAGGAAGCGCATCCCTTAACCTCTCGATTAACCCCATACCACTAGCATCTAGCATCTAAAGTCGAAGGACAATGGAAAAAATGTCAACAAGCCATTATGTGCTCGGCTTCTAGCGCCCACCAGCAAGAAACCCTTGGTTTGATGAACGATCCCGACAGATGCTCGCAGCGAAAACGAGGGCTATGCTATAGGTGAAGGCGTGAGCTGCCATTGAGCTCAATAGGCAAAAAAAGAGAAGAAGAACACCGGCTTTTCAGAAAGAAGAAAAAACAGCAAGAAAAGCGTGCCATCGCGAAGATATATTAAGGTGCCACTCCAGTAATAATGTTCAGAACGAACTATTCAATATTGGCGACGACACCGAAAACTATCAACCACCCTACCTAAGTGAAGTGAGGATACCAATATCCAAACTTAAGCTTAACATGGTTTACGGGAATTGACGGCCCACCTGCCGAGCCAAATACAACCGATGGAGATGATTTAGTATCATTCATCAACTCGTTAACAAAATTTGATCGAATGAATGTATGCCTGATGAATGGAACCCTTAGCATAGTTTGCCCGATTCACAATGAGACCCTCTTAACTGCGCCAACTACCAGAGGCATAAGTCACCGCAACATCACGTATAAGATCCTATATTTGATCGCCCGAAACCATTTACCAAAAACCTGATCGGCCATTATCAGGGTGGTTTTAGGCAAGGGAAGTCCACAGCTGATCTTCAAAATTCGGCAAATCCTTGAAAAAAATACGAGAAGTTCAAATTGGTATCCACCACCTATTCATCGGTTTCAAAGCCGCTTACGACAGCTTAATAGATCCAACACCAGAGGCTCAATCTTCTATTAGCATATGCCGACGATATTGACATCATTGGTCGGACTTAACGTGATGTCATAGCCACTTTTGCTAGTATAGAGAAGGAAGCGGCGAACATTTGTTAAGCGCAGTAAGTCAGTGTATGAATGTATGCCGTCAACACGAAAGGACACATAATTTCACCGAATTGGACAGAACTTCACTATTGACGGATATAGCTTTGAGGTAGTATACAGGACGTCAGCTCTGCTATTAACTCTGACAGCAACATATCGTCAGAGTTTAAATAAAGAATTACCCTTGCGAACCACTACTCTTACTCTTTTTCGGGCTAAGACGGCAATTTTGTAGTAAAGCCCTAACTCGGACTACTATAGCGCCATCTCTACGGCGCTGAAGAAAAGACAGAAACAAAAGCGGGTAAAGAAATCCGCACAATGTCAACTAAATGACATTATCATCTCTTCTTTTACAATTTAGCTGTAAGGTTAAACGCACTGTGGCAAAGAGGTGCACACCATGGTGGAACGATAACCTAGAAAGTCTCCGTAAAAGTTTAAGAAAACTTTTCAATAAAGCGAAACGCACCGGTAAGTGGGACCAATATAAATCACTACTTACCCAATACAACATAGAGTTGCGTAAATCAAAAAGAGCGTCCTGGCGCAAATACTGTGAGGAACTCGAAGAGCTCCCGGCGGTGGCGCGTCTCCAGAGGGCACTTTCGAAAGATAAAACAAACTGCATGGGTCAAATCTGACGGTAAAATCACATGCGGCCGGGAAGAAATGTTGACCACACTTCTTCAGGTACGCTTCCCGGCTCCACTATCACAAGTGAGTTTCATGAACACATGATAGATGACTCACCCCCTAGAAACCTGAAAAGGATAAATAGTTTATCCGCAAACTTTTCACTCCGGAAAAGGTCAAATGGGCGATCAACTCATTTGAACCATACAAGGCACTAGGGACAGACGGAATCTTTCCTGCACTTATACAAAAGGGCTTGGACTTTTTCTTACCCACTATGGTCGCCTTATTTAGGTTTAGTTTCAATTGGGGCTACATACCACAAACCTGGAGGGAGGTAAACGTGGTATTTATCCCCAAACCAGGCAAACCAATAGAACTACCTAAATCATACCGTCCAAGAAGCTTAACATCGTTTTTCCTGAAAACAATGGAAAGAATACTAGACGTACACATTAGAGAGTGCTTAACTGAAAGCACTCCTCTGCACCCCTGTCAATTCGCCTACCAAAAAGGTAAATCTACGGAAGGAGCACTTCTAAGTTTAACATCACAAATAAAAAGTGCATACGAAAACAAAGAAGAAGCATTATGTGCCTTTCTTGACATTGAGGGTGCTTTTGACAACACTGGATATGACTCCATATCAAATGCTTTGACTCATAGAAGAATAGATCACCCCACCATCAAATGGATCAAAGCGATGCTTGAAAGTTGGAAAATAACTGCTTCATCAGCACTGACCTTAGTGCTGATGAAGGCTGCCCTCAGGGAGGAGTACTCTCACCCCTACTATGGTCTCTGGTTATCGATAACCTGTCCAAGACCTAAGTAATGCAGGTTTCAATATAATTTTATACGCCGATGACCTAGTCATCATAATTAGGGGCAAAGAACCTAACGAGGTTACAACACGTTTGCAAAACGCCCTTAAGATAGTCATAGACTGGTGTAGAAAAGAAAGTCTTTCTATAAACCCCAGCATGGTTATCATCGTCCCTTTTACAAAAAGGAGAAAATTACGTCTTACCCAAATTTCAATCAATGATACATACATTTAGTATTCCAACGAAGTAAAATATCTTGGAGTGATCCTCGACAAAAAACTAAGCTGGAACTCCCACATTAACAACAAAATTCAAAAAGCAACCAAAGCTTTCTGGGCTTTGCCGAAACATGTATGGTAAAACCTGGGGAATCTCTCCAAAGACCACACACTGGATCTACACGATCATGGTCAGGCCCATTATAACATACGCTTTAATAGTATGGTGGAAAAAAGTCACCCAAAAAACAACTATTAATAAATTAAAAAAGGTACAACGGCTTGCCTGTCTGGGCATTACCGGAGCTATGCGTACCTGTCCCACAGCGGCTAAAGAAGCCTTCATAGGACTAACGCCCCTTCACATTTATATAAAAAAAAGTGGCAATTCGCAGCTCAGCAATTTTGACACAATCGGAAGAGTTAAACATTAGCGAACACCTAAAACTAATTGAACTTCTATCCGAACTTCCAGAACTTGACATGATCTGTGCGGTTACAGACCGCTTACCAAAGACACTATGCTTCGACAAAAGATTCTCAACGGAGATCACAACCAGAGAAGCATGGTGTAGCAATAACCCACCAAAGTGCCTAAACGGCCTAAGGTGGTATACGGATGGTTCTAAAATGGACTCAGGGGTAGGAGCTGGCATGCATGGACCAAATAGAAACATCTCAATACCTATGGGAAAAAACCCTAGTGTATTCCAAGCTGAGCCACATGTCATAAAAGAATGCGTAGACCTAATACACAATCAAAGATTATGAATTCTATACAGATGACGCACTCCATATAAGAAAAATTGTTCTATAACGGGCCGTGCTGGCACAGCCCGCCATATATTTTTGTTCTTGTTTTTCATGTGTTTTCATGCATACCGCCCACCCGTACCATGAAGCTACTGAGCAAAAGTTTCTGGTTTTTGTTCCCAATACGTCATCTGTATAGAATTCATAATCGTTGACACAACTCAGGTATTAAAGGCGCAAACATCCATATATTCACGGACAGTCAAGCAGCTATAAAAGCCCTTAGCTCACACATTATTGACTCCAAATCAGTACTACACTGCTTCAATTCCCTCCAAACACTCAGTTCTAGGAACAAAACCAGACTATGGTGGGTCCCCGGACATAAGGTAACGAAAAAGCTGATGAACTAGCCAGAAAAGGTTCGGAAACCCCCTTCACTGGACCTGAACCCTTCTGTGCAATCCCCAAATCAGCCATAAATCTGGTTATAAAAAACTGGGAACAAAACAAATGTTTTTCATACTGGGAAAACATCCCAGGCCTAAGACAGGCCAAAAGAGCTATTCAGCCCTTCAAAGCAGATGCCAATAAGATACTAAATCTTCGCAGCACGATATCAAAAACTTAGTAGGGTACCTAACTGGTCATCACGGTCTGCGATATCACCTTAATAAAATGCATCTAGTCGACTCACCGGAGTGCAGACTATGTCTAGAAGAAGACGAAACAGCCGAACACATCATATGTGAATGCCCGGCCCTTTAAGGTATGAGAAGGGAATCTTTCTTCAGGGAATTTTTAAGTCCCGAAGAACTGAGAAAATCTTCGGCTGAAAGTATTATCAGCTACATTAGGAAAGTAGATGCGCTACTAACCTAAAAAAAAACATCTGACGGCAAGCACAATAGATCCTTTAGGTCGATGTGCATCATACTGCTTAGGCAAGTCAGAATTAAAAAAAAAAAGAAATCCTTGGTCGATTTGAACGAAAAATTCTTAAAAGAATCATCGGTCCCGTTTTTGTTGACGGGCTATGTAGAAGATTCAAACACTAACAATATGAGCTGCACAGTGATATAGATGTAATTAAAACACTTGGACGTTTAAGACTCCGGCTAGCAGAGCCTTCGATACCTAGCTAGACATCGGACGCACAAGTGGAAACCGGCGCCAGCACAATACTTCACCATACTACGGATAATGGGGAAATCAAAAATCAAAATACAGAATAAATTAACTTACTTTGTAAATATCCTTCGAAAACCTATAAGGACACGGTGATTTATCAGCTTTGCTTTTATTGCCACGTTAACATTCGAAGTCATTATTATCTGAACACAGCTGAGCAGGTTGTTGGTCAATGCACTCATTCCTTTTATTATTTATTCATTCTTGTAATACAATTTACACACGCTGTCATTGAAATGTCATTTTTGTTCAATAATATTGCACACAACTTCGACGCTTTATTTGTTTCACACACGCACTCTTTGATGAATTTTATTACATAATTGACGCAACGATGTGCCATAAAAAAGGAACTAAAATGCGTATTTCAACGACCACAATATTTCGATGTACCCGGATCTCGTGGTCAAGTTAGAGACGACAACAAACACCTAACCTAACTCAAGACGACTTCACTTAAACCCGACACCATGTAGTGATATATAGACATCACTACCTAGAACATTTCATATATAATATTAGAAACATACAATTTGCAATCGCAAACAAATAGGATCGACACAATAAAACCTGCAAATGTTTGTATGAAATGCCGACATTTTGATTTCATATTTTCAACCAACCCCGCACTACCGAAAAACTGAACTAAAACCCAATGGACGATCATTTATCAAATTGCAGTGATATTTCGATTTAATGCAATTCCGGGATCAAAATAAAACTCAGAGCTTTCATTTTAGGGAATATTTCGCAAATCACGGGCATTTATCTTAGCGCACTCAACAAATTTCGCAAACTTCACTGACGGACGTTGATTGTAGTGACAGCTGCTGTCTGTGGTTGTAGCAGGGAAGTCATGAGGTATTTGTTGTGGTAAGTTGTGGTTTAAGGTGAAAAGCTGAAATATAAAACAACACAATTTTTTTAAATAGAAAAATAATGCGGATTAATTGTGTATATTGGTAAAGGGTGATCCATTTCGAGGTTCCCTAATTTTTTAAAGAAAAAAAAAAAACACAGAAAATTCAAATTTAATGGAGAATGTTTATTATCATTTGAAAGAACATTCTTTGGCATTTATTTTTTGAAGATTATGTCTATCGAATGTTGGCCGTTGCTACGTCGCAGATGGTCCATCCGTTGAGTCCAATTTTCGATCACTCGTTCGAGCATTTCGACTGGTAACTGGCGAATGACACGCGTGATGTTTTCCTCCAAGGCCTGAATCGAAGCGGGTTTGTCGGCATAAGCTTTTGACTTTACATATCCCCACAGGAAAAAGTCTAACGGTGTGATATCACACGATCTTGGTGGCCAATCGACCGGCCCAAAACGTGAAATTATGTGCTCACCGAAATGTTCTCTCAATAAGTCCATTGATTGATGCGATGTGTGGGAAGTGGCGCCGTCTTGCTGAAACCAAATGTCGCCGAGATCACGAGCTTCAATTTCAGGCATCAAATAGTCGGTTATCATGGCACGATAACGGTCGCCATTGACGGTTACGTTCGCACCGGCATAATTTTTAAAGAAATATGGATCGATGATTCCACCGGCCCACAAACAACACCAAACCGTTGTTTTTTCTGGATGAAGTGGCAGTTCTTCAATCTCTTCAGGTTGCTCTTCGTCCCAAATGCGGCAATTTTGTTTGTTTACATACCCATTGAGCCAGAAATGGGCCTCATCGCTAAACAAAATTTGCCTCGAAAACGTCGGATCTTATTGGAACTTTTCAAGAGGCCATAGAGCGTTGTTGCACAAGCTGTATTTTGTACGCTTTCAATTTAAGATCTTGACGTAAAATGCGCCAAGTCGTTCCATACGTCAGTCCGAGTTGCTGCGAACGGCGCCGAATCGACTCTCTACGGTCTTCGTGTACACTCTCAGCTACGGCCGCTATATTTTCTTCACAGCGTGCTGGACGTGGTCTATTCGGTCGAATATTATCCAATAATGAATGCTGGGTCTCAAAATGGGTGATAGTGTTGCGAATAGTACGCTCAGTAGGCCGATTATGTTGACCATAAGTTGAGCGAAGTGCACGAAACACATTCCTCACAGAACGTGAATTTTCATAATAAAGTTGAACAATTTGTAAACGTTGTTCACGCGTAAGTCTTTCCATTATGAAATGCCAAACAATACTAAACACAAATAACATGACAGCATGACACGACTCACACGTGATCTGTCAAAAAAGGCTATTGAAAAAAGTATCTCTACTTGGATCACCCGTTATATACATTTCAATTTTAAGGAAATGGTTTTAGGAAAAAACGTATAATTTACAAAAAAAATTCATTAAATAGGGATTTCCTTGCAAATGCATTTTTACTTCCCCAGAGCCAACACCCCAGGTAGTATAAAGGTCTACTCAAACCAACGCGAAACTTAGGTGCGGGAGCGGGACCGAAATTCCCGCGGAAAAAGTACATGGCGGGATATGGCATCATGGAAATAGCTGCGTACTCAGAGAGGCGATAGTGGGATTGTAGCGTTATTTCGCTGGTTCGCTGCATGCACTATATTTTCGCATTAACGCGTATGTTATTGTACTTTGAAGCTCTTGGAAATTACAAAAAATATCCAATTTTGCATACCCTTCAGCTTTGCGTTTGGTGTGAATGGATAGTAGTTCCCGCTCCCGCATCTTTACCATGCGATATTCGCTATCGCTACCGCTCTCGCGTTTCGCGTTGGTTTGAGCAGGCCTTCAGGAAGTATGTATTATGATGTTCCGAAAACTCAAAGTTATGATTTTTACAAATTTTGTGTTTTGAGGTGCCCTGATTCAAAAAAATATGCGTTTGTCACCGGAGTCTGTTGTTAGGTAATAATGGAGCCCAAAGGTGTGTTGTTGGTGGGGTTTTTGAAATTCTACTCCTAGCTCTATATTTTACGGTGCCTTCCATAAAACAGTTTACTTCAAACATAATTACCTCGAGACCGGGTCGTACGATGTTGATAAAAATTGATAACGAAACTTCTGCACGCAAAAATGTACATCACGGAACTTTTGAAAATCACTACTTCACTAGGAAATATAAAATTTCTCTCATTGACCCCCCGTCACTAAACGGAATCGAACTAGTATTCTCAGACAAAGCAAAATACCTGGGACTTATTTTGGACAGGAAGTTTAACTGGAAGCTGAACATAACAGAAAGAGCAAAGAAAGCGACAGTCGCACTTTATTCCTGCAAAAAAGCCATAGGTGAAATGGGAAATGAAACCTCGTATCACTCATTGGCTCTATATCTCGGTTATAAGACCAATACTTCTTTATGGTGGACAGCGCTAGAGGTAGCTTTAAACAGCAAAAAACTAGCCAAGGTGCAAAGAACTGCGTGTCTGTGTATCTGGTGCACTCCGTACAACACCCTCAGTAGCACTAGACATTCGTTTTGACCTACTACCCATAGACAGTTTCGGCAAGCAAATGGCAGCTAACTCAGCCATATGTCTTAAAGCCATCCAACAGTGGTCAAAAATACAATCTGGCCACTCAAAAACTCGTAACGAATAATCAAATATTCCTGAAACCACCGATTACACCCTTTCCAGGTTAAACTTTGACATGCGTTCCCAGGTCACAACGGTACAGATCGTCATGGTAACGAACCTGTGTAAAATTACTCGATCCATTTTTATACCGATGGCTCCAAAACAAATTACGGAGTGGGTAATGGTGTCTTCTCCGACATGCTTAATCTCAGCCTATCTTTCCGTCTTCCTGATCACTGCAGCGTGTTCCAGGTGGAACTCATGGCAAGCAAAGAAGCCTTATTCTGCCAAGGATACCAGCATTTTCTCAGATAGTCAAGCGGCCATAAAATCCGTGGAATCAGTCTACAACCCTAGATTTTAACATTCACCTATGCTGGGTGCCTGGGCAGAGTGACATTTCAGAGAACTGTAAGGCTAACGAACGCGCCAGGCATGTGACTAAATTACCAGTTGTTCCCGACACGGGTATTGCTATCGCTGCTTGCAAAAGCTTACTAGCGCAATATGCTTAAGGCAAATCAAACCTTAAATGGAGTCTTGACACGACGCACGTGTCAAATTACCAAACAAATTTGGCCAAAGCTAGATTAAAGAAGGGGACGGATTTCGCTCGATAGGGCATACATTAACGCCACCATAGGTGTAATCACTGGAAACTGTTTAATAGGCAGGCACGCAGAAAGGCTAGGTCTCTACTCAAACGACTTCTGTAGGAGCTGCATGGACAAAGAGCAAGAAGAAACAATACTCCATCTTGGAGCTCACTATTTTCAAAATCTCAGTGATTTGACAAAAACGGATGTGAAAAGCCTCCTCCGCTTCATTAAAAGCTCAGAATGGTTTTCTCACAGATAGCAAGGAGAATGGACAGGATCCACGTGGTACAATGGATCAAAAAGTGTCTAAGTGGCGCTGGAAGCAACTCTAACCTAACGATACCTAACATAATTTCTTAATGGGCTCCCTAGAACTATATATGCCTATTTTGACTGTTAAAATTATGATCTACAGTTTTTTTTTTTTTAAGTAAATAACGGTTATTTATTAAATAAAATATATCTACGGAGCGGACTCAGAAAATGATATCTTGGACCTATGTGATTATGTTAACTAGGATTACAATTTTATAAAAATATAAAACTCAACATTTACAAAAGATTCTATTTTCTCGAAAATGCCTCAAAAGATTTTTATTAAACCGCAAAATTATATTAAGATATGCTAAATTCTTACGTGAATAAAAAGTGATGCAAAAATGCTGCAATGTCCTAAAGAGAGCAAAACTTGCTGGCCTTTCGTTAAACAAATAAACGAAACGATAAAAGTATCACCGAAGGCCAAGGAAAAGCAAATCTTTTAGCTTCCCTTTTCGCAGATAATCCCACCTCACTAGTTTGGTGTTTTTCTCCACCTTCGCTGAATCTGGTTTAATAATATTTAGGGCCGATTTTTTTTTTGGAGCCCATTCAGTGACCCGTTTCCTTTAAGGGTCCAGATGAAATTCCGCCCGTTGTTCTGATGAAATTTTCTTCCACTGTGGCCAAACTTGCTCATGTTCAGCCAATTCCAAAAAAGACTATAAAATCTCCCCTCTAAGGTCTCTAAGGTACTTTCGACTACTACTCTTTCGACTACATGCTGACCCACCCTGACTTTGAAATACCATTCTCCTGCATTTTTCCAAGTAGAGAGGAGTGGAACTGGACACCGAAACCATATCGATCTTATGGTTAAAAAATGAACTTAGGCCTTGGAGTGGGACCGTTTTCCGAAACATTAAGATATTGGCGGTAGCAAAGGCAGTCAAAGTGACTTCTGTGCTGGCGGTACCGTCAGATGATATCAACATCTTCATTGACAGTCAGGCTACAATAAAAGCATTCTATTCTGTCAAAATAAAATCAGAGCTTGTGAAGCGTTGTTTCAAAATAGTGTTGAGCTCTGGTGGTGGGTCCCCTTAAACAGAGGCATACAGGACAATAAAATTTGTGATGAACTGGCAAGGAAAGGATCTGCCAACAGCATTGATCAGGCAGACCAATCTGTCAAACCAACACTATGTGACCTCAAATCACGGGTGGGACAGTTACTGGACGTAACATACTCAAAAGCCAAAAACTGAAAATGAATCTTATAGATGATGACACGAGGATACCCTTCACTATCTGAGTCACTGTCTAGTTCTAGAGAACAAGAACTTTAGGCAAATATTTGACCTGAGTGTAGAATTAGAATTGTTGCTCCGTATATCTGGAAGTCCTATGATGGAGTGTGGCAAGCGCTTTGGTCAAAAAGGTTAAGTCTTTTGGTGTCGGTAATACTTTTATAAAGTGAATTACTAGTTTTCTGAATATTTTTTTTTTTTTAATTCTGACTTGCCTAAGCAGTAAGATAGGTACACATCGACAGATGTTTTTTAGGTTAGTAGTGCTTCTACTTTCCTAATGTAGCTGATAATACTTTTAGCCGAAGATTTTCTCAGTTCTTCGGGACTTAAAAAATTCCTGAAGAAAGATTCCCTTCTCATACCGTAGAGGCATGACTTGTAATCCAATCCTCGCGAAAAGAGGACCGAATTGTAGAGTCGCAACGCCAGCGAATGTTAACTGAACTCAACTCAGATATTGATACAACTGTCAGATGAGATAACACAAGCGGGTTGAGATGAAAGCGTAAAAAATAGTTTTGTCTCCTATTTCTGAAGAGGGATACAAATGTAACTCAAATCAATATGGAAGAAGTAATGGGGAATCCAATGGCTTGTCTTTGCTCGGCATGTACCTTCGTTGGAACCAGCTATTTATAGGTGCTGCAAAAGCTGATTCTAGTTGCCTATTAAACGGTTTTCACTCCATCGAACTTAGCTAATATCAATTAAGCTTACATTCTTCCAAGACTCGAATGCAACTCTCACATATGGGCGGGTGCTCCTGCAACTTGCTTGAGTCTAGTCCATCGTCACGTTAGCAAACTTATTGACAACCAGACTATTTGTAGCCTAATACCTTAGCTCCAACACCGGCGGAATGTTAGACTCCTTATGTTTCCTTACCGTTACTTCCGCCATCAATGTTTCTTTGAAATATAAAGATGTATCCTGACTGTCCGTCTATTTAATTGTAATACTCGTGCGGCCTCTTCCACTCATCCAAATTGTAAAAAGGCTGTTTTTGGTGGCACAGTAAACAGGCTCGTTAGTAACAAGGGCCTAGCTTTTTCTTACAACCATTCATGTGTACATATGTACTTCTTGCACGATGGCGGGACTTCTTGTTTTATACAGAATCCAAACGGCTGAGTTGAGATACCTCTCTGATGACTTGTCAGGTCATTCCGAGAGGAGGGCCGGTGAAAAAACATTTAGGTGTTGCTACAGTTGGGAATCTGTAGTTAGTCTAATGGGTTGCCTTCTCCAATATTTTCGGATGACCGTCACCCCACTCTTTCTACAGATACTTCAAATCTCTAACTATCCTAAAAACCCTTTTCCTTCTCTTTATCACTGGGTTGTTGGGTGTTGTAGAACGAGGGTAGACTCTGATTGGCGTTAACTTGGCAATGCCCAGTGTTGCAACTCTGACTACACATCAAATGTGCTTATCTTTACCTCCAAGTGGTAACCATCGGGTACTGGTCTCATCCAACCGGATTTGACTTGCTAAACGATAAGCGCGAGTGTTGATAACATGACGAAAAACAGCAACACTATAAACACCCTGGTGAGAATGGCACGGATGAATACCCGGCCGGCTGTCCCAGGCGAACCTAGATGAGCTGCTCTGACATATTCGGACAACAGGTTGTCTAGGAATTTCAAGGGTTAGTCAGGCCCCTTGAACAGAGATGGTGGCGGATGAACCGAAAGGCCAACGGCAGCGCTCAATCCCGTAGTGGATACTGATGGCCCCGTGTCCTAGGGGTATCTAATAAATTGGAACTGGCCCTCCAGGTTGGGGGTTGTGCTTTGGGTTAACTACCCACCCACAGAAAAAAAACATAGTTACGAAGCAACCAATAGCCTCGGAAAGGACTGATTTTATTGTTGACGACCCTGCTAAACGAAAAAAGGACAACGACGTTCGTATCTGCACCTGGAATGTGAGAACATTAAACAGGAGAGGTGCAGGCGAACAACTAGCGGAAGCACTAAACTGCTACAAAGCAGACATTACTGCCATCCAGGAAATACGATGGGATGGGCCGGGCAAAAAGAGGATGAAAAACTGTGACATATACTACGGACCGTGTTATAGTGAGCAGAAACAGCGACTATTCGGATGCGGATTTGTTATAAGTGCCAGACTTAGGCAAGAAGTCTTATGTTTCCAAGACATTAGCGAACGCATAGTAACAATCCGCATCAAGGCCAAATTCGCCAACATAAGCCTTATATGCGCTCACGCTCCGACGGAAGAAAAAGATGATACAACTAAGGATTGCTTCTACGAGCTCCTCGACAAAACCTATGAGCGACTACCGAAGTACGATGTTAAAATCGTGCTGGGAGATTTTAACGCAAAGGTAGGAAGAGAAGACATCTTTAGAAGTATTGTCGGAAAACATAGCCTACACGACAACACGTCTGGTAACGGACTTAGGCTAATTGATTTCGCTACGGAACGAAATGCCACTATAGCCAGCACACGGTTTCCTCACCTCGATATCCATAAGGGGACATGGCGGTCTCCAGATCAACGAACGGTCAACCAAATTGATCACATTGCGATAGATAAGAGGCACGCATCCAGTATTTTGGATGTCCGAACATTCCGAGGAGCTAACATCGACTCGGATCACTACCTTGTAGCAGCCAAGGTAAGAATGCGGATATCCACCACGCCACAACAATCCAGAAATACTGTGAAAAAATTTAATGTCGGAAGACTGCAATCGCAAGAGACCGCCAAGACCTTCGCACAACGCGTATCCCTTAACCTCTCGATTAACACCATACCACCAGCATCGAATGTCGAAGAGCAATGGCAACGATGCCAACAGGCCATTAGATCAGCCGCAACTGATGTGCTAGGTTTCTCGCGCCCACCAGCGAGAAACCCCTGGTTTGATGAGGAATGCCGACAGATGCTCGCAGCCAAGAACGAGGCCTACAAAGCTAAGCTGCAGGTGAAGACGAGAGCTGCCATTGAGCTCTATAGGCAAAGAAGAAGGGAAGAACATCGGCTTTTCAGCAAGAAGAAAAAAGAGCAAGAAAAGCGCGCGATCGAGGATATAGAGAGGTGCCACTCCAGGAACGATGTTCGCAAGTTTTACCAAAGTGTAAAACGTCAAAGCCAAGGATACAAGGCTCGAACAGAATCCTGTCGAGATGAACAAGGAAATATTGTAGTTGAGACACAGTCGATGCTGAGGATATGGAAGAACCACTTCTGCAGACTGTTAAACGGCGATGACGAACAACATTCCGCTGTCAGGCAGAACGAACCATTCAATATTGGCAACGACAGCGAAAACTGCCAACCACCCGACTTGAGTGAAGTGAGGATAGCAATATCTAAACTCAAGCTTAATAAGGCTGCCGGAAATGACGGCCTTCCCGCTGAGCTCTATAAGGCCGGCGGAGATGACTTGGTAAGTAACATCCACCAACTCATAAGCCAAATCTGGTCGGATGAAAATATGCCTGAAGAATGGAACCTCAGCATCGTTTGCCCGATCCACAAAAAAGGAGACCCTCTGAACTGCGCCAACTACAGAGGCATAAGTCTCCTCAACATCGCCTACAAGATCCTATCTGCCGTAATATGTGAACGCCTGAAACCGTTTACCAACAACCTGATTGGCCCTTATCAGTGTGGTTTTAGGCCAGGAAAGTCCACAACCGATCAAATTTTCACACTTCGGCAGATCCTGGAAAAAACTCAAGAAGTCCAAATCGATACCCACCACCTATTCATCGATTTCAAAGCCGCATATGACAGCATTTATAGAGACGAACTGTATAGAGCCATGTCTAGTTTTGGTATACCGCCCAAACTCGTCCGTTTGTGTAGGATGACGATGGAGAATTCTCGCTGCTCCATCAGGGTCGGAAACGACCTCACCGACACATTCGATACCAAAAAAGGATTTAGGCAAGGCGATGCGCTGTCATGTGACTTCTTTAATCTGATTCTTGAGAGAATTGTGCAAAACTCCAAAGCCAACACCAGAGGCACAATTTTCCAAAAGTCGGTGCAACTATTAGCATACGCTGACGATATTGACATCATTGGCAGGACTCAACGTGATGTCATAGCCACGTTTGCTAGTATAGAGAAGGAAGCGTCGAAAATGGGTTTAGCAGTGAATGAGGGTAAGACTAAGTATATGCTGTCATCACGAAAGGACTCACAACATCGACGAATTGGACAGAACGTCACCATTGACAGATATAACTTTGAGGTAGTACGGGACTTTGTCTACCTCGGCTCCGCTATTAGCTCTGACAACAACATCTCGTCAGAAATTAAACGAAGAATTACTCTTGCCAACCGCTGTTTCTTCGGGCTAAGAAGGCAATTTAGTAGTAAAGCCCTCACTCGAACTACTAAGGAAACCCTATATAAGACCCTGATCATCCCAGTCCTGCTCTACGGCGCTGAAGCATGGACTGTATCAAAAGCGGATGAAGAAATCCTTGGTAGATTCGAGAGGAAAATTCTTCGAAAAATCTTCGGTCCCGTTTGCGTTGACGGGCTATGGAGACGAAGATTCAACCAAGAACTATACGAGCTGTACAGCGACATGCCCCTGGTCAAAAAACTCCGCATTGGACGTTTAAGATGGCTAGGACATGTAGAACGAATGGACACCAATACTCCGGCTCGCAGAGTCTTCGATTCCCAGCCAGACGTCGGACGCAGTAGAGGAAGACCTCGCCTTAAGTGGCGCGCACAAGTGGAAACCGACCTCAACCAACTTGGAGTGCGCAACTGGAGGCAGTTAGCTAAGGACCGGGCTAATTGGAGAGGCATGTTGGTTGAGGCCCAGGTTCATTCCGGACTGTAGCGCCACTTAAGTAAGTAAGTAAGTATCACTGGGTTTTATAGCCTAAAGTCTAATTGCTGAAGAATATTTTTAAAAAATAGCTAAGCTAGTGTGAATAAATTAAATAAATCTATGGAGACTATGGAGGACACAAACCTTGAGAGCTGTACAGCGACATAGAGCTAAACTCCGTTTTGGACGATTAAGATAGCTGGGACGTGTTAATGCGAATTGACAGCAATGCTCCAGCTCGAAGAATCTTCGAATCCTAGCCCAGATGCAGTAAAGGAAGACTCGCTTCGCAATTAGCTAAGTTATTGGAGAAGCATGTTGGCAAAATTTGCCCTGCCTAAGTCTGTTGAAATAAGTGGAATTTGCTTTCCTTCAAGTTCATTATTAATAGGGGTCGAGCTAGGACAACAGACCTTGCTGTAGATGCCAGTCATTGTAGCGTAGCATGACAGTGCGATTATCTCTTTGTACTTATTCAACACTCGGCCCTGGGATAGGGTACTGGCTAGCTAAGCTATATGATAAGAATATGTCTCTGTTTACAAATCCTAACGACGCCAATGGGAAGGCATTCCTGAATTTTCAGTGACTCCCAAAATATCGCCAACAATTAACAAGTTAAAGGTTATTTTTTCTTTTCTCTCTTTCCTCAGGTGAGGCAAACCTATTAAGCTGAAGGGGCGCGCTAAGATGATGCTTGCAGATTGTTTATTAACTCTGCCCTTGAGCTGTTCAAGAGTGTAAACTGATGGAAACACGTCTTTTTGAAGTTCGTTCCATTGTTTCCTTAGTCTGGAACATTGCTAAATGGACGGTGTGTCTGTGAGCTAAAATGATTTCTCTGAACTCCTCCTAATATCTGCTTTTGTAATAAAGTGACAGTTTTCCTCCTACTCAGGTGCAAAAGGTTGCAGATTTGAAGTTAAGAAAGAATCATATATAAGGCGGTTTGCACGTTTTTTGAAAATGAAGTCTATATTGCAGGATCAAACTCTAAACATGAGAACAATATTCAAGACCTGGTCGTAATTGGGCTTTATACAGCAGAAGAAGCTGGTCATGTGTAAAATACCTCTTAGCTCTGAAAAAAGCTCCGGTAAGGTAACTTATTTTGGACCCTGCTGATTTGGCAATAGAAGTTACATGTTGTTGTCATGATACCTACATCTGATCCAATTGTGATGCCTGCCAGATGCATGGATTCTTCTGCTTTGACGAATGTCTTCTCCATTTTGATTTATGGAACTGTGGACTTGGTTCTTGTAAATGTTGTATACTGCGTTTTTTTTTTTTGAGTTGAATTGAACTAGATTCTATAACCTTTTGCAGGTCTTCGACTATATAGCAGATTTTTACGCATCTCTCCTAGTGTCCTGCAATAGGTGGAATAGTCGTGTCGATAGACTTAGTCACTATCGGAATACTATCATCTGCAAAACTAAAAATTAGATTATTAGCTGTCCTCAACAGATAATTAATGTGCAGCGGAAAAAGAGGGGGTGAACGAATAGATCCTTGTGGTACCCCAACATTCAAATAGAGAATTTATCTCAGGAAACGCCATTTACTTGCAAAGACCTGTCCTTAAGATAGTTTTCAATCCTGCCGCGCAGTATTTGCTGTCAATTTGGCTAGCAAAGCCCTGTGCCAAACTCGAATGAAAGCCTTAGAAAAATATCCAGGGCAACAACTCTCGATTCTCTATGGACCTGTAAGCTATGGACAGATGGGTTGCATAACACAGCAGCATTTGAGTGTTTTTTTTCGGAACCCATATTCCCGATGGATAATTTTCTTCCATTCTTCCATTACCTTTGAAAAATATGGATTTTAACGCAGTGTGGGTCTGTAGTTTTCAGGCATGCATTTTCTTCCTTTTTTTGGAATCGGTTGGATTCTTGCAATTTCCTAGTAACTGGGAAAAATCTGTTGATCATATGACATATTGAATTATCTGCAAAGAATGGCTGCAGGTTCCGGTGCGCATTTTTAAAGTTCAATAGGTGGAATTCCGTCAGGTTCAGTTCCTCATTTACAGTGTAAATTGATGTGCTGTCAAAATAAATACATTGGGTCCTACCAAGAAAAAGCTGCTTAGTCTATACTCTGTCCTATAAACAATACCACCAGTCATAATACTCAGATAATGACTCAGCTATCTCCCACTTCCCTTTACCAGACAACGACATTTCTTTCTGTCAACCCTCAAAATAGCTTAAATGAAACCAAAACCTAATATGCTTGCCGACTTGCCACATGCGAATTCGTCCCTCACACTATTCATGAAACATTAATATACCCTGTAATTTTCCTTTTACATGTCCTTATTCTAGGATTGCGTTAAATACGAAAAGAATAAGAACGAAACCACCCCCGAAATGAAAGTGTGGTTGGAGTTGAACAAGAGCAAAGCACGACAAAAAGGTGCACTTTTCCTTCTGCGCACTGAAACAAGGGAATGAAAAAAAGTCCATTGCAACTAACAAGCCTTTCCTTATGAGTTTTCGCGCCATGTAACTCCTTGTCAGTATGAACCCCACAGCAATGAAAAAAAAAGAAGAAAAATGCAAGTCACAAATGCTGGCTAGGAAAGATACCGATCGTCCAAGGCTCTAAGGCTCAAATTGTGGAAATTCTTTTCGGAAGTGAGAGTGGTGAACGCAGACACCACCCTTACTTATTATCCTGCTATATGGAGTTCGAGCAAGGTATTTATTTCAGATCCCCCTGCCCCCCTCCCAGACGCGAAGTGTACGTCCTTATGTATGCAATGACTCTATGTACAGAATGTTCTCCTCGTCCTTAAGCTTTTCCGTCGTCATCGGCGTCGTTGTCCGTATATACGTTTGCAAATCCTTTTTTGGTGCGCTTTGTACTAGCTTATGTTGCCGTCTTGTAGTGCCGCCTTGGTATTGGTACGGAATTATCCTTGTGACTTTTTTGTGCAAGTATTTGTGTTATGCATTAACGTGGCGTCATTGCCAAAGCCGCAATAAATGGGCTTTGGCGGGTGATTGTGGAAGGCTGCCAAAGCCAATGTCAGACTCTCTGCCCCTCTGGCTATGAATAAAAACCCTGTTCTATGTTCTTACTTTTTTTAGGTTGTTTGTTCAAATTGAAGTTCAGGAACCTCTAGTATGTTCTCATCGTCGAGTACACATCTAATTTTAAGCACGATTTGCTATTGCGGTAGATATAAATAGCAAAGATACAATGTCGTTTTTTTTGCTTTTAACATGTTGTTAGGGGGTTTCTTTTTTGGAAGTAGAAAATAAATAGACGACGCAACTGTGTACAAAGCTGTGTATGAACTAGTGGTACAGTCAAGGCGGGCAAAGCAGGAAACAAGGAAGTCGGATGTTAACACCTCAAATGTCAACGGATAACCAAACTGCATATCTGGAGACAACTCCATTATAGACACCATAATAAATATATAGAAACAAATTTATAAGCCGTTAATACCTTTAAGCCCTATAAAACAGCAGGCCCTGGCAATATAACTCCCATGATGCTACAAAAAACTGTTAACTACGTTATGCCCACGTTGGTCAAGCGCTTCCGCTAATGTCTAAGGTTGAAATATCTCCCCAAATCGTGGCGTGAAATTCATACCAAAAGTAGGGAACTGCAGCCACATTATAGCGAAAGACTACAGGCCAGAAAGCCTAAACTCATTCCTACTGAAAACGCTGGAAAGATTACTAGACATTGAAATACGTAGTAACTTGAATCCAGGTTATCTATCCGCAAACCAACAGGCCTATATCAAATGAAAATCGGTAGAAACTACCCTACATGAGGTGGTCCAAATAATAGAAAAACCACTTAATCACAAAGAATACACACTAACAGCCTTCCTAGACATAGAAGGAGTCTTTAACAAGGTAAAAACGGAGGATATCTGGAAAGCACTTGAAGAAGCAGGATTAGGAATGATCATAACCATGCTTCAAAAGGGTATAATGTCATCTTTACTTGGCGATTGTTTTACAAGAATAACAATGACAAGAGGTACTCCTCAGGGGGGTGTACTATCATCACTTCTTTGGCTACTGGGAGTCAACGAAGCAAAGCATTGAGGACACTAGAAATCACTGCAATAAGTGGCTCATGCAGATAACTTGGTCCTCATGACACGTGGAAAATTCCCATCGACTCTAAGCGTAATCATGCATACTCAGCAGATGGTCAGAACCCTGCGTACTGGGTGTAAATCCAAGGAAAACGGAATTCGTTCTCTTTAAAAAAATAGAATGATCACAGATTTTTTGGCAGTGACTCTGGGAGGGTCTACCCTCTCCCTGTGAACAAGTGCCAAATACCTGGGGGTGATACCCGATAGCAAAGATTATGAATTCTATACAGATGACGCATTGAGAACAAAAAACAGAAACTTTTGCTCAGTAGCTTCATGGTACGGGCGGGCGTGCCAGCACGACCCGCAATTTTTCTTATATGGAGTGCGTCATCTGTATAGAATTCATAATCTTGAATCTCAATAAACTGGAAACTCAATATCAACGAGAGGGTAAAGGAAGCAAACAATATAAAGCTGCAATAGAATCTGCGGTATGAAATGGCAATGCTCAGCTGCTGTCAGACCAATCCTTACTTATGCTTGCCTAGTCCGGTGGAACGCCATGAAAAAAGCGAAGCCTATGACTGCACTAACAAACGAACAAAGAGCTGCATTTTTACTCATAACAGGAACCATGCGCACCAGTCCTACAGTAGGTTTGTAAAAAATTCTAAACCTTCCACTAATTGACCTACAGGTCAATGACACAGCAGCGACTTAAAGAAGCAGCACGACTCAAAGAAGCGGGTAACCTATGTACCAAACTTTTTGGTCATAGCACAAATATTGAAATCAATAGCATACAAGGGTGGGGAATCTGAATACACCATCCGATATCACTATTTGACATTAAGTACTCAATCTGAATGCCAAGTAGAGACGATTGGTTGTCAAACAATGTGGAATCTAACACTGAGATAGAAATCGGTACTGATGGGTCTAAAATTGAAATAGGAGTGGGCTCTGGAGTCTATTCCGAATAGATCGGTTTAGCTACATTACATCTACTAATAAACTCGTGCAGTGTATTCCAAGCAGAGATCCTAGCCATACTCGAAGTTGCCGAATCGGCTAAACGTATTAGACATATCACAAGAGGATATTTCCATCTACGTAGATAGTCCTACGGACGGGGCTAATTGGAGAGTTTGGAGAGTTTTTTTTCGACTAGGGGCATGTCGCTGTATAACTCATGTAGTTATTGGTTGAATCTTCGTCTCCATAGCCCGTCAACGCAAATGGGAACGAAGATTTTTTGAACAATTTGCCTCTCGAATCGACCAAGGATTTCTTCATCCGTTTCAGATACGGTCCATGCTTCAGCGCCGTACAGCAGGACTAGAATGATCAGGGTCTTATATAGGATCTCCTTAGTAGTTCGAGTGAGGGCTTTACTGCTAAATTACCTTCTTAGCCCAAAGAAACAGCGGTTGGTAAGAGTAATTCTTCGTTTGATTTCTGACGAGAAAGCTTGAGCGGAGCAGAGGTACTACCTCAAAGTTATATCTGTCAATGGTGACGTTTTGTCCAATTTTGCGATATTGTGTGTCCTTTTGTGTTGACAGCAAATACTTAGTCTTACCTTCATTTACTGATAAACCCGTTTTTGCCGCTTTCTTCCCTATACTAGCAAACGTGGCTATGACATCACGTTGAGTCCTACCAATGATATCAATATCGTCGGCGTATGCTAGTAGTTGCACCGATTTTTGGAAAATTGTGCCTCTGGTGTTGGCTCTGGAGTTTTGCACAATCCTCTCAAGAATCAAATTGAAGAAATCACATGACAGCGCATCGCCTTGCCTAAAAACTTTTTTGGTATCGAATTTATCGGTGAGGTCGTTTCCGACCCTGATGGAGCAGCGAGAATTCTCCATCGTCATCCTCCACAGACGGAAGAGCTTGGGCGATTCACCAAAACTAGACATGGCTCTGTATAGTTCGTCTTTATAAATGCTTTCGTATGTGGCTTTGAAATCGATAAATAGGTGGTGGGTATCGATTTGGACTTCTTGGGTTTTTTTTTTCAGGATCTGGCGAAGTGTGAAAATTTGATCGACTGTGGACTTTCCTGGCCTAAAACCACACTGATAAGGGCCGATCTGGTTGTTTGTAAACGGTTTTAGGCGTTTACATACTACGGCAGATAGGATCTTAAAGACGATGTTAAGGAGACTTATGCCTCTGTAGTTGGAGCAGTTCAGCATTTCCTTCCGACCAAATTTTGCTTATGAGTTGAATGTTACTTACCAAGGCCATCATTTCCGGCAGAATTGTTAATCATGAGTTTAGATATTTTTATCCTCACTTCACTTAGGTCGGGTGGTTGGTAGTTTTCCCTGTCGGCGACAATGGGTTGACAATGTTGAATAGATCAAACATCAGTACCATAATAGGTCTCCTCACAGGACACTGTCCCACAAGCCTAAATGCAAAAAATATTGACCTCTTTAGCAATGACTTCGCTAGAAGCGGATTTGACGAAGAAGAGGAAGGATGTATTCCTCACCTTCTACTCTCTTTTTGAGCTCCCTCCAAAAAAATAGAACTCCATCCAGGAGACCACTTCTAGGTGAGCTGGGTTATGTTATTGTCAGAAACCTCTTACGCTTTATAATCAGCTCTGGATGGTTCAACAAGGCAGACGAATATCGGAAAGTCGTCAGATGCACGTGTTGCCCTCAATTGAACATTCTAATCTAAACACCTAGACTACATTGACTCGGCCACAATAAACAAACAATAATGCTTCAGCTATGAGAATCTTCGAATCCCAGTCTTTAGGTTCAAGGCGACAAGGAAGACCGAACATTCAACAACACTCGAACAACGTGCCCAAGATCGAAGAGGACGGAAGGCTGCCTTCTCTTAGGCAGATACCCTTAATGCTAAGTAAGCAAAAATATAGGTATTCAGAGATATAGTTTTTGTTTTAAAAGTTTTTTTTGGTATATGCTCGGATATTAAGTGGCATATTAACCCTACTACCATTTAATGAAGAACAGCTGAAGGATCCAAGTCCAGCTAGCTCGTTTGCTTTCTCGTTTCCTACAATATTATGACCCCCTATAATTTGGCCTTTATTATGGTTGCAAAAAACCTGTAGCCCTACTTGGTAGCTTAACTACTGATCCACGTAAATGGAGATATGTATCTTTTAGCGTTACATGTACAAGGTGGGCCAAAAGAGATCACCCTATTGGAAGATGCTCTTATTTTTGCAAATGGCCGACAATGTCGAATCTTTTTTGACATTTGTGGACTAGACAGATGTAGACTACAAGTGAACAAGCCATGGAGCGATACACTCCCCAAGAACGCGGAATAATCGTGTCTATATTTTTGCGTAACAATTCGTCTGAATTGTTGGCGCAGAGCGAATTCCGTCGCCGATTCCCAGGCCGTCCGACACCGACTGCGCAAGCTCTGCGCCGTTTGGACACCAACCTTGAAGAGTATGAGACCACACGAAATGTTGCCAAGAGTGGCCGGCCAAGAATATCGCCCCTGTTGCCGAGGATGTCGAGCTGTCGCCGGAAACATCGACCAGACGCCGTGCCTCGCAATTACCATCAGCTGGTCGTCCCTAAGGCAAATTTTGGTCAAAGACTGTCGACCGCGAAACTCGTGTAACCTACGCCGAAGCCATCCTCAATCTCGAGGACGATGTGGACGATTTTTCGACCAAAATCATAATGAGCGATGAGGCTCATTTCCACCTCAGCGAGTACGTGAACAAGCAAAACTATCGCTTCTGGGGCACAGAAAACCCACGAGTAATGCACGAGGAGCCATTATATCCGCCCAAAGTTACTGCATGGTGCGCTGTTCACGCTGGAGGAGTCATCGGGCTATTTTGCGCGCTATAGGGCCATGTCAACCGAGTTTTTTTCATTTTCGCAACCTGCAACTTTGATTCCTAGCATCCTACTTTTCTGACCTCCACTGTCACCATCGGATCGTATTGAGGGAAAACAAATTTACCAAACTATTCCCTTCGGTGGTGTATAGCGCCGTAGTGCACATTATATACCCCCGCCCAATGACAGTAACATTGAACTCTAAAAGCATAATCGCACAAAGACACCATCGCACCATCCTCCAGCACCACGTGCACAAGCACAGTTCGCATTTATAATTACACCCGATTCCACCTCACCCACCCACCCCCTTTTGCTTCAGTGTCGCATTGAGCTGAGCTGGAGATTGAACTAAATAAATATACGCTCACCATATCGTCGCAGCATAATATTTCCTACAATGCCATGCTATCGTCAGTTCCACCCTCAGCCGAATCCACTTGCAATCTGAGGAAGCAGACGCAAGGGGAACATACAGCCTGTAGTTGGATATTATTTTCTGGCGCGCAAAATCCCCGACCCATCCCAACATGAAATGACGAAACATGCCACCCCCTCGTGCCACCCGTCCATGTACGTTATACACCCGGACCCAACGCTATACATGAAATACGAATTTATGCGCACACAGTTCCAAAGCCATTGCCAAGGCATTGCCATATCCATGGCCAACCCAGTCCAGTACGGCATGATATCGTGTTCCATTATAGCATCGAGCGTTCGTCGACCTTGCAACTCGTTTACTCATCTATGTACGATGAGTGTGCAATGATGGTGCTCCACGAATGTTTCTTGACTGTGCATATGGGTTATATATCCCGAGTTTGCTCCTGACTTCCAGTGTCATCATCTATGGGTAGCTTGGGGCATTTCTCGGGATGAGGGGTATCCAATTGGATGGGAGTAGAGTGTTTGATGAAAAAAAAACTCCCTCCACTTGGAATTGCACTTCCATGCCATTGACATTCGTCGAGAACAGCAGGATATGGGCACGGGGGATGTAGCTCCGCTTCGGTTTCAGGAGGGGGCCATATGACGGATGTGCTATTGGAAGTGGAATATATAGAACGAATGTCCGTGTATATGAATTCCCAAACAGCACTGGTGCTATTTTAACGACGACGACGGAATCATGGTCGATGGGGCAAACAGAAGCACAACTAAAGCCAAAGCCCTTGGCATGCAACTGAAGTGGGCTCGAGGTGTACATAGCGGAGTGGGAGTGGAACGAGATGTAATCATGGGGCAAATACATGACCAAAACTACCTAACCCACCGTTTTAGTCTAGGCGACAGCGGGCGACGTCCTTTAAACGGAAGATGAAAGAGTCCATTATGGCCATAGGATGGTGGACTCTCCACCCGGGTTAGCAATGGAAGCATGAAAGCGTATTCAGTGCGCAGTTGCAGGTAGTTGCGATGAAAAGTTTTGCTCGTTCCATTGTTGATGGGTTTTTGTGTTATTCGTCTGCTTGTTCCGTGTTCAATGTCGCTTTGCACATGTTTTGCTGGAGGCCGAGATGGAGGTGGAAACTTGGTCGACAACACTGTTGTGGGTGGGTGGCTGGCTATGTGTGTAGTAGTCCTTTGTGAGATGCATATAAAGTGACTAGAGATGGGAGTCGAGAAAAGAGTGAAAAATTCGACTAAGGCGTTTGAAGAGTTGTGGTTGGACTTTGATGGTACACTGAAAAAAAAATTCTGCGGAATTATGTTGGTTGGATAAATCTTCTAAGCGGTTAAACACTGTTACAAAAGTTAACTTTTGTTAACCATCACAACCCAGCTACCGATTTTCCTTCGATAATATTCACATTTTCGATTTTTTGAGGTAATTCCCTGCATACAGCTTCTGTAGTACTGGTGTGTAGGTTAGGTTAGGGTTAGGTTAGATGGGCTGTTGACGCTCGAGTGAGTCGTCAAGCTCGCATAGGCCTATGTGGGCCCATAGCGATACCCTTCGAAGAAAGTAACCTGAAATAGAGAAAGAGGATACCTGATTAAGTTCGATAGTGATACTTATGCGGTGCTGGTCTGTGTTGCTCCTTCAACCTCAAAGAGGTAGTTGCTCCATCCTGATCTGCTACAAAAGCGGCCTATCTGCGCTACTGGAATAGTCGTTAGGTCTCTTAGGTCGTCAAAGTATAGGCTGCCTAGTATTTTCAAACGGCTGCTACTGATCGCAGGGCAGTGACATAGTAGGTGTGAAACCTCTTCTTCGACGTCAGTTTTATCTTATTGGAGTGCTATAATGTCATTATGTCCTGGCACCCAGATAATTTGGACTTTGTTGTGGTTACAAAGAGCCTTCAGCTCTCCGCGGCAGCGTCCAACTACCCGTGATTTTACTATATTGGATGCCAGAGCCTTAATGGCCGCTTGACTATCCACGTAGATGGAGATATTCTCATGTGATATGTCCAATACCCTAGCTGATTCGACAGCTTCGAGTATGGCCAGGATCTCACGAGTTTGCTTATCTCAGAGATGTAGCTAGCCCGATCTTTTCAGAGTATACACCAGAGTTCACTCCGACTTCCATTTTGGATCCGTCGGTATAAATTGCTATTTCTATGTTAGATAACACATTGTTTGAAGGCCATTCGTCTCTGCTTGGTATTCTGATAGAGTAATTAGTATCCAAGTCGTGGTATGGGATAATGTAGTCAGATGCTACAACCGCATATGCCATTGAGTTTAATATTGAGCTATGGCCAAAAGGCTTCGTGAGTAGATTGCCCGTTTTTTTGAGTCTTGCTGCGCTTTTTGCTGCTGTGTCATTGATTTGTAAGTCAATTGGTGTTATGTTTAGGTTTGTTTCTAACCCTACTGTGGGGCTAGTGCGCATGGCTCCTGTAGTGAGTATGCATGCTGTCCTTTGAACTTTCGTTAGCTTGGTCATATGTTTTGCATTTTTCATAGCATTCCACCAGACCAAGCAACCGTATGTTAGGATTGGCCTTACAATAGCTGTGTATAGCCATTTTGTGACCTTCGGGGATGGGCCTCTTTTTTTGCCGCAGATTCTGTTGCAGCTATAGAGTGCAATACTTGCTTTCTTTACTCTTTCTTCAACGTTTAGATTCCAGTTCAGTTTAGGTACTATCAAGTACCACCCCCAGATATTTCTCGCTTGCTAACATTGAGAGGGTTGAATCTTCCAAAGACGGTGCTGGAAATGTTGGGATCGATCGCCTGTTAGAAAAGAGAACCAGTTCTGTTTTGTTTGGGTTTACACCCAGCCCGCAAGACTTTGCCCACTTGCTGAGAATATTGAGACTTCTTTGCATAATTTCACTCAGTGTCGGTGGGAATTTTCCGCACGCCATGAGGACTACGTCATCAGCGTATGCCACTGTTTTTATTGCAGTGATATCCAGCTTCTTAAGTGCTTCGTTGACTACTAGTAGCCAGAGGAGTGGGGATAGTACGCCTCCCAGAGGGGTACATTTTGACGTTGTGATCCTTTTGGTACAATCGCCTAGTGTTGACGAAATGATCCGGTTATTGAGCACGGTTAAGATCCAATTGCTAGAAACCGTTCCTATTTCAGCTTTTGGCAAGTGCCTCAGCAATTGCTTCAGTTTTAACGTTGTTGATGGCTCCTTCTATATCTAGAAAAGCTGCTAACATATACTCTTTGTAATGCAGTGAATTTTCTACTGGTGTATAGGAAGTTGCAATGGTATACTGTCCAAGACCCTTTGTAGGTAAATCCACAGACTTTGTACTACATATGAACTTTTCATACATTAAATAGCCATAGCTTCGTGGTGGTCAGATTGTAGGAAATGCGATTATATGGAACCTTGAGTTTTCACCTAACTGATTAGATATCTCCGACTCTCAGCCTTCACGTGGCGACCGCTGAGTCCCTAGTACCTCTAACTTGGTTAGAGTCTCAACCCCTGTGCAAAGTCTTGGCGGCATCAGATGAGAGTGGGTATAAGACGTGTACTCACACCAATGCACGTATTCTATTACCAGGTGGCAGCAGAAGAACTCCTAAGATGGAGTCGACGGTGGCGTCTGCAGTCCCAGTTAGGATGGATAAAGTGAGTAACCTAGATGTGCTGCTTCGACATATTCGGACAACAGGTCATTTAGCTATCTCAATGGTAAGTCAGGCCCCTTGAACAGAGATAGTGGTGATGAGTCAAAAGGCAAACTGCAGCGCTCAATCCCGTAGTGGGTACCCGATGGCCCCAATCCCTGGGGATATCGAATATATTGTGCCTGCCCCTTCAGATGCCCCTGCCCCTTGGATGAAGAAATCCTTGGTCGTTTTGAGCGAAAAGTTCTTCAAACATCTTCTGCCCCATTTGTGTTGTCGGGCTGTGGAGACGAACATTCAACGAAGAACTATACGAACTGTGCAGCGACATACCCCTATAGTCAAAAAACTCCGTAGTGGAAGTTTAAGATGGCTAGGACATGTAGAACAAATGGACACCAATACTCCTGCGCGCATAGTCTTCGATTCCCAACCAAACGTTGGACGCAGTAGAGGAAGACCTCGCCTTAAGTGGTGCGCACAAGTAGAAACCGACCTCAATCAACTTGGAGTGCGCAACTGGAGGCAGTTCGCATATAACCTAACCTAACCTACTAACCATCAATTCCTCACAACACGAAATTAAAGAATTATTTTTCGAAAAACATTTTTTTTTTCAGTGTAGACATGGTTATCTGTATGCGTACATAGACTTTCCAAATTCCCTCCGTCGCGTCGTTAAGGGCTTGCAGTTTATATGTACTGCAAAGCCCAAAGCATTCAGAGGGTGTGTTGTCAATGTAACAAAGCGCATAATTGTAAGCGTACCATACACCGTGCCTTCCATTTTGCACTGATAAACTGAAAACAGTTTCTTTCTGGGTTCTTATTGTATGGTCCCTTCCTTCGTCCATGTAGGTACAATGTACATAGCCAAATTGGAGTGCTCTGCAGCCCCCTTCTCATGTGTTTCTGGTTATAAATTAAATGCCGTCTAGCGTGTCTCCCGTTATGCTATGTGCTTATATTAATTTTATGAGCCACCCTCATGTTTGCCTGCATTGCATGCATCCAACAACAAAAATAAGGAATAAGAGAAGGAAAATTGCACACGGGATTTCCATGAGTACATACCGCGGCACACACAGGATGGGCAGCAAGTGTCTGTTATATAGAACGAGTACAACAACCTTGGCTTGGATTCGCAAAGTAGGTACACACAAGTGCGCTTTCACCCGTGCTTTCCCTCTTTACTAACCGAAATGCGTTCTGTTCTGGTGCACTCCATTGTTTGAGTCCTTGTTTTTTTTTCGGTAGGTTTGTGTGTGGTATATCAGTTGTCGGTGGTGTCGTCGCTATACCCCGTTCCAAACACTGGGGGGTACTGTGCAATTTTTGCCTTGGTGCAGAGTGCACATTTTAGCAGGTGTAAGCGATCCATTCTGAATGCACACATGCATCATAGACAGAGACACCCCCTTTTTGGTTATGGGATCACGACAAACTTGGTGTCTAGAGGAACTTAAAGCGTGTCTGAAGTGCGAGGGTTCTTTTAGGGTTCATATACTCGTACTTGGTGGATTTTTAATGACGAGCGTGCCTCTCTGGTACTTGTCATTCGAGAAAGCAAATAGTTGCAGAACAAAAACGTAATTGATGTTGAGTATAGAAAATAGGCATACACACACGTTTTGCAGACAGAGATAAGGACACGAACTTGAACTTGTCCTGGAACTTGAAACGGCAAGATCATGGTTATGCCGGTTAGGTTTGTCTACAAATTCAATGTTAATTGGAATTGAAATCGGTGCAGCATTAATGTTAAACAATGTAGTCTAGGTTTAAGTGGAAGGCTTTCTGTAGATTCTAACCTGTAAAGTAGTAGAAAATAAATAAGATGGTCATATCCTTGGCTGAGCAAAGTTCGAGTGAAAGAAAATCTCACACAATGCTATAAGAAGCTTTTCTAGTATTCTATTCTGAATACGACAATTGATTCTTAAGGCCTGCTCAGAATGCATGTCTGTAGCTGGTATCTTGCATCGCTGTCAAAAGAGAGATACATTTGTTGCATGAGGTTGCCCTCTATTCAACTTCAAGCTACAGATTCACGAAGATACACACTGCGTAAGCGCTTACTTACGGGTTGCCTTGTTTTTAATCTTTTCCCTCAGCTACAGATACGCATTCTGGTCGGCCCTTAAGTTAAATGTATTTTTATCGTCTATTAGGGTGCAACTACAATGGAGCGCAAATAATTTCAAACAAATTAGGAAAACGCCTAAATGTATGCAGTGAATTTACCTTTTTTCGAAGCATAAACAGTGGTGTTGTTGTTCAGTTTCAAAGAGGAGCCCATTCGATGATGTTTAGGAGCCACGACCAACAAATCAACAATTAACCCTTTGAATATTCTATCTATGGCCACGTTTACACCCTGGATAATAACCGGGATTAAGCATACATTTGGTGTGTCATCGTGTGTAAACACATCGAACAAGGAACAAATTGTTTAGGTCAGTCCACTAATTTAGGTGACCTGGACTGGGACTATAACAAATTTAAATGTTGCTTCTACCTTCCGTTAAATGTCATCATGAATTCAACTGAAGTGTGAAAACTTTGCCCCTTAGTTGCGGTTATAGTCCACGGTGTAAACGTTCCCATTGGGGCTGGTTTTAGAAAAACATCATTCACGTAATGCAGCAGATGTATAATGAAGTATAAGTAGCGCTAGTTCTGCACTTGGTCCTGTACTGTGTGAACAGAAAAGTCGGAGACTGAAATATCTAGTGCCGGCCCAAATGTAGTCAACAGTGTAAACGTAGCCTGTAAGTATGGTTTTCAAATAAATTCCGTCGTCTTTTGGCGGATTGATTATGAAAGAAAACCACAACTTTACATCCTCAACACTTAACCTGCAAGGAGGATTATAAAACCTAGGGATTTACTGAAGAAAAATGGTTTGAAGGGTATTTAAAAATCGGTAGCAGTTACCGACTGTCTCGAAGAGCCTGCGTTCCGTTTTGTAGCCAGCAGCCAGTTGCTTGGCTTTTTTATAAAACCTCCGGATGTTGTTATGATCACGCGACTCTTCGATATCCTCCTTTCTACGCATTTTTTTTTCTCCCTTCTCCTGGCTCGATACTCTTCTCTCGCTGCCCTGGTTTTGCGCTGCAGCGCATTCTTGGGTGCATCTTCTGTCACCTTTTTCTTCTACACTCATTCATCATCATACCACGGGCTCTTTCTCGGGGGTGGCTGGTACCCTTCAGTGGTTTCGGCTACCTCCTTGATGATGTCACAATGCTGGCACCACTGGTTGTTGGCGTCTGTGGTAGGTGAGTGCACAGAGGAGAGTTTCATACTCAGGCGCTCACTGTAGGCTCTGGCTACTCCAGAGTGTGCTCAGGCGTCCAACGTCGAATTTCTTCTTCTGGGCAGTTCGCAGCTTCTTCTCATTGGACAGTCGAGTTCTGAATTTAGCCGCGACAAGAAAATGGTCTGAGTCGACGTTTGCCCCTCGGAATGTATGCACGTCGAGGATGTTGGATGCGTGCCTCGCATCGATTAGCACGTGGTCGATTTGGTTGGCGGTTCGACCGTCTGGAGAGCGCCAGGTTGCTGTGTGGATCCTTGGCCTTGGGAACCTAGTGTAGAGAGTGTTCGTACATTCCAGGTGCATACTCTCAAATCATAGTCCATTAACGTTCCGGGTCTTGTTGCCATTTGAGGAGTTTCATTATCCGAGCCTGGTTGTGTCTCTCTCATAACTAATGGTTTTTTCCATGGTCGGGAAGCTACCCCGACGGCACAACCCCCAACCTGGAGGGCCAGGCCCTTGTTTTTGACCCTAGAACAGCGGGCCGGAGATACCGAGATCAGTAGCCCATTTTGGGATATGAGCGCTGCCGTTGACCCATTGAGGGCTCCCCCGCCATCAACTCTTTTCCAACACCCTGGCTCAGTATTGGAAATCCCTATAGACCTGGTGTTCAAATATGTCGAAGCAGCTCATATAGGGATTACACTACCAGTTCGATCTAACTGGATCTGTAGGCGCCACCGTTGCCGCCTGAGAGTGAGTGCCTTCGTGAGAGGACACTCACTCTCCCCTCTGTAGTTTGCTGCCTCCAACGACCTTCCACAGGGGTTTGTTACCCCATCTCCAGTGGAGGTACTAGGCACCCACCAGTCACCAGCGTGGTGGTGAGAGTAGGAGTTGATAGTGAGAGGCTAGAGGGAGAATCGCATCACAACCCTTAAACACGGTTATTATTCGTTGAATATTGGGCCTCCAATTTCTTGATGGTAAGGCCAATAGTGGCTTCAGTATGTCGATTATGGACCCCAAGCGCTCGAAAAACATTCTTCACAGAACCTTAATTTTCGTAATATAATTGAACGGTTTTGAAATAATGCCTCCTGATTGGTCACCCTTTATTTTCATGATGAAATGGCAATTCATACTGAACACAAACTTTATAGCCAGTTGAATAATTGAAGCGCGTAGACTATTAAGAACCTAAACGACATTTTTTAAATTTGCAATGCTAAGGAATGTTTCTAAGAGCTCCTGGGCAAAACTTATGAGCGACTGCCAAAGTACGATGTTAAACAATATCGAGTCTGGCAACGGATTAAGGCAACTTGACTTCACTGCCGAACGAATTGCCACTATAGCCTGCACACGGTCGTAATTGAGACACAGTCGATGATGAGAATATAGAATGTCTTTTGCAGACTACTAAGCGGAGATGGTGCTGCGAAAATGCCTATGGGGTCGAGTGTCTTTTCTCGGGATTGTTACCGGCCGCGGAACAACCAACTACTTTTGCACTTTTTTGCACTAATCGGTCTAACACCATTAAACACACTACTTATCTTCTTTTTTTCCCTTTTCCTTTTTTCCTCCGCTCTTCTGTTCCTGCTGCTTATTCTTCCTCGTCCTAGTTACCTTCTCGACATCTTCTCATTGATTCTCCTCTTCTTATCCTTGTTTTCTCCAGACCAAAACTAGGATTTTTCTCAAAAATTTCCAAACTCAAAATCGACTTTTTTCACGAAATTATGGACTATTCCAAAGCGCACGTCTAATCTTTCCGATCAATATCCAAGAAGTGGATTCTCTTTGTTTTAACGATTCCGTTGTCCAGAATCGATCCCGTTTATCCATTCACACACATACATTCACACTTAGTACTTTCCACTCGTAACCCGACTGCGACTTCTCACACTTTCTGCCCTTTGGCTGGAAAGTGCGTTCGCGCTTACTAGTTTCGAGATACCCGCGTTCATACGTGACTGGTCTTACTGCGCATTTTAACGCTTCGACGTCAGGTATTTCCCCAACGCGTGCTATCGTTGCCAGATACCTCATTGGATACACCAATTGGATTTTAACATTCACACCGGTTTTCCATAGGAAAATCCCGGTGTCAATCCTGGACAACTATTTTCTGTCAATCAAACATATGCCCCGGATGCCTATGTTTGATTGACCGCGACCAATACGAAACCCGAACTACCGAACTATGGTGGAGAAGATTGAATACCAGAAGGAAGGAAGGAGGGCACCGCACTTTCTCAGAAGCATTGAGCTTTGAGGATGGAGGAAAAGATGAACTGTCAAAAAACACATTTTCGCGAACTATGTTGGTTCGCCAGGGGTTTCCATTCGGATGCCATCTTCACATTACTTTTTAAATTGGGCTCAATGCCTTTCATTTGAGTGTCTCTTTTGTTCGGACACGTTTCGCTGTCCCATTGGACAGCCGTTTGCCCTTTTGACAGCTGTCGGGTAACATGACAGCTGTCTTCTGACTGTCTTTAGACATGATTTCCAATGTCTTTGGTGTCCATGGTGTCGTTTTGTGTTTTCGTGGAGGTGTTTTTACATGGCCGTCCGCCTAAACACCCCTGTTGCTCCTCCGTTGCTCCAGCGTTGGGGAAAGAGATCGTCTTCTCTTAGCCATCGAACCAAACCTTTTGTTTCGACCTTATTGGAGGGGTGTCTTTTGGGCCGTCCGCCCAACGCCTCTGCTGCTCCTCCGTTGCTCCCTCGTTGGGTGAAATAGGAGAACGTCTACTCCATACCATCGTACTTTTCTGCGTTAGCGCCAATAATGCGGTGGCGCAAACGGTTCGTTGGGGTGTAGGGTCCAGGGATTGTCCTCCCCCACCCATCGAACTTTTCGGACCGCTCCTGTCCGATGCTGCCCGTCGCGAGTCTCCCACGTCCTTTGGGCTTCGACGACGGCGTTTTCTCGTGGACTCCTGTCGCACGTTTTGTGTGGCGTTGCCTAGGACTGCACCGAACAGAGTTGGGCAAACATCTTCTGAGTGGACTCCTCTGTCGCACTCGTTATACCTGTTATGGGTTGTCTGAGCGGATCTGAAGGTCGTGGACCAGTGGCTGATGGAACCATGGCTGCCCGCTACTTCCTTCAAATGCCGGTTTTCCGAACACAAAGAAAAGAGGGAACGTAGGGATTTTTAGGGATAAGAGAGTGAGCATTGTTGCGGTAAATTTTACCGTAATAATGGCAAGCCCTTTCCTGGAAAAGACGAAAGAAGTTCACAGCAGCATACAACAGCATTTGCAGACACACTCTATATAAAGTCATGTCAAGTTTTTGTTTACTGCCGAAAATCTCCTATCAGTGATGTCTAACGATGCTCCATCAGGGTCGAACGAACTAGCCGAAACATAAAATACCAAACAATTATTAAGGCAAGATGACACATTTTCTTGTGACTCCTCGATTACTATTCTTGAGAGGATTTTGCAAAACTCACAACCCAATACAAAGCACGATCTTCCATAAATCTGTGCAACTATACTCGTGGTGGTGGAGACGGAGATTCAACCAAGAACGAAACAGCTACATAGACCTGGTCGTATGGGCGTTTAAAATGACGAGCACAGGTGCTGCGCAGTATACACCACATCACTCTCCAAATTGTATAATCTGCTTTTGAACCAAAAAAAACCTTATCAATGCTGCAAAATATTTCTTATAAGTTTACAAATCTGAGCTTGAACATGCTGTTCCCTTATCAGTGTCTGCAGCGAATAATGTTTGCACTTTCTTAATACACACCATAAACCAAAAGGTGATCACCTATGATGCGATACCAACTTAGTAGCACATGCATTGATTGCTCACTAACAAAATTAGAGGTCACTTGCTGAGAAATTGATTTGCATGGCTTATCTTCGATTTCCGAAGAACGTCCGAAAATCGGACTATAAGTAGCCAGTATCTGCAGCAAAAATTCATTCGTGTTAAGGATTTGGAGCCGAGCATCTGATCCGCAAAATCAGCCCGAAATGAAATTAACCATTCTCATCGCTGTCTGTATGGCCTTCGTGGCTGTCCAGTCAGCTGCCGTTCCAGTTCACTCTCCAATTGGTAAGACCTACTCCCCAAAAAATCACTTCCTATCATAACATCCCATAATTCCTTTTTACAGTCGTTGACAAAGCTATATTGGAGAAACAAAGGTTCATCTTTGAGATTTGCCTCCGCATGGACGAACCCCTCATGTTCGAGGAATGGATCAAATATGGAGATAAATTCTTGGCTGATAAATCTCTTTTCAAGGTAAGAACACCCGACTCTAGTATCAAGTCTTATATTAACTTACCATTCCATTCCTGTAGCAATACAACAATTGGATGATAGATTTCTATCACTACTACAAGGTCGATGGACTCTTGCCAGTAGGAGAGTTCTATGGCGCCATGGAACGCAATCACTTGGTCCAGGCCTATGGGCTTTTCGGATTCTTCTACCACGCCAAGGACTGGGATACATTCCAACGAAATGTTGTCTGGGCTCGTTTGAACCTCAATCCAGGAATGTTCATACACGCATTGACAATGGCTGTCATCCACCGTGAAGATATGCAAGGCATCATCATGCCGCAAATCTACGAAATCTTCCCTCAGATGTTCTTCAGCAGCAAATACATTTACGCTGCCGAGAAATTCGACTGGGGCACATTCAACAGACAGATCATGTTGGAGAAGGAACTGAAGACTATCTACGAGAGTGAGTACCCCAGCAAGGTCTTCGGCGATCGCTTCTATCTGAAGGACTTCAAGATGTGGCAATGGTGGAAACTCATGGGTCTCGATGATGGCTTCCATTTGGAAGACAAATCAATGCTTAACGACAATTTCGAGCTCTTGAAAAAGGTAGATCCCATGTGGACTTCCATTTACGATAAACTAAAGATGTTCTGGATGCCCGTCGACTATACCCGTGATATAAGCATATTCAATGAAGATTCCAAACTGAGCTACTTCACCGAAGACATCAGTTTGAATGCCTACTGGTACTATCTGAACCTTGACTACACTGAATACCTTTCAAGTGATGTGTTCCATTTGAACAAGGATCGTCGTGGAGAATTTTGGATGAAAAATGTCCAACAGCTTTTGGCGCGCTACTACATGGAACGTCTATCTGTGGGACTTGGTGAAATTCCATATTTCTCGCACGATATTGCCTACGAGATTGGATACGATCCACAATTGGTCGCATTCAATGGAAACGGTTACACCTTCAGGAAGAACTACTTCGAGCTGGAATCCTACCAGAACTTTGAACTTTTAAACAAAATGGAAAACTTCGAGCGAATAATCGATGATGTCATTGCCACCGGCAAGTACACCATGAAGGACGGCAAAGTTGTCGATCTATTGAAACCTGAATCCGTTGAATTCTATGCCAACTTGTTGCAAGGGAACTACGATGTCATGGATAAATATTTCTTCAATCACTGGTGGGTGTTGTTCAGCAAGTTCTTAGGCGGCGTGAAAGACGATAGCTTTATCTTCTCCCCGAACGTTTTCATGAACTACGAAACGATGTTACGCGATCCTCTTTTCTTTTCCATGTTGAAGATGATCATTGGTAAGTTCTATGCTTTCAAGCACCAATTGAAACCATACACCAAAGAAGAACTACTCGTACCCGGTGTTGAAATCGTTGATGCTTACGTGAGCGATCTAAAAACGTACTTCGACTTGTTCGATATTGATGTCAGCACTTTGTCAAATGATAAAATGATCTTCCATGAAGGCAAATACGTTTGGGACAAGGTTATGCTTTTCCGTCAAAAGCGACTGAACAACAAACCCTTCAACTTTAAACTTATTGTCAAGTCAGAAAAGGTACAAGACGTTGTCGTTCACGTCTTCCTTGGCCCTGAATTCGATGAATTTGGCCGCAAATTGAGCTTGACATCGAACCGCGAAAACTTCTTTGAAATCGATGAGTTCTTCTACTCATTGACTGAAGGCGATAATATAATCTCCCATGGGTCCAAGGACTTTCACTGGGCTGCCAGTGATCCTCATTCATACTCCGAATTATACAACTACCTCATGATGACATATGATGGTAAATACAACTTCCACCAGAACATTTCCCAATCACACTCCTTGTTCCCGGAACGTTTGATCTTGCCACGTGGTTGGCCCAAGGGTATGCCAATGGTAATGTTCTTCATGATCAGTCCATATACCGCTGATTACAAGCAATTTGCAAGTTATGACCACACCTATCTATCTGGCATTGGTTCAGGAGTCCGTTACGTTGACAGAATGCCATTCGGTTATCCTTTGGATAGGAAAATCGATGACTTGTATGAATTCCTTGTGCCCAATATGTACTTTAAGCATGTCAAGATCTATCACGAGGAAAACTTTGACAAGTATTTCCCAAAGAAGTACGACAAATTCGGCACATTTGACTACGATTTCTAAGATGTAGCTGCCATTCGATATTAGAACGACAAATGACGACTCTGAGATGTGATTTCTGTCAAAATTGTGTAGGTGTAAGTTGATGAACTGTAGACTTAATGAAAGCATTTGAATAAATTGTTACTTACAATTGAACAATTCTTTTGGTTTTTATTTTTTTTATTTGGAAATAGCTATGAAGTAGGTATCAACAAGGTTACCATACCCACCACCAAAAAGATGCCCGTGGTATGATGATTTTAGCAAGTACTAAGTAGGTGTGAAGGACAGGGCACATATCCAGACGCAAAACCCGGTGACAGTAGAGGCATTATCAAGACACATGACGGCTATATCTTCTGTGTCTTGTTTAAGTGAATACTTATACTTAAGTGGCCCTACATTCCGGAATGAACCAGTGCCTCAACCAACATGCCTCTCCAATTAGCCCCGTCCTTAGCTAACTGCCTCCAGTTGTGCACTCCAAGATGATTGAGGTCGGTTTCTATTTGTGCGCGCCACCTAAGGCGAGGTCTTCCTCTACTGCGTCCGACGTATGGCTGGGAATCGAAGACTCTGCGAGCGAGAGCATTGGTGCCTATTCGTTCTACATGTCCTAGCCATCTTGAACGTCCAATGCGGAGTTTTTTGACTAGGGGCATGTCACTGTACAGCTCGTATATTTCTTGGTTGAATCTTCGTCACCTAGCCCGTCATCGCAAACGGTACCGAAGATTTTTTCGAAGAATGTTTCTCTCAAATCGACCAATGTTTCTTCATCCGCTTTTGCTACGGTCCATGCTTCAGCGCCGGAGAGCCGGACTGGGAGAATCAGGAACAGACGAGAGCTGCCATATAGGCAAAGAATAAGGGAAGAACACCGGCTTTTCAGAAAAACGAAAAAAGAGCAAGAAAAGCGCGCGATCGAGGATATAGAAAGGTGCCACTCAAGGAATTGTACCAAAGTGTAAAACGTCAAAGCCAAGGATACAAGTCTCGAACAGAATCCTGTCGAGGTGAACAAGGAAATATCGTAGTTGAGACACAGTCGATGCTGAGGATATGGAAGAACCACTTCTGCAGACTGTTAAACGGCGATGACGAACAACATTCCGCTGTCAGGCAGAACGAATCATTTAAAATTGGCAACGGCAGCGAAAACTGCCAACCACCCGACCTAAGTGAAGTGAGGATAGCAATATCTAAACGCAAGCTTGATAAGGCCGCCGGAAATGACGGCCTTCCCGCTGAGCTTTATAAAGCTGACGAAGTTGACTTGGTAAGTAACATAAGCCAAATCTGGTCGGATGAAAAAATGCCTGAAGAAGGGAACCTCAGCATCGTTTGCCCGATCCATAAAAAAAGGAGACCTTCTGAACTGCGCCAACTACAGAGGCATAAGTCTCCTCAACATCGCCTACAAATCCTATCTGCCGTAAAATGTGAAGGCCTGAAACCGTTTACCAACAACCTGTTCGGTCCTTATCAGTGTGGTTTTAGGTCAGGAAAGTCCACAACCGATCAAATTTTCACACTCCAGCAGATCCTGGAAAAAAACCAAGAAGTCCAAATCGATACCCACCACCTATTTATCGATTTCAAAGCCGCATACGACAGCATTTATAGACACGAACTGTACAGAGAGAGCCATGTCTAGTTTTGGTATACCGCCCAAACTCGTCCGTTTGTGAAGGATGACGGTTAAGAATTCTCGCTGCTCCATAACAAAAAAGGATTTAGACAAGGCGATGCGCGGTCATGTGACTTCTTTAGTTCGATGCTTGAGAGGATTGTGAAAAACTCCCGAGCCAACACCAGAGGAACAATTTTCCAAAAATCGGTGCAACTACTAGCGTACGCCGACGATATTGACATCATTGGTAGGACTCAACGTGATGTCATAGCCACGTTTGCTAGTATAGAGAAGGAAGCGGCAAAAATGGGTTTAGCAGTAAATGAGGGTAAGACTAAATATATGCTGTCAACACGAAAGGACACACAACATAGACGAAGTGGACAGAACGTCACCATTGACAGATATAACTTTGAGGTAGTAAGGGACTTTGTCTACCTCGGCTCCGCTATTAATTCTGACAACAACATCTCGGCAGAAATCAAACGAAGAACTACTCTTGCCCACCGCTTTTTTTTCGGCAATCACTCGAACTACTAAGAAGTAAGAAGATCTTATATACGTCCCTGATCATCCCAGTCCTTCTCTACGGCGCTGAAGCATGGACCGTATCAAAAGCGGATGTAGAAATCCTTGGTCGATTGGAGAGAAAAATTCTTCGAAAAATCTTCGGTCCCGTTTGCGTTGATGGGCTATGGAGACGAAGATTCAACCACGAACTATACGAGCTGTACAGCGACATACCCCTAGTCAAAAAACTCCGCATTGGACGTTTAAGATGGCTAGGACATGTAGAACGAGTGGACACCAATACTCCGCCTCGCAGAGTCTTCGATTCCCAGCCAGACGTCGGACGCAGTAGAGGAATACCTCGCCTTAAGTGGCGCGCACAAGTAGAAACCGACCTCAACCAACTTGGAGTGCGCAACTGGAGGCAGTTAGCTAAGGACCGGGCTAATTGGAGAGGCATGTTGGTTGAGGCCCAGGTTCATCCCGGACTGTAGCGCCACTTAAGTAAGTAAGTAAGTAAGTATCTAATCTGCCGCAATAGTAGTTACAACAAAAACAAAATACAAATATTTGACGCAATAGGTTCTTTAGTACCCAGGTTCTAGATTTTTCTCACAGCCCGTCATGTGTGCGTGTCTTCTTACACAATGGTATGACCTCCTATTTTCGAACGGCTAAGGTGAGACAATTCTTGACAACTGTTACTACTCGGTTAACTTGTTAGATCATCACGAGAGGAGGGCCAGTGAAAAATTAGATTTAGATGTTGCCTGGCTGGAAATCGAACCCAGGCTTTCTGCGTGGCAGTTCAACGAACTAAACACGACACCACTTAGCCCGCAATTGTATAGGCATAGGAAGGACAACACAGGAAAACCAAGACACAAAGCACCTGGTGGTATAAAAAAAAACTTGCCAATTGACACAGTGAATAGTGAGAACTCTCTTAAGTTCGCAAAACGAACAAGATTGCAATTTGTTGAAAACTAATATAAACAGATTTAAAAAAAAAGTAAAACACACAAAGAGAAAACTTGGATGGAATTCTGCAATAGTATCGCAGGCAACAACAAATTAAATCCGATACTCTCAAAAGAAAAAATGTTTCAGATTCTTGAATTCTTCAATAAACCGAATCCACTGCTAAAACCCTAAAATATGCTCTTAAAACCCCACTTTCCAAACTACAAAAATGAGTCGGACAGTGACACTTCAATTTTCAACCGAAATTCAATCTTCATATCTCGAGAACTAAACAGAACAATATGCAAAGAAAAAATCTATGGGACACAAACACCTTCTAGCCCTATTATAACACAGTGAGTTCTGACAACGTCACTTTCTTCGTGCAACAAAAATCTTAGTAAGGCTGCCTCAGACTTAACTATCTTGCAAAAGCATGGCTTAAAGTCACTGTGAGTTGTAACGGGTGATTTTTTAAGAGTTAAGTTTTTCAGATTGGCCGGACTTGTTAGTAATGGCGTACAAACGTCGTCTGTCAAAGTGAAAAGTTTTCAGTGTACTCTGCCATTTAATCATGAAAAGACTTACAAACGAGCAACGATTGCAAATTATTGAAATTTATTATCAAAATGCATGCTCTGTGAAAAATGTGCAAAACCCATGTTTTATCGAAAAATTGTGTTCAGCGATCAGAATCATTTCTGGCTCAACGGATACGTAAATAAGCAAAACTGTCGCATCTGGAGTGAGGAGCAATCACATGCCATACAAGAATTACCGATGCACCCCGAAAAAAACACAGTTTGGTGCGGTTTATTGGCTGGTGGCATCAGCGGTCCATTTTTCTTCAAAGACGACCGTGGAAGAAACGTTACCGTCAACGGCGAACGATATCGAGCCATGCTACGCGACTTTTTTTTGCCCCAGTTGGCTGATTTGAATTTGGTTGACATGTGGTTTCATCATGCCACACAGCTCGTGAAACAATGGATATGATGAAGGATGAATTTGGTGAGCAGCTTATCTCTCGAAATGGCCCTGTGAGTTGGCCGCCAAGATCATGCGATTTAACGCCTCTTGATTATTTCTTGTGGGGTTATGTAAAGTCATAAGTCTATGTGGACAAGCCGAACACGATTGAAGCCTTACAAGATAACATCACACGCGTAATTCGTGGAATACAGAACGAAATGTTCGAAAAAGTGACGCAAACTTGGACCTTCCGAATGGAGCATTTGAAACGCAGCCGGGGAAAACATTTACATGAAGTTGTCTTTAAAATGTACACTTCGCGTCAACTGAATAAGCACACAAATTTTCTAGAGCATGTTGTCCATTTTTTCCTAACTTTGAGCTTTAATATATCACTTGATGATGCTTACTGCTTGCTTATGAAGTTGAGAAAACAAATCAGAAAGAAAAAATTAAAAAGTACCGCTATTTTTTTTTCTCGCTCTCTTGTAAAGCGTTCAATATGGAAAAATGCAGTTTTTTTTGCGTTCTGATTTTTTTTCTCAACATTATAAGCAAGCAGTAAGCATCATAAAATGATACATTAAAGCTCAAAGTTAGGAAAAAATGGACAACATACCCTAGAAAATTTGTGTGCTTATTCAGTTGACGCGAAGTGTAAATGGCAAAGGCCTATTTATAAATTTTGCGCTTCAAAAATCACCCGTTAGTTATGTCCGAATCGAAAACTCCATTAACCTGCCCTTACTGCAGGATTTTTTATTCCAGGTCAGAAAGTTGTTATCATTAGGAATTCAGCTTACTATCGGAATGAAACGCTATGCCGATAAAAATAATGCTTGGAAAATAATTTTCAAAGAATAGGATTCAAGATTTTCAAGAAATACAAAATGATTGTGTGTTTCTATTTTTCATGATCCTTGTGTACTTAATTAAGGAACAATCATCCAACGCTATTACCGTTTTTTATTCATTTTAAAAAATCCCCAGAATAAGTAGTTTTATCATCAAAAGTGAACACTGACAATGACCATTAGAACACAAAGGTGCATTTTTTTAATGTACCTAATGTAACCCATTCCATCTGTAGGCAAAGGTATCAATTAACAAATACCAAAAATTGGACGCAAGTGATAAAATCATGATACACAAACATAATAAAAGGTATGCTCGCAAAGTATACCTAAATCGCCATTTAGCTTGGGCTGTGACGAAGAAGAACATGACTTCTGACAATTTGACAAGCAGAGTTGTTTATTTAGATCTGTCTTATTTGAGTTTGGTTATTTATTTATTTTGGTGTGAAAATTAAAATTAAAATTTAAAAAATGGTTGTATGTGCTGTTCTGCGGGATGTAAAAACTCCCCAGACAATAAAACTACTGAAAAAAAAACATTTACGAAGCAACTATCAAGGCGATCCAATCAATTTTCTCGATTGAAGGACTTCCGAAACTGATTGTCACTGACAATGGAACGCAGTTCACGGCACAATTATTCAAGGAATTTTGCGAGTTCCACTCAATTCAGCACTTCAGAACAGCTCCATTTCACCCAGCATCCAATGGGCAAGCTGAGAGGTTTGTCCGAACTTTCAAGGAGTCGTTTAAGAAGAACATGGCTGAGAAGAAGGACACCGATATAGCTCTCAACTCATTCCTTTCTACTTACCGATCAACACCTTATGGAAATTCACTCAAATCTCCAGCAGAACTACTTCATGGGCGGCAGTATCGAAACCTTCTCTCATGTTTCGTTCCAGAGAAAAATAAGTTAAAGCTAAAGGTCAAAATTTTGCTGTTTACAGGAGGTGTTCGTCCGGGAGTATTTGAAGTCAAAGAAGTGGTCAACCGGAATTATTAAAGACGTATTCGGTAACAAGATGTATGGAATTCAAATACAAAGTGGATATTTGAAACGCCAGGAAAACCAGAATCGTCCTCATCAAGATACCAATGGGATTATGATACCACCATCATGCCACCATCTGGGTCTGCGAACCAACGACAAGCAACCTTGCGGGAAGGTAATTTTGAATGTAATAATAATGAAAACTTCGATTATTATAATAAGGTTGGTGAAAAGGATTGTCTCAATACCAATGAAGAGATGAAGTGATCCAGGATGCAGATCCAGTCAGCCAACCGGATTCGTCAAGAGAGGTTATCCAACCACCAGCCACACTTGACATAAGAAGATCACATCGGGCTAAGAAATAGCCTGAACGTTTTCAACCCTAGAGGGGGAGCTTTAATAACGTCCGAGGAGATGATTATTTTATTATCATTCTGAGCAAAAACTTAAAAGTAATAAGTAAAAGTAAACACATACGTTAATGAATTACAATTATTTCTGGTACTACTGTACCATATGTTATGAAAATGTATTACACTGTTTTTCGGTATATTGGAATTGAGCGCGTTTACTTCATCAATAAAACATACATGTTCGTGCTATCCTTAAGTTAGTAAAAAAAATTAGTATTAGCTAAATATTGCTTAATTTACTTTACTCTACAACATTTCAGGAAGGCCCGATGCAACAATTTAGTGACTACAACTACGTTGACCGAAAAGAAGAATGCTGCAAAGAAAACCAGCTAGTTGCTCAAATGGTTTCAAAAGTCTTTGCTTCGCAAATGATTCCAGTTACTATTGAACTGGAAACAGAAGACGACGAAATTGCTTCACTTGAATTCGACGAAGTGAAGGAAGACGCTATTAAATATCTTGCCGGATTTTTTATCAAGAAGTACAAAGTAGGCAATGCCCTAAATACTTCAGCCAGTTTTACGTGGGTGGATCAAGTATCAGAAGGTGGGCCAAACGAAGAGTAGAACCGGAAACAGAAGACCACGAAATTGCTTCACTTGAATTCGACGAATTGAAGGAAGCCGCTATTGAATATCTTGTCGGATTTATTATCAAGAAGTACAAAGTAGCAAATGCCCTAAATACTTCAGGTAGTTTTACGTGGGTGGATCATGTATCAGAAGGTGGGCCAAACGAAGAGTTCCTTAAAACATAAGAGCGTTAGAAAATATTTTTATGACATACAATAAAGAACTGTTGAATACAAAAGGAAAGTTTTTATTACCCCACCTCAAAATGCAGAAGCTGTACCTCCCAACCCACAAAAATTCTTCTATAAGGTACAAAACTGTAATTTCCGCAAGCAATTATTTCTATAGGCCTTATATAGTACTTGTGCGCGGAGGTTGAGCATTTTGGCAGTCGATTATTTGGGTAGATGCTTGTTTAAGACATTATGCAAGAAAATGCACAAGCATAACCGAAATTATGATGGCGTAACTTCTGTAAGGTTGTTTTTAAGCTTCCGGAGTTAAGATGTTTCGGTAGAACTTCGCACGAAGTCAATCCGAAGCATAGTATGTTAGAGCTTACGAATGAAGGCTTAAAAAAGCTATCCCAACTAACAATTATTGTTCTGTAAGGCACAAAAATGTAATATCCACAAGCAATTATTTCCATAGGCCTCATATATAATACTTGTGCAAGGAGGTTAAGCATTTTGGCAGTCGATTGTTTGGGTAGAAGCTTGTTTAAGACATTATTCAGGAAAGTCACATGCATAACCGAGATTGTGATAGCGAAACTTCTGTAAGGTTGTTTTTAAGCTTCCGGAGATGTGTGTACATGTACCATAAATTAAGATGCTTCGGTAGAACTTCGCACAAGTTAATCCGAATCATAGCACGTATAGTATTAAAAAAGCTAAGGTTAAAAGATCGGAAAAAAGGTGAAAGGATCGGGACAAGGTGTAAAGATTGGAAAAAAAAGGTGAAAGATCGGGAACCTAGCGAAGAATAAGTCAACACGATTTAACTACTTCGTTGAACTTACTCGTCTTTCATGTTCGAGATTACAGCCTTTGGATAGCGTGTTGGACTACCGTGCGAGAGAACCCGAGTTCGAATCCCAGTAAGATGGGAGTTTTTATATAATTAATTGCATTGAATTACATACATTCATAATAACGAATTGGGTTTATAAGAGATTGATATTGGAATTAATAAAAGTAAATAATAATAATAACAAAACATGAAAACAAAAAGAAAATAATAAAAAATAATGTTATTTTTCAACTTCGAGAAGATTTGCAAATTATTTTCGGAATGACTTTTTGCGAAGCCTATAATTTGCTTTTGTATGACCTTTTATAAGCAAACTAAGATTTGTCTTTAACGCCTATTAGAAGTATGTAAAGAAGTCTTATAGAAGTAAATAGCTTCCTTAAAGTGCGCCAAATGTTTTTCCATAAGACTTCCTACATGTAATATTGCTGGAGGGGAAATAGCTTCGATAGTGCTTTATCGAAGCGAAATTGTTAGTTGGGCTGTTGATAGTAAAATTAAGCAATGACTTTTTAAGTGTAGATTATATTTTAGAATTAGGCACCTAAATAAAGTATTTTTAAGTAATAATAACTTTATAAATAGAAAATAAATAAAAAAACATATGAGAAGGCTACAATCCACTGTGCGGATCGTTGAATACCCTATCCCATCCTATCTGTAAAACTAAAATCCCCAAAAAGTGGACATGGCCAAAAACACGATGTGGATAAAATAAAGAAAATGACATGGTGACTACAAATTCTTCAGACTGCTTATAAAAAACTTTTACGGTTCTACAAAAGACAAGGTTTTCTGCTGCACATGTTATGGGGTAGTGTATAAAAATGGTTTTTATATAAAAACGCCCCAAAAAAGTGCCCCCGCCCACTTTAAAATGGTCTATGGACGAAATGTTTATATTACTAATGATTCTGCATCAAAATTTTTTTCGAAAATTTTAAAATTTGATCGAAAAACGTTTTTTATTAAAAACGCCCCCAAAAAGTGGGCGTGGCAAAAAACTTTATATGAACGAAATACAGATATTTAGATTGTCTAAATATGTTGTTCAGAAAGTTTTTCAAAATTCCTTATGGTTTGGCTAGAAAATTCGTTTTTCTAAAAAGGGGGCGTGGCAGTGGGCGGATTTCAAAAATTTTTACACTTTTCTGCTGGGAGCAACAAAGAGCACGTGTACCAAATTTCATCCTTCTAGCTCAAAATTTAAGGCCCAAAAACTGGTGACGTACGGACGGACGGACAGACATGGCTAAATCGACTCAGCTATCGATTCTGAGTCGATCCATATACTTTGAGGTATATGTAGCTAAATTGTTTCTCTATGTTACAAACTATGTATCAAAACTAATATACCCCTATGGGATAGGGTATAACCATCAAATGAAGTGAAATGGTTTTACTATTTGCAAACAGAACCAGAAGAATGTGACGTCACAGCACATCTGTCAAATCGAAGCTAGCATACATTGTATTCTGTGTATCATGTGATAAAATACAATTTCAATGTGCACCTACGTGCGGTAATTTGGGTTCTTACAAAAAAAAATTATCCTATTTTGTACGGTTCCGTGAATTTTTGTAAACCTATGGAATGCATGTATAGCTTTGGTTACATAACCTACTAGAGCATCATTAATCATTTAATTATTTTGAATAAATAGCTCTGGCTTCCACAATGAGGTTAGCCAGACAAAAAATATATGCAACTGTTGCAATTTCTACTCAAAGTAAAAAAAAATAGATTCACTTACCATGTTAACAGAGAAAAATCCACCAAACACTCATCCGCACATTCGGACAGACCGATCCAATACACTAATAACACCTAGGTGCATTCGAACGGAGACGACATGTAAGGAAAAAAAAAGCGACAAGGGCGGAAAAAAATTACAAGACAAAGAAAGCCCATCTGCTTTGCATGCTTTGCAGTAAATTTATTTAATTTTTCACTTTTATTTGGAAAGCCATTACTGTTAATGCCGCACATTTTCTCAAAACACATACCACACACACATGCTTCAACTGAATTTATTTTTAAATTAGTTAAACACATTTTTTTAATTTGCAAAGCTCCTTACTTAGACACACGGATTATAGAGAACCGAGACAAAAAAAAATTCCTAACTGTCTTTTCTCGAGCACTTCTTTTGTCACTTAAAAGGTCAGTGTCGGCAACTGAAGCGGTAATGACAAGCGTTGCCACTTTAGGACTATTTTTTCGCAGTAGATTCTGTAAAAAAATGCAGTAGATTGAAATTTTTTTCAGATGATTTTTATTTCAAACAAAACCAAGTTAAAACAAATCACTAACGATTTTTTTCTGGGCTCAGCAGTTACTTCAAAACCATGAATCTGATTACCCAATGCTCTTTTATGGGCTTCACTGTTGAATTGATACAACAATTTCTTAAGCTTTTACATATCACATCACATACAATCTTACTACAAAAATGAAGTAGATTTCATTTTTCGGCAGTAGATATAAATTTTGAAAAAATGCAATTGCATTAAAGTGGCAACGCTAGTTGCTTGACCTAGGTATTGGTTTAGATGAAGGAAACTGTTTTTTTTTTGCACTAGGCGTTGGCTGATAATGGCAAACCGCATAATTGTTTGACAGATGAGAGGAGATCATTGAGTGCGCATTAAAAAGTAGAAGTCTTAACTAGAAAATCTTTTTTTTTTGAAGAGTTTGCAATGAGAGTAGGGCCAGAGATACAGTGTCTCCCACGTCTAACCGGACAACAACTGCAGACCCCTTATAGTATATGTAAAGTTTAATCAAAATCGTTAGAGCCGTTTTCGAGAAAATTGAGGTTATGTGTAATTTTTATATGGCAGGTACCGTTATTAACATGGCTAAAAGCAAACAAAAAAAAAATGGCCTAGAATTATGACTAAAATAAGCTTGGATACGAAGTTTGAAGAAAATCGGTCTAGCCGTTTAGGCTGGGGAGACCATTACGGACAGACGGACCGACGGACCGACGCACGGACCGACGGACCGACGGACCGACGGACCGACGGACCGACGGAAGGAATTCCAAAAACCACTTTTTTAGGCTCCGCTATCATCGTAATGTTAGAATCAATTAAAATCTCGAGGTCGAAAATTTTCACGAAAACAATATCTTTCTCTTTGTAAGAGAAAGTTAAAAACGAAATAGCAAAATTCCATAGTCACTAGCTATTTCATTTTGTGCTTCTGAACTTGTCATTTTAATCGCAGCAATCGAATTTGAAATACATATACCACAATTACAGTTTGAAGCAATTCCACATAATTAGTTTTAGCCCAACTATCACTAAACGGAATTTTTAGTTTTGGCCACTAACGGAAAATCATTATTATTCACATTGACACCGATTCCTTCAAATTTCGGAGTAAACATTCGTATAAATACATTTCGACTTATTTATATCATTTTAGCATCAATAATCATAATGCTTATGATATAATCTAACGCCCAACTTGCTGTGAAAGAGAAAGTTGCGTACGACCCAGTCTGCACCCACCACTCGTTTTTCTGTTGTTATCCTCAATTCAGATTTGTGAATTTGCTCGTTTTCCATTTATTGTTCTATTCTAGAGCCAAGGAAAATGACGCAATAGAGACAGCGGCGTCAGAACTTTCTGAAGAATTTGAGGCAGACAATGTGGCTAGTACTAGTTCTATGGTGATCAGTACTGCAGAAAAAAAAAACAGTAAAAAGGAAGTACCACGATTCATATTTAAATCTTGGATTTGCTGAGACAAGTGACAACAAACCCCAATGCGTAATTTGCGGCAAAGTGTTGCCGAATAGTTCGATGTTTCCAGCAAAAATGAAACGTCATTTTGAGGGGATTCATCCAGATTGCAAAAGCAAACCGACTGATTTTTTTTAAAAGGAAGTATGGTGAACTTACAAAATCTCAAACAATTATTACTAACCACTCAAAGACAGTGAACGAAAATGCGTTGATGGCGTCCTACTAAGTGAGTTTCCGAGTTGCGCAAATTGGCGAACTTAATCAAGCCATGCGTTAAGGACATTGTTGAGTGTATGTTGGGTGAAAAGGCCAAAAAAATAGTTGACACCGTTCCTTTGTCAAATAACACAATATCACGAAGAATCGGAGACTTAGCAGAGAATGTCAAAACTACTTTACTTTCGCGAATAAGAGTCACAAAATTTTCGCTGCAAATCAATATCACGAAGAATCGGAGACTTAGCAGAGAATGTCAAAACTACTTTACTTTCGCGAATAAAAGTCACAAAATTTTCGCTGCAAATGGATGAATCAACAGATGTTGCAGGGTTGGCTATTTTAATAGTATTTTTGCGCTACCAATACCAACAGTCCTTTCAAGAAGATCTGCTTTTCTGCAAGCCGTTTTAAACTACAACAACTGGTGCTGAAATTTTTAAATTAATAGACAATTTATTTATTGTCAATGATATCCCATGGGTTAACTGCGTGGATGTGTGCACAGACGGTGCCAAGGCCATGACTGGAAAAACGTCCGGTGCCGTCTCAATAATAAAACAAAATGCCAAGGAATGCAGCAGTAGGCGTTCTACACCGCCATGCCCTTGCAATGAAAAAAATGCCACTCTCCTTAAAAGAGGTCTTAGACGAAAGCGTGAAAATAATAAACTTTATTAAATCTCGACCTAAGAATTCAAGGCTATTCAAAGTATTGTGCGATGGGAAATGGGTAGTCTACATACGTCTTTACTTCTTCACGCAGAAGTAAGGTGGCTTTCTCGCGGCAAAACACTGACGCGGCTTTTCGAAATGAGGGCTGAAGTCAGAACCTTCCTTATGAACGACAACTTTGATTTGGGCGACAGATTGTGTAATGAGCGTTAGCTCTTGAAATTATCGTATCTAGCCGATATTTTTAAAAAATTAAATGATTTGAGTGTATCACTTCAAGGAAAGACAATAACTGTTTTCGATGCCAGTGATAAGGTCGAAGCATTTAAAAAGAAAATCAAGTTTTGAGCGAAATCTTTAAAAAATCGAAACCTAGACAGCTTCCCAATGGTCAGCGAATGTAAAGAGGAAATAGATTTGGGTATTCCTGACGACATTTTAAATGAGTTTCATTTACATCTGCTAAGTTTGCTCGAAAACTTCCAAAGCTACTTTCCGGAAGAATACCATTCAAACATTAAAGAAAATGTGTGGGTTGCAGACCCGTACTCCGCCGCGTTGGAAAAGCCAGCATCTCTGACATCGTTGCAGTTTGAGTGCTTAATTGATTTGACATCAGATTCTTCTTTAAAGGCAAACTTTGAAACTAAGAAGTCTTAATCAGAATTCTGGTGTATGTTGAAGGACGAATTCAAAATTTTGTCAGACAGAGCCAAAATAATTCTTCTGCCGTTTGCAACAACATACATGTGCGAATCAGGATTCTCCGCCTACGTTGGAATTAAACAAAATATAGATCCCGTCTCGATGCAGAGCCAGATATTCGGTTGCAGTTGTCCCAAATTCAACCAGATATACAAGCATTATGCAAAACCAAACAGGCACATTATTCTCACTAGATATTGAATTCCTTATGTTCTTTAATTAACATTGTTCTTGTTTTTTTCGTTGATGTTATTTGTTTTACTTGAATTTAATAAAATATAAAAAAAAATTTGAGTATTGCATTTTTTACACATACATAACTGCGAAAAGAGCGTAAGTGTAACGAAGTGCTCCGCGAGGAATGTTTGACCTAAAAAGTACGTTGGCTGTTGATAATAATTTGAATTTAAAAGAACTATAAAATTTTTTTTGAATCATGCATAGAATTATTGTCGTATCTTTGGTTTATTATTACACTAAAAGCTGTAATAGAACACAATTATTTACTTACAGATTGCGTCCATTTGGTAAATTCTTCTCGATGGTTCACTGGTATAGGCATAAATTTCTTATAGCACGTGAGATGATAACCACTATCTTTCAAATCCTCGGAATTTAAATTTAAATCTTGATATTTAATTTTTTTCAATTTTCAAAAACTTAGCACGTTTTTACATTTTTTAAAAGCGTCTTCCCTTCCAGAGAACGGAGTAATTTTCTCTTTAGATGACTTATTACAAATAAAACACTTCATATTTATTTTTGACAGCCCCGCAAAACAATTTAATTTATTTAATTTCATAGCTAAACTAGTGTGAATAAAGTTAATAAATCTACTTACTTAAATTCGTTCCTAAAAATTATCGCTATGGAAAGGAAGGTGTCCATTGTACAAACCGAGATCCGTAATTTTCCAAATGATCTTTCGGTTAGAGGGACGCGATGCACTTGCAAGGTTTTAGGGCGAATAAGCCACAGCGACGAATGAGAACTGCGACAAAAATCGGACGACGAAATAAAACGACGATTTGTTACCACTGATGGTTTGAATTCAAATTGTTTTTCTGAACTGCACCAACTACAGGGGCATAAGTCTCCTCAACATCGCCTACAAGATCCTATCTGCCGTAATATGTGAATGCCTGAAACCGTTTACCAACAACCTGATCGGTCCTTATCAGTGTGGTTTTAGGCCAGGAAAGTCCACAACCGATCAAATTTTCACACTTCAGCAGATCCTGGAAAAAACCCAAGATGTCCAAATCGATAACCACCACCTATTTATCGATTTCAAAGCCGCATACGACCGCATTTATAGAGACGAACTGTACAGAACCATGTCTAGTTTTGGTATACCGCCCAAACTCGTCCGTTTGTGAAGGATAACGATGGAGAATTCTCGCTGCACCATCAGGGTCGGAAACGACTTCACCGACACATTCGATACCAAAAAAGGATTTAGGCAAGGCGATGCGCTGTCATGTGACTTCTTCAATTTGATTCTTGAGAGGATTGTGCAAAACTCCCGAGCCAACACCAGAGGAACAATTTTCCAAAAATTTGTGCAACTACTAGCATACGCCGACGATATTGCAGAGTCTTCGATTCCCAGCCAGACGTCGGACGCAGTAGAGGAAGACCTCGCCTTAAGTGGCACGCACAAGTAGAAACCGACCTCAACCAACTTGGAGTGCGCAACTGGAGGCAGTTAGCTAAGGATCGGGCTAATTGGAGAGGCATGTTGGTTGAGGCCCAGGTTCATCCCGGACTGTAGCGCCACTTAAGAAGAAGAAGAAGAAGAAGATTCCTGTACTGCGTCCGACGTATGGCTGAGAATCTAAGACTCTACGAGCCGGAGTATTAGTATCCAATCACTCTACATGTCCAGTCTATCATAAACATCCAATGCGGAATCTCTTCACTAGGGTACAGTTCGTATAGTTCGTGGTTGACTCATCGTCTCCATAGCCTGTTAACGCAAACGGGACCGAAGATTTTCCTTTCAAATCGACTTCATCTGCTTTTGATACAGTCCATGCTTCAGAGTTGCAGGACTGGGATGATCTGAGTACTGTGTAGAATCTCCCTAGTAGTTCGTGTAAGGGTTTTACTACTAAATTGCCTTTTTAGGCCGGAGAAACAGCTGTTGGCTGTTGTTGTCGGAGAGTAGACAACGCCGGGTACTACCTCAAAGTTATATCTGTCATTGATGACATTCTGTTCAATTCGTCGATGTTGTGTTTCCTTTCGTGTTGACAACATGAATGCTTACCCTGCTAAATCCTTTTTTTGCCGCTTCCTTCTCTATACTAGCAAACATGGCTGTGACATCACGTTAAGTCGGGCCAATGATGTTAATATCATCGACGCATACTATTAAAATACAAATTTTTGGCGCAACAGGCTCGTTAGTACCCAGGGCCTAGCTTTCTCACAACCACTCATGTGTGCGTGTGTACTTCTTGCACGATGGCGGGACCTCCTGTTTTATGCCGACTCCGAACGGCTAAGTTGAGATAAGCTATTCTTGACAATTGATACTACTCGGATGATTTGTCAGATCATAACGAGAGGAGGGCCAGTGAAAAATCATTTAGGTGTTGCTACGGCTGGGAATCGAACCCAGACCTCCTGCGCGGCAGTTCATCGCACTAACCATCGCACCACTGAGCCCCTCAAGACGTATACTATTACCTACAGCAATTTATGGAAGATTGTGCTTCTGGTGTTGGCCCGGGAGTATTGCACAATCCTTCCAAGAATGTGATTAAGGAAGTCACATGGCAGTGCATCGCTTTGCCTAAATCCTTTTTTTTGTAACGAATATGTCGGTGAGGTCGTTGCCGACCCTGATGGAGCGGCTAGAATTTTCCATCGTCGTCACACACAGACGGGCCGGTTTGGGCAGCATACAATACTTCTTGACATGGCTCTGTAAAGTTCGTCTCCATAAATGCTGTCGTAGGTGGCTTTGAAATGGATAATAGGTGGTGGGTATCGATGTGGGCTTCTTGGGTTTTTTTCAGGATCTGTCGGATTTGAAGATGTGATCAATTGTGGACTTTACTGGCATAAAACCACCCTGATAAGGCAGATTAGTTTGTTGGTAAACGAATTAAGGCATATTACAGCAGACAGGATCTCGTAGGCGATGTTGCCTCTGTAGTTGGTGCAGTTCAGAGGGTCTCCTTTTTTGTGTATCGGCGTATATTCATCCCACCAAAGTTGACTTAGGTGTTGGTGAATGTTACTTATACCAAGTCATCTGAGCCGGTGAGAATGCCGTCATTTCCGGCAGCCTTGTTAGGCTTAAGTTTGGATAATGCTATCCTCACTTCGCTTTCGTTTTGAAATCGACAATTTTGCAGTCACTATTGGAATTAAAGTAGATGGTTCATTAGTAGTAGAAGGATAAGCATTATTCGGAAACGATCCAAATTTGTTTTTGTTTCGATCCTGATTCTTATGATTTGAGGGTTAGCTCTCGGATTGGCCGATGATTAGTTAGTATCACCCCTACTCTTTCCTTTAAGAGTGACAACATCATCATTGGCTGCATGAAGCGGGGCAGATTGTATTAAACTGTTTCAGAATAGTTCTGTGTTTTGCTTTCTCCTATTGAAATAATGTGCTTAAACTGCCCTCGGTTTTTTATGCATAAGTGATCCTACTAGGTTAAGGTTTTGTAATTGCTTTTCCTTTATGTTTTATTTTAAAATCGAAATCATACAAACATATTAGACTTTCCCTACAGGGGTGGCAGAAAAACACTACTTCACGTACTGAATGAACTAAAAAAAAACAGGACAAACCAACTCAATAAGCCATATAAATGTCAAACATTAAAAAAACGTGTTAAAAACTGAAAGCTGTCATCTCTATAATGAAAAACGAAAGACACCTCATACACCCATAAAACTATTTACCCAGTTGACCATATCGATAGCTATTACTCCCTCATCAACCACACCCATCCGCAAGCTTAAAAACCCCTTTTTACAGACAGATGATTGCACTGAAAATCCAATAAGTCTGCTCCATCACCACAGTCGTCTGCAGGGAGCTGGAATATTCTGGAAACTTCAGGGATATTCGACACAAAGCAACATAGCAACAGCCAAACACGCTACACCAACAGGATTATAGTGGAAGCCTCGCCATCTAAACTATCCAACAACAATTCGATATCTGCATTCAGTTCAGTTGCTCCTGGCTGCACATAGAAATCCAGAAAACCCTGGGCACCACCACCTCATCCCATGACCACATTTGGGAATGACACAGGACTGCAGTGCAGTGTTGTATGTGCACTGTGCACATACTGAGCGAATTTATCGATTGAAAACTGTCTCACAGAAATTCAGGTCATTGATCCTTGCCGAGGCACTCCAGCAGTCGCAGGGTTCCATGCAGCGCTCCCCGTGCCACCTTGGAGTTGGTTGGTATGTAAATGCATGCAAGCTGCAATATATGTGCGAATAGAAGCATAGGATACCAGTGTACACATAAGAGAACAAAAAATTACTCCAGACAGCGGTAGAAAGGGAAACTGAAGTTGAGAACGGGCAAAATGACGAAATGGAGTAATGGCGTGGTAAAACTGTACATGGAAGGGACAAACAGAAAAAAACACCGAACATGACTATGAAGATGATGCATTTGGGGGCATGGTTAAGGGTTCAGTAAAATTTCAAACCAGGAAGAGGGAAAGGAGGCACTATGTACAACCCCACTCCCGATTATGGGACAGAGTTGTAAAGTTTTTTTTCTGGACACAGACACGCTGAGAGGTACGGAGCGCAATCGTTCCTTGCCGTGTATACTCCAGGAAGCAGGATAACATTGATCAGGAGTGGAACTAGCTGTATGTACACAGATTCTGGTGGGTAAGGATGAGAAAGACGAGCATCCCTTGTGAGTACAGCATGGGTTCTGGTCTGGTACTGATGTCATCGGTTTGGGGCGTCAACTGGAATTTTGGCTATGAATTAATTTCACCCTCGCTGGCATCATCACAACATCATCATCATCATCACCATCGCCATCCGCTAAACACAACATGATGTGGGTCAGTAGAGGGTGGAAGATCATTTAGATGTCGCATATTTATTAAGTATTTCATGAGGGCTACTGGTTACTATTTTATTTTTTGGGGGTGAACGTAGATACGTGTCATTTTATGCCAATGGGGATGGAAATTGATTCACAAGGTGCAGGCAGGATTGTTGGTCTACAAGTTTGGTAAAAAGTGGGAGTGGATTGGTGGTTGGGATATGTTCGTTATTAGTCATCGCCAAAGCATATAACGCCAGAGCATTGGTATAACGCTGCACTGTCACTAGATTCCACCAAGTCTTTTCGGTAGGATAAAGTATAGATGAAGGTGAAGACAGATACTTAGATTGGTTGTGGAGATTCTGAATTCTTATAGGTCTGCGACAACCTTGTGTTCTTACATATACATAGGATGAGCCAGAATATATCAATTAAATTGAATACCCAATATCTTTTGCAAATGGCGGCATCTTTCAGTATTGTTCTGATATCTCTGAAGTCAATCGATGCAAAATGGACGTGGACATGCCACTCGTGATTATTTTTTACGGAATATTTCGTCAGTGTTTTGCGTATTGTAGAACGAGGGTAGGACGAGGGTACGAGGTGCTGTAATTTTAACTACACGTCAATTGGGCTTATTTTACCACTCAGCGATAATCATCGGTTTCATTCAACCGAATTCGCTAAACTTGGATATGCGGGTGTTGACTACAGAAAACAAAGTATCAATAGCATCAATGGTCAGAATTACTGGGGCAAAATATTCGGGATGCAAAGATTACGAGAAAGACATCGACAAAGTTGAAATTCCGCGCTTTGAATTTAATGCTACGCGTAATGCTATTCGCAATAAAGTCCAACTCGAGAGCTTAAAATGGGAGTTTTAGAAAATGCGTCGGAAATCACCACAACGCAACTGTTTCACAGATGGTAAAAGTGCGAGTGTTGATAACCAGACGAAATACAGCCTTGTGAGAATGGCACAGAAAAGCCGGCCTGCTGTCCTTAGCGAACCTAGATGAGCTGCTTCGACATATTCGGACAACCGATTATTTAGGAAACTCAAGGTTAAGTCAGGCTTGAACAGAGATGGCGGCGGATGAACCGAATGGCTTATGGTAGCGCTTTATCCTGTAGTGGATACTGATGGCCCTGTGTCCTAGGGGTATCTAATAAATTGGAACTGGCCCTCCAGGTTGGGGGTTGTGCTTTGGGTTAACTACCCATGCCCATGGTAAAAACTATATGTTACAAAGAATCCAGTACCCTCGGAAAGGACTGATTTTATTGTTGACGACCCTGCTAAACAAAAAACGGACAAAGACGTTCGTATCTGCACCTGGAATGAGAGAACATTAATCAGGAGAGGTGCAGACGAACATTAAGCGGACGCCCTAAGCTGCTACAAAGCAGACATTACTGCCATCCAGGAAATAAAATGGGATAGGCCGGGCAAAAAGAGGATGAAAAATTGTGACACCTACTAAGGACCGTGTTAATGTGAGCAGAATAAGCGAGTATAAAGATGCGGATTTGTTATAAGTGCCAGACTAAGGCAAGAAGTCTTATGTTTCCAAGACATTAGCGAACGCATTATAACAATCCGCACCAAGGCCAAATTCGCCAACATAAGTCTTATATCCATTCACGCCCAACAAAGGAAAAAGATGTAATAGCTAAAGATTGCTTCTACGAGCTCCTTGACAAAACCTATGAGCGATTACCAAAGTACGATGTTAAAATCGTGCTGGGAGATTTTAACGCAAATGTAGGAAGAGGCGACATGTTTAGCAGTATAGCCTACACGACAAGACGTCTGGTAACTGACTTAGGCTAATTGACTTCGCTACGGAACGAAATGCCACTATAGCCAGCACACGGTTTCCTCACCTCGATATCCATAAGGGGACATGGCGGTATCCAAATCAACGAACAGTCAACCAAATTAATCACATTGCGATAGACAAGAGGCACGCATCCAGTATTTTGGATATCCGAACATTCCGAGGGGCTTACATCGTCTCGGACCACTACATTGTTGCGGCCAAGGTAAGGATGCGGATATCCACCACGCCACCAAAAATTAGAAATACTGTGAAAAAATTTATTTTCGAAAGACTGCAATCGCCAGAGACCGCCAAGACCTTCGCGCAACGCGTATCCCTTAACCTCTCGACTCACAACACACCACCAGCATCTTATGTCGAAGAAAAATGTCAACGATGCCAACAAGCCATTAGATCAGCCGCAACTGATGTGCTAGGTTTCTCGCGGCCACCAGCAAGAAACCCCTGGTTTGATGAGGAATGCCGACAGATGCTCGCAAGCAAGATCGAGGCCTACAAGGCTAAGCTTCAGGTGAAGACGAGAGCTGCCATTGAGCTCTATAGGCAAAGAAGAAGGGAAGAACATCGGCTTTTCAGAAAGAAGAAAAAAGATCAAGAAAGGCGCGCGATCGAGGATATTGAGAGGTGCCACTCCAGGAACGATGTTGGCAAGTTTTACCAAAGTGTAAAACGTCAAAGCCAAGGATACTAGGCTCGAACAGAATCCTGTCGAGATGAACAAGGAAATATCGTAGTTGAGACACAGTCGATGCTTCTGCAGACTGCTAAACGGCGATGACGAACAACATTCCGCTGTCAGGCAGAACGAACCATTTAATATTGGCAACGACAGCGAAAACTGCCAACCACCCGACCTAAGTGAATTGAGGATGGCAATATCTAAACTCAAGCTTAATAAAGCCGCCGGAAATGACGACCTTCCCGCTGAGCTTTATAAAGCTATCGGAGATGACTTGGTAAGTAACATCCACCAACTCATAAGCCAAATCTGGTCGGATGAAAATATGCTGAAGAATGGAACCTTAGCATCGTTTGTCCGATCCACAAAAAAGGAAACCCTCTAAACTGCGCCAACTACAGAGGCATAAGTCTCCTCAACATCGCCTACAATATCCTATCTGCAGTAATATGTGAACGCCTGAAACCGTTTACCAACAACCTGATCGGCCCTTATCAGTGTGGTTTTAGGCTAGGAAAGTCCACAACCGATCAAATTTTCATAATTCGGCAGATCCTGGAAAAAAAACCAAGAAGTCCAAATCGATACCCACCACCTATTTATCGATTTCAAAGCCGCATACTACAGCATTTATAAAGACGAACTGTACAGAGAGAGCCATGTCTAGTTTTGGTATACCACCTAAACTCATCCGTTTGTGTAGGATGAGGATGGAGAATTCTCGCTGCTCCATCAGGGTCGGAAACGACCTCATCGACACATTCGATACCAAAAAGGGATTTAGGCAAAGCGATGAGGTGTCATGTGACTTTTTCAATTTGATTCTTGGGAGGATTGTGCAAAACTCCCGAGCCAACACCAGAGGTACAATTTTCCAAAAATCGGTGCAACTACTAGCATACGCCGACGATATTGACATCATTGGTAGGACTCAACGTGATGTCATAGCCACGTTTGCTAGTATAGAGAAGGAAGCGGCAAAAATGGGTTTAGCAGTAAATGTGGGTAAGACAAAGTATATGCTGTCAACACGAAAGGACACACAACATCGACGAATTGGACAGAACGTCACCATTGACAGATATTTGAGGTAGTACGGGACTTTGTCTACCTCGGCTCCGCTATTAACTCTGACAACAACATCTCGTCAAAAATCAAACGAAGACTTACTCTTGCCAATCGCTGTTTCTTCGGACTAAGAAGGCAATTTAGTCTCACTCGAACTACTAAGAAGATCCTATATAAGACCCCGATTATCCCAGTCCTGCTCTACGGCGCTGAAGCATGGACCGTATCAAAAGCGGATGAAGAAATCCTTGGTCGATTCGAGAGGAAAATTCTTCGAAAAATCTTCTGTCCCGTTTGCGTTGATGGGCTATGAAGACGAAGATTCAACCAAAAACTATACGAGCTGTACAGCGACATACCCCCGGTCAAAAAACTCGGCATTGGACGCTTAAGATGGCTAGGACATGTAGAACGAATGGACACCAATACTCCGGCTCGCAGAGTCTTCGATTCCCAGCCCGACGTCGGACGCAGTAGAGGAAGACCTCGCCTTAAGTGTCGCGCACACGTAGAAACCGACCTCAACCAACTTGGAGTGCACAACTGGAGGCAGTTAGCTAAGGACCGGGCTAATTGGAGAGGCATGTTGGTTGAGTCCCAGGTTCATCCCGGACTGTAGCGCCACTTAAGTAAGTAAGTAAGTACTACCTTCCGTCGTACCCCACAGACGGACAAGAGGGTAGGGTTAAACGTGAGTTATGATCGGTATGATAAGCCACCTTTCCGACGGAAGGTAGTACAATTCCAAAATCCCCATAATACATTTTGGAATCGACCCCAAGTTCAAAATTCCGAATATTTTCCACTAAAATGAAACACCAAAAGTCTATTCAAATATTTACTTTATTGAGCCTACACATCACCAATTTTTACCAAATCTGATGAGAGCAAGACAAAATCACAGAGTCTACAGTTTTCGTTCCAACTCTTGTTGCCAGATATCCTTTTTAGTAATCGTAATCAAAAACTCCAAACTTGTCGTACTTCTTTGGGTAGTACTTGTCAAACTTCTCCTCGTGGTAAATCTTGACGGTTTTGTAGAAGAAGTTAGGAACCGTAAATTCGTAAATGTCATCAATTTTCCTATCGAAAGGATAGCCGAGAGGCATATTGTCAATGTGACGACCTCCTGAACCAATACCAGATAGATAGGTGTGATCATAGGTCGCGAACTGTTTGTTCACCGCTGTGTATGGACTGATCATGAATAACATTTTCACTGGCATACCGTTAACCCAACCACGTGGCAAGATTAACCGTTCCGGGAACATGGAGTGTGATGGAGAAATATTCTGGTGGAAGTTGTACTTGCCATCGTAGGTCATCATAAGATAGTTGTACAATTCGGAATAGGAATGAGGATCACTGGATGTCCAGTCGAAGTCTGTTGAGCTACGTGAGATCACATTCTCTCCAACTGTCAACGAGTAGAAGAACTTGTCGAGTTCAAAGAAGTTTTCGCGTTTCGCAGTTTTGCTTGATCGAATGCCAAATTTGTCGAAAACGGGAGTAAGGAAGACTCGAATGATAACATCTTGATTCTTTTCTGAGCTGACTTGTAAGTTAAAGTTGAAAGGTTTGCTGTTGAGTCGCTTTTGGCGGAAAAGCATTACCTTATCCCAGACATATTTGCCATCTTGGAAGATCATTTTGTCGTTGAACAAAGTGCTGACATCTGTATCGACCAAGTCGAAGTATGTCTCCAGTTTGCTGACAGAAACGTTGATAAATTTAACGCCAGGCATGAGCAACTCGTGGTTTTTGTATGGTGGCAATTGATTTTTGAATTTGTAGAATTTACTGAAGATCACTTTGAACATGGAATAGCAAAGTGGATCGCGTAACATCGTTTCGAAGTTCATGAAAACGTTCGGGGAGAAGATAAAGCTATCGTCTTTCACGCCGCCTAAGAACTTGCTGAACAACACCCACCAGTGGTTGAAGAAATACTTATCCATGAGATCGTAGTTACCGTGCAACAAGTTGGCATAGAAATCAACAGATTCAGGTTTCGATAGATCGACAACTGTGCCGTCCTTCATGGTGTACTTGCCGGTGGCGATGACATCATCGATTATTCGCTCGAAGTTTTCCATTTTGTTTAAAAGTTCAAAGTTCTGGTAGGATTCCAGCTCGAAGTAGTTCTTCCTGAAGGTGAAACCGTTTCCATTGAATGCGACCAATTGTGGATCGTATCCCATCTCGTAGGCAATATCGTGCGAGAAATATGGAATTTCATCAAGTCCCACAGATACACGTTCCATGTAGTAGCGCGCCAACAGCTGTTGGATATTGTAGATCCACAATTCTCCACGACGATCCTTGTCCAAATGGAACACATCACTTGATAGGTATTCAGTGTAGTCAAGGTTTAGATAGTACCAGTAGGCGTTCCAGCTGATGTCTTCGGTGAAGTAGCTCAGTTTGGACTCTTCGTTGAAAATTTCAATGTCACGAGTGTAGTCAACTGGCATGTAGACCATCTTAAGCTTTTTATAAATGGAAGTCCATAGTGGTTCGTATTCTTTGTGGTGTACGAAATTGTCGTTCAGAATGTGCTTCTTTTCGAAATGGAAGCCATCATCGAGACCCATGAGTTTCCACCACTGCCACATCTTGAAGTCCTTCAGATATAAGCGATCGCCGAAGACCTTGTTGGGGTACTCACTCTCGTAGACAGTCTTCAGTTCCTTCTCCAACATGATCTGGCTGTTGAATGTGTCCCAGTCGAATTTCTCGGCAGCGTAAATGTATTTGCTGCTGAAGAACATCTGAGGGAAGATTTCGTAGATTTGCGGCATGATGATGCCTTGCATATCTTCACGGTGGATGACAGCCATTGTCAATGCGTGCATGAACATTCCTGGATTGACGTTCAAACGAGCCCAGACGACATTTCGTTGGAATGTGTCCCAATCCTTGGCGTGGTAGAAGAATCCGAAAAGCCCATAGGCCTGGACCAAGTGATTGCGTTCCATGGCGCCATAGAACTCTCCTACTGGCAAGAGTCCACCGACCTCGTAGTAGTGATAGAAATCTACCATCCAATTGTTGTATTGCTACAGGAATGGAATGGTAAGTTAATATAAGACTTGATACTAGAGTCGGGTGTTCCTACCTTGAAAAGAGATTTGTCAGCCACGAATTTTTCTCCATATTTGATCCATTCCTCGAACATGAGGGGTTCGTCCATGCGGAGGCAAATCTCAAAGATGAACCTTTGTTTCTCCAATATAGCTTTGTCAACGACTGTAAAATGGAAATAAGCGATGTTATGATAGGAAGTGATTTTTTTGGGGAGTAGGTCTTACCAACTGGAGAGTGAACTGGAACGTCAGCTGACTGCACAGCCACAATGGCCATACAGACAGCGATGAGAATGGTTAACTTCATGACGGCTTCTCTTCGAATTTAGATCCTAAACACGAATGTCTTTGGCTTTCCCTGAATGGGTACTTATAGTCCAATTTATTCACCAAAAACATTCGAACTGCATGATAATATTTTGAAATCTATTTTGAATGATTGTCGTTATCAAATTTCAGTGAAGCTATGCAATTACCTTCACATTTAATAGTTCTATTTTAACGCCCGTCATAATATCACCTTTTTGTTTTATTCACTCTCATCATGTGATAAGAAACATAAGCATCACATAATTTTTAGGTGGGGTCATCTATGTGTTGATGAATTTTTGAATTTCAACAAATAAATGCAAAATTGTGAAAGCAGATTATTTGCATTTTTGCATGCCATTTTGACATAAGCATACGTGATATAAAAGTGATTCTTACATTTTCCAAAGCATGACGGCAATTTAAAAAAACGTATCTCAGTGGAAGAAAGGAACAGTTAGAGGAGAACATTCTTACCTCACCACCGAATCTTCTCCGTACCCGCACCTTTTCTGAACGCACGATTATCGTTCAGTATTTTGTGAAATATTTTTGTTGATTTCAATCCCCTTTTCCAAGATACGAATTCATATACTACTCCTTTATCTGGGATGTGTATTATGAATTGCTGATGCAGGATAGTCATTTATCTGTTGCATACCCAAACCGAGTAGGTTTTCCTAAAGAAAGGTTTTTGATTTAGCTGTCACTTTTGGCAAGCTATGATCGCACTTGGTGGTGTCCACTCTCGATCTCTACTCTAGACTTAATTCGAAAGGCCCCTGATCTCATATACAGTTTCGCATTCAGGGTTCATTTTACAGTTGTAAGTTCTATTACAATTACCACCTTTGACGCAAAATATGTGTGAACACACATTGACATTGTAATTATGATAATGTTTGCAGAGATCCAGACTTACATACTATGCCAATGTCTCCTCAAAGGCTCCTGGATATTTTATGGCCGAAAAACTCTTCAATGCCAGCTAAATTAATCAGCGAATGCAATAAAATCCGGTATTTCAAAGAGGCTATATTATTTTAAGGCAATAATCCAAAAATTCCTTGAAAAAGGAGTCATGCTAGAAAAAGTGGAAACATAGAACATTACCAATGGGTAAAGGCCTCATGATTAACCATCGACATACAGCCTAATTTGTCTTTTAGATAAATGTACCTGAGAAATCATATATCAGACACTTCTTAATAAATAAGAATAGAAAGGTGCTTATTCGGACTATCAGTATTAAAAGGTCTCTCAATAGTAGATGCCACAAACGTGATTGTTGTTATCGCAGCTAGAGCAATAGGTGGTACTAAAAAGCTTTACTTACTTAACGGGGTCCGGAACTACCATCTACCATCTACCATCTACCATCTACCATCTACCATCTACCATCTACCATCTACCATCTACCATCTACCATCTACCATCTACCATCTACCATCTACCATCTACCATCTACCATCTACCATCTACCATCTACCATCTACCATCTACCATCTACCATCTACCATCTACCATCTACCATCTACCATCTACCATCTACCATCTACCATCTACCATCTACCATCTACCATCTACCATCTACCATCTACCATCTACCATCTACCATCTACCATCTACCATCTACCATCTACCATCTACCATCTACCATCTACCATCTACCATCTACCATCTACCATCTACCATCTACCATCTACCATCTACCATCTACCATCTACCATCTACCATCTACCATCTACCATCTACCATCTACCATCTACCATCTACCATCTACCATCTACCATCTACCATCTACCATCTACCATCTACCATCTACCATCTACCATCTACCATCTACCATCTACCATCTACCATCTACCATCTACCATCTACCATCTACCATCTACCATCTACCATCTACCATCTACCATCTACCATCTACCATCTACCATCTACCATCTACCATCTACCATCTACCATCTACCATCTACCATCTACCATCTACCATCTACCATCTACCATCTACCATCTACCATCTACCATCTACCATCTACCATCTACCATCTACCATCTACCATCTACCATCTACCATCTACCATCTACCATCTACCATCTACCATCTACCATCTACCATCTACCATCTACCATCTACCATCTACCATCTACCATCTACCATCTACCATCTACCATCTACCATCTACCATCTACCATCTACCATCTACCATCTACCATCTACCATCTACCATCTACCATCTACCATCTACCATCTACCATCTACCATCTACCATCTACAATCTACCATCTACCATCTACAATCTACCATCTACCATCTACCATCTACCATCTACCATCTACCATCTCACCTCCACGCGGGTGACTGGTGGGTGCCTAGTACCTCGACTGGAGATGGGGTAAAAAAACCCTGTGAAAGGTCGTTGGTGGCAACAGACGAGACAGGCGGGGGGTGTCCTCTCACTAAGGCACTCACTCACAGGCGGCAGCGAAGGAATTCTCTAGATGGATTCATCGGTGGCGCCTACAGATCCAGTTAGATCGAACTGGTAGTGTAATCCCTCCACATATTTGAACACCAGGTCTATAGGGATTTCCCATACTGAGCCAGGGTGTTGGAAAAGAGTTGGTGGCGGAGGAGCCCTCAATGGGTCAACGGCAGCCCTCATATCCCAAAATGGGCTACTGATATCAGTATCTCCGGCGGATTCGTCGTGGGAAATCGGCTTAGGACAAAAGTCATTGACTTCAAGCCGATAAGTGATCGCCCGTCTGTGATCCGCATCAAAGCTACGTTCCAAAACATAAGCCTAATATGTGCACACGCCCCTACCGACGAGGCTGAAGATCTCTTGATGTCTACGGAGTCTGTCCGGAGTATGATGTAAAAGTTGTACTCGGGGATTTGAATGCTAAAGTCGGAAAGGAAAACATCTTTGGCGGTTTAGTTGGTAAGCACAGAATCCACGAAACGACATTAGACAACGGCTACCGACTAATCAGTGATAAGTAGCACAAGTTTCCCAAGGCTAAGGATCCACACAGCAACCTGGCGCTCTCCGGTTGAACCGCCAACCAAATCGACCATGTGCTAGTCGATGCGAGGCACGCATCCAATACATTCCGAGGGGCAAACGTCGACTCTGACCATTTTCTTGTCGCGGCTAAATTCAGAGCTCGACTCTCTAACGAGAAGAAGCTGCGAACTGCCCAGAAAAAGAAATTCGACGTCGGACGCCTTAGCACATCTGGGTTAGCCAGATGCACACAAAAAGCGCTGCAGCGCAAAACAAGGGCAGCGAGAGAAGAGAATCGAGCCAGGAGAAGGGGGGGAAAGAAGACCCTGCGTCGAAAGAAGAGAGCTTACGCAGCCTCCCAGTTCAAGGAGATCTCCAAAATACAAATACAAATTTTTGGCGCAACAGGCTCGTTAGTACCCAGGGCCTAGCTTTCTCACAACCATTCATGTGTGCGTGTGTACTTCTTGCACGATGGCGGGACTTCCTGTTTTATGCCGACTCCGAACGGCTAAGTTGAGATAAACTATTCTTGACAATTGATACTACTCGGACGATTTGTCAGATCATCACGAGAGGAGGGCCAGTGAAAAATCATTTAGGTGTTGCTATGGCTGGGAATCGAACCCAGACCTTCTGCGCGGCAGTTCATCGCACTAACCATCGCGCCACTGAGCCCTCTGAGGAGATCTCCAGAGGTTTTATAAAAAAGCCAAGCAACTGGCTGTTGGCTACAAAACCGGAACGCAGGCTCTTCGAGACAGCGAAGGAAACCTAGTCACCGAAGCGCAGGGAATAGTAGATGTGTTTAAGCAGCATTTCCAACAGCTGCTTAATGGACATCATGTAGAGAAGAGAACCCATGTCCAGTCAATGAAGAACTAGTTCCACCACCTAGTATAGAAGAAGTTGGCCTAGCTATAAAAAAGCTTAAGAACAACAAGGCCGCAGGTTCTGATGGCTTACTAGCGGAGCTCTTTAAATACGGAGTATGGGTGGAAGAAAACATGCCCGATGACTGGACTATCATATGCCCCATCTACAAAAAAGGCGATCCTATGTCTTGCACGAACTATCGAGGCATATCCCTGCTTTATGTCGCATACAAGATCCTATCCAACATACTGTGTGAACGTCTAAAACCGTTCTGCAACACACTAATCGGTACGAACCAGTGTGGCTTCCGACCCGGCAGATCGACCATAGACCAAATTTTCACGCTGAAGCAAATCCTGGAAAAGACCAACGAATTTCAAGTCGAAACTCACCACCTATTCATCGACTTCAAAGCCGCGTATGATAGTATACATCGTCAGGAGCTCTATATGGCGATGGCCGAATTCGGAATCATGGCAAAACTGATTCAGCTGTGTGTCGCGACGCTGGAAAACACGCGCTAAACTGTAAATCGGCAAGGAGACGCGCAATCATATGTCTTCTTTAATTTCGTACTGGAGCCGGTAATGCACAGGGCAGGTGTTAACACGGACAACAGGTCCGTCCAGCTGCTGGGCTATGCGGACGATATTGACATCATCGGTCGCTCCCAACGTGCCGTGATAAAAGCGTTCATGGCGATTTAAGAACAGGCGAAATCCGTTGGTCTTGAAGTAAATGAGCCAAGACTATGTACATGCTATCAACAAACAAACAAGCATCAGTCCACCGCCTAGTACAAAACGTCACTTTTGATAGCAGCAATTTCGAGGTATTTAAGGAGTTCAACTACCTTGGAGTTAACATAAACTTTTACCCTAGGAAACCGTTGCTACTTCGTATTGGCGAAACAACTGAGCTAAAATCTCCTAACTCGAAGGACGAAATGTGTGCTCTACAAAACCCTTACCCTGCCAGTTCTGCTTTATGGTGCCGAGTGCTGTACGATAAGCAAGAACGGAGAGCTGATGCTGGGCTCCTTCGAAAGAAAAATACTTCGGCGGATTTTTGGTCCTGTGCACAAGGATTCGATGACGCATTCGAACATATTTGTCGGTATCTCGCAAATAACACGGGTAATGTTGGCCTCCAATGCTTATGCTGCCTTATCCATAAACGCCTTAGATTTTACGTAGCCCCAAGGGAAAAAGTCTAACGGCGTGATATCCATTGATCTTGCTGGCCAATTCACTGGTCCGAAGCGTGAAATTAATTTGTCACCGAAGCAGTCTCTCAATATGTTCATTGTTTCATGGGTTCTGTGGCAAGTAGCGCCGTCTTGTTGGAACCAATATTGGACTTGAAATTAGAATAAAAGCCTTAGAATCTTGAGCTTAAAAACTCAAAATATAAAGGTGATTTTATGTTCCGCTCTCTTCGTATTGTGAGAATTAGATAATCAGAATCAATAATTCGAAAAATAGTCCAAAAATAATACTAATCTCTTGGATGAAAAAGTGAGAAATATAATGACACCTAGAATAAGAAGGTCACCAATTGCGATAAGCCAAAGATGATGAGTCTACAGGTTGACAGCTTATCGCTGTCGGACAGAAACTAAAAGCCATGTCTTCATTAATCTATTTCTGGAGAACAGATGCAATACGTCTTTGGAATTTGAAGGTGCGTACTCATTACTGACTTACTGAGAAGCATAAGGCATGAAGCTCTGAGCAGATCATTTCTGGAGAGGCAAAAGTTCATCTTCGATATTCTTCTCCCCACATACGAAGATGTTTTCTTCAAAGGAAATTGTGGCGATTTCCTTGACATTTTTGGAGTTCTCAAAACGAACAAAAGTCTGTATACGGAAGGAATATTTTTTTCCTTTTGGACTGTCCATCTATAGATACCTTTCCAGCAATACACTCTCAAAATGCAGAAATTTGTTGTTTACTACAATATGGGCAAGCTTTTGAAAAATGAAAAGTTTTTTAGCAGCATGCAAAGGATGCACAGCCTTCAGCAAATGGACTTTTCCACTTATTTTACTACACCAAGGACTGGGAAACATTCGTCCATAACGTTATTTGGGCCCGTGTTCATATTAATGAAGGAATGTTTGTACACGCCTTGATATAGCTGTCATGCCTCAAATCTACGAACTCTTCCCTAATATGTTCTTCACCAGCGAACATATAATGGCGGCTAAGATTTTCAACGAGGAAATATGGAAACGAAATGCCGAGCTGGACAAGGCAATATACATTCTCTTCCAGATGGAATACTTTGAATCAGTGATAAAGAATTTCTTCCATTTTAAAGAATTCAGCACATGGCAATGGTGGAAGCTGATGAGTTTTTTTGATGGCTGGCAGTTGGGATCCGAAACTCTGCGCAATAGAAAATTTGAAGCCCTGAAGAGGGAAGATCCTTTGTGGGCTTCCATTTATAAAAAAACTGAAGACGATCTGGTTGCCGGTTGACTATACCCGTGATGGTGTAATTTTAAATGAGGAATACAAACTGAGCTACTTCACCGAGGACGTGAGCTGGAACTCGTACTGGTACTACCTGAATATGGATTACAATATCTTGCTGGTTTTACGATGTCTTGGTGGATTAACAATGTTCAACAGGTGTTGGCTCGTTACTACATGGAGCGTCTGTTTCATGGACTTGGAAATTTCGAAACCCTATCATGGTATGGTATTGCTAAGGCTGGATATGATCCACAGCTAATTGCGTTGAATGGAAGGGGCTTTAGCAACCGAAAGAATTATTGGGATTTAAAGTCAAGTGAGCATTTACACCGTTTACCCAAAATTGTTTATATGGAGCGTATAATCGATGACGCTATAGCTTCGGGGAGCTTTGTATGGAAAAACCGATCTGTATTGGATTTCGCTTCACCCGAGTCCATCGAACATGTCGGCAATTTTATGCATGGCAACATTGACGTTTTGGAACAGCACTTCTCTGGCTATTGGTGGATCTTAGCTACGGAGTTCTTAAGTGGCGTTCAATTCCTTGACTTTGATGTCCCTGCTAATGTTATGATGAACTACGAAACAATGCTAAGAGATCCACTGACCTATAGCTTCTTAAGATAGTGGTTGACAAATTCTATAAATTCAAGAATCAACTGACACCATACACAAAGAAGGAACTATAACTTCCTGGTGTCAAAATCGTCGATGTTACTGTTAGCAAACTGGTAACATTCTTCGACTTGGTTGACATAGATGTTACCACATTGTTGAATGAGAAAAGGACTTTTGTCAATAACACATATACCTGGGACAAGTCTCTTCCCTTCCGTCAGCAACGACTCAACCACAAGCCATTCCATTGCAACTTGACAATTCAGTCAGAGAAAGTCCAGGAAGTAGTTGTTCGCATGTTCATCGGTCCTGAATTCGATGTGTATGGTCGAAAATTGAGCCTTGAAGGAAATCGTCAAAGTTTCTTTGAAATCGACAAGTTCCCCTACTCACTGATTGTGGGAGAGAACTTGATATATCGCAGCTCGGACGATTTTGACTGGACGTCTGGGGACCCACACACTTACGCCGAGTTGTACAACTACCACATGATGACCTTCCCAGTTGACAGTAAATACCATTTCCAACCAAATATTTCGGAATCCTACTCTCTGTTTCCAGATCGGTTGATCTTGCCACACGGTTGGGTTGAAGGAATGCCCGTGGCCATGTTCTTTATGTTAAGTCCATATGTGGAAGAATATAAGCAGTTCGCTACTTATGACCCTACCTATCTATCTGGCATTGGCTCTGGAGTTCGTCACCTTGATAGTAAGCCATTTGGTTATCCATTGGACAGGAAAATAGATGACTTTTTCGAATTTTTGGTTCCCAAAATGTTTATTGCAAACGTCAAGGTCTGTCATGAGGACAAATTAGACAAATACTACCCGATGACCGCCGATATATTAAAGAAGCAGGGATACTTTGATGAAGATTTCTAAGATATAAAGTTCGCTTGTGATCTTGGATTAAAAGCTGGTATCTAATAAAGGTTCCTTAAAGTGGTATTGATGGTGATATTTCATATATTTGGTTGTATAAGGGACTTAGTTTTCAGGTTCGCCAATGATCAAAAATTTAGCATCACGTTCAAAATACAACTCAACTAGTTTGCCAACAGCTTATGTGACATCGAATATAGCCCTTTGGTATAATGATGACTGGTGGACAGCATTTTTTTAGCGAGGAATCACTGCCTCAGAGCGGGAGTATTGGTGTTCATTCACTCTACATAGCCTTGTTACCTTAAACGTTCAATACGGAGTTTTATGACCGGGTCTATGTTGATGTACGTCCTCTAGGGTATGACTCCTAGGTATGCGTCAACTTAAAACTCCTTTGCATAACTTTAGAAGTGCTGTTATCATACGTCCTTTTCGGCTCCCTATATCCCGCGGGATTGCTTTCCCTTTTCTTTCTTTTGAAAATGTTTTGCGCATAGGTGCAGATTTGGTTCCAACTCTGCTTACTGGGCCGCATCGGCTATGTTGTCTGGAGTAATATCGATATTTCTCTATAGTTCTCTAGAATGTATCGTGCACGTCGTCTTCTTTGTATTTTTTTTTGTAGAAGGTGGAGTAGGAGTAAACGGTTTAACACCATTCTTTATTTCTACCGGCTAAAACCACCACCCCAGCTACCAATATCTGATACCGATACCAAAGGTTAGACATTTCTTCACAGCAGGAAATGGTTCTCTCTATACGTGGTGTTTCCCCAGACTACATAAGCTGTTTACCACATTCTTCTCGATTTGAAAGGTTTCTTGCTTTCCTCTGCCTTTCAATGTGAAGCAGTTTCTTCATTATGTGGGTCTTATTTTGAGTCACCTTTTTTATCCTTCAGCATTTTGCAAACTATATTTTCAGGGATATATTAAGATCCAGGGCTATTTTTGAGGGAGTGTCTTTCATTGTCGAAACGTTTTCTTGAACGTCCCCGTACTGGCAGGAAAGTGTAAAACATCAAAACCAGAGAAACAAAGCTGGAATAGATTAACAAGGGATTATCGTGGGTGAGACACATTGCTGAGAATATGAAAGAATCACTTCCGCAGACTGATAAACGGCGATGACGAACAATCTTCCGCTTTCACGCAGATTGAACACTTCAACACCTAGGTGAAGTTCGAATAGCAATATCTAGTCTTAAGCTTAACAAGGCTGCCGGAAATAACCGCATTCCCACCGGCGGAGACGACTTGTTAAGTATCATTGGATGGAAGTATGCCTGAAGAATGGAACCTTAGCATCGTTTGAACGATACAGAAAAAAGGAGACCCTCTGAACTGCGTCAACTACAGAGGCATAAGTCTGCTCAACATCGCCTACAAGATCCTATCTGCCGTAATATGTGAACGCCTGAAACCATTAACCAACAACCTGATCGGTCCTTATCAGTGTGGTTTAAGGCCAGGAAAGTCCACAACCGATCAAATTTTCTCACTCCGGCAGATCCTGGAAAAAACCAAAGAGGTCCAAATCGATACCCACCACCTATTTATCGATTTCAAAGCCGCATACGACAGCATTTATAGAGACAGAGCCATGTCTAGTTTTGGTATACCGCCCAAAACTCGTCCGTTTGTGAAACATGACGATGGAGAATTCTCGCTGCTCCATCAGGGTCGGAAACGACCTTACCGACACATTCGATACCAAAAAAGGATTTAGACAAGGCGATGCGCTGTCATGTGACTTCTTAGATTTGATTCTTGATAGGATTGTACAAAACTCCCGAGCCAACACCAGAGGCACAATTTTCCAAAAATCTGTGCAACTACTAGCATACGCCGACGATATTGACATCATTGGTAGGACTCAACGTGATGTCATAGCCACGTTTGCTAGTATAGAGAAGGAACCGGCAAAAATGGGTTTAGCAGTAAATGAGGGTAAGACTAAATATATGCTGTCAACACGAAAGGACACACAACATAGACGAAGTGGACAGAACGTCACCATTGACAGATATAACTTTGAGGTAGTATGGGACTTTGTCTACCTCGGCTCCGCTATTAACTCTGACAACAACATCTCGTCAGAAATCAAACGAAGAATTACTCCTGCCAATCGCTGCTTCTTCGGGCTAAGAAGGCAATTTAATAGTAAAGCCCTCACTCGAACTGATCATCCCAGTCCTGCTCTACGGCGCTGAAGCATGGACCGTTTCAAAAGCGGGTGAAGAAATCCTTGGTCGATTCGAGAGGAAAATTTTCGAAAAATCTTCCGTCCTGTTTACATTGACGGGCTATGGAGACGAAGATTCAACCAAGAACTATACGAGATGTACAGCGACATGCCACTAGTCAAACAAAAACTCAGCATTGGACGTTTAAGATGGCTAGTGCATGTAGAACGAATGGACTCCGGCTCGCAGAGTCTTCGATTCCCAGACAGACGTCGGACGCAGTAGAGGAAGATCTCGCCTTAAGTGGGGCTCACAAGTAGAAACCGACCTCAACCAACTTGGAGTGCGCAACTGGAGGCAGTTAGCTAAGGACCGGGCTAATTGGAGAGGCATGTTGTTAGAGGCCCAGGTTCTTCCCGGACTGTAGCGCCACTTAAGTTAAGTAACATCAGCACTTTTTACAACAGGAAGCAACTCTTTCTTGTTATAAGCTGGCTGTTGATGTTTGAATTGATAGCAGTAGTTGGTGACTCTTTTAATTAACCCATAGGCTTAGGGATATTGCAACATTGTTTCATAGTTCATCATTTTGTTTGGAAGAATTGTGAAGGTGTGGTATTCCTCGTCGCTAAGGAACATACAGGAATACACTAGCCAATAGCCAAAGAAGTACCTGATGTCAATGCTGCCGTGGATTAATTTTTCCACAAAATCAATCGATTGGGGCTGCGTTTGATCGACAATAGCCCCGTCCTTCATCACAAAATTGCCACTGGCAATAGCTTCATCAATTCCGCGCTCAATGTTGATGATCTTTTCCAATATCGAATAGTCTCCATACGATTCGATTTTATAGTGGTGATACCAGTTTATGTGGTCAATTGTGCATTTTATCCAGACTTAAGTGTACCATCCCATGACAGAGTGTCGAAGTTTCCAGCTCCATGACATTAAAGATCGACCATTCACCACGACGATCATTATACAAAAAAAAAAACAAATTTTTGGCGCAACAGGCTCGTTACCACCCAGGGTCTAGCTTCCTCAAAACCATTTATGTGTGCCTGTGTTTTATGCCGACTCTGATCGGCTAAGATGAGATAAGCTATTCTTGACAATTGATACTACTCGGACGATTTGTCAGATCATCACGAGAGGAGGGCCAGTGAAAAATCATTTAGGTGTTGCTACGGCTCGGAATCGAACCCAGACCTTCAGCGGTAAGGTGGTAATTTGTTAGGTATATCAGTAGTTCATATTAAGATAAAACCAGTAGGCATTCCAGCCGATATCTTCGGTGAGGTAGCTCAGCTTGGAATCTTCATTGAATATGCTTATATCACGGGTATAGTCGACGAGCATCAAGATCACCTTTAGTTTTTCGTAAAGGGAAGTTCATAGGGGATCTGTCTTTTTCAAGACCTTGAAATGAAATTACTTGTCTTCTAAATGGAAGCCATCATCGAGATCCATGAGAATCCACTTTGAAGTCCTGCAGATAGAAGCGATTGCCAAAGACCTTATAGGGATATTCACGTTCGTTGATTGTCTTTAGTTCTTTCTCAAGCATGATCTCTCGGTTGAAAGTATCCCAGTCAAATTTCTCTACCGCCTGAATTCATTTGCTTCTGAAGAACGTCTGACGGAAGATTTTGTAGACTTGTGGCATTATTCGCGATGGATCACAACCATTGTCAAAGCTTGAACGATAATCCCTTCGTTGACGTGTAGCCGATCACGTACTGCATTGCGAATGAATATATCCCATTCCTTGGCGTTATAAAAGAACCCAAATACATATGATTCGGATATAAGAAAGTTTTATATAAGAATAAATCGCTTATAAGAAACGTTGTAAAATACACCGTACACTTCTTCATAACAGCTTCATATAAAAATGAACGTGTATAAGAAAAATGCTTATAAGAAAAAAACGTATATAAGAAACAAATTTTCTACATGTTTTTTTTAAAAAAATCGTTTATAAGAAACTTTTTGAACATGATTTTGAACATACACTACAAGTTCTTATGCCAACGAATTGAATTGAATTAATTGAGTCTTAAGATTTCGTTTACAAAGTGTACACGTACAGTGTCAATTTAGGTACTAAAGAAGTATTACTGCGGCTGTAAAGTATTGCCTGCAAAGCGATTACATTTTTCTTCTTTTAGCAGTTGAGGGCAGTTATATGAACAGTTTTTTTTAAAGAAATTACCATTTTAAAAGCCCTACATATCATCAAACGATCTTGGTGGCTTGTCACACCTCAAACCATATTCAATTACTTCAAAAAAGCCGGAATTTCAAGGGAAATTGAAATTCAGGGCGATACTGGCAACCAAGACTCAGATGTTATCGACTCTCGTATGGATGAAGAAAATGAAGACTTTTTCAGAGCCATAACGGATGAGGAAGCCCAAGATTGTTATGGGGACATCGGCGAAAGTGAATTAGTAGCTGAGACGTTGAGCAGTGAAACTGTCGAAGAGGTCCAGTCGAAATTTATTGAAATGCATGTAATGAAGCCAAGTAGAGAAGAAGCTGTTATAGCGTTTCTTGTTTTGAAACAGTATTTAGCAAGTGATGAAGACTACCTGTCAAATATAGAAGAACTTCTCTTCAGACAACCGGATGAAATACTTGTTCAAAATAATTAATCACATATATCTTAATGTGCAAATATGTGCACATATTTGATATGTGAATATACGTATAGATATATATGTACTAGGATCTTTTTTTATATGAGCAAGGACTTAGGTAGGACATATTATCTATAAATGTAAATTGTGATAACATATATGTATGTATGTACTGAACATGTATCTTATTTTTTTTCCTTTGTTTCTTGAAAATAGATAATTTATGTTTGTTTTTTTCTTAACCGTTTTTTATAAGAAAGTTTTTTCTTGTATCCGTTGTTCAGATATAAGAATTTTTTTTCTTATAACCGTTTATTGCGTAAAAGCAAAAACGGATACAAGAAAGAAATTCTTGGGATTATTGGACTTTCTTATATCCGAATCATACTGTAGTCCTAAGGTCTGAACAATGTGAGTCCTTTGCATGGCTCCATAGAATTCTCCTCGTGGCAAGAGTCTGCCAACTTTGTAGTTGTGATAAAATTCCACCATCCAATGGTTGTAGTCCTGCAGAAATAAGGTCTGTACTAATGTCAATGACATGTGTATACGTTACTACCTTTAAATGGGATGAAGGTTTCTCCATATTGCAACCATTCATTAAACATGAGATCTGGTCCACGCGGAGAATAATCGCTAAATCGCTGCTGTTCTAAGAAAGCTTTGTCCTCGACTGCAAATGGCAACAACTCGTTATGAGCAAGGATTTTTTTTCTGTTTTCCAAGTTGGAACTGACCAACTGGGCAGCGTATCGGATATTGACAACACAAGTCACACAGTTTCGACTCCCTTACCTTTCGTGAAGGCATGCTGTGCCGAGGATATGTATTGGGGCTCGAGTTTGTCACGAATGTAGATATCCATTAGTTTTTCATAGGGTTTTAGTATGAAGGATGTAAGACTTATTGGCCTAAAGTTCTTAGCGGTCGTGTGGCTGGGCTTGCCGGCTTTTGGGATAAAGACTACATTTACTTTCCGCCAGCTCCTAGGGATGTAACCGCATTTTATACTACCAACAAATAATTTGTGTAGGAATACTGTTACGAGGTGTTTCGATTTTTGTAGCATGATCGGGATAATACCATCGACCCCTGGGGATTTATAGGGGGAGAAGGAGTCAATTGCCCAATTGATTCTTTCTACACTAAACATATCTTCCATTGCTGCTGTTATGGGGTTGCCATTATAGACGGTTATGTCTGGAGTCCTACCGGAGTATGAATCACATCCTGGAAAGTGGGATTCCAGTAGATGTGTTAAAGATTCATGGATGGACTGTGTCCAGTCCCCATTGGGGAGCTTGAGGTAACCTGGCACAGCCGGTTCTTTGGCGATTACTTTTCTAAGCCTGGGTGATTCAGTAGTGCTTTCTACACTGCAACAAAAAATACGCCAGGAGGTGCGTTTAGCACTATTGACCGCACTTTTGAATTTGCGTTGATTATTCTTATAAAGACCCCAGTCGGTTTCCGAATTTGAGCTTCTAAGGTTTTCCTGGTTTCCCTTCTAATGCTTTGATTCTGATCTACTTAATTGATCACCCCTTTGTCTAGTGGATTTCATAAAGTCCTTCGTTATCTGCGTTTATTTGCATCACTAATATGTCCTTGAGAAGAGCGTCTTATGTCAATATAAAGAGCTTCGAATGGTGTAATAACACCTATCGGAGTAGGGTTTTCAAAAAACATTCAAACTTTTGGCGCAACTGAATCGTTAGGAGAAAGGATCTAATAACGATTCCTTCTTTACGGCACGATAACGAGATCTCCAGTTATATGACGAATCCAAACTTCTGAGTTGAGATAAGCTTTTCATGACACTTGATACTTACTTACTTAAGTGGCGCTACAGTCCGGGATGAACCTGGGCCTCAACCAACATGCCTCTCCAATTAGCCCGGTTCTTAGCTAACTGCCTCCAGTTGCGCACTCCAAGTTGGTTGAGGTCGGTTTCTACTTGTGCGCGACACTTAAGGCGAGGTCTTCCTCTACTGCGTCCGACGCACGTCTGGCTGGGAATCGAAGACTCTGCGAGCCGGAGTATTGGTGTCCATTCGTTCTACATGTCCTAGCCATCTTAAACGTCCAATGCGGTGTTTTTTGACTAGTTCGTGGTTGAATCTTCGTCTCCATGACACTTGATACTACTTCGGATGATTTGTTAAATCTTTGCGAGTGCAGGGTCAATCTCTATGCTGTGAATCGAACCCAAACGATCTACGAGGCGGTTGATCGCAACTCTCAGTAAGGTCAGCTGCTGCACCAAATCCTTACGTAATAAGACAGTAGAATTGAAAGCTATAAAATACACCTGGTATCGGCATTTATAATTTCTTTATGTTCTCTAATAGGACCGAACCCCTATTGGTTAAACTAAATGTTAATGACCACAAATTATGTTTCAAATTTTCAATGTCAATGTCAAAGATAAGCCTGATTCCAGTTGGACATGTTTCTGATTTCAAACAAGGTCACTTTTATTTGCAAACATAAATCGGGCACAGATTGTGATGTGTGACTTATAATTTTCATCACGCAATGCTTATCAGCTTGTCGGTCTATACACGTGAGGGAATGCTTAATTCAGTGATTGTGTATGTTGTCTTAGATAGTCACGCCCTTTTTCTACCCTATCCCATAGAAGTATATTCGTTTTGATACATAGAGACACAATTTCGCTAGATATGACTTAAAGCATATGCATCGACTCAGAGTCTCCAGCTTAGTTGATTTAGCCATGTCTGTCCGCCTCTGAGTCACCAGCTGTGTCGATTTAGTCAAGTCATGTCTGTCCGGGTGTCTGCACGTCACCAATTTTTGGGTTTTTAATTTTGAGCTAGAAAAATGAAGTATGGTACACGTACTTTCTATAACATTATGCAGAAGTTTAACCGTCCTTAAGTTAGTTAGAGAAGGCGGATATGTGGTCAAATCTTCTACTTGCAGAAATGTAACCTGCGCGATGCTATTGAATACAACATTAGGCTTACGAGCTAAAACTCGTTAGGTTAGATTAAAGTGGCTGCCAGAGAGTTCGCCAGCACACTTAGACCATTTTTGATCCATTGTGGTACCACGTGGATCCCGTTCATTCTCCTTGTTATCTGTGAGAAAACCAGCTTTTAATGAAACTTCCGTTTTTGTCAGATCACTGAGATTTTGAAAATAGTAAGCTCCAAGATGGAGCTTCCTTTTGTTTGATAGGGCCGGGCAGTTACAAAGAAGATGAAGCATTGTTTCTTTTTCCTCTTCGTCCATGCTGCTCCCACAGAAGTCGTTGGAGTAGAGGCTTAGCCTTTCTGCGTCCAATGTCATGTGATGACACCTATGGTTGCGCTAATGTATGATCTATTGAGCGAAATCAGTCCATTTGACCTTCTCCAATCTAGATTTTGCCAAATTTGTTTGGTTATTTGACACGTCAGTTATTTCCGTAAGGGGACATTTCGGTCTCCAGATCAACGAACAGTCAACTAAATTGATCACAGGAGGCACGCATCCAGTATTTTGGATGCCCGAACATTCCGAGGGGCTAACATCGACTCCACTACCTAATTGCAGTCAAAATATGAATGAGGATATCCACCACGCCACAACAAACCAGAAATACTGTGAAAAAAATTAAGTCGAAAGACTGCAATCGCAAGAGACCGCCAAGGCCTTCGCGCAACGCGTATACCTTAACCTCTCGATTTACACCATACCACCAGCACCGAATGTCGAAGAACAATGCATCGATGCCAACAAGCCATTAGATCAGCTGCAACTGATGTGATAGGTTTCTCGCGCCCACCAGCAAGAAACCCCTGTTTTGATGAGGAATGCCCACAGATGCTGGCAGCCAAGAACGAGGCCTAAAAGGCTAAGCTGCAGTTGAAGACGAGAGCTGCCATTGAGCTCTGAAGACAGAGAAGAAGGGAAGAACACCATCTTTTCATAAAGAAGAAAAAAGAGCAAGAAAAGAAAGCGATCGAGGATATAGAGAGGTGCCACTCCAGGAACGATGTTCGCAAGGTTTACAAAGTGCAAAACTTCAAAGCCAACGATACAAAGTTCGAACAGAATCCTGTCGAGATGAACAATGAAATATCGAAGTTGAGACACAGCCAATGCTGAGGATATGGAAGAACAACTTCCGCAAACGAACCATTCAATATTGGCAACGACAGCGAAATAGCCAACCACCCGACCTAAGTGAAGTGAGAATAGCAATATCTAAACTCAAGCTTAATAAGGCCGCCGCAAATGACGGCCTTCCCGCTGAGCTTCATAAAGCTGGCGGAGATAAAGCTGGCGGAGTAACATCCACCAACTCAGAAGCCAAATCTGGTCGGATGAAAGTATGCCTGATGATTGGAACCTCAGCATCGTTTGCCCGATCCACTTAAAAGGAGACCCTCTGAACTGCGCCAACTACAGAGGCATACGTCTTCTCAACATCGCCGACAAGATCCTATCTGCCGCATGAAACCATTTAACACCAACCGAATCGGTCCTTATCAGTGTGGTTCTAGGCCAGGAAAGTCCACAACTGATCAAATCACACTTCGGCAGATCCTGAAAAAAAACAAGAAGTCCAAATCGATATCCACCACCTATTTATCGGTTTCAAAGCCGCATACGAAAGCATTTTTAGAGACGAACTATACAGAGCCATTTCTAGTTTTGGTAAACCTCCCAAACTCTTCCGTCTGTGGAGGATGACGATGGAGAATTCTCGCTGCTCCATCAGGGTCGGAAACGACCTCACCGACACATTCGATACCAAAAAAGTATTTAGGCAAGGCGATGCGCTGTCATGTGATTTCTTCAATTTGATTCTTGAGAGGATTGTGCAAAACTCCCGAGCCAACACCAGAGGCACAATTTTCCAAAAATCGGTTCAACTACTAGCATACGCCGACAATATTGACGTCATTGGTTGGACATTTCGACTCAACGTGATGGCATAGCCACGTTTGCTAGTATAGAGAAGGAAGCGGCAAAAATGGTTTAGCAGTAAATGAGGGTAAGACTTAGTATATGCTGTCAACACGAAAGGACACACAACATCGACGAATTGGACAGAACGTCACCATTGACAGATATAACTTTGAGGTAGTACGGGACTTTATCTACCTTCGCTTCGCTTTTATCTCTGACAAAAACATCTCGTCAGAAATCAAACGAAGAATTACTCTTGCAAACCGCAGTTCCTTCGGGCTAAGAAGGCAATTTTATAGTAAAGCCCTAATTCGAAATACTCAGGAGATGTGGATGAAGAAATCCTTGGTCGATTCGAGAGGAAAATTCTTCGAAAAATCTTCGGTCCCGTTTGCGTTGACGGGCTATGGAGATCAAGAACTATACGAGCTGTACAGCGACATGCCCCCAGTTAAACGAAACTCCACATTCGAAGTTTAAGATGGATAGGGCATGTAGAGCGAATGGACACCAATACTCTGGCTCGCATAGTCTTAGTTTCCCAGCCAGACGTAGGACACAGTAGAGGAAGACCTCGCCTTAAGTGACGCGCACAACTAGAAACCGACTTTAACCAACTTGGAGTGCGCAACTCGACTAATTGGAGAGGCATGTTGGTTGAGGTTCTTTCCGGATTTTAGTGCCACTTGAGTAATTTTTGAGATGCGGTTGCAATCTATGGAAGTCAACCTATTTTTCAAACATGAGGCTTTTCAACGAATTTAAACGGTGAAATATGACATCACGGCTGAAAATACAAGTCGAGCATTCTGGAGGGCCACTTGTAGAAAATTATTTATTTAACTATGCAGGGATTCTCTGGTGGATTTCATGCAGCTAACCATTGGTTGGATCAAAAATGCGTTAGCACAAGTCAAAACTAAGTAATCAAACCGAGTAACAACCTACTGTTCATCCACGGATGCTTGACTTGCTCTGGATCATATACTCGGTACAAACTCCGAAAGACTACTGGCGTTTAATCTGCAGCTCTGTCTTCTTATAGCACGATGAGCAAACATTTTTAGAAAACTTGATAAGCTCCATGTTTCGTGTCTATTTGGAGATATTCCCCTTATCAATGTTAGGGCTGCATGTAGCCTTGAATGCTTTTTAAGATTGCAATATTCTTATAAGCTTTGATGTTTTTAATTGGTCACCTTTGTGTTGATTGTCTGTCTGGTGTTTTTTTTTTTGCAAACAAACAATTGATTATCAGCGCTTATTTTGGATCTTCCGTTTCCCACCAGATGTAGATCTTGGGGATTGTGTAATACTTGTTATTAACCGATGACCTATCTGCGTTATCTCGTATATCCGCATTTTTCCTAGCGTTTTAAATTATAGTTCCCTCTTTGACTAGGGAGTAGAACTGATAAGACTTTTAACATACACCTGGCATCCCAACTTACGTAAGTACACTCAGCTGTCGATGATGTCTCAGTCGAATGAATTTGAACTTAATATCAATGGTTTTGTTAATGAAATTCAATGTCAATGTCGGAGATAAGTTCTATTTTTGTTTCGTCTGACACCACTTATAAGTTGCCTGTGTGAATCAGAATCGACCCCAGATAATGATGCGTCTTGATACATATAGAACGCATGGCTAGTCAACTCGAAACACTCTATTTCAATGGACTGCTGTTACTTTGACTTAGTCATTTTCCATAGTAAGCAGCGAAGGAATTCCCAAGATGGAGGCAACGGTTTTGTCTACAGTCGCAGTTAAGCTGTGCACAAACCTACATGAGATGCTCTGACTTATTCGGATTTGAAGAGCTATTTAGGTACTTTCAATAAATATGGTGGCGAATAAGCCGAATGGAAAAACGGCACCGATTAATCCCGTAATGGATACTGACGTCCCTGTCCCTGGAGGTATATGCTGGATGGTATTGATTATTTAGGAATATCAAGGGCTAGTGGTGGCGGAAGAGCCAAAAGGCAAACGAAAGCTCTCAATCCCGTGGTGAATACTGATGGCACAGTGTCCTAGGGGTATCTAAAAAATTGGAACTGGCCCTCCAAGTTGGGGGTTGTGCTTTGGGTTAACTACCCACCCATGGAAAAAAGCTTATGTTACGAAGCAACCAATAGCCTCGGAAAGGACTGATATTATTTTTGACGACCATGCTAAATGAAAAAAGGACAACGACGTTCGTATCTGCACCTGAAATGTGAGAACATTAAACAGGAGAGGTGCAGGCGAACAACTTGCCCTAAACTGCTACAAAGCAGACATTACTGCCATCCGGAAATACGATGGGATGGGCCGGGCAACATGCCTGGTAACGGACTTAGGCTAATTGACTTCGCTACGGAACGAAATGAAACTAAAAGCACACGGTTTCCTCACCTCGATATCCATAAGGGGACATGGCGGTCTCCAGATCAACGAACAGTCAATCAAATTGATCTCATTGCGATAGACAAGAGGCACGCATCCAGTATTTTGGATGTCCGAACATTCCAAGGGGCTAACATCGACTCGGACCACTACCTTGTTGCAGCCAAGGTAAGGATGCGGATATCCACCACGCCACAACAAACCAGAAATACTGTGAAAAAATTTAATACCTCAAGACTGCAATCGCCAGAGACCGCCAATTGATAGGTTTCTATCGACCACCAGCAAGAAACCCCTGGTTTCTGCCGACAGATGCTCGCACCCAAGAACGAGGCCTACAAGGCTAATCTGCAGGTTAAGGCGAGAGCCGCCATTGAGCTCTATAGGCAGAGAAGAAGAACACCGGCTTTTCAGAAAGAAGAAAAAAGAGCAAGAAAAGCGCGCGATCGAGGATATAGAGAGGTGCTCTCCAGGAACGATGTTCGCAAGTTTTACCAAAGTGTAAAACGTTAAAGCCAAGGATAGAAGGCTCGAACAGAATCATGTCGAGATGAGGAAATATCGTAATTGCGACATTGTCGATGCTGAGGATATGGAAGAACCACTTTTGCAAACTGGCAATGACGAACAACTTTCCGCTGTCAGGCAGAACGAACCATTTAATATTGGCAACTACAGCGAAAACTTCCAACCACCCGACCTAAGTGAAGTGAGGATAGCAATAATTAAACTTAAGCTCAACAAGGAACAAGAATTGACGGCCTTCGCGCCGAACTGTCAAGCCTTCGGAGATGACTTGGAAAGTAACATTCACCAACTCATAAGCCAAATCTGGATGAAAGTATGCCTGAAGAATTGAACCTTAGCCTCATTTGCCCGATCCACAGAAAATGTGACCCTTTGAACTGCGCCAACTACAGAGGCATAAGTTTTTTCAAAATTCCCTTCAAGATCCTATTTGCCGTAATTTGCCTGAAACTGTTTACCAACAACCTGATCGGCCCTTATCAGTGTGGTGTTAGGCCAGGAAAGTCCACACTCGATCAAATTTTCACACTACGGCAGATCCTGGAAAAAACCCAAAAAGTCCAAATCGATTTCAAAGCCGCATACGACAGCATTTATAGAGACGAACTATACAGAGCGACGCCTAGTTTTGGTATACCGCCCAAACTCGTCCGTTTGTGTAGGATGACGATGAAGAATTCTCGCTGCACCATCAGGGTCGGAAACGACCTCACCGACACATTCGATACAAAAAAAGGATTTAGGCACGGCGATGCGCTGTCATGTGACTTTTTCAATTTGATTATTGAGAGGATTGTGAAAAACTCCCGAGCCAGGCACAATTTTCCAAAAATCGGTGCAACTACTAGCATACGCCGACGATATTGACATCATTGGTAGGAATCAACGTGATGTCATAGCACATTTGCAAGTATAGAGAAGGAAGCGGAAAAAATGGGTAATTAGGACAAGAAAGGATGCATAACATCGACGAATTGGACAGAACGTAACCATTGACAGATATAACTTTGAGGTAGTACGGGACTTTGTCTACCTCGGCTCCGCTATTAACTCTGACAACAACATCTCGTCAGAAATCAAACGAAGAATTACTCTTGCCAATCGCTGTTTCTTCGGGCTAAGAAGGCAATTTAGTAGTAAAGCCCTCACTCGAACTACTAAGGAGATCATATAAAAGACCCTGATCATCCCAGTCCTGCTCTACGGCGCTGAAGCATGGACCGTATCAAAAGCGGATGAAGAAATCCTTGGTCGATTCGAGAGAAAAATTCTTCGAAAAATCTTCGGTCCCGTTTGCGTTGACGGGCTATGGAGATTAAGATTCAATCAAGAACTATGCGAGATGAACAGCGACATGCCGCTAGTCAAAAAAAACTCCGCATTGGACGTTTAAGATGGCTAGGACATGTAGAAGGAATTGACACCAATGCTGCTGCTCGCAGAGTCTTCGAGACCTCGCCTTAATTGGGTCGCACTGGTAGAAACCGACATCAACCAACTTGGAGTGCGCAACTGGAGGCAGTAAGCTAATTAGAGAGGCATGTTGGTTGAGACCCAGGTTCATCCCGGACTGTAGCGCCACTTAAGTAAGTAAGTATCTTTCAAAATATTAGTTTTGAAATTAAAGGTCTGTTTTTGAGTCTTATCTCATGAAGATTTACATGAATTGTAAGCAAATTCAAGCTTCAACTTCGGCTACTATCTACCTTGAGAGTGCCTTCATTTCGTCAAACATGATTCTGTGCAATCGACCAATGCTGGTCATATCTTTCTTGACCTGATGGGTTATCTCAGCGACCAGATCAATGCTTCAAGACATCAAATTGTGCGTATCTCAAAACATGCAGCTCATGGAAGAAAACAATCATTTATTTATAGAGCAACCTATCGGCCTCGAGATTTGCATTAGCTTATGCACAGCAGCATCAACATGATAACACGAATATGGTGTTAACCTGTGCTCACCCTTATCACTTGAACTTGGCCTGCATGGAGATGATAAGTCAGGTATGGACACTGCAACAAGGGTATAAAACTCCCTTCACCAGTGGCACCAAAGCAGTAGTCTATTGAACTTCAAACCAAGCATCTGATCCAGAGCAACAGTATAATGAAATTAGCCGTCGTCATCCTAGCCTGCATGGCTGCGGTGGCTGTACACGCGAATACCGGGAAGGACGTAAAAATGGGTAAGTGACACTTGCATAAAGAAGTTCGCCAAAATGCATGATCTATCATCTTCATGTAGCTGACAAGGCGTTCTTAGAGAAGCAAAAGTTCTTCCTCGACATCCTGTATCATATCGGAGACCCGTTGCTCTTCGATGAATGGATCAAGCACGGCGAGAAGTTAATCGTCGACAAAACACATTACTCCGTGAGTTACAATGCATGTTCCCAGGTTACTCCTCTAAAAGTTTATTCTATCCCAGGTATTTGATGAACATATGACCGAGTTCTACGAAACATATAAAGTGGGCGGTCTCTTGGCACAAGGAGATTTCTTCAGCGTGGTCAACAAGTACCACATCAAGCAGGCATGGGGACTCTTCAACTTCTTCTACTACGCCAAGGACTGGGATACCTATGTCGACAACGTTGTATGGGCACGCATTCATGTAAACCAAGCAATGTTCGTCTATGCCTTAACTCTGTCTGTTATCCATCGCGAGGATATGACTGGAATAATACTTCCAATGATCTACGAGATTTTCCCACAGATGTTCTTCAACGGTAAGTTCGTTATTGAAGCCGAAAAGTTCGACTGGGAACTGTTCAACAAGCAGATCATGTACGAGAAACAATGGGCCAACATCTACGAGAAGAAGCACTTCAAGAACATTCACAGCAAATATCCATTCATGCAAGACTGGAAGATGTGGCAATGGTGGAAGCTGATGGGCCTCGATCGGGAATGGCATATGGAGAACAAGTGCGTGCTTCGCGAGAACGTTAAAGTACTTATGAACGACCACAAATGGACTGGCTTGTGGAATGACCTGCAGATGGTTTGGATGCCAGTAGACTACACACGTGATGTGGAAATCTTCAACGATGAAAGCAAACTAAGCTACTTCACTGAGGATTTGGGCTGGAACGCCTACTGGTACTACCTGAACATGGACTACGCCGATATCTTGAGCAGCAAGAAATTCCACTTGAACAAGGATCGCCGTGGAGAGTGGTGGTTCTTCAACGTTCAACAAATGGTTGCTCGTTACTATATGGAACGTTTGTCTAATGGTTTGGGTGAGATCCCTGAATTCGACTGGCATGGCTACGTCCATACAGGCTATGACTCAGAACTCGTAGCCTATAATGGAATTCCGTTCACCGTACGTAAGAACTACTGGGAGGTGCAGTCCTTCGAAAACGTCGACCTTTGGAATAAGATCATTGCAATCGAACAAAGAATCGACAATGCCATTGCATGGGGCAAGTTTACCACGAAATCCGGTGTAGTTGTTGACTTGCTGGCTCCAGAGTCAATCGACTTTATTGGCAACTTGATGCAAGGCAATGTGGACGTTGAAGAACGCATGTTCTTCGATTGTTGGTTGACCCTGTCAAGTTTGTATTTCACTGGGCACGATTCCCATGACATGACAGTGATGCCAAGCATTTTCTCCAACTTTGAGACACAAATGCGTGATCCACTGTTCTACCACATTCTAAAGAAAGGCATCCACGTATTGTCTCATGTCCAAAACTCATACGCCCCATACAAACATGACGAACTCCTGTTCAAGGGTGTAGAGATCATCGATGTGCAAGTCGACAAAATGATGACCTACTACGACTTGGTGGACTTTGACGTCAGCAATCTATTGAACCACCATTCATCGTATGAAGATGGCAAGCTCAAGACTTTATTGGCCCGTCAAATGCGTCTGAATCATAAGGACTATGAATTCGATATTAAAATGACCTCCGACAAGGACCAAAAGGTCGTTGTTCGCATGTTCCTCGGCCCTAAGTACGACGAAAATGATCAGACTATCGATTTGATGCACTATCGCGAAAATATGCTTGAAATTGACGAATTCGTGTATGACGTTGTTGCTGGAGAGAATTTGATCAAACGCAACTCGAAAGACTACCAATGGACAACTAAGGATCGCACCACTTACTCAGAACTCTATAAATTGGTGATGTTGGCCATTGAGGGCAAATATGACTTCTCCATGGATATCTCCGAACCACATTGTGGGTTCCCATCGCGTTTGGTGCTACCTCGTGGTTGGGTCAAGGGTATGCCCATGAAGGTGTTCGTTATGATCACACCCTACGAGGATGTGGAACATCACACCACTTATGATCACACCTACTTGTGCGGCATCGCATCGGGTGTTCGTCATATTGATGCTCGGCCATTCGGTTATCCATTCGACAGGATGATCCCAAGTGTGTCCGAGTTCTTTGTACCCAATATGTTCTGGATGGATGTCAAGATCTACCATGTGGACAAGATCGAGAAGTACATTGAACACAAATACGAACATTTCGGAACGTTCGACTATAACTTCTAAACGGGAACACGTGTCGTATGTTCTGATGGCTGTGGGGAGATATATACATTAAGGTGATAGGTGCGTGACTTGAGGTTGCGTTTAGCTATCGAATATATAGCTTTCATAGATTCTCCTTGTTAATGTAAAAGTTGTAATAAAATTGAAGTTGCATTAAAATTATTGTCTATATCTTTTTTTAAGATTTCAGAAGGTATTTGCTTGCCACAAAGCTTAGTTGGTTTCTTCAATAAGTCAGGAATGGAACTGGGCTTCAACCAACTTGCTTTTTCAGTTAGCCCAATCCATAGCTAACTGCCTCCAGTTTCCCATTTCAAGTTGGCCGAGGTGGGTTTCTAATTGGGCATGCCACCTAAGGCGATGTCTTTCTCTAAAGCGCACGACATATACCTGGGAATCAAGGACTTTGCGAGCCGAACTACTATGGGGTTCATTCATACTTCAAGTATTAGCTATCATAAACTAAATTATGAGTACGTTGGGCTACTAAACGGTCAAGAATGATGTATTACAGATTACGCATTGCGCATGTCCGCCATTTATGTTTACGTTTCTGCTATCTTGCTTACGTCACAGGAGACAAGCGAATATTATTTCCTTCTGAAAGTAGGCATTGATATATCATTTCCGCGCGTTAATTTTGAATTGGTTGTACGGAAATTATTTTTTCATTGAATTTTGAGTATAAAAGATTTTAAAAATCAATATGAGGTGTGCAGTGTTCAATTGCAGTGCAAATAATAATAAACGCAAGTTTAATATCCGCTTTTATCGCTTTCCTAAGGATGGCGGTATTCAGAAGCAATGGGTACATTTTTGTCGGAGGAAAGACAACTTTAATCCTGAAACGTCGCGAATTTGCTCTGCACATTTCACTGCAGAAGATTTCGAGAGGAATCTACAATTTGAAATGGGTATGTTCCTGTACATAAGTCCTTGCTTACATATTATTAATATATAATTAAAGGATTATGCGAAAGAAACGGATACAAGTTGCAGCCGGGAACTTGTCCAACCGTTGAACCACAGTCCACGATGGTACCTTCATCTAGGGATAAGAGAATGATACATAAAACAAAGCAGAATATGATCGCAAGCTTATTGAAAGAAACCCCAGTTCCCCCAATTGTTCCTGAGCCAGCCAAACCTGATGATGCAGATCAAATAGAGATGAACAACAACGTTGTAGATGTTGTAGACGAAACTAGAAATCAGTTGCAGCTTTTGAAAAGCCGTCGGTGGTCGGAAGCGGATATAGCGCAGTCTATCACATTGTACTCAACAAGTGCTAAGGCTTACAAATTGCTGCGAAAGAAAAATTTTCCTCTTCCTTGTGTCCGAACACTTCAAAGTTGGGCACACAAGCTCGATATATCCCCAGGAATCATTGATCCAGTGGTGAAAATTCTGTCTGCAGCAACTCAACTCAACGAAGAGCAGAAAATTTGTGTCCTTAGCTTTGATGAGATGAAGATCCGCAAAGTCTTCTGTTACGATAGGTCTTCGGACACTACGTTAGCACCCGCCAGTTATGTACAGGTGGCAATGTTAAGAGGTAAATATACATTTTACATGTACCATTTAATTATTACATTTTTATTTATCATTCCTAGGACTAACTGCCAAGTGGAAGCAACCTGTTTTTTATGCCTACGATTGCCAAATGACAACAGACATCATCAGTCGAATTCTTGACCAAATTCAAGACTGTGGTTACAATACTGTTGCTATTGTTAGCGACTTGGGTGGGGGAAATCGTGGATTGTTTAAAAATCTTGATGTGACTATGGATAAGCCTTCGTTAATATTGAATTCATATACATAACATTTAAGTTTTTACTTTCCAGGTTCACACACAATGAACACAAGATCTTTGTGATTTCGGATGTTCCCCATCTAATCAAACTCCTTCGAAACCATTTCGTGGATCAAGGGTTTGAAATAAATGGCAAAGAGGTAAGAAAGGAAATTATCTTCACACTACTTTCCTCGACATCTTCGGAATTAACAATAACACACAAAATCACTGCTGGTCACCTAAACGTTGTCGGGGCTGAAAGACAGAAAGTGAAAATGGCAACGAAATTATTTTCTCATACTATTTCCCAAGCAATAACAAGGGCCGCAAGCTTAGGTCATCTAAAAAACCAAAATTGGGAAGAATGCTCGAAGCTATTTAAATTAGTAATACTCACTTGCATTATTTAGTTATAAGATTTCTCTTCTAATGGCAATCTTTAACAATTTTTAGACAAATGACTGGTTTGACGTAATGAACGTGAGAACACCGTATCCAGACACAAGACAGCGAACTCATGCATATGGTTTATCTTTAGAGATACAGAATTCCATACTTGATGAAATGAGTAATCTTATGCAGGAGATGAGGGTCATTGGCAAGGGAAATTTATTGCCTTTCCAAAGAGGTAAGAAGCTGTAGCATTCATTAATTTATTGGTATGTTCATTAATATTATTTTTAGGCATTATTCAGTCAAATAATGCTGTTAAACTGCTGCTAGAAGATATGAAGCAACGGTTTAATATCAAATATATTTTGACTTATCGTCTCAATCAAGACGTGCTTGAAAACTTCTTCGGCGTTATACGAAGCAAAGGAGGCCTTCATGACCACCCTGATCGCCAGGAATTCAAATACAGGCTGCGGTCATACATCCTTGGGTACAATGAGGGTGTCCTTTCAAACAACGCAAATGTTGCAGTGGATGACACACCCGATTTGGGTTCTGATTGCACCCTTACAGGTATATTTGCAATTAATCTATTTTATGTTCTGTTAGTTACATTTAATTTTCTTTAAGGTACAATACTGAAGAGTATTAAAATAAATCCTGGGAGCATGCCTGTCCAAAATCTGGATGATAATGAATTAGAGTCACTAGCTCATGATGGACTCGAAAATCTGGCGGGCTATATTTGCCATAAATTGGGGGAGCAGTTTCCAAGCATAAAAGTTGATGCATCGAAAGACTCTACATTTACATGGGTAAGCCACTTAAATGAAGGAGGATTATCGAAGCCAACCGCAGCACTTATGAACCACATGCAAAAACTGGAAGAAATTTTTGAAAGAGTCAATGGGGATGATCTACTCATCTCCAATGATTTCCTAAAAAATCTTTTAGATCTGGCGGAGAATATCGAATGCGAGGGAAGTGTAAAAAAACTATTTTTCAGAGCAAGAATGTATTTTAGAATTAGAAAATTAAATAAGGAAATCATAGAAAATCAAAATAAAAGAAAGAGAAAGTTTAATAAAATAATACATTGAAAATAAAAAAACAAAATCTCAATGAACAACTTATCTTTTATTCATCATTCCATCATTACAAGTTTTCACTTTTCCTTTCTAGGAATACATCTACACCATGCAATGACTCAATGTGTTGCAATAAATTATACATTTAAACAGGACACACTATAACATTTTAGAAAATACAAACTATTGAAATGTTATTTCGCTTTGAGAAAAAACAATTGTGATGATATATACGAATGCTATTGCTTTTTTCACAGAATCATTACAATCAAGTAGAAAATTAGTAGAACATCTTAATAATTCAATAAAAAATGTATTAAAACGAATCTTTCATGCTGACACACTTTTAAAATAAGATTTTTCTTGACAAAAAGACACATTTTAACAACAATTACAACAAGCTTTCAAATAATATGTCACCTGTGACGTAGCTGCGCAGAACGAGCAAAAATTGAACACCTAAATGCATAATCTTATATCTCTCATTCCTGCTAAACGGTGATGTTGTTGTCAAATCTGAAAACAAGACACCCCAACGGATCTTAAACATCGCACAAGCAAGCGCATTGCGCATCCGAAACCATAAGATGATGACTGCTGCATATCCGCATTATTATGTTTCCTTAGATATTTTTGGATTAAAATCGTAGATGTTTTGTAAGCTTACAAGCTTTAACAGGAAGTGCTTCAGTCACAGATAAGGAAGTTACATTTTATAATATGTCATTTTGGTTTATTTATAAAACCTAGTTTGCATTTAGCTTAAGTTTAAGTTCATAAGCGAATAGATAAATAAAAAGATACTTCTTCTTCGGTTAACGTTTTAATGAATAATGAATATCGGATGGATATAGAGAGGGAAAAATATACATGATGTGTGAAAGAGATATTTATAGGAATTATAACATAAGAAAAACGATACACCCGTGTTGCCACTTTTTGGTATAACAACACCCTTCTCAACGCGGGTTGTGGTTGGTGTGTAGAAGATATATCCGTCATATGGCCCAACTATGGACTATAGTCCCACTTAAGTAAGTAAGTAGCTCAAGGTTGATAATCCGACAAGTTGCGGGAAGCCTCAGGGTACCTACAAACAGGAAAACAGAGCACAGGGACAAGAAGACTTCGAGAGAAATATAGAGTGGATAGTAGAGATAAGACTTGCAGCCCGAAAGGAATACTTAGATACGCCATAACTTTATTTTGCAACAACAAGTTCACAGGCCTTAGGTCTAAATTAAGAGAAAAGAACACAATTCTACGGTAGGTAATCACAATGAAACTTACTTGTTTATGTCGTCTGCCTCTCGCACATGGCGACGATATTCGTTTTATATTCAGCTGTATTTTGGCGACAATTTGATTGGTGTCGAGATTTTCGCAAATGATTTCCCTGTAGGACGAAATAGTCCAGAGTAGTGGTGCAGATCGGCTGCTGCAAAGCGATACCTATTGAGAGAAATCTTTCTTGTCTTCCTTGAATTTACCCAGCTTTTGGGGGTCAAGTGAGAACGAGGTTATTGTCCCCGAACGGGATGTTACCAGCAACGTTGAGGGACTGATCCATGCCGACTCAATATGATTATCTACCATGAAAATAGGACTATTAGATCGATCATTTAAAAATTGAATTTCTTACTTTTTCCATGTGGAACGGTGCGTCCTTTTAGCTTATCACAGGCTGCGCCAGTTTTTGCTTTCCATATCCAAATAGCCGCATCGGCAGCGGCAGACGCAATCACTGTCATCTTGAGGAGCTGTAACCGGCGGTGGCTTTGGTTGCTCAACCTCTTTCTCCTCCTGGGTGTGCACCTCGGCTTGATGCTGTAGCACTAGTTTTTCCTTGTTCGTAGTATCATCGGATGAACTTTCGTCAAGCAACTCAACACTGTTGTTAGAGTCACAGGAACTAGATTCATCAGCCCGGTGATCGACTTGATGGCAATTCTCTAGGGTGACCTGTGGATCACTTGTGTTATTCGGTTGGTTCTTCAGTGCATCGATTTCTTCCTTGAGACTCTCACAAGCTTCCACGTAGTTGAAGTTGGTGTTATTGCCATCCTCTTGGTTCTTGTCGTTTCCCTCAAACTACTCCAGGTTTTGTTTGTTGTCAGTTGGAGCACCGAATTCATTCTCCAAATAGTCCTAGTCATAGATGTCGAATATATCGTCTGCGGCCATAATGCATTTTTTGTGACTTCGTCCAAACAATGCTTTGTCAGGACATCAGCAATCATCTGTTGGGTAGGAATGTACTTGTCTTGTTGGAAAACCTCTCTTACATAATGACGACGGATGTCAATGTGCTTGGTGCGGAAATGGTACGATGGATTTTTCATCAGCTTTTGTGCCCCTTGGTTATCCCAGAAAATTGTTGTCGGACCAGCGTTGTTCACCCTAAAGCCTATCTATCTTCGGACGTACTATGAAATATAGAGATTCATTCCATAACCGAACAACACGAATGTGGAATGCTTTACCAAACTCAGGTTTGCACAACCCTCTCAAGAATGGTGTTACATGACAGTGTGCCGCCTTGCCTAAATCCTTTTTTGGTATCGAATGTTTGGCGAGGTCGTTGTCGAACCTGATGGAGCAGCGAGAATTCTTAATCGCCATTCTGCATATACGGATACGAATCTGACAAAGTTTAAAGATTCGATCTGATGTGGACTTCCTTGCCCTAAACCCAAACGAATAATGGCCGATTAAGAATTCACATATTGCGGCAGATAGGAGTTGTATGCCTCTGTAGTTGGCGCAGTTCAAAGGGTATCCTTTTTGGCGGATTGGGCAAACGATGCTAAGGTTCCATTCTTCAGGCATACTACCATCCGACCAGATTTGGTTTGTGAGGTGGTGAATGTTGCTAACCAAGTAACCTTTATAAAGCTCTGCGGGAAGACCGTCATTTCCGGCGGCCTTAATAAGCTTGAGGTTAGAAATTGCTATTCTTACTTCACTTAGGTCGGGTGGTTGGTAGTTTTAGCTGTCGTTGGCAATATTGAATTCCCATTTAACAGTCTGCAGAAGTGGTTCAGTGACTGTGTCTCAACTACGATATTTCCTTGTTCATCTCGACAGGATTCTGTTCGAGCCTTGTATCCTTGGCTTTGACGTTTTACCGGTGCTTAAGGATAGTAATGCGATTACATGAGGACACAAGCGTTCTCACTCTAGCCTCTCACTATCAACTCCTACTCTCACCTCCACGCTAGTGACTGGTGGGTGCCTAGTACCTCGACTGGAGATGGGGTAATAAACCCCCGTGGAAGGTCGTTGGTGGCAGCAAACGAGAGAGGGGGAGGAATGTCCTCTCACTAAGGCACTTGCTCTCAGGCGGCAGCAGAGGAATTCCCTAGATGGAGTCAACGGTGGCGCCTACAGATCCAGTTAAATCGAACTGGTAGTTTAATCCCTATATGAGCTGCTTCGACATATTAGAACACCAGGTCTATAGGGATTTCCAATACTGAGCCAGGGTGTTGGAGAAGAGTTGGTGGCGGAGGAGCCTGGGTCAACGGCAGCGCTCATATCCCAAAATGGGATACTGACATCGGTATCTCCGGCCCGCTGTCCTAGGGTCAAAAACAAGGGCCTGGCCCTCCAGCGAGAGAAGATTATCGAGCCATGAGAAGGGGGAAAAGAAGACCCTGCGTAGTAAGAAGAGAGCTTGCGTAGCCTCCCAGCTCAAGGAGATCGAAGATTCGCGCGATCGTAAAAAAGCCAAGCAACTGGCTGCTGGCTAAAAAACCTTAACGCAGGCTCTTCGAGACAACGAAGGAAACCTAGTCCCTGAAGCGCAGGGAATAGTAGATGTGTTTAAGCAGCATTTCCAACAGCTGCTAAATGGGCATCATGTAGAGAGAGTGATAGGGCAAGAAGAGAACCCACGTCCAGTCAATGAAGAACTAGTTCCACCACCTAGTATAGCAGAAGTTGGCCTAGCTATAAAAAAGCTTAAGAAAAACAAGGCCGCAGGTTCTGATGGCTTACCAGCGGAGCTTTTTAAATGCGGTGGTGATGTTTTGGTAGGGAGCATGCACCGAATCATCATCAGCTCCACATGCCCCATCTAAAAAAAGGCGATCCTATGTCTTGCAAGAACTATCGAGGCATATCCCTACTAAATGTCGCATACAAGATCCTATCCAACGTACTGTTACCCTAGGAAACCGTTGCTACTTCGGTTTGGGGAAACAACTGGGTTCAAAACTCCTAACTCGAAGGACGAAATGTGTGCTCTACAAAACCCTTATCTTGGCAGTTCTGCTTTATGGTGATGAGTGCTGGACGATAAGCAAGAAGGGAGAGCTGATATTGGGCTTCTTCGAAAGAAAAATACTTCGGCGGATTTTTGGTCCTGTGCACGAGGAGGGCGAATGGAGGAGAAGATACAACCGCGAACTCTATGAGCTGTACCAAGATGTGGATGTAGTCCAAAAAGCCAAAACACGTCGACTAAATTGGCTCGGCCACATCGAGCGAATGGACAATAATGCTTCAGCTAAGAGGATCTTCGAATCCTAGCCCCAGGTTCGAGAAGGCAAGGAAGGCCGAACCTCCGTTTCATCGGCCACCAAGTCATCGCGGATGCTAGAGCGCTTGGTCTAGACAACTGGAAGGAGAGAGCCATGGATCGTAGAGGATGGAAGGCTGCAGTGTTTCCGGCAGAGATTCTTCACGGGTTGGGAGCCCGATAAAAAAAAGTACGTTGGTGCACCGGCATCCCGAGAAAGTGTGGTGGTGTGTAGTAGGTGCAATGTCTGTCAATAAGTAAAATTGGGTATGTGCCATTGTGTGTGAGCAGATCAAATTATGAAAGTCAGCAGTGAGTCCAGGAACGTAAGGAATCAAACGAAAATTGGTAGATATATGGATGCGAGATTTGGTAACTTGTTTTGAAAAAGATTTTGTTCTCGGGGAGTTTTGAAGGTAGCTGTCGAAAATGGTTGTTTTCCTCTGAGTGTTGAAATGCCAGCTGATCGGTGGTACTGGCTTTCCTTTGGTTTTTCATAAATGTGTTTTAGCGTAGTGTGGTTTTTGAGAAAGTAAAGGTCCGATCAGAATGCATATCTGTAGCTGGTATCTGTAGCTGACTGAAAAGTTTAAAACCAGGCAACCCGTTAGCGCTTACACAATGTGTATCTGTAGCTTGAAGTTGAATAGAGAGCAACTTCATGTAAGAAATGTATCTCCCTTTTGACAGCGATGCAAGATACCAGCTACAGATATGCATTCTGAGCAGGCCTTAAGAGTCTGATTTCTGAAGTCTATAATTGAAGCTTGAATCCAAACAGGTAGATTTGATTGAGTTTTCGATGTGTATCTGGTTAGTGATAATGGAGATGTATTTTTGGAATTGGAGTGCTGCCACCAGGGATGACGGTGTTTTACATAAGATGACGTTTTTAAACAAGATCCTATCGAAAACGCCTCCGACGATTGTGATTGTGTATGCAAATGGTGATGAGAGGCTGCAGGAAGATGAAAATTGGTATGCGGCCTGATTGTTTAGGATGGGATGAAGTAGTCAAATTATATGATGTATTCAGTTGTATAACGGTACTTTTGTTGGTGTTTCTCGAGAATAGCTTTGGCGGTTTTATCGAAATTTGGTAGTATCTTCTCACTGGAGTTCTTGTGGTATTTTTTTTTTTAAATTTCTAATAAAAATGGCTCCAGTGGCTTTGTGGTAAGTGAGTTGGGCTAGCAAGCGAGGGATCCCTGGTTCGAATCCGAAAAGTGACAACATCTAAATTTTTAAAACTGCTAAACCTCTTACAATAGGCTGACAAACATCCAAGAGTAATACTGCTATGAGAAGCTTCTCAAATTTGCCATTCGGATTGGGTGTTAAACAAGATGTCCTTTTCTTTGTGGCAAAAATTATAACTGTACACAAATAAAGGGGGCAGCTAGGTTTGATGCCAAAAACATTATTTTTGAAGTGAAACTTCTTTTGGGATGGTGTGTATTGGATTTTATGAAACGAAAAGTGTTACGAAAAAGACATCAATTGCTTTCTCTCCCTCTCTCTCACTGTTTACCATCTACATAGTGTAATCATTGCATTCTCTTACAAATTAAGCAGAATACAGCTCCACATCTACTAGACAATTCGAGACCTTGGACGGACTAAAAGAGTGAGACTAAAAGAAAAGCAAGAGTGGCATTTATCCCAGAAAAACACACACAGAAACAACCTTTTCTACGTAGGTTTTTCACACTGCCTATAAAACGAACATATGACCTCTAGTTTTCTTCCAATAGCCTGTGCATTTGGCCCTAGGTTTCTAATGGTTGTCAGATACTAAGCATATCCGCGAAAAGCATTATTTTTGTTTTATTTTTAAATAATCTTATCTTTGAAAACCACATCACCATTTCTAATATACAAAATTGCAGTGCTCGCATAGATTCAATTAAATATTCTTTTCCATGCTAGGCGATCACGTAACATACGATTGATAACACAATTCCACCTTCAACAACAATGATACATCATCATCACCATTAAAGCTAAAAAAAAACTTAAATAACCAAATATCGGATCTGGTTGAGCATATAGAGAGGTCAGGTTTGATAACAGATGATGACTCTGTCCAAATGCAGCACAACAAAAAAACACTACTTATCAGCAGAGCAAATAGGTGTGGCTCGTTTGTATAAAAGCCAAGCCATTGCGTGGTCTAAACAGTTGACATTCACATTCGGTACCAAGCACCGTCTAAGGAAAAACACAGTACCAGTAGTTGGACACAAGGACATCAACAATGAAGGTGACTCTCGCAATCGTAGCCTGTTTGGCAATTGCGGGCGTGAGCGCAGTTAGCGTTCACAAGGTTCTCGATAAGGATACCCCTGTCGTCTGTAAGTCTATCTTTAATTTTAGTGTGCTTCAAGGAACTAACAATCCTCTTTACAGTTGACAAGGTTTTCATGGAGAAGCAGAAGTTTTTGTATGAAATCACTTACCGTGTTGAGGATCCGCTAATGTTCGAGGAATGGATCAAAATGGCCAAGTTCATCACCGATGAATCTAAATACGAAGTAAGCTCTATAAAATCCACAAATCTTTCCGAATATATACAACTAAAGAAATATCTTCTTGGTCTACAGAAATTCGATAAGGAAATGGTGAAGTTCTACGACACCTATAAAGTTAGTGGCCTTCTTCCCAAGGGAGAATTCTTCAGCATTGGACACAAATACCATGTCATGTGGGGACAGGCTCTTTACAACTTCTTCCTATATGCCAAGGATTATGAGACATTCGTAAGCAATGTTGCCTGGGCCCGCATGTATGTCAACGAGGGAATGTTCATCTATGCCTTGACCTTGGCTGTCACCCATCGCGCAGACATGAAGGGACTCATTCTCCCCCCCATCTACGAGATCTTCCCACAGATGTTCTTCAATAGTGGATTCATCTTTAATGCCGAGAAATTCGACTTTGACTCCTTCAACAGGAAGATCATGCTGGAAAAGGAACTGAAAACCATCTACGATAAGGAATTCCATTTCAAATTCGTCGGTGACCGTTTCTATCTGAAGGACTGGAAAATGTGGCAATGGTGGAAACTCATGGGAATTGATGAAGACTGGCATTTTGAAGAGAAAACCATCTTCCGTAACAACATCGACATCTTGAAGCACGACCCCAAGTACAAGGCTGTGTGGGAGGAAGTTAAGGCTGTCTGGTACCCAGTAGACTACACCCGTGACGTTGCATTCTTTAACAAGGAATCCGCACTCAGCTACTTCACCGAAGATGTGGGTCTGAATGCATACTGGTACTACTTCAACATGGACATGATCAAGTCATATGGCAAGGAGTTCGATATGTACAAGGATCGTCGTGGTGAATGGTTCATCTTTAACATACAACAGTTGCTGTCCCGTTATTACATGGAGCGTCTTTCTCATGGATTCGGCGAAATCCATGAACTATCCTTGTTCGGAACTGCCAAGTATGGCTACGATCCACAACTGGTCACATACTCCGGCCAAGGATTCACATACAGGAAGAACTACTACGAGTTCGAGACCTACCATAACTTTGAACTTTTGGGCAAAATCATGAACATTGAAAGTAGAATCTACGACATTATCGACTCAGGCAAGTACGAGACCAAGGATGGTGTCGTAATCGATTTCACCAAACCAGAAGCCGTTCAATACATCGGTAGCATTTTGTATGGCGGCTTGGACACTCTCGATAAGAAGTTCTTAGGATACTGGTACTTTATGTACCTAACTTACATGAGCGGTCAAGATTTCAATGCATTCCATGCTGAGCCAAATGTACTCCTAAATTTCGAGACATTCATGCGTGATCCTTTAGCCATGCCATTCCTTAAGAAGTCCCTAAATATTTACTATAAATTCATGAACCAGCTCTCACCCTATACTACTGAAGAACTCAAGATTTCTGGCGTCAAGATCGAAAAGGCAGAGGTCAGCAAATTGGTTACTTTCTTCGATCTGGACGACACTGATGTCACCAATCTATTGAACGATAAGATGGTCTTCCATGACGGTAAATTCGTTTGGGACAAGACGCTCCTCGCCCGTCAAATGCGTCTCAACCATGAACCATTCACCTTTAAATTGAATGTAAAATCTGACAAGACCGAAAAGGTTGTTGTCAAGACTTTCCTGGCTCCCGACTTCAATGAATACGGCGAGAAGATTGATATCTTTGAGCACCGCGAGAACTTTATGCTGCTCGATGAATTCGTCTATGACTTGACTGCTGGAGAGAATGTTATTGAGCGCAGCTCAAAGAACTTTGACTACACCATCAAGGACTTCACCACCTACACCGAATTATACAAGTACGTGATGTTGGCATATGAGGGCAAATTCGAGTACCCAGAACATGTCACCCAGCCCCATTGCGGATTCCCAGAGAGGTTGATCTTGCCTCATGGTTATGTTGGAGGTATGCACATGAAGATGTTCTTCATGATTATCCCATACACTGCCGACGAGAAGCAAATTGAAACCTACGGTCATTCACACGCTTGCGGCTTCGGCACCGGACTTCGTCATGTCGATAACCTTCCATTCGGTTATCCATTCGACAGGAAGATTGAAGACGTTTACAAATTCTTCGTTCCCAATATGTACGTGGCTGATGTCAAGATCTACCACTTGGAAAAGTACGAGAAATACTACCCCATGAAGTACGAACATTTTGGAACTTTCGACTACAGCTTCTAAGGAAAAACCGATGCCAACCTTGCTGATTTTTGAGTGAATGATATTATTGATTCTTGTCATTTCATATAGGTTAAGTTGGGGCTGAATGCTCATGTTGTGTTATGTTAACTGCAATGAATAAATTGTTACGAACAATTTTAAAAAAAAAAGTGTACTTTTTTATACTTAAAAGGTTTTCTTAAAAAATAGCTTCAGGTAGAAGCATTCGAAGGTAGGTATTGTATAAACTGTTTACAATCGCGTCCCAGGATGCAGGGAGGACTGATTAGTTTCGAACTTATTGTTATGTGTTTCTGAGTACCTACGTATTTTTAGTGAATCTGAATTACTTGAATTTCTAGGAAGAAAGAAAATATGTCACGAATGACCTCACTACACAATGACTTCGAATTTTGCAATAGTACTGCATTTACTACATAATTACCGTTACTGGTCTACACTTTCTCAGCTATAACATACAAGGTGTTTTAAAAGAAAATTTATATTAAAAAAAAAATAAAAATAAATCAGCCATCCTTTGAAAAAAAAATGTTTTTTAGTAGAAGATTTGAAAATTAAAATGGTTTTCCAATAGGAAGACAACATTCCACGCGCTTCGCTCATTTTACGGTCACCATAATCGTCCTGCCGAGAAGACTATTCGCAGTGCGGTGGATACATTTCAAATCCACTGGTTCAGTAAATGATAAACCAATACCCGTACGTCGACGAAGAGCAAGATCTGACGAAAACATCGCCGTGATAATGTACAGGAGAATACGAGGCAGTCGCTCACAAGAACTCGGCCTTTTACAGAATACTACTTGGCGTGTTTTGCGTCGTGACTAGAGCCTGCTTACTTACATACATAAGTGGCGCTACAGTCCGGGATGAACCTGGGCCTCAATTAACATGCCTCTCCAATTAGCCCGGTCCTTAGCTAACTGCCTCCAGTTGCGCACTCCATGTTGGTTGAGGTCGGTTTCTACTTGTGCGCGCCACTTCAGCGAGGTCTTCCTCTACTGCGTCCGACGTCTGGCTGGGAATCGAAGACTCTGCGAGCCGGAGTATTGGTGTCAATTAGTTCTACATGTCCTAGCCATCTTAAACGTCCAATGCGGAGTTTTTTGACTTGGGGTATGTCGCTGTACAGCTCGTATAGTTCGTGGTTGAATCTTCGTCTCCATAGCCCGTCAACGCAAACGGGACCGAAGATTTTTCGAAGAATTTTTCTCTCGAAACGACCAAGGATTTCTTCATCCGCTTTTGATACGGTCCATGCTTCAGCGCCGCAGAGCAGGACTGGGATGATCAGGGTCTTACATAGGATCTCCTTAGTAGTTCGAGTGAGGGCTTTAACACTAAATTGCCTTCTTAGCCCGAAGAAACAGTGATCGGCAAGAGTAATTCTTCGTTTGATTTCAGACGAGATGTTGTTGTCAGAGTAAATAGCGGAGCCGAGGTAGACAAAGTCCCGTACTGCCTCAAAGTAATATCTGTCAATGGCGACGTTCTGTCCAATTCGTCGATGTTGTGTGTCCTTTCGTGTTGACAGCATATACCAAGTCTTACCTTCATTTACTGCTAAACCCATTTTTACCGCTTCCTTCTCTATACTAGCAAACGTGGCTATGACATCACGTTGAGTCCTACCAATGATGTCAATATCGTCAGCGTATGCTAGTAGTTGCACCGATTTTTGGAAAATTGTACCTCTGGTGTTGGCTCGGAAGTTTTGCACAATCCTCTCAAGAATCAAATTGAAGAAGTCACATGACAGCGCATCGCCTTGCCTAAAACCTTTTTTGGTATCGAATGTGTCGATGAGGTCGTTTCCAACCCTAATGGAAGAATTCTCCATCGTCATCCTACACAAACGGACGAGTTTGGGCGGTATACCAAAACTAGAAATGGCTCCGTATAGTTCGTGTCTATAAATGCTGTCGGCTTTGAAATCGATAAATAGGTGGTGGGTATCGATTTGGACTTCTTGGATTTTTTCCAGGATCTGCCGAAGTGTGGAAATTTGGTATCGGTTGTGGACTTTCCTGGCCTAAAACCACACTGATAAGGGCCGATCAGGTTGTTGGTAAACGGTTTCAGGCGTTCACATATTACGGCAGATAGGATCTTGTAGGCGATGTTGAGGAGACTTATGCCTCTGTAGTTGGCGCAGTTCAGAGGGTCTCCTTTTTTGTGGATCGGGCAAACGATGCTGAGGTTCCATTCTTCAGGCATATTTTCATCCGACCAGATTTGGCTTATGAGTTGGTGGATGTTACTTACCAAGTCATCTCCGCCGGCCTTATAGAGCTCAGCGGGAAGGCCGTCATTTCCGGCAGCCTTATTAAGCTTGAGTTTAGATATTGCTATCCTCACTTCACTCAGGTCGGGTGGTTGGCAGTTTTCGCTGTCGTTGTCAATATTGAATGGTTCGTTCTGCCTGACAGCGGAATGTTGTTCGTCATCGCCGCTTAACAGTCTGCAGAAGTGGTTTTTCCATATCCTCAGCATCGACTGTGTCTCAAATACGATATTTCCTTGTTCATCTCGACAGGATTCTGTTCGAGCCTTGTATCCTTGGCTTTGACGTTTTACACTTTGGTAAAACTTGCGAACATCGTTCCTGGAGTGGCACCTCTTATATCCTCGATAGCGTGCTTTTCTTGCTCTTTTTTCTTCTTTCTGAAAAGCCGATGTTCTTCCCTTCTTCTTTGCCTATAGAGCTCATAGCAACTCTGGTCTTCACCTGCAGCTTAGCCTTGTAAGCGTGCCTCTTGTCTATCGTAATGTGAATAATTTGGTTGATATTCGTTGATCTGGAGACCGCCATGTCCCCTTATGGATATCGAGGTGATGAAACCGTGTGCTGGCTATAGTGGCATTTCGTTCCGTAGCGAAGTCAATTATACTAAGTCCGTTACCAGGCGTGTTGTCGTGTAGGCTTTATTTTCGGATAGTACTGCTCAAGATGTCTTCTCTTCCTACCCTTGCGTTAAAATCTCCCAGCACGATTTTAACATCGTACTTTGGTAGTCGCTCATAGGTTTTGTCGAGGAGCTCGTAGAAGCAATCTTTAGTTATATCATCCTTTTCCTCCGTCGGAGCATGAACGCATATAAGGCTTATGTTGGCGAATTTGGCCTTGATGTGGATTGTTACAATGCGTTCGCTAATGTCTTGGAGACTTAAGACTGTTTGCCTAAGCCTGGCACTTATAACAAATCCGCATCCGAATAGTCGCTGTTTCTGCTCACTATAACACGGTCCATAGTAGATGTCACAGTTTTTCATCCTCTTTTTGCCCGGCCCATCCCATCGTATTTCCTGGGTGGCAGTAATGTCTACTTTGTAGCAGTTTAGGGCTTCCGCTAGTTGTTCGCCTGCACCTCTCCTGTTTAATGTTCTCACATTCCAGGTGCAGATACGAACGTCGTTGTCCTTTTTTCGTTTAGCATGGTCGTCAACAATAATATCAGTCCTTTCCGAGGCTATTGGTTGCTTCATAAAAATTTTTTTTTCCGTAGATGGGTAGTTAACCTAAAGCACAACCCCCAACCTGGAGGGTCAGGCCCTTGAATTGTCCCTAGGACAGCAGGCCGGAAAAATACCGATGTCAGTAGCCCATTTTGGGATATGAGCGCTGCCGTTGACCCATTGAGGGCTCGAAGCAGCTCATATAGGGATAACACTACCAGTTCGATCAAACTGGAACTGTAAGCGCCACCGTTGACTCCATCCAGGCTCCATCCGCTGTCGCCTGAGAGTGAGTGCCTTAATGAGAGGACACTCTGACCCATGAGCTGAAGGTAAACAACGACGCGTGTTCATTGAATTGGCAGTTGATAACTATCCCTAATTTTTATTGAAAAATCATCTTCAGCGATGAGTTCCATTTCTGAATGAACGGGTACGTCAACAAACAATATTGTCGAATTTGGGATGATACCAGTTCACATGAGATCCAAGAGGACCCAATACATCCCGAAAAAGTCACTTTTTTGGTGTAGATTTTCGGTTTTCGACCGCATCGGTCCATATTTTTTGAGAACGACGATGGCCGGGCCATTACCGTCAACGGCGAGTGCTTTAGGTCGATGATTAATTGATTACCCACTTATGTTGGCCTGTATTGTATTATATGGACACCAAAGTCATGTGATTTCAACGCGCGCTACGTGCCACACGGACCACGCCACATTGAAAATTCTGCACTAGCTTTTCGAGGACTTGGTCTTCTCACATGGAGGTGATGTGAACTGGCTACCGAGGTCGTGCGTTGGGGTTTTCCAAAGTGTGAAACAGGTAGTGGGAAGGTCTCCATCATGTTTCTTGAAAATCGTAGGTGGAAATACCAAGATTCTCAACCTATCGTTGAGTCATATTCTTTAAAATCTGAATTCAAACTGAGAAAAGTTCACATTTAAATTTTTGACACGCTGGTGGTATTAATACTATGGTATACGGATATACCTACTACATATGTGCCAGGAAATACCACGCGAACAGCATGGTTCAATTATTCATAAACCCATGCTACAGCAACTACAGGTGTGCTGATTCTGAACAGTGTCACCCTTCTCTACACAAATTATATCCAAACAACAGATGCATTATCTTGTCTCATGGTTGATACCTACAGCAAACCATAGTTTCTACAAAATCTCACATAAACCACATTCAGGCAACAAGTGCGTCCAGGATATTTGGCTTCCCTCATGTTTGGTGCAGGGCTCAGTGACGCGATGGTTAGTGCGATGAACTGCCGCGCAGCAGGTCTGGGTTCGATTCCCAGCCGTAGCAACACCTAAATGATTTTTCACTGGCCCTCCTCTCGTGATGATCTGACAAATCATCCGAGTAGTATCAATTGTCAAGAATAGCTTATCTCAACTTAGCCGTTCGGAGTCGGCATAAAACAGGAGGTCCCGCCATCGTGCAAGAAGTACACACGCACACATGAATGGTTGTGAGAAAGCTAGGCCCTGGGTACTAACGAGCCTGTTGCGCCAAAAATTTGTATTTTTTCATGTTTGGTGCGGAAAAACATTGATTCTGTATTTTCCAACAAATACTACATCAGAACAACAGAAGAATGTCAAAGTCTAATCTCAAGGTTTCGACTTGCACACAGTCCCAAGTTTTTACCTTTTGTACTACATCCACATCTCGGTACAGCTCTTTATCTCTTCCTCACATCTAGGACTAAACATTCGACGAAGAATTTTTCTTTCGAAAGTCCCTAATATTTGCTACGCTTTCCTGCTTATTGTCTAGCACTCGACGCGGTAAAGAAGGACTAGTAGGGTTAGGGTCCGGTAGAGTAAACCTTTGGAGTTAAGAGTAATGATTCAATTTGTTCATACAAATAATATTGCTAATAAACAAACAAATTATTTGCAGTAGTGCACCCACCATACATTTTTTTTGGTTTTAATCATGAACTCAACGAACATAGCTCTTGCCAACACTGACATATATGAACTGTCATCTCACCCGTCGATGGTGGATGTGGGAATTCTAATTTTTTTGTCAGTCCTCACTGTTCAGTTATGTGCTCGAGTGAATCAATAATTTGATTGACAATATTTTCGTATATATTCGATGCAAAATTCAACTCAAAATTCAAAATCAACTTTGGTTGCTAAATGAGGTTAACCGGAAATTCGTAATCAAGATGTCGGTATTCAAGCGTCAAAGTTTTGGTGTGCTTTAGGAATCAAAATTCGTAAGTGAACTTTAATATTGCAAATCTAATTACGTGCTTTTAAATTGCGTTTTAAGCAAATAATTTTAAAATTTTGATAGTGAATATTTTTTTTCGCGAGTGTGTCACTATAAGGGTGCCATTCAACAGGAAATGGATATGTTCGTCGATGATGGCGAATTTTACCGGTGAAATTAAAGCAACGCTGGGAGTGGTAGATCATCATCTCTGAACAAGAGTTTGGGAGGATGGTAACAATGTGGGTAAAATTTTAAATAATTTATTTTTTATGTATCAATGGCTGGGAAATGATAGGTTTTTTTTTGTATTATATGTTTTTTTTTCCAAATTTTGGCAAATTTAAAATTTGTTTGCTTAACTGACCGACGACGGCCCATATACAAAATAGGTGTATAGAAACTATTCTTTAAGTAAATACGCCATGTGATTCGAACGTATAGTCCAATAAAAAAGCAACAATATTGTACAGACCAAATCATATCGACTACAGATGGCAGAACAGCTTCTGACTAATAATTGCAACCTTAGTGTATATAAGATGCCAGAGATTACTTTTATAACATTCAACTAAGAATAACATTTGTGTCTTCAAAGAATATCGAGGTCCCAAAATAAAATCCATATTTTAAACTGTTTATAACAATTTATTTAATTGCAAACCTTATGTAACTAAAACATAGCCATACATCATTTGATTCATTTAGAAGCTATAGTCGAAGGTTCCAAAATGTTCGTACTTCATGGGGTAGTATTTCTCGTACTTTTCCAAGTGGTAGATCTTGACATCAGCCAGGTACATATTGGGAACGAAGAATTTGTAAACGTCTTCAATCTTCCTGTCGAATGGATAACCGAATGGAAGGTTATCGACATGACGAAGTCCGGTGCCGAAGCCGCAAGCGTGTGAATGGCCGTAGGTTTCAATTTGCTTCTCGTCGGCAGTGTATGGGATAATCATGAAGAACATCTTCATGTGCATACCTCCAACATAACCATGAGGCAAAATCAACCTCTCTGGGAATCCGCAATGGGGCTGGGTGACATGTTCTGGGTACTCAAATTTGCCCTCATATGCCAACATCACGTACTTGTATAATTCAGTGTAGGTGGTGAAGTCCTTGATGGTGTAGTCAAAGTTCTTTGAGCTGCGCTCAATAACATTCGCTCCAGCAGTCAAGTCATAGACGAATTCATCGAGCAGCATAAAGTTCTCGCGGTGCTTAAAGATATCAATCTTCTCGCCGTATTCATTGAAGTCGGGAGCCAGGAAAGTCTTGACAACAACCTTTTCGGACTTGTCAGAACTTACATTCAATTTGAAGGTGAATGGCTTATGGTTGAGACGCATTTGACGGGCGAGCAGGGTCTTGTCCCAAACGAATTTACCGTCATGGAAGACCATCTTATCGTTCAATAGATTGGTGACATCAGTGTCGTCCAGATCGAAGAAAGTAACCAATTTGCTGACCTCTGCCTTTTCGATCTTGACGCCAGAAATCTTGAGTTCTTCAGTAGTATAGGGTGAGAGCTGGTTCATGAATTTATAGTAAATATTTAGGGACTTCTTAAGGAATGGCATGGCTAAGGGATCACGCATGAATGTCTCGAAATTTAGGAGTACATTTGGCTCAGCATGGAATGCATTGAAATCTTGACCGCTCATGTAAGTTAGGCACTTAAAGTACCAGTATCCTAAGAACTTCATGTCGAGAGTGTCCAAGCCGCCAAACAAAATGCTACCGATGTATTCAACGGATTCTGGTTTGGTGAAATCGATTACGACACCGTCCTTGGTCTCGTATTTGCCAGAGTCGATAATGTCGTAGATTCTACTTTCAATGTTCATGATTTTGCCCAAAAGTTCAAAGTTGTGGTAGGACTCGAATTCGTAGTAGTTCTTCCTGTATGTGAATCCTTGGCCGGAGTATGTGACCAGTTGTGGATCGTAGCCATACTTGGCAGTTCCGAAGAAGGATAGATCATATATTTTGCCGAATCCATGAGAAAGACGCTCCATGTAATAACGGGACAGCAACTGTTTTATGTTAAAGATGAACCATTCACCACGACGATCCTTGTACATATCGAACTCCTTGCCATATGACTTGATCATGTCCATGTTGAAGTAGTACCAGTATGCATTCAGACCCACATCTTCGGTGAAGTAGCTCAGTTCGGATTCCTTGTTAAAGAATGCAACGTCACGGGTGTAGTCTACTGGGTACCAGACAGCCTTAACTTCCTCCCACACAGCCTTGTACTTGGGGTCGTGCTTCAAGATGTCGATGTTGTTACGGAAGATGGTTTTCTCTTCAAAATGCCAGTCTTCATCGATTCCCATGAGTTTCCACCATTGCCACATTTTCCAGTCCTTCAGATAGAAACGGTCACCGACGAATTTGAAATGGAATTCCTTGTCGTAGATGGTTTTCAGTTCCTTTTCCAGCATGATCTTCCTGTTGAAGGAGTCAAAGTCGAATTTCTCGGCATTAAAGATGAATTCACTATTGAAGAACATCTGTGGGAAGATCTCGTAGATGGGGGGGAGAATGAGTCCCTCCATGTCTGCGCGATGGGTGACAGCCAAGGTCAAGGCATAGATGAACATTCCCTCGTTGACATACATGCGGGCCCAGGCAACATTGCTTACGAATGTCTCATAATCCTTGGCATATAGGAAGAAGTTGTAAAGAGCCTGTCCCCACATGACATGGTATTTGTGTCCAATGCTGAAGAATTCTCCCTTGGGAAGAAGGCCACCAACTTTATAGGTGTCGTAGAACTTCACCATATCCTTATCGAATTTCTGTAGACCAAGAAGACATTTCTTTAGTTGTATAAATTTGGAAAGATTTGTGGATTTAATAGAGCTTACTTCGTATTTAGATTCATCGGTGATGAACTTGGCCATTTTGATCCATTCCTCGAACATTAGCGGATCCTCAACACGGTAAGTGATTTCATACAAAAACTTCTGCTTCTCCAAGAAAACCTTGTCAACTGTAAAGGGGATTGTTAGTTCCTTGAAGCACACTAAAATTAAAGATAGACTTACAGACGACAGGAGTATCCTTATCGAGAACCTTGTGAACGCTAACTGCGCTCACGCCCGCAATTGCCAAACAGGCTACGATTGCGAGAGTCACCTTCATTGTTGATGTCCTTGTGTCCAACTACTGGTTCTGTGTTTTTCCTTAGACGGTGCTTGGTACCGAATGTGAATGTCAACTGTTTAGACCACGCAATGGCTTGGCTTTTATACAAATGAGCCACACCTATTTGCTCTGCTGATAAGTAGTGTTTTTTTGTTGTGCTGCATTTGGACAGAGTCATCATCTGTTATCAAACCTGACCTCTCTATATGCTCAACCAGATCCGATATTTGGTTATTTAAGTTTTTTTTTTAGCTTTAATGGTGATGATGATGTATTGTTGTTGAAGGTGGAATTGTGTTATCAATCGTATGTTACGTGATCGCCTAGCATGAAAAAGAATATTTAATTGAATCTATGCGAGCACTGCAATTTTGTATATTAGAAATGGTGATGTGGTTTTCAAAGATAAGATTATTTAAAAATAAAACAAAAATAATGCTTTTCGCGGATATGCTTAGTATCTGACAACCATTAGAAACCTAGGGCCAAATGCACAGGCTATTGGAAGAAAACTAGAGGTCATATGTTCGGTTTATAGGCAGTGTGCCAAATCTACGTAGAAAAGGTAGTTTCTGTGTGTGTTTTTCTGGGATAAATGCCACTCTTGGTTTTCTTTTAGTCTCACTCCTTTAGTCCGTCCAAGGTCTCGAATTGTCTAGTAGATGTGGAACTGCTTAATTTGTAAGAGAATGCAATGAATTCACTATGTAGATGGTAAACAGTGAGGGAGAGGGAGAGAAAGCAATTGATGTCTTTTTCGTAACACTTTTTGTTTCATAAAATCCAATACACACCATCCCAAAAGAAGTTTCACTTCAAAAAATAAAGTTTTTGGCATCAAACCTAGCTGCCCCCTTTATTTGTGTACAGTTATAATTTTTGCCACAAAGAAAAGGACATCTTGTTTAACACCCAATTCGAATGGCAAATTTGAGAAGCTTCTCCCTCTTGGATGTTTGTCAGCCTATTTTAAGAGGTTTAGCAGTTTTAAAAATTTAGATGTTGTCATTTTTCGGATTCGAACCAGGGATCCCTCGCTTGCTAGCCCAACGCACCTACCACAAAGCCACTGGAGCCATTTTTATTAGAAATTAAAAAAAAAATACCACAAGAACTCCAGTGAGAAGATATGCCAAAGCTACACGATCCACTTTTCGGGAATACTACCAAATTTCGATAAAACCGTCAAAGCTATTCTCAAGAAACACAAACAAAAGTACCGTTATACAACTGAATACATCATCTAATTTGACTACTTCATCCCATCCTAAACAATCAGACCGCATACCAATTTTCATCTTCCTGCAGCCTCTCACCACCATTTGCATATACAATCACAATCGTCAGAGGCGTTTCCGATAGGATCTTGTTTTAAAAACGTCATCTTATGTAAAACACCGTCATCCCTGGTGGCAGCACTCCAATTCCAAAAATACATCTCCATTATCACTAACCAGATACACATCGAAAACTCAATCAAATCTACCTGTTTGGATTCAAGCTTCAATTATAGACTTCAGAAATCAGACTCTTAAGGCCTGCTCAGAATGCATATCTGTAGCTGGTATCTTGGAGATACATTTCTTACATGAAGTTGCCCTCTATTCAACTTCAAGCTACAGATTCACATTGTGTAAGCGCTTACGGGTTGCCTGGTTTTAAACTTTTCAGTCAGCTACAGATACCAGCTCCAGATACGCATTCTGATCGGACCTTTACTTTCTCAAAAACCACACTACGCCAAAACACATTTATGAAAAACCAAAGGAAAGGCAGTACCACCGATCAGCTGGCATTTTAACACTCAGAGGAAAACAACCACTTTCGACAGCTACCTTCAAAACTCCCCGAGAACAAAATCTTTTTCAAAACAAGTTACCAAATCTCGCATCCATATATCTACCAATTTTCGTTTGATTCCTTACGTTCCTGGACTCACTGCTGACTTTCATAATTTGATCTGCTCACACACAATGCCACATACCCAATTTTACTTATTGAAAGACATTGCACCTCCTACACACCACCATACTTTCTCTGGATGCCGGTGCACCAACGTACTTTTTGCTATATAGCAAACACTACGTCTTCCATCTTTCTCGTGTTTTAACTAACTTGACAACACGAAACCGTCAACTAGTTTATAGTGGTTCAGCAAGAACACTCGACGATTTAAAATCCTCCCTGCATCCTGGGACGCGATTGTAAACAGTTTATACAATACCTACCTTCGAATGCTTCTACCTGTAGCTATTTTTTAAGAAAACCTTTTAAGTATAAAAAAGTACACTTTTTTTTAAAATTGTTCGTAACAATTTATTCATTGCAGTTAACATAACACAACATGAGCATTCAGCCCCAACTTAACCTATATGAAATGACAAGAATCAATAATATCATTCACTCAAAAATCAGCAAGGTTGGCATCGGTTTTTCCTTAGAAGCTGTAGTCGAAAGTTCCAAAATGTTCGTACTTCATGGGGTAGTATTTCTCGTACTTTTCCAAGTGGTAGATCTTGACATCAGCCAGGTACATATTGGGAACGAAGAATTTGTAAACGTCTTCAATCTTCCTGTCGAATGGATAACCGAATGGAAGGTTATCGACATGACGAAGTCCGGTGCCAAAGCCGCAAGCGTGTGAATGACCGTAGGTTTCAATTTGCTTCTCGTCGGCAGTGTATGGGACAATCATGAAGAACATCTTCATGTGCATACCTCCAACATAACCATGAGGCAAGATCAACCTCTCTGGGAATCCGCAATGGGGCTGGGTGACATGTTCTGGGTACTCGAATTTGCCCTCATATGCCAACATCACGTACTTGTATAATTCAGTGTAGGTGGTGAAGTCCTTGATGGTGTAGTCAAAGTTCTTTGAGCTGCGCTCAATAACATTCGCTCCAGCAGTCAAGTCATAGACGAATTCATCGAGCAGCATAAAGTTCTCGCGGTGCTTAAAGATATCAATCTTCTCGCCGTATTCATTGAAGTCGGGAGCCAGGAAAGTCTTGACAACAACCTTTTCGGACTTGTCAGAACTTACATTCAATTTGAAGGTGAATGGCTTATGGTTGAGACGCATTTGACGGGCGAGCAGGGTCTTGTCCCAAACGAATTTACCGTCATGGAAGACCATCTTATCGTTCAATAGATTGGTGACATCAGTGTCGTCCAGATCGAAGAAAGTAACCAATTTGCTGACCTCTGCCTTATCGATCTTGACGCCAGAAACCTTGAGTTCTTCCGTAGTATAGGGTGTGAGCTGGTTCATGAATTTATAGTAAATATTTAAGGACTTCTTAAGGAATGGCATGGCTAAAGGATCACGCATGAATGTCTCGAAATTTAGGAGTACATTTGGCTCAGCATGGAATGCATTGAAATCTTGACCGCTCATGTAAGTTAGGCACATAAAGTACCAGTATCCTAAGAACTTCTTGTCGAGAGTGTCCAAGCTACCATACAAAATGCTACCGATGTATTGAACGGATTCTGGTTTGGTGAAATCGATTACGACACCATCCTTGGTCTCGTACTTGCCTGAGTCGATAATGTCGTAGATTCTTCTTTCAATGTTCATGATTTTGCCCAAAAGTTCAAAGTTGTGGTAGGTCTCGAACTCGTAGTAGTTCTTCCTGTATGTGAATCCTTGGCCGGAGTATGTGACCAGTTGTGGATCGTAGCCATACTTGGCAGTTCCGAACAAGGATAGTTCATGGATTTCGCCGAATCCATGAGAAAGACGCTCCAAGTAATAACGGGACAGCAACTGTTGCACGTTAAAGATGAACCATTCACCACGACGATCCTTGTACATATCGAACTCCTTGCCATATGACTTGATCATGTCCATGTTGAAGTAGTACCAGTATGCATTCAGACCCACATCTTCGGTGAAGTAGCTCAGTTCGGATTCCTTGTTAAAGAATGCAACGTCACGGGTGTAGTCTACTGGGTACCAGACAGCCTTAACTTCCTCCCACACAGCCTTGTACTTGGGGTCGTGCTTCAAGATGTCGATGTTGTTACGGAAGATGGTTTTCTCTTCAAAATGCCAGTCTTCATCGATTCCCATGAGTTTCCACCATTGCCACATTTTCCAGTCCTTCAGATAGAAACGGTCACCGACGAATTTGAAATGGAATTCCTTGTCGTAGATGGTTTTCAGTTCCTTTTCCAGCATGATCTTCCTGTTGAAGGAGTCAAAGTCGAATTTCTCGGCATTAAAGATGAATTCACTATTGAAGAACATCTGTGGGAAGATCTCGTAGATGGGGGGGAGAATGAGTCCCTCCATGTCTGCGCGATGGGTGACAGCCAAGGTCAAGGCATAGATGAACATTCCCTCGTTGACATACATGCGGGCCCAGGCAACATTGCTTACGAATGTCTCATAATCCTTGGCATATAGGAAGAAGTTGTAAAGAGCCTGTCCCCACATGACATGGTATTTGTGTCCAATGCTGAAGAATTCTCCCTTGGGAAGAAGGCCACCAACTTTATAGGTGTCGTAGAACTTCACCATATCCTTATCGAATTTCTGTAGACCAAGAAGACATTTCTTTAGTTGTATAAATTTGGAAAGATTTGTGGATTTAATAGAGCTTACTTCGTATTTAGATTCATCGGTGATGAACTTGGCCATTTTGATCCATTCCTCGAACATTAGCGGATCCTCAACACGGTAAGTGATTTCATACAAAAACTTCTGCTTCTCCAAGAAAACCTTGTCAACTGTAAAGGGGATTGTTAGTTCCTTGAAGCACACTAAAATTAAAGATAGACTTACAGACGACAGGAGTATCCTTATCGAGAACCTTGTGAACGCTAACTGCGCTCACGCCCGCAATTGCCAAACAGGCTACGATTGCGAGAGTCACCTTCATTGTTGATGTCCTTGTGTCCAACTACTGGTACTGTGTTTTTCCTTAGACGGTGCTTGGTACCGAATGTGAATGTCAACTGTTTCAAACACCCAATGTTGTGGTTTTTATATGAGAGACAAACAATCTTTTGGGGGTATGATAAGGAATATGCTTTTGTTGTAGTCTTGCAGACAATAGATAGTAAGTTGCATGTGCAAAGAATCGCCGGCAGAGTTATCTGCCTCGACCTTTAGATGATTTGATGTTTGGCTGTGTCGTTATTTTTAAATTTATGCAAAGCAATAAAATTGCGATCATGCTTATGATGGTGCACCATCGCGTCGTTTCGACATGACAGATAAATGTTATCTCAGTGCTAAATAATTTATTTGGAATTACAAAATCTCTTAAGGGATTAAGATATATAGAAATGGTCTTGAAATTTGATGGAACATAATTATTATCCAGCCCCAAAAGGAACTCAATTTTGATTTTGTTTGGTGATGCACTGTTGGATTTTCCCTTCACCGAAGTATGCATCAATCTCAGGAACATCTATTTGAGATTCGATGAAACCTTATCAAAAAGACCATTCGGTTTGGTAAAACTGACGCGTTCATAATTTCTTTCATACTCTTCAAAACACTGATCATACCAATTCAGTAATTAAGTAGAGTTCCATCGAGAGAAACATTTTTGTGGATGGTGAATGAGAAAAGATGAAATAGCGAACTCTAACAAGATGTGGATATGTTCAGAAGAAGAATTTAGGTCATGTGCTCCAGACGCGAGGGTCTTCGAACTCCATCCACCTGGCTCGATCTGAAGCGACTGACAGAGCGCTTGTTATTGGGAGGACAGGACGCAGTGTGCGCTGGATCAAAGAAGTTCCAAAACTGCGGAAATCAGACAAAGCCTTGCCATTGTAACTAAGTAACTAACTTACTTACTTAAGTGGCGCTACAATCCAGGATGAACCTGGCCCTCAACTAACATGCCTCTCCAATTAGCCCGGTCCTTAGCTAACTGCCTCCAGTTGCGCACTCCAAGTTGGTTGAGGTCGGTTTCTACTTGTGCGCGCCTCTTAAGGCGAGGTCTTCCTCTACTTCGTCCGACGTCTGGCTGGGAATCGAAGACTCTGCGAGCCGGAGTATTGGTGTCCATTTCTAGCCATCTTTAACGTCCAATGCGGAGTTTTTTGACCAGGAGTATGTCGCTGTACAGCTCGTATAGTTCGTGGTTGCCCGTCAACGCAAACGGGACCAAAGATTTTTCTAAAATTTTCCTCTCGAATCGACCAAGGATTTCTTCACCCGCTTTTGAAACGGTCCATGCTTCAGCGCCGTAGAGCAGGACTGGGATGATCAAGGTCTTATATAGGATCTCCTTAGTAGTTCGAGTGAGGGCTTTACTACTAAATTGCCTTCTTAGCCCGAAGCAAGAGTAATTCTTCGTTTGATTTCTGACGAGATGTTGTTGTCAGAGTTAATAGCGGAGCCGAGGTAGACAAAGTCTCGTACTACCTCAAAGTTATATCTGTCAATGGTGACGTTCTGTCCAATTCGTCGATGTTGTGTGTCCTTTCGTGTTGACAGCATATACTTAGTCTTACCCTCATTTACTGCAAAACCCATTTTGAACGCTTCCTTCTCTATACTAACAAACGTGGCTATGACATCACGTTGAGTCCTACCAATGATGTCAATATCGTCGGCGTATCCTAGTAGTTGTACTGATTTATGGAGTTGGCTCGGGAGTTTTGCACAATCCTCTCAAGAATCAAATTGAAGAAGTCACATGACAGCGCATCGCCTTGCCTAAATCCTTTTTTGGTATCGAATGTGTCGGTGAGGTCGTTTCCGACCCTGATGGTGCAGCCTGAATTCTCCATCGTCATCCTACACAAACGGACGAGTTTGGGCGGTATACCAAAACTAGGCATGACTCTATAAATGCTGTTGTATGCGGCTTTGAAATCGATAAATAGGTGGTGGGTATCGATTTGGGCTTCTTGGGTTTTTTCCAATTGATCGAAGTGTGCAAATTTGATCGGTTGTGGACTTTCCTCGCCTAAAACCACACTGATAAGGACCGATCAGGTTATTGGTAAACGGTTTCAGGACTTCACATGTAACGGCAGATAGGATCTTGTAGGTGATGTTGAGGAGACTTATGCCTCTGTAGTTGGCGCAGTTCAGTGGGTCTCATTTTTTGTGGATCGGGCAAACGATGTCGAGGTTCCATTCTTCAGGCATACTTTCATCCGACCAGATTTGGCTTATGAGTTGGTGGATGTTACTTACCAAGTCATCTCCGCCATCTTTATAAAGCTCAACGGGAAGGCCGTCCTTTCCGGCGGCCTTATTAAGCTTGAGTTTAGATATTGCTATCCTCACTTAGGTCGGGTGGTTGGCAGTTTTCGTTGTCGTTGCCAATATTCTGTTCTGCCTGAAAGCAGAAGGTTGTTTGTTATCGTCGTTTAGCAATCTGCAGAAGTGGTTCTTCCATATCCTCAGCATCGACTGTGTCTCAACTACGATATTGCCTTGTATCCTTGGCTTTGACGTTTTACACTTTGGTAAAACTTGCAAACATCGTTCCTGGAGTGGCACCTCTCTATATCCTCCATCGCGCGCTTTTCTTGCTCTTTTTTTACTTCTTTCTGAAAAGCCGGTGTCCTTCCCTTCTTCTTTGCCTATAGAGCTCAATGGCAGCTATCGTCTTCACCTGCAGCTTAGCCATGTAGGCCTCGTTCTTGGCTGCGAGCATCTGTCGGCATTCCTCATCAAACCAGGGGTTTCTTGCTGGTGGCCTAATGATTTAATGGCTTGTTGGCATCGTTGCCATTGTTCTTCGACATTAGATGCTGGTGGTATGGTGTGAATCGAGAGGCTAAGGGATACGCGTTGCGCGCAGGCCTTGGCGGTCTCTGGCGATTGCAGTCTTTCGACATTAATTTTGTTCACAGTATTTCTGGTTTGAGTCGATTTTAGCCCCTTTGGAATGTTCGGACATCCAAAATACTTGATGCGTGCCTCTTGTCTATCGCAATGTGATCAACTTAGTTGACTGTTCGTTGATCTGGAGACCGCCATGTCACCTTATCGATAATGAGGTGAGGAAACCGTGTGCTGGCTATAGTGGCATTTCGTTCCGTAGCGAAATCAATTAGCCTAACCGTTACCAGACGTGTTGTCGTGTAGGCTATATTTTCTGACAGTACTGCTAAAGATGTCTTCTCTTCCTAACTTTGCGTAAAAATCTACCAGCACGATTTTAACATCGCACTTCGGTAGTCGCTTATAGGTTTCGTCAAGGACCTCGTAGAAGCAGTCCTTAGTTGTATAATAATTTTCCTCCGTCGGAGCATGAGCGCATATAAGGCTTATGTTAGTGAATTTGGCCTGATTCGGATTGTTACAATGCGTTCGCTTATGTCTTGGAAACATAAGACACTTATAACAAATCCGCATCCGAATAGTCGCTGTTTCTGCTCACTATAACACGGTCCATAGCAGATGTCACAGTTTTTCATCCTCTTTTTGCCCGGCTAATGCCATTGTATTTCCTGGATGGAAGTAATGTCTGCTTTGTAGCAGTTTAGGGCTTCCGCTACTTGTTCGCCTGCACCTCTCCTGTTTAATGTTGTAATGTTGTGTTGGTGGGTAGTTAACCCAAAGCGCAACCCTCAACCTGGAGGGCCAGTTCCAATTTATTCGATACCCCTAGGACATGGGGCCATCAGTATCCACTACGGGATTGAGCGCTGCCGTTGACCTTTTGGTTCAGCCGCCACCATCTCTGTTCAAGGGGCCTGACTTACCCTTGAAATTATTAGATAACCTGTTCGAATATGTCGAAGCAGCTCATCTAGGTTCGCCTGGGACGGCAGACCGGGTATTCATTCCGCGCCATTCTGACTAGGGTGATTATATAGTGTTGCTGTTTTACGTCTTGTTATCAACACTCGCACTTATCGTTTAGCAAGTCAAATCCGGTAAAAAGGTAAAAAATAAGCACATTTGATGTGTAGTCAGAGTTGCGAGCACTGGGCATTGCCAAGTTAAAGCCAATCAGAGTCTATCCTCGTTCTACAACACCCAACCATAATTTTTTTAAATCGTCGCTCTAAATTATTTTCAAAGTTATTAAAAAATAAAAATTCAAAAAATCCCCATACAAATCAACATAGCGGTTTGATAAATAAGAAAAATGGAGCATTGCCGGATTTTAAATTAAATATTACTTAACTTTAAATCCAAAATAATAAGCAAAGTGTAAGTGCAACCCCCCTGCTTGGGCACACTGTAGGATTTGGTTTGGGTGCGAGTTTGGCTGAATGCAAAATTCATATATCTCAACAGTGTTTGGTTTTATAATCTTTTTATTCTGTATATGTTTATTTATTCAACATGGCAATGTTGCGTACACCACAGCAACCAAAAAAAGAAGTGTCAAACTACACACAATTTGTATGGGAATTTAACCCAAAAAGTGCATTTTGTTTTAAGCACAACTTTTAACTAAATGTGAGCGACTATTTTTAAAAACATATAAATAATCAGCACGCAGAGACAAATCAGTAAGTAAAAAAAAGTGCAAAAAGTGAGTGCGCGCTAAAGTAAATTTATGCCTAAGGGCCCAGTTATAGCTATCATTGAAAAACAACATTGGAAATTTTCTTTTACTTCTTGCGATTTTTTTATAAATTGAATCATTGGTGAGTTAGTATCAAAACAAAGGTTTTGAATTTTAGAACATGATTATCCAAACACATTTAAATTTTTAATTGTAGTTATCGCAGAAAATAACTTTTTATTTTCCACTGATCATGATTTATTTTTGTGAAGTAATGTTTGTCGTTCCACCGAAATGAAACGTAATTTTCTTACGATTCCTATAAGCAGCTATGGAGGTAAGATTTTAATTCCATCATGTTTCGTGTTCCAATGATGTTGTTCAATGATAGCTACAACTGAGACCTAAATTTGATTAAAATTATTCAAAAATAACCGATTTCAAGCTTACAACCGCTGTAAAGGAAAATACTCTAACCTCACTAAGACCTCATTTGAAAGAAAACTTCACAAAATGTCACCCAAATGACAGCAACATGGCTGTCAGTCGAATACTATCATTTTGTTTACAAACTTTTTCCATCCCTTGGAAATCTTCAATCGCGTTAAATTATAATGAATAGCCTGAATATTCCAACAGACTTTGGACCAGATTCCGGTGGAAGAGTTAAGGTAAATATCTTCATCTATATTCCCTTCAATTTTGTCATTACTCTACCTCAAGGGCCTCACCATCGTCAAAGCCGTTGTCTATGGCAACATTGCTCGTTCATTTGGAAAGAAACGTGAAGAAGATGGTCATACACATCAATGGAAGGTCTACGTCAAGCCATATCTCAACGAAGACATGTCTGTTTATGTGAAAAAGGTCCACTTTAAGCTGCATGAGAGTTATGCGAATCCAAATCGAATCGTCACAAAACCACCGTACGAAGTCACCGAAACTGGCTGGGGCGAGTTCGAGGTGGTAATCAAAATCTATTTCCACGATCCCACCGAACGCCCTGTCACTTGTTATCACATTTTGAAACTTTTCCAATCGCCCATTGTGGATGGAGAAATATCCTCATCAACAATTGATAGCAAGAAGGGTCTTGTTTCGGAGCAGTATGAAGAGATTGTGTTCCAAGAACCGACGCAACTAATGCAGCACTATCTGACAAATGTGACACCAATCACAAATGGACCATACGTACATGACACTGATTGTAAGTGCAGCAAGGACGTAGTGTTGAGCTCTTTTGATGCTATTTTCTCTTATTTGCAGTTGAGAATAAGAAGGTAAAGACACTGGACAACATACTGGAAGTGAAGGGCAAAGTTAAATTAGAGATTGCACAGCTTAAGGATAAGCTAAAGCTGGCTCGTGAGACCATCGGGAGGTTTAAGGCGGAATTGGCAAAAGTTCAGAAAACACCAGTTGCGTGAGGCGTAGGGTAAACGATTTTTTTTAAATAAACATTTGTCGTGACTCGTGAGTCTAAAAGGGAGCATTTCTTTGAAAATCGCTAGTGTCAAGTGCCTTTAATGTGTGTGTGTCTGGTTCTCGTTTTATATGCAAACAATACGTGAGGTCAATATAAAAAAGTGGGGGAAATACCATTTGCTTGCGGATTCCTATTGAAAAGACTGATTAAGATTACTGCGACTGCCTTCAATCGGCCTTTGGGGATTGGGAATCATTCATTTGAGGATAAGAGGACAAATAACAACACTTACTTACTTACTTAAGTGGCGCTACAGTCCGGGATGAACCTGGGCCTCAACCAACATGCCTCTCCAATTAGCCCCGTCCTTAGCTAACTGCCTCCAGTTGCGCACTCCAAGTTGGTTGAGGTCGGTTTCTACTTGTGCGCGCCACTTAAGGCGAGGTTTTCCTCTACTGCGTCCGACGTCTGGCTGGGAATCGAAGACTGCGAGCCGGAGTATTGGTGTTCATTCGTTCTACATGTCCTAGCTCATCTTAAACGTCCAATGCGGAGTTTTTTGGCCAGGGGTATGTCGCTGTACAGTTCGTATAGTTCGTGGTTGCCCGTCAACGCAAACGGGACCAAAGATTTTTCGAAAATTTTCCTCTCGAATCGACCAAGGATTTCTTCACCCGCTTTTGAAACGGTCCATGCTTCAGCGCCGTAGAGCAGGACTGGGATGATCAAGGTCTTATATAGGATCTCCTTAGTAGTTCGAGTGAGGGCTTTACTACTAAATTGCCTTCTTAGCCCGAAGCAAGAGTAATTCTTCGTTTGATTTCTGACGAGATGTTGTTGTCAGAGTTAATAGCGGAGCCGAGGTAGACAAAGTCTCGTACTACCTCAAAGTTATATCTGTCAATGGTGACGTTCTGTCCAATTCGTCGATGTTGTGAGTCCTTTCGTGATGACAGCATATACTTAGTCTTACCCTCATTTACTGCTAAACCCATTTTCGCCGCTTCCTTCTCTATACTAGCAAAGGTGGCTATGACATCACGATGAGTCCTACCAATGATGTCAATATCGTCAGCGTATGCTAGTAGTTGCACCGACTTTTGGAAAATTGTGCCTCTGGTGTTGGCTTTGGAGTTTTGCACAATTCTCTCAAGAATCAGATTAAAGAAGTCACATGACAGCGCATCGCCTTGCCTAAATCCTTTTTTGGTATCGAATGTGTCGGTGAGGTCGTTTCCGACCCTGATGGAGCAGCGAGAATTCTCCATCGTCATCCTACACAAACGGACGAGTTTAGGCGGTATACCAAAACTAGACATGGCTCTGTACAGTTCGTCTCTTTAAATGCTGTCATATGCGGCTTTGAAATCGATGAATAGGTGGTGGGTATCGATTTGGACTTCTTGGGTTTTTTCCAGGATCTGCCGAAGTGTGAAAATTTGATCGGTAGTGGACTTTCCTGGCCTTAAACCACACTGATAAGGGCCGATCAGGTTATTGGTAAACGGTTTCAGGCTTTCACATATTACGGCAGATAGGATCTTGTAGGCGATGTTGAGGAGACTTATGCCTGTGTAGTCGGCGCAGTTCAGAGGGTCTCCTTTTTTGTGGATTTGTAACCGCTGTATACAAAACCCCTCACTACAATGTAGAGCCTTTATAAGACCCTGATCATCACAGTCCTGCTCTACAGCATTTAAAAATGTACAGTATCAAAAGTGGATAAAGAAATCCTTGGGTCAACTTGAGCAAACAAATCTTCGGAAAATCTCCGGTCGCCTTTGTGTTGATGGGAACGTCTTTGTGAAGTTTTACATCGTTCATTCAAATTTGCTCTTGCACATGAGTATAGTCCGTAACTCTGTACCAAATCAGTTGGCCATTCTACTGCGCAGGTCTCTTAAAATTTATTTTAAAATATAAAAATTAAATTTCTCTTAAATCCTCGCATTCGACCGTTGGCAAATTAGTGCAAACCAACCGATCAAACTGCCACGCCGCCTTTTAAGAAAAAAATTAGTTTTTGTCCAAACCGTTAGGTTTTTTGAAAAAGTTTCTGAACAACATGTTTAGATAATCTTAATATCTATACTAAGTTTTTTGCCACGTCCACTTTTTGGGGGCGTTTTCAGTTAAAAACTTTTTTGCAGAATCGTTTGTAATATTAATATGCACATTTCGTCTATAGACAATTTTAACCCACGCCCACTTTTTGGGGGCGATTTATATAAAAACCATTTTTATACACTACCCCATAACATATGCAGGAGAAAAACCTTGTTTTTTGCAGAACCGTAATGCCCGGTTTCACAGTGGGAGCTTAATCCGTTGCTTAACTACGCAAAAAGAAGAGCTTAAATTTGGTCTTAAGTTTTTTGGGTTTCACAGTAATCAAAAAAGTGTGGTTTAGCTAAGCCAAGTATAACAAGTAATTGTGAATGGTTCGTAGGTAATTTATTAGTTACGCGCCTAAAACTATACACCAAACGGGAATATTCTGCGAATATGTATGGAATTTAGTATGGACATCACCCATAGAGTAATTCTCTACTACATCCAACAACCAATCAAAATTTCCTATGACAGAAGTTAATCCAACACTTAAGCCACCAACATCGGGGGCTTAAGTTTTATCACAATTTAAGTGTGGTTACCTCTTAAGCCGGCACTGTGAAACACAAAGTTATGTTAAACCGCAGGTTAAGCTCTCACTGTGAAACTGGGCACTAGCCACCAACATTGGGGGCTTAAGTTTTATCAACATTTAAGTAAGGTTACCTCTTAAGCTGGCACTGTGAAACACAAAGTTATGTTAAACCGCAAATTAAGCTCCACGTGAGGCTAAAGCTCTCACTGTGAAACTGGGCATAAGTGTTTTAAAAACAGTCTGAACAATTTGGTGTCACAACGTCATTTTCTATATTAAATCCACATCGTGTTTTAAGCCATGTCCACATTTTGGGGATTTTAGTATTACAAATAGGAAGGGATAAAGCATTCAACGATCCACACAGCGGATTGTAGCCTTCCCATATGTTTTATAGTTCGAATCCTTCCCTTAGCACTTTTTAGCGAATTATGATGAACTTCAAGGAAAGTGATTCATTGGCTTAGCATGTAGTTCCAGCACTTTAAGAAGGATATTCGATCAAAAATATTGATGCGTTAGCAAGCATTATGACCATAAACGTCTAATTTTTCGGTTCGGTTCTTGGCAATTTTGCGGAATGGCTTGTTCAAGTATTGAAGCCTAACTTTGATTGCAGGAGTCGGACAATCGCAAATTAGGCTAAAAATCAATAGCAATTTTGACCAAAAAATCATCTCCAGCCTCGATTCGAATTTTGGCTGACAAATAAAATTTGCGATCATGGGACAATTTACGATTAAAACATCTGTCATGTCCCTTTTTAATTTGCTGTCAAACGTCCTAAATTTCTTTATTTATTCTATGAAGTGGTTCTGGATGCAGTGCAGCAAGCAAGGGATACATCCATAGCAGTGGCTCCTTCCTGTCATAACATTCAGCTTTCAAAATTGTTTTACTGTGGTGTGTTTTATAATAAACGTCATAATCCAATGATGCCAAATATCTTAGCATTGACTTTTTTATATTTCGTGTTGTGGTGGTCTTGACTTTTGAAGTGGGTTTGGAAATAGAGACAACATGCGTTACTGCAACTCTTGCAGATTTTACGTGTGTGTTCTATATTTTCTGCAAGGATAATTCTGCACTTGTTTTTCAGGCTTTATCGGTTTTTACCAAAATTCGTACAATTTCGTCGCCAATGCTGCCAAATTTGTAGTCTTATTCTGATGCTTGCTGCTGATTCTGAGCGCCTGGAGGGTCATTCCGTAACTTTGAAAACGATTATCATTCAGACGGTAGTCGAGACCTCATGACCAATCGCTCAATAATCGTTTGTGATTTGCCCATTATTGTTTGAAGTGAAGCAAATACAGTGATATCACCGACAGCAACAATGACTATTGACCTTACGTAATGCAAGATGTACCGTCGAAATGTAATCTTCAAACGATCATCACCTTACGGAATGAGGGCCCTGGTATTTCAGAAAGCGTCAGCACCCCTAGACACAAAAGAGTGGCATGGAACTCATATTTGCAATTTATGGGGAAATGTCAAGTCCCACACCAATTACCAATTCATTGAAATTGAAAAACATGATTCACATAGTTTGATAAAAGAACAGTCCGCCAAAATCGCATTAAATAGATAATAAATCATATCTTAGGTTTTTACCATAAAAAGCTCTCCATCGACAGAATTATCTAAAAAAGTTCACTCAGCCGCTATTCATTTGCAAAGTCGTGCCATTAACGAAACGAACTTGTGCGCTGTCGCATGCTTGTCTTCATCTCTTAAATTATTCAGCAGCAATCGTTAAGAATAGTTATTCCTCTTTAGCTACCAGATGATCCCAAAAAAACGTGATTAACACCAGATAAGTTTATGACGTATCTATGCTCAACATTTCGACAAGTTGCCTGTGGATAGGTCAGTTTAATTCAATTCAGTCCGAATCAACATTTTGCGTTGATCGCGTGTGTTTAAAATTAGCCCGAGAAAAAAAAATCGCATTTGAACCGACAAACTAATGTTTATTACAATTGTATAGATAAATCCAATGCTGGAGGATAAAAGTGATAAGCAAACATCAGATTAGACTGACAATCATTTCGATTGTGATATTTACTTTTCAAGATTTTGTTTAATTAAAATTTAAGTGAAGTGATTTCCTGTCTCTTACATAATTCCGCAAAAAAACGAAACGAGAAAGTGCAAAAATTTGAAACAAAATTCGTGTGTACAAGTGCGCTGACATTCATGTGCGGCTAAATTTCGCGTAAATACGAGTTCGTTTTTGTCTTTATTTACAAAAAATTATTGCAAAACTAAAAATACGTACACCAAGTGACACATTGTCGTAGTTTTGAAGTTCTGTTCTGGTCGTGGTGTTGCAGTACAGTGACGTCTAATTGCGAGCCATCAGCTGGGTCAATTTGTTTGTAAATATTTGAAGCTTTGTCAGCTGATAGAAGATAACAATAGTCTTCTTTTGGATTACGATGGACTATCTGTTGGGAGGCACCGCTGCAATGTGCGCTGGATTATTTAGTAATCCCTTAGATGTATGTATACAGAGAGTAATGTGACTTTCATGAAATTCAAACATATATTAAAAATCGTTCTGACATTTATGATATGACAGAAACACGTTATACAGTCAATTTGAATTTGATTATGATAACTCGAGTTGTAGAGGGCTATTAAAAGCTTGAAATAAAACGATTTAGTTTTAGTGATAATATTCGTTGGCTGTTTGCTGCATTAGTGATTAATTTATTCCCAACGTTAATTAAAATGGGCTTTAAACCCTAGCCGCACACGCTGTGGTATATTCGCTTTTATACAGTTTGTAACATAGAACAATAAATTTGCTAGCTGAGACGATCTTACCATGTCCATACGTTCTAAAGGACGGATTTCGAACGTCATTATTTTTTTTTAGCTACAATGGTTATGTTTGCATCGTGGACAATAACCGAGACTTAGCCTACATTTGGTGTAAGTCTCATTGGAGTAAACACATCGAACAAGGACTAAATTGTTTAGGTCAGTCCACTTATTTAGGTGACCTGGACTATAATAAATTTAACTTGTTATTCTACCTTGCGCATATATGTCACAACTTTTCAACTGAAGTGGTGTAATAACGAGAATTTTCTACTTTGCCCCTTAGTCCCGGTTATTGTCTACTATACAATAAATGTACAACGAAAAATACATTGGCGCAAATTTATAGTCAATCGATGTTTAAGGGTTTAACTCCACACTAGTTATCAGGTACTTTAAATTAAAAGGTTGCTTTAACATATTTTCAATAATAGACACTTTTTTAACGTGGCGCTAATTAGTGTATGCTATTGGACATTCCCCTGAGGCCTCTAAATCAAACTCACCTAAAAAGTGACAGAACGCTAACTCTTCATTAAATATTTAAAGTGAGGTTTCGGTCGCTTTAACTTTAATGCAGAGTGATAACGCTAAAGTAGACTTTTTGACGACTATAATTATCAAAACGTGTTAGTACGTGATAAAATAATTTTAAAGTGTACTTTAAGCGACTATAAATTTGCGCCATTGTAACTTTTAAATCAAAAGAATTTTTCACACATTCACATTCATTCACATTTTGCTTCGACATATTCGAACAGGTTATCTAAGAATTTCAAGGTTAAGTTAGGCACCTTGAACAGCGATGAACCGAAAGGTCAACGGCAGCGCTCAATCCCGTAGTGGATACTGATGGCCCCATGTCCTAGGTCTATCTAATAAATTGGAACTGGCCCTACAGGTTGGGTTTTAAGCTTTGGGTTAACTACCTACCCATGGAAAAAACCTTTGTTACGAAGCAACCAATAGCCTCGGAAAGGACTGATATTATTGTTGACGATCCTGCTAAACAAAAAAAGGACAACGACGTTCGTATCTGCACATGGAATGTTAACATTAAACAGGAGAGGTGCAAGCGAACAACTATCAAAAGCCCTTTGGTGCTACAAAGTAGACATTACTGCCATCCAGGAAATATTATGGGATGGGACGGGCAAAAAGAGTATGAAAAACTGTGACATCTACTACGAACAGTCTTATAGTGAGCAGAAGCAGCGACTATTCGAATGCAGATTTGTTCTAAGTGCCAGACATAGGCAAGAAGTCTTATGTTTCCAAGACATTAGCGAACGCATTGTAAGAATCCGCATCAAGGCCAAATTCGCCAACATAAGCCTTATATGCGCTCAGCTCCTTCACAAAACCTATGAGCGACTACCAAAGTACGATGTTAAAATCGTACTGGGAGATTTTAACCCAAATGCAGGAAGAGAAGTCATCGTTAGCAGTATTGTCGGAAAATAAAGCCTACACGACAACAAGTCTGGTAACGGACTTAGGTGAATTGACTTTGCTACGGAACGAAATGCCACTATAGCCAGCACACGGTTTCCTTACCTCGATATCCATAAGGTGACATGGCGGTCTCCAGATCAATGAACAGTCAACCAAATTGATCACATTGCGATAGACACAAAACCTATGAGCGACTACCAAAGTACGATGTTAAAATCGTACTGGGAGATTTTAATGCAAATGCAGGAATGCATCGTTAGCAGTGTTGTCGGAAAATATAGCCTACACGACAACAAGTCTGGTAACGGACTTAGGCTAATTGATTTCGCTACGGAACGAAATGCCACTATAGCCACCACACGGTTTCCTTACCTCGATATCCATAAGGTGACATGGCGGTCTCCAGATCAACGAAGAGTCAACCAAATTGATCACATTGCGATAGAAAAGAGGCACGCATCCAATATTTTGGATGTCCGAACATTCCAAAGGGGCTAACATCCACCACTACCTTGTTGCAGCCAAGGTAAGGATGCGAATATCCACCACGCCACAACAAACCACAAATACTGTGAAAAAATTTAATGTAGAAAGACTGCAATCGCAAGAGACCGCCAAGGCCTTCGCGCAACGCGTATCTAATGTCGAAGAACAATGGCAACGATGAGATGCCAATAAGCCATTAGATCAGCCGCAACTGATGTGATAGGTTTCTCGCAGACACCAGTAAGAAACCCCTGGTTTGATGAGGAATGCCGATAGATGCTCGCAGATAAGAACGAGGCCTACAAGGTTAAGCTGCAGGTGAAGACGAGAGCTGCCATTGAGCTCTATGGGCAGAGAAGAAAGGAAGAACACCGGCTTTTCAGAAAGAAGAAAAAATATGAGAAGGCTACAATCCACTGTGCGGATCGTTGAATACCCTATCCCATCCTATCTGTCAAACTAAAATCCCCAAAAAGTGGACATGGCTAAAAACACGATGTGGATAAAATTAAGAATATGACATGGTGACAACAAATTCTTCAGACTGCTTATAAAAAACTTTTACGGTTCCACAAAAGACAAGGTTTTCTCCTGCATATGTTATGGGGTAGGGTATAAAAATGGTTTTTATATAAAAACGCCCCCAAAAAGTGGGCGTGGGTTAAAATGGTCTATTGACGAAATGTTCATATTTATATTACTAATGATTCTGCATCAAAATTTTTTTTAGAAAATTTTAAAATTTGACCGAAAAACGTTTTTTATTAAAAACGCCCCCAAAAAGTGGGCGTGGCAAAAAACTTTATATGAACAAAATACAGATATTCAGATTGTCTAAATATGTTGTTCAGAAAGTTTTTCAAAATTCCTTATGGTTTGGCCAAAAAATAGGTTTTTCTAAAAAGGGGGCGTGGCAGTGGGCGGATTTCAAAAAGTTTTACACTTGTTCTGCTGGGAGCAACAAAGAGCACGTGTACCAAATTTCATCCTTCTAGCTCAAAATTTAAGGCCCAAAAACTGGTGACGTACGGACGGACGGACGGACAGACATGGCTAAATCGACTCAGCTAGCGATTCTGAGTCGATCCATACTTTGAGGTATATGTAGCTAAATTATTTCTCTATGTTACAAACTGTGTATCAAAACTAATATACCCCTATGGGATAGGGTATAAAGAGGATACTTCTTAATTGAAGTGTGGATAGCAATATCTATATTCAAGCTTAACAAGGCTGCCGGAAATGTCGAACTTCCCGCCTATCTTTATAAAGCCAGAGGAGATGTCTTGGTGAGTAACATCAAACAACTCGTAATCAAAATTTGGTCGTATACAAGTATGCCTGAGAATTGATCCACAAAAAAGGAGACCCTCTAAACTGCGCCAACTACAGACGCTTAAGTCTCCTCAACATCGCCTAATATGTGAACCTAATCAGTGTGGTCTTAGGCCATGAATGTCCACAACCGATTAAATTTCCACACTTCGGCAGATCCTGGAAAACGTACGTCTGGCTGGGAATCGAAGACTGCGAGCCATCTTAAACGTCCAAAGGAGTTTTTTTATACCCTATCCCATAGGGGTATATTAGTTTTGATACTTAGTTTGTAACATAGAGAAATAATTTTGCTACATATACCTCAAAGTATATGGATCGACTCAGAATCGCTAGCTGAGTCGATTAAGCCATGTCTGTCTGTCCGTCCGTCCGTCCGTCCGTCCGTCCGTCCGTCCGTCCGTCTGTACGTCACCGATTTTTAGGCCTTAAATTTTGAGCTGGGATAATGAAATTTGGTATATAGGATCCTCGTCTCTGCCTACAGAACAAGTGTAAAAATTTTTGAAATCCGCCCACTGCCACGCCCCCTTTTAAGAAAAACTCAGTTTTTGACCAAACCGTAAGGAATTTTAAAAAAGTTTCTGAACAACATATTTAGACAATATTAATATCTATATTTCGTCCATATAAAGTTTTTTGCCACGCCCACTTTTTGGGGGCGTTTTCAATTAAAAACTGTTTTCGGTCAAATTTTAAATTTTTCGAAAAAAATTTTGATGAAGAATCATTAACATTATTAATATGAACATTTCGTCTATATACCATTTTAACCCATGCCCACTTTTTGGGGGCGTTTTTATATAAAAACCATTTTTATACACTACCCCATAACATATGCAGCAGAAAACCTTGTCTTTTGTAGAACCGTAAAAGTTTTTTATAAGCAGTCTGAAGAATTTGTTGTCACCATGTCATTTTCTTTATTTTATCCACATCGTGTTTTTAGCCATGTCCACTTTTTGGGGATTTTAGTTTTACAGATAGGATGGGATAGGGTATTCAACGATCCGCACAGTGGATTGTAGCCTTCTCATATGTTTTTTGACTAGGGACATGTCGCTGTATAGCTCGTATAGTTCTTGGTTGAATCTTTTTTGCAGAATTTTTGTATCGAATCGACTAAGGATTTCATCATCCGCATTTGATACGGTTCATGCTTCAGCGCCGTAGAGCCGGACTGGATGCTCAGGGTCTTATTTAGGATCTCCCTAGTAATTTGTGTAAAGGCTTTACTACTAAATCTTACTACTAAATTTTTAGGAGAAACAGCTGTTGGCAAGAGTAATTCTTCGTTTAATTTTTGACGAGCTGTTGTTGTCGGAGAGTAGACAACGCCTGGTACTACCTCAAAGTTATATCTGTCATTGATGACGTTCTGTCCAATTCGTCGATGTTGTGTTTCCTTTCGTGTTGACAACATGAACATGGTCTTACCCTGCTAAACCCTTTTTTGCCGCTTCCTTCTCTATACTAGCAAACGTGGCTGTGACATCATGTTAAGCCTGACCAATGATGTCAATATCAACGACGAACATATACTAGTAGCTACACCAATTTATGGATTATTGTGCTTCTGGTGTTGGCTCGGGAGTTTCGCATAATCCTCCATCGTCATCCTACACAAACGGACGAGTTTGGGTGGTATACCAAAACTAGACATGGCTCTGTATAGTTCGTCTCTATAAATGCTGTCGTTTGCGACTTTGAAATCGATAAATAGGTGGTGGGTATCGATTTGGACTTCTTGGGTTTTTTCCAGGATCTGCCGAAGTGTGAAAATTTGATCGGTAGTGGACTTTCCTGGCCTAAAACCACACTGATATGGGTCGATCAGGTTGTTGGTAAACGGTTTCAGGCGTTCACATATTACGGCAGATAGGATCTTGTAGGCGATGTTGAGGAGACTTATGCCTTTGGCTTATGAGTTGGTGGATGTTACTTACTAAGTCATCTCGGCCAGCTTTATAAAGCTCGGCGGGCTATTGCTATTCTCACTTCACTTAGTTGTCAGTTTTCACTGCCGTTGCCAATATTAAATGGTTCGTTCTGCATGACAGCGGAATGTTGTTCGTCATTGCCAGTTTGCAAAAGTGGTTCTTCCATATCCTCAGCATCGACAATGTCGCAATTACGATATTTCCTCACCTCGACAGGATTCTGTTCGACCCTTATATCCTTGGCTTTGACGTTTCACACTTTGGTACAATTTGCGAACATCGTTCCTAGAGTGGAATGATCGGAGATCCAAAATACTGGATGCGTGCCTCTTGTAATTCGCAATGTGATCAATTTAGTTCATGTTCGTAGATCTGGTGACCGCCATCTCACCTTACGGATATTGAGGTAAGGAAACCGTGTGCTGGCTATAGTGGCATTTCGTTCCGTAGCGAAATCAATTAGCCTAAGTCCGTTACCAGACTTGTTATGGTGTAGGCTATATTTTCCGACAGTACTGCTAAAGATGTCTTCTCTTCCAACCTTTGCGTTAAAATCTCCCAGCACGATTTTAACATCGTACTTTGGTAGTCGGTCATAGGTTTTGTCAAGGAGCTCGTAGAAGCAATCATTAGTTATATCATCTTTTTCCTCCGTCGCGTCGGAGCGTGAGCGCATATAAGGCTTATGTTGGCGAATTTGGCCTTGATTCGGATTGTTACAATGCATTCGCTAATGTCTTACTTCTTGCCTAAGTCTGGCACATATAATAAATCCGCATCCGAATAGTCGCTGTTTCTGGTCACTATAACACAGTCCATAGTAGATGTCACAGTTTTTCATTCTCTTTTTGCCCAGCCCATCCAATCGCATTTCCTGGATGGCAGTAATGTCTGCGTTGTAGCAGTTTAGGGCTTCCTCTAGTTGTTCGACTGCACCTCTTCTGTTTAATGTTCTCACATTCCAGTTGCATATCGTTTTTGTATAACCCTTCCCATTTGAATATTTCTGGATAGCAATAATGTTTGTTGTTTGGGTGCATATTTCTACATATCAGATGCCATTACCAAACTTATTACCCTTTTTAAGCATGATCGTCAAAAATAAAATCAGCCCTCACTTCTTTTATCCCTAAATCAAAATTCCAAACAGACAATGAGTTAAAGTAAGATCAAGACTTCCAATTTTTTCGGCATCAATGAACCAAAGTAGATGCAATAACACAACCAATATCACTTCCTTGAAACTACCTATGTCATTCATTTTTGCAAAAAACTAATTTAAATCTTTCGACTTTAAACGATTTCTTCTACATTTGTTCGCATATCTAATATCAAACCGCATCTTCTCGTGACAGGTGATAAAGACCCGCCAACAACTCCAAGGAGAACTACAAACCAGCTCAGTATCTAAACAACCCTATCGGGGAATTTATCAGTCAATTCGTTCCATAATCAAAGCCGAAGGCTTGTGGGGCTTACAAAAGGGCCTTGGCGCAGCTCTTTCATTTCAATTTGTAATGAATAGCTCTCGCTTGGGTTTCTATCAAACAGTCGAAGACTGGAATTGGACAAAATTCGACGATGAAAAAGCCCATCACTCTCCGGTACTTTGTGTATTTTGGGGTGGAGTATCGGGAGTACTCGGTTCCGCTCTGGGATGTCCATTCTATATGATAAAAACACAAATGCAAGCCCAATCTGTGGGCAAATACGCAGTCGGTTATCAACATCATCATAAAAATACACTCCATGCGTTGCTCCACATTGTAAAACACCAAGGCTATCGGGGGTTATGGCGTGGATTCTCTGGCATCGTCCCACGAACAGCAGTTGCTTCTTCAGCGCAACTTGGAACTTTTTCCGCCGTCAAAGACATTCTTGTACAGTATGAAGTAAGTGAAGCACTCATCGAAAACTCTGATTCTATTAAAGTCGTTTCTGTTTCAGGTTTTCCAAAACTCCGTCTTTATGACAGCCATTGGAGCCAGTATGGTTAGTGGGTTTTTTGCAGTCGTCTGTATGACACCCTTTGATGTCATCGCAACAAGAATGTTCAATCAAGGTAAGTTCGTAAAATAGTCTTTGCAGCTAAAAGTTGACAATTCTTCCCAATCAGGAGTGGACAAAAATGGCAGAGGACTAACGTACAAAAACATCTTCGACTGTTTTGTGAAAACGTTCCGATACGAAGGAATGAAAGGGCTGTATAAAGGCTTTGTGCCTAATTATTGGCGAACCGCTCCACACACGATATTGAACCTGACATTTTGGGAGAAATTTAAGCAGTGGAAAAACATATATCTAGCCGAGGAGGGGACTATATACTTTGAGTAGAGTAAATGTTTAATATAAGATAGAAATCTGTACAAAACGTATTGCAAATAAAATGTAAGACTATTTTTATGAAAATTGGTAACATCAAGACGATATTAGGTTTCTCTTACGACGATCACTTTTCGTGAAAAAAAAATTCATAAAATATTGGAGAAGCTATGTTTTTTCGAATGTTCAGTTCGATTGTTGTCTAAATTTAACAGGCCGGACACGTCTTTATCTCCGCAATCTGGATCTCTATAATAACAGCCATTGGAAATATAAGACAGCTCAAAGGTTTAACTAAAATAATAGCCACATATTTCAAAGAAAGAACAATTTTTTCGATACATAGAATGGGCCAAAAAGTACAAAATCACTGGAGCACACTTCTAAAGATGTCAGTAGTGGAACAAGTATGTACTACGAAACATCATAAGAAAGCCAAGAGGTATTTTTTACTGAGGGCATCGCGGTTTTCCGGGAAAAAACACCGTTAGCTAGTCTATCTATCTGCAAAATCTTAACCTGATACCGCTGTAAATAACACCGTTTTACGTAAAACTCTAAAAACGCGCTTCATCGCTCATTGACGCCAAACTCCACTTTCCGGGACGTTTATTAGGGCGGATTTAGAAAACCCGTTGGTCAGACTATCTCTCTGCAAAATCTGAACCTCTTCCCACTGCAAATAACGCTGTTATACGTAAAACTCTAAAAACGTGCTTCATCGCTCATTGGCGCCAAACTCCACTTTCCGGGAAGTGTATAAAGGCGGATTTAGAAAACCTGTTGGTCAGACTATCTATTTTCAAAATCTGAACCTCTTACCGCTGCAAATAACGCTGTTATACGTAAAACTCTAAAAACGTGCTTCATCGCTCATTGACGCCAAACTCCACTTTCCGGGAAGTTCATTAGGGCGGATTTTGAAAACCTGTTAGTCAGACTATCTATCTGCAAAATCGGAACCCCTTAACGCTGCAAATAACGCTGTTATACGTAAAAGCCTAAAAACGTGCTTCATCGCTCATTGACGCCAAACTCCACTTTCCGGGAAGTCTATGAGGGCGGATTTAGAAAACCCGTTGGTCAGACTATCTACCTGCAAAATCTGAATCCATTACCGCTGCAAATAACGCTGTTATACGTAAAACTATAAAAACGTGCTTCATCGCTCATTGACGCCAATCTTCACTTTCGGGGAATGTGTTGAAGCGGATTTCGAAAGCCCATTAGTCAGTCTATCTATCTGAAAAATCTTAACCCGTTACTTTTGCAAATATCACCGTTATACGTAAAACTCTAAAAATGTGCTTCATCGCTCACTGACGCCGATCTTCACTTTCGGGGAAGTGTGTTGAAGCGGATTTAGAAAGCCCATTAGTCAGTCTATCTATCTGAAAAATCTTAACCCGTTACTTTCGCAAATATCACTGTTATACGTTAAACTCTAAAAATGTGCTTCATCGCTCACTGACGCCAATCTTCACTTTCGGGGAAGTGTGTTGAAGCGGATTTAGAAAGCCCATTAGTCAGTTAATCTATCTGCAAAGGCTCAACCCGTTACCGCTGCAAATATCACCGTTGTACGTAAAACTCTAAAAATGTGCTTCATCGCTCAATGACGCCAATCTTCACCTTCGGGGAAGTATATTAGAGCGGATTTAGAAAGCCCATTAGTCAGTCAATCTATCTGCAAAGACTCAACCCGTTACCGCTGCAAATATCACCGTTATACGTAAAACTCTAAAAATGTGCTTCATCGCTCACTGACGCCAATCTTCACTTTCGGGGAAGTATATTAGAGCGGATTTAGAAAGCCCATTAGCCAGTCTATATATCTGAAAAATCTTAACCCGTTACTTTCGCAAATATCACTGTTATACGTTAAACTCTAAAAATGTGCTTCATCGCTCACTGACGCCAATCTTCACTTTCGGGGAAGTGTGTTGAAGCGGATTTAGAAAGCACATTAGTCAGTTAATCTATCTGCAAAGACTCAACCCGTTACCGCTGCAAATATCACCGTTGTACGTAAAACTCTAAAAATGTGCTTCATCGCTCAATGACGCCAATCTTCACTTTCGGGGAAGTATATTAGAGCGGATTTAGAAAGCCCATTAGCCAGTCTATCTATCTGCAAAATCTCAACCCGTTACCGCTGCAAATATCACCGTTATACGTAAAACTCTAAAAATGTGCTTCATCGCTCAATGACGCCAATCTTCACTTTCGGGGAAGTATATTAGAGCGGATTTAGAAAGCCCATTAGTCAGTCTATCTATCTGAAAAAATCTTAACCCGTTACTTTTGCAAATGTCACCGTTATACGTAAAACTCTAAAAATGTGCTTCATCGCTCACTGACGCCAATCTTCACTTTCGGGGAAGTGTGTTGAAGCGGATTTAGAAAGCCCATTAGTCAGTCTATCTATCTGAAAAATCTTAACCCGTTACTTTCGCAAATATCACTGTTATACGTAAAACTCTAAAAATGTGCTTCATCGCTCACTGACGCCAATCTTCACTTTCGGGGAAGTGTGTTGAAGCGGATTTAGAAAGCCCATTAATCAGTCTATCTATCTGCAAAATATTAACCCGTTACTTTTGCAAATATCGGCGTTATACGTAAAACTCTAAAAATGTGCTTCATCGCTCACTGACGCCAATCTTCACTTTCGGGGAAGTGTGTTGAAGCGGATTTAGAAAGCCCATTAGTCAGTCAATCTATCTGCAAAATCTCAACCCGTTACCGCTGCAAATATCACCGTTATACGTAAAACTCTAAAAATGTGCTTCATCGCTCACTGACGCTAATCTTCACTTTTGGGGAAGTGTGTTGAAGCGGATTTAGAAAGCCCATTAGTCAGTTTATCTATCTGCAAAATCTCAACCCGTTACCGCTGCAAATATCACCGTTACGCGTAAAACTCTAAAAATGTGCTTTATCGCTCACTGACGCCAATCTTCACTTTCGGGGAAGTGTGTTGAAGCGGATTTAGAAAGCCCATTAGTCAGTCTATCTAGCTGAAAAATATTAACCCGTTACTTTTGCAAATATCACCGTTATACGTAAAACTCTAAAAATGTGCTTCATCGCTCACTGACGCCAATCTTCACTTTCGGGGAAGTGTGTTGAAGCGGATTTAGAAAGCCCATTAGTCAGTCTATCTATCTGAAAAATCTTAACCCGTTACTTTTTCAATTATCACCGTTATACGTAAAACTCTAAAACTGTGCTTCATCGCTCACTGACGCTAATCTTCACTTTCGGGGAAGTGTGTTGAAACGGATTTAGAAAGCCCATTAGTCAGTCAATCTATCTGCAAAATCTCAACCCGTTACCGCTGCAAATATCACCGTTATACGTAAAACTCTAAAAATGTGCTTCATCGCTCACTGACGCTAATCTTCACTTTTGGGGAAGTGTGTTGAAGCGGATTTAGAAAGCCCATTAGTCAGTCTATCTATCTGCAAAATCTCAACCCGTTACCGCTGCAAATATCACCGTTACGCGTAAAACTCTAAAAATGTGCTTTATCGCTCACTGACGCCAATCTTCACTTCGGGGAAGTGTGTTGAAGCGGATTTAGAAAGCCCATTAGTCAGTCTATCTAGCTGAAAAATATTAACCCGTTACTTTTGCAAATATCACCGTTATACGTAAAACTCTAAAAATGTGCTTCATCGCTCACTGACGCCAATCTTCACTTTCGGGGAAGTGTGTTGAAGCGGATTTAGAAAGCCCATTAGTCAGTCTATCTATCTGAAAAATCTTAACCCGTTACTTTTTCAATTATCACCGTTATACGTAAAACTCTAAAACTGTGCTTCATCGCTCACTGACGCTAATCTTCACTTTCGGGGAAGTGTGTTGAAGCGGATTTAGAAAGCCCATTAGTCAGTCTATCTATCTGAAAAATATTAACCCGTTACCGCTGCAAATATCACCGTTATACGTAAAACTCTAAAAATGTGCTTCATCGCTCACTGACGCCAATCTTCACTTTCGGGGAAGTGTGTTGAAGCGGATTAAGAAAGCCCATTAGTCAGTCTATCTATCTGCAAAATATTAACCCGTTACTTTTGCAAATATCGGCGTTATACGTAAAACTCTAAAAATTTGCTTCATCGCTCACTGACGCCAATCTTCACTTTCGGGGAAGTGTGTTGAAGCGGATTTAGAAAGCCCATTAGTCAGTCAATCTATCTGCAAAATCTCAACCCGTTACCGCTGCAAATATCACCGTTATACGTAAAACTCTAAAAATGTGCTTCATCGCTCACTGACGCTAATCTTCACTTTTGGGGAAGTGTGTTGAAGCGGATTTAGAAAGCCCATTAGTCAGTCTATCTATCTGCAAAATCTCAACCCGTTACCGCTGCAAATAACACCGTTACGCGTAAAACTCTAAAAATGTGCTTTATCGCTCACTGACGCCAATCTTCACTTTCGGGGAAGTGTGTTGAAGCGGTTTTAGAAAGCCCATTAGTCAGTCTATCTAGCTGAAAAATATTAACCCGTTACTTTTGCAAATATCACCGTTATACGTAAAACTCTAAAAATGTGCTTCATCGCTCACTGACGCCAATCTTCACTTTCGGGGAAGTGTGTTGAAGCGGATTTAGAAAGCCCATTAGTCAGTCTATCTATCTGAAAAATCTTAACCCGTTACTTTTTCAATTATCACCGTTATACGTAAAACTCTAAAACTGTGCTTCATCGCTCACTGACGCTAATCTTCACTTTCGGGGAAATGTGTTGAAGCGGATTTAGAAAGCCCATTAGTCAGTCTATCTATCTGAAAAATATTAACCCGTTATAGCTGCAAATATCACCGTTATACGTAAAACTCTAAAAATGTGCTTCATCGCTCACTGACGCCAATCTTCACTTTCGGGGAAGTGTGTTGAAGCGGATTAAGAAAGCCCATTAGTCAGTCTATCTGTCTGCAAAATATTAACCCGTTACTTTTGCAAATATCACCGTTATACGTAAAACTCTAAAAATGTGCTTCATCGCTCACTGACGCTAATCTTCACTTTTGGGGAAGTGTGTTGAAGCGGATTTAGAAAGCCCATTAGTCAGTCTATCTATCTGAAAAATCTTAGCCCGTTACTTTCGCAAATATCACTGTTATACGTAAAACTCTAAAAATGTGCTTCATCGCTCACTGACGCCAATCTTCACTTTCGGGGAAGTGTGTTGAAGCGGATTAAGAAAGCCCATTAGTCAGTCTATCTATCTGAAAAATCTTAACCCGTTACTTTCGCAAATATCACTGTTATACGTAAAACTCTAAAAATGTGCTTCATCGCTCACTGACGCCAATCTTCACTTTCGGGGAAGTGTGTTGAAGCGGATTTAGAAAGCCCATTAGTCAGTCTATCTTTCTGCGAAATCTCAACCCGTTACCGCTGCAAATATCACCGTTGCACGTAAAACTCTAAAAATGTGCTTCATCGCTCACTGACGCCAATCTTCACTTTCGGGGAAGTGTGTTGAAGCGGATTTAGAAAGCCCATTAGTCAGTCTATCTATCTGAAAAATCTTAACCCGTTACTTTTTCAATTATCACCGTTATACGTAAAACTCTAAAACTGTGCTTCATCGCTCACTGACGCTAATCTTCACTTTCGGGGAAGTGTGTTGAAACGGATTTAGAAAGCCCATTAGTCAGTCAATCTATCTGCAAAATCTCAACCCGTTACCGCTGCAAATATCACCGTTATACGTAAAACTCTAAAAATGTGCTTCATCGCTCACTGACGCTAATCTTCACTTTTGGGGAAGTGTGTTGAAGCGGATTTAGAAAGCCCATTAGTCAGTCTATCTATCTGCAAAATCTCAACCCGTTACCGCTGCAAATATCACCGTTACGCGTAAAACTCTAAAAATGTGCTTTATCGCTCACTGACGCCAATCTTCACTTCGGGGAAGTGTGTTGAAGCGGATTAAGAAAGCCCATTAGTCAGTCTATCTAGCTGAAAAATATTAACCCGTTACTTTTGCAAATATCACCGTAATACGTAAAACTCTAAAAATGTGCTTCATCGCTCACTGACGCCAATCTTCACTTTCGGGGAAGTGTGTTGAAGCGGATTTAGAAAGCCCATTAGTCAGTCTATCTATCTGAAAAATCTTAACCCGTTACTTTTTCAATTATCACCGTTATACGTAAAACTCTAAAACTGTGCTTCATCGCTCACTGACGCTAATCTTCACTTTCGGGGAAGTGTGTTGAAGCGGATTTAGAAAGCCCATTAGTCAGTCTATCTATCTGAAAAATATTAACCCGTTACCGCTGCAAATATCACCGTTATACGTAAAACTCTAAAAATGTGCTTCATCGCTCACTGACGCCAATCTTCACTTTCGGGGAAGTGTGTTGAAGCGGATTAAGAAAGCCCATTAGTCAGTCTATCTATCTGCAAAATATTAACCCGTTACTTTTGCAAATATCGGCGTTATACGTAAAACTCTAAAAATGTGCTTCATCGCTCACTGACGCCAATCTTCACTTTCGGGGAAGTGTGTTGAAGCGGATTTAGAAAGCCCATTAGTCAGTCAATCTATCTGCAAAATCTCAACCCGTTACCGCTGCAAATATCACCGTTATACGTAAAACTCTAAAAATGTGCTTCATCGCTCACTGACGCTAATCTTCACTTTTGGGGAAGTGTGTTGAAGCGGATTTAGAAAGCCCATTAGTCAGTCTATCTATCTGCAAAATCTCAACCCGTTACCGCTGCAAATAACACCGTTACGCGTAAAACTCTAAAAATGTGCTTTATCGCTCACTGACGCCAATCTTCACTTTCGGGGAAGTGTGTTGAAGCGGTTTTAGAAAGCCCATTAGTCAGTCTATCTAGCTGAAAAATATTAACCCGTTACTTTTGCAAATATCACCGTTATACGTAAAACTCTAAAAATGTGCTTCATCGCTCACTGACGCCAATCTTCACTTTCGGGGAAGTGTGTTGAAGCGGATTTAGAAAGCCCATTAGTCAGTCTATCTATCTGAAAAATCTTAACCCGTTACTTTTTCAATTATCACCGTTATACGTAAAACTCTAAAACTGTGCTTCATCGCTCACTGACGCTAATCTTCACTTTCGGGGAAGTGTGTTGAAGCGGATTTAGAAAGCCCATTAGTCAGTCTATCTATCTAAAAAATATTAACCCGTTACCGCTGCAAATATCACCGTTATACGTAAAACTCTAAAAATGTGCTTCATCGCTCACTGACGCCAATCTTCACTTTCGGGGAAGTGTGTTGAAGCGGATTAAGAAAGCCCATTAGTCAGTCTATCTGTCTGCAAAATATTAACCCGTTACTTTTGCAAATATCACCGTTATACGTAAAACTCTAAAAATGTGCTTCATCGCTCACTGACGCTAATCTTCACTTTTGGGGAAGTGTGTTGAAGCGGATTTAGAAAGCCCATTAGTCAGTCTATCTATCTGAAAAATCTTAGCCCGTTACTTTCGCAAATATCACTGTTATACGTAAAACTCTAAAAATGTGCTTCATCGCTCACTGACGCCAATCTTCACTTTCGGGGAAGTGTGTTGAAGCGGATTAAGAAAGCCCATTAGTCAGTCTATCTATCTGAAAAATCTTAACCCGTTACTTTCGCAAATATCACTGTTATACGTAAAACTCTAAAAATGTGCTTCATCGCTCACTGACGCCAATCTTCACTTTCGGGGAAATGTGTTGAAGCGGATTTAGAAAGCCCATTAGTCAGTCTATCTATCTGCAAAATCTCAACCCGTTACCGCTGCAAATATCACCGTTATACGTAAAACTCTAAAAACGTGCTTCATCGCACACTGACGCTAACTTCACTTTCGGGGAAGTGTGTTGAAGCGGATTTAGAAAGCCCATTTTTCAGTCTATCTATCTGAAAAATCTTAACCCGTTACTTTTGCAAATATCACCGTTATACGTAAAACTCTATAAATGCGCTTCATCGCTCACTGACGCCAATCTTCACTTTCGGGGAAGTGTGTTGAAGCGGATTTAGAAAGCCCATTAGTCAGTCTATCTATCTGAAAAATCTTAACCCGTTACTTTCGCAAATATCACTGTTATACGTAAAACTCTAAAAATGTGCTTCATCGCTCACTGACGCCAATCTTCACTTTCGGGGAAGTGTGTTGAAGCGGATTTAGAAAGCCCATTAGTCAGTCTATCTATCTGCAAAGAATCACCCGTTACCGCTGCAAATATCACCGTTATACGTAAAACTCAAAAAATGTGCTTCATCGCTCAATGACGCCAATCTTCACTTTCGGGGAAGTGTGTTGAAGCGGATTTAGAAAGCCCATTAGTCAGTCTATCTATCTGAAAAATCTTAGCCCGTTACTTTCGCAAATATCACTGTTATACGTAAAACTCTAAAAATGTGCTTCATCGCTCACTGACGCCAATCTTCACTTTCGGGGAAGTGTGTTGAAGCGGGTTTAGAAAGCCCATTAGTCAGTCTATCTATCTGAAAAATCTTAGCCCGTTACTTTCGCAAATATCACTGTTATACGTAAAACTCTATAAATGCGCTTCATCGCTCACTGACGCCAATCTTCACTTTCGGGGAAGTGTGTTGAAGAGGATTTAGATAGCCCATTAGTCAGTCTATCTATCCCTAAATCTCAACCCGTTACCGCTGCAAATATCACCGTTATACGTAAAACTCTAAAAACGTGCTTCATCGCTCACTGACGCTAACTTCACTTTCGGGGAAGTGTGTTGAAGCGGATTTAGAAAGCCCATTTGTCAGTCTATCTATCTGAAAAATCTTAACCCGTTACTTTTGCAAATATCACCGTGATACGTAAAACTCTATAAATGCGCTTCATGGCTCACTGACTCCAATCTTCACTTTCGGGGAAGTGTGTTGAAGCGGATTTAGAAAGCCCATTAGTCAGTCTATCTATCTGCAAAGAATCACCCGTTACCGCTGCAAATATCACCGTTATACGTAAAACTCTAAAAATGTGCTTCATCGCTCACTGACGCCAATCTTCACTTTCGGGGAAGTGTGTTGAAGCGGATTTAGAAAGCCCATTAGTCAGTCTATCTATCTGCAAAGAATCACCCGTTACCGCTGCAAATATCACCGTTATACGTAAAACTCAAAAAATGTGCTTCATCGCTCAATGACGCCAATCTTCACTTTCGGGGAAGTGTGTTGAAGCGGATTTAGAAAGCCCATTAGTCAGTCTATCTATCTGAAAAATCTTAACCCGTTACTTACGCAAATATCACCGCTATACGTAAACCTCTAACAATGTGCTTCATCGCTCACTGACGCCAATCTTCACTTTCGGGGAAGTGTGTTGAAGCGGATTTAGAAAGCCCATTAGTCAGTCTATCTATCTGATAAATCTTAGCCCGTTACTTTCGCAAATATCACTGTTATACGTAAAACTCTAAAAAGGTGCTTCATCGCTCACTGACGCCAATCTTCACTTTCGTGGAAGTGTGTTGAAGCGGGTTTAGAAAGCCCATTAGTCAGTCTATCTATCTGAAAAATCTTAGCCCGTTACTTTCGCAAATATCACTGTTATACGTAAAACTCTAAAACTATGCTTCATCGCTCACTGACGCCAATCTTCACTTTCGGGGAAGTGTGTTGAAGCGGATTTAGAAAGCCCATTAGTCAGTCTATCTATCCCAAAATCTCAACCCATTACCGCTGCAAATATCACCGTTATACGTAAAACTCTAAAAATGTGCTTCATCGCTCACTGACGCCAATCTTCACTTTCGGGGAAATGTGTTGAAGCGGGTTTAGAAAGCCCATTAGTCAGTCTATCTATCTGAAAAATCTTAGCCCGTTACTTTCGCAAATATCACTGTTATACGTAAAACTCTAAAAATGTGCTTCATCGCTCACTGACGCCAATCTTCACTTTCGGGGAAGTGTGTTGAAGCGGATTTAGAAAGGCCATTAGTCAGTCTATCTGTCCCAAAATCTCAACCCGTTACCGCTGCAAATATCACCGTTATACGTAAAACTCTAAAAATGTGCTTCATCGCTCACTGACGCCAATCTTCACTTTCGGGGAAGTGTGTTGAAGCGGATTTAGAAAGCCCATTAGTCAGTCTATCTATCTGAAAAATCTTAGCCCGTTACTTTCGCAAATATCACTTTTATACGTAAAACTCTAAAAACGTGCTTCATTGCTCACTGACGCCAATCTTCACTTTCGGGGAAATGTGTTGAAGCGGATTTAGAAAGCCCATTAGTTAGTCTATCTATCTGAAAAATCTTAACCCGTTACTTACGCAAATATCACCGTTATACGTAAACCTCTAACAATGTGCTTCATCGCTCACTGACGCCAATCTTCACTTTCGGGGAAGTGTGTTGAAGCGGATTTAGAAAGGCCATTTGTCAGTCTATCTATCTGAAAAATCTTAACCCGTTACTTTTGCAAATATCACCGTTATACGTAAAACTCTAAAACTGTGCTTCATCGCTCACTGACGCTAATCTTCACTTTCGGGGAAGTGTGTTGAAGCGGATTTAGAAAGCCCATTAGTCAGTCTATCTATCCCAAAATCTCAACCCGTTACCGCTGCAAATATCACCGTTATACGTAAAACTCTAAAAATGTGCTTCATCGCTCACTGACGCCAATCATCACTTTCGGGGAAGTGTGTTGAAGCGGGTTTAGAAAGCCCATTAGTCAGTCTATCTATCTGCAAAATCTCAACTCGATACCGCTGCAAATATCACCGTTATACGTAAAACTCTAAAAATGTGCTTCATCGCTCACTGACGCCAATCTTCACTTTCGGGGAAGTGTGTTGAAGCGGATTTAGAAAGCCCATTAGTCAGTCTATCTATCTGAAAAATCTTAACCCGTTACTTTTTCAATTATCACCGTTATACGTAAAACTCTAAAACTGTGCTTCATCGCTCACTGACGCTAAACTTCACTTTCGGGGAAGTGTGTTGAAGCGGATTTAGAAAGCCCATTTGTCAGTCTATCTATCTGCAAAATATTAACCCGTTACCGCTGCAAATATCACCGTTATACGTAAAACTCTAAAAATGTGCTTCATCGCTCACTGACGCCAATCTTCACTTTCGGGGAAGTGTGTTGAAGCGGATTAAGAAAGCCCATTAGTCAGTCTATCTATCTGCAAAATATTAACCCGTTACTTTTGCAAATATCGGCGTTATACGTAAAACTCTAAAAATGTGCTTCATCGCTCACTGACGCCAATCTTCACTTTCGGGGAAGTGTGTTGAAGCGGATTTAGAAAGCCCATTAGTCAGTCAATCTATCTGCAAAATCTCAACCCGTTACCGCTGCAAATAACACCGTTACGCGTAAAACTCTAAAAATGTGCTTTATCGCTCACTGACGCCAATCTTCACTTTCGGGGAAGTGTGTTGAAGCGGTTTTAGAAAGCCCATTAGTCAGTCTATCTAGCTGAAAAATATTAACCCGTTACTTTTGCAAATATCACCGTTATACGTAAAACTCTAAAAATGTGCTTCATCGCTCACTGACGCCAATCTTCACTTTCGGGGAAGTGTGTTGAAGCGGATTTAGAAAGCCCATTAGTCAGTCTATCTATCTGCAAAGAATCACTCGTTACCGCTGCAAATATCACCGTTATACGTAAAACTCAAAAAATGTGCTTGATCGCTCAATGACGCCAATCTTCACTTTCGGGGAAGTGTGTTGAAGCGGATTTAGAAAACCCATTAGTCAGTCTATCTATCTGAAAAATCTTAGCCCGTTACTTTCGCAAATATCACTGTTATACGTAAAACTCTAAAAAGGTGCTTCATCGCTCACTGACGCCAATCTTCACTTTCGTGGAAGTGTGTTGAAGCGGGTTTAGAAAGCCCATTAGTCAGTCTATCTATCTGAAAAATCTTAGCCCGTTACTTTCGCAAATATCACTGTTATACGTAAAACTCTAAAACTATGCTTCATCGCTCACTGACGCCAATCTTCACTTTCGGGGAAGTGTGTTGAAGCGGATTTAGAAAGCCCATTAGTCAGTCTATCTATCCCAAAATCTCAACCCATTACCGCTGCAAATATCACCGTTATACGTAAAACTCTAAAAATGTGCTTCATCGCTCACTGACGCCAATCTTCACTTTCGGGGAAATGTGTTGAAGCGGGTTTAGAAAGCCCATTAGTCAGTCTATCTATCTGAAAAATCTTAGCCCGTTACTTTCGCAAATATCACTGTTATACGTAAAACTCTAAAAATGTGCTTCATCGCTCACTGACGCCAATCTTCACTTTCGGGGAAGTGTGTTGAAGCGGATTTAGAAAGCCCATTAGTCAGTCTATCTGTCCCAAAATCTCAACCCGTTACCGCTGCAAATATCACCGTTATACGTAAAACTCTAAAAATGTGCTTCATCGCTCACTGACGCCAATCTTCACTTTCGGGGAAGTGTGTTGAAGCGGATTTAGAAAGCCCATTAGTCAGTCTATCTATCTGAAAAATCTTAGCCCGTTACTTTCGCAAATATCACTTTTATACGTAAAACTCTAAAAACGTGCTTCATCGCTCACTGACGCCAATCTTCACTTTCGGGGAAGTGTGTTGAAGCGGATTTAGAAAGCCCATTAGTCAGTCTATCTATCTGAAAAATCTTAGCCCGTTACTTTCGCAAATATCACTGTTATACGTAAAACTCTAAAAAGGTGCTTCATCGCTCACTGCCGCCAATCTTCACTTTCGGGGAAGTGTGTTGAAGCGGATTTAGAAAGCCCATTAGTCAGTCTATCTATCTGAAAAATCTTAGCCCGTTACTTTCGCAAATATCACTTTTATACGTAAAACTCTCAAAACGTGCTTCATCGCTCACTGACGCCAATCTTCACTTTCGGGGAAGTGTGTTGAAGCGGATTTAGAAAGCCCATTAGTCAGTCTATCTATCTGAAAAATCTTAACCCGTTACTTACGCAAATATCACCGCTATACGTAAACATCTAACAATGTGCTTCATCGCTCACTGACGCCAATCTTCACTTTCGGGGAAGTGTGTTGAAGCGGATTTAGAAAGCCCATTAGTCAGTCTATCTATCTGAAAAATCTTAGCCCGTTACTTTCGCAAATATCACTGTTATACGTAAAACTCTAAAAAGGTGCTTCATCGCTCACTGACGCCAATCTTCACTTTCGTGGAAGTGTGTTGAAGCGGGTTTAGAAAGCCCATTAGTCAGTCTATCTATCTGAAAAATCTTAGCCCGTTACTTTCGCAAATATCACTGTTATACGTAAAACTCTAAAACTATGCTTCATCGCTCACTGACGCCAATCTTCACTTTCGGGGAAGTGTGTTGAAGCGGATTTAGAAAGCCCATTAGTCAGTCTATCTATCCCAAAATCTCAACCCATTACCGCTGCAAATATCACCGTTATACGTAAAACTCTAAAAATGTGCTTCATCGCTCACTGACGCCAATCTTCACTTTCGGGGAAATGTGTTGAAGCGGGTTTAGAAAGCCCATTAGTCAGTCTATCTATCTGAAAAATCTTAGCCCGTTACTTTCGCAAATATCACTGTTATACGTAAAACTCTAAAAATGTGCTTCATCGCTCACTGACGCCAATCTTCACTTTCGGGGAAGTGTGTTGAAGCGGATTTAGAAAGCCCATTAGTCAGTCTATCTGTCCCAAAATCTCAACCCGTTACCGCTGCAAATATCACCGTTATACGTAAAACTCTAAAAATGTGCTTCATCGCTCACTGACGCCAATCATCACTTTCGGGGAAGTGTGTTGAAGCGGGTTTAGAAAGCCCATTAGTCAGTCTATCTATCTGCAAAATCTCAACTCGATACCGCTGCAAATATCACCGTTATACGTAAAACTCTAAAAATGTGCTTCATCGCTCACTGACGCCAATCTTCACTTTCGGGGAAGTGTGTTGAAGCGGATTTAGAAAGCCCATTAGTCAGTCTATCTATCTGAAAAATCTTAACCCGTTACTTTTTCAATTATCACCGTTATACGTAAAACTCTAAAACTGTGCTTCATCGCTCACTGACGCTAATCTTCACTTTCGGGGAAGTGTGTTGAAGCGGATTTAGAAAGCCCATTTGTCAGTCTATCTATCTGCAAAATATTAACCCGTTACCGCTGCAAATATCACCGTTATACGTAAAACTCTAAAAATGTGCTTCATCGCTCACTGACGCCAATCTTCACTTTCAGGGAAGTGTGTTGAAGCGGATTAAGAAAGCCCATTAGTCAGTCTATCTATCTGCAAAATATTAACCCGTTACTTTTGCAAATATCGGCGTTATACGTAAAACTCTAAAAATGTGCTTCATCGCTCACTGACGCCAATCTTCACTTTCGGGGAAGTGTGTTGAAGCGGATTTAGAAAGCCCATTAGTCAGTCAATCTATCTGCAAAATCTCAACCCGTTACCGCTGCAAATATCACCGTTATACGTAAAACTCTAAAAATGTGCTTCATCGCTCACTGACGCTAATCTTCACTTTTGGGGAAGTGTGTTGAAGCGGATTTAGAAAGCCCATTAGTCAGTCTATCTATCTGCAAAATCTCAACCCGTTACCGCTGCAAATATCACCGTTACGCGTAAAACTCTAAAAATGTGCTTTATCGCTCACTGACGCCAATCTTCACTTTCGGGGAAGTGTGTTGAAGCGGATTTAGAAAGCCCATTAGTCAGTCTATCTAGCTGAAAAATATTAACCCGTTACTTTTGCAAATATCACCGTTATACGTAAAACTCTAAAAATGTGCTTCATCGCTCACTGACGCCAATCTTCACTTTCGGGGAAGTGTGTTGAAGCGGATTTAGAAAGCCCATTAGTCAGTCTATCTTTCTGCAAAATCTCAACCCGTTACCGCTGCAAATATCACCGTTGCACGTAAAACTCTAAAAATGTGCTTCATCGCTCACTGACGCTAATCTTCACTTTTGGGGAAGTGTGTTGAAGCGGATTTAGAAAGCCCATTAGTCAGTCTATCTATCTGAAAAATATTAACCCGTTACCGCTGCAAATATCACCGTTATACGTAAAACTCTAAAAATGTGCTTCATCGCTCACTGACGCCAATCTTCACTTTCGGGGAAGTGTGTTGAAGCGGATTAAGAAAGCCCATTAGTCAGTCTATCTATCTGCAAAATATTAACCCGTTACTTTTGCAAATATCACCGTTATACGTAAAACTCTAAAAATGTGCTTCATCGCTCACTGACGCTAATCTTCACTTTTGGGGAAGTGTGTTGAAGCGGATTTAGAAAGCCCATTAGTCAGTCTATCTATCTGAAAAATCTTAGCCCGTTACGTTCGCAAATATCACTGTTATACGTAAAACTCTAAAAATGTGCTTCATCGCTCACTGACGCCAATCTTCACTTTCGGGGAAGTGTGTTGAAGCGGATTAAGAAAGCCCATTAGTCAGTCTATCTATCTGAAAAATCTTAACCCGTTACTTTCGCAAATATCACTGTTATACGTAAAACTCTAAAAATGTGCTTCATCGCTCACTGACGCCAAGCTTCACTTTCGGGGAAGTGTGTTGAAGCGGATTTAGAAAGCCCATTAGTCAGTCTATCTATCTGCAAAATCTCAACCCGTTACCGCTGCAAATATCACCGTTATACGTAAAACTCTAAAAACGTGCTTCATCGCTCACTGACGCTAACTTCACTTTCGGGGAAGTGTGTTGAAGCGGATTTAGAAAGCCCATTTGTCAGTCTATCTATCTGAAAAATCTTAACCCGTTACTTTTGCAAATATTACCGTTATACGTAAAACTCTATAAATGCGCTTCATCGCTCACTGACGCCAATCTTCACTTTCGGGGAAGTGTGTTGAAGCGGATTTAGAAAGCCCATTAGTCAGTCTATCTATCTGAAAAATCTTAGCCCGTTACTTTCGCAAATATCACTGTTATACGTAAAACTCTAAAAATGTGCTTCATCGCTCACTGACGCCAAGCTTCACTTTCGGGGAAGTGTGTTGAAGCGGATTAAGAAAGCCCATTAGTCAGTCTATCTATCTGAAAAATCTTAACCCGTTACTTTCGCAAATATCACTGTTATACGTAAAACTCTAAAAATGTGCTTCATCGCTCACTGACGCCAATCTTCACTTTCGGGGAAGTGTGTTGAAGCGGATTTAGAAAGCCCATTAGTCAGTCTATCTATCTGAAAAATCTTAGCCCGTTACTTTCGCAAATATCACTTTTATACGTAAAACTCTAAAAACGTGCTTCATCGCTCACTGAAGCCAATCTTCACTTTCGGGGAAGTGTGTTGAAGCGGATTTAGAAAGCCCATTAGTCAGTCTATCTATCTGAAAAATCTTAGCCCGTTACTTTCGCAAATATCACTGTTATACGTAAAACTCTAAAAAGGTGCTTCATCGCTCACTGACGCCAATCTTCACTTTCGGGGAAGTGTGTTGAAGCGGATTTAGAAAGCCCATTAGTCAGTCTATCTATCTGAAAAATCTTAGCCCGTTACTTTCGCAAATATCACTTTTATACGTAAAACTCTAAAAACGTGCTTCATCGCTCACTGACGCCAATGTTCACTTTCGGGGAAGTGTGTTGAAGCGGATTTAGAAAGCCCATTAGTCAGTCTATCTATCTGAAAAATCTTAACCCGTTACTTACGCAAATATCACCGCTATACGTAAACCTCTAACAATGTGCTTCATCGCTAACTGACGCCAATCTTCACTTTCGGGGAAGTGTGTTGAAGCGGATTTAGAAAGCCCATTAGTCAGTCTATCTATCTGAAAAATCTTAGCCCGTTAATTTCGCAAATATCACTGTTATACGTAAAACTCTAAAACTATGCTTCATCGCTCACTGACGCCAATCTTCACTTTCGGGGAAGTGTGTTGAAGCGGATTTAGAAAGCCCATTAGTCAGTCTATCTATCCCAAAATCTCAACCCATTACCGCTGCAAATATCACCGTTATACGTAAAACTCTAAAAATGTGCTTCATCGCTCACTGACGCCAATCTTCACTTTCGGGGAAATGTGTTGAAGCGGGTTTAGAAAGCCCATTAGTCAGTCTATCTATCTGAAAAATCTTAGCCCGTTACTTTCGCAAATATCACTGTTATACGTAAAACTCTAAAAATGTGCTTCATCGCTCACTGACGCCAATCTTCACTTTCGGGGAAGTGTGTTGAAGCGGATTTAGAAAGCCCATTAGTCAGTCTATCTGTCCCAAAATCTCAACCCGTTACCGCTGCAAATATCACCGTTATACGTAAAACTCTAAAAATGTGCTTCATCGCTCACTGACGCCAATCATCACTTTCGGGGAAGTGTGTTGAAGCGGGTTTAGAAAGCCCATTAGTCAGTCTATCTATCTGCAAAATCTCAACTCGATACCGCTGCAAATATCACCGTTATACGTAAAACTCTAAAAATGTGCTTCATCGCTCACTGACGCCAATCTTCACTTTCGGGGAAGTGTGTTGAAGCGGATTTAGAAAGCCCATTAGTCAGTCTATCTATCTGAAAAATCTTAACCCGTTACTTTTTCAATTATCACCGTTATACGTAAAACTCTAAAACTGTGCTTCATCGCTCACTGACGCTAATCTTCACTTTCGGGGAAGTGTGTTGAAGCGGATTTAGAAAGCCCATTAGTCAGTCAATCTATCTGCAAAATCTCAACCCGTTACCGCTGCAAATATCACCGTTATACGTAAAACTCTAAAAATGTGCTTCATCGCTCACTGACGCCAATCTTCACTTTCGGGGAAGTGTGTTGAAGCGGATTTAGAAAGCCCATTAGTCAGTCTATCTTTCTGCAAAATCTCAACCCGTTACCGCTGCAAATATCACCGTTGCACGTAAAACTCTAAAAATGTGCTTCATCGCTCACTGACGCTAATCTTCACTTTTGGGGAAGTGTGTTGAAGCGGATTTAGAAAGCCCATTAGTCAGTCTATCTATCTGCAAAATCTCAACCCGTTACCGCTGCAAATAACACCGTTACGCGTAAAACTCTAAAAATGTGCTTTATCGCTCACTGACGCCAATCTTCACTTTCGGGGAAGTGTGTTGAAGCGGTTTTAGAAAGCCCATTAGTCAGTCTATCTAGCTGAAAAATATTAACCCGTTACTTTTGCAAATATCACCGTTATACGTAAAACTCTAAAAATGTGCTTCATCGCTCACTGACGCCAATCTTCACTTTCGGGGAAGTGTGTTGAAGCGGATTTAGAAAGCCCATTAGTCAGTCTATCTATCTGAAAAATCTTAACCCGTTACTTTTTCAATTATCACCGTTATACGTAAAACTCTAAAACTGTGCTTCATCGCTCACTGACGCTAATCTTCACTTTCGGGGAAGTGTGTTGAAGCGGATTTAGAAAGCCCATTAGTCAGTCTATCTATCTGAAAAATATTAACCCGTTACCGCTGCAAATATCACCGTTATACGTAAAACTCTAAAAATGTGCTTCATCGCTCACTGACGCCAATCTTCACTTTCGGGGAAGTGTGTTGAAGCGGATTAAGAAAGCCCATTAGTCAGTCTATCTATCTGCAAAATATTAACCCGTTACTTTTGCAAATATCACCGTTATACGTAAAACTCTAAAAATGTGCTTCATCGCTCACTGACGCTAATCTTCACTTTTGGGGAAGTGTGTTGAAGCGGATTTAGAAAGCCCATTAGTCACTGAGGGCTCAGTGGCGCGATGGTTAGTGCGATGAACTGCCGCGCAGGAGGTCTGGGTTCGATTCCCAGCCGTAGCAACACCTAAATGATTTTTCACTGGCCCTCCTCTCGTGATGATCTGACAAATCATCCGAGTAGTATCAATTGTCAAGAATAGCTTATCTCAACTTAGCCGTTCGGAGTCGGCATAAAACAGGAGGTCCCGCCATCGTGCAAGAAGTACACACGCACACATGAATGGTTGTGAGAAAGCTAGGCCCTGGGTACTAACGAACCTGTTGCGCCAAAAATTTGTTTTTTTTGTATTAGTCAGTCTATCTATCTGAAAAATCTTAGCCCGTTACGTTCGCAAATATCACTGTTATACGTAAAACTCTAAAAATGTGCTTCATCGCTCACTGACGCCAAGCTTCACTTTAGGGGAAGTGTGTTGAAGCGGATTTAGAAAGCCCATTAGTCAGTCTATCTTTCTGCGAAATCTCAACCCGTTACCGCTGCAAATATCACCGTTGCACGTAAAACTCTAAAAATGTGCTTCATCGCTCAATGACGTCAATCTTCACTTTCGGGGAAGTGTATTAGAGCTGATTTAGAAACCCCATTAGTCAGTCTATCTATCTGCAAAATCTCAACCCGTTACCGCTGCAAATATCACCGTTATACGTAAAACTCTAAAAACGTGCTTCATCGCTCACTGACGCTAACTTCACTTTCGGGGAAGTGTGTTGAAGCGGATTTAGAAAGCCCATTTGTCAGTCTATCTATCTGAAAAATCTTAACCCGTTACTTTTGCAAATATTACCGTTATACGTAAAACTCTATAAATGCGCTTCATCGCTCACTGACGCCAATCTTCACTTTCGGGGAAGTGTGTTGAAGCGGATTTAGAAAGCCCATTAGTCAGTCTATCTATCTGAAAAATCTTAGCCCGTTACTTTCGCAAATATCACTGCTATACGTAAAACTCTAAAAATGTGCTTCATCGCTCACTGACGCCAAGCTTCACTTTCGGGGAAGTGTGTTGAAGCGGATTAAGAAAGCCCATTAGTCAGTCTATCTATCTGAAAAATCTTAACCCGTTACTTTCGCAAATATCACCGTTATACGTAAAACTCTAAAAATGTGCTTCATCGCTCACTGACGCCAATCTTCACTTTCGGGGAAGTGTGTTGAAGCGGATTTAGAAAGCCCATTAGTCAGTCTATCTATCTGAAAAATCTTAGCCCGTTACTTTCGCAAATATCACTTTTATACGTAAAACTCTAAAAACGTGCTTCATCGCTCACTGACGCCAATCTTCACTTTCGGGGAAGTGTGTTGAAGCGGATTTAGAAAGCCCATTAGTCAGTCTATCTATCTGAAAAATCTTAGCCCGTTACTTTCGCAAATATCACTGTTATACGTAAAACTCTAAAAAGGTGCTTCATCGCTCACTGACGCCAATCCTCACTTTCGGGGAAGTGTGTTGAAGCGGATTTAGAAAGCCCATTAGTCAGTCTATCTATCTGAAAAATCTTAGCCCGTTACTTTCGCAAATATCACTTTTATACGTAAAACTCTAAAAACGTGCTTCATCGCTCACTGACGCCAATCTTCAATTTCGGGGAAGTGTGTTGAAGCGGATTTAGAAAGCCCATTAGTCAGTCTATCTATCTGAAAAATCTTAACCCGTTACTTACGCAAATATCACCGCTATACGTAAACCTCTAACAATGTGCTTCATCGCTCACTGACGCCAATCTTCACTTTCGGGGAAGTGTGTTGAAGCGGATTTAGAAAGCCCATTAGTCAGTCTATCTATCTGAAAAATCTTAGCCCGTTACTTTCGCAAATATCACTGTTATACGTAAAACTCTAAAAAGGTGCTTCATCGCTCACTGACGCCAATCTTCACTTTCGTGGAAGTGTGTTGAAGCGGGTTTAGAAAGCCCATTAGTCAGTCTATCTATCTGAAAAATCTTAGCCCGTTACTTTCGCAAATATCACTGTTATACGTAAAACTCTAAAACTATGCTTCAACGCTCACTGACGCCAATCTTCACTTTCGGGGAAGTGTGTTGAAGCGGATTTAGAAAGCCCATTAGTCAGTCTATCTATCCCAAAATCTCAACCCATTACCGCTGCAAATATCACCGTTATACGTAAAACTCTAAAAATGTGCTTCATCGCTCACTGACGCCAATCTTCACTTTCGGGGAAATGTGTTGAAGCGGGTTTAGAAAGCCCATTAGTCAGTCTATCTATCTGAAAAATCTTAGCCCGTTACTTTCGCAAATATCACTGTTATACGTAAAACTCTAAAAATGTGCTTCATCGCTCACTGACGCCAATCTTCACTTTCGGGGAAGTGTGTTGAAGCGGATTTAGAAAGCCCATTAGTCAGTCTATCTGTCCCAAAATCTCAACCCGTTACCGCTGCAAATATCACCGTTATACGTAAAACTCTAAAAATGTGCTTCATCGCTCACTGACGCCAATCATCACTTTCGGGGAAGTGTGTTGAAGCGGGTTTAGAAAGCCCATTAGTCAGTCTATCTATCTGCAAAATCTCAACTCGATACCGCTGCAAATATCACCGTTATACGTAAAACTCTAAAAATGTGCTTCATCGCTCACTGACGCCAATCTTCACTTTCGGGGAAGTGTGTTGAAGCGGATTTAGAAAGCCCATTAGTCAGTCTATCTATCTGAAAAATCTTAACCCGTTACTTTTTCAATTATCACCGTTATACGTAAAACTCTAAAACTGTGCTTCATCGCTCACTGACGCTAATCTTCACTTTCGGGGAAGTGTGTTGAAGCGGATTTAGAAAGCCCATTTGTCAGTCTATCTATCTGCAAAATATTAACCCGTTACCGCTGCAAATATCACCGTTATACGTAAAACTCTAAAAATGTGCTTCATCGCTCACTGACGCCAATCTTCACTTTCGGGGAAGTGTGTTGAAGCGGATTAAGAAAGCCCATTAGTCAGTCTATCTATCTGCAAAATATTAACCCGTTACTTTTGCAAATATCGGCGTTATACGTAAAACTCTAAAAATGTGCTTCATCGCTCACTGACGCCAATCTTCACTTTCGGGGAAGTGTGTTGAAGCGGATTTAGAAAGCCCATTAGTCAGTCAATCTATCTGCAAAATCTCAACCCGTTACCGCTGCAAATATCACCGTTATACGTAAAACTCTAAAAATGTGCTTCATCGCTCACTGACGCTAATCTTCACTTTTGGGGAAGTGTGTTGAAGCGGATTTAGAAAGCCCATTAGTCAGTCTATCTATCTGCAAAATCTCAACCCGTTACCGCTGCAAATATCACCGTTACGCGTAAAACTCTAAAAATGTGCTTTATCGCTCACTGACGCCAATCTTCACTTTCGGGGAAGTGTGTTGAAGCGGATTTAGAAAGCCCATTAGTCAGTCTATCTAGCTGAAAAATATTAACCCGTTACTTTTGCAAATATCACCGTTATACGTAAAACTCTAAAAATGTGCTTCATCGCTCACTGACGCCAATCTTCACTTTCGGGGAAGTGTGTTGAAGCGGATTTAGAAAGCCCATTAGTCAGTCTATCTTTCTGCAAAATCTCAACCCGTTACCGCTGCAAATATCACCGTTGCACGTAAAACTCTAAAAATGTGCTTCATCGCTCACTGACGCTAATCTTCACTTTTGGGGAAGTGTGTTGAAGCGGATTTAGAAAGCCCATTAGTCAGTCTATCTATCTGCAAAATCTCAACCCGTTACCGCTGCAAATAACACCGTTACACGTAAAACTCTAAAAATGTGCTTTATCGCTCACTGACGCCAATCTTCACTTTCGGGGAAGTGTGTTGAAGCGGTTTTAGAAAGCCCATTAGTCAGTCTATCTAGCTGAAAAATATTAACCCGTTACTTTTGCAAATATCACCGTTATACGTAAAACTCTAAAAATGTGCTTCATCGCTCACTGACGCCAATCTTCACTTTCGGGGAAGTGTGTTGAAGCGGATTTAGAAAGCCCATTAGTCAGTCTATCTATCTGAAAAATCTTAACCCGTTACTTTTTCAATTATCACCGTTATACGTAAAACTCTAAAACTGTGCTTCATCGCTCACTGACGCTAATCTTCACTTTCGGGGAAGTGTGTTGAAGCGGATTTAGAAAGCCCATTAGTCAGTCTATCTATCTGAAAAATATTAACCCGTTACCGCTGCAAATATCACCGTTATACGTAAAACTCTAAAAATGTGCTTCATCGCTCACTGACGCCAATCTTCACTTTCGGGGAAGTGTGTTGAAGCGGATTAAGAAAGCCCATTAGTCAGTCTATCTATCTGCAAAATATTAACCCGTTACTTTTGCAAATATCACCGTTATACGTAAAACTCTAAAAATGTGCTTCATCGCTCACTGACGCTAATCTTCACTTTCGGGGAAGTGTGTTGAAGCGGATTTAGAAAGCCCATTTGTCAGTCTATCTATCTGAAAAATCTTAACCCGTTACTTTTGCAAATATTACCGTTATACGTAAAACTCTATAAATGCGCTTCATCGCTCACTGACGCCAATCTTCACTTTCGGGGAAGTGTGTTGAAGCGGATTTAGAAAGCCCATTAGTCAGCCTATCTATCTGAAAAATCTTAACCCGTTACTTTCGCAAATATCACTGTTATACGTAAAACTCTAAAAATGTGCTTCATCGCTCACTGACGCCAATCTTCACTTTCGGGGAAGTGTGTTGAAGCGGGTTTAGAAAGCCCATTAGTCAGTCTATCTATCTGCAAAGAATCACCCGTTACCGCTGCAAATATCACCGTTATACGTAAAACTCTAAAAATGTGCTTCATCGCTCACTGACGCCAATCTTCACTTTCGGGGAAGTGTGTTGAAGCGGATTTAGAAAGCCCATTAGTCAGTCTATCTATCTGCAAAGAATCACCCGTTACCGCTGCAAATATCACCGTAAAACTCAAAAAATGTGCTTCATCGCTCAATGACGCCAATCTTCACTTTCGGGGAAGTGTGTTGAAGCGGATTTAGAAAGCCCATTAGTCAGTCTATCTATCTGAAAAATCTTAACCCGTTACTTACGCAAATATCACCGTTATACGTAAACCTCTAACAATGTGCTTCATCGCTCACTGACGCCAATCTTCACTTTCGGGGAAGTGTGTTGAAGCGGATTTAGAAAGCCCATTTGTCAGTCTATCTATCTGAAAAATCTTAGCCCGTTACTTTCGCAAATATCACTGTTATACGTAAAACTCTAAAAATGTGCTTCATCGCTCACTGACGCCAATCTTCACTTTCGGGGAAGTGTGTTGAAGCGGGTTTAGAAAGCCCATTAGTCAGTCTATCTATCTGAAAAATCTTAGCCCGTTACTTTCGCAAATATCACTGTTATACGTAAAACTCTATAAATGCGCTTCATCGCTCACTGACGCCAATCTTCACTTTCGGGGAAGTGTGTTGAAGAGGATTTAGATAGCCCATTAGTCAGTCTATCTATCCCTAAATCTCAACCCGTTACCGCTGCAAATATCACCGTTATACGTAAAACTCTAAAAACGTGCTTCATCGCTCACTGACGCTAACTTCACTTTCGGGGAAGTGTGTTGAAGCGGATTTAGAAAGCCCATTTGTCAGTCTATCTATCTGAAAAATCTTAACCCGTTACTTTTGCAAATATCACCGTTATACGTAAAACTCTATAAATGCGCTTCATCGCTCACTGACGCCAATCTTCACTTTCGGGGAAGTGTGTTGAAGCGGATTTAGAAAGCCCATTAGTCAGTCTATCTATCTGCAAAGAATCACCCGTTACCGCTGCAAATATCACCGTTATACGTAAAACTCAAAAAATGTGCTTCATCGCTCACTGACGCCAATCTTCACTTTCGGGGAAGTGTGTTGAAGCGGATTTAGAAAGCCCATTAGTCAGTCTATCTATCTGCAAAGAATCACTCGTTACCGCTGCAAATATCACCGTTATACGTAAAACTCAAAAAATGTGCTTCATCGCTCAATGACGCCAATCTTCACTTTCGGGGAAGTGTGTTGAAGCGGATTTAGAAAGCCCATTAGTCAGTCTATCTATCTGAAAAATCTTAGCCCGTTACTTTCGCAAATATCACTGTTATACGTAAAACTCTAAAAAGGTGCTTCATCGCTCACTGACGCCAATCTTCACTTTCGTGGAAGTGTGTTGAAGCGGGTTTAGAAAGCCCATTACTCAGTCTATCTATCTGAAAAATCTTAGCCCGTTACTTTCGCAAATATCACTGTTATACGTAAAACTCTAAAACTATGCTTCATCGCTCACTGACGCCAATCTTCACTTTTGGGGAAGTGTGTTGAAGCGGATTTAGAAAGCCCATTAGTCAGTCTATCTGTCCCAAAATCTCAACCCGTTACCGCTGCAAATATCACCGTTATACGTAAAACTCTAAAAATGTGCTTCATCGCTCACTGACGCCAATCTTCACTTTCGGGGAAGTGTGTTGAAGCGGATTTAGAAAGCCCATTAGTCAGTCTATCTATCTGAAAAATCTTAGCCCGTTACTTTCGCAAATATCACTTTTATACGTAAAACTCTAAAACTGTGCTTCATCGCTCACTGACGCCAATCTTCACTTTCGGGGAAGTGTGTTGAAGCGGATTTAGAAAGCCCATTAGTCAGTCTATCTATCTGAAAAATCTTAACCCGTTACTTACGCAAATATCACCGTTATACGTAAACCTCTAACAATGTGCTTCATCGCTCACTGACGCCAATCTTCACTTTCGGGGAAGTGTGTTGAAGCGGATTTAGAAAGCCCATTTGTCAGTCTATCTATCTGAAAAATCTTAACCCGTTACTTTTGCAAATATCACCGTTATACGTAAAACTCTAAAACTGTGCTTCATCGCTCACTGACGCTAATCTTCACTTTCGGGGAAGTGTGTTGAAGCGGATTTAGAAAGCCCATTAGTCAGTCTATCTATCCCAAAATCTCAACCCGTTACCGCTGCAAATATCACCGTTATACGTAAAACTCTAAAAATGTGCTTCATCGCTCACTGACGCCAATCTTCACTTTCGGGGAAGTGTGTTGAAGCGGATTTAGAAAGCCCATTAGTCAGTCTATCTATCTGCAAAGAATCACCCGTTACCGCTGCAAATATCACCGTTATACGTAAAACTCAAAAAATGTGCTTCATCGCTCAATGACGCCAATCTTCACTTTCGGGGAAGTGTGTTGAAGCGGATTTAGAAAGCCCATTAGTCAGTCTATCTATCTGAAAAATCTTAACCCGTTACTTACGCAAATATCACCGTTATACGTAAACCTCTAACAATGTGCTTCATCGCTCACTGACGCCAATCTTCACTTTCGGGGAAGTGTGTTGAAGCGGATTTAGAAAGCCCATTTGTCAGTCTATCTATCTGAAAAATCTTAGCCCGTTACTTTCGCAAATATCACTGTTATACGTAAAACTCTAAAAATGTGCTTCATCGCTCACTGACGCCAATCTTCACTTTCGGGGAAGTGTGTTGAAGCGGGTTTAGAAAGCCCATTAGTCAGTCTATCTATCTGAAAAATCTTAGCCCGTTACTTTCGCAAATATCACTGTTATACGTAAAACTCTATAAATGCGCTTCATCGCTCACTGACGCCAATCTTCACTTTCGGGGAAGTGTGTTGAAGAGGATTTAGATAGCCCATTAGTCAGTCTATCTATCCCTAAATCTCAACCCGTTACCGCTGCAAATATCACCGTTATACGTAAAACTCTAAAAACGTGCTTCATCGCTCACTGACGCTAACTTCACTTTCGGGGAAGTGTGTTGAAGCGGATTTAGAAAGCCCATTTGTCAGTCTATCTATCTGAAAAATCTTAACCCGTTACTTTTGCAAATATCACCGTTATACGTAAAACTCTATAAATGCGCTTCATCGCTCACTGACGCCAATCTTCACTTTCGGGGAAGTGTGTTGAAGCGGATTTAGAAAGCCCATTAGTCAGTCTATCTATCTGCAAAGAATCACCCGTTACCGCTGCAAATATCACCGTTATACGTAAAACTCAAAAAATGTGCTTCATCGCTCACTGACGCCAATCTTCACTTTCGGGGAAGTGTGTTGAAGCGGATTTAGAAAGCCCATTAGTCAGTCTATCTATCTGCAAAGAATCACTCGTTACCGCTGCAAATATCACCGTTATACGTAAAACTCAAAAAATGTGCTTCATCGCTCAATGACGCCAATCTTCACTTTCGGGGAAGTGTGTTGAAGCGGATTTAGAAAGCCCATTAGTCAGTCTATCTATCTGAAAAATCTTAGCCCGTTACTTTCGCAAATATCACTGTTATACGTAAAACTCTAAAAAGGTGCTTCATCGCTCACTGACGCCAATCTTCACTTTCGTGGAAGTGTGTTGAAGCGGGTTTAGAAAGCCCATTAGTCAGTCTATCTATCTGAAAAATCTTAGCCCGTTACTTTCGCAAATATCACTGTTATACGTAAAACTCTAAAACTATTCTTCATCGCTCACTGACGCCAATCTTCACTTTTGGGGAAGTGTGTTGAAGCGGATTTAGAAAGCCCATTAGTCAGTCTATCTGTCCCAAAATCTCAACCCGTTACCGCTGCAAATATCACCGTTATACGTAAAACTCTAAAAATGTGCTTCATCGCTCACTGACGCCAATCTTCACTTTCGGGGAAGTGTGTTGAAGCGGATTTAGAAAGCCCATTAGTCAGTCTATCTATCTGAAAAATCTTAGCCCGTTACTTTCGCAAATATCACTTTTATACGTAAAACTCTAAAACTGTGCTTCATCGCTCACTGACGTCAATCTTCACTTTCGGGGAAGTGTGTTGAAGCGGATTTAGAAAGCCCATTAGTCAGTCTATCTATCTGAAAAATCTTAACCCGTTACTTACGCAAATATCACCGTTATACGTAAACCTCTAACAATGTGCTTCATCGCTCACTGACGCCAATCTTCACTTTCGGGGAAGTGTGTTGAAGCGGATTTAGAAAGCCCATTTGTCAGTCTATCTATCTGAAAAATCTTAACCCGTTACTTTTGCAAATATCACCGTTATACGTAAAACTCTAAAACTGTGCTTCATCGCTCACTGACGCTAATCTTCACTTTCGGGGAAGTGTGTTGAAGCGGATTTAGAAAGCCCATTAGTCAGTCTATCTATCCCAAAATCTCAACCCGTTACCGCTGCAAATATCACCGTTATACGTAAAACTCTAAAAATGTGCTTCATCGCTCACTGACGCCAATCATCACTTTCGGGGAAGTGTGTTGAAGCGGGTTTAGAAAGCCCATTAGTCAGTCTATCTATCTGCAAAATCTCAACTCGATACCGCTGCAAATATCACCGTTATACGTAAAACTCTAAAAATGTGCTTCATCGCTCACTGACGCCAATCTTCACTTTCGGGGAAGTGTGTTGAAGCGGATTAAGAAAGCCCATTAGTCAGTCTATCTATCTGCAAAATATTAACCCGTTACTTTTGCAAATATCGGCGTTATACGTAAAACTCTAAAAATGTGCTTCATCGCTCACTGACGCCAATCTTCACTTTCGGGGAAGTGTGTTGAAGCGGATTTAGAAAGCCCATTAGTCAGTCAATCTATCTGCAAAATCTCAACCCGTTACCGCTGCAAATATCACCGTTATACGTAAAACTCTAAAAATGTGCTTCATCGCTCACTGACGCTAATCTTCACTTTTGGGGAAGTGTGTTGAAGCGGATTTAGAAAGCCCATTAGTCAGTCTATCTATCTGCAAAATCTCAACCCGTTACCGCTGCAAATATCACCGTTACGCGTAAAACTCTAAAAATGTGCTTTATCGCTCACTGACGCCAATCTTCACTTTCGGGGAAATGTGTTGAAGCGGATTTAGAAAGCCCATTAGTCAGTCTATCTAGCTGAAAAATATTAACCCGTTACTTTTGCAAATATCACCGTTATACGTAAAACTCTAAAAATGTGCTTCATCGCTCACTGACGCCAATCTTCACTTTCGGGGAAGTGTGTTGAAGCGGATTTAGAAAGCCCATTAGTCAGTCTATCTATCTGAAAAATATTAACCCGTTACTTTTGCAAATATCACCGTTATACGTAAAACTCTAAAAATGTGCTTCATCGCTCACTGACGCCAATCTTCACTTTCGGGGAAGTGTGTTGAAGCGGATTTAGAAAGCCCATTAGTCAGTCAATCTATCTGCAAAATCTCAACCCGTTACCGCTGCAAATATCACCGTTATACGTAAAACTTTAAAAATGTGCTTCATCGCTCACTGACGCTAATCTTCACTTTTGGGGAAGTGTGTTGAAGCGGATTTAGAAAGCCCATTAGTCAGTCTATCTATCTGCAAAATCTCAACCCGTTACCGCTGCAAATATCACCGTTACGCGTAAAATTCTAAAAATGTGCTTTATCGCTCACTGACGCCAATCTTCACTTTCGGGGAAGTGTGTTGAAGCGGATTTAGAAAGCTCATTAGTCAGTCTATCTATCTGCAAAATCTCAACCCGTTACTTTTTCAATTATCACCGTTATACGTAAAACTCTAAAACTGTGCTTCATCGCTCACTGACGCTAATCTTCACTTTCGGGGAAGTGTGTTGAAGCGGATTTAGAAAGCCCATTAGTCAGTCTATCTATCTGAAAAATATTAACCCGTTACCGCTGCAAATATCACCGTTATACGTAAAACTCTAAAAATGTGCTTCATCGCTCACTGACGCCAATCTTCACTTTCGGGGAAGTGTGTTGAAGCGGATTAAGAAAGCCCATTAGTCAGTCTATCTATCTGCAAAATATTAACCCGTTACTTTTGCAAATATCACCGTTATACGTAAAACTCTAAAAATGTGCTTCATCGCTCACTGACGCTAATCTTCACTTTTGGGGAAGTGTGTTGAAGCGGATTTAGAAAGCCCATTAGTCAGTCTATCTATCTGCAAAATCTCAACCCGTTACCGCTGCAAATATCACCGTTACGCGTAAAACTCTAAAAATGTGCTTTATCGCTCACTGACGCCAATCTTCACTTTCGGGGAAGTGTGTTGAAGCGGATTTAGAAAGCCCATTAGTCAGTCTATCTAGCTGAAAAATATTAACCCGTTACTTTTGCAAATATCACCGTTATACGTAAAACTCTAAAAATGTGCTTCATCGCTCACTGACGCCAATCTTCACTTTCGGGGAAGTGTGTTGAAGCGGATTTAGAAAGCCCATTAGTCAGTCTATCTATCTGAAAAATCTTAACCCGTTACTTTTTCAATTATCACCGTTATACGTAAAACTCTAAAACTGTGCTTCATCGCTCACTGACGCTAATCTTCACTTTCGAGTAAGTGTGTTGAAGCGGATTTAGAAAGCCCATTAGTCAGTCAATCTATCTGCAAAATCTCAACCCGTTACCGCTGCAAATATCACCGTTATACGTAAAACTCTAAAAATGTGCTTCATCGCTCACTGACGCTAATCTTCACTTTTGGGGAAGTGTGTTGAAGCGGATTTAGAAAGCCCATTAGTCAGTCTATCTAGCTGAAAAATATTAACCCGTTACTTTTGCAAATATCACCGTTATACGTAAAACTCTAAAAATGTGCTTCATCGCTCACTGACGCCAATCTTCACTTTCGGGGAAGTGTGTTGAAGCGGATTTAGAAAGCCCATTAGTCAGTCTATCTATCTGAAAAATATTAACCCGTTACCGCTGCAAATATCACCGTTATACGTAAAACTCTAAAAATGTGCTTCATCGCTCACTGACGCCAATCTTCACTTTCGGGGAAGTGTGTTGAAGCGGATTAAGAAAGCCCATTAGTCAGTCTATCTATCTGCAAAATATTAACCCGTTACCGCTGCAAATATCACCGTTATACGTAAAACTCTAAAAATGTGCTTCATCGCTCACTGACGCCAATCTTCTTTTTCGGGGAAGTGTGTTGAAGCGGATTTAGAAAGCCCATTAGTCAGTCTATCTAGCTGAAAAATATTAACCCGTTACTTTTGCAAATATCGGCGTTATACGTAAAACTCTAAAAATGTGCTTCATCGCTCACTGACGCCAATCTTCACTTTCGGGGAAGTGTGTTGAAGCGGATTTAGAAAGCCCATTAGTCAGTCAATCTATCTGCAAAATCTCAACCCGTTACCGCTGCAAATATCACCGTTATACGTAAAATTCTAAAAATGTGCTTCATCGCTCACTGACGCTAATCTTCACTTTTGGGGAAGTGTGTTGAAGCGGATTTAGAAAGCCCATTAGTCAGTCTATCTATCTGCAAAATCTCAACCCGTTACCGCTGCAAATATCACCGTTACGCGTAAAATTCTAAAAATGTGCTTTATCGCTCACTGACGCCAATCTTCACTTTCGGGGAAGTGTGTTGAAGCGGATTTAGAAAGCCCATTAGTCAGTCTATCTAGCTGAAAAATATTAACCCGTTACTTTTGCAAATATCACCGTTATACGTAAAACTCTAAAAATGTGCTTCATCGCTCACTGACGCCAATCTTCACTTTCGGGGAAGTGTGTTGAAGCGGATTTAGAAAGCCCATTAGTCAGTCTATCTATCTGAAAAATCTTAACCCGTTACTTTTTCAATTATCACCGTTATACGTAAAACTCTAAAACTGTGCTTCATCGCTAACTGACGCTAATCTTCACTTTCGGGGAAGTGTGTTGAAGCGGATTTAGAAAGCCCATTAGTCAGTCTATCTATCTGAAAAATATTAACCCGTTACCGCTGCAAATATCACCGTTATACGTAAAACTCTAAAAATGTGCTTCATCGCTCACTGACGCCAATCTTCACTTTCGGGGAAGTGTGTTGAAGCGGATTAAGAAAGCCCATTAGTCAGTCTATCTATCTGCAAAATATTAACCCGTTACTTTTGCAAATATCACCGTTATACGTAAAACTCTAAAAAATGTGCTTCATCGCTCACTGACGCTAATCTTCACTTTTGGGGAAGTGTGTTGAAACGGATTTAGAAAGCCCATTAGTCAGTCTATCTATCTGAAAAATCTTAGCCCGTTACTTTCGCAAATATCACTGTTATACGTAAAACTCTAAAAATGTGCTTCATCGCTCACTGACGCCAATCTTCACTTTCGGGGAAGTGTGTTGAAGCGGATTAAGAAAGCCCATTAGTCAGTCTATCTATCTGAAAAATCTTAACCCGTTACTTTCGCAAATATCACTGTTATACGTAAAACTCTAAAAATGTGCTTCACCGCTCACTGACGCCAATCTTCACTTTCGGGGAAGTGTGTTGAAGCGGATTTAGAAAGCCCATTAGTCAGTCTATCTATCCCTAAATCTCAACCCGTTACCGCTGCAAATATCACCGTTATACGTAAAACTCTAAAAACGTGCTTCATCGCTCACTGACGCTAACTTCACTTTCGGGGAAGTGTGTTGAAGCGGATTTAGAAAGCCCATTTGTCAGTCTATCTATCTGAAAAATCTTAACCCGTTACTTTTGCAAATATCACCGTTATACGTAAAACTCTATAAATGCGCTTCATCGCTCACTGACGCCAATCTTCACTTTCGGGGAAGTGTGTTGAAGCGGATTTAGAAAGCCCATTAGTCAGTCTATCTATCTGCAAAGAATCACCCGTTACCGCTGCAAATATCACCGTTATACGTAAAACTCAAAAAATGTGCTTCATCGCTCACTGACGCCAATCTTCACTTTCGGGGAAGTGTGTTGAAGCGGATTTAGAAAGCCCATTAGTCAGTCTATCTATCTGAAAAATCTTAACCCGTTACTTACGCAAATATCACCGTTATACGTAAACCTCTAACAATGTGCTTCATCGCTCACTGACGCCAATCTTCACTTTCGGGGAAGTGTGTTGAAGCGGATTTAGAAAGCCCATTTGTCAGTCTATCTATCTGAAAAATCTTAGCCCGTTACTTTCGCAAATATCACTGTTATACGTAAAACTCTAAAAATGTGCTTCATCGCTCACTGACGCCAATCTTCACTTTCGGGGAAGTGTGTTGAAGCGGGTTTAGAAAGCCCATTAGTCAGTCTATCTATCTGAAAAATCTTAGCCCGTTACTTTCGCAAATATCACTGTTATACGTAAAACTCTATAAATGCGCTTCATCGCTCACTGACGCCAATCTTCACTTTCGGGGAAGTGTGTTGAAGCGGATTTAGAAAGCCCATTAGTCAGTCTATCTATCCCTAAATCTCAACCCGTTACCGCTGCAAATATCACCGTTATACGTAAAACTCTAAAAACGTGCTTCATCGCTCACTGACGCTAACTTCACTTTCGGGGAAGTGTGTTGAAGCGGATTTAGAAAGCCCATTTGTCAGTCTATCTATCTGAAAAATCTTAACCCGTTACTTTTGCAAATATCACCGTTATACGTAAAACTCTATAAATGCGCTTCATCGCTCACTGACGCCAATCTTCACTTTCGGGGAAGTGTGTTGAAGCGGATTTAGAAAGCCCATTAGTCAGTCTATCTATCTGCAAAGAATCACCCGTTACCGCTGCAAATATCACCGTTATACGTAAAACTCAAAAAATGTGCTTCATCGCTCACTGACGCCAATCTTCACTTTCGGGGAAGTGTGTTGAAGCGGATTTAGAAAGCCCATTAGTCAGTCTATCTATCTGCAAAGAATCACTCGTTACCGCTGCAAATATCACCGTTATACGTAAAACTCAAAAAATGTGCTTCATCGCTCAATGACGCCAATCTTCACTTTCGGGGAAGTGTGTTGAAGCGGATTTAGAAAGCCCATTAGTCAGTCTATCTATCTGAAAAATCTTAACCCGTTACTTACGCAAATATCACCGCTATACGTAAACCTCTAACAATGTGCTTCATCGCTCACTGACGCCAATCTTCACTTTCGGGGAAGTGTGTTGAAGCGGATTTAGAAAGCCCATTAGTCAGTCTATCTATCTGAAAAATCTTAGCCCGTTACTTTCGCAAATATCACTGTTATACGTAAAACTCTAAAAAGGTGCTTCATCGCTCACTGACGCCAATCTTCACTTTCGTGGAAGTGTGTTGAAGCGGGTTTAGAAAGCCCATTAGTCAGTCTATCTATCTGAAAAATCTTAGCCCGTTACTTTCGCAAATATCACTGTTATACGTAAAACTCTAAAACTATGCTTCATCGCTCACTGACGCCAATCTTCACTTTCGGGGAAGTGTGTTGAAGCGGATTTAGAAAGCCCATTAGTCAGTCTATCTATCCCAAAATCTCAACCCATTACCGCTGCAAATATCACCGTTATACGTAAAACTCTAAAAATGTGCTTCATCGCTCACTGACGCCAATCTTCACTTTCGGGGAAATGTGTTGAAGCGGGTTTAGAAAGCCCATTAGTCAGTCTATCTATCTGAAAAATCTTAGCCCGTTACTTTCGCAAATATCACTGTTATACGTAAAACTCTAAAAATGTGCTTCATCGCTCACTGACGCCAATCTTCACTTTCGGGGAAGTGTGTTGAAGCGGATTTAGAAAGCCCATTAGTCAGTCTATCTGTCCCAAAATCTCAACCCGTTACCGCTGCAAATATCACCGTTATACGTAAAACTCTAAAAATGTGCTTCATCGCTCACTGACGCCAATCTTCACTTTCGGGGAAGTGTGTTGAAGCGGATTTAGAAAGCCCATTAGTCAGTCTATCTATCTGAAAAATCTTAGCCCGTTACTTTCGCAAATATCACTTTTATACGTAAAACTCTAAAAACGTGCTTCATCGCTCACTGACGCCAATCTTCACTTTCGGGGAAGTGTGTTGAAGCGGATTTAGAAAGCCCATTAGTCAGTCTATCTATCTGAAAAATCTTAACCCGTTACTTACGCAAATATCACAGCTATACGTAAACCTCTAACAATGTGCTTCATCGCTCACTGACGCCAATCTTCACTTTCGGGGAAGTGTGTTGAAGCGGATTTAGAAAGCCCATTAGTCAGTCTATCTATCTGAAAAATCTTAGCCCGTTACTTTCGCAAATATCACTTTTATACGTAAAACTCTAAAAACGTGCTTCATCGCTCACTGACGCCAATCTTCACTTTCGGGGAAGTGTGTTGAAGCGGATTTAGAAAGCCCATTAGTCAGTCTATCTATCCAGAAATCTCAACCCATTACCGCTGCAAATATCACCGTTATACGTAAAACTCTAAAAATGTGCTTCATCGCTCACTGACGCCAATCTTCACTTTCGGGGAAATGTGTTGAAGCGGGTTTAGAAAGCCCATTAGTCAGTCTATCTATCTGAAAAAATCTTAGCCCGTTACTTTCGCAAATATCACTGTTATACGTAAAACTCTAAAAATGTGCTTCATCGCTCACTGACGCCAATCTTCACTTTCGGGGAAGTGTGTTGAAGCGGATTTAGAAAGCCCATTAGTCAGTCTATCTGTCCCAAAATCTCAACCCGTTACCGCTGCAAATATCACCGTTATACGTAAAACTCTAAAAATGTGCTTCATCGCTCACTGACGCCAATCTTCACTTTCGGGGAAGTGTGTTGAAGCGGATTTAGAAAGCCCATTAGTCAGTCTATCTATCTGAAAAATCTTAGCCCGTTACTTTCGCAAATATCACTTTTATACGTAAAACTCTAAAAACGTGCTTCATCGCTCACTGACGCCAATCTTCACTTTCGGGGAAGTGTGTTGAAGCGGATTTAGAAAGCCCATTAGTCAGTCTATCTATCTGAAAAATCTTAACCCGTTACTTACGCAAATATCACCGTTATACGTAAACCTCTAACAATGTGCTTCATCGCTCACTGACGCCAATCTTCACTTTCGGGGAAGTATGTTGAAGCGGATTTAGAAAGCCCATTTGTCAGTCTATCTATCTGAAAAATCTTAACCCGTTACTTTTGCAAATATCACCGTTATACGTAAAACTCTAAAACTGTGCTTCATCGCTCACTGACGCTAATCTTCACTTTCGGGGAAGTGTGTTGAAGCGGATTTAGAAAGCCCATTAGTCAGTCTATCTATCCCAAAATCTCAACCCGTTACCGCTGCAAATATCACCGTTATACGTAAAACTCTAAAAATGTGCTTCATCGCTCACTGACGCCAATCATCACTTTCGGGGAAGTGTGTTGAAGCGGGTTTAGAAAGCCCATTAGTCAGTCTATCTATCTGCAAAATCTCAACTCGATACCGCTGCAAATATCACCGTTATACGTAAAACTCTAAAAATGTGCTTCATCGCTCACTGACGCCAATCTTCACTTTCGGGGAAGTGTGTTGAAGCGGATTTAGAAAGCCCATTAGTCAGTCTATCTATCTGAAAAATCTTAACCCGTTACTTTTTCAATTATCACCGTTATACGTAAAACTCTAAAACTGTGCTTCATCGCTCACTGACGCTAATCTTCACTTTCGGGGAAGTGTGTTGAAGCGGATTTAGAAAGCCCATTTGTCAGTCTATCTATCTGCAAAATATTAACCGGTTACCGCTGCAAATATCACCGTTATACGTAAAACTCTAAAAATGTGCTTCATCGCTCACTGACGCCAATCTTCACTTTCGGGGAAGTGTGTTGAAGCGGATTAAGAAAGCCCATTAGTCAGTCTATCTATCTGCAAAATATTAACCCGTTACTTTTGCAAATATCGGCGTTATACGTAAAACTCTAAAAATGTGCTTCATCGCTCACTGACGCCAATCTTCACTTTCGGGGAAGTGTGTTGAAGCGGATTTAGAAAGCCCATTAGTCAGTCAATCTATCTGCAAAATCTCAACCCGTTACCGCTGCAAATATCACCGTTATACGTAAAACTCTAAAAATGTGCTTCATCGCTCACTGACGCTAATCTTCACTTTTGGGGAAGTGTGTTGAAGCCGATTTAGAAAGCCCATTAGTCAGTCTATCTATCTGCAAAATCTCAACCCGTTACCGCTGCAAATATCACCGTTACGCGTAAAACTCTAAAAATGTGCTTTATCGCTCACTGACGCCAATCTTCTTTTTCGGGGAAATGTGTTGAAGCGGATTTAGAAAGCCCATTAGTCAGTCTATCTAGCTGAAAAATATTAACCCGTTACTTTTGCAAATATCACCGTTATACGTATAACTCTAAAAATGTGCTTCATCGCTCACTGACGCCAATCTTCACTTTCGGCGAAGTGTGTTGAAGCGGATTTAGAAAGCCCATTAGTCAGTCTATCTATCTGAAAAATCTTAACCCGTTACCGCTGCAAATATCACCGTTATACGTAAAACTCTAAAAATGTGCTTCATCGCTCACTGACGCCAATCTTCACTTTCGGGGAAGTGTGTTGAAGCGGATTAAGAAAGCCCATTAGTCAGTCTATCTATCTGCAAAATATTAACCCGTTACTTTTGCAAATATCGGCGTTATACGTAAAACTCTAAAAATGTGCTTTATCGCTCACTTACGCCAATCTTCACTTTCGGGGAAGTGTGTTGAAGCGGATTTAGAAAGCCCATTAGTCAGTCTATCTAGCTGAAAAATATTAACCCGTTACTTTTGCAAATATCACCGTTATACGTAAAACTCTAAAAATGTGCTTCATCGCTCACTGACGCCAATCTTCACTTTCGGCGAAGTGTGTTGAAGCGGATTTAGAAAGCCCATTAGTCAGTCTATCTATCTGAAAAATCTTAACCCGTTACTTTTTCAATTATCACCGTTATACGTAAAACTCTAAAACTGTGCTTCATCGCTCACTGACGCTAATCTTCACTTTCGGGGAAGTGTGTTGAAGCGGATTTAAAAAGCCCATTAGTCAGTCTATCTATCTGAAAAATATTAACCCGTTACCGCTGCAAATATCACCGTTATACGTAAAACTCTAAAAATGTGCTTCATCGCTCACTGACGCCAATCTTCACTTTCGGGGAAGTGTGTTGAAGCGGATTAAGAAAGCCCATTAGTCAGTCTATCTATCTGCAAAATATTAACCCGTTACTTTTGCAAATATCGGCGTTATACGTAAAACTCTAAAAATGTGCTTAATCGCTCACTGACGCCAATCTTCACTTTCGGGGAAGTGTGTTGAAGCGGATTTAGAAAGCCCATTAGTCAGTCAATCTATCTGCAAAATCTCAACCCGTTACCGCTGCAAATATCACCGTTATACGTAAAACTCTAAAAATGTGCTTCATCGCTCACTGACGCTAATCTTCACTTTTGGGGAAGTGTGTTGAAGCGGATTTAGAAAGCCCATTAGTCAGTCTATCTATCTGCAAAATCTCAACCCGTTACCGCTGCAAATATCACCGTTACGCGTAAAATTCTAAAAATGAGCTTTATCGCTCACTGACGCCAATCTTCACTTTCGGGGAAGTGTGTTGAAGCGGATTTAGAAAGCCCATTAGTCAGTCTATCTAGCTGAAAAATATTAACCCGTTACTTTTGCAAATATCACCGTTATACTTAAAACTCTAAAAATGTGCTTCATCGCTCACTGACGCCAATCTTCACTTTCGGGGAAGTGTGTTGAAGCGGATTTAGAAAGCCCATTAGTCAGTCTATCTATCTGAAAAATCTTAACCCGTTACTTTTTCAATTATCACCGTTATACGTAAAACTCTAAAACTGTGCTTCATCGCTCACTGACGCTAATCTTCACTTTCGGGGAAGTGTGTTGAAGCGGATTTAGAAAGCCCATTAGTCAGTCTATCTATCTGAAAAATATTAACCCGTTACCGCTGCAAATATCACCGTTATACGTAAAACTCTAAAAATGTGCTTCATCGCTCACTGACGCCAATCTTCACTTTCGGGGAAGTGTGTTGAAGCGGATTAAGAAAGCCCATTAGTCAGTCTATCTATCTGCAAAATATTAACCCGTTACTTTTGCAAATATCACCGTTATACGTAAAACTCTAAAAATGTGCTTCATCGCTCACTGACGCTAATCTTCACTTTTGGGGAAGTGTGTTGAAGCGGATTTAGAAAGCCCATTAGTCAGTCTATCTATCTGCAAAATCTCAACCCGTTACCGCTGCAAATATCACCGTTACGCGTAAAACTCTAAAAATGTGCTTTATCGCTCACTGACGCCAATCTTCACTTTCGGGGAAGTGTGTTGAAGCGGATTTAGAAAGCCCATTAGTCAGTCTATCTAGCTGAAAAATATTAACCCGTTACTTTTGCAAATATCACCGTTATACGTAAAACTCTAAAAATGTGCTTCATCGCTCACTGACGCCAATCTCCACTTTCGGGGAAGTGTGTTGAAGCGGATTTAGAAAGCCCATTAGTCAGTCTATCTATCTGAAAAATCTTAACCCGTTACTTTTTCAATTATCACCGTTATACGTAAAACTCTAAAACTGTGCTTCATCGCTCACTGACGCTAATCTTCACTTTCGGGGAAGTGTGTTGAAGCGGATTTAGAAAGCCCATTAGTCAGTCAATCTATCTGCAAAATCTCAACCCGTTACCGCTGCAAATATCACCGTTATACGTAAAACTCTAAAAATGTGCTTCATCGCTCACTGACGCTAATCTTCACTTTAGGGGAAGTGTGTTGAAGCGGATTTAGAAAGCCCATTAGTCAGTCTATCTATCTGCAAAATCTCAACCCGTAACCGCTGCAAATATCACCGTTACGCGTAAAACTCTAAAAATGTGCTTTATCGCTCACTTACGCCAATCTTCACTTTCGGGGAAGTGTGTTGAAGCGGATTTAGAAAGCCCATTAGTCAGTCTATCTAGCTGAAAAATATTAACCCGTTACTTTTGCAAATATCACCGTTATACGTAAAACTCTAAAAATGTGCTTCATCGCTCACTGACGCCAATCTTCACTTTCGGGGAAGTGTGTTGAAGCGGATTTAGAAATCCCATTAGTCAGTCTATCTATCTGAAAAATCTTAACCCGTTACTTTTTCAATTATCACCGTTATACGTAAAACTCTAAAGCTGTGGTTCATCGCTCACTGACGCTAATCTTCACTTTCGGGGAAGTGTGTTGAAGCGGATTTAAAAAGCCCATTAGTCAGTCTATCTATCTGAAAAATATTAACCCGTTACCGCTGCAAATATCACCGTTATACGTAAAACTCTAAAAATGTGCTTCATCGCTCACTGACGCCAATCTTCACTTTCGGGGAAGTGTGTTGAAGCGGATTAAGAAAGCCCATTAGTCAGTCTATCTATCTGCAAAATATTAACCCGTTACTTTTGCAAATATCGGCGTTATACGTAAAACTCTAAAAATGTGCTTCATCGCTCACTGACGCCAATCTTCACTTTCGGGGAAGTGTGTTGAAGCGGATTTAGAAAGCCCATTAGTCAGTCAATCTATCTGCAAAATCTCAACCCGTTACCGCTGCAAATATCACCGTTATACGTAAAACTCTAAAAATGTGCTTCATCGCTCACTGACGCTAATCTTCACTTTTGGGGAAGTGTGTTGAAGCGGATTTAGAAAGCCCATTAGTCAGTCTATCTATCTGCAAAATCTCAACCCGTTACCGCTGCAAATATCACCGTTACGCGTAAAATTCTAAAAATGTGCTTTATCGCTCACTGACGCCAATCTTCACTTTCGGGGAAGTGTGTTGAAGCGGATTTAGAAAGCCCATTAGTCAGTCTATCTAGCTGAAAAATATTAACCCGTTACTTTTGCAAATATCACCGTTATACGTAAAACTCTAAAAATGTGCTTCATCGCTCACTGACGCCAATCTTCACTTTCGGGGAAGTGTGTTGAAGCGGATTTAGAAAGCCCATTAGTCAGTCTATCTATCTGAAAAATCTTAACCCGTTACTTTTTCAATTATCACCGTTATACGTAAAACTCTAAAACTGTGCTTCATCGCTCACTGACGCTAATCTTCACTTTCGGGGAAGTGTGTTGAAGCGGATTTAGAAAGCCCATTAGTCAGTCTATCTATCTGAAAAATATTAACCCGTTACCGCTGCAAATATCACCGTTATACGTAAAACTCTAAAAATGTGCTTCATCGCTCACTGACGCCAATCTTCACTTTCGGGGAAGTGTGTTGAAGCGGATTAAGAAAGCCCATTAGTCAGTCTATCTATCTGCAAAATATTAACCCGTTACTTTTGCAAATATCACCGTTATACGTAAAACTCTAAAAATGTGCTTCATCGCTCACTGACGCCAATCTTCACTTTCGGGGAAGTGTGTTGAAGCGGATTTAGAAAGCCCATTAGTCAGTCTATCTATCTGAAAAATCTTAACCCGTTACTTTTTCAATTATCACCGTTATACGTAAAACTCTAAAACTGTGCTTCATCGCTCACTGACGCTAATCTTCACTTTCGGGGAAGTGTGTTGAAGCGGATTTAGAAAGCCCATTAGTCAGTCTATCTATCTGAAAAATATTAACCCGTTACCGCTGCAAATATCACCGTTATACGTAAAACTCTAAAAATGTGCTTCATCGCTCACTGACGCCAATCTTCACTTTCGGGGAAGTGTGTTGAAGCGGATTAAGAAAGCCCATTAGTCAGTCTATCTATCTGAAAAATCTTAACCCGTTACTTTCGCAAATATCACTGTTATACGTAAAACTCTAAAAATGTGCTTCATCGCTCACTGACGCCAATCTTCACTTTTGGGGAAGTGTGTTGAAGCGGATTTAGAAAGCCCATTAGTCAGTCTATCTATCTGAAAAATCTTAACCCGTTACTTTTTCAATTATCACCGTTATACGTAAAACTCTAAAACTGTGCTTCATCGCTCACTGACGCTAATCTTCACTTTCGGGGAAGTGTGTTGAAGCGGATTTAGAAAGCCCATTAGTCAGTCTATCTATCTGAAAAATATTAACCCTTTACCACTGCAAATATCACCGTTATACGTAAAACTCTAAAAATGTGCTTCATCGCTCACTGACGCCAATCTTCACTTTCGGGGAAGTGTGTTGAAGCGGATTTAGAAAGCCCATTAGTCAGTCTATCTATCTGAAAAATCTTAACCCGTTACTTTTTCAATTATCACCGTTATACGTAAAACTCTAAAACTGTGCTTCATCGCTCACTGACGCTAATCTTCACTTTCGGGGAAGTGTGTTGAAGCGGATTTAGAAAGCCCATTAGTCAGTCTATCTATCTGAAAAATCTTAACCCGTTACTTTTTCAATTATCACCGTTATACGTAAAACTCTAAAACTGTGCTTCATCGCTCACTGACGCTAATCTTCACTTTCGGGGAAGTGTGTTGAAGCGGATTTAGAAAGCCCATTAGTCAGTCTATCTATCTGAAAAATATTAACCCGTTACCGCTGCAAATATCACCGTTATACGTAAAACTCTAAAAATGTGCTTCACCGCTCACTGACGCCAATCTTCACTTTCGGGGAAGTGTGTTGAAGCGGATTTAGAAAGCCCATTAGTCAGTCTATCTATCCCTAAATCTCAACCCGTTACCGCTGCAAATATCACCGTTATACGTAAAACTCTAAAAACGTGCTTCATCGCTCACTGACGCTAACTTCACTTTCGGGGAAGTGTGTTGAAGCGGATTTAGAAAGCCCATTTGTCAGTCTATCTATCTGAAAAATCTTAACCCGTTACTTTTGCAAATATCACCGTTATACGTAAAACTCTATAAATGCGCTTCATCGCTCACTGACGCCAATCTTCACTTTCGGGGAAGTGTGTTGAAGCGGATTTAGAAAGCCCATTTGTCAGTCTATCTATCTGAAAAATCTTAGCCCGTTACTTTCGCAAATATCACTGTTATACGTAAAACTCTAAAAATGTGCTTCATCGCTCACTGACGCCAATCTTCACTTTCGGGGAAGTGTGTTGCAGCGGGTTTAGAAAGCCCATTAGTCAGTCTATCTATCTGAAAAATCTTAGCCCGTTACTTTCGCAAATATCACTGTTATACGTAAAACTCTATAAATGCGCTTCATCGCTCACTGACGCCAATCTTCACTTTCGGGGAAGTGTGTTGAAGCGGATTTAGAAAGCCCATTAGTCAGTCTATCTATCCCTAAATCTCAACCCGTTACCGCTGCAAATATCACCGTTATACGTAAAACTCTAAAAACGTGCTTCATCGCTCACTGACGCTAACTTCACTTTCGGGGAAGTGTGTTGAAGCGGATTTAGAAAGCCCATTTGTCAGTCTATCTATCTGAAAAATCTTAACCCGTTACTTTTGCAAATATCACCGTTATACGTAAAACTCTATAAATGCGCTTCATCGCTCACTGACGCCAATCTTCACTTTCGGGGAAGTGTGTTGAAGCGGATTTAGAAAGCCCATTAGTCAGTCTATCTATCTGCAAAGAATCACAAGTTACCGCTGCAAATATCACCGTTATACGTAAAACTCAAAAAATGTGCTTCATCGCTCAATGACGCCAATCTTCACTTTCGGGGAAGTGTGTTGAAGCGGATTTAGAAGGCCCATTAGTCAGTCTATCTATCTGAAAAATCTTAACCCGTTACTTACGCAAATATCACCGCTATACGTAAACCTCTAACAATGTGCTTCATCGCTCACTGACGCCAATCTTCACTTTCGGGGAAGTGTGTTGAAGCGGATTTAGAAAGCCCATTAGTCAGTCTATCTATCTGAAAAATCTTAGCCCGTTACTTTCGCAAATATCACTGTTATACGTAAAACTCTAAAAAGGTGCTTCATCGCTCACTGACGCCAATCTTCACTTTCGTGGAAGTGTGTTGAAGCGGGTTTAGAAAGCCCATTAGTCAGTCTATCTATCTGAAAAATCTTAGCCCGTTACTTTCGCAAATATCACTGTTATACGTAAAACTCTAAAACTATGCTTCATCGCTCACTGACGCCAATCTTCACTTTCGGGGAAGTGTGTTGAAGCGGATTTAGAAAGCCCATTAGTCAGTCTATCTATCCCAAAATCTCAACCCATTACCGCTGCAAATATCACCGTTATACGTAAAACTCTAAAAATGTGCTTCATCGCTCACTGACGCCAATCTTCACTTTCGGGGAAATGTGTTGAAGCGGGTTTAGAAAGCCCATTAGTCAGTCTATCTATCTGAAAAATCTTAGCCCGTTACTTTAGCAAATATCACTGTTATACGTAAAACTCTAAAAATGTGCTTCATCGCTCACTGACGCCAATCTTCACTTTCGGGGAAGTGTGTTGAAGCGGATTTAGAAAGCCCATTAGTCAGTCCATCTATCTGAAAAATCTTAACCCGTTACTTACGCAAATATCACCGCTATACGTAAACCTCTAACAATGTGCTTCATCGCTCACTGACGCCAATCTTCACTTTCGGGGAAGTGTGTTGAAGCGGATTTAGAAAGCCCATTAGTCAGTCTATCTATCTGAAAAATCTTAGCCCGTTACTTTCGCAAATATCACTTTTATACGTAAAACTCTAAAAACGTGCTTCATCGCTCACTGACGCCAATCTTCACTTTCGGGGAAGTGTGTTGAAGCGGATTTAGAAAGCCCATTAGTCAGTCTATCTATCTGAAAAATCTTAACCCGTTACTTACGCAAATATCACAGCTATACGTAAACCTCTAACAATGTGCTTCATCGCTCACTGACGCCAATCTTCACTTTCGGGGAAGTGTGTTGAAGCGGATTTAGAAAGCCCATTAGTCAGGCTATCTATCTGCAAAGAATCACCCGTTACCGCTGCAAATATCACCGTTATACGTAAAACTCAAAAAATGTGCTTCATCGCTCACTGACGCCAATCTTCACTTTCGGGGAAGTGTGTTGAAGCGGATTTAGAAAGCCCATTAGTCAGTCTATCTATCTGCAAAGAATCACTCGTTACCGCTGCAAATATCACCGTTATACGTAAAACTCAAAAAATGTGCTTCATCGCTCAATGACGCCAATCTTCACTTTCGGGGAAGTGTGTTGAAGCGGATTTAGAAAGCCCATTAGTCAGTCTATCTATCTGAAAAATCTTAACCCGTTACTTACGCAAATATCACCGCTATACGTAAACCTCTAACAATGTGCTTCATCGCTCACTGACGCCAATCTTCACTTTCGGGGAAGTGTGTTGAAGCGGATTTAGAAAGCCCATTAGTCAGTCTATCTATCTGAAAAATCTTAGCCCGTTACTTTCGCAAATATCACTGTTATACGTAAAACTCTGAAAAGGTGCTTCATCGCTCACTGACGCCAATCTTCACTTTCGTGGAAGTGTGTTGAAGCGGGTTTAGAAATCCCATTAGTCAGTCTATCTATCTGAAAAATCTTAGCCCGTTACTTTCGCAAATATCACTGTTATACGTAAAACTCTAAAAATGTGCTTCATCGCTCACTGACGCCAATCTTCACTTTCGGGGAAGTGTGTTGAAGCGGATTTAGAAAGCCCATTAGTCAGTCTATCTATCTGAAAAATCTTAGCCCGTTACTTTCGCAAATATCACTTTTATACGTAAAACTCTAAAAACGTGCTTCATCGCTCACTGACGCCAATCTTCACTTTCGGGGAAGTGTGTTGAAGCGGATTTAGAAAGCCCATTAGTCAGTCTATCTATCTGAAAAATCTTAACCCGTTACTTACGCAAATATCACCGTTATACGTAAACCTCTAACAATGTGCTTCATCGCTCACTGACGCCAATCTTCACTTTCGGGGAAGTGTGTTGAAGCGGATTTAGAAAGCCCATTTGTCAGTCTATCTATCTGAAAAATCTTAACCCGTTACTTTTGCAAATATCACCGTTATACGTAAAACTCTAAAACTGTGCTTCATCGCTCACTGACGCTAATCTTCACTTTCGGGGAAGTGTGTTGAAGCGGATTTAGAAAGCCCATTAGTCAGTCTATCTATCCCAAAATCTCAACCCGTTACCGCTGCAAATATCACCGTTATTCGTAAAACTCTAAAAATGTGCTTCATCGCTCACTGACGCCAATCATCACTTTCGGGGAAGTGTGTTGAAGCGGGTTTAGAAAGCCCATTAGTCAGTCTATCTATCTGCAAAATCTCAACTCGATACCGCTGCAAATATCACCGTTATACGTAAAACTCTAAAAATGTGCTTCATCGCTCACTGACGCCAATCTTCACTTTCGGGGAAGTGTGTTGAAGCGGATTTAGAAAGCCCATTAGTCAGTCTATCTATCTGAAAAATCTTAACCCGTTACTTTTTCAATTATCACCGTTATACGTAAAACTCTAAAACTGTGCTTCATCGCTCACTGACGCTAATCTTCACTTTCGGGGAAGTGTGTTGAAGCGGATTTAGAAAGCCCATTTGTCAGTCTATCTATCTGCAAATTATTAACCCGTTACCGCTGCAAATATCACCGTTATACGTAAAACTCTAAAAATGTGCTTCATCGCTCACTGACGCCAATCATCACTTTCGGGGAAGTGTGTTGAAGCGGGTTTAGAAAGCCCATTAGTCAGTCTATCTATCTGCAAAATCTCAACTCGATACCGCTGCAAATATCACCGTTATACGTAAAACTCTAAAAATGTGCTTCATCGCTCACTGACGCCAATCTTCACTTTCGGGGAAGTGTGTTGAAGCGGGTTTAGAAAGCCCATTAGTCAGTCTATCTATCTGCAAAATCTCAACTCGATACCGCTGCAAATATCACCGTTATACGTAAAACTCTAAAAATGTGCTTCATCGCTCACTGACGCCAATCTTCACTTTCGGGGAAGTGTGTTGAAGCGGATTTAGAAAGCCCATTAGTCAGTCTATCTATCTGAAAAATCTTAACCCGTTACTTTTTCAATTATCACCGTTATACGTAAAACTCTAAAACTGTGCTTCATCGCTCACTGACGCTAATCTTCACTTTCGGGGAAGTGTGTTGAAGCGGGTTTAGAAAGCCCATTAGTCAGTCTATCTATCTGCAAAATCTCAACTCGATACCGCTGCAAATATCACCGTTATACGTAAAACTCTAAAAATGTGCTTCATCGCTCACTGACGCCAATCTTCACTTTCGGGGAAGTGTGTTGAAGCGGATTTAGAAAGCCCATTAGTCAGTCTATCTATCTGAAAAATCTTAACCCGTTACTTTCGCAAATATCACCGTTATACGTAAAACTCTAAAAATGCACTTCATCGCTCACTGACGCCAATCTTCACTTTCGGGGAAGTGTGTTGAAGCGGATTTAGAAAGCCCATTAGTCAGTCTATCTATCTGAAAAATCTTAACCCGTTACCGCTGCAAATATCACCGTTATACGTAAAACTCTAAAAATGTGCTTCATCGCTCACTGACGCCAATCATCACTTTCGGGGAAGTGTGTTGAAGCGGGTTTAGAAAGCCCATTAGTCAGTCTATCTATCTGCAAAATCTCAACTCGATACCGCTGCAAATATCGCCGTTATACGTAAAACTCTAAAAACGTGCTTCATCGCTCACTGACGCCAATCTTCACTTTCGGGGAAGTGTGTTGAAGCGGATTTAGAAAGCCCATTAGTCAGTCTATCTATCTGAAAAATCTTAGCCCGTTACTTTTGCAAATATCACCGTTATACGTAAAACTCTATAAATGCGCTTCATCTCTCACTGACGCCAATCTTCACTTTCGGGGAAGTGTGTTGAAGCGGATTTAGAAAGCCCATTAGTCAGTCTATCTATCTGCAAAGAATCACCCGTTACCGCTGCAAATATCACCGTTATACGTAAAACTCAAAAAATGTGCTTCATCGCTCACTGACGCTAACTTCACTTTCGGGGAAGTGTGTTGAAGCGGATTTAGAAAGCCCATTAGTCAGTCTATCTATCTGAAAAATCTTAACCCGTTACTTTTTCAATTATCACCGTTATACGTAAAACTCTAAAACTGTGCTTCATCGCTCACTGACGCTAATCTTCACTTTCGGGGAAGTGTGTTGAAGCGGATTTAGAAAGCCCATTTGTCAGTCTATCTATCTGCAAATTATTAACCCGTTACCGCTGCAAATATCACCGTTATACGTAAAACTCTAAAAATGTGCTTCATCGCTCACTGACGCCAATCATCACTTTCGGGGAAGTGTGTTGAAGCGGGTTTAGAAAGCCCATTAGTCAGTCTATCTATCTGCAAAATCTCAACTCGATACCGCTGCAAATATCACCGTTATACGTAAAACTCTAAAAACGTGCTTCATCGCTCACTGACGCCAATCTTCACTTTCGGGGAAGTGTGTTGAAGCGGGTTTAGAAAGCCCATTAGTCAGTCTATCTATCTGCAAAATCTCAACTCGATACCGCTGCAAATATCACCGTTATACGTAAAACTCTAAAAATGTGCTTCATCGCTCACTGACGCCAATCTTCACTTTCGGGGAAGTGTGTTGAAGCGGATTTAGAAAGCCCATTAGTCAGTCTATCTATCTGAAAAATCTTAACCCGTTACTTTTTCAATTATCACCGTTATACGTAAAACTCTAAAACTGTGCTTCATCGCTCACTGACGCTAATCTTCACTTTCGGGGAAGTGTGTTGAAGCGGGTTTAGAAAGCCCATTAGTCAGTCTATCTATCTGCAAAATCTCAACTCGATACCGCTGCAAATATCACCGTTATACGTAAAACTCTAAAAATGTGCTTCATCGCTCACTGACGCCAATCTTCACTTTCGGGGAAGTGTGTTGAAGCGGATTTAGAAAGCCCATTAGTCAGTCTATCTATCTGAAAAATCTTAGCCCGTTACTTTCGCAAATATCACTTTTATACGTAAAACTCTAAAAACGTGCTTCATCGCTCACTGACGCCAATCTTCACTTTCGGGGAAGTGTGTTGAAGCGGATTTAGAAAGCCCATTAGTCAGTCTATCTATCTGAAAAATCTTAACCCGTTACTTACGCAAATATCACCGTTATACGTAAACCTCTAACAATGTGCTTCATCGCTCACTGACGCCAATCTTCACTTTCGGGGAAGTGTGTTGAAGCGGATTTAGAAAGCCCATTTGTCAGTCTATCTATCTGAAAAATCTTAACCCGTTACTTTTGCAAATATCACCGTTATACGTAAAACTCTAAAACTGTGCTTCATCGCTCACTGACGCTAATCTTCACTTTCGGGGAAGTGTGTTGAAGCGGATTTAGAAAGCCCATTAGTCAGTCTATCTATCCCAAAATCTCAACCCGTTACCGCTGCAAATATCACCGTTATTCGTAAAACTCTAAAAATGTGCTTCATCGCTCACTGACGCCAATCATCACTTTCGGGGAAGTGTGTTGAAGCGGGTTTAGAAAGCCCATTAGTCAGTCTATCTATCTGCAAAATCTCAACTCGATACCGCTGCAAATATCACCGTTATACGTAAAACTCTAAAAATGTGCTTCATCGCTCACTGACGCCAATCTTCACTTTCGGGGAAGTGTGTTGAAGCGGATTTAGAAAGCCCATTAGTCAGTCTATCTATCTGAAAAATCTTAACCCGTTACTTTTTCAATTATCACCGTTATACGTAAAACTCTAAAACTGTGCTTCATCGCTCACTGACGCTAATCTTCACTTTCGGGGAAGTGTGTTGAAGCGGATTTAGAAAGCCCATTTGTCAGTCTATCTATCTGCAAATTATTAACCCGTTACCGCTGAAAATATCACCGTTATACGTAAAACTCTAAAAATGTGCTTCATCGCTCACTGACGCCAATCATCACTTTCGGGGAAGTGTGTTGAAGCGGGTTTAGAAAGCCCATTAGTCAGTCTATCTATCTGCAAAATCTCAACTCGATACCGCTGCAAATATCACCGTTATACGTAAAACTCTAAAAACGTGCTTCATCGCTCACTGACGCCAATCTTCACTTTCGGGGAAGTGTGTTGAAGCGGGTTTAGAAAGCCCATTAGTCAGTCTATCTATCTGCAAAATCTCAACTCGATACCGCTGCAAATATCACCGTTATACGTAAAACTCTAAAAATGTGCTTCATCGCTCACTGACGCCAATCTTCACTTTCGGGGAAGTGTGTTGAAGCGGATTTAGAAAGCCCATTAGTCAGTCTATCTATCTGAAAAATCTTAACCCGTTACTTTTTCAATTATCACCGTTATACGTAAAACTCTAAAACTGTGCTTCATCGCTCACTGACGCTAATCTTCACTTTCGGGGAAGTGTGTTGAAGCGGGTTTAGAAAGCCCATTAGTCAGTCTATCTATCTGCAAAATCTCAACTCGATACCGCTGCAAATATCACCGTTATACGTAAAACTCTAAAAATGTGCTTCATCGCTCACTGACGCCAATCTTCACTTTCGGGGAAGTGTGTTGAAGCGGATTTAGAAAGCCCATTAGTCAGTCTATCTATCTGAAAAATCTTAACCCGTTACTTTCGCAAATATCACCGTTATACGTAAAACTCTAAAAATGCACTTCATCGCTCACTGACGCCAATCTTCACTTTCGGGGAAGTGTGTTGAAGCGGATTTAGAAAGCCCATTAGTCAGTCTATCTATCTGAAAAATCTTAACCCGTTACCGCTGCAAATATCACCGTTATACGTAAAACTCTAAAAATGTGCTTCATCGCTCACTGACGCCAATCATCACTTTCGGGGAAGTGTGTTGAAGCGGGTTTAGAAAGCCCATTAGTCAGTCTATCTATCTGCAAAATCTCAACTCGATACCGCTGCAAATATCGCCGTTATACGTAAAACTCTAAAAACGTGCTTCATCGCTCACTGACGCCAATCTTCACTTTCGGGGAAGTGTGTTGAAGCGGATTTAGAAAGCCCATTAGTCAGTCTATCTATCTGAAAAATCTTAGCCCGTTACTTTTGCAAATATCACCGTTATACGTAAAACTCTATAAATGCGCTTCATCTCTCACTGACGCCAATCTTCACTTTCGGGGAAGTGTGTTGAAGCGGATTTAGAAAGCCCATTAGTCAGTCTATCTATCTGCAAAGAATCACCCGTTACCGCTGCAAATATCACCGTTATACGTAAAACTCAAAAAATGTGCTTCATCGCTCACTGACGCTAACTTCACTTTCGGGGAAGTGTGTTGAAGCGGATTTAGAAAGCCCATTAGTTAGTCTATCTATCTGCAAAATCTCAACCCGATACCGCTGCAAATATCACCGTTATACGTAAAACTCTAAAAACGTGCTTCATCGCTCACTGACGCTAACTTCACTTTCGGGGAAGTGTGTTGAAGCGGATTTAGAAAGCCCATTTGTCAGTCTATCTATCTGAAAAATCTTAACCCGTTACTTTTGCAAATATCACCGTTATACGTAAAACTCTATAAATGCGCTTCATCGCTCACTGACGCCAATCTTCACTTTCGGGGAAGTGTGTTGAAGCGGATTTAGAAAGCCCATTAGTCAGTCTATCTATCTGCAAAGAATCACTCGTTACCGCTGCAAATATCACCGTTATACGTAAAACTCAAAAAATGTGCTTCATCGGTCACTGACGCCAATCTTCACTTTCGGGGAAGTGTGTTGAAGCGGATTTAGAAAGCCCATTAGTCAGTCTATCTATCTGAAAAATCTTAACCCGTTACTTACGCAAATATCACCGTTATACGTAAACCTCTAACAATGTGCTTCATCGCTCACTGACGCCAATCTTCACTTTCGGGGAAGTGTGTTGAAGCGGATTTAGAAAGCCCATTAGTCAGTCTATCTATCTGAAAAATCTTAGCCCGTTACTTTCGCAAATATCACTTTTATACGTAAAACTCTAAAAACGTGCTTCATCGCTCACTGACGCCAATCTTCACTTTCGGGGAAGTGTGTTGAAGCGGGTTTAGAAAGCCCATTAGTCAGTCTATCTATCTGAAAAATCTTAGCCCGTTACTTTCGCAAATATCACTGTTATACGTAAAACTCTAAAACTGTGCTTCATCGCTCACTGACGCCAATCTTCACTTTCGGGGAAGTGTGTTGAAGCGGATTTAGAAAGCCCATTATTCAATCTATCTATCCCAAAATCTTAACCCGTTACCGCTGCAAATATCACCGTTATACGTAAAACTCTAAAAATGTGCTTCATCGCTCACTGACGCCAATCTTCACTTTCGGGGAAGTGTGTTGAAGCGGATTTAGAAAGCCCATTAGTCAGTCTATCTATCTGAAAAATCTTAGCCCGTTACTTTCGCAAATATCACTTTTATACGTAAAACTCTAAAAACGTGCTTCATCGCTCACTGACGCCAATCTTCACTTTCGGGGAAGTGTGTTGAAGCGGGTTTAGAAAGCCCATTAGTCAGTCTATCTATCTGAAAAATCTTAGCCCGTTACTTTCGCAAATATCACTTTTATACGTAAAACTCTAAAAACGTGCTTCATCGCTCACTGACGCCAATCTTCACTTTCGGGGAAGTGTGTTGAAGCGGATTTAGAAAGCCCATTAGTCAGTCTATCTATCTGAAAAATCTTAACCCGTTACTTACGCAAATATCACCGTTATACGTAAACCTCTAACAATGTGCTTCATCGCTCACTGACGCCAATCTTCACTTTCGGGGAAGTGTGTTGAAGCGGATTTAGAAAGCCCATTAGTCAGTCTATCTATCTGAAAAATCTTAACCCGTTACTTTTGCAAATATCACCGTTATACGTAAAACTCTATAAATGCGCTTCATCTCTCACTGACGCCAATCTTCACTTTCGGGGAAGTGTGTTGAAGCGGATTTAGAAAGCCCATTAGTCAGTCTATCTATCCCAAAATCTCAACCCGTTACCGCTGCAAATATCACCGTTATACGTAAAACTCTAAAAATGTGCTTCATCGCTCACTGACGCCAATCTTCACTTTCGGGGAAGTGTGTTGAAGCGGGTTTAGAAAGCCCATTAGTGAGTCTATCTATCTGAAAAATCTTAGCCCGTTACTTTCGCAAATATCACTTTTATACGTAAAACTCTAAAAACGTGCTTCATCGCTCACTGACGCCAATCTTCACTTTCGGGGAAGTGTGTTGAAGCGGATTTAGAAAGCCCATTAGTCAGTCTATCTATCTGAAAAATCTTAACCCGTTACTTACGCAAATATCACCGTTATACGTAAACCTCTAACAATGTGCTTCATCGCTCACTGACGCCAATCTTCACTTTCGGGGAAGTGTGTTGAAGCGGATTTAGAAAGCCCATTTGTCAGTCTATCTATCTGAAAAATCTTAACCCGTTACTTTTGCAAATATCACCGTTATACGTAAAACTCTATAAATGCGCTTCATCGCTCACTGACGCCAATCTTCACTTTCGGAGAAGTGTGTTGAAGCGGATTTAGAAAGCCCATTAGTCAGTCTATCTATCTGAAAAATCTTAGCCCGTTACTTTCGCAAATATCACTTTTATACGTAAAACTCTAAAAACGTGCTTCATCGCTCACTGACGCCAATCTTCACTTTCGGGGAAGTGTGTTGAAGCGGGTTTAGAAAGCCCATTAGTCAGTCTATCTATCTGAAAAATCTTAGCCCGTTACTTTCGCAAATATCACTTTTATACGTAAAACTCTAAAAACGTGCTTCATCGCTCACTGACGCCAATCTTCACTTTCGGGGAAGTGTGTTGAAGCGGATTTAGAAAGCCCATTAGTCAGTCTATCTATCTGAAAAATCTTAACCCGTTACTTACGCAAATATCACCGTTATACGTAAACCTCTAACAATGTGCTTCATCGCTCACTGACGCCAATCTTCACTTTCGGGGAAGTGTGTTGAAGCGGATTTAGAAAGCCCATTTGTCAGTCTATCTATCTGAAAAATCTTAACCCGTTACTTTTGCAAATATCACCGTTATACGTAAAACTCTATAAATGCGCTTCATCTCTCACTGACGCCAATCTTCACTTTCGGGGAAGTGTGTTGAAGCGGATTTAGAAAGCCCATTAGTCAGTCTATCTATCCCAAAATCTCAACCCGTTACCGCTGCAAATATCACCGTTATACGTAAAACTCTAAAAATGTGCTTCATCGCTCACTGACGCCAATCTTCACTTTCGGGGAAGTGTGTTGAAGCGGATTTAGAAAGCCCATTAGTCAGTCTATCTATCCCAAAATCTCAACCCGTTACCGCTGCAAATATCACCGTTATACGTAAAACTCTAAAAATGTGCTTCATCGCTCACTGACGCCAATCTTCACTTTCGGGGAAGTGTGTTGAAGCGGATTTAGAAAGCCCATTAGTCAGTCTATCTATCTGAAAAATCTTAGCCCGTTACTTTCGCAAATATCACTTTTATACGAAAAACTCTAAAAACGTGCTTCATCGCTCACTGACGCCAATCTTCACTTTCGGGGAAGTGTGTTGAAGCGGATTTAGAAAGCCCATTAGTCAGTCTATCTATCTGAAAAATCTTAACCCGTTACTTACGCAAATATCACCGTTATACGTAAACCTCTAACAATGTGCTTCATCGCTCACTGACGCCAATCTTCACTTTCGGGGAAGTGTGTTGAAGCGGATTTAGAAAGCCCATTTGTCAGTCTATCTATCTGAAAAATCTTAACCCGTTACTTTTGCAAATATCACCGTTATACGTAAAACTCTATAAATGCGCTTCATCTCTCACTGACGCCAATCTTCACTTTCGGGGAAGTGTGTTGAAGCGGATTTAGAAAGCCCATTAGTCAGTCTATCTATCCCAAAATCTCAACCCGTTACCGCTGCAAATATCACCGTTATACGTAAAACTCTAAAAATGTGCTTCATCGCTCACTGACGCCAATCTTCACTTTCGGGGAAGTGTGTTGAAGCGGGTTTAGAAAGCCCATTAGTGAGTCTATCTATCTGAAAAATCTTAGCCCGTTACTTTCGCAAATATCACTTTTATACGTAAAACTCTAAAAACGTGCTTCATCGCTCACTGACGCCAATCTTCACTTTCGGGGAAGTGTGTTGAAGCGGATTTAGAAAGCCCATTAGTCAGACTATCTATCTGAAAAATCTTAACCCGTTACTTACGCAAATATCACCGTTATACGTAAACCTCTAACAATGTGCTTCATCGCTCACTGACGCCAATCTTCACTTTCGGGGAAGTGTGTTGAAGCGGATTTAGAAAGCCCATTTGTCAGTCTATCTATCTGAAAAATCTTAACCCGTTACTTTTGCAAATATCACCGTTATACGTAAAACTCTATAAATGCGCTTCATCTCTCACTGACGCCAATCTTCACTTTCGGGGAAGTGTGTTGAAGTGGATTTAGAAAGCCCATTAGTCAGTCTATCTATCTGAAAAATCTTAGCCCGTTACTTTCGCAAATATCACTTTTATACGTAAAACTCTAAAAACGTGCTTCATCGCTCACTGACGCCAATCTTCACTTTCGGGGAAGTGTGTTGAAGCGGGTTTAGAAAGCCCATTAGTCAGTCTATCTATCTGAAAAATCTTAGCCCGTTACTTTCGCAAATATCACTTTTATACGTAAAACTCTAAAAACGTGCTTCATCGCTCACTGACGCCAATCTTCACTTTCGGGGAAGTGTGTTGAAGCGGATTTAGAAAGCCCATTAGTCAGTCTATCTATCTGAAAAATCTTAACCCGTTACTTACGCAAATATCACCGTTATACGTAAACCTCTAACAATGTGCTTCATCGCTCACTGACGCCAATCTTCACTTTCGGGGAAGTGTGTTGAAGCGGATTTAGAAAGCCCATTTGTCAGTCTATCTATCTGAAAAATCTTAACCCGTTACTTTTGCAAATATCACCGTTATACGTAAAACTCTATAAATGCGCTTCATCTCTCACTGACGCCAATCTTCACTTTCGGGGAAGTGTGTTGAAGCGGATTTAGAAAGCCCATTAGTCAGTCTATCTATCCCAAAATCTCAACCCGTTACCGCTGCAAATATCACCGTTATACGTAAAACTCTAAAAATGTGCTTCATCGCTCACTGACTCCAATCTTCACTTTTGGGGAAGTGTGTTGAAGCGGATTTAGAAAGCCCATTAGTCAGTCTATCTTTCTGAAAAATCTTAGCCCGTTACTTTTGCAAATATCACTGTTATACGTAAAACTCTAAAAACACGCTTCATCGCTCACTGACGCCAATCTTCACTTTCGGGGAAGTGTGTTGAAGCGGATTTAGAAAGCCCATTAGTCAGTCTATCTATCTGCAAAATATTAACCCGTTACCGCTGCAAATATCACCGTTATACGTAAAACTCTAAAAATGTGCTTCATCGCTCACTGACGCCAATCATCACTTTCGGGGAAGTGTGTTGAAGCGGGTTTAGAAAGCCCATTAGTCAGTCTATCTATCTGAAAAATCTTAGCCCGTTACTTTCGCAAATATCACTGTTATACGTAAAACTCTAAAAACGTGCTTCATCGCTCACTGACGCCAATCTTCACTTTCGGGGAAGTGTGTTGAAGCGGATTTAGACAGCCCATTAGTCAGTCTATCTATCTGCAAAATATTAACCCGTTACCGCTGCAAATATCACCGTTATACGTAAAACTCTAAAAATGTGCTTCATCGCTCACTGACGCCAATCATCATTTTCGGGGAAGTGTGTTGAAGCGGGTTTAGAAAGCCCATTAGTCAGTCTATCTATCTGCAAAATATTAACCCGTTACCGCTGCAAATATCACCGTTATACGTAAAACTCAAAAAATGTGCTTCATCGCTCACTGACGCCAATCTTCACTTTCGGGGAAGTGTGTTGAAGCGGATTTAGAAAGCCCATTAGTCAGTCAATCTATCTGCAAAGAATCACCCGTTTCCGCTGCAAATATCACCGTTATACGTAAAACTCAAAAAATGTGCTTCATCGCTCACTGACGCCAATCTTCACTTTCGGGGAAGTGTGTTGAAGCGGATTTAGAAAGCCCATTAGTCAGTCTATCTATCTGCAAAGAATCACCCGTTAGCGCTGCAAATATCACCGTTATACGTAAAACTCAAAAAATGTGCTTCATCGCTCACTGACGCCAATCTTCACTTTCGGGGAAGTGTGTTGAAGCGGATTTAGAAAGCCCATTAGTCAGTCAATCTATCTGCAAAGAATCACCCGTTTCCGCTGCAAATATCACCGTTATACGTAAAACTCAAAAAATGTGCTTCATCGCTCACTGACGCCAATCTTCACTTTCGGGGAAATGTGTTGAAGCGGATTTAGAAAGCCCATTAGTCAGTCTATCTATCTGCAAAATATTAACCCGTTACCGCTGCAAATATCACCGTTATACGTAAAACTCTAAAAACGTGCTTCATCGTTCACTGACGCCAATCTTCACTTTCGGGGAAGTGTGTTGAAGCGGATTTAGAAAGCCCATTAGTCAGTCTATCTATCTGCAAAATATTAACCCGTTACCGCTGCAAATATCACCGTTATACGTAAAACTCTAAAAAAGTGCTTCATCGCTCACTGACGCCAATCTTCACTTTCGGGGAAGTGTGTTGAAGCGGATTTAGAAAGCCCATTAGTCAGTCTATCTATCTGAAAAATCTTAACCCGTTACTTTTGCAAATATCACCGTTATACGTAAAACTCTAAAACTGTGCTTCATCGCTCACTGACGCTAATCTTCACTTTCGGGGAAGTGTGTTGAAGCGGATTTAGAAAGCCCATTAGTCAGTCTATCTATCCCAAAATCTCAACCCGTTACCGCTGCAAATATCACCGTTATACGTAAAACTCTAAAAATGTGCTTCATCGCTCACTGACGCCAATCTTCACTTTTGGGGAAGTGTGTTGAAGCGGATTTAGAAAGCCCATTAGTCAGTCTATCTATCTGCAAAATATTAACCCGTTACCGCTGCAAATATCACCGTTATACATAAAACTCTAAAAACGTGCTTCATCGCTCACTGACGCCAATCTTCACTTTCGGGGAAGTGTGTTGAAGCTGATTTAGAAAGCCCATTAGTCAGTCTATCTATCTGAAAAATCTTAACCCTTTACTTTTGCAAATATCACCGTTATACGTAAAACTCTAAAACTGTGCTTCATCGCTCACTGACGCTAATCTTCACTTTCGGGGAAGTGTGTTGAAGCGGATTTAGAAAGCCCATTAGTCAGTCTATCTATCTGCAAAATATTAACCCGTTACCGCTGCAAATATCACCGTTATACGTAAAACTCTAAAAACGTGCTTCATCGCTCACTGACGCCAATCTTCACTTTCGGGGAAGTGTGTTGAAGCGGATTTAGAAAGCCCATTAGTCAGTCTATCTATCTGAAAAATCTTAACCCGTTACTTTTGCAAATATCACCGTTATACGTAAAACTCTAAAACTGTGCTTCATCGCTCACTGACGCCAATCTTCACTTTCGGGGAAGTGTGTTGAAGCGGATTTAGAAAGCCCATTAGTCAGTCAATCTAACTGCAAAGACTCAACCCGTTACCGCTGCAAATATCACCGTTATACGTAAAACTCTTAAAATGTGCTTCATCGCTCACTGACGCCAATCTTCACTTTCGGGGAAGTGTGTTGAAGCGGATTTAGAAAGCCCATTAGTCAGTCTATCTATCTGAAAAATCTTAACCCGTTACTTACGCAAATATTACCGTTATACGTAAACCTCTAACAATGTGCTTCATCGCTCACTGACGCCAATCTTCACTTTCGGGGAAGTGTGTTGAAGCGGATTTAGAAAGCCCATTAGTCAGTCTATCTATCTGAAAAATCTTAGCCCGTTACTTTCGCAAATATCACCGTTATACGTAAAACTCTAAAAACGTGCTTCATCGCTCACTGACGCCAATCTTCACTTTCGGGGAAGTGCGTTGAAGCGGATTTAGAAAGCCCATTAGTCAGTCTATCTATCTGCAAAATATTAACCCGTTACCGCTGCAAATATCACCGTTATACGTAAAACTCTAAAAATGTGCTTCATCGCTCACTGACGCCAATCATCACTTTCGGGGAAGTGTGTTGAAGCGGGTTTAGAAAGCCCATTAGTCAGTCTATCTATCTGCAAAATCTCAACTCGATACCGCTGCAAATATCACCGTTATACGTAAAACTCTAAAAACGTGCTTCATCGCTCACTGACTCCAATCTTCACTTTCGGGGAAGTGTGTTGAAGCGGATTTAGAAAGCCCATTAGTTAGTCTATCTATCTGCAAAATCTCAACCCGATACCGCTGCAAATATCACCGTTATACGTAAAACTCTAAAAACGTGCTTCATCGCTCACTGACTCCAATCATCACTTTCGGGGAAGTGTGTTGAAGCGGGTTTAGAAAGCCCATTAGTCAGTCTATCTATCTGCAAAATCTCAACTCGATACCGCTGCAAATATCACCGTTATACGTAAAACTCTAAAAACGTGCTTCATCGCTCACTGACGCCAATCTTCACTTTCGGGGAAGTGTGTTGAAGCGGATTTAGAAAGCCCATTAGTCAGTCTATCTATCTGAAAAATCTTAACCCGTTACTTACGCAAATATCACCGTTATACGTAAACCTCTAACAATGTGCTTCATCGCTCACTGACGCCAATCTTCACTTTCGGGGAAGTGTGTTGAAGCGGATTTAGAAAGCCCATTAGTCAGTCAATCTATCTGCAAAGAATCACCCGTTTCCGCTGCAAATATCACCGTTATACGTAAAACTCAAAAAATGTGCTTCATCGCTCACTGACGCCAATCTTCACTTTCGGTGAAATGTGTTGAAGCGGATTTAGAAAGCCCATTAGTCAGTCTATCTATCTGAAAAATCTTAACCCGTTACTTTTTCAAATATCACCGTTATACGTAAAACTCTAAAACTGTGCTTCATCGCTCACTGACGCTAATCTTCACTTTCGGGGAAGTGTATTGAAGCGGATTTAGAAAGCCCATTAGTCAGTCTATCTATCTGCAAAATATTAACCCGTTACCGCTGCAAATATCACCTTTATACGTAAAACTCTTAAAATGTGCTTCATCGCACACTGACGCTAATCTTCACTTTCGGGGAAGTGTGTTGAAGCGGATTTAGAAAGGCCATTAGTCAGTCTATCTATCTGCAAAATATTAACCCGTTACCGCTGCAAATATCACCGTTATACGTAAAACTCTAAAAACGTGCTTCATCGCTCACTGACGCCAATCTTCACTTTTGGGGAAGTGTGTTGAAGCGGATTTAGAAAGCCCATTAGTCAGTCTATCTATCTGAAAAATCTTAACCCGTTACTTTTGCAAATATCACCGTTATACGTAAAACTCTAAAACTATGCTTCATCGCTCACTGACGCCAATCTTCACTTTCGGGGAAGTGTGTTGAAGCGGATTTGGAAAGCCCATTAGTCAGTCTATCTATCCCAAAATCTCAACCCGTTACCGCTGCAAATATCACCGTTATACGTAAAACTCTAAAAATGTGCTTCATCGCTCACTGACGCCAATCTTCACTTTTGGGGAAGTGTGTTGAAGCGGATTTAGAAAGCCCATTAGTCAGTCTATCTATCTGCAAAATATTTACCCGTTACCGCTGCAAATATCACCGTTATACGTAAAACTCTAAAAACGTGCTTCATCGCTCACTGACGCCAATCTTCACTTTCGGGGAAGTGTGTTGAAGCGGATTTAGAAAGCCCATTAGTCAGTCTATCTATCTGAAAAATCTTAGCCCGTTACTTTTGCAAATATCACCGTTATACGTAAAACTCTAAAACTGTGCTTCATCGCTCACTGACGCCAATCTTCACTTTCGGGGAAGTGTGTTGAAGCGGATTTAGAAAGCCCATTAGTCAGTCTATCTATCTGCAAAATATTAACCCGTTACCGCTGCAAATATCACCGTTATACGTAAAACTCTAAAAATGTGCTTCATCGCTCACTGACGCCAATCTTCACTTTCGGGGAAGTGTGTTGAAGCGGATTTAGAAAGGCCATTAGTCAGTCTATCTATCTGCAAAATATTAACCCGTTACCGCTGCAAATATCACCGTTATACGTAAAACTCTAAAAATGTGCTTCATCGCTCACTGACGCCAATCTTCACTTTCGGGGAAGTGTGTTGAAGCGGATTTAGAAAGCCCATTAGTCAGTCTATCTATCTGAAAAATCTTAACCCGTTACTTTTGCAAATATCACCGTTATACGTAAAACTCTTAAACTGTGCTTCATCGCTCACTGACGCTAATCTTCACTTTCGGGGAAGTGTGTTGAAGCGGATTTAGAAAGCCCATTAGTCAGTCTTTCTATCTGTAAAATCTTAACCCGTTACTTTTGCAAATATCACCGTTGTACGTAAAACTCTAAAAATGTGCTTCATCGCTCACTGACGCCAATCTTCACTTTCGGGGAAGTGTGTTGAAGCGGATTTAGAAAGCACATTAGTCAGTCAATCTATCTGCAAAGACTCAACCCGTTACCGCTGCAAATATCACCGTTATACGTAAAACTCTAAAAATGCGCTTCATCGCTCACTGACGCTAACTCCACTTTCGGGGAAGTGTGTTGAAGCGGATTTAGAAAGCCCATTAGTCAGTCAATCTAACTGCAAAGACTCAACCCGTTACCGCTGCAAATATCACCGTTGTACGTTAAACTCTAAAAATGTGCTTCATCGCTCAATGACGCCAATCTTCACTTTCGGGGAAGTGTATTAGAGCGGATTTAGAAAGCCCATTAGTCAGTCTATCTATCTGCAAAATCTCAACCCGTTACCGCTGCCAATATCACCGTTATACGTAAAACTCTAAAAATGTGCTTCATCGCTCACTGACGCTAATCTTCACTTTTGGGGAAGTGTGTTGAAGCGGATTAAGAAAGCCCATTAGTCAGTCTATCTATCTGCAAAATCTCAACCCGTTACTTTTTCAAATATCACCGTTATACGTAAAACTCTAAAGCTGTGCTTCATCGCTCACTGACGCTAATCTTCACTTTCGGGGAAGTGTGTTGAAGCGGATTTAGAAAGCCCATTAGTCAGTCTCTCTATCTGCAAAATCTCAACCCGTTACCGCTGCAAATATCACCGTTATACGTAAAACTCTAAAAATGTGCTTCATCGCTCACTGACGCCAATCTTCACTTTCGGGGAAGTGTGTTGAAGCGGATTTAGAAAGCCCATTAGTCAGTCTATCTATCTGAAAAATCTTAACACGTTACTTTTTCAAATATCACCGTTATACGTAAAACTCTAAAACTGTGCTTCATCGCTCACTGACGCTAATCTTCACTTTCGGGGAAGTGTATTGAAGCGGATTTAGAAAGTCCATTAGTCAGTCTATCTATCTGCAAAAAATTAACCCGTTACCGCTGCAAATATCACCGTTATACGTAAAACTCTAAAAATGTGCTTCATCGCTCACTGACGCTAATCTTCACCTTCGGGGAAGTGTGTTGAAGCGGATTTAGAAAGCCCATTAGTCAGTCTATCTATCTGAAAAATCTTAACCCGTTACTTTTGCAAATATCACCGTTATACGTAAAACTCTAAAAATTTGCTTCATCGCTCACTGACGCTAACTTCACTTTCGGGGAAGTGCGTTGAAGCGGATTTAGAAAGGCCATTAGCCAGTCTATCTATCTGCAAAAAATTAACCCGTTACCGCTGCAAATATCACCGTTATACGTAAAACTCTAAAAATGTGCTTCATCGCTCACTGACGCCAATCTTCACCTTCGGGGAAGTGTGTTGAAGCGGATTTAGAAAGCCCATTAGTCAGTCTCTCTATCTGAAAAATCTTAACCCGTTACTTTTTCAAATATCACCGTTATACGTAAAACTCTAAAAATGTGCTTCATCGCTCACTGACGCTAACTTCACTTTCGGGGAAGTGCGTTGAAGCGGATTTAGAAAGGCCATTAGCCAGTCTATCTATTTGCAAAAAATTAACCCGTTACCGCTGCAAATATCACCGTTATACGTAAAACTCTAAAAATGTGCTTCATCGCTCACTGACGCCAATCTTCACTTTCGGGGAAGTGTGTTGAAGCGGATTTAGAAAGCCCATTAGTCAGTCTATCTATCTGAAAAATCTTAACCCGTTACTTACGCAAATATCACCGTTATACGTAAACCTCTAACAATGTGCTTCATCGCTCACTGACGCCAATCTTCACTTTCGGGGAAGTGTGTTGAAGCGGATTTAGAAAGCCCATTAGTCAGTCAATCTATCTGCAAAGAATCACCCGTTTCCGCTGCAAATATCACCGTTATACGTAAAACTCAAAAAATGTGCTTCATCGCTCACTGACGCCAATCTTCACTTTCGGTGAAATGTGTTGAAGCGGATTTAGAAAGCCCATTAGTCAGTCTATCTATCTGAAAAATCTTAACCCGTTACTTTTTCAAATATCACCGTTATACGTAAAACTCTAAAACTGTGCTTCATCGCTCACTGACGCTAATCTTCACTTTCGGGGAAGTGTATTGAAGCGGATTTAGAAAGCCCATTAGTCAGTCTATCTATCTGCAAAATATTAACCCGTTACCGCTGCAAATATCACCTTTATACGTAAAACTCTTAAAATGTGCTTCATCGCTCACTGACCCTAATCTTCACTTTCGGGGAAGTGTGTTGAAGCGGATTTAGAAAGGCCATTAGTCAGTCTATCTATCTGCAAAATATTAACCCGTTACCGCTGCAAATATCACCGTTATACGTAAAACTCTAAAAACGTGCTTCATCGCTCACTGACGCCAATCTTCACTTTTGGGGAAGTGTGTTGAAGCGGATTTAGAAAGCCCATTAGTCAGTCTATCTATCTGAAAAATCTTAACCCGTTACTTTTGCAAATATCACCGTTATACGTAAAACTCTAAAACTATGCTTCATCGCTCACTGACGCCAATCTTCACTTTCGGGGAAGTGTGTTGAAGCGGATTTGGAAAGCCCATTAGTCAGTCTATCTATCCCAAAATCTCAACCCGTTACCGCTGCAAATATCACCGTTATACGTAAAACTCTAAAAATGTGCTTCATCGCTCACTGACGCCAATCTTCACTTTTGGGGAAGTGTGTTGAAGCGGATTTAGAAAGCCCATTAGTCAGTCTATCTATCTGCAAAATATTTACCCGTTACCGCTGCAAATATCACCGTTATACGTAAAACTCTAAAAACGTGCTTCATCGCTCACTGACGCCAATCTTCACTTTCGGGGAAGTGTGTTGAAGCGGATTTAGAAAGCCCATTAGTCAGTCTATCTATCTGAAAAATCTTAGCCCGTTACTTTTGCAAATATCACCGTTATACGTAAAACTCTAAAACTGTGCTTCATCGCTCACTGACGCCAATCTTCACTTTCGGGGAAGTGTGTTGAAGCGGATTTAGAAAGCCCATTAGTCAGTCTATCTATCTGCAAAATATTAACCCGTTACCGCTGCAAATATCACCGTTATACGTAAAACTCTAAAAATGTGCTTCATCGCTCACTGACGCCAATCTTCACTTTCGGGGAAGTGTGTTGAAGCGGATTTAGAAAGGCCATTAGTCAGTCTATCTATCTGCAAAATATTAACCCGTTACCGCTGCAAATATCACCGTTATACGTAAAACTCTAAAAATGTGCTTCATCGCTCACTGACGCCAATCTTCACTTTCGGGGAAGTGTGTTGAAGCGGATTTAGAAAGCCCATTAGTCAGTCTATCTATCTGAAAAATCTTAACCCGTTACTTTTGCAAATATCACCGTTATACGTAAAACTCTAAAACTGTGCTTCATCGCTCACTGACGCTAATCTTCACTTTCGGGGAAGTGTGTTGAAGCGGATTTAGAAAGCCCATTAGTCAGTCTTTCTATCTGTAAAATCTTAACCCGTTACTTTTGCAAATATCACCGTTGTACGTAAAACTCTAAAAATGTGCTTCATCGCTCACTGACGCCAATCTTCACTTTCGGGGAAGTGTGTTGAAGCGGATTTAGAAAGCACATTAGTCAGTCAATCTATCTGCAAAGACTCAACCCGTTACCGCTGCAAATATCACCGTTATACGTAAAACTCTAAAAATGCGCTTCATCGCTCACTGACGCTAACTCCACTTTCGGGGAAGTGTGTTGAAGCGGATTTAGAAAGCCCATTAGTCAGTCAATCTAACTGCAAAGACTCAACCCGTTACCGCTGCAAATATCACCGTTGTACGTTAAACTCTAAAAATGTGCTTCATCGCTCAATGACGCCAATCTTCACTTTCGGGGAAGTGTATTAGAGCGGATTTAGAAAGCCCATTAGTCAGTCTATCTATCTGCAAAATCTCAACCCGTTACCGCTGCCAATATCACCGTTATACGTAAAACTCTAAAAATGTGCTTCATCGCTCACTGACGCTAATCTTCACTTTTGGGGAAGTGTGTTGAAGCGGATTAAGAAAGCCCATTAGTCAGTCTATCTATCTGCAAAATCTCAACCCGTTACTTTTTCAAATATCACCGTTATACGTAAAACTCTAAAGCTGTGCTTCATCGCTCACTGACGCTAATCTTCACTTTCGGGGAAGTGTGTTGAAGCGGATTTAGAAAGCCCATTAGTCAGTCTCTCTATCTGCAAAATCTCAACCCGTTACCGCTGCAAATATCACCGTTATACGTAAAACTCTAAAAATGTGCTTCATCGCTCACTGACGCCAATCTTCACTTTCGGGGAAGTGTGTTGAAGCGGATTTAGAAAGCCCATTAGTCAGTCTATCTATCTGAAAAATCTTAACACGTTACTTTTTCAAATATCACCGTTATACGTAAAACTCTAAAACTGTGCTTCATCGCTCACTGACGCCAATCTTCACTTTCGGGGAAGTGTATTGAAGCGGATTTAGAAAGTCCATTAGTCAGTCTATCTATCTGCAAAAAATTAACCCGTTACCGCTGCAAATATCACCGTTATACGTAAAACTCTAAAAATGTGCTTCATCGCTCACTGACGCTAATCTTCACCTTCGGGGAAGTGTGTTGAAGCGGATTTAGAAAGCCCATTAGTCAGTCTATCTATCTGAAAAATCTTAACCCGTTACTTTTGCAAATATCACCGTTATACGTAAAACTCTAAAAATTTGCTTCATCGCTCACTGACGCTAACTTCACTTTCGGGGAAGTGCGTTGAAGCGGATTTAGAAAGGCCATTAGCCAGTCTATCTATCTGCAAAAAATTAACCCGTTACCGCTGCAAATATCACCGTTATACGTAAAACTCTAAAAATGTGCTTCATCGCTCACTGACGCCAATCTTCACCTTCGGGGAAGTGTGTTGAAGCGGATTTAGAAAGCCCATTAGTCAGTCTCTCTATCTGAAAAATCTTAACCCGTTACTTTTTCAAATATCACCGTTATACGTAAAACTCTAAAAATGTGCTTCATCGCTCACTGACGCTAACTTCACTTTCGGGGAAGTGCGTTGAAGCGGATTTAGAAAGGCCATTAGCCAGTCTATCTATTTGCAAAAAATTAACCCGTTACCGCTGCAAATATCACCGTTATACGTAAAACTCTAAAAATGTGCTTCATCGCTCACTGACGCCAATCTTCACTTTCGGGGAAGTGTGTTGAAGCGGATTTAGGAAGCCCATTAGTCAGTCTATCTATCTGCAATATCTCAACCCGTTACCGCTGCAAATATCACCGTTATACGTAAAACTCTAAAAATGTGCTTCATCGCTCACTGACGCCAATCTTCACCTTCGGGGAAGTGTGTTGAAGCGGATTTAGAAAGCACATTAGTCAGTCTTTCTATCTGTAAAATCTTAACCCGTTACTTTTGCAAATATCACCGTTGCACGTAAAACTCTAAAAATGTGCTTCATCGCTCACTGACGCCAATCTTCACTTTCGGGGAAGTGTGTTGAAGCGGATTTAGAAAGCCCATTAGTCAGTCTATCTATCTGCAATATCTCAACACGTTACCGCTGCAAATATCACCGTTATACGTAAAACTCTAAAAATGTGCTTCATCGCTCACTGACGCCAATCTTCACTTTCGGGGAAGTGTGTTGAAGCGGATTTAGAAAGGCCATTAGTCAGTCTATCTATCTGCAAAATATTAACACGTTACCGCTGCAAATATCACTGACGCTAATCTTCACTTTCGGGGAAGTGTATTGAAGCGGATTTAGAAAGCCCATTAGTCAGTCTATCTATCTGCAAAAAATTAACCCGTTGCCGCTGCAAATATCACCGTTATACGTAGAACTCTAAAAATGGGCTTCATCGCTCACTGACGCTAATCTTCACTTTTGGGGAAGTGTGTTGAAGCGGATTAAGAAAGCCCATTAGTCAGTCTATCTATCTGCAAAATCTCAACCCGTTACTTTTTCAAATATCACCGTTATACGTAAAACTCTAAAGCTGTGCTTCATCGCTCACTGACGCTAATCTTCACTTTCGGGGAAGTGTGTTGAAGCGGATTTAGAAAGCCCATTAGTCAGTCTATCTATCTGAAAAATCTTAACCCGTTACTTTTTCAAATATCACCGTTATACGTAAAACTCTAAAACTGTGCTTCATCGCTCACTGACGCCAATCTTCACTTTCGGGGAAGTGTGTTGAAGCGGATTTAGAAAGGCTATTAGTCAGTCTATCTATCTGCAAAATATTAACCCGTTACCGCTGCAAATATCACCGTTATACGTAAAACTCTAAAAATGTGCTTCATCGCTCACTGACGCCAATCTTCACTTTCGGGGAAGTGTGTTGAAGCGGATTTAGAAAGCCCATTAGTCAGTCTATCTATCTGAAAAATCTTAACCCGTTACTTTTGCAAATATCACCGTTATACGTAAAACTCTAAAACTGTGCTTCATCGCTCACTGACGCTAATCTTCACTTTCGGGGAAGTGTGTTGAAGCGGATTTAGAAAGCCCATTAGTCAGTCTTTCTATCTGTACAATCTTAACCCGTTACTTTTGCAAATATCACCGTTGCACGTAAAACTCTAAAAATGTGCTTCATCGCTCACTGACGCCAATCTTCACTTTCGGGGAAGTGTGTTGAAGCGGATTTAGAAAGCCCATTAGTCAGTCTATCTATCTGCAATATCTCAACCCGTTACCGCTGCAAATATCACCGTTATACGTAAAACTCTAAAAATGTGCTTCATCGCTCACTGACGCCAATCTTCACTTTCGGGGAAGTGTGTTGAAGCGGATTTAGAAAGGCCATTAGTCAGTCTATCTATCTGCAAAATATTAACACGTTACCGCTGCAAATATCACTGACGCTAATCTTCACTTTCGGGGAAGTGTATTGAAGCGGATTTAGAAAGCCCATTAGTCAGTCTATCTATCTGCAAAAAATTAACCCGTTGCCGCTGCAAATATCACCGTTATACGTAAAACTCTAAAAATGTGCTTCATCGCTCACTGACGCCAATCTTCACTTTCGGGGAAGTGTGTTGAAGCGGATTTAGAAAGCCCATTAGTCAGTCTATCTATCTGCAATATCTCAACCCGTTACCGCTGCAAATATCACCGTTATACGTAAAACTCTAAAAATGTGCTTCATCGCTCACTGACGCCAATCTTCACTTTCGGGGAAGTGTGTTGAAGCGGATTTAGAAAGGCCATTAGTCAGTCTATCTATCTGCAAAATATTAACACGTTACCGCTGCAAATATCACTGACGCTAATCTTCACTTTCGGGGAAGTGTATTGAAGCGGATTTAGAAAGCCCATTAGTCAGTCTATCTATCTGCAAAAAATTAACCCGTTGCCGCTGCAAATATCACCGTTATACGTAAAACTCTAAAAATGGGCTTCATCGCTCACTGACGCTAATCTTCACTTTCGGGGAAGTGTGTTGAAGCGGATTTAGAAAGCCCATTAGTCAGTCTTTCTATCTGTACAATCTTAACCCGTTACTTTTGCAAATATCACCGTTGCACGTAAAACTCTAAAAATGTGCTTCATCGCTCACTGACGCCAATCTTCACTTTCGGGGAAGTGTGTTGAAGCGGATTTAGAAAGCCCATTAGTCAGTCTATCTATCTGCAATATCTCAACCCGTTACCGCTGCAAATATCACCGTTATACGTAAAACTCTAAAAATGTGCTTCATCGCTCACTGACGCCAATCTTCACTTTCGGGGAAGTGTGTTGAAGCGGATTTAGAAAGGCCATTAGTCAGTCTATCTATCTGCAAAATATTAACACGTTACCGCTGCAAATATCACTGACGCTAATCTTCACTTTCGGGGAAGTGTGTTGAAGCGGATTTAGAAAGCCCATTAGTCAGTCTATCTATCTGCAATATCTCAACCCGTTACCGCTGCAAATATCACCGTTATACGTAAAACTCTAAAAATGTGCTTCATCGCTCACTGACGCCAATCTTCACTTTCGGGGAAGTGTGTTGAAGCGGATTTAGAAAGGCCATTAGTCAGTCTATCTATCTGCAAAATATTAACACGTTACCGCTGCAAATATCACTGACGCTAATCTTCACTTTCGGGGAAGTGTATTGAAGCGGATTTAGAAAGCCCATTAGTCAGTCTATCTATCTGCAAAAAATTAACCCGTTGCCGCTGCAAATATCACCGTTATACGTAGAACTCTAAAAATGGGCTTCATCGCTCACTGACGCTAATCTTCACTTTTGGGGAAGTGTGTTGAAGCGGATTAAGAAAGCCCATTAGTCAGTCTATCTATCTGCAAAATCTCAACCCGTTACTTTTTCAAATATCACCGTTATACGTAAAACTCTAAAGCTGTGCTTCATCGCTCACTGACGCTAATCTTCACTTTCGGGGAAGTGTGTTGAAGCGGATTTAGAAAGCCCATTAGTCAGTCTATCTATCTGAAAAATCTTAACCCGTTACTTTTTCAAATATCACCGTTATACGTAAAACTCTAAAACTGTGCTTCATCGCTCACTGACGCCAAACTTCACTTTCGGGGAAGTGTGTTGAAGCGGATTTAGAAAGGCTATTAGTCAGTCTATCTATCTGCAAAATATTAACCCGTTACCGCTGCAAATATCACCGTTATACGTAAAACTCTAAAAATGTGCTTCATCGCTAACTGACGCTAATCTTCACTTTTGGGGAAGTGTGTTGAAGCGGATTAAGAAAGCCCATTAGTCAGTCTATCTATCTGCAAAATCTTAACCCGTTACTTTTTCAAATATCACCGTTATACGTAAAACTCTAAAGCTGTGCTTCATCGCTCACTGACGCTAATCTTCACTTTCGGGGAAGTGTGTTGAAGCGGATTTAGAAAGCCCATTAGTCAGTCTCTCTATCTGCAAAATCTCAACCCGTTACCGCTGCAAATATCACCGTTATACGTAAAACTCTAAAAATGTGCTTCATCGCTCACTGACGCCAATCTTCACTTTCGGGGAAGTGTGTTGAAGCGGATTTAGAAAGCCCATTAGTCAGTCTATCTATCTGAAAAATCTTAACCCGTTACTTTTTCAAATATCACCGTTATACGTAAAACTCTAAAACTGTGCTTCATCGCTCACTGACGCTAATCTTCACTTTCGGGGAAGTGTATTGAAGCGGATTTAGAAAGCCCATTACTCAGTCTATCTATCTGCAAAATATTAACCCGTTACCGCTGCAAATATCACCTTTATACGTAAAACTCTTAAAATGTGCTTCATCGCTCACTGACGCTAATCTTCACTTTCGGGGAAGTGTGTTGAAGCGGATTTAGAAAGCCCATTAGTCAGTCTTTCTATCTGTAAAATCTTAACCCGTTACTTTTGCAAATATCACCGTTGCACGTAAAACTCTAAAAATGTGCTTCATCGCTCACTGACGCCAAACTTCACTTTCGGGGAAGTGTGTTGAAGCGGATTTAGAAAGCACATTAGTCAGTCAATCTATCTGCAAAGACTCAACCCGTTACCGCTGCAAATATCACCGTTATACGTAAAACTCTAAAAATGCGCTTCATCGCTCACTGACGCTAACTTCACTTTCGGGGAAGTGTGTTGAAGCGGATTTAGAAAGCCCATTAGTCAGTCAATCTAACTGCAAAGACTCAACCCGTTACCGCTGCAAATATCACCGTTGTACGTAAAACTCTAAAAATGTGCTTCATCGCTCAATGACGCCAATCTTCACTTTCGGGGAAGTGTATTAGAGCGGATTTAGAAAGCCCATTAGTCAGTCTATCTATCTGCAAAATCTCAACCCGTTACCGCTGCCAATATCACCGTTATACGTAAAACTCTAAAAATGTGCTTCATCGCTCACTGACGCTAATCTTCACTTTTGGGGAAGTTTGTTGAAGCGGATTAAGAAAGCCCATTAGTCAGTCTATCTATCTGCAAAATCTCAACCCGTTACCGCTGCAAATATCACCGTTACACGTAAAACTCTAAAAATGTGCTTCATCGCTCACTGACGCCAATCTTCACTTTCGGGGAAGTGTGTTGAAGCGGATTTAGAAAGCCCATTAGTCAGTCTCTTTATCTGCAAAATCTCAACCCGTTACCGCTGCAAATATCACCGTTATACGTAAAACTCTAAAAATGTGCTTCATCGCTCACTGACGCCAATCTTCACTTTCGGGGAAGTGTGTTGAAGCGGATTTAGAAAGCCCATTAGTCAGTCTATCTATCTGAAAAATCTTAACCCGTTACTTTTTCAAATATCACCGTTATACGTAAAACTCTAAAACTGTGCTTCATCGCTCACTGACGCTAATCTTCACTTTCGGGGAAGTGTATTGAAGCGGATTTAGAAAGCCCATTAGTCAGTCTATCTATCTGCAAAATATTAACCCGTTACCGCTGCAAATATCACCTTTATACGTAAAACTCTTAAAATGTGCTTCATCGCTCACTGACGCTAACTTCACTTTCGGGGAAGTGCGTTGAAGCGGATTTAGAAAGGCCATTAGCCAGTCTATCTATCTGCAAAAAATTAACCCGTTACCGCTGCAAATATCACCGTTATACGTAAAACTCTAAAAATGTGCTTCATCGCTCACTGACGCCAATCTTCACTTTCGGGGAAGTGTATTGAAGCGGATTTAGAAAGCCCATTAGTCAGTCTATCTATCTGCAAAATATTAACCCGTTACCGCTGCAAATATCACCTTTATACGTAAAACTCTTAAAATGTGCTTCATCGCTCACTGACGCTAACTTCACTTTCGGGGAAGTGCGTTGAAGCGGATTTAGAAAGGCCATTAGTCAGTCTATCTATCTGCAAAATATTAACCCGTTACCGCTGCAAATATCACCGTTATACGTAAAACTCTAAAAATGTGCTTCATCGCTCACTGACGCTAATCTTCACTTTTGGGGAAGTGTGTTGAAGCGGATTAAGAAAGCCCATTAGTCAGTCTATCTATCTGCAAAATCTCAACCCGTTACTTTTTCAAATATCACCGTTATACGTAAAACTCTAAAGCTGTGCTTCATCGCTCACTGACGCTAATCTTCACTTTCGGGGAAGTGTGTTGAAGCGGATTTGGAAAGCCCATTAGTCAGTCTATCTATCTGAAAAATCTTAACCCGTTACTTTTTCAAATATCACCGTTATACGTAAAACTCTAAAACTGTGCTTGATCGCTCACTGACGCTAATCTTCACTTTCGGGGAAGTGTATTGAAGCGGATTTAGAAAGCCCATTAGCCAGTCTATCTATCTGCAAAATATTAACCCGTTACCGCTGCAAATATCACCGTTATACGTAAAACTCTTAAAATGTGCTTCATCGCTCACTGACGCTAACTTCACTTTCGGGGAAGTGTGTTGAAGCGGATTTAGAAAGGCCATTAGTCAGTCTATCTATCTGCAAAATATTAACCCGTTACCGCTGCAAATATCACCGTTATACGTAAAACTCTAAAAATGTGCTTCATCGCTCACTGACGCCAATCTTCACTTTCGACGAAGTGCATTGAAGCGGCTTTAGAAAGCCCATTAGTCAGTCTATCTATCTGAAAAATCTTAACCCGTTACTTTTGCAAATATCACCGTTATACGTAAAACTCTAAAACTGTGCTTGATCGCTCACTGACGCTAATCTTCACTTTCGGGGAAGTGTATTGAAGCGGATTTAGAAAGCCCATTAGCCAGTCTATCTATCTGCAAAATATTAACCCGTTACCGCTGCAAATATCACCGTTATACGTAAAACTCTTAAAATGTGCTTCATCGCTCACTGACGCTAACTTCACTTTCGGGGAAGTGTGTTGAAGCGGATTTAGAAAGCCCATTAGTCAGTCTTGCTATCTGTAAAATCTTATCCCGTTACTTTTGCAAATATCGCCGTTGCACGTAAAACTCTAAAAATGTGCTTCATCGCTCACTGACGCCAATCTTCACTTTGGGGAAATGTGTTGAAGCGGATTTAGAAAGCCCATTAGTCAGTCTATCTATCTGCAATATCTCAACCCGTTACCGCTGCAAATATCACCGTTATACGTAAAACTCTAAAAATGTGCTTCATCGCTCACTGACGCCAATCTTCACTTTCGGGGAAGTGTGTTGAAGCGGATTTAGAAAGGCCATTAGTCAGTCTATCTATCTGCAAAATATTAACCCGTTACCGCTGCAAATATCACCGTTATACGTAAAACTCTAAAAATATGCTTCATCGCTCACTGACGCTAATCTTCACTTTTGGGGAAGTGTATTGAAGCGGATTTAGAAAGCCCATTAGTCAGTCTATCTATCTGCAAAATATTAACCCGTTACCGCTGCAAATATCACCGTTATACGTAAAACTCTTAAAATGTGCTTCATCGCTCACTGACGCTAACTTCACTTTCGGGGAAGTGCGTTGAAGCGGATTTAGAAAGGCCATTAGTCAGTCTATCTATCTGCAAAATATTAACCCGTTACCGCTGCAAATATCACCGTTATACGTAAAACTCTAAAAATATGCTTCATCGCTCACTGACGCTAATCTTCACTTTTGGGGAAGTGTATTGAAGCGGATTTAGAAAGCCCATTAGTCAGTCTATCTATCTGAAAAATCTTAACCCGATACTTTTTCCAATATCACCGTTATACGTAAAACTCTAAAACTGTGCTTCATCGCTCACTGACGCTAATCTTCACTTTCGGGGAAGTGTATTGAAGCGGATTTAGAAAGCCCATTAGTCAGTCTATCTATCTGCAAAATATTAACCCGTTACCGCTGCAAATATCACCGTTATACGTAAAAATCTAAAGCTGTGCTTCATCGCTCACTGACGCTAATCTTCACTTTCGGGGAAGTGTGTTGAAGCGGATTTAGAAAGCCCATTAGTCAGTCTCTCTATCTGCAAAATCTCAACCCGTTACCGCTGCTAATATCACCGTTATACGTAAAACTCTAAAGCTGTGCTTCATCGCTCACTGACGCTAATCTTCACTTTCGGGGAAGTGTATTGAAGCGGATTTAGAAAGCCCATTAGTCAGTCTATCTATTTGCAAAATCTCAACCCGTTACTTTTTCAAATATCACCGTTATACGTAAAACTCTAAAGCTGCGCTTCATCGCTCACTGACGCTAATCTTCACTTTCGGGGAAGTGTGTTGAAGCGGATTTAGAAAGCCCATTAATCAGTCTATCTATCTGCAAATCTAAAGCTGTGCTTCATCGCTCACTGACGCTAATCTTCACTTTCGGGGAAGTGTATTGAAGCGGATTTAGAAAGCCCATTAGTCAGTCTATCTATCTGCAAAATCTCAACCCGTTACTTTTTCAAATATCACCGTTATACGTAAAACTCTTAAGCTGTGCTTCATCGCTCACTGACGCTAATCTTCACTTTCGGGGAAGTGTGTTGAAGCGGATTAAGAAAGCCCATTAGTCAGTCTATCTATCTGCAAAATATTAACCCGTTACCGCTGCAAATATCACCGTTATACGTAAAACTCTAAAGCTGTGCTTCATCGCTCACTGACGCTAATCTTCACTTTCGGGGAAGTGTGTTGAAGCGGATTTAGAAAGCCCATTAGTCAGTCTCTCTATCTGCAAAATCTCAACCCGTTACCGCTGCAAATATCACCGTTATACGTAAAACTCTAAAGCTGTGCTTCATCGCTCACCGACGCTAATCTTCACTTTCGGGGAAGTGTATTGAAGCGGATTTAGAAAGCCCATTAGTCAGTCTATCTATCTGCAAAATCTCAACCCGTTACTTTTTCAAATATCACCGCTATACGTAAAACTCTAAAGCTGTACTTCATCGCTCACTGACGCTAATCTTCACTTTCGGGGAAGTGTGTTGAAGCGGATTTAGAAAGCCCATTAGTCAGTCTCTCTATCTGCAAAATCTCAACCCGTTACCGCTGCAAATATCACCGTTATACGTAAAACTCTAAAAATGAGCTTCATCGTTCACTGACGCCAATCTTCACTTTCGGGGAAGTGTGTTGAAGCGGATTTAGAAAGCCCATTAGTCAGTCTATCTATCTGAAAAATCTTAACCCGTTACTTTTTCAAATATCACCGCTATACGTAAAACTCTAAAGCTGTGCTTCATCGCTCACTGACGCCAATCTTCACTTTCGGGGAAGTGTATTGAAGCGGATTTAGAAAGCCCATTAGTCAGTCTATCTATCTGAAAAATCTTAACCCGTTACTTTTTCAAATATCACCGTTATACGTTAAACTCTAAAACTGTGCTTCATCGCTCACTGACGCTAATCTTCACTTTCGGGGAAGTGTATTGAAGCGGATTTAGAAAGCCCATTAGTCAGTCTATCTATCTGCAAAATATTAACCCGTTACCGCTGCAAATGTCACCGTTATACGTAAAACTCTAAAAATGAGCTTCATCGTTCACTGACGCCAATCTTCACTTTCGGGGAAGTGTGTTGAAGCGGATTAAGAAAGCCCATTAGTCAGTCTATCTATCTGCAAAATATTAACCCGTTACCGCTGCAAATATCACCGTTATACGTAAAACTCTAAAGCTGTGCTTCATCGCTCACTGACGCTAATCTTCACTTTCGGGGAAGTGTGTTGAAGCGGATTAAGAAAGCCCATTAGTCAGTCTATCTGCAAAATATTAACCCGTTACCGCTGCAAATATCACCGTTATACGTAAAACTCTAAAAATGTGCTTCATCGCTCACTGACGCCAATCTTCACTTTCGGGGAAGTGTGTTGAAGCGGATTTAGAAAGCCCATTAGTCAGTCTCTCTATCTGCAAAATCTCAACCCGTTACCGCTGCAAATATCACCGTTATACGTAAAACTCTAAAAATGTGCTTCATAGCTCACTGACGCCAATCTTCACTTTCGGGGAAGTGTGTTGAAGCGGATTTAGAAAGCCCATTAGTCAGTCTATCTATCTGAAAAATCTTAACCCGTTACTTTTTCAAATATCACCGCTATACGTAAAACTCTAAAGCTGTGCTTCATCGCTCACTGACGCCAATCTTCACTTTCGGGGAAGTGTATTGAAGCGGATTTAGAAAGCCCATTAATCAGTCTATCTATCTGAAAAATCTTAACCCGTTACTTTTTCAAATATCACCGTTATACGTAAAACTCTAAAACTGTGCTTCATCGCTCACTGACGCTAATCTTCACTTTCGGGGAAGTGTATTGAAGCGGATTTAGAAAGCCCATTAGTCAGTCTATCTATCTGCAAAATCTCAACCCGTTACTTTTTCAAATATCACCGTTATACGTAAAACTCTAAAGCTGTGCTTCATCGCTCACTGACGCTAATCTTCACTTTCGGGGAAGTGTGTTGAAGCGGATTTAGAAAGCCCATTAGTCAGTCTCTCTATCTGCAAAATCTCAACCCGTTACCGCTGCAAATATAACCGTTATACGTAAAACTCTAAAAATGTGCTTCATAGCTCACTGACGCCAATCTTCACTTTCGGGGAAGTGTGTTGAAGCGGATTTAGAAAGCCCTTTAGTCAGTCTATCTATCTGAAAAATCTTAACCCGTTACTTTTTCATATATCACCGTTATACGTAAAACTCTAAAACTGTGCTTCATCGCTCACTGACGCTAATCTTCACTTTCGGGGAAGTGTATTGAAGCGGATTTAGAAAGCCCATTAGTCAGTCTATCTATCTGCAAAATATTAACCCGTTACCGCTGCAAATATCACCGTTATACGTAAAACTCTAAAAATGTGCTTCATCGCTCACTGACGCTAATCTTCACTTTTGGGGAAGTGTGTTGAAGCGGATTAAGAAAGCCCATTAGTCAGTCTATCTATCTGCAAAATCTCAACCCGTTACTTTTTCAAATATCACCGTTATACGTAAAACTCTAAAGCTGTGCTTCATCGCTCACTGACGCTAATCTTCACTTTCGGGGAAGTGTATTGAAGCGGATTTAGAAAGCCCATTAGCCAGTCTATCTATCTGCAAAATATTAACCCGTTACCGCTGCAAATATCACCGTTATACGTAAAACTCTAAAAATGTGCTTCATCGTTCACTGACGCCAATCTTCACTTTCGGGGAAGTGTGTTGAAGCGGATTTAGAAAGCCCATTAGTCAGTCTATCTATATGAAAAATCTTAACCCGTTACTTTTGCAAATATCACCGTTATACGTAAAACTCTAAAACTGTGCTTCATAGCTCACTGACGCTAATCTTCACTTTCGGGGAAGTGTGTTGAAGCGGATTTAGAAAGCCCATTAGTCAGTCTATCTATCTGCAAAATCTCAACCCGTTACCGCTGCAAATATCACCGTTATACGTAAAACTCTTAAAATGTGCTTCATCGCTCACTGACGCCAATCTTCACTTTCGGGGAAGTGTGTTGAAGCGGATTTAGAAAGCCCATTAGTCAGCCAATCTAACTGCAAAGACTCAACCCGTTACCGCTGCAAATATCACCGTTGTACGTAAAACTCTTAAAATGTGCTTCATCGCTCACTGACGCTTACTTCACTTTCGGGGAAGTGTATTGAAGCGGATTTAGAAAGCCCATTAGTCAGTCTATCTATCTGCAAAATATTAACCCGTTACCGCTGCAAATATCACTGTTATACGTAAAACTCTAAAAATGTGCTTCATCGCTCACTGACGCCAATCTTCACTTTCGGGGAAGTGTGTTGAAGCGGATTTTGAAAGCCCATTAGTCAGTCTATCTATCTGAAAAATCTTAACCCGTTACTTTTGCAAATATCACCGTTATACGTAAAACTCTAAAACTGTGCTTCATCGCTCACTGACGCTCATCTTCACTTTCGGGGAAGTGTGTTGAAGCGGATTTAGAAAGCCCATTAGTCAGTCTTTCTATCTGTAAAATCTTAACCCGTTACTTTTAAAAATATCACCGTTGCACGTAAAACTCTAAAAATGTGCTTCATCGCTCACTGACGCTAATCTTCACTTTCGGGGAAGTGTATTAGAGCGGATTTAGAAAGCCCATTAGTCAGTCTATCTATCTGCAAAATCTCAACCCGTTACTTTTTCAAATATCACCGTTATACGTAAAACTCTAAAGCTGTGCTTCATCGCTCACTGACGCTAATCTTCACTTTCGGGGAAGTGTGTTGAAGCGGATTTAGAAAGCCCATTAGTCAGTCTATCTATCTGAAAAATCTTAACCCGTTACTTTTGCAAATATCACCGTTATACGTAAAACTCTAAAAATGTGCTTCATCGCTCACTGTCGCCAATCTTCACTTTCGGGGAAGTGTGTTGAAGCGGATTAAGAAAGCCCATTAGTCAGTCTATCTATCTGCAAAATCTCAACCCGTTACCGCTGCAAATATCACCGTTATACGTAAAACTCTAAAAATGTGCTTCATCGCTCACTGACGCCAATCTTCACTTTCGGGGAAGTGTGTTGATGCGGATTTAGAAAGCCCATTAGTCAGTCTATCTATCTGCAAAATATTAACCCGTTACCGCTGCAAATATCACCGTTATACGTAAAACTCTAAAAATGTGCTTCATCGCTCACTGACGCTAATCTTCTCAACCCGTTACTTTTTCAAATATCACCGTTATACGTAAAACTCTAAAGCTGTGCTTCATCGCTCACTGACGCTAATCTTCACTTTCGGGGAAGTGTGTTGAAGCGGATTAAGAAAGCCCATTAGTCAGTCTATCTATCTGCAAAATCTCAACCCGTTACTTTTTCAAATATCACCGTTATACGTAAAACTCTAAAGCTGTGCTTCATCGCTCACTGACGCTAATCTTCACTTTCGGGGAAGTGTGTTGAAGCGGATTTAGAAAGCCCATTAGTCAGTCTATCTATCTGAAAAATCTTAACCCGTTACTTTTGCAAATATCACCGTTATACGTAAAACTCTAAAAATGTGCTTCATCGCTCACTGACGCCAATCTTCACTTTCGGGGAAGTGTGTTGAAGCGGATTTAGAAAGCCCATTAGTCAGTCTATCTATCTGCAAAATATTAACCCGTTACCGCTGCAAATATCACCGTTATACGTAAAACTCTAAAGCTGTGCTTCATCGCTCACTGACGCTAATCTTCACTTTCGGGGAAGTGTGTTGAAGCGGATTTAGAAAGCCCATTAGTCAGTCTATCTATCTGCAAAATATTAACCCGTTACCGCTGCAAATATCACTGACGCTAATCTTCACTTTCGGGGAAGTGTATTGAAGCGGATTTAGAAAGCCCATTAGTCAGTCTATCTATCTGCAAAATCTCAACCCGTTACTGCTGCAAATATCACCGTTATACGTAAAACTCTAAAAATGTGCTTCATCGTTCACTGACGCCAATCTTCACTTTCGGGGAAGTGTGTTGAAGCGGATTTAGAAAGCCCATTAATCAGTCTATCTATCTGAAAAATCTTAACCCGTTACTTTTTCAAATATCACCGTTATACGTAAAACTCTAAAACTGTGCTTCATCGCTCACTGACGCTAATCTTCACTTTCGGGGAAGTGTGTTGAAGCGGATTTAGAAAGCCCATTAGTCAGTCTATCTATCTGCAAAATATTAACCCGTTACCGCTGCAAATATCACCGTTATACGTAAAACTCTAAAAATGTGCTTCATCGCTCACTGACGCCAATCTTCACTTTCGGGGAAGTGTGTTGAAGCGGATTTAGAAAGCCCATTAGTCAGTCTTTCTATCTGTAAAATCTTAACCCGTTACTTTTACAAATATCACCGTTGCACGTAAAACTCTAAAAATGTGCTTCATCGCTCACTGACGCTAATCTTCACTTTCGGGGAAGTGTGTTGAAGCGGATTTTGAAAGCCCATTAGTCAGTCTATCTATCTGCAAAATCTCAACCCGTTACCGCTGCAAATATCACCGTTATACGTAAAACTCTAAAAATGTGCTTCATCGCTCACTGACGCCAATCTTCACTTTTGGGGAAGTGTGTTGAAGCAGATTAAGAAAGCCCATTAGTCAGTCTATCTATCTGAAAAATCTTAAACCGTTACTTTCGCAAATATCACCGTTATACGTAAAACTCTAAAAATGCGCTTCATCGCTCACTGACGCCAATCTTCACTTTCGGGGAAGTGTGTTGAAACGGATTTAGAAAGGCCATTAGTCAGTCTATCTATCTGCAAAATATTAACCCGTTACCGCTGCAAATATCACGTGAAGTGTATTAGAGCGGATTTAGAAAGCCCATTAGTCAGTCTATCTATCTGCAAAATATTAACCCGTTACCGCTGCAAATATCACCGTTGTACGTAAAACTCTAAAAATGTGCTTCATCGCTCAATGACGCCAATCTTCACTTTCGGGGAAGTGTATTAGAGCGGATTTAGAAAGCCCATTAGTCAGTCTATCTATCTGCAAAATCTCAACCCGGTACCGCTGCAAATATCACCGTTATACGTAAAACTCTAAAAATGTGCTTCATCGCTCACTGACGCCAATCTTCACTTTCGGGGAAGTGTGTTGAAGCGGATTTAGAAAGGCCATTAGTCAGTCTATCTATCTGCAACATATTAACCCGTTACCGCTGCAAATATCACCGTTATACGTAAAACTCTGAAAATGTGCTTCATCGCTCACTGACGCCAATCTTCACTTTCGGGGAAGTGTGTTGAAGCGGATTTAGAAAGCCCATTAGTCAGTCTATCTATCTGAAAAATCTTAACCCGTTACTTTCGCAAATATCACCGTTATACGTAAAACTCTAAAAATGCGCTTCATCGCTCACTGACGCCAATCTTCACTTTCGGGGAAGTGTGTTGAAACGGATTTAGAAAGGCCATTAGTCAGTCTATCTATCTGCAAAATCTCAACCCGTTACCGCTGCAAATATCACCGTTATACGTAAAACTCTAAAAAATGTGCTTCATCGCTCACTGACGCCAATCTTCACTTTCGGGGAAGTGTGTTGAAGCGGATTTAGAAAGCCCATTAGTCAGTCTATCTATCTGAAAAATCTTAACCCGTTACTTTCGCAAATATCACCGTTATACGTAAAACTCTAAAAATGCACTTCATCGCTCACTGACGCCAATCTTCACTTTCGGGGAAGTGTGTTGAAGCGGATTTAGAAAGCCCATTAGTCAGTCTATCTATCTGAAAAATCTCAACCCGTTACTGCTGCAAATATCACCGTTATACGTAAAACTCTAAAACTGTGCTTCATCGCTCACTGACGCTAATCTTCACTTTCGGGGAAGTGTGTTGAAGCGGATTTAGAAAGCCCATTACTCAGTCTATCTATCTGCAAAATCTCAACCCGTTACAGCTGCAAGTATCACCGTTATACGTAAAACTCTAAAAATATGCTTCATCGCTCACTGACGCTAATCTTCACTTTCGGGGAAGTGTGTTGAAGCGGATTTAGAAAGCCCATTAGTCAGTCTATCTATCTGCAAAATCTCAACCCGTTACCGCTGCAAATATCACCGTTATACGTAAAACTCTAAAAATGTGCTTCATCAGTCACTGACGCTAATCTTCACTTTTGGGGAAGTGTGTTGAAGCGGATTTAGAAAGCCCATTAGTCAGTCTATCTATCTGAAAAATCTTAACCCGTTACTTTTGCAAATATCACCGTTATACGTAAAACTCTAAAACTGTGCTTCATCGCTCACTGACGCTAATCTTCACTTTCGGGGAAGTGTGTTGAAGCGGATTTAGAAAGCCCATTAGTCAGTCTATCTATCTGAAAAATCTTAACCCGTTACTTTTTCAAATATCACCGTTATACGTAAAACTCTAAAACTGTGCTTCATCGCTCACTGACGCCAATCTTCACTTTCGGGGAAGTGTGTTGAAGCGGATTTAGAAAGGCCATTAGTCAGTCTATCTATCTGCAAAATATTAACCCGTTACCTTTGCAAATATCACCGTTATACGTAAAACTCTAAAAATGTGCTTCATCGCTCACTGACGCCAATCTTCACTTTCGGGGAAGTGTGTTGAAGCGGATTTAGAAAGCCCATTAGTCAGTCTATCTATCTGAAAAATCTTAACCCGTTACTTTTTCAAATATCACCGTTATACGTAAAACTCTAAAACTGTGCTTCATCGCTCACTGACGCCAATCTTCACTTTCGGGGAAGTGTGTTGAAGCGGATTTAGAAAGGCCATTAGTCAGTCTATCTATCTGCAAAATATTAACCCGTTACCGCTGCAAATATCACCGTTATACGTAAAACTCTAAAAATGTGCTTCATCGCTCACTGACGCCAATCTTCACTTTCGGGGAAGTGTGTTGAAGCGGATTAAGAAAGCCCATTAGTCAGTCTCCCTATCTGCAAAATCTCAACCCGTTACCGCTGCAAATATCACCGTTATACGTAAAACTCTAAAAATGTGCTTCATCGCTCACTGACGCCAATCTTCACCTTCGGGGAAGTGTGTTGAAGCGGATTTAGAAAGCTCATTAGTCAGTCTATCTATCTGCAAAATCTCAACCCGTTACCGCTGCAAATATCACCGTTATTCGTAAAACTCTAAAAATATGACTCATCGCTCACTGACGCTAATCTTCACTTTCGGGGAAGTGTGTTGAAGCGGATTTAGAAAGCCATTAGTCAGTCTATCTATCTGCAAAATCTCAACCCGTTACCGCTGCAAATATCACCGTTATACGTAAAACTCTAAAAATGTGCTTCATCGCTCACTGACGCCAAACTCCACTTTCCGGGAAGTCTATTAGGGCGGATTAAGAAAACCCGTTGGTCAGACTATCTATCTGCAAAATCTGAACCTCTTACCGCTGCAAATAACGCTGTTATACGTAAAATTCTAAAAACGTGCGTCATCGCTCATTGACGCCAAACTTCGTCAATTAGGCGAATTGCTCAGTTCTGAATAAAGTAGAGGTTTGGCGCCGGTCTATAAAAAGAAGAACAGTATTCAAGGTCTAAGGAGATGGAGCTGAACTAATATAAAATACCTCCTAGCTCTTAAATATAAACTAAGCTTAGCATTTACCGATCATTTAGAGATCAAAAATCTCTGTGTTAACAGATTCTGTTTAAAAGCATGGAAAGCAAGATGTCGAAGATTTGTGTTTAAAGGCATACAACATGAGAGACACTTGGTCTACATAATTGTCGATGAAAACACCCCTCACATCTTTGACCATAAGTTATTTTATTGTGAAATAAGATTTTCTGTTTTATTGCGGTAGTACAATTATTTGGGTACAAAGTCTAGTTCAACTTACAGCTACATGTTAACTACAGCAAGAGATAAATAAATAAATAAAGGAAATTATTTTCGTTTAATTTTTGGTTGTTGTGAAGTAGTTATGCAATTTTTCTTTAAGTTAGTTTTATATTGCAATTGAAAAAGGCTGATAGAAAAAATACACAAATATATATTACACCCTCATGTTAAACATAAATCACAAATTATAAATTATTGGAAATATAACATCATTATGTATTATAAAACACGTTACTGCCTGTGAATGAATACCTTCTTCAATCCATGCACACTGTTAAGCTCGCGTTCTTATATTCCTTACGTTAGCTTATCTTAGTCACTTGGTAATTTTTTATTCCAATTTAATAAAAAAGTGATACAATAACTTAAACGAACATTAACTAGAAAATTAAACTTAAATAGCGATATAGGATGCATTTTAACTGAATTGTATTGTCAGGTTCATCCATGCTACACAATATTTATTCTTTTTTCGCTTACAAACAGTCTTTGGCTAAGGATCGTAGTTCCTTCTTACTTTTTTTCGATAAAACTATCTTACATATTATGCACAAGCTCAGACAGCTTTTACCCCGTGGTTTTTCTTTTCTCGAATACAAAAAAAATAATAAGGACATCAACTAGAAATAATAAAATTTATAGTTACAAGTATGTACACAAGTCTTTTTTTACATCGTATTTCTTCTTTGTATATAGGTAGGTATGTATATTGCTTTAAGGCTACTTTGCAATAATTTACAAAATATATGTATAGTTATAAACATTGATGAGGGAGATTTTGTAATTGATTTAGCTTTCGTTAAGTGATGATTGGTAGCTTAAGGTGTGCTCGCGTTCATCGTAAACACTCTTTGCGTAATTGATCTGTGGAAAATAAAATGGGTATGGTAATTAACTGCGGGGTGATCAAAAGCAATCAATGGATATATAGGTAAATAAGTATTCTTAGATCTTAGTTTCAGGAAATCGCTACACATCTCTTCCCCCAAAGTGACGCAGTGGATGTGTTTCATTGACACTTGCGAGCGCAGTAGAGAATTCTGGCATAAGCAGTATATTTCCATCAAAGCACTCTTCAATACATGGACTGTGGTGAGTCGTAGTCAACATCAACCCCACGAATGACACCTTAGTGGAGATACGACGAAGACTGGTCCTAGGAAACCGATGCTCTTTTGGTTTAGAAATAAACAATAATCTCTATAGCAAATCAACTGTGGCGTCTAGAGCGAACATCTTTGAAAATACCTTGAATCGAGATTGTTCTACATTATCGTATCAAAGGTGAATAAGGACAGGATGCATAGGCCCACATGTGAATGGGGTACAATAAAGTACAGGTTTTCAAAGTTGTGGATTCCAGCCACTAGCGGTAAATGGTAGGCAATGCGATTATATGAAACCTTGAGTTTTCATCTAGCTGATGACTATCAAGGTCGTTGGTGGCAGCAAATGACTACTGGAAGGTCGTTGGTGGCAGCAAACGATAGAGGGGGGAGGAGTGTCCTCGCACTAAGGCACTCACTCTCAGGCGGCAGATGGAGTCAACGGTGGCGCCTACAGCTCCAGTTTGATCGAACTGGTAGTGAAATCCCTATATGATAATTCGACATAATTTGGTAAACGGCAGCGCTCATATCCCAAAATGGGCTACTGACATCGGTATTTTTCCAGCCCGCTTTCTTAGGGTCAAAACAAGGGCCTGGCCATCCAGGTTGGGGGTTGTGCTTTGGGTTAACTACCCATCCACAGACAAAAGCGTATGTTACGAAGCAACCAATAGCCTCAGAAAGGAAAGATATTATTGTTGACGACCATGCTAAACGAAAAAAGGACAACGACGTTCGTATCTGCACCTGGGATGTGAGAACATTAAACAGGAGAGCTGCAGGCGAACAACTAGCGGAAGCCCTAAACTGCTACAAAGCAGACAATACTGACATCCAAGAAATTCGATGGGATGAGCCGGGCAAAAAGAGGTTTGAAGAACTGTGACATCTACTACGGACCGTGTTATAGTGAGCAGAAACAGCAACTATTCGGATGCGAATTTGTTATAAGTGCAAGACATAGGCATGAAGTCTTATGTTTTTAAGACATAAGCGAAAGTATTTTAACAATCCGCATTAAGGCGAAATTCGCCAACATAAGCCTAATACGTTCACGCTCCGACAGAGGAAAAAGATAATATAGCTAAAGATTGCATCTATGAGACTATAGAAGTACGATGTTAAAATAGTGCTGGGAGATGTTAAGGCAAAGGTAGGAAACAGAAGACATCTTTAGCAGTATTATCGAAAGGAAAACACAGCCTGCACGACAACAGGTCTGGCAACGGAAAAAGGCTAATTGACTTCGCTGCGGAACAAAATGCCACTATAGACAGCACATAGTTTCCTCATAAAAGGACATGGCGGTCTCCAACGGTCAACCAAATTAATCACATTGCGATAGACAAGAGGCGCACATCCAGTATTTTTGATGTCGGAACACTCCTAGATGCTAACGTCGACTCGGACCACTACCTTGTTGCAGCCAAGGTAAGAATGCGGATATCCACCACGCCACAACAAACCACAAATACTGTGAAAATATTTAATGTCGAAAGATTGCAATCCCAAGAGACCGCCAAGGCTGAGGATATGGAAAACCCAAATCTGCAACAACATTCCGGTGTCAGGCAAAACGAACCATTCAATATTGGCGACTACAGCGAAAACTGCCAACCACGGAAATGACGGCCTTCCCGCCGAGCTTTATTAAGCCGACAGAGATCACTTGGTAAGTAGCATTCACCAACTCACAAGCTAAATTTGTTCAAATCAAATTATGCCTGACGAATGGAACCTTAACATTGTTTGCCCGATCCACAAAAAAAAGGAGACTCTGAACTGCGTCAACTACTGAGTCATAAGTCTCCTCAACATCGCCTACAAGATCATATCTGCCGTAATATGTGAACGCCTGAAACCGTTTACCAACAACCTGATCGGCCCTTATCAGTGTGATTTTAGGGCAGGAATATCTGATCAAATTTTCACACTTCGGCAGATCCTGGAAAAAACCCAAGAAGTCCAAATCGATGCCCACCACCTATTTATCGATTTCAAAGCCGCATACGACGCTATTTATAGAGACGAACTATACAGAGCCATCTCTAGTTTTGGTATACCGCCCAAACACGTCCGTTTGTGTAGGATGACGATGGAGAATTCTCGCTGCACCATCATGGTCGGAAACGACCTCACCGACACATTCGATACCAAAATAGGATTTAGGCAAGGCGATGCGCTGTCATGTGACTTTTTCAAATTGATTCTTGAGAGGATTGTGCAAAACTCCCGAGCCAACACCAGAGGCACAATTTAAAAAATCGGTGCAACTACTAGCATACGCCGACGATATTGACATCATTGGTAGGACTCAACGTGATGTCATAGCCACCTTTTCTAGTGTAGAGAAGTAAGCGGCAAAAATGGGTTTAGCAGTAAATGAGGGTAAGACTAAGTATATGCTGTCAACACGAAAGGACACACAACATCGACGAATTGGACAGAAAGTCACCACTCACCATTGACAGATATAACTTTGAGGTAGTACGGGACTTTGTCTACCTCGGCTCCGCTATTAACTCTGACAACAACATCTCGTCAGAAATCAAACGAAGAGTTACTCTTGCCAATCGCTGTTTCTTCGGGCTAAGAAGGCAATTTAGTAGTAAAGCCCTCACTCGAACTACTAAGGAGATCCTATATAAGACCCTGATCATCCCCGTCCTGCTCTACGGCGCTGAAGCATGGACCGTATCAAAAGCGGATGAAGAAATGCTTGGTCGATTCGAGAGAAAAAATTCTTCGAAAAATCTTTGGTCCCGTTTGCGTTGACGGGCTATGGAGACGAAGATTCAACCAGGAACTATACGAGCTGTACAGCGACATACCCCTAGTCAAAAAACTCCGCATTGGACGTTTAAGATGGCTAGGACATGTAGAACGAATGGACACCAATACTCCGGCTCGCAGAGTCTTCGATTCCCAGCCAGACGTCGGACGCAGTAGAGGAAGACCTCGCCTTAAGTGGCCCGCACAAGTAGAAACCGACCTCAACCAACTTGGAGTGCGCAACTGGAGGCAGTTAGCTAAGGACCGGGCTAATTGGAGAGGCATGTTGGTTGAGGCTAATTCACACTAATGCAAATATCCCATTCCAGGCGGCAGCAATAGAACTTCCAAGAAGGAATCAACGGGGCATCTACAGTCCCAGTTAGGATGGACAAAGTGAATAACCTAAATGAGCTGCTTCGACAACAGGTCTTCTAAAAATCAGGCTCCTTGAACAAAGATGGTGGCGGATGAGCCGAAAGGCCAACGGCAGCGTTCAATCCAATAGTGGATATTGATGACCCCGTGTACTATTGGTATCTAATAAATTGGAACTGAATTGGAACTGGTCCTCCAGTCCTGACTGTTATGTTGTTGTGCAGTTAGGGTAACTTCCTTACCAAATAAAAAAATAGCTTTTTATGAGAGAGACAACAGCCTCGGATATCAATCAGACCCGGAACGCCCACGGACAACAGCTTACGAGTATGCACCTGATACATGCGCATTTTGTACACCCCAGGTGATACTTAAACACTTGAATGGGTCCTCTCGCAGCCATACTAGTCAGACATTACCGCGAACCAGGAAATACGTTGGACAGTATCAGGAGCACACAAACGAAAAACATGCGACATTTATTACAGCTGCCAACAAGTCTGCACAAATTAGGTTGCGGATTCGTTGTGGGGTGCCGACTTAGGTCAAGCATAATCGACTTTAAGCCGCTCTCATCAGAGCAACGTTTTGCGTTATCAGCCTTACACGTGCACACGCACCTACCGATAAGATTAAAGACCCTGGAGAGAGCCTGTCCGGAATACGAGAGACTCCCCGCTGTGCCCTCATCCTACACCAATATCAACACCCAGCGGATACAATATCGCAATATCATCAAAGAAGTTACCGAAACTACCAAAGGCTACCAGCCACCCCTGTGGTACATGGAAGAAGCACATATCTTGGCGCTACAACGCAAAATACAAACCGCACGGGAGAAGGGAAGAGAAGGGAATCCTACGAAGGAAAAAATGAAATACGCAGCCGCCTAGCTCAAGGAAATTGAAGTCTCGCGGCAAGAAGATTATCCGACAATTCTAAAAAAAAATGCCAAACAACTGGCAGCTGGCTTTAAAGTAGGAACGCAGGCTTTACGAAATACCAACGGTAACCTAGTCACTGGCGCGCAGGGAATAATAGAAGCTTAATGGATATACTGTGGAGATAGTGTTAGGGCAACAAACCAGCCAACCTCCAGTCAACGGAGAGGTGATGCTGCCTCCGAGTATTAAAGAAGTTAGAGCAGCCATAAAAAATAATGAAGAACTACAAGGATGGATTACCAGCAGAACTCTTCCAATTAGAAGTATGCATGCACCAAAACATCAACAAAGTCTGTATGGATGAGAGCATCCCCGCTGACTGGAATATTGTTTCCATATGTCCAATCTACAAAAAAGGCGATTCCATGTTTTGCAAGATACGTCTTAAGCCATTCTGCAACACACTAATCGGCACGTTTCAGTTTGGCTTCCGGCCCGGCGGATCAACCACCAAATTTTCACGCTAAGGCAAATCCTGGAGCTACGAATTTCAAGTTTCAAACGGAATTCGGGATACCATCAAAACTGATACAGCTATGTTGCCTAAGCATAGAGGACACGGGATGGATGATACGTTATGCTCATAAAACTTTCACCCCTTCGGGTTAGGGGTCAGAATATACCCGACGTAAGGCATGCCTGTCGTAGAAGGCGACTAAAATCCACTTCCCGTATACCGAGTTTAAAGTGTACCTATACAAAAAAAAACGAAAATGCGTGGCAATCCAAATTCACTGGAAAAGCCACCCCCTTCGGAGGTCGGCTCTACGGATTCTGGGGAGAGCCAATTATTGCAATTGTAACCCTTTCGGGAAAAGTTCAAGGGTAACGAGGTCACCTACATCTGAACCTCAAAAAGCTCGACAAAGCCAGAAGTGTCGGCTCACGAAAAACGAGACTCAGTGAAAAATAAAAGCCTTAAGAAAGAAAACGACGTTCTTCGAACAAGGCTTACCAAAGTCGAATCGCTCTGCGAATAGCTTCGTAAAGAAATTCTTCACCTTAAGGATGAAAGCAGCTAAAACAACGGCCCCCACCGCCATTTAATGTGATCGGTATTGACGACTTTAACAAGTTGCATACCTTGATAAAATCGTTGCCAATAGCAGGTTACCAAGTAACTTCACTTCACAAAAAAATACATGGAAAGTCTGCGTTAAAGACCCTGAAAGTTACCGTCTATTGTCTCGCAAACTAAATACCGATAAAATAGAATGCTATTCATATGAGAATAAAGCGGAAAGGCCTTTACGTGTTGTAGCTAGAGGGTTACATTCGTCGTGCTTAAAGGATGACATAGTTAACGATCTGAAAAGCAGACAAAATAAAGTTATAGATGCCGTAACATTCTCAAGCGAGAAAAAGAGAAAAAAAGAGGGTGAAGAGGGTGTTATAAAACGCGGTCTACCTTTATTTATACTGACAGTCGATAAAGCAGAAAGTTTTAACAGACTATATGAAATAAAAACAATTCTTATTATTGTTGTTAAAATCGAACCAATGCGTAAAGATTCAAATTAGTTCCTCCGCTGCCAAGGATATAATCATACGCAAACCTATTGTCAGAAAGAGCCACGGTGTGTAAAATATGCCGGAAAACATCTGACGGTAGATTGCATGATAGATAAGAAAACCCCTGCTATTTGCATTAATTGTAGAGGCGATCATCCCGCAAATTATCGCGGCTGCGAAGTTGCAAAAAAGACGGACGAAATCTACTAGCAAAACTTCACAGAAATTAAACGTAACTGAGCAAAAGCCTAAAATAATGCTTAAGCCTACACAAAGCCAAAACAGGCTACAATAGAAAAAAAAACAAAATATAAACAAATACCGCGGCCATCAGAAATGCGGTCGGATCTTGTACATCCAAATCCAAATTTACAAAAGTATGTCCAAGTTACAGTATCCGGTAACTCTCATAAAAATATCTCGCCTCACCCCGTTTCTTACGTTTTTTCGAGTATACTTTCAAAACTTAAGGAACAAAGCGAAACGAATGAACTTATTTTCGAAAGGCTAGTTAAGCTTGAAAATAGCATTCGCAACAGACGTACTCCACCTTCAACATGAATAGATTTCTTAAAATTCTTACTTGGAATGCCAATGCCTTTGGCAGAGACTTGGAGAACTTGAATTGTTTATGCAACAAAAAGATATGGACGTCTGTTTAATATCCGAAACTCACGACTATCATCCTTTACATCCATCAAATAAGGCTAGAGGTGGAGCATCACTTTATATAAAAGAATGTACCGAACACTAGATTCATTTTAAATTAGAAGTGGAAACAATGCAGGTTTGCTCTATACAAGTCAAAAGCAGACAATCCTTTCTGAAGATATCTTCTATTTACTGCCCACCACGATGCAAAGTTGAAAAAATTGACTTTGAAAACTTGCTTAATTACCTTGGACAACGTTTTGTCATCGGAGGGGACTTTAATGCAAAACATACATTCTGGGGATCTAGATGCATATCACAGATAGGTAGGATGCTTTAGAAGTATAATACCGAATTTTATTCAACGGGAAAACGAACTTACTGGCCATGATGTTACAAAAATACCGGATTTGATCGATTTTTTCATCGTAAAAGATCTGCCGTCCAATCGAATCAAAGTTGAAGAATGCTTTGATCTTTTCTCGGATCATTCTCCGGTCATTCTAACAACAAGCGAGTTACTCATTAGAAATGAAAAAACGCCCAGACTAACAAACGGGAAAACCAACTGGGAAGGCTTCAAAAACGATATTGAAAATAGTATTCGACTGGGTGTATCACCTAGATCCCCATTGGAACTCGAAGTCGCTGTTGACTCCTTTATAGATACCGTTAAAAAAGCAGCATGGAATAATACTCCTCAACAAAGCAAAATAGTGAGCTATAGTAACCTCAATTACCCATGGGAGATAAAAGATTTGGTTAGACAAAAACGAAAAGCTCGTAAGAGATGGCAACAAACATGTGCTCCATAAGATAAGACATATCTAAATCGGTTGAGTATCTTGTTATCAAATTCGATTAAAAATTTTAAAAACCATGCAGTAGAAACTTATTTGCAAAGCCTAACCGCTGGAAAGGAATCAAATCATTCGCTCTGGAAAGCAAGTAGAGTCATAAAACTCAATTAGGGTAACTCAAGACGTTTGGGCAAAAAGCGATAAGGAAAAAGCTGACGTTTTTGCCGCACATCTTGAGGAAACATTTTAGCCATTTGAGAATACAACCGATAATAATATAGTAAGATATGCAAGTATTGCCAAGCTTAAACGGGAAATACACAAACTGAAGCCTAAAAAACTCCGGGTTATGACCTGATTACAGGAGAACTTCTTAAAATGTTGCCTCGGGAAGCATTAACTAAGCTTCTTTTTATTATAAATGCGGCAATCAGATGTGGGAAACCTTTTTTTTTGTTTGTGTCCGCTTAATTGTTGTTTCCCTATTGTTGCGACCAACAAGTTGCATACTGCGTACGTGGTGGTTCGTGCACCTAATAACAAGGAAAAGGTAGGGTTGGTGCACTGACTATTGTCCGATCATGGGCACTCGACTATGAGGGAGAGCGAAGATAAATTATGACCGATTCGCTCAATACGGTGAACCTAAATACGGTATAGCACTATGGTGCCACAATATGAGAGGGGAGACAATAGGTAGTAGTTAGAAGAGTTCGAATGACGTGGACTGTCTTTCTAACGTACCCTTTTGCCTACGGGATTTTGGGGTCTGGACAAATTTTTGAACGGACAAGCGGTCACTCGGTTCGGGACTTGCGATCCAAGCGGTAGCCTTAACAAAAAAAAAAAGAAAGTGAAAAATACTATCCTTCCCTCCCCTAGGCCCCAAAATCCATAAAAAAAAGAAGAAAACTTATAAAAGAAAAAAAGATAAGTATGATGTGGCTCCAGGAGCCCGCCAGGTAGTGATGTAGTATTGTAGGGGTGTACGAGTAGTATAAAGTATGGGGTAGCTAATCTTGATTTTGAGTGTGTTAGCTACCAAGGTGGGGTATCGCGACTATTCGCAAACCCCTATAGGGGAAGGTTCACTCGAAGAGACACCAACATCTGGTCCTCCCCATTCAGATACCCAACGGTTGCCAAACGGTTCATAAGAATCTAAGAGAGACAATTTCGGGCTTTCTTCCCAAAGCAAAAAAAAACTCTCCCTACCACCACGAGAGAGGCATGAAAAAACCGTTCGTTAATTTGGCAGCAAGATCCCCCCCATTCCGACGAGCTTAGGTCGGAGCACGACTAGCATGCCTGATGCTGCAATCACATTTTCGAACAACCTCCCACTTTTGCCTGGACTGGCCTTCAACAAGGCCTGTGGTTGGAGGTCATAAGGGTGAACTTAGGTGGGAGGATCAAACAACATTTCGTTACACAGATCAGAATACATGCCAAGACAGTGGAAAGTCGCGGAAGTGATTATGGTCCTTAAACCAGGAAAATCACCGAATGATTGTTGCCTATTTAACTTCTTTCAATAATTTCAAATGTTTTCGAACGGATATTACTCGGTCGCTTACACCTCATAATTGACCAGAAACGTCTTTTACTTGACCATCAATTTGGGTTTAAAAGTAAACATTCGACGGTGGACCAAGTACATCGAATTACAGATGTAATTGAGAAAGCTTTCTAAGAAAAGAAAATTTGCTCAGCCGTATTCCTTGACGTGTCGCAAGCTTTTGACAAGGTGTGCCACAAAGGCCTTAAGTATAAACTAAGTCAAGTTCTGCCAGAACAATTATATAAAATCCTTGTGTCGTATCTTGAGCATAGAAATAATGGCAGGTCTACCGCAAGAAAGCGTCCTTGCACCGATCCTGTACCTCCTACTCACTTGTGATATCCCACAAACAAACGATACAACAGTTGCAACGTTTGCTGACGACACTGCTATACTAGCAGTTGGCACAACAATAGAGGAAACAAATATCAAATTACAAAACGCTCTTAACGAGGTTAATGAATGGACTAAGTCCTGGCGGATAGCACTTAATGAGAGCAAATCGATCCATGTAGATTTTTCGTAAAAACGGACAAACAATTTGCCTGCATTTCTAAATACGGTTCGAGTCCCGTTTGCAAATGAAGTGAAATATCTCGGTATGACTCTCGATGCAAAATTAAAATGGAAGTCGCATGGAAAAAAGGAATGCGAAGAACTTAAGAATAAATACAGAGAACTGTACTGGTTGCTCGGCAAATATTCGAAGCTTAACCTTGATAACAAGCTGCTATTATGCAAGCAAGTGCTAAAACTGGTTTGGACATATGGTATACATAAGATCATTCGTCAATGCGCCGTGGTACGTAAGCAACGAAGATGTACGCAGAGATCTGGGTATTCCCGCGGTTAAAGATGAAAAAAAAAATTTTGCATTTGAAAACATTAAGCCGGTGCTTAAGGATAGTGATGCGATTATATGAGGACACAAGCGTTCTCACTCTAGCCTCTCACTATCAACTCCTACTCTCACCTCCACGCTGGTGACAGGTGGGTGCCTAGTACCTCGACTGGAGATGAGGTATTAAACCCCTGTGGAAGGTCGTTGGTGGCAGCAAACGAAAGAGGGGGGGAGTGTCCTCACTCACTCTCAGGCGACAGCGGAGGAATTCCCTAGATGGAGTGAACGGTGGCGCCTACAAAATCGGTGCAACTACTAGCATACGCCGACGATATTGACATCATTGTTAGGACTCAACGTGATGTCATAGCTACGTTTGCTAGTATAGAGAAGGAAGCGGCAAAAATGGGTTTAGCATTAAATGAGGGTAAGACTAAGTATATGCTGTCAACACGAAAGGACACACAACATCGACGAATTGGACAGAACGTCACCGTTGACAGATATAATTTTGAGGTAGTACCGGACTTTGTCTACCTCGGCTCCGCTCCGCTATCTCGTCAGAAATCAAACGAAGAATTACTTTTGCCAATCGCTGTTTCCTTGGGCTTAGAAGGCAATTTAGTAGTAAAGTCCCCACTCGAACTACTAAGGAGATTCTATATAAGACCCTGATCATCCCAGTCCTGCTCTAGCATGGACCGTATCAAAAGCGGATGAAGAAATCCTTGGTTGATGCGAGAGAAAAATTCGTCGAAAAATCTTCGGTCCCGTTTGCGTTGACGGGCTATGGAGACGAAGATTCAACCACGAACTATACGAGCTGTACAGCGACATACCCCCAGTCAAAAAACTCCGCATTGGACGTTCAAGATGGCTAGGACATGTAGAACGAATGGACACCAATACTCCGGCTCGCAGAGTCTTCGATTCCCAGCCAGACGTCGGACGCAGTGGAGGAAGACCTCGCCTTAAGTGGTGCGCACAAGTAGAAACCGACTTCAACCAACTTGCAGTGCGCAACTGGAGGCAGTTAGCTAAGGACCGGGCTAATTGGAGAGGCATGTTGGTTGAGACCCAGGTTCATCCCGGACCACATAAGTAAGTAAGTAAGTAAGAAAACATAAAAAGCGTTTATTGGGACACGTTAACACAACAGTCCTCCAAATTCTTGACGAAACAAATATATTGCAGTGTCTTCAAAAAACTAAACCCTTGGATTTGCCCCGATAATTACAAACCGCGCTATAAATTGCGGAAAAAGCAGGAACTCTCAAAGGAGTTTGGCAGGTAACTGCCGAACATATTATATACTCGTGATGAAAAAATTGCTGGATAAGTCGAATACTTAGTTGCAATAGAAATACAAAATGGGTGGTGGTTTTAGTGAGTAATAATCTCACAATACTTTGGGCACGTGCTCATCGTGTCTATGAAGATTTCCACCAGCCCACGGAAAAAAAAACTTTTACCGGATTTCGACAAGGAAATATGCTATCTTACAATTTTTTCAATCCCGTGCTGGAACAGATTGTGCGCAGGGCACTATTTTCTATCTTCAACCAATCCATCCAGATACTGGGGTCGGCAGACGACATCGACAATATTTGTCGCTCCCACCGTACTGTTGTAGAAGCATTCAAGGCCATTGAGGAAGATAGACGCTTTGTCTTGTAGTTAACGCAGGCAAGAGAAAGTATATCCTATCGACAAACAAAGTACTTTTGATAGTAACAATTTTGAGTTAGTTAAAGAGTTCATCTACCTCGGAGTCAACATCAACCCCACGAATGACACCTTAGTTGAGACATGACAAAGACTATCCCTAGGAAACCTATGCTATTTCGGTTTAGATTATACCTCATGTAGAAAATTGCCACCCCAAAATGTTTGTACGTTTCATATTCAGTTTTGACGAGTTCTGTGCAGTGAACTTGCCAAGTAAGGATCTCGCTAACCCACTTTCAGTTTTTGTATTAGTAGATCTGGCGAAAACAATCAACGAATGGAATAAATATTTAAATCTCTAAACAACTACTTACACATCTTGCCGCCTTCTCGGCCATTTCCTCGGATTGACAACGCACCCTGGGCCGGCCGATTTGTCCCAAATTCTTCGATATCTCTATGTAGTAGATTGCCTTTGATTTGGAACTGTGTGTTCCTTGTGCCGTCACTGGATGACATGAAAGGACCTCGCCCAAATGACACTCCACTATCACAGCCGGTTCCTCGTCAGTTGGTGAGAATATGCGCAAATACTCTGTGGACAGTAGTAGACGAAGCCTTGATTCTCTATCGTTATACAGATCCTGTTCGTATGACATCAGTTGTTCGGAAAAGTTTCGTCGATTGATCAGATAGAGGTACTGTTGTCCTTTGGCCTGTCTGAATGAATACGGCGGGAGAAGGCCACCAGGTGCACCGGTTACACATCGAGGAGGACGCTTTCGTTCGGGTAAAACACGATGAGCACTCTTGCTAGTCTCGCGGACAGCACTCGCTGTTTCTGATGCCAAATCGAGGACACCGATAATTGGTTTTGTTACAGTACCAACAATACCCTTGCCCAGGCCGCTTATAAAGCCTTGGAGACCGTCAGATTGTACGCCTTCATAGGTGTGCCGCACAATACTAGTAACACCACCTAGCAAACCGAATCCTAAGCCCTTTAGCCCCGCGGCTAAGTGCTCGCCAGAGGTGTTCGAACCGGTTGGTACCTCGAGAATCCTTTGTCGCGTTTCATTATCCCGTTCGTTGAGTACTACGCGGCCCAATCCATCGGATATCGTCTCGGTAAGCTTTGCCGTGGAATTCGAAATTCCGTGGGTGACATTCTTCACCAAACTCTTGACAGATCCCTCAAAGATAAGACCGGATACTCCTTCTGACAGATCATTAGCGAATCCTAATGGATTGCCAAGGAAGTCGACGCTGCCCAAAATCGATGCAGCGTGCCATTTGATTTGGTTCTTATAATGTGACTTTGTGGCTCTCAGGTACACCTCGAGTGTCTCGAAATGATGCTTGTCTGTGAAATGGTCAAACTCGATTAGGGCATCCTCGAATTTGATCAGCGTCAAGCCTAGTTTTTTCTTCATGTCGCTGAGTTGAGGTGACAGTTTGGATGCTGTGATCACGCTTAGGCGAATCTGGAATGATAGAGTAACGTCGATACGAGACATTTTATTAGCGAAATGGAAAACCTTACATGCGTGGAATCGATGTGTAGATTCTCAAAATAGTATCGCTTCGCATTGGTAGCCAATATCCTCTTTTCTACTTGTTGAGCTTCGTATTCCGACTCATCGGCCAAGCTGGCGGCTGAATCGTGTGACGAACCAAGTCCCAGGAACATCGCCGTCTTCAAGATTAACCTTTCTTCAAGAAACACCAAACACGGCCGCAAATCAAAGATTAAATACTCAACTATCACAGCGTTTTTGTTGGGCGATGAAAGCACCTTCATACTAAATGTCAACGCATTTGTGCTACCATTCTCGATTGCATTCGATGGAGCTGATGAACTCGCGTGCGGTTTCATCGTATACAAGAGAATTGGACATGGAGTGTCCAACAGTTGGTTGTCAATTTGAAGCGCATTCACTCCAAAATCGATCGATCTTACTGATGGCGTGGCCATAGCTTCGACTGTGATGTTTTGAAGTGTTATGTAGGCGATTTCCTCGCCTGGCTGTCGCGATATCACCGATATACCAATACCTTTTATGAGATTCACCTTGACCTGCAAATGGATATCATATTTCGAAATATGTCGACTCTACAGAGATGTTTAAACTCACGCTAAATTCATCGATAAAGTTGGATTTTTGATCCTTATCACGGTGGCCACGATTGGATTTGATTTTAACAGCAGATGCGTGCTTCCACTGGGGATCAGGTGCTAGTGATGTCGTCATGTGATATTTTACATCGAGTATCTGAATTGTCTTGATTGGTCCATCCATGCGGATTTTAACATCCAGCTGACCAGAGCCGGGTCGTAGTTTTTGTCTCTCTATGCTTTGTTCGATGGGTACCAGCCCATCGTGACGCGTTCGTGTTTCGGATTCGATTCTTCCGAGAACCGCATCGGAACCGGGTCGTAGTCCGAATACTCCATTGCGAGCCTAACATAAATGATTGTTATTTCTTAAATTAAATGAGAAGACAACAGACATACCTGAACACACATATTAGCATGACACATCAGTCGTCCGTTTTCAAACTTCCACGTCTGAGTTGTCTGCCTCTGGGTGTTTGGCGCACGTACACAAAGATTTGTGTAATCATTCGGATTCGGGGCCTTTTCCAAGTCTAGCACCATCCTTACCACTGAATTCGACAACGCCCGTCCTGGTTCCGTTGGTGGCGATGAGCCTTCATGCTCCAACTGGCCCAATTTGTTCATAAGCCACAGCTGTGAACGATCTCCTGCTTGCTTGCGCATTAAGTACACTTTTGAGTTCTTCACTCCCAACACCAAGTGTTGACTCTCAATATCAAACTCTGAGCTGAGATAGAGATTTTCCGACACCGATGGCGTTTGAAAGGTCCCCTTGAAAGCGAGGTATATGAAATTTGAATAAGTCAGACCTTCGGAGCAGTTCAAGTTACGGAGCGGAATTTCAATTGAGTTCCCATCGGGAGCCTCGATCTGCAGCAACTGATGGCCAATTGGATCGTCGAGGGCGTATGATAGGGAGGAATGTGGACGAACGGTTGTTCTCCATTCGGGTTTGCATGCATATTGGAGAAATTTGATCGGCACCTCGGAGAAATTGTCCAATCGAATTGGTGGTGGAAGTGCGTGTGCGTCTCCGAAGAGGAGGAAATATGTTCCGCCTTGAAGTATCACTTCGAGACGAAGGAAGCGCATTTCACCCACGTCGTTGCGGATGTTTATGTATAACGATTGTCCTTCGTTAATAGGGATCCCGCTGGACCAATGACAGTAGTCAATGTCTGGCATACGAACGCAAAGCAGGGGTTCTTGATCGGAACGAGGCCAGTGGAAAGGGAAATGACATCCAGGTACTGCGTCTATGTAGGTTGCTCGTGACGCCGATTCTATCTGTAAATGGTATATGGGAAAGTAAAGAAGCTGACATATGATATATGTGCATTTAAGTACTTACAGGCTTGGTGACATAACACTTTTGTGCGAACTGAAGCTTGTGACTGCTTCGATTGTACAACTGAAAGCGCGGAGAGAATGTCACAACACTTGTACGTGAGTAACGTCCACGTCCACGTCGAACTTCTACGCCAATGGCGAAGCTATCGTTAGAGTTGCCGGCCTTTAGTTGTCGATACACGATGTCCTTGTGTAGGCTTAAACTTTGACAATACTGCAAAATGAAAGTTGATAAAACGGTCATCAAATAGGTAAGCAAAGAAAAGGATCTACATCGTGTATATATACGATGTTCTTCTACAGACTGAAATAACTGAAAATATTACATGTAATCATCGGCTATCAACATGACGATAGCCAGGCCCAACAAATTTCTGACAAGAGGAAACACTACCGAAACCAACAAGAACCACGAAAATAACCATTTCTCTGACTGGACAACGGAAATTACGAATGAGAAAAAGTTAGCTCCACAAACGGTCGACGGTGGCAACAACGACAATACAAATTCCATACCACAAGTAAGCAACGGTGGTTTCGACCAAATTCCTACGTCCACAAGTACAATAACAATGCTTCTGGCACCAATGCGGGCAGATGATTAAAGTCATCTTTACGTCGCGGGGAACAAAAGCACAAAGAACACACGACTACCTGGAGTCAATTACCAGCTTCAGACATTCTACGAGAATTGACATACGTGTGAATGCAAAAGCTTCTTAACTTTAGACAAAGAAAACACCGGACAAGAACTGTCAAGGAAAAGAGGAATGCGCGAAAAAGATAATATAGCTAAGGATTGCTTCTACGAGCTCCTTCTGTGAGCGACTACCGAAGTACGATGTTAAAATCGTGCTGGGAGATGTTAACGCAAAGCAGTACTGTCGAACGAAAACACAGCCTGCACGACAACACGTCTGGCAACGGAATTAGGGTAATGGACTTTACTGTGGAACAAAATGTAACTAAAGGCAGTACATACATGGATTACTCAAATCAATATCCATAGGCACATGGCGGTCTCCAGATCAACGAACGGTCAATCAAATTAATTGCGATAGACAAGAGGCAGGCATCCAGTATTTTGGATGTCCGATCGCTCCTAGATGCTAATGTCGACTCGGACCAGTTGCAGTCAAAGTGAGATTGCTGATATCTTTTTGGCTTTTTCTCACAACCATTAATTTGTGCGTATGTACTTGCCAGGACCTACTGTTTTATGACGATTACGAACTGCTAAGTTGAGATAAGCTTTTCTACGGTTGGTACGGCTGCGAATTGAACTCAGACCTTCTGCGAGTTCGCAAGTTTTACTAAGTGTATAATTTTAAAGCCAGGAATACAAGCCTCTAATGAAACCTGTCGCACAAGGAAATATCGCAGTTAAGACACAGGACAGTTAAGACTATAGAAATGGAAGAACCACTGCTGCAGACTGTTAAACGCCGATGACGAACAATCTACCAACCACCCGACCTAAATGAACTGAGGATACCAATATCTAAACATACGCAGACGCAACGTTATGTCATAGCCACGTTTGCTAGTATAGAAAAGGAAGCGGCAATGAAGGTAAGACCAATTATATGCTGTCAGTACGAAATGACACCCAACAACACCGATGAATTGGGGAGAACGTCACCATTGACAGATAAAACTTTGAGGTAGTACAGGCTTTCTTTGGACAAGAAGGCAATTCAGTAGTAAAGCTCTCACTTGAACTATAAAGGAGATCCTATATAAGACCCTGATCATCCTAGTATTTCCCTCATCGCTGAAGCATGGACCGTTTCAAAAGTGGATGAAGAAATCCATGTTCGATTTGAGAGAAAAATCTTTGAAAAATCGTTGGAGGGCAATGGAGACGTAGATTCAACCAAGAACAATATTAGCTCTACAGCGACATACCCCAAATTACCTAAGTAAGTAAGTATATACGCTTTATATATTGAGGCCAGATGAGGAGGGGTGAACTATTTCCTGCTTCGGTTAAGGAAACCAACTACGAATATATGGTCTTTACAACGAAGGTCGAAGGTTTGAACATGGATAATGGCTATAGATTTATCTTTCGCTTTGATGGCAGAAGACAGCATTGCGTTTTGAAAGCATTATTGGACTTACCGCATTTTATTATGCTTTCGAGGTCGTAATTTGTTAAGCTTAACCGAAGATGAAGGGCGTGAATTTGAGTTCGAATATGATAAAGAATATGATGGTACTGTCATCTGCAAGAGTGGATTAGAGGAGTTGCAGACAAGAGGTCATTAATAAAAATGAGAAAGATTTACGGGGACAAAACGGAGCCTTGAGGAAAACCAGCATTTATTTGTTGTGTAGCAGACTTGAAACCGTCCAAAACAACTTGGATTCAACGTTTCGAGAGGTAGTTTCTAATCCATACAATAAGAGTTTCATTGATTCCAAAAGCACGTATTTTCGATAAAAGGACTTGATAAAAACCCTGTCAAATACCTTTGAAATACCAATTGGACCAATCTTGTTTTCGCCACCAAGGTGTATTGATGGGTTCAACTTTTCGGTGAGATGTTATCAAATCACACGTGGAACTACGAAAACCATGGTCGAGGGAGAATTTGAAACGCCTAATGTGAGCATTACAGTAATTTCTGGCTCGTTTGAAATTTATAGGGTTTTCGCCATATGATTGAAAACATAATCCTTACGCCCTACAGCCTCTTTACAGATCAAGTCATACCACCAGTTTACCTTGGGTTTGATACTCTTTTAACGATATGGAATAAAAGAGCTCATACCCAGGAGAAACGTGTTCGTTATAGCACCAGCAGTAGCGTCGACGTCAAGAGCTTCCCAGTTGGCCTTCTCGTATTGCAACACAGTTCTTTTAGGAATTTAGTATTAACTACGTGGTTAGAGTGTATATGTAGTGTATTTATTAGGGTAAAAGGTCAGAAACAAGTCCAGAGTGTTGGCGGCTTGACTGTTCATATGCGCTATGAAATAAATCTACTTATAAACATCTTATGCGACCACCCTGAGGATATACAGGAACTCTAGCAGCATTGAAACCTTTACATCGTTACTTCAACGTCAGAGCAATAAACTCCCTAGAATTTCAAGAGATCCTTTACTTGAAGGAATACAGCGTAAACGATGGCATATCACAGTGATCTGTCTTATGTTCATGTTTTACGCCAAATTACGGAAGGCATAGAAAATACTGCAAAAAACAAGTTCATCAAACCCAGATACCCTGCACTTCCTGTCCCACTCACTGCCAGATATCAGCCAATTAGGTGACAGAAATTTAGGAAATTACTTTTTTGATGACCGAAATCCTCCTTTTCAATGTTTTTTGGTCTGTAACATGGATAGATGGACAAAGTGATGAGCTACGTTGTTCCCATATGTATATATAGGTCCATGTACACCCTTTGCCTAGTGCGATGAGAAAAAACGAACATCGCATGCCTCATTAACTCACTACCCTAACCTAATCAAAGAGCTTGCTTGCCTGTTAACAGAGGTAAAAGAGGTTTTAGTGATTAAATTAGCTGATAAAGAAAGGACACGCTTTAACCTGTTTTGCCTAGAAAACCAGAACCATAGAAACCATACTGACTATAGCAGAGCAAACCTGAATTAAATCGAACAATATAAAACTGACGAAATCCCCCTTCAAATAAATAAGAACAAATCGACTTATATCGGTTGCCCTCTAGAATTAGATTACAACCTACTGGGGCTTCCTGTAATACCTCAATTTTAAAGTGCGACTGTTCGCACCACAATTATATATGTTGTCCGAATTCCCCACATACCTGATTATTTCTACCGTATCGCTCGCCCAGTCGAATCTCTAACGACGGAGACGCCTCCAAATCTGAGAATGAGAACATAAGCGGCGACACAACCCGAGCCATCTCGTGCTCTTCAAACTGTCCAGATGCTGGCTGCGAAACACCTTCCTGTCGGAACACCAGTGGCAGCCCAGTGCGATTTACCAGCCAAAACGGCGCACTTATGAAAATCTCTATGCCATTCCCTCTGATCGACTGAATTGACGCCCTCAAGTGCAGATCACGGTTGTTGATGTCAAGCAGCTTCAACTTCGGCTCAACTATGCCTATGTGACCAACTGGAATTTTCAACTGGGCCGACACCTTGTAGTTATCCAGAGTAATACTCAAAATGATAGTCTCCTCGAGACTAACTTCATAGATGTTCGCCGTAGTTGAAGAATTAATTCTTCCCTGAGCATGACTGGTCGTCTTATCCTGCACCTGACCAGAAATCTTATACAGCAAATCACAGCAAAGCAAATTCGTGATTCGTAGCGGGGGAATGAGCATCACAGTGTGTCCCGGCATTCCTTCACGATGTGGGTACCCATCCCGCTTGGTTATCGCCACGACGTTGTAAACTTTGTCACGAGTCATTCGACATATTCTCGGTTCTTGGATGACGTCTTCTATGCATTTAGCCCAAGAGATACCCTCATCACAGAATCCAAACTGACGAGATGCGATGGTCTTTCTTGCAATCTGCATTTCATATTCATTGAGTTGGTGGTTCAAGTTGGAGTTCTTCGGTGCGTTGTTTTCTATTCTCTCTAGGGCGTTGCCATTTCGTTCATCCTCCGGAGTTAGCTCAGTGATCGGTCTGAAGTACACATCTGACCGGACACGGCTCAGCGGAACACTGAAGCACTTGTTGGGCGCGACAATAGCTGTTTCTTGGCCCAATTTCAAGACGATTTTGTTGTCCAGACGATTGAGCAGACGAAGTGCAGATCGAATCGTGATCAGTTTTTGTGCGGAGCCAACGAGCGATACCTCGAATACGATTCGTGCCTTATCCGCTCCGGAATCATCTTGCATTGCATGGCGGAAGAAAATACCCACGCAATCGATGGAAACAGGTCCCACCTGAGCCCAACCCTTCACCTGAACAAGGATTTGATGCAAATTATGTTTGTGCGAGTCCATGTGGCGCAATTTTGTTTGTGGACCAAATCCAAATGGAACTGTATCATTCGGTTGTACTTGGATCCAGTCGCTGATCATGTCATGACTGGTTACTTCGGTCCGCGTAATGCCACCAGGTTGGGTGAGTAGAATCTTGAAGGACAAAACCTCACCAGTGTCGTTCCGCAGTGCAAATGGAACAAAAGGTGCTCGACGTCGATAGTTAGTCGGGCTTTGATTTGCATTCGTCGTGGAGTTAGCTACCGCGTTATTCGTTCCCTCATAGTAGTCCTGCGTCCAGTTGTTACGCACCAAGTTCCACAACTCAATGAGCGTTGTTGTTATGTTTACTTTAAGCATCTCTTTGGATAGGATAGAAAGATTCAAAAGATTGCTCTCGTGGCTTGTCTGCCCGGTGCTGTAGTTCCAATTTGCCGTGCACTCCCATGGTTCAATGACCGGTTCCCACCCGCTCAAATGTCGATTGTAGTAATCGCTGGCAATGACGGCCTCTAGCTGACCACTGCAAAAGACTGGCACTCGTACTGGATGGTGCAAGGTGCCCAGTTTATCATTCAGCAGCTGATTGAGTTTTAACTGAGACAGCGACAATTCCAACAGAGGCACATCAGCGTCCTTACAATCGTCGATAACACAGACTGAGATGCATTGTGCATTGACAACTACTGAATGCACCTCCAACGTTGGCTGGCGCGTAGCTCGTTGCTGCGTTAACCACAGTGCAGCGTCGTTTAACTGATTCCTGCACACCTCCAGCGCTCGAATGCAGTCGGCCCGCTTAAATCCCATCGCCAGCAGAGGGGCAATCAAATTAACATCAGGAGCACAAAAGCTCGACTCCCTGTGCATTGCTGTGCGTTTATTTTGTGCGGTTCGCGTCTGTTTCGGCAACGATTCGATCATTCTGATGAACATCTTGACGTCGTGATAGGACAGCCGTATGCATAATTGCTTCTGAATCTGAACATCGATGGTATTCTCGCGTAGGTCCAAGTTTACGGTTATCGGATCAATAATCGATAACGCAGTCTCATTCTCACAGCCAAGCATGCAGGAAAACACCTCCAAATGATTCAGGTTGACAGAGATTGGTCGGATCAGGTCCATTGGCTTGAAGGAGAACACTGTTGTGCTTTTTAAAATAATCGCGTTGGTGTCGTTTTGATCGGTCTTCTCAACGAAAACTAACTCCGAATCAGTAATGTTCAGGATCACTTCCATTGGAGCACGCTCCGCCTCGTCCAAATTGCTGGAACTCTGAGAAATACCAGCGGTTCTGATTCGCATCATCTCTCCCGATGGTGGATCGGCGTCTTGACTGAGGTAATCTTTGACATTCTCAATCCAATCGAGGATGGCCATCACTCGCATGTTGTTTAGCAGAATGGTGAACTTTGAGTGATCGTTCCGCTTGCGACTATGCACCTCAGCTTGGACTATATTTGAGCCTACTTCTGTCCGAATAGGTTGCAGAATGTTGGTAAACACGTTCTTAGGTGCCTCACTTTCGGTATTATGGAAACGTGAGTCAGTTATGAGAATCTCCTGCGATACCAAGTCAATATCCTGTGAGCCATCACTGTATGAGTCGATCTTCAGGCACGACTTGATAAAATTGATGCACGCCAGCGATTGATCATCTCTTCTCCTATCGTCTGACTTTGAGTTCAGTAGCACAGATACATCCTCCAAATCCAGATTTATCGACAAATTGTTCCAGACAATCTTGTCCGGCATTGTTAGCTGTTGCACCGCTTCCATGGATGTGATGTTCATTCGACTCTCAGCTAAGCTGAATGAATAGTTGCTGTAGATGTCATCGATGTTTTCGCCCAAGTTGTATGCGAGGAACCCTCTTACCAGCTTATACTGCTGCAAATTCAGCACACCACTTAGTCTGGACAAGGTTCCCTGAACACTGACATCTGGACAATTGTGACTGTTGCTCGAGTCCATGTTGCGTTCGACTTGTAGCTTCAAGTGACATTTCTCTTTAAAAATACTCTTCCCAGTCTTAAGAGCCCAATAGCTCCCCATGTCGAGACAAATGTCGGCATCGTTTTCATTTCGTTGAATTTCTTGGCACTTGGATATCCGATCGCCAGTGAAGAGATTCGTGTTGACAAGATGAACCTGCATCAGGTCGAGAATCTCATCCATTAGGGCGTCATCTGATTTTTTACTTATCACATGTTTTTCGCTCGCCATGTGGAAGCTGTTTGTGAGGGTAAACTCTCCCAAATCGGCAACAATCATGCGATTACTTTCGAAGCTAAGTGGAAGTAGGACTATCGGGGAGCCAGCATTGATTTCCAGACCTAGTTGGGTTGGTCGTTGTTGTTGGTTTTGCCCACGATCGGATAGTTTGATTCTTCTCATTACGTTCTAGAAAGCAAAAAGCGATTACTAAGATGCTTTACTTGATTCAAACTTCTACTTACTGTTTGTAACTGCAAGAACTCCTTAATAAATGCTTGGATCTCCATTACAAACCGCTTCGTATGCACATACCGCACCGAGGACATTTGGATCTTCAACGTGGCGTCTTTATTAAGCGATCTTTGCTTTTCTTTGTCGCCTTCCCTAAAATGAAATGCAATTAATGGAGCTCAGTAGGTCAGGCCTGCGCCTGTGCCTACCTTTTGTAGATAAAGTTCAGAGCTTCCGTGCCGCTGGTGATAAACTTTTCTCGATAAATTCGTCCATAGTTAGTCAAGTCATACAACGAAACTGAGCCCAGTCTGCCCTCTACAGTTTTCATTAAATCGTATTTCGCTACAAGGAAAAACGCATTGGAAACATTCGCTTTGGCCAATTCGGACTCGTTGCGGACAAAAACCAAATTCAAGGATCGCACTGTGATTTCTAACTCCGTATTGCCATTGGAATTTACTGAAAGGTTAATGAAATTATATATGCATTGCAATGAGATGAGTGGAAATTCGTACCCTCGTCAACCTGCTCTTCGGCCCCATCCTTTGGCGCAGTCTCATCATCATCTTCTGAGACAAGGCCAAAGAAATCTAACACCATGAACCACCTCTCGACGGAGATGATCAAATTCAAGCAGTTGAAGTCTATGGAACTCGTCTGTTTGCGATTTTGGTAGTGCGTGGCTAAGGTGGGACATTTTGGGTCGATCAGTAGCGCTGAGTAGATGACCAAATTATCTTCGTGCGCCTTCGATTGTGGCGATGGTGGCGGTGTACCAGGGCAGTATGGTGTGTCCACTTGCAGGCGACTACGGTGGTAATTAATCGCATTCAATGTCGTCGTAGTAACAGCTGTGGTATTGCTGTCAAAGCCGGCACTAGTTTCAAGATTCTCTGGCAAAGAACCGGTGGGCATTTCATCTTTCATTGCCATTCGCACCAAATCGGGACAAGAAGACGACGGGCAGAATGCATTGACGTGTCGACTTGTTTTGTCTTCTTGTGCAGATGAAACAACCATTTGTCGATACTTTGAATCAATGGGACACTTTAGATCCTCCATGAGGATTGAGCGCAACATCACTTGAACCACAGTTTCGTACTGACTCGATTTGTCGTACTGCACGCTAAACTCACGGAATGTGATTTCAATCAGAGGATTGTCATGCTCGTTCTTCAGCTGAATTATGAACATCGGCAAGGAAAATGATATCTTTGGAGTGATTTCTTTGTGCTGCCCGTCGGTGGATTCGTTTTGAAACATGTTGTCAGGCAACCGAGTGTTCAGTTCGTAGGGTGATGAGTTTGTATCAGTGGCATGCATTTCCACGAGGTTCACGGATTCTACAGAAACTTCGGCTGGGGGACGAAGGAGATCTGTGGGCACCTTGAACATATTGTCGATTGTTTCGAGAAGTTGTTCATACTGCTTGCGTGATAAAGAGATCTGCAGCGGTTGGGTGACACTTCCATCGATCTAAAAGTAAATTGTTTATAGAATTTGAGAGTTACATAAGATTCTAACACTCACCGATAAATCCTCCTCATCTTGAGGCTTATTCAAAGGCAGCGGATAGTCATCGGCGTATTTTCGCACTTCCAGTTGTATCACGGTATCGTGGAGTATAGCAACAGCATCTGTTTGGCAGGAATAAAACTCTTCCGCACGCGGTAGAGCTGATAAACGGAAGCCTTTTCGCCGACTCGTGTCGAGGGAGAACAAATTCATATTTCGAATTTCGATAGAGTATTTGTCACACAACCGGACAACATCATTGGTACTCTGTGTGCTGGTGCTTCGATCACACCTTTGAAAGTCGTTTTCATCAATTGTGAAGATTTCCTGTTCGTCTTCATTTGCCGGAACTGATTGTGGTGAACGGATTGTCTCCTGGTCGTTTGTCACCGTGATTTTACCAAGATGAGCGACAAGGACTTGAGAGCTGCAACCAGATCGAGGCACTACTAGCACGGGTGTGTCCAAAATAACGTCGAGTCTGAAAAATGGATTGAAAGTATGCAATTTAGGTTTTGATATTTTTTTTTAATTAGTTGGTTGGAAAGAGTGATGGTAAATTTGCACTTTTTACTTTTGACGCAGTTGGATTCGTTGATCCCCTCAAATACTTTGGGCCAAGACATGTGGTAAAGTAGAAAATGTCGGAATGTTAGGGTCGAATAAACTCATCGAGAAATCCATTTTACTTTCCTTATACTGATTACTGATCTATATGGTCATTAATAGCCACTGTACACAAGCGGGTACAAAAACAGTGACATTCGAAAGGCTGTTGTTTCAATTACAAAAACAATTTTGCTACATTCTATTTCCATTTCAATTGCACAAACTGTGCTGAACAGCTGCATGTATATAAGGAAGCGAGAACAAATAACGGTTGTTGTTCTTTTGCGTCTTCCGCATTTTCACGCGTTTTTAGTAGTTTAGTGATGATTTGACTCCCTAACAAGTGTGTTGCATCGTAATTGAAAATTCATTATTATTATTATTTATTATTATTTATTACAATATAAATAAATTTACATATTGAGATATGTGAGAACTAAAATTATACGAGTATGATAAGCTCTGGGGGCGATCTGAGGTTGAAGGTACTACGACTTCAGAAGTTCGTAATCACCAATTCTCAGGTCCGTCAATCACTGATCGTCCCGAAATAAAAAAACTAAGCATGATAATTTGGTTATATTATAGATTCAATTTTTAGTCTTCACAGAATTGTGTATACATTTTTTATATTTTGAGAAGATTGTGTTGACAAAAGGTCTATTAGTTTTTGGTTATATAGTATTGAGGAAAGATATTTTACTTTAGAACAGTCGGATACAAGATGTTTAATTGTTAAGATATGACTGGATTGGCAGAGGTGGCAAACTGGAGGGTTGTCTCTATTGAGAAGGTAGCTGTGTGTTAATTGAGTGTGTCCGAGTCGAAGTCGCATAAAACATTTGTTCATTTGAGGTGTTGTGTCAGTTGGGTATAACGTTGCATCAGCTTTTGGGTTTATGGCTGAGTAGTGGTGGATGTATGTTTTCCACTCCTCCTTTCTTTTATGTTCCCATTGGGCGTTAATTATCTTCAGGAAATCTCTTCGCGAAGGTGGGTGTGGTGTGATGTTCAGTTCTTCCGAAGCATACTTTGCTGCAGTGTCAGCAAGTTCATTCCCTATGATACCTGTGTGACCTGGTACCCAGAGGATCATAATTTTGTTCTGGTTTTTCTGTAAGTTGTTACGTATTTTGATAATTGTGGGTGAGTTGTTGTTGATATTACCAAGTGCATTTAGGGTTGAAAGGCTGTCAGAGCAAATAACAGTTTTTTGGGCAGATTTACTTGCTATCTGAGTAGCTATGAGGATTGCATGAGCTTCTGTAGTGTAAATTGTGAAGTAATTTGGTAGTCTCTCAGCGTATATTATGTCGCCTACTTTTGTGACTATTGCGAACCCATTACAAATGGCAGATTTGGAGCCGTGTGTATATAAAATATCTCATTGGTTTGTTCTGAATTCACTTATCATTTCGTGGAAGAGCTGCAAGTAGGTTTCCCTGGTGGTGGAGTCTTTTTTGAATTTTGCCAACATGGTGTTTATGTTGTTGGTTGGTATTAGCCATGGAGGGATGTTTCCAGGTGTCAGTGTTTTAATTGATAGTGGGATGCCTATATTCCTCGCGGCATTTAAAGCATTTTACATGCTGGAGGGACATTTTGTACTTTTTTTCCGCAGCAAAATTTTTTTGGCATCTGCTGTGATTGGTGAATTGTATGACTGACAGATCTTTGGGGCAAGCCGTGCTGTAAGGAGGTCTTTGCGGTGTTCAATGGACGGAAGGCCGGCTTCAGTTAGCATATTTTTTATTGGCGTCGTAGCAAAGGCTTTCAAGCTAGTTCTGATTGCTGCGTGGTAAGATGGTTTGATGATTTGTAAGGTTGATTTTGCACATTTTCCATATATTACCAATCCATAGTCAATCTTTGATAATATTATTGTTTTTGTTATATAAATAAGATTGTTTGGGTGAACAAAACTATTTTTAGAAGATAAGAATCTGATAATGTTTAGCCTGGTGGAAAGCTTTTTTTTAGTTGGATACAATAATCTTTAAAGTTAAAGTGAGCATCAAATATTATGCCTAAAATATTTAAACTAATTACATTTGGGATTTGTATATTGAGTATATTAATATAAAAACTGTTACAATTTCTTTTTTTGCAGATGTGTAAATTTTTACTCTTTTCAGGTGAAATGATGGATCCTGAGTGAGTGCACCAATCATTTAGGTCTGCCAGGATATTTTGAAATAAAACTTTGGAACGATTTATATCGTTTCCCTTTGACATTAGGATTAAATCGTCTGCATACAGTGTATGATTTATTTTATTATATTTTGATATGATATCGCTTATATCATTATAAGCGATTATAAATAATGTTACGGAGAGGGAAGAACCTTGGGGGATACCATTAGCCAATTTATATATACTTGAAAAGTAGTTATTCGATTTCACTCTAAATTGTCTGTTTGTTAAAAAACTTTTTATGTACGAATACATCTTGGGACCAACTTTCCATTGTATGAGATTTTAGGATAATATGGATACCAATTCGATCGAATGCCTTTTCGAAGTCGAGTGATAGGATGGAGACATGGTTTTTATGTGACAGGGCTGAAGTAATGATTTCGTCGATGTGTAGGAGAGAGTCGGTGGTACTACGTCCATGTTTAAACGCAACTTGTTTTGTGTTTACATAGTTTTTTTTTTTTTTTTTCAATATACCAAAGTAACCGTTTAGAGACTATTTTTTTTAACAGTTTGCTTGTACAAGGTAGTAAAGAGATCGGCCGGTAACCTTTAGGATCTGACAATTTTTTTGTGGGTTTAGGAATTGGTATTATGCTAGCAACTTTCCAAGTATGTGGTAATATACCTTGGGCAAGAATATTGTTGAATAGGTTCAAGATTCGCTGTTTAAATAACAACGGTGCATTTCTTATCATTGGGTATGAGATGCGGTCGTAGCCTGGAGTTGTGCCTTTAAGCGAATTTAAACAACTTTCTAGTTCGATAATGTTTATTAGTTTTTCAATGCAATTGGCGGATCTACTTATAATGTATTCTGGTAGTACTCTGTTTATTGCAAGCTGTTTGGAGTCAAGGAAGTTTTGAGAGAAGTTTGTATTTTGTTGATTTGGAAAGAAAAAAGGTTGTGTGTTCATATTGTAGACAAGTTGAATGAAAAAAAAAATCATTTTAATAACATTTGGTAAGTTGGAAAAGTAGTGTGCCCGCTTGAGTACAATGGCTAATAAGGTAAGCATTTCTTTTAGATTATTATTTGCATCGAAATGGAATTTGGAAGCATCAAACCATCAACCTTTTATGGCTGAGAATTTCAAAACTTGGGTAGCGCTTTGGATTTCGTGGAATACTCATCAAATCATACCACTTTCGACATGGCTTTGATTCCGCCAGATCCAGATTGCAATACTGATGAACAGGAAGGTGACATCGAGAACCTATATGCTAACATAATGCCGCAAGATGTTCCAGGAGAAATTGAGGTATTCTGTAGCAGCGATAGTGAAGACGACATACCACTTCAAGAACTGTGCCGCAAGATAAAGCGGTCAAAATCTTGTGAGAATTCTCCGAAATGGTCACGAAGATCTTGTGATGTTGCTATGTCGAGAACTTGCTTTTTCTTGGAAAACCAGATGAAAATGGTAACGGATTTAGAAGGAAAGTTGCCAATTGAAGTTTTCGAAACTTTATTTGATAAAGAAGTGACCAAAGTTGCCTTTATGCGTCAAGGTCTAATGCGCATAATTTTTCATTCAGCGAAAACGATTTAAAAACTTGTTTGGGCATATTTTTATATACTGGCTACCACTCTATGCCAAGAGAGAATATGTATTGGCAAACAGACGAAGATACTCGGACGCCAATCGTTTCTAACAACATGTCCCGGAACAGATTCAAGGAAATCAAAAAAAACCTCCACCTTGCTGACGATAACAATTTGATGACTACCGACAAAATGGCTAAGGTTAGGCCCTTAGGAAAATTTTTATCCGAGAAATTCTGCCAATTTGGGTACATGCACGAACAACTTTCGATTGACGATTCAATGGTACGATACTTTGGCAGCCACTCTTCAAGCAGCTCATTAGAGGCAAACCTGTAAGATTTGGTTTTATAAATTGGATGCTGACGAGCAGCTGCGGCTACTTGTACCAGTTTGAATCCTACTGTGGAGCCAAAGGCGCCAATGCGGCAAAACAACAAATGCCACTTGGATCCAGAGTCGTTATTGATTTTTTGGACAATGTGCCCAATCCGTCTGACCACATTGATTTCTTTGACAATTTTTTTACATCATATGATCTGCTGGTTACGCTAAAACAAAAAGGATTTCGAGCTATTGGGACTGTACGCGAATCAAGAACAAAGAAATGTCCGTTGAAGTCGAACGCAGTTTTCAAAAAAGGAGAAAAGAGGATTCTATGATCACAGATACGACACGGTCAATAAATTACTTTTTGTGAAGTGGAATGACAACAGCGCAGTAACCGTTGGATCAAATTTTGAAAATATTGAGCCAATGCATTCCGTCAATCGATGGTGTTCGACAGTAAAAGCAAAAATAAATGTCAAACAACCAAAACTATTCATTCGGCGAATCAAGTCAATAAATATAGAATCAAAATTCGTGGTAAAAAGTGGTGGTGGCCGCTTTTCACAGCAATGATGACTTCTGTCATGGTCAACGCTTGGAAATTGTATAAAACAGCCAACAGTTCTAATATAGACTTACTGGAGTTTCATCGCACCATTGCCCGCCACTACTTACGTAATTACACACAAACTTCATCATCATCTAAGCGATCAGTTGTAACTTCTGCAGCATTTACTCTTGGAAATCATTTTCCAAAGAGAATAGAAAAACCATTGCGCTGTCGTTTATGCCACAATCGAATTAGATGGATTTGCGAGCAATGCGGAGTAGCACTCTGTGTGGAAAAAGACTGTTTTTAGATTTTTCATAAAAAAAAATTGAGCTCATATGAGCCACATATTGTGCCATTACACCCGCTTGGGTACAGTCCCAAAAACCCACTAATTAACTTTTTTTTCTTTTTAGCATATTTTTTTAGTTTCTTATGTTCAATGCAAGCAGCAAATACAAAGCGTGTATCGTCATAATGTATATCGGAAAGTCCTAAGATTTTTTACAAATCGAAAAATGGCGACGATGTCAACAACACATAAGATTGGTCAACACATAAGATTGGCAATTGATATGTTAGGTTAAGGTTAGTCCAGAGCTCTAACCACTAGGCCACATATTGGTGACGAAAACTTACAACCACCCGATCTAAGTGAATGAGGATAAAAAAACTAAACCTTAGCTTAACAAGACCTCACGAAAAGACGGCTTTCCTGCTGTCCTATATAAAGACGATGGAGCACCGTGCTGATTTACCATTTACAGATTATATACAAAAAAAAACCCTCAACTTACTTGATCTTCACTTTCTTGCCATGTTTGGACTTGGCCTTTCTTGGACTGCTAAACAAATGCGCCTTCTTTTCATCCAATGGAGTGCCGATGAAAATCTCGACTGGTTCGTTAAGCGGTTGAACCAAACCAATAGCCATGTCTGTAGCTTTCTCCCGAATCGATCGGGCAAAATTTCTAAAAAAAAAAAAAAAGTCGTTTATTTTAAAAAGAATTCAACATTTACCGCACCCTTCTCACTCACTTCAAATAATGTTTAAATTCCTTAGCACACCAACTGATCTCTTGAACAAACCTCGCACAATGCGTATACCACACTGACGCCATTCGAATTTTTACACTAACCGTCGCGGTTACATCACGTGAGACACTAAACGACAGTGCCTGCGTTTGCTCGATAATTTTGTCTTTATTGGGATATCCATAGACTTCCTGAGTCAGCGAGCTAAGCAGGTCCCGCCGCAGATCTGGTGGATCGGTTAGAGGATCTTTACCCACTGAAAAGATTCGCTGATGGTTTACCCCTTCTGGTGTAAGATCCAGTATTTGTAAGCCACCTAGCGAGCCGTCGACGGAAATCTCCTGACCTAGGGTGGCATGGATTTTCGCCTCGCTCATGGTGAATGTGCCAACCTTTCTTCCTACTAGATAGCTATCACGCTTTAATGCCCTTAGCACCAAAACATTGAGACGATGAAAATCAAAGGTGATTTCAGTGCGAATTGTTGTCACAACATTTGTTGAACCCGCTCGATGATCAGTGAATTGACGATGCAGTTGATGGCGGCGCATCAAATCAATTGATGCTGGCCTGGTGGGACCTACAGCGGTTTCTTGTATCAGATCAAGTTTCTTCTTTTTCGTCGGCACCACACGGTTGATAAATCCTAGTAACTCAACGATTGTTTCTTGGTTTGCTGTAAAGGTTTTTGTCAGTTTTATGATTTTTGGCGATGCCAATTTGGAATGCTTACCAATGATGTCCAAATTATTAAAATTGATGTTAGCTATTTGCAATGGCTCCGTGTCTTCTGATGAATTTATAAAATTCACTTCGACCGTGATTAGGGCATCTAAATCATCCATAGTTGACCAAGTGGCGGAGTTAGCTTTTAGGATTTTTTTATGTTTTCAAACAAAACAACGCAAAACGGAACCAAAGTGTAAATCATAAAAAAAAAATAAAAAAGAACACACAAATCAAATAGTTGTCTATATGGGGGGGATGAAAACATAATTTGAGGAACTAAGTACGTCTAATAAATAAGCAGCTTCCAAATAAGAAGGACGAATATTAAGAGAGGCCAATACAGATTTTGAGATGGTTATAGCTGTATTTCAAAAGATTCGATATTGTGTTGATATCTGTTTCTGTTAGAAGTTTCTAAATGTTGGGCAATGCGATTAAATGAAACCTTGAGTTAACAACTAGCTGATGCCTATCAATTCATACTCTCAGCCTTCACCGAAGATAGAATCCCAATCCTTGTGTAAAGTCGACGACGAGGAGCCCCAACGAGCTACGAAGTACGATGTTAAAATCGTGCTAGGAGATTTTAACGCAAAGGTGGAAAGAGGAGACATATTAAGCAGTATTGTAGGCTACCATCGACTCGGTTCACTACCGTGTTGAAGCCAAGGTTCGAATGCGAATATCCACCACGCCATAACAAATCAGAAATTCAGTGAAACAATATAATGTTGAAAGACTGCAATTGCAAGAGACTGATTAGGGCTTCGCAGAAGGCTTGTCCATTAACCTGTCGATTAATAACAAATGTACCACCAGCATCTAATTTTGAGGAACAATGGTAACGATGCCAACAAGCCATTAGAGATCAAAAGTCCAAATCGATAACCACCACCTATTTATCGATTTCAAAACCGCATACGACAGCATCTATGGAGACGAACTATACAGAGCCAAGTTTAGTTTTGGTATACCGCCCAAACTCGTCCGTCTGTGCACGATTCTCGCTGCTCCATCATGGTCGTAAACGACCTCACCGACACATTCGATACCAAAAAAGGGATTTAGACAAGGCGATGCGGTGCCACTGTGCCAAAATCAGTGGCACAATCTTTCAAAAATCGGTGCGGCTAATAGCATACGCCGACGATATTGATATCATTGGTTGGACTTTCAGCTCAACCTGATTTCATACCCACGTTTGTAAGCAGTAAATTAGGGTAAGAGTAAGTATATGCTGTCAACAACACACAAGGACAAACAACACCGACGAATTGGACAGAACGTCACCATTGACAGATATAACTTTGAGGTAGTACGGGACTTTGTCTACCTCGGCTCCGCTATGAACTCTGACAACAACATCTCGTCAGAAATCAAACAAAGAAGGCAATTTAGTAGTAAAGCCCTCACTCGAACTACTAAGGAGATCCTATATAAGACCCTCATCATCCCAGTCCTGCTCTACGGCGCTGAAGCATGGACCGTATCAAAAACGGATGAAGAATTCCTTAGTCGATTCTAGAGAAAAGTTCTTCGAAAAATCTTCGGTCCCGTTTGCGTTGACGGGCTATGGAGACGAAGATTCAACCACGAACTATACGAGCTGTACACCAACATACCCCTAGTCAAAAAAAACTCCGCATTGGACTTTTAAGATGGCTTGGGCATGTAGGTTCGCAGAGTCTTCAATTCCCAACCAGACGTCGTACGCAGTAGAAGCAAGTAAACGGTTTTTCAACAGGGACGCTACAAAAGTAGAGCGACTGGGACAGCAAACGACGCCATATTTCTTGCCGTTTTTTTGACATTTCTCTTCAGTAAGGTTTGGAATTTCATGATGGAAAGATATACGAGCCAACAACGAGTCGAAATTATTAAAATTTACTACCGAAATTCGGAGTCAGTGGCCTTAACGTTAAAAGCGCTACGTCCAATTTATGGTCGTCATAATCGTCCTAGCAGATCAACAATTGAGCGTCTAGTGGAAAAATTTGAATCCACAGGCACAGTACAAAATGTTCCCGTGCCAGTGAGACAAAGAAGTGCCCGTAGTGTCGAGAATATTGCTGCCGCTGAGGCTTCAGTTGAAGAAAGCCCAAATGTGTGTCTCACACGTCGTTCTCAAGCGTTGGGCATATCTGTGACGTCGTTGTGGCGAATTTTGCGAAAAGATCTTGGCCTGCATCCTTACAAGATTAAATTGACGCAAGAACTGAAGCCGCTTGACCACCAGAAGCGTCGTATGTTCGTGAATTGGGCTGAGCAACAACTTGAAAATGATTCGGATTTTCATCGAAAAATCATCTTCAGCGATGAGGCTCATTTCTGGCTGAATGGCTTCGTCAATTAACAAAATATATGGTATTGGTCAGGCAGCAATCCACACGTACTCCATGAGTCATTATTGCATCCCGAAAAAAATACGGTTTGGTGTGGTTTATGGGCCGGCGGCGTCATTGGGCCGTACTTCTTTCGTGATGATCAAGACCGGCACGTTACTGTGAATGGGAATCGCTACCGTTCAATGATAACCGAATATTTTTGGCCCCAATTGGATGATATGGACTTGGAGGACATGTGGTTCCAACAGAACGGCGCCACAAGCCACACAGCGAATGTCACAATCAATTTATTGGAAACCAAGTTTGGAGAACGTGTTATCTCACGAAATGGTCCAGTCGCTTGGTCGCCTCTGTAGTCGATTTGACGCCGTTAGACTATTTTCTGTGGGGCTACGCCAAGTCTATGGTCTATTCCAACAAGCCAGCGACGATAGATGAACTTCGTACGAATATCGAACGTGAAATTGTAGCAGTATCGGCCGATTTATGCTTGAAAACTGTTGAAAATTGGGTTCAGCGTCTGGACTTCTGCAAGCGTGCCCGTGGTGGCCATGCAAAAGAAATCGAGTTCCATGCATAATGGCATCGAACGTACTTTCACAGGAATAAAGAATTCCATTGATATCCAAAACCGTTTTTGTTTTATTTAAAAAAAAAACTTTTGTAGCTCTCTTATTGAAAAACCCGATAGAAACCGACCTCAACCAACTTGGAGTGCGCAACTGGAGGCAGTTAGCTAAGGACCGGGCTAATTAGAGAGCAATGTTGGTTGAGGCCCAGGTTCATTTAGTACTGTAGTGGCACTTAAGTAAGAAAGTAAGTGAAGTATAGAAGATCGTTTCTCAATCAAACTACGCATATGTAATTGCTTGCCGCCTTCAATATTCCCGCGCACCTTTAACTCACTCTACTTCTATTCCTTCCCTCCATCAACGGGGCTTTAAAACCTAAGGAACTAAGTCCTAAGTACTTAAGAATATTGCAGAAGTTTGTTGGTTGGGGCTTGACGGTGGTAAGAGACTTCCACCAAATATTGGCTCTTATTTGGATCTTGAACTACATCCATTCGCTGAAATTGGACAGCGGTGTTTGGACCGTTTAAAGTGTTGTATCCTGATATTTTGGAAATCTATTTCTTGGCTACAGAGGTTGGTTCTAATTAGCAGATACTGCATTTATGCCGCTTGGCTGTCGATAAATATGGTAATAGCATCGCGAAGTACCTATTCATTACGCGGTAGGCAGCTTCCGCGGTTACCATCAGTCAGTTTGGTAGACATTCCTGTGATTCAGACGTCTGATTGATCTGTGTATTATCAGAGGCCACACCCTTGGGAAAACTCGCCCGCAGTGAGTTTGTTTTGAAGAAAACAATGGTGATCAAAGTAATTCTATTATAATAAGCAATTGGTCAATATCCTAAGTGTACTCCTAAATCGAAGGCCTTCTAAAGATGAGTGAGGAATTCTTCTTTTAAATAAATTTGGAAACTTTTTGAAACTACTAATAAAATTATAATAACAACTAACACTACTCCACCTCCATTCCAAGTAGCATACCTCTTTGAAGTGAACTTATAGCTCTGCTTATTGTCAGTGGGCTAGTTGGTCGTCTGCTGTCCAACGGATCTGGTGATGCCGGTGATGTTGGCGAGCACGGTTCACTCTGTTTCAGACTTCCCGACACACTGTCCATTCTGCAAAACAAACCATTTACTTAAACAATTCACAACATTATTTCCAACTCTTACCCGACATGTCGATGACTTGCCACCAACAACTCAAAATCTGGTCCAAACGATTGTATTGCATCAACCAACAGCAGTCCATGCACGGACAATGAAATATTTGTGTCCTCGGTTCGTTTACTTAAGCCCGCACGAACCCCCGACACTTGCAGTTCGACGATACTCCTTCCCCTTGATTGAACCTCAAGCGACATTTGATCGATCACAAACTGCAGCACAATTAAGTTCATCTGCTCCTGCTGCTGGCCGTTGGTGAGTATTTCTTCTTCGCTATTCATCGAATCATCATCCAAGTGGAATGCTGACAAATGATCCGCTGGAGATTCATAAGCTGCAGTCGGTGAGTTGTCCACAGAAATTATCGCTAGAATGTCCATCAAAGCGGAAACCTTGTGCTCATTTACATGCGCCACCAACTTCGGCAATGTACCGAAGAGTGTCAGCGATGGGTACTCGGGATCGACAGTATGGACAACACGTCGCTCCAATTGCAGGGATATACTGAATCGATCGAGTAAATGCAAGGCAGAGGAACCCTTCAAACTAGCAAATCCCCAGCGCTCCTTGCCCTTACAGACTAGCACTTGCAAGTCAGTCATATCGATCGTGTACTTGTCGTAAATCTTATCGTGAAGGGCTTCTTCCAAGCCCGTGTCTTTGTTTATCACTATGTCTGCGAGATCTGGAGCTGCGGAGCACAGTGTTGCTGTATCCGATGGACTGTTTTCCGATCCTGGTGGCGTTGAGCAGGGTGTCATAAACGCCTCCTCGTCTTCACTATCATGATGGTTGGCTTGACCATTCATTTGGTCAGTAGAAGAGGAAGCATGATTGGATTTTGATGATTTCTGCGGGCGTACTCTGTTCTCGGTGGAGTTCTTTGATAACTGGAATCGACCAAAGTCGACGAGGACGATAGACGTGTTTTTGTTCGCAAAGTTTTCTACAAATATGATTTGAGGTGCTGAAATGTCGATTTCCAAACACCAGGATTTTCGTTGACCCTTTAAAAGGAAAATGTCTATTATTAACGTCAAATGTTGCTATTTCGTGACTTACCAAATCACCTTCAATGATGCTCTTCCAGTTCTTGATAAATCTCATCTTTGTGCTGTATTTCATTCGCTCCAATCTCCTCCTGGCATGCGCGTTTTGAAGAGGATTCGTAAAGAAATCCGTCAGCCACTTAAGGGCGCCCATATTGTAGACAACATCTAAACAGCGCGTCTTCACCGCCAGTCTGTAGTCGGTGTTGAATGTCAGCGGCTTTTTTTCGTACTGCAACTGAAACCATGGCTCGCTGGTGTCTGTTGCTGATCCTATATCTTTCTTTCCTTTCATATTCTGAAATCGACTAAACGTCGTTGGAGCCTGAGGATCATCCTTCATCTGTGGCTTTATCAACTCAGGGAATTCAGTGTTTGGTGTTAACAAATCCTTGACACACACCGAGCCGAGTGAAAGCCCCACCAAATGAGATCCCGAACGTGGTCTGGTCTCTATGTTGAGCTTCAGGTTGTCAAAGTACATCTCCATCATTGCCACCGATTGAGCAGTGACATTGTTCTCACTGCAAACGTATAGTTTACCACCGGCTAGAGAAAAGTCGAACTTTCCAAATACTGCATCTCTCTTAAGCAGGGAATTATTTTCCACTGAGCCTTCTAACGCATTTAAGATCTCATCCTCAAGCGTGTGTGATGTGTCATCTACTGGCACCAGCTCCCCATTTGTCTCAGAGACTGGAGAAGTAGCTACTGAATTGCTGGAATTACCATACCAACCCCACCAATTGGGGAACCATTGGAAGAGCATGGACTTGCCTTGATTACCATTCTGGCCTTTAAGCTCCAGATCACTGGACTCTAAGTGTAGAAAACAAACTTCTCGTAGTGTTCGAAGATCATCCAAATCTCGGGCGTTTTCCACTCTCGATTTAAATTGCTTGTCATCCGTGGATAAGTTGTCGTTAGGATTCAATAGAAGTTTTGTGTAAATTTTAATGTATCGAATGTTCTCTTTGGCTTTAGTCCACTTTTCGTCTGTCGTCTCGAAGAGGAAGCCGTGGCATCGCACTGCGTATTGCCACCAATGTTTACAATGTCCATGAACCGGATTTGATGGGCGTAAGATGCGATACGCTCGTAGTTTGCTAATGGCTTGAAGACTTCTTCTGCAGTCTACCATTTGTGAGTATTGAAACTGAAAAAAGAAATGAAAATTAGTTATTAAGCTTTATATTGAGATTTAATAACTTACATCGCTTAGGCAAAGATTGACTTCAGTCACGGTCACCTCGCACGACAATCTCGGTCGATTTCTAGTTCTTAGCGGCTGTGGGCTTCTATCGTGCTTACAATGTGCCTTTGCACTAATCGGGCTTATAATATAACGGTGCTCTTTGCTCGAACAAACCTTCTCCATCATCTGGGCCAGTTCACTCGAGAGCATATCACTACAGGTATTCTCGGCCATCAATCGATCCCAGTAGATGGCGAATTCCTTGAGTTCAACCAACTTAAAAGCGACTTCTTGATTCCAACCTGTTGAGGAATTTTGCAGCCAGTTTGCATCGCATGTGTGTGCTGTCAATGATTCAATTGTGATGCCAGCGGCAAAACTGAAATTTGGAATCGTTATCGTATCTTCATAGCGAATGTGGACACCATTGATCTTGAGTTGGAGATTCTCTATGATATTTGTTGCCAACCCCGTGCCATAGCTTAACCAACTTGAGTATGATGATGCGTAGTATGTACTCTCCGAGCTATCACCTTTCTGTGCTCTCCATTTTGCTTCGGCGTCGTCCAGTTGCGAGAGTTTGTACTCCAGGTCGGACTGTTTTTCTTTGTCATCGTCCCAGTCGTTGAGATTTTTGGGACCGATCACGACGTATACGCGTTCGATTATTATGCACCAGGGTGCGGTTCGAAATTGACGAACAGGAATTTGAAACTTGATTTTGCCAATATTTCCGCTGATAGCTTGAAGTGGTAGGCCGAATCCCCGTAGTGCATCCTTGCGTATAGGGACGTTCTCCAATTCAACTTCACCTGGAAAATAAAACGAAAAATTAATAAAAACTTTTCATCTAAGAAGAACAAAAGATTCCTTTATAAATCTTGAAATTGGATAATCAATTATAGGATACAACAAGGAAACTAGATAATCCAGGGTACTGGAGCGCCTTCAGTAACATCCTTACCACGTATGAGAGAGACAATCTCGGCTAACAAATCCAAGGATCGACAAACGAAAAGCATGCGATATTTATTACAGGTCAAGACGGTTAGTGATCACCTAGCTGTGATCATCATTAGAGCAACATTTTGCAACATTAGGCTTATATGTGCACACGCCCCTAACGATAAGACCGAAGACCCTATTAAGGAGAAAATTAACGACCTCCTGGAAGGAGCTTAAGGAGCCTGTCCATAATACGATGTAGAAATAGTACTAGGAGACTTCAATGCGATAATCGTTAAGAAACATCTTCGGTGGGTTAGTTGAAAAGCAAAGCTTCCGGCTGATAGACTAGCGCTAGGTTTCCACGAGACTTCGAATCCACAAAGCATTCTGAAAAACTCCAGATGGTCGAACCGCCAACCAAATCGACCATCGCCCCAGCCAAATTCAAAGCCTGACTGCCCGACGAGAAGAAGCTGCGAATGGTGCAAAAAAAAATGACTTGAGGTTGTACACCTTAGTGAGCCCAGAGTGTGTACCAACAAAAACTGAGTAAGAGACTCCCCGCTGTGCCTGTCAATTCTACAAGAAAGTCGTACAACTAGCAGCTGGCTTCAAAGTAGGAACGCAGGCTTTACGAAATACCAATGGCAACCTAGTCACTGACGCACTGAGTTCTAGATGTATTCAGGCAGTATTGTCAGCAGCTGCTTAATGGGGTGGTAGGGCAAGAAACCAGCCCACCTGCAGTCAACGAATAGGTAACGCGCCCTCCCAGTATTTAAGAAGCTAAAGCAGCCTTAAAAAAACTGAAGAACAACAACGTAGCTGATTCCAGCAGAACTCTTCAAATACGGAGATGTTGCTTTAGAAGTGTACATGCACCAAAGCATCAACAAAGTTGGGTTGGATAAGAGCATGCCGGCAGATCGACCATAGACTAAAGGCAAATCCTGGAAAAAACCAACGAATTTAAAGTCGAAACACACCATCTTTTCGTCAACGTCAAGACCGCGTATGATAGCATCCATCGCCTAGAGCTTTATAAAACGATGGTGCGATTCGGGAAACCATCAAAACTAATATATTTGTGCCGCTTAACATTTGAAAACACGCGATGCAGTTTGAAAACAGCTCATCTGAACTTTTCCAAACTTGTACCGGATTCCGGCAAGGAGATACGCTATCATGCGATTTCTTCAATCTCATGCTGGAACAGATAGTGCGCAGGGCAGGAGTTAATACGGAAGGCTCTACCCCAACCCCAAGAAAGACAAATTAATAGAGATACGATGAAGACTATCCCTAGGAAATCGATGATATTTCTGTTTAGCAAAACAAGTGGGATCAGAACTCTTAACCCGAAAGTCCAAATGTTTGCTCTACAGGAATCTAATCCTTTACAGCCCTGCGTGCTGGACAATAAGCAGGAAAGCAGACCAATTATTATGCACTTTCTTCATCCAATTTTTGTGTCTTGAATGCGAAGAAGGGAATGGGGGAGAAGATAGAACCGCCAACTTTATGAGCTTTACCAAGATGTGGATGTAGTACAAAAGGTAAAAACACGCCACTTTGAGCGAATGATCAGTTATACTTCAGCCAAAATACTCTTCGAATCGTAGCCTTCAAGTTGTTTGAGGCGACAAGGAAGGCCGAACCTCCGGTTTAAGGATCAAGTGATCGCGGAGCGCTGGAACTGAATAACGGGCAGCAACGTGCCCAGGATCGAAGAGGAATGAAGGCTACCTTGTCTCAGGCAGAGTCCCCGAGGGGTCGGGAGCCCGCTAAATAAAGTAAGTAATGTAAGCAATATGCACAGTACACAAAACGGCGGGATTTTGATCAAATTCAGTGACAGTGAATCGAGAAACAAGATTGAATCGGAAATTAAACAAAATTAGTGATGTTTATGAAGGGTAAATACCGCTAATGAGAAAGCCAACAGTTGTTGTTTGGGAAATACAGGAAGAATATAAAAATGTTGTGGAAGAGGATAAAATAAAGAACCAAACGAACTTGCAAACAAATCGTATTCAACATATATTATAAAGATTGATCCAATAAGAGCTTCCTGACCTTTTTAACTTTCTCTTACAAAGAGAAAGATATTGTTTTCGTGAAAATTTTCGACCTCGAGATTTTGATTGATTCTAACATTACGATGATAGCGGAGCCTAAAAAAGTGGTTTTTGGAATTCCGTCCGTCGGTCCGTCGGTCCGTCGGTCCGTCTGTCCGTAATGGTCTCCCCAGCCTCAACGGCTTGACCGATTTTCTTCAAACTTCGTATCCAAGCTTGTTTTGGTCATAATTCTAGGCCATTTTTTTTGTTTGCTTTTAGCCATGTTAATAACGGTACCTGCCATATAAAAATTACACATAACCTCAATTTTCTCAAAAACGGCTCTAACGATTTTGATTAAACTTTATATATACTATAAGCATATTAGTTCCAACAAAACTGCATACCCAGTTTTTGCGAGAAAATCCATATAACGGATTTTGTCATTCAGGCCATATAAAGAAAATTGTTAATTTCTCGCAAACTACTATGCCAAATTGAATGAAATTTAATATATATACTACTATTATAGTGTTAAACAATTCCACATAATTCGTTTTAGCCCAACTATCACTTAACGGAATTTTCAGTTTTGGCCAGTAACGAAAAATCATTACTATTCACATAGACACCGATTCCTTCAAATTTCGGAGTAAACGTTCGTATAATCACATTTCGACATTTTATATAATTTTTAGCATTAATAATCAAAATGCGCACTATTTGATCTAACGCCCAACTCGCTGTGAAAGAGAAAGTTGCGTACGACCCAGTCGTGCACCCACCACTCGTTTTAAATAAAACCAAAGAGTATACAACTACAAGAGTGCGCATCTCATACAACGAAATTTTACTATGAGGGGTACTGATATTGATACCCCAGTGTGCACATTGCTATGCCAGCATCAAGCAACAGCAAAGCCGATCCATACGACCGATGAAACAACAACAGCTACATCATTCTTAGCTGTGATGCGTACTCTATAGTTATATACCTCTTTGATAAAACACACAAAAATCAATGTTTGTATTGGCACCACAAGTCCTTTACACCAATATTTTTTTCGGCAACAAAAATTCATTGATCAGTGGTCTGTAGCGGATGGGATTAGACTCTGATTGGCATTAAGTTGACAGTGCCCAGTGGTTGTAACTTGGACTGCACATCAATGGTGCGTATTTTTATCTCCAAGTGGTAATCTTCTGGTAGGTACTGGTCTCATCCAACTGGATTTGATTTGCTAAACATTAAGTGCGAGTGTTGATAACAAGACGAAAACAGCAAAACTATAAACAGCCTGGTCAGAATGCTACGGAATACCCGGCCTGCTGTCCCAGCGAACCTAGATGAGCTGAATCGACGTATTCGGACAACAGGTTATTTACGAATCTCAAGGGTAAGTCAGGCCCCTTGAACAAATATGGTGGCGGATGAACCGAAAGGCCAAAGGCAGCGTTCAGTCTCGTAGTGGATATTGATATCCTCGTGTCCTAGGGGTATCTAATAAATTGGAACTGGCCGTCTAGGTTGGGAGTTGTGCTTTGGGTTAACCCATGGAAAAAAAAACTATTGTTTCGAAGCAACCAATAGCCTCGGAAAGGACTGATCCTATTGTTGACGCCGACGACGATGTTCGCATATGCACCTGGAATGTGAGAACACTAAATAGAAGAAGTGCAGGCGAACAATTAGCGGAAGCCCTTAGCTACTAAAAAACAGACCGCCATTCAGGAAATTCGATGGGATTGGTTGAGCAAAAAGAGGATAACAAACTGTTACATCTATTACGGACCGTGTTACAGTGAACAGAAACAGCGACTCTTCGCATGCGGATTTGTTATAAGTGCCAGACTTAGGCAAGAAGTGTTATGTTTCCAAGACATTAGCGAACGCATTATAACGATTCACTTTGAGGCAAAAGCCAATAGATGCAAAAGCCGAGTCGGATGTAAGTATGCCTGAAGAATGGAACCTCAGCGTCGATTTACAAAACAAGAAGACCATTTGAACTGTGCCAAATACAGAGGCATAAGTCTCTTCAAAATCGCCTATCCTATCCGATCTGCGATACTATGTAAACGCCTAAAACAGTTTACAAACAACCTGTTCGGAAAAGTCCACAACTGTGGACTTACAGTCTGAAGGCGTTCAGACAGTACTTTGGATAGGATATTATATGAGACATTTAGGAGAGATAAGCCTCGATAGTTGGTGCAAACATGGTATTGCCTTTCTTGTAGATGCGGCGCATGGATCTGATATTTCAATCATCGGACATGCTAACATACATGCAAACTTTATTGATGGTTTGGCGCATGCACATGCAATACGTATTTGAAGAGTTCCATCTCTTGACTGTAGGTGGGTCAGTTTCTTTCCTTATCACACTCTCAACAGTAACCCCATTAAGCAGCTGCTGGAAATGCTGCTTGAATAGATAAATCTAAAATATACCCCTATGGAAGGTCTTTGGTGGCAGCAAACGAGAGAGGTTGGAGGAGTGTCCTCTCACTATGGCACTCACTCTCAGGCGGCAGCGGAGGAATTCCCTAGATGGAGTCAACGGTTGCGCCTACAGCTCCAGTTTGATCGAACTGGCAGTGTCATCCCTATATGAGCAGCTTGAAATATTTGAACACCAGGTCTATAGGGATTTCCAATACTGAGCCAGGGTGTTGGAAAAGATTTGGTGGCGGAGAAGCCCTCAATTGGTCAACGGCAGCGCTCATATCCCAAAATGGGCTACTGACATCGGTATTCTTTCCGGCCCGCTGCCCTAGGGTCAAAACAAGGGCCTGGTTGGGGGTTGTGCTTTGCGTTAACTACCCATCCACGGAAAAAAAGCTTATGTTACGATGGAACCAATAGCATCGGAAAGGACTGATATTATTGTTGAAGACCATGCTAAACGAAAAAAGGACAACGACGTTCGTATCTGCACCTGGAATGTGAGAACATTAAACAGGAGAGGTGCAGGCGAACAACTAGCGGAAGCCTTAAACTGCTACAAAGCAGACATCACTGCCATCCAGGAAATACGATGGGATGGGCCGGGCAAAAAGAGGATGAAAAACTGTGACATCTACTATGGCCCGTGTTATAGTGAGCAGAAATAGCGACTATTTGGATGCGGATTTGCTATTAGTGCCAGACTTAGGCAAGAAGTCTTATGTTTTCATGAAATTAGCGAACGCATTGTAACAATCCGCATCAAGGCCAAATTCGCCAACATAAGCCTTATATGCGCTCATGCTCCGACGGAGGAAAAAGATGATTCAACTAAGGAGCTTCTACGAGCTCCTCGACAAAACCTATGAGCGACTACCAAAGTACGATGTTAAAATCGTGCTGGGAGATTTAAACGCAAAGGTAGGAAGAGAAGACATCTTTAGCAGTACTGTCGGAAAATATAGCCTACACGACAACATGTCTGGTAACGGACTTAGGCTAATTGACTTCGCTACGGAACGAAATGCCACTATAGCCAGCACACGGTTTCCTCACCTCGATATTTATAAGGGGACATGGCGGTCTCCAGATCAACGAACAGTCAACCAAATTGATCACATTGCGATAGACAAGAGGCACGCATCCAGTATTTTGGATGTCCGAACATTCCGAGGGGCTAACATCGACCAAAGTAAAGATGCGGATATCCACCACGCCACAACAAACCAGAAATACTGTGAAAAAAATTTAATGTCGAAAGACTGCAATCTCCAGAGACCGCCAAGACCTTCGCGCAAGGCGTATCCCTTAACATCTCGACTCAGAACACACCACCAGCATCTAATGTCGAAGAACAATGGCAACGATGCCAACAAGCCTTTAGATCAGCCGCAACTGATGTGCTAGGTTTCTCGCGGCCACCAACAAGAAACCCCTGGTTTGATGAGGAATGCCGACAGATGCTCGCAGCCAAGAACGAGGCCTACAAGGCTAAGCTGCATGAGAGCTGCCATTGAGCTCTATAGGCAAAGAAGAAGGGAAGAACATCGGCATTTCAGAAAGCAGAAAAAAGAGCAAGAAAAGCGCGCGATCGAGGATATAGAGAGGTGCCACTCCAGGAACGATGTTCGCAAGTTTTACCAAAGTGTAAAACGTCAAAGCCAAGAAACCTGTCGAGATGAACAAGGAAATATAGTATTTGAGACACAGCCGATGCTGAGGATATGGAAGAACCACTTCTGCAGAATGCTAAACGGCGATGACGAACAACATTCCGCTGTCAGGCAGAACGAACCACTTAATATTGGGAACGAAAGCGAAAACTGCCAACCACCCGACCTAAGTGGAGTGAGGATAGCTATATCTAAACTCAAGTTTAATAAGGCCGCCGGAAATGACGGCCTTCCCGCTGAGCTTTATAAAGCTGGCGGAGATGACTTGGTAAGAAACATCCACCAACTCATAAGCCAAATCTGGTCGGATGAAAGTATGCCTGAAGAATGGAACCTCAGCATCGTTTGCCCTCTGAAGTGCGCCAACTACAGAGGCATAAGTCTCCTCAACATCGCCTACAAGATCCTATCTGCCGTAATATGTGAACGCCTGAAACCGTTTACCAAAAACCTGATCGGACCTTATTAGTGTGGTTTTAGGCCAGGAAAGTCCACAACCGATCAAATTTTCACACTTCGGCAGATCTTGGAAAAAACCCAAGAAGTCCAAATCGATACCCACCACCTATTTATCGATTTCAAAGCCGCATACGGCAGCATTTATGAAGACGAACTAAACAGAGCCATGTCTAGTTTTGGTATACCGCCCAAACTCGTCCGTTTGTGTAGGATGACGATGGAGAATTCTCGCTGCATCATCAGGGTCGGAAAAGACCTCACCGACACATTCGATACCAAAAAAGGATTTAGGCAATGGGATGCGCTGTCATGTGACTTCTTTAATCTGATTCTTGAGAGGATTGTGCAAAACTCCCAAGCCAACACCAATGGCACAATTTTCCAAAAATCGATGCAACTACTAGCATACGCCGACGATATTGACATCATTGGTAGGACTCAACGTGATGTCATAGCCACCTTTGCTAGTATAGAGAAGGAAGCCGCAAAAATGGGTTTAGCAGTAAATGAGGGTAAGACTAAATATATGCTGTCAACACGAAAGGACACACAACATCGACGAATTGGACAGAACGTCACCATTGACAGATATAACTTTGAGGTAGTACGGGACTTTGTCTACCTCGGCTCCGCTAATAACTCTGAACACAACATCTCGTCAGAAATCAAACGAAGAATTACTCTTGCCCCTGTTTCTTCGGGCTAAGAAGGCAATTTAGTAGTAAAGCCCTCACTCGAACTACTAAGGAGATTCTATATAAGACCCTGATCATCCCAGTCCTGCTCTAGCATGGACCGTATCAAAAACGGATGAAGAATTCCTTAGTCGATTCGAGAGAAAAGTTCTTCGAAAAATATTCGGTCCCGTTTGCGTTGACGGGCTATGGAGACGAAGATTCAACCACGAACTATACGAGCTGTACAGCGACATACCCCTAGTCAAAAAAAAAACTCCATTGGACGTTTAAGATGGCAAGGACATGTAAAACGAATGGACACCAATACTCCGGCTCGCAGAGTCTTCGATTCCCAGCCAGACGTCGGACGCAGTAGAGGAAAACCTCGCCTTAAGTGGCGCGCACAGGTAGAAACCGACCTCAACCAACTTGGAGTGCGCAACTGGAGGCAGTTAGCTAAGGACCGGGCTAATTGGAGAGCCATGTTGGTTGAGGCCCAGGTTTATACCGGACTGTAGCACCACTTAAGTAAAAAAAAAACATCTGCAATTCCCTTGCGTATATGAGACTAGGTTCCCATTGTTGTTTCGTAGATACTGCATTTCTATTTGTAGCAAGCTTCCAGTTTTTTTTTTAGAATTGGCGGATGGTCATCAAGGATATTGGATGCGTCATCTATGAGAACACGGTTAATTTGGTTGGCCATCTAGGCTTCTCTACTCATCCCAAAGTGAAGTCGTTGTTAGAAATGAGTATTCGAAGGTACAAATAAGATTCAATGAATCAGTAATCAATATTCAATTAGCGAAAGGAGTCACATACCTTACATAAACATTATAAGAGGGTGTGCAAACGAAGCGTCCATTACGCTGTTACATTCCCTTAAGCGTAAATCAAATCTTTCCTCGGTAAATGCATTAATATTCTCCAAGCGTTTATGTCAGCGTTTTATATAAACAGTCAAACACTTGTATAATATTATCAACAAAAAACGTCAGATGACGATAGAAGAGAGATACCGAGTGCACAAAATAACAGCATTCCATGATAATACCAGCTACGACGGAATAGCTAACCTGGTTCAAATATATTGCTTCAGAGATGTCGTCATGTGCAAATGATCTAACAATGAGCACACTCCCAGAACCGTCAAGCAGCAAAGTGAAGTAACAAAACATCAAAATCAATGATTACAAATTGCATGTACTCACGCAAGTACAACAAGCAAACAAACACCAACAACAACAATGGAACACACTGCAATTAGAAAATAAATTCTTTCGAAATTGGCATTGAGAGGCAATTGCCTAAAAATACAAAAACGAAAAACTTTCAGCCCCGCGTAGAGACACCGACCACCTTGGCAGTGTTATCTCAACTGATTGCTCACATTTAACTCTACCCCGAGGTTGAAGGTGCAAAGGGAAGCATATCGATGACAAAGTAGTTTGGAAAATAGAGTGCGTATCAGTAAAACCTACCAGACGTAGCGTGATAACGAGTGACCTTTCGATTAAAAATTATAGTGAGGTAGACCACTCGAATCGTATTCATCGAGAGCAGCATAGCATTGCGTGCGATGCAAGTTCAATGCTCTGCTAAAAGTCTGAACCCCATTCAATAACAAAATGAACGCGCAAATGGATTCTTTTGTAGTCTGCACTAAGCTGGCACTTGTCCGCATTTCGATTAAATAATACGTGGCGACCAAGACAAATACCTGAGGCAGCCAACAAGCAAATAAATTTTGGCAAGTGTTTCAAGGAAAGTGCGCAGAAAAAGTGAAACTCTGTCGAACTATAGCCATGGAATAGGCCAACCCACATCACAACAGATGTGAAAAGTTTAAGAATTTCGATGGGCGCATTCATTTTTCCAATTGATGAGTAGGTACACAACCCGGGAAAAGGCCGTCATCGTATGCCTATTTAGAGGCATGAATTGAGCACAACAAGCACAATTGGTTCGTCCACCTCTGCCTCAGTTAGAATTCTATTTTAAGTGCAATCCCATCCCGCACCTGGGGGTTGCATGTATGTCACGTATTATGACAACTAATGCCTGCATTATATAATCCCGATGAAAAGTATTAGTATGTCATCGTCGTCGCGATGACCGCACTTACCCGATAACAGCGCAACTGATAGCTGGGCTGGATTGAAATCTTCAAGGTATTTGCCCAAATATGTGTTAAGGACCCATGTAATCAGTTCTCTGAGCATCGTGCACTGTTGGGTTTTTAAACTGACTTGCCACTGAAATTGATTTGTCGCCACACATCGAGCGTAGGATGAGTAAGTGTAATTATTTTTCTCCTTTCAATTGTTGGGTGATTAATCAGAGAGTGGATACTGATTTAAACCGGCGAGAACGACGACGACGACGACGGCTAGAACACTCAATTGTTTGCACATTGTACACATGTGTGTTTGTTAATGGATTTCGTGTTCGTGTAGCGAAATATGCGACTCGGAATCTAAATTTCTACACGAAACTAACTTTCTTCTGACGATATCTTTTCTACGCTCGGCACTTCACTTAATCGCGCACAATCTGATAATTTAAATATATTAGCCTCTTATTGACTTGAAGTAATATTTTTTTTATTATAAAACAATGTTTTTGTGGGTATATTTTCGAAAATAAGTTAGTAAACACGTCGCGAATGAAAGATATTCCGTAATCAACTGAGGGAGAATGAAAAATTCTGACATTTCAATTTAAGGAGAAAACGCAATGACATTTCAGATAGGAATGGAACGGAGCGGAATTTTTTAAAGGGTGTCGCGGAAGGAAAACGAAAAGATTATTTTGTTTAAAGTAGGGGTATTCATGCAACGTCGGAAAGTCGTCGTAAACGTTGTAAACGTGATAAAATTACGACGTGATAAATGAACTGTCAAAATTTGTATGGGAAATCGGCATAAATTTACTTTAGCTGCCTTTCACTTTTTGCACTTTTTTTTTTACTAATCGATTCGTCTCTGCGCACTGATCATTTATATGTTTTTAAAAATTGTCGCTCACATTTAGTTTAAAAGTTATTCATAAAACAAAATTGCACTTTTTGGGTTATAATTCCATACAAATTGTATGTAGTTTGAAACTTTTTTTTTTTTATTTCTGCTGTGGTAAACGCAGCATTGCCATGTTGAAAAAAACATAACAAATAAAAATATTTTAACAAAAAAACTGTTGACTAAGGCGCCTGCCTGACGACTTTACATACCCTGAGCGGAGCAACGAAGTTGCGTGAGCGTGGACTGTCCCCAGAAAGAGAGTTGAAACCCTTTGTTCCTGCGAAGCGGGCCACCCAGGGTACTGTTTAACAAAAAAAAACTGTTGACTTAGGCGCCTGCCTGACGACTTTACAAACAAACGAAATTACGTGAGTGTGGAGCGTGGAGATTTAAAATTCTTTGATTTTTATTTTTATTTTTTTTACCATTTTGGGGAATATGTAGTGTATATGGCAATGCTGCTTATCACTGAACATTGTATGGACTGTCAAAAGATAACTTTTTAATTAATTGAGAGCGACAAAAATAAAATATTGCTAAATTTTTAGCTTAATTTAATGAGTGGAATAAAAAAAAAAAAGTGCAAAAAGTGATTGGCAGCTAAAGTAAATATGTTCCGGGAAATCTTTTCTAACAATATCGGATTTTTCTCACAGGAATTGGGTGCGTAAACAGAGGTGGTAAACGTTGTAAACTTTTGAAATGCTATTTTGACATATAATCAGTCACTTTCACACATCAAACGTATGCGCTAATCTGAAAATAATTATCGAGAAGGGAAAGAGAACAATTAGAACAAAATTCTATTAATAAATAAATTACTAAAATGAGATTGAATTCAGTGGGTTACCGCATTTTTTAGTGGTGCAGTTTTAGGGTCGTTCATGAAACGTCGTCGTAAAATTATAATCTTTCGCACGTAATAAAATTACGACGTTGCATGAATACCCCTAGTGTATTTTTATTATTTGCGCGCACTTATACCATTGACAGAGTAGTGGTATATATATCATGGTTTAGCTATACCAAGAGTGGTGACAATTGAACATTTGAAAAGAAGAATGGCACTGTGATCAGTTGAATGCCATCTATACCCCATAAAAACCACCCAAATACCATGTTGCGCGCGTGTTTCCTGACAAATAGGTAGTACCAAAGAAGTATATAACTAAAGAGTACGCATCAGAGATCTGCACCGATACACCGCACTCTCCAATACATCGCATGTATACTCGGTTTTTAAATGACTCAGTCTCAAAAATATCGCAAACAAAAACTATCGCCACCGCATTGACTCAAAACACGAACGCTATTGCGGTGTTACACACTCCCTCTTACTCATATACTCTGAGTATAAGTAACTCTTCATTATGTCAAAGCGGTGTTTTCGTAAAATAAGTGTGAGTATTTATTTGTTGCAAAAATAAGCAATACATGTATTAACCGCCACCGCAGTGCAATGATTGCTCTTCGTAAGGCTCTATTGTTATAACGTATAATAACGAATTTTGTTCATTTACAATGTTTTATGTTTCATTCAAAATAAAAAGTAAAAACAAAATTAAAATACCTTTTATTTTGCGTTTGGTAGAATATTCCATGAATTAATTGCGGTGTTTGCAGAAACACCGCATATACCGCAATTGACACCGAGGCGAGCCGGCAGCATTCAGAAGCGGTGGTGCTCAATACAACGGCTCCCATATTTAACACTCGAGTATGCGATAGAGTCATACACTCATTGACTCCTTTGTTGAACATATTCTCAACGCAACTATCGCATAGCTTGCGATGGCGGTATACACCTGCACCGCATTTTTCTGAGTCTATCGCAAGATATAAAAACATGACCGCATGCAGTTCTCTGGTACGCATCACAGCTAAAAATGTTGATGCTGTTTCAGACGCGGGCGGTAAGTGCGAAGGGAAATTTTCGTCGTTCGTATGCATCGGCTATGCTGTTGCTTGATGCTGGCATGGCAATGTGCACACTGGGGTATCAATATCAGTAACTCACATAGAAAATGTCCGTTGTATGAGATGCGCACTCTATGTAGTTTTATACTCTTTGGTAGTACCTAACGATTATGAATGCGGTGATAAGGGTTCTCACTGGAATCCAAATGACCTCACATGTAAATTCACCAAAATTCTCAGTAATAGTACTTTTCTACCCAGTCGAAATGCGTCATTTCAGCGAAATTCTTGATTTTAGCCGAAATGCAAAGCATTTTGACATACAAATTCACATTCTGAAATTCGGCGTTCCACTGGAATGCTATTCAAACATTACTTTTTCTCCTATAAAAACAATTTTTTTTCCTTCTATAAACGTCAAATAGCTCTGTTATAGTGCTTACACACCGAATCATAAACTGAGTTTTTGGCAAAAAGTTTACGTAAACCACTGGATGCTTTCACATCGACTCTGACCAGGTTTTGTTTGACATTTCAATCAGCTGTGAACTGTGATACTAGCTGCAACATTTGTTTGTGAAAATATTGTAATTGAATAATAAATGAATCCTAATATAATCAAACTAATATTAACATTTGAAGTTCAAAATTAAACAAATCTAAAGATTTTGACAACAGTTTTTGACTCTCAAGCCCGCCGCTTGTTTTGTTTTTAATTCATTTGTGTAATTTTCTGAAAAAAAAAAACATTTGTTTTGACAGCGAGTTCATCAGCTGTTTTGTGGGACGTGTGGAACACGTGTAGAATGTATGAAAAGGTGTGTTCTTTCCAACAACCTGCAACGTGATGACGTCTGCGAAGTGATTATGAGAAGGTTACGTCGTAACCTACTAGGTTTTGAGAACTGACAATGTATGGGAAAACTCGGTTTTCGATGAAGGTTTCAGGTGTTTTTGCGAAAACTCAGTTTATGATTCGGTGTGTAAGCACCAGGGATGGGATTTTGCTCACTTTGCCTTTTTTTTTTGCGCATTCATATGATGATATGGACTTTACACAAACATGTTTCACGTTCCCCTGATTCCAAATATACGTATTTTATTTTGCCTTTTTTTTTGCCTTTTCTTCCATTATTGCCTTTTTTTGCCTTTTCTTCTGTTATTGCCTCATTTTTGCCTTTTCTTACGTTTTTCCCTTCTTTTTAATTTTTTTCCTCTTTTGAGAGTCAAAAATATAAAAAAAAGTAAATCTACAAAATTTACTTTTTTTTCCATACGAATCTACATTTTTTGTATGTATTGACTTATCACAACAATGTATCAATACGAATTTATAATCTCATTATCTGCTTTCTATTGGCAACGCGTCGGCGGGCTAGATCGGAAAAGAGTTGTGTGAAACCAAAGAGTATAGAACAACATAGAGTGTGCATCTCATACTACGCGATTGACACCCCAATGTTTACATTTTAACCCATACATACACGAGCAAAGCCGTCGCATAACATACGACGAAGTGCGAAATGGGAATTTTCTTCAATCGTTATGCGTCGGCTTTGCTCGTGTGTGTAAGGATTAGAACCCCACATGGTACCATTTTCTGTTGTATGAGATGTGCACTCTATGTAGTTCTATACTCTTTGGTGAAACATATCTATGCACGCGTGACGAAAGAAAAAAAAAAACAAAACAAAAAAATCTTTATCCTTAAATTTATGTTTTTTTTTAACATTACATTAAGGAAACACGATCGGAGAAGTTTTGGAGATTTTAGACAAAATCAAAGGCGAAGAGACAATCGCAAGCGATTATTGCCTGAAAATTTAAAAAAAAACTCATGGTGGTTCAATGCTACTACAATTAAGTTTTTAGTAAATATTTAATTTGATAATAATCTCTTATTTTCTGTTGGTTTTTCATCAAATTTTTATTTTTTTTATCTTTAGTTTAAATAAATGCCTTTTTTTGCCTTTTTGGGTGTATTATTTTGCCTTTTTTCAAATTTTTAGGTCAACAAAATCCCATCCCTGGTAAGCACTATTAATGTTTATTTAAAAAAATTCTTTCTGAAAGCATATCTATATAAATTTATGAAAAATTTATTTATTTTTAATTAATGAACATTCGAAGCATGTTCTCCTGCTTGTTCATGTCCAAATAGCTTCTGCAAATGTCATTGGTAGCACGGCCTAATCTGCAAGTAGGCTGGTGCTATGTTATGCCTAATCTGCAAGTAGGCTGGTGCTATGTTATTTGCGGGATAGCCGTAGTGCCTGGTATTTGCTTACTTGATCCCACACAAAAGAAACCAAATAGATACATTCTGCCCTAGCGAGGTATCCGTCGGAGCGGACAATATTCCGCAACGCATAATTCGTCGGAGATTCAAATTCCATTCGAGGTATGTGTCATCGGAAAGAAATACTACACAAATGCGACGACGAAGCTCATACTGTTGAGGGGTGGTTTTATTCTTTGAGCCCACCCTGGAAATACAAATTCAAACGATTAGTACGAAAATTACTTAAATAAATAGTTTTATATACATTTTCTATTACTCAACTTCACTTCGTAAACAAATTCCACGACGAATTTGTGTCGGAGGAAATCGGAAAAAGTATTGCACTTAGCTGTCAAAAATTGAACGAAAAATGTATCTGAACGCACTTCAACGCAATTCGCTGGGATGCGTTACAAAATGTCGGAGAAATATTCCGAACACCTTTTCGGAAGAATACCTCGAAGGAAAAATCATCGGAATCATACAAAATCGGAAAATTTTCCGCTCCGACGGATACCTCGCTAGGGCCGATTATATGGGGGTAAAATATTATTGGGAATTTTCTTTTTCTTGTACATGCGGCGCATGGATCTGATATTTCAACCATCGGGCATGATAACATACATGCAAACTTTGCTGATGGTTTGGAGCATGCAATACGTATTTGAAATTCATAAGCTTCGTTTTGACACCAACTCGCTAATGATTGAATTTCTTGTGTTTTTTTTTATAAATTCAATCATTGGCGAGTTGGTGGAACGGTGAAACGGCAAACATTACTTCACAAAAATAAATCATGATCAGTGAAAAATAAAAAGTGATTTTCTGCGATAACTACAATTAAAAATTAAAATATTTTTGGATAATCATGTTCTAAAATTCATAAGCTTTGTTTTGACACCAACTCGCCAATGGTTGAATTTGTAATAAAGCCGCAATGAGTAAAAGAAAATTTCCAATAATGTTTTTCAATGATAACTATAACTGGGCCCTAAGAATGGTTCACCCCCACTGTGGTGATTTTATTCATAGTTTATTCCTATAAAATTGTTCCAATTCCCATGTGTTTTTGTTTATTTTGTGAATGCTAATAACAACAATGAAACAGCTGCTTCTAGGTACCTAATAGCTAATCAGACATTCTAATCTATTGCAATCTGTGCCAAGAAATGTCTAAAGGTTGAATAACTTTATACAAAGTATCTATGTGCAAAAAGTGACCATAAAATCTTATCTACTTAGACGCATATAAAATGTTTGATTGCATTCTTATTTTCAGTAAACAATCAAAATAAAACTAATCTTAGTACTAATTTATTTGGCAAGTTTTTGTTTACTTTTTGTGTTTAATGACGCAAATTTTTCGTTTTGTTTTGTGAAAATTTTGTGATTGTTAGGTCTACCTGTAAACGAACGAAAACATTTATCGTTGTAGACAAATTTGCAAAAAGAGTTTCAAAAAAAAAACACAAAGTTTGTTATCGTTTTGCTTGCAACTTTAGTTTTTTTGCTTGTTTAGGTGACAGCTGATTATTTCTCTCATAATTCAGAGATCTACAAAAAAGGAGACCATCTGAACTGCGCCAACTTAAGGCAGAGATAAGGGAAGTAAGTTACTTCCTTTATCTCTGCTTAAGGGGCATAAAAGTTAGCTCAAAATGCATATCTGTAACTTGTATCTTGCATCGCTGTCAAAAGAGAGCTGTTTGACGAGTTCCACCCCCTTCAAACGTCAAAGTCAGCTTAAAACGGCAAAAGCTTCTATATTCGAGCTTTTTCAGCAAAATCCATTAATCGCAAAGTTGTGTATTTTAAACTTGCTTTCATAGCGGTATTTTCCTTTTTTTGTATTGGACCTTGTTCATGAAATTTAATGAATTTAACAGTTTTTTAATCCTTACCCTTTTTTTGTTTTACATAAAACCAACAATGCTAATTGTTGAATAAGTTATAACTAACTGAAGGTTATTTCAATATTCAATTTCAATACAGGCATTCTTTTAGGCTTTAAATTGTTTGTTCGCCGTCTAGAATGAGGTATACACCTACATGAACAGTTGTGATAAAAAAGGTAAGTCCTAATGATTCATAAATTTGAGGCATTTGTAATGGAAATTTGCAAATTTTGGAAATTTTGGAGCAAATTTTGAAGGCATAGCGAGTTATATGTCGCAAATTCCGTGGCGTTTACATCTTAATTCGATGAATTTGATGGAATTCTACAACTTTTTCACTGATAATCTGAAAGAGGCAATGAATATATACGTTCCTAAAGTCAAAATTAACAATAATTCAAAGCCTCCGTGGTTTAATAAAAGGCTTTGTAATGTAACAAAAAAAAAACAAGGCTTACAAAATCGCTTGTAATTCTGGAAGCAAAAGTAATTATATCCGGTTGGAGCGAGAATTCGATGTTCTTAACAAGTTTTTATTCAAAAATTACATGTTGACAATTGAATCAAACCTTAAAAAAAATAGTAAATGTTTTTGGTGCTTCATCAAAAGTAAAAAAAAATCAAATGGAATACCTAGTAGTATGCAATACTTGGGTTCTACATATTCTGATCTTTCAACTATTTGCTGATTATTTTCAATCCAATTATACAAGTTCAGATAGAGATCATCCAAGAATAGCTGAATATTTTAGTAATGAGTGTATGGTTGACATTGGTCTATTAGAAATCAACATTTCTGAAATCGAAGATGGTCTTTTGAATTTGAACTGTGATAACAATCCTGGTCCGGATGGAATTCCTCCAATTGTTCTTAAGAAATGTGCAACTGCTCTCTCTGAGCCCCTATTTTACATTTTTAATAGCTCTCTTGTGAGTGGAGATTTTCTTTAAGAGTGGAAAAAATCCTTTATTATTCCAATTCACAAAACTGGTCCGAAGCAGGAAATATCTAACTATCGTTCAATTTGCAAACTATCGTCTATACCAAAACTTTTTGAAAAAATTGTATGCACTAAGTTGGCTTTTTTACACAGGGAATATATTTCACCGTTTCAACATGGCTTTGTCGCAGGAAAATCTACAACAACCAATCTTGCAATTTTTTCAAATTTTATTCTTAATAAACTCGAGGAAGGTTACCAAATCGATGTAATTTACACCGACTTTGCAAAGGCCTTTGATAGAGTCAGCCACCTTATTTTAATCAAAAAATTGGAAAGATTCAAGTATGTTGAAATGGTTAATATCCTACCTGAAAGATCGTATACAATTTGTATCTATTGACCAAATACTGTTAAATCCCGTTTTCGTGTCATCAGGTGTTCCCAAAGGAAGCCATCTTGGTCCACTTATTTTTCTTATTTTTATTAATGACATGCCTGAAATCTTTCAAAATTCAGTTCGACTTCTGTTTGCAGATGATTTAAAATTTCTTAGATGTATTAAATCGATTGATGATTGTCTCCTTCTACAGGATGACCTTCAGAGGCTAACAGAATGGTGTTGTGTTAACCAATTATTCTTGAATGTCTCTAAATGTCAATGTTTTTCGTTTTTTCGTAACATGTCACCAGTTTTCTTTGATTACAAAATTGAAAACAATGTTCTTGAAAGGGTATCAGAGAAAAAAGACCTCGGTGTAGTCTTTGACCAAAACTTTGTGAAACACGTGGAATATATTGTAACCAAAGCAAACTCAATGTTAGGTTTCATTAAACGCAATTCCAAAGACTTTAAGGATCCATTTACTATAAAATCTCTATTTAGCTCGTATGTTAGATCAATTTTAGAATACTGCTGTGTGATTTGGAATCCATATTACAACGTTCATTCGAAAATAATTGAAAATATACAAAAAAAATTCACTAGATTTGCTATATGGAAACTAGGTTGGAACATCGAAACTCCTTCCTACTCTACTAGATGTCAACTTCTCGTCATTCAGTCGCTTGAAAATAGACGGAAAATTTACTCAATTATGTTTGTAAGTGATATTTTATCATACCATATTAAATGCCCTTTTCGATTATCTTTGATTGATCTTTATGCACCATCTCGACAGCTAAGAGAACGTTGTCTGCTCCGCGAAAATGAACACGAAATGAACCTATAACTCGCTGTGTTAGATACAATTATACATACATGTACATACATAGGATTATATATTAAGAACTATCTATTTATTTTTATTTTTGTTTGAATTGTTAACTATCTGTAGTCTTAATGTAGATTTAAAAGATCTCGAATTGATGTAAATAAATAAATAAATAAATAAATAAATAAAGAAATAAATAAATAAATTTTCATTGGAAGTATGCCGGTATTTTTTTTTTTTGTTCTGGAAACAAGTATTTTGAATTTTTATCTTGTGAGTATGGGAGGGCACTAAAGAGCACTACCAGAATGGGTTGGGGGTGGAATACAGGTGGGATCATAGCATTTCTTTCCCTTTTCGGAACAGGGGTCATCGCAAGAAGAGCGAGGCGGTGGCCAAGAATGCTAATTAGTTAAAGATTTGGGGTGGGCCAGCTCGAGAGGATCTCCATCATTACCTCTTCCTCTCATTACCATTATGTAGGAAATACAGGTAGAATTACACCAAACTCGGGCCTCGCAAGAAATTTGTGTGGATTTTTGGGATTTTGGTTACGGTTGTGATGATAAAATTGTTTGCAATTTTTACAGGCGTGTAAAAAAAATAGTAACCCTAGTCCAGATTTTGTGCCAAGATCATATAAAGCCACAAAATGGCGGGTATGGGATCTGTTATGCCTGTTAACCTGCCCGGACTGGTCCAAGGGTCCTGTGACCTTGGGTCATAAGAGTGGACGAAGTTAATGGGTGAGTTTACCCCGAACGGAATTTTCGGTATGCCAGCGCAGGCGCCGGTAGAGGACTATCGACTTTTCCCAACACCTTCTGGTACCAGATACAAGCATTCTCCTATTCATTTCATTCTACTAACCAGGTAGTAGTTAGAAGTTACTGATATTATCAATATATTAAACCACAGAAAATCTCATTTGTCTGTAGTTTACACCTTAGCATATCACAATCGTTTAATCCAAGTATGACTTGGAAAAACGTAGCCTTACAAAAAATCACAAAAATTGAAAACTAAGAATAATAAGTCCGATTTTTTTTTATTATAATAAATTAGTAAATTCTCTGCTCCTGTTAATAAATTATTAGTTAATTTAATAAAATGTTACCAAAATCAAAGAAGAGATTTGTGTAAGTAATGTCCTTATCATGTTATTGGAAACTTTTTTTGTGTTTTATCAGTTCTCACATCTTTCCGATAACATATTTTTTTACCAAATGTCATAAGTGGATAAAATTTGAGATAATGTCTATTATTATCGTTTGTAGAGCTCCCAAGCCGAAGAAACCTTCACAATGGAGTCATATTAATCCAGCAGTTGCTATTTTACGTTATAGGAACCCACCAATTGGACCAACAATATCGAAAGTAATAAAGGTACGATCATTTGTAAATACTTCTAACGTAGGTAGCTCTAGAGTTGTCTGTATTCCTGGACGGGAATTAATAACCCTAGTTACCCTAAAACTAAGCATTTCCTCCAGTTCAGCAATTTATCTCCGGCCATCGACACCGCCTTATGCGACGCTGTTCTTCGTTGCCCTTGGATTCGAAGGGTTTGTGTTTATATTCGCTCTACATGTCCTTCTTATTAAATGCCCAATACATCATTCGTATTTCGTTAAGTAAATCTTAATAAAGTGGCACTACAGTCCACAATGAATGTGAGCCTCAACCAACATTTCGATCAAAACGACGAAGGATTTCTTCATTCGCTTTTGATATGGTCCATGCTAGATCAGGACTGGGATGATCAGTGTTTTGTATAGGATCACCTTTGTAGTTCGAGTTAGAGCTTTACTACTAACTTGTCTTCTTTGGCTGAAGAAATAGCGGTTGGTAAGACTATTTTCGACAAAATGTTGTCAACCTTAATAGCGGAACCGCCCAATGGCAGCTTCCGTCTTCTCTTGCAGCTTAATCTGTAGGCTCTCTTCATCGAGCTTCTTGCTGGTGGACACGAGAAGTATAGCACATCAGTTGCGGCTGATCTAATGGCTTGTTGACATCGTTGCCATTGTTCTTCGACATAAGATGCGGGCGTACAAGCATCGTGCCAAATTGCAATTTCTATCCAGACTAAATCAAATTTGAATTATTTTTTTCAGAGCACCTCGGCCTGTATAGTAGCTCCTGTGTATGCGGCTGTTGAGCAATTTAACGACTGGTCCACCGCTATAGTGGATAACATTTTCGAAATTGCCAACGAATTGCATCGAACAACACTCCAACAGTTACGACTTCGCACCAACTCCAGTTATCCCATTCCCTGTGTTTGCCCGACATTCTATCTCAATTATATTAAGGTTTCAATCCTAGTAAGATCAAGTCCTACGTCAAATCCCCTCCACGGTGGACTTACTTCCAGTCCAGATAAGGACCAAATTCAAACTATGCAAGACCTTTTAAGTGAAAATCATGGTGTAATCCTACAATGTTCAGGGACGACATTTGCACTTTGGAAGTACAAAGACGAGTTCTTCGCATTTGTACCAGAAGGTCTCGAAGGCATTGGCTATTGCATTCCGGCACTTTTAAAATGTACAGATTTGCGACAAGCTTTAGAGCACAGCCTAAGATCCGTTAAAGGAACTTGCGATTTGTACTCGTTGAAGATTGTTAGCAAAAAGAATATTCCAAGGACACTTGAAAACATCAATCAACAATTTGAACTACCTGAGCCTAGGATTTCAACCGTCTCCATAGATGATGGCCCCACTGTAGAATTACAATCTGAAATACCACCTCCACCAGCAGAAGCTCCAACAAAGCCTAGAAAAGAAAAGGACAAATCTAAAGAAGTGCCAACCAATCAAGCCACCTTTGAGGATGTGATTTTGTCATTCAGCTCGGACTATAAGCTACTCGCCGAAAATCGAGGAATCCTCGTAGGCAAGGAATACTGCAAAGACCCCAATCGAATCCTGCACACCATTGTGGCGGCAGCAGTGTTTCACCATCACTTTCCAGCCAATCTATGGACTTCGGCGACTCTCCACGACATCATGAAGCTGGGCAAGATAATTTTCAACCAAAGTGAAGACGACGATCTTTTGGAGAGTGAGGACCGGATGGACCGGATAAAATTCCCAATCAAATTCATGAAGAAACAGTTTTCGGGTCTCTTCGAAAAATTGGTATTCGGAAGAGTCATCTGCGAAGATTCTAAAGTTCTTAGCTTGGATCAGGGATTGATGAAGTTTTTCGAGGCTAACGATGTCGGACTTTTATTTGGTCCACAAATTGTCCTAGTCTGGCAACAGAAGAACCATTTTTTTATGTTCGATCCCAAAGAACGGGATGGTTTGGGAAGAAAGTGGACAAGGATGTTTTCAGCAGAGTTGGGCAGCATAGCAACAGCGGGAAGTGCATGTGTGACGTGGTATCGCAGTCCGAGGAAATTGGCAGAAGTTTATGTGGATAACATTCCATTGAAGCATCGAAATGATCCATACCGGATTGTAAGGATGTGTTTGTTTGAAACGCCTTCGAAGGTTGAAGATGAGGGAGAATGGATTGGTTCGGGGAACTTGTGGAGATTGCTGGGAACGAAAACAATTTGTGATTACAGTTATGCTGATGATGCATTACGTGACGCAAAGTCTTTATGCATTGGAGTCTCTGCGTTGGTGCTCGCAATAGAAAAACCAGAGAAAGACTGGGAATCTGTGACAATTGATGAGGTATTGAGCACCGGAGTGGAACTGTTAAAGCTGTCGCTGGTTTCGCATGAAGCAGAGAAGCCTTTTACCCTGATGAACATAAAAACGACCGTGGAGATTGGACGCAGACGAATGCGGTTGAATATTGTGAATTGCAAGATTGGTGGTCAAATGTTGGCTGGAAGAAATGATAAAGGGTCAGTGTCACTGGAAAACGGTAAGTTCAGGATTACACGGTATGGTTATCCATTATTCTTTTTTTCAAACAATTGGCGACAAATTATTTGTTTTTATACATTTTCTTAACCTTGTCGTATTGCCCTTAATTTTTTTTCTCTCAAGGGCTGATCGATTTTTTCAACTCGTCGCGCTATGGTGTGTTTACTGTACAGCATATTGCTTTAGGAATCTGGAGAGGTCAAGACAACTATTACTACCTTTACTATCCATACGAGAAACATTTTGGACTTCCACCTCAATGTTTATGTGGTAAGATTTTGAGTTTAAAAAAAATCTAAAATAATCTATAAAGCGATTTCAAAACCTCCCAACAGCAAATGACCAAGACTTACCCCCGATAGGTATTGCAAATGCTACAAGATTTAAAACTATCGCGGAAATGTTCACTTTTTTGACTTCATGTCTTAACACCAACGAAAGTGACGAGGTAATAGGGACTGTTTACAAATATACCCACTGCCTAACCGCTTTCTTTTCACCAGTACTGCCTCCATCCGGTGAACATCAGTCTATCAGATGCCACCACCCGTCCACCGTTACTTAAATATGATGAATTTGGTGTCGGAGGTGCCATCTTGCGGCCATTTAAGAGTCTCCACGAGGGACACGATTCTTTCGGAGTTCGAGCAGACAAGCAAACCCTAGCAAATCTACTAACAGCCCTCGGTTTTAATCGCATCAATAGCTCAACGAATTGGACAAAGGAGGACCTTTGTGATATCCTTAACATCGGAGACAAGATTTTTTGTAAAACCTTCATGGGCCTACCAGAATGTCACGCTCGAGACTATCAACTCCAATGGGAGGACGTGGCACTTGTGATTGGTATGACTAAGTTCACTTTCACTCGAGTACCTATAGAGGGAGTACTCGAAATCACACTGGAGATGGGTGAAGAATTCGAACAGGAATCGGTCAGTCATGAGGGCTTCCACAATGAAGAAGGTGTTGAGCCGCATGATGTTGAGATATTTGTTCCACCACAGGAAGATGTAATCATAAATGTAACACCCAAAGACCTCCGAGGAATACTTCAATCGTGGGATGAAAAGAAGAGCGACTATCACGAGGCGATAGTGGATACAGATTTTTTTAAAATCGCCATTTGGAAACGGGATAATCTGTATTTTGTGTTTGATCCCAAAGCTTGTGGTCAAAATGGCGAACTTACAGAGCGGCGAATTGAAATTGGAAAAGATCATGCAGCTAGCGATAGTTTTCCAGTATATAAGCTTCACTCAGATGAACCAGGTGATAATGAAGAACCTAGACAAATATTCCAACCATTGTTCATTGAAAAGCGAACTTACAACCACATTCCCAATGAAGGCACGGCCTATTCCGCATGGTTTTCCGACTTTGATGAGTTCTACAATCACATATCTATGAAAACCCCTGAGACTTATCAGTTCGGAAAGTTCACTCTTCATGAACTGGTTCTGAAAAGCTCGGATATAAATTCTGATGATTTGGAGAACCATCTTAAACCAGGTTATCGTCACATCGAACCAAATCATTATATTCTTCGCGGGTCAATGACACAGAACAATCCATCATTGACCAACAGGAACAAACAAGAGTTAAGCAATTGCCTTGTGGCAATAGCCTTTGCAATGATTACACCATCGAGCAAAATGACTACCACCCTCCTGGATGTGGTGCTTAAATATGGCGATCGTCTCTACACAAAGAGTTTGACGGCCAAATCTGAAAAGTCGGGTTTTTGTGAAACGGAGAAACTCTCACTAGATGACATTTTGCCAATGTTTACTATTTACAAGATAAAGTTCACTTGGAAATTGGCTGCCACGATAAGGGGAACCATGAACGTCAATGAACTGAGGAAGGCCATAGGGAAATTAGCCACTATCGAGAGCGGTGTAGCAATATTGCTGATGCATAAGGGTTACCTAATGGCGTTTTGGAGATATGAAGGAGGGTTCTATTTGTACGATCCATTCGAAACTAATCCGAGTGGATGGTTGGCAGAGAATGGTCTTCCAAGCTTATCGAAGTTTGGCAATTTGGATGGAGTTTTAGCGTATTTGGCGACAAAGTATGTCTGTGTTGATGGAGCTAATACGTTTATAGTCCACACGGTAAGTTGTATTTTTTTTTTATAATTTTGAGCTTTAAACTACCATCATTGATCGTCCTTTTGTCATAATGATAATTTCCGGAGTATCAATTTGTTGATTGCAATATTTGTTGAGAGAAAAAGCTAGGACCTGGGTCCTGCAATGAGCTTGTCGACCTTGACCTTGAAGGATTGAAGTGGACAAGGGTTTCTTGTGAACAGTGGTTGATCACGAGTAGGTCAGTCCTAAGCTCAAGCCGAAAGCCCAAAAATTTCTTCAACTCGTCCGATACCCAGTTTTTGCCTACTATGGTCTTGGACGAGCATTGATAAAAATTCTTCAATTAGTTTACGAAGTTAACGGGAACTCGTACATACGAGGCTCGACGTGCTAAGATTTTGTGTAGCTTTCTGTCTACCACTGAGAGCATGGCAATTGGTCAGAAATCACCTGACACTCGCTACCTGAGTTTTTGGGACGAATATGGTGCTTGGTTTCCTCCATTGTTCAGGGAGCGAACCGCTCCATAACTTAAGTGGCGCTACAGTCCGGGATGAACCTGGGCATCAACCAACATGGCTCTCCAATTAGCCCGGTCCTTAGCTTAATGCCTCCAGTTGCGCACTCCAAGTTGGTTGAGGTCGGTTTCTACTTGTGCGCGCCACTTAAGGCGAGGTCTTCCTCTACTTCATCCGACGTCTGGCTGGGAATCGAAGACTCTGCGAGCCGGAGTATTGGTGTCCATTCGTTCTACATGTCCTAGCCATCTTAAACGTCCAATGCGGAGTTTTTTGACTAGGGGTATGTCGCTGTACAGCTCGTATAGCTCATGGTTGAATCTTCGTCTCCATAGCCCGTCAACGTAAACGGGACCGAAGATTTTCCGAAGAAATGTTCTCTCGAATCGACCAAGGATTTCTTCATCCGCTTTCGATGTGGTCCATGCTTCAGCGCCGTAGAGCAGGATTGGGATGATCAGGGTTTTATATAGGATCTCCTTAGTAGTTCGAGTTAGGGCTTTACTACTAAATTGCCTTCTTAGCCCGAAAAAACAGCGATTGGCAAGATTCGTTTGATTTCTGACGAGATGTTGTTGTCAGAGTTAATAGCGGAGCCGAGGTAGACAAAGTCCCGTACAACCTCAAAGTTATATCTGTCAATGGTGACGTTCTGTCCAATTCGTCGATGTTGTGTGTCAGCATATACTTAGTCTTACCCTCATTTACTGCTAAACCCATTTTTGCCGCTTCCTTCTCTATACTAGCAAAGGTGGCTATGACATCACGTTGAGTCCTACCAATGATGTCAATATCGTCGGCGTATGCTAGTAGTTGCACCAATTTTTGGAAAATTGTGCCTCTGGTGTTGGCTCGGGAGTTTTGCACAATCCTCTCAAGAATCAAATTGAAAAAGTCACATGACAGCGCATCCTGTCCTTTAGGTATCGAATGTGTCGGTCAGGTCGTTTCCGACCCTGATGGTGCAGCGAGAATTCTCCATCGTCATCCTACACAAACGGACGAGTTTGGACGGTATACCAAAACTAGACATGGCTCTGTATAGTTCGTCTCTATAAATGCTGTCGTATGCGGCTTTGAAATCGATAAATAGGTGGTGGGTTTCGATTTGGACTTCTTGGGTTTTTTCCAGGATCTGCCGAAGTGTGAAACTTTGATCGATTTTGGACTTTCCTGGCCTACAACCACACTGATAAGGGCCGATCAGGTTGTTGGTAAACGGTTTCAGGCGTTCACATATTACGGCAGATAGGATCTTGTAGGCGATGTTGAGCAGACTTATGCCTCTGTAGTTGGTGCAGCTCAGAGGGTCTCCTTTTTTGTGGAGAACCGCTCCATAAATGTTAGTTGAATATCCTCATGCGGAAGATAATCTGGACTAGAGCTCTGGTGAAGTATGGGCCTGGTTTCAATGTATTAGTCGAGATCAGAAATTCTTCTTCATTCCACTTGGGTCATTTCATTCCAGCCGTCGCATCGTCTAGGTACTGATGCACCTGCATTTTCTTCAGCATCACTTTCAGGATAATCTGGATTTAATTTTCTATGTAATATTACTACTTTTTCCATTTCATCTTGAACAGAAATCTTAGCACATTCGTAAGCAGAATATCCATCACAAACGATTGTTTTTTTTTAACCGTGGATCTAAATTAGCAGCTTGGTCAGCACTGAGTTTCGTCGGCTATTTCTGAATCGGATGTTTAATTCAGTAAGTAATTTGTCTAAAAGGTTTTTTTTTGACAGAATATAAATAATTTAGAAATAGTTACTTCCTTTTAAGAGTACATTTCTTCAGTAAGTTGCTTCAACGGTTTTAAAATTCTAACAATTTCCACTTATCTTCAGTTAATTTTTTTACGGGGTTATGTATCAAGCCAAGTGATACCTTCAGAGGTTCTTGAAGACATGTTATTCTATCGAGCATGTGTAATGTGCTGTTCCACCGAGTAACAACGGAAGTTTTTAATTTTAGTGGCTTTTGTCCTGGTGTTGGTTTTTCCTGCATTGCGCTTAGTTTCTTAGTGACTATGGGATTCTATGAATATGTTCTACAATACATTCGACTTTTCTCAAAAGGTTCTGCATTTCACTAAAAATAGCTCGAACTATAAGATTGAGAGTATGAGAAATGCTCCTTCCCTGGCAATCTTACTACCGCGTTCATATTGGCTGGAATATCTGTTACGCAGACAAATATTTTCTTTTATATTTCCCGCTTAACCGGTAGTGTGTCGTTTATGACATTCAAAACAACCAAGGAGTGCTAATTGCAACTCCCAGGTGTTCTCCAGAATGTAATGTACCGTAACTGCTTGATAGGAGGTTACTGCAAAGAATGTCCATCTATCAGTTGTTATTGACAAATGTAAGGTGGATTTTAATTCGTCTTTAAGTTTTTCTTTCACTAATGTGAATCGAGCGTCAAGCAAATTTGTACTCAGTAAAAATCTGGACGGAATTTCATAATTTGGTTCAAGATATTTCATTAAGTCAACGAAACCTGTATATTCCACAAAAGAAAATGGCTGGAGATCTTTAACAACCATATTGAAAACTAAGTCGTTGATTGTTTTTCTCCATACTGGGGGAATTAAAGAGAGCTCACTGATGGTATTGGAGGTCCCTTCAAGGCAGCCACAATGGAGGAGGACGAGCCTCAAACTAAAATAGGCTACCGTACGCGGGACGATGTTTAATCTACAGATGAGCCTTAAATTGGTTTCTGAGCCACCTTTGACCGAGTATGATGATAGACACAGATCACGCTTGACCTTATCTTCTACTCCCGAGTCCCGGCATACTAGGTACTGAAATAGTGTCAGACCTAACTGCGCTTCCTATCCATTGCGGCCCAAAAGAAAATATTTGTAGTATGCCACAACACCTTAAAATATCAAAAATCCAATAGAGTTGTTCAGGACAACGTCAGTGTCAATGACAAACTGACAGCATCTGTAGGAAAACAAACACATTTGACATTTCTATGCCGGCAATTTCATTGGCAAGGGACAGGGGTTGTTTTTTGAACATTTTTAAAATTGCTTGAAAATTGTGTAAAAGTGCTAAATGAGAACAGAACAATTTAGAAACAAAATAAAAATATTCAGAGTTATTGTTGTTTGTGAAAACAAGAACATAAAAATCTTTACTACACGAAAACTAATCAACTTCTTTTGCACTCGGATTTATGTTCACGCTTTGCAATGGCACTGGTTATCAATTTCACTCATTTTATTTCTATTTTATAATTATACACACTCTCTTAGTTTCGTTATGTATTTATAATTTGATTTTCACTCTGAACAACTTATATTTTCATATTTCAAAGCAAATTATCCAAAAAATAGTACTCCCGCCATATAAAATATCACATTGTTTTCCTCCAAGCGATTTTGACGTTTTAAAAAAAGAGACATCGCACTTGGGAGGGAGATAGTCTCATGAACAACTCTATTCATAAGGCTGAACTATAATAGAAGCTGGTTGCGTTGCGGACGACCATTAGCTTTTCGCTTCGATTCGTTCAGTTTTCGTTCACTTTTGCTCACTTACGAAAAAGCGAATTGATTCGCTCTTTCTCTTTCTTTTGTTCTTTCATCACAAATTTTACATTTGAACAGCTGTGTACATTTAAATTTGTAAGTTCCTAAGCAACGAAATTTTGTTTTTATTGTTTGCAATTCCATTCTCAAAAGTCTATTATGGGCAACTTGAATAATTGAGAGTACTGGAGAAAACTTAACTTAGAATTTTGACATTAGCTTCCGATTGCTTTCGTCTATTATAGTTCAGCCTTTAGACGATACCACAGAACATCACTACACACTACAGTACAGTACACACTTAATAACAAAACATATACCTACTTTGTTTTTGTTTACTTAGCACATCAGAAGCACGCATAAAAAATTCAAATTATTCCCAAACGAAACGAACCGACCCATGCAAACGTGGTGGGGTAGTGCGAGTATCGAAACAACAAACGGTTCACGAATTTGATGCGATTAACGAATTTTATGTGAAAGTAACGAAACTTAGTTGACAGTAACGACTCGGTACTTCCCGTCGTATCGAATACCAGTTACTCAGTAATGAATACATACGATTTGCTACATCACTAACCACCACAAAACAAACTTTTTATCAATCAACAATTTGATTCTTGAAACAGACGGTGTGCTTTTCCTACCACGCACGCGCACCGCTAACTTTCGTTAAGTGAGAAATGAACGACTGCGACAAGTTGAGTGCTGCCAAACTTTATTATTTATATTTTGTCGATAAAGTAGTTACGATAAGGTGGTTTAAGGTAAGAATTGTAGATTCACATAAAATACGAATTCACATAATATACGAGCGAACATTTTAAGTTGTGTTATAGCGTTTTCCATTGTTAAAAAATCAATCTTGTTTTTTATCTGTCAAAAGACCGATTTTGACAGTTGTTGTGTTTAATTGGGCAAAAAAAATTGATTTTTTTCGTCTCAGATCAATTTTGCAAATCTGGATTTTTCGGAAGATTTACCCTTCATTGAACATACACTAATAGAAATGATAGCTGTCAGTTTGAACAAAGTGATTTTCGTTTGGATTTATAATTATTCCGGTTGTGAAAAACTATTAATCACCCTTATTCCACAAGGCGTTTTTATTAAACGACAAATGGCGTTTTTGAGTCGATTCATTTTAGTGTCGTTATTCTCTGAATGCCTCCACTCTCATATTTTTTACATTCCACATGAGTTCCGCAGCAACAGCTGATGAATGTCGGATAGGCAATTTGTTTTGCAATTTGAAATTTAAAATGAACATTCATTGGCCGTATTCCGGATTTTAGATTTCCCAAGTTAACTTTGCCGATGGACTGTTCTCATTGATCAATCGACCATGTCACATGACTAAAAATGCTCGATTGACCAATGAGAGCAGTCCACCGACAAAGTTAACTTGGTAAAACTGAAATCCGGGACACCATTGTGATTTTTCTATCGTGGATTAGTGAAGTGGAAATCAACAAAAGAGATTTCATGAGAATAAGATCAAAATCTTAAAAAAATGTTCTCTAGCAAATGATATGTTTACTTGTTGCCATTCTTTTTTTTCTCTTATCGATGGTCAAAAAAACCATTTAATATTGCAGCAACGTCTTTCCATCCAGTTTTAAATATATCTAATTGTGGGACATCTCTTTTAAAATGTATTGCCAGATGAGGCTACTTTTCCATTTACTCTATCAGGCGTTTCATATGTTGTGGATTCGTTATTTTCACCCTTGAAGACGAATAAATAACTAAATAACTTAAACCTATACTAAATAGTAGAAAATATAAACAAAACTCACATTTTAAAGCGATTTTTACTACTTGGCGTTTACAAATTTCTCAACGACAAGAAATGACGTTTAATTTGTCGTTTTGTGAGACTAAAACGCCTAATAGATTACGAGTTCGAACAAGAAATTAAGTTCCACATGAACTAAAACGACATCTAGCGTTTAATGACGTAAAACGACTCATAAAACGCCTGCTGTAATGCCGAGTAGAACATTGTCGTTTTGAGACTTGTCGTTAAACGACTGTGGAATAAGGGTGATTTATCATTAAAACTGTACTAGTTCAATGTGAAATAAAAATTAAATGAAATCCAATCGACATGTGTGACTTGAAACTTGACAGCTACACCGACACTGACTTCACAGGCAAGAAATTACAACAATACAGAGATAAAAAAAAATCAATCTGAAATCGTGGTCCATTGGCACTCAAAAAGATCAAATTTTACTATTTTAGATCAAAATCCAGGGGGGTCATTCCGTAACTTTGAAAACGATTATCACTCTGACGGTAGTCGAGAACTCATGAGCAATCGCTCAATAATCGTCTGTAATTTGACGATAATTGTTTTAAGTGAAGCAAATAAAGTGATATCGCCTTCAGAAATAACGACTATTGATCTTACGTGATGCAGGATGTACAGTCGCAATGTTATCGTCAAACGATAATCACTTTACGGAATGAGGGTCCAGATTTACCAATGGAAAACGCCATAAGATGTACCACAAAAAATTAAAACTACATTGGTTGATGAGCAGAAATGCTCCAGCAAAGAGAATCATAGAATGACAACACCCAGTTTTGAAATGGTAATATAGACCGAACCTCCAGTGTAAGGATTAAGCGATTGCGGATCCCAGTGCCCTTAAACTGAATTATTTGAAGTAACGTTTTCGAAACAGAATACAAAGTAAGGCTATCTTGTCTTAGACTGATTAAAAATGATATTTTGGAGTGATGTGGTTAGTGGTGGGCTCAGTGGCGCGAAGAACTGCGCGCAGAAGGTCTGGGTTCTATTCCTAGCAATATCAACACAAATGATTTTTCACTGGCCCTCCTCTCGTGATGGTCTGACAAATCATCCGAGTAGTATGAATTATCAAGAAAAGCTTATATCAACTTAGTCGTTCGGAGTCGGCATAAAACAGGAGGTCCCGCCATCGTGAACATGCACACATGAATGGTTGTGAGAAAACTCGGCCATGAGCATTAATTAAGGAGCCTGTTGCGCCAAAAATTTGTATTTTTTTTGGTTAGTGCGTTGGCCTCCAAAAAGTTAAATTCAGATATTAAAAATACCTGAAGCTCTTTTCACTTCCTCACCTCTTATGAATATCTGATAAATGACAACTGTCATGAGAAGCTTCTCAAACTTGCTGTTCGGGAGCGCCATTGAACCGAATGTTCCATTCTTTGTGTCAAAAATATAACTACGCACAAACAAATAAGAATGGAGAAACTAAGTTTCAGTGTATCTATAAGCCATTAAGGACTTCCATTTTTTTTAGTTTAAATTTATTGCTTGAGACTTACCTACATATAGATTGACTCTACATCTACATCTATACATATTGCGATATTGTTATACGTCACAACATAACGGGAATAGGTTAGTTAGGTTAGGTTGGTGGGTTGATGAGGCAGACGGTGTGTGTCTTCCCTCATCGCACTCAGGTCAATATAGACGAAGCCCGTTGTGGGTCCACTTGTGTGGTTGGTTCATTCATTGTCCCGTTACTATCCATTGTTGTTAGCCTCTTTCCAGCCATCCAGATGTTATTGCAAACCTGAAAATATTAGGGAGAGGGATTTCGGATAGATCCGTGAGGTCATGGAAAAAGTATTTTCCTAAGGTTCTCATTCTTAATTGGCTGAGGCCTGGGCAGTGGCACAGAAAGTGGAGGATATCCTCGTGTATTTCTTCATCACCGCAGCCTCTACAGAGGTCATCATCTATGAGATGCATTTTCAGTTTGTGGCTTTTTAGTAAGTTGTGTCCAGTAAGAATCCCAACTAAAGTAGAGACAGATTTCCTGTTTCTTCGAAGAAGTTTATGGGTTCTGGCTTTGTCATACTCAGGCCACATCCTTTTGGAAGTTTCACTGGTGTGAAGGGAGTTCCACCTGTTTTTGGCAGTGATCAGTGTTTTCTGTCCCACTCGAGATTTGAGGTCACATAGTGGTGGTTTGACAGACTGGTCTGCTTGGTCAATGCTGGAGGCAGATCCTTTTCTCGCCAGTTCGTCAGCAATTTCATTGCCCTGTATGCCTCTGTGTCCGGGGACCCAGCAGAGCTTGACATTATGTTGGACGGCAAGAACCTTTAGCTCTTCACGACAACGTTTCACAAGCCGAAATTTTATTTCGACAGCAGAGATAGCTTTTTTTGCAGCCTGACTGTCAATTAAGATGGTGATATCATCTGGTGGTATCGCCAGCATTGAGGTCGCTTTGGCTGCCTCTGCTACTGCCAATATTTCGGTTTGGAAGACACTGCTGTGCTCAGGGAGACGATAGGTGCTGTTTAGCTTTAGTGTTTCCGAAAACACTCCAGCTCCAACGCCTACATCCATTTTTGAACCATCAGTGTAGATGGATATGGTTTCGGTGTCCAATTCGTTCCTCTCCCACTCCTCTCTGCTTGGAAAGATGCAGGAGAATGGTCTTTGAAAGTCATGGTGAGGCAGCATGTAGTCAGAGGATACAGCTGAGCCCAGATATCTGTGTAGAATTTGGGCATGTCCTCCTGAGTTCGATTTACAGCAGTTGAGCTGGCTGATTCATAGAGCACTTTAGGCTGCAGATTCTTGCATGTAAAGGTCTAGCGGAAGCAGGTTAAGGATGGTTTCCAGTCCCGCTGTTGGTGTGGTTCTCATTGCGCCAGTAGCGCCCACACATGATATCCTTTATACCTTTGTCATATTTTTCAGATGGGTGACAAACGGGAATAGAATTCGATAGTTTACATCTGAGTTATATCAAAAGTCATTAGGCAGTTATCCCAAAAGAGAAATCGTTGTTATAAAATCCTTTGCAATTGTATTTCTAGATTGCCATTAGTAGTGGACCAGTAGATGACCTGCATTTGACAGCAATCAATACCGAGGAAGATGTTCAGAAGCTGAGACTGCTTTCAAATATTCCAAAGGATCAACAAGTGTTCCATCCCTACCAAGACGGCATGAGAATCCTCAAATCGCCAATAACCCCTTCTAAAATACCTCAACACTGTCTCGCTCTGGCGGCTCTGGTACACTCTAAATTGCTATTTGTCGAACTATGGAACTATAATATCTCCCATCGAGTATTCCTATCCTTTTACAATCCATCCATTTTGACTAATAACTAATCTACATTTTAGATATCATTTCTATCAAGATATCTTCTTCAGAAGACCAACTGTGAAATGGAAAATCCCCAGTGCCCAGTTTCATTTGATGACATCAAATCTAGTTTCGTAATCGACAACGATATCCTGTGTCATATTATGATTACTAAAGATATGCAAGGACCCATTCACATTTTAGAGCGACCCGAGATTGTCGGCCTGAATTTGAAAAATGCACTTACAAAGTTTTTCAAAAATTCTCATCATGTGATTATTCATATGCCCGGCTTTGGCAGTGTCTTTGCTCTGTGGAAGGAGAGTGGAATGTTCTATTTGTTTGGGGTGAATCAAAGGCAAGCCCAGATGTATGTGATTTCCTCCCCAATCTTGACAAATCTATACGAAACTCTGTTGGAAGGTACATATTCGGAAACTGGTGTAAATAATTGGTATGAACTGCGTAGTGTTAGCATTACAACTGTTCCGATTAACGAAAGCATCTGCAAGCCTTTGGAAATCTCCAAAAAAGTCAAGGAAGATCCGTTATTCACTAGAGATTCGGATTATTATAACTCAGCGGATTCAAAAGCTTGCGACTTCTATGACCATGTCTCAGAGAAAGTCGAACGTTCATTGCGTAATCCATTAAATAAGGAGTTTGTGAACATTACTGATAATATTGAGGTGCTCCACTCTAAGGATATTATTAGGTCACATCGATTTTATGGGACCAAACATTTCTTTGTGGTAACAAAGAAAATGCTCTTAACGCATTGTTGGTAATTACATTTAAACTTATTTTCAGTGTCTTCAAGCTTCATGTGTGGAATCTAGCGTCCTATCCCGAGTAAGATCACCAGCGCTTTGGACTAAAAAGACGTTAGAGAAACTTCTTACAGCTGGTGTCAACCTGTATGTTAACACGGTTGCAGGTAAGTGAACCAGCAAAATATATAATCAGAAGGACATGATCACATTTATCGCTCTGTAGTCAATGGCTCACCGATCCTTCAAATGATCGACTTTAAGGGAATCATTTGTGTGTACGATTACAAATTAGAAGTGAATCCTCTTCCCCCAAAGGCAGAGAGTGCCAACAAAGAAGACTTGCTACTATCGCTGACTTGGATATTAAGAAAGTATCACACTGCCTACCTATATACGGAGAACTTTTGTTTCACCATGATTCTGAAAGAGAATGAGTACTTCTTGTATTATCCTGGGAGTAGCAAGATGTTGTGCGAGGATTTTCGAAATGGCTGTTCATGTCTGGTTAGATTTTGTACGTTATCCGAGTTATTGGATAAACTATTGGAAAATACAGAGATTGCGTTATGTGAAAATATTCTCATTGGTCCTATTGATGTTAGTGTAACAAATTTAAAATAAAATATATGTAGGTACGTATACATACTATGAATAATGTTTTTTTAAAAAAATAATATTTGAAGCGTCCATCTCCATCCACATCAGTGTTCGACGATCGAGATCAGTTAAATGTCACTTATAAAACAATAAAGAGAAGAGAAAGAATTATTTACATTTCTCTTACTAAGAAAAAGCAATTGTTTTCGTAAAAATGAAAAGATTCGTTTACTTTTGTAGGAAGGAGAATCGTGTCTCTTTTTATAAAAAAGTACGCACATTCTTGTGGAAAGAAAAATGAAAAAAAATCAAAGTTTGACATCCTTTAGTTGTAATACGGCTAATACATCGAACCGAAAACTGAGTTTTCGACAAAAGGTCTTCAAAAACAACTTGACGCTTTCACACCGACCACCGAATAGGTTTCGTTGACATTTCATGAAATAAGCCACTTCTTACTTTAGGCCTTCCATTAATTTTTTAATCAGACATGATTACATTACGAATTCGGTTTCTGTAAAAGTTTTTAGCTGTCAACAATTGAAAGCCTTAATTTTTTGAACTTTTGGGTGTTCAAAAAATTAAGGCTTTCAGCATGTAGAAAAATTAACGAAACTTAAATTTTTCTTCGTTAATTGCAAAAACTTCGTTAGTCCTCAGTACTTTTGTGTAATGAAAAATGTCAAACCTCTAAAAGAGAGAATTCTCTCATTTCAAACCCGTACGATTTCGCAAAGAAAAAACATAATGAGAGGGCTACAATCCGCTGTGCAAACCGTTGAATACCCTATCCCATCCCATCTTTAAAATTAATATCCTCAAAATGTGGGCTTTATGCCGATAAAATATTGAAAATGACGTTGTCACAACATATTGTTAAGAAAGTTTATCAAAATCTGTTATGGTTCGACAAAAAACAACGTTTTTCTATTGCATATGCCTTGGGGTAGGGTATACAAATGGTTTTGGTACGAAACTGCACCCAAAAAGTGGGCGTGGGTTGAAATGATATAGAGACGAAATGTTCATATTATCAGAACCAATCTTGCATGAATTTCTCTCTCTCTGCTTCGTCGGCCAGAGAGTCTATATACCAAATTTTAACACTCTAGCTCAACATTTAAGGCCCAAAAATCGGTGACACACAGACGGACGAACGGATGTTTTACGGGTAGGTACGTTTTCATAAAAAAAAAAAAAAAACATGGAGATAGCTACAATCTGCTGTATCCCAAAAAATATTTCATCGTTAAGACTTTATGAGTGTGAAATATGGCAGTTTATCAAAATCTTTTATGGTTCCTCAAAAAACATTTTTCTATAGGTAACCAGTACAAACTGAAAACGTAACGTAAAATTTAAAGCCCAAAAAACGGTGATACACAGCCAGACGGACGGGCAGACAGACATGGCTAGATCGACTCAGCCAGCGATTCTGAGTCGATATTTCTCTATGTTAATTCCGACAACAATATCTCGTCAGAAATTAAACGAAAAATGTTTCTCCGGGCTAAGAAAGAAATTTAGTAGTAAAGCGCTCATTCGAACTACAAAAGAGTTCTTATAAAAGACCCTGGGGCCATATTTTATAAAACGAATATCGTTTTAATCACTTCGTTCTCGTTGAAATTCTATTAAATATAACGATTATCGTTCTTGATTTTACGATCTCGTAATTTCTTACGACTGGCATTGGGCAGTCGTATAGCTTTCGTTATCGTTGAGCTGTCATAAATTTCTCGTTTTACACAATCGCGCTCTGTCGTGACTACCGTTAACTTCTGTTTCGTTTACTTGCCGTTCGTTTCGTTTTATGTAATAGAGGCCCTGATAATCCTAGTACTGCTGTATGGCGCCGAATCACCTATCAAAAGTACGTTTTGAGCTAAAAATTCTTCGAAAAATCTTCGGTCCCGTTTGCGTTGATGGGTTAGGGAGACGAAGATTCAACCACAAATTATACGAGCTTTACAGCGATATGCCCCTAGTCAAAAAAAAAACTCGGCATTGGACGTTTAAGATGGACACCAACGATTGACCCCAGACTTCGGGCTTAGAAAAAGAAGATCACGCTATTAGTGGCAAGCACAAGTGAAAGTGACTTCAAACAACTCTAAGGGCGCAGGTGGAACCAGTTAGCTAGGGATATTTTATAAAACAAAATCACTTCGTTTTCGTTGAAATTCGATTACATAAAACGAGTATCGTTCTAGATTTTACGATACTCGTAATTTCTTACGACTGGCATTGGACAGTCTTGCCGCTCGTTTCGTTTTATGTAATAGAGCCCCGGACTAATTAGAGAGGTCTGTTTTTTGAATCCCAGATATATATATATTTTTTTTCGTTGGTAGGAAAAATCATGGAAAGACATTGCAGAGGTTTTATCGCGAGGGTTCTCAATTGTGAGGGACTTTAACCCGATCTAAAAAAAACTCCCGAAGACTGACTTTTGTATGTCTTCAAGGAATCGCACCTAGTCGTTAGACTAATCAGCAATTTATTTTTCATATGTATAATATTTTATAAAAATATAAAATTTAGAAGAAATTCCGACGTTGGTCGGCTTTCTATGTGTTTTGTTTGAAAATGTACTTTAGTTTCAGTATTTTTATTTTTTTTATATATATATCTTTAGCTACATAGATCCAGGGGTTTAACCCGTCTTAATCTCCTGACTATATTGTCGGTTCTTAAAAGCTGTACTATTTCTAAATTAACATGGCTGAGAAGCCTATCTCTGTGTCTTAGAGCTAATTTTTAAGCTTCATCTTCAACCATTTCAATATATAGATCTCTATGTAGATCGGTGTTACGTATGACCATGGTGCGTTAACTATGCTCCGTAGTATTTTTTTTTTTGGAAGGATTGTATTCTTAGTAAGTTTGTCTTGCATGTGCATGCCCACAGCTGGAGCCCATAGGTCCATACTGGTTTAAGAATTTGCTTATATAGGAATAATTCATTGTAATTGGATAAGGACGAGTATCTCCCAATAAGCCAATACATTTTACTGTAGCGGATGTTGAACTCATCACTTTTTTTCTTTACATGTGCTTTCCAGCGCAGTTTGGCGTCTAGAGTCATCCCTAAATATTTAGCTGTATTTGAATATTCCACTACATTACTATTTATGTATACTGGAATGTGTGGTACATTTTTAAACGTAAAATTTATATGAACTGACTTCAGGTCATTTAATCTGATCTGCCAATTTAAAGTCCATTCTGAGATATTGTTTACTGCCTTTTGTAGCTATTTCGACAGTTTCTCCTACAGAAAGTATAGCAGTATCATCTGCAAAGGTAGCTAGAGTGGTTTCGTCATTTTCTGGTAGATAACTAGTAACTAGGATATATAGTACTGGACCTAGAACATTGCCTTGAGGTACACCAGCATTAATGTCTCTTAATGTTGAGTACGTTGTTTCTTGTTTAATTCTGAAAAATCGCTGTAGAATATACGACTCCAGTATTTTTGAATACTGCTTCGGCAGTTGCTTTTGTAATTTATGGGTCAATCCTTTGTCATACTTTGTCGAAAGCTTGTGATATATCAAGAAATACTGTAGAGCATACTTTTTTCTCTTCAAAAGCATTTTCAATTTTATCAGTGATTCTATGCACTTGATCAATTGTTGAGTGTTTATTCCTGAGCCCAAATTGATGGCTCGGTACTAGCGATTTTTCTACAATAATATTTTGCAGGCGTTTAAACAGCATCTTTTCGAATAGCTTGGTAGTATCGATATTTGCCTATATGAGGTTACTTCGATAGGTAGTTCACCTGGTTTTGGAATCATTATATCCTCCGCGACCTTCCATATGCTTAGTACATATCTTAATCTAAATACAGCGTTTATAATCTGCGCTAGATATATTCCGGACTGCATCGCCATTTAAGTAAGTATGCAAGTATTGTTATAAAATATTATTGCAGTGCGAACTGAGTAGATTTACCTAAGGGATATTATTTTGAAAGTGAAACGCGCGAATTTAATCGTTGGTATTTGATTATATAACAGGTGGCGCAAAAATAACCTTCCGATGTTTTTTGGCTGTAATTTAAAAAAAAATGAAAAACTTTGATTCTTCTTGTGGATTATTTTTATTTGGCCTTTTAATTTTTTTTACATCAAGTCGAGAATATGATTTCATGTAAATGGCCGCCGCCACAGTTGATTGTCATTTGAGCCCTTTTTATGGGATTTTCCATCACTTTTGCCAAAACTTCCGGCGATATGTCCTCACATTCTTGACGGATATTGTCTTTAAGGATGGCTTGAACGTATGTTAGACGCGATTGGCGGTCAGCAGCTAACAGCTGATGCACCGTCCGCACCGTTTGTACGGAAACATCTTCAAATTGTGTATCAAAATTCGCTGTAAAGACCGTCGACTGATACCCATTTGCGTTGCACGTCGTCTGGTCGATGTCGACGGCGCTTCCATGACATCTTCGGCTACAGCAGCAATATTCTCTGCAGAACGGCTACTCAAGGGTCTACCACGCCTGGCAGCATCTCGTGTTGTGCCAGTCTCTTCGAGGCGAGCGGCTAAACTTCGCAGTGTTTCACCAGTAGGCGTTGGACGGCTAGGAAATCTGCGACGAAATTCACGATGTGCCAAAGTCACCGACCGATTGTTGCTCAAATAAATAGTCAAGTCACCAATATTCCGCGTAACATTGTTTATTAACGTGTATTTCGCATGTGTTTACTACACAAATGTCAAAACAGAACTGACAATAGGGGCCAATCGCAAAATTTATAGCATTTTCTGATAGGAGGATTACTTTTGCGCCACCTTGTATAAATGTAATTGAAGTGTTAAACGTGAATTCATAACCGTTTTGTAAACAATAGAATTCTAGAAATAACATTGTGTTTAAATAAATTATTGATAAACTTAAAAAAAAACTGATTTATCTTTACCTTCCACCTATCGACCATAGACGGCCTTTCTGCAAAAGTAAGTGCTCCGATACTTGATCAAAGTAGCGAAAAGCTACCCAATCGGTGACAATCAATTGGATTAAATAATCTTGTAACGGGTGATCCAAGCAGAGATACTTTTTTCAATAGCATTTTTTGACAGATCACGTGTGAGTCGTGTCATGCTGTCATGTTATTTTTGTTTAGTATTGTTTGGCATTTCATAATGGAAAGACTTACGCGTGAACAACGTTTACAAATTGTTCAACTTTATTATGAAAATTCACGTTCTGTGAGGAATGTGTTTCGTGTACTTCGCTCAACTTATGGTCAACGTAATCGGCCTACTGAGCGTACTATTCGCAACACCATCACCCATTTTGAGACCCAGCATTCATTATTGGATAATATTCGACCGAAAAGACCACGTCCAGCACGCTGTGAAGAAAATATAGCGGCCGTAGCTGAGAGTGTACACGAAGACCGTGGAGAGTCGATTCGGCGCCGTAACCGTCAATGGCGACCGTTATCGTGCCATGATAACCGACTATTTGATGCCTGAAATTGAAGCTCGTGATCTCGGCGACATTTGGTTTCAGCAAGACGGCGCCACCTCCCACACATCGCATAAATCAATGGACTTATTGAGAGAACATTTCGGTGAGCACATAATTTCACGTTTTGGGCCGGTCGATTGGCCACCAAGATCGTGTGATATCACACCGTTAGACTTTTTCCTGTGGGGATATGTAAAGTCAAAAGCTTATGCCGACAAACCCGCTTCGATTCAGGCCTTGGAGGAAAACATCACGCGTGTCATTCGCCAGTTACCAGTCGAAATGCTCGAACGAGTGATCGAAAATTGAAAGAATGTTCTCTCAAATGATAATAAACATTCTCCATTAAATTTGAATTTTCTGTGTTTTTTTCTTTAAAAACGTAGGGAACCTAGAAATGGATCACCCTTTACAATATAAAATAAAAAAACATATTTTATTGTTCTTTTCTAAAAATTGGGTTTTCGGTTTATTTTTTTTTGTTACTTTTTGTTTTACAACTAAAAATATTTACAAAATATAAAATGTGATTTGTTCTTCGACATAAATATCATGGCTTTAAGTTTTAGTTGCTTACAATTTACGGGTTTTGCACCTGTTCTTAGAGGCTAATTACTCATTTAAATATAATCAGCTTCATAATACAAATAAGATCACTATTCAACAACGAAGGAATTTCTATACATAATACTACTGATAAATAATAATCATAAAATTACAAATAGGATAAACATCACATTATGTACAATAAATAAACATAAAGATAGTGTGTGGAGTTTGGTTGCTTCCACTTAGGCTTTTACGTAGTAAAAGATTGAGGACACGGGAGGAACAGGAGGATACTTTCATAAACTTCCTCGAATATAATTTTGTTCACACACATTTACGATTGATTATTTTATTTACTTTATATAGTTGATTCGTGTTTTATTTTTTTTTTTTAATTTTATTTCTCAACTAAACAGACTAATTATTAATACATATTTAATTTTTTTTAGACTTTCTACTGTTTTATTGCTTTATTTTCACATTATTTATTTTTTTGTTTTCAAAAAAATGTATATAGTTATATATATGTATGTATATATACTATATTTGATATCATCGCACCTACGAAAGTATATTAGGTACTAAAAATAGTAAACGATATATATTCATAAATATAGGTTCCTGTATTCTCTACAACTGCGGTACTACCTTTCACAAATTGCTATCTTATTTCTTTATAGAATTATACTTTTTTTTTACAATTCAAATCGTCTCACAAAAACAAAGTTATTTAGACTCAATAACAAAAGATCGGCATAGAAAAATAGTTTCTTTCACTTTGATTTTTGCAATAATTTTCACAATTTGTTTACGTTACTGCGGTAAGTAAAAAATACAATGCCTTTTACCATAAAGCTATTTTTAACTAAAGGTATTAAATTGAATTGCAGGTTTATAAAGCATGTCTTTCACTGGCCAGTTTAAGTTTATCCTTTTCTCAATTATGTATACATAAATATTTATTGGTTGTTTCTGTTCATTTTTTGTTTTTTTTTTTAAATATATTTATTTTTTGGTATAAAAACGTCAAGCCCTATAAAACTACTGATTTTTTTTTGTCGTTGAAGTGAGAGTATGACCAAGTTTTAGCTTATTTTTTGTTATATGAACAGAATTTGAAAGATTTTAATTGAAATTATATAGCCTATAAATATTGCATGACGATATAAGAGTGTTTTTTTTAAATCTATTACGTTTGAAAAATGCATGATTTTTGTCGGTAATGCCAACTGTTCAGCGATTATATTGATTGAATGCATTAGTACATTGTGACCATATTAACTTAAAAAAATAACAATTATATAAAAAATATTACATCTGGTTGTATAAAAGTCGTGTGCGTCTATTTCAAATGTATCTATCAACCATTTTTGTAAAACTACGATACTATATTAGATACAAAAATAAAATTAAAAAAAAATTAAAATACAATTACAATTCTGGTTTAAATAGAAATTGAACAAAAGACATGTGCAAAATCACCTTTATAGCTTAAATTCGTTATACGTTTTTAATTTTGCAAATGATACTCTAGTATATACATACTTCCAAATGATACCTCCTACACAATCTACGGTTTTACTCAACTTGGTGTTTCACAGTGCCGGCTTAAGAAGTAAACCCCACTTAAGTGAAGTCTCATATTTTGGTGGCTTAAGTGTTGGCTTTACTCCTGTCAGAGAAAAATTCATCATTCGATGTTAGCATTAGCACATTAGCTTTGTTTAACATAATACTTAACTATTTTTTTTAAGGACATGAACCTAACCCTGCAAAATAGTTTTTTTTTTCTATTTGCTTTTCTTAAAGAATGTCTACTCTCTTACAACGGAATCATTTATACCGATGGTTCCAAAACAAATGACGGAGTGGGTGCTGGTGTCTTCTCCGACAGGCTAAATCTCAGCCTATCTTTCCGTCTTCCTGATCATTGCAGCGTGTTCCATGCGGAACTCATGGCGATCAAAGAAGCCTTATCCTGGTTGAAAGAGAATGTAATATCTGCAAAGGATATTAGCATTTTCTCGGACAGCCAAGCGGCAATCAAATCCCTGGAATCAGTCATCTCTGCAAGAGATGTCAAAGCATTTTAACATTCACCTATGCTGGGTGCCTGGGCATAGTGACATTCCAGGGAACTGTAAGGCTGATGAACTCGCCAGAAATGGAACCAAATTACCAGTTGTACTCGACACGGGTGCACTAGGTATTCCTATCGCTACATGCAAAAGCTTATTAGCGCAACATGCTTACAGCAAATCAAACCTCAGATGGAGTCTTGGCACGACGTGTCAAACAACCAAACAAATTTGGCCAAAGCTAGATTTGAGAAGATCAAAGGGACTGATTTCGCTCGATAGACCACCATAGGTGTCATCACGGGACGCAGAAAGGCTAGGCCTCTTCTCAAACGACTTCTGTAGGAGCTGCATGGACGAGGATGAGGAGGAAACAATACTTCATCTCCTTCGTAACTGCCTGGCCCTATCAATTAAAAGGAAGCTACATCTCGGAGCTTACTATTTTCAAAATCTCAGTGATTTGGCAAAAACGGAAGTGAAAAGCCTCCACCGCTTCATCAAAAGCTCAAAATGGTTTTCCCACGGATAGCTAGATTTGAGAAGATCAAAGGGACTGATTTCGCTCGATAGACCACCATAGGTGTCATCACGGGACGCAGAAAGGCTAGGCCTCTTCTCAAACGACTTCTGTAGGAGCTGCATGGACGAGGATGAGGAGGAAACAATACTTCATCTCCTTCGTAACTGCCTGGCCCTATCAATTAAAAGGAAGCTACATCTCGGAGCTTACTATTTTCAAAATCTCAGTGATTTGGCAAAAACGGAAGTGAAAAGCCTCCACCGCTTCATCAAAAGCTCAAAATGGTTTTCCCACGGATAGTAAGGAGATTGGACAAGATCAATGTGGTATCACAACGGACCAAAGTGGTCTAAGTGTGCTGGCGAACGCCGGCAGCCACTCTAACCTAACCTAACCTACAACGGAAACAAATTAGCAAAACAATGGTCGTGTTCCGGATTTAAGATTTCAACTGAAAAATGAGGTGAGGCCATGTGGAACGCAAAATCTTAATGAATGGCAAGGTAAATGTCAAACTATACCAACCCTTATTTTACAATTTCGTTTTTCCATATTTATAGATTTTTATTTACTTTTATATATTCAGAATAATTATTCTTCAACAAAAAAGTAAGTTATAACCTTAATAAAATCATAATGGGTCTGTTCCCGTACAAAATAATATTTACTGATTCTTACTGATTTTTACTTATTACCGTTCCCGTACGCAAAAACAAGTAAAAGAGAGAGCTCACGAGAGAGCAAAAAACTTCCCCTCCATAAAAATCTGTAAAAAAATTTACTGCAGAGATTTCTGTTGGTAAAAAAGAGGAAACTGTCAGTTGGTATCTAAAAGTGACAACTCGCTTGTTTTGACAGGTGTTTTGTGTCATTTGTTCTTTCAAAGACATACAACATATACAATTTTACTGTTTTTTTTAATTAAATGCGTTTCCATACTTTTTGGTAATTTTGTCTCTTTCTGAGATAATTTATCCCCACTCCAAGAAATTTGAGAATTTACTAATTTTTCCTACATGACAGTTGGACGCAAAATCAGCTGTTTCACTCATATCTGGGTGTCCATCTGTAAATTTTCAACTTGTTTCGCCAGTCATTTCCCCTCAAATGTCACGTGACTAAAATAAAAAGCGGTGCACCGGCAAAGTTAACTTGGTAAAACTGAAATCCGGAATGCATTCAATTTCGTTAAAAACAGCCGGCCCTTGTGTTTTATGGTTTAAGTATATAAAGGGGTTTTCAACAGGGACGCTACAAAAGTAGAGCGACAGGGACAGCAACCTACGCCATATTTCTTGCCGCTCTTTTGACATTTCTCTTCAGTAAGGTTTGCCATTTCATGATGGAAAGATATACGAGCCAACAACGAGTCGAAATTATTAAAATTTACTACCGAAATTCGGAGTCAGTGGCCTCAACGTTAAGGGCGCTACGTCCAATTTATGGTCGTCAATTGAATCCACAGGCACATCGCTACTGTTCAATGATAACCGAATATTTTTGTCCACAATTGGATGATATGGACTTGGAGGACATGTGGTTCCAACAGGACGGCGCCACAAGCCACACAGCGAATGTCACAATCAATTTATTGGAAACCAAGTTTGGAGAACGTGTTATCTCACGAAATGGTCCAGTCGCTTGGCCGCCTCGGTCGTGCGATTAGACGCCGTTAGATTATTTCCTGTGGGGCTACGTCAAGTCTATGGTCTATGCCAACAAGCCAGCGACGATTGATGAACTTCGTACGAATATCGAACGTGAAATTGCGGCAGTATCGGCCGATTTATGCTTGAAAACCGTAGAAAATTGGATTCAGCGTCTGGACTTCTGCAAGCGTGCCCGTGGTGGCCATGCAAAAGAAATCGAGTTCCATACATAATAACATCGAACTTACTTTCACAGGAATAAAGAATTTCATTGATATCCAAAACCGTTTTTGTTTTATTTAAAAAAAAACTTTTGTAGCGCTCTTATTTAAAAACGCCCACACATATTCCTGTGTACTAAAACACATCTTTCTCACCACTTTGCCACATTGTACATGCTAAAAACTCTGGGCGTTTGTTTATATTAAAGATCTTAAATATCCAGTGGCATAATAACAAACAATTCAACAATTATATAGATACAGGGATATTAGAAACATGTGCGTGCAATTGTTCGTGAGCTAACAGATAATGTAAAGGTTAAGGTTGGTGCAGTCCATCCTAAGTTTTTTCTGGACCCATATGGGCTATGTTAATTGCAAAGTCATATACAAGAAGGATTCATTCCGTGAACCGACGTACGTTGTGCTCTGAGAGTGAGCTGTGCTTTTCGGACGGTGTCATGTGAATCTATATGCTAGTGAGCTGCACAGGAGCTACGACTACGACGCCCAAATTCCCAGCTGTGGACTATAATAGGAATTATGGAACCAATCTCAAAGGGATGATAGAAAAATGGATATTGAAAAAATGGATGAACTGGAAACACGGAGAAGTAGATTCCTACCTTTGTCAGTTACAAACTGGACACGGCTGCTTTTGAGAATATTTACTCAAATATGGGTTCTCCAGTCAGTTTAAACTGCGAAGAGGTCCGAAAAGATGCACAACACGTATTTTTTCAGTGCTCTCGTATTCATATGGCGCCAAGAAAACTAGCGGCGAAAATCCAAGAAACACCAACCCCCGAGAATATTGTGGAAGTGTTATCATCGAGTTTAATATGGGACACAGTGAAACAAATTGCAGCGACACAGAGACATAGGCCGGAACAATCAGTGATCACGAAAACACATGACCATAATCCTTGTTGAGGAACGACGTCCATCTAATACCTCTTGTATTCTAAGGTCCACTACTCCTTCCATTTATTTCCAGGAATCCATTACATGAATAGTTTTATTGTAAAATTAGAATTTTGGGTTGGTTTGCGATGGGGGTGGAGTATTTTGTGAGTTGTAGTAGAATTTCTTTAGGACAATTTAATTTTCATTCGAAACGAAACGAAACGAAAGGTTAATCGATCATTTGATTACGTGTCTAATCACTCACTAATTATCAATTGCGATAATTCGACCCCAGTTGTCCATTCATTTTGATCAGATGCATTGTATTTCGTTCCGAAAGTGAGCATTTTCGAAAACTAAAACTTTTTACTCAATATTTTAGAAACGGGGTAAAATTTACTACTTTTGAATATAACAACCCGAAAACGGAGATTTGATATGCCTGCCAATACGAAATAATAGTTGCTTGCAATTAAAAAAACGGAACGAAAGGCTCTTTCGAAACGTAATATAGAGTAGCCCTAGAGCTATAAATGGAAATTAAACATATACCCATGTTCGGCATAAAATGTTAGAAACCAAAGATTATCATTTAACTGTTTCACCAATACTGATGAATGTTATTTACTGGCCCTTCTCTCACCATGATCTGCAAATTATAAAACTTGCGTCAATTGTCATGAAAAAGCTTATTTTACGCAGCACAATAATGTAGGAACCGCCATTCATCAACACATGAGTTATTATTTTTTGGGGTTTACTGTTGCTCAGATTGGAAACCGATGTTAACCCCCGCCGGCAAGTCACGACCAACTTCAACTGCAAACCAATGAAATCTAAAAGTGATAAATGAGCATGATAAACTACAGATATGGCATGTTGGGTTTTTGGCATGCGCGTCGATGACGTTGGACGATATCTGTTTGATATGATACAACTATTACCGATATGGCTTTGCGCATGTCCAATGATGAGCAGAAAGAGACAAAAATAAAAACGCGAAGGAGATATCTGTTTAGTTGTACCATGATAAAGGATAACTAAGTACTGCATTTCAAATAAAACGTTATAACGAATTCAGACTTTAAAGGTAATTTTTCTTCGCCCTTTAGATACTACCGATCGTTTCTAATTTTAACATAATCTACATGCTTCAGAATATTAAAAAACGAAAAACCTAAATTCAACCTTTTCGACATGCAATACTTAAGGACTTCAAATGTATTTTATAGAATTTTGTTTTGTATATGTATCAAAGAAAAAAAAAGAATAAATATACAATGCTTGTGCCGTAAAACCCCGATCAATTTTCTCTCACTACCTTTCGAACCCTTCCCCCACACTTACGCAGTTCAACTATCTACACGTAGCCCCTTGGACTAAACTATTAATAGCTTACAAAACTATACAACTACATTACTTGCTTTTTTTTTATCCATTATGATGTATTCTATGTAAATGCCTACACTAGATCTACAAAACATAAATGTATGCATCTCTACGCAAAAATAGTTGATCATATACTAAATTTATTTAGGTATGCATTTTCTTTCACATCATAGAAAGAAAATCATATTTTTAAATAAACACAGTTCGAATAATAACGAATACTATTATTAATAACAACTAAACCAGTCTCACGTCAATGACTCCCTACTCAGTCGTTTCAAAATTATTACTATACTCGTATACCAGAAGGTTGTCGTAAATGTTCGACTGAATCCTTGAGCTCGACTTAATCCTATCGCTTCAGTGGCCGAACTGCGGCTACTTCTTGCCGCACCCTCAATGATATTGTTGTTATCGAATTCATGGAGGATTGGGAGTTCCAATTCGGGAATAGTTTCGGTGACATATAAGCGTTTCGGCTTGCAGCGTCGCGGTTTATTCCACGTCTTTGTTATATTGATGTTGTATCCTTCCAGGTATTCAGATCCCTGTAATATGTAAGAAGGAATAAATTATTTTTAAATATGAAAAAATTGAACTCTTATCAAAATAAATAGAGGGCTATTATGAGCCCCTAATGCGTTTTTAAAGAAAAACTTCTTTTGGGACGTTGTTAAGTGGATTTTATGAAACAAAAAAGCGTCACAGAAAAGAGAACAAAAAATGTTTGCTGCTGGTTCTGGAGTGTTGTGGCTGTTTGATCGTGTGTATTGATCGGGTGTACTTGTATCTCAGTCAACACGTACGTTGGTATGCAAAAAGGCATCTATTGTCGGAATTGCGCAGCTGGTATGTATTTAACCTAAGTGCGCAATGTCCTCTCGTCGCGAGCACGGTTTCGTGTTGGAGAACGGGGAAGATAATAGAAGTGCTATATAGCATTAAGGACGTTGGTGGACCGGCACCACAATAAAGTGTGGTGGTGTTTAGTGGGAACAATGTCTGTCAATAGGTAAATTTGGGTACGTGGCATTTTGTGTGAGCAAAATCATCGGCAGGTCCAGGAACGCAATTTTCTACATGGATGCATGCGACATTTTGTAACATGTTCTGAAAAAGATTTTGTTCTCAGGGAGGTTTGAGATTTAGGTGGCTAAAATAGTTATTTTGCTTTGAATGTTAAAATGACAGCCGATCGATGGTACTGGCTTTCCTTTGGTCTGTCATAAGTGTGTTTTGGCGTGGGGCGGTTTTGAGAAGGTGTGTGTCTGACGTCTGGAGTCTGTAATTGAAGTCAAATCCATACAAGTAGATTTATTTGAGTTTCGATGTGTAATTGATTGAGAACTGCCTCCAGGAATGACGTTGCTTTACATATGACGAAATTGTTGAATGCTATCGGAAACGCGTCTGACGTTTGTGCAAATGACAGCATTTAAAAAAGGACAGATTGGACGAGAGATGCTGCAACATGAAGATGAAAATTTGTTACGGATAGGATGACGTAGTCAGATTTGATTACATATTCAGTTGTATAACGAGAAGGTGAACTCTGTCCTAAAGAACTATGAGGAAACGAAGAACTATCATCAAACTTTACCAGTAAAAATAAATTCTTGGATCCATTAGCAGAGTGGTTTATGTAGCTTTTACATGTGGAGATCTGAAGAACTATTTTAATTTTGTCAGCAAAAATAACTTCTTAGATCTTTATCAGCAAAGCGGTTTATAATGTCCTTTACATGTGAAGATCCGATTCTCAGCCCGCAGCGCATTGAATTCCTCTCCCTAAAGATAAAGTGGCAGAGCTTTATACTCCATCAGAACAGACAAATTCTAGGTATGACGATCGCTTTCGTCCGCGGCAATACAACCGATTAAACCATCATCATCGGGCGTTCACAGAGGACTACCTGTCAAAATGGCACAGGGATTGGGACTTGTTCTTGATACTACGATCGGTACAACGACCGGTATGGAGAGGACGATATCCATCAAACCCTCACATGCGACGAATTAGAATCGACGCCTTTGTCGAGAAGTATATCTACGAGAACATGAACATGAAACAGAAAGTTAATGATGGATTGCTGAGAGACTCTAAGTCACCACTCGCAAGCTCCAAGAAAGGAAACTTATGAAAAGGCTACAATCCGCTGTGCGGATCGTTTTATACCCTATCCCGTCCCATCTTTAAAATTAACACCGCCAAAATGTGGGCTTCATGGCAATAAAATATTGAAAATTACGTTGTCACAAAATATTGTTCAAAAAAGTGGGCGTGGGTTAAAATAGATCAGACGAAATGTTCATATTATCATTGCCAATGATCTTGCATCAAAAGTTTTTTCAAATATTTTAAAAATGTACAAAAAAAGATTTTTAATGAAAACGCCCCCGAAAAGTGGGTCTGGCCAAAAACTTTATATAGACGAAATATAGATATTGCAATTCTCTAAAAATGTTGTTCAGCAACTTTTTCAAAATTCCTTACGGTTTAGCCAAAAACTACGTTTTTATGAAAAGGGAGCGTGGCAGTGGGCGGATTTCAAAAATGTTCTCGTGGCACGGACAAAGATCCTTTATACCAAATTTCAATGTCGTAACTCAAAATTTAAGGCCCAAAAATCGGTGACGAACAGACAGACATGGCTTAATCGACATGAGGTATATCTAGCTAAATTATTTCTCTATGTTACAAACTATGTACCAAAACTAATATACCTTTATGGGATAGGGTATAAAAAGACGATGTCACGCAAAAGGGCAAGGGAACCGAATTAGACTCTAAAACGTCAGAAAGAGAAACGGGCACTGCGTCTAATTAGACGCCCAGAAGGTAGTCCTAGTCAGTGAGGACAAATCTGACAAGGAAGGGAAAGTGGAATTCCAATTTCTACGCTTTCGAACAAGATCTTTCAATTATTAAGGTATGCGGAATTTTATAAATAACCAGGTTTTGGCATGTGTTCTATCTTACGATGTCGCAACTTAAGCAAGCATATTATGTACTTTAAAAATAAACTACCTCGCGTATTCTTAAAAACAAAAAACTTACCGGTATAATATGATTTTTTGCTCCCCAACACAGAGGTTTAAAGGAACCCCGTCTGGTCGCTTGTTGAAATTTGTCAAACTGATTTTCCCAATCATACGATACTAGACGTGATTCCAGTGTCATACCTGCAAGCTCAGCTGGTGATGAAATTAGTACGGGATTCGAGTCTCTAAAAAAAATAAGAAACAAAGTAATGTTATTACGATCTATAAGATGCATTCGTATATGTTATCTAAAATTAAAGAGTTTTTTTTTATTTTTAGCACCATAAATATCTTTATTGTGAATTGGTCTTTATATGTTCTTTCATACACCCCTCTTACACTCAAATATGTACAAGAAAATTTGGAGTATAGCAAATAACGCACTAATATATTGATTTTTATGAAGATGGTATGTTTTTGAAAAATAGTTTGTTTCATAAAAAACTGGTAATACTTTGGTTTGGAGAAAAAATTAAGATCAAAACTTTTAAATAGAAAGTCCAAATGCTTGCCATCAAATACAAGGTGATGCAAAAGTTGTTACTCGATTTTCTTTGACTTGGTTTTTTTATTATTCTGCAAAGAAATAGAAGAAACACGTCTGGTCCTGTACTTTTGCAGTAGAAATAAGCAAAAGTCATCACACGATATTCTTTGGTTGTAATTTTTTTTAAAATTATTCCGAAAAAATTGAAGCAATAGGGGTGTTCCAGTAATTTTGCAGTGAAAATTAGTAAATTTGCAAATTCCTTCGAGTGACAGTAAATTCTCTCAGAAAGGGACGCATTAGGTCTGTTCCCGTACTTTTTCAGTAAAAAAAATTGAGTAAGAATCGGTAAAATATTATTGTACAGGGACCAACGCAATTTGTCCACGATTTATGTCTTGTTGACGTGTGTTTTGTATCTGTTTCATTCACAAATATCGAAGTATAATTGATATTTGCCGTCATATCCAAAAATTATAGCATTTATACAAGGGGGCGACCCGAGTCGGGAAAACTTGCCCAGATATTCGAGTGCTGTCTAGAGAGTAGAAATCCCTCGATACTGAAATTTATTGTATTATTGCAAGAGTAACATTGTCATGAGAAGTTTTTCAAATTTGCAGTTTGGATTCGGCGTTTATCAGGAGGTCCTCTATTTTGTTGCAAAAATAACCCCTTCCCACATCCAAATGAAGGGAGAAACTAGGTTTTGAGGCCCTGTATGGGCCGTTAATGCATTTCATACAATATATGTGCCAAAAAGTACATCGCTGCATGCATCGATGGATTCATTCATTCTGCACGTTTATTTTGATCTTAAGGCTGTGTTCCGTGATTGACTAACAGATAATGCATTGGTTTGAATTTTGGAACTGAATGGCTGAATAATTGACATTCCATCGCGTCATTATAGAAAAAAACACAAGAAAGGTTTATGACTAGGGCGATAGAAGGTTTTCCGGGTTTAAAATCTGTGTTGATCCGCTCTAATTTATAAGCTCAGTTTTTATTTTTAATGTCAAATTTGCAATTGCAATATTTTCCATACAAATTTTCTATTGTGACCTACCAACAACTTAAGGGTTAAATTAAAAATGATTATTAAGACCCTATGACCCTGCTTAATTAAAAATACATATGATTTAATAATTAACGAAATGAGGTATGTAAACTTACGTAGCTAGCTGTTCAATGCCCAAGGAATGTAATACTGTTGGAAGGCTTGGCAGTGAATGACATGTAGTTAACTTTTTCTGCCGCGGGTAATAAAGCGTCAACACGGTACAGCTTTCTTCTTTCATCGTTAGACCACCTAAAAAAAATTAATAATTTGTTTATAAATGATGTATATGTGTAAATATGTATGATTTTGACTTATTTAACATGTTTATCAGCAGAACTATTCACAATTGATTTAAATTTTTTATAAAATTCCCACCCTTCCCTTTTTCAGCGGACGTTAAACAATGTGGTAGAAGACTCATGAGTATTTTCGATTAAGCGGAAGGACGGGATACTACTCTTATTTTGCCAGAACATTTATATTGGAACCATTATGTTTGAGGAAAGATCTTCAAATTTATCAAAAATCTGTCCATCTGCCCAGAGATGCGAGTTGTCTTCAAATTATAGACAAATATAGTAGAGTATAGGTAGTAGTTGAATTCGATCGTTTACATCATTTGAGGATTTAAGGATTTTCCAACCGCACCTCCTTCTACGTCAAGTTTATCTATACTTGAATCCCCCTTCAAAAAGACAAGGCAACACTGGCTTGTTGTTTTAATTTTATATTTGCTGGTGTTAAGCTCTTATCGTGAAGTCTTTAGTCAGTAAGCTTATTCAAGACTAGGGTCATTCGCGCGTTAATGGATTGTTATCCAGTCATTAGGTCTGTACCCGTATAAAATAATATTTACTGATTCTTACTGATTCTTACTGATTTTTACTTATTGCCGTTCCCGTACGCAAAAATAAGTAAACGAGACAGCTCACGAGAGAGCAAAAAACTACCCCTGCATAAAAATCTGTAAAAACAATTTACTGCAGAAATTTCTGTTGGTAAAAATCAGTAAACTGTCAGTTGGTATCTAAAAGTGACAACTCGCTTGTTTTGACAGGTGATTTTTTTACTTAAACGCGTTCCCGTACTTTTTGGTAATTTTGTCTCTTTCTGAGATAATTTACCCCACTCCAAGATATTTGAGAATTTACTAATTTTTACTGAAAAAGTACGGGAACAGACCAATTGTTACTAATTAAAATGATTTAAAATGGAGGCAATCTAATCTAATACAATTGATTATTAATACCCTTATGGTGTTTAAGCACAGCGCGGGCATTAAGGAAATAGAGGAGGAGAACAGAGGAGATACCGATGTGCGTTGGTTTTGAATTTCTGTAAATTGTAATGGAGAGGAAAAACTGAGTTTGGTAAAGCATTCCACATTCGTGTTGTTCGGTTAAGGAATGAATCTCTATATTTCATAGTACGCCCGAAGATAGGCTTTAGGGTGAACTGATTAGCATTCGTGGTACAGCGAGTATTACGGTTGAATTGTTGAAGGAACGGAATGCAACTGGCTATTTCGTTAGAGCATTTGTTGTTGTAATAGCGGTAAAAAGTGTAAGGCAGGAGACATTCCTACGATGTTCGAGCGAAACTATGGAGTTCGCTATGGTTGGATCTCCTATCAATTTTATCGCACGCTTTTGTATCCTATCTAGTAGGTGCAATGATGTTTTGTCTGCACCTGACCATATGTGGGCGTTGAACTCAAGTTTGGGGCATATGTACGCTTAATATTGAGGCCAGATCAGAAGGGGTGAAGTATTTCTTACATCGATTGAGGAAACCTAGACATTTTGCTGCATTTTTGTCGATTTCGAAAATGTGGTCGTTACTAACACACATACCGAGCATGGGAAGTTTTTCGGTTTCGACGATCCAAATGCCACTCATGGATAGTGGGGCGTATGTACGCTTAATATTTAGGCCAGATCAGAAGGGGTGACGTATTTCTTACATCGATTGAGGAAACCCAGACATTTTGCTGCATTTTTGTCGATTTCGAAGATGTGGTCGTTACTAACACACATACCGACCATGGGATGTTTTTCGGTTTCGACGATCCAAATGCCACTCATGGATAGTGGCTGTAAAGTTAGGTTTCGCTTGGATGACAGAAGACAGCATTGCGTTTTGGAAGCATTAAATTCCACTCTATTAGATTTACCCCATTTAATTATGCTGTCGAGGTCGGAATTTAATGAACTTAACATATTTTGTCGTTTTTCTTCCACATCCGAAGGTGAAGGGCGTGAATTCGAGAACGAATATGAAAAGCTGAGGGTACTGTTATCAGCGAAGGAATGGATTGGATTAGAAGTTGCAGACAATAGGTCATTAATAGAAATGAGAAAGTGTCGGAGACAAATCTGAGCCTTGGGGAACACCAGCATTTATTTGGTGAGTAGCAGACTTGAAACCGTCCAAGACTACTTGAATTGAACGTTTCGAGAGGTAGTTTCTAATCCATTGAAGAAGAGTATCATCGATACCAAAAGCACGCATTTTCGAAAAAAGGGCTTGATGTCAAGCCCTGTCAAATGCCTTTGAAATATCAAGTGCAACGATCTTGTTTTCGCCACCAAGGTGGATTGATTGGTTTCACTTTTCGGTGAGTAAAGAGTGAGTAAAGAATCTTGTTGACAAGGGCGGTATGAGGCATGAACATGAGGCATTGTCGGCTAATGCAGGGCTTCAACCTAGCTCATCTATTAATTTGTGTGTGCAAAGTTATATTTTGCTACAAGGAATTGCACATCCAGTTTAATGTAGACTGCGAATTCAAGGCCATCTTATGACCATCTCATGACTATCTTATACTCTTAGATGTTTGGCAGACTTTCCCCAAGTCTTGGGTCAGGGAAAACACTAGGTGTTGTTACATTCAGGATTTGAATCAGCGACTTAACACTTAGTAGCCCAACGCACTGCACCCGGAGTATGTAATGAGGGTGGAATGAATCCTTTTCGAAACAAGGAAAGTAAGTTATAAATATTGACGATCGATCAAGATAGTTTTCAACAAAACTGTTTATGCCTTCTTTTTAGCTGAGACATTTCAGAGCATTAAATACGTGCTTCAGTTTTTCATTCGGAGCAAGATCAGAGCGCTCAGTATTACTTTACCGATCACCCTGATCAAGACTAAGATAAAGTTGGAAAGATCAAAATGATTAAGGTGACGATGGGGTTTTTCCTTTAAAGAAGCCTTGTCCTGGCTGAGATGTAATGTAATATCCACGAAGAATATGAGCATTTTTAGTGACAGCATTGCGACAATCAAATCCTTGGGATCCACCTCATTTACATCGAAGTTAGCACATGACTATCACCTAATTAGATGGTGGAGCAGTTTACAATTAACCTCATCTGAGTTTAATGGTATATCAGGGATACCAGGTGGATGAGTAGACTGGGCACTACCCTTAATATTCTACCGCCAGTAGAAATGTTAGGTATGTCCAAATTATAACCAGAAACGCTCTTTTTGCTTGCTGATCAAACAGATCAAACATCAGTGTTCTTACAGGACACTGCCCTCTCTAGGCCTACACGCAAAAAGACTAGGCCTGTTTAGCAATGACTTCTGCAGAAGCTGTTTGGACGAGGAGGAGAAGGAGGAGTGTATTCCTCACCTTCTCTACTCACTCCATCAAGAGAAAACTCCATCTAGGAGACAACTTCTTTGACAATCTATGTGAGCTGGCTAATATTAATGTCAGACTCCCCCTCTGCTTTATAGTTAGCCCGGAATGGTTCCCTTAGGCAAACGAATACTAGAAAAGTCGACAGATTGACGTGGTACCATAATGGACATCAAAACTAATCGGTTTACTTATACTTGAAACATAAGGTTTCTAACTAATTAAATGGAATCTAACATTTATATCCTTACCCAAAGTAATGGCCTTTCTTGATGAACTGTCATAAATGCATTCTACAATCAACCTATCTCCGGGCATGGAACGTACTGATTTGGATAAACGTCTAAAATCCTGATAGTCTGAGTCAATATTATTATCATGAGCAATTGGTGGAAGTTCCTCTGTTTTACGTATCTAAAAATAAAAACATTTTTTTTTTTAAAACTGCTATTACAGGTACCAAATTTTAAATCTACAAACCTGTCTGAACTTAATTTGCCTGCCGATTTGATGTGTTTTCATCATAACAGCAAATATGTTTATTCCTTGTGGTGGAAAGGCATAGCTTGTGCAATTTTCTATACACTGCCCCTCGGAGAGGACATGTCTTTGACCAGGTGGGATAATATGTCGCCAATTTGGATCCATTCCTGAAAAAAAAATGTGGGTAATGAACTCATTAATATTGAATTATGTTATACCTATAATATATGCATTTTTTAATGATATCAAAATAGATAATAATTATAGCCAATTACTCTAAAAATAGAGCAACGATAACAATTTATCATATGGGGTAGAATATTTGGCAGCACTGCGTATGAATTGACTTTTACACCACAATTGGATCATAAATTGAGAGAAATTTTCCTCCTGGTTTTTCTTGTGTGCTTTTATTAATAATAATATAAATTTAATAATAGTCTGCAATTTTAATTGCCATAATTAAGTGTGAAGTGCACTTAATTGGATTCGAAATTAATTTGTTCGGGTAGGAGTTGGGTCACATGACATAATGTGAATGTGTCATTATTTTTGGAAATGGCGTCAGATGTCATTCTGTTTTATCATTTACGTAGTACCAAACATTAGGTCTGTTCCCGTACAAAATAATATTTACTGATTCTTACTGATTTTTACTTATTGCCGTTCCTGTACGCAAAAATGAGTAAAAGAATGAGCTCACGATAGAGCAAAAAACTACCCCTCAATAAAAATCTGTATAAAAATTTACTGCAGAATTCTCTGTCGGTAAAAATCAGTAAAGTGTCAGTTGGTATCTAAAAGTGACAACTCGCTTGTTTTGACAGGTGATTTATGTCATTTGTTCTTTAAAATGCATACAAAATATATAATTTTACTGTTTTTTACTTAAACGCGTTCCCGTACTTTTTGGTAATTTTGTCTCTTTCTGAGATAATTTACCCCCACTCCAAGAAATTTGAGAATTTACTAATTTTTACTGAAAAACTACGGGAACAGACCTATTATGAATTCTATACAGATGACGCACTCCATATAAGAAAAATTGTTCTATGGCGGGTCGTGCTGGCACAGCCCGCCATATGTTTTTGTTCTTGTTTTTCATGTGTTTTTATGCACACCGCCCGCCCGTACCATGAAGCTGCTGACCAAAAGTTTCTGTTTTTTGTTCTCAATGCGTCATCTGTATAGAATTCATAATCTTTGGTTGTACGCAACTGAAGAACTCGGAAATATTTTTACTCCTGATTTGACCATTTTCCGCACGATTTTTTGAGATCCCTGACAAAGCAGGCAAGTCAAAGCCAATATTGGAGAAGAAATCACACATTTGGACCCTGGTGTTTTGCGAGCAACAATTCAAAATCCCGAGCACAAAATAATGTGGATGTTGTCAGAAGGTTCTTATATGCCCTAGATTAATTTTTTTTAACTGGAATGTCATCAATTTCGGCATGTAAACATTGAATAACTTTGACATTTTTTGAAACGTCACACCGAGTCAATGCGCTGAAAATAATCGTTCACGTGTATATCGTAATATTGTGGCCAAAAGCGCCATCTGACAATACTATTCGTCGAATTTGGATAAGCACGGCACAGTGGGTTTTTCATCAACGCCCAAAGACTTGCCAATATACTGATTGACGCAGTACGAGAGTGTTGCCGAGAGCCCACACCACATGTATCGTATCGTCATCGCACGCCTTATTTTGACCTCATTGGAACCGCCTCTTGGTGCATTTTGAATGATGACTTAAAGAATATTTCAACTCGAATGATTGACACAGAATCTGATTTTGAAATCAAATTTTGATGATCGACGAGCTAAATTTCACAAGATGAAAACACCTTGCTGTGGATTTTGAAGGATGACTAGAAGAATATTCCCTCTCGAATGATTGACACAAAACCTGATTTTTGGAAGCAAATTTTGATGAACAATGAGTCCTATTACACAGTCTCTAACGCCGTTAACAAACGAAATTACCGCATTTTGGGAACCGAAAATCCACACGAGATCCATGAGCATCATTGCAGGACTAAAAAATGCGTGTTTGGCCCAAAACCAATTTTCTTCCAAAATGGCAAAAATGTCGATGAGCATCGATTCCGGTGGATGTTGGCTCATTATATCTGCCCTCGAATATGTAAAAAAAAGGTCTGAACGGTTACTGATCAACAAGACGGTGCGCCATGCCACACTGCAAATCAATTAATGCAGTTTCTGCAACAAAACGTTGATGACGTAAGCCCGTGCAATACGTTTTTATACAAGTTATCGACAACAAAAAAGGGGATTTGGTAGCACTATTTTTATCGGGTCTAACGTTGCTTCCTAATTAATATATATAAGGTTTTCGATTAGTAATAAATATTATTAGAAGCGTTTTTCACTTCTAAAACGAAATCCAGAAGCGAAATTCCCTTTGGAGAACTGTCAAAATGAACGTCAATTGCTTTCGATAACATGTTTGTATGATAAGTGGAAAACGCCAATAGACAACATTCTAACAAAACATCGACACAATTGAAAATGAAATAAAAAAAATATAACTTACCAATCGATAGCACACCAGCATCATTTGGTCGCAGGACATGCGTAAAATAAATCTTTAATCCTGAATTATCAGCCATTTGTTTTGATTGTAACTGTGTAAAATCCGGTTGTAAATTGCTGTAATGCGTCTCCATTAGAAAATATTTCGCCTGTCGGGAATCAATTGGATAACCAGCTTCCTCGGGGAATGAAAAACCCTAAAGGATATAGAATTAGTAAACATTTTTAATCTGATAATATCCTTTGATTGAACAAAAGCCTACCTCAGATCCGCGTGACCATGAAGCTACAATTGCATTGCAAGCTAGTGGCATATCCCTCGCTCCAAGACATTGTCTTCCCTGTTCTCGAGCCATCAACTCCAGATCAGAATGAGATCCTTGACATTCATGTAAGGTCACGTGTTGTAAATACTGTATACTGGCTGATGAATCCAATATTGGTTCGTACTGTAAATTGATTGGTTAATATTTCCTTTCGCAATAAATTTGGCAAGACATACTCGTATCAGATGGTGCTTCCTATTGATGTCCTCTAGCTTGAACATCTTACACCAGTAAAGTGTATCATCACCACTTGGAAGTTCTACATCCTCGTTTCGAAGCTCCAGAACTCTTACTCTATCGTCTCGTTGATTTCTAGGTTGAGATTTCTGCGTAAGCATAAGAGGCCGATATGCTCGAAAAGCATCATCTATATCCGGCAAAGACCCCGGCCCCATAGATCCATAGACAGGATCGGTATCACTGTACATGTATACAATTCTCATTGTGTCATCCTGGAAGAAAAGAGTGGAAATAAGTTAGTTATTGAAGGGTAACAATACACATAAAGAAGGCGACTTTTGTTTGGAAACGGGACAGATGAGGAAATGTATAGTGATCGTGATCGACATTTCTCAATTCGAATGAATGAAAGTATGAACTCTTCTGCTTATGCATTGAATACTTGCGTTCAGACAAGGAGGTTATTTGAATAACTGGATATTAGTAGCAAGTATCGGTTCCTTTCCGATCACAGAAATCAAAAAGGGTTGTTGTACTGGATAACTAGATCGGCGATAAGTTTGAAACGTCTACGTATAGAGAGCGATGGCGTACAAAAAAAGATTGTATTGGGATGGGCATGTAGTTATTACCCGACAAGAACACTGCGTCATCAGGCCGAATAATCCAATGGCAAGAACCAGTTGGAATATGCGAGTATAAGTGGAAAACAGAACATTTCAAAAACGAAGACGTTCGAGACGAATGCACCTATTATTATTTATTAAGCTTCTGTTGAATCGTCAATAAGCTGTCAAGACAATAGCGATTAACTGATCGTTACTTGAAGAATTGCAAAATGTCGTCCACGAACGTTGTTTTCTTTTTGCATCAAGAATTGAAATATAATTACCTTACGCAACGTAGTCAGTTTGCTCGTATTTGCAGAAGTATCACTTTTTTCGACACTTCATACTCATTTTTTTTGGGACAGATGAAATCATGATTTGACCGAAACTTGAAAAGGGTTTTGGGTCGGACACGGGTGGTAAATTTTTCTTTTATTTATTGAAACCGGATTTCTTATATAGTCACGATCAGATAGACATTTTTGGGATCACTTGTTGGCTGAATTGTTACAGCAATGTCTGCATCGACATCGATTGGAACATTTTTTTTACGTAAGTTACGGTTGAGTAATGCACAATGTAAAAAGTTTACTTTTGTTGTTCTACCAGATCACTCGAGCTTACTGAAACCGTTAATCACCGCCTCACAGCGATAATGTGTACGACTATTAAGAGGAAGGTTGCGTGATCAATCACAACCAAAATACATGAAACCATATATCAAAGAAATAACGCTTGAAGACGTGCGTTGGTGGATACTCGGCAATAAGTATCATCAATCCTGATGAAAAGTATTCTGTGAATTATAAAGCCACGATAGACAGAAAGCATATTCCCCAATACAATAGTTCGGACATCACCCATTGAAAAAGTCAACATGTTTGAGAGGTTTTTGCAAGCAAGAGGCATATCGAACAAAATCAATCATTTCTATCGATCTGCATAAATGCCAACAATAATTGATAAGTTCAACCAAAAGCAGTTATAAAACTATAATGTCATCGGCCAAGGTGATAAATGACAAATTTGTTCTGAGTAAGGTGATCATCACATGGGATAATCACATTTCTATGGCTTTTTCTTGTGACAACTAGAAGAATAACTGCGCAAAATTCTGTCATGAGACACAGACCGATTTTTAGTCGATAATAGACCTGATAATTCTGATCACAAATCACCTTAAGGACGAACTATAATAGTCGTAAGTTAATGTCAAAATTCTACGTAAAGTTTTCCTCATGATTTTGTAAACGGAAGCGATTGTAAGAGTCAAGGCGTCAAATTTCTGTATGAAAGAGCGAAGAAATTCGTTTTTTTATAACTGAGCAGAAGTGAACGAAAACTGAACGAATCGAAACGAAAAGCTATTATGGTTGTACAAATGGTTGTACGCAACCATCATCCATTGCAGTTAGTTTTTTTTAAGCCTATGTTTCTTGATTCGCTTTGGGAAAACTTTCGGAGGGAAGGTTAGGTTAGAGTAGCTGCCGGCGTTCGCCAGCACACTTAGACCACTTTGGTCCGTTGTGATACCACGTGGATCTTGTCCAATCTCCTTACTATCCGTGGGAAAACCATTTTGAGCTTTTGATGAAGCTGAGGAGGCTTTTCACTTCCGTTTTTGCCAAATCACTGAGATTTTCAAAATATTAAGCTCCGAGATGTAGCTTCCTTTTGTTTGATAGGGCCGGGCAGTTACAAAGGAGATGAAGTATTGTTTCCTCCTCATCCTCGTCCATGCAGCTCCTACAGAAGTCGTTTGAGAAGAGGCCTAGCCTTTCTGCGTGCCTACCTATTAAGCAGTGTCCCGTGATGACACCTATGGTATCGCAAATATGCGGTCTATCGAGCGAAATCAGTCCCTTTGATCTTCTCAAATCTAGCTTTGGCCAAATTTGTTTGGTTGTTTGACACGTCGTGCCAAAACTCCATCTGAGGTTTGATTTGCTGTTAGCATGTAGCGATAGGAATACCTAGTGCACCCGTGTCGGGTACAACTGGTAATTTGGTTCCATTTCTGGCGAGTTCATCAGCCTTACAGTTCCCTGGAATGTCACTATGCCCAGGCACCCAGCATAGGTGAATGTTAAAATGCTTTGACATCTCCTGCAAAGATGATCGGCAATCTAGGGTTGTCTTTGAATTTTTTGAGACCGATTCCAGGGATTTGATTGCCGCTTGGCTGTCCGAAAAAATGCTAATATCCTTGGCAGATATTACATTCTCTTTCAACCAGGATTTTCTACAGATTTTCCCTTACAGTACGCATGTTGGGATGCAGATAGCTGATTTACATCAATGCTACTGCGAAGATGAATATCAACCAGTCTTTCCAGGGTTTTCAGGAAGAATGATGATAAGCTTATAGGTCTTAGGTCTTTCGGATTGACATGCGAACTTTTACCAGATTTGGGTATGAATACAACTTTGACTTTTCTCCAAACCTTGGGAATATAAATCAGCTCGATGCAGCCCCTAAGGATGGCTTCCACCCAGGGTAGGATGAGATCCAAAGTACGCTGCAGCTCGGCTGGTATAATCGCATCGAGTCCCGCGGATTTAAAGGGTTTGAAGCTATGTATTGCCCAAAGTATTTTATCTTTTGTGATAAGATTCGGAGGGAAAATATATGATCAGTTATTTTTATTAATAATTTAAATCTATTTACGAGATTTTTAGGGACAATTTTCAGTACAGGATCACTATTTCAGCATTTAACTCGAGAATCAACTCAGAGTTAACGAAACAGTAGTTAGCTTACAGTTAACGAAATAACTTTGGTGAGTTAATCCTTGATTATGTCAAAATTTCTCAATCGTTAAAATTAGGGCTACACTACCAGTAAATACCAAAAAAAAAAAGATTAAAACCAAAATGAATACTCACCGTTATAGGTATGTCATGTGCTGAATCGCATGTATCTAATTTTCTACGGAATCTTAATACCGTATGCGTTACATTCTCATAACCCAGTATGAGAATGTAATCTTGTGATGGATCTACTAATGGTTCCATATCTCCTCTTCTTGTTATATGGCGGTCCTGTAAATAAAAATAAAAAAAACGTAATGTCTTAGATATGTTGTGCTTTAGGATATAAAATAAAGGGTCTTCCAATAGGGACTTCTGATCTTTGCAATAGATAGCGGCCATATTATTAAATCTACATCTGTCAAATTGGCTGTCGTTTATTCAGTCCATGGACGGCCATAGTGTACAAACGATAAAATTGATTTATCAAAATGGGTGTTCTATTCGGGCAACCTTCTACGCGTTTCGCCCATTTTACGTCTGCCATAATCTACCACTATTCGCAATGTGGTGGATATATTTGAGTCCACTGGTTCAGTAAACGATAAATCAACACCCGTACGTCGACTAAAGGCAAGATCATTTGAAAATATCACCGCCCCTTTCCGTGAGAGTGTGGAGGAGAATCCGATGCCCTTCGCAGACCACAACTTGGCGAATTTTGTGTCGTGACTTGGGCCTGCACCCATACAAAATTCAACCGACCCAGGAGCTGAAGGTAAACGACCATAGACAATGACAGACCATTATTTAAATCCAAAGATCATCTTCAGCGATGAGGACCATTTCTGGATGAATGGGTGCGTCAACAAACAAAATTGTCGAATTTGGGACGATACAAATCCACATGAGATCTACGAGCGTCAAATGCATCCAGAAAAAGTAATTGTTTGGTGTGGATTTTGTGCTTGCGACGTCATCCGTACATATTTCTTTGATGATTACCAACTTCTTTTTGCCTGAATTGGATGATATGGACACCAACGACATGTGGTTTCAACAGGAGTAAGCCACAAAATTCAGCGGCTGTCAAAGCCAATAGGTCATGTCATAGGTCAAATTCAGCCCGATTTATGCGACAGAGTCATAGAACATTTGACATTTCGGATGCGCGCCACCCTGAGAAGCCATACATAATGTCATCGATAGGCCTTTCAAACGAATAAAAAATCCGACGATATTTTACACACCCTTGACAAATAATAGTTGTTGGTGCTCACATTCAACAAAATGTTATAAAAATCTTAGATATGACCATTCGAGTAGATTTAAATTTTCAAATATTGTTAGAAATCTTTTCGAACAAGTTTTTAAAACAATTTCAGGATAACTCAAGTTAAATGCCCAAAACAACGACGGTCACGCACGTACTGAGACTGACTCTAAAATTAAATGAATTCGACTACTTTTTGAAATTGGTAAACGCGTTTCCACGACATCCTTACAGTAGCTGTGTAGACAAAACCATGCAAAGATAAAGGACCATTATTTTCGCTATATCCCTGAAAATTAAAGAAAAAGAAGTGCAAAAACTCGGTCGGGTTATACTAATACGGAACCGTCTCAAAGTGCATGACATCGTAAAAAAAAACGGAATAATAAAACACGTAACGTACGAGACGTTTGATGGACATGGTTGATTAGCAATGTCTATGTGCCTTACAGGATTGTGACTTGTGGTGCAAGCATTAAGGGATCATCCTTTTACCAACTTAAATTTTTCTTTGGTACCACCTCTTTCCATTTTCCCAACTATGTAGGGGTTGAAATATGGCATTAAATTACATAAAGATACTCAGCTACAAATGAGCACAATTTTGAAAGCGTGTACGTATACCCTTCCTAATGTTGTAGTCCTTTCTTCACGTACAGCTACTTCTGGTAAAAACATTTCAGTTGTGTAATTTTCTCCTATTAAAAAGTTACTAATGAGGGCAGCTACAACACCTGGAGAGCAATTAAAAATCGTAATTGCGTCTCCACCCTCCGTCCCCCATATAGATATGCCTGGCGCAAATGGTTCGTTGGACGCAGAAACACGTTTATTTCTGGTTTAACTTTTCAGTGAGTATAGTTTCGGATCCAACATTTTAACATTCGAACATGTGTAAAAGTTATTTTGCTTTATATGCTCATACGTAAAAATTGAATACGAACTTACTTTTATATTTCATAGTTCGTATTATTTAGGTTCAGCTGAAGAGGTATACATTTCCGAAAAGCGATGCTCATCCTTATTAGTGGTAAGGTATGGCTAATTTATTTGTCGACTGGGTTGGCATCAAAGTACAGTATACAGGAGCAAATTATATTTAATGCTGTACACCATCATTTATAAAAAAAAGAGATTATGCTTTGCAAAGTTTTTATTACGTTCCATTAATTTTCAGAATTTTATATCGGGCATTAACACGACGATAGTGCCTGTCACGAGGCATTTAAGAGAAACATTCAACCAGATGACAGGTCATTTTGTTTCGTGACATCCTTTGGATAAAAGATTCGTATATTAGTTGTGTCAATTTGAAGACAAGCAAGGAAAAGAGAATGTCAAATAAATTTAATGATATTTGTGCCAACAAAGCTGTAACGTCACATTGTTTCAGGTAGACAATTAGTTGTTTTTTTTTTAATTTGGATATATCTGCTTCAAATAATGAATTCTGTATTAAAGGCTGAAATGCCTTAATTTGACAGATAGAATCGTTTTTTTTTTGCATTATTTCCTACTGACAAATATTTGCAACGCTGGTTCAGCGGATAATTTGTGCTCCTGTGGTAAACATTTATTACGAAGGCAATATCGATTATTTCTGTAAGTTAAAGTGTAAGATTCATTTTGGTTTAATTTCAAAAGTATTGCGTTGTACTTAATATGCCAGATTATTTGTGTCTTCTTTGTTTCAAATTATAGCTGACAGAAAGCACATAAATATTTGCGTATATCTGTTCGCATTCGTTTTCAGTCTGAAAGTCGAATAATGGCGAAATTTACATATTTCGAAGCAATAAAGTAATATTTACAGATTTATATTGTATATTCGTCTTAATTTTGACAATTCTGTACAAATCAAACATTTCCTCAGCCCTTTGCTCACATCTTGAGTGCCTAGATTCGTCAATACGATTATGAAACACATTCAGCCCAATTATGATTAAGCCTGGAGATTTTTTTCACGAATTTTATTTTTGTAAATAAATAAATCATCGTATTTCGAACAAAGGGGGAAAATTGTTTGACTTCGAATCCGGACGAAGGAATATCTCAGAATTCGAAATATGACACTTCTCGTAAACAGCTGATTTCGAAAGCTGTTTAATAGAATTGTGACACTTAATTTCGAATTCTGTCAAAAGAATAAGGTAGTAGATTTCATAAATGATCTATAACCCAGGTGATTTGTTATTGTTGTTCATTGGAAAATTCGAGTTTAAATAAATAGTCTCGCATAAAGAAACATTGGTGAGCTAATAGCTAATAAACATGAAAACCACCGAAAAGTAAGGAGGAACTTGATGGACAGCTCCAAACCATTGAAATTATCACAGAACATACAAATAAGAGACTTTTGCGTTTGTAAGTTGCTTTTCACATGCAAATGTTTAAATTCTTTTATAGATTTAAAAAATATGTTTGTCAAATTCAGGTTCAAAAATATCGAAAACAGATGATTCCCGCCATCTTTCCTAGATTTCAAAAATATTTTCGTCAAATTCCGGTTCGAAAAAATCGAATAAAACAGCACTTTCCAGAGTAAAAAAGTCGTAATCAGCATTTGGCCCACCTCCCGCGTCGGTTTTTTTTATGTCAATGGCTGCATTCTGACGTATCGAAAACAGCTGATTCCAGACTTCTTTCCTAGATTTCAAAAATATGTTCGTAAAATTCCGGTTCGAAAAAACTGAAAAACAGAACCTTCCAGATTAAAAAAGTCGTAATGAGCATTTGGCCCACCTCCCGCGTCGGTTTTTTTGTATGTCAATGGCTGCATTCTGACGTTGTTGACAGTTTTTGACGATGTTGTGTGTCCTTTCGTGTTGACAGCATATACTTAGTCTTACCCTCATTTACTGCTAAACCCATTTTTGCCGCTTCCTTCTCTATACTAGCAAACGTGGCTATGACATCACGTTGAGTCCTACCAATGATGTCAATATCGTCGGCGTATGCTAGTAGTTGCACCAATTTTTGGAAAATTGTGCCTCTGGTGTTGGCTCGGGAGTTTTGCACAATCCTCTCAAGAATCAAATTGAAAAAGTCACATGACAGCGCATCGCTTGCCTAAATCCTTTTTTGGTATCGAATGTGTCGGTGAGGTCGTTTCCGACCCTGATGGTGCAGCGAGAATTCTCCATCGTCATCCTACACAAACGGACGAGTTTGGCCGGTATACCAAAACTAGACATGGCTCTGTATAGTTCGTCTCTATAAATGCTGTCGTATGAGGCTTTGAAATCGATAAATAGGTGGTGGGTATCGATTTGGATTTCTTGGGTTTTTCCAGGATCTGCCAAAGTGTGAAGATTTGATCGGTTGTGAACTTTCCAGGCCTAATACCACACTGATAAGGGCCGATCAGGTTGTTGGTAAACGGTTTCAGGCGTTCACATATTACGGCAGATAGGATATTGAAGGCGATGTTGAGCAGACTTATGCCTCTGTAGTTGGCGCAGTTCAGAGGGTCTCCTTTTTTGTGGATCGGGCAAACGATGCTGAGGTTCCATTCTTCAGGTATGCTTTCAACCGACCAGATTTGGCTTATGAGTTGGTGGATGTTACTTACCAATTCATCTCCGCCAGCTTTATGAAGCTCAGCGGGAAAGGCCGTCATTTCCGGCGGCCTTATTAAGCTTGAGTTTAGATATTGCAATCCTCACTTCACTTAGGTCGGGTGGTTGGCAGTTTTCGCTGTCGTTGCCAATATTAAATGGTTCATTCTGCCTAACAGCGGAATGTTGTTTGTCAGCATCGACTCAGCATATCGACTGTGTCTCAACTAATATATTTCCTCGTTCATCTCGACAGAATTCTGTTCGAGCCTTGTATCCTTGGCTTTGACGTTTTACACTTTGGTAAAACTTGCGAACATCGTTCCTGGAGTGGCACCTCTCTATATCCTCGATCGCGCGCTTTGCTTGCTCTTTTTTCTTCTTTCTGAAAAGCCGATGTTCTTCCCTTCTTCTTTGCCGGTACCGCGGATTACTGAAGTTTTTATTAAACGCTATTTCGTTCTATTCTTTATCCGATGTATTAATAAACGATGGGTAGCTATCCGTTAAATAAATTTTGATGCGTGAATTTTTTTATTGGAAAACCTTCATTCATGTTGGATAAATCTTTGTGTCAAGTATGACAGGGGGATAAGGATTACAGACTTTATTAACCAATCATGAACAAAACGTTAAGTCAGAAGTATCAGAAAGACTGGTGTGTTTTGAATTAGTGCCAATTAAAATTCTTTCAAAAAGCTCGAAATACGAATGAAGAAAAAACAAAGCTAGTTGGACTGACCTAGTTTAAAAAAATCATACCGATAAAAAGCTTGACATATCTGCATATCAGAATACCGATTCGAATATAAAATTGTTAAGGCTCTGCTCGTTTATGACTCATTTCCTGGGTCATTTATTTTAGCATTTTCTGTTCGTTTTTTCCTTGAAAATGTTGACTCAGTTAACGCACAACTGGTCAATTAACGCAACAGCCTCGATTTCAATTAGTTGTGTTACCCGAGGTCGTAGAGTATATGGAGAATTTTTTATACGAAAATGATACCATTTGGAACCATAGACGTCGTATTTCTTTTAATTTGTTTGTTTGTAAAATGGTCCTTAATAAGAAGGAGGGGCATTTCTAATGGTCCTTATTAATTGGAGGTATTTTTAATATTTCCTTATACATATTGTCATGGTCAATTTCCAAAGTTCATAACCACATTCTCTATTATAATCGTATTATGTGTGGTTGGAGATGTATCTACCTACATGAATATGATTTGACGTTCTGCAGCTAAGTATATTATGTGAAAAATAAATTACACTGTATCGTGTAACCAGACCTCAAATCTCAACCTCCTACTCAACGTCAGCAGTCCAACACATTAACCAGTAACCACGTATGTATATCTGTGTCCAGTCCAAGTCCAACGCCTACTAGTAATAATCAGTCAGACTACAATTTTTTTAAGGGTCAGAGTCAAATCTGCAACTGTGCAAAATGTATGATAATTCAACGTCAGATGTTACAGTTCAGATACACCCATGCATATAGCACATAATATGGCATAGATACTCCGCAAAGCATTTGATTAGTGCTACACCAAAAAGGGTTACTCGTAAAATATGGACTAGGGATACATTTCAGCAGAAATCTGAACAGGATGAGGTTTTGTTTGCTATGTGAATGCAATTGCAACATTCAATGCAGATAAATAAATCAACTGATAATTAGGGATGAATACGAAGAGAACATGAAGCATTTCAGATTATTTTGATCCACCCTATAACTCTGCTCCACATAAACCCAGTGCAATGAACATTGTGTACCACTGCAGGTAATCTATACCTCCGACTGTTCCAACGACTATGGATGCATATTTTCCTTGACAGACTAACTCACCGGGCATTAAAACATATTTTCAGTTTCACTCGACACCGAACATTGAAACTGTATACAAAGGTAGATCTTTAGTGGGGTATCCTTTTCTCGGGATACGGACATTTTCGACCAAGTAAAGTCAAGAGGTTAAATATTATTTGGAACGCAGTAAAACCAGGTTGATGTGGTTCATGAGTACCTTCATCATGTAGAGGTGGTTAACAAATGTAAATCAAAAATTATTCAAAATTGTACAGTTAAACATTTTTGGGATTCAAATAGATGGAGCTCAACAACATAATTTGACGTTTGTGATAACATTAAGTTAGAATGCCATTTTGCAATCCTTTCGACCAAGGAAAACCTTGAATTTGAAAAATTGGTTAGAAGTGGTTATGGAATTGTTCGTCTGAGCATAGACTAAGCCGTTCAAGCTTAAAGAGACTTTATTTGGCATTAAAAATAATCTTTTGCGTACTTGCGGTAAGGCATTCGTCAACGGTGGTGACGTATATCTATGGCGCTCTGAATTGCACAGAGCTAAAAAGAAGTCAAAACCGATGTTTTCAAGCAGTCATTTCCTCTTGTCTGATATCGCGTTTTGGTGATCTACACTTTCCCGGAAAATCCCTCGATTTGACCGCCCACGACATAAACGAAAAGTTTATAGCGGTTGCTTCAGCAAGAATCTGTTGCGTACTTTGTGGTAAAGCATTTGTCAACGATGAAGTACTGACCTTAGAGAAGTCACAACCCACAGCTTTAAGCTTAATATATCGCGTTTTCGTGATCTACACTCTGCACCACAAGATCATCTGATTTGACCGCCCTAGACTTCTTTCTATGGGGTTATTTTAAGTTACGGGCTTATGTAGACCCCTACAAAATCCGACAGCCCTCAAGGATATGCATTGGTCCGCAAGATCAACCGGTTTGATCGATGTAAAATTATTTCTATGGAGTTATTTGAAGTCATGGGTTTATGCTAACATACTACGAAATTTGGTAGTTCAAAGGTCAATGAATTCTGGCAGCCCTTAAAGAGAACATCCATCATGAAGTGGAGAACATATCGCCTGATGTTTTTCAAGAAAAGTTTTGGCAATTTAGAATGGCCGACAAGATCACCTGATTTAACCGTTCCAGATTTCTTCTTGTGGATCTATGTCAACAAAAGCTCCAAAGGGAATATCCGTCGACAATGAAAGGACCTAACTTAATCCTGGTTATAGTCCCCGGTTTAATCATAGGCAATTTATTATACAAGTATACAAAAAAAATCATGCTTATCGAGGTATTCGTTCGAAAGAACATTTTCTATTCTACACCAAGGTTTACGTTCCAATTATCATTTGGAACAGATCAGAAATTTATCGAACATGATTAGGCAACGGCATTCGCTTAACAATTTTTGACAGCTACGCGTTGAATTTCTTCTGAAGTTCTCCGACGAAGAATTGTTGCGGAATCAAACGAACGCGTTGGTGTGCTTGGTTTATTTTGTTACGCAACGGATTACTGGAAAGCAAACTGAGTTTCGATTGAAATTGACTAACGCTGCGGAAATTCTTCTGAACGGCATACCTCAATAGGGTTGATTGTCTTCTAAGTATGTGGAAAGTTTGTCAATATTTCAACGACATTACTGGCAATCGAGATTATTTTTGTCAACAAGCCTTAAGTTTCCCTTTTAAAAAATCGAACAAACAACGTATTGTCGAATGTGATCTTCTACAAATACAGTTGTAAATTTGAAATAAAAGCAATCGTTGTGTAATCTTATGTTTTCCAAGAAGAAAGCTACAAACACTTCTGATCCGATTTCATTGTTTTCGAAGTAAAATGAAGTTATTTCAAAAATTTCAACAAAATATGTCCACTGGAGATTTTTTTCGAGATAAGTTATTCTTGAGATTTTTGACTTTCTCATTCGAGATTTATAACATTGATTGTCATCATCATGACCCCATGCACTATCACCTGAATTCTGGAATATATACCTATTACACATAATCCAGTTTGGTTCAGAGTTGAAACGGAAACAAAATGATTTAGGGACCGGTTAGAGCAATCAGGTTATAGCCTGTCGAAAATATGGGGAACGTGACAATTTCTTTCCGAGGGTAGGTGAAAATCTTTTATAGACACTATGAGGGTAGTGCTGATTCCAACTGACTAAAAACACCTCCCTTCGATATGAATTAATCTTATCAAGCAATTTTTTTATCAGGAATTAAAAACTTTTGTCAGGTTGCTTTATATTGAAAATTCCTTTATGTTACGCAATTTAGAAGTGTTTATTCCTTATCTCGCCAAGTCCAAAGGTTTCGGCGCAATAAATTGCTATCAGCCAACATTTGTATGGTAGTATTGTCAATATGTCCGATTAGTCCTTTTCTATGCTTTCGCGAGAAACTTAATAGTTTCAGCTTTGATTGTAGGAATGCTGAGATTCCAATGGATATCGTGGTTTCTAGTATATCACGGTGCTTGGACAATTTCTCTAAGCACTTTATTTTCAAATTGCGATCGAGGTTGTCTTTCTTGGGGTTCTATTTGGTTGTCTTTATTCAGAGGCTGGACTTCGGGCGAACACTCGGATCTCCGTTTCTCCGGCTCTCCGCGTGTTAGCTCTTCTTCATCGGTGTGATATTCCTGGCTAGCTAAACGTGTTGTAGTACATTCGCATTCTTACTGCAAGTGTGTATTTCTCAGAACCTTGCAGATCTCCCTTTTTTGAGATCTTGATAGAGAAGATCCATTTCTTTTAGCTTGATTCGGAGTGCTTTATCAAAACTTTTTTGTTTTCCTGAGTCCTGACTTTCGCGCGCTACGCTCCAGGGAAACTTTTTTTCTGTGGTTGTTCGATCTTTGTAGAAGAGATCGGGTTACCCTTAAACTTTTTGTAAAAGGGTCATTGGGTTGCTATAAGTGGCTCTCCCGAGAATCCTCTGAGCTGACCTCTGAAGGGGATGATTTCCCAGTAAAGCTGGACTGCCAGCAGGGATATCAAATCATGCTGTTTTGTTAATTTTTGTATACGCTTGGTACACGAAGGTAGGATTTTATCGCCTCTTACGACAGAGATGCCTACCTCGGGTATATTCTACCCCTACCAGTTGGTAGATGGTAGGGACCTCTAAGGGATTCACACCAAGTGCACATTTGAAACGTGCATTTATTGTGCATTTTCTGAGAAATTAATAATTGAGCATTTTTTATAAGGAAGTGTTAAATTTAATTGTTAATTTATATTCAATGAATTTATTTTTTAACTAGCTGAACCGGTAAATGTTGTTTTGCCATATAAATTATATTTCTAGTGAATATTTCGGTTGCTAAAAATAAAACATATGAGAAAAGAAAGAAAGAATTCCATCCTTCAATTAAACATGCCTAAAAAGTGGGCGTGGCTAAAATCTTTACTCAGATGGTAGTTTATCAGTTTATCGAAAGTTTTTTTTCGAATTTCTTTAAAATTTGACTATAAATAGTTTTTTTTTAAATAAAAACATCCCAAAAAGTGGGATTGGCAAAAAATTTATGTAAACGAAATATTATGTTATTCCAACGCTTTTTCAAAATTCTTTAGCGTTTGGCCAAAAACAACGTTTTTGTGAGAAGTGGGCGTGTCAGTGAGCGGATTTTAAAAATCTCTACACTTGTTGTGCTGGCAGCAACGAAGGGTACGTGTACCAGATTTCAACATTCTAACTAAAATTTAAGGCCCAAAAACTGGTGACGTACGGACGGACCATACGACGATCCATATACTTAAAGGTACATCTAGCTAAATTATTTCTCTATGTTATGGGATAGGGTATAATAACGAATATATTGTAAATGTGTTTAAATATTTTAACGATAAATAGATAAAATAGATCGAATGTGATCGACAAAATAGAATATTTGACTGTAGTTGGCGTTGCGCCATTGGAAAATGGTTTTCCTTAGACCGAGTATGATGACGGTCCATTCTTTGATGAATATCAAACGGATATATTTTGATTGGATCTATTACAGAAAGAGGAATTGTGCACAGAGACCGTCGCTTCGTGCCACGTATATCTAATTATCCGTGTGAAAAACATGGAGTGCCTAAATTTAAGCCGAAAATTGGATGCGTTTGAATTCAATTGACACGTCTGCAGGAATCATTGGAATGCGTGTCAGCAGAACATTTTCGGCCCGAAATCTACCATTAAAATGGTAGCTTCGATAATGTTTTTCAGTAATTTTTTAATGACCAATGTGCCATTGCACATGAACCTGTGGGGGGTTCAAATTCCGAAGTAGAATAACCGGAAATCCAACTTTCAAATTTCGTAGAAGGTATGGTAGCATACCTAGCACATCCAGGGATTTGCATCCAAAATGGCTATTTCTGCGTACGTACATCGGGGAATATACGGTCAATGAGAGCATTTTGCGCATACAACGATTGTGCAGACATAGTAGGGCAATTTTATGCAATCAGTAGTTTCATGAACAGCAACTTTTCCATTACCGATATCTATCTTACAATTGTAACAAATGCATTCCTCCCCGATGCGTTATTTCAGCACATTGGCCCCCAACCTCTCGACCGTTTATTTTTACTTTTTTATGTTGCACACTTCATCTTGGTTGCTTTGAATATTCAGAGTCAGTTAAAATGTTGAATGAGCTGTTCTGGCTCCATCCAGTAAAGTTGCTGCAATGCCATAATTTGATCGTATTTCGGCGAGAATTATTGAAAAGAGAAATGTTTTACCAGTTTCACCTGATGCATAAACAAAAATGCCACAACGTAACGTTAACTTAAACGTCATCTGTGATCTGTCATGTAGACGGCGCGCGTCGTAAAATCGCTCCATACAAAATGTATGGGGAAATTAATTTTCCCACAATTTTTTTTGGGGGATTTTTCGAAAATTGTATTGACTATTCTTCTTGTTTGGCCAGAGACCAGTCCGAATTTGTGCGAATCATCGAAATCGGTCCAGGCGTTCTTGAGTTATAAGCGTAGTTACTAACGTCACTCTTTTTTATATACATAACGGGTGATTTTTTAAGCGTAGTTTTTTTAAAAATCGAATAAAACACTAAAATTTGCAAAATTTTGATTGTAATCGATAAATAGGCCTTTGCCATTTACGGTTTAAGGACAACTTCATGTAAATGTTGTCCGCGGCTCCGTTTCAAATGGTCCATTCCGAAGGTCCAATTTTGTGTCACTTTTTCGAGCATTTCGGCCTGTATTCCACGAATTACGCGTGTTATGTTATCCTGTAAGGCTTCAATCGTGTTCGGCTTGTCCACATAGACTAACGACTTTACATAACCCCACAAAAAATAATCAAGAGGCGTTAAATCGCATGATCTTGGCTGCCATTTCGAGAGTTAAGCTGCTCACCAAATTCATCCTTTAACATTTCCATTGTTTCACGAGCTGTGTGGCATGTGGCACCGTCTTGATGAGACCACATGTCAACCAAGTTCAACTCAGCCAACTGGGGCAAAAAAAAAGTCGCGTATCATGGCTCGATATAGTTCCCCGTTGACGGTAACGTTTCTTCCACGGTCGTCTTTGAAGAAAATGGACCGATGATGCTACCATCCCATAAACTACACCAAACTGTCGTTTTTTCGGGATACATCGGTAATTCTTGTATGGCTTGTGGCTGTTCATCACTCCAGATGCGACAGTTTTGCTTATTTGCGAATTCGTTGAGCCAGAAATGAGCCTCATCGCTGAACACAATTTTTAGATAAAACAGCGGATTTGCACATTTATCACAGAGCACGAATTTTGATAATAAATTTCAATAATTTACAATCATTGCTCGTTTGTAAGTCTTTCCATGATTAAATGGCAGAGTATACTGAAAACTTTTCACTTTGACAGATGACGTTTGGACGCCATTACTACCCAGTCATGGCAACCTGAAAAACTTAACTCTTAAAAATTACCCGTTAGAAGATAATTCATAAGCTACTATTTATAGTTGAAGAACAATTTTGTTCTCATTCGCTTTCAATTAATCGATACAAATGAAAACTAGTCAATCCATATACCTTAAGGTGTATCTGAATTATTTCTCTATGTTACAAACTATGTATCAAATCTATGTGATAAGGTATACCTACAAATAATAATTTATTATCCACACAATTCACTTTTTCAATAACATGTTTGTAGATATAGATACATATATAACTAATTTACTTAAGCGTAGCATTGCTCGCCGAGAACTATATCGTGCTGCACAAAATGCAATTAATTTTGACATTATTGTTAAAAAAGTGCGATACAATCAGAAAAAAAACATATTCAATACAATTTCCCACGTAACCAGCTCATTGACTTCACACGTTACCTTAACTGACACGCAATACGGACATTTCTTTGAAATGTTGTATCTATTATAAGAGATATATCTGCCTGTCATATATTTATCATATAAATGTTTAAATACAAAAAAATCAATTCAAGTACAGAACACAAGATAGCTATCCCAAATAGGTAACTCTTACATTTCTCCTCGCCAAGGTAGGCATAGGTAGGTAGGTACATAATGTATGTGCAGATGATACAACCAGTTTTTTTTTTTTTTATTTCTGCTATAATGTCAAAGAACTGTACATCGTCGCAACCTATTGACATTACAAACGTTGTTCCTATAATGTACACAATTTGAGTTTTCTAAATTCTACAGCTTTCTGGTGGATCAGCACTCAACAGACATTTGTGTGCCACTTTTATCGTTACATCGTGATGGTTTTATATTTTTTCGTGCAGTCTCTTCACTTCATTTCACTCATTCGTCAATATGCCCATAACCATACCACACTGGGATAGCATGGCCGGATCGTTTGCTACGAACGGTTAACTTCATCTTCATGCGACCCCATTCGAAGCCGAGAACGAAATACGCATGGATGTGCTGAATGCTGAAGTCGAAGACCAAGGCTGCGGTCGCATGAGGTCACCATGTTCTCATACATACTCGTAAGCATACACAAGTATGTGCTTGGTTTTGTTCCGGGCTGGTTTTGTGAAGTAACACAGATACTCAATTTTCTATTTAATTACTGTACACAGTGCCAAGTTCTTTTGACTTGGGATTCACTCTGAGCGACACTTGAAACACATCTTTCGGATTTAATAAAAAAAAAAATAGATGACATTAATTAAAAAATGTTATATGTGGCTTTCAAAGTGCATATTCTATACGTTTGCATAGAATGTTATATGTATGAATTTTTTTTATGGAACAAACTATGAACTCACTTTATTCAAGGCGGGCTAATGCAATGGTTTCAAGAAATTTTTGTATGGTATTTTGTGTATAACCTCAATTTTATTTTATTGTGAGTATATTATTGAACGAAAATACTGTCCAGCAAATCAGATTTGAATGTGGGAGATATTATTTACCAGTCAAACATGCCTAGCCTATGCCTCATGATAGGCATTATTAAAAGTGCTTGAACGAGAAACGACTTGGTCGTATTTTACATGTCCAACCATTCCGTGGGACGATGGGAAGGGCCGGGCAAAAAGAGGATGAAAAACTGTGACATCTACTATGGACCGTGTTATAGTGAGCAGAAACAGCGACTATTTGGATGCGGATTTGTTATAAGTGCCAGACTTTGGCAAGAAGTCTTATGTTCCCAAGCCATTAGCGAACGCATTGTAACAATCCGCATCAAGGCCAAATTCGCCAACATAAGCCTTATATGCGCTCATGCTCCGACGGACGAAAAAGATGACATAAATAAGGATTGCTTCTACGAGCTCCTTGACAAAACCTATGAATGACTACCAAAGTACGATGTTAAAACCGTGCTGGGAGATTTTAACGCAAAGGTAGGAAGAGAAGACATCTTTAGCAGTGCTGTCGGAAAATATAGCCTTCACGACAACACGTCTGGTAACGGACTTAGGCTAATTGACTTCGCTACGGAACGAAATGCCACTAAAGCCAGCACACGGTTTCCTCACTTCGATATTCATAAGGGGACATGGCGGTCTCCAGATCAACGAACAGTCAAACAAATTGATCACATTGCGATAGACATCCAGTATTTTGGATGTCCGAACATTCCGAGGGGCTAACATCGACTCGAACCACTACCTTGTTGTAGCCACGGTTAGGATGCGGATATCCACCACGCCACATCAAACCAGAAATACTGTAAAAAAAATTTTATGTCGAAAGACTGCAATCGCCAGAGACCGCCAAGACCTTCGCGCAACGCGTATCCTTAACCTCTCGATTCCCACCACACGACCAGCACCTAATGGCGAAGAACAATGGCAACGATGCCAACAAGCCATTAGATCAGCCGCAACTGATGTGCTAGGTTTATAGCGGCCACCAGCAAGAAACCCCTGGTTTGATGAGGAATGCCGACAGATGCTCGCAGAAAAGAACGAGGCCTACAAGGCTAAGCTGCAGGTAGAGACGAGAGCTGCCATTGAGCTCTTAGGCAAAGAAGAAGGGAAGAACATCGGCTTTTCAGAAAGAAGAAAAGAGCGCGCGATCGAGGGTATAGAGAGGTGCCACTCCAGGAACGTTGTTCGCAAGTTTTACCAAAGTGTAAAACGGCAAAGCCAAGGATACAAGGCTCGAACAGAATCCTGTCGAGATGAACAAGGAAATATCGTAGTTGAGCTACAGTCAATGCTGAACAACATTCCGCTATCATAGGCAGAACGAACCATTTAATCTTGGCAACGACAGCGAAAACTGCCAACCACCCGACCTAAGTGAAGTGAGGATAGCAACATATAAACTCTAGCTTAATAAGGCCGTCGGAAATGACGGCCTTCCCGCTGAGCTTTATAAAGCTCGCGGAGATGACTTGGTAAGTAACATCCACCAACTCATAAGCCAAATTTGGTCGAATGAAAGCATGCCTGAAGAATGGAACCTCAGCATCGTTTGCCCGATCCACAAAAAAAGGAGACCCTCTGAACTGCGCCAACTACAGAGGCATAAGTCTGCTCAACATCGCCTACAAGATCCTATCTGCCGTAATATGTGAACGCCTGAAACCGTCTACCAACAACCTGATCGGCCCTTATCAGTGTGGTTTTAGGCCAAGAAAGTCCACAATCGATGAAATTTTCACACTTCGGCAGATCCTGGAAAAAACCCAAGAAGTCCAAATCAATACCCACCACCTATTTATCGATTTCAAAGCCGCATACGACAGCATTTATAGAGACGATATATACAGAGCCATGTCTAGTTCTGGTATACCGCCCAAACTGGTCCGTTTGTGTAGGATGACGATGGAGAATTCTCGCTGTTCCATCAACGTCGGAAACGACCTCACCGACACATTCGATACCAAAAAAGGATTTAGGCATGGCGATGCGCTGTCCTGTGATTTCTTTAATTTGATTCTTGAGAGGATTGTGCAAAACTCCCGAGCCAACACCAGAGGCACAATTTTCCAAAAATCTGTGCAACTATACTAACATACGCCGACGATATTGACATCATCGATGGACTCAACGTGAAGTCATAGCCACGTTTGCTAGTATAGAGAAGGAAGCCGCAAAAATGGGTAATTAAGGCAAGAAAGGATACACAACATCGACGAATTGGACAAAACGTCACCATTGACAGATATAACTTTGAGGTAATACGGGGCTTTGTGTGCTCTGCTGTTAACTCTGACAACAACATCACGTCAGAAATTAAACAAAAAATTACACCTGTCAACCGCTGTTTCTTCGGGCTTAGAAGGCAATTCAGAAGTAAAGCCCACACTCGAACTACTAACGAGATTCTATACAAGACCCTAATCATCTCGCGCTAAGGCGCTAGCTGTATAGCGACAAAACTTAATAAAAAAACTCCGCATTGGACGTTTTAGATGACTAGGACGTAGAAAGAAGAGACACCAATACTCCGCCTTGCAAAGTCTTCGATTCCCAGCCAGAATTCGGACACAGTAGAGGAAGACCTTGCCTTAATTGGTGCGCACAATTAGAAACCGATCTCAACCAACTTGAAGTTGGCATCTAGTGGTAGTTAGCGGGCAGTTAAAGAGGCATGTTGGTTGAGGCCCAGGTTCATTCTGGACTGTAGCGCCACTTAAGTAAGTAAGTAGCCTCCAGATACGTGCACAGACCACCAGACGGACAGAATCGACGGACTTGCGTTTTCGGGCTTCCCCATCATAGTGATTAACATCTCGAGTTTAAATTTTTTTTTCACGAAACCAATTCTATTAGGAGTGAGAAAAAATAAATGGATTGCATTCACGACTTTTGTCCATCATGCTTTGAAAATGATATTGCTTGCAAAATAAAAAACACTCGACGCCATTTGTAAATTCTATGACACTTTGGCATCATTCATTACAGCCCACCCTCACTAATCCCTCTCTCACGTTAAAAACATTCAGTTGAACCCTTTCAAAATATCCTTGCATGAAGTTTTTCTATATCTATAGAAAAAAAATTAATTTTCTAGGTATTAATTAATATACTAACCTGAAAGTATGTTTGACCTCTGTCAACCCATCCAACCGCCAGATCAGCACCAGGCAGATTACCATCGGCCGAGAAACCAAATCCAACATATCCCAATGTACGTGCCTGAATCTCGAATGTTATATCCTGATTAATGATTGTCCATAAAACTCGAAAATCCTCATTTAAATCGACGGCATGATCCCAGTTAACTGCACTGACAGCGGCTGGACACATTATGTTACTATAGAGCAAACTAAGGACTAAACAGGATACAAAACGCATGATTAACGATGACAGCTCTGAGCTGGAATGTCTCGTAGAAAAAATCATTTTGTAAATTTTCGGAATTGCAGTGTTTGTAGTTCCAGTGTATGTATATATATATATCTATGTATATTATGTATTATCCTTAATTTAGTTAACTGCGTCAATCGTCTCTTTATTCTTGATAATATACAATTGCTTGTCAAATACAATAAAGCTATGCGGACATTTACTACGTTATTCTTCCAAAATGTTAATAGTATATTTCTTTCATATTGCGTATATTTATATCACAGCTGAAAGTAGTTTTTTTTTCTTTTCTTATTCGTTCCGTAATTTAACAAAAATAATCAGAAGACGACAACGATTCAAATTAGGTATTCAAAGTATTTCACAAATGCAGGACGACGCTGTGTCATTTAATATTCGAATTGTCAACAGATATTCCTTTGTAACGTCATATTCTTCTTCTTCGTCCTTTTATTGAGTAGTGTTCAGGCTATTCAGTGGTTCTGTGTTGAAGCATGTTGATCTGAAATTAAAAACGAATTACATTAGATACATTTTGAAAAATCTCTATTGTGCAATGGAATTTGTCGTTAAATTATTAATTGGACAAAAGATGAAATCACTTTTTTACCCTGATAGGGGCTAATTTAAGCCCTCGACATATACAATATAATGTGTACACGAATTGCTGACACAACCTACAGCACAGAGTTTGTTCAACTCTGCAGATACATTTTCCTCTAAAGATATCTAAAGAAACTTGTTCTTTACGAGTAGTTGCTGTTTCTTAAACCTACATCGAGTTTGTTGTATGGTTATATGTATAATTAAAAAAAAACTCTCATTTAATTTTAACTTGCATGTTTTTTTTTTTTGCAAAGTAATTTAGATGGGGAATTGAGAAAAACTGGATGGGGAACTGCTGCTGCAAGTTGTGCATGGTGATGGTGTTGGAGGAAGTTCTATTTTCTAAGGAGAAAATATTTTTAGTTATTAAATTACTGCCATGTTGGGGATTTTATTCTGTGTGTAGGTACTTCTTAAAATCTGTTTATATTGGAACGAGTTTCTCGACAAACTTGGCTTAATAAATCGATAGTTGTGTGTATGTAGATTGTTTTGATTGATGGAAGCTAGTAAAATATTAATATTCATCAGGGGATGGATTGAAATGTAATTCAGAGCTCGGAATGCAGGGATATCTTAAACATTGACTGCTGTAGGGAAGAATAGCAAATGGAGTTTTATATACATATTTTTAGGACGATTTTTTAGGGTATTTTCACCTGATCCTATAAGGTTAATCGCTTTTTAAACATAGGTTGCAAGCAGGAGAAGAAATTGAGAATCGTACAGTATATGCATCGAACTAGGATCGACCGATGACTTCGATCGAACCATGTCTGTCAATTTCGTTCTTCAGTAGTTTTTGAGAAGCCATGGCCTATTAGTATCGACCTATTGGACACCTTAGCTTTGTGACCGTGGTTGAAATTCTGAAATTAACAACACCTAATTGGTTGGGTGTTGTAGAACGAAGGTAGACTCTGATTGGCGTTAACTTGGCAATGCCCAGTGTTGTAACTCTGACTACACATCAAATGTGCTTATTTTTACCTCCAAGTGGTAACCATCGGGTACTGGTCTCATCAGTGTTGATAACACGACGAAAAACAGCAACACTATAAACACCCTGGTGAGAATGGCACGGATGAATACCCGGCCTGCTGTCCGAGGCGAACCTAGATGAGCTGCTCTGACATATTCGGACAACAGGTTGTCTAGGAATTTCAAGGGTTAGTCAGGCCCCATGAACAGAGATGGTGGCAGATGAACCGAAAGGCCAACGGCAGCGCTCAATCCCGTAGTGGATACTGATGGCCCCGTGTCCTAAGGGTATCTAATAAATTGGAACTGGCCCTCCAGGTTGGGGGTTGTGCTTTGGGTTAACTACACACCCACAGAAAAAAAAATATGGTTACGAAGCAACCAATAGCCTCGGAAAGGACTGATTTTATTGTTGACGACCCTGCTAAACGAAAAAAGGACAACGACGTTCGTATCTGCACCTGGAATGTGAGAAAATTAAACAGGGGAGGTGCAGGCGAATAACTAGCGGAAGCCCTAAACTGCTACAAAGCAGACATTACTGCCATCCAGGAAATACGATGGGATGGGCCGGTCAAAAAGAGGATGAAAAACTGTGACATCTACTACGGACCGTGTTATAGTGAGCAGAAACAGCGACTATTCAAATGCGGATTTGTTATAAGTGCCAGACTTAGGCATGAAGTCTTATGTTTCCAAGACATTAGCGAACGCATAGTAACAATCCGCATCAAGGCCAAATTCGCCAACATAAGCCTTATATGCGCTCACGCTCCGACGGAAGAAAAAGATGATATAGCTAAGGATTGCTTCTACGAGCTCCTCGACAAAACCTATGAGCGACTACCGAAGTACGATGTTAAAATCGTGCTGGGAGATTTTAACGCAAAGGTAGGAAGAGAAGACATCTTTAGAAGTATTGTCGGAAAACATAGCCTACACGACAACACGTCTGCTAACAGACTTAGGCTAATTGATTTCGCTACGGAACGAAATGCCACTATAGCCAGCACACGGTTTCCTCACCTCGATATCCATAAGGGGACATGGCGGTCTCCAGATCAACGAACGGTCAACCAAATTGATCACATTGCGATAGATAAGAGGCACGCATCCAGTATTTTGGATGTCCGAACATTCCGAGGAGCTAACATCGACTCGGATCACTACCTTGTAGCAGCCAAGGTAAGAATGCGGATATCCACCACGCCACAACAATCCAGAAATACTGTGAAAAATGATGTGCTAGGTTTCTCGCGCCCACCAGCAAGAAACCCCTGGTTTGATGAGGAACGTCGAGAGATGCTCGCAGCCAAGAACGAGGCCTACAAGGCTAAGCTGCAGATGAAGACGAGAGCTGCCATTGAGCTCTATAGGCAAAGAAGAAGGGAAGAACATCGGCTTTTCAGCAAGAAGAAAAAAGAGCAAGAAAAGCGCGCGATCGAGGATATAGAGAGGTGCCACTCCAGGAACGATGTTCGCAAGTTTTACCAAAGTGTAAAACGTCAAAGCCAAGGTTACAAGGCTCGAACAGAAGCCTGTCGAGATGAACAAGGAAATATCGTGAGACACAGTCGATGCTAGGAATATGGAAGAACCACTTCTGCAGACTGTTAAACGGCGATGACGAACAACATACCGCTTTCAGGCAGAACGAACCATTTAATATTGGCAACGACAGCGAAAACTGCCAACGGCCCGACCTAAGTGAAGTCAGGATAGCTATATCTAAACGCCGGAAATGATAAAGCTAGCGGCGATGACTTAGTAAGTAACATCCACAAACTTATAAGCCAAATCAGGTCGGATGAAAGCATGCCTGAAGAATGGAACCTCAGCATCGTTTGCCCGATCCACAAAAAAGGAGACCCTCTGAACTGCGCCAACTACAGAGGCATTAGCCTACTCAACATCACCTACAAGATCCTATCTGCCGTAATATGTGAACGCCTGAAACCGTTTACCAACAACCTGATCGGCCCTTATCAGTGTGGTTTTAGGCCAGGAAAGTCCACAATCGATCAAATTTTCACACTTCGGCAGATTCTGGAAAAAACCCAAGAAGTCAAAATCGATACCCACCACCTATTTATCGATTTCAAAGCCGCATACGACAGCATTTATAGAGACGAACTATACAGAGCCATGTCTAGTTTTGGTATACCGTCCATACTCGTCCATTTGTGTAGGATGACGATGGAGAATTCTCGCTCGGGTCGGAAACGACCTCACCGACACATTCGATAACAAAGAAGGATTTAGGAAATGCGATGCGCTGTCATGTCACTTTTTCAATTTGATTCTTGAGAGGAATGTGCAAAACTCCCGATCCAACACCAGAGGCACAATTTTCCAAAAATCGGTGCAACTACTAGCATACGCCGACGATATTGACATCATTGGTAGGACTCAACGTGATGTCATAGCCACGTTTTCTAGTATAGAAAAGGAAGCGGCAAAAATGGGTTTAGCAGTAAATGAGGGTAAGAATAAGTATATGCTGTCAACACGAAAGGACACACAACATCGACGAATTGGACAGAACATCACCATTGACAGATATAACTTTGAGGTAGTACGGGACTTTGTCTACCTTGGCTCCGCTATTAACTCTGACAACAACATCTCGTCAGAAATCAAACGAAGAATTACTCTTGCCAATCGCTGTTTCTTCGGGCTAAGAAGGCAATTTCACTCGAACTACTAAGGAGATCCTATATAAGACCCTGATCACCCATTCATGCTCTACGGCGCTGAAGCATGGACCGTATCAAAAGAGGATGAAGAAATCCTTGGTCGATTCGAGAGAAAAATTCTTCGGAAAATCTTCGGTCCCGTTTGCGTTGACGGGCTATGGAGACGAAGATTCAACCACGAAATATACGAGCTGTACAGCGACATACTCCTAGTCAAAAAAAAACTCCGCATTGGACGTTAAAGATGGCTAGGACATGTAGAAAGAATGGACACCAATACTCCGGCTCGCAGAGTCTTCGTTTCCCAGCCAGACGTCGGACGCAGTAGAGGAAGACCTCGCCTTAAGTGGTGCGCACAAGTAGAAACCGACCTCAACCATATTGGAGTGCGCAACCGGTGGCAGTTAGCTAAGGGCCGGGCTAATTGGAGAGGCATGTTGGTTGAGGCCCAGGTTCATCCCGGACTGTAGCGCCACTTAAGTAAGTAAGTAACTAAATACTACAACTACGTATATTTCAAGAGCGTGCATTTTTTATGAAAAAATGTATTTTTGGATGTCCGAACATTCCGAGGAGCTAACATCGACTCGGATCACTACCTTGTAGCAGCCAAGGTAAGAATGCGGATATCCACCACGCCACAACAATCCAGAAATACTGTGAAAAATGATGTGCTAGGTTTCTCGCGCCCACCAGCAAGAAACCCCTGGTTTGATGAGGAACGTCGAGAGATGCTCGCAGCCAAGAACGAGGCCTACAAGGCTAAGCTGCAGATGAAGACGAGAGCTGCCATTGAGCTCTATAGGCAAAGAAGAAGGGAAGAACATCGGCTTTTCAGCAAGAAGAAAAAAGAGCAAGAAAAGCGCGCGATCGAGGATATAGAGAGGTGCCACTCCAGGAACGATGTTCGCAAGTTTTACCAAAGTGTAAAACGTCAAAGCCAAGGTTACAAGGCTCGAACAGAAGCCTGTCGAGATGAACAAGGAAATATCGTGAGACACAGTCGATGCTAGGAATATGGAAGAACCACTTCTGCAGACTGTTAAACGGCGATGACGAACAACATACCGCTTTCAGGCAGAACGAACCATTTAATATTGGCAACGACAGCGAAAACTGCCAACGGCCCGACCTAAGTGAAGTCAGGATAGCTATATCTAAACGCCGGAAATGATAAAGCTAGCGGCGATGACTTAGTAAGTAACATCCACAAACTTATAAGCCAAATCAGGTCGGATGAAAGCATGCCTGAAGAATGGAACCTCAGCATCGTTTGCCCGATCCACAAAAAAGGAGACCCTCTGAACTGCGCCAACTACAGAGGCATTAGCCTACTCAACATCACCTACAAGATCCTATCTGCCGTAATATGTGAACGCCTGAAACCGTTTACCAACAACCTGATCGGCCCTTATCAGTGTGGTTTTAGGCCAGGAAAGTCCACAATCGATCAAATTTTCACACTTCGGCAGATTCTGGAAAAAACCCAAGAAGTCAAAATCGATACCCACCACCTATTTATCGATTTCAAAGCCGCATACGACAGCATTTATAGAGACGAACTATACAGAGCCATGTCTAGTTTTGGTATACCGTCCATACTCGTCCATTTGTGTAGGATGACGATGGAGAATTCTCGCTCGGGTCGGAAACGACCTCACCGACACATTCGATAACAAAGAAGGATTTAGGAAATGCGATGCGCTGTCATGTCACTTTTTCAATTTGATTCTTGAGAGGAATGTGCAAAACTCCCGATCCAACACCAGAGGCACAATTTTCCAAAAATCGGTGCAACTACTAGCATACGCCGACGATATTGACATCATTGGTAGGACTCAACGTGATGTCATAGCCACGTTTTCTAGTATAGAAAAGGAAGCGGCAAAAATGGGTTTAGCAGTAAATGAGGGTAAGAATAAGTATATGCTGTCAACACGAAAGGACACACAACATCGACGAATTGGACAGAACATCACCATTGACAGATATAACTTTGAGGTAGTACGGGACTTTGTCTACCTTGGCTCCGCTATTAAATCTGACAACAACATCTCGTCAGAAATCAAACGAAGAATTACTCTTGCCAATCGCTGTTTCTTCGGGCTAAGAAGGCAATTTCACTCGAACTACTAAGGAGATCCTATATAAGACCCTGATCACCCATTCATGCTCTACGGCGCTGAAGCATGGACCGTATCAAAAGAGGATGAAGAAATCCTTGGTCGATTCGAGAGAAAAATTCTTCGGAAAATCTTCGGTCCCGTTTGCGTTGACGGGCTATGGAGACGAAGATTCAACCACGAAATATACGAGCTGTACAGCGACATACTCCTAGTCAAAAAAAAACTCCACATTGGACGTTTAAGATGGCTAGGACATGTAGAACGAATGGACACCAATACTCCGGCTCGCAGAGTCTTCGATTCCCAGCCAGACGTCGGACGCAGTAGAGGAAGACCTCGCCTTAAGTGGCGCGCACAAGTAGAAACCGACCTCAACCAGCTTGGAGTGCGCAACTGGAGGCAGTTAGCTAAGGACCGGGCTAATTGGAGAGGCATGTTGGTTGAGGCCCAGGTTCATCCCGGACTGTAGCGCCACTTAAGTAAGTAAGTAACTACTACAACTACGTATAATTCAAGAGCGTGCAATTTTTTATGAAAAAAGGTAATTTTGGGCTACATGTTTTTTTTTTTTTAAATAAGTTTGCGTTTCAAATTAAAACAATTTTTTAGTAAATATTAAATAAAAGGATAAATTCAAACTATCTATATCATTAACCCTAAAACTTTTTAAAATATCTTGAAAGTATGTGTGAAACGTTTCGGACCACTTATGTTTATTTTGATCAGTGCCAGTGGTCAGTTTCTTTGAAAAAAAAAAATAGTAGAATTTTTTTGACTTTAAATCATGTTCGTACACATTTGCTTGACACCTAGTCATTGTCAAAAGGTCCAGTTAGAATTCCTAAAAGACCACCATTGACGAAAAAAAATATATCTTCACTTCAAATTCCCAAGAAACGTGATATTTAATTACCCTCATATATTAAAAAAAAACCTGCGTGGTATATACACGCATATATACCTTCATGGAATAAACCCTCAATCAGGTAGATGTTCAGGTAGGTTTATATATATCAAAGAGGTCACTACCGTAGATATGTTATCTTTATCAAACGATCTTTCGTCTTCCCATGCAGGGTTTATCTTTGTATTTAACAATGCAGACAATTTATTGGACACATTAAAAATATAACATGCCCTTGATCTAGGGCTCACGGCCACAATGTTAAAAGCTGGTAAGGATTTACCATTTTTTTTTAAAGAAAAGTTATGGGATTGAATTTTTATTAAATTATGTGGCGCTTTCTTATTTAAGAAGTGACTTGTTAGAGTGTTCTTCAAACGGACAACGATCTCGTTATTTGTGTTTTTGAAGAATTCTCGAATGATTGGCAGAACGACTAATAGATGAAAAAAAAAAAAACAAAATGCCCAAGATGAAGTGTGGAAATAAATGATTTAAAAAAAAAAGTCTAATTTCAAATTGAAATTCATACAGAGATAAATGCGATTGAAAAATATTATGATTGCTGTCTTTTATTAACAAAATCGATTCCATATAAAATGAACAAATTTTCCCAGATACTTGAAGCCGTTAGATATACATATCCTTCAGACCATCAGAGAGGTACATACATATATATCACAGAATATCAATTTCCATTCTGGAAATGGATATTATCCATTCCAAGAGATGTGTAGATATGTTAATTTAGAATGTACCAGTGTAGCTTTACACATTAAATGAAAATCTGAGAAAACAATCTTTTTATAAATATTCATTACATTACGTCATTAGTCTTGGACGTAGTTCTTGAAATCATATTAAAAAAAGAAAGACCTGCTATTGATATTTAGGTTGAAAATGATATAAACGATTATTTGAAGTTCCGTTGTTTGTTTTGTGGTCCAATAATAGATAAACCACGTGGTATTGGAATCAGTTCAAATGACCCATCATATTTATCAACTTCCTTTATACTATATGTGTGGAATAGCCACTTCAGTGAATTGTCGTTATTCATAAGGTTTGATGACAGGAAGAAGATAAGTTATGCCTAGTCGCATTTAGATCAATGTAGACCCCCATGGGGCGTAAAGCCATTATTTAGGAGACCATAATATCAGATAGACCATACTATATAGTGGTCCACATCGCTATATATGACCCCCGAGAAGCTTTAATGAAGCAATAGACTCCGTGGAAGAAGTATTCTTCTAAGTCTCTAAATTGATTAATAGAAGGCTTGATCTGCCTTATAACATTGGAAGTGTGGTGTGTCTTTATTGACTTCATTATTTGTTGAAGATATTCAAATTTCGAGGGCTCAGTGGCGCGATGGTTAGTGCGATGAACTGCCGCGCAGAAGGTCTGGGTTCGATTCCCAGCCGTAGCAACACCTAAATGATTTTTCACTGGCCCTCCTCTCGTGATGATCTGACAAATCGTCCGAGTAGTATCAATTGTCAAGAATAGCTTATCTCAACTTAGCCGTTCGGAGTCGGCATAAAACAGGAGGTCCCGCCATCGTGCAAGAAGTACACACGCACACATGAATGGTTGTGAGAAAGCTAGGCCCTGGGTACTAACGAGCCTGTTGCGCCAAAAATTTGTATTTGTATTTTGTATTCAAATTTAGATGTTATTTCTAGTGCGGTATTGGGGTAAATTGTGACCACTGATTATGGCAACAAAGTCCGTTAGAAACGACCAACATATTATATCATTTTGCTGCTTTTAAGCTTCTTAAAACGTGCCGATGGTTGATTAGTTAGTGCGTTCCAATCGCGAAAGTTAAAAAAAATCTTAAGATATTTTCACTGCTTAAGACAAGTGGCAAAAAAAGCCCCACAACAGACTAAATAAAAATAAAATTATCTACAGAGTTTAAACTGCAAGGATATAAGCTATTTCACACCCCACATCCTCACAATTTTGCAAAAGGTGGGGCTGCAGTCATAATAAAAAACGAGATTGAACACCATACAGAAACCAAATTCCAGTCATGTGCGATTCAAGGGATCTCCATGAGAATCACAACGAACAGTGGGCAGTTACCAGTTGCATCAGTATACTGTTCCCCTAGCTATAGAATACAGAAAAATGACTTCTAGTCTTCTAGATATATTTCACAAAAGATTTATTGCGGGAGGAGATTTTAATGCCAAAAATAAGTATTGGGGTCCTAGAATAACGAATACTAGAGGAAGAGCTTTACTTGAAACCTACCTACTGGCCAACAGATAGGAATAAATCCCCAGATCTTGTCGAATTCTTTATAACACAAAATATCTCCTCAAATAATATAAATGTGGAAGAAGGGCCAGACCTACCTTTCTTGTCTAAAGTTTTTGAAAGGATTTTACAAAACCAAATGAGCATTTATCTTAGTTCTTCTAACTTATTAACATCGAAGCAATCTGGTTTTCGAAAAGGGCACAGTTGTATGACAGCCTTATTAAAAGTAACAGAAGATATGAGACAAGCGCTTGACAAAGATCATATTAACTTCCTAATTCTGCTTGATTTCTCCAAAGCGTTCGATATGGTCGACCAAAATGTCTTATGTCGAAAACTCCATCGAAACTTTAATTTCTCTTCGAGCGCCGTGAAACTTTTATCTTCCTATCTTAAGATAGAATGCAGTCCGTACAGGTAAACAACGATTTATCAGACCCCCTTCCAACGTCACGAGGCGTCCCACAAGGCTCCATTCTGGGTCCTCTTTAGTTCTCTCTCTATGTGAATGAACTCCCGTCTGTTGCTAAACACTGCTCAATTCACATGTACGCTGATGACGTGCAAATGCTTTTGAGTTGCTCTCTCGGTTTTATTGAACACGGTGTGAGTTGTATAAACGAAGATCTCGAATATATTGGAATTTGGTCCCAACAAAATGGACTCCTTCTGAACCCTAAAAAGTCAAAATCTATTGTGGTATCGAAAAAAAATGTCGACGTGTCATACTTCCCGTCTGTGAAGCTAAATAATACACCGATTGAGGATGTGAAACCGCGAAAAACCTCGGAATGGTTTTTAACCGTACCCTTACCTGGAGCAGTCATATAAATGCCGTAGTGGGGAAAACCTATGGCATCCTCCGTACAATGTGGTCAACACAATCCTTCATTCCCATAAAAGTGCGGATCTTACTGGCAAAAACTCTGATCATACCAACTCTGATCTATGGTTGCGAGATATATTCTCATTGTGACTCAGTGAGCAAAAGACGGCTAAATGTCGCGTTTAATAGCATTATACGATATGTCTTTGGAATACGTAGATATGACAGAGTTTCGGGATTTTCTTCATGTCTTCTCAACATGACTTTTGAAAACTTTCTAAAGTACTGCGCTCTATCTTTGCTATCTAAAATCCTTTTAATCCAACAACCGCAATATCTCTCTGATATGATACGCACCACCGTATTGCAAAGAACGCGTTTGCTTATTCACCCGCGCTATGCTTCCCTTACATCCGAACGTCAATTTTTCGGTTACTCTTTTCGTCTATGGAATTCTTTGCCGCGTAGCATAAGACAAATTAACAACGCAGCAAAGCTCAATGATAAACTAAAATTTTATTTTTCGAACTTATAATTAGCAACATTTTATAAACTCGAGATTTTTGTTTTTCTTTCCTTTTTTTGTCTTTTTCTTCCATTTATAAATCACATATAATTTCCCTTTATATTCATTAATAACAATTTGTCATAAACATATTAGCTTTCATATTGTTAATCTTAAACTTATGTCTCTTTCATAAGACAATCAGGTCTTAATGTACATAAGAATCTAATGAAATAAACAAATAAACAAAAAACAAATAAAATCAGTCTTCAATATTTTTCACACTTGGCGATAAAATAATAATGAAAGAACAAAGTCCAAAACTAGTTAATAAGCTAACTGACTGGAGCTACTTCAGAGAGAAGTTGGAAGAAAATACCCAAATGGTAGCTATTCAAACAGAAGGGCAAATAGAGGAAGCAGTGCAACTATTTACACTCAATATACAAAAAGCTGCATGGGCTGCGACTCCAAAAATAATAAAAAAAAAACAAAATAAAACAAAACTCATACCCTCCTGCAATATGTGAAATTATCGCAGATAAGAGAAAAGATAAAAAACGTTGGCAACATACAAGGGCACCAATTGACAAAAACTAACTAAGCATGCTAAATAGTAAACTCAGAAAATCACTAATTGAATTCAGAAATGAGTCACTAAAAAATACCTTACAAGCCTAACAAATGATGCTGTACCGACTACTAGGTCTGGAAGGCAACAGAGAAAATGAACAGGCCAACAGCTCACATCCCACCAGTGAAAACCAGAGAAGGAAACTGGGCAAAAAGCAGTCAAGAAAAAGCAAATACTTTTGCTGAGCATCTTGAAGGCGTCTTCCAACCGTATGAAGATAAAGACTATCAAGGAATGGAAGAAACCGGCCAGGAAGTTGTACCAATTCGACCGGTTACGTCTAAAGAACTTGTCAAAGAAATAAAAGAAGAAGAAAACAGGGGACATTTTAAAACAATTCTCAAAAAAAAAAAAAATACTTAAACATCTAGCGCAGATCATAAACGCAGTATTTAGATTAAGATATGTGCCAAGCATATGGAAGGTCGCGGAGGTTATAATGATTCCAAAACCAGGTAAAGTACCTAGCGAAGTAACCTCATTTAGGCCAATATCGATACTACCAATGTTGTCCAAGCTATTCGACAAGATGCTGGTAAAACGCCTGCAAGATATTATTGTAGAAAAATCGCTAGTACCGAGCCATCAATTTGGGTTCAGGAATAAACACTCAACAATTGACAAAGTGCATAGAATCACTGATAATATTGAAAATGCTTTTGAAGAGAAAAAAGTATGCTCAACAGTATTTCTTGATATATCACAAGCTTTCGACAAAGTATGGCACAAAGGATTGATCCATAAATTAAAAAAGCAACAGCCGAAGCAGTATTCAAAAATACTGGAGTCGTATATTCTACAGCGATTTTTCAGAGAAATTAATGCTGGTGTACCTCAAGGCAGTGTTCTAGGTCCAGTACTATATATCCTATTTACTAGTGATCTACTAGAAAATGACGAAAACACTGTAGCTACCTTTGCAGATGATACTGCTATAATTTCTGTGGGAGAAACTGTCGAAATAGCTACAAAAGGCAGTAAACAATATCTCAGAATGTACTAAAAATTGGCAGATCAGATTAAATGACCTGAAGTCAGTTCATATAAATTTTACGTTAAAAAATGTACCACACGCTGATTAGTCTAACGACTAGGTGCGATTCCTTGAAGACATACAAAAGTCAGTCTTCGGGAGGTTTTTTAGATCGGGTTAAAGTCCCTCACTATTGCAGAACCCTGCCATGCCATGAAACTCTGGTCAAATTTGCATTTGGAAAAGTTGTCAAACTGTTAGAACAATTGAGGTACAATTTAGAGGTTTAGAAATTTGAAATGGAATAAAACAAAGATGATTTTTAAATTGACATGATATTTAATTTATTCGAAACATAATCTTTTGGCATCATACTTTAAATACGATTTCTGGCATATGTGGCGGTCATATGCCAGAAATCGTATTTGGCTGGCTCGGACGTAGTCTAATCTGAAGGTCCAATTTTAGATGACTTTTTCCAACATTTGTAGCCGTATATCGGCAATAACGAGGCGAATGTTGTTCTCCAAGTGGTCAATTGTTTCTGCCTTATCGGCGTAGACTACCGACTTCATATATCCCTACAGAAAATAGTCAATTGTTTCTGCCTTATCGGCGTAGACTACCGACTTCATATATCCCTACAGAAAATAGTCCAGCGGCGTTAAATCGCACGATCTTGGAGGCCAATTCACAGGACAATTATGCGCTTACCGAACGTTTCTTTCAACAAATCAATTGTGGCATGAGCTGTGTGGCATGTTACGCCGTCTTGTTGAAACCACAGCTCTTGCACATCATGGTTGACGAACAAACAAGTCAGTAATCATGGCTCTATAGCGGCGGTCACCATTGACTGTAACGTTCGGGCCAGCATCGTTTTTAATGAAGTACGGACCAATTATTAAACAGTCAGTTTTTGTGGATGTAACGGTGTCTCAACATACACTTGAGGATTATCATCACTCTAAATACGGCAGTTATGCTTATTGACGTATCCACTCAACCAAAAGTGGGCTCCATCGCTAAACAATATAAATGGAAGCACATTTCTTAAATACAAAAGGGGGAATCTCATTCTAATTCCTTCTATCAATATTGGTCAGGATACGGCTTATTGCCCGAGGTCGGAATTATACTGCGGTTGTCTGTTAGGGTACGTCTTGATCGGCACTGCTTGATCCGCTGATGGTGGTTGAACTAACATTCGACACTTCTTCTTCTTCTTCTTATCGGGCTCCCGACCCGTGAAGAGTCTGCCTGAGCCACTGCGGCCTTCCATCCTCTACGATCCCTGGCTCGCTGCTTCCAGTTGTCTACACCAAGCGCTCTGGCGTCCGCGATGGCTTGGTCATTGAAACGGGGGTTCGGTCTTCCTTGCCCTCTCGAACCTGGGGGCTGAGATTCGAAGATCCTCTTAGCTGGAGCATTATTGTCCATTCGCTCGATGTGGCCGAGTCAATGCTTTTTGGACTACATCCACATCTTGTCTTCTCCTCCATTCGCCCTCCTCGTGCACAGGACCAAAAATCCGTCAAAGTATTTTTCTTTCGAAGGAGCCCAGTATCAGCTCTCACCTCTTGCTTATCTTGCTTGCTTATTAGGTGTTTTGAACCCAGTTGTTTCGCCAAACCGAAGTAGCAACGGTTTCCTAGGGTAGGTTTACGGGTTGGTGGAGTAGAGGATTCTCTATTCCGCCACACTTAGGTCCATGTGGACCCATTGTGATACCCTTGGTGGGATTACGTCCTTCCTTATCGTTACTATTGGTTACTCCACTATATCCAGCCATCCTGATGTTCGTAGGTTGTAAAGGTAGGGTAATGGAATATCGGATAGCTCTTGGATGTCTTGGAAGTAGTAGCTTCCAAGTGTTCTGTTCCTCAGGTGACAGAGACTCGGGCAGTGACAGAGGAAGTGAGGTGTATCCTCGTGTGTTTCCTCATCGCCGCAGCCTCTACAGGTATCGTCATCCTTGAGATTTAATTTCATTGTATGGGTTCTGAGAAAGTTGTGACCAGTTAGAGCCCCTACCAGTTTAGATAAGGAGCTTCTGTCGTACCGCAATTCTAGGTAATTCTTCGACAGATCTCCACTAGGATGTCATTCGTGGAGTTTATGTTAACTCCGAGGTAGGTGAACTCCTTAACTACCTCGGAATTGCTGCTATCAATAGTGACGTTTTGTCCTAGGCGGTGGACAGATGCTTGTTTGTTTGTTGATAGCACTTAGTTGTACTTAGTCTTGTCCTCATTTACTTCAAGGCCAACGGATTTCGCCTGTTCTTCAATCGCCTTGAACGCTTTTATCACGGCACGTTGGGAGCGACCGATGATGTCAATATCGTGCACCGCCCAGCTGCTGGACGGACCTGTTGAAAATAGTGCCTTCCGTGTTTACATCTGCCTGCGCACTATCTGCTCCAGTACGAGATTGAAGAAGTCACATGATAACTCATCTCCTTGCCAAAATCCGGTGCACGTTTGGAATAGTTCGGAGGAGCTACTTCCAAACTGCACGTTGCATCGCGTGTTTTCCAGCGTCACGCGTAAGAGCTGAATCAGTTTTGCTGGGATTCCGAATTCGGCCATCGCGATATAGAGCTCCTGACGATGTATGCTATCATACGCGGTTTTGAAGTCGATGAATAGGTGGTGAGTTTCGACTTGAAATTCGTTGGTCTGTTCCAGGATTTGCCTCAGTGTGAAAATTTGGTCTATAGTCGATCTGCCGGGCCGGAAGCCGCACTGGTACGTGCCGATTAGTGTGTTGCAGTTGGATAGGATCTTGTATGCGAAATTAACCAGGGATATGCCTCGACAGTTCTTGATGCAAGACATAGGATCGCCTTTTTTGTAGATGGGGTATATGGAGCTGATAGTCCAGTCATCGGACATGTTTTCTTCCATCCATGCTTGGTTGATGATTCGGTGCATGCTCCCTACCAAAACATCACCACCGTATTTAAAAAAAACTCCGCTGGTGAGCCATCAGAACCTGCGTCCTTGTTGTTTTTAAGCTTTTTTATAGCTATAGGCCAACTTCTTCTATATACTAGGTGGTGGAACTATTTTTTATTGACTGGACGTGGGTTCTGTTCTCGCCCTACCACTCTCATCGTGCGACACTAAAGGTAGTATCTCAGCACTAGACATACAGCTCCAAATCACCATTTCTATAGAAAGCCCAAGCAAAAAAGTTGAACGAAAATAAAAGTCGATACCATATGCGACTCCATACCATATGTTATCCAAATAATGAGTTCCGTATTCGGGAATGAGTTAATTCAATGAATTGCCCCAGAAACACTTAAAGATTATATAAATAGAGTCAAACTGTTTCCAAACTACAAGCGCGCATATTAAGCAATTAATCTACATACCCGCCAAGTGTGCCATCCCGTATACGTGAGTCAAAGAAATAAAAATGAATCTCATTATTTATTGATATGTCTTGTTTGTCTGTGTATGAGAAGGGCCAACCAATAAGCCTCCCTAAGCTACTACAGCAAAAAAAAAAAGAGAACATTTCGCTAGACTTTCGTATCCCCCCTCCGATTATTTATCCCGCCATCGATTGACTTGTGATTTTGAATATTTTGTCACGTTCAAGACATAAAAGTATTTACCGAAAAATGATATTTCCATAAAGAATACGTGACTGAAAATCATAACATTTATTAACCATGGGAACTATTACTTTTATTCGAGAAAAAAAAAAGACAATCGAGATAATAAACATAACCATGCAGGATATCCGTTGTTGGTAAACAAAATTTGTCTTTTCACACATTTAACTCATTTCCCCAGATACAGTTGATATCCGTAGCATCATCGATTGTGTTAATAAATTATACACGAACGAATATGAGTTTGCGAAAGTCTAGTATCTACTTCTCAAGAGATAGCTAAACCCATTCCGATAGTTTCGTGTCATTTGCAATTTTAATCTCAGATACAAAAAAAACCTTTAGATAGATATGTTACTTATCTGCTTCAAGTTGCCGTCTCATAAATTGCGCGCAGACCTGCATGCCAACATCACACAGAGCCAATGTATTTGGCCTGATTTCCTTTAACCGAACACGGGTGTTGGGGAAGACAACTCTTGAAAGCAGGACGAGGAGTATACAACTCCGTGGTTGCATAAATAACACTTTTTCCACAAAGAAGACGACGTCGAGGTATTGCCGATGTGTTTTTAAAAGGAATGCTAGTTGACTGTTGTGTTACCACTCAAAAGATGGTCGTTTTTGTTGTTGTTGTATCTGTGGCTTGGCGAACATTTCGCTACTCAGATGCACCTTTGCGCACTAGCGACTCGTTTTCCTCTTGTTGTATACATCTTTCCCTTTTTTGTCAAGTGTTGGAAGCAAAGTTCACTTCGCGAGGAATCTCTTTTGATACTACTTATGCAGTCTTTATAGCCTTACATGCTGGTTTTGGCTACACCGATGTGCAAGTGTGCTTGCTTGTCTGTATTTGAGTCGGATTATGATGAAAAATCTCACTGTGCTGTAATGAACAACAAGCCCACAAGCCCCACAAGCCTCCACAGTCCACATTGGTCGCACAGTCGAGCATTATTATTACTATTATTTTCTGATTCCGAATTGGCGATAAGGACGTGTCACGTTTTGCAATTTACACATTCGAGAAAAGCCATTGTTTCTTCGCCCATTGTTTGTGAATTTTAAAATGATTTATAAATTCCTGTGGTTACTGACAACTTTGGAGTGAATCTGAGGGGGTATATGGCATGTTTGATCGTTGCTTATAAGTCGTGCTTCCATTGTGTATGGTTGAGGTTAGGTTTTTTTTTTTTTTTAAGGGGCTCTTCTGCCGCACTTTTTCGTTTTGGCCGACCTGGGCAAAACCTATGAACTATCTGTGATTTAGGCGTAGGGTCTTGGTGTCGTTTTGTTATAGGGAGTTCATGCATTATGCATAGGTTATGTAGGTTATATTATATACTAGGTATAGATGACATAGATGATTAAGAAAATATTTCCATTGACATCATAGGAAAAGGAATTTTTGGGTGAATCATTTTATGAGCTTGCGTGTTGGACTTTTATTGGACTAATGCGTCACGTAAGGAGAACCATGCGAAAAGAGACATTTTTACGATTTTTCGTTGAACGCAAGTCATTCCTAATTACATATAGTATAGGAGAATACTACTCCCGCCATGGCATGACAAATCCTCCGAGTATAGCATTAATTGCCATGAAAAAGCTTATTTCAACTCAGCCGTTCGGATTTGTCAAACAAAATTGTAGGTTGCGTAATTTTATGATTTAAAATACCTCATTCACTCTGCATGCCCTAGCCGTCTTAAATCGGCAGATCTTCCTCTATTCCGAGGCTACATTTGGTGGGAAATCGAAGACTCTGCTAAGCGGAGTATTGGCTTTCATTCGCTTCATTAGCCGTCTTAAATCGGCAGATCTTCCTCTATTCCGAGGCTATATTTGGTGGGAAATTTAAGACTCTGCTAAGCGGAATATTGGCTTTCATTCGGTCTACATGTTCTACCCATCTTAAACGTCCAATGCGGAGTTTTTTTTTACCAGGTCTGCAGATTTTTCGAAGACGACCAATGATTTCTTCATCCGCTTTTGATACGGTCCATACAGCAGGACTGGGATGGTGAGAGTCTTGAAAAGGATCTCCTTAATAATTCGAGTAAGGGCTTAACTATACTAAATTGCCTTCTTAATCTGAAGACAAAACAATTGGCAAGAGTGTCATCTTGGTGTCATTTCTAACGAGATGTCGTTGTCAGAGTTAACAACTGAGAAGAGGTAGGCAAAGTCTATTAGTACCTCAAAGTTGTATCTGTCGATTTTTCCAATCTTAGAAGTTGTTAGTCCTTTCTTGTTCTCTATACTAGCCTTCTTTCCCTATATAAGCAAACGAGGCTTTGACATCTCGTTGAGTCCAACCAATAATGTGAATTTCGTCGGGCGTATGCTGAAGTTACAGAGATTTATAAGAAAATGTGCCTCTGCGCTGCCTCAGGAGTGTAACACAATCCCTCTCAAGAATGATGATAAAGAAGTCACATGACAGTGCCTCGCCTTGAACGGTGTTTAATTTCGCTATCAAGTTCCTAGTCGTCCTGCACCATGTACGCAAACAATTAAACTTTTAGCTGAGCGTTTTGTGCAATCTTGGTCGGGTATTTATAACCCCTTAAGTTCTCTCAGAATATATCTTACAAAAAGTAATGCGTTTTTAAAAATGCTTCCTTGGTTTTCTTCAAAAGCATCAGGCAATTGGTTCTCCACTTATTGACGGATGTTCTCCAAGGCTGTTACACTTGAATTCCTTGATTTTCTTCAAAAAATTCAGGCATTAGGTTCTCTGTTTTTTGACGGGTGTTCTTCTTAAAGGGTGTCAGACTTGAATTCCTCGATTTTCTTTAAAAACTTCAGACATTAGGTTCTCTGTTTTTTGACGGGTGTTCTTCTTAAAGGCTGTCAGACTTGAATTCCTTGATTTTCTTCAAAAACTTCAGGTAATTAGTTCTCCATTTCTTGACGGATGTTCTCCTTAAGACTGTTACACTTGAATTCCTCGATTTTCTTCAAAAGCTTCAGGTATTAAGTTCTCTATTTTTTGACGAGTGTTCTTCTTAAAGGGTATCAGACTTGAATTCCTCGATTTTCTTTAAAAACTTCAGACATTAGGTTCTCTGTTTTTTGACGGCTGTCAGACTTGAATTCCTTGATTTTCTTCAAAAACTTCAGGCAATTGGTTCTCCAGTTCTTGACGGATCTTCTCCTTAAGGCTGTCCGACTTGAATTCCTCGATTTTCTTCAAAAACTACAGGCATTAGGTTCTCTATTTTTTGACGGGTGTTCTTCTTAAAGGCTGTCAGACTTGAATTCCTTGGTTTTCTTCAAAAGCATCAGGCAATTGGTTCTCCATTTCTTGACGGATAAGGCTGTTAGACTTGACTTTTTCGGTTTTCTTCAAAAACTTCAGGCATTAGGTTCTCTATTCTTTGACTGGTGTTCTTCTATAAAGCTGTCAGACTTGAATTCCTCGATTTTCTTCAAAAACTTCAGGCAATTGGTTCTCCACTTCTTGACGGATGTTCTCCTTAAGGCTGTTACACTTGAATTCCTCGATTTTCTTTAAAAACTTCAGACATTAGGTTCTCTATTTTTTGACGGGTGTTCTTCTTAAAGGCTTTCAGACTTGAATTCCTCGATTTTCTTCAAAAGCTTCAGGTAATTAGTTCTCCATTTCTTGACGGATGTTCTCCTTAAGGCTGTTAGAATTGACTTCTTCGATTTTCTTCAAAAACTTCAGGCATTAGGTTCTCTATTTTTTGACGAGTGTTCTTCTTAAAGGCTGCCAGACTTGAATTCCTTGATTTTCTTCAAAAACTTCAGGCAATTGGTTCTCTACTTCTTAGCTACCAGAATTTACTTCTTTTTCGCATAAACCTTAAACAACCCATCAAATCGGGAGTCCTTAAGGGCTGCCAGGGTTATGGCTTGTCCCATATGCTCATGGTTTTTATTAAGCACTCACCATCCAGAGACCACTTGATCCGAGTTGTAAAAATAAATAATTTAACGTCTCATTAAGCGTTAAAAGAGACGTCCTTACTAGGGAATTTTCCGGGCCTGAAAATTGTGTTTTTTTTGTTTGACGTTACCACTCGCACTGACGGTGTTGTGGGCTGGTTTAGTACGTTGGCCTACTATGCGCGGGATCCCTGAGTAACAAAAGGATCACTATCATGACGGTAACACTGTCAAGAGAAGCTTCTCAAATTTGCTGTTCGGATTCGGCTTCAGGAGGCTATTTTCTTTATGTCAAAAATATAACTTTGCACATATAAATGAAGAGGGTTGGAGGCCCTATGGTGGCCGTTTATGGAAGGCATTTAATTTTGTTATCACAGAGGTGCAACTGGACCTCGTCACTCATGTTGACTTTAACGCAAAATCGGACATACAGTATGGCGTGAGTGTAGAATAGACGCTGTTCACGATTAACACGCATTAGCTGGTGGACTATCTGCATTTTTTAAGGGACTTCCTGCTGAGACGTGCGTGGAATGGTCAATTTCATGACAGGTCGCCTAATTGATATCAATATAGCCCGAACAGAAGCGAAATTCTTGGCCTAACAATTCGTACGAGGACTTCCTAAATTTCATATCGTTCAACTCTCTAAGTGTCGTGCGATTTACGCCGCATTAAGCTCCTTCTTAGAGAGTGGCGGCAGAAAAATGGGCAAAAAAAAAACACGTTGAGTCAAAACCATTGACGAATTGCTATTCAAAAACATACTGACGATTATAGCACTTTTTGTTCAAAAGTATAGCATTCCATTGCTTATTCATACAAATTCAAATTCTATTCGCATCACAAATGTCAAAACCCAATGAAAATTCAACGCCATTTGTAAAACCTAGGCATTTTCTGATTGTGTCACCCTTAACAATACACTTGACCTCAGGTCATTAAATCGCTTAACCGGAATCATCGCAACTGTGCCTTTTTGGTGTGAACTGGTGATCCCCGCAGGGCTTCAAAGTTGCACACATCGGATCCCAGGTAGTTGCACTAACCTCAACACCTTTCAATGGAAATAAATTCCTATCAATGCCTCAGCCTTATGGTGCTAACTCAAAAACAAACATATGGCATCATAAAATGTGTTTTAGATAAAATCAGGTACAACTCGAGCACATGTGCTGATTACAAAGTAGTTGGACCACACCGGTGAGATACATTAAATTTAGTTATTTTCTATTTGAGTGGGATAGTAAAACACGGTTCGAGTACGTTGTAACAACAGATTGACCTAGATGAACAGCATAATCAAGCTTCACCGGTTAATCCACAACTCAACGTGTCATTTGACCAAGACTTGACATTAAATTGGGATTAATAAAAAAAAATGTTTGTCAACGCGATAAATGTGTTTTAATTTGCTGAAGAAAAGTTGTCATCATCAAGCGAGACTAACATAAAAGAAGCTCTTCTTGTCGGCGTATGGGTATAGGAGCGCTCATAAAAGATCCGTCTTTTATTGTTACTCTGAAAAGTCATAGACAATTTTCTTGGTAGCAATAAAAGAGAGTCGGGTTTATGCTGTTGATGTAAAGCAAATGTAAGGCTTATACACAGATATGCCACTGGAAATCCATTTTATGCAATCTCATAAAAAATGGGTGATGTAAGCGATGAGCACGCATATCGTCATACAAAAGGAACCACTCATGCTGACAGACTGCTGCTGGAGGAAGATTTTAATGTTCCTTCAAAAGATTTATGTAGACAATTTTAAAAGTAAAAAAAAAAATATTTCTGGGACTGCAACGCCTCTGGGGAAATAGGTATGTTAGGTCCGGTTTTTCAGTGCTGAGTTAACTCAGAGTTAAATCAGATAACTCAGTTTTTGGGCCTAAAATTTGAAGCTAGGATGATGAAATTTGGTACACTAAACTGCTACAAAGCAGACATTACTGCCATCCAGGAAATACGATGGGATGGGCCGGGCAAAAAGAGGATGAAAAACTGTGACATCTACTATGGACCGTGTTATAGTCAGCAGAAACAGCGACTATTCGGATGCGGATTTGTTAGAAGTGCCATACTTAGGCAAGAAGTCTTATGTTTCCAAGACATTAGCGAACGCATTGTAACAATCCGCATCAAGGCCAAATTCGAGGAAAAAGATGATATAACTAAGGATTAGTTATATCATCTTAGCTGCAGGTGAAGACGAGAGCTGCCATTGAGCTCTATAGGTAAAGAAGAAGGGAAGAACATCGGCTTTTCAGAAAGAAGAAAATTGAGGAAGAAAAGCGCGCGATCGAGGATATAGAGAGGTGCCACTCCAGGAACGATGTTCGCAAGTTTTACCAAAGTGTAAAACGTGAAAGCCAAGGATACAAGGCTCGAACAGAATCCTGTCGAGATGAACAAGAAAATATCGTAGTTGAGACACAGTCGATGCTGAGGATATGGAAGAACCACTTCTGTAGACTGTTAAACGGCGATGACGAACAACATTCCGCTGTCAGGCAGAACGAACCATTTAATATTGGCAACAGCAGCTTTAGCTGGCGGAGATGACTTGGTAAGTAACATTCACCAACTCATAAGCCAAATCTGGTCGGATGAAAGCATGCCTGAAGAATGGAACCTCAGCATCGTTTGCCCGATCCACAAAAAAGGAGACCCTCTGTACTGCGCCAACTACAGAGGCATAAGTCTGCTCAACATGGCCTACAAGATTCTATCTGCCGTATTATGTGAACGCCTGAAACCGTTTACCAACAAACTGATCGGCCCTTATCAGTGTGGTTTTAGGCCAGGAAAGTCCACAATCGATAAATTTTCACACTTCGGCAGATCCTGGAAAAAACCCAAGAAGTCCAAATCGATACCCACCACCTATTTATCGATTTCAAAACCGCATACGACAGCATTTATAGAGACGAACTATACAGAGCCTTGTCTAGTTTTGGTATACCGCCCAAACTCGTCCGTTTGTGTAGGATGACGATGGAGAATTCTCGCTGCACCATCAGGGTCGAAAACGACCTCACCGACACATTCGATACCAAAAAAGGATTTAGGCAATTCGATGCGATGTCATGCGACTTCTTTAATTTGATTCTTGAGAGGATTTTGCAAAACTCCGGAGCCAACACCAGAGGCACAATTTTCCAAAAATCTGTGCAACTATAGCATACTCCGACGATATTGACATCATTGGTAGGACTCAACGTGATGTCATAGCCACGTTTGCTACTATAGAAAAGGAAGCGGCAAAATTGGGTTTAGCAGTAAATGAGGGTAAGACTAAGTATATGCTGTCAACACGAAAGGACAAACAACATCGACGAATTGGACAGAACGTCACCATTGACAGATATAACTTTGAGGTAGTACGGGACTTTGTCGATCTCGGCTCCCCTATTAACTCTGACAACAACATCTCGTCAGAAATCAAACGAAGGATTACTCTTGCCCAAGAGCCTGATCATCCCAGTCTTGCTCTACGGCGCTGAAGCATGGACCGTATCAAAAGAGGATGAAGAAATCCTTGGTCGATTCGAGAGAAAAAATCTTCGAAAAATCATTGGTCCCGTTTGCGTTGACAGGCTATGGAGACGAAGATTCAACCACGAACTATACAGCGACATACCCCTGGTCAAAAAACTACACATGGACGTTTAAGATGGCTAGGACATGTAGAACGAATGGACACCAATACTCCGGCTCGCAGAGTCTTCGATTCGCAGCCAGACGTCGGACGCAGTAGAGGAAGCTAAGGACCGGGCTAATTGGAGAGGCATGTTGGTTGAGGCCCAGGTTCATCCCGGACTGTAGCGCCACTTAAGTAAGTAAGTAAATAATCAAGATATTCTGAAAATCTCATTTGGCACGCCCAATTTTAGGAGATCTTTAATTTAACAATGGAATGGGATTGGGTATTCAACAATACGCACAGTCGATTGCAGCCTTCGCGTATGTTTTTGTTTTTCTATTCTTGTCAACGATCAATTGCTATTCCCCCAGCCCCCAGGAGTTTGGTCGACCGTTTTAAGGAAACGATTTCAGTGTTCGACCGTCCTAACAGATGTGGTCATCGAAATATTCGCCCTGAAGATGAAGTGGATGCAAAGAGTGTTGCAAATGGTCCATCTGTCTCAACTCGCCGTGCGTCGTTGGGGCCACTTGGCATGTCCAGAACAACTTCGCTGAGTATTTTAGAGTTGGATCTTAAGATTTACTCATTCAAAATTAAAACGACAGCTATTGCAAGAAGACCGAGAATGACTACAATACGCTATTCGTTAAAATTCGTAAGCCTTATTTGGCCCACCCTGTATTTAGTCAGTGTATGCTTAATATGTGCCTTTATTTGGCATACACTGAGATCCATGGCTGTCGAAACAGACCTAATTCACAACATACCCGTCGAAATAGACTAGGGAATAATAAAAATGCCGCATAAATATTAATTGCACATAACATTTTGAAACTACCAAAGTTTTAACTACAGGAATTGGATTAACAACCGACCAAATGTCCTTTGCTAGGTCCCAGGTGCTTTTATTTTTTAACGGTAAATTATAATTTGAAAAATTGATGAAGAAAACTTGAGTACCTGACTGCGTCCCGTTTATTTTCTTTTACGTTTGATTCTAGGAGGTGCAGTAGCCTAATGGTTAGTGCGTTGGACTACTATGCAGGGGTTTCCTGGTTTAAATTCGAAAAGTAGCAATACCTACGTTATTTTTCAGTGCACCACCTCTAACGACGGTCTGACAAACATCCAAGTGTATAACAATGTCATGAGAATCTTCTCCAATTTCAGAGTCGGCGGTAAACAGAGGGCCTCTTCTTTGTATCAAATGATAACTTCACATACCCAAATAAGGGGAGGTGCTAGGTTTGAGGCCCTGTATAAGTCGTTAATGCCTTATATCTAACTTTCCTTCAACAGTACAGCCTAGGAAGATAGTAGTTATAGGGTGGCCAAAAAGTCTCTTTTCTATGTCAAATATATTTTTTTTTTGTTAACTACACGATCGCACAATAATTTATGCTTAACGTGGCTACAGGCAATTTTATGGCTTTGGAATTGTTTGGACAACAAGTGTTGCAACCGATCCTAAAACATTGACACGACGACGCGACGTTCAACAAGGATACCGCGTAGCACGATTCATCGGTTTTTGAGGAAAGATCTGCAAGATCTACAAGATCCAGGATTGATCTGTTGGACCACTCAATTCTGGTGACCCAGCAAAACATCTGGAGTAATGCAGAACTGTCCTAAGTGTCGTCGAGAATGACGAAGAATTTTTGGAAAATTGTATGATGACCGACGAGGAACATTTTCATCAAGGCTGGTTTGTAAACAAACAAAATTGAAGAACTTGGGGCAGAAAGAATCCAAAAATCTTCATCAACGTCCCTTACACTCACTTCGTGTTACTGGTGTATGGAATAACCTAGTCGGCGTTTGTTTCAGATGCTTAAAACCCAAGTTTTACAATGCATTTTTTCATTTTTTAAAAACTCGTGTGTTAAGATGTAACCACTTGTCATTTTGTTAAAGGCAATTCGAGCGACCACACCGTTAAATGCATCCCTCACGTATATTTCACACGACATGCTATCAAAACAAGTGCGCAAAATTATAGTCGACCAAAGTACACATTAATTTAATTTTACTACGCACTAAAGTTACAATTAGTTGTTTTGATAATTAAAGTCATCATAATACCCACTTAATCTTTATCACATCGTACCAAATTTAAGAGCACCAAAAGTCATTACTATCCTAGTCATCTTTTTACAAATTTTGCTCTTTTGGGTATGTTTAATAAAAAAAGCTTCAGGGGGCATTAGGAAGTCTATGCTAGTTATAGGTGTCTATAATTATTAACCACTTTAAAAAAGTCAAACACACGGTGACTATTATTTTACGCCAAATGAATTATTTTTTGAAGTGAAAGTTATATTGGGACGGTATGATTGGATTTTATGAAACGAAAAAGTGTAACAAAAAAGAGATAAAAAATATCACTTCTTGTCTGATCGTCGAAATCAAGCATCGTCGGGCGGTTCATACTTAGATGGGGGGCCGCTTGGTGCCTCCGCACACGAGATGATTCCAACTGCCATAAAATTGGAAATTATTGATCAGTCCTCTAAGTCAGATTTAAAAAGTATCTGTTTGAAGGGGTGCCCAATAAATTCTGACTTGCCTAAGCAGTAAGATGCACATCGACCTAATAGATCTATTGTGCTTGGCGTCAGATGTTTTTTAGGTTAGTAGCGTTTCTACTTTCCTAATGTAGCTGATGATACTTTCAGCCGAAGATTTGCTTAGTTCTTAGGGACTTAAAAATTCCCTGAAGAAAGATTCCCTTCTCATACCGTAAAGGGCCGGGCATTCACATATGATATGTTCGGCTGTTTCGTATTCTTCTAGACATAGTCTGCACTCCGGTGAGTCGACTAGATGCATTTTATTTAGGTGATATCGCAGGCAGTGATGACCAGTTAGGTAGCTTACTGAGTTTTTGATATCGTGCCTGCGAAGATTTAGTATCTTATTGGCATCTGCTTTCAAGGGCTGAATAGCTCTTTTGGCCTGTCTTAGGCCTGGGATGTTTTCAAAGTATGAAAAACATTTGTTTTGTTCCCAGGTTTTTATAACCAGATTTATGGCTGATTTGGGGATTGCACAGAAGGGTTCAGGTCCAATGAAGGGGGTTTCCGAAACTTTTCTGGCTAGTTCATCAGCTTTTTCGTTACCTCCAATCCCCTTATGTCCGGAGACCCACCATAGTCTGGTTTTTATAACCAGATTTATGGCTGATTTGGGGATTGCACAGAAGGGTTCAGGTCCAATGAAGGGGGTTTCCGAACCTTTTCTGGCTAGTTCATCAGCTTTTTCGTTACCTTCAATCCCCTTATGTCCGGAGACCCACCATAGTCTGGTTTTGTTCCTGGAACTGAGTGTTTGGAGGGAATTGAAGCAGTGTAGTACTGATTTGGAGTCAATAATGTGTGAGCTAAGGGCTTTTATAGCTACTTGACTGTCCGTGAATATATGGATGTTTGCGCCTTTAATACCTGAGTTGTGTTTTAGGTTTGCGCATTCTTTAAGGGCATGGAGCTCAGCTTGGAATACACTATTCTCATTTTCTGAGTGTAAGAAGTAGAATTATTACCATGCGGGGTATGAATAACATTCGTATAAGAACTCTTATACTGTCTTAACAAAAATTAAAAATATATTTTGTAGTAAATTTAATGTATTCTACAATTATTTGTTATTATATTCTTATGTAGTAATTTAAAAACATACACTTATATTATACAAGCTGGCCCGTCAAACGTTGTTTTGCCATTATCAAATGGAATGACCGCCTACAGCGCAACCTTTTTTTTTTCCTAAACCTTCGCGGAGCAATTACGAACAAATCCGCAGAAGGAAGTATCCAATTTGGTCCAGTCGTTTTCGAGTTTTAAGCATCCGAACAAACCTAGATCCATTTTTATATATATAGAAGATATCATATTTGTCTGATAATTTTTTAGCTTAATCGTTAATTTTAATTTTTTAATTTATTATTAAATTTAAGTTGTTTTACTAACTTAAAAGATGTAGCATTGTGTTTTTTAAATGTAATCAAGAAAATAATCCTGCAAAATTTTGAAGGTATACTCCTAGAAATCCAATTTAAGTAACAAAAATTCTAATTTCGACATGAGAATTATAAATTTCAAAACGAGAATTTTTAGTCTTAAAAACATTTTAACATTCCAAGGTGGTTTCCAAAATATTCATTTTCTGGTTAGTTAATCTGTTATAAATTCCTGGCGCAACAGGATCATCCATCTATGAGTGGATACATCTTACACGAGGGTGGCACCTGCAATTATATCCTGAATCCGAATTGTTGCATTGGGATAATCATTTTCATAATAAATGGTAGCAATTAGATGATTTTTTCAGATCTGATTAATGGATAAATATATGGTCTCCTGCAGCTTTTTTGGGGTATACAAAACATTCACCACTGTTGCGATAGAGTCAAGGTTACTTATATATATAAAAAAGGTCATTAGGCTACCCCCCGTATAGTTTTCTGTCAAACATTAAAAGTTGGTTGATCTCGCATTACTTGGCGGGTTCTACTTTTAAATTCATTTTTATTTTCTCATAATATATAAATTTAATACCGGACAAAAATGCTTAAATATAACTTATCATTCACAGGTTTTTGGTCCTGAACGGGCACCCCAAGTTTGGCTCTAACATTTTTTATTAATGCCTTTCGGGTTAGGGTAATCTATAATTATACCCTTTCTTATAGGGGTATATTAGTTTTGATAGATAGTTTGTAACATAGAGAAATTATTTAGCTAGATATACCTCAAAGTATATGGATCAACTCGGAATCATGTTTTTTTTACGTTTATACTAATTTTATTTTTTAAAGAAAAAGGAAAACTTCGAATGACATTTTTTTGTTTTAATTTACACAAAAAAAAACTTAAGCCAGCTTGAAATTAACCTAAGCTACTAGAATCTAACTCATGTACAATGATAGCGGCCAGCACTCGTTGCCATATGTCCGAGTGGTCGCCATTGCGTCTTTGGATGTCCGGATAGCAAACATTCATGGAACAGCGCTTTTAAGCTGGACAAGCTCCTCGCCAAATTTGTACCTAAATTTAATGTGCTTATGACTAAGGAGTGTACTATACTTGGCTGGATTTGCTTGCCCAGTGCAATCATTTCCAACTCTCACTGCCTTATGTACGCAGATGATTTAAAAATTTGTATGCGCATCAGATCTATTGAAGATTGCAAGCTCCTTCAAAATGATTTAAACAAACTGGAGGATTGGTGTGTATCAAACCAATTATTTCTGAATGTTTCCAAATGTCAGTGTTTAATTTTCTGCCGTAACAGATGTCCTTTCATTTTTACTTATAAGATTGGTAACATACCCCTTTTAAGAATTTCCGAAAAAAAGGACTTAGGTGTTATTTTTGACACAAATCTCACATTTGTATCACATATTGACTATGTCATAGCCAAAGCTAATTCAATGTTGGTTTTTTTAGTTCGTAACTCCAAGGATTTTAATGATCCATATACGTTGAAATCGCTTTTTACATCTTTTGTTAGATCCATTCTTGAATACTGTTGTGTAATTTGGAACCCGTTTTACAAAGTTCACTCTTTGCGAATTGAAAGCATCCAAAAACGCTTTACTAGAATAACAATTTATCGCCTTCACTGGAATATTCGAATGCCTTCATATAGGTCAAGATGTTTACTTATTGGTTTACAAACACTTGAAGTACGCCGTAAATACTACTCAATTGTATTTATAAGAGACATATTATTATTCCAAATCAATTGTCCTTATTTGTCATCTCTCATTTACTTAAGGGTTCAATTAATTGCTTTACGGGCACTTAATTTATTTAGTGAAACTTTCCACCGAGTAAATTATGGAAGAAATGAACCTATTGCCCGTTGTCTAAGAGAAGCAAATTCAATATGTGATTCCATTGATTTTTTTAGCAATCTAAGTAGAGAAGCTTTTAAACATCATTTGCTATTTATTTTAAGCCAACTTGGTGGTTAATCTATGTATGTTTTTTTCTGTAATCTATATGATTGTATATATATATAAATGTATAATCTAGTTGATGAAATAAATAAATAAATAAATAAATAAATGCAACAGTTAAAAAGCGATGGTCCAAGTATGTACTCTCGAGGCACCATCATTTTAAAAGTTCTAGGAAAAGACAGTGGCGCCGATATTTAACCGCATTCTATATTCTATTAGATAATTGGAAGGTTATTATCTGCCATCAGTGTGCAGTGCAACCTAAATACAACAATTTAAAAGCGATGGTCCAAGTATGCAGTCTTGAGGCACCACGATTTAAAAGTGCCAGGAAAAGGCTGCAGGCAATATTTCACAATAAACAACCATTTTGCACTTTTACGGACCTCACTTTCAATTGTGAATACAAAATTAGTATTGAAATGTTACAGTGATTGGAATAACAAAATAATTAAAATACCCCGTATTCATAAGCCCAATGACCGAAAGTGGACCGTATTCGAGATAAGTTACGATTTATGAACAACGTTTTTAAACTTTTACGAAACTTTACGTTTCATTTGGTCTATACAACTTGAATTAGAAATATCGCCACAACGGGTGTCACATTATAAAACTTTTAAAATTATATGTAGACTCGCAAAATTTGACCACATTGTAGGGCAAAATTAATTTTTTTTTTTGGAAAATAAACCCTATTTGCTTTTTTACGGACTTCCACCTATGTCAGATATATCATACAAAATCGAGTTTGAAATAACGTTCCGACCGGGATCACAAATGGAATGCTTAGCCCTATTAATAGAAGTTAGAAGGGATTTTTTTTAAAATTATTTCCCGAAATGTCGTAACAATTAGTACGCTAGTAATAATAATTGTTTTGATTTTTTTGCGGTATATTAAAAAAAAATTACAACGAATGCACATCGGGTGACAACTTTTGCGCCACTTTTACGCCACAGGATGTCACTTAAAAGAAGTTCTACTACTATTTTCGGAAAGCAATTTATATATTTAAAATTCCAATTTTTATGGTGATGTTTTATGAAGAATAGATATATCAGTATGTGTTAGACTTATGGCGTTTACCATTGGGAAATCTTAATTTTGATCTGAAATTTGATCTTTTTAAGTGTCAATGGAACACGATTCAGATTTATTTTTTTGTATTGGTGTCATTTCGTGTATGTGAAGTTAGCGTCGGTGTAGCTGCCAACATTAAAAACATAACAAACATTTTTTTTCAATCAATTTAATAGTTCACGTATAACTTTCTTTTCTGTGTCTATATCCATTATTAATATCTAAACCCAAAGCACTCTTGTTTTTCACAACCGAAGTAAAAAATCAAAATGAAAATCACTCTTGTCAAACTGACAGCTATCATTTGTATTGGTATTGGTAAATCTGCCGAAAAATTCAGATTTGCAAAATTGATCTCTGATCAAAAAAAAAATCAATTTTTTCGCCCAATGGAACACAACAACTGTCAAAATCGGTCTTCAGATAAAAAAAAATTGATTTTTTTCCCAATGGAAAACGCCATTAGTCTTTTCGATCGGTTTTTAAGGCGATACAGGCCGGTGAAAGAAAAATTTAGTTGCGGGTTGTTTATTCTAGGTTTTCTTTCAAAAAATATATATGGGAGTACCGACTCTCAAACCCAGCTTATCCATTCATTATTCGGTTTGCGAAACTTTATCCTTGCACAAAGAATGGGACCAACAGTTTAACGCCGATTCCGGTCAGTAACTGCATGCCAGTTTTATACTTTTGAATATTTTATAAACATTTGTTTGGGCATTGGGCTTAGAATAGGTATTATTATTTTCGGGATTTAAGGCAGCAGTAAGTGGCCAAAGGCAGAAATCCCTAGGTAAATGGACCCACTTTAAGCAAGGGCACGTTATATTTAGCTATATTTGGGCTGTCACTAAATATTTTCGTCTCAAACTTTTCTGTTTACGCCGTACAACACTATTTTAGTCAGTTTTTCAGTGCTGAGTTAACCCAGAGTGAGCTAACACCGGAATACATTTAATCCAGAGTTAAATCACGAAGCAGTTTTTTTAGTGCAGGATTCAATTTGATTTCGTGTGTTGTAGGTAGCACTCATGTTTTATCGATTTTGCTGTCAAAAAGTTATCCAAATGTATAGAATCTGCTTTCGTTTTTTTTTTACAACCAAATGAAAATGCATTTATCTCGATCTTACAAGTTGTTTTCTTCTTAAACAATCGAATTCAATATTAAAAATAGTCGCTGAGATCTGAATCTGAATATATCGTACCGACACGTATTTAGTTTCTACAAAAATAATAAACTATCCACCTAAATGGAATTGAAAACAATTGTTGGCTTGGTATTTTATCATCAGTCAAAAACATTTGATCATTCAATTCCAGGGTTAACTCACCAAACTTGCTGGATTAACTCGAAGTTAACTCTGGACTTAAATTGGCTAAAAAACTACTTTTTCGAGTCAACTCGAGTTTAATATCGAAAATTGGATGATATCGCATTAAAAAACCGGGCCTTAGTGCAGAACTAACGACATCTATACTGCATTAGACATATATTGCATTACCGCGAATTTTTTTTTTTAACTGTGAATTTAGTTGTATTTCGGAATGTTTTGAAATGGCGTTTTTGAAACATCAGCCTTAGTCACTAAAAACAGAAACAAGCTTTTAAAGGGTCAAATTCGCAGTAGAAGAAGGCAAAAGAAAATGCGCCGTAATAAGCTAGTTTGTGGTGATATCTGGGGCAAAGTAGAAAAATTCTCCAAACAAATCAAACGCAAGGTCAAATATAAAGTTAAAATTATTTTAGTTCAGGTTCAAGAACTGACCTAAACAATTTAGTTCCTGTTCGCGACATGTTTACACCGTTAAAGCTTGCACCAAATGTAGTTTTAGTCCGGGTTATAGTCCACGGTGTAAACGCAGTCAATTGTCATTCTAACTAGATTCGAACCACTGGTGAATATTAACCGAGAGTAAATCAACCGGGGGCTTAAAATACCTTCCGTTTATTTATATAGCTTTCTAATATTCCCCTTTGAATATTATCCATCTACTTCATCAATCCATCAAAGCGTCTGGTGGTCCAGATTATGGGCATACCATCATTTCAAAAATCATTTCGCAAAAATAATCAACTGCCCCATCGACATCTGTTGACATTCGCATCCATCGTCATTAAGGGCAGGTTGATCATATAATTTGTGCCTGATTCTATTTTTATATTCTTTCCGCCCTTGTGATGTGGGATTCCTAATTGGCTTAATTACCTTTCGCAAGAGGCTGGTTTGGAAGCGTATCTATCGGTGGTCCGATAAGTACACTTTGTCTCTATTAAGTTACCGCTATAGAGCACTAAGATCGTAAAATATAATTTATTTATCTTTGGAATTAAGAAAAATAGAAGCATGTGTACAGAGACCAAAAAGTGAAGTTTGAGTTTTGTCTAGGTTAGGTTTTTCAAAATATATCAACTGTAACCCTGCGTTGCCCTATTTATCGTATACCTACTCAAGATGTTCCATAATGCATTTTTAATGTTTGACAACGTTTTGCTGCCTTATCAAATACAAGGTAGGTACCTAGATAAAAAAAATTAAAAACCACCGTTTCTAACATTCGAAAATATTATCAAATTTAGAGCAGTACCTACGATACTACCTATTTACTTTCAAAAACACTACCCGTTCATGTAGTTTTCCGGTTTATGGAATCAAAATCCCCCCTTTCCGATACCTGGAAACAAAAACCGCACAGCACCGTGTTGGAATCTGAGATAGGTAAGGGAAATAAAGGTCCAGATAGGTACCTTGTCTTGATATTTATGGATAAAAAAAAACAGTACGACAAAAGTTGCTCATGAAAAGAAATGAATACCTCAACGTTCATTGAACTTAGTGCACAACAAATTAATTATTTACAAAACGTGAGTAGGTATCTACATCTGTTATGTAAACATTAAGTTTAGCGTACTTCCAGTCTTGTGAAATTCCGATTGCATGAGTACCTACTCCAAGCGCATTTAAACATTGTAAACCCAATCTATTTATAAACCCCCAAAGCATAACATTAAAATGATTATGGGCTGGTGGTACCCTGTTTAGCATACGATATCGCTCCAAATTCAACTCAGAGGGACACCTATACCTCTCTACCCCCATCCGATAAATTATTATTTCACAATGTAATGATGATACACAATTTGGAGTCCCTTCCCTTGCGATATAGATGTATGTCGTTGTCGCTGTCGTCGTCTCCACCGTTACCACAAATAAATATCCATCCATCCACTCACCTTGAGCTTTATTCCCCGTTCGGACTACTGTGCATAAAACAGATGTGTCTTTGTTCCTTGAAAATGGTGTAATCCTTTTGAAGCTAAAATAATCCTTCTTGACATTGGGAGATTTCTAAGCACACTTACACACACACACATGTATTCGACACTTTTCACCTTTTAAATTTTTAATTTCTATATTTTATTATACACAGATTGCTTCTTTTGATTTTCAATTCACTAAATAGGTAAACGGAAACCATATTTTTATTTTATTTATTTGCGCACCGATTTTATCCTTGTACATCAACAACAAATAGAAAATAATGTTATCACACACAACTCTGTTTTTTTTGGGATAAACGTTCTGCTATTTTAAGGGTAAGAAAATTTCGCAAAAATTGTTAAACGTAAAGCACCCCCACACCGACCCTGCAGCATCATATTCACGGAGTTACTGAATTGATATTCTGGAATACCTGGATTAGGTCACCTCCGTCGCTTCGTTCCATATTCATCTTTGTCATCGCTTGCACACACACACAGAGAGAGAGGGTATATAAATGTATTTATACAGGGAAATGTCTTGACAGTGTTTGTTCTGTCTGTTGGCTTGTCAATTGTCATAGAAACGAAATGCGCATGCATTCTCTTAAATTCCATGCGTTCCTTTACATGGTTACACCGAAGAGAGCTACTTGTGGTAGTTCAATTCCAGTTCGTTCTATGGGAGTAATAAACAAACAGACGCAAACAACAACACAATTGATGTGTATATGTGCATGATGTGAATAGTCCGATTAGTTAATGTAATCAACATACCTATGGACGTATACATGCAGGGTAACATTTATAGAACATGTTAACTGATGATGCCTTGGAACCTGTAAACACGGGGATGGTGATGCAGATGGGGATGATGGAGATCGCCATCAGGCGCCGTGAACTCTAGAGTTTCAGATTTTTTTTAATTCATCATTTACGGTAGATTTACATAATGTGAGTTTGGTTTTGGGTTGGTGTGAGTGAACAACTTCAAATCAGTCATCCTTGACGCAGTTAATAACCTTCGTTGTGAAGAAATACGGTTTTAATGATGGCCTAGGTGTGCGTGTGCAACAACCTAAACTTCGGAAAGGGGGGAAATTTAGGCAGAATCGGTAGAATAAAAATTATGACACTGTCGCGACACAGAGCATCCACTGTGGCCGATCTAGCATTATCCTGCTAGATCAAGTCAAGCTGTTCCGTGTAATTGTTACTTACTTTCTTTACTTACGACCCGTTGAGTCTCTGCCTGAGAAAGGCAACCTTCCATCATTTTCAACCCTCGGCAAAGTTGCTGCCAGTAATTAAGTCTGGAATGCGCTATTGCTTGATCCTTAAACCAGAGGTTTGTTTTTATTTTAACTTTTAAATTCATTTTTTTATTTACTTAAAATATTAACTTACCACTAGACAAAAATGCTTAAATCTAACTTATAAATAATATTTTTTCTTAACCTAACTTATCGGCGGGAGCTCTAAACTCATATCTAACAGTTTTAATGTGCTTTTCGGCTTAAGTTTATGTTGTTTTTTTTATTAACTTTCTCTTACAAAGAGAAAGATATTGTTTTCGTGAAAATTTTCGACCTCGAGATTTTGATTGATTCTAACATTACGATGATAGCGGAGCCTAAAAAAGTGGTTTTTGGAATTCCGTCCGTCGGTCCGTCGGTCCGTCGGTCCGTCTGTCCGTGACGGTCTCCCCAGCCTAAACGGCTTGACCGATTTTCTTCAAACTTCGTATCCAAGCTTGGTTTGGTCATAATTCTAGGCCATTTTTTTTGTTTGCTTTTAGCCATGTTAAAACTGGTACCTGCCATATAAAAATTACACATAACCTCAATTTTCTCGAAAACGGCTCTAACGATTTTGATTAAACTTTATATATACTATAACCATATTAGTTCCAACAAAACTGCATACCCAGTTTTTTCGAGAAAATCCATATAACGGATTTTGTCATTTAGGCCATATAAAGAAAATTGTTAATATCTCGCAAACTATTGTGTCAAATTGAATGAAATTTAATACATATACTACTATTACAGCTTGAAGCAATTCCAGATAATTAGTTTTAGCCCAAATATTACTAAACGGAATTTTCAGTTTTGGCCAAAAACGGAAAATCATTATTTTTCACATTGACATCGATTCCTTCAAATTTTGGAGTAAAAATTCGTATAAATACATTTCGACATTATTTATATCATTTTAGCATCAATAATCAAAATGCTTATGATTAGATCTAACGCCCAACTTGCTGTGAAAGAGAAAGTTGCGTACGACCCAGTCGTGCACCCACCACTCGTTTTTATACCCTATCCCATAGGGGGGTATATTAGTTTTGACATTAAGTTTGTAACATAGAGAAATAATTTCGATACATATACCTCAAAGTATATGGATCGATTCAGAATCGCTAGCTGAGTCGATAAAGCCATGTCTGTCTGTCCGTCCGTCCGTCCGTCCGTCCGTCCGTCCGTCCGTCTGTGTGTCACCGATTTTTGGGCCTTAAATTTTGAGCTAGAGTGTTGAAATTTGGTATATAGACTCTCTGGCCGACGAAGCAGAACAAGTGTAAAAATTTTTGAAATCCGCCCACTGCCACGCCCCCTTTTTGAAAAACGTAGTTTAAAGCTAAACCGTAAGGAATTTCAAAAAAGTGTCTGAGCAGCATATTTAGACAATCCTAATATCTATATTTCGTTCATACAAAGTTTTTTGCCACGCCCACTTTTTGGGGGCGTTTTTAGTAAAAAACGCTTTTTGTCCAAATTTTAAAACTTTCGAAAAAAAAATTGATGCAAATACTTTCGCAATGGTAATATAAACATTTTGTCCATAGATCATTTTCACCTGCGCCCACATTTTGGGGGCGTTTTCTTACAAAAACCATTTGTATACCCCATCCCAAGGCATTACCAATAGAAATACGTTGGTTTTTGTCGAACCACAAAAGATTTTGATAAACTGTCTGTGCAATATATTGTGACAATGTCATTTTCTGTATTTCATCGCCATAAGGCCTATATTTTGAGGATATTAATTTTAAGGATGGGATGGGATAGGGTATTCAACGATCCGCACAGCGGGTTGTAGCCTCTCATATGTTTGTGTGTATCTATATATTTATTTTTATTTTTTCAAAGAAAAATTAAAAAAAAAACTTTGAGAAGTGACATTATTTTGTTTTTATATAAAAAGATTAATTTAGATTAAAACTAACTTAAGACTACTGAAAACTACTTAACTACCTACACCTAATTTAATTATAATCGGGGTGGCGAGCACTTGTTGCATATGCCCCGAGGCGTCGCCATCCTGATCAAGTCTTTCGGTCCCCAGGCAGCATGCTTTCAGCCATATTGTACCCCAATATGGTGTACATGCCCCGCCCCAGACCTTGTACCTAATTTTACAGGCCTAATTAAGGAGTGAACTAAAAGTCCGCAAAGTCCGGAGTAAGAGCAGAATCACCCTCCTCATGTAATGTAGCCACCAGAATTCCGTTCGCTACTTTTCAGCATCGGTCCTATCGCGATCCGATACCGAAGTGCTAAAGCGGAGGAGCTCCGGAGCATTGTCGACATACCCGTCGCGGATTAACCGCTTGTCACGCGCGTCACGGTAGCGGTGGTATAAAACCGGGATACCGTTCCTCTCCTGTACTAACCCTAACGCGTCTATATAAATAAATGCCTCTGGTTGAATAAAGCCAGACACGAGCGTACTCTTCATGTATGTTTCATTTTGGTAATAAGCCCCGAAGATCATGCTGTTGTCGCTACTCATCGCCCTTGCAGCGAGCCTTCGAATCACCTTAATTAGGAAATTGTCAACTCTATTCAACTGAGCCCCATTCTATAAGACTACGTTGCGATAATATTTTATATACTCGGAGTCCGGCGTTCGGTACAGTCCTAAGCAGGATCGGAAACAACGCCTCTCAAACAGCCATATCCTTTCCATGTAGGATGGTGATACATTGAACCACACGGGACAACCGTAAGCGATGATGGGCCTTATGGGGGCTTTCACCCTTCAATCAAGTGACCTGCTATGAAACAATCTTCTTGTCAAAGCATAAGCCCACCTAGCCCTGGACAGACAAGCACCCACATTTTTGTTAAAATACAGAAACATGTCAAGCCAGATGCAAAGGTATTTGACTTCATTTCTCACCGCCAACGGCCGTCCATGCTGTCCAATGGTACACAATTTTTCCAGTTTTTTTCTGATATCGCCAGAAGCCCTACGCAATGGGGTCCTGAACAGAATTGTTTCGGTTTTTTTGGAAATTGATCCTCAATTTCAAATCCCCTTAATGTAATCGAAGTCATATTGCAAAAGTATGTTGATAACCTCTATTTTCGGACCTGATCTGTACGCCACTAGATAATCTGCGTACACTATAGCGTGTCTGAGAGAACCTACAAGATCATTTGTATAAATGTTAAACAATGTCGGGAAGTTCACCGCCCCCTGTTGTAAACCGTTTTTAATTATTCCATTGAATGTCCGACACTAGTTTCGACGCGGCATGAATGGTGTCATGCCTCGCTCTAAAACCAAACTGATTTTCCGGATTAATCTTGTTTTCCTCGACCCACTTAAACAGAGCTCTATTGACTATCTTTTCGAAAACCTTGCTTACATTCGGCAGAAGGCTTATTGACCGAAGATTAGCTGGGTTTGTTTTGTCCATGTCCTTTTTAGGGATAGGATGTACCACCGCCGTTTTCCATTGCACCGGATAATGTGCATTATTCAGCGCATTGTTAAACAGATTGGGGAAAATATCGACTGCTTCTACTGGCAGGTGTCTCAATACGACGTTTGGGACACCGTCCTCTCCCGCCGACTTTTTATTTTTCAGTGATACAAAGATGTCCAGGAGTTCATCTTTTTGCACGTACAGCATCAGGCTATTGGCGACTATGCCATTTGAAGGTTTTTCGTGATTGAATACGGTCCAGAGGTTGGGTCTTCCTTGTCGCCTTGAACCTTAAAGCTGGGATTCAAAGATTCCTTTTACTGGAGCATTATTGATCATTCGTTTGATGAGGTCGAGCCAATGTACTCTACGTGTTTTTTTTCCTTTTGCATTACATCAAAAACCACATTTTTTTTATAATTAGCACAGCTCTGAGCACAGCGAGGGCATTATGGAGATTGAGGGGAAGAAAAGATGAGATACCGATGCGCATTGGTTTTAAATGTCTGCAAATGTAATGAGGAGGGAAAACTGAGTTTGGCAAAGCATTCCAAATTCGTGTTGTACGGTTTAGGAATGAATCTCTATATTTCATAGTACGTTCGAAGATAGGCTTGAGGGAGAATTCATTAGCATTCATGGCATGGCGGTTGCAAGTTTGAAGGGGCTGAATACAGCTGGCTATTTCATTTAAGCATTTTCTGTTATGAGCTGCTTTGACATATTGGAACACCAGGTCTGTAGGGATTTCCAATACTGAGACAGGGTGTTGGAAAAGAGTTGGTGGTGGAGGAGCCCTCAATGGGTCAACGACAGCGCTCATATCCCAAAATGGGCTACTGACATCGGTATTTTCCGGCCCGCTGTCCTAGGGTCAAGGGCCTGGCCCTCCAGGTTGGGGGTTGTGCTTTGGGTTAACTACCCTTCCATGGAAAAAAGCTTATGTTACGAAGCAACCAATAGCCTTGGAAGACTGATATTATTGTGGACGACCAAGCTAAACGAAAAAAGGACAACGACGTTCGTTTCTGCACCTAGAATATGAGAACATTAAACAGGAGAGGTGCAGGCGAACCACTAGCGGAAGCCCTAAACTGCTACAAAGCAGACATTACTGCCATCCAGAAATACGATGGGATGGGCCGGCAAAAAGAGGATGATAAACTGTGACATCTACTATGGACCGTGTTATAGTGAGCAGAAACAGCGACTATTTGGATGCGAATTTGTTATAAGTGCCAGACTTAGGCAAGAAGTCTTATGTTTCCAAGATATAAGCGAACGCATTGTAAAAATCCGCATCAAGGCCAAATTTGTCAACTTAAGCCTTATATGCGCTCATGCTCCGACGGAGGAAAAATATGATACAACTAAGGATTGCTTCTAGGAGCTCCTTGACAAAACCTATGAGCGACTACCAAAGTACGATGTTAAAATCGAGCTGGGAGATTTTAACGCAAAAGAAGGAAGAGAAGACATCTTTAGCAATACTGACGGAAAATATAGCCTACAAGACAACACGTCTGGTAACGGACTTAGGCTAATTGACTCGCTACAGAACGAAATGCCACTATAGGCAGTACACGGTTGCCTCACCTCGATATCCATAAGGGGACTTGGCGGTCTACAGATCAACGAACAGTCAACCAAATTGATCACATTGCGATATACAAGAGGCACACACCCAGTATTTTGGATGTCCGAACATTCCTAGGGGCTCACATCGACTCGGACCACTACCTTGTTGTAGCCAAGGTAAGGATACGGATATCCACCACGCCACAACAAACCAGAAATACTGTGAAAAAAATGAATGTCGACAGACTGCAATCGCCAAAAACCGCCAAGATCTTCGCGCAACGCGTAATCTCTCGACTCACAACACACCACCAGCATCTAATGTCGAAGAACAATGGCAACGATGCCAACAAGCCATTAGATCGCCGCAACTGATGTGCTAGGTTTCTCGCGGCCACCAGCAAGAAACCCCTGGTTTGATGAGGAATGTCAATGCTCGCAGCCAAGAACGAGGTTTACAAGGCTAAGCTGCAGGTGAAGACGAGAGCTGCCATTGAGCTATGTAGGCAAAGAAGAAGGGAAGAACATCGGCATTTCAGAAAGTAGAAAAAAGAGCAAGAAAAGCGCGCGATCGAGGATATAGAGAGGTCCAGAAACGATGTTCGCAAGTTTTACCATAGTGAAAAACGTCAAAGCCAAGGATACAAGGCTCGAACAGAATCCTGTCGAGATGAACAAGGAAATATCGTAGTTGAGACACAGTCGATGCTGAGGATATGGAAGAATCACTTATGCAGACTGTTAAACGGCGATGACGAACAACATACCGCTGTCAGGCAGAACGAACCATTTAATATTGGCAACGACAGCGAAAACTGCCAACCACCCGACCTAAGTGATGTGAGGATAGCTATATCTAAACTCAAGCTTAATAAGGCAGCCGGAAATGATAAAGCTGGCGGAGATGACTTAGTTAGTAACATCCACCAACTCCTAAGCCAAATCTGGTCGGATGTAAGCATGCCTGAAGAATGGAACCTCAGCATCGTTTGCCCGATCCACAATAAAGGAGACCCTCTGAACTGCGCCAACTACAGAGGCATAAGTCTACTCAACATCGCCTACAAGATCCTATCTGTCGTAATATGTGAACGCCTGAAACCGTTTACCAACAACCTGATCGGACCTTATCAGTGTGGTATTAGGCCAGGAAAGTCCACAATCGATCAAACTTTCACACTTCGGCAGATCCTGGAAAAAAACCCAAGAAGTCCAAATCGATACCCACCACCTAGCCGCATACGACAGCATTTATAGAGACGAACTATACAGAGCCATGTCTAGTTTTGGTATACCGCCCAAACTCGTCCGTTTGTAGGATGACGATGGAGAATTCTCGCTGCACCATCATATCAGGGTTGGAAACGACCTTACCGACACATTCGATACCAAAAAAGGATTTAGGCAAGACGATGCGCTGTCATGTGACTTCTTCAATTTGATTCTTAAGAGGATTATGCAAAACTCCCGAACCAACACCAGAGGCACAATTTTCCAAAAATCGGTATAACTACTAGCATACACCGACGATATTGACATCATTGGTAGGACTCAACGTGAAGTCATAGCCACGTTTGCTAGTAACTATAGGGAAGGAAGCGGCGAAAATGGGTTCAGCAGGAAATTATGGTAAGACTAAGTATATGCTCTCAACATGAAAGGACACACAACATCGACGAATTGGACAGAACGTAACCATTGACAGATATAACTTTGAGGTAGTACGGGACTTTGTCTATCTCGGCTCCGCCATTAACTCTGACAACAACATCTCATCAGAAATTAAACGAAGAATTACTCTTGCCAATCGCTGTTTCTTCGGGCTAAGAAGGCAATTTAGTAGTAAAGCCCTCACTCGAACTACTAAGGAGATCCTATATAAGACCCTGAAGATCACAGTCCTGCTCTAAGGCGCTGACGCATGGACCGTATCAAAAGCGGATGAAGAAATCCTTGGTCGATTCGAGAGAAAAATTCTTCGGAAAATCTTCGGTCCCGTTTGCGTTGATGGGCTATGGAGACGAAGATTCAACCACAAACTATACGATCTGTACAGCAACATGCCCCTAGTCAAAAAACTCCGCATTGGACGTTTAAGATGGCTAGGACATGTGGAACGAATGGACACTAATACTTCGGCTCGCAGAGTCTTCGATTCCCAGCCAGACGTCGGACGCAGTAGAGGAAGACCTCGCCTTAAGTGGCGCGCACAAGTAGAAACCGACCTCAACCAACTTGGAGTGCGCAACTGGAGGCAGTAAGATAAGGACCGGGCTAATTGGAGAGGTATGTTGGTTGAGGCACAGGTTCATCCCGGACTGTAGCGCCACTTAATGATGAACAATCTACGGTCCGTTTTCAACAACTTCAGGTGCCGTTGCAATACCTATTGTATATATTTCCAGACATCATATGTAGCATTGCTCAAAAATAACTGAAACTCTCTCATATGTAAGACATGACATACACCACCACTTGCATTTGTTTCAAAATTCTTTGTTGACAAATTATGATTGATCGCATTATAAATGCTAACCCAAATACCTACGGAAATTCGACACCAACATTTTACATTCTGAACTCAAATTGAAACCCTTTCAAAATATCGAATTTCGAAGGCAGAATATATACAATAACTTATCAAACGACTCCACTGCTTCGTAATTGGTTTTGACTTCGTGGCACTGAGCCGTTCTGAAATTTGAGTCGCCAGTAATTCTGTGGTGGGTAGGTATAAACAGAAAAGGATAGGGTCCACTATGAGCGATATTTATTTAATTTGTATTGCTCCGTACATGCACGTACCGTAGGTAGATGTCCTTTTTTTGTAACTTGATGCCGAAAATATTTTGTTTAAAATTAAAGATCGAGGATGCGCCAATACAAGTGCCATTGTTGAGAGATTTTTTTAAACGGTGTATAAAAATAACTTGTTTGGGTGTCCTTTATCCCTGTTATTTTTTTGTTCTGATGTTTATGGCAAAGCGATTTGACGGACATAAAACGAAATTGGTAAGGGAAACCCTAGTTGTGAATGAAATTTTAAGTTGAAGTGTTGCATTCAAGGAGCCATAATGTGAATGGACTATGTAAACAGTTGAGAGTTGAGAATTCGTGTGATAACACGCAGTTTCCATTATGATAAGAATGGGTGAAAGTTGTTCTTGTATTGATAATTTATTGGACCACCAACATGGGTATGACATTGAGGTTGTAGATTTTCTGAGATTTTCGGAGGTACTAAATAGACTTTGTGTTCCTTGTTAAGGGCTTATTTACGTTAACTACGTTTTTTTAGATTATCTCGTAATACAGCTTACAAATTGGGGAAAACATATGAGAAGGCTACAATCCGCTCTGCGATTCGTTGAATACCCTATCCCATCCTATCCTAATAACAAATGTCCCCAAAAGGCAAAACGTGGGCGTTGCTAAAAACTGCATGAATCTTATTCAGACGGTTGATCTAAATCTTTTCTGGTTCAACAAAAAAAAATTGATATGCTATGGGAAAGGCTTTACTTACTTACTTACTTAAGTGGCGCTACAGTCCGTTGGTCTCAACCAACATGCCTCTCAAATTAGCCCGGTCCTTAGCTAACGACCTCCAGTTGCGCACTCCAAGTTGGTTGAGGTCGGTTTCTACTTGTGCGCGCCACTTAAGGCGAGGTCTTTCCCTACTGCGTCCGACGTCTGGCTGGGAATCAAAGACTCTGCGACCCGGAGTATTGGTGTCCATTCTTTCTACATGTCCTAGCCATCTTAAACGTCCAATGCGGAGTTTTTTGTCTAGGGGTATGTCGCTGTACAGCTCGTATAGTTCGTGGTTGAATCTTCGTCTCCATAGCCCGTGAACGCAAACGGGACCGAAGAATTTTCGAAGAATTTTTCTCTCGAAACGACCAAGGATTTCTTCATCCGCTTTTGATACGGTCCATGCTTCAGCGCCGTAGAGCAGGACTGGTATGATGAGGGTCTTATATAGGATCTCCTTAGTAGTTCGAGAGAGGGCTTAACTACTAAATTGCCTTCTTAGCCAAAAGAAACAGCGATTGGCAAGAGTAATTCTTCGTTTGATTTCTGATGAAATGTTGTTGTCGGAGCCGAGGTAGACAAAGTCCCGTACTACCTCAAAATTATATCTGCCAATGGTGACGTTCTGTCCAATTCGTCGAAGTTGTATGTCCTTTCGTGTTGACAGCATATACTTCGTCTTACCCTCATTTACTGCTAAACCCATTTTTGACGCTTCCATCTCTATACTAGCAAACGTGGCTATGACATCACGTTGAGTCCTACCAATGATGTCAATATCGTCGGCGTATGCTAGTAGTTGCACCGATTTTTGGAAAATTGTGCCTCTGGTGTTGGCTCGGGAGTTTTGCACAATCCTCTCAAGAATCAAATTGAAAAAGTCACATGACAGCGCAACGCCTTGCCTAAATCCTTTTTTGGTATCGAATGTGTCGGTGAGGTCGTTTCTGACCCGATGGAGCAGCGAGAATTCTCCAACGACATCCTACATAGACGGATTTGTTTGGGCGGTATACCAAAACTAGACATGGCTCTGTATAGTTCGTCTCTATAAATGCTGTCGTATGCGGCTTTGAAATCGATAACTAGGTGGTGGGTATCGATTTGGACTTCTTGGGTTTTTTCCAGGATCTGCCGAAGTGTGAAAATTTGATCGATTGTGGACTTTCCTGGCCTAAAACCACATTGATAAGGGCCGATCAGGTTGTTGGTAAACGGTTTCAGGCGTTCACATATTATGGCAGATATGATCTTGAAGGCGATATTGAGCAGACTTATGCCTCTGTAGTTGGCGCTGTTCAGTTGAATGGTTCATTCTGCCTGACAGCGGAATGTTGTTCGTTATCGCCTTTTAACAGTCTGCAGAAGTGGTTCTTCCATATCCTCAGCTACGATATTTCCTTGTTCATCTCGACAGGATTCTGTTCGAGCCTTGTATCCTTGGCTTTGACGTTTTACACTTTGGTAAAACTTGCGAACATCGTTCCTGGAGTGGCACCTCTCTATAACCTTGATCGCGTGCTTTTCCTGTTTTTTTTTTCTTCTTCCTGAAAAGCCGGTGTTCTTCCCTTCTTCTTTGCCTATAGAGCTCAATGGCAGCTCTCGTCTTCACCTGCAGCTTAGCCTTGTAGGCCTCGTCCTTGGCTACGAGCATCTGTCGGCATTCCTCATCAAACCAGGGGTTTCTTGCTTGTGGCCTCGAAAAACCTAGCACATCAGTTGCGGCTGATCTAATGGCTTGAAGTCATCGTTTCCATTTTTCTTCGACATTAGATGCCGGTGGTATGGTGTGAATCGAGAGGATAAGGGATACGCTTTACGCGAAGGCGTGAAGAAACCATGTGTGCGCTATAGTGGCATTTCGTTCCGTAGCGAAGTCAATTAGCCTAAGTCCGTTACCAGACGTGTTGTCGTGTAGGCTTTATTTTCCGACAGTACTGCTAAAGATGTCTTCTCTTCCTACCTTTGCGTTAAAATCTCCCAGCTCGATTTTAACATCGTACTTTGGTAGTCGCTCATAGGTTTTGTCGAGGAGCTCGTAGAAGCAATCCTTAGTTGAACCATCTTTTTCCTCCGTCGGAGCATGAGCGCATATAAGGCTTATGTTGGCGAATTTGGCCTTGATGCGGATTGTTACAATGCGTTCGCTAATGTCTTGGAAACATAAGACTTCTTGCCTAAGTCTGGCACTGTTTCTGGTCACTATAACACGGTCCATAGTAGATGTCACAGTTTTTCATCCTCTTTTTGCCTGGCCCATCCCATCGTATTTCCTGGATGGCAGTAATGTCTGCTTTGTAGCAGTTTAGGGCTTCCGCTAGTGGTTCGCCTGCAGCTCTCCTGTTTAATGTTCTCATATTCTGGGTGCAGATACGAACGTCGTTGTCCTTTTTTGGTTTAGCATGGTCGTCAACAATAAATCAGTCTTCCGAGGCTATTGGTTGCTTGTTTCCATGGATGGGTAGTTAACCTAAAGCAACAACCCCCAACCTGGAGGGCCAGGTCCTTGTTTTGACCCTAGGACAGCGGGCCGGAAAATACCGATGTCAGTAGCCCATTTTGGGATATGAGCGCTGCCGTTGACCCATTCTGGGCTCCTCTACCACTAACTCTTTTCCAACACCCTGGCTCAGTATTGGAAATCCCTATAGACCTGGTATTCAAATATGCCGAAGCAGCTCATATAGGGATTTCACTACCAGTTCGATCAAACTGGAGCTGTAGGCGCCACCATTGACTCCATCTAGGGAATTCCTCCGCTGCCGCCCGAGAGTGAGTGCCTTAGTGAGAGGACACTCCTAACCCTCTCTCGTTTGCTGCCACCAACGACCTTCCACAGGGGTTTATTACCCCATCACCAGTCGAGGTACTAGGCACCCACCAGTCACCAGCGTGGAGGTGAGAGTAATAGTTGATAGTGAGAGGCTAGAGTGAGAACGCTTGTGTTCTCATGTAATCGCATCACTATCCTTAAACACCGTCATTTGCGGACTTCATCAGTCAAAATATGTTCGTTTTTACTGCCCAATTATCCGTATGTATATAAAAGTATTATGATCCTGTGTTCATTTCCGCTCTATTTCAGGTGTGTGTTGTACATAAATCAGCATCCTGAGCATCCCCTTACAAATTCAAATTTATGTATAAAACCGCGCTCTGATCAAAATGCACAACTGCCATGTGAACAGCTCTGCAGATTCTCAAGTTCATCTCTATACATACAAACATACTTACATTCCGACAAATATATCTCCCCGTGTATGCGTAAACGATCCCAGGGCTTAAATTCAATAACCTACTAATAACTTAGCTTCCAATCTGGCGAAGATGTCAACATACCATTAAGTCGGTGTAAAGCCAGTAACTGGTTTGTAGATCCATTAACCCAAGACAAGTTGAACGAGTCACCAGCAATTCCTCTCCGGACAAAAAAAAAAACAGAATTTGCTACTGACATCGCCAGCACGAAGCCAACTGCTGGGTTATGCATCTTTGCTAGAGCTGGACGAGCCGCGGCCGCGCCGTCGCTATTTCATTACGTCCGTTGAACCAAGCCGTCAATATCACTGACGATGCAGATGCAATTAGTCACTATTAGCGTTCTTTCCTATCATTTTGGAGAATGGTGTGCAGAGGTTGAACGGAGTGACTTTAAACAAAGGGGTAATAACTTTAGTTTCACCGCAGATCCGCTTTAACATCCACACGCTTCGGTCGCTTTGATGCGTTGCGACGAGTGATATTTGACAAAAAAAAACACAGAAAATAATCTCCCGTGTCTTTCGTCCGTAAATCTATACATAGGCAAGAAACACTTTTAAAGAGAATTCCAGGAACTTTATCCAGATAGAGAAAAAAATCTCACGAATGTCCATAGTCTATACACACATCATACAAACTGTGCAGTGTAGAGTCAAATTCATTTCTTCGGATGCATACAATTTAGCCGATACGGAGAGGCAGCCATTTATGCCAGCAATTAATATGGTTAACTGTTTCTATTGCTTAAGGGGTGACGGCCTGCATGACCAGAGAGGAGTGAAATATTTTATTTTCTTAATGGAATCTGTTCATAAATAATTTGCTTTCATGAAATGAACAATTTCAGTCAAAAACAAGATACATTTTGTTTGTTTTGTAGAAGGTGTCCCGAATTTCAAGCAAAGTTTGAATTTACCGCCATTAAAGCGATAAAGTATTGGCAAGGCAAACAAAAACAATTTGACAGGACAGTTGACAAGTGACAGCTTACGTTTAAATGCCAATTACGAAGTAGAATGTGAGAGTGTAGAGTGCTGTACAGGAACATCAATTCGGCGTCATGGTCAAGAATATCTGCGTTTATATGACTACAAAGATCAATTAACACAAGAACTGATCTAGGATTGACAGATTGTGCGATGTAAAGCAAAAAGTTTGATATATATTTACAATTTCAGAAATTTAAAACTAACGCACATCGGTATCTACGCTTTTCTTCTCCTCAATTTCCTTATTGCCCGCGCTGTGATATAAGCGCTTTGATCAACCCTTTAACTCATGCTAATTATAAAAAAAATTGCGGTTTATATATTTGTTATTGCAATGTCTTAATTTTTTCTCAGATATTTGCGATTTTTTGCTTCGTTATTAATTATGAGAAATCCTTTCAAGCAGAACACGTCCATTATTAGCTGTCAAAAATGTGGTAAGTACATTCATTTTCATATATCGGAAAAAGCTTTAATTGAATGCAGCGACCAAGTAGTAAAGGTGAGAACATTGGACTACTAAGGTCTCTGATTCTAGTCCGGAAACTGAGTATACCTAAGTTTCACTGCTCCACCACTTCAACCGCAACAGATACACCAGGTTTCTCACACCCACCAGCAAGAAAACCTGGTTTGATCAGGAATGCCAACTGCTTGCAGCCAGGAACGAGACCTACAAGGCTAAGCTGTAGGTGAGAGCTCCCATTGACCTCTATAACAAAGAAGGAGGGAAGTACACCGGCTTTTCAGAAAGAAGAAAAAAGTGCAAAAAGGGGCGATCGATTATATAGAGAGGTGCCGCTCCTGGAATGATGTTCACAAGTTTTACCAATGTGTAAAACGTCAATGCCAGGGATACAAGGCTGGAACAGAATCCTGTGAAGATGAACGAGGAAATATCGTCGTTGAAACACAGTCGATATGGATATGGATATATGGAACGAACCATTCAATATTGGCAACGGCAGCGAAAACTGCCAACCACCCGACCTAAGTGAAGTGACGATAACAATATCTTAACTCAAGCATAATAAGGCTACCGAAAATGACGGCCTTCCCGCTGAGCTTTATAAAGCCGGTGGAGATGACTTGGTAAGTAACATCCACCAACTCATAGCCCAAATCTGGTCGGATGAAAGTACCCCTAAAGAATAAAACCTGCGCCAACTACAGAGGCATAAGACTCCTCAACATCGCCTACAGGACCCTATTTGCAGTAATATGTGAACCCCTGAAACCGTTTACCAACATCCTGATCAGCCCTTATCAGTGTGGTTTTAGGCCAGGAAAGTCCACAACCGATCAAATTTTCACACTTCGGCAGAACCTGGAAAAAACCCAAGAAGTCTAAATCGAGACCCACCACCTATTCATCGATTTCAAAGCCGCATACGACAGCATTTATAGAGACGAACTATACGGAGCCATTTCTAGTTTTGGTATATCGCCCAAACTCGTCCGTTTGTGTAGGATGACGATGGAGAATTCTCCCATTAGGGTTGGAATCGACCTCACCGTCATATTCGATACCAAAAAAGGATTTAGGCAAGGCCATGCGATGTCATGTGATTTCTTTAATTTGATTCTTGGATTGTGCAAAACTCCCGAGCCAATACCAGAGGCACAATTTTCCAAAAATCGGTGCAACTACTAGTATACGCCGACGATATTTACATCATTGGTAGGACTCAACGTGATGTCATAGCCACGTTTGCTAGTATAGAGAAGGAAGCGGCAAAAATGGGTTTAGCAGTAAATGAGGGTAGGACTAAGTATATGCTGTCAACACGAAAGGACACATAACATCGACGAATTGGACAGAACGTCACCATTGACAGATATAACTGACATGCCTAAGCAGTAATATACACATCGACCTAAAAGATCTATTGTGCTTGCCGTCAGATGCTTCTTAGGTTAGTAGCGCTTCTACTTTCCTAATGTAGCTGATAATACTTTCAGCCGAAGATTTCCTCAATTCTTCGGGACTTAAGATTTCCCTGAAGAAAGATTCTCTTCTCATACCGTAAAGGGCTGGGCATTCACATATGATATGCTCGGCTGTTTCGTCTTCTTCTAGACATAGTCTGCACTCCGGTGAGTCGACTAGACGCATTTTGTTTAGGTGATATCGCAGACCGTGATGACCAGTAGGTAGCCTACTAAGTTTTTGATATCGTGCCTGCGCAGATGTTTGGAGGGAGTTGAAGCAGTGTAGTACTGATTTGGAGTCAATGATGTGTGAGCTAAGGGCTTTTATAGCTGCTTGACTGTCCGTGAATATATGGATGTTTGCGCCTTTAGTACCTGAGTTGTGTATTAGGTTTGCACATTCTTTTATGGCATGGAGCTCAGCTTGGAATACACTAGGGTTTTTCCCATAGGTATTGAGATGTTTTTATTTGGTCCATGTATGCCAGCTCCTACCCCTGAGTCCATTTTAGAACCATCCGTATACTACTTTAGGCCGTTTAGGCAGTTTGGAGGGTTGTTGCTACACCATGCTTCTCTGGTTGTGATCTCCGTTGAGAATCTTTTGTCGAAGCATAGTGTCTTTGGTAAGCGGTCTGTAACCGCACAGATCATGTCAAGTTCTGGAAGTTCGGATAGAAGTTCAATTAGTTTTAGATGTTCACTAATGTTTAATTCTTCTGCTTGTGTCAAACTTGCTGAGCTGCGAATTGCCACTTTTTTTATATAAATGTGGAGAGGTGTTAGTCCTATTAAGGCTTCCATACTACCTCGGCTCCGCTATTAACTCTGACGACAACATCTCGTCAGAAATCAAACGAAGAATTACTCTTGCCAATCGCTGTTTCTTTGGGCTAAGAAGGCAATTTAGTAGTAAAACCCTCTCTCCTACTACTAAGGATATTCTACACAAGATCCTGATCATCCCAATACTACTCTACGGTGCTGAAGCATGGATCATATCAAAAGTGGGTGAAGATCGAAAAATCTTTGGTCCAGTTTACGTTGACCGGCATAAGGAAGAAGATCTAACCAGAACTATACGAGCTATACAGCACATGCCTTAAGAAAAAAAAACTCCTCGTTGGACGTTTAAGATGGCAAGGACATGTAGAGTCTTCGGTTCCTTACCAGATGTTGGACGTTGTAGAGGAACACATCGCCTTAACTGGCTCGTACAAGTACAAGCAGACCTCAACCAACTTAAAGTACGCAACTGGAGGTAGTTAGCTAAGGACCGTTGTAATTGGAGAAGCATATTGATTGAGCCTCAGAAGACTAAAGTAAGTAAGTCGCAAATATATGCGAATGTTCGCTTGATTCAACTTGGATATTTTCAGCCCTCTAAAAATGTTTTCATGCAACGGTATGAATTGAATCATTGTCTTACAATTCTTTAGAAATTCCTATGCAGGACTGGGATAACAAGGGTCTGGTATATGATCTCATAAGTAATTCCAGAGAGGGCTTTACTGCTGAACTGCATTCTTAGCGCGAAGAACAGCAGTTGGCAAAAGTAATTCTTCGATTAATTTCTGACGAGATATTGTTGTTCTACCTCTGCGTTAAAATATTCCGGCAAATTTTTAAGGGGCTCAATACGTTTTGGGGCTCAAGATGTATCTCTTCCAAAGGAAAAGTACTCTATGAAGTCGGTATGGAATCTGATATCGAGTTTTTCTCAACGGGGAAGCCGACATACCGGCCCACGGATACAGCAAAAACTTCAGATCTTATCTATTTTTTCATAGCAAAAGGGGTGAATAGAAACTCTATGCATATCGAGGAATGGTTTGACCTCTCATCAGACTACTCGCCGGTAATACTGACGCTTAATTCCTGATCACCAATTCGGCTCTAGAAATAAGCATTCAACAATTGACCAGGTTTATAGAATTACCAATGAAATTGAAAAAGCCTTAGACGAAAAAAGGTATGTTCCACCGTCTTCCTTGAAGTATCTCAAGCCTTTGACAATGTTTGGCACAACGGATTGATTTTTGAACTAAGAAAAGTTCTTTCGGAACAGCTTTGCACAATTTTAGAATCCTATCACGATGACAGACTCTTTCGTGTTAAACAAGGAAATGGATATTCAACGTTTAAAGATATAAAGGCTGGGGTTCCTCAAGGAAGCGTCCTCGGTCCTATACTATTCCTTTTATATACTCGCGATATACCATAAGAAAAAGACACTATGATAGCAACTTTCGCAGACGATACGGCTATATTAGCAACGAGTGGCACTGTCGAGTCAGCAACCATAAAAATCCAACGAGCAATTAATAAAATCTCTCAATGAACAAAGCTCTGGCGCATAGCTCTCAATGAAACAAAATCAACACATGTCAACTTTACGTATCGAAAAGTTAACAAATCCACCTATTTTTATCGACTCTGTAAACATTCTAAATGCGAACGAGGCGAAGTATTTGGGAAAAGAAAAGTAATAAAGAAAAATGTCGAGCTTAAAAATTAACTAAGACAAATACACTGACTTATTGGACGATATTCCAAGCTGAGTATACAAAACAAGCTGCTTCTATATAAGCAAATTCTAAAGCCTTTATGGACATATGGAATACAACTATGGGGTTGTACAAAAACCAGTAATAGAAATATCTTACAAACTTTTCAAAATAAAGTACTGAGGACAATTGTAAATGCACCGTGGTATATTAGAAACGATGATATCCACAGAGACTTAGGTATAGCCACCCTCGATGACGAAATAAGAATCATTGACGTATTCATAATCATTGCAACACACTTATACTCCGAATTCTGGACGATAGAGACTTGGTGCGTAGACTATACAAAGAACCAAACCGTTTGATCTGGTGCACTATATAACAACCGCCGTTTTATGGCACTTTTTAGCAGGTGCCTCCATTGGGAGGTTACCTGCCACACGCGTTTTTTCTATTGAAGAAAAACTACTAGATGGGCCTAGCCTAGTTGTAGTATTAAATAAAGAACTTGTCGATCTCACGTAGATTGGTGTTTTTAGTGATGTTCGAGTCCCCCATAGTGTCTCTAGAGATTTTCACCTTCGTCACAAATAAAAAAAAATATTAATATATCAGGGTTAATAATGATGATGTCAATGTCCTTAATGGCGTAGAAAATGCAAAAAAAAAAACAACTAAAGAAACACATTTCGACAATTCTATTCCTCCTGCAACTGGTGCAGTATCAAACCTTGCTAATGATTAAGATCAGCACAACTTTGAATCCAATTCAAATATCCATTAGAACATAATAGACACGTCATGATATGGTTCAACAGATTTTCTTAAGATACTTCTATTAACTCACGGACAGCTGAACGATCGTCCATTTTCAGACGAACATAGGGTATAAATCCATTTCCATAGAATAAACGTTTAGAAATACCAAGACAATGCAAGGGAAAAGGTGTTCAAATTCACACCATAAATAATGTCCTTTTAAACACAATTGGGTCTTTCTTATTTTATTTGTAAATCAGGTAACAGTTGCGCTACGAAAATGTTGGGAGAATCCGAATTCATTCTGTCATCGTAAACTCCCTTTCAGCGATTACAAGGAACCTTGCCTTCTTGTAGTTTTGTAAAATTTACCTTTTAACATACCTACTGTATCAATGCTATCAAGACGTATGAAAACTGACACTTTTGCTTTGGAAATAACCCAAACTGCAGGTAGATCCAGTTGTTGAGGATTAAGATACATTCTCATGCAACAATTTGCGCATGTTTTTTGTTTACTTTCATTGTTAGAGATGTGTAGGGAACCCAAGGGCATTGTATCGATTTCCATGATGTCAGGATTCCTTTCGATTTTATAGTGGAGATATGAAGGTCAGAAGCCCATTGTCGAGAGATTACTGCAGCTATTTTGAGTAAGTGATCATGCGAAAGGATTTATTCATACAATTGTGTTGCAATGAATCCTATACAAGTTTTTTTTTGTTTGTAGCCTCTGGAAAGGGTTTAGTACTTCAAATGGTTTTTTTGTTAATGTCGAAGGCTGCTTAAATTTTAAAATTTATTTATTTAATTGAAAGATTATATGGATGGATAGGCTGGAACCATTTTTTCTTCTTTCATATTGACAGAGGCATGATCTAGATTGATTGATCAATATCCTTCCAGTGTAATGTATCTTCGGACCTGTGTAGCGGCAGATCGGCGTGTTTAAAGTATCCAAGAACAGGGATTTGCCTTACAATATCATATGCATCCACATTCCACAGGCTCATGATTAAGTGCAAGCGACAAAACAAGACATAGGAGATGGATCAAACATATACAAGGTGGGCCAAAAGAAGTCATCCGATGTTGTTTGGCCCTTCAGAATATCGGTTGTGGCTCGCGCAGTGTGTGCCGTTGTTCCATCCTGTTGGAACCACATGTCCTCCAGTTCTAATTCGTCCAATTGCGGCAGAAAAAACTTGGTTAGGATGGCCCTATAGCGCGCACCGCCCACTGTTGCGCGTGGACGTTGGAACCACATGTCCTCCAGTTCTAATCCGTCCAATTACAGCAGAAAAAACTCGGTTAGGATGGCCCTATAGCGCGCAACGTCCACTGTTATCGTTCGACCAGCGGCGTTCTCGAAAAAAAAGGCCCGATGACTCCTCCAGCGTAAACAGCGCAACATGCAGTAACTTTGAGCGGGTATAACGGCTCCTCGTGCATTACTCGTGGATTTTCGTCGCCCCAGAAGTTATAGTTTTGCTTGTTCAAGTACCCACTGAGGTGGAAATGAGCCTTATCGTTCATTATGATTTTGGTCGAAAAATCGTCCACTTCGTCCTCGAGATGGAAGATGGCTTGGGCGTAGGTTACACGCGTTTGGCGGTCGACAGGCAGCAGCTGATGCAGGGACTGGACTTTGTACGGGAACATGCGCAAGTCTTTGACCAAACTTCGCCTTAGGGACGACGGGCTGATGGCTAATTACGAGTCACGGCGTCTGGTCGATGTTTCCGGCGATAGCTTCACATCCTTGGCAACAGCGGCGATGTTCTCGGCACAACGGGCACTCCGGGGCCGGCCACTCTTGGCAACGTCTCGTGTGGTCCCATATTCTTCAAGGTTAGTGGCCAAACGGCGCAGTGTTTGCGCTGTCGGTGTCGTACGGCCGGGGAATCGGCGACGGAATTCGCGCTGCGCCAACACTACAGACGAATTGTTACGCAAAAAAAAAAATAGACACGATTATTCCGAGGTCTTGAGGAGTGTATTGTTCCATGGCTTGTTCAGCAGTTTTACTCGACTCCTATATGCGAGCTTATTATAAAGATCACTCTTTTGGAATATTCTTAGGGCAAATCGAATGAACTTACGTTAAACAGCTTCAAATCAAGGGTGTCCAAACTTAATGCGGAAACTCCAAATGAGGACGGATGAGTCAATTATTTAGATAATGGAAGAGTGAGATAAGGGTATTTAAACAGTTTTTACAATCTTAAAAGCTTACGAAGCAACAGAGAATATTATAATTTAGAAGAAGCACGTTTACGTCAAGATATGCCTATGCTTTCACTTTGTAGGGTTCAGATTTAACTTACTTACTAAGGTGGCGCTACAGTCCGGAATAAAGATGGGCATCAACCAATTAGCCCGGTCCTTAGCTAACTGCCTCCAGTAGCGAACTACTAGATGGCTTAGGTTGAATTCTACTTATGCGCGCAACTTAAGGCGAGGGCTTCCTTTACTGCGTCCGACTTCTGAATGGAAATCGAAGACCAATGCGTTGCTTTTGACTTGGGGTATTTCGCAGTACAGCTCGTATAGTTCTCGGTTGAATCTTCTTCTCCATAGCCCGTTAATGCAAACGGGGCCTAAGATTTATAGTAGATCTTTTGATACGGTCCATGCTTTAGCATCGTAGAGACTGGGATGATCAGGGTGAACTTTTTAGTTGTGCGAGTGATGGCTTTACTGCTGAATTTTTAGCCCAAAGAAACAGCGGTTCTTCGATAAATTTTTGATGAGATTTGTCTGTCAGAATTAATAACGGAGGTAGACAAAGTCCCATAGAACCTCAAAGTTATATCTGTCAATGGTGACGTTGTGGGTGCAGTGCAATAACCCCCGCGGGACCAAATTACCGAAAAAAATGGAAATAACCGCCATGGAGCTTTTTACCTTTTGTGAAATGGAAATAAGCCTCACCACAAAAAAACATTAACACCTGCGGTTGTCATTACCATTTGAAATTGGCATTCTATTTAAAACTTTCAAAGTAAATTTTTTTATAAACCCAACAATTTTGGGGAACAAACGATAAGTATGAGTGGGGACTTGCTGCACTACTGAAGCCCCCGTGATAGGGTTCACTGTTGGATTTCGGTTGAGTGCGAATTTTAATGCATGCAAAGGAAAGCCCCACCACCAAAAGGCATTAACAACCACGGGACTTATTTCCATTTCGAAAACGAAACAAGCCCCACGTGGTCTGTTTCCTTTTTTTGGGAATTAAGCCCCATGGGTCTTAATTCCGCAGGGGTTATTGCACTGCACCGAAGTTCTGTCCAATTTGTTGCTGCTGTGTGTTCTTTCGAGTTGACAGCATATTTTTGGTTTTACCCTCATTTTTGACGCTTCCTTCTCTATAATAGCGAAGCGATCGTGGCTATGACATCACGTTGAGTCCAACAAATGATGTCAATATCATCAGCGTATGCTAGTAAAGGGTGGTTAAATTTTAGGGGCCGATGTTGAATGCCAACCACACCTAAACGTCAAGTTTTTTTCTGCATTTCATTTGACATTTCTCAATTTCAGACTAATTCAATTCGAACCATGGAAAGATACACAATCGAGCAACCCGTTAAAGTTATTCAGGCTTATTATCAGAATGGGCGTTCAAATCAAAATGCATATCGTGCACTTTGTGATTTGTTCGGTCAATTTAATCGTTCAAATGTGCGTGCAATCGGAAAAATTGTGCAAACATTTGAGCTACCGGGTCTGTAGGAGATGTGCATGCTCCTACAGCAGAAAATATTGCTGCTGTTCGCGATAGTTTGGCTGAAGAGCCGTAAACCTCAACTCGTCGTCGTGCCTAACAATTGCACCTCTCACGCTCGTCGTTGATGAACATTTTGCAGAAAGACTTGCATTTAGAAGCTTACAAGATGCAATTGACTCAGAAACTAAAGCCTTATGACCATTTCAAGCGTCGTCAATGGTCAGAATGGTGGCAAGACATGGCAGCAGTGGATGATCAATTTTCGAAGAAAATCATCTTCAGCGATGAGGCACATTTTCACCTCAGTGGATTCGTCAATAACCAGAATTGCAGCATTTGGGCGAATGATAAGCCACGAGTGATTGTCGAAAAACCAATGAACCCCCTAAGAGTGACTGTTTGGTGTGGTTTATGGGCTGGCGGCATCATCGGGCCGTATTTTTTCCAAAATGAGGCCGGTCGTGAGATGATAACGAACTTTTTATGGCCCGAATTGGAAGATATGGATGTGGACGATATGTGGTTTCAACAGGATGGTGCCACTTGCCACACAGCTAACGAAACAGTGGCTTTTTTGGGCAGTGGGAGTTCTCCACCGTAATCCTGCACAGACGGACGAGTTTTGGTGGTATACCAAAAGTAGACATACCTCTATACAGTTCGATTCTATAAATGCTGTCGTATGCGGCTTTGAAATCGATGAAAAGGTTGTGGGTATTGATTTGCAATTCTTGAATTTTTTTAAGGATCTTTCAAAATATGAAGATTTTATCAGTTTTGGACTCCCTTGAATTAAAACCACACTGATAAGGGCCGATCAGGTTTCTGGTAAATAATTTCAGTCGGTAACATATTGCGTGATGATGATGTTAAGGAGACTTAAGGGATTCCTTTTTTGTGGATCGGACAAACGATGCTGAGGTTCCATTCTTCAGGCATACTTTCATCCGAGCAGATTTGGCTTATGAGTAAGTGGATGTTACTTACCAAGTCATCACCCACCGCCAGCTTTATAAAGCTCAGCGGGAAGGCCGTCATTTCCGGCGGCCTTATTAAGCTTGAGTTAAGATATTGCTATCCTCACTTCACTTAGGTCGGGTGGTTGGCAGTTCTCGCTGCCGTTGCCAATATTAAATGGTTCGTTCTGCCTGACAGCGGAATGTTGTTCATCATCGCCGTTTAACAGTCTGCAGAAGTGGTTCTTCCATATCCTCAGCATCGACAGTGTCTCAATTACTATATTTCCTTTTCATCTCGACAGGATTCAGTTCGAGCCTTGTATCTTTGGCTTTGACGTTTTACACTTTGGTAAGCCTTGCGAACATCGTTCCTGGAGTGGCACCTCTCTATATCCTCGATCGCACGCTTTTCTTGCTCTTTATTCTTCTTTCTGAAAAGCCGGTGTTCTTCCCTTCTTCTTGCCTATAGAGCTCTCATCTTCACCATAGTCTAGCCTTGTAGGCCTCGTTCTTGGCTGCGAGAATCTGTCGGCATTCCTCATCAAACCAGGGGTTTCTTGCTGGTGGGAGCGAGAAATCAGCACATCAGTTGCGGCTGATCTAATGGCTTGTTGGCATGGTGCTGGTGAATCGAGAGTCTTTCGACATCTGGCGATTGCAGTCTGTCGACATTCATTTTTTTCACAGTATTTCTGGTTTGTTGTGGCGTGGTGGATATCCGTATCCTTACCTTGGCTACAACAAGGTAGTGGTCCGAGTCGATGTGAGCCCCTAGGAATGTTCGGACATCCAAAATACTGGATGCGTGCCTCTTGTCTATCGCAATGTGATCAATTTGGTTGACTGTTCGTTGATCTGGAGACCGCCATGTCCCCTTATGGATATCGATATGGGGAAACAGTGTGCTGGCTATAGTGGCATTTCGTTCCGTAGCGAAGTCAATTAGCCTAAGTCCGTTACCAGACGTGTTGTCGTGTAGGCTATTTTTTCCGACAATACTGCTAAAGATGTCTCCTCTTCCTACCTTTGCGTTAAAATCTCTCAGCACGATTTTAACATCGTACTTTGGTAGTCGTAGGATTTGTCGAGGATCTCGTAGAAGCAACCCTTAGTTGTACCATCTTTTTCCTCCGTCGGAGCATGAGCGCATATAAGGCTTATGTTGGCGAATTTGTCCTGGATGAGGATTGTTACAATGCGTTCGCTAATGTCTTGGAAACATAAGACTTCTTGCCTAAGTCTGGCACTTATAACAAATCCGCATCCGAATAGTCGCTGTTTCTGCTCACTATAACACGGTCCATAGTAGATGTCACAGTTTTTCATCCTCTTTTTGCCCGGCCCATCCCATAGTATTTCCTGGACGGCAGTAATATCTGCTTTGTAGCAGTTAAGGGCTTCCGCTAGTTGTTCGCCTGCACCTCTCCTGTTTAATGTGTTCAAATTCCAGGTGCAGATACAAACATCGTTGTTCTTTCCTCATTTAGCCTTGTCGTCGACTATAAAATGAGTCCTTTCAAAGGCTTTTGGGTGTTTCGTAATAATTTTTTATTTTCGTGGGTTGTAAATAACTCAGCGTAGTTCTCCGCCGTCGCCCGCCCGGAATGGAATACTTGCATTAGTGTGAGTAAACCACTTTTAAAACATTAACTTGTAAAATTATATCGAGTCTAGAGTAATGTCGAATCGCCTAGATCTTTCACATATTTATAAATTTTAATGTCATCAGAATATATCAAAACACTACATCATTTATTGCAAGTATACACATTTAGAAATAAAAGGGTTCTACATGGAACCTCTGAATTTTACCTGATATATTCTCAGGGACAAATATAGTTCAACCCAACTGATAGACCATAGAGGGAAACCACATGCCCCAAAGATGACGATTGTGTGTAATTGCTGGTTGAATGGTTTAGAAGAGAATTCAGTGTGTATAGTGTATACACTCGAATAATTTCCTGCCTTTCAAAGAATTGGCCAAATGGTTAACAAATGCTAAAAGCTTCATCACAGTAGATCGGTTTCTTTTGCAAAACTATGTTGTTGAAACCATGAGGAGTGCCTTACATATGATTTTTCGACAAAAGAAAACCAAGTTATCACAAATAATTTCTTCAAATTGCTTCCGTATTCTGGAAAATTTTTAAATCGGTTTATAATTAGAAATATCACCGGTCGTCATTTTTTTGAAATAGTTTTTTATGAAGGCTTTCAAATTGCTTTCATATTATATTCAATGTTGTATAATCAACAGGTTTTTTCCAATTATTAGAAAATTGCTAGAACAGATTTCCCTTTAACGCTGGGGTACCGCAAGGATCAATTCTCTTACCCATTTTATTTCTGCTGCACATTAATAATCTTATTGGGACAACTAATAATTGCATTTTTACTTTTGCAGATGACAGTACTCAACGGAACAAACACAGACACGCCTATTTGTGCCATTTTTTTCACAACAGCAGAGATGCAATCAAATTAATACAAAAGGAAATCGAAATTTAGTTCAAATCAACTCTGAAAACCCAGTATACAACATTCATAAGAAAGATCAAGTTCAAATTTCCGCAAATCGAAATGGAGAATACAGTCCTCAAGTCAGTTCTAGCATGGTATCAACATGAATCCTCTATTCCCAAATCAATAGTGTCAAAACTAAATGACCTCTTCAGAGCTAAGAGATATTTTACACCAGCCCAGCTTCATTGTCTGTAAAAAGCCCAACTACCAGATCTTGAATACCGTACACAATGATGTCTTCTGTCATTAAAGCGAAACCAAAATCTAGAGCCATTATCCATGAATGGCACTTACGTCGAAGAAACCGAAAAGCTTTCCAAGCTAGGTATGTGTGTTAGTAACGACTTACGTTGGAACGACCACATATTCGAAGTCGCTTAAAACGCAGCGAAATGTCTAGGTTTCCTAAATCGATGTAAGAAATATTTCACCCCCTCTGATCTGGCCACAATATATAAAGCTTTTATACGTCCAAAACTTGAATTCAACGCCCACGTCTGGTCAGGTGCACCAAAATCAACATTGCACCTACTAGATAGGATTCAAACACGTGCGAAAAAACTTATAGGAGACATAAGAATAGCGAACTCCTTAGTTTCGCTCGAACACCGTCGAAACATCTCCTGCCTTACATTGTTTTATCGCTATTTTAACATCCAATGTTCAAATGAAATAGCCAGCTGCATTCCTCCCATTCAACAATTCAGCCGCAATACTCGTTTACCCTCAAGCCTATCTTCGGTCGTACGCTGAAATACAGAGATTCGTACATAAACCGAACAACACGAATGTGGAATGCTCTACCAAATTCTGTTTTTCTTTCCAATATAACTTACAGACATTTAAAACCAATGTGCATCGGTATCTCCTTTCTTCTTATCCCTAATTTCCTTAACGCCCACACTGTGTTAAAACATATAAAGGGTATTCATAACCCCTTGAGTGCGCGCAAATAATTAAAAAAAATGTTTGAAGTTAAGCCCCGACACATCCACTGGACTTATCGGACTCAATCCAAAGAAGTGTAATACGCCTTATTGGTGAATCTTCAAGTAAGTCAATTATGCAAACCTTGGTATAGCGAAGACTTGTTCGGATGAATTTAGAGAAATCGTCCCTAGACTCGTTGCAAATCAATGACCTACTAGATACGCAGTTTCAGAAGCTACACAAACAACACAATACCAACACTCTTATTGTTACGAACTTCCAGAATACGTATATCCACCAACAGAAAATCTACAACAGTTCAAGAGCAGAATCAATAAACATCTGCAAGCATCATCTCAGGGATCTCCTGGAGAGTTATAGGGTTGCCTAACGTGGAATACTGGCCTGGCCTATATCTTGGACTATGAATATGTGATGTCGAACTCCTTGAATACCGAGTTTTCGTAAACATTCTTACACGGCGGATCCGACATAAAAGCTGTCCTAATATTATAAAGAACGAGTTTTAATGGATGGTCAATTTACATGTCATCGGTCTTATGAAAAATCGACTTCGTCAGTAAAACATATTGTTTTGATTCGAGGGAACAATAAGGAATCTGCATAACATCTACAACTGTAAGCAAAAAAATATAATGCTGCCATTACCCCATGCAAACAATCGACGAAGGGATATCTGCACAGCTAAGTGGTTGCAAATACTTCACCCTCTTACAATGCATACAGGGATTTTGGTAAGTTGGAGTATCCAATAGAAAAGAATTACTTACGTTTACCATGCCTTGGGGTAAGTACAGCTGCAAGAGATAATCCATTAAGAAACTCTCCCGCCCCGAAGTTTTTCCGAAACATAATGGGATTTCTTCTCATCCATATGCTTAATGAGCTGATGTCTTAAAGTACCTAAATATGGACCTACAATGGACACTTTATATACGCAAAGTTTGTTAGTGGAGCAAATTGATGATGTCTTTTGGCCACAAATAGTTATATCGAGCCATCAACGAGTATATACGGAAGTATCCCGTTTATCAAGTCTTATAGCAAAGCAATAACAAACAACGATGTAGTGAAAAGGACAATCCAAGCTATCCTTTTAGAATCGTTGCATTCTTTAAATTTATTTTCCAAGGCAGCATATACAAATTAGTAGCAGATAGTTACTGACTTACTTAAGTGGCGCTACAGTCCGGGATGAACCTGGGCATCAACAACATGCCTCTCCAATTAGCCCGGTCCTTTTTTTTGACTAGGGGTATGTCGCTGTACAGCTCGTATAGTTCGTGGTTGAATCTCCGTCTCCATAGCCCGTCAACGAAAACGGGACCGAAGATTTTTTGAAGAATTTCTCCCGAATCGACCAAGGATTTTTCATCCGCTTTTGGTATGGTCCATGCTTCATCACCGTAGACCAGGACTGGGATGATCAGGGTTTTATACAGGATACAGTAGTTCAAGTGTGGGCTTTACTTCTAAATTACCTACTTAGCACGAAGAAGCAGTGGTTGGCAAGAGTAAATCTTCGTTTAATTTCTGACGAGATGTTGTTGTCAGAGTTAATAGCGGAGCCGAGGTAGACAAAGTCCCGTACTACCTCAAAGTTATATCTGTCAATGATGATGTTCTGTCCAATTCGTCGATGTTGTGTTGTACCCTCATTTACTGCTGAAATGCCGCTTCCTTCTCTAGACTAGCAAACGTGGCTATGACATCACGTTGAGTACTACCAATGATGTCAATATCGTCGGCGTATGCTAGGAGCTGCACCGATTTTTGGAAAATTGTGCCTCTGGTATTGGCTCGGGAGTTTTGCACAATCCTCTCAAGAATCAAGTTGAAGAATTTTCATGAAAGCGCATCGACTTCCCTAAATCCTTTTTTGGTATCGAATGTGTCGGTGAGATCGTTTCCGACCCTGATGGAGCAGCGAGAATTCTTCATCGTCATCCTACACAAACGGACGAGTTTGGGCGGTGCACCAAAAACAGGACATGGCTCTGTATAGTTCATCTCTATAAATGCTGTCGTATGCGGCTTTGAAATCGATAAATAGGTGGTGAGTATCGATTTGGACTTCTTGGGTTTTTTCCAGGATCTGCCGAAGTGTGAAAATTTGATCGATTGTGGACTTTCCTGGCCTAAAACCACACTGATAAGGGCCGATCAGGCTGTTTGTAAAAGGTTTCAGGCGTTCACATATTACGCCAGATAGGATCTTGTAGGCGATGTTGAGCAGACTTATGCCTCGGTAGTTGGCGCAGTTCAGAGGGTCTCCTTTTTTGTGGATCGGGTAAACGATGCTGAGGTTACACTCTTCAGGCATGCTTTCACCCGACCAGATTTGGCTTATGAGTTGGTGGATATTACTTACCAAGCCATCTCCGGCAGCTTTATAAAGCTCAGCGGGAAGGTCGTCATTTCCGGCGGCCTTGTTAAGCTTGAGTTTAGATATTGCTATCCTCACTTAACTTAGGTCGGGCGGTTGGCAGTTTTCGCTGTCGTTGCCAATATTGAATGATTCGTTCTGCCTGACAGCGGAATGTTGTTCGCCATCGCCGTTAAACAGTCTGCAGAAATGGTTCTTCCATATCCTCAGCATCGACTGTGTCTCAACTACGATATTTCGTTGTTCATCTCTACAGGATTCTATTCGAGCCTTGTATCCTTGGCTTTGACGTTTTACACTTTGGTAAAAATTGCGAACATCGTTCCTGGAGTGGCACCTCTCTATATACTCCATCGCGGCTTTTTCTTGCTCTTTTTTCTTCTTTCTGAAAAGCCGATGTTCTTCCACTCTTCTTTGCCTATAGAGCTCAATGGCGGCTCTCGTCTTCACCTGCAGCTTAGCCTTGTAGACCTCGTTCTTGGCTGCGAGCATCTGTCGCCATTCCTCATCAAACCAGGGGTTTCTTGCTGGTGGGCGCGAGAAACCTAGCACATCATTTGCGGCTGATCTACTGGCTTTGGCTTGTTGACATCGCTGCCATTGTTCTTCGACGTAAGATTCTGGTGGTATGGTGTTAATCGAGACACCCTCTAGCGATTACAGACTTTCGACATTAATTATTTACACAGTTTTTCTGATTTTTTGTACAATCGATCAAATTTTCACACTTCGGCAGATCCTGGAAAAAACCCAAGAAGTTCAAATCGATACCCGCCACCTATTTATCGATTTCAAAACCGCATACGACAGCATTTATAGAGACGAACTATACAGAGCCATGTCTAGTTTTGGTATACCGTCCAAACTCGTCCGTTTGTGTAGGATGACGATGGAGAATTCTCGCTGCACCATCAGGGTCAGGAACGACCTCACCGACACATTCGATGCCAAAAAAGGATTAAGGCAAGGCGATGCGATGTCATGCGACTTTTTCAATTTGATTCTTGGGAGGATTGTGCAAAACTCCCGAGCCAACACCAGAGGCACAATTTTTCAAAAATCGGTGCAACTACTAGCATACGCCGACGATATTGACATCATTGGTAGGACTAAACGTGATGTCATAGCCACGTTTGCTAGTATAGAGAAGGAAGCGGCAAAAGTGGTGCGCACAAGTAGGAACCGACCTCAACCAACTTGGAGTGCGCAACTGGATGCAGTTACTTAAGGACCGGGCTAACTGGAGAGGCATGTTGGTTAAGGCCCAGGTTCATCCCGGACTGACCACTTAAGTAAAGTATGGGCATTTCTGCCCAGTATGGCAAGCTCATATCCTTTACAATTCCTTGGTATATTCCTGTAACCCGGTATCCAGAAGAGGTGGATGGTAAAGTGCTCTGCCATCTCATCAAGTGATAGTCCGCATTCGTGGGCTGATTTCGAATTAACTGAGATGGATCCCAGGGTTTTGGTTGCCACGTGGTAACACAACGAACTTTTTCTGATGTAAAACTCCTTTGCCATGTAGAAATCTTCTTGAAATATTTTTCATCGCTTGTTTTTGCAACAATCTACTTGATCCGTCCCTACATTCGAGGAACATTTTTCATTTTTAATTAATTTATATTACGTACTGCAACAAATACTTTATCTCATGGATAAAAGATACTTAAATAGAAAATATTTAGATTATAAATTTAGCTTTAGCCCTTTTTGAGAAAAAACAAAAAAAAAAAAACATTTCTTAAGAATCATGTTCTTGAGACAACCATACCTCGTACCCAGTCAAACCCGAGTGTTTAATGTCATTCACAGAGCGTTTAATTAGTCACTCAGCAAGTAAATGTTTGCCTATCCATAGCATGAATGACGATGAAGTAAACAGAATTACAGAACCCTCCCTAGTCCCTAGGTAGTCATTTATTTGTATCTTTTAAGGGTGCCATACAAAACGAAACAATGCCTTTTGGAAAATTTTCATTTTCACTTGATGTGCACACAATTTACTTTTAACCAAAGGAAACCTAAATAAAGCTAAACAGGAGTTCATACATCTGAATGAGTGATATGAGTGGCTGTGGAACCGTTTTCTAAAAGTGGAGCTATACTCTGTTTGTTTTAATACGAGTAAGTTATGGCCTTCCTTGTAGAATTTCAAGAAAATCCATGGTTAGATACGGTCTGAAAAAGCCTGGAGGCAGGTATACAAAGTCTTATCACGATTAATAAGGTTATACGTCTTTTTTTTTTGGATTTTATAGCTTCATTCATTAGGGAGGATATTTTTATATAACCGGCAAATTGCTTCAAGGTATCGCATCTAAATAAGAGCGACATGATAATTCAATGGGATTATAGTATTCTGTGTAGAAGATACAATTCAGATATTATGTTAAAAAATGTTTTTATTTTCTCTTAGGATTATTATTTTTAAGCCGGGTGATAATTCAGGTATTTTTGTTAGGATCCACACGAGGAACTCTCTAATGGCTTGTACTGTGATGAATTTGTACTGACAAAAACAAACTAAACAGGCTAAATAACGGGTTTTTCAATAAGAGCGCTACAAAATAAAATAAAACAAAAACGATTTTGGATATCAATGAAATTCTTTATTCCTGTGAAAGAACGTTCGATGCCATTATGTATGGAACTCGATTTCTTTTGCATGGCCACCACGGGCACGCTTGCAGGAGTCCAGACGCTGAACTCAATTTTCGACTGCTTTCAAGCTTAAATCGGCCGATACTGCTGCAATTTCACGTTCGATATTCGTACGAAGTTCATCAATCGTCGCTGGCTTGTTGGCATAGACCGTAGATTTGACGTAGCCCCACAGGAAATAGTCTAACGGCGACCGAGGCGGCCAAGCGACTGGACCATTTCGTGAGATAACGCGTTCTCCAAACTTGGTTTCCAATAAATTGATTGTGACATTCGCTGTGTGGCTTGTGGCGCCGTCCTGTTGGAATCACGTGTCCTCCAAGTCCATATCATCCAATTGGGTCCAAAAATATTCGGTTATCATTGAACGGTAGCGATTCCCATTCACAATAACGTGCCGGTCTTGATCATCACGGAAGAAGTACGGCCCAATGTGGCCGCCGACCCATTAACCACACCAAACCGTAATTTTTTGCTGGTACTGACTACTGGCTCTGGAAGGCAACACAGAAAATGAACAGGCCAACAGCTCAAATCCCACCAGAGAAGGAAACTTGACAAAAAGCAGTCAAGAAAAAGGAAATTATTTTGCTGAGTATCTTGAAGGCGTCTTCAAACCGTATGAAGATAAAAATTATCTAGGAATGGAATGGAAAATGTACCAATTCGACCGGTTACATCTAAAGAACTTGCCAAAGATATAAAAGAAGGTATAAATATAAAAAAGGCCCCAGGGTTTGGTGGAATAAGGGGGGGAAATTCTAAAATAGAAATTCTAAAAAAATTAGAAGGCTACTATGCGCTGTGCGGATCGTTGAATACCCTATCCCATCCCATCCCATCCTTAATATCCCCAAAGTGTGGACTTTTTTTTATGGCAATGAAATGTTCATAGAGTTTATCAAAATCGTCTATAATTCGACAAAAAACAATGCTTTTCTCCTGCATAGGATAAGGTATTCAAATGGTTTTTGTAAGAGCCTAATATGTGCACACGCCCCTACCGACGAGGCTGAAGATCCAATCAAGGACGAGTTTTATGAGCCTTCGGAGCCAGTCCGGAGTATGATGTAAAAGTTGTACTCGGGGATTTCAATGCTAAAGTCGGAAAAGAAAACATCTTTGACGGTTTAGTTGGTAAGCACAGAATCCACGAAACTACAGCAGACAACGACTACCGACTAATCGATTTTGCAGCAGCTCGTAATACGGTGATAAGTAGCACTATGTTCCCAAGGCTAAGGATCCACACAGCAACCTGGCGCTCTCCAGACGGTCGAACCGCCAACCAAATCGACCATGTGCTACTAGATGCAAGGCACGCATCCAACATCCTTAACGTGCATACATTCCGAGAGGCAAACGTCGACTCTGACCATTTTCTTGTCGCGGCTAAATTCAGAGCTCGACTGTCCAACGAGAAGAAGCTGCGAACTGCCCAGATGATGAAATTCGACGTTGGACACCTTAGCACACCTGGAGTAGCCAGAGCCTACAGTGACCGCCTGAGTATGAAACTCTCCTCTGTGCACTCACCTACTACAGTCGCCAACAATAAGTGGTTCCAGTATCGCGACATCATCAAGGAGGTAGCCGAAACCACTGTAGGGTACCAGCAAACCCCGAGAAAGAGCCCGTGGTATGATGATGAATGCGTGTACAAGAAAAAGGTGACAGAAGATGCACACAAGAAAGCGCTGCAGCGCAAAACAAGGGCAGAGAGAGAAGAGTATCGAGCCAGGAGAAGGGAGGAAAAGAAGACCCTGTGTAGAAGGAAGAGAGCCTACGCAGCCTCCCAGCTCAAGGAGATCGAAGAGTCGCGTGATCGTAACAACATCTGGAGGTTTTATAAAAAAGCCAAACTGGCTGCTAGCTTCAAAACCGGAACGCAGGCTCTTCGAGACAGCAAATGAAACCTAGTCACCGAAGCGCAGGGAAAAGTAGATGTGTTTAAGCAGCATTTCCAACAGCTGCTTAATGGGCAACATGTATAGAGAGTGATAGGGCAAGAAGAGAACCCACGTCCAGTCAATGAAAAACTAGTTCCACCACCTAGTATAGAAGAAGTTGTCCTAGCTATAAACAAGCTTTAGAACAACAAGGCCTCAGGTTCTGATGGCTTACCAGCGGAGCTTTTTAAATACGGTGGTGACGATTTTGTATGAAGCATGCACCGAATCATCAACCAAGTATGGATGAAAGAAAACATGTCCGATGATTGGACTATCAGCTCCATCTACAAAAAAGGCGATCCTTTGTCTTGCAAGAACTATCGAGGCATATCCCTGCTTAATGTCGCATACATGATTATATCCAACGTACTGTGTGAACGTCTAAAACCGTTCTGCAACACAAAAATCGGCACGTACTAGTGTGGTTTCCGGCCTGGCAGATCGACTAGAGACCAAATTTTCAAACTGAGGCAAATCCTGGAAAAGACCAACGAATTTTAAGTCGAAACTTACCACCTATTCATCGACATCAAAGCCGCGTATGATAGCATTCATCGTCAGGAGCTCTGTGTGGCGATCGCCGAATTCTGAATCCCTGCAATATTGATTTAGCTGTGTCGCGTGACGCTGGAAAACACGCAATGCAACGTACAGTTTGTAAGTAGGTCCTCCGAACTATTCCAAACATGCACCGGATTTCGGCAAGGAGACGCGCTATCATTTGACTTTTTCAATATCGTACTGGAGCAGATAGTGCGTAGGGCAGGTGTTAACACGGAAGGCACTATTTTTAACAGGTCCGTCCAGCTGCTGGGCTATGCGGACGATATTGACATCATCGGTCGCTTCCAACATGCCGTGATAAAAGCGTTCACGGATATTGAAGAACAGGCGAAATCCGTTGGCCTTGAAGTAAATGAGGACAAGACTAAAGTACATGCTATCAACAAACAAACAAGCATCTGTCCACCGCCTAGGACAAAACGTCACTGTTGATAGCAGCAATTTCGAGGTAGTTAAGGAGTTCACCTACCTCGGAGTTGACATAAACTCCACGAATGACACCCTAGTGGAGATTTGTCGAAGAATTACCCTAGGAAACCGTTGCTACTTCGGTTTGGCGAAACAACTGGGTTCAAAACTCCTAACTCGAAGGACGAAATGTGTGCCCTACAAAACCGTTATCCTGCAAGTTCTGCTTTATGGTGCCGAGTGCTGGGCGATAAGCAAGAAGGGAGGGCGAATGGAGGAGAAGATACAACCGCGAACTCTATGAGCTGAACCAAGATGTGGATGTAGTCCAAAAAGCCAAAACACGTCGACTACATTGTCTTGGCCACATCGAGCGAATGGACAATAATGCTCCAGCTAAGAGGATTTTCGAATCCCAGCCCCCAGGTTCGAGAAGGCAAGAAAGACCGAACCTCCGTTTCAAAGACCAAGCCATCGCGGATGCGCATGGTCTAGACAACTGGAATCAGAGAGACAGATATCGTAGAGGATGGAAGGTTGCAGTGTCTCAGGCGGAGACTCTTCACGGGCCGGGAGCCCGATAAATCAAAATCAAAAAACAAAATTTTGTAAGAAAAAGCCTCCAAAAGTGAGTGTGGATTAACATGATCTACAGACAAAATGTTTATATTATCATAACCAACGTTCTGCATCAAAAGTTTTTTTCGAATATTTTAAAATTTCACCGAAAAATGTTTTTTTTTTAACTGAAAACGCTCCCAAAAAGTGTGCGTGGCAAAAAACTTTGTATGAACGAAATATAGATATTAAGATTTTTTAAATATGTTGTTCAGACTCTTTTTCAAAATTCTCTAAAGTTTGGCCAAAACAACGTTTTTCTAAAAAGGGGGCGTGGCAGTGGCGGATTTCAAAAAACTGTACACTTGTTCTGCTGGGAGCAACAAAGAGCACGTGTTTCAAATTTCATCCTTCTAGCTCAAAATTTAAGGCCCAAAAACTGGTGACGGACGGACGGACAGACATGGCTAAATCGACTCAGCTATCGATTCTGACTCGATTCATATACTTTGAGGTATATTTATCTAAATTATTTCTCTATGTTACAAACTATGTATCAAAACTAATGTACCTCTATGGGATACCGTTTGGCCAAAAAACGTTTTTCTTTAAAAGGGGGCTTGGTAGTTTGCGGATTTCGTCGGGCAGAGAGTCTATAAATCAAATTTCAACACTTAAGGCCCAAAAATCGCTGACATACAAGTAAAATGTACAGGTAATTAACTGTTTTTTTGAAAAATCTGTTTTTTGAAATCCTCCTATCAGAAAATGCTATAAATTTTGCGATTGGCCCCTAATGTCAGTTCTGTTTTGACATTTGTGTAGTAAACACATGCGAAATACACGTTAATAAACAATGTTACGCTACACTGCTCCAGAACGCGGAATATTGGTGACTATTTATTTGAGCAATAATCGGTCGGTGACTTTGGCACAACGTGAATTTCGTCGCAGATTTCCTAGCCGTCCAACGCCTACTGGTGAAACACTGCGACGTTTAGCCGCTCGCCTCGAAGAGACTGGCACAACACGAGATGCTGCCAGGCGTGGCAGACCCCGGAGTAGCCGTTCTACAGAGAATATTGCTGCTGTAGCCGAAGATGTCATGGAAGCGCCGTCGACTTCGACCAGACGACGTGCCACGCAAATGGGTATCAGTCGACGGTCTTTACAGCGAATTTTGGTACAAGATTTGAAGATGTTTCCGTACAAAGTCCAGACGGTGCATCAGCTGTTAGCTGCTGACCGCCAATCGCCTCTAACATACGCTCAAGCCATCCCTAATCACCACCAAGAGGAAGATGATTTTTCATCAAAAATAATCATGAGTGATGAGGCCCATTTCCATCTTAGCGGGTACGTAAATAAGCAAAATTTACGCTCCTGGGGCACTGAAAATCCGCGTGTAACCCACGAAGAGCCATTACACCCGCTCAAAGTCACTGTATGGTGTGCTGTTTTCGCTGGAGGAGTCATCGTACCTTTTTTCTTCGAAGACGTCGCGGGCCAAACGGTTACATACTGTGAATGGTGAGCGCTGTGATGAATTGGGATTGGAAAACATGTGGTTCCAACAGGACGGTGCAACGGCACACACTGCACGTGCCACAACCGATATGCTGAAGGATGCATTTCCCGGGCGCCTAATCTCCCGTTTTGGCGATTTGCACTGGCCAGCAGGATCGCCTGATTTGACCGCTCCAGACTTCTTTTTGTGGGGCTTTTTGAAGTCGCGAGTTTATGTCAACAAGCCTCAGACTCTTGCAGCTCTTAAAGACAATATCCGTCAAGAATGTGAGGACCTATCGCCGGAAGTTTTGGCCAAAGTGATGGAAAATGCCACAAAAAGGGCTCGAATGACAATCAACTGTGGCGGCGGCCATTTACATGACATCATATTCTCGACTTGATGTAAAAAAAATTAAAAGACCAAATAAAAATAATCCACAAGAAGAATCAAAGTTTTTAATTTTTTTTAATTTACAGCCAAAAAACATCGGAAGGTTATTTTTGCGCCACCTTGTATATACTAATTTTCAATCAATACGGCTGTGTTTGAGAAATCAGCCACTGAGCTGCTAGCGTTCATTTGTTCTAGGTTCTAGCTTATATATTAAGTTTCATCAACATCATTAGGAGCCATTATCGATATAATCGTTTTTAAAGAAACCCATTATATTAAAGGTATATTTTTGAACTAAAACTCCAATTCCAAAAAATGCACCAACAACACTAATACCCAAAATTTCAGAGAGTAGCGTAAAATCGTTTCAGTCAAATCGGCCGAGTATATCAAAGATCACAGACTCCTACTTTTTTGACTCAGGATACCTCTTAACATAAGAATTCGTCAAAATCTCAACCTCGAAACATATACTAGGGAAGTAGAAACACTTAATTGATTAGTAAACCAAATTTAAGTTAAACTTAATAAAATTTATAACCTTCTAGTATCTTCCCAAATAAAATATCAAATTCATGCACTTTGTTAATTATTTCTTATTTCACCACAATTTGCAACCTACCACAACAAAATTACCTCACGACCTCCCTGTTCACTGTTGTTATTAGATGTCATTTAAGCCAGTCACTTTTGTGACTTTTGCGAATTGTAATTGTCAAATAATTGTTAAAAAAGAAAGTCAATGTGTTATTTTTAGCCGGAAATCATTGAAAATATTAATATCGTTTGAAGTTAAAGTTATTTGCGATCGTGTGTTTCGTTTCATTGCGGAAGTGCATGCGCGTAAACAAAATGTCGATGGTTCCGAGAAAAATCGTATTTCAGCTTTTGTTTTTGCACTTCTACTGGTTTGCAGTATTTTCAGATCAAATGGTGTAAAATCGTATTAATATTATAAATTGGGTATTCGGTGTCTCGAGTGAAGTCTCAGAAACGTTTTCGGGACTCGGTAGCATTTGCGAGTTTAGTTTATAGGAGAGTGCTTTAGAATACGAGAAAGTGGAGTGCGGGAAGGAACTAAAATGTCAATTTTGTGTGAAATAAATAGTATTTCATTGAAAGTGCGTGTTACTTGAAATTAAAATTGGATGTTTAGTTTATAAAGTGAATTAAACACGCGAGTTATGTGATCTGGATCAAGAAAAACAATGAAAGTGTTCATCGAACAACAACTAAGCAGCGATGCTGAGTGATGATGGCTTATTTCGACGTGGGAATTTTAGCGAAGCTGGTAGGTCATCAATTCCGAACGAGATTTTGGGAGGCTTTCAACAAAGTGAGTTAGTTTTATTTTTAATATCCGTGAATATATGGATGTGGCATGGCATGGAGCTCAGCTTGGAATACACTAGGGTTATTTCCTATAGGTAATAATGCCAAACATAAAATGTTAATCTCGGGGGTAATGTCTTGAAAGGGTGCATAAAAACCATCAACCAAGTCTGGATTGACTGGCATATCAGCTTCGGTTGTCCCATCTACAAGAATAGTACCTGAACCCATGTCTTTCTCCTAATGAACCCCTTCTGCAACACACTTATCGGCACCATGTTAATTGCTTCTTTTCTATTTTGATACTCATCTAAGCATGCGGGAGGTATGCATTCTAGTGCCTTGAAATGTTTGATATGTGGCCTGTAACACGGACTTTTCGATGGTGGCTGGTAGCCTATGGTGAGATTCGGTTATCTCTCCGTGGTGCGATGAACTGCTACGCAGAATGTCTGGATTCTATATCAAGCCGTATTTTTGCTGGTCCTCCTCTGAAAAAAAAAAAACTAAACGCTTTCCATCCTCGGTATGGGTGTTAGTTACGAGTTATGTTCGAACGAAAATATATTTGAAGTCGCTAAAACGTAGCGAAATAACAAGGATTTCTAAATCGATGTGAGAAATATTTCATCTCTTCTGATCCTACTTACTTACATGACGCTACATCCAAAAATGACCCTATGATTCAACCAACATACCTCTCCATTTAGGCCGGTCCTTAGTAAACTGACTCCAGTTCCGCACTTGGTTGAGTTCTGTTTCTACTTATGCGCGTCACTTAATGCGAGGTCTTCCTCTACTGCATCTGACCTCTGGCTGGGAATCGAAAACTTAGCAAGCCGTGGTGTCCATTCGGCCTACATGTCCTAGCCATCTTAAACGTCCAATGCGGAGTTTTTTGACTAGGGGTATGTCGCTGTACAGCTCGTATAGTTCGTGGTTGAATCTTCGTCTCCATAGCCCGTCAACGCAAACAGGGCCGAAGATTTTCCGAGGAATTTTTCTTTAGAATCGACTAATGATTTCTTCATCCGCTTTTGATACGGTCCATGCTTCAGCGCCGTAGAGCAGGACTGGGATGATCAGGGTCTTATAAAGGATTTCCTTAGTAGTTGGAGTGAGGGCTTTACTACTAAATTGCCTTCTTAGCCCGAAGAAACAGCGATTGGCAAGAGTAATTCTTCGTTTGATTTATGACGAGATGTTGTTGTCAGAGTTAGTAGCGGAGCCGAGGTAGACAAAGTCCCGTACTACCTCAAAGGTTATATCTGTCAATGGTGACGTTCTGTCCAATTCGTCGATGTTGTGTGTCCTTTCGTGTTGACAGCAAATACTTAGTCTTACCCTCATTCACTGCTAAACCCATTTTTGCCGCTTCCTTCTCTATACTAGCAAACGTGGCTACGACATCACGTTGAGTCCTACCAATGATGTCAATATCGTCGGCGTATGCTAGTAGTTGCACCGAATTTTGGAAAATTGTGCCTCTGGTGTTGGCTTGGGAGTTTTGCACAATCCTCTCAAGAATCAAATTGAAAAAGTCACATGACAGCGCATCGCCTCGCCTAAATCCTTTTTTGGTATCGAATGTGTCGGTGAGGTCGTTTCGTCTCTATAAATGCTGTCGTATGCGAGTTTGAAATCGATAAATAGGTGGTGGGTATCGATTTGGACTTATTGGTTTTTTTTCCAGGTTCTGCCGACGTGTAAAAATTTTGATCGATTGTGGACTTTCCTGGCCTAAAACCACACTGATAAGGGCCGATCAGGTTGTTGGTAAACGGCTTCAGGCGTTCACATATTACGGCAGATAGGGTCTTGTAGGCGATGTTGAGCAGACTTATGCCTCTGTATTTGGTGCAGCTCAGAGGGTCTCCTTTTTTGTGGATCGGGCAAACGATGCTGAGGTTCCATTCTTCAGGCATGCTTTCAACCGACCAGATTTGGCTTATGAGTTGGTGGATGCTGCTTACCAAGTTATCTTCACCAACTTTATAAAGCTCAGCGGGAAGGCCGTCATTTCCGGCGGCCTTATTAAGCTTGAGTTTCGATATTGCTATCCTCACTTCACTTAGGTCGGGTGGTTGGCAGTTTTCGCTGTCGTTGCCAATATTAAATGGTTCGTTCTGTCTGACAGCGGAATGTTGTTCGTCATCGCCGTTTAACAGTCTGCAGAAGTGGTTCTTCGATATCTTCAGCATCGACTGAGTCTCAACTACGATATTTCCTTGTTCATGTCGACAGGATTCTGTTCGAGCCTTGTATCCTTGGCTTTGACGTTTTACACTTTGGTAAAACTTGCAAAAATCATTCCTGGAGTGGCACCTCTCTATATCCTCGGTGTTCTTCCCTTCTTCTCTGTCCATCACAATATGATCAATTCGACCCGTCGTTTATCCGGAGACCTCCATGTCCCCTCACAAAAATCGAGGTGAAGAAACCGTATGCTGGCTATAGTGACATTTTGTTCCGCAGCGAAGTCAATTAGTGTTGCTATGTAGCCTGTATTTTCCGACAATACTGCTTAAGATGTCCTCTTTTCCTAAAATTGCATTAAGATCTCCAAGCACCATTTCAACATCGTGCTTCGCATTGTCGCTCATAAGTTTTTTCCTTGAGCTCGTGAAACAGTCTTTTGCAATATCATCATTTTCATCTACCGGAGCGTGAGCGCTAATAAGGCTTCTGTTGGCGAATTTGGCTTTGATGTGGATTGTCACGAAGCGATTGCTAAAGCATACGACTACTGGCCTTAGTCTAGTACTTATATCTGATCCACATCCGGATAGTCGCTGTTTCTGGTCACTATAGCACGGTCCGTTATAGATGTCTAAGTTTTGTATCCTCTTTTTGTCCGATCCATCTCATCGTATTTCCTGGATCGAAGTAATGTCTGCTTTGAGGCAGCTTAAGGCTTCAGCTAGTTGTTCAGCTGCAGCTCTCCTGTGTAATGTTCTCACATTCCAAGTGCAGATACCAACTTCGTTGCTCTTGGTGGTTTGGTAACAATACTTTTTTATATGCTGCATAGTTAATCCAAAGTACAGTTTCCGACCGCGAGGGTCGGTTTCAAATTATAAAATACTAGAAGTTGGTGACTACAGCATCCAATATGTGATTCATCTCTGTCGTTAATCATTCGGTTTATCCCCCACCATCTCTGTTTAATGGGCCTTACTAACCTTTAAAATTCCCATATGGGCTATTATCCAAATTTCGGAGCAGCATATGAAGGTTTTTGTTAATTCATCCACCCGTTGATCCCATCTTGGGAATTCTTCACCTGTCACCTGGGGAGGTTTTTTGGTTCAGGACCTAACCCATAGCTAATTTTGGTCCGTGAATGGTATTTTTTTCCCACATACTCTGCACATCAACAGAGATTCACCACTTGAAGATTTGTCCGATGGGAGGCTAGTATTACTAAGTACCAAGTTTTTCATGGATTGATGGAGTTGAAAAGCGTGACAAACCAGATAGACTGTGTACGTGATGAATTATGAAAGTCGTACTCCGATACCTTAATGGAATGTTAAATATTGTGCACTTAAAAAAATGCCATGATGGTGATGATTCCCTAATTTATAACAGTGATTGGAGCACGTTATTTCTCTTTGTGCCACCAACCTCTTCATAACATTATCTGTGTTCCATAGAAAATTCAATTAGAAGCTCCTGGTTATATACACCTACGCAGCACATTATTCAGATATGGTGCAATAATTAGATATTATTATTTAATTTCATGCCCACTCCTGCCACGTAATTGCAATTACCACAGCAAAATGTAAATCACAAGTGCTCTACATCACTGCTCGCCGCAAATGATGCAAAACATAGCGCAGGAGTACCCTCGTACATTCTGTATACACAATCCAATGGCTATCCGAATTTCAAGGATTGCAAAACCGTAATCATCAACATTTGCATATTGCAACTTGTTGCTTATTTCCATGTAATTTGTCCTTATCAACGCAGTAATTTATGAAATATTAGATATTTCCCGGGAAAAGATATTACAATTTCGAGTATGGATGCGTTAGGCACTTTTCGGATGAATTTCATACACACATTGCCAATTACTCATTAGTTTTCTAATTCATTGATGACTGCGGCAATAAAAATTATTCGAATGTTAATTGCGTCAACGAGTTATTCATTGGAAATGATAAATTAACTCGAATTTTTTTTTTATTGGAATAAATTTTTGATAGGGGTACATCAGCTACTAACGAATGCTTTCTATAAAAATTTGTCATTTAATTGGATGTTGATTGAAAGCACGAGTTGTAGGATGTGTACACACTTATATGGGGTGTTAAGCAATGTTAACGAGGAGTGGAAAAAGAGTTTCACAGTACACCCAAATTGATGAGTGGTGGTCATATCCGAAATCTAATAAATTGGAACTGGCACTCCAGGTTGGAAGTTGTGTTTTGACTTAACTATCCACACATGAAAAAAACCATATGTTACGAAGCAACCAATAGCCTCGGAAAGGACTGATCTTATTGTTGACGACCCTGCTAAACGCAAAAAGGACAACGACATGGACAGGTGCAACTGGAATGTGAGAACATTAAACAGGAGAGGTGCAGGCGAACAACTAGAGGAAGCCCTAAACTGCTACAAAGAAGACATTACTGCCATCCAGGAAATACGATGGAATGGGCCGGGCAAAAAGAGGATGAAAAACGGTGACATCTACTATGGAACGTGTTATAGTGAGCAGAAACAGCGACTATTTGGATGCGGATTAGTTATAAGTGCCAGACTTAGGCAAGAAGTCTTATGTTTCCAAGACATAAGCGAACGCATTGTAACAATCCACATCAAGGCCGAATTCGCCAACATAAACCTTATTTGCGCTCACGCTCCGATGAAGTAAAATATGATATAACTTAAAATTGCTTCTAGGAGCTCCTTGACAAAACCATGAGCGACTACCAAAGTACGATGTTAAAATCGTTTTAACGCAAAGCTAGGAAGAGAAGATATCTTTAGCAGTATTGGAAGAAAACACAGCCTACACGACAACACATCTGGTAACGGACTTAGGCTAATTGACTTCGATTCGGAAGGAAATGCCACTATTGCCAGCACATGGTTTCCGAACCTCGATATCCATAAGGGGATATGGCGGTCTCCAGATCCACGAACGAAATTGGTCACATTGCGGTAGGCAAGAGGCACACATCCAGTATTTTGGATATCCATCACGCCACAACAAACCAGAAATACTGTAAAAAACATTTAATGTCGAAAGACTGCAATCGCGCAACGCGTATCCCTTAACCTCTCGATTCACACCATACCACCGGCATCTAATGTCGAAGAAAAATGGCAACGATGCCATCAAGCCATTAGATCAGCCGCAACTGATGAGGTTTCTCGCGGCCACAAGCAAGAAACCCCTGGTTTGATGAGGAATGCCGACAGATGCTCGCAGCCAAGAACGAGGCCTACAAGGCTAAGCTGCAGGTGAAGACGAGAGCTGCCATTGAGCTCTATAGGCAAAGAAGAAGGGAAGAACACCGGCTTTTCAGAAAGAAGAAAAAAAAGCAAGAAAAGCGGGCGATCGATGATATAGAGAGGTGCCAGGAACGAAGTTCGCAAGTTTTAACAAAGTGTAAAACGTCAGAGCCAAGGATACAACAGAATCCTGTAGATATGAACAAGGAAATATCGTAGTTGAGACACAGTCGATGCTGAGGATATGGAAGAACCACTTCTGCTGACTGTTAAACGGCGATGACGAGCAACATTCCGCCAGGTGCCAGGAACGATGTTCGCAAGTTTTAACAAAGTGTAAAATGTCAGAGCCAAGGATACAAGGCTCGAACAGAATCCTGTCGAGATGAACAAGGAAATATCGTAGTTGAGACACAGTCGATGCTGATGATATGGAAGAACCACTTCTGCTGACTGTTAAACGGCGATGACGAGCAACTTAATATTGGCAGCGAAAACTGCCAACCACCCGACCTAAGTGAAGTGAGGATAGCAATATCGAAACTCAAGCTTAATAAGGCCGCCGGAAATGACGGCCTTCCCGCTTTGCTTTATAAAACTGGCGGAGATGACTTGATAAGTAACATCCAGCAACTCATAAGCCAAATCTGGTCGGATAAAAGTATGCCTGAAGAATGGATCCTCAGCATCGTTTGCCTGATCCCCAAAAAAGAAGACCCTCTGAACTGCGCCAACTAACGCCGCATACGACAGCATTTATAGAGACGAACTATACAGAGCCATGTCTAGTTTTGGTATACCGTCCAAACTCGTCCGTTTGTGTAGGATGACGATGGAGAATTCTCGCTGCTCCATCAGGGTCGGAAACGACCTCAACGACACATTCGATAACAAAAAAGGATTTAGGCAAGGCGATGCGCTTCGTGTGACTTTTTCAATTTGATTCTTGAGAGGATTGTGCAAAACTCCCGAGACAACACCAGAGGCACAATTTTCCAAAAATCGGTGCAACTACTAGCATACGCCGACGATATTGACATCATTGGTAGGACTCAACGTGATGTCATAGCCATGTTTGCTAGTATGGGGAAGGAAGCGGCAAAAATGGGCTAATTGGAGAGGTATGATGGTTGAGGGCCAAGATATTCACGTCCTTGGTCGGATTAAATGTTTCAAAGTCATGCTTGCTAGTATAGAGAAGGAAGTCGTGTCTGATGTCTAGCTCGGAATGCAAGACCAAGCATATTCTGTCAACAAGAAAGGATATGCAACATCGATGAATCGGGCAGAATGCCAACATCCACAAATACAACTTTTAGATAACAACTTTGTCTACCTCGGATCCGCTATTAACCCTGCCAACGAAATCTTGTCACAAATCAAACGAAGACTCTCAATAAAGCTCTAAGTTGAACTACTATTGAGATGCTGTAGGTTTAAGGTTTAAGGTTGGTAGAACATGTAGAGGTAATAATTTAATCCTTAGTTGTTGCCTAGCTGGATTTTCGCACTTTTGTTTTAACGGGTGATTTTTCAAATTTGCATCAAATATTATAAATTTTATTGTAATCGATAAATAGGCCTTTGCCATTTACGTTTTAAAGACAACGCGAATCCGTTGCAAATGGTCCATTCGGAAGGTCCAATTTTGCGTCACTTTTTCGAGCATTTCGGCCTGTATTCCACGAATTACGCGTAAGGCTTCAATCTTGTTCGACTTGTCCACATAGACTAAAGACTTTACATTACCCCACAAGAAATAATCAAGAAACGTTAAATCGCATGATCTTGACGGCCAACTCACAGGGCCATTTCGAGAGATAAGCTGCTCACCAAATTCATCCTTCAACATTACCATTGTTTCACGAGCTGTGTGGCATGTGGCACCGTTCAACTCAGCCAACTGGGGTAAAAAAGTCGCGTACCATGGCTCGATACGTTCGCCGTTGACGGTAACTTTTCTTTTTGGACCGATGATGCCCATAAACCACACAAACCTTTCTTTTTTCGGGATGCATCGGTAATGTTTGTATGGCATGTGGTTGCTCATCACTCCAGACACTTTGACAGATGACGTTTGGACGCCATTACTAACCAGTCCTGCAAACCTGAAAAACTTAACTCTTAAAAAATTACCCGTTAGAATGACTTTAAGCCATGCTTTTGCAAGATAGTTTAGTCTGAGGCAGCCTTACAAAGATTTTTGTAGCACGATGAAGGTGACGTTGTCAGTACTCACTGTGTTATAATAGGGCTAGAAGGTGTTTGTGTCCCATAGATTTTTTCTTTGCATATTGTTCTGTTTAGTTCTCGAGATATGAAGATTGAATTTCGGTTGAAAATTGAAGTGTCACTGTCCGACTCATTTTTGTAGTTTGGAAAGTGGGGTTTTAAGAGCATATTTTGGGGTTTTAGCAGTGGATTCGGTTTATTTATTCGCTTCTGAAGAATTCAAGAATCTGAAACATTTTTGCTTTTGAAAATATCGGATCTAATTTGTTGTTGTCTGCGATACTATTGCAGAATTCCATCCAAGTTTTCTCTTTGTGTGTTTTACTTTTTTTTTTAAAATCTGTTTAGATTAGTTTTCAACAAATTGCAATCTTGTTCGTTTTGCGAACTTAAGAGAGTTCTCTCTATTCACTATGTCAATTGGCAAGTTTTTTTTATACCACCAGGTGCTTTGTGTCTTGGTTTTCCTGTGATGTCCTACCTATGCCTATACTATTGCGGGCTAACTGGTTTCGTGTTTAGTTCGTTGAACTGCCACGCAGAAAGACGGGTTCGATTTCCAGCCGAGCAACATCTAAATCTAATTTTTCACTGGCCCTCCTTTCGTGATAATCTCACAAGTTATCCGAGTCGTAACAGTGTCAAGAATTGTCTCACTTTAGCCGTTCGAAAATAGGAGGTCATACCATTGTGTAAGAAGACACGCACACATGACGGGTAGTGAGAAAAATCTAGAACCTGGGTACTAAAGAACCTATTGCGTCAAATATTTGTATTTTGTTTTTGTTATAACTACTATTGCGGCAGATTAGATACTTTGTTACTTACTTACTTAAGTGGCGCTACAGTCCGGGATGAACCTGGGCCTCAACCAACATGCCTCTCCAATTAGCCCGGTCCTTAGCTAACTGCCTCCAGTTCTCACTGTAGCGTATTTGCGATGGTCAGTGTACTGCACCATCTCCAACCCACCACTGAAATTAAATGAAGGAAGCAAGATCTCAAACTAAACCACCAACTGTTATACCTTGTACCTAATACTACGCAAAGGCATTATCACTCTACACTTTTTTTTCACTCCAATATGCCTCCTTACTAACTATTTTTTTTTTTTTTCGGCTGCTCAGGGCTGGGTGTGGGATGAATGAGAAAAAAAACGAGTGTGCACATACAAAAAAAAAATACTAGCAACGATAGAGAGTAGATCACCGTAACTGACGTCATATTCTGCACTGTGTCTAAAATTAACACTTGTCATAGCTGGACTGGGGATTCCCTACAGTACTGACAGACAATCAGCTGTCGAGATTTATGTTGCAGTAAACTAATGAATACATATGTAAAAAAAAGTATGATAAAGTTTGCATGATGGGTTTTGTACATGCAAAAGCTGCATCTTGACGATGATGACGATGAGGTTGATGAAGATGACCGAGAGATTTTTAATGACTCATGACTTAATTTAGATGTATAGTATTTTCATACATAAAAAAAATATATTTCATTTACTTATATGTATTATATTGATAGGTTAATTGAATTTAGATCAAAGAGTAGGTAGGGTAAACAAAAATTAATATAAATATATGAACTTCAAATAATATATAGGTATGTACATTTCCGATATGTCATAATATTTGTATATATATATATATATATATATATATATATATATATATATATATATATATATATATATATATAAAAATATGTATGTAAATATATATTATATGTAAATATGTAATTATGTTTACTGCTAATTAATTGTATTTGTGTATATGTACAGTGTATTATAATTTTAAATAGATTTAAGTAGGTCTATTCAAACTGTGTGATATAGCGTATAAAAATTAAAATGAGAATGTTACCTTTTATCCGGACGCTGATACTCGGGACATGTCTCGATGATCTGCATTCGCTGACTCTGGATACCGTTTCGTACCTCACTTATAAAATGATTATTAAATGTAATGCCACTATCCACTATCTCACACTTTTAGTTTTTAGACAAATATTAATTTCTTAGGTTAGTTTAGAATTTTAGATGAAGTTTTATGATTTTAATGGCAAAACTAATTCGCATTATTCATATGTACATATTCGTTGAGCAAATTATTTATATACAGTTCTCTTTTACTTTACTTCTTCATTATGTTAACTTAGTACTTATATACAATATACATAATATATGTAGGTATTGAAACAATTAAAATTATGGATTTTGTTTTAGTTTATATAATATTTTATGTTTAGGAAAATGTCCCTTTAACTCAAAATTAATGTTAGATTGAACTATTAAAATTGATAACTAAGATTAGGCACTTTTTGGTATTTATTTATTTTTTTAACTCGTGCACAATGTGACGTTAGCTCGCAGTTTTCCGCACAGAACAGCATGAATCTGATCGCGACGATAACATGCATCGACTGAAGCCTGGCGTAAACCGCTTGCTTGTCTTCTTGTCGTGATGAGTCTGCCAAGAAGCCTTCGCCTGGTGATTTGGTAGGAAGATGAGACTTCGGAAATGTTGGTGGTCTCTCTGCTTTATGTTGCTGAGCAAGCTATTTGCCTACTAGAGAGATTCCACGTCCTAATCTCCGAAATTGTCTCACCTATTTCCTACGAAGTGTAGAACCATGTGACCTTACCTTCTATTTTATTTTATTTTTTCTTGTTTTAGCACTATTTACTACTGATATATTTATTTAATTTTAGGTTTTAGTTAAGGCACTATAATTTTATGAGTAACGTAGTTTCTTTATTTCTACTTAGTTTACTTTATTTTACTAAGTTAATTTTGTCTTCTTAGCTCTGAAGATGATAAGCAAAAGAAAGACGTAGATGCCTTTCGTATGCCCTATAGCTCATGCAACGTATGGGTATGTTCACATAGCCCTGAATTTATAAAACGACATCTATGGGTGAAGTCAATATTTCGATGTTAAGGCCTCATCACACTTATGCACAAACTACAAAAATATTAAAATAAAATAAAAATATTCTGATTTTGTACATCAGTTAGTTCACACTACATCACTCCAAGTTGGTTGAGGTCGGTTTCCACTTGTGCGCGCCACTTAAGGCGAGGTATTCCTCTACTGCGTCCGACGTCTGGCTGGGATGATCAGGGTCTTATATAGGATCTCCTTAGTAGTCCGAGTGAGGGCTTTACTACTAAATTGCCTTCATAACCCGAAGAAATAGCGATTGGCAAGAGTAGTTCTTCGTTTGGTTTCTGACGAGATGTTGTTGTCAGAGTTAATAGCGGAGCCGAGGTAGACAAAGTCCCGTTCTACCTCGAAGTTATAAAGGGTGATCCAAGTAGAGATACTTTTTTCAATAGCCTTTTTTGACAGATCACGTGTGAGTCGTGTCATGCTGTCATGTTATTTTTGTTTAGTATTGTTTGGCCTTTCATAATGGAAAGACTTACGCGTGAACAACGTTTACAAATTATTCAACTTTATTATGAAAATTCACGTTCTGTGAGGAATGTGTTTCGTGCACTTCGCTCAACTTATGGTCAACATAATCGGCCTACTGAGCGTACTATTCGCAACACCATCACCCATTTTGAGACCCAGCATTCATTATTGGATAATATTCGACCGAATAGACCACGTCCAGCACGCTGTGAAGAAAATATAGCGGCCGTAGCTGAGAGTGTACACGAAGACCGTGGAGAGTCGATTCGGCGCCGTTCGCAGCAACTCGGACCATGATAACCGACTATTTGATGCCTGAAATTGAAGCTCGTGATCTCGGCGACATTTGGTTTCAGCAAGACGGCGCCACTTCCCACACATCGAATCAATCAATGGACTTATTGAGAGAACATTTCGGTGAGCACATAATTTCACGTTTTGGGCCGGTCGATTGGCCACCAAGATCGTGTGATATCACACCGTTAGACTTTTTCCTGTGGGGATATGTTAAGTCAAAAGCTTATGCCGACAAACCCGCTTCGATTCAGGCCTTGGAGGAAAACATCACGCGTGTCATTCGCCAGTTACCAGTAGAAATGCTCGAACGAGTGATCGAAAATTGGACTCAGTTGCGACGTAGCAACGGCCAACATTTGATAGACATAATCTTCAAAAACTAATGCCAAAGAATGTTCTTTCAAATGATAATAAACATTCTCCATTAAATTTGAATTTTCTGTGTTTTTTTCTTTAAAAAAGTAGGGAACCTAGAAATGGATCACCCGTTATCTGTCAATGGTGACGTTCTGTCCAATTCGTCGATGTTGTGCGTCCTTTCGTGTTGAGAGCATATACATAGTTTTACCCTCATTTACTGCTGAAATGCCGCTTCCTTCTCTATACTGGCAAAGGTGGCTATGACATCACGTTGAGTCCTACCAATGATGTCAATATCGTCGGCGTATGCTAGTAGTTGCACCGATTTTTGGAAAATTGTTCCTCTGGTGTTGGCTCGGGAGTTTTGCACAATCCTCTCAAGAATCAAATTGAAAGAAGCGCATCACCTTGCCTAAATCCTTTTTTGGTATCGAATGTGTCGGTGAGGTCGTTTCCGACCCTGATGGTGCAGCGAGAATTCATCATCGTCATCCTACACAAACGGACGAGGTTGGGCGGTATACCAAAACTAGACATGGCTCTGTATAGTTCGTCTCTATGAATGCTGTCGTATGCGGCTTTGAAATCGATAAATAGGTGGTGGGTATCGATTTGGACTTCTTGGGGTTTTTTGCAGCATTTGCTGAAGTGTGAAAATTTGATCGATTGTGGAATTTCCTGGCCTAAAACCACACTGATAAGGGCCGATCAGGCTGTTTGTAAACGGTATCAGGCGTTCACATATTACGGCAGATAGGATCTTGTAGGCGATGTTGAGCAGACTTATGCCATTGTAGTTGGCGCAGTTCAGAGGGTCTCCTTTTTTGTGGATGGGGCAAACGATGCTGAGGTTCCATTCTTCAGGCATGCTTTCATCCGACCAGATTTGGCTTATGAGTAGGAGGATTTTACTTACCAAGTCATCTCTGACAGCTTTATAAAGCTCAGCGGGAAGGCAGTCATTTCTGGCCGCCTTATTAAGCTTGAGTTTCGATATTGCTATCCTCACTTCACTTAGGTCGGGTGGTTGGCAGTTTTCGTTTTCGTTGCCAATATTAAATGGTTCGTTCTGCCTGACAGCGGAATGTTGTTCGTCATCGCCGTTTAACAGTCTGCAGAAGTGGTTCTTCCATATCCTCAGCATCGACTGTGTCTCAACTACGATATTTCCATGTTCATCTCGACAGAATTCAGTTCGAGCCTTGTATCCTTGCCTATGACGTTTTACACTTTGGTAAAACTTGCGAACATCGTTCCTGAAGTGGCACCTCTCTATATCCTCGATAGCGCGCTTTTCTTGCTCGTTTTTCTTCTTTTTGAAAAGCCTCGTCTTCACCTGCAGCTTAGCCTTGTAGGCCTCGTTCTTGGCTGCGAGCATCTGTCGGCATTCCTCATCAAACTAGGGGTTTCTTGCAGATTAGATAGATTGGTGAAATCACCCCTACACGTGGTGCGATCTATAAAACCGTCACCGTCAAACTAACAACGACACGAACAAATAAGGGCATGAATGCATGTTTTCAAGTGCAACCTCCAGCAGTTTTAGTTTAGAGTTAACAAACATCGGCTGGCATCTTAGGGCGCTGCTTCACCACGACATATGTTAGGTTAAACGGAAGAGGTAGATGATGTGAATCCTTTCTCATCACACTCAGACCAATTTTGACCAATTGTGATGCCCATAGGGAGGTTCATGTATGCCTATTTCGATGTTTAACTGCTAACTCTTCGTTGGTTTTTTGCGCTGAAATAATATAGGAAGGGATGATTTCGGATAGATAATTGGAAAAAGTGGAAAAATTATTTTCCAAGAGTTACTTTTTGACAACTCAAATATATTTTAGAAGACACACATCTCTCAGCTCTCCATAGTTCCGGAAATTCTTCAAATAGACCATTCTCCTCCATGAGTGAGTACCGACAAAACTTTGGTCAACTCTCTGAGGGCAGGCAATTACCATTTCCTCCTGGATCCGCACCTGACTTCAGGTGTACTAACCAAAATAATATGCAATGGATTTGTCACCTACATACGTATGTAAGTATGTGTCAACCAACAAACCAACAGATGTAAACAAAATCAATTTATCACAACAAAAAGCATTAAACTCAGCAGAAGCACCACTGCGAATGTCACAGTCCTTTTGATTTTCCCTGTTTGTTGTTTTATCAAGAGACTTTTCCCTCGGAAAACAGATTTTTCACAAACGAAAAGGAAAATAAAACAAAGACAAAATAACCTTATCTCCTTATAGAAGTAGAAACGCAAAAAAAAAAACATTGTTTATCATCAATATGAACAATTTTGTTTATGTACTCAGTGGGGGGAAGAAAAAAAAAAAACAAATTGACAAAAATGCTTTCCAAAGGATGCCATTAATTTCCACCTTCTCGTATTAGAAGAACGGTGTGGCAAAATTATTACTTTTGGTAGAAAGTTTCGAAAAAAATGGGGTTGTTTACTTCCATTTGCTACCGCTATCGAAGCGATTCTTAAGTGCTGGCTTTGGTCTTTATTATACCTACCGAGATGTGTACGGCGGTGTAGTCCTTTTGCCCGTTTGGGTGGCTTCTTTCATGCTCAGTTGTTTGGTTAGCAAGAAGCTTTTTAAGAGAATTTTACACAAAAATAATTAAAAGTTTTCTTTTGCTTGTTAGTTTTTGTCTACAAAGCTCAGAGCTGAGATTGATAAGTGGGAGTTCACTCCATAGTTTAACTTTTGATATTTTAAAGCGAAACTTTTGGCTGCTCTTCAACAAAGTTCAAAATAATAGTCATAAAAAATAAACTTCAGAACTGATGAAGTTTTGCGTGTATTTATGGACTTGTTGTGGCTGCTTTATATGCAGTTGCTTTAGAAATGTATGGAACGCATGGTGGTCAAAACTATTCGTGGACTTGTTCACTATAACCCATTCCTTGGGGTGAAAGAACTTCTGATAGGCTAAAGGCTACTATGTCTTAAAAAATCTGATTAAGGACTGCATTTTAGGGAATTCCATATATTCGGACAGCAAATTGTAGCCTTCTCATGTTTTTGTAACAAATTTCCTCGCTGAACTCTATATCGAGACCATAGTTAGCTCATATCTTAGCTATTTTCCACCAATTGCGCATTCAAAGTTCGTTAAGATCGATTTCTTCTAATTTTTGCAACTTCAGAAAAGTTCCCATTCTACTGCTTCGACCACCTGCGAAGCTGAGCATTCGGTCTACAAATCCCAGACAACTTCCAATTTATAGATTTTAGACTGACTGGATCTGCAGAAGCTCTTGATACTGTGATTGCAAGAACTATTTTGACTCGTTTTCAAATCCAGATGGCCACAACGCCTACTTAGTATCATGACGCAATCAGAGAGTCTACTCTGACGATTTCTACGTTGGACATTAATTAATAGCTAGACAGACTGCTGACGACTAGATGCTACGAATGGTACAACACACCTTCACGCTGGTCGACTTTAATTTGTTTTATTTTCAATGTATGAACTACACTAAATAAACAGTTGGAGCAAGAGAGGAGGCGGCCTGCTCTTCCTTGATGCGATCCTTCTTGAGTCGGCACATGAAGGCCAATTCGTCCTGAAACGACCCTCACCATAGTTAGCTCATATCTTAGCTATTTTCCACCAATTGCACATTAAAAGTTGGTTAAGATCGATTTCTTCTAATTTTTGCAACTTCAGAAGCTGCGAAGCATTCGGTCTACAAATCCCAGACAACTTCCAATTTATAGATAGCAGACTTGAAACGACCCTGATCCATCTTTGAAGATGTATCGATGAACTTCAGCTTGATTTTTTTTAATGAAGCGCGGCTAGTGTGCACCAACTGTGATTTACGAAGATTGATGACAATCTTCTTGGATCCAATACGACATTCTTTAAGCATGACGAAGTCATTGTTCACATCACCATAATGAGGGAAACCACCCTTTGGGCTGATGCTCTTGTCTGTAAAATCGTACTCAGTGGAGACGTTGTTCTTGATGACCTTGTCATCATTGGTGTGGATTCCAGCACCTATTCTCTTGTTGATTTCAGTACAGTGATGGTAACCCTTCTGACCGGCACATGCAACAGTGAAGGACACACGACTTGGATGCCATGCTCCAACACAAGCAACCATATGGAGAGCCTTGTGCGTCTTGCAGGGCAATTTCTTTTTGTGCCAACGAACGGTCACACTTTTGAAACCCTTACCCTTGGTAACACCAACGCAGTCAATGACTTCATCTTGTCCAAAGACATTGGATACTGGGACCGCTTGTTCCAAGAGTTCCTTGACCCACTAAAATTTGTTTTTGATGTTGCCACCGTTCGTTGGACCTTTTTTGGCGTTGCTTGATTAAACGGATCTGAGAGTGGGCAATAACGCGGATAACTTTGCAGTAGCTGATCATCTTCCTGAAGTCATTCCCAACGCTCTTCTTGCCAACATCATCGGTCCACTTCTTGCTCTTGCACCAGTTTCTGTAGAAGCGACGAAGACACTCTTCGGACAAATGCTGAGTCCAAACATTGACCAAAGCACGGGGACCGAATGGAGTCTGGATATAGCCTACAACCATCACTGGTGGAGTTTCCAAGATGGTAACGGCTTCTACGACCTCCTTCTTATTGATCTTTGATCTAGGACGGTCAGCTTCGCGGGCGATATGGGTTATACTGGCATTTTTACTGTGAAATTTTACCGATCGCAGCGCCGTTTTCCCTGAGTGGTAGGTTACAGATTTTTCATTTGCAATTTCTCAACTCATACTACATGAAACGTACGTCACCACCCAAGGTATCCATGCCATGGTGTTTATACCAACAGTAGGTCAAAAGTATTAGCCACAGATTATTAATAATTGAGAAGGTAGGGTTTGTGTGAACATTTTATTAAATTTTTAGAAACTAAATAAGTATACGATTACGATGTATTCAGATTCAGATCTCAGAGACTCGAAATTAATTGTTTTAAGAAACAAACATCAAGAAAGCATTTTCATTTGTTTGGGGAAAAGGAAACCAAACAGCTGATAACTGATCTGTTGCAGATTCTATATATTTCGATAACTTTTGACAGTCCAATCGATAAATCATTAGGGCTACCACGTAGAATCACCACACACGGAGTCAAATTTAATCCTGCTGATTTAACTCTAGTTTACATTTATTTATTAATTGGTTAGGTTAGGTTAGGTAAGATGGGCTGTTGACGCTCGAGTGAGTCGTCAAGCTCGCATAGGCCTACGTGGGCCACTAGCGATACCCTTCGAAGAAAGTATCCTGAAATAGAGAAAGAGGATACCTGGTTAAGTTCGCTAGTGATACTTATGCGGTGCTGGTCTGTGTTGCTCCTTCAGCCTCAAAGAGGTAGTTGCTCCATCGTGATCTGCTACAAAAACGGACTATCAGCGCTATTGGGATAGTCGTTAGGTCACTTTGGTCATCGAGTTAAAGGCTGACTAGTAAAGGGTGATCCATTTCGAGGTTCCCTACTTTTTTAAAGAAAAAAACACAGAAAATTCAAATTTAATGGAGAATGTTTATTATCATTTGAAAGAACGTTCTTTGGCATTTATTTTTTGAAGATTATGTCTATCAAATGTTGGCCGTTGCTACGTCGCAGATGGTCCATCCGTTGAGTCCAATTTTCGATCACTCGTTCGAGCATTTCGACTGGTAACTGGCGAATGACAAGCGTGATGTTTTCCTCCAAGGCCTGAATCGAAGCGGGTTTGTCGGCATAAGCTTTTAACTTTACATATCCCCACAGGAAAAAGTCTAACGGTGTGATATCACACGATCTTTGTGGCCAATCGACCGGCCCAAAACGTGAAATTATGTGCTCACCGAAATGTTCTCTCAATAAGTCCATTGATTGATGCGATCATGGCACGATAACGGTCGCCATTGACGGTTACGTTCGCACCGGCATAATTTTTAAAGAAATATGGACCGATGATTCCACCGGCCCACAAACCACACCAAACTGTTGTTTTTTCTGGATGAAGTGGCAGTTCTTCAATCTCTTCAGGTTGCTCTTCGTCCCAAATGCGGCAATTTTGTTTGTTTACATACCCATTGAGCCAGAAATGGGCCTCATCGCTAAACAAAATTTGCCTCGAAAACGTCGGATCTTCTTGGAACTTTTCAAGAGCCCATAGAGCGAAGCGATGTCGCTTGGGAAGGTCGAGCGGCTTCAGTTGTTGCACAAGCTGTATTTTGTACGCTTTCAATTTAAGATCATGATGTAAAATGCGCCAAGTCGTTCCATACGTCAGTCCGAGTTGCTGCGAACGGCGCCGAATCGACTCTCTACGGTCTTCGTGTACACTCTCAGCTACGGCCGCTATATTTTCTTCACAGCGTGCTGGACGTGGTCTATTCGGTCGAATATTATCCAATAATGAATGCTGGGTCTCAAAATGGGTGATGGTGTTGCGAATAGTACGCTCAGTAGGCCGATTATGTTGACCATAAGTTGAGCGAAGTGCACAAAACACATTCCTCACAGAACGTGAATTTTCATAATAAAGTTGAACAATTTGTAAACGTTGTTCACGCGTAAGTCTTTCCATTATGAAATGCCAAACAATACTAAACAAAAATAACATGACAGCATGACACGACTCACACGTGATCTGTCAAAAAAGGCTATTGAAAAAAGTATCTCTACTTGGATCACCCGTTATTTTAAAACGACTGCCACTGATATAGTGGCATAGTAGGTGTGAGACCTCTTCTTCGACGTCAGGTTCGCTGCATTTCCTGCAAAGTTGGTTCGCACCAGTCAGTTTTATCTTATTAGAGTGCTTACCCAACAGGTTGTGACCTGTTATCACTCTCACCGCTATAGAAATGGATGCTCTATTCAAAGCTATTAGCTTGTTTGATTTGCTACCGCTTAATTCCGGCCAGAGAGATTTTGGGGGATTGACCCTTTTATCAGCTAGGGAAATGCAACTGGACGATCCTAGTCTGGCTAGCTCGTCTGCTTTCTCATTTCCCATAATGTCATTATGTCCTGGCACCCAGATAATTTGGACTTTGTTCTGGTTACAAAGAGCCTTCAGCTCTTCGCGGTAGCGTCCAACTACCCGTGATTTTACTATATTGGATGCCAGAGCATTAATGGCCGCTTGACAATCCACGTAGATGGAGATATCCTCATGTGATATGTCCACTACCCTAGCCGATTCGGCAGCTTCGAGTATGGCCAGGATCTCAGCTTGGAATACAGTACACGAGTTTGCTAATCTCAGGGATGTAGCTAGCCCGGTCTTTTCAGAGTAGACTTCAGAGCCCACTCCGAATTCCATTGCTACTTCTACGTCAGATAACACATTGTTTGAAGACCATTCTTCTCTGCTTGGTATTCTGATAGAATAATTAATATCAAAGTCGTGGTATGGGGTAATATAGTCAGATGCTGCATCTGCATAAGCCATTGAGTTTAATATTGAGCTATAGCCAAAAGGCTTCGTAAGTAGATTGCCCGTTTCTTTGAGTCTTGCTGCGCTTTTTGCTGCTGTGTCATTGATTTGTAAGTCAATTGGTGTTATGTTTAGGATTGTTTCTAACCCTACTGTGGGGCTAGTACGCATGGCTCCTGTCGTGAGTATGCATGCTGTCCTTTGAACTTTCGTTAACTTGGTCATATGTTTTGCTTTTTTCATAGCATTCCACCAGACCAAGCAACCGTATGTTAGGATTGGCCTGACAATAGCTGTGTATAGCCATTTTGTGACCTTCGGAGATGGGCCCCATTTTTTGCCGCAGATTCTGTTGCAGCTATAGAGGGCAATATTTGCTTCCTTTACTCTTTCTTCAACGTTTAGATTCCAGTTCAGTTTACTATCAAGTACCACCCCCAGATATTTCGCGCTTGCTGACATTGAGAGAGTCGAATCTTCCAAAGACTGTGCCGGAAATGCTGGGATCGATCTCCTGTTAGTAAAGAGAACCAGTTCTGTTTTGTTTGGGTTTACACCCAGCCCGCAAGACTTTGCCCACTTGCTGAGTATATTGAGACTTCTTTGCATAATTTCACTCAGAGTCGGTGGGAATTTTCCGCACGCCATGAGGACTACGTCATCAGCGTATGCCACTGTTTTTATTGCAGTGATATCCAGCTTCTGAAGTGCTTCGTTGACAACTAGTAGCCAGAGGAGTTTGGATAGTATACCTCCCTGAGGGGTACCTCTTGACGTTGTGATCCTTTTGGTACAATCGCCTAGTGTTGACGAAATGATCCGGTTATTGAGCATCGTTAAGATCCAATTGCTAGAAACCATTCCTATTCCAGATTTGGCAAGTGCCTCAGCAATTGCTTCAGTTGTAACGTTGTTGAAGGCTCCTTCTATATCTAGAAAGGCTGCTAACGTATATTCTTTATAGTGCAGTAAATTTTACACTTCGTGTAGAGCCGTTTCCACCGATTGCCCTTTATATAGGCGTGTTGGCTTACAGATAGGTAACCTGGATTCAGGTTGCTACGTATTTGGATGTCAAGTAATCGTTCCATCGTTTTCAGAAGGAAGAAAGACAGGCTTTTGGGTCTGAAATCTTTCGCTACGGTGTGGCTGCATTTACCTGCAGTTTATTGGTTAGTTAGCTTTAGTTTAACTCAGACTTAATTCACCGAAAAACTGGACTTAAATAGTGTAAACCTTCATTCGATGGATGGCTTTCTCTTTTTTTATCCATCCACTAAATATTAACTTTCTGTTGAGACACTTTCAATCTGTTCGCATTGTTTATTGAAACATGGCTACCAGTTTAGGGGTGTGGGAAAACTATATCCATTCCCCCACAGAATGACCTCTGTTACTTATTGTAAGCAGATATTAATTATCTACGCATAAAACGAAGATCGCTACATAAAAAGAAACCACAAATATCTTAAAGATTATCTCAGTTGGTTTATTTGTTGTTTAACAAAATACTTCGACGATGTTGTATCGTTGGCAACGATTGTCTGTAACTAAATTGCGATAAACTGAGAGACCTATTCCTTTTAAGTTTAAAATTAAAAAAACCGTTTAGACTACTAATAAAAACTTGTATTTGAATATCCTCAGCCTTTCTCTTTATAGGTTGTTTCATTATTTTCAGATATTCCATAAATCACGAACCGTTAAACATATTGAGTTAAAACTTTTCAACTCAAGAAAACAAATATGAGACAGGTGTTTCAGATAATATTAAAGGAGCCCCCTTTCTCTTTTAGGCTAACTCAAAAGCCAATAACGTATTGTAAAGCGAATTTAATTATGGGTTATCAAATATATTCGAATACGTGATTCCTGTTATGTTGTTTATATGGGTTGTAGTTGTAAACTTGTACTAACAACATATAAAACCCAAAGACCTGACCTCCAAACCCAGAAGCTTTAATTTCTTTCACGAACATATTAATTATGCAACAGTCCTTACAATGCGACCAAGGAAAAAAAATTAAGACATGTTGGATATCTGAAAATGCAGGTAAGTACACCTACCCAGCGACATACAATTAATGTGTTCGGGAATCCTTGCCCCTGTTGTGTTAGTGTGAACTCCACTGCCGTGAAGGGAATATAATCAAAATAACAATGCGTGTATCAAATGGGACAACTTATTAATAAATAACAATATTTTCGACCAAATCCACTGACGAAATAGTAGGGCTACAGTGGGAGGTTGATTATCCCCTTATATGGATCATTACCATTTTAAACGTCCCTTTGTTGAAAATGATGGTCAACCCCGTTTGAACATAACCTAGATCACAGAAAGCATAAAACACGCTAAGGTTAAAAATTTGTTTGATATATAGGACATCGATAGCTAACACTGCATCTAGGCCTTCTGCTTAAATAAATAATGCCCTCTTATTACGGGTCCGCCATCTAACATTTTTTTTTCAACTAGTGCTTATTTCGTGAATGGTAACACTTAGCTCATGTCTAATTCGACAGATAATTAGTTTTATCCTTCCGCTGAACGAATATGGTTGTGTAAACGATTGAACAACGCTGGGAAATATTGCGATATTACTTTGAAAATCATGGTAATGTTGCAGATGTGTGCGAAAATTGCGTACTGATTTTGGAAGAAGAGAAGAGCACCGTCAGCTCCGTATGTTCGTTATCTTGTGAAAAAAGTAAAAGAAACTGGCATCCTCATCGATAAACCAAAGCGTGAAAAGCCAAAAATAGTGCGCACACCCGAGAATATTGCTGCTGTGGCAGAAAGTGTGCGTGAAGCGCCATCAACATCAATTCACCGTCGTTCTCAACAATTGAACATTCGGAGACATCATTGAGACGAATTTTGCATAAAGACCTTGGTATGATGCCATACAAAGTCCAATTGGTTCAGGAGTTGAAGTCAACTGACCATCCAATGCGTTTCCGCTTCGCTAAGTGGGCCTGCGATCGACTTAGAGAAGATGCCGATTTTGCCAAAAAAAAATCATCTTTTCAGATGAAGCTCATTTTGATCTTGGCGGGTATGTAAACATGCAAAATTGTCGCATTTGGGGCACAGAAAACCCGCACGCATACATTGAAAAGCCGATACACCCAAAACGAGTCACTGTTTGGTGCGGATTTTGGTCCAGAGGCATAATTGGGCCATTTTACTTCGAAAATGAGCAAGGAGTGGCCGTTACAGGCAATGGCGATCGTTATCGGGCCATGTTGAACGAATTTTTGTTCACAAAAATTGAAGAGGAGGATATTGGCAACATTTGGTTTCAACAGGACGACGCTACGTGCCACACAGCCGAAGCTACACTCGATGTTTTGCGCCCTGTTTTTGAAGATCGCATTATCAGCCGCAGAGCTGATGTCGTTTAGCCACCTTGGAGCTGCGATTTGACACCGTTGGACTGTTATTTGTGGGGTGCCGTAAAAGATAAGTGTTACGCCGACAAGCCAGAGACAATTGACGCTTTTAAGGACAATATTCAGCAGTTTTTTTTATAGCATTTAAAAAAAAAAAGTTATTTGGCGGACCATTTAGTTTAATTTGGAATGCGACAGTAAATGGTGGTAAAGCTCAAAACATTGCATATAATAACAAACATACGACATGTGCCACTTGAAGCAGCAAAAATAAGCTTTGAAGTAGAGTAGCAGAATGGCCTATAATTCAAAAATGTTACATGGTCCTTCCTGCATTGACAAATGGAGCTATATGTTGCTGCAAATAGCCCCTTCTGCACATCTGTAAACTCAAAACTATCCACTACATAGCTATTGGAGTCAGTCCATATTATAGAATAACGATTAATATTAAAATTTTATATTGTTACATAGGATCATACAATGATCATTAAATTCGAACCATCAATGGTTCAACCTAGGGTCAGTATATAAAAACCGTTTTTCAAAACATCATAAACTGGTGAACTAAACAGAGACTTTATCCATAGGTTGTAGGTTTACCTATCATTGAGATAAAATTTTAATTTAGTGGCTGGTTATAGGGAATCATTGGAAAATTCTGTTTCATTGCGCACTCCACGTTGGTTGAGGTCGGTTTCTAACTGTGCGCGCCACTTAAGGCGAGGTCTTGCTCTACTGCGTGCGACGTTTGGCTGGGAATCGAAGACTCTGCGAGCCGGAGTATTGGTGTCCATTCGTTCTACATGTCCTAGCCATCTTAAACGTCCAATGCGGAGTTTTTTTTTGACTAGGGGTATGTCGCTGTACAGCTCGTATAGTTCTTGTTTGAATCTTTGTCTCCATTGCCCGTCAACGCAAAGGGGACCGAAGATTTTTCGAAGAATTTTTCTCTAGAATCGACCAAGGATTTCTTCATCCGATTTTGATACGGTTTGATGCGCCGTAGAGCAGGACTGGGATGATCAGGGTCTTATATAGGATCTCCTACTAAATGGCCTTCTTAGCCCGAACAAACAGCGGTTGGCGAGAGTAATTCTTCGTTTGATTTCTGACGAGATGTTGTTGTCAGAGTTAATAGCGGAGCCGAGGTAGACAAAGTACCGTACTACCTCAAAGTTATATCTGTCAATGGTGACGTTCTGTCCAATTCGTCGATGTTGTGTGTCCTTTCGTGTTGTCAGCATATACTTAGTCTTACCCTCATTCACTGCCAAACCCATTTTTGCCGCTTCCTTCTCTATACTAGCAAAGGTGGCTATGACATCACGTTGAGTCCTACCAATGATGTCAATATCGTCAGCGTATGCTAGTAGTTGCACCGATTTTTGGAAAATTGTGCCTCTGGTGTTGGCTCGGGAGTTTTGCACAATCCTCTCAAGGATCAAATTGAAGAAGTCACATGACAGCGCATCGCCTTGCCTAAATCCGAGAATTCTGCATCGTCATCCTACACAAACGGACGAGTTTGGGCGACATAAGAAAACTCTGTATAGTTCGTCTCTATTAATGCTGTCGTATGCGGCTTTGAAATCGATAAATAGGTGGTGTGTATCGATTTGGACTTCTTGGGTTTTTTCCAGGATCTGCCGAAGTTTGAAATTTGATCGATTGTGGAATTTCCTGGCCTAAAACCACACTGATAAGGGCCGATCTGGCTGTTTGTAAACGGTTTCAGGCGTTCACATATTACGGCATAGAGGATCTTGTAGGCGATGTTGAGCAGACTAATGCCTCTGTAGTTGGCGCAATTCAGAGGTTCTCCTTTTTTGTGGATCGGGTAAACGATGCTGAGGTTACACTCTTTAGGCATGCTTTCATCCGACCAGATTTGGCTTATGAGTTGGTAGATATTACTTACCAAGCCAGCTCCGGCAGCTTTATAAAGCTCAGCGGGAAGGTCGTCATTTCCGGCGGCCTTGTTAAGCTTGAGTTTAGACATTGCTATCCTCACTTCACTTAGGTCGGGCGGTTGGCAGTTTTCGCTGTCGTTGCCAATATTGAATGGTTCGTTTTGCCTGACAGCGGAATGTTGTTCGTCATCGCCTTTTAACAGTCTGCAGAAGTGGTTCTTCCATATCCTCAGCATCGACCGTGTCATAACTACGATATTTCCTTGTTCATCTCGACAGGATTCTGTTCGAGCCTTGTATCCTTGGCTTTGACGTTTAACACTTTGGTAAAACTTGCGTGGTTTTACGCCAGGAAAGTCCACAACCGATCAAATTTTCACACTTCGTCAGATCCCGGAAAAACCCAAGAAGTCTAAATCGATACCCAACACCTATGTATCGATTTCGAAGCCGCACCTATAAAGATGAACTATACAGAGCCATGTCTAGTTTTGGTATACCGCCCAAACTCGTCCGTTTGTGCAGGATGACGATTGAGAATTCTTGCTGCTCCATATCAGGGTCGGAAACGACCTCACCGACACATTCGATACCAAAAATGGAGTTAGGCAAGGCGATGCGCTGTCATGTGACTTCTTCAATTTGAGGACCAGGTTAATTCCGTAATGTAGCGCCACTTAAGTAAATAATAAGTAACATTCGAAACGGCGAAATAGTTTAGTCAAAAGTAGGCTATGCCATTATTTGCCATGCGAATGCGAATGTGTTGTCAACTTGTCACTTGTCAGGTAGAAGAAAATAATAGCTACAGTTAGTTAGTTATTGTGTGACTTTTTACGAGTGTGCAGTACTGTAGTGTGAGTAGTGCTGATTTTAAAATAAAAAAATAAAAGAAATATTAATCTAGTGTGAAGGGGTCTAAGGGTGAGTAATAACGAAGCCTTATTGTTTTTTAAGTATCTTTTATAATCCTTAATGGAAGATTGTTATTTCAAAAAAAAAAAAAAAACACAGAAATGCGACACGGCGCGGCGCGCACGTTCCATTTTGATTTGTGTGTGGCGTTGGCTTTTTCCAACTCGCGCTTGTGTGTAGGATGATGGAATAGCCAGGTTCCCCTGACGGAAAGAAATTCGGATGGTGTGCAAGTCGTCCACGCCCCATACGGACCTTAAATAAGTTTGTGCGTGTAGGAAATTTTATTTGCAGGTTGTGCGTGAATGAGCCAAAATATAATTTGGCATCAGGAAGATGAATTGAAGTTGAAAAAAAAGTCACTACAAAAAAAAAAATATCGAAAGGTGACTCTTGGTTTGCTTTTGAATTTTACTCTTTGCATTATCCGAAATGCCTGATGAAGAGGCTCAAAATTGCATGGATTTAACCCAATTAGATTCTGACGAAGAAGATTTAAGTAATGATGAATCTGAAGAGGAAATATCATCTAAAGATGACCAAGTCGCATTGAGAGGGAATTTAATTATTTGTATTATGCAACTCCACGGTTTCGCTTACCGCTTGAAATATATAATGGTCCCGGTGATAATCGAATTTTACCCAATACACCTGATCTTGGTAGTTGTGCCAATGTTGTCGTGCGATTATCAGAAATCATTCGAAATTTTGTTCACCACATTGTCTACTATTAGAATTTGTATACCACGTTGCCTTTATTTGTACGCCAAAGGAATATAATGCTTTACGCACAATCAGATCAAACAAAATTCCAAAAATGGAACTTTGCCATTTTCAAGAGTGGTAGTCACCCAAATTAAGGCATCGCGTTACGATCGAAAGGAAAAGAAGTTCATTGAAGTTGACTGCCCACAAATTATAGGCGAATATATAAGCCACATGGGTAGAGTGGATCTAATGGATGGTCTTATAGGTATCATATCATATACGACTCAAGACTAGAAACCCAATGGTAAGAATTTTGTATCATTTGTTTGATATGGCTGCTGCAAATGTTAGACGGGTCCGCCATCTAACGTTTTTTTTTTTCAACTAGTGCTTATTTCGTGAATGGTAACACTCAGCTCATGTCTGATTTGACAAATAATATGGTTGTGTATACGCTTGAACAATGCTGGGAAATATTGCGACATTACTTTGAAAATCATGGTAATGTTGCAGAATGTGTGCGAAAATTGCGTACGGATTTTGGAAGAAGAGAAGCACCGTCAGCTCCGTATGTTCGTTATCTTGTGAAAAAAGTGAAAGAAACTGGCATCCGCATCGATAAACCAAGGCGTGAAAAGCCAAAAACAGTGCGTACACCCGAGAATATTGCTGCTGTGGCAGAAAGTGTGCGTGAAGCGCCATCAACATCAATTCACCGTCGTTCTCAACAATTGAACATTTCGGAGACATCATTGAGACGAATTTTGCATAAAGACCTTGGTATGACGCCATACAAAGTCCAATTGGTTCAGGAGTTGAAGCCAACTGACCATCCAATGCATTTTCGCTTCGCTAAGTGGGCCTGCGATCGACTTAGAGAAGATGCCGATTTTGCCAAAAAAATCATTTTTTCAGATGAAGCTCATTTTGATCTTGGCGGGTATGTAAACAAACAAAATTGTCGCATTTGGGGCACAGAAAACCCGCATGCATACATTAAAAAGCCGATACACCCAAAACGACTCACTGTTTGGTGCGGATTTTGGTCCAGAGGCATAATTGGGCCACTTTTCTTCGAAAATGAGCAAGGAGTGCCCGTTACAGTCAATGGCGATCGTTATCGGGCCATGTTGAACGAATTGTTGTTCACAAAAATTGAAGAGGAGGATATTGGCAACATTTGGTTTCAACAGGACGGCGCTACGTGCCACACAGCCGAAGCTACACTCGATGTTTTGCGCCCTGTTTTTGAAGATCGCATTATCAGCCGCAGAGCTGATGTCGTTTGGCCACCTCGGAGCTGCGATTTGACACCGTTGGACTATTATTTGTGGGGTGCCGTAAAAGATAAATGTTACGCCGACAATCCAGAGACAATTGACGCTTTAAAGGACAATATTCATGAAGCCATTGGTGAAATACAGCTGCACACAATCGATAATGTGCTTAAAAATTGAACCGATCGTGTAGGCTACTTCATGGCCAGCCGAGGCAGCCATTTGAATGAAATTATTTTTCATTATTAACCGGAAGGATTGTACTTTCAAATAGAAAAAGAAATTTGAGAAAATATTCAGTAGTTTTTTTTATAGCATTTTCAAAAAAAAGGTTATTTGGCGGACCCTTTATAAGAAAAATTGTCTGAATTTCTTTAAGAAATAGCTGCAGGTCTTGTGTCTTATAAGAGAAAACGTTCAGTTGGCTGACCAAGAAAAAGCCCAACACTATTTCTGGCATTGTTCAGAGGGCAAGACCAGAGTATATCTACTTAAGTGTATGGAATTCCATACAATTTGTTTTGTTTTATGTTCAATGACCAATCAGGGTAAATCGTCGGTAATCATGGCGCTTACCAGCAAAACAAAATGTTTTGAAGAAATGTTTTGTTTTTTTTTTTCTCTATAGTTTCGCAACAGACATGGAAGAAATTGTGAGCAACTTCCAGAAATTGAAGTGCAGATGGAAACGCTACAAGAAAATAGGGAAAATATTATTTACGCTTTCAAAGCCGAACCTTTTATAAAACTGTCGACCTCGGTAGGAAAATGGATTTTACTATTTCGCATGTTTTTTTTTAATACCGCTTAAACACCGAGTGTGAGTTAAAATTGAGTTTTTAAAGAATTTGAGTGTGCGATATTCACACGGACTTCTCAAGAATTCTAAAACTAATTAGAGAATCTTGAACACATATTTTAATTCTATTTCACCAATATGTATATCCTTAAAAACTTTGAGAGGAATATTTTTATCAAATATAAAATTTGATCAGCAATAAATTTTTTTTTTGTTGGTGGAAATCTTGAAAAAAGTGTAGTGTGGGATTTTACCGCACAAAAACCACCCGAAAATCAGTACCAATCTATGAAAGATCGACGACAGATTTTATTTTCTTATTTTTTTTAATCGCTTTGGGGAAGATTAACAAATGTAATATTTTCCCATATAATTAGGCCATAAGCTCATGAGGCTTGGTTCTTCTTAATCTCCTTATGTTGTTTCGTACATTTAGGACTCTCTCCACCTCGGAGTTTTCATGATTTTGTAGACGCTGATTGTGTGATATAGCGTGTTTTTTAATTTCTTCTGTAACCATGTTGATTTGTAGATCACGGTGCAAATCGCTATTTCTAATATACTAAGGGGCATTTACTATTCCACGAAGGACTATGTTTTGGAATTTTTGTATGGTTTCTGTATTTGTTTTCTTAGTACAGGCCCATAATTGGATGCCATACGTCCAAACAGGCTTCAGCACTTGCTTATATAGCATGAGTTTATTCTGGATGGAAAGGTCTGTGTTTCTTCCCAGTAACCAGTACATTTTTCTATATTTTAGGTTCAGTTCTTCTCTTTTCTTTTTGATGTGCTCTTTCCACTTTAACTTCGCGTCCAAATTCATTCCAATTCCAAGGTACTTAGCCATATTTGCGTAAGGTACAGCTTGGTGGTTAATGAATAAGGGAACAATGTTAATCTTCTTATTAGTGAAGTTTATATGAGTGGATTTTGTCTCATTGAGTTTGATACGCCATTGTTCCGTCCAATTTTGAACTTTATTGACTGCATTCTGCAGTTTTTCTGTTGCTTTCAGAACGTTATTTTCAGGCACCAGTATTGCTGTATCATCGGCAAAGGTAGCCATGAAAGCATTGTTATCCACTGGAATATCCCTAGTATATAACAGATACAGGGTTGGTCCTAGGACACTTCCTTGCGGAACACCTGCTTCGACTTTCTTAAGTTCTGAATATTCTTGTTCATATCTAACCCTAAAGAGTCAGTCTGATATATATGATTTTAGTATTTCATAATACTGTCTTGGAAAATCCCTATGCAATATATACTCAAGTCCCTCATGCCAAACCTTGTCAAAGGCTTGAGCAACATCTAGAAATCGAGCCGAACAGACTTGTTTTTTTCTATAACATCCGTAATACGATGCAGTTGGTCAATCGTGGAATGTTTATTCCTGAATCCAAACTGGTGATTCGGAAACAGTCTTCTTTCATCTATAATTTTGCTAAGTCTTTTCAGTAGCAATTTTTCGAAAACTTTTGCCAGAATTGGTAAATCCGTTTTGGTCTGTAAGAAGAAACTTCAATTGGAGGTTTTCCTATTTAAGGTATTACCAGTGATGCGGCACATATGCATATCGGTGCTTTAGACATGCATTTATAATAAACTGAAATTTTTGAAAAGCTATTGGTGGCAATTCTTTCAAAACCTGAGCAGTTATTAAATCGTACCCTGGTGCTTCTTTGTTCGACAATTTATGTTGACATACGCTTTTTACTTCATTGAGTGTGACAATAGGAATTTCGCATTCGTCGTTTCTATCAACGAATTGTATATCTTCAGTTGGAGCACTTGATGGGAACGGCTTAAAAACCCTCGAAAGGTGTTCTGCGAAGAGATCAGCCTTCTGTTTCCGATCCATTTTCCGTCTTGTGATTTTAATGGTGCGTTCTGTAACTGCGGTCTTTTCAGGTATTTAGATGCTTTCCATAAGGAGTATTCGGTAGACGCATCCGTCATTAGATTTTGTAGGAAACTGCTAAGTGATTCATTTTTGAATTCACTAATTCGTTTTTTAAGGTCATTGTTGAGACGGTTAAAAGCTGTCTTATCATTTTCTGCCATTTTCTTCGAGCTCTTCTTTTTGCTTTTATTAATTCCATTATTTGAACAGGGTATTTAGTTTCTGGATTTCTTCTATTCGAACTAATTGGAGTGCTTTCCTCTGCCGCCTTTTGATTATCTGCAATGAATTGTTCCACTTCATGGTCAATTTGCCCATTTGTTTCCATAGGAGATCTTAGGTTAACAAATCTTTCAAGTTTTTCTCTGAATTGTGTCCAGTTTGTTCTTTTGTTCACAAGCTTTGGATTACTTTTTTTCTCGATTTCCGTTTCGCTTAGTGACAAGATAACTGGGGTATGGTCTGACGATAAGTCATTACTACCTTCGACACTTATATGTTTCCGTTTAATTCCCTTAGCTACGAAAAAGTCAATAAGGTCTGGTATTTTGTTAGGATGTGATGGCCAGTGTGTAGGCGATCCAGAGGAAAAGATCAGCAATAAATGAAAAACACAAAATTCAATAACGAAAATTTACTGCGATCAAGACAAAATTCAAGTCATACAAAATACGGAGTAAACTGAGAAGATGTTTCGTGGTTGGTGGATTCTAGAGAAGAGAGATCGATAAAGCAATGCACCTAGCCCCAACCCTCTTCCATATATTCTGCATTGGAATATACGTCATGCGTGTAATTCAATTTAAAGTTATTTACGCAAAAGAATCAAGCGAACACAAACATATCAACAAACTATGTAGTGCGTTATTACATTAAAAAAAGGGCTTTTTTTTTAACAATTTTATATCAAGCGGCAAAAGATATTTCAAAATAGATAACAATTATTTTAGATAAATAAAAATATAAACAGTTCGATAAGGATAACAAAAAAACTAGCAACAAACAAAAATATTTAACCGTAGCACACTTTTGAACTTAATAACGGGTGATATTTTAGCTGGTTTGGTTTTGGCAACACTGGTTTTGACAGCTGACGTGTGTTTAGTACCCTGTGTCACTGTCAAACAGCTTGCAATTTAACCATAGATCGTCTTACAAATGAACAACGCTTGCAAATTATTGAATTTTACTATCAAAATTCGTACTCGGTTCGAAATGTTCATCGCGCGCTGCTTCCATTTTATGATCGGCATTCTCGACCTTCTGAGCAGTCTATTCGGAAGTTTATGACCAAATTTCGCACCAAATTTACTTTGTTGGACATTAAACCACCAACACGTGAAGAAAATATTGCGGCCGTATCAGCTAGTGTGACAGAAGACCGCGAAATGTCGATTCGGCGCCGTTCCCAGCAGTTAGGCCTTTGTTACAGCACTACGTGGAAAATTTTGCGGAAGGATTTGGGCGTAAAGCCTTTTAAGATACAGCTGGTGCAAGAACTAAAGCCAGCCGACCTACCACAACGCCGAATTTTTGGTGAATGGGCTCTTGGAAAGCTGGCCGAGGATCCGCTTTTTTATCGAAAAATTGTGTTCAGCGATGAGGCTCATTTTTGGTTGAATGGGTACGTAAATAAGCAAAATTGCCGCATTTGGAGTGAAGATCAGCCAGAAGCATTGCAACAGCTACCAATGCATCCCGAAAAAGCCACTGTTTGGTGCGGTTTATGGGCCGGCGGCATTATTGGGCCATATTTCTTCAAAGATGATGCGAATCGCAGCGTTACTGTCAATGGTGAACGCTACCGAGCGATGATAACAAACTTTTTTTTGCCCGAAATGGAAGTTCTTGACTTGCATGATATGTGGCATGATAAGCGAAACAATGGCGCAATTGCGAGGCGAGTTTGGTGAACAGTTAATTTCACGTTTCGGGCCGGTCAATTGGCCGCCTAGATCGTGCGATTTGACACCATTAGATTATTTTTTGTGGGGGTATGTCAAGGCTAATGTCTATAGGGACAAGCCCGCTTCGATTGACGCACTGGTAGCCAACATCCATGCATTCATTCGTGAGATACCGGCCGATATGTGTGAAAGAGTATGCCAAAATTGGACTCAGCGGATGGGCTACCTGAGACGCAGCCGCGGTCAACATTTGCATGAAATTATCTTTAAACATTAAATTGCAAGGTTCAAACTATCGATTCAAATAAATATTTCATTCATTTTTTCGAATTTTTTGTGTTTTTTTTTTAAAAGTTCTAAACCTCTTAAAAAATCACCCGTTATTATAAAATTGTTAATAAAAAGTAATGACAAGTTGATTTTTGTTTAT